>CANSGD010000750.1:2891559-5783119 GCA_947645195.1 Patellifolia procumbens | reverse complement strand
TTTAACTTCCACTATGGGGCGTTGTGTGGGAATAATGTGCTTTACAGTCCTATTTTCTGAGAGATCAAACATATTATAAAATATCCTCCGAGTTATTGACCCGGGGTACACACGTGAGTGTAATTTTGGTGATTTCTTAATATCAAACAAAGGATACCTTTTCTAGTTGCCAAGTAGACTTAAGGTTCCTATGCAATGATATCTAGATGGTCCAAGTTCATTGTGACGCTATTTTTCTAAAGATTACAACAATTCTATAAAACCTCTATGTTCAGTGACCCCTAGTACACGCCCGTGAGGCATTTTTGGTGAATATTTGAAACCATTCTAAATGGGATAGCCAAACCTGTGGAAGGCTTTAGTTTCCACTATTGGGTTACCTTAGGGTAAAATGTGCTTTACAGTGCCACTTTTTGAGAAATCAAACCTATTTTAAAAAATCCCCCGAGTTAGTGAACCGGGGTACACGCCTGAGTATTAATTGTGAGACTTCTTGAAATCAAACTAAGGAGGCCTCTTGTGGACCCCAAGTAGACTTCAGGTTCCTAATCATTAATTTCTCCACAGTCGAATTTCATTTTGACGCCATTTTTCTTTAGAGTTCAACAATTCTTTAAGATCTCTATGTTCAATGACCCCCGGTACACGCCCGTGAGGAATTTTTGGTGAATTTTTGTCACCATTCTAAAAAGGCAAAATCGAACCTGTGGAAGACTATAACTTCCTTTATAGGGCGTTGTGTGGGAATAATGTGCTTTACAGTCCTATTTTCTGAGAGATCTAACATATTATAAAATATCCTCTAAGTTATTGACCCGGGGTACACACCTGAGTGTAATTTTGGTGATTTCTTAATATCAAACATAGGATGCCTTTTCTAGTTGCCAAGTAGACTTAAGGTTCTATGCAATGATATCTAGATGGTCCAAGTTGATTGTGACGCTATTTTTCTAAAGATTACAACTATTCTATAAAACCTCTATGTTCAGTGACCCCCCGGTACACGCGCGTGAGGCATTTTTGGTGAATATTTGAAACCATTCTAAATGGGATAGTCGAACAAGTGGAAGGCTTTAGTTTCCACTATTGGGTTACATTAGGTTCAAATGTGCTTTACAGTGCCAGTTTTTTAGAAATCAAACCTATTTTCAAAAATCCCATGAGTTAGTGAACCGGGGTACACGCCTGAGTATTAATTGTGAGACTTCTTGATATCAAATAAGGAGGCCTCTTGTGGACCCCAGGTAGACTTCAGGTTCCTAAGCATTGATTTATGCACAGTCAAATTTCGTTTTGACGCCATTTTTCTGTAAAGTTCAACAATTCTTTAAGATCTCTATGTTCAGTGACCCCCGGTACACGCCCGTGAGGCATTTTTGGTGAATTTTTGAAAACATTCTAAAAAGGCAAAATCGAACCTGTGGAAGACTTTAACTTCCACTATTGGGCGTTGTGGGGGAATAATGTGCTTTACAGTCCTATTTTATGAGAGATAAAACATATTATAAAATAACCTCCGAATTAATGACCCGGGGTACAGACCTGAGTGTAATTTTGGTGATTTCTTAAAATCAAACAAAGGATGCCTTTTCTGGTTGCCAAGTAGACTTAAGGTTCCTATGCAATGATATCTAGATGGTCCAAGTTCATTGTGACCCTATTTTTCTAAAGATTACAACAATTCTATAAAACCTCTATGTTCAGTGACCCCAGGTACACGCCCGTGAGGCATTTTTGGTGAATATTTGAAACCATTGTAAATGGGAAGTCGAACCTGTGGAAGGCTTTAGTTTCCACTATTGGGTTACCTTAAAGGCAAATGTGCTTTATAGTGCCACTTTTTGAGAAATCAAACCTATTTTCTAAAATCCCCGAGTTAGTGAACCGGGACACGCCTGAGTATTAATTGTGAGACTTATTGAAATCAAACTAAGAGGCCTCTTGTGGACCCCAAGTAGACTTCAGGTTCCTAAGCATTGATTTATCCACAGTCAAATTTCATTTTGACGCCATTTTTCATTAGAGTTCAACAATTCTTCAAGCTCTCTATGTTTAGTGACCCACGGTACACGCCCGTGAGGCATTTTTGGTGAATTTTTGAAACCATTCTAAAAAGGAAAAATCGAACCTGTGGAAGACTTTAAGTTCCATTATTGGGAGTGTGTGGGGAATAATGTGCTTTACAGTCCTATTTTTCTGAGAGATCAAACATATTTTAAAATATCCACCGAGTTAGTAACCCGGGGTACACACCGAGTTTAATTTTGGTAATTTCTTAAAATCAAACAAAGGATGCCTTTTCTGGGTGCCAAGTAGACTTATGGTTCCTATGCATTGATATCTAGATGGTCCAAGTTCAATGTGACGCTATTTTTCTAAAGATTACAAAAATTCTATAAAACCTCTATGTTCAGTGACCCCCGGTACACGCCCATGAGGCATTTTTGGTGAACATTTGAAACCATTCTAAATGGGATAGTCGAACCTGTGGAAGGATTTAGTTTCCACTATTGGGTTACCTTAGGGTCAAATGTGCTTTAAAGTGCCCCTTTTTGAGAAATAAAACCTATTTTTAAAAATCCCACGGGTTAGTGAACCGGGGTACACGCCTGAGTATTAAATGTGAGACTTCTTGAAATCAAACTAAGGAGGCCTCTTGTGGACCCCAAGTAGACTTCAGGTTCCGCAGCATTGATTTCTCCACAGTCGAATTTCATTTTGACGCCATTTTTCTTTAGAGTTCAACAATTCATTAAGATCTCTATGTTCAGTGACCCTCGGTACACGCCCGTGAGGCATTTTTGGTGAATCTTTGAAACCATTCTAAAAAAGGCAAAATCGAACCTGTGGAAAACTTTAACTTCCACTATTTGGTGTTGTGGGGGAATAATTAGCTTTGCAGTCCTATTTTATGAGAGATCAAATATATTATAAAACATCCTCCGAGTTAGTGACCCGGGGTACCCACTTGAGTGTAATTTTGGTGATTTCTGAAAATCAAACTAAGGATGCCTTTTTTTGTGTGCCAAGTAGACTTAAGGTTCCTATGCAATGAAATCTAGATGGTCCCAGTTCATTGTGACGCTATTTTTCTAAACATTACAACAATTCTATAAAACCTCTATGTTCAGTGACCCCCGGTACACGCCTGTGAGGAATTTTTGGTGAATATTTGAAACCATTCTAAATGGGATAGTCGAACCTATGGAAGGCTTTAGTTTCAACTATTGGGTTACCTTAGGGTCAAATGTGCTTTACGGTGCCACTTTTTGAGAACTCAAACCTATTTTCAAAAATCCCCCGAGTTAGTGAACCGGGGTACACGCCTGAGTATTAATTCAGAGACTTCTTGAAATCAAACTAAGGAGGCCTCTTGTGGACCCCCAGTAGTCCTAAGATTCCTAAGCTTTGATTTCTAGACAGTCGAATTTCGATTTAACGCCATTTTTCTTTAGAGTTCAAAAATTCTTTAAAATCTCTATGTTCTGGGCCCCGGCAGAACGCCGCGAGGCATTTTTGGTGAATTTTTGAAACCATTCTAAAAAGGGCAATATCGAACCTGTGGAAGACTTTAACTTCCACTATAGGGCGTTGTGGGAGAATAATGTGCTTTACAGTCCTATTTTCCGAGAAATCAAACATATTATAAAATATACTCCGAGTTAGTGACCCTGGTTACACACCTGAGTGTAATTTTGGTGATTTCTTAAAATCAAACTAAGGATGCCTTTTCTGGGTGCCAAGTAGACTTAAGGTTCCTATGCACTGATATCTAGATGGTCCAAGTTCATTATGACGCTATTTTTCTAAAGACTACAACAATTCTGTAAAACCTCTATGTTCAGTGACCCCCGGTACACGCTCGTGAGGAATTTTTGGTGAATATTTGAAACCATTCTAAATGGGATAGTCGGACCTGTGGAAGGCTTTAGTTTCCACTATTGGGTTACCTTAGGGTCAAATGTGCTTTACAGTGCCAGTTTTTGTGAAATCAAACCTATTTTCAAAAATCCCCCGAGTTAGTGAACCGGGGTACACTCCTGAGTATTAATTGTGAGACTTCTTGAAATCAAACTAAGGAGGCCTCTTGTGGACCACAAGTAGACTTCAGGTTCCTAAACATTAATTTCTCCACAGTCGAACTTCATTTTGACGCCATTTTTCTTTAGAGTTTAGCAATTTTTTAAAATCACTATGTTCATCGACCCCCGGTACAAGCCCGTGAGGAATTTTTGGTGAATTTTTGAAACCATTCTAAAAAGGCAATATCGAACCTGTGGAAGACTTTAACTTCCACTATTGGGCGTTGTGGGGGAATAATGTGCCTTACAGTCCTATTTTCTGAGAGATCAAACATATTATAAAATATCCTCCGAGTTAAGGACCCGGGGTACACACATGAGTGTAATTTTGGTGATTTCGTAAAATCAAACTAAGCATGCCTTTTCTGGGTGCCAAGTAGACTTAAGGTTCCTATGCAATGATATTTAGATGGTGAAAGTTCATTGTGACGGAATTTTTCTAAAGATTACAACAATACTATAAAACCTCTATGTTCAGTGACCCCCGGTACACGCTCGTGAGGCATTTTTGGTGAATATTTGAAACCATTCTAAATGGGATAGTCGAACCTGTGGAAGGCTTTAGTTTCCACTATTGGGTTACCTTATGGTCAAATGTGCTTTACAGTGCCAGTTTTTGAGAAATCAAACCTATTTTCAAAAATCCCCCGAGTTAGTGAACCGGGGTACACTCCTGAGTATTAATTGTGAGACTTCTTTAAATCAAACTAAGGAGGCCTCTTGTGGACCCCAAGTAGACTTCAGGTTCCTAAGCATTAATTTCTCCCCAGTCGAACTTCATTTTGACGCCATTTTTCTTTAGAGTTCAGCAATTTTTTAAAATCACTTTGTTCATCGACCCCCGGTACAAGCCCGTGAGGAATTTTTGGTGAATTTTTGAAACCATTCTAAAAAGGCAATATCGAACCTGTGGAAGACTTTAACTTCCACTATTGGGCGTTGTGGGGGAATAATGCGCTTTACAGTCCTATTTTCTGAGAGATCAAACATATTATAAAATATCCTCCGAGTTAGTGACCCGGTACACACTTGAGTGTAATTTTGGTGATTTCTTAAAATAACACTTAGGATGCCTTTTCTGGGTGCCAAGTAGACTTAAGGTTCCTATGCAATGATATCTAGATGGTCCAAGTTTATTGTGACACTATTTTTCTAAAGATTACAACAATTCTATAAAACCTCTATGTTGAGTGACCCCCGATACACGCCCGTGAGGCATTTTTGGTGAATATTTGAAACCATTCTAAATGGGATAGTCGAACCTATGGAAGGCTTTAGTTTTCACTATTGGGTTACCTTAGGGTCAAATGGGCTTTACAGTACCACTTTTTGAGAAATCAAACCTATTTCAAAAATCTCCCGAGTTAGTGAACCGGGGTACACGCCTGAGTATTAATTCTGAGACTTCTTGCAATCGAACTAAGGAGGCCTCTTGTGGAGCCCAAATAGACTTCAGGTTCCTAAGCATTGATTTCTCCAAAGTCGAATTTCATTTTGACGCCATTTTTCTATAGAGTTCAACAATTCTTTAAAATCTCTATGTTCAGTGACCCCCGGTACAAGCCCGTGAGGCATTTTTGGTGAATTTTAGAAACCATTCTAAAAAGGCAAAATCGAACCTGTGGAAGACTTTAACTTCCACTATTGGGCGTTGTGGGGGAATAATGTGCTTTACAGTCTATTTTCCGACATATCAAACATATTATAAAATATCCCCCGAGTTAGTGACCGGCGTACACACTTGAGTGTAATTTTCGTGATTTCGTAAAATCAAACGAAGGATGCATTTTCTGGGTGCCAAGTAGACTTAAGGTTCCTATGCAATGATATCTAGATGGTCAAAGTTCATTGTGACGCTATTTTTCTAAAGATTACAACAATTCTATAAAACCTCTATGTTCAGTGACCCCCGGTACACGCCCATGAGGCATTTTTGGTGAATATTTGAAACCATTCTAAATGGGATAGTCGAACCTGTGGAAGGATTTAGTTTCCATTATTGGGTTACCTTAGGGTCAAATGTGCTTTACAGTGCCACTTTTTGAGAAATCAAACCTATTTTCAAAAATCCCCCGAGCTAGTGAACCGGGGTACACGCCTGAGTATTAATTGTGAGACTTCTTGAAATCAAACTAAGGAGGCCTCTTGTGGACCCCAAGTAGACTTCAAGTTACTAAGCATTGATTTCTCCACAATCGAATTTCATTTTGACGCCATTTTTCTTTAGAGTTCAACAATTCTTTAAGATCAGTATGTTCAGTGACCCCCGGTACACGCCCGTGATGCATTTTTGGTGAATTTTTGAAACCATTCTAAAAAGGAAATATCGAACCTGTAGAAGACTTTAAATTCCACTATTGGGTGTTGTGGGTGAATTATGTGCTTTACAGTCAATTTTTCTGAGAGATCAAACATATTATAAAATATCCTCCGAGTTAGTGACCTGGAGTGCAAACCTTAGTGTAATTTTGCTGATTTCTTAAAATCAAACAAAGGATGCCTTTTCTAGTGGCCAAGTAGACTTAAGGTTCCTATGCAATGATATCTAGATGGTCCAAGTTCATTATGACGCTATTTTTCGAAAGATTACAACAATTCTATAAAACCTCTATGTTCAATGACCCCCGGTACACGCCCGTGAGGCATTTTTGGTGAATATTTGAAACCATTCTAAATGGCATAGTCGAACTTGTGGAAGGCTTTAGTTTCCACTATTGGGTTACCTTAAGGTCAAATGTGCTTTACAATGCCACTTTTTGAGAAATCAAACCTATTTTAAAAAATCCCCCGATTTAGTGAACCGGGGTACATGCCTGAGTATTAATTCTTAGACTTCTTGCAATCGAACTAAGGAGGCCTCTTGTGGAGCCCAAGTAGACTTCAGGTTCCTAAGCATTGATTTCTCCAAAGTCGAATTTCATTTTGACGCCATTTTTCTATAGAGTTCAAAAATTCTTTAAAATCTCTATGTTCAGTGACCCCCGGTACAAGCCCGTGAGGCATTTTTTGTGAATTTTTGAAACCATTCCAAAAAGGCAAAATCGAACCTGTGGAAGACTTTAACTTCCACTATTGGGCGATGTTGGGGAATAATGTGCTTTACAGTCCTATTTTCTGAGAGATCAAACATATTATAAAATATCCTCCGAGTTAGTGACCGGGGTACACACTTGAGTGTAATTTTTGTGATTTCGTAAAATCAAACTAAGGATGCCTTTTCTGGGTGCCAAGTAGACTTAAGGTTCCTAAGCAATGATATCTAGATGGTCAAAGTTCATTGTGACGCTATTTTTCTAAAGATTACAACAATTCTATAAAACCTCTATGTTCAGTGACCCCCGGTACACGCCCATGAGGCATTTTTTGTGAATATTTGAAACCATTCTAAATGGGATAGTCGAACCTGTGGAAGGATTTAGTTTCCACTATTGGGTTACCTTAGGGTCAAATGTGCTTTACAGTGCCACTTTTTGAGAAATCAAACCTATTTTAAAAAATCCCCCGAGTTAGTGAACCGGGGTACACGCCTGAGTATTAATTGTGAGACTTCTTGAAATCAAACTAAGGAGGCCTCTTGTGGACCCCTAGTAGACTTCAAGTTACTAAGCATTGATTTCTCCACAATCGAATTTCATTTTGACGCCATTTTTCTTCAGAGTTCAACAATTCTTTAAAATCTCTATGTTTAGTGACCCCCGGTAAACGCCCGTGAGGCATTTTTGGTGAATTTGTGAAACCATTCTAAAAAGGCAAAATCGAACCTGTGGACTTTAACTTCCACTTTAGGGCGTTGTGGGGGAATAATGTGCTTTACAGTCCTATATTCCGAGAGATCATACTTATTATAAAATATCCTCCGAGTTAGTGACCCGGGGTACACACCTGAGTGTAATTTTGGTGATTTCTTAAAATCAAACTAAGGATGCCTTTTCTGGTTGCCAAGTAGACTAAAGGTTCCTATGCAATGATATCTAGATGGTCCAAGTTCATTGTGGCGCTATTTTTCTAAAGATTACAATAATTCTATAAAACCTCAATGTTCAGTGACCCCCGGTACACGCCCGTGAGGCATTTTTGGTGAATATTTGAAACCATTCTAAATGGGATAGTCGAACCTATGGAAGGCTTTAGTTTTCACTATTGGGTTACCTTAGGGTCAAATGGGCTTTACAGTGCCACTTTTTGAGAAATCAAACCTATTTTCAAAAATCCCCCGAGTTAGTGAACCGGGATACACGCCTGAGTATTAATTCTGAGACTTCTTGCAATCGAACTAAGGAGGCCTCTTGTGGAGCCCAAGTAGACTTCAGGTTCCTAAGCATTGATTTCTCCAAAGTCGAATTTCATTTTGACGCCATTTTTCTATAGAGTTCAACAATTCTTTAAAATCTCTATGTTCAGTGACCCCCGGTACAAGCCCGTGAGGCATTTTTGGTGAATTTTTGAAACCATTCTAAAAGGCAACGAACCTGTGGAAGACTTTAACTTCCACTATTGGGCGTTGTGGGGGAATAATGTGCTTTACAGTCCTATTTTCTGAGAGATCAAACATATTATAAAATATCCTCCGAGTTAGTGACCGGGGTACACACTTGAGTGTAATTTTTGTGATTTCGTAAAATCAAACAAAGGATGCCTTTTCTAGTGGCCAAGTAGACTTAAGGTTCCTATGCAATGATATCTAGATGGTCCAAGTTCATTATGACGCTATTTTTCGAAAGATTACAACAATTCTATAAAAGCTCTATGTTCAGTGACCCCCGGTACACGCCCGTGAGGCATTTTTGGTGAATATTTGAAACCATTCTAAATGAGATAGTCGAACCTATGGAAGGCTTTAGTTTTCACTATTGGGTTACCTTAGGGACAAATGGGCTTTACAGTGCCACTTTTTGAGAAATCAAACCTATTTTAAAAAATCCCCCGAGTTAGTGAACCGGGGTACACGCCTGAGTATTACTTCGGAGACTTCTTGCAATCGAACTAAGGAGGCCTCTTGTGGGCCCCAAGTAGACTTCAGGTTCCTAAGCTTTGATTTCTCCAAAGTCGAATTTCATTTTGACGCCATTTTTCTTTAGAGTTCAACAATTCTTTAAAATCTCTATGTTCAGTGACCCCCGGTACACGCCCGTGAGGCATTTTTGGTGAATTTTTGAAACCATTCTAAAAAGGCAAAATGGAACCTGTGGAAGACTTTAACTTCCACTATTGGGCGTTGTGGGGGAATAATGTGGTTTACAGTCCTATTTTCTGAGAGATCAAACATATTATAAAATATCCTCCGAGTTAAGGACCCGGGGTACACACATGAGTGTAATTTTGGTGATTTCGTAAAATCAAACTAAGCATGCCTTTTCTGGGTGCCAAGTAGACTTAAGGTTCCTATGCAATGATATTTAGATGGTGAAAGTTCATTATGACGGAATTTTACTAAAGATTACAACAATTCTATAAAACCTCTATGTTCAGTGACCCCCGGTACACGCTCGTGAGGCATTTTTGGTGAATATTTGAAACCATTCTAAATGGGATAGTCGAACCTGTGGAAGGCTTTAGTTTCCACTATTGGGTTACCTTATGGTCAAATGTGCTTTACAGTGCCAGTTTTTGAGAAATCAAACCTATTTTCAAAAATCCCCCGAGTTAGTGAACCGGGGTACACGCCTGAGTATTAATTCGGAGACTTCTTGAAATCAAACTAAGGAGGCCTCTTGTGGACCCCAAGTCGACTTCAGGTTCCTAAGCATTTATTTCTCCATAGTCGAATTTTTTTTGACGCTATTCTTCTTTTGAGTTCAACAATTCTTTAAAATCTCTATGTTCAATGACCCCCGGTACACGCCCGTGAGGCATTTTTGGTTAATTTTTTAAACCATTCTAAATAGGAAAAATCGAACCTGTGGAAAACTTTAACTTCCACTATTGGGCATTGTGGGGGAATAATGTGCTTTACAGTCCTATTTTCTGAGAGATCAAACATATTATAAAATATCCTCCGAGTTAGCGACCCGGGGTACGCACCTGAGTGTAATTTTGGTGATTTCTTAAAATCAAACAAAGGATGCCTTTTTTGGTTGCCAAGTAGACTTAAGGTTCCTATGCAAAGATATCTAGATGGTCCAAGTTCATTGTGACGCTATTTTTCTAAAGATTACAACAGTTCTATAAAACCTCTATGTTCAGTGACCCTCGGTACACGCCCGTGATGCATTTTTCGTGAATATTTGAAACCATTCTAAATGAGATAGTCGAACCTGTGGAAGGCTTTAGTTTCCACTATTGGGTTACCTTAGGGTAAAATGTGCTTTACAGTGCTACTTTTTGAGAAATCAAACCGATTTTCAAAAATCCCCAGAGCAAGTGAAACGGGGTACACGCCGGAGTATTAATTGTGAGACTTCTTGAAATCAAACTAAGGAGGCCTCTTGTGGACCCCAAGTAGACTTCAGGTTCCTAAGCATTGATTTCTCCACAATCGAATTTCATTTTGTCGCCATTTTTCTTTATAGTTAGACAATTCTATAAGATCTATATGTTCAGTGACCCCCGGTACACGCCCGTGAGGCATTTTTGGTGAATTATTGAAACCATTCTAAAAAGGAAAAATCGAACCTGTGGAAGACTTTAACTTACACTATTGAGCGTTGTGGGGGAATAATGTGCTTTACAGTCCTATTTTCTGAGAGATAAAACATATTATAAAATATCCTCCGAGTTAGTGACCCGGGGTACACACCTGAGTGTAATTTTGGAGATTTCTTAAAATCAAACAAAGGATGCCTTTTCTAGTGGCCAAGTAGACTTAAGGTTCCTATGCAATGATATCTAGATAGTCCAAGTTCATTGTGACGCTATTTTTATAAAGATTACAACAATTCTATAATACCTCTATGTTATGTGACCCTCGGTACACGCCCGTGAGGCATTTTTGGTGAATATTTGAAACCATTCTAAATGGGTTAGTTTAAACTGTGGAAGGCTTTAGTTTCCACTATTGGGTTACCTTAGGGTCAAATGTGCTTTACAGTGCCACTTTTTGAGAAATCAAACCTATTTTAAAAAATCCCCCGAGCTAGTGAACCGAGCGACGCGCAAGAGTATTAATTGGGAGACTTCTTGAAATCAAACTAAGGACGTCTCTTGTGGACCCCAAGTAGACTTCAGGTTCCTAACCATTGATTTCTCCACAGTCGAATTTCATTTTGACGCTATTTTTTTTAGAGTTCAAATTTTCTTTAAGATCTTTATGTTCAGTGACCCCCGGTACACGCCCGTGATGCATTTTTGGTTAATTTTTTAAACCATTCTAAAAAGGCAAAATCGAACCTGTGGAAGACTTTAACTTCCACTATTGGCGTTGTGGGGTAATAATGTGCTTTACAGTCCTATTTTCTGAGAGATCAAACATATTATAAAATATCCTCCGAGTTAGTGACCCGGGGTACACACATGAGTGTAATTTTGGTGATTTCTTAAAATCAAACAAAGGATGCCATTTCTGGTTGCCAAGTAGACTTAAGGTATTTATGCAATGATATCTAGATGGTCCAAGTTCATTATAACGCTATTTTTCTAAAGATTACAACAATTCTATCAAAACCTCTATGTTAAGTGACCCTCGGTACACGCCCGTGAGGCGTTTTTGGTGAATATTCGAAACCAATCTAAATGGGATAGTTGAACCTGTGGAAGGCTTTAGTTTCCACTATTGGGTTAGCTTAGGGTAAAATGTGCTTTACAGTGCCACTTTTTGAGAAATCAAACCTATTTTAAAAAATCTCCCGAGTTAGTGAACCAGGGTACACGCCTAAGTATTATTTCGGAGACTTTTTGCAATCGAACTAAGGAGGCCTGTTGTGGACCCCAAGTAGACTTCAGGTTCCTAAGCATTTATTTCTCCATAGTCGAATTTCATTTTGACGCCATTTTTCTTTAGAGTTCAAAAATTATTTAAGATCTCTATGTTCAGTGACCCCCGGTACACGCCCGTGAGGCATTTTTGGTGAATTTTTGAAACCATTCTAAATGGGATAGTTGAACCTGTGGAAGTCTTTAGTTTCCACTATTGGGTTACCTTACAGTGCCAGTTTTTGAGAAATCAAACCTATTTTAAAAAATCTCCTGAGTTAGTGAACCGGGGTACACGCGTGAGTATTAATTCGGAGACTTCTTGTAATCAAACTAAGGAGGCCTCTTGTGGACCCCAAGTAGACTTCAGGTTCCTAAGCATTGATTTCTCCACTGTTGAATTTCATTTTGACGTTATTTTTCTTTAGAGTTCAACAATTCTTTAAAATCTCTAAGTTCAATGACCCCCATACACGCCCGTGAGGCATTTTTGGTGAATTTTTGAAACCATTCTATAAAGGAAAAATCGAACCTGTGGAAGACTTTAACTTCCACTATTGGGCATTGTGGGGGAGTAATGTGGTTTACAGTCCTATTTTCTGAGAGATCAAACATAGAATAAAATATCCTCCGAGTTAGTGACCCGAGGTACACACCTGAGTGTAATTTTGGTGATTTCCTAAAATCAAACTAAGGATGCCTTTTCTGGTTGCCAAGTAGACTTAAGGTTCTTTTGCAATGATATCTAGATGGTCCAAGTTCATTTTGGCGCTATTTTTCTAAAGACTACAACAATTCTATAAAACCTCTATGTTCAGTGACCCCCGGTACACGCCCGTGAGGCATTTTTGGTGAATATTTGAAACCATTCTAAATGGGATTGTCGAACCAGTGGAAGGCTTTAGTTTCCACTATTGGGTTACCTTAGGGTCAAATGTGCTTTACAGTGCCACTTTTTGAGAAATCAAACCTATTTTCAAAAATCTCCCGAGTTAGTGAACCGGGGTACACGCCTGAGTATAAATTCGGAGACTTCTTGCAATCGAATTAAGGAGGCCTCTTTTGGACCCCAAGTAGACTTCAGGTTCCTAAGCATTGATTTCTCTACATTTGAATTTCATTTTGACACCATTTTTCTTTAGAGTTCAACAATTCTTTAAAATATCTATGTTCAGTGACCCCCGGTACAAGCCCGTGAGGCATTTTTGGTGAATTTTTGAACCCATTCTAAAACGGAAAAATCGAACTCGTGGAAGACTTTAACTTCCACCATTGGGCGTTGTGGGGAATAATTTGCTTTACAGTCTTATCTTCTGAGAGATCAAACGTATTATAAAATATCCTCCGAGTTAGTGACTGGGGGTACACACCGGAGTGTAATTTTGGTGATTTCTTAAAATCAAACAAAGGATTCCTTTTCTAGTTGCCCAGTAGACTTAAGGTTCCTATGCAATGATATCTAGATGGTCTAAGTTCATTGTGACGCTATTTTTCTAAAGATTACAACAATTCTATAAAACCTCTATGTTCAGTGACCCCCGGTACATGCCCGTGAGGCATTTTTGGTGAATATTTGAAACCATTCTAAATGAGATAGTTGAACATGTGGAAGGCTTTAGTTTCAACTATTGGTTTAGCTTAGGGTCAAATTTGCTTTACAGTGCCATTTTTGAAAAATCAAACCTATTTTCGAAAATCCCCCCGAGTTAGTGAACCGGGGTACACACCTGAGTATTGATTCAGAGACTTCTTGAAATCGAACTAAGGAGGCTTCTTGTGGAACCGAAGTAGACTTCAGGTTCCTAAGCATTGATTTCTGCATAGTCAAATTTCATATTGTCGCAATTTTTTTTAGAGTTCAACAATTCTTTAAGATCTTTATGTTCAGTGACCCCCGGTACACGCCCGTGAGGCAATTTTGGTGAATTTTTGAAACCATTCTAAAAAGGCAAAATCGAACCTGTGGACTTTAACTTCCACTATACGGTGTTGTGGGGGAATAATGTGCTTTACAGTCCTATTTTCCGAGAGATCAAACATAATATAAAATATCTTTCGAGTTAGTGACCCGGGGTACACACCTGAGTGTAATTTTGGTGATTTCTTAAAATCAAACAAAGGATGCCTTTTCTGGTTGCCAAGTAGATTTAAGGTTCCTATACAATGATATCTAGATGGTCCAAGTTCATTGTGACGCTATTTTTCAAAATATTACAACAATTCTATAAAACCTCTATGTTCACTGACCCCCGGTACACGCTCGTGAGGAATTTTTAGGGAATATATGAAACCATTCTAAAAGGGATAGTTGAACCTGTGGAAAGCTTTAGTTTCCACTATTGGATTACCTTAGGGTCAAATGTGCTTTAAAGTGCCAGTTTTTAAAAAATCAAACCTATTTTCAAATATCCCCCGAGTTAGTGAACCGGGGTACACGCCTGAGTATTATTTCGGAGACTTCTTGAAATCGAACTACGGAGGCCTCTTGTGGACCCCAAGTAGACTTTAGGTTCCTAAGCATTGATTTCTCCACAGTCGAATTTCATTTTGACGCCATTTTTCTTTAAAGTTCAACAATTCTTTAAAATCTCTATGTTCAGTGACCCCCGGTACACGACTGTGAGGCATTTTTGGTGAATTTTTGAAACCATTCTAAAAAGGCAAAATCGAACCTGTGGACTTTAACTTCCACTATACGGTGTTGTGGGGGAATAATGTGCTTTACAGTCCTATTTTCCGAGAGATCAAACATAATATAAAATATCCTCCGAGTTAGTGACCCGGGGTACACACCTGAGTGTAATTTTGGTGATTTCTTAAAATCAAACTTAGGATGCCTTTTCATGGTGCCAAGTAGATTTAAGGTTCGTATGCAATGATATCTAGATGGTCCAAGTTCATTGTGACGCTATTTTTCTAAAGATTACAACAATTCTATAAAACCTCTATCTTCAGTGACCCCCGGTACACGCGCGTGAGGCATTAGTTTCCACTATTGGGTTACCTTAAAGGCAAATGTGCTTTACAGTGCCACTTTTTGAGAAATCAAACCTACTTTAAAAAATCCCCGAGTTAGTGAACGAGGGTACACGCCTGAGTATTAATTGTGAGACTTCTTAAAATCAAACTAAGAAGCCTCTTGTGGACCCCAAGTAGACTATAGGTTCCTAAGCATTGATTTCTCCACAGTCAAATTTCATTTTGACGCCATTTTTCTTTAGAGTTCAACAATTCTTTAAGCTCTCTATGTTCAGTGACCCACGGTACACGCCCGTGAGGCATTTTTGATGAATTTTTGAAACCATTCTAAAAAGGCAAAATCGGACCTGTGGAAGACTTTAACTTCCACTATAGGGCGTTGTGGGGGAATAATGTGCTTTAAAGTCCTTTTTTCTGAGAGATCAAACGTATTATAAAATATCCTCCGAGTTAGTGACCCGGGGTACACACCTGATTGTAATTTTGGTGATTTCTTAAAATCAAACAAAGGATGCCTTTTCTAGTTGCCAAGTAGACTTAAGGTTCCTATGCAATGATATCTAGATGGTCCAAGTACATTGTGACGCTATTTTTCTAAAGATAACAATAATTCTATAAAACCTCTATGTTCAGTGACCCCTCGGTACACGCCCGTGAGGCATTTTTAGTGAATATTTGAAACCATTCTAAATGGGATAGTCGAACCTGTGGAAGGCTTTAGTTTCCACTATTGGGTTACATTATGGTCAAATGTGCTTTTTAGTGCCAGTTTTTGAGAATTCAAACCTATTTTAAAAAATCTCCCGAGTTAGTAAACCGGGGTACACGCCTGAGTATAAATTCGGAGACTTCTTGCAATCGAATTAAGGAGGCCTCTTGTGGACCCCAAGTAGACTTCAGGTTCCTAAGCATTGATTTCTCCACATTTGAATTTCATTTTGACGCCATTTTTCTTTAGAGTTCAACAATTCTTTAAAATATCTATGTTCAGTGACCCCCGGTAGACGCCCGTGAGGCATTTTTGGTGAATTTTTGAAACCATTCTAAAAAGGAAAAATCGAACCTGTGGAAGACTTTAACTTCCACTATTGGGCGTTGTGGGGGAATAATGTGCTTTACAGTCCTATTTTCTGAGAGATCAAACATATTATAAAATATCTTCCGAGTTAGTGACCCGGGGTGCACACATGAGTGTAATTTTGGTGATTTCTTAAAATCAAACAAAGGATGCTTTTTTTGGTTGCCAAGTAGACTTAAGGTTCCTATGCAATGATATCTAGATGGTCCAAGTTCATTGTGACACTATTTTTCTAAAGATTACAACAATTCTATAAAACCTCTATGTTTGGTGACCCCAGGTACACGCCCGTGAGGCATTTTTGGTGAATATTTGAAACCATTCTAAATGGGATAGCCGAACCTGTGGAAGGCTTTAGTTTCCACTATTGGGTTACATTAGGGTCCAATGTGCTTTAAAGTGCCAGTTTTTGAGAAATCAAACCTATTTTCAAAAATCCCATGAGTTAGTGAACCGGGGTACACGCCTGAGTATTAATTCAGAGACTTCTTGAAATCAAACTCAGGAGGCCTCTTGTGGACCCCAAGTAGACTTCAGGTTCCTAGACATTGATTTCTCCACAATCGAATTTCATTTTGACGCCATTTTTCTTTAAAGTTCAACAATTCTTTAAAATCTCTATGTTCAGTGACCCCCGGTACACGACCGTGAGGCATTTTTGGTGAATTTGTGAAACCATTCTACAAAGGCAAAATCGAACCTGTGGACTTTAACTTCCACTATAGGGCGTTGTGGGGGAATAATGTGCTTTACAGTCCTATTTTCCGAGAGATCAAACATAATATAAATATCCTCCGAGTTAGTGACCCGGGGTACACACCTGAGTGTAATTTTGGTGATTTCTTAAAATCAAACTTAGGATGCCTTTTCATGGTGCCAAGTAGACTTAAGGTTCGTATGCAATGATATCTAGATGGTCCAAGTTCATTGTGACGCTATTTTTCTAAAGATTACAACAATTCTATAAAACCTCTATCTTCAGTGACCCCCCGGTACACCCGCGTGAGGCATTAGTTTCCACTATTGGGTTACCTTAAAAGGCAAATGTGCTTTACAGTGCCACTTTTTGAGAAATCAAACCTACTTTAAAAAATCCCCCGAGTTAGTGAACCAGGGTACACGCCTGAGTATTAATTGTGAGACTTCTTAAAATCAAACTAAGAAGCCTCTTGTGGACCCCAAGTAGACTATAGGTTCCTAAGCATTGATTTCTCCACAGTCAAATTTCATTTTGACGCCATTTTTCTTTAGAGTTCAACAATTCTTTAAGCTCTCTATGTTCAGTGACCCACGGTACACGCCCGTGAGGCATTTTTGATGAATTTTTGAAACCATTCTAAAAAGGCAAAATCGGACCTGTGGAAGACTTTAACTTCCACTATAGGGCGTTGTGGGGGAATAATGTGCTTTAAAGTCCTTTTTTCTGAGAGATCAAACGTATTATAAAATATCCTCCGAGTTAGTGACCCGGGGTACACACCTGAGTGTAATTTTGGTGATTTCTTAAAATCAAACAAAGGATGCCTTTTCTAGTTGCCAAGTAGACTTAAGGTTCCTATGCAATGATATCTAGATGGTCCAAGTTCATTGTGACGCTATTTTTCTAAAGATAACAATAATTCTATAAAACCTCTATGTTCAGTGACCCCTCGGTACACGCCCGTGAGGCATTTTTAGTGAATATTTGAAACCATTCTAAATGGGATAGTCGAACCTGTGGAAGGCTTTAGTTTCCACTATTGGGTTACATTATGGTCAAATGTGCTTTATAGTGCCAGTTTTTGAGAATTCAAACCTATTTTAAAAAATCTCCCGAGTTAGTAAACCGGGGTACACGCCTGAGTATAAATTCGGAGACTTCTTGCAATCGAATTAAGGAGGCCTCTTGTGGACCCCAAGTAGACTTCAGGTTCCTAAGCATTGATTTCTCCACATTTGAATTTCATTTTGACGCCATTTTTCTTTAGAGTTCAACAATTCTTTAAAATATCTATGTTCAGTGACTCCCGGTAGATGCCCGTGAGGCATTTTTGGTGAATTTGTGAAACCATTCTAAAAAGGAAAAATCGAACCTGTGGAAGACTTTAACTTCCACTATTGGGCGTTGTGGGGGAATAATGTGCTTTACAGACCTATTTTCAGAGAAAACAAACATATTATAAAATATCCTCCTAGTTAGTGACCCGGGGTACACACCTGAGTGTAATTTTGGTGATTTCTGAAAATCAAACTAAAGATGTCTTTTCTGGGTGCCAAGTAGACTTAAGGTTCCTATGCAATGATATCTAGATGGTCCAAGTTCTTTGTGACGCTATTTTTCTAAAGATAACAATAATTCTATAAAACCTCTATGTTCAGTGACCCCTCGGTACACGCCCGTGAGGCATTTTTAGTGAATATTTGAAACCATTCTAAATGGGATAGTCGAACCTGTGGAAGGCTTTAGTTTCCACTATTGGGCTACCTTATGGTCAAATGTGCTTTACAGTGCCAGTTTTTTAGAAATCAAACCTATTTTCAAAAATCCCCGAGTTAGTGCACCGGGGTACACGCCTGAGTATTAATTCGGAGACTTTTTAAATCAAACTAAGGAGCCCTCTTGTGGACCCCAAGTAGACTTCAGGTTCCTAAGCATTGATTTCTCCACATTCGAATTTATTTTGACGCCATTTTTCTTTAGAGTTAAACTATTATTTAAAATCTCTATGTTCAGTGACCCCCGTTACACGACCGTGCGACATTTTTGGTGAAATTTTGAAACCATGCTAAAAAGGTAAAATCGAACCTGTGGAAGGCTTTAGTTTCCACTAAGGGGCACCCTGGGGGGCAAATGTGCTTTACAGTACCCTTTTTTGACAAATCATACATATTTTCAAAATCCTCCGAGTGAGTGAACCGGGCTACACGCCTGTGTATTAATTCTGAGATTTCTTAAAATCAAACTAAGGATTCCTCTTCTTGACCCTAAGTAGACTTAAGGTTTCTAAGTTTTGATTTCTATACATTCGAATTTCATTTTGACGCCATTTTTCTATAGAGTTAAACAATTCTTTAAAATCTCTATGTTCAATGACCCCCGGTACACGCTCGTGAGGCATTTTTTGTGAATTTTTGAAACCATTCTAAAAAGGCAAAATCGAACCTATGGAAGACTTTAACTTCCACTTTGGCGCGTTGTTGGGGAATAATGTGCTTTACAGTCCTATTTTCTGATAGATCAAACATACTATAAAATATCCACCGAGTTAGTGACCTGGGGTACATACCTGATTGTAATTTTTGTGATTTCTTAAAATCAAACTAAGGATGCTTTTTCTGGTTGCCATGTAGACTTAAGGTTCCTATGCAATGATATCTAGATGGTCCAAGTTCATTGTGACGCTATTTTTCTAAAGATTACAACAATTCTATAAAACCTCTATGTTCTGTGACCCCCAGTACACGCCCGTGAGGCATTTTTGGTGAATATTTGAAACCATTCTAAATGGGATAGTCAAACCTGTGGAAGGTTTAGTTTCCCCTATTGGGTTACCTTAGGGTAAAATGTGCTTTACAGTGCCAGTTTGTTAGAAATCAAACCTATTTTCAAAAATCCCCCGAGTTAGTGAACCGGGGTACACGCTTGAGTATTAATTCGGAGACTTCTTAAAATCGAACTAAGGAGGCCTCTTGTGGACCCCAAGTAGACTTCAGGTTCCTAAGCATTGATTTCTCCACAGTCGAATTTCATTTTGACGCCATTTTTCTTTAGAGTTAAACAATTCTTTAAAATCTCTATGTTCAGTGACCCCCGGTACACGCCCGTGCGGCATTTTTGGTGAATTTTTGAAACCATTCTAAAAAGGAAAAATCGAACCTGTGGAAGGCTTTAACTTCCACTATTGGGCGTTGTGGGGGAATAATGTGCTTTACAGTCCTATTTTCTCAGAGATCAAACATATTATAAAATATCCTCCGAGTTAGTGACCCGGGGTACACACCTGAGTGTAATTTTGGTGATTTCTTAAAATCAAACTAAGGATACCTTTTCTGGTTGCCAAGTAGACTTAAGGTTCCTATGCAATGATATCTAGATGGTCCAAGTTCATTGTGACGCTATTTTTCTAAAGATTACAACAATTCTATAAAACCTCTATGTTCAGTGACCCCCGGTACACGCCCGTGAGGCATTTTTAGTGAATATTTGAAACCATTCTAAATGGGATAGTCGAACCTGTGGAAGGCTTTAGTTTCCACTATTGGGTTACCTTAGGTCAAATGTGCTTTACAGTGCCACTTTTTGAGAAATCAAACCTATTTTCAAAAATCCTCTGAGTTAGTGAACCGGGGTACACGCCTGAGTATTAATTGTGAGACTTCTTGAAATCAAACTAAGAGGCCTCTTGTGGACCCCAAGTAGACTTTAGGTTCCTAAGCATTGATTTCTCCACAGTCGAATTTCATTTTGACGCCATTTTTCTTTGGAGTTCAACAATTCTTTAAGATCTCTATGTTCAGTGACCCCCGGTACACGCCCGTGAGGCATTTTTGGTGAATTTTTGAAACCATTCTAAAAAGGCAAAATCGAACCTGTGGAAGACTTTAACTTCCACTATTGGGCGTTGTGGGGGAATAATGTGCTTTACAGTCCTATTTTCTGAGAGATCAAACATATTATAAAATATCCTCCGAGTTAGTGACCCGGGGTACACACCTGAGTGTAATTTTGGTGATTTCTTAAAATCAAACAAAGGATGCCTTTTCTGGTTGCCAAGTAGACTTAAGGTTCCTATGCAATGATATCTAGATGGTCCAAGTTCATTGTGACGCTATTTTTCTAAAGATTACAACAATTCTATAAAACCTCTATGTTCAGTGACCCCCGGTACACGCCCGTGAGGCATTTTTGGTGAATATTTGAAACCATTCTAAATGGGATAGTCGAACCTGTGGAAGGCTTTAGTTTCCACTATTGGGTTACCTTAGGGTCAAATGTGCTTTACAGTGCCAGTTTTTGAGAAATCAAACCTATTTTCAAAAAATCCCCGAGTTAGTGAACCGGGGTACACGCCTGAGTATTAATTGGGAGACTTCTTGAAATCAAACTAAGGAGGCCTCTTGTGGACCCCAAGTAGACTTTAGGTTCCTAAGCATTGATTTCTCCACAGTCGAATTTCATTTTGACGCCATTTTTCTTTAGAGTTCAACAATTCTTTAAAATCTCTATGTTCAGTGACCCCCGGTACACGCCCGTGAGGCATTTTTGGTGAATTTTTGAAACCATTCTAAAAAGGCAAAATCGAACCTGTGGAAGGCTTTAACTTCCACTATTGGGCTTGTGGGGGAATAATGCGCTTTACAGTCCTATTTTCTGAGAGATCAAACATATTATAAAATATCCTCCGAGTTAGTGACCCGGGGTACACACCTGAGTGTAATTTTGGTGATTTCTTAAAAATCAAACAAAGGATGCCTTTTCTGGTTGCCAAGTAGACTTAAGGTTCCTATGCAATGATATCTAGATGGTCCAAGTTCATTGTGACGCTATTTTTCTAAAGATTACAACAATTCTATAAAACCTCTATGTTCAGTGACCCCCGGTACACGCCCGTGAGGCATTTTTGGTGAATATTTGAAACCATTCTAAATGGGATAGTCGAACCTGTGGAAGGCTTTAGTTTCCACTATTGGGTTACCTTAGGGGCAAATGTGCTTTATAGTGCCAGTTTTTGAGAAATCAAACCTACTTTCAAAAATCCCCCGAGTTAGTGAACCGGGGTACACGCCTGAGTATTAATTGTGAGACTTCTTGAAATCAAACTAAGGAGGCGTCTTGTGGACCCCAAGTAGACTTCAGGTTCCTAAGCATTGATTTCTCCACAGTCAAATTTCATTTTGACGCCATTTTTCTTTAGAGTTCAACAATTCTTTAAACTCTCTATGTTCAGTGACCCCCGGTACACGCCCGTGAGGCATTTTTGGTGAATTTTTGAAACCATTCTAAAAAGGCAAAATCGAACCCGTGGAAGACTTTAACCTCCACCATGGGCGTTGTGGGGGAATAATGTGCTTTAAAGTCCTATTTTCTGAGAGATCAAACGTATTATAAAATATCCTCCGAGTTAGTGACCCGGGGTACACACCTGAGTGTAATTTTGGTGATTTCTTAAAATCAAACAAAGGATGCCTTTTCTGGTTGCCAAGTAGACTTAAGGTTCCTATGCAATGATATCTAGATGGTCCAAGTTCATTGTGACGCTATTTTTCTAAAGATTACAACAATTCTATAAAACCTCTATGTTCAGTGACCCCCGGTACACGCCCGTGAGGCATTTTTAGTGAATATTTGAAACCATTCTAAATGGGATAGTCGAACCTGTGGAAGGCTTTAGTTTCCACTATTGGGTTACATTAGGGTCAAATATGCTTTACAGTGCCAGTTTTTGAGAAATCAAACCTATTTTCAAAAATCCCCTGAGTTAGTGAACCGGGGTACACGCCTGAGTATTAATTCAGAGACTTCTTGAAATCAAACTAAGGAGGCCTCTTGTGGACCCCAAGTGAGACTTCAGGTTCCTAAGCATTGATTTCTCCACAGTCGAATTTCATTTTGACGCCATTTTTCTTTAAAGTTCAACAATTCTTTAAAATCTCTATGTTCAGTGACCCCCGGTAGACGCCCGTGAGGCATTTTTGGTGAATTTTTGAAACCATTCTAAAAAGGAAAAATCGAACCTGTGGAATACTTTAACTTCCACTATTGGGCGTTGTGGGGGAATAATGCGCTTTACAGTCCTATTTTCCTAGAGATCAAACATATTATAAAATATCCTCCGAGTTAGTGACCCGGGGTACACACCTGAGTGTAATTTTGGTTATTTCTTAAAATCAAACAAAGGATGCCTTTTTTGGTTGCCAAGTAGACTTAAGGTTCCTATGCAATGATATCTAGATGGTCCAAGTTCTTTGTGACACTATTTTTCTAAAGATTACAACAATTCTATAAAACATCTATGTTCAGTGACCCCCCGGTACACGCCCGTGAGGCATTTTTAGTGAATATTTGAAACCATTCTAAATGGGATAGTCGAACCTGTGGAAGGCATTAGTTTCCACTATTAGGTTACATTAAGGTCAAATGTGCTTTATAGTGCCAGTTTTTGAGAAATCAAACCTATTTTCAAAAATCCCCCGAGTTAGTGAACCGGGGGTGACTCTTAAATCAAACTAAGAAGCGTCTTGACTAAGTACTGGTTCTTTTTTTCATCATTTTTTTCTTTCAACAATTTGCTCTTTTGTATTTTTTAGGCATTATATTTTACACTCCTGTTTTTTTTTCCATTGAGTTTGAGATGCCTTTCTTTGGAGATGAACTTTATCCGTCGATTGGCAGGTTATACATTCTCCTCTGGATCTCCATTGACTGTTCTTCAATTCTGTCAGGTTCTTTTTCTACCTTATTCTCTTTTTCCTTCCCTGTTTTTTCCACTCCTTTTGGGCTTCCTGTGGTTTCCTCTGTCTCCCTCCCTGTCGGTACACGCCTTAGTATTAATTCGGAGACTTCTTGAAATCAAACTAAGGAGGCCTCTTGTGGACCCCAAGTAGACTTTTTCTCAATTTTTTTTTTTTTTTTTCAAATTTTTAAATTTTTTCAGGTCCCTAACCTTTGTTTCCCCCCCAGTCGAATTTCATTAGGACGCCCTTTTTCTTTTAGAGTCCACCAATCTTTTAAAACAACATTGTCCATGACCCCCGGTAAGACCGTGAGGCATTTTTGGTGAATTTTTGAAACCATTCTAAAAGGGAAAAATCGAACCTGTGGAAGACTTTAACCTCCACTATGGGGCGTTGTGGGGGAATAATGTGCTTTACAGTCCCATTTTCTGAGAGATAAAACATATTATAAAATATCCTCCGAGTTAGTGACCCGGGGTACACACCTGACTGTAATTTTGGTGATTTCTTAAAATCAAACAAAGGATGCCTTTTCTAGTTGCCAAGTAGACTTAAGGTTCCTATGCAATGATATCTAGATGGTCCAAGTTCATTGTGACGCTATTTTTCTAAAGATTACAACAATTCTATAAAACCTCTATGTTCAGTGACCCTCGGTACACGCCTGTGAGGCATTTTTGGTGAATATTTGAAACCATTCTAAATGGGATAGTCGAACCTGTGGAAGGCTTTAGTTTCCACTATTGGGTTACCTTAGGGTCAAATGTGCTTTATAGTGCCAGTTTTTGAGAAATCAAACCTATTTTCAAAAATCCCCGAGTTAGTGAACCGGGTACACGCCTGAGTATTAATTCAGAGACTTCTTGAAATCAAACTAAGGAGGCCTCTTGTGGACTCCAAGTAGACTTTAGGTTCCTAAGCATTGATTTCTCCACAGTCGAATTTCATTTTGACGCCATTTTTCTTTAAAGTTCAACAATTCTTTAAAATCTCTATGTTCAGTGACCCCCGGTACACGCCCGTGAGGCATTTTTGGTGAATTTTTGAAACCATTCTAAAAAGGCAAAATCGAACCTGTGGAAGACTTTAACTTCCACTATTGGGCGTTGTGGGGGAATAATGTGCTTTACAGTCCTATTTTCTGAGAGATCAAACATATTATAAAATATCCTCCGAGTTAGTGACCCGGGGTACACACCTGAGTGTAATTTTGGTGATTTCTTAAAATCAAACAAAGGATGCCTTTTTTGGTTGCCAAGTAGACTTAAGGTTCTATGCAATGATATCTAGATGGTCCAAGTTCATTGTGACGCTATTTTTCTAAAGATTACAACAATTCTATAAAACCTCTATGTTCAGTGACCCCCGGTACACGCCCGTGAGCATTTTTAGTGAATATTTGAAACCATTCTAAATGGGATAGTCGAACCTGTGGAAGGCTTTAGTTTCCACTATTGGGTTACCTTAAGGTCAAATGTGCTTTATAGTGCCAGTTTTTGAGAAATCAAACCTATTTTCAAAAATCCCCCGAGTTAGTGAACCGGGGTACACGCCTGAGTATTAATTCGGAGACTTCTTGAAATCAAACTAAGGAGGCCTCTTGTGGACCCCAAGTAGACTTTAGGTTCCTAAGCATTGATTTCTCCACAGTTAAATTTCATTTTGACGCCATTTTTCTTTAGAGTTCCTCGATTCTTTAAGCTCTCTATGTTCAGTGACCCCCGGTACAGCCCGTGAGGCATTTTTGGTGAATTTTTGAACCCATTCTAAAAAGGCAAATCGAACCTGTGGAAGACTTTAACTTCCACTATTGGGCGTTGTGGGGGAATAATGTGCTTTACAGTCCTATTTTCTGAGAGATCAAACGTATTATAAAATATCCTCCGAGTTAGTGACCCGGGGTACACACCTGAGTGTAATTTTGGTGATTTCTTAAAATCAAACAAAGGATGCCTTTTCTAGTTGCCAAGTAGACTTAAGGTTCCTATGCAATGATATCTAGATGGTCCAAGTTCATTGTGACGCTATTTTTCTAAAAGATTACAACAATTCTATAAAACCTCTATGTTCAGTGACCCCCGGTAAGCCCGTGAGGCATTTTTAGTGAATATTTGAAACCATTCTAAATGGGATAGTCGAACCAGTGGAAGGTTTTAGTTTCCACTATTGGGTTACCTTAGGGTCAAATATGCTTTATAATGCCATTTTTTGAGAAATCAAACCTATTTTCAAAAATCCCGAGTTAGTGAACCGGGGTACACTTCTGAGTATTAATTCAGAGACTTCTTGAAATCGAACTAAGGGAGGCCTCTTGTGGACCCCAAGTAGACTTCAGGTTCCTAAGCATTGATTTCTCCACAGTTGAATTTCATATTGACGCCATTTTTCTTTAGAGTTCAACAATTCTTTAAAATCTCTATGTTCAGTGACCCCGGTACACGCCCGTGAGGCATTTTGGTGAATTTTTGAAACCATTCTAAAACGGCAAAATCGAACCTGTGGAGGACTTTAACTTCCACTATTGGGCGTTGTGGGGGAATAATGTGCTTTACAGTCCTATTTTCAGAGAGATCAAACATATTACAAAATATCCTCCGAGTTAGTGACCCGGGGTACACACCTGAGTGTAATTTTGGTGATTTCTTAAAATCAAACAAAGGATGCCTTTTCTGGTTTCCAAGTAGACTTAAGGTTCCTATGCAATGATATCTAGATGGTCTAAGTTCATTGTGACGCTATTTTTCTAAAGATTACAACAATTCTATAAAACCTCTATGTTCAGTGACCCCCGGTACACTTCCGTGAGGCATTTTTGGTGAATATTTGAAACCATTCTAAATGGGATAGTTGAACCTGTGGAAGGCTTTAGTTTCCACTATTGGGTTACCTTAGGGTCAAATGTGCTTTACAGTGCCAGTTTTTTAGAAATCAAACCTATTTTCAAAATCCCCCGAGTTAGTGAACCGGGGTACACGCCTGAGTATTAATTAAGAGACTTCATGAAATCAAACTAAGGAGGCCTCTTGTGGACCCCAAGTAGACTTCAGGGTTCCTAAGCATTGATTTCTTCCCAGTCGAATTTCATTTTGACGCCATTTTTCTTTAGAGTTCAACAATTCTTTAAGATCTCTATGTTCAGTGACCCCCGGTACACGCCCGTGAGGCATTTTTGGTGAATTTTTGAAACCATTCTAAAAAGGAAAAATCGAACCTGGGGAAGACTTTAACTTCCACTATTGGGCGTTGTGGGGGAATAATGTGCTTTACAGTCCTATTTTCTGAGAGATCAAACATATTATAAAATATCCTCCGAGTTAGTGACCCGGGGACACACCTGAGTGTAATTTTGGTGATTTCTTAAAATCAAACAAAGGATGCCTTTTCTGGTTGCCAAGTAGGCTTAAGGTTCCTATGCAATGATATCTAGATGGTCCAAGTTCATTGTGACGCTATTTTTCAAAAGATTACAACAATTCTATAAAACCTCTATGTTCAGTGACCCCCGGTACACGCCCGTGAGGCATTTTTGGTGAATATTTGAAACAATTCTAAATGGGATAGTTGAACCTGTGGAAAGCTTTAGTTTCCACTATTGGGTTACCTTAGGGTCAAATGTGCTTTACAGTGCCAGGTTTAAGAAATCAAACCTATTTTCAAAAATCCCCCGAGTTAGTGAACCGGGGTACACGCCTGGTATTAATTCAAAGACTTCTTGAAATCAAACTAAGGAGGCCTCTTGTGGACCCCAAGTAGACTTCAGGTTCCTAAGCATTGATTTCTCCACAGGCGAATTTCATTTTGACGCCATTTTTCTTTAGAGTTCAACAATTCTTTAAAATCTCTATGTTCAGTGACCCCCGGTACACGCCCGTGAGGCATTTTTGGTGAATTTTTGAAACCATTCTAAAAAGGAAAAAATCGAACCTGTGGAAGACTTTAACTTCCCACTATTGGGCGTTGTGGGGGAATAATGTGCTTTACAGTCCTATTTTCAGAGAGATCAAACATATTATAAAATATCCTCCGAGTTAGTGACCCTGGGTACACACCTGAGTGTATCTTGGTGATTTCTTAAAATCAAACAAAGGATGCCTTTTCTGGTTGCCAAGTAGACTTAAGGTTCCTATGCAATGATATCTAGATGGTCCAAGTTCATTGTGACGCTATTTTTCTAAAGATTACAACAATTCTATAAAACATCTATGTTCGTGACCCCCCGGTACAAGCCCGTGAGGCATTTTTGGTGAATATTTGAAACCATTCTAAATGGGATAGTTGAACCTGTGGAAGGCTTTAGTTTCCACTATTGGGTTACATTAGGGTCAAATGTGCTTTATAGTGCCAGTTTTTGAGAAATCAAACCTATTTTCAAAAATCCCCCGAGTTCGTGAACTGGGGTACACGCCTTAGTATTAATTCGGAGACTTCTTGAAATCGAACTAAGGAGGCCTCTTGTGGACCCCAAGTAGACTTCAGGTTCCTAAGCATTGATTTCTCCACAGTCGAATTTCATTTTGACGCCATTTTTCTTTAGAGTTCAACAATTCTTTAAAATCTCTATGTTCAGTGACCCCCGGTACACGCCCGTGAGGCATTTTTGGTGAATTTTTGAAACCATTCTAAAAAGGCAAAATCGAACCTGTGGAAGGCTTTAACTTCCACTATTGGGCGTTGTGGGAATAATATGCTTTACAGTCCTATTTTCTGAGAAAATCAAACATATTATAAAATATCCTCCGAGTTAGTGACCCGGGGTACACACCTGAGTGTAATTTTGGTGACTTCTTAAAATCAAACAAGGATGCCTTTTCTAGTTGCCAAGTAGACTTAAGGTTCCTATGCAATGATATCTAGATGGTCCAAGTTCATTGTGACGCTATTTTTCTAAAGATTACAACAATTCTATAAAACCTCTATGTTCAGTGACCCCCGGTACACGCCCGTGAGGCATTTTTGGTGAATATTTGAAACCATTCTAAATGGGATAGTTGAACCTGTGGAAGGCTTTAGTTTCCACTATTGGGTTAGCTTAGGGTCAAATTTGCTTTACAGTGCCGCTTTTTAAAAAATCAAACCTATTTTCGAAAATCCCCCGAGTTAGTGAACCGGGGTACACGCCTGAGTATTGATTCAGAGACTTCTTGAAATCGAACTAAGGAGGCCTCTTGTGGACCCAAGTAGACTTCAGGTTCCTAAGCATTGATTTCTCCACAGTCGAATTTCATTTTGACGCCATTTTTCTTTAGAGTTCAACAATTCTTTAAAATCTCTATGTTCAGTGACCCCCGGTACACGCCCGTGAGGCATTTTTGGTGAATTTTTGAAACCATCTCTAAAAAGGCAAAATCGAACCTGTGGAAGACTTTAACTTCCACTATTGGGAGACGTTGTGGGGAAATAATATGCTTTTACAGTCCCAGTTTCCTGAGAAATCAAACATATTATAAAATATCCTTCGGTGTTGGTGACCCGGGGTACACACCTGAGGGTAATTTTGGTGATTTCTTAAAATCAAACAAAGGATGCCTTTTCTGGGTGCCAAGTAGACTTGGTTCCTTGCAATGATATCTAGTGGTCTAAATTTTTGTGTGTTTTTTCTCAATATTACAACAATTCTATTAAACCTCTATGTTCAGTGGCCCCGTTACCGCCGTGAGAGCATTTTTGTTGAATATTTGGCTTAGTTCTATGGGATTGTCGAACATTTGAAGGCTTTGGTTTCTATTGAGTTACCTTAGGGTAAAATGTGTAAGCATGACACATTTTTGAAAATCAAACCTATTTTCAAAAATCCCGAGCTGCTGAGCAAGGTACACTGAGTATTAATTCGGAGTGTTCACTGAAATCGAACTAAGGAGGCCTTTTGTGGTCGCCAAGTAGACTTCAGGTTCCTATGCATTGATTTCTCCATGAAGTCGAATTTCATTTTGACGCCATTTTTCTTTTAGAGTTCAACAATTCTTTAAAATCTCTATGTTCAGTGACCCCCGGTACACGTCCGTGAGGATTTTTGGTGAATCCCTCCCCTCCACTATTACCTACACACCACATAAAAATCAAATCTCTTCAAACCCCATATATCTACACCCATATAATCAACTAATCAACTAAACCTCTTTACCCAAAAACTCATCCAACATTTTCCCATCATCCATACCCCATTTCTTTTCAACTATTCTTAAATCTCTATTTCAATCAATCAAACCCTGCATTTTATTTTTGAAACCATTCTAAAAAGGCAAAATCGAACCTGTGGAAGAGCTTTAACTTCCACTATTGGGCGTTTGTGGGGGAATAATGTGCTTTACAGTCCTATTTTCTGAGAGATCAAACATATTATAAAATATCCTCCGAGTTAGTGACCCGGGGTACAATGAGGGTAATTTTGGTGATTTCTTAAAATCAAACAAAGGATGCCTTTTCTGGGTGCCAAGTAGACTTTAGGTTCCTATGCAATGATATCTAGATGGTCGAAGTTCATTGTGACGCTATTTTAACCATTCTTTAACCTCTTTTCGGCCCATACACCCCCTTTATTACCACTCTCTTCCTTTTTAAACCCCCACATTTATCAAACCCAAAACCCCCCCCCCCCCCACCCCCCCCCCCCCCCCCCCCCCCCCCCCCAACCCCCCCCCCCCCCCCCCCCCCCTCCCCCCCCCCCCCCCCTCTAAAGATTACAACAATTCTATAAAAACCTCTATGTTAAGTGACCCCCGGTACACGCCGTGAGAATTTTTGGTGAATATTTGAAACCATTCTAAATGGGATAGTCGAACCTGTGGAAGGCTTTAGTTTCCACTATTGGGTTACCTTAGGGTCAAATGTGCTTTACAGTGCCACTTTTTAAGAAATCCAAACCTATTTTCAAAAATCCCCGAGTCAGTGAACCGGGGTACACGCCAGAGTATTAATTCGGAGACTTCTTGAAATCAAACTAAGGAGGCCTCTTGTGGACCCCAAGTAGACTTCAGGTTCCAAAGCATTGATTTCTCCACAGTCAAATTTCATTTTGACGCCATTTTTCTTTAGAGTGCAACTATTCTTTAAAATCTCTATGTTGGGTGAGCCCCCGGTACAAGCCCTTGAGGCATTTTTAGTGAATTTTTGAAACCATTCTAAAAGGCAAAATCGAACCTGTGGAAGACTTTACTTCCACTATTGGGCGTTGTGGGGGAATAATGTGTTTTTACAGTCCTATTTTCTGAGAGATCAAACATATTATAAAATATCCTCAAAGTTTGTTACCCGGGATACACACCTGAGTGTAATTTTTGTGATTTCTTAAAAATCAAACAAAGGATGCCTTTACTAAGGTTGCCAAGTAGACTTAAGGTTCCTATGCAATGATATCTAGATGGTCCAAGTTTATTGTGACGCTATTTTTCTCAATATTACAACAACTCTATTAAACCTCTATGTTCAGTGACCCCCGGTACACGCCCGTGAGGCATTTTTGGTGAATATTTAAGCATTGGGCCATTAGAACCTATGGAAGGATTTAGTTTCCACAATTGGGTTACTTTAGGGTCAAATGGCTAACAGTGCCACATTTTGAGAAATCAAACCTATTTTCAAAAATCCCAGAGCTACTGAACGGGGTACACGCCTGATATTATTCGGACTTCTTAAAAATCGAACTAAGAGAGGCCTCTTGTGGACCAGTAGAGACTTGGTCCTAAAACATTGATTTCTACATGTTAATTTCATTGGCATCATTTTCTTTAGAGTTCAACATTCTTTAATCTCTATGTTCAGTGACCCGGTACACCCCGAGAGGGTATTTTGTGTGAATTTTTGTGACATTCTAGAAAGGCAAAATCGAACCTGTGGAAGGCTTTAACTACCCACTATTGGGCTGTGAATGTGTACTTCTATCTTTACCAGAAATAAAACATATTATAAAATATCGTCAGAGTTAGTGACCGGGATACACCTGAGGGTAATTTTGGTGATTTCTTAAAAATCAGCTAGGTGTCCTAGGATTTTGTCAAGTGCTTAAGGTTCCTGTGTGTCTTCTAGATGGTCCAGTTCATTGTACTATTTTCTAAAGATTGCAACAATTCTACTAAAACGTCTATGTTAAGTGCCCCGGGGTACAACGTGGCTTTGGTAATATTTGAAACCATTCTACATGGGATAGTCGAACCTATGGAAGGCTTTAGTTTCCACAATTGGGTTACGTTAGGGTCAAATGTGCTTAACAGTGCCACATTTTGAGAAATCAAAATCTCTTTTCAAAAATCCCCCGAGCTACTGAACCAGGGTACACGCCTAAGTATTAATTAGGAGACTTCTTGAAATCGAACTGAAGAGGCCTCTTGCGGACCCGAAGTAGACTTCAGGTTCCTAAGCATTGATTTCTCCATAGTCGAATTTCATTTTAGACGCCATTTTCCATTTAGAGTTCAACTATTCATTAAAATCTCTATGTTCGGTGACCCCTGGTAGCACGCCCGTGAGGCATTTTTGGTGAATTTTTGAAACCATTCTAGAAAAGCAAAATCGAACCTGTGGAAGACTTTAACTTCCACTATTGGGCCCCTGGGGGAATAATGTGCTTAACAGTCCTATTTTTTCAGAGATCAAAACATATTATAAAATATCCTCCGAGTTAGTGGCCCGGGGTACACACCTGAGGGAGCTTTGGTGATTTCTTTAAATCAAACTAAGGATGCCTTTTCTGGTTGTCAAGTAGACTTAAGGTTCCTATGCAATGATATCTAGATGGTCCAAGCTCATTGTGACGCTATTTTTCTCAAGATTACAACAATTCTATAAAACGTCAATGTTCGGTGACCCCGGGTACACGCCTGGGAGGCATGTTCTGGTGAAGATTTGAAACCATTCTAATTGGGATAGTCGAACCTTGTGGAAGGCTTTAGTTTCCACTATTGGGTTACCTTAGGGTCAAATGTGCTTAACAGTGCCACATTTTTAAAAAATCCAAACCTCTTTTCAAAAATCCCAGAGTTAGTGGGCTAGGGTACACGCCTAAGTATTAATTCGGAGACTTCTTGAAATCAAACTAAGGAGGCCTCTTGTGGACACCAGGTGCTTGGGTTCCTAAGCATTGATTTCTCCACAGTCGAATTTCATTTTGACGTCATTTTTCAAAAGAGATTCAACTATTCATTAAAATCTCTATATTCAGTGACCCCTGGTACACGCCCGTGAGGTATTTTTGGTGAATTTTTGAAACCATTCTAAAAAGGGCAAAATCGAGCCTGTAGAAGGCTTTAACTTCCACTATTGGGCCCTGGGGGGGAAATAATATGCTTTACAGTCCTATTTTCACAGAAATCAAACATATTATAAAATATCCTCCGAGTTAGTGGCCCGAGGTACACCCTGAAAGAAATTTTGGTGATTTCTTAAAATCAAACAAAGGATGCCTTTTCTGGGTGCCAAGTAGACTTAAGGTTCCTATGCAATGATATCTAGATGGTCCAAGCTTATTGTGACACTATTTTTCTAAAGATTACAACAATTCTATAAAACCTCTATGTTCAGTGACCCCCGGTACACACCTGTGAGGCATTTTTGGTGAATGTTTGAAACCATTCTAAATGGGATAGTCGAACCTGTGAGAGGCTTTAGTTTCCACTATTGGGTTACTTTAGGGTAAAATGTGCTTAACAGTGCCACTTTTTGAGAAATCAAACCTCTTTTCAAAAATCCCCCGAGATGGTGAACTGGGGACATTTTGCACTGAAAGTATTAATGTGGGAGACTTCAAAAAATCGAACTAAAGAGGCCTCTTGTGGACCCCAAGTAGACTTCAGGTTCCTAAGCATTGATTTCTCCACAGTCGAATTTCATTTTGACGCCATTTTTCTATAGAGTTCAACAATTCTTTAAAATCTCTATGTTCAGTGACCCCCGGTACACGCCCGTGAGGCATTTTTGGAGAATTTTTGAAACCATTCTAAAAAGGCAAAATCGATCCTGTGGAAGGCTTTAACTTCCACTATAGGGCTTTGTGGGGGAGCCATATGCTTTACAGTCCTATTTTCTGAAAAATCAAGCATATTATAAAATATCCTCCGAGTTAGTGACCCGGGGTACACACCTGAGGGTAATTTTGGTGATTTCCTAAAATCAAACTAAGGATGCCTTTTCTGGGTGCCAAGTAGACTTAAGGTTCCTATGCAGTGATATCGAGATGGTCCAAGTTATTGTGACACTCTTTCTCTCAAGATTACAACAATGCTATAAAACCTCTATGTTCAGTGACCCCCGTACACGCCCGTGAGGCATTTTTGGTGGATATTTGGAAACCATTGTACATGGGATAGTCGAACCTGTGGAAGGCTTTAGTTTCCACTATTGGGTTACCTTAGGGTAAAATGTGCTCTACAGTGCCACTTTTTAAGAAATCAAACCTCTTTTCAAAAATCCCCAAGCCAAGTTAGTGAACTAAAATACTCGCCTTAATATTGGTTCGGAGACTTCTTGAAATCGAACAAAGAGGCCTCTTATGGACCCAAGTAGACCCAGGTTCCTAAGCATTGATTTCTCCACAGTCGACTTTCATTTTGACGCCATTTTTCTTAAGATTTCGACTATTCTTTAAAATCTCTATTTTGGGTGACCCCAGGTACACGCCCATGAGGCATTTTTGGTGAATTTTTGAAACCATTCTAAAAAGGCAAAATCGAACCTGTGGAGAGGCTTTAACTTCCACTATTGGGCGTTATCAGGGAATAATGTGCTTTACAGTCCTATTTTCAGAGAAATCAAACATATTATAAAATATCCTCCGAGTTAGTGACCCGGGGTACACACCTGAGGGTAATTTTGGTGATTTCTTAAAATCAAACTAAGGATGCCTTTTCTGGGTGCCAAGTAGACTTAAGGTTCCTATGCAATGATATCTAGATGGTCCAATTTCATTGTAACGCTCTTTTTCTAAAGATTACAACAATGCTATTAAACCTCTATGTTCAGTGACCCCCAGCACACGCCCGTAGGCATTTTTGGTGAATATTTGAAGCCATTTAAAAATGGGATAGTCGAACCTGTGGAAGGCTTTAGTTTCCACTATTGGGTTACCTTAGGGTCAAATGTGCTTTACAGTGCCACTTTTTGAGAAATCAAACCTATTTTAAAAAAATCCCCAGAGCGAGTGGACCGGGGTACACGCCTGAGTATTAATTGGGAGACTTTTGAAATCAAACTAAGGAGGCCTCTTATGGACCCCAAGTAGACTTAAGGTTCCTAAGCCTTGATTTCTCCATAGTCGACTTTCATTTTTGACGCCATTTTTCTTTAAGGTTCGACAATTCTTTAAAATCTCTATGTTCGATGACCCCAGGTACACGCCCATGAGGCATTTTTGGTGAATTTTTGAAACCATTCTAAAAAAGGCAAAATCCGAACCTGTGGAAGACTTTAACTTCCACTATTGGGCGCCACTGGGGGAATATTGTGCTTTACAGTCCTATTTTCTGAGATATCAAACATATTATAAAATATCCTCAGGGTTAGTGACCCGGGTACACACCTGAGGGTAATTTTGTGATTTCTTAAAAATCAGAGCTAAGGATGCCTTACCGGGTGCCAAGTAGACTTAAGGTTCCTATGCAATGATATCTAGATTGTCCAAGTTCATTGTGGATGTATTTTTCTAAAGATTACAACAATTCTATAAAACCTCTATGTTCGGTGACCCCCGGTACACGCCCGTGAGGCATTTTTGGTGAATATTTGGAAACCATTCGAAATGGGATGATCGAACCTGTGGAAGGCTTTTGTTTTTACTATTGGGTTACCTAGGGTCAAATATGCTTTACAGTGCCACTTTTTGAAAAAGCAAACCTATTTTTAAAAAATCCCCCGAGCAAGTGAACCGGGGTACACGCCTGGGTATTAATTGTGAGACTTCTTGAAATCAAACTAAGGAGGCCTCTTGTGGACCCAAAGAAGACTTCGGGTTCCTAAGCATTGATTTCTCCACAGTCGAATTTCTTTTTGACGCCATTTTTCTATAGAGTTCAACAATTCTTTAAGATCTAATATGACCGGGTGACCTCCGGTACACTCCCGTGAGGCATTTTTGGTGAATTTTTGAAACCATTCTAAAAAGGCAAAAATCGAACATGTGGAAGACTTTAACTTCCACTATTAGGCGTTGTGGGGAATAATGTGCTTTACAGTCCTATTTTCTGCGAGATCAAGCATATTACTCAAAATATCCCTCCGAGTTAGTGACCCGGGGGTACACACCTGAGTGTAATTTTGATGATTTCTTAAAATCAAAGAAAAGGATGCCTTTTCTGGGTGCCAAGTAGACTTAAGGTTCCACTATGCGATGATATCTAGATGGTCCAAGTTCATTGTGACGACGATTTTTCTAAAGGTTACGACAATTCTATAAAACCTCTGTGTTCAGTGACCAACGGTACACGCCAGTGAGGCATTTTTGGTGAATATTTGAAACCATTCTAAATGGGATAGTCGAACCTGTGGAAGGCTTTAGTTTCCACTATTGGGTTTCCCAAGAGTGAAATGTGCTCTACAGTGCCACTTTTTGAGAAATCAAACCTATTTTCAAAAATCCCCGACCAAGTGAACCGGGGGTACACGCCTGAGTATTAATTGTGACACATCTTGAAATCAAACTAAGGAGGCCTCTTTTGGACCCCAAGAAGACTTCGGGTTCCCTAGCCATTGACATCTCCACAGTCGAATTTCTTTTTGGCTACCTATTTTCTATAGAGTTCAACAATTCTATAAGATCTATGTGTTCAGTGACCTCCGGTACTCCCTCCGTGAGGCATTTTTGGTGAATTTTTGAAACCATTCTAAAAAGGCAAAATAGAACCTGCCGAAGAACTTTCCCTTCCACAAATGAGCGTTGTGGCGGAAGAATGTGCTTTACAGTCCTATTTTCTGAGAGATCAAACATATTATAAAATATCCTCCAAGTTAGTGACCAGGGGTACACCCCTGAGTGTACCCCTGCTGATTTCTTAAAATCAAACTAAGGATGCCTTTACTCGGTGCCAAGTAGACTTAAAGTTCCTATAATGTCCTAGATGGCCAAGTTCATTGTGGTGCTTTTTGCAAGGTACAACAATTCTATAAAACCTCTATGTTCAATGACCCAGTACACCCATGAGACATTTAGTGAATATTTGAAACCATTCTAAATGGGATAGTCAAACCTGCGAAGGCTTTGTTTCCACTATGGGTCCTAGGGTCAAAATGGGCTTTTTACACGATGATATCTAGATGGCCAGAGAGTTCTGCTGCGCAATTTTCTAAAGATTACAACAATTTTATAAAACCTCTATGTTCAGGACCCGGTACACCGCGTGAAAACGCATTTTGGTGAATTTTGAAACCATTCTAAATGGGTGTCGACCTGTGAAGCTTTGTTTTTTTGGTCCCTAGGGTCATGTTTAGTGCCACTTTTTGAGAAATCAAACTCTATTTTAAAAAATCCCCCGAGCTAGTGAACCGGGGTACACGCCTGAGTATCAATTCAGAGACATCTAGCAATCGAACTAAGGAGGCCTCTTTTGGACCCCAAGTAGACTTAAGGTTCCTAAGCATTGATTTCTCCACAGTCGAATTTCTTTTTGACGCCATTTTTCTTTAGAGTTCAACAATTCTATAAGATCTCTATGTTCAATGACTCCCGGTACACTCCTGTGAGGCAATTTTGGTGAATTTTTGAAACCATTCTAAAAAAGCAAAATCGAACCTGTGGAAGACTTTAACTTCCACTATTGGGGGTTGTGTGGGGGAATAATGTGCTTTATAGTCCTATTTTCTGAGAGATCTAACATATTATAAAATATCCTCCGAATTAGTGACCCGGGGTACCTGCTTGAGTGTAATTTTGGTGATTTCTTAAAAATCAAAGCTAAGGATGCCTTTTCTGGGTTGCCAAGTAGACTTAAAGTTCCTATGCATTGATCTCTAGATGGTCCAAGTTCATTGTGGCGCTATTTTGCTAAAGATTACAACAATTCTGTAAAACCTCTATGTTCAGTGACCCCGGTACACGCCCGTGAGGCATTTTGGTGAATATTTGGAACCATTCTAAATGGGATAGTCGAACCTGTGGAAGGCTTTAGTTTCCACTATTGGGTTACCTGAAGGTCAAATGGGCTTTACAGTGCCAGTTTTTGAGAAATCAAAACCTATTTACAAAAATCCCCCGAGTTGGTGAGCTGGGGTACACGCCTGATTATTAATTCGGATCTTTTCTTAAAATCAAACTAAGAAGTCCTCTTCTTGACCCAGAGTAGACTTAAGGTTCCTAAGCATTGATTTCTCCACAATCGAATTTCATTTTGACGCCATATTTCTTTAGAGTTCAACAATTCTTTAAAATCTCTATGTTCAATGACCCCCGGTACACGCCCGTGAGGCATTATTGGTGAATTTTTGAAACCATTATAAAAAGGCAAAAAATCGAACCTCTGGAAGACTTTAACTTCCACTATTGGGCGTTGTGGGGGAATAATGTGCTTTACAGTCCTATTTTCTGAGAAATCAAACATATTATAAAATATCCTACGAGTTGGTGACTCGGGGTACACACCTGAGTGTAATTTTGGTGATTTCTTAAAAATCAAACGAAGGATGCCTTTTCTGGGTGCCAAGTAGACTTAAGGTTCCTATGCAATGATATCTAGATGGTCCAAGTTCATTGTGACGCTATTTTTCTAAAGATTACAACAATTCTATAAAACCTCTATGTTCAGTGACCCCAGTACACGCCCGTGAGGCATTTTTGGTGAAAATTTGAAACCATTCTAAATGGGATAGTCGAACCTGTGGAAGGCTTTAGTTTCCACTATTGGGTTACCTTAGGGTCAAATGTGCTTTACAGTGCCAGTTTTTGAGAAATCAAACCTATTTTTAAAAATCCCCCGAGTTAGTGAACCGGGGTACACGCCTGAGTATTAATTCGGAGACATCTTAAAATCAAACTAAGGAGGCCTCTTGTGGACTCCAAGTAGACTTCAGGTTCCTAAACACTGATTTCTCCACAGTCGAATTTCATTTTGACGCTATTTTTCTTTAGAGATCAACCATTCTTTAAAATCTCTATGTTCAGTCACCCCGGTACACGCCCGTGAGGCATTTTTGGTGAAGTTTTGAAACCATTCTAAAAAGAAAAAATCGAACCTATGGAAGGCTTTAACTTCCACTATTGGGCGCTGTGGGGGAATAATGTGCTTTACAATCCTATTTTCTGAGAAATCACTCATATTTTAAAATATCCTCCGAGTTAGTGACCCGGGGTACAAGCCTGTGTGTAATTTTGGCGATTTCCTAAAATCAAACTAAGGATGCCTCTTATGGGTTGCCAAGTAGACTTAAGGTTCCTATGCAATGATATCTAGATGGTCCAAGTTCATTTTGACGCTACTTTTCTAAAGATTTCAACAATTCGATAAGATCTCTATGTTCAGTGGACCCCCGGTACACGCCCGTGAGGCATTTTTAGTGAATACTTTAAACCATTCTAAAAGAGAAAATCGAACATGGTGGAAGGCTTTAGTTTCCACTAAGGAGCACCCTGCGGGTTCAAATGTGCTTTACGCTGCCCTTTTTTGACAAATCATACATATTTTCAAAAATCCCCGAGCTAGTGAACCGGGGTACACTCCTGAGTATTAATTCTAATAGACTTCTTAAAATCAAACTAAGGAGGGCCTCTTCTTGACCCCAAGTAGACTTCAGGTTCCTACGAATTGATTTCTCCACAGCGACTTTCATTTGACGCCATTTTTCTTTAGAGTTCAACAATTCTTTAAAATCTTTTTGTTCAGTGACCCCCGGTTCACGCTCGTGACGCATTTTTGGTGAATTTTTGAAATCATGCTAAAAGGAAAAATCGAACCTGTGGAAAGCTTTAACTTCCAATATTGGGCGCCCTGGGGGAATAATGTGCTTTTCAATCCTAATTTCGAGAAAACAAACAAATTTTAAAAAACCCTCTGAGTTAGTGAACCCGGGGTACACGCCGGAGTGTAATTTTGGTGATTTCCTAAAATCATACTAAGGATGCCTCTTATGGTTGCCAAGTAGACTTAAGGTTCCTATGCATTGATATCTAGATGGTCCAAGTTCATTGTGACGCTACTTTTCTAAAGATTTCAACAATTCGATAAAATCTCTATGTTCAGTGACCCCCGGTACACGCCTGTGAGGCATTTTTGGTGAATACTTTAAACCATTCTAAAAGGGAAAATCGAACCTGTGGAAGGCTTTAGTTTCCACTAAGTGGCACCCTGCGGGTCAAATGTGCTTTATAGTACCCTTTTTGACAAATCATACATATTTTGAAAAATCCTCCGAATTAGTGAGCCGGGGTACACTCCTGTGTATTATTTCTGAGATTTCTTAAAATCAAACTAAGGATTCCTCTTCTCGACCCCAAGTAGACTTCAGGTTCCTAAGCATTGATTTCTCCACAGTCTAATTTAATTTTGACCCAATTTTCTTTCGAATTCAATAATTATATAAAATCTCCTATGTTCATTGACTCCCCGGTACATGCCTATGAGGCATTTTTGGCGCGAATTTTTGAAACCATTCTAATCAATTTTTTTTTTTTTTTTTTTTTTTTTTTTTTTTTTTTTTTTTTTTTTTTTTTTTTTTTTTTTTTTTTTTTTTTTTTTTTTTTTTTTTTTTTTTTTTTTTTTTTTTTTTTTTTTTTTTTTTTTTTTTTTTTTTTTTTTTTTTTTTTTTTTTTTTTTTTTTTTTTTTTTTTTTTTTTTTTTTTTTTTTTTTTTTTTTTTTTTTTTTTTTTTTTTTTTTTTTTTTTTTTTTTTTTTTTTTTTTTTTTTTTTTTTTTTTTTTTTTTTTTTTTTTTTTTTTTTTTTTTCGAACCTGTGGAAGATTTTAACTTCCATATTGGGCGCTGTGGGGGAATAATGTGTTTCACAATCCTATTTTCCGAGAGATCAAACATATTATAAAATATCTTCCGAGTTAGTGACCCGGGGTACACGCTGAGTGTAATTTTGGTTATTTCTTAAAATCAAACTAAGGATTCCTTTTCTGGGGAGCCAAGTAGACTTAAGGTTCCTAGGCAATGATGTTTAGATGGTACAAGTTCATTTTGACGCTATTTTTCTAAAGATTACAACAATTCTATAAAACCTCTATGTTCAGTGACCCCTGGTACACGCCCGTGAGGCATTTTTGGTGAATATTTGAAATCTTTCTAAATGGGATAGTTGAACCTGTGGAAGGCTTTAGTTTCCACTATTGGGTTACCTTAGGGTCAAATGAGCTTTACAGTGCCACTTTTGAGAAATCAAACCTATTTTCAAAAATCCCCCGAGTTAGTGAACCGGGGTACACGCCTGAGTATTAATTGGAGACTTCTTGAAATCAAACTAAGGAGGCCACTTGTGGACCCCAATTAGACTTCACGTTCCTTAGCATTGATTTCTCCCCAGTCGATTTTCATTTTGACGCCATTTTTATTTAGAGTTCAACAATTCTTTAAAATCTCTATGTTCAATGACCCCCGTACACGCCCGTGAGGCATTTTTGGTGAATTTTTGAAACCATTCTAAAAAGGCAAAATCGAACCTGTGGAAGACTTTAACTTCCACTATAGGGCGTTGTGGGGGAATAATGTAGCTTTACAGCCCTATTTTCCGAGAGATCAAACATATTATAAAATATCCTCCGAGTTAGTGACCGGGGTACTCACATGAGTGTAATTTTGGTTATTTCTTAAAATCAAACATATAGGATGCCTTTTCGGGGTGCCAAGTAGACTTAAGGTTCCTATCTATGCAATGATATCTATATGGTCCAAGTTCATTGTGACGCTATTTTTCTAAAGATTACAACAATTTTATAAAACCTCTATGTTCAGTGACCCCGGTACACGCGCGTGAGGCATTTTTGAGTGCATATTTGGAAACCATTCTAAATGGGATAGTCGAACGTGTGGAAGGCTTTAGTTTCCACTATTGGGTTACCTTAAGGGCAAATGTGCTTTACAGTGCCACTTGGTAGAAATCAAACCTATTTTCAAAAAATCCCCGAGTTAGTGAACCGGGGTACACGCCTGAGTATTAATTGTGAGACTTCTATAAATCAAACTAAGAGGCCTCTTGTGGACCCCAAGTAAACTTCAGGTTCCTAAACATTGATTTCTCCACAGTCAAATTTAATTTTGACGCCATTTTTCTTTAGAGTTCAAAAATTCTTTAAGATCTCTATGTTCAGTGACCCCGGTACACGCCCGTGAGACATTTTTGGTGAATTTTTGAAACCATTCTAAAAAGCCAAAAATCGAACCTGTGGAAGACTTTAACTTCCACTATTGGGCGTTGTGGGGGAATAATGTCGCTTTACCGTCCTATTTTCTTAGAGATCAAACATATTATAAAATGTCCTTCGAGTTAGTGACCCGGGGCACACCCTTGAGTGTAATTTTGGTGATTTCTTAAAATCAAACAAAGGATGCCTTTTCTGGGTGCCAAGTAGACTTAATGTTCCTATGCAATGATATCTAGATGGTCCAAGTTCATTGTGACGCTATTTTTCTAAAGATTACAACAATTCTATAAAACCTCTATGTTCAGTGACCCCCGGTCACGCCCGGAGGCATTTTTGGTGAATATTTGAAACCATTCTAAATGGAAAGTCGAACCTGTGGAAGGCTTTAGTTTCCACTATTGGGTTACACTTAGGGTCAAATGAGCTTTACAGTGCCACTTTTTGAGAACTCAAACCTATTTTCGAAAATCCCCGAAGTTAGTGGACCAGGTACACGCCCGAGTATTAATTCAGAGACTTCTTCAAATCAAACTAAGGGGCCTCTTGTGGACCCCAAATAGACTTCTGGTTCCTAAGCTTTGATTTCTCGACAATCGAATTTCATTTTGACGCCATTTTTCTTTAGAGTTCAACAATTCTTTAAAAATCTCTATATTCAGTGACCCGCAGTACACGCCCGTGAGGCATTACATTTGATTAGGCGGAAACCATTCTAAAAAGGAAAAATCGAACCTGTGGAAGACTTTAACTTCTTCCATTGGGCGTTGTGGGGGAATAATGTGCTTTACAGTCCTATTTTCTGAGAGATCAAACATATTATAAAATATCCCCCGAGTTAGTGGACCTGAGTACACACCTGAAGGTAATTTTGTGATTTCTTAAAAAATCAAACTAAGGATGCCTTTTCTGGGTGCCAAGTAGACTTAAGGTTCCTAGGCAATGATGTCTAGATGGTCCAAGTTCATTGTACGCTATTTTTCTAAATATTACAACAATTCTATAAAAACCTCTATGTTCAGTGACCCCCGGTACACGCCCGTGAGGCATTTTTGGTGAATATTTGAAACCTTTCTAAATGGGATAGTCGAACCTGTGGAAGGCTTTAGTTTCCACTATTGGGTTACCTTAGGGTCAAATGAGCTTTGACCATGCACTTTTTGAGGAATCAAACCTATTTTCAAAAATTCCCCGAGTTAGTGAACCGGGTACACGCCTGAGTATTAATCGGAGACTTCTTTAAATCAAACTAAGGAGGCCTCTTGTGGACCCCAAGTAGACTTCACGTTCCTTAGCATTGATTTCCCGATCGGCCTTCATTTTGCCGCCATTTTTATTTAGAGTTCAACAATTATTTAAAATCTCTATGTTCAGTGACCCCCGGTACACGCCGTTTTATGTTTTTGGTGAATTTTTGAAACCATTGTAAAAAGGCAAAATCGAACCTGTGGAAGGCTTTACTTCCACTATGGCGTTGGGGGGAATAAGCGCAGTCCTATTTTCTCAGAGATCAAACATATTATAAAATATCCTCCGAGTTAGTGACCCGGGTACTACATGAGTGTAATTTTGGTTTATTTCTGCAAATCAAACTAAGGATGCCTCTTTTTGGTGCCAAGTAGACTTAAGGTTCCTATCTATGCAATGATATCTATATGGTCCAAGTTCATTGTGACGCTATTTTTCTAAAGATTACAACAATTCTATAAAACCTCTATGTTCAGTGACCCCCCGGTACACGCCCGAGGGATTTTTGGTGAATATTTGAAACCATTCTAAATGGGATAGTCGAACCGTGGAAGGCTTTAGTTTCCACTATTGGGTTACCTTAAGGGGAAAATGTGCTTTACAGTGCCACTTTTTGAGAACTCAAACCTATTTTCAAAATCCCCGAAGTTAGTGAGCTTGGGTACACGCCCTAGTATTAATTCAAGAGACTTCTTCAAATCAAACTAAGGTGGCCTCTTGTGGACCCCAAATGACCTTATGTTCCTAGCTTTTATTTCAGTGACAATCAATTTGATTTGACGGCATTTTCTCTAGAGTTCAAAATTCTTTGAATCTCTATATTCAGTGACCCCAGTACAGGCATATTTTGGTGAATTTTTTGAAACCATTCCAAAAAGGCAAAATCGAACCTGTGGAAGACTTTAACTTCCACCATTGGGCGTTGTGGGGAATAATGTGCTTTATAGTCCTATTTTCCTGAGATATCAAACATATTATAAAATATCCTCCGAGTTAGTGACCCCCGGGTACACACCTGAGTGTAATTTTAGTGATTTCTTTAAATCAAACTAAGGATTCCTTTTCTGGGTGCCAAGTAGACTTAAGGTTCCTAGGCAATGATGTTTAGATGGTACAAGTTCATTTATGAGCTTATTTTTCTAAAGATTTCCAACAATTCTATAAAACCTCTATGTTCAGTGACCCCCGGTACACGCTCGTGAGGATTTTTGGTGAATATTTGAAATCTTTCTAAATGGGATAGTGGACCTGTGGAAGGCTTTAGTTTCCACTATTGGGTTCTTGGGTCAAATGAGCTTTACAGTGCACTTTTTGAGAAATAAAACCTTATTTTCAAAAATCCCCCGAGTTAGTGAACCGGGGTCACGCCTGAGTATTAATTCGGAGACTTCTTGAAATCAAACTAAGGAGGCCACTTGTGGACCCCAAGTAGACTTCACGTTCCTTAGCATTGATTTCTCCATAGTTGAATTTCATTTTGACGCCATTTTTATTTAGAGTTCATTAATTATTTAAAATCTCTATGTTCAGTGACCCCGGTACACGCCCGTGAGGCATTTTTGGTGAATTTTTGAAACCATTCTAAAAAGCAGAAATCGAACCTGTGGAAGACTTTAACTCACTATAGGGGGTAATGGGGAAAAATGTGCTTTACAGTCCTATTTTCCGAGAGATCAAACATATTATAAAATATTCTCCGAGTTAGTGACCCGGGGTACTCACATGAGTGTAATTTTGGTTATTTCTTAAAATCAAACTAAGGATGCCTTTTCGGGGTGCCAAGTGGACTTAAGGTTCCTATCTATGCAATGATATCTATATGATCCAAGTTCATTGTGACGCTATTTTTCTAAAGATTACAACAATTCTATAAAACCTCTATGTTCAGTGACCCCCGGTACACCCCGTGAGGCATTTTTGGTCCATATTTGAAACCATTCTAAATGGGATAGTCGAACCTGTGGAAGGCTTTAGTTTTCACTTTGGGTTACCTTAAGGGCAAATGTGCTTTACAGTGCCACTTTTTGGGAAATCAAACCTATTTTCAAAAATCCCCCGAGTTAGTGAACCGGGGTACACGCCTGAGTATTAATTGTGAGACTTCTATAAATCAAACTAAGAGGCCTCTTGTGGACCCCAAGTAGACTTCAGGTTCCTAAGGATTGATTTCTCAACAGTCAAATTTATTTTGACGCCATTTTTCTTTAGTATTCAAAAATTCTTTAAGATCTCTATGTTCATGTGACCCGGTACACGCCCGTGAGACATTTTTGGTGAATTTTTGAAACAATTCTAAAAGGCAAAATCGAACCTGTGGAAGACTTTAACTTCCACTATTGGGCGTTAGTGGGGGAATAATGTCCTTTACCGTCCTATTTTCTTAGAGATCAAACATATTATAAAATGTCCTTCGAGTTAGTGACCCGGGGTACACCCTTGAGTGTAATTTTGGTGATTTCTTAAAATCAAACAAAGGATGCCTTTTCTGGGTGCCAAGTAGACTTAATGTTCCTATGCAATGATATCTAGATGGTCCAAGTTCATTGTGGCTATTTTTCTAAAGATTACAACAATTATATAAAACCTCTATGTTCAGTGACCCCCCGGTACACGCCTGTGAGACATTTTTGGTGAATATTTGAAACCATTCTAAATGAAATAGTCGAACCTGTGGAAGGCTTTAGTTTCAACTATTGGGGTACCTTAGGGTCAAATGATCTTTACAGTGCCACTTTTTGAGAACTAAAACCTATTTTCGAAAATCCCCGAAGTTAGTGAACCGGGGTACACGCCTGAGTATTAATTCAGAGACTTCTTCAAATCAAATAGAAGGTGGCCTCTTGTGGACCCCAAATAGACTTTATGGTTACTAAGCTTTGATTTCTAGACAATCGAATTTCATTTTGACGGCATTTTTCTTTAGAGTTCAACAATTCTTTAAAATCTCTATATTCAGTGACCCGGTACCCGCCTATGAGGCATTTTTGGTGAATTTTTGAAACCATTCCAAAAAGGCAAAATCGAACCTGTGAAAGACTTTAACTTCCACCATTGGGCGTTGTGGGGGGAATAATGTGCTTTATAGTCCTATTTTCTGAGAGATCAAACATATTATAAAATATCCTCCGAGTTAGTGACCCGGGACACACACCTGAGTGTAATTTTTAGTGATCTCTTAAAATCAAACTAAGGATGCCTTTTCTGGGTGCCAAGTAGACTTAAGGTTTCTATGCAATGATATCTAGATGGTCCAAGTTCTTTGTGATGCTATTTTTCTAAAGATTACAACAATTCTATAAAACCTCCATGTTCGGTGACCCCGGTACACGCTCGTGAGGCATTTTTGGTGAATATTTGAAACCATTCTAAATGGGATAGTCGAACCTTTGGAAGGCTTTAGTTTCCACTATTGGGTTACCTTAGGGTCAAATGTGCTTTACAGTGCCACTTTTAAAGAAATCAAACCTATTTTTCAAAAAATCCCCCGAGTTAGTGAACCGGGGTACACGCCTGAGTATTAATTGTGAGACTTCCTGAAATCAAACCAAGGAGGCCTCTTGTGGACCCCAGGAGACTTCAGGTTCTAAGCATTGATTTCTCCACAGTCAAATTTCATTTTGACGTCATTTTTCTTTAGAGTTCAACAATTTTTTAAGATCTTTATGTTCAGGGACCCCCGTTACACGCCCGTGAGGCATTTTTGGTGAATTTTTGAAACCATTTTAAAAAGGCAAAATCGATTCTGTGGAAGACTTTAACTTCACCTATTGGGCGTTGGGGGAATAATGTGCTTTACAGTCCTATTTTCTGAGAGATCAGACATATTATAAAATATCCTCCGAGTTAGTGTCCCTGGTACACCCTGAGTGTAATTTTGGTGATTTCTTAAAATCAAACAAAGGATGCCTTTTCTGGTTGCCAAGTAGACTTAAGGTTCCTATGCAATGATATCTAGATGGTCCAAGTTCATTGTGACGCTATTTTTCTAAATATTACAACAAATTCTATAAAACCTCTATGTTCAGTGACCCCCGGTACACGCCCGTGATGCATTTTTGATGAATATTTGAAACCATTATAAATGGCATAGTTGAACCTGTGGGAAGGCTTTTGTTTCCACTATTGGGTTACCTTAGGGTCAAATGTGCTTTACAGTGCCACTTTTTGAAAAATCAAACCTATTTTCAAAAAATCCCACCGAGTTAGTGAACCGGGTGCAGCCTGAGTATTAATTCGGAGACTTCTTGAAATCGAACTAAGGAGGCCTCTTGTGGACCCAAAGTAGACTTCCAGGTTCCTAAGCATTGATTTCTCCACAGTCGAATTTCACTTTGACGCCATTTTTCTTTAGAGTTCAACAATTATTTAAAATCTCGATGTTCATTGACCCCAGGTACACGCCCGTGAGGCATGTTTGGTGAATTTTTGAAACCATTCTAAAAAGGCAAAATCGAACCTGTTGAAGACTTTGACTTCCACTATAGGGCGTTGTGGGGGAATAATGTTCTTTACAGTCCTACTTTCCAAGAGATCAAACAAAAAATATCCTCCGAGTGACCCGGGGTACACACCTGAGTGTAATTTTGGTGATTTCTTAAAATCAAACAAAGGATGCCTTTTCTGGTTGCCAAGTAAACTTAAGGTTCTTATGCAATGAAATCTAGATGGTCCAAGTTCATTGTGACGCTATTTTTCTAAAGATTACAACAATTCTATAAAACCTCTATGTTCAGTGACCCCCGGTACACGCCCGTGAGGCATTTTTAGTGAATATTAGAAACCATTCTAAATGGGATAGTTGAACCTGTGGAAGGCTTTTGTTTCCACTATTGGGTTACTTTAGGGTCAAATGTGCTTTACAGTGCAAGTTTTTGAAAAATCAAACCTATTTTACAAAATCCCCCTTAGTTAGTGAACCGGGGTACACGCCTGAGTATTAATTCGGAGACTTCTTGATATCTAACTAAGGAGGCCTCTTGTGGACCCAAAGTAGACTTCAGGTTCCTAAGCATTGATTTCTCCACAGTCGAATTTCATTTTGACGCCATTTTTCTTTAGAGTTCAACAATTATTTAAAATCTCTATGTTCAGTGACCCCCGGTACACGCCTGTGAGGCATTTTTGGTGAATTTTTGAAACCATTCTAAAAAGGCAAAATCGAACCTGTTGAATACTTTAACTTCCACTATAGGGCGTTGTGGGGGAATAATGTTCTTTACAGTCCTATTTTCCGAGAGATCAAACATATTATAAAATATCCTCCGAGTTAGTGACCCGGGGTACACACCAAAGTGTAATTTTGGTGATTTCTTAAAATCAAACAAAGGATGCCTTTTCTTGGTGCCAAGTAGACTTAAGGTTCCTATGCAATGATATCTAGATGGTCCAAGTTCATTGTGACGCTATTTTTCTAAATATTACAAACAAATTCTATAAAACCTCTATGTTCAGTGACCCCCCGGTACACGCCCGTGAGGTATTTTCGGTAAATATTTGAAACCATTCTAAATGGGATAGTTGAACCTGTGGAAGGCTTTTGTTTCCACTATTGGGTTACCTTAGGGTCAAATGTGCTTTACAATGCCAGTTTTTGAGAAATCAAACCCATTTTAAAAAATCCCCCCGAGTTAGTGAACCGGGGTACACGCCTGAGTATTTATTCGGAGACTTCTTTAAATCAAACTAAGGAGGCCTCTTGTGGACCCCAAGTAGACTTCAGGTTCCTAAGCATTGATTTCTCCACAGTCGAATTTCATTTTGACGCCATTTTTCTTTAGAGTGCAACAATTATTTAAAATCTCTTTGTTTAGTGACCCCCCGGTACACGCCTGTGAGGCATTTTTGGTGAATTTTTGAAACCATTCTAAAAAGGCAAAATCAAACCAGTTGAAGACTTTAACTTCCACTATAGGGCGTTGGGGGGAATAATGTTCTTTACAGTCCTATTTTCCGAGATATCAAACATATTATAAAATATCCTCCGAGTTAGTGACCCGGGGTACACACCTGAGTGTAATTTTGGTGATTTCTTAAAAATCAAACAAAGGATGCCTTTTCTGGTTGCCAAGTAGACTTTAGGTTCCTATGCAATGAAATCTGGATGGTCCAAGTTCATTGTGACGCTATTTTTCTAAAGATTACAACAATTCTATAAAACCTCTCATGTTCAGTGACCTCCGTTACAAGCCCGTGAGGCATTTTTAGTGAATATTTGAAACCATTCTAAATGGGATAGTTGAACCTGTGGAAGGCTTTAATTTCCACTATTGTGTTACCTTAGGGTCAAATGTGCTTTACAGTGCCAGTTTTTGAAAAATCAAACCTATTTCCAAAAATCCCCCCGAGTTAGTGAACCGGGGTACACGCATGATTATTAATTCGGAGAATTCTTGAAATCGAACTAAGGAGGTCTCTTGTGGAGCCAAAGTAGACTTCAGGTTCCTAAGCATTGATTTCTCCACATTCGAATTTCATTTTGACGCCATTTTCTTTGGAGTTCAACAATTCTTTAAAATCTCTATATTCAGTGAACCCCGGTACACGCCCGTGAGGCATTTTTGGTGATTTTTTGGAAACCATTCTAAAAAGGCAAAATCGAACCTGTTGAAGACTTTAACTTCCACTATAGGGCGTTGTGGGGGAATAATGCTCTTACAATCCTATTTTCAGAGAGTCAAACATATTATAAAATATCCTCCGAGTTGGTGAACCGGGCTACACACCTGAGTGTAATTTTGGTGATTTCTTAAAATCAAACAAAGGATGCCTTTTCTGGGTGCCAAGTAGACTTAAGGTTCCTATGCAATGATATATAGATGGTCCAAGTTCATTGTGACGCTATTTTTCTAAAGATTACAACAATTCTATAAAACCTCTATGTTCAGTGACCCCGGTACACGCCCGTGAGGCATTTTTGGTGAATTTTTGAAACCATTCTAAAAAGGCGAAATCGAACCTGGGGAAGACTTTAACTTCCACTATTGGGCATTTTTTGGGGAATAATGTGCTTTACAGTCCTATTTTCCGAGAGATCAAACATATTATTAAATATCCTCCGAATTAGTGACCCGGGGTACATACCTGAGGATGTAATTTTGGTGATTTCTTAAAATTAAACTAAGGATGCCTTTTCAGGTTGCCAAGTAGACTTAAGGTTCCTATGCAATGATATCTAGATGGTCCAAGTTCATTGTGACGGTATTTTTCAAATGATTACAACAATTCTATAAAACCTCTGTGTTCAGTGACCCCCATCACACGCCGTGATGCATTTTTGGTGAATATTTGAAACAATTCTAAATGGGGATAGTCGAACCTGTGGAAGGCTTTAGTTTCCACTATTGGGTTACCTTAGTGTTCCCCCAATGTGCTTTACAGTTCCACTTTTTGAGAAATCAAACCTATTTTGAAAAATCCCCTAGTTAGTGAATCGGGGTACACGCCTGAGTATTAATTCGGAGACTTCTTGAAATCGAACTAAGGAGACCTCTTCTTGTGGACCCCAAGTAGACTTGAGGTTCCTAAGCATTGATTTCTCCACAGTCGAATTCATTTTGACCCTATTTTTCTTTAGAGTTCAACAATTATTTAAAATCTCTATGTTCAGTGACCCCCGGTACACGCCTGTGAGGCATTTTTGGTGAATATTTGAAACCATTCTAGATGGGATAGTTGAACCTGTAGAAGGCTTTTGTTTCCACTATTGGGTTACCTAAGGGTCAAATGTGCTTTACAGTGCCACTTTTTAAGAAATCAAACCTATTTTCAAAAATCCCCCGAGTTAGTGAACCGGGGTACACGCCTGATTATTAATTCGGAGACTTCTTGAAATCGAACTAAGGAGGTTTCTTGTGGACCCAAAGTAGGCTTCAGGTTCCTAGCATTGATTTCTCCACAGTCGAATTTCATTTTGAAGCCATTTTTTCTTTAGAGTTCAACAATTCTTTAAAAATATCTATGTTCAGTGACCCCCCGGTACACGCCCGTGAGGCCTTTTTGGTGAATTTTTGAAATCATTCTAAAAAGGCAAAATCGAACCTGTTGGAAGACTTTAACTTCCACTATAGGGCGTTGTGGGGGAATAATGTTCCTTACAGTCCTATTTTCTGAGAGGTCAAACATATTTAAAAATATCCTCCGAGTTAGTGACCCGGGGTACACACCTGAGTGTAATTTGGTGATTTCGTAAAATCAAACAAACGATGCCTTTTCTGGTTGCCATGTAGACTTAAGGTTCCTATGCAATGATATCTAGATGTTCCAAGTTCATTGTGACGCTATTTTTCTAAGGGTTACAACAATTCTATAAAACCTCTATGTTCAGTGACCCCCGATGGCACGCCCGTGAGGCATTTTTGGTGAATATTTGAAACCATTCTAAATGGGATAGTTGAACCCGTGGAAGGCTTTTTGTTTCCACTATTGGGTTACCTTGGGGTCAAATGTGCTTTACAGTGCCACTTTTTAAGATATCAAACCTATTTTCAAAAATCCCCCGAGTTAGTGAACCGGGGTACACGCCTAAGTATTAATTGTGAGACTTCTTGAAATCAAACTAAGGAGGCCTCTTGTGGACCCCAAGTAGACTTCAGGTTCCTAAGCATTGGATTTCTCCACAGTCGAATTTCATTTTGATGCCATTTTTCTTTAGAGTTCAACAATTCTTTAAGATCTCTATGTTCAGTGACCCCCGGTACACGCTCGCGAGGCATTTTTGGTGAATTTTTGCTACATTCTAAAAGGCAAAATCGAACCTGTTGGAAGACTTTAACTTCCACTATAGGAGCTTATTGGGGGAATCATGTTCTTTAAAGTGATATTTTCCGAGAGATCAAACATATTATAAAATATCCTCCGAGTTAGTGACCCGGGGTACACACCTGAGTGTAATTTTGGTGATTTCTTAAAATCAAACAAAGGATGCCTTTTCTGGTTGCCAAGTAGACTTAATGTTCCTATAGCAATGAAATCTGGATGGTCCAAGTTCATTGTGACGCTATTTTTCCAAAGATTACAACAATTCTATAAAACCTCTATGTTCAGTGACCTCCGTTACACGCCCGTGAGGCACTTTTAGTGAATATTTGAAACCATTCTAAATGGGATAGTTGAACCTGTGGAAGGCTTTAGTTTCCACTATTGGGTTACCTTAGGGTCAAATGTGCTTTAAAGTGCCAAATTTTGAAAAATCAATACTATTTTCAAAAATCCCCCGAGTTAGTGAACCGGGGTACACGCCTGAGTATTAATTCGGAGACTTCTTGAAATCGAACTAAGGAGGTTTCTTGTGGACCCCAAGTAGGCTTCAGGTTCCTAAGCATTGATTTCTCCACAGTCGAATTTCATTTTGAAGCCATTTTTCTTTAGAGTTCAACAATTCTTTAAAATATCTATGTTTAGTGACCCCCGGTACACGCCCGTGAGGCATTTTTGGTTAATTTTTGAAATCATTCTAAAAAGGCAAAATCGAACCTGTTGAAGCTTTACTTCCACTATGGGCGTTGTAGGGGAATAATGTTCTTTACAGTCCTATTTTCCGAGAGATCAAACATATTTAAAAAATATCCTCCGAGTTAGTGACCCGGGGTACACCTGAGTGTAATTTTGGTGATTACTTAAAATCAAACAAAGGGGATGCCTTTTATGGTTGCCAAGTAGACTTTAGGTTCCTATGCAATGAATATCTAGATGGTCCAAGTTCATTGTGACGCTATTTTTCTAAAGATTACAACAATTCTATAAAACCTCCTATGTTCGGATGACCCCACTCTTATCCTCTCCCTTCCCCGAATAATCTCTCCTTCACACCATAAACCCCGTGTACGCCCCGATTGTAATATTCTAACACCAACCGCACTTTCCATCTATCATGTCCCATCCCTTCTTCCTTCCATCAAACCTCTATGTTCGGACCCCCGGTACACGCCCGTGAGGCATTTTTATTGAATATTTGAAACCATTCTAAATGGGATAGTTGAACCTGTGGAAGGCTTTAGTTTCCACTAATGGGTTACCTTAGGGTCAAATGTGCTTTACAGTGTCAGTTTTTGAAAAATCAAACCTATTTTCAAAAATCCCCCCGAGTTAGTGAACCGGGGTACACACCTGAGTATTAATTCGGAGACTTCTTGAAATCGAACTAAGGAGGTTCCTTGTGGCTTTAAAGTAGGCTTCAAGTTCCTAAGCATTGATTTCTCCACAGTCGAATTTCATTTTGAAGGCATTTTTCTTTAGAGTTCACGAATTCTTTAAAATCTCTATGTTCAGTGACCCCGGTACACGCCCGTGAGGCATTTTTGGTGAATTTTTGAAACCATTCTAAAAAGGAAAAATCGAACTGTTGAAGACTTTAACTTCCACTATTGGGCGTTGTGGGGGAATAATGTTCTTTACAGTCCTATTTTCCGAGAGATCAAACATATTTTAAAATATCCTCCGAGTTAGTGGACCCGGGGTACGAACCTGAGTGTAATTTATGTGATTTCTTAAAATCAAACAAAGGATGCCTTTTCTGGGTGCCAAGTAGATTGAAGGTTCCTAAGTGCAATGATATCTAGATGGTCCAAGTTCATTGTGACGCTATTTTTCTAAAGATTACAACAATTCTATAAAACCTCTATGTTCAGTGACCCCGGTACACGCCCGTGAGGCATTTTTGTTGAATAATTGAAACCATTCTAAATGGGAAGTCGAATCTGTGGAAGGCTTTAGTTTCCACTATTGGGTTACCTTAGGGTCAAATGTGCTTTACAGTACCACTGATTAAGAAATCAAACCTATTTCCAAAAATCCCCAGCGTTAGTGAACCGGGGTACACGCCTGAGTATTAATTGTGAGACTTCTTGAAATCAAACTAAGGAGGCCTCTTGTTGACCCCAAGTAGACTTGAGGTTCCTTATCTTTGATTTCTAGACCGTCGAATTTCATTTTGACGCCATTTTTCTTTAGAGTTCAACAATTCTTTAAAATCTCTATGTTCGGTGACCCCCAGTACACGCCCGTGAGGCATTTGTGGTGAATTTTTGAAACCATTCTAAAAAGGCGAAATCGAACCTGGGGAAGACTTTAACTTCCACTATTGGGCATTTTCGGGGAATAATGTGCTTTACAGTCCTATTTTCTTAGAGATCAAACATATTACAAAATATCCTCTGAGCTAGTGACCCGGCGTACATACCTGAGTGTAATTTTGGTGATTTCTTAAAATCAAACAAAGGATGCCTTATCTGGGTGCCAAGTAGATTTAAGGTTGCTATGCAATGATATCTAGATGGTCCAAGTTCATTGTGACGCTATTTTTCTAAATATTACAACAATTCTATAAAAACCTCTATGTTCAGTGACCCCCAGTACACGCCCGTGAGGCATTTTTGGTGAATATTTAAAACCATTCTAAATGGGATAGTCGAACCTGTGGAAGGCTTTAGTTTCCATTATTGGGTTACCTTAGGGTCAAATGTGCTTTACAGTGCCACTTTTTGAGAAATCAAACCTATTTTCTAAAATCCCCCGAGTTAGTGAACCGGGTACACGCCTGAGTATTAATTCGGAGATTTCTTGAAATCAAACTAAGGAGGCCTCTTGTGGACCCCAAGTAGACATCAGGTTCCTACAATGATTTCTCCATAGTCGAATTTCATTTTGCCCCTATTTTTCTTTAGAGTTCAACAATTCTTTAAAATTTCTATGTTCAATGACCCCCGGTACAAGCCCGTGAGGCATTTTTGGTGAATTTTTGAAACCATTCTAAAAAGGAAAAATCGAACCTGTCGAAGACTTTAACTTCCACTATTGGGTATTGTGGGGGAATAATGTGCTTTACAATCCTATTTTCTGAGAGATCAAACCTATTATAAAATATCCTCCGAGTTAGTGACCCGGGGTACACACCTGAGTGAAATTTTGGTGATTTCTTAAAATCAAACAAACGATGCCTTTTCTGGTTGCCAAGTAGACTTAAGGTTCATATGCAATGATATCTAGATGGTCCAAGTTCATTGTGACGCTATTTTTCTAAAGATTACAACAATTCTATAAAAGCTCTATGTTCAGTGACCCCCGGTACACGCCCGTGAGGCATTTTTGGTGAATATTTGAAACCATTCTAGATGGGATAGTTGAACCTGTAGAAGGCTTTTGGTTTCCACTATTGGGTACCTTGGGTCAAATGTGCTTTACAGTGCCACTTTTTAAGAAATCAAACCTATTTTCAAAAATCCCCCCGAGTTAGTGAACCGGGGTACACGCCTGAGTATTAATTGTGAGACTTCTTGAAATCAAACTAAGGAGGCCTCTTGTGGACCCCAAGTAGACTTCAGGTTCCTAAGCATTGATTTCTCCACACTCGAATTTCATTTTAACGCCATTTTTCTTTAGAGTTCAACAATTCTTTAAGATCTCTATGTTCAGTGACCCCCGGTACACGCCCGTGAGGCATTTTTGGTGAATTTTTGAAACCATTCTAAAAAGGCAAAATCGAACCTGTTGAAGACTTTAACTTCAACTATAGGGCGTTGTGGGGGAATAATGTTCTTTACAGTCCTATTTTATGAGAGATCAAACATATTATAAAATATCCTCCGAGTTAGTGACCCGGGGTACACACCTGAGTGTAATTTTGGTGATTTCTTAAAATCAAACAAAGGATGCCTTTACTGGTTGCCAAGTAGACTTTAGGTTCCTATGCAATGAAATCTAGATGGTCCAAGTTCATTGTGACGCTATTTTTCTAAAGATTACAACAATTCTATAAAACCTCTATGTTCAGTGACCCCCAGTACACGCCCGTGAGGCATTTTTAGTGAATATTTGAAACCATTCTAAATGGGATAGTTGAACGTGTGGAAGGCTTTAGTTTCCACTATTGGGTTACCTTAGGGTCAAATGTGCTTTACAGTGCCAGTTTTTGATAAATCAAACCTATTTTCAAAATCCCCCTGAGTTAATAAACCGGGGTACACGCCTGAGTATTAATTCGGAGACCTCTTGAAGTCGAACTAAGGAGGTTTCTTGTGGACCCAAAGTAGGATTCAGGTTCCTAAGCATTGATTTCTAGACCGTCGAATATAATTTTGACGCCATATTTCTATAGAGTTCAACAATTCATTAAAATCTCTATGTTTAGTGGACCCCCGGTACACGCCCGTGAGGCATTTTTGGTGAATTTTTGAAACCATTCTAAAAAGGCAAAATCGAACCTGTTGAAGACTTTAACTTCCACTATAGGGCGTTGTGGGGGAATAATGTGCTTTACAGTCCTATTTTCCGAGAGATCAAACATATTATAAAATATCCTCCGAGTTAGTGACCCGGGGTACACACCTGAGTGTAATTCTGGTGATTTCTTAAAATCAAACAAAGGATGCCTTTTCTGGTTGCCAAGTAGACTTAAGGTTCCTATGCAACGAAATCTAGATCGTCCAAGTTCATTGTGACGCTATTTTTCTAAAGATTACAACAATTCTCTAAAACCTCTATGTTCAGTGACCTCCGGTACACGCCCGTGAGGCATTTTTAGTGAATATTTGAAACCATTCTAAATGGGATAGTTGAACCTGTGGAAGGCTTTAGTTTCCACTATTGGGTTACCTTAGGGTCAAATGTGCTTTACAGTGCCAGTTTTTGAAAAATCAAACCTATTTTTAAAAATCCCCCCGAGTTAGTGAATTGGGGTACACGCCTTAGTATTAATTCGGAGACTTCTTGAAATCGAACTAAGGAGGTTTCTTGTGGACCCAAAGTAGACTTCAGGTTCCTAAGCATTGATTTCTCCACAGTCGGATTTCATTTTGACGCCATTTTTCTTTAGAATCAACAATTCTTTAAAATCTCTATGTTCAGTGACCCCCGGTACACGCCCGTGAGGCATTTTTGGTGAATTTTTGAAACCATTCTAAAAAGGCAAAATCGAACCTGTTGAAGACTTTAACTTCCACTATAGGGCGTTGTGGGGGAATAATGTGCTTTTCAGTCCTATTTTCCGAGAGATCAAACATATTATAAAATATCCTCCGAGTTAGTGACCCGGGGTACACACCTGAGTGTAATTTTGGTGATTTCTTAAAATCAAACAAAGGATGCCTTTTCTGGTTGCCAAGTAGACTTAAGGTTCCTATGCAACGAAATCTAGATCGTCCAAGTTCATTGTGACGCTATTTTTCTAAAGATTACAACAATTCTCTAAAACCTCTATGTTCAGTGACCTCCGGTACACGCCCGTGAGGCATTTTTAGTGAATATTTGAAACCATTCTAAATGGGATAGTTGAACCTGTGGAAGGCTTTAGTTTCCACTATTGGGTTACCTTAGGGTCAAATGTGCTTTACAGTACCACTGATTAAGAAATCAAACCTATTTTCAAAAATCCCCAGCGTTAGTGAACCGGGGTACACGCCTGAGTATTAATTGTGAGACTTCTTGAAATCAAACTAAGGAGGCCTCTTGTTGACCCCAAGTAGACTTGAGGTTCCTTATCTTTGATTTCTAGACCGTCGAATTTCATTTTGACGCCATTTTTCTTTAGAGTTCAACAATTCTTTAAAATCTCTATGTTCGGTGACCCCCGGTACACGCCCGTGAGGCATTTGTGGTGAATTTTTGAAACCATTCTAAAAAGGCGAAATCGAACCTGGGGAAAACTTTAACTTCCACTATTGGGCATTTTCGGGGAATAATGTGCTTTACAGTCCTATTTTCTTAGAGATCAAACATATTACAAAATATCCTCTGAGCTAGTGACCCGGCGTACATACCTGAGTGTAATTTTGGTGATTTCTTAAAAATCAAACAAAGGATGCCTTATCTGGGTGCCAAGTAGATTTAAGGTTGCTATGCAATGATATCTAGATGGTCCAAGTTCATTGTGACGCTATTTTTCTAAATATTACAACAATTCTATAAAACCTCTATGTTCAGTGACCCCCAGTACACGCCCGTGAGGCATTTTTGGGTGAATATTTGAAACCATTCTAAATGGGATAGTCGAACCTGTGGAAGGCTTTAGTTTCCATTATTGGTTTACCTTAGGGTCAAATGTGCTTTACAGTGCCACTTTTTGAGAAATCAAACCTATTTTCTAAAATCCCCCGAGTTAGTGAACCGGGGTACACGCCTGAGTATTAATTCGGAGATTTCTTGAAATCAAACTAAGGAGGCCTCTTGTGGACCCCAAGTAGACATCAGGTTCCTAAGCATTGATTTCTCCATAGTCGAATTTCATTTTGCCCCTATTTTTCTTTAGAGTTCAACAATTCTTTAAAATTTCTATGTTCAATGACCCCCGGTACAAGCCCGTGTGGCATTTTTGGTGAATTTTTGAAACCATTCTAAAAAGGAAAAATCGAACCTGTCGAAAACTTTAACTTCCACTATTTGGTATTGTGGGCGAATAATGTGCTTTACAGTCCTATTTTCTGAGAGATCAAACCTATTATAAAATATCCTCCGAGTTAGTGACCCGGGGTACACACCTGAGTGTAATTTTGGTGATTTCTTAAAATCAAACAAACGATGCCTTTTCTGGTTGCCAAGTAGACTTAAGGTTCATATGCAATGATATCTAGATGGTCCAAGTTCATTGTGACGCTATTTTTCTAAAGATTACAACAATTCTATAAAAGCTCTATGTTCAGTGACCCCCGGTACACGCCCGTGAGGCATTTTTGGTGAATATTTAAAACCATTCTAGATGGGATAGTTGAACCTGTAGAAGGCTTTTGTTTCCACTATTGGGTTACCTTAGGGTCAAATGTGCTTTACAGTGCCACTTTTTAAGAAATCAAACCTATTTTCAAAAATCCCCCCGAGTTAGTGAACCGGGGTACACGCCGTAGTATTAATTGTGAGACTTCTTGAAATCAAACTAAGGAGGCCTCTTGTGGACCCCAAGTAGACTTCAGGTTCCTAAGCATTGATTTCTCCACACTCGAATTTCATTTTAACGCCATTTTTCTTTAGAGTTCAACAATTCTTTAAGATCTCTATGTTCAGTGACCCCCGGTACACGCCCGTGAGGCATTTTTGGTGAATTTTTGAAACCATTCTAAAAAGGCAAAGTCGAACCTGTTGAAGACTTTAACTTCAACTATAGGGCGTTGTGGGGGAATAATGTTCTTTACCGTCCTATTTTCTGAGAGATCAAACATATTATAAAATATCCTCCGAGTTAGTGACCCGGGGTACACACCTGAGTGTAATTTTGGTGATTTCTTAAAATCAAACAAAGGATGCCTTTACTGGTTGCCAAGTAGACTTTAGGTTCCTATGCAATGAAATCTAGATGGTCCAAGTTCATTGTGACGCTATTTTTCTAAAGATTACAACAATTCTATAAAACCTCTATGTTCAGTGACCCCCAGTACACGCCCGTGAGGCATTTTTAGTGAATATTTGAAACCATTCTAAATGGGATAGTTGAACGTGTGGAAAGCTTTAGTTTCCACTATTGGGTTACCTTAGGGTCAAATGTGCTTTACAGTGCCACTTTTTTAGAAATCAAACCTATTTTCAAAAATCCCCCGAGTTAGTGAACCTGGGTACACGCCTGAGTATTAATTGTGAGACTTGTTGAAATCGAACTAAGGAGGCCTCTTGTGGACCCCAAGTAGACTTCAGGTTCCTAAGCATTGATTTCTCCACAGTCGAATTTCATTTTGACGCCATTTTTCTTTAGAGTTCAACAATTCTTTAAGATCTCTATGTTTAGTGACACCCAATACACGCCTGTGAGGAATTTTTTTGGTGAATTTTTGAAACCATTCTAAAAAGGCAAAATCAAACCTGTCGAAGACTTTAACTTCCACTATTGGGCGTTGTGGGGTAATAATTTGCTTTACAGTCCTATTTTTTGAGAGATCAAAAATATTGTAAAATATCCTCCGAGTTAGTGGACCCGGGGTACACACTTGAGTGTAATTTTGGTGATTTCTTAAAATCAAACAAAGGATGCCTTTTTTGGTTCCAAGTAGATTTAAGGTTCCTATGCAATGATATCTAGATGGTCCAAGTTCATTGTGACGCTATTTTTTCTAAATCACAAGCTTAAATTCCCAATGGTGGCTACCCTTAGCTTAAAATGAATTGCTGCCAGTGGTTCGTAACAAAATTTTCAAAAAAAACCTTAATGAACCCCGCTAAGTATTAATACCCTTCTTTACATGAATTAAACATTTACCCAAACCATAACCTTAATGAAGAATTCATTTCATAAAATAATAAAGCATATTATATTAGTTTAATAGTTAAAGTAGTTACTCGCACGTAAAACGAGGTATTTTGGGTCTTTTTTGCCCTTCAAAAGGGATGATTTTAGTGGGTAAGTTTTAGCCCTTACAAGAGTTGATTTTGAGGTCGAAATTGGCAAAAAATGACCCAAAATGCCCCGTTTTATTTGCGAGTTACTGCCTTAACTGTTAATTAACGGAATATGCTTTAGTATTAACGGAATATTCTTCATTAAGGTTATGTTGGGGAATAATTTGTAAAGTATGGCTACCAACGGGAAAGTTTTTTTGGAATTTCCCGCCACTGGGAATTCCTTGAGACCCTAGAGGGCCACCATTGGGAATTTCCCTTTTTTCTAAAGATTACAACAATTCTATAAAACCTCTATGTTCAGTGACCCCCGGTACACGCCCGTGAGGCATTTTTGGTTAATATTTGAAACCATTCTAAATAGGAAGTCGAACCTGTGGAAGGCTTTAGTTTCCACTATTGGGTTACCTTAGGGTTAAATGTGCTTTACAGCGCCAGTTTTTAAGAAATAAAACCTATTTTCAAAAATCCCCCGCGTTAGTGAACTGGGGTACACGCCTGAGTATTAATTGTGAGACTTCTTGAAATCAAACTAAGGAGGCCTCTTGTGGACCCAAAGTAGACTTCAGGTTCCTAAGCATTGATTTCTCCACAGTCGAATTTCATTTTGACGCCATTTTTCTTTATAGTTCAACAATTATTAAAAATCTCTATGTTCAGTGACCCACGGTACACGCCCGTGAGGCATTTTTGGTGAATTTTTGAAACCATTCTAAAAATGCAAAATCGAACCTGTGGAAGACATTAACTCCCACTATTGGGCGTTGCGGGGGAATAATGTTCTTTACAGTCCTATTTTTCGAGAGATCAAACATATTATAAAATATCCTCTGAGTTAGTGACCCGGGGTACACACCGGAGTGTAATTTTGGTGATTTCTTAAAATGAAACTAAGGATGCCTTTTCTGGGTGCCAAGTAGACTTAAGGTTCCTATGCAATGATATCTAGATGGTCCAATTCATTGTGGCGCTATTTTTCTAAAGATTACTACAATTCTATAAAATCTCTATGTTCAGTGACCCCCGGTGCACGCCCATGAGGCATTTTTGGTGAATATTTGAAACCATTCTAAATGGGATAGTCGAACCTGTGGAAGGCTTTAGTTTCCACTATTGGGCTACTTTAGGGTCCAATGTGCTTTACAATGCCACTTTTTGATAAATCAAACCTATTCTCAAAAATCCCTCGAGTTAGTGAACCGGGGTACAAGCCAGAGTATTAATTCGGAGACTTCTTGCAATCGAACTATGGAGGCCTCTTGTGGACCCCAAGTAGACTTCAGGTTCCTAAGCATTGATTTCTCCACAGTCGAATTTCATTTTGACTCCATTTTTCCTTACAGTTCAACAATTCTTTAAAATATCTATGTTCAGTGACCCCCGGTACAAGCCCGTGAGGCATTTTTGGAGAATTTTTGAAACCATTCTAAAAAGGCAAAATCGAACATGTGGAAGACTTTAACTTCCACTATTGGGCATTGTGGGGGAATAATTTGCTTTACAGTCCTATTTTCTAAGAGATCAAACATATTATATAATATCCTCCGAGTTAGTGACCCGGGGTACACACTTGAGTGTAATTTTGGTGATTTCTTAAAATCAAACAAAGGATGCCTTTTCTGGTTGCCAAGTAGACTTAAGGGTCCTATGCAATGATATCTAGATGGTCCAAGTTCATTGTGACGCTATTTTTCTAAAGATTATAACAAATTCTATAAAACCTCTATGTTCAGTGACCCCCGGTACACGCCCGTGAGGCATTTTTGGTGAATATTTGAAACCATTCTAAATGGGATAGTCGAACCTGTGGAAGGCTTTTGTTTCCACTATTGGGTTACCTTAGGGTCAAATGTGCTTTACAGTGCCACTTTTTCAGAAATTAAACCTATTTTCAAAAATCCCCCCGAGTTAGTGAACCGGGGTACACGCCTAAGTATTAATTGTGAGACTTCTTGAAATCAAACTAAGGAGGCCTCTTGTGGACCCCAAGTAGACTTTAGGTTCCTAAGCATTGATTTCTCCACAATCGAATTTCATTTTGACGCCATTTTTCATTAGAGTTCAACAATTCTTTAAAATCTCTATGTTCAGTAACCCCCGGTACACGCCCGTGACGCATTTTTGGTGAATTTTTGAAACCATTCTAAAAAGGAAAAATCGAACCTGTTGAAGACTTTAACTTCCACTATTGGGCGTTTTGGGGGAATATTGTGCTTTACAGTCCTATTTTCTGAGAGATCAAACATATTATTAAATATCCTCCGAGTTAGTGACCCGGGGTACACACTTGAGTGTAATTTTGGTGATTTCTTAAAATCAAACTAAGGATGCCTTTTCTGGGTGCCAAGTAGACTTAAGGTTCCTATGCAATGATATCTAGATGGTCCAAGTTCATTGTGACACTATTTTTCTAAAGATTACAACAATTCTATAAATCCTCTATGTTTAATGACCCCTGGTATACGCCCGTGAGGCATTTTTGGTGAAAATTTGAAACCATTCTAAATGGGATAGTCGAACCTGTGGAAGGCTTTAGTTTCCACTATTGGGTTACCTTAGGGTCAAATGTGCTTTACAGTGCCACTTTTTGAGAAATCAAACCTATTTTCAAAAATCCCCCGAGTTAGTGAACCGGGGTACACACCTGAGTATTAATTGTGAGATTTCTTGAAATCAAACTAAGGAGGCCTCTTGTGGACCCCAAGTAGACTGCAGGTTCCTAAGCATTGATTTCTCCACAGTCGAATTTCATTTTGACGCCATTTTTCTATAGAGTTCAACAATTCTTTAAAGTCTCTATGTTCAGTAACCCCCGGTACACGCCCGCGAGGCATTTTTGGTGAATTTTTGAAACCATTCTAAAAAGGCAAAATCGAACCTGTGGAAGACATTAACTTCCACTATTAGGCGTTGCGGGGGAATAATGTTCGTTACAATCCTATTTTTTGAGAGATCTAACATATTATAAAATATCCTCTGAGTTAGTGACCCGGGGTACACACCGGAGTGTAATTTTGGTGATTTCTTAAAATCAAACTAAGGATGGCTTTTATGGTTGACAAGTTGACTTAAGGTTCTTATGCAATGATATCTAGATGGTCCAAGTTCATTGTGGCGCTATTTTTCTAAAGATTACAACAATTCTATAAAATCTCTATGTTCAGTGACCCCCGGTACACGCCCATGAGGCATTTTTGGTGAATATTTAAAACCATTCTAAATGGGATAGTCGAACCTGTGGAAGGCTTTAGTTTCCACTATTGGGCTACCTTAGGGTCAAATGTGCTTTACAATGCCACTTTTTAATAAATCAAACCTATTTTCAAAAATCCCCGAGTTAGTGAACCGGGGTACACGCCTTAGTATTAATTCGGAGACTTCTTGCGATCGAAATAAGGAGTCCTCTTGTGGACCCCAAGTAGACTTCAGGTTCCTAAGCATTGATTTCTCCACAGTCGACTTTTTATTTTGACGCCATTTTTCTGTATAGTTCAACAATTTTTTCAAATCTCTATGTTCAGTGACCCCCGGTACAATCCTGAGGGGCATTCTTGGTGAATTTTTGAAACCATTCTAAAAAGGCAAAATCAAACCTGTGGAAGACTTTATCTTCCACTATTGGGCGTTGTGGGGGAATAATGTGCTTTACAATCCTATTTTCCGAGAGATCAGACACATTATAAAATATCTTCCGAGTTAGTGACCCGGGGTACACACCTGAGTGTAATTTTGGTGATTTCTTAAAATCAAACTAAGGATGGCTTTTCTGGCGCCAAGTAGACTTAAGGTTCCCACGCAATGATATCTAGATGGTCCAAGTTCATTGTGGCACTATTTTTCTAAAGATTACAACAATTCTATAAAACCTCTATGTTCAGTGACCCCCGGTACACGCCCACGAGGCATTTTTGGTGAATATTTGAAACCTTTAATGGGATAATCGAACCTGTGAAAGGCTTTAGTTTCTACTATTGGGCTACTTTAGGGTCAAATGTGCTTTACAATGCCACTTTTTGAGAAATCATACCTATTTTCAAAAATCCCCGAGTTAGTGAACCGGGGTACAAGCCAGAGTATTAATTCGGAGACTTCTTGCAATCCAACTAAGGAGGCCTCTTGTGGACCCCAAGTAGACTTCACGTTCCTAAGCATTGATTTCTCCACAGTCGAATTTCATTTTGACTCCATTTTTCTTTACAGTTCAACAATTCTTTAAAATTTCTATGTTTAGTGGACCCCGGCAATGCCCGTGAGGCATTTTTGGTGAATTTTTTGAAACAATTCTAAAAAGCAAAAACGAACCTGTTGAATACTTTAACTTCCACTATAGGGCGTTGCGGGGGAATAATGTTCTTTACAGTCCTATTTTCCGAGAGATCAAACATATTAAAAAATATCCTCCGAGTTAGTGACCCGGGGTACACACCTGAGTGTAATTTTGGTGATTTCTTAAAAAATAAAACAAAGGATGCCTTTTCTGGGTGCCAAGTAGACTTAAGGTTCCTATTCAATGATATCTAGATGGTCCAAGTTCATTGTGATGCTATTTTTCTAAAGATTACAACAATTCTATAAAACCTCTATGTTCGGCGACCCCCGGTACACGCCCGTGAGGCATTTTTGGAGAATATTTAAAACCATTCTAAAAGCGAAGTCGAACCTGTGGAAGCGGCTTTAGTTTCAACTATTGGGTAACCTTAGGGTCAAATGTGGTTTACAGTGCCACTTTTTTTAGAACTCAAACCTATTTAAAAAATCCCCCGAGTTAGTGAACCGGGGTACACGCCTGAGTATTAATTCAGAGACTTCTCTTGAAATCAAACTAAGGAGGCCTCTTGGGGACCCCAAGTAGACTTTCAGGTTCCTAAGCATTGATTTCTAGACAATCGAATTTCATTTGACGCCATTTTTCTTTAGAGTTCAACATTATTTAAAAATCTCTATGTTCAGTGACCCCCGGTACACGCCCACGAGGCATTTTTGGTGAATTTTTGAAACCATTCTAAAAAGGCAAACTGAACCTGGGGAAGACTTTAACTTCCACTATTGGGAATTTTGGGGAATAATGTCCTTTACTGTCCTATTTCCTAAGAGATCAAACATATTATAAAATATCCTCCGAGTTAGTGACCCAAGGTACACACCTGATGTAATTTTGGTGATTTCTTTAAAATCAAACTAAGGATGCCTTTTCTGGTTGCCAAGTAGACTTAAGGTTCCTATGCAATGATATCTAGATGGTCCAAGTTCATTGTGACGCTATTTTTTTTAAAGATTAAAATAATTCTATAAAACCTCTATGTTCAATGACCCCGGTACACGCCCGTGGGGCATTTTTGGTGAATATTTGAAACCATTCTAAATGGGATAGCGAACCGGCGGAAGGCTTTAGTTTCCACTATTGGGTTACCTTAGGGTCAAATGTGCTTTACTGTGCCACTTTTGAGAAATCAAACCTATTTTGAAAAATCCCCTGAGTTAGTGAACCGGGGTACACGCCTGAGTATTAATTCGGAGACTTCTTGAAATCGAACTAAGGAGGCCTCTTGTGGACCCCAAGTAGACATCAGGTTCCTAAGCATTGATTTCTACACAATCGAATTTTATTTTGACGCTCATTTTTCTTTAGAGTTCACCACTTCTTTAAAATCTCTATGTTCAGTGACCCACGGTACATGCCTGTGAGACATTTTTGGTGAATTTTTGAAACCATTTTAAAAGGTAAAGTAGAACTCAGTGGAAGACTTTAACTTACACTATTGGGCATTTTGGGAATAATTTGCTTTACAGTCCTATTTCCTAAGAGATCAAACAATTTATAAAATATCCTTCGAGTTAGTGACCCGGGGTATACACCTGAGTGTAATTTTGGTGATTTTTTAAAAACAAACTAAGGATGCCTTTTTCTGGTTGCCAAGTAGGACTTAAGGTTCCTATGCAATGATATCTAGATGGTCCAAGTTCATTGTGACGCTTTTTTCTAAAGATTAAAATACCCTATAAAAACCTCATGTTCCTTAGAGTTCAACAATTTTAAGATTCGGGATGCTCAGCGACCCGGTACACGCCCGTGAGGCATTTTTGGTGAATTTTTGAAACCATTCTAAAAAGGCAAATCGAACCCGTGGAAGACTTTAACTTCCACTATTGGGCGTTGCGGGGGAATAATGTGCTTTACTGTCCTATTTTCTGATAGATCAAATAAATTATAAAATATCCTCCGAGTTAGTGACCCGGGGTACACACCCGAGTGTAAACTTGGTGATTTCTTAAAATCAAACTAAGGGATGCCTTTTTCTGGGTGCAAAGGAGACTTAGGCGTTCCCATGCAATGATATCTAGATGGTCCAAGTTCATTGTGGCACTATTTTTCTAAAGATTACAAATAATTCTATAAAAACCTCTATGTTCAATGACCCCCCGGTACACGCCCGTGAGGCATTTTTGGTGAAAATTTGAAACCATTCTAAATGGGATAGTCGAACATGTGGAAGGCTTTTAGTTTCCACTATTGGGTTACCTTAGGGTCAAATGTGCTTTACAGTGCCACTTTTTGAGAAATCAAACCTATTTTCCAAAATCCCCCGAGTTAGTGAACTGGGGTACCCGCCAGAGTATTAATTGTGAGACTTCTTGAAATCAAACTAAGGAGGCCTCATGTGGACCCCAAGTAGACTTCAGGTTCCTAAGCATTGATTTCTCAACCGTCGAATTTCATTTTGACGCCAGATTTCTTTAAAGTTCAACACTCCTTTTAAGATCTCTATGTTCAGTGACCCCCCGGTACACGCCCGTGAGGCATTTTTGGTGAATTTTTGAAACCATTCTAAAAAGGCAGAATCGAACCTGTGGAAGACTTTAACTTCCACTATTGGGCGTTATGGGGGAATAATGTGCTTTACAATCCTATTTTCCGAGAGATCAAACATATTATAAAATATCCTCCGAGTTAGTGACCCGGGGTACACACCGGAGTGTAATTTTGGTGATTTCTTAAAATCAAACTAAGGATGGCTTTTCTGGGTGCCAAGTATACTTAAGGTTGTCTTGGCAATGATATCAAGATGGTCCAAGTACATTGTGGCGCTGTTTTTCTAAAGATTACAACAATTCTATAAAACCTCCGTGTTCAGTGACCCCCGGTACACGCCCATGAGGTATTTTTGGTGAATATTTAAAACCATTCTAAATGGGATAACCGAACCTGTGGAAGGCTTTAGCTTCCACTTATTAGGTTACCTTATGGTCAAATGGGCTTTACAATGCCACTTTTTGAGAAATCATAACCTATTTTCAAAAATCCCCCGAGTTAGTGAACCGGGGTACACGCCTGAGTATTAATTGGGAGACTTCTTTTGCAATCCAACTAAGAGGCTTTTCGTGACCCTATGAATTCAGGTTCCGAAGCATTGGATTTCTCCACAGTCAAATTTCATTTGACGATATTGTTCTTTAGAGTTCAACAATTGTTTAAGATCTCTATGTTCAGTGACCCCCGGTACACGCCCGTGAGACATTTTTGGTGAATTTTTGAAACCATTCTAAAAAGGCAATCGAACCTGTGGAAGACTTTAACTTCCACTATTGGGCATTGTGGGGGAATAATGTGCTTTACAGTCCTATTTTCTGAGAGATCAAACATATTTTAAAATATCCTCCGATTTAGTGACCTGGGGTACACACCTCGAGTGTAATTTCGGTGATTTCTTAAAATAAAACAATGGATGCATTTTCTGAAGGCTCAGACTTAAGGTTCCTATAGTGCCACTTTTAGAAATCAAACCTATTTTCAAAAATCACACGAGTTGCTGAACCGGCTACACGCCGGCATTAATTCCCTCCATTTGAAATTGAACTAAGGTGGCCTCTTGTGGACCCCAAGTAGACTTCAGGTTCCTAAGCTTTGATTTCTAGACAGTCGAATTTCATTTTGACGCCATTTTTCTTTAGAGTTCAACAATTCTTTAAAATCTCTATATTCAGTGACCCCCGGTACACGCCCGTGAGGCATTTTTGGTGAATTTTTGAAACCATTCTAAAAAGGCAAAGTAGAACCTGTGGAAGACTTTAACTTACACTATTGGGCATTTTGGGGGAATAATTTGCTTTACAGTCCTATTTCCCAAGAGATCAAACATAGTATAAAATATCCTCCGAGTTAGTGACCCAGACCTGAGTGTAATTTGGTGATTTGTTATAATCAAACTAAGGATGCCTTTTCTGGGTGCCAAGTAGAATTAAGGTTCCTATGCAATGATATCTAGACGGTCCAAGTTCATTGTGGCTCAATTTTTCTGAAGATTACAATAATTCTATAAAACCTCTATGTTCAGTGACTCCCGGTACACGCCCGTGAGGTATTTTTGGTGAATATTCTGAAACCATTCTAAATGGGATAGTCGAACCTGTGGAAGGCTTTTAGTTTCCACTATTGGGTTACCTTTTGGGACAACAAGCATGCGTCAGGTTTTGAGAAATCAAACCTATTTTCAAAAATCACCCGAGTTAGTGAACCGGGGTACACGCGTGAGGATTAATTCGGAGTCTTCTTGAAATCAAACTAAGGAGGCCTCTTGTGGACCCCAAGTAGACTTCAGGTTCCTAAGCATTGATTTCTCCACAGTCGAATTTCATTTTGACGTCATTTTTCTTTTAGAGTTCAACAATTCTCTAAAATCTCTATGTTCAGTGACCCCCGGTACACGCCCGCGAGGCATTTTTTGTGAATTTTTGAAACCATTCTAAAAAGGCAAAATTGAACCTGTGGAAGGCTTTAACATCCACTATTGGGCGCCCTAGTGGAATAATATGCTTTACAGTCCTGTTTTCTGAGAAATCAAACATATTATAAAATATCCTCCGAGTTAGTGACCCGTACAAAACTGAGTGTAATTTTGGTGATTTCTTAAAATCAAATCATAAGGATGCCTTTCTGGGTGCCAAGTAGACTTAAGGTTCATATGCAATGATATCTAGATGGTCCAAGTTCAATGTGACGCTATTTTTCTAAAGATTACAACAATTCTATAAACCTCATGTTCAATGACCCCGGTACACGCCCGTGAGGCATTTTGGTGAATATTTGAAACCATTCTAAATGGGATAGTCGAACATGGGAAGGCTTTAGTTTCCACTATTGGGTTTCCTTAGGGTCAAATGTGCTTTACAATGCCACTTTTTGAGAAATCAAACTTATTTCCATAAATCCCCCGAGTTAGTGAATCTAAGTACACGCCTGAGTATTAATTGTGAGACTTCTTGAAATCAAACTAAGGAGGCTTCAGACCCCAAGTAGACTTCAGGTTCCTAACATTGATTTCTCCATAGTCGAATTTCATTTGACGCTATTTTTATGTAGAGTTCAACAATTCTTTAAGATCTCTATGTTCAGTGACCCCCAGACCACAGCGAGGCATTTGGTGAATTTTTGAAACCATTCTAAAAAGGAAAATAGAACCTGTGAAGACTTTAACTTCCACTATTGGGCGTTGCGTGGGAATAATGTGCTTTACAACTTCTATTTTCTGAGAGATCAAACATATTATAAAATATCCTCCGAGTTAGTGACACGAGGTATACACTGAGTGTAATTTTGGTGATTTCTTAAAATCAAACAAAGGATGCCTTTTCTGGTTGCCAAGTAGACTTAAGGTTCCTATACAATGATATCTAGATGGTCCAAGTTCATTATGACGATATTTTTCTAAAGATTACAAACAATTCTATAAAACCTCTATGTTAATTGACCCCAGGTACACGCTCGTGAGACATTTTTGGTGAATATTTGAAACCATTCTAAATGGGATAATTGAACATGTGGGAGGCTTTCGTTTCCACTATGGGGTTACCTTAGGGTCAAATGCGCTTTACAGTGCCAGTTTTTGAGAAATCAAACCTTTTTTCAAAAATCCCCCGAGTTAGTGAACCGGGGTACACGCCTGAGTATTAATTCGCAGACTTCTTGAAATCAAACTAAGGAGGCCTCTTATGGACCCCAAGTAGACTTCAGGTTCCTAAGTATTGATTTCTCCACAGTCTAATTTCATTTTGACGTCATTTTTCTTTAGAGTTCAACAATTCTTTAAAATCTCTATGTTCAGTGACTTCGGTACACGCCCGCGAGATATTTTTTGTGAATTTTTGAAACCATTCTAAAAAGGCAAAATCGAACCCGTGGGAGGCTTCAACATCCACTATTGGGCGCCTTGGGGAATAATATGCTTTACAGTCCTGTTTTCTGAGAAATCAAACATATTCAAAAATATCCTCCGAGTTAGTGACCCGTGGTACACAACTGAGTGTAATTTGGTGATTTCTTAAACTGAAACTAAGGATGCCTTTTCTGGTTGCCAAGTAGACTTAAGGTTCCTATGCAATGATATCTAGATGGTCCAAGTTCATTGTGGCGCTATTTTTTTTAAAGATAACAACAATTCTATAAAACTCCCATGCTCAAGACCCCCGGTACACGCCCGTCAGGCATTTTTGATGAATATTTGAAACCTTTCTAAATGGGATAGTCGAACCTGTGGAAGGATTTAGTTTCCACTATTGGGTTACCTTAGGGTTAAATGTGCTTTACAGTGCCACTTTTTGAGAAATCAGCCTCATTTTCAAAACTCCAGAGTTAGTGAATCGGGGTACACGCCTGAGTATTAATTCGGAGACTTCTTGCAATCGAACTAAGGAGGCCTTTGTGCACCCCAAGTAGACTTCAGGTTCCTAAGCATTGATTTCTCCATAGTAGAATTTCATTTTGACGCCATTTTTCTTTAGAGTTCAACAATTCTTTGAAATCTCTATGTTCAGTGACCCCCGGTACAAGCCCGCGAGGCATTTTTGAAACCATTCTAAAAAGGCAAATCGAACCTGTGGAAGACTTTAACTTCCACTATTGGGCGTTGTGTGGGAATAATGTGCTTTACAGTCCTATTTTATGAGAGATCAAACATATTATAAAATATCCTCCGAGTTAGTGACCCGGGGTACACACTAGAGTGTAATTTTGGTGATTTCTGAAATCAAACTAGGTATGCCTTTTTCTGGGTGCCAAGTAGACTTAAGGTTCCTATAAAATGATATCTAGATGGTCCAAGTTCATTGTGAAGCTATTTTTCTAAAGATTACAACAATTCTATAAACCTCTATGTTCAGTGACCCCGGTACACGCCCGTAAGGCATTTTTGGTGAATATTTGAAACCATTCTAAATGGGATAGTCGAACCTGTGGAAGGCTTTAGTTTCCACTATTGGGTTACCTTAGGGTCAAATGCTTAATAGTGCTACTTTTTGAGAAATCAAACCTATTTTCAAAAATCCCCGAGCAATTGAACTGGGGTACACGCCTGAGTATTAATTGTGAGACTTCTTGAAACTGGGTTAAGGAGGCCTTTGTGGACCCTAAGTAGACTTCAGGTTCCTAAGCATTGATTTCTCCACAGTCGAATATCATTTGGACGCCATTTTTCTTTAAAGTTCAACAATTCCTTAAGATCTCTATGCTCTATGACCCCGGTACACGCCCGCGAGGCATTTTTGGTGAATTTTTGAAACCATTCTAAAAGGCAAAATCGAACCTGTGGAAGACTTTAACTTCCACTATTGGGCGTTGTGGGAATAATGTGTTTACAGTCCTATTTTCTGAGAATAAACATATTATAAAATATCCTCCGAGTTAGTGACCCGGGGTACACACTTGAGATAATTTTGTGATTTCTTAAAATCAAACAAGTGATGCCTTTTCTGTTGCCAAGTAGACTTAAGGTTCCTATGCAATGATATCTAGATGGTCCAAGTTCATTGTTACGCTATTTTTCTAAAGATTACAACAATTCTTTAAAACCTGTGTGTTCAGTGACCCTGGTACACGCCCGTGAGGCATTTTTGGTGAATATTTGAAACCATTCTAAATGGGATAGTCGAACCTGTGGAAGGCTTTAGTTTCCACTCATTAAGCTACTCTAGGGTCAAATGGGCTTTACAGTGCCACTTTTTGAGATATCAAACCTATTTTCAAAAATCCCACGAGTTAGTGAACCGGGGTACACGCCTGAGTATTAATTGTGACACTTGAAATCAAACTAAGGAGGCCTCTTGTGGACCCCAAGTAGACTTCAGGTTCCTAAGCATTGATTTCTCCACAGTTGAATTTCATTTTGACGCTTTTTCTGTAGAGTTCCACAATTCTTTTATGTTCAATGACCCTGGTACACGCCCGTGAGGCATTTTATGTGAATCTTTGAAACCATTCTAAAAAGAAAAATCGAACCTGCTAAGACTTTAACTTCCACAAGTTGGCGTCGCGTGTGAACAATGTGCTTTACAGTCCTATTTTCTGAGAGATCAAACATATTATAAAATATCCTCCGAGTTAGTGACCCGGGGTACACACCTGAGAGTAATTTGGGTGATTTCTTAAAAATCAAACTAAAAATGCCTTTTCTGGTTGCCAAGCAGACTTAAGGTTCCTATGCAATGATATCTAGATGGTCCAAGTTCATTGTGGCGCTATTTTTCTAAAGATTACAACAATTCTATAAAACCTCTATGTTATGTGACTCCCCGGTACACGCTCGTGAGGCATTTTTGGTGAATATTTGAAACCATTCTAAATGGGATAGTCGAACTCGCGGAAGGCTTTAGTTTCCACTATTGGATTACCTTAGGGTCAAATGGGCTTACAGTGCCACTTTTTGAGAAATCAAACCTATTTTAAAAAATCCCCCGAATTAGTGAACCGGGGTACACGCCCTTGCATTAATTGTGAGACTTCTTATAATCGAACTAAGGAAGCCTTCGCGGACCCCAAGTAGACTTCAGGTTCCTAAGCATTGATTTCTCCACAGTCGAATTTCATTTTGACGCCATTTTTCTTTAGAGTTCAACAATTTTTTAAAATCTCTATGTTCAGTGACCCCCAATACAAGCCCGTGAGGCATTTTTGGTGAATTATTGAAACCATTCTAAAAAGGCAGAATCGAAACTGTGGAAGACTTTAACTTCCACTATTGGGCGTTTGGGGAATAATGTGATTTACAGTCCTATTTTCTGAGATCAAACATATTATAAAATATCCTCCGAGTTAGTGACCTTGGGTACACACTTGAGTGTAATTTTGGTGATTTCTCAAAAATCAAACTAAGGATGCCTTTTCTGGGTGCCAATTAGGATTTAAGGTTCCTATGCAATGATATCTAGATACCCTAGTTCATTGTGACGCTATTTTTCTAAAGATTACAACAATTCTATAAACCTCTATGTTTAGTGACCTCCGGTACACGCACGTGAGGCATTTTTGTGAATATTTGAAACCATTCTAAATGGGATTAGTCGAACCTGCGAAGGCTTTTAGTTTCCACTATCAAGTTACCTAGAGTCAAATGTGCTTTACAGTTCCAGTTTTTGAGAAATCAAACCCATATTCAAAAATCCCCGAGTTAGTGAACTGGGTACACGCCTGAGTATTAATTCGGAGACTTCTTTAAATCAAACTCTGGAGGCCTCTTGAGGAACCCAAGTAGATTTCAGGTTCCTAAGCATTGATTTCTCCACAGTCGAATTTCATTTTTGACGCCATCTTTCTTTAGAGTTCAACAATTCTATAAAATCTCTATGTTCAGTGACCCCGTACACGCCCGCGAGGCATTTTTTGTGAATTTTTGAAACCATTCTAAAAAGGCGAAATTGAACCTGCGGAAGACTTTAACTGACACTATTGGGCGTTGCGGGGGAATAATGTGCCACAGTCCTATTTTATGAGAGATCAAACATATTATAAAATATCCTCCGAGTTAGTGACCGGGGTACACACACCTGAGTGTAATTTGGGTGATTTCTTAAAATCAAACTAAAAATGCCTTTTCTGGTTGCCAAGTAGACTTAAGGATCCTATGCAATGATATCTAGATAGTACTAGTTCATTGTGACGCTATTTTTCTAAAGATTACAACAATTGTATAAAACCTCTATGTTTAGTGACCCTGCACACGCCCGTGAGGCATTTTTGGTGAATATTTAAAACCATTCTAAATGGGATAGTCGAACCTGCAAGGTTTAGTTTCCACTATTGGGTTACCTTAGAATCAAATGTGATTTACAGTGCCACTTTTTGATAAATCAAACCTATTTTCAAAAATCTCCGAGTTAGTGAACCGGGTACACGGCTGAGTATTAATTCGGAGACTTCTTGCAATCGAACTAAGGAGGCCTCTTGTGCACCCCAAGTAGACTTTAGTTTCCTAAGCATTGATTTCTCCACAGTCGAATTTCATTTTGACGTCATTTTTCTTTAGAGTTCAACAATTCTTTAAAAATCTCTATGTTCAGTGACCTCCGGTACAAGCCCGTGAGGCATTTTTGGTGAATTTTTGAAACCATTCTAAAAGGCAAAATCGAACCCGTGGAAGACTTTAACTTCCACTATTGGCGCGTGGGAATAATGCTTTACAGTCCTATTTTCTTAGAGATCAAACATAATATAAAATATCCTCCGAGTTAGTGACCCGGGGTACACACTTGAGTGTAATTTTGGTGATTTCCCCAAATCAAACTAAGGATGCTTTTTCTGGGTGCCAAGTAGACTTAAGGTTCCCATGCAATGATATATAGATGGTCCTAGTTCATTGTGACGCTATTTTTCTAAAGATTACAACAATTCTATAAACCTCTATGTTCAGTGACCCCTGGTAAACGCCCTTGAGGCATTTTTGGTGAATATTTAAAACCATTCTAGCTGGGATAGTCGAACCTGTGGAAGGCTTTAGTTTCCACTATTGGGTTACCTTAGAGTCAAATGTGCTTTAAAGTGCCACTTTATGAGAAATCTAAACCTATTTTCGAACATGCCCTGAGCAAGTGAACCGGGGTACACGCCTGAGTATTAATTGTGAGACTTCTTGAAATCAAGCTAAGGAGGCCTCTCGTGGACCCTAAGTAGACTTCAGGTTCCTAAGCATTGATTTCTCCACAGTCGACCCCTCATCTGGACGCCATTTTTCTTTAGAGTTCAACAATTCTTTAAGATCTCTATGTTCAGTGACCCCCGGTACACGCCCGTGAGGCATTTTTGGTGAATTTTTTGAAACCATTCTAAAAAGGCAAAATCGAACCTGTGGAATACTTTAACTTCCACTATTGGGCGTCGCGGGGGAATAATGCTTTACAGTCCTATTTTCTGAGAGATTAAACATGGTTATAAAATATCCTCCGAGTTAGTGACCCGGGGTACACACTTGAGTGTAATTTTTGGTGATTTCTTAAAAATCAAACAAAGGATGCCTTTTGTAGTTGCCAAGTAGACTTAAGGTTCCTATGCAATGATATCTAGATGGTCCAAGTTCATTGTGACGCTATTTTTCTAAATATTACAACAATTTATAAAACCTCTATGTAACACCCCAACCCCTAGGGGCTGATGGGAGTCACCAAATAAGGATCTCGGACAATTAACTGGCCCCACAAACCAACACAAGTCCTTTCGTCGCATTTATCCTTACTCATGCGCACCTTGAGAAACTTCCCAGAGGTCACCTATCCCAAGACTACTCCCAGCTTGCTACGCTTAACTGAGAATATCTTTTTATCATGAGCTCCCGAAAAGAAGATGCACCTTATTGGTATGGGTAGTACAACTAGATCCTTTAAAGCAATCATGCGGAGTATTACATCTATGTTCAGTGAACCCCGGTATACGCCCGTGATGCATTATTGGTGATTATTTGAAACCATTCTAAATGGGATAGTCGAACCTGTGGAAGGCTTTAGTTTCCACTTTTGGGTTACCTACGGGTCAAATGTGCTTTACAATGCCAGTTTTTGAGAAATCAAAACCTATTATTAAAAATCCCCCGAGTTAGTGAACCGGGGTACACGCCTGAGTATTAATTCGGAGACCCTTGGAAATCAAACTAAGGAGGCCTCTTGTGGACCCCAAGTAGACTTCAGGTTCCTAAGCATTGATTTATCCACAGTCGAATTTTATTGTGACGCTATTTTTCTAAAGATTACAACAATTCTATAAACCCTATGTTCAATGACCCCGGTACACGCCCGCGAGGCATTTTTGGTGAATATTTAAACAGTCTAAATGGGATAGTCGAACCCGTGGAAGGCTTTAGTTTCCACTATTGGGTTACCTTAGGGTCAAATGGGCTTTAAAGTGCCACTTTTTGAGAAATCAAACCTATTTTCAAAAATCTCCCGAGTTACTGAACCGGGGCACACGCCTGAGTATTAATTGTGAGACTTCTTGAAATCAAACTAAGGAGGCCTCTTGTGGACCCCAAGTAGACTTCAGGTTCCCAAGCATTAATTTATCCACAGTCGAATTTTATTGTGGACACTATTTTTCTAAAGATTACAACAATTCTATAAAACCTCAATGTTCAGTGACCCCCGGTACACGCCCGTGAAGCATTTTTGGTGAATATTTCAAACCAGCTAACGGGATAGTCGAACCTGTGGAAGGCTTTAGTTTCCACTATTGGGTTACCTTAGGGTCAAACAGGCTTTACAGTACCACTTTTAGAGAAATCAAACCTATTTTCAAAAATCCCCCGAGTTAGTGAACCGGGGTACACGCCTGAGTATTAATTGTGAGACTTCTTGAAATCAAACTAAGGAGGCCTCTTGTGGACCCCAAGTAGACTTCAGGTTCGTAAGCATTGATTTCTCCACAATCGAATTTCATTTGACGCCATTTTTTTTTAGAGTTCAACAATTTTTTAAAATCACTATGCTACGTGACCCCGGTACACCCCGCAGGCATTTTTGGTGAATTTTCGAAACAATTCTAAAAAGGAAAAATCGAACCTGTGGAAGACTTTAACTTCCACTATTGGGGTTGTGGGGGAATAACAATGTGCTTATAGTCCTATTTTTCTGAGATCAAACATATTATAAAATATCCTCCGAGTTAGTGTCCCGGGGTACACACCTGAGTGTAATTTCGGTGATTTCTTAAAATCAAACTAAAAAATGCCTTTTCTAGTTGCCAAGTAGACTTAAGGTTCCTATGCAATGATATCTAGATGCTCCAAGTTCATTGTGGCGCTATTTTTCTAAAGATTACAACAATTCTATAAAACCTCTATGTTCTGTGACCCCCGTTACACGCCCGCGAGGCATTTTTGGTTAATATTTGAAACCATTATAAATGGGATAGTCAAACCTGTGGAAGGCTTTAGTTTCTACTATTGGGATACCTTAGGTCAAATGGGCTTTACAGAGCCACTTTTTGAGAAATAAAACCTATTTTACAAAATCCCCCCGAGCTGGAGAACCGGGGTACACGCCTGAGTATTAATTCGGAGACTTCTTACAATCGAACTAAGGAAGCCTCTTGTGGACCACTAGTAGACTTCTGTGTTCCTAAGCATTGATTCTCCACAGTCGAATTTCATTTTGACGCCATTTTTCTTTAGAGTTCGATCACCCTTAAAATCTCTATGTTCAGTGACCCCGTACAAGTCCGCGAGGCATTTTGGTGAATTTTTGAAACCATTCTAAAAGGTAAATCGAACCTGTGGAAGACTTTAACTTCCACTATTGGGCGTTGTGGGGGAATATTGTGATTTACAGTCCTATTTTCTGCCAGTATCAAACATATTATAAAATATCCTCCGAGTTAAGCAGTGACCCGGGGTACACACTTGAGTTTAATTTTTGGTGATTTCTTAAAATGAAACTAAGGATGCCTTTTCTAAGTGCCAAGTAGACTTAAGGTTCCTATGCAATGATATCTAGATAGTCCTAGTTCATTGTGATGCTATTTTTCTAAAGATTACAACAATTCTATAAAACCTCTATGTTCAGTGACCCCCGGTAACGCCCGAGGCATTTTTGATGAATATTTGAAACCATTCTAAATGGGATAGTCGAACCTGTGGAAGGCTTTAGTTTCCACTGTTGGGTTACCTTAGGGTCAAATGTGCTTTTACAGTGCCACTTTTTGAGAAATCAAACCTATTTTCAAAAATCTCCCGAGTTAGTGAACCGGGGTACACGCCTGAGTATTAATTCGGAGACTTCTTGAAATCAAATTACGGAGGCCTCTTGTGGACCCCAAGTAGAATTTCAGAATCGTAAGCATTGATTTCTCCACAGCGAAATTCATTTTGACGTCATTTTTCGTTCTCTTGAGTTCAACAATTCTTTAAAATCTCTACGTTCAATGACCCTGGTACCCGGCCGCGAGGCATTTTTGGTGAATTTTTGAAACAATCTTAAAAAGGAAAAATCGAACCTGTGGAATTCTTTAACTTCCACTATTGGGCGTTGTGGGGGAATAATGTGTTTTTACAGTCCTATTTTCCTGAGAGATCAAACATATTATAAAATATCCTCCGAGTTAGTGACCCGGGGTATACACCTGAGTGTAATTTTAGTGATTTCTTAAAATCAAACAAAGGATGCCTTTTTTGGTTGCAGAGTAGACTTAATGTTCCTATGCAATGATAACTAGATGGTCCAAGTTCATTGTGACGCTAAGTTTTCCAAAGATTACAACAATTCTATAAAACCTCTATGTTCAGTGACCCTTGATACACGCCCGTGAGGCATTTTTTAGTGAATATTTGAAACCATTCTAAATGGGATAGTCGAACTTGTGGAAGGCTTTAGTTTCCACTATCGGGTTACCTTAGGGTCAAACGTGCTTTATAGTGCCACTTTTCGAGAAATTAAACCTATTTTCAAAAATCACCCGAGCTAGTGAACTGGTACACGCCTGAGTATTAATTGTGAGACTTCTTGAAATCAAACTAAGGAGGCCTCTTGTGGACCCCAAGTAGACTTCAGGTTCCTAAGCATTGATTTCTCCACAGTCGAATTTCATTTCTTGACGTCATTTTTCTTTAGAGATCAACAATGCTTTTTAAGATCTCTATAAGCGGTGACCCCGGTACACACCCGTGAGGCATTTTTGGTGAATTGTTGAAACCATTCTAAAAAGGAAAAATCGAACCTATGGAAGACTTTAACTCCACTATCGGGCGTCAGGAATAATTAATGTGCTTTACAGTCCCATTTTCTGAGAATCAAACATATTATAAATTATATCCTCCGAGTTAAGTACCCGAGGTACACACCTGAGTGTAAATTTTGGTGATTTCTTAGTATCAAACAAAGGATGCCTTTTCTAGTTGCTAAGTAGACTTTGGTTCCTATGCAATGATATCTAGATGGTCCAAGTTCATTGTGACGCTAAGTTTTCTAAAGATTACAACAATTCTATAAAAACCTCTATGTTAAGTGACCCTTGGTACACGCCCGTGAGGCATTTTTGGTGAATGTTTGAAACCATTCCAAATGGGATAGTCGAACCTGTGGAAGGCTTTAATTTCCACTATTGGGTTACCTTAGGGTCAAATGTGCTTTATAGTGCCAGTTTTTGAGAAATCAAAACCTATTTTCAAAAATCCCCCGAGTTAGTGAACCGGGGTACACGCTTGAGTATTAATTCGGAGACTTCTCTTGAAATCAAACTAAGGAAAAATTTCGCGGACCCCAAGTAGACTTCAGGTTCCTAAGCATTGATTTTTCCACAGTCGAATTTCATTTTGACGCTATTTTTCTTTAGAGTTCAACAATTTTTAAAAATCTATGTTCAATGACCCTGGTACACGCCCGTGAGGCATTTTTGGTGAAATTTTGAAACCATTCTAAAAGGAAAAATCGAACCTGTGGAATTCTTTAACTTCCGCTATTGGGCGTTGCGGGGAAATAATGTGTTTTACAGTCCTATTTTTTGAGAGATCTAACATATTATAAAATCCTCCGAGATAGTGACCCGGGGTACACACCTGAGTGTAATTTTGATGATTTCTCAAAATCAAACTAAGGATGCCTTTTGCTGGAGACAAGTAGACTTAAGGTTCCTATGCAATGATGTCTAGATGGTCCAAGATCAAATTGACGCTATTTTTCTAAAGATTACAACAATTCTATAAAACTCCTATGTTAAGTGACCCTGTACACGCCCGTGAGGCATTTTTGGTGAATATTTGAAACCATTCTAAATGGGATAGTCGAACCTGTGGAAGGCTTTAGTTTCCATTGTTGGGTTACCTTAGGGTCAAATGTGCTTTACAGTGCCACTTTTTGAGAAATCAAACCTATTTTCAAAAATCCCTCGAGTTAGTGACCGGGGTACACGCCTGAGTATTACCTGGAACTTCTTGAAATCAAACTAAGGAGGCATCTTGTGGACCCCAAGTAGACTTCAGGTTCCTAAGCATTGATTTCTCCACAGTTGAATTTTATTTTGACGCAATTTTTCTTCAGAGTTCAATAATTCTTTAAAATCTCTATGCTCAATGACCCCCGGTACACGCCCGTGAGGCATTTTTGATGAATTTTTGTAACCATTCTCTAAAAAGGAAAAATCGAACCTGTGGAAGACTTTAACTTCCACTCTTGACGTTGCGGGGGAATAAAGTGTTTTACAGTCCTATTTTCTGAGAAATCAAACATATTATTAAATATCCTCCGAGTTAGTGACCGGGCAAGAATTTATGAGTATAATTTTGATGATTTCTTAAAATCAAACTAAGGATGCCTTTACGGGGCCAAGTAGATAAAGGTTCCTATGCAATGATGTCTAGATGGTCCAAGTTCATTTTGACGCTATTTTTCTAAAGATTACAACAATTCTATAAAAACCTCTATGTTAAGTGACCCCCGGTACACGCCCGTGAGGCATTTTGGTGAATATTTGAAACCATTCTAAATGGGATAGTCGAACCTGTGGAAGGCTTTAGTTTCCACTATTGGGCTACCTTAGGGTCAAATGTGTTTTACAGTGCCACTTTTTGAGAAATCAAACCTATTTTCAAAAATCCCCCGAGTTAGTGAACCAGGGTACACGCCTGAGTATTAATCGGAGACTTCTTGAAATCAAACTACAGAGGCCTCTTGTGGACCCCGAGTAGACTTCAGGTTCCTAAGCATTACTTCACCACAGTCGAATTTCATTTTGACGCTATTTTTCTTTTGAGTTCAACAATTCTTTTAAATCTCTATGTTCAATGACCCCCGGTACACGCCCGTGATGCATTTTTGGTGAATTTTTAAAACCATTCTAAAAAGGAAAAATCGAACCCCGTGGAATTCTTTAACTTCCACTATTGGGCGTTAAGTGGGGGAACAATGTTTTTACAGTCCTATTTTGAGAGATCAAACATATTATAAAATATCCTCCGAGATAGTGACCCGGGGTACACACCTCGAGTGTAATTTTGATGATTTCTTAAAATCAAACTAAGGATGCTTTTCTGGGAGACAAGTAGACTTAAGGTTCCTATGCAATGATGTCTAGATGGTCCAAGATCAATTTGACGCTATTTTTCTAAAGATTACAACAATTCTATAAAACCTCTATGTTAAGCGACCCCGGTACACGCCCGTGAGACATTTTTGGTGAATATTCGAAACCATTCTAAACGGGATAGTCGAACCGTGGGTTTTAGTTTCCACTGTTGGGTTACCTTAGGGTCAAATGTGCTTAAGCAGTGCCACTTTTGGAGAAATCAAACTCATTTTCAAAACTCCCCTGAGTTAGTGAACCAGGGTACACGCCTGAGTATTAATTCTAGACTTTTGAAATCAAACTAAGGAGGCCTCTTGTGGACCCAAAGTATTCTTCAGGTTCCTAAGCATTGATTTCTCCACAGTCGAATTTTATTTTGACGCCATTTTTCTTTAGAGTTCAACAATTCTTTAAAATCTCTATGTTCAGTGACGCCCGGTACACGACCGTGAGACATTTTTGACACTTCTGAAACCATTCTTAAAAGGCAAACTGAACCTGCGGAAGAATTTAGCTTCCACTATTGGGCGTCAGTGGGGGAGTAATGTGCTTTACAGTCCTATTTTCTGAGAGATCATACATATAAAATATCCTCCGAATAGTGACTCAAGGTACTCACCTGAGTGTAATTTTGGTGATTTCTTAAAATCAAACTAAGGATGCCTTTTCTGGAGCCAAGTAGACTTAAGGTTCCTATGCAATGATATCTAGATGGTCCAAGTTCATTTTGACGCTATTTTTCTAAAGATTACAACAATTCTATAAGACCTCTATGTTCAGTGACCCCCGGTACACGCCCATGAGGCATTTTTGGTGAATATTTGAAACCATTCTTAAATGGGATAGTCGAACCTGTGAAGGCTTTAGTTTCCACTATTGGGTTACCTTAGAGTCAAATGTGCTTTACATCAAGCTAGTCTTTTGAGAAATAAAACCTATTGTCAAAAATCACCCGAGTTAGTGAAACTGGTACACGCCTGAGTATTAATTCGGAGACTTTTAGAAATCGAACTAAGGAGGCCGCTTGTGGACCCACAGTAGACTTCGGTTCCTAAGCATTGATTTCTCCACAGTCGAATTTCATTTGACGCTATTTTTCTTTAGAATTCAACAACAAGGCTTTAAGATCTCTATGTTTAGTGACCCCCGGTACACGCCCGTGAGGCATTTTTGGTGAATTTTTAAAACCATTCTAAAAAGGCAAATCGAACCTGTGGAAGACTTTAACTTCCACTATTGGGCGTTGTGGACGAATAATGGGCTTTACAGTCCTATTTTCTGAGAACTCAAACATATTATAATATATCCTCCGAGTTAATGACCCGGGGTACACACCTGAGTGTAATTTTGGTGAGTTGTTAAAAATCAAACTAAGGATGCCTTTTCTGGAGCCTAAGTAGACTTAAGGTTCCTATGCAATGATAACTAGATGGTCCAAGTTCATTTTGACGCTATTTTTCTAAAGATTACAACAATTCTATAAACCTCTATGTTAAGTGACTCCCCGGTACACGCCCGTGAGGCATTTTTAATGAATGTTTGAAACCATTCTAAATGGGATAGTCGAACCTGTGGAAGGTTTTAATTTCCACTCATTGCCTTACCCTAGGGGCAATTGTGCTTTACAGTGCCACTTTTTGAGAAATCAAACCTATTTTCCAAAATCCCCGAGTTAGTGAACCGGGGTACACGCTTGAGTATTAATTGTGATACTTCTTGAAATCAAGGTATGGAGGCCTCAGTGGACCCCAAGTAGACGTAAGATTCCCAAGACATTGATTTCTCAACAGTCTAATTTCATTTTGACGCTTTTTTCTTTAGAGTTCAAAAATTCTCTAAAATTTATACGTTCAATGACCCCCGGTACACGCCCGTGAGGCATTTTTGTTGTGAATTTTTAATTGCATTCTAAAAAGGAGAAATCGAACCCGTGGAATTCTTTAACTTCAACTATTGGGCGTCGCGGGGGAACAATGAGTTTTACAGTCCTATTTTCTGAGAGATCAAACATATTATAAAATATCCTCCGAGTTAGTGACCCGGCGTACACACCTGAGTGTAATTTTAGCGATTTCTTAAAATCAAACAAAGGATGCCTTTGTTGGTTTCCAAGTAGACTTAAGGTTCCTAAGTGCAATGATAATTAGATGGTCAAAGTTCATTGTGACACAATTTTCCTAAAGATTAAAACAATTCTATAAAACTCCTATGTTCAGTGACCCCCGGTACACGCCCGTGAGGCATTTTTGGTGAATATTTGAAATCATTCTAAATGGGATACTCGAACCTGTGGAAGGCTTTAGTTTCCACTATTGGGTTACCTTAGGGTCAAATGTGATTTACAGTGCCACTTTTTGAGAAATTAAACCTATTTTAAAAAATCCCCCGAGTTAGTGAACCGTGGTACACGCCTGAGTATTAATTTTGAGACTTCTTCAAATCAAACTAAGGAGGCGTCTTGTGGACCCCAATTAGACTTCAGGTTCCTAAGCATTGATTTCTCCATAGTCGAATTTCATTTTGACGCCATTTTTCTTTAGAGTTCAACAATTTTTTAAGATCTCTATGTTTAGTGACCCCCGGTACACGCCCGTGAGGCATTTTTGGTGAATTTTGAAACCATTCTAAAAAGGCAAAATCGAACCTTGGAAGACTTTAACTTCCACTATTGGGCGTTGTGGGGGAATAATGTGCTTTACAGTCCTATTTTCGAGAAATCAAACATATTATAAATTATATCCTTCGAGTTACTGACACGGGGTACACACTTGAGTGTAATTTTGGTGATTTCTTAAAATCAAAAAAAAGGATGCCTTTACTGGTTGCCAAGTAGACTTAAGGTTCCTATGCAATGATATCTAGATGGTCCAAGTTCATTGTGACGCTATTTTTCTAAAGATTACAACAATTCTATAAAACCTCTATGTTCAGTGACCCCCGGTACACGCCCGTGAGTCATTTTTGGTTAATATTTGAAACCATTCTAAATAGGATAGTTGAACCTGTGGAAGGCTTTAATTTCCACTATTGGGTTAACTTAGGGTTAAATGTGCTTTACAGTGCCAGTTTTTGAGAAATCAAACCTATTTTCAAAAATCCCCCGAGTTAGTGAACTGGGGTACACGCTTGAGTATTAATTCGGTGACTTCTTGAAATCAAACTAAGGAGGCCTCTTGTGGACCCCAAGTAGACTTCAGGTTCCTAAGCATTCATTTCTCCACAGTCGAATTTCATTTTGACGTTATTTTCCTTTAGAGTTCAAAAACTCTTTTAAAATCTCTACGTTCAATGACCCCGGTACACGCCCGTGAGGCATTTTTGGTGAATTTTTGAAACCATTCTAAAAAAGGAAAATCGAACCTGTGGAATTCTTTAACTTCCACTATTGGGCGTTGTGGGGGAATAATGTGGTTTACAGTCCTATTTTCTGAGAGATCAAACATATTATAAAATATCCTCCGAGTTAGTGACACGGGGTACACACCTGAGTGTAATTTGGGTGATTTCTTAAAATCAAACAAAGGATGCCTTTTGGCTGCCAAGTAGACTTAAGATTCCTATGCAATGATAACTAGATGGTCCCAGTTCATTGTGACGCTATTGTTAGATTACAACAATTCTATAAAACCTCTATGTTCAGTGACCCCCGGTACAAGCCCGTGAGGGGCATTTTTGGTGAATATTTGAAACCATTCTAAATGGGATAGTCGTACCTGTGGAAGGCTTTAGTTTCCACTATTGGGTTACCTTAGGGTCAAATGTGCTTTAAAGTGCCAGTTTTGAGAAATCAAACCTATTTTCAATAATCCCCTGAGTTAGTGAACCGGGGTACACGCCTGAGTATTAATTCGGAGACTTCTTGAAATCAAACTAAGGAGGCCCTGTGGACCCCAAGTAGACTTCAGGTTCCTAAGCATTAATATCTCCACAGTCGAATTTCATTTTGACGCCATTTTTCTTTAGAGTTCAACAATGCTTTAAGATCTCTATGTTTAGTGACCCCCGGTACACGCCCGTGAGGCATTTTTGGTGAATTTTTGAAAGCATTCTAAAAAGGCCAAATCGAACCTGTGGAAGACTTTAACTTCAACTATTGGGCGTTGTGGGGGAATAATGTGCTTTACAGTCCTATTTTCTGAGAGATCAAACATATTATAAATTATATCCTCCGAGTTAGTGACCCGGGGTACACACCCGAGTGTAATTTTGGTGATTTCTTAATATCAAACAAAGGATGCCTTTCTAGTTGCTAAGTTGACTTAAGGTTCCTACGCAATGATATCTAGATGGTCCAAGTTCATTGTGACGCAATTTTTCTAAACATTACAACAATTCTATAAAACCTCTATGTTCAATGACTCCCAGTACTCGCCCGTGAGGCATTTTTTGTGAATATTTGAAACCATTCTAAATGGGATAGTTAAACTTGTGGAAGGCTTTAGTTTCCACTATTGTGTTACCTTAGGGTCAAATGTGCTTTACAGTGCCACTTTTTGAGAAATCAAACCTATTTCCATAAATCCCCCGAGTTAGTGAACCGGGATATACGCTTGAGTATTAATTCGGAGACTTCTTTGAAATCAAACTAAGGAGGCCCCTTGTGGACCCCAAGTAGACTTCAGGTTCCTAAGCATTGATTTCTCCACGGTCGAATTTCATTTTGACGCTATTTTTCTTTAGAGTTCAACAATTCTTTAAAATCTTTATGTTCAATCACCACCGGTACACGCCCGTGAGGCATTTTTGGTGAATTTTTAAAACCATTCTAAAAAGGCAAAATCGAACCTGTGGAAGACTATAAATTCCACTATTGGGCGTTGTGGGGGTATAATGTGCTTTACAGTCCTATTTTCTGAGCAATCAAACATATTATAAAATATCCTCCGAGTTAGTGACCCGGGGTACCCACATGAGTGTAATTTTGATGATTTCTTAAAATAAAACTAAGGATGCCTTTTCTGGGAGCCAAGTAGACTTAAGGTTCCTATGCAATGATGTCTAGATGGTCCAAGTTCATTTTGACGCTATTTTTCTAAAGATTACAACAATTCTATAAAACCTCTATGTTCAGTGTACCCCGGTACACGCCCGTGAGGCATTTTTGGTTAATATTTGAAACCATTCTAAATGGGATAGTCGAACCTGTGGAAGGCTTTAGTTTCCACTATTGGGTTACCTTATGGTCAAATGTGCTTTACAGTACCAGTATTTGAGAAATCAAACCTATTTTCAAAAATCCAACGAGTTAGTGAACCGGGTTACACGCGTGAGTATTAATTCGAAGACTTCTTGAAATCGAACTAAGGAGGCCTCTTGTGGACCCCAAGTAGACTTCAGGTTCCTAAGCATTGATTTCTCCATAGTCGAATATCATTTTGACGCCATTTTTCTTTAGAGTTCAACAATTCTTTAAAATCTCTATGTTCAGTGACCCCCGGTACACACCTGTGAGGCATTTTTTTGAATTTTTGAAACCATTCTAAAAAGGCAAAATCGAACCTGTGGAAGACTTTAACATCCACTATAGGGCGTTGTGGGGGAATAATGTGCTTTACAGTCCTATTTTCTGAGTGATAAATCATATTATAAAATATCCTCCGAGTTAGTGACCCGGGGTACACACTTAAGTGTAATTTTGGTGATTCTTAAAAATCAAAAAAAGGATGCCTTTTCTAGTTGCCAAGTAGACTTAAGGTTCCTATGCAATGATATCTAGATGGTCTAAGTTCATTGTGACGCTATTTTTCTAAAGATTACCACAATTCTATAAAACCTCTATGTTCAGTGACCCCCGGTACACGCCCGTGAGGCATTTTTGGTGAATATTTGAAACCATTCTTGATGGGATAGTCGAACCTGTGGAAGGCTTTAGTTTCCACTATTGGGTTACCTTAGGGTCAAATGTGCTTTAAAGTGCCAGTTTTGAGAAATCAAACCTATTTTCAATAATCCCCAAGTTAGTGAACCGGGGTACACGCCTGAGTATTAATTCGTAGACTTCTTGAAATCAAACTAAGGAGGCCTGTTGTGGACCCCAAGTAGACTTCAGGTTCCCTAAGCATTAATATCTCCACAGTCGAATTTCATTTTGACTCCATTTTTCTTTAGAGTTCAACAATTCTGTAAAATCTCTATGTTCAATGACCCCCGGTACACGCCCGTGCGGAATTTTTGGTGAAGTTTTGAAACCATTCTAAAAAGGTAAAATCGAACCTGTGGAAGGCTTTAACTTCGACTATTGGGATCCCAGGGGAATAATGTGCTTTACAATCCTATTTTCTGAGAAAACAAACATATTTTAAAACCCTCCGAGTTAGTGAACCGAGGTACACGCCTGAGTGTAATTTTGGTGATTTCTTAAAATAAAACTAAGGATGCCTCTTATGGTATCCAAGTAGACTTATGGTTCCTATGCATTGATATCTAGATGGTCCAAGTTAATTGTGACGCTACTTTTCTAAAGATTTCAACAATTCGATAAAATCTCTATGTTCAGTGACCCCCGGTACACGCCCATGAGGCATTTTTGGTGAATTTTTGAAACCCTTCTAAAAGGCAAAATTGAACCTGTGGAAGGCTTTAACTTCCACTATTGGGCGCCCTGGGGGAATAACGTGCTTTACAGTCCTATTTCTGAGAAAACAAACATATATTAAAAACCCTCAGAGTTAGTGAACCGGGGTATACGCCTGAGTGTAATTTTAGAGATTTCTTAAAATAAAACTAAGGATGCCTCTTATGGTATCCAAGTAGACTTAAGCTTCCTATGCATTGATATCTAGATGGTCTAAGTTCATTGTGACGCTATTTTTCTAAAGATTTCAACAATTCGATAAAATCTCTATGTTCAGTGACCCCCGGTACACGCCCGTGAGGCATTTTTAGTGAATACTTGAAACCATTCTAAAAGGGAAAATCGAACCTGTGGAAGGCTTTAGTTTCCACTAAGGGGCACCCTGTGGGTCAAATGTGCTTTACAGTGCCCTTTTTTGACAAATCATAAATATTTTCAAAATCCTCCGTGTTACTGAACCGAGGTACACTCCTGTGTATTAATTCTGAGATTTCTTAAAATCAAACTAAGGATTCCAGTTCTTGACCCCAAGTAGACTTAAGGTTCCTAAGCTTTGATTTCTAGACAGTCGAATTTCATTTTGACGCCATTTTTCTTTAGAGTCCAACAATTCTTTAAAATCTCTATGTTCAATGTCCTCCGGTACACGCTCGTGAGGCATTTTTGGTCAATTTTTGAAACCATTCTAAAAAGGCAAAATCGAACCTGTGGAAGATTTTAACTTCCACTATTGGGCGTTGTGGGGGAATATTGTGCTTTACAGTCCTATTTTCTGAGAAATCAAACATATTATAAAATATCCTCCGAGTTAGTGACCCGGGGTACACATGAGTGTAATTTTGGTGATTTATTAAAATCAAACTAAGGATGCCTAATTTGGGTGCCAAGTAGACTAACGGTTCCTATGCAATGATATCTAGATGGTCCAAGTTCATTGTGATGCTATTTTTCTAAAGATTACAACAATTCTATAAAACCTCTATGTTCAGTGACCCCCGGTACACGCCCGTGAGGCATTTTTGGTGAATATTTGAAACCATTCTAAATGGGATAGTCGAACCTGCGGAAGGCTTTACTTTCCGCTATTGGGTTACCTTAGGGTCAAATGTGCTTTACAGATCCACTTTTTAAGATATCAAACCTATTTTCAAAAATCCCCAGAGTTAGTGAACCGGGGTACACGCCTGAGTATTAATTCGGAGACTTCTTGAAATCAAACTAAGGACTCCACTTGTGGACCCCAAGTAGACTTCAGGTTGCTAAGCATTGATTTCTCCACAGTCGAATTTCATTTTGACGCCATTTTTCTTTAGAGTTCAACAATTCTTTAAAATCTCTATGTTTTGTGACCCCCGGTACACGCCCGTGCGGCATTTTTGGTGAAGTTTTGAAACCATTCTAAAAGGAAAAATCGAACCTGTGGAAGGTTTTAACTTCCACTATTAGGCGCCCTGGGGGAATAATGTGCTTTACAATCCTATTTCTGAGAAAACTAACATATTTTAAAAACCCTCCGAGTTAGTGAACCGGGGTACACGCCTGAGTGTAATGTTAGTGATTTCTTAAAATAAAACTAAGGATGCCTCTTATGGTATCCAAGTAGACTTAAGGTTCCTATGCATTTATATCTAGATGGTCCAAGTTCATTGAGACGCTACTTTTCTAAAGATTTCAACAATTCGATAAAATCCTTATGTTCAGTGACCCCCGGTACACGCCCGTGAGGCATTTTTAGTGAATACTTGAAACCATTCTAAAAGGGAAAATCGAACCTGTGGAAGGCTTTAGTTTCCACTAAGGGGCCCCCTTGGGGTCAACTGTGCTTTACTGTACCCTTCTTTGACAAATCATACATATTTTGAAAATCCTCCAAGTTAGTGAACCGGGGTACACTCTTGTGTATTAATTCTGAGATTTCTTAAAATCAAACTAAGTATTCCTCTTCTTGACCCCAAGTAGACTTAAGGTTCCTAAGCTTTGATTTCTAGACAATCAAATTTCATTTTGACGCCATTTTTCTTTAGAGGTCAACAATTCTTTAAAATCTCTATGTTCAATGACCTCCGGTACACGCCCGTGAGGCATTTTTGGTCAATTTTTGAAACCATTCTAAAAAGGCAAAATCGAACCTGTGGAAGACTTTAACTTCCACTATTGGGCGTTGTGGGGGAATATTGTGTTTTACAGTCCTATAATCTGAGAAATCAAACATATTATAAAATATCCTCCGAGTTAGTGACCCGGGGTACACACCTGAGTGTAATTTTGGTGATTTCTTAAAATCAAACTAAGGATGCCTAATTTGGGTGCCAAGTAGACTAACGGTTCCTATGCAATGATATCTAGATGGTCCAAGTTCATTGTGATGCTATTTTTCTAAAGATTACAACAATTCTATAAAACCTCTATGTTCAGTGACCCCCGGTACACGCCCGTGAGGCATTTTTGGTGAATATTTGAAACCATTCTAAATGGGATAGTCGAACCTGTGGAAGGCTTTAGTTTCCACTATCGGGTTACCTTAGGGTCAAATGTGCTTTATAGTGCCACTTTTTGAGAAATTAAACCTATTTTCAAAAATCCCCCGAGTTAGTGAACCGGGGTACACGCCTGAGTATTAATTGTGAGACTTCTTGAAATCAAAATAAGGAGGCCTCTTGTGGACCCCAAGTAGACTTCAGGTTCCTAAGCATTGATTTCTCCACAGTCGATTTTCATTTTGACGTCATTTTTCTTTAGAGATCAACAATGCTTTAAGATCTCTATGTTTAGTGACCCCCGGTACACACCCGTGAGGCATTTTTGGTGAATTGTTGAAACCATTCTAAAAAGGCAAAATCGAACCTATGGAAGACTTTAACTTCCATTATTGGGCGTTGTGGGGGAATAATTAATGTGCTTTACAGTCCTATTTTCTGAGAGATCAAACATATTATAAATTATATTCTCCGAGTTAGTGACCCGAGGTACACACCTGAGTGTAATTTTGGTGATTTCTTAATATCAAACAAAGGATGCCTTTTCTAGTTGCTAAGTAGACTTAAGGTTCCTATGCAATGATATCTAGATGGTCCAAGTTCATTGTGACGCTAAGTTTTCTAAAGATTACAAACATTCTATAAAACCTCTATGTTCAGTGACCCCCGGTACACGCCCGTGAGGCATTTTTGGTGAATATTTGAAACCATTCTAAATGGGATAGTTGAACCTGTGGAAGGCTTTAGTTTCCACTAAGGGGCACACTTGGGGTCAACTGTGCTTTACAGTACCCTTCTTTGACAAATCATACATATTTTCAAAATCCTCCGAGTTAGTGAACCGGGGTACACTCTTGTGTATTAATTATGAGATTTCTTAAAATCAAACTAAGGATTCCTCTTCTTGACCCCAAGTAGACTTAAGGTTCCTAAGCTTTGATTTCTAGACATTCGAATTTCATTTTGACGCCATTTTTCTTTAGAGTTCAAAAATTCTTTAAAATCTCTATGTTCAATGACCTCCGGTACACGCTCGTGAGGCATTTTTGGTGAATTTTTGAAACCATTCTAAAAAGGCAAAATCGAACCTGTGGAAGACTTTAACTTCCACTATTGGGCGTTGTGGGGGAATATTGTGCTTTTACAGTCCTATTTTCTGAGAAATCAAACATATTATAAATATCGTCCGAGTTAGTGACCCGGGGTACACACCTGAGTGTAATTTTGGTGATTTCTTAAAATCAAACTAAGGATGCCTAATTTGGGTGCCAAGTAGACTAACGGTTCCTATGCAATGATATCTAGATGGTCCAAGTTCATTGTGATGCTATTTTTCTAAAGATTACAAGAATTCTATAAAACCTCTATGTTCAGTGACCCCCGGTACACGCCCGTGAGGCATTTTTGGTGAATATCTGAAACCATTCTAAATGGGATATTCGAACCTATGGAAGGCTTTAGTTTCCGCTATTAGGTTACCTTAGGGTAAAATGTGCTTTACAATGCCAGTTTTTGAGAAATCAAACCTATTTTCAAAAATCCCCCGAGTTAGTGAACCGGGGTACAAGCCTGAGTATTAATTCGGAGACTTCTTGAAATCAAACTAAGGAGTCCTCTTGTGGACCCCAAGTAGACTTCAGGTTGCTAAGCAATGATTTCTCCACAGTCGAATTTCATTTTGACCCCATTTTTCTTTAGAGTTCAACAATTCTTTAAAATCTCTATGTTCAGTGACCCCCGGTACACGCCCGTGCGGCATTTTTGGTGAAGTTTTTAAAACCATTCTGAAAAGGAAAAATCGAACCTGTGGAAGGCTTTAACTTCCAATATTGGGCGCCCTGGGGAATAATGTGCTTTACAGTCCTATTTCTGAGAAAACAAACATATTTTAAAAACCTTCCGAGTTAGTGAACCGGGGTACACGCCTGAGTGTAATTTTGGTCATTTCATAAAATAAAACTAAGGATGCCTCTTATGGTATCCAAGTAGACTTAAGGTTCCTATGCATTGATATCTAGATGATCCAAGTTCATTGTGACGCTACTTTTCAAAAGATTTCAACAATTCGATAAAATCTCTATATTCAGTGACCCCCGGTACAAGCCCGTGAGGCATTTTTAATGAATACTTGAAGCCATTCTAAAAGGTAAAATCGAACCTGTGGAAGGGTTTAATTTCCACTGAGGGGCACCAATGTGCTTTACAATACCCTTCTTTGACAAATCATACATATTTTCAAAATCCTCCGAGTTAGTGAACCGGGGTACACACTTGTGTATTAATTCTGAGATTTCTCAAAATCAAACTAAGGATTCCTCTTCTTGACCCCAAGTAGACTTAAGGTTCCTAAGCTTTGATTTCTAGACAGTCGAATTTCATTTGGATGCCATTTTTCTTTAGAGTTCAACAATTCTTTAATATCTCTATGTTCAGTGACCCCCGGTACACGCCCGTGCGGCATTTTTGGTGAAGTTTTCAAACGATTCTAAAAAGGAAAAATCGAACCTATAGAAGGCTTTAACTTCCACTATTGGGCGCCCAGGGGGAATAATGTGCTTTACAGTCCTATTTCTGAGAAAACAAACATATTTTAAAAACCCTCCGAGTTAGTGAACCGGGGTACACACCTGAGTGTAATTTTAGTGATTTCTTGAAATAAAACTAAGGATGCCTCTTATGGTATCCAAGTAGACATAAGGTTCCTATGCATTGATATCTAGATGGTCCAAGTTCATTGTGACGCTACTTTTCTAAAGATTTCAACAATTCGATAAAAATCTCTAAGTTCAGTGACCCCCGGTACACGCCCGTGAGACATTTTTAGTGAATACTTGAAACCATTCTAAAAGTTAAAATCGAACCTGTGGAAGACTTTAATTTCCACTAAGGGGCACCCTGGGGTCAAATGTGCTTTACAATACCCTTCTTTGACAAATCATACATATTTTCAAAATCCTCCGAGTTAGTGAACCGGGGTACACACCTGAGTATTAATTCTGAGATTTCTTAAAATCAAACTAAGGATTCCTCTTCTTGCCCCCAAGTAGACTTAAGGTTCCTAAGCTTTGATTTCTAGACAGTCGAATTTCATTTTGACGCCATTTTTCTTTAGAGTTCGACAATTCTTTAAAATCTCTATGTTCAATGACCTACGGTACACGCTCGTGAGGCATTTTTGGTCAATTTTTGAAACCATTCTAAAAAGGCAAAATCGAACCTGTGGAAGATTTTAACTTCTACTATTGGGCGTTGTGGGGGAATATTGTGCTTTACAGTCCTATTTTCTGAGAAATCAAACATATTATAAAATATCCTCCGAGTTAGTGACCCGGGGTACGCACCTGAGTGTAATTTTGGTGATTTCTTAAAATCAAACTAAGGATGCCTAATTTGGGTGCCAAGTGGACTAACGATTCCTATGCAATGATATCTAGATGGTCCAAGTTCATTGTGATGCTATTTTTCTAAAGATTACAACAATTCTATAAAACCTGTATGTTCAGTGACCCCCAGTACACGCCCGTGAGGCATTTTTGGTGAATATTTGAAACCATTCAAAATGGGATAGTCGAACCTGTGGAAGGCTTTAGTTTCCGCTATTGGGTTACCTTAGGGTAAAATGTGCTTTACATTGCCACTTTTTGAGAAATCAAACCTATTTTCAAAAATCCCCCGAGTTAGTGAACTGGGGTACAATCCTGAGTATTAATTCGGAGACTTCTTCAAATCAAACTAAGGAGTCCTCTTGTGGACCCCAAGTAGACTTCAGGTTGCTAAGCAATGATTTCTCCACAGTCGAATTTCATTTTGACGCCATTTTTCTTTAGAGTTCAACAATTCTTTAAAATCTCTATGTTCAGTGACCCCCGGTACACGCCCGTGCGGCATTTTTGGTGAAGTTTTGAAACCCTTCCTAAAAGGAAAAATCGAACATGTAGAAGGCTTTAACTTCCACTATTGCGCCCTGGGGGAATAATGTGCTTTACCGTCCTATTTCTGAGAAAAAAACATATTTTAAAAACCCTCCGAGTTAGTGAACCGGGGTACACGCCTGAGTGTAATTTTAGTGATTTCTTAAAATAAAACTAAGGATGCCTCTTATGGTATCCAAGTAGACTTAAGGTTCCTATGCATTGATATCTAGATGGTCCAAGTTCATTGTGACGCTACGTTTCTAAAGATTTCAACAATTCGATAAAATCTCTATGTTCAGTGACCCCCATTACACACCCGTGAGACATTTTTAGTGAATACTTGAAACCATTCTAAAAGGTAAAATCGAACCTGTGGAAGGCTTTAATTTCAACTAAGGGGGACCCTGGGGGTCAAATGTGCTTTAAAGTACCCTTCTTTGACAAATCATACATATTTTCAAAATCCTCCGAGTTAGTGAACCGGGGTACAAACCTGAGTATTAATTCTGAGATTTCTTAAAATCAAACTAAGGATTTCTCTTCTTGACCCCAAGTAGACTTAAGGTTCCTAAGCTTTGATTTCTAGACAGTCGAATTTCATTTGGATGCCATTTTTCTATAGAGTTCAACAATTCTTTAAAATCTCTATGTTCTGTGACCCCCGGTACACGCTCGTGCGGCATTTTTAGTGAAGTTTTGAAACCATTCTAAAAAGGCAAAATCGAATCTGTGGAAGGATTTAACTTCCACTATTGGGCGTAGTGGGGGAATAATGTGCTTTACAGTCCTATTTTCAGAGAAATCAAACATATTATAAAATATCCTCCGAGTTAAAGTCCCAGGGTACACACCTGAGTGTAATTTTGGTGATTTCTTAAAATCAAACTAAGGATGCCTTTTTCTGGTTGCCAAGTAGACTTAAGGTTACTATGCAATGATATCTAGATGGTCCAAGTTCATTGTGACGCTATTTTCTAAAGATTACAATAATTCTATAAAACCTCTATGTTCAGTGACCCCCGGTACACGCCCGTGAGGCATTTTCGGTGAATATTTGAAACCATTCTAAATGGGATAGTCGAACCTGTGGAAGGCTTTAGTTTCCACTATTGGGTTACCTTAGGGTCAAATGTGCTTTGCAGTGCCACTTTTTGAGAAGTCAAACCTATTCTCAAAAATCCCCCAAGTTAGTGAACCAGGGTACACGCCTGAGTATTAATTCGGAGACTTCTTAAAATCAAACTAAGGAGGCCTCTTGTGGACCCCAAGTAGACTTCAGGTTGCTAAGCATTGATTTCTCCACAGTCGAATTTCATTTTGACGCCATTTTTCTTTAGAGTTCAACAATTCTTTAAAATCTCTATGTTTAGTGACCCCCGGTACACGCCCGTGCGGCATTTTTGGTGAATTTTGAAAGCATTCTAAAAAGATAAAATCGAACCTGTGGAAGGCTTTAATTTCCACTATTGGGCTCCCTGGGGAATAATGTGCTTTACAGTCCTATTTTCTGAGAAAACAAAATATTTGAAAAAACCCTCCGAGTTAGTGAACCGGGGTACACGCCTGAGTGTAATTTTGGTGATTTCTTAATATAAAACTATCCTCTTATGGTATCCAAGTAGACTTAAGGTTTCTATGCATTGATATCTAGATGGTCCAAGTTCATTGTGATGCTACTTTTCTAAAGATTTCAACAATTCGATAAAATCTCTATGTTCAGTGACCCCCGGTACACTCCTGTGAGGCATTTTTGGTGAATACTTGAAACCATTCTAAAAAGGAAAAATTGAACCTGTGGAAGGCTTTAACTTCCACTATCGGGCGCCATGGGGGAATAATGTGCTTTACAGTCCTATTTTCTGAGAAAACAAACATATTTTAAAAAACCCTACGAGTTAGTGAACCGGGGTACACGCCTGAGTGTAATTTTGATGATTTCTTAAAATAAAACTAAGGATGCTTCTTATGGTATCCAAGTAGACTTAAGGTTACTATGCATTGATATCTAGATGGTCCAAGTTCATTGGGACGCTACTTTTCTAAATATTTCAACAATTCGATAAAATCTCTGTGTTCAGTGACCCCCGGTACACGCCCGTGAGGCATTTTTGATGAATACTTGAAACCATTCTAAAAGGTAAATTGAACCCGTGGAAGGCTTTAATTTCCACTAAGGGGCACCCTGGGGGTCAAATGTACTTTACATAACCCTTCTTTGACAAATCATACATATTTTCAAAATCCTCCGAGTTAGTGAACCCGGGTACACACCTGCGTATTAATTCTGAGATTTCTTAAAATCAAACTAAGGATTCCTCTACTTGACCCCAAGTAGACTTAAGGTTCCTAAGCTTTGATTTCTAGACAGTTGAATTTCACTTTGACGCCATTTTTCTTTAGAGTTCAAAAATTCTTTAAAATCTCTATGTTCAATGACCTCCGGTACACGCTCGTGAGGCATTTTTGGTGAATTTTTGAAACCATTCTAAAAAGGCTAAATCGAACCTGTGGAAGACTTTAACTTCCACTATTGGGCGTTGTGGGGGAATATTGTGCTTTTACAGTCCTATTTTCTGTTAAATCAAGCATGTTATAAAATATCCTCCGAGTTTGTGACCCGGGGTACACACCTGAGTGTAATTTTGGTGATTTCTTAAAATCAAACTAAGGTTGCCGAATTTGGGTGCCAAGTAGACTAACAGTTCCTATGCAATGATATCTAGATGGTCCAAGTTCATTGTGATGCTATTTTTCTAAAGATTACAACAATTCTATAAAACCTCTATGTTCAGTGACCCCCGGTACACGCCCATGAGGCATTTTTGGTGAATATTTGAAACCATTCTATATGGGATATTCGAACCTATGGAAGGCTTTAGTTTCTGCTATTAGGTTACCTTAGGGTAAAATGTGCTTTACAATGCCACTTTTTGAGAAATCAAACCTATTTTCAAAAATCCCCCGAGTTAGTGAACCGGGGTACAAGCCTGAGTATTAATTCGGAGACTTCTTGAAATCAAACTAAGGAGTCCTCTTGTGGACCCCAAGTAGACTTCAGGTTGCTAAGCAATGATTTCTCCACAGTCGAATTTCATTTTGACCCCATTTTTCTTTAGAGTTCAACAATTCTTTAAAATCTCTATGTTCAGTGACCCCCGGTACACGCCCGTGCGGCATTTTTGGTGAAGTTTTTAAAACCATTCTGAAAAGGAAAAGTCGAACCTGTGGAAGGCTTTAACTTCCAATATTGGGCGCCCTTGGGAATAATGTGCTTTACAGTCCTATTTCTGAGAAAACAAACATATTTTAAAAACCCTCCGAGTTAGTGAACCGGGGTACACGCCTGAGTGTAATTTTAGTGATTTCTTGAAATAAAACTAAGGATGCCTCTTATGGTATCCAAGTAGACATAAGGTTCCTATGCATTGATATCTAGATGGTCCAAGTTCATTGTGACGCTACTTTTCTAAAGATTTCAACAATTCGATAAAAATCTCTAAGTTCAGTGACCCCCGGTACACGCCCGTGAGGCATTTTTAGTGAATACTTGAAACCATTCTAAAAGTTAAAATCGAACCTGTGGAAGACTTTAATTTCCACTAAGGGGCACCCTGGGGTCAAATGTGCTTTACAATACCCTTCTTTGACAAATCATACATATTTTCAAAATCCTCCGAGTTAGTGAACCGGGGTACACACCTGAGTATTAATTCTGAGATTTCTTAAAATCAAACTAAGGATTCCTCTTCTTGACCCCAAGTAGACTTAAGGTTCCTAAGCTTTGATTTCTAGACAGTCGAATTTCATTTTGACGCCATTTTTCTTTAGAGTTCGACAATTCTTTAAAATCTCTATGTTCAATGACCTACGGTACACGCTCGTGAGGCATTTTTGGTCAATTTTTGAAACCATTCTAAAAAGGCAAAATCGAACCTGTGGAAGACTTTAACTTCTACTATTGGGCGTTGTGGGGGAATATTGTGCTTTACAGTCCTATTTTCTGAGAAATCAAACATATTATAAAATATCCTCCGAGTTAGTGACCCGGGGTACGCACCTGAGTGTAATTTTGGTGATTTCTTAAAATCAAACTAAGGATGCCTAATTTGGGTGCCAAGTGGACTAACGGTTCCTATGCAATGATATCTAGATGGTCCAAGTTCATTGTGATGCTATTTTTCTAAAGATTACAACAATTCTATAAAACCTCTATGTTCAGTGACCCCCGGTACACGCCCGTGAGGCATTTTTGATGAATATTTGAAACCATTCTAAATGGGATAGTCGAACCTGTGGAAGGCTTTAATTTCCGCTATTGGGTTACCTTAGGGTAAAATGTGCTTTACATTGCCACTTTTTGAGAAATCAAACCTATTTTCAAAAATCCCCCGAGTTAGTGAACTGGGGTACAATCCTGAGTATTAATTCGGAGACTTCTTCAAATCAAACTTAGGAGTCCTCTTGTGGACCCCAAGTAGACTTCAGGTTGCTAAGCAATGATTTCTCCACAGTCGAATTTCATTTTGACGCCATTTTTCTTTAGAGTTCAACAATTCTTTAAAATCTCTATGTTCAGTTACCCCCGGTACACGCCCGTGCGGCATTTTTGGTGAAGTTTTGAAACCCTTCCTAAAAGGAAAAATCGAACATGTAGAAGGCTTTAACTTCCACTATTGGGCGCCCTGGGGGAATAATGTGCTTTACCGTCCTATTTCTGAGAAAACAAACATATTTTAAAAACCCTCCGAGTTAGTGAACCGGGGTACACGCCTGAGTGTAATTTTAGTGATTTCTTAAAATAAAACTAAGGATGCCTCTTATGGTATCCAAGTAGACTTAAGGTTCCTATGCATTGATATCTAGATGGTCCAAGTTCATTGTGACGCTACGTTTCTAAAGATTTCAACAATTCGATAAAATCTCTATGTTCAGTGACCCCCGGTACACACCCGTGAGGCATTTTTAGTGAATACTTGAAACCATTCTAAAAGGTAAAATCGAACCTGTGGAAGGCTTTAATTTCAACTAAGGGGGACCCTGGGGGTCAAAGGTGCTTTACAGTACCCTTGTTTGACAAATCATACATATTTTCAAAATCCTCCGAGTTAGTGAACCGGGGTACAAACCTGAGTATTAATTCTGAGATTTCTTAAAATCAAACTAAGGATTCCTCTTCTTGACCCCAAGTAGACTTAAGGTTCCTAAGCTTTGATTTCTAGACAGTCGAATTTCATTTGGATCCCATTTTTCTATAGAGTTCAACAATTCTTTAAAATCTCTATGTTCTGTGACCCCCGGTACACGCTCGTGCGGCATTTTTAGTGAAGTTTTGAAACCATTCTAAAAAGGAAAAATCGAATCTGTGGAAGGATTTAACTTCCACTATTGGGCGTTATGGGGGAATAATGTGCTTTACAGTCCAATTTTCTGAGAAATCAAACATATTATAAAATATCCTCCGAGTTAGTGACCCAGGGTACACACCTGAGTGTAATTTTGGTGATTTCTTAAAATCAAACTAAGGATGCCTTTTTCTGGTTGCCAAGTAGACTTAAGGTTACTATGCAATGATATCTAGATGGTCCAAGTTCATTGTGATGCTATTTTTCTAAAGATTACAATATTTCTATAAAACCTCTATGTTCAGTGACCCCCGGTACACGCCTGTGAGGCATTTTTGGTGAATATTTAAAACCATTCTAAATGGGATAATCGAACCTATGGAAGGATTTAGTTTCCCCTATTGGGTTACCTTATGGTCAAATGTGCTTTACAGTGCCACTTTTTGAGAAATCAAACCTATTTTCAAAAATCCCCCGTGTTAGTGAACCGGGGTACACGCCTCAGTATTAATTCGGAGACTTCTTGAAATCAAACTAAGGAGGCCTCTTGTGGACGCCAAGTAGACTTCAGGTCCCTAAGCAATGATTTCTCCACAGTCGATTTTCATTTTGACGCCATTTTTCTTTAGAGTTCATTAATTCTTTAAAATCTCTATGTTCATTGACCCTCGGTACACGTCTGTGTGGCATTTTTGGTGAACTTTTGAAACCATTCTAAAAAGGTAAAATCGAACCTGTGCAAAGCTTTAACTTCGACTATTGGGCGCCCTGGAGGAATATTGTACTTTACCGTCCTATTTTCTGAGAAAACAAACATAATTTAAAAAACCCTTCAAGTTAGTAAACCGGGTTACACGCCTGAGTGTAATTTTAATGATTTCTTAAAATAAAACTAAGGATGCCTTTTCTAGTTTCCAAGTAGACTTAAGGTTCCTATGCAATGATATCTAGATGGTCCAAGTTTATTGTGACACTATTTTTCTAAAGATTACAACAATTCTATAAAACCTCTATGTTGAGTGACCCCCCGGTACACGCCCGTGAGGAATTTTTGGTGAATATTCTAAACCCTTCTAAATGGGATAGTCGAACCTGTGGAAGGCTTTAGTTTCCACTATTGGGTTACCTTAGGGTCAAATGTGCTTTACAGTGCAAATTTTTGAGAAATCAAACCTATTTTCAAAAATCCCCCGAGTTTGTGAGCCGGGGTACACACCTGAGTATTAATTCAGAGACTTCTTAAAATCAAACTAAGGAGGCCTCTTGTGGACCCCAAGTAGACTTCAGGTTCCTAAGCATTGATTTCTCCACAGTCGAATTTCATTTTGACGCCATTTTTCTTTAGAGTTCAACAATTCTTTAAAATCTCTATGTTCGGTGACCCCGGTACACGCCCGTGCTGCATTTTTGTTAAAGTTTTGAAACCATTCTTATAAGGTAAAATCAAACCTGTGGAAGGCTTTAACTTCCACAATTGGGCTCCCTGGGGAATAATGTGGTTTACAGTCCTATTTTCTGAGAAAACAAACATATTTTAAAAAACCCTCCGAGTTTGTGAACCGGGGTACACGCTTGAGTGTAATTTTGGTGATTTCTTAAAGTAAAACTAAGGATGCCTCTTATGGTATCCAAGTAGACTTAAGGTTCCTATGCATCGATTTCTAGATGGTCCAAGCTCATTGTGACGCTACTTTTCTAAAGATTTAAACAATTCGATAAAATCTCTATGTTCAGTGACCCCCCGGTACACGCCCGTGAGGCATTTTTGGTGAATTTTTGAAACCATTTTAAAAAGGAAAAATTGAACCTGTGGAAGGCTTTAACTTCCACTATTGGGCGCCCTGGGGAATAATGTGCTTTACAATCCTATTTTCTGAGAAAACAAACATATTTAAAAAACCCTACGAGTTAGTGACCCGGGGTACACGCCTGAGTGTAATTTATGTGATTTCCTAAAATCAAACTAAGGATGCCTCTTATGGTTGCCAAGTAGTCTTAAGGTTCCTATGCCTTGATATCTAGATGGTCCAAGTTCATTGTGACGCTACTTTTCTAAAGATTTCAACAATTCGATAAAATCTCTATGTTCAGTAACCCCCGGTACACGCCCGTGAGGCACTTTTAGTGAATACATGAAACCATTCAAAAAGGGAAAATCAGACCCGTGGAAGGCTTTAGTTTCCACTAAGGGGAACCCTGTGGGTCAAATGTGCCTTATAGTACCCTTTTAACAAATCATACATATTTTCAAAATCCTCCGAGTTAGTGAACCGGGGTATACTCATGTGTATTAATTCTGAGATTTCTTAAAATCAAACTAAGGATTCCTCTTCTTGACCCCAAGTAGAATTAAGGTTCCTAAGCTTTGCTATCTAGACAGTCGAATTTCATTTTGACGCCATTTTTCTTTATAGTTCAACAATTCTTTAAAATCTCTATGTTCAATGACCTCCGGTACACGCTCGTGAGGCATTTTTGGTGAATTTTTGAAACCATTCTAAAAAGGCAAAATCGAACATGTGGAATACTTTAACTTCCACTATTGGGCGTTGTGGGGGAATAATGTGCTTTACATTCCTATTTTCTGAGAAATCAAACATATTATAAAATATCATCCGAGTTAGTGACCTAGGGTACACACTTGAGTGTAATTTTTGTGATTTCTTAAAATCAAACTAAGGATGCCTTTTCTGGTTTCCAAGTAGACTTAAGGTTCCTATGCAATGATATTTTGATGGTCCAAGTTCATTGTGACGCTATTTTTCTAAAAATTACAACAATTCTATAAAACCTCTATGTTCAGTGACCCCCGGTACACGCCCGTGAGGCATTTTTGGTGAATATTTGAAACCATTCTAAATGGGATAGTCGAACTTGTGGAAGGCTTTAGTTTCCACTATTGGGTTACCTTAGGGTCAAATCTGCTTTACAGTGCCAGTTTTTGAGAAATCAAACCTATTTTCAAAAATCCCCCGAGTTAGTGAACCGGGTTACACGCCTGAGTATTAATTCGGAGAGTTCTTAAAATCAAACTACGGAGGCCTCTGTGGACGCCAAGTAGACTTTAGGTTCCTAAGCATTGATTTATCCAGAGTCGAATTTCATTTTGACACCATTTTCTTAAGAGTTCAACAATTCTTTAAAATCCCTATGTTCAGTGACCCCCGGTACACGCCCGTGCGGCATTTTTGGTGAAGTTCCGAATCCATTCTAAAAAGGTAAAATCGAACCTGTGGAAAGCTTTAACTTTCACTATTGGGCGCCCTGAGGGAATAATGTGTTTTACAGTCCTATTTTCTGAGAAAAAAAACATATTTTAAAAAACCCTCTGAGTTAGTGAACCGGGTATACGTTTGAGTGTAATTTTGGTGATTTCTTAAAATAAAACTAAGGATGCCTCTTATGGTATCCAAGTAGACTTAACGTTCCTATGAATTGATATGTAGATGGTCAAAGTTCATTGTGACGCTACTTTTCTAAAGATTTCAACAATTCGATAAAATCTCTATGTTCAGTGACCCCCGGTACACGCCCGAGCGGAATTTTTAGTGAATACTTGAAACCATTCGAAAAGGGAAAATCGAACCTGTGGAAGGCTATAGTTTCCACTAAGGGGCACCCTGGGGGTAAAATGTGCTTTACAGTACCCTTTTTTGACAAATCATACATATTTTCAAAATCCTCCGAGTTAGTGAACTGGGGTACACGCCTGCGTATTAATTCTAAGATTTCTTAAATCAAACAGGATTCCTCTTCTTGACCCCAAGTAGACTTAAGGTTCCTATGCTTTGATTTCTAGACAGTCAAATTTTAATTTGACACCATTTTTCTTTAGAGTTAAACAATTCTTTAAAATCTCATGTTCAATGACCCCCGGTACAAGCTCGTGAGGCATTTTTGGTGAATTTTTGAAACCATTCTAAAATGGCAAAATCGAACCTGTGGAAGACTTTAACTTCCACTATTGGGCGTTTTGGGGGAATAATGTGCTTTACAGTAATATTTTTTGAGAAATCAAACATATTATAAAATATCCTCTGAGTTAGTGACCCGGGGTACACACCCGTGTGTAATTTTGGTGATTTCTTAAAATCAAACTTAGGATGCCTTTTCTGGTTGCCAAGTAGACTTAAGGTTCCTATGCAATAATATCAAGATGGTCCAAGTTCATCGTGACGCTATTTTCCTAAAGATTACAACAATTCTATAAAACCTCTATGTTCAGTGACCCCCTGTACACGCCCGTGAGGCATTTTGGGTGAATATTTGAAACCATTCTAAATGGGATAATCGAACCCGTGGAAGTCTTTACTTTCCACTATTGGGTTACCTTAGGGTCAAATGTGCTTTACAGTGCCACTTTTACAGAAATCAAACCTATTTGCAAAAATCCCCCGAGTTAGTGAACCGGGGTACAAGCTTAAGTATTAATTCGGAGATCTTAAAATCAAACTAAGGAGGCCTCTTGTGGACCCCAAGTAGACTTCAGGTTCCTAAATATTAATTTCTCCACAGTCGAATTTCATTTAGACGCCATTTTTCTTTAGAACTCAACAATTCTTTAAAATCTCTATGTTCAGCGACCCCCGGTACACGCCCGTGCGGCATTTTTGGTGAAGTTTTGAAACCATTCTAAAAGGTAAAATCGAACCTGTGGAAGGATTTAACTTCCACTATTGGGCGCCCTGGGGAATAATGTGCTTTACAATCTTATTTTCTTAGAAAACAAACATACTTTAAAAAACCCTCCGAGTTAGTGAACCGGGGTACACGCCTGAGTGTAATTTTGTTGATTTCATAAAATAAAACTAAGGATGCCTTTTATGGTATCCAAGTAGACTTAAGGTTCCTATGCATTGATATCTAGATTGTCCAAGTTCATTGTGACGCTACTTTTCAAAAGATTTCAACAATTCGATAAAATCTCTATGTTCAGTGACCCCCGGTACACGCCCATGAGGCATTTTTAATGAATACTTGAAACCATTCTAAAAACAAAAATCGAACCTGTGGAAGGCTTTAGTTTCCACTAAGGGGCACCCTGGGGGTCAAATGTGCTTTACAGTACCCTTTTTTGACAAATCATACATATTTTCAAAATCCTCTGAGTTAGTGAACCGGGGTATACTCCTGTGTATTAATTCTGAGATTTCTTAAAATCAAACTAAGGATTCCTCTTCTTGACCCCAAGTAGACTTAAGGTTCCTAAGCGTTGCTATCTAGACAGTCGAATTTCAATTTGACGCCATTTTTCTTTGGAGTTCAATAATTCTTTAAAATCTCTATGTTCAATGACCTCCGGTACACACTCGTGAGGCATTTTTGGTGTATTTTTGAAACCATTCTAAAAAGGAAAAATCGAACCTGTGGAAGACTTTAACTTCCACTATTGGGCGTTGTGGGGGAATAATGTGCTTAACAGTCCTATTTTCTGAGAAATCATTCATATTATAAAATATCCTCCGAGTTAGTGACCCGGGGTACACACCTGAGTGTTATTTTGGTGATTTCTTAAAATCAAACTAAGGATGCCTAATCTGGGTGCCAAGTAGACTGAAGGTTCCTATGCAATGATATCTAGATGGTCCAAGTTCATTGTGATGCTATTTTTCTAAAGATTACAACAATTCGATAAAATCTCTATGTTCAGTGACCCCCGGTACACGCCCGTGAGGCATTTTTGGTGAATTTTTGAAACCATTCTAAAAAGGCAAAATTGAATCTATGGAAGGCTTTAACTTCCACTATTGGGCGCCTTGGGGGAATAATGTGCTTTACATTCCTATTTTCTGAGAAAACAAAAATATTTAAAAAAACCCTACGAGTTAGTGAACCGGGGTACACGCTTGAGTGTAATTTTCGTGATTTCCTAAAATCAAACTAAGGATGCCTCTTATGGTTGCAAAATAGACTTAAGGTTCCTATGCATTGATATCTAGATGGTCCAAGTTCATTGTGACGCTACTTTTCTAAAGATTTCAACAATTCGATAAAATCTCTATGTTCAGTGACCCCCGGTACACGCCCGTGAGGCATTTTTAGTGAATACATGAAACCATTCAAAAATGGAAAATGAGACCTGTGAAAGGCTTTAGTTTCCACTAAGGGGCACCCTGTGGGTCAAATGTGCCTTACAGTACCCTTTTTTGACAAATCATACGTATTTTCAAAATCCTCTGAGTTAGTGAACCGGGGTATACTCCTGTGTATTAATTCTGTGATTTCTTAAAATCAAACTAAGGATTCCTCTTCTTGACCCCAAGTAGACTTAAGGTTCCTAACCTTTGCTATCTAGACAGTCGAATTTCATTTTGACGCCATTTTTCTTTAGAGCTCAACAATTCTTTATAATCTCTATGTTCAATGACCTCCGGTACACGCTCGTGAGGCATTTTTGGTGAATTTTTGAAACCATTCTAAAAAGACAAAATCGAACCTGTGGAAGACTTTAACTTCCACTATTGGGTGTTGTGGGGGAATAATGTGCTTTACAGTCCTATTTTCTGAGAAATCAAACATATTATAAAATATCCTCCGAGTTAGTGACCCGGGGTACACACCTGAGTGTAATTTTGGTGATTTCTTAAAATCAAACTAAGGATGCCTTTTCTGGTTTCCAGGTAGGCTTTAGCTTCCTATGCAATGATATCTAGATGGTCCAAGTTCATTGTGACGCTATTTTTCTAAAGATTTCAACAATTCGATAAAATCTTTATGTTCAGTGACCCCCGGTACACGCCCGTGAGGCATTTTTGGTGAATTTTTGAAACCATTCTAAAAAGGCAAAATTGAATCTGTGGAAGGCTTTAACTTCCACTATTGGGCGCCCTGGGGAATAATGTGCTTTATATTCCTATTTTCTGAGAAAACAAACATATTTAAAAAAACCCTACGAGTTAGTGAACCGGTGTAAACGCGTGAGTGTAATTTTCGTGATTTCCTAAAATCAAACTAAGGATGCCTCTTATGGTTGCCAAATAGACTTAAGGTTCCTATGCATTGGTATCTAGATGGTCCAAGTTCATTGTGACGCTACTTTTCTAAAGATTTCAACAATTCGATAAAATCTCTATGTTCAGTGACCCCCGGTACACGCCCGTGAGGCATTTTTAGTGAATACATGAAAACATTCAAAAATGGAAAATGAGACCTGTAGAAGGCTTTAGTTTCCACTAAGGGGCACCCTGTGGGTCAAATGTGCCTTACAGTACCCTTTTTTGACAAATCATACATATTTTCAAAATCCTCCGAGTTAGTGAACCGGGGTATACTCCTGTGTATTAATTCTGAGATTTCTTAAAATCAAACTAAGGATTCGTCTTCTTGACCCCAAGTAGACTTAAGGTTCCTAAGCTTTGCTATCTAGACAGTCGAATTTCATTTTGACACCATTTTTCTTAGAGCTCAACAATTCTTTAAAATCTCTATGTTCAATGACCTCCGGTACACGCTCGTGAGGCATTTTTGGTGAATGTTTGAAACCATTCTAAAAAGACAAAATCGAACCTGTGGAAGACTTTAACTTCCACTATCTGGAGTTGTGGGGGAATAATGTGTTTTACAGTCTATTTTCTGAGAAATCAAACATATTATAAAATATCCTCCGAGTTAGTGACCCGGGGTACACACCTGAGTGTAATTTTGGTGATTTCTTAAAATCAAACTAAGGATGCCTTTTCTGGTTTCCAGGTAGGCTTTAGCTTCCTATGCAATGATATCTAGATGGTCCAAGTTCATTGTGACGCTATTTTTCTAAAGATTTCAACAATTCGATAAAATCTTTATGTTCAGTTACCCCCGGTACACGCCCGTGAGGCATTTTTGGTGAATTTTTGAAACCATTCTAAAAAGGCAAAATTGAATCTGTGGAAGGCTTTAACTTCCACTATTGGGGGCCCTGGGGGAATAATGTGCTTTATATTCCTATTTTCTGAGAAAACAAACATATTTAAAAAAAATCCTACGAGTTAGTGAACCGGTGTACACGCGTGAGTGTAATTTTCGTGATTTCCTAAAATCAAACTAAGGATGCCTCTTATGGTTGCCAAATAGACTTAAGGTTCCTATGCATTGGTATCTAGATGGTCCAAGTTCATTGTGACGCTACTTTTCTTAAGATTTCAACAATTCGATAAAATCTCTATGTTCAGTGACCCCCGGTACACGCCCGTGAGGCATTTTTAGTGAATACATGAAACCCTTCAAAAATGGAAAATGAGACCTGTGGAAGGCTTTAGTTTCCACTAAGGGGCACCCTGTGGGTCAAATGTGCCTTACAGTACCCTTTTTACACAAATCATACATATTTTCAAAATCCTCCGAGTTAGTGAACCGGGGTATACTCATGTGTATTAATTCTGAGATTTATTAAAATCAAACTAAGGATTCCTCTTCTTGACCCCAAGTAGACTTAAGGTTCCTAAGCTTTGCTATTTAGACAGTCGAATTTCATTTTGACGCCACTTTTCTTTACAGTTCTACAGTTCTTTAAAATCTCTATTTTCAATAACCTGCGGTACACGCTCGTGAGGAATTTTTGGTGAATTTTTGAAACCATTCAAAAAAGGCAAAATCGAACCTGTGGAAGACTTTAAATTCCACTATTGGGCGTTGTGGGGGAATAATGTGCTTCACAGTTCTATTTTCTGAGAAATCAAACATATTATAAAATATCCTCCGAGTTAGTGACCCAGGGTACACACGTGAGTGTTATTTTGGTGATTTCTTAAAATCAAACTAAGGATGCCTAATCTAGGTGCCAAGTAGACTTAAGGTTCCTATGCAATAATATCTAGATGGTCCAAGTTCATTGTGATGCTATTTTTCTTAAGATTACAACAATTCTATAAAACCTCTATGTTTAGTGACCCCCGGTACACGCCCGTGAGGCATATTTGGTGAATATTTGAAACCATTCTAAATGGGATAGTCGAACATGTGGACGGCTTTAGTTTCCACTATTGGGTTACCTTAGGGTAAAATGTGCTTTATAGTGCCACTTTTTGAGAATTCAAACCTATTTTCAACAATCCCCCAAGTTAGTGAACCGGGGTACACGCCTGAGTATTAATTCGAAGACTTCTTAAAATCAAACTAAGGAGGCCTCTGGTGGACCCCAAGTAGACTTATGGTTCCTAGGCATTTTTGGTGAATATTTGAAACCATTCTAAATGGAATAGTCAAACCTGTGGAAGGCTTTAGTTTCCACTATTGGGTTACCTTAGGGTCAAAAGTGCTTTACAGTGCCACTTTTTGAGAAATCAAAACTATTTTCAAAAATCCACCGAGTTAGTGAACCGGGGTACACGCCTGAGTATTAATTCGGAGACTTCTTAAAATCAAACAAAGGAGGCCTCTGGTGGACGCGAAGTAGACTTCAGGTTCCTAAGCATTGATTTATCCACAGTCGAATTTCATTTTGACGCCATTTTCTTAAGAGTTCAACAATTCTTTAAAATCTCTATGTTTAGTGACCCCCGGTACACGCCCGTGCGGCATTTTTTGTGAAGTTCTGAAACCATTCTAAAAAGGTAAAATCTAACCTGTGGAAGGCTTTAACTTCCACTATGTAGATGGTCCAAATTCATTGTGACGCTACATTTCTAAAGTTTTCAACAAACTCGATAAAATCTCTATCTTCAGTGACCCCCGGTACACGCCCGTGAGGCATTTTTAGTGAATACTTGAAACCATTCGAAAAGGGAAAATCGAACATGTGGAAGGCTTTAGTTTCCACTAAGGGGCACCCTGGGGGTCAAATGTGCTTTACAGTACCCTTTTTTGACAAATCATACATATTTTCAAAATCCTCCGAGTTAGTGAACTGTGGTACACGATTGTGTATTAATTATGAGATTTCTTAAAATCAAACTAAGGATTCCTCTTCTTGACCCCAAGTAGACTTAAGGTTCCTAAGCTTTGATTTCTAGACAGTCGAATTTCATTTTGACGCCATTTTTCTTTAGAGTTAAACAATTCTTTAAAATCTCTATGTTCAATGACCCCCGGTACACGCTCGTGAGACATTTTTGGTGAATTTTTGAAACCATTCTAAAATGGTAAAATCGAACCTGTGGAAGACTTTGACTTCCACTATTGGGCGTTATAGGGGAATAATGTGCTTTACAGTCCTATTTTCTGAGTAATCGAACATATTATAAAATATCCTCCGAGTTATTGACCCGAGGTACACACCTGAGTGTAATTTTTGTGATTTCTTAAAATCAAACTAAGGATGCCTTTTATGGTTGCCAAGTAGACTTAAGGTTCCTATGCAATGATATCTAGATGGTCCAAGTTCATTGTGACGCTATTTTTCTAAAGATCATAATAATTCTATAAAACCTCTATGTTCAATGACCCCCAGTCCACGCCCGTGAGGCACTTTTGGTGAATATTTGAAACCATTCTAAATGGGATAGTCGAACCTGTGGAAGGCTTTAGTTTCCAGTATTGGGTTACCTTAGGGTCAAATGTGCTTTACAGTGCCAGTTTTTGACAAATCAAACCTATTTTCAAAAATCCCCCGAATTAGTGAACCGGGGTACACGCCTGAGTATTAGTTTGGAGACTTCTTAAAATCAAACTAAGGAGGCCTCTTGTGGACCCCAAGTAGACTTCAGGTTCCTAAGCATTGATTTCTCCACAGTCGAATTTCCTTTTGAGAACATTTTCTTTAGAGTTCAACAATTCTTTAAAATCTCTATGTTCAGTGACCCCCGGTACACGCCCATGCGGCATTTTTGGTGAATTTCTGAAACCATTCTATAAAGGTAAAATCGAACCTGTGGAAGGCTTTAATTTCCACTATTGGGCGTTGTGGGGGAATAATGTGCTAAACAGTCCTATTTTTTTCCTGAGAAATCAAACATATTATAAAATATCCTCCGAGTTAGTGACCCGGGGTACACACGTGAGTGTAATTTTGGTGATTTCTTAAAAACAAACTAAGGATGCCTAATCTAGGTGCCAAGTAGACTGAAGGTTCCTATGCAATGATATCTAGATGGTCCAAGTTCATTGTGATGCTATTTATCTTAAGATTACAACAATTCTATAAAACCTCTATGTTTCGTGACCCCCGGTACACGCCCGTGAGGCAGTTTTGGTGAATATTTGAAACCATTCTAAATGGGATAGTCGAACCTGTGGAAGGCTTTAGTTTCCACTATTGGGTTACCTTAGGGTAAAATGTGCTTTACAGTGCCACTTTTTGAGAAATCAAACCTATTTTCAAAAATCCCCCGAGTTAGTGAACCGGGGTACACGCCTGAGTATTAATTCGGAGACTTATTGAAATCAAACTAAGGAGGCCTCTTGTGGACCCCAAGTAGACTTTAGGTCCATAAGCAATGATTTCTCCACATTCGAATTTCATTTTGACGCCATTTTTCTTTAGAGTTCAACAATTCTTTAAAATCTCTATGTTCAGTGACCCTCGGTAAACGTCCGTGCGACATTTTTGGTGAAGTTTTGAAACCATTCTAAAAAGGAAAAATCGAACCTGTGGAAGGATTTAACTTCCACTATTGGGAGACCTGGGGGTATAATGTGCTTTACAGTCCTATTTTCTGAGAAAACAAACATATTTTAAAAAACCCTCAGAGTTAGTGAACCGGGGTACACGCCTGAGTGTAATTTTAGTAATTTCTTAAAATAAAACTAAGGATGCCTCTTATGGTATCCAAGTAGACATAAGGTTCATATGCATTGATATCTAGATGGTCCAAGTTCATTGTGACGCTACTTTTCTAAAGATTTCAACAATTCGATAAAATCTTTATGTTTAGTGAATACTTAAAACCATTCTAAAAGGGAAAATCAAACCTGTGGAAGGCTTTAGTTTCCACTAAGGGGCACCCTGGGGGTCAAATGTGCTTTACAGTACCCTTTTTTGACAAATCATACATATTTTGAAAATCCTCCGAGTTAGTGAACCGGGGTACACACCTATGTATTAATTCTGATATTTCTTAAAATCAAACTAAGGATTCCTCTTCTTGACCCCGAGTAGACTTAAGGTTCCTAAGCTTTGATTTCTAGACAGGCGAATTTCATTTTGACGCCATTTTCTTTAGAGTTAAACAATTCGTTAAAATCTCATGTTCAATGACCCCCGGTACAAGCTCGTGAGGCATTTTTGGTGAATTTTTGAAAACATTCTAAAATGGCAAAATCGAACCTGTGGAAGACTTTAACTTCCACTCTTGGGCGTTGTGGGGGAATAATGTGCTTTACAGTCCTATTTTCTGAGAAATCAAACATATTATAAAATATCCTCTGAGTTAGTGACCCGGGGTACACACCTGGGTGTAATTTTGGTTATTTCTTAAAATCAAACTAAGGATGCCTTTTCTGGTTGCCAAGTAGACCTAAGGTTCCTATGCAATGATATCCAGATGGTCCAAGTTCATTGTGACGCTATTTTTCGAAAGATTACAATAATTCTATAAAACCTCTATGTTCAATGACCCCCAGTACACGCCCATGAGGCACTTTTGGTGAATATTTGAAACCATTCTAAATGGGATAGTCGAACCTGTGGAAGGCTTTAGTTTCCATTATTGGGTTACCTTAGGGTCAAATGTGCTTTACAGTGCCAGTTTTTGAGAAATCAAACCTACTTTCAAAAATCCCTCGAGTTAGTGAACCGGAGTACACGCCTAGTATTAATTCGGGCACTTCTTAAAATTAAACTAAGGAGGCCTCTTGTGGACCCCAAGTAGACTTCAGGTTCCTAAGCATTGATTTCTCCAAAGTCGAATTTCATTTAGACGCCATTTTTCTTTAGAGTTTAACAATTCTTTATAATCTATATGTTCAGCGACCCCCGGTACACGCCCTTGCGGCATTTTTGGTGAAATTTTGAAACCATTCTAAAAAGGTAAAATCGAACCTGTGGAAGGATTTAACTTCCACTGTTGGGCTCCCTGGGGAATAATGTGCTTTACAGTCTTATTTTCTTAGAAAACAAACATACTTTGAAAAACACTCCGAGTTAGTGAACCGGGGTACACGCCTTAGTGTAATTTTGGTGATTTCATAAAATAAAACTAAGGATGCCTTTTATGGTATCCAAGTAGACTTAAGGTTCCTATGCATTGATATCTAGATTGTCCAAGTTCATTGTGACGCTACTTTTCTAAAGATTTCAACAATTCGATAAAATCTCTATGTTCAGTGACCCCCGGTACACGCCCATGAGGCATTTTAATGAATACTTGAAACCATTCTAAAAACGAAAATCGAACCTTTGGAAGGCTTTAGTTTCCACTAAAGGGCACCCTGGGGGTCTAATGTGCTTTACAGTACCCTTTTTGACAAATCATACATATTTTCCAAATCCTCCGAGGTAGTGAACTGGGGTACACGCCTGTGTATTAATTCTGAGATTTCTATAAATCAAACTAAGGATTCCTCTTCTTGACCCCAAGTAGACTTAAGGTTCCTAAGCTTTGATTTCTAAACAGTCGAATTTCATTTTGACGCCATTTTTCTTTAGAGTTAAACAATTGTTTAAAATCTCTATGTTCAATGACCCCCGGTACACGCTCGTGAGGCATATTTGGTGAATTTTTTAAAATCAAACTAAGGATGCCTAATCTAGGTGCCAAGTAGACTTAAGGTTCCTATGCAATAATATCTAGATGGTCCAAGTTCATTGTGATGCTATTTTTCTTAAGATTACAACAATTCTATAAAACCTCTATGTTTAGTGACCCCCGGTACACGCCCGTGAGGCATTTTTGGTGAATATTTGAAACCATTCTAAATGGGATAGTCGAACCTGTGGAAGGCTTTAGTTTCCAGTATTGGGTTATCTTAGGGTCAAATGTGCTTTACAGTGCCAGTTTTTGACAAATCAAACCTATTTTCAAAAATCCCCCGAATTAGTGAACCGGGGTACACGCCTGAGTATTAGTTTGGAGACTTCTTAAAATCAAACTAAGGAGGCCTCTTGTGGACCCCAAGTAGACTTTAGGTCCATAAGCAATGATTTCTCAACAGTCGAATTTCATTTTGACGCCATTTTTCTTTAGAGTTCAACAATTCTTTAAAATCACTATGTTCAGTGACCCCCGGTACACGCCCGTGCGGCATTTTTGGTGAAGTTTTGAAACTATTCTAAAAAGGAAAAATCGAACCTGTGCAAGGATTTAACTTCCACTATTGGGCGACCTGGGGAATAATGTGCTTTACAGTCCTATTTTCTGAGAAAACAAACATATTTAAAAAAGCCTTCGAGTTAGTGAACCGGGGTACACGCATGAGTGTAATTTTAGTGATTTCTTAAAATAAAACTAAGGATGCCTCTTATGGTATCCAAGTAGACTTAAGGTTCCTATGCATTTATATCTAGATGGTCCAAGTTCATTGTGACACTACTTTTCTAAAGATTTCAACAATTCGATAAAATCTCTATGTTCAGTGACCCCCGGTACACGCCCGTGAGGCATTTTTAGTGAATACTTAAAATCATTCTAAAAGGGAAAATCGAACCTGTGGAAGGCTTTAGTTTCCACTAAGGGGCACCCTGGGGGTCAAATGTGCTTTACAGTACCCTTTTTTGACAAATCATACATATTTTCAAAATCCTCCGAGTTAGCGAATCGGGGTACACGCTTGTGTATTAATTATGAGATTTCTTAAAATCAAACTAAGGATTCCTCTTCTTGACCCCAATTAGACTTAAGGTTCCTAAGCTTTGATTTCTAGACAGTCGAATTTCATTTTGACGCCATTTTTCTTTAGAGTTAAAGAATTCTTTAAAATCTCTATGTTCAATGACCCCCGGTACACGCTCGTGAGGCATATTTGGTGAATTTTTTAAACCATTCTAAAATGGCAAAATCGAACCTGTGGAAGACTTTAACTTCCACTATTGGGCGTTGTGGAGGAATAATGTGCTTTACAGTCCTATTTTCTGAGAAATCAAACATATTATAAAATATCCTCCGAGTTAGTGACCCGGGGTACACACCTGAGAATAATTTTGGTGATTTCTTAAAATCAAACTAAGGATGCCTTTTCTGGTTGCCAAGTAGACTTAAGGTTCCTATGCAATGATATCTAGATGGTCCAAGTTCATTGTGTCGCTATTTTTCTAAAGATAATGATAATTCTATAAAACCTCTATGTTCAATGACCCCCAGTACACGCCTGTGGAAGGCTTTAGTTTCCAGTATTGGGTTAACTTAGGGTCAAATGTGCTTTACAGTGCCAGATTTTGAGAAATCAAACTTATTTTTAAAAATCCCCCGAGTTAGTGAACCGGGGTACAAGCCTGAGTATTAATTCGGAGACTTCTTAAAATCAAACTAAGGAGGCCTCTTGTGGACCTCAAGTAGACTTAAGGTTCCTAAGCATCGATTTATCCACAGTCGAATTTCATTTTGACGCCATTTTTCTTTAGAGTTAAACAATTGTTTAAAATCTCTATGTTCAATGACCCCCGGTACACGCTCGTGAGGCATATTTGGTGAATTTTTTAAAATCAAACTAAGGATGCCTAATCTAGGTGCCAAGTAGACTTAAGGTTCCTATGCAATAATATCTAGATGGTCCAAGTTCATTGTGATGCTATTTTTCTTAAGATTACAACAATTCTATAAAACCTCTATGTTTAGTGACCCCCGGTACACGCCCGTGAGGCATTTTTGGTGAATATTTGAAACCATTCTAAATGGGATAGTCGAACCTGTGGAAGGCTTTAGTTTCCAGTATTGGGTTATCTTAGGGTCAAATGTGCTTTACAGTGCCAGTTTTTGACAAATCAAACCTATTTTCAAAAATCCCCCGAATTAGTGAACCGGGGTACACGCCTGAGTATTAGTTTGGAGACTTCTTAAAATCAAACTAAGGAGGCCTCTTGTGGACCCCAAGTAGACTTTAGGTCCATAAGCAATGATTTCTCAACAGTCGAATTTCATTTTGACGCCATTTTTCTTTAGAGTTCAACAATTCTTTAAAATCACTATGTTCAGTGACCCCCGGTACACGCCCGTGCGGCATTTTTGGTGAAGTTTTGAAACTATTCTAAAAAGGAAAAATCGAACCTGTGCAAGGATTTAACTTCCACTATTGGGCGACCTGGGGGAATAATGTGCTTTACAGTCCTATTTTCTGAGAAAACAAACATATTTAAAAAAAACCTTCGAGTTAGTGAACCGGGGTACACGCATGAGTGTAATTTTAGTGATTTCTTAAAATAAAACTAAGGATGCCTCTTATGGTATCCAAGTAGACTTAAGGTTCCTATGCATTTATATCTAGATGGTCCAAGTTCATTGTGACACTACTTTTCTAAAGATTTCAACAATTCGATAAAATCTCTATGTTCAGTGACCCCCGGTACACGCCCGTGAGGCATTTTTAGTGAATACTTAAAATCATTCTAAAAGGGAAAATCGAACCTGTGGAAGGCTTTAGTTTCCACTAAGGGGCACCCTGGGGGTCAAATGTGCTTTACAGTACCCTTTTTTGACAAATCATACATATTTTCAAAATCCTCCGAGTTAGCGAATCGGGGTACACGCTTGTGTATTAATTATGAGATTTCTTAAAATCAAACTAAGGATTCCTCTTCTTGACCCCAATTAGACTTAAGGTTCCTAAGCTTTGATTTCTAGACAGTCGAATTTCATTTTGACGCCATTTTTCTTTAGAGTTAAAGAATTCTTTAAAATCTCTATGTTCAATGACCCCCGGTACACGCTCGTGAGGCATATTTGGTGAATTTTTTAAACCATTCTAAAATGGCAAAATCGAACCTGTGGAAGACTTTAACTTCCACTATTGGGCGTTGTGGAGGAATAATGTGCTTTACAGTCCTATTTTCTGAGAAATCAAACATATTATAAAATATCCTCCGAGTTAGTGACCCGGGGTACACACCTGAGAATAATTTTGGTGATTTCTTAAAATCAAACTAAGGATGCCTTTTCTGGTTGCCAAGTAGACTTAAGGTTCCTATGCAATGATATCTAGATGGTCCAAGTTCATTGTGTCGCTATTTTTCTAAAGATAATGATAATTCTATAAAACCTCTATGTTCAATGACCCCCAGTACACGCCTGTGGAAGGCTTTAGTTTCCAGTATTGGGTTAACTTAGGGTCAAATGTGCTTTACAGTGCCAGATTTTGAGAAATCAAACTTATTTTTAAAAATCCCCCGAGTTAGTGAACCGGGGTACAAGCCTGAGTATTAATTCGGAGACTTCTTAAAATCAAACTAAGGAGGCCTCTTGTGGACCTCAAGTAGACTTCAGGTTCCTAAGCATCGATTTATCCACAGTCGAATTTCATTTTGACGCCATTTTTCTTTAGAGTTCAACAATTCTTTAAAATCTCTATGTTCAGTGACCCCCGGTACACGCCCGTGCGTCATTTTTGGTGAATATTTGAAACCATTATAAATGCGATAGTCGAACCTGTGGAAGGCTTTAGTTTCCACTATTGGGTTACCTTAGGGTCAAATGTGCTTTACAGTACCCTTTTTTGACAAATCATACATATTTTCAAAATCCTCCGAGTTTGTGATCCGGGTTACACGCCTGTGTATTAATTCTATGATTTCTTAAGATCAAACTAAGGAGGCCTATTGTGGACCCCAAGTAGACTTAAGGTTCCGAAGCTTTGATTTTTAGACAGTCGAATTTCATTTTGACGCCATTTTTCTTTAGAGTTCAACAATTCTTTAAAATCTCTATGTTCAGTGACCCCCGGTACACGCTCGTGCGGCATTTTTGGTGAAGTTTTGAAACCATTCTTAAAAGGTAAAATCGAACCTGTGGAAGGCTTTAACTTCCACTATTGGGCGCCCTGGGGGAATAGTGTGCTTTACAGTCCTATTTCCTGAGAAAACAAACATATTTAAAAAAACCGCCGAGTTAGTGAAGCGTGGTACACGCCTGAGTGTAATTTTGTTGATTTCTCACAATAAAACTAAGGATGTCTCTTATGGTATCCAAGAAAACTTAAGGTTTCTATGCATTGATATCTAGATGGTCCAAGTTCATTGTGCCGCTATTTTTCTAAAGATTTCAACAATTCGTTAAAATCTCTATGTTACGTGACCCCAGTACACGCCCGTGAGGCACTTATGGTGAATATTTGAAACCATTCTAAATGGGATAGTCGGACCTGTGGAAGGCTTTAGTTTCCACTATTGGGTTACCTTAGGGTCAAATGTGATTTACAGTGCCAGTTTTTGAGAAATCAAACCTATTTTCAAAAATCCCCCGAGTTCGTGAACCGGGGTACACGCCTGAGTATTAATTCGGAGACTTCTTAAAATAAAACTAAGGAGGCCTCTTGTGGACCCCAAGTAGACTCCAGGTCCATAAGCAATGATTTCTCCATAGTCGAATTTCATTTTGACGCCATTTTTCTTTAGAGTTCAACAATTCTTTAAAATCTCTATGTTCAGTGACCCTCGGTACATGCCCGTGCGACATTTTTGGTGAAGTTTTGAAACCATTCTAAAACGGTAAAATCGAACATGTGGAAGAATTTAACTTCCACTATTGGGCGCCCTGGGGGTATAATATGCTTTACAGTCCTATTTTCTGAGAAAACAAACATATTTTAAAAAACCTCCCAGTTAGTGAACCGGGGTACACGCCTGAGTGTAATTTTGGTGATTTCTTAAAATAAAACTAAGGATGCCTCTTAGTAGACTTAAGGTTCCGACGCGTTGATATCTAATTGGTCCAAGTTCATTGTGAAGCTACTTTTCTAAAGATTTCAACAATTCGTTAAAATCTCTATGTTCAGTGACCCCCTGTACACGCCCGTGAGACATTTTTGGTGAATATTTGAAACCATTCTAAATGGGATAGTCGAACCTGTGGAAGGCTTTAGTTTCCACTATTGGGTTACCTTAGGATCAAATGTGCTTTACAATGCCAGTTTTTGAGAAATCAAACCTATTTTCAAAAATCCCCAGAGTTAGTGAACCGGGGTACACGCTTGATTATTAATTCAGAGACTTCTTAAAATCAAACTAAGAAGGCCTCTTGTGGACCCCAAGTAGACTTAAGGTTCCTAAGCATTGATTTCTAGAAAGTGGAATTTCATTTTGACGCCATTTTTCTTTAGAGTTCAACAATTCTTTAAAATCTCTATGTTCAGTGACCCCCGGTACACGCCCGTGCGACATTTTTGGTGAAGTTTTGAAACAATTTTAAAAAGGTCAAATCGAACCTGTGGAAGGCTTTAACTTTCACTATTGGGCGCCCTGGGGGAATAATGTGCTTTACTTTCCTATTTTATGAGAAAACAAACATATTTTAAAAAACCCTCCGAGTTAGTGAACCGGGGTACACGCCTGAGTGTAATTTTGGTGATTTCTTAAAATAAAACTAAGGATGCCTCTTATGATATCCAAGTAGACTTAAGGTTTCTATGCATTGATATCTAGATTTTCCAAGTTCATTGTGACGCTACTTTTCTAAAGATTTCAACAATTCGAAAAAATCTCAATGTTCAGTGACCCCCAGTACACGCCGTGAGGCACTTTTGGTGAATATTTGAAACCATTATAAAAGGGAAAATCGAACCTGTGGAACACTTTAGTTTCCACTAAGGGGAACCCTAGGGGTTAAATGTGCTTTACAGTACCCTTTTTTGACAAATCATACATATTTTCAAAATCCTCCGAGGTAGTCAACTGGGGTACACGCCTGAGTATTAATTCATAGATTTGTTAAAATCAAACTAAGGATTCCTCTTCTTTACCCCAAGTAGACTTAATGTTCCTAAGCTTTGATTTCTAGACAGTCGAATTTCATTTTGACGCCATTTTTCTTTTGAGTTCAACAATTCTTAAAATCTATATGTTCAATGACCCCCGGTACACGCTCGTGAGGCATTTTTGGTGAATTTTTGAAACCATTCTAAAAAGACAAAATCGAACCTGTGGAAGACTTTAACTTCCACTATTGGGCGTTGTAGGGGAATAATGTGCTTTACAGTCCTATTTTCTAAGAAATCAAACATATTATAAAATATGCTCCGAGTTAGTGACCCGGGGTACACACCTGGGTGTAATTTTGGTGATTTCTTAAAATCAAACTAAGGATGCCTTTTCTGGTTTCCAAGTAGACTTAAGGTTCCTATGCAATGATATCTAGATGGTCCAAGTTCATTGTGACGCTATTTTTCTAAAGATTACAACAATTCTATAAAATATCTATGTTAAGTGACCCCCACTACACGCTCGTGAGGCATTTTTGGTAAATATTTGAAACCATTCTAAATGGGATAGTCGAACCTGTGGAAGGCTTTAGTTTCCACTATTGGGTTACCTTAGGGTCAAATGTGCTTTACAGTGCCAGTTTTTGAGAAATCAAACCTATTTTCAAAAATCCCCCGAGTTAGTGAACCGGGGTACACGCCTGAGTATTAATTCGGAGACTTCTTAAAATGAAACTAAGGAGGTCTCTTGTGGACCCCAAGTAGACTTCAGGTTCCTAAGCATTGATTTCTCCACTGTCGAATTTCATTTTGACGCCAATTTTCTTTAGAGTTCAACAATTCTTTAAAATCTCTATGTTCAGTGACCCCCGGTACACGCCCGTGCGGCATTTTTGGTGAAAATTTGAAACCATTCTCAAAAGGTAAAATCGAACCTGTGGAAACCTTTATCTTCCACTATTGGGCGCCCTAGGGGAATAATGTGCTTTACAGTCCTATTTTCTGAGAAAACAAACATATTTTAAAAAACCCTCCGAGTTAGTGAACCGGGGTACACGCCCGTGTATTAATTATGAGATTTCTTAAAATCAAACTAAGGATTCCTTTTCTTGACCCCAAGTAGACTTAAGGTTCCTAAGCTTTCATTTTTAGACAGTCGAATTTCATTTTGACGCCATTTTTATTTAGTGTTCAACAATTCTTTAAAATCTCTATGTTCAATAACCACGGGACACGCTCGTAAGGCATTTTTGGTGAATTTTTGAAACCATTTTAAAATGCAAAATCGAAGCTGTGGAAGACTTTAACTTCCACTATTGGGCGTTGTGGCGGAATAATGTGCTTTACAGTCCTATTTTCTATGAAATCAAACATATTATAAAATATGCTCCGAGTTAGTGACCCGGGGTACACACCTGAGTGTAATTTTGGTGATTTCTTAAAATCAAACTAAGGATGCCTTTTCTGGATGCCAAGTAGACTTAAGGTTCCTATGCAATGATATTTAGATGGTCCAAGTTCATTGTGAGCTATTTTTCTAAAGATTACAAAAATTCTATAAAACCTCTATGTTCAGTGACCCCCGGTACACGCCCGTAAGGTATTTTTTGTGAATATTTGAAACCATTCTAAATGGGATAGTCGAACCTGTGGAAGGCTTTAGTTTCCACTATTGGGTTACCTTAGGGTCAAATGTGCTTTACAGTGCCAGTTTTTGAGAAATCAAACCTATTTTCAAAATTCCCCCGAGTTAGTGAACCGGGGTACACGCCTGAGTATTAATTTGGAGATTTTTTAAAATCAAACTAAGGAGGCCTCTTGTGGACCCCAAGTAGACTTCAGGTTCCTAAGCATTCATTTCTCCATAGTCGAATTTCATTTTGACGCCATTTTTCTTTAGAGTTCAACTATCATTTAAAATCACTATATTCAGTGACCCCCAGTACACGCCCGTGCGGCATTTTTGGTGAAGTTTTGAAACCATTCTAAAAAGGTAAAATCGAACCTGTGGAAGGCTTTAACTTCCACTATTGGGCGCCCTGGGGGAATAATGTGCTTTACAGTCCTATTCTCTGACAAATCAAACATATTTTAAAAAACCCTCCGACTTAGTGAACCGGGGTACACGCCTGAGTGTACTTTTGGTGATTTCTTAAAATAAAACTAAGGATGCCTCTTATGGTATCCAAGTAGACTTAAGGTTCCTATGCATTGATATCTAAATGGTCCAAGTTCATTGTGACGCTACTTTTCTAAAGATTTCAACAATTCGATAAAATCTCTATGTTCAGTAACCCCCGGTACATGCCCGTGAGGCATTTTTAGTGAATACTTGAAACCATTCTAAAAGGCAAAATCGAACCTGTGGAACACTTTAGTTTCCACTAAGGAGCACCCTGGGGGTCAATGAGCTTTATAGCACCCTTTTTTTACAAATCATACGTATTTTCAAAATCCTCCAAGTTTGTGAACCGGGGTACACGCCTGTGTATTAATTCTGAAATTTCTTAAAATCAAACTAAGGATTCCTCTTCTTGACCCCAAGTAGACTTAAGGTTCCTAAGCATTTATTTCTAAACAGTCGAATTTCATTTTGACGTAATTTTTCTTTAGAGTTCAACAATTCTTTAAAATGTCTATTTTCAATGACCCCCGGTACACGCTCGTGAGGCATTTTTGTTGAATTTTTGAAACCATTCTAAAAAGGCAAAATCGAACCTGTGGAAGACTTTAACTTCCACTATTGGGCGTTGTGAGGGAATATTGTGCTTTACAGTCCTATTTTCATAGAAATCAAAAATATTATAAAATATCCTCCGAGTTAGTGACCCGGGGTACACACCTGAGTGTAATTTTGGTGATTTCTTAAAATCAAACTACGGATGCCTTTTCTGGTTGCCAAGTAGACTTAAGGTTCCTATGTAATGATATCTAGATGGTCCAAGTTCATTGTGATGCTATTTTTCTTAAAATTACAACAATTCTATAAAACCTCAATGTTTAGTGACCCCCGGTACACGCCCGTGAGGCATTTTTGGTGAATATTTGAAACCATTCTAAATGGGATAGTCGAACCTGTGGACGGCTTTAGTTTCCACTATTGGGTTACCTTAGGGTAAAATGTGCTTTATAGTGCCACTTTTTGAGAATTCAAACCTATTTTCAACAATCCCTCGAGTTAGTGAACCGGGGTACACACCTGAGTATTAATTCGGAGACTTATTGAAATCAAACTAAGGAGATTGTGGACCCCAAGTAGACTTTAGGTCCATAAGCAATGATTTCTCCACAGTCGAATTTCATTTTGACGCCATTTTTCTTTAGAGTTCAACAATTCTTTAAATTCTCTATGTTCAGTGACCCCCGGTACACGCCCGTGCGGCATTTTTGATGAAGTTTTGAAACTATTCTAAAAAGGAAAAATCGAACCTGTGCAAGGATTTATCTTCCACTATTGGGCGACCTGGGAAATAATGTGCTTTACAGTCCTATTTTCTGAGAAAACAAACATATTTTAAAAAAACCTCCGAGTTAGTGAAGCGGGGTACACGCATGAGTTTAATTTTAGTGATTTCTTAAAATAAAACTAAGGATGCCTCTTATGGTATCCAAGTAGACTTAAGGTTCCTATGCATTGATATCTAGATGGTCCAAGTTCATTGTGACGCTACTTTTCAAAAGATTTCAACAATTCGATAAAATCTCTATGTTCAGTGACCCCCGGTACACGCCCGTGAGGCATTTTTAGTGAATACTTAAAATCATTCTAAAAGGGAAAATCGAACCTGTGGAAGGCTTTAGTTTCCACTAAGGGGCACCCTGGGGGTCAAATGTGCTTTGCAGTACCCTTTTTCGACAAATCATACATATTTTCAAAATCCTCCGAGTTAGTGAACCGGGGTACACGCCTGTGTATAAATTCTGAGATTTCTTAAAATCAAACTAAGGATTCCTCTTCTTGACCCCAAGTAGACTTAAGGTTCCTAAGCTTTGATTTCTAGACAGTCGAATTTCATTTTGAAGCCATTTTTCTTTAGAGTTCAACAATTCTGTAAAATGTCTATGTTCAATGACCCCCGGTACACGCTCGTGAGGCATTTTTGGTGAATTTTTGAAACCATTCTAAAAAGGCAAAATTGAACCTGTGGAAGAATTTAACTTCCACTAATGGGCGTTGTGGGGGAATAATGTGCTTTACAGTCCTATTTGCTAAGAAATCAAACATATTATAAAATATGCTCTGAGTTAGTGACCCGGGGTACACACCTGAGTGTACTTTTGGTGATTTCTTAAAATCAAACTAAGGATGCCTTTTCTGGTTGCCAAGTAGACTTAAGGTTCCTATGCAATGATATGTAGATGGTCCAAGTTCATTGTGACACTATGTTTCTAAATATTACAACAATTCTATAAAACCTCTATGATCAGTGACCCCCCAGTACACGCCCGTGAGGCATTTTTGGTGAATATTTGAAACCATTCTAAATGGGATAGTCGAACCTGTGGAAGGCTTTAGTTTCCATTATTGGGTTACCTTAGGGTCAAATGTGCTTTAAAGTGCCAGTTTTTGAGAAATCATACCTATTTTCAAACATCCCCCGAGTTAGTGAACTGGGGTACACGCTTGAGTATTAATTCGAAGACTTCTTAAAATCAAACTAAGGAGGCCTCTTGTGGACCCCAAGTAGACTTCAAGTTCCTAAGCATTGATTTCTCCACAGTCGAATTTGATTTTGACGCCATTTTTCTTTAGAGTTCAACAATTTGTTAAAATCTCTATGTTCAATGACCCCCGATACACTCCCGTGCGGCATTTTTGGTGATGTTTTGAAATCAATCTAAAAAGGTAAAATCGAACCTGTGGAAGGTTTTAACTTCCACTATTGGGCGCCCAGGGGGAATAATGTGCTTTACAGTCCTATTTTCGTAGAAAACAAACATATTTTAAAAAACCCTCCGAGTTAGTGAATCGGGGTACACGCCTGAGTGTAATTTTGGTGATTTCTTAAAATAAAACTAAGGATGCCTTTTATGGTATCCAAGTAGACTTAAGGTTCCTATGCATTGATATCTAGATCGTCCAAGTTCATTGTGACGCTACTTTTCTAAAGTTTTCAACAATTCGATAAAATCTCTATGTTCAATGACCCCTTGTACATGCCCGTGAGGCATTTTTAGTGAATACTTGAAACCATTCTAAAAGGGAAAATCGAACCTGTGGAAGGCTTTAGTTTCCACTAAGGGGCACCCTGGGGGTCAAATGTGCTTTACAGTACCCTTTTTTGACAAATCATACATATTTTCAAAATCCTCCGAGTTAGTGAACTGGGGTACACGCCTGTGTATTAATTCTGAGATTTCTATAAATCAAACTAAGGATTCCTCATCTTGACCCCAAGTAGACTTAAGGTTCCTAACCTTTGACTTCAAGACAATCGAATTTCATTTTGACGCCATTTTTCTTTAGAGTTCAACAATTTCTTAAAATCTCTATGTTCAATGACCCCCGGTACACGCTCGTGAGTAATTTTTGGTGAATTTTTGAAACCATTCTAAAAAGGCAAAATTGAACCTGTGGAAGACTTTAACTTCCACTATTGGGCGTTGTGGGGGATTAATGTGCTTTAAAGTCCTATTTTCTGAGAAATCAAACATATTATAAAATATCCTCCGAGTTAGTGACCCGGGGTAGACACCTGAGTGTAATTTTGGTGATTTCTTAAATTCAAACTTAGGATGCCTTCTCTGGTTGCCAAGTAGACTTAAGGTTCCTATTCAATGATATCTAGATGGTCCAAGTTCATTGTTACGCTATTTTTCTAAAGATTACAACAATTCTATAAAACCTCTATGTTCAGTGACCCCCAGTACACGCCCATGAGCCATTTTTGATGAATTTTTGAAACCTTTCTAAATGGGATAGTCGAACCTGTGCAAGGCTTTAGTTTCCACTATTGGGTTACCTTAGGGTCAAATGTTCTTTACAGTGCCAGGTTTTGAGAAATCAAACCAATTTTCAAATATCCCCCGAGTTAGTGAACCGAGGTACACGCCTGAGTATTAATTCGGAGAGTTCTTAAAATAAAACTAAGGAGGCCTCTTGTGGACCCCAAGTAGACTTCAGGTTCCTAAGCATTGATTTCTCCACAGTCTAATTTAATTTTATCACCATTTTTCTTTATAGTTCAACAATTCTTTAAAATCTTTATGTTCAGTGACCCCCGGTACGCTCCCGTGCGGAATTTTTGGTGAAGTTTTGAAACAATTCTAAAAAGGTAAAATCGAACGTGTGGAAGCCTTTAACTTCCACTATTGGGCGCCCTGGGGGAATAATGTGCTTTACAGTCCTATTTTCTGAGAAAACAAACTTTTTTAAAAAAAACCCTCCGAGTTAGTGAACCGGGGTACACGCCTGAGTGTAATTTTGGTGATTTTTTAAAATAAAACAAAGGATGCTTCTTATGGTATCCAATTAGACTTAAGGTTCCTATGTATTGATATCTAGATGGTCCAAGTTCATTGTGACGCTACTTTTCTAAAGAGTTCAACAATTCGATAAAATCTCTATGTTCAGTGACCCCCGGTACACGCCCGTGAGGCATTTTTAGTGAATACTTGAAACCATTATAAAAGGGAAAATCGAACCTGTGGAACACTTTAGTTTCCACTAAGGGGAACCCTGGGGGTTAAATGTGCTTTACAGTACCCTTTTTTGACAAATTATACATATTTTCAAAATCCTCCGAGGTAGTCAACTAGGGTACACGCCTGAGTATTAATTCATAGATTTGTTAAAATCAAACTAAGGATTCCTCTTCTTTACCCCAAGTAGACTTAATGTTCCTAAGCTTTGATTTCTAGACAGTCGAATTTCATTTTGACGCCATTTTTCTTTTGAGTTCAACAATTCTTAAAATCTATATGTTCAATGACCCCCGGTACACGCTCGTGAGGCATTTTTGGTGAATTTTTGAAACCATTCTAAAAAGACAAAATCGAACCTGTGGAAGACTTTAACTTCCACTATTGGGCGTTGTAGGGGAATAATGTGCTTTACAGTCCTATTTTCTAAGAAATCAAACATATTATAAAATATGCTCCGAGTTAGTGACCCGGGGTACACACCTGGGTGTAATTTTGGTGATTTCTTAAAATCAAACTAAGGATGCCTTTTCTGGTTTCCAAGTAGACTTAAGGTTCCTATGCAATGATATCTAGATGGTCCAAGTTCATTGTGACGCTATTTTTCTAAAGATTACAACAATTCTATAAAATATCTATGTTAAGTGACCCCCACTACACGCTCGTGAGGCATTTTTGGTAAATATTTGAAACCATTCTAAATGGGATAGTCGAACCTGTGGAAGGCTTTAGTTTCCACTATTGGGTTACCTTAGGGTCAAATGTGCTTTACAGTGCCAGTTTTGAGAAATCAAACCTATTTTCAAAAATCCCCCGAGTTAGTGAACCGGGGTACACGCCTGAGTATTAATTCGGAGACTTCTTAAAATGAAACTAAGGAGGTCTCTTGTGGACCCCAAGTAGACTTCAGGTTCCTAAGCATTGATTTCTCCACTGTCGAATTTCATTTTGACGCCAATTTTCTTTAGAGTTCAACAATTCTTTAAAATCTCTATGTTCAGTGACCCCCGGTACACGCCCGTGCGGCATTTTTGGTGAAAATTTGAAACCATTCTCAAAAGGTAAAATCGAACCTGTGGAAACCTTTATCTTCCACTATTGGGCGCCCTAGGGGAATAATGTGCTTTACAGTCCTATTTTCTGAGAAAACAAACATATTTTAAAAAACCCTCCGAGTTAGTGAACCGGGGTACACGCCCGTGTATTAATTATGAGATTTCTTAAAATCAAACTAAGGATTCCTTTTCTTGACCCCAAGTAGACATAAGGTTCCTAAGCTTTCATTTTTAGACAGTCGAATTTCATTTTGACGCCATTTTTATTTAGTGTTCAACAATTCTTTAAAATCTCTATGTTCAATAACCACGGGACACGCTCGTAAGGCATTTTTGGTGAATTTTTGAAACCATTTTAAAATGCAAAATCGAAGCTGTGGAAGACTTTAACTTCCACTATTGGGCGTTGTGGCGGAATAATGTGCTTTACAGTCCTATTTTCTATGAAATCAAACATATTATAAAATATGCTCCGAGTTAGTGACCCGGGGTACACACCTGAGTGTAATTTTGGTGATTTCTTAAAATCAAACTAAGGATGCCTTTTCTGGATGCCAAGTAGACTTAAGGTTCCTATGCAATGATATTTAGATGGTCCAAGTTCATTGTGAGCTATTTTTCTAAAGATTACAAAAATTCTATAAAACCTCTATGTTCAGTGACCCCCGGTACACGCCCGTAAGGTATTTTTTGTGAATATTTGAAACCATTCTAAATGGGATAGTCGAACCTGTGGAAGGCTTTAGTTTCCACTATTGGGTTACCTTAGGGTCAAATGTGCTTTACAGTGCCAGTTTTTGAGAAATCAAACCTATTTTCAAAATTCCCCCGAGTTAGTGAACCGGGGTACACGCCTGAGTATTAATTTGGAGATTTTTTAAAATCAAACTAAGGAGGCCTCTTGTGGACCCCAAGTAGACTTCAGGTTCCTAAGCATTCATTTCTCCATAGTCGAATTTCATTTTGACGCCATTTTTCTTTAGAGTTCAACTATCATTTAAAATCACTATATTCAGTGACCCCCGGTACACGCCCGTGCGGCATTTTTGGTGAAGTTTTGAAACCATTCTAAAAAGGTAAAATCAAACCTGTGGAAGGCTTTAACTTCCACTATTGGGCGCCCTGAGGGAATAATGTGCTTTACAGTCCTATTCTCTGACAAATCAAACATATTTTAAAAAACCCTCCGACTTAGTGAACCGGGGTACACGCCTGAGTGTACTTTTGGTGATTTCTTAAAATAAAACTAAGGATGCCTCTTATGGTATCCAAGTAGACTTAAGGTTCCTATGCATTGATATCTAAATGGTCCAAGTTCATTGTGACGCTACTTTTCTAAAGATTTCAACAATTCGATAAAATCTCTATGTTCAGTAACCCCCGGTACATGCCCGTGAGGCATTTTTAGTGAATACTTGAAACCATTCTAAAAGGCAAAATCGAACCTGTGGAACACTTTAGTTTCCACTAAGGAGCACCCTGGGGGTCAATGAGCTTTATAGCACCCTTTTTTTACAAATCATACGTATTTTCAAAATCCTCCAAGTTTGTGAACCGGGGTACACGCCTGTGTATTAATTCTGAAATTTCTTAAAATCAAACTAAGGATTCCTCTTCTTGACCCCAAGTAGACTTAAGGTTCCTAAGCATTTATTTCTAAACAGTCGAATTTCATTTTGACGTAATTTTTCTTTAGAGTTCAACAATTCTTTAAAATGTCTATTTTCAATGACCCCCGGTACACGCTCGTGAGGCATTTTTGTTGAATTTTTGAAACCATTCTAAAAAGGCAAAATCGAACCTGTGGAAGACTTTAACTTCCACTATTGGGCGTTGTGAGGGAATATTGTGCTTTACAGTCCTATTTTCATAGAAATCAAAAATATTATAAAATATCCTCCGAGTTAGTGACCCGGGGTACACACCTGAGTGTAATTTTGGTGATTTCTTAAAATCAAACTACGGATGCCTTTTCTGGTTGCCAAGTAGACTTAAGGTTCCTATGTAATGATATCTAGATGGTCCAAGTTCATTGTGATGCTATTTTTCTTAAAATTACAACAATTCTATAAAACCTCAATGTTTAGTGACCCCCGGTACACGCCCGTGAGGCATTTTTGGTGAATATTTGAAACCATTCTAAATGGGATAGTCGAACCTGTGGACGGCTTTAGTTTCCACTATTGGGTTACCTTAGGGTAAAATGTGCTTTATAGTGCCACTTTTTGAGAATTCAAACCTATTTTCAACAATCCCTCGAGTTAGTGAACCGGGGTACACGCCTGAGTATTAATTCGGAGACTTATTGAAATCAAACTAAGGAGATTGTGGACCCCAAGTAGACTTTAGGTCCATAAGCAATGATTTCTCCACAGTCGAATTTCATTTTGACGCCATTTTTCTTTAGAGTTCAACAATTCTTTAAATTCTCTATGTTCAGTGACCCCCGGTACACGCCCGTGCGGCATTTTTGGTGAAGTTTTGAAACTATTCTAAAAAGGAAAAATCGAACCTGTGCAAGGATTTATCTTCCACTATTGGGCGACCTGGGGAAATAATGTGCTTTACAGTCCTATTTTCTGAGAAAACAAACATATTTTAAAAAAACCTCCGAGTTAGTGAACCGGGGTACACGCATGAGTTTAATTTTAGTGATTTCTTAAAATAAAACTAAGGATGCCTCTTATGGTATCCAAGTAGACTTAAGGTTCCTATGCATTGATATCTAGATGGTCCAAGTTCATTGTGACGCTACTTTTCAAAAGATTTCAACAATTCGATAAAATCTCGATGTTCAGTGACCCCCGGTACACGCCCGTGAGGCATTTTTAGTGAATACTTAAAATCATTCTAAAAGGGAAAATCGAACCTGTGGAAGGCTTTAGTTTCCACTAAGGGGCACCCTGGGGGTCAAATGTGCTTTGCAGTACCCTTTTTCGACAAATCATACATATTTTCAAAATCCTCCGAGTTAGTGAACCGGGGTACACGCCTGTGTATAAATTCTGAGATTTCTTAAAATCAAACTAAGGATTCCTCTTCTTGACCCCAAGTAGACTTAAGGTTCCTAAGCTTTGATTTCTAGACAGTCGAATTTCATTTTGAAGCCATTTTTCTTTAGAGTTCAACAATTCTGTAAAATGTCTATGTTCAATGACCCCCGGTACACGCTCGTGAGGCATTTTTGGTGAATTTTTGAAACCATTCTAAAAAGGCAAAATTGAACCTGTGGAAGAATTTAACTTCCACTAATGGGCGTTGTGGGGGAATAATGTGCTTTACAGTCCTATTTGCTAAGAAATCAAACATATTATAAAATATGCTCTGAGTTAGTGACCCGGGGTACACACCTGAGTGTACTTTTGGTGATTTCTTAAAATCAAACTAAGGATGCCTTTTCTGGTTGCCAAGTAGACTTAAGGTTCCTATGCAATGATATGTAGATGGTCCAAGTTCATTGTGACACTATGTTTCTAAATATTACAACAATTCTATAAAACCTCTATGATCAGTGACCCCCCAGTACACGCCCGTGAGGCATTTTTGGTGAATATTTGAAACCATTCTAAATGGGATAGTCGAACCTGTGGAAGGCTTTAGTTTCCACTATTGGGTTACCTTAGGGTCAAATGTGCTTTACAGTGCCAGTTTTTTGAGAAATCAAACCTATTTTCAAAAATCCCCCGAGTTAGTGAACCGGGGTACACGCCTGAGTATTAATTCGGAGACTTCTTAAAATCAAACTAAGGAGGCCTCTTGTGGACCCCAAGTAGACTTCAGGTTCCTAAGCATTGATTTCTCCATAGTCGAATTTCATTTTGACGCCATTTTTCTTTAGAGTTCAACAATTCTTTATAATCTCCATGTTCAGTGAACCCCGGCACACGCCCGTGCGACATTTTTGGTGAAGTTTTGAAACCATTTCAAAAAGGTAAAATCAAACCTGTGGAAGGCTTTAACTTCCACTATTGGGCGCCCTGGGGGAATAATGTGCTTTACAGTCCTATTTTCTGAGAAAACAAACATTTTAAAAAAACCCTCCAAGTTAGTGAACCGCGGTACACGCCTGAGTGTAATTTTGGTGATTTCATAAAATAAAACTAAGGATGCCTCTTATGGTATCCAAGTAGACTTAAGGTTCCTATGCATTGATATCTAGATGGTCCAAGTTCATTTTAACGCTACTTTTCTAAAGATTTCAACAATTCGATCAAATCTCTATGTTAAGTGACCCCCGGTACACGCCCGTAGGGCTTGAAGCCCCCCAAAATATACAGAGACCCTATAAGGACCCCCGGGAAGTCACCTGTCAAAAAAACAACCCTGCCCAAAAATGTTCCGATTTACCCGTTTTCGTGGACAATTACTCACGCCCCGGCCACGTCCCACGGCCCAGAGTCGGATTTTGCCCAAAAAAAATTTTGGGCCTCCTTGGGCCATATGAGGCCCTTTGGAACCTTAACATGCCCCAAAATCGGGCACCAGATGCATTCTAATCCCACCTCCGTAATTACCACCAATACCGATAACCGACTCAAGAGTCCATTTAGAGGCCCTCTTGGGGCTTTGAAGCCCCCCAAAATTTACAGAGACCCTCTAACGACTCCCGGGAAGGCACCCGTCAAAAAAAAATAACCCTCCCTGAAAATGTTCCGATTTACCCGTTTCGTGGACTATTACTCATGCCCCGGCCACGTCCCGGGGCCCGTAGTCGGATCTTGCCCAAAATTTATTTTGGGCCTCCTTGGGCCATATGAGGCCCTTTGGAACCTTAACATGCTCCAAAATCGGGCACCGGATGCCTTCTAATCCCAGCTCCGTAATTCCGACCAATATCGATCACCGACTCTGGAGGCCATTTAGAGGCCCTTTTGGGGCTTGAAACCCCCCAAAATTTACAAAGACCTTATAAGGTCCCCCGGGAAGGCACTCGTCAGAAAAACCACCCTGCCCGAAAATGTTCCGATTTACGCGTTTTCGTGGACAATTACTCACGCCCCGGCCACGTCCCGGGGCCCGGAGTCGCATCTTGCCCAACATTTTTTTTGGGCCTCCTTGGGACATATGGGGCCCTGTGGAAGCTTAACATGCCCCAAAATCGGGCACCGGATGCCTTCTAATCCCACCTCCGTAATTCCGACCAATACCGATAACCGACTCGGGAGGCCATTTAGAGGCCCTCTTGGGGCTTTGAAGCCCCCCAAAATTTACAGAGACCCTATAAGGACTCCAAGGAAGGCACCCGTCAAAAAAAAATAACCCTGCCTGAAAATGTTCCGATTTACCCGTTTCGTGGACTATTACTCACGCCCCGGCCAGGTCCCGGGGCCCGTAGTCGGATCTTGCCCAAAATTTCTTTTGGGCCTCCATGGGCCATATGGGGCCCTTTGGAACCTTAACATGCCCCAAAATCGGGCACCGGATGCCTTCTAATCCCACCTCCGTAATTTCGACCAATACTGATCACCGACTCGGGAGGCCATTTAGAGGCCCTATTGGGGCTTGAAGCCCCCCAAAATTGACAGAGACCCTATAAGGACCCCCGGGAAGGCACCCGTCAAAAAAAACAACCCTGCCCGAAAATGTTCCGATTTACCCATTTTCGTGGACAATTACTCACGCCCAGGACACGTCCTGGGGCCCGGAGTCGGATCTTGCCCAAAAAATTACAGTGACTTTATAAGGACTCCCGAGAAGGCACCTGTCAAAAAAAATCAACCTGCCCAAAATGTTCCGATTAACAAGTTTCGTGGACTATTTTACTCACGCCCCGGCGACGTCCCAGGGCCCGGAGTCGCATCTTGTCGAAAATTGTTTTAGGGCCTCCTTGGGCCATAAGGGGCCCTTTGGAACCTTAATATGCCCCAAAATCGGGCATCGGATGCCTTCCAATTCCACCTCCGTAATTACGACCAATAATGGTAACCGACTCGGGAGGCCATTTAAAGCCCTCTTGGGGCTTGCAGCCCCCCAAAATTTACAGAGACCCTATAAGAACCCCTAGGAAGGCACGCGTCAAAAAAATTCACCTTGCCCGAAAATGTTCCGATTTACCGGTTTTCGTGGACTAACTCATGCCCTGGCCACGTCCCGGGGCCCGGAGTCGGATCTTGCCTAAATTTTTTTTTGGGCCTCCTTGGGCCATATGAGGCCCTTTGGAACCTTAACATTCCTCAAAACCGGGCACCGGATGCCTTCTAATCCCACCTCCGTAATTCCGACCAATACAGGTAACCGACTCAGGAAGCCATTTAGAGGCCCTTATGGGGCTTGCAGCCCCCCAAAATTTACATAGACCCTATAAGGACCCCTGGGTAGGCACCCGTCAAATAAATCACCCTGCCCGAAAATGTTCTTATTTCCGGTTTTCGTGGACTATTACTCATGCCCCGGCCACGTCCCGGGGCCCGGAATCGCATCTTGCCCAAAAAAATTTTTGGGCCTCCTTGGGCCATATGGGGCCCTTTGGAACCTTAACATACCCCAAAATCGGGCACCGGATGCATTCTAATCCCACCTCCGTAATTCCGACCAATACCGATCACTGACTTGGGAGGCCATTTAGAGGCCCTCTTGGGGCTTGAAGCCCCCCAAAATTTACAGAGACCCTATAAGGACCCCCGGGAAGTCACCCGTCAAAAAAACCACCCTGCCCGAAAATGTTCCGATTTACCCGTTTTCGTGGACAATTACTCACGCCCCGGCAACGTCCCGGGGCCCGGAGTCGGATCTTGCCCAAAATTTTGTTTGGGCCTCCTTGGGCCATATGAGGCCCTTTGGAACCTTAACATGCCCAAAAACCGGGCACCAGATGCCTTCTAATCCGACCTCCGTAATTCCGACCAATATCGATCACCGACTCGGGAGGCCATTTAGAGGCCCTCTTGGGGCTTGAAGCCCCCCTAAATTTACAAAGACCTTATAAGGACCCCCGGGAAGGCACTCGTCAAAAAAAACCCACCCTGCCCGAAAATGTTCCGATTTACCCGTTTTCGTGGACAATTACTCACGCCCCGGCAACGTCCCGGGGCCCGGAGTCGGATCTTGCCCAAAATTTTGTTTGGGCCTCCTTGGGCCATATGAGGCCCTTTGGAACCTTAACATGCCCAAAAACCGGGCACCAGATGCCTTCTAATCCGACCTCCGTAATTCCGACCAATATCGATCACCGACTCGGGAGGCCATTTAGAGGCCCTCTTGGGGCTTGAAGCCCCCCTAAATTTACAAAGACCTTATAAGGACCCCCGGGAAGGCACTCGTCAAAAAAAACCCACCCTGCCCGAAAATGTTCCGATTTACCCGTTTTCGTGGACAATTACTCACGCCCCGGCCACGTACCAGGGCCCGGAGTCGCATCTTGCCCAACATTTTTTTTGAGCCTCCTTGGGACATATGGGGCCCTGTGGAACCTTAACATGCCCCAAAATCGGGCAACGGATGCCTTCTAATTCCACCTCCGTAATTCCGACCAATATCGATAACCGACTCAGGAGTCCATTTAGAGGCCCTCTTGGGGCTTTGAAGCCCCCCAAAATTTACAGAGACCCTCTAACGACTCCCAGGAAGGCACATGTCAAAAAAAAATAACCCTGCCTGAAAATGTTCCGATTTACCCGTTTTCGTGGACTATTACTCACGCCCCGGCCACGTCCCGGGGCCCGTAGTCGGATCTTGCCCAAAATTTCTTTTGGGCCTCCTTGGGCCATATGGGGCCCTTTGGAACCTTAACATGCTCCAAAATCGGGCACCGGATGCCTTCTAATCCCAGCTCCATAATTCCGACCAATATCGATCACCGACTCGGGAGGCCATTTAGAGGCCCTCTTGGGGCTTGAAACCCCCCAAAATTTACAAAGACCTTATAAGGTTCCCCGGGGAGGCACTCGTCAAAAAAAACCACCCTGCCCGAAAATGTTCCGATTTACGCGTTTTCGTGGACAATTACTCACGTCCCGGCCACGTCCCGGGGCCCGGAGTCGCATCTTGCCCAACATTTTTTTTGGGCCTCCTTGGGACATATGGGGCCCTGTGGAAGATTAACATGCCCCAAAATCGGGCACCGGATGCATTCTAATCCCACCTCCGTAATTCCGACCAATACCGATAACCGACTCGGGAGGCCATTTAGAGGCCCTCTTGGGGCTTTGAACCCCCCAAAATTTACAGAGACCCTATAAGGACTCCCAGGAAGGCACCCGTCAAAAAAAAATAACCCTGCCTGAAAATGTTCCGATTTACCCGTTTCGTGGACTATTACTCACGCCCCGGCCACGTCCCGGGGCCCGTAGTCGGATCTTGCCCAAAATCTCTTTTGGGCCATATGGGGCCCTTTGGAACCTTAACATGCCCCAAAATCGGGCATCGGATGCCTTCCAATCCCACCTCCGTAATTCCGACCAATATCGATAACCGACTCGGGAGGCCATTTAGAGGCCCTTTTGGGGATTGAAGCCCCCCAAAATTTACATTGACCCTATTGGGACCCCAGGGAAGGCACCTGTCAAAAGAAATCACCCTGCCCGAAAATGATCCAATTTAACCGTTTTCGTGGACTATTACTCACACCCCGGCCACGTCCCAGGGCCCGGAGTAGGATCTTGCCCAATAATTTTTTTGGGCCTCCTTGGGCCATATGAGCCCCTTTAGAACCTTAACATGCCCCAAAACCGGGCACCGGATGCCTTCTAATCCCACCTCCGTAATTCCGACCAATACCGATCTTGGACTCGGGAGGCCATTTAGAGGCCCTCTTGGGGCTTGAAGCCCCCCAAAATTTACAGAGACCCTATAAGGACCCCCGGGAAGTCACCCGTCAAAAAAACCACCCTTCCCGACAATGTTCCGATTTACCCGTTTTCGTGGACAATTACTCACGCCCCGGCCACGTCCCGGGGCCCGGAGTCGGATCTTGCCCAAAAAAATTTTGGGCCTCCTTGGGCCAAATGGGGCCCTTTGGAACCTTAACATGCCCCAAAATCGGGCATCAGATGCTTTCCAATCCCTCCTCCGTAATTCCGACCAATACCGATAACCGACTCAGGTGGCCATTTAGAGGGCCATTTGGGGATTGAAGCCCCCCAAAATTTACAGTGACCCTATTGGGACCCCAGGGAAGGCACCTGTCAAAAGAAATCACCCTCCCCGAAAATGTTCCAATTTACCCGTTTTCGTGGACTATTAATCACGCCCCGGCCACGTCCCAGGGCCCGGAGTAGGATCTTGCCCAAAAAAATTTTTGGGCCTCCTTGGGCCATATGAGGCCCTTTGGAACCTTAACATGCCCCAAAACCGGGCACCGGATGCCTTCTAATCCCACCTCCGTAATACCGACCAATACCGATAACCGACTCGGGAGGCCATTTAGAGGCCCTTTTGGGGCTTGAAGCCCCCAAAAATTTACAGTGACCCTATCGGGACCCCCGGGAAAGCACTCGTCAAAAAACCACCCTGCCCAAAAATATTCCGATTTACCGGTTTTCATGGATTACTAATCACGCCCCGGCCACGTCCCATGGCCCGGAGTCGGATCTTGCCCAAAAATTTACAGTGACTTTATAAGGACTCCCAGGAAGGCACCCGTCACAAAAAATCACCCTGCCCAAAAATGTTCCGATTTACCAGTTTCGTGGACTATTTCTCACGCCCCGGCCACTTCCCAGGGCCCGGAGTAGCATATTGCCCAAAATTATTTTTGGGCCTCCTTGGGCCATAAGGGGCCCTTTGGAACCTTAATATGCCCCAAAATCGGGCATCGAATGCCTTCCAATCCCACCTCCGTAATTCCGACCAATACTGGTAACCGACACGGGAGGCCATTTAGAGGCCCTCTTGGGCTTGTAGCCCCCCAAAATTTACAGAGATCCTATAAGGACCCCTGGGAAGGCACCCGTAAAAAAAAACCACCCTGCCCCAAAATGTTCCGATTTACCGATTTTCGTGGACTATTACTCATCCCCGGCCAAATCCCGGGGCCCGGAGTCGGATCTTGCCCAAAAATTTTTTTGGGCCTCCTTGGGCCATAAGAGGCCCTTTGGAACCTTAACATGCCCCAAAACCGGGCACCGGATGTCTTCTAATCCCACCTCCGTAATTCGGCCCAATACCGATCACCGACTCGGGAGGCCATTTAGAGGCCCTCTTGGGGCTTGAAGCCCCCCAAAATTTACAGAGATCCTATAAGGACCTCGGGAAGGCACCCGTCAAAACAAACCACCCTGCCCGAAAATATTCCGATTTACCCGTTTTCGTGGACAATTACTCATGCCCCGGCCACGTCCAGGGGCCCGGAGTCGGATCTTGCCCAAAAATTTACAGTGACTTTATAAGCACTCCCGGGAAGCCACTCGTCAAAAAAAATCACCCTGCCCAAAAATGTTCCGATTTACTAGTATCGTGGACTATTACTCAGGCCCCGACCACGAGCCGGGTCCCGGAGTCGCATCTTGCCCAAAATTGTTTTTGGACCTCCTTGGGCCATAAGGGGCCCTTTGGAACCTTAATATGCCCCAAAATCGGGCATCGGATGTCTTCCAATCCCACCTTCGTAATTCCGACCAATACTGGTAACCGACTCGGGAGGCCATTTAAAGCCCTCTTGGGGCTTGCAGCCCCCCTAAATTTACAGAGACCCTATAAGGACCCCTGGGAAGGCATCTGTCAAAAAAAACCACCCTGCCCGAAAATTTTCCGATTTACCGGTTTTCGTGGACCATTACTCATGCCCTGGCAACGTCCCGGGGCCCGGACTCGGATCTTGTCTAAAAAAAATTTTGGGCCTACTTGGGCCATATGAGGCCCTTTGGATCCTTAACATGCCCCAAAACCGGGCACCGGATACCTTCTAATCCCACCTCCGTAATTCCGACCAATACTGGTAACCGACTCGGGAGGCCATTTAGAGGCCCTTATGGGGCTTGCAGCCCCCCAAAATTTACAGAGACCCTATAAGGACCCCTGGGAAGGCACGTGTCAAAAAAATCACCCTGCCCGAAAATGTTCATATTTACCGATTTTCGTGTAATATTAGTCATGCCCCGGCCACGTCCCGGGGCCCGTAGTCGGATCTTGCCCAAAAAAGTTTTTGGGCCTCCTTGGGCCATATGTGGCCCTTTGCAACCTTAACATGCCCCAAAATCGGGCACCAGATGCCTTCTAATCCCACCTCCGTAATTTCGACCAATACCGATCACCGACTCGGAAGGCCATTTAGAGGCCCTCATGGGGCTTGAAGCCCCCCAAAATTTACAGAGACCCTATAAGGACCCCCGGGAAGGCACCCGTCAAAAAAAACCACCATGCCCGAAAATATTCCGATTTACCCGTTTTCGTGGACAATTACTCACGCCCCGGCCACGTCCTGGGGCCTGGAGTAGGATTTTGCCCAAAAATTTACAGTGACTTTATAAGGACTCCCGGGAAGGCACCCGTCAAAAAAAATCACCCTGCCAAAAAAGATCCGATTTACCAGTATCGTGGACTATTACTCACGCCCCGACCACATCCCGGGGCCCGGAATCGCATCTTGCCCAAAATTGTTTTTGGGCCTCCTTGGGCCATAAGGGGCCCTTTGGAACCTTAATATGCCCCAAAATCGGGCATCGGATGCCTTCCAATCCCACCTCCGTAATTCCGACAAATACTGTTAACCGACTCGGGAGGCCATTTAAAGCCCTCTTGGGGCTTGCACCCCCCCTAAATTTACAGAGACCCTATAAGGACCCCTGGGAAGGCACCTGTCAAAAAAAACCACCCTGCCCGAAAATGTTCCGATTTACCGGTTTTCGTCGACTATTACTCATGCCCTGGCCACGTCCCGGGGCCCGGAGTCGGATCTTGCCCAAAAACTTTTTTGGGCCTCCTTGGTCCAATTGAGGCCCTTTGGATCCTTAACATGCCCCAAAACCGGGCACCGAATGCCTTCTAATCCCACCTCCGTAATTCCGACAAATACTAGTAACCGACTCGGGGGGCCATTTAGAGGCCCTTATGGGGCTTGCAGCCCCCCAAAATTTACAGAGACCCTATAAGGACCCCTGGGAAGGCACCCGTCAAAAAAATCACCCTGCCCGAAAATGTTCTGATTTACCGGTTTTCGTGGACTATTACTCATGCCCCGGCCACGTCCCAGGGCCCGTAGTCGGATCTTGCCCAAAAAAAAATTTGGGCCTCCTTGGGCCATAAGGGGCCCTTTGGAACCTTAATATCCCCCAAATCGGGCATCGGATGCCTTCCAATCCCACCTCCGTAATTTCGACCAATACCGATTACCAACTCGGGAGGCCATTTAGAGGCCCTCTTGGGGCTTGAAGCCCCCCAAAATTTACAAAGACCCTATAAGGACCCCCGAGGAGTCACTCGTCAAAAAATATCACCATGCCCGAAAATGTTCCGATTTACCGGTTTTCGTGGACTATTACTCATGCCCCGGCCACGTCATGGGGCCCGGAGTCGGATCTTGCCTAGGGCCTCCTTGGGCCAAATCGGGCCCTTTGGAACCTTAACATGCCTCAAAATAGGGCATCGGATGCCTTCCAATCCCACCTCCGTAATTCCGACCAATACCGATAACTGACTCGGTAGGCCATTTAGAGGCCCTTTTGGGGATTGAAGCCCCCCAAAATTTACAGTGACCCTATTGGGACCCCAGGGAAGGCACCTGTCAAAAGAAAACACCATGCCCGAAATGTTCCAATTTACCCGTTTTCGTGGACTATTACTCACACCCCGGCCACGTCCCAGGCCCAGAGTAGGATCTTGCCCAAAAAAAATTTTGGGCCTCCTTGGCCCATATGAGGCCCTTTGGAACCTTAACATGCCCACCAATCGGGCACCGAATGCCTTCTAATCCCACCTCCGTAATTCCGACCAATACCGATAACCGACTCCGGAGGCCATTTAGAGGCCCTTTTGTGGCTTGAAGCCCCCAAAAATTTACAGTGACCCTATTGGGACCCCCGGGAAGGCACCTGTCAAAAAAAACCACTCTTCCCGAAAATGTTCCAATTTACCGATTTTCATGGACTATTAATCACGCCCCGGCCACGTCCCAGGGCCCGGAGTCGGATCTTGCCTTAAAATTTACAGTGACTTTATAAGGACTCCCGGGAAGGCACCCGTCAAAAAAAATCACCCTGTCCAAAAATGTTCCGATTTACCAGTTTCGTGTACTATTACTCACGCCCCGGCCACGTCCAGGGGCCCGAGTCGCATCTTGCCCAAAAAATTTTTGGGCCTCCTTGGGCCATATGAGGCCCTTTGGAACCTTAATATGCCCCAAAATCAGGCACCGGAGGCCTTCTTATCCCACCTCCGTAATTCCGACTAATATCGATCACCGACTCGGGAGGCTATTAAGAGGCCCTCTTGGGGCTTAAAGCCCTCCAAAATTTATAGAGACACTATAAGGACCCCCAGGAAGGCACCTGTCAAAAAACCCACCCTGCCCGAAAATGTTCCGATTTACCCGTTTTAATGGACAATAACTCACGCCACGGCCACGGCCACGTCGCGGGGCCCGGAGTCGGATGTTGCCCTAAAATTATTTTGGGCCTCCTTGGGCCATATGAGGCCCTTTGAAACCTTAGCATGCCCCAAAATCGGGCACCAGATGCCTTCTAATCCCACCTCCGTAATTCCGACCAATACAGGTAACCGACTAGGGAGGCCATTTAGAGGCCCTCTTGGGGCTTGAAGCCCCCCAAAATTTACAGAGACCCTATAAGGACCCCCGGGAAGGCACCTGTCAAAAAAAACCACCCTGCCAGAAAATGTTCCGATTTACCTGTTTTCGTGGACAATTACTCACGCCCTGGCCACGTCCCGGGGCCCGGAGTCAGTTCTTGCCCAAAAAAAATTTTGTTTCACCTTGGGCCATATGAGGCCCTTTGTAACCTTAACATGCACCAAAACCGGAAACCGATTGCCTTCTAATCCCACCTCCGTAATTCCGACCAATACCGATAAGCGACTAGGGAGGCCATTTAAAGGCCCTTTTGGGACTTGAAGCTCCCCAAAATTTACAGAGACCCTATTTGGACCCCCGGGAAGGCACCCGTCAAAAAAAAATAACCCTGCCCGAAAATGTTTCTATTTACCCGTTTCGTGGACTATTACTCACGCCCCGGCTACGTCCCAGGGCCCGGAGTCGGATCTTTCCCAAAAGTTTTTTTGGGCCTCCTTGGGCCATATGAGGTCCTTTGGAACCTTAACATGCCCCAAAACCAGGCACCGGATGCCTTCTAATCCCACCTTCGTAATTCCGACCAATACCGATAACCGACTCACGAGGCCATTTAAAGGCCCTTTTGGGGCTTGAAGCCCCCTAAAATTTACAGAGACCCTATTGGGACCCCCCGGTAAGGCACCTGTCAAAAAAAATAACCCTGCCCGAAAATGTTCCGATTTACCTGTTTCGCGGACTATTACTCACGACCCGGCCATGTCCTAGGGCCCGGAGTCGGATCTTTCCCAAAAAAAATTTTGGGCCTCCTTGGGCCATATGGAGCCCTTTGGAACCTTAACATGCCCCAAAACCGGGCACCGGATGCCTTCTAATCCCACCTCCGTAAATCCTACCAATACCGATAAACGACTCGGGAGGCCATTTAGAGGCCCTCTTGGGGCTTGCAGCCCCCCGAAATTTAGAGAGACCCTATAAGGACCCTTGGGAAGGCACCCGTCAAAAAAATCACCCTTCCCGAAAATGTTCCTATTTACCGATTTTCGTGAACTATTACTCATGCCCCGGCCACGTCTCGGGGCCCGGGGTCGGATCTTGCCCAAAATTTTTTTTGGGCCACCTTGGGACATATGGGGCCCTTTGGAACCTTAAAATGCCCTAAAATCGGGCACCGGATGCCTTCTAATCAGACCTCCGTAATTCCGACCAATACCGATCACCGACTCATGAGGCCATTTAGAGGCCCTTTTGGGGCTTGAAGCCCCACAAAATTTACAGAAACCCTATAAGGACCCCCGGAAGGGACCCGTCAAAAAAAAACCACCCTGCCCAAAAAGGTTCTAATTTACCAGTTTCGTGGACAATTACTCACGCCCCGGCTACGTCCCTGGTCCCGGAGTCGGATCTTGCCCAAAAAAATTTTGGGCCTACTTGGGCCATATGAGGCCCTTTAGAACCTTAACATGCCCCAAAACCGGGCACCGCATGCTTTCCAATCCCACCTCCGTAATTCCGACGAATACTGATAAGCGACTTAGGAGGCCATTTAGAGGCCCTTTTGGGGCTTTAAGCCCCCCAAAACTTACAGAGAACCTATTGGGACCCCCGGGAAGGCACTCGTCAAAAAAAATAACCCTGCCTGAAAATGTTCTGATTTACCCGTTTCGTGGACCATTACTCACGCCCCGGCCATGTCCCGAAGCCAGGAGTCGGATCTTGTCCAAAAATTTTATTGGGCCTCCTTGGGCTATATGACGCCCTTTGGAACCTTAACATGCCCCAAAATCGGGCACCGGATGCCTTCTAATCCCCACCTCCGTAGTTCAGACCTATACCGATAACCGACTCGGGAGGCCATTTCAAGGCCCTTTTGGGGCTTGAAGCCCCCCAAATTTTACAGTGACTCTAAAAGGACTCCCGGGAAGGCACCCGTCAAAAAAATCACCCTGCCATAAAATGTTCCGATTTACCGATTTCGTGGACAATTACTCACGCCACGGCCACGTCCCGGGCCCGGAGTCGCATCTTGCCCAAAAATTTTTTTGGGCCTCCTTGGGTCATATGGGGCCCTTTGAAACCTTAACGTGCCCAAAAATCGGGCATCGGATGCCTTCCAATCCCACCTTAATAATTTCGACCAATACAAGTAACCGACTGGGGAGGCAATTTAGAGGCCATCTTGGGGCTTGCAGCCCCCCAAAATTTACAGAGACCTTATAAGGACCCCTGGGAAGGCACCTGTCAAAAAAAATCACCCTGCCCGAAAATGTTCCGATTTACTGATTTTCGTAGACTATTACTCATGCCCCAGCCACGTCCCGGGGCCCGTAGTCGGATCTTGCCCAAAAAAATTTTTGGCCTCCTTGGGCCATATGAGTCCCTTTGAAACCTTAACATGCCCCAAAACCGGGTACCGGATGCCTTCTAATCCCACCTCCGTAATTCCGACCAGTAATGGTAACCGACTCGGAAGGCTATTTAGAGGGCCTTATGGGGCTTGCAGCCCCCCAAAATTTTCAGTGACCCTATTGGGACCCTAGGGAAGGCACCTATCAAAAGAAATCAACATGCCCGAAAATGTTTCAATTTACCCGTTTTCGTGGACTATTACTCACGCCCCGGCCTCGTCCCCGGGCCTAGAGTCGGATCTTGCCCAAAAAAATTTTAGGCCTCCTTGGGCCATATAAGGCCCTTTGGAACCCTAACATGCCCCAAAACCGGGCATCGAATGCCTTCTAATCCCACCTCCGTAATTCTGACCAATACCGATACGCGACTCGGGAGGCCATTTAGAGGCCCTTTTGGGGCATGAAGCCCCCCAAAATTTACAGTTACCCTATTGGGACCCCCTGGAAGGCACTTGTCAAAATAAACCACCCTGCCCGAAAATGTTACGATTTAGCGGTTTTCATGGACTATTAATCACGCCCTGGCCACGTCCCGGGGCTCGGTGTCGGATCTTGGCCAAAAAAAATTTGGGCCTCCAAGGGCCATATGGGGCCGTTTGGAACCTTAACATGCTCCAAAATTGGGCACCGGATGCCTTCCAATCCCACCTCCGTAATTCCGACCAATACCGATAACCGACTCGGGAGACCATTTAAAGGCCCTTTTGGGGCTTGAAGCCCCCCAAAATTTAAAGAGACCCTATTGGGACCCCCGGGAAGGCACCCGTCAAAAAAAATAACCCTGCCCGAAAATGTTACGATTTACCGGTTTTCGTGGACAATTACTCCTGCCCCGGCAACGTCCCGGGGCCCGGAGTCGGATTTTGCCCAAAAAATTATTTGGGCCTCCTTTTGCCATATGGGGCCCTTTGGAACTTTAACATGCCCCAAAATCGGGCACCGGATGCCTTATAATCCCACCTCCGTAATTCCGACCAATACCGATCACCGACTCGGGAGGCCATTTAGAGGCCCTCTTGGGGCTAGAAGCCTCCCAAAATTTACAGAGACCCTATAAGTACCCCCGGGAAGGCACCTGTCAGAAAAAACCACCCTGCCCGAAAATGTTCCGATTTACCCGTTTTCGTTGACAATTACTCACGCCCCGGCCACGTCCCGGGGCCCAGAGTCGGATCTTGCCCAAAAAAAATTTTGGGACTCCTTGGGCCAAATGGGGACCTTTGGAACCTTAACATGCCCAAAATCGGGCATCGGATGCCTTCCAATCCCACCTCCGTAATTCCGACCAATACCGATAACCGACTCGAGAGGCCATTTAGAGGCCCTTTTGGGGATTGAAACCCCCAAAAATTTACAGTGACCCTATTGGGTCCCTAGGGAAGGCACCTATCAAAAGAATTCAACATGCCCGAAAATGTTCCAATTTACCCGTTTTCGTGGACTATTACTCACGCCCCGGCCACGTCCTAGAGCCCGGAGTCGGATCTTGCCCAAAAAAATGTTTAGGCCTCCTTGGGCCATATATGGCCCTTTGGAACCCTAACATGCCCCAAAACCGGGCATCGAATGCCTTCTAATCGCACCTCCGTAATTCCGACCAATACCGATACGCGACTCGGGAGGCCATTTAGAGGCCCTTTTGGGGCTTGAAGCCCCCAAAATTTACAGTGACCCTATTGGGACCCCCTGGAAGGCACCCGTCAAAAAAAAATAACCCTGCCCGAAAATGTTACGATTTACCGGTTTTCATGGACTATTAATCACGCCCTGGCCACGTCTCGGGGCTCGGTGTCGGATCTTGGCCAAAAAAATTTTGGGCCTCCTAGGGCCATATGGGACCGTTTGGAACCTTAACATGCTCCAAAATTGGGCACCGGATGCCTTCCAATCCCACCTCCGTAATTCCGACCAATACCGATAACCGACTCGGGAGGCCATTTAAAGGCCCTTTTGGGGCTTGAAGCCCCCCAAAATTTAAAGAGACCCTATTGGGACCCCTCGGAAGGCACCCGTCAAAAAAAAATAACCCTGCCCGAAAATGTTCCGATTTACCAGTTTCGTGGACTATTACTCACGCCCCGGCAATGTCCCGGGGCCCGGAGTCGGATCTTGACGAAAATTTTTTCTTGGGCCTCCTTGGACCATATGGGGCCCTTTGGAATCTTCACATGCCCCAAAATCAGGCACCGGATGCCTTCTAATCATACCTCTGTAATTCCGACCAATACAGATCACCGACTCGGGAGGCCATTTAGAGGCCCTCTTGGAGTTTGAACCCCCAAAATTTACAGAGACCCTATTAGGACCCCCGGGAAGGCATCCGTCAAAAAAAATCACCTTGTCCGAAAATGTTCCGATTTACCCGTTTTCGTGGACAATTAGTCACGCCCCGGCCACGTCCCGAGGCCCTGAGTCGGATCTTCCCAAAAAAAATTTTGGGGCCTCCTTGGACCATATGAGGCTCTTTGGAACCTTAGCATGCACCAAAATCGGGCACCGGATGCCTTCTAATCTCCCCTCCGTAATTCCGACCAATACCGATAACCGACTCGGGAGGTCATTTGGAGGCCCTCTTGGGGCTTGAAGCACCCCAAAATTTACAGAGACCCTATAAGGACCCCCGGGAAGGCACCCGTTAGAAAAAACAACCCTGCCCGAAAATGTTCCGATTTACCGGTTTTCGTGGACAATTACTCACGCCCCGGCCACGTCCCAAGGCACAGATTCGGTTTTTTCCCAAAAAAAATTTTGGGCCTCCTTGGGCCAAATGGGGCCCTTTGGAACCTTAACATTTCCAAAATCGGGCATCGGATGCCTTCCAATCCCACCTCCGTAATTCCGACCAATACCGATAACCGACTCGGGAGGCCATTTAGAGGCCCTTTTGGGGCTTGAAGTCCCCCAAAATTTACAGAGACCCTAGTGGGACCCCCGGGAAGGCACCTGTCAAAATAAATAACCCTGCCCGAAAATGTTCTGATTTACCCGTTTCGTGGACTATTTAGACGCCCCGGCCATTTCCCGGGGCCCGGACTTAGATCTTGCCCAAAATTTTTTTGGGCCTCCTTCGGCCATATGAGGCCCTTTGGAAGCTTAACATGTCCCGAAACCGGGCACCGGATGCCTTCTAATTCCACCTCCGTAATTCCGACCAATACCGATAACCGACTCGGTAGCCAATTTAGAGGCCCTTTTGGGGCTTGAATCCCCCCAAATTTACAGAGACCCTATTTGGACCCCCGGGAAGGCACCCATCAAAAAAATCACCCAGCCCAAGATTTTTTCTGGGCATCGTTCGGCCATATGAGGCCCTTTGGAACCTTAACATGCCCAAAAACCGGGCACCGGATGCCTTCTTATCTCACCTCCGTAATTCCGACCCATACCGATAACCGACTCGGAGGCCACTTAGAGGCCCTTTTGGGGCTTGAAGCCCCCAAAATTTACAGTGACCCTATCGGGACCCCCGGGAAGGCATCAGTAAAAAAACCACCCTGCCCGAAAATGTTCTGATTTACCAGTTTTCGTGGACTATTACTCATGCCCCGGCCACGTCCCGGGGCCCGGAGTCGGATCATGCCCAAATAAATTTTAGGGCCTTCTTGGGCCATATGGGGCCCTTTGAAACCTTAACAATGCCCCAAAATAGGGCACCGGATGCCTTCCAATCCCACCTCCGTAATTCCAACCAATACTGATAACCGACTCGGGAGCTAATTTAGAGGCCTTTTTGGGGCTTGAAGCCCCCCCCCCAAAATTTACAAAGACCCTATTGGGAACCCCAGGAAGGCACCCGTCAAAAAAAATCACCCTGCCCGAAAATATTCCGATTTACCCGTTTTCGTAGACTATTACTCACGCCCCGGCCACATCCCGGGGCCCGGAGTCGGATCTTGCCCTAAAAAATTTTAGGCCCTCCTTGGGCCATATGAGGCCCTTTGGAACCTTAACATGCCCCGAAACCGGGCACGCGATGCCTTCCAATCCCACCTCGTAATTCCGACCAATACCGATACTCGACTCGGGAGGCCATTTAGAGGCCCTTTTGGGGCTTGAAGCCCCCAAAATTTTACTGTGACCCTATTGGGACCCCCGGAAAGGCACCCGTCACTAAACATTATCATGCCCGAAAATGTTCCGATTTATCGGTTTTCGTGGACTATTACTCAAGCCCCGACAACGTCCCGGGGCCCTGAGTCGGATCTTGCCCAAAAAAATTTTAGGGCCTGTTGGGCCTTATAAGGCCTTTTGGAACCTTAACATGTCCCAAAATCGGGCACCGGATGCCTTCCAATCCCAAATCCGTAACTCCGACCTATACCGATAACCGACTCGGGATGCTATTTAGAGGCTCTTTTGGGGCTTGAATCCCCCCCAAAATTTACAGAGACCCTATTGGGACCCCAGGAAGGCACCCGTCAAAAAAATCACGCTTCCCGAAAATGTTCCGATTTACCAGCTTTCGTGGACTCACGCCCCTACCACGTCCCGGGGCCCGGAGTCGGATCTTGCCCAAAAAATTTTGGGCCTCCTTGGGCCATATGAGGCCCTTTGGAACCTTAACATGCCCCAAAATCGGGCATCGGATGCCTTCTAATCCCACCTCCGTAATTCCGACCAATACTAGTACCCGACTCAGGAGGCCATTTAGAGGCCCTTATGGGGCTTGCAGCCCCCCAAAATTTACAGAGACCCTATAAGGACCCCTGGGAAGGCACCCGTCAAAAAAAAATCACCGTGCCCGAAAATGTTCTGATTTACCAGTTTTCGTGGACTATTACTCATGCCCCGGCCACGTCCCGGGGCCCGGAGTCTGATCATGCCCAAATAAATTTTAGGGCCTCCTTGGGCCATATGGGGCCCTTTGAAACCTTAACCATGCCCCAAAATAGGGAACCGGATGCCTTCCAATCCCACCTCCGTAATTCTAACCAATACTAATAACCGACTCGGGAGCCAATTTGGAGGCCCTTTTGGGGCTTGAATACCCCCCAAAATTTACAGAGACCCTATTGGGACCCCCGGGAAGGCACCCATCAAAAAAATCACCCTGCCCGAAATTGTTCCGATTTACCCGTTTTCGTGGACTATTACTCACGCCCCGTCCACGTCCTGGATCCGTAGTAGGATCTTGGCCAAAAAAAATTTGGGCCTCCTTGGGCCAGATGGGGCCCTTTGGAACCTTAACATGCCCCAAAACCGGGCCCCGGATGCCTTCTAATCCCACCTCCGTAATTCAGACTAATACCGATAACCGACTCGGTAGGCCATTTAGATGCCCTTTGGGGGCTTGAATCCCCCCAAAATTTACAGAGACCCTATTGGGACCCCCGAAAAGGCACCCGTCACTAAACATTATCCTGCCCGAAAATGTTCCGATTTATCGGTTTTCGTGGACTATTACTCACGCCCCGGCCACGTCCCAGGCCCCGGTGTCCGAGTTTGCAAGAGATTTTTTATGGGCCTCATTCGGCCATATGAGGCCCTTTGGAACCTTAACATGCCCAAAAACCGGGCACCGGATGCCTTCTTATCTCACCTCCGTAATTCCGACCCACACCGATAACCGACTCGGGAGGCCACTTAGAGGCCCTTTTGGGGCTTGAAGCCCCCAAAATTTATAGTGACCCTATCGGGACCCCCGGGAAGGCATCAGTAAAAAAAACCACCCTGCCTGAAAATGTTCTGATTTACCGGTTTTCGTGGACTATTACTCATGCCCCGGCCACGTCCCGGGGCCCGGAGTCGGATCATGCCCAAATAAATTTTAGGGCCTCCTTGGGCCATATGGGGCCCTTTGAAACCTTAACAATGCCCCAAAATAGGGCACCGGATGCCTTCCAATCCCACCTCCGTAATTCCAACCAATACTGATAACCGACTCGGGAGCCAATTTAGAGGCCTTTTTGGGGCTTGAAGCCCCCCAAATTTACAAAGACCCTATTGGGAACCAAAGGAAGGCACCCGTCAAAAAAAATCATCCTGCCCGAAAATATTCCGATTTACCCGTTTTCGTAGACTATTACTCACGCCCCGGCCACATCCCGGCGCCCGAAGTCGGATCTTGCCCTAAAAAATTTTAGGCCCTCCTTGGGCCATATGAGGCCCTTTGGAACCTTAACATGCTCCAAAACCGGGCACGTGATGCCTTCCAATCCCACCTCGTAATTCCGACCAATACCGATACGCGGCTCGGGAGGCCATTTAGAGGCCCTTTTTGGGCTTGAAGCCCCCCAAATTTTACAGTGACCCTATTGGGTCCCCCGGAAAGGAACCCGTCACTAAACATTATCCGGCCCGAAAATGTTCCGATTTATCGGTTTTCTTGGACTATTACTCACGCCCCGACAACGTCCCGAAGCCCGGAGTCGGATCTTGCCCAAAAAAATTTTAGGGCCTCCTTGGGCCTTATGAGGCCTTTTGGAACCTTAACATGTCCCAAAATCGGGCACCGGATGCCTTCCAATCCCACATCCGTAACTCCGACCTATACCGATAACCGACTCGGGAGGCTATTTAGAGGCTCTTTTGGTGCTTGAAGCCCCCAAAATTTACAGAGACCCTATTGGGACCCCAGGAAGGCACCCGTCAAAAAAATCACGCTTCCCGAAAATGTTCCGATTTACCCGCTTTCGTGGACTCACGCCCCTGCCACGTCCCGGGTCCCGAAGTCGGATCTTGCCATAAAAAATTTTAGGCCCTCCTTGGGCCATAGGAGGCCCTTTGGAACCTTAACATGCCCCAAAACCGGGCACGTGATGCCTTCCAATCCCACCTCGTAATTCCGACCAATACCGATACGCGACTCGGAAGGCCATTTAGAGGCCCTTTTGGGGCTTGAAGCCCCCCAAATTTTACAGTGACCCTATTGGGACCCCCGGAAAGGCACCCGTCACTAAACATTATCCTGCCCGAAAATGTTCCTATTTATCGGTTTTCGTGGACTATTACTCAAGCCCCGACAACGTCCCGGGGCCCGGAGTCGGATCTTGTCCAAAAAAATTTTTGGGCCTTATGAGGCCTTTTGGAACCTTAACATGTCCCAAAATCGGGCACCGGATGACTTCCAATCCCACATCCGTAACTCCGACCTATACCGATAACCGACTCGGGAGGCTATTTAGAGGCTCTTTTGGGGCTTGAAGCCCCCAAAATTTACAGAGACTCTATTGGGACCCCAGGAAGGCACCCGTCAAAAAAATCACGCTTCCCGAAAATTTTTCGATTTACCCGCTTTGGTGGACTCACGCCCCTGTCATGTCCCGGGGCCCGGAGTCGGATCTTGCCCAAAAAAATTTTGGGCCTCCTTGGGCCATATGAGGCCCTTTGGAACCTTAACATGCCCCAAAACCGGGCACCGAATGCCTTCTAATCCCACCTTCGTAATTCCGATCAATACTAGTAACCGACTCAGGAGGCCATTTACAGGCCCTTATGGGGCTTGCAGCCACCCAAAAATTACAGAGACCCTATAAGGACCCCTGGGAAGGCACCCGTCAAAAAAATCACCTTGCCCGAAAATGTTCTGATTTACCAGTTTTCGTGGACTATTACTCATGCCCCGGCCACGTCCCGGGGCCCGGAGTCGGATCATGCCAAAATAAATTTTAGGGCCTCCTTGGGCCATATGGGGCCCTTTGAAACCTTAACAATGCCCCAAAATAGGGCACCGGATGCCTTCCAATCCCACCTGCTTAATTCCAACCAATACTGATAACCGACTCGGGAGCCAATTTAGAGGCCCTTTTGGGGCTTGAAGCCCCCCCAAAATTTACAAAGACCCTATTGGGAACCCCAGGAAGGCACCCGTTTAAAAAAAATCACCTTGCCCGAAAATGTTCCGATTTACCCGTTTTCGTAGACTATTACTCACGCCCCGGCCACATCCCGGGGCCCGAAGTCGGATCTTGCCCTATAAAATTTTAGGCCCTCCTTGGGCCATATGAGGCCCTTTGGAACCTTAACATGCCCCAAAACCGGGCACGTGATGCCTTCCAATCCCACCTCGTAATTCCGACCAATACCGATACGCGACTCGGGAGGCCATTTAGAGGCCCTTTTGGGGCTTGAAGCCCCCCAAATTTTACAGTGACCCTTTTGGGACCCCCGGAAAGGCACCCGTCACTAAACATTATCCTGCCCGAAAATGTTCCGATTTATCGGTTTTCGTGGACTATTACTCGCGCCCCGACAACGTCCCGGGGCCCGGAGTCGGATCTTGCCCAAAAAAATTTTAGGGCCTCCTTGGGCCTTATGAGGCCTTTTGGAACCTTAACATGTCCCAAAATCGGGCACCGGATGCCTTCCAATCCCACATCCGTAAATCCGACAAATACCGATAACCGACTCGGGAGGCTATTTAGAGGCTCTTTTGGTGCTTGAAGCCCCCCAAAATTTACAGAGACCCTATTGGGACCCCAGGAAGGCACCTGTCAAAAAAATCACGCTTCCCGAAAATGTTCCGATTTACCAGCTTTCGTGGACTCACGCCCCTACCACGTCCCGGGGCCCGGAGTCGGATCTTGCCCAAAAAAAATTTGGGCCTCCTTGGGCCATATGAGGCCCTTTGGAACCTTAACATGCCCCGAAACCGGGCACCTGATTCCTTCCAATCCCACCTCCGTAATTCCGACCAATACCGATAACTGTCTCGAGAGGCCATTTAGAGGCCCTTTTGGGGCTTGAAGCCATCCAAAATTTACAGAGACCCTATTGGCACCCCCAGGAAGGCACTCGTGCCCCAAAATGTTCTGATTTACCCGTTTTCGTGGACAATTACTCACGCCCTGGCCACGTCCCGGGGCCCGGAGTCAGTTCTTGCCCAAAAAAAATTTTGTTTCACCTTGGGCCATATGAGGCCCTTTGTAACCTTAACATGCACCAAAACCGGAAACCGATTGCCTTCTAATCCCACCTCCGTAATTCCGACCAATACCGATAAGCGACTAGGGAGGCCATTTAAAGGCCCTTTTGGGACTTGAAGCTCCCCAAAATTTACAGAGACCCTATTTGGACCCCCGGGAAGGCACCCGTCAAAAAAAAATAACCCTGCCCGAAAATGTTTCTATTTACCCGTTTCGTGGACTATTACTCACGCCCCGGCTACGTCCCAGGGCCCGGAGTCGGATCTTTCCCAAAAGTTTTTTTGGGCCTCCTTGGGCCATATGAGGTCCTTTGGAACCTTAACATGCCCCAAAACCAGGCACCGGATGCCTTCTAATCCCACCTTCGTAATTCCGACCAATACCGATAACCGACTCACGAGGCCATTTAAAGGCCCTTTTGGGGCTTGAAGCCCCCTAAAATTTACAGAGACCCTATTGGGACCCCCCGGTAAGGCACCTGTCAAAAAAAAATAACCCTGCCCGAAAATGTTCCGATTTACCTGTTTCGCGGACTATTACTCACGACCCGGCCATGTCCTAGGGCCCGGAGTCGGATCTTTCCCAAAAAAAATTTTGGGCCTCCTTGGGCCATATGGAGCCCTTTGGAACCTTAACATGCCCCAAAACCGGGCACCGGATGCCTTCTAATCCCACCTCCGTAAATCCTACCAATACCGATAAACGACTCGGGAGGCCATTTAGAGGCCCTCTTGGGGCTTGCAGCCCCCCGAAATTTAGAGAGACCCTATAAGGACCCTTGGGAAGGCACCCGTCAAAAAAATCACCCTTCCCGAAAATGTTCCTATTTACCGATTTTCGTGAACTATTACTCATGCCCCGGCCACGTCTCGGGGCCCGGGGTCGGATCTTGCCCAAAATTTTTTTGGGCCACCTTGGGACATATGGGGCCCTTTGGAACCTTAAAATGCCCTAAAATCGGGCACCGGATGCCTTCTAATCAGACCTCCGTAATTCCGACCAATACCGATCACCGACTCATGAGGCCATTTAGAGGCCCTTTTGGGGCTTGAAGCCCCACAAAATTTACAGAAACCCTATAAGGACCCCCGGGAAGGGACCCGTCAAAAAAAAAACCACCCTGCCCAAAAAGGTTCTAATTTACCAGTTTTCGTGGACAATTACTCACGCCCCGGCTACGTCCCTGGTCCCGGAGTCGGATCTTGCCCAAAAAAATTTTGGGCCTACTTGGGCCATATGAGGCCCTTTAGAACCTTAACATGCCCCAAAACCGGGCACCGCATGCTTTCCAATCCCACCTCCGTAATTCCGACGAATACTGATAAGCGACTTAGGAGGCCATTTAGAGGCCCTTTTGGGGCTTTAAGCCCCCCAAAACTTACAGAGAACCTATTGGGACCCCCGGGAAGGCACTCGTCAAAAAAAAATAACCCTGCCTGAAAATGTTCTGATTTACCCGTTTCGTGGACCATTACTCACGCCCCGGCCATGTCCCGAAGCCAGGAGTCGGATCTTGTCCAAAAATTTTATTGGGCCTCCTTGGGCTATATGACGCCCTTTGGAACCTTAACATGCCCCAAAATCGGGCACCGGATGCCTTCTAATCCCCACCTCCGTAGTTCAGACCTATACCGATAACCGACTCGGGAGGCCATTTCAAGGCCCTTTTGGGGCTTGAAGCCCCCCAAATTTTACAGTGACTCTAAAAGGACTCCCGGGAAGGCACCCGTCAAAAAAAATCACCCTGCCATAAAATGTTCCGATTTACCGATTTCGTGGACAATTACTCACGCCACGGCCACGTCCCGGGCCCGGAGTCGCATCTTGCCCAAAAATTTTTTTGGGCCTCCTTGGGTCATATGGGGCCCTTTGAAACCTTAACGTGCCCAAAAATCGGGCATCGGATGCCTTCCAATCCCACCTTAATAATTTCGACCAGTACAAGTAACCGACTGGGGAGGCAATTTAGAGGCCATCTTGGGGCTTGCAGCCCCCCAAAATTTACAGAGACCTTATAAGGACCCCTGGGAAGGCACCTGTCAAAAAAAATCACCCTGCCCGAAAATGTTCCGATTTACTGATTTTCGTAGACTATTACTCATGCCCCAGCCACGTCCCGGGGCCCGTAGTCGGATCTTGCCCAAAAAAATTTTTTGGCCTCCTTGGGCCATATGAGTCCCTTTGAAACCTTAACATGCCCCAAAACCGGGTACCGGATGCCTTCTAATCCCACCTCCGTAATTCCGACCAGTAATGGTAACCGACTCGGAAGGCTATTTAGAGGGCCTTATGGGGCTTGCAGCCCCCCAAAATTTTCAGTGACCCTATTGGGACCCTAGGGAAGGCACCTATCAAAAGAAATCAACATGCCCGAAAATGTTTCAATTTACCCGTTTTCGTGGACTATTACTCACGCCCCGGCCTCGTCCCCGGGCCTAGAGTCGGATCTTGCCCAAAAAAATTTTAGGCCTCCTTGGGCCATATAAGGCCCTTTGGAACCCTAACATGCCCCAAAACCGGGCATCGAATGCCTTCTAATCCCACCTCCGTAATTCTGACCAATACCGATACGCGACTCGGGAGGCCATTTAGAGGCCCTTTTGGGGCATGAAGCCCCCCAAAATTTACAGTTACCCTATTGGGACCCCCTGGAAGGCACTTGTCAAAATAAACCACCCTGCCCGAAAATGTTACGATTTAGCGGTTTTCATGGACTATTAATCACGCCCTGGCCACGTCCCGGGGCTCGGTGTCGGATCTTGGCCAAAAAAAATTTGGGCCTCCAAGGGCCATATGGGGCCGTTTGGAACCTTAACATGCTCCAAAATTGGGCACCGGATGCCTTCCAATCCCACCTCCGTAATTCCGACCAATACCGATAACCGACTCGGGAGGCCATTTAGAGGCCCTTTTGGGGCTTGAAGTCCCCCAAAATTTACAGAGACCCTAGTGGGACCCCCGGGAAGGCACCTGTCAAAATAAATAACCCTGCCCGAAAATGTTCTGATTTACCCGTTTCGTGGACTATTTAGACGCCCCGGCCATTTCCCGGGGCCCGGACTTAGATCTTGCCCAAAATTTTTTTTGGGCCTCCTTCGGCCATATGAGGCCCTTTGGAAGCTTAACATGTCCCGAAACCGGGCACCGGATGCCTTCTAATTCCACCTCCGTAATTCCGACCAATACCGATAACCGACTCGGTAGCCAATTTAGAGGCCCTTTTGGGGCTTGAATCCCCCCAAATTTACAGAGACCCTATTTGGACCCCCGGGAAGGCACCCATCAAAAAAATCACCCAGCCCAAGATTTTTCTGGGCATCGTTCGGCCATATGAGGCCCTTTGGAACCTTAACATGCCCAAAAACCGGGCACCGGATGCCTTCTTATCTCACCTCCGTAATTCCGACCCATACCGATAACCGACTCGGAGGCCACTTAGAGGCCCTTTTGGGGCTTGAAGCCCCCAAAATTTACAGTGACCCTATCGGGACCCCCGGGAAGGCATCAGTAAAAAAACCACCCTGCCCGAAAATGTTCTGATTTACCAGTTTTCGTGGACTATTACTCATGCCCCGGCCACGTCCCGGGGCCCGGAGTCGGATCATGCCCAAATAAATTTTAGGGCCTTCTTGGGCCATATGGGGCCCTTTGAAACCTTAACAATGCCCCAAAATAGGGCACCGGATGCCTTCCAATCCCACCTCCGTAATTCCAACCAATACTGATAACCGACTCGGGAGCTAATTTAGAGGCCTTTTTGGGGCTTGAAGCCCCCCCCCAAAATTTACAAAGACCCTATTGGGAACCCCAGGAAGGCACCCGTCAAAAAAAAATCACCCTGCCCGAAAATATTCCGATTTACCCGTTTTCGTAGACTATTACTCACGCCCCGGCCACATCCCGGGGCCCGGAGTCGGATCTTGCCCTAAAAAATTTTAGGCCCTCCTTGGGCCATATGAGGCCCTTTGGAACCTTAACATGCCCCGAAACCGGGCACGCGATGCCTTCCAATCCCACCTCGTAATTCCGACCAATACCGATACTCGACTCGGGAGGCCATTTAGAGGCCCTTTTGGGGCTTGAAGCCCCCAAAATTTTACTGTGACCCTATTGGGACCCCCGGAAAGGCACCCGTCACTAAACATTATCATGCCCGAAAATGTTCCGATTTATCGGTTTTCGTGGACTATTACTCAAGCCCCGACAACGTCCCGGGGCCCTGAGTCGGATCTTGCCCAAAAAAATTTTAGGGCCTGTTGGGCCTTATAAGGCCTTTTGGAACCTTAACATGTCCCAAAATCGGGCACCGGATGCCTTCCAATCCCAAATCCGTAACTCCGACCTATACCGATAACCGACTCGGGATGCTATTTAGAGGCTCTTTTGGGGCTTGAATCCCCCCCAAAATTTACAGAGACCCTATTGGGACCCCAGGAAGGCACCCGTCAAAAAAATCACGCTTCCCGAAAATGTTCCGATTTACCCGCTTTCGTGGACTCACGCCCCTACCACGTCCCGGGGCCCGGAGTCGGATCTTGCCCAAAAAATTTTGGGCCTCCTTGGGCCATATGAGGCCCTTTGGAACCTTAACATGCCCCAAAATCGGGCATCGGATGCCTTCTAATCCCACCTCCGTAATTCCGACCAATACTAGTACCCGACTCAGGAGGCCATTTAGAGGCCCTTATGGGGCTTGCAGCCCCCCAAAATTTACAGAGACCCTATAAGGACCCCTGGGAAGGCACCCGTCAAAAAAAAATCACCGTGCCCGAAAATGTTCTGATTTACCAGTTTTCGTGGACTATTACTCATGCCCCGGCCACGTCCCGGGGCCCGGAGTCTGATCATGCCCAAATAAATTTTAGGGCCTCCTTGGGCCATATGGGGCCCTTTGAAACCTTAACCATGCCCCAAAATAGGGAACCGGATGCCTTCCAATCCCACCTCCGTAATTCTAACCAATACTAATAACCGACTCGGGAGCCAATTTGGAGGCCCTTTTGGGGCTTGAATACCCCCCAAAATTTACAGAGACCCTATTGGGACCCCCGGGAAGGCACCCATCAAAAAAATCACCCTGCCCGAAATTGTTCCGATTTACCCGTTTTCGTGGACTATTACTCACGCCCCGTCCACGTCCTGGATCCGTAGTAGGATCTTGGCCAAAAAAAAATTTGGGCCTCCTTGGGCCAGATGGGGCCCTTTGGAACCTTAACATGCCCCAAAACCGGGCCCCGGATGCCTTCTAATCCCACCTCCGTAATTCAGACTAATACCGATAACCGACTCGGTAGGCCATTTAGATGCCCTTTGGGGGCTTGAATCCCCCCAAAATTTACAGAGACCCTATTGGGACCCCCGAAAAGGCACCCGTCACTAAACATTATCCTGCCCGAAAATGTTCCGATTTATCGGTTTTCGTGGACTATTACTCACGCCCCGGCCACGTCCCAGGCCCCGGTGTCCGAGTTTGCAAGAGATTTTTTATGGGCCTCATTCGGCCATATGAGGCCCTTTGGAACCTTAACATGCCCAAAAACCGGGCACCGGATGCCTTCTTATCTCACCTCCGTAATTCCGACCCACACCGATAACCGACTCGGGAGGCCACTTAGAGGCCCTTTTGGGGCTTGAAGCCCCCCAAAATTTATAGTGACCCTATCGGGACCCCCGGGAAGGCATCAGTAAAAAAAACCACCCTGCCTGAAAATGTTCTGATTTACCGGTTTTCGTGGACTATTACTCATGCCCCGGCCACGTCCCGGGGCCCGGAGTCGGATCATGCCCAAATAAATTTTAGGGCCTCCTTGGGCCATATGGGGCCCTTTGAAACCTTAACAATGCCCCAAAATAGGGCACCGGATGCCTTCCAATCCCACCTCCGTAATTCCAACCAATACTGATAACCGACTCGGGAGCCAATTTAGAGGCCTTTTTGGGGCTTGAAGCCCCCCCAAATTTACAAAGACCCTATTGGGAACCAAAGGAAGGCACCCGTCAAAAAAAAATCATCCTGCCCGAAAATATTCCGATTTACCCGTTTTCGTAGACTATTACTCACGCCCCGGCCACATCCCGGCGCCCGAAGTCGGATCTTGCCCTAAAAAATTTTAGGCCCTCCTTGGGCCATATGAGGCCCTTTGGAACCTTAACATGCTCCAAAACCGGGCACGTGATGCCTTCCAATCCCACCTCGTAATTCCGACCAATACCGATACGCGGCTCGGGAGGCCATTTAGAGGCCCTTTTTGGGCTTGAAGCCCCCCAAATTTTACAGTGACCCTATTGGGTCCCCCGGAAAGGAACCCGTCACTAAACATTATCCGGCCCGAAAATGTTCCGATTTATCGGTTTTCTTGGACTATTACTCACGCCCCGACAACGTCCCGAAGCCCGGAGTCGGATCTTGCCCAAAAAAATTTTAGGGCCTCCTTGGGCCTTATGAGGCCTTTTGGAACCTTAACATGTCCCAAAATCGGGCACCGGATGCCTTCCAATCCCACATCCGTAACTCCGACCTATACCGATAACCGACTCGGGAGGCTATTTAGAGGCTCTTTTGGTGCTTGAAGCCCCCCAAAATTTACAGAGACCCTATTGGGACCCCAGGAAGGCACCCGTCAAAAAAATCACGCTTCCCGAAAATGTTCCGATTTACCCGCTTTCGTGGACTCACGCCCCTGCCACGTCCCGGGTCCCGAAGTCGGATCTTGCCATAAAAAATTTTAGGCCCTCCTTGGGCCATAGGAGGCCCTTTGGAACCTTAACATGCCCCAAAACCGGGCACGTGATGCCTTCCAATCCCACCTCGTAATTCCGACCAATACCGATACGCGACTCGGAAGGCCATTTAGAGGCCCTTTTGGGGCTTGAAGCCCCCCAAATTTTACAGTGACCCTATTGGGACCCCCGGAAAGGCACCCGTCACTAAACATTATCCTGCCCGAAAATGTTCCTATTTATCGGTTTTCGTGGACTATTACTCAAGCCCCGACAACGTCCCGGGGCCCGGAGTCGGATCTTGTCCAAAAAAATTTTTGGGCCTTATGAGGCCTTTTGGAACCTTAACATGTCCCAAAATCGGGCACCGGATGACTTCCAATCCCACATCCGTAACTCCGACCTATACCGATAACCGACTCGGGAGGCTATTTAGAGGCTCTTTTGGGGCTTGAAGCCCCCAAAATTTACAGAGACCCTATTGGGACCCCAGGAAGGCACCCGTCAAAAAAATCACGCTTCCCGAAAATTTTTCGATTTACCCGCTTTGGTGGACTCACGCCCCTGTCATGTCCCGGGGCCCGGAGTCGGATCTTGCCCAAAAAAATTTTGGGCCTCCTTGGGCCATATGAGGCCCTTTGGAACCTTAACATGCCCCAAAACCGGGCACCGAATGCCTTCTAATCCCACCTTCGTAATTCCGATCAATACTAGTAACCGACTCAGGAGGCCATTTACAGGCCCTTATGGGGCTTGCAGCCACCCAAAAATTACAGAGACCCTATAAGGACCCCTGGGAAGGCACCCGTCAAAAAAAATCACCTTGCCCGAAAATGTTCTGATTTACCAGTTTTCGTGGACTATTACTCATGCCCCGGCCACGTCCCGGGGCCCGGAGTCGGATCATGCCAAAATAAATTTTAGGGCCTCCTTGGGCCATATGGGGCCCTTTGAAACCTTAACAATGCCCCAAAATAGGGCACCGGATGCCTTCCAATCCCACCTGCTTAATTCCAACCAATACTGATAACCGACTCGGGAGCCAATTTAGAGGCCCTTTTGGGGCTTGAAGCCCCCCCAAAATTTACAAAGACCCTATTGGGAACCCCAGGAAGGCACCCGTTTAAAAAAAATCACCTTGCCCGAAAATGTTCCGATTTACCCGTTTTCGTAGACTATTACTCACGCCCCGGCCACATCCCGGGGCCCGAAGTCGGATCTTGCCCTATAAAATTTTAGGCCCTCCTTGGGCCATATGAGGCCCTTTGGAACCTTAACATGCCCCAAAACCGGGCACGTGATGCCTTCCAATCCCACCTCGTAATTCCGACCAATACCGATACGCGACTCGGGAGGCCATTTAGAGGCCCTTTTGGGGCTTGAAGCCCCCCAAATTTTACAGTGACCCTTTTGGGACCCCCGGAAAGGCACCCGTCACTAAACATTATCCTGCCCGAAAATGTTCCGATTTATCGGTTTTCGTGGACTATTACTCGCGCCCCGACAACGTCCCGGGGCCCGGAGTCGGATCTTGCCCAAAAAAATTTTAGGGCCTCCTTGGGCCTTATGAGGCCTTTTGGAACCTTAACATGTCCCAAAATCGGGCACCGGATGCCTTCCAATCCCACATCCGTAAATCCGACAAATACCGATAACCGACTCGGGAGGCTATTTAGAGGCTCTTTTGGTGCTTGAAGCCCCCCAAAATTTACAGAGACCCTATTGGGACCCCAGGAAGGCACCTGTCAAAAAAATCACGCTTCCCGAAAATGTTCCGATTTACCAGCTTTCGTGGACTCACGCCCCTACCACGTCCCGGGGCCCGGAGTCGGATCTTGCCCAAAAAAAATTTGGGCCTCCTTGGGCCATATGAGGCCCTTTGGAACCTTAACATGCCCCGAAACCGGGCACCTGATTCCTTCCAATCCCACCTCCGTAATTCCGACCAATACCGATAACTGTCTCGAGAGGCCATTTAGAGGCCCTTTTGGGGCTTGAAGCCATCCAAAATTTACAGAGACCCTATTGGCACCCCCAGGAAGGCACTCGTGCCCCAAAATGTTCTGATTTACCCGTTTTCGTGGACAATTACTCACGCCCTGGCCACGTCCCGGGGCCCGGAGTCAGTTCTTGCCCAAAAAAAATTTTGTTTCACCTTGGGCCATATGAGGCCCTTTGTAACCTTAACATGCACCAAAACCGGAAACCGATTGCCTTCTAATCCCACCTCCGTAATTCCGACCAATACCGATAAGCGACTAGGGAGGCCATTTAAAGGCCCTTTTGGGACTTGAAGCTCCCCAAAATTTACAGAGACCCTATTTGGACCCCCGGGAAGGCACCCGTCAAAAAAAAATAACCCTGCCCGAAAATGTTTCTATTTACCCGTTTCGTGGACTATTACTCACGCCCCGGCTACGTCCCAGGGCCCGGAGTCGGATCTTTCCCAAAAGTTTTTTTGGGCCTCCTTGGGCCATATGAGGTCCTTTGGAACCTTAACATGCCCCAAAACCAGGCACCGGATGCCTTCTAATCCCACCTTCGTAATTCCGACCAATACCGATAACCGACTCACGAGGCCATTTAAAGGCCCTTTTGGGGCTTGAAGCCCCCTAAAATTTACAGAGACCCTATTGGGACCCCCCGGTAAGGCACCTGTCAAAAAAAAAATAACCCTGCCCGAAAATGTTCCGATTTACCTGTTTCGCGGACTATTACTCACGACCCGGCCATGTCCTAGGGCCCGGAGTCGGATCTTTCCCAAAAAAAATTTTGGGCCTCCTTGGGCCATATGGAGCCCTTTGGAACCTTAACATGCCCCAAAACCGGGCACCGGATGCCTTCTAATCCCACCTCCGTAAATCCTACCAATACCGATAAACGACTCGGGAGGCCATTTAGAGGCCCTCTTGGGGCTTGCAGCCCCCGAAATTTAGAGAGACCCTATAAGGACCCTTGGGAAGGCACCCGTCAAAAAAATCACCCTTCCCGAAAATGTTCCTATTTACCGATTTTCGTGAACTATTACTCATGCCCCGGCCACGTCTCGGGGCCCGGGGTCGGATCTTGCCCAAAATTTTTTTTGGGCCACCTTGGGACATATGGGGCCCTTTGGAACCTTAAAATGCCCTAAAATCGGGCACCGGATGCCTTCTAATCAGACCTCCGTAATTCCGACCAATACCGATCACCGACTCATGAGGCCATTTAGAGGCCCTTTTGGGGCTTGAAGCCCCACAAAATTTACAGAAACCCTATAAGGACCCCCGGGAAGGGACCCGTCAAAAAAAAAACCACCCTGCCCAAAAAGGTTCTAATTTACCAGTTTTCGTGGACAATTACTCACGCCCCGGCTACGTCCCTGGTCCCGGAGTCGGATCTTGCCCAAAAAAAATTTTGGGCCTACTTGGGCCATATGAGGCCCTTTAGAACCTTAACATGCCCCAAAACCGGGCACCGCATGCTTTCCAATCCCACCTCCGTAATTCCGACGAATACTGATAAGCGACTTAGGAGGCCATTTAGAGGCCCTTTTGGGGCTTTAAGCCCCCCAAAACTTACAGAGAACCTATTGGGACCCCCGGGAAGGCACTCGTCAAAAAAAAATAACCCTGCCTGAAAATGTTCTGATTTACCCGTTTCGTGGACCATTACTCACGCCCCGGCCATGTCCCGAAGCCAGGAGTCGGATCTTGTCCAAAAATTTTATTGGGCCTCCTTGGGCTATATGACGCCCTTTGGAACCTTAACATGCCCCAAAATCGGGCACCGGATGCCTTCTAATCCCCACCTCCGTAGTTCAGACCTATACCGATAACCGACTCGGGAGGCCATTTCAAGGCCCTTTTGGGGCTTGAAGCCCCCCAAATTTTACAGTGACTCTAAAAGGACTCCCGGGAAGGCACCCGTCAAAAAAAATCACCCTGCCATAAAATGTTCCGATTTACCGATTTCGTGGACAATTACTCACGCCACGGCCACGTCCCGGGCCCGGAGTCGCATCTTGCCCAAAAATTTTTTTGGGCCTCCTTGGGTCATATGGGGCCCTTTGGAACCTTAACGTGCCCAAAAATCGGGCATCGGATGCCTTCCAATCCCACCTTAATAATTTCGACCAATACAAGTAACCGACTGGGGAGGCAATTTAGAGGCCATCTTGGGGCTTGCAGCCCCCCAAAATTTACAGAGACCTTATAAGGACCCCTGGGAAGGCACCTGTCAAAAAAAATCACCCTGCCCGAAAATGTTCCGATTTACTGATTTTCGTAGACTATTACTCATGCCCCAGCCACGTCCCGGGGCCCGTAGTCGGATCTTGCCCAAAAAAATTTTTGGCCTCCTTGGGCCATATGAGTCCCTTCGAAACCTTAACATGCCCCAAAACCGGGTACCGGATGCCTTCTAATCCCACCTCCGTAATTCCGACCAGTAATGGTAACCGACTCGGAAGGCTATTTAGAGGGCCTTATGGGGCTTGCAGCCCCCCAAAATTTTCAGTGACCCTATTGGGACCCTAGGGAAGGCACCTATCAAAAGAAATCAACATGCCCGAAAATGTTTCAATTTACCCGTTTTCGTGGACTATTACTCACGCCCCGGCCTCGTCCCCGGGCCTAGAGTCGGATCTTGCCCAAAAAAAATTTTAGGCCTCCTTGGGCCATATAAGGCCCTTTGGAACCCTAACATGCCCCAAAACCGGGCATCGAATGCCTTCTAATCCCACCTCCGTAATTCTGACCAATACCGATACGCGACTCGGGAGGCCATTTAGAGGCCCTTTTGGGGCATGAAGCCCCCCAAAATTTACAGTTACCCTATTGGGACCCCCTGGAAGGCACTTGTCAAAATAAACCACCCTGCCCGAAAATGTTACGATTTAGCGGTTTTCATGGACTATTAATCACGCCCTGGCCACGTCCCGGGGCTCGGTGTCGGATCTTGGCCAAAAAAAATTTGGGCCTCCAAGGGCCATATGGGGCCGTTTGGAACCTTAACATGCTCCAAAATTGGGCACCGGATGCCTTCCAATCCCACCTCCGTAATTCCGACCAATACCGATAACCGACTCGGGAGACCATTTAAAGGCCCTTTTGGGGCTTGAAGCCCCCCAAAATTTAAAGAGACCCTATTGGGACCCCCGGGAAGGCACCCGTCAAAAAAAATAACCCTGCCCGAAAATGTTACGATTTACCGGTTTTCGTGGACAATTACTCCTGCCCCGGCAACGTCCCGGGGCCCGGAGTCGGATTTTGCCCAAAAAATTATTTGGGCCTCCTTTTGCCATATGGGGCCCTTTGGAACTTTAACATGCCCCAAAATCGGGCACCGGATGCCTTATAATCCCACCTCCGTAATTCCGACCAATACCGATCACCGACTCGGGAGGCCATTTAGATGCCCTCTTGGGGCTAGAAGCCTCCCAAAATTTACAGAGACCCTATAAGTACCCCCGGGAAGGCACCTGTCAGAAAAAACCACCCTGCCCGAAAATGTTCCGATTTACCCGTTTTCGTTGACAATTACTCACGCCCCGGCCACGTCCCGGGGCCCAGAGTCGGATCTTGCCCAAAAAAATTTTGGGACTCCTTGGGCCAAATGGGGACCTTTGGAACCTTAACATGCCCAAAATCGGGCATCGGATGCCTTCCAATCCCACCTCCGTAATTCCGACCAATACCGATAACCGACTCGAGAGGCCATTTAGAGGCCCTTTTGGGGATTGAAACCCCCAAAAATTTACAGTGACCCTATTGGGTCCCTAGGGAAGGCACCTATCAAAAGAATTCAACATGCCCGAAAATGTTCCAATTTACCCGTTTTCGTGGACTATTACTCACGCCCCGGCCACGTCCTAGAGCCCGGAGTCGGATCTTGCCCAAAAAAATGTTTAGGCCTCCTTGGGCCATATATGGCCCTTTGGAACCCTAACATGCCCCAAAACCGGGCATCGAATGCCTTCTAATCGCACCTCCGTAATTCCGACCAATACCGATACGCGACTCGGGAGGCCATTTAGAGGCCCTTTTGGGGCTTGAAGCCCCCAAAATTTACAGTGACCCTATTGGGACCCCCTGGAAGGCACCCGTCAAAAAAATAACCCTGCCCGAAAATGTTACGATTTACCGGTTTTCATGGACTATTAATCACGCCCTGGCCACGTCTCGGGGCTCGGTGTCGGATCTTGGCCAAAAAAATTTTGGGCCTCCTAGGGCCATATGGGACCGTTTGGAACCTTAACATGCTCCAAAATTGGGCACCGGATGCCTTCCAATCCCACCTCCGTAATTCCGACCAATACCGATAACCGACTCGGGAGGCCATTTAGAGGCCCTTTTGGGGCTTGAAGTCCCCCAAAATTTACAGAGACCCTAGTGGGACCCCCGGGAAGGCACCTGTCAAAATAAATAACCCTGCCCGAAAATGTTCTGATTTACCCGTTTCGTGGACTATTTAGACGCCCCGGCCATTTCCCGGGGCCCGGACTTAGATCTTGCCCAAAATTTTTTTTGGGCCTCCTTCGGCCATATGAGGCCCTTTGGAAGCTTAACATGTCCCGAAACCGGGCACCGGATGCCTTCTAATTCCACCTCCGTAATTCCGACCAATACCGATAACCGACTCGGTAGCCAATTTAGAGGCCCTTTTGGGGCTTGAATCCCCCCAAATTTACAGAGACCCTATTTGGACCCCCGGGAAGGCACCCATCAAAAAAATCACCCAGCCCAAGATTTTTTCTGGGCATCGTTCGGCCATATGAGGCCCTTTGGAACCTTAACATGCCCAAAAACCGGGCACCGGATGCCTTCTTATCTCACCTCCGTAATTCCGACCCATACCGATAACCGACTCGGAGGCCACTTAGAGGCCCTTTTGGGGCTTGAAGCCCCCAAAATTTACAGTGACCCTATCGGGACCCCCGGGAAGGCATCAGTAAAAAAACCACCCTGCCCGAAAATGTTCTGATTTACCAGTTTTCGTGGACTATTACTCATGCCCCGGCCACGTCCCGGGGCCCGGAGTCTGATCATGCCCAAATAAATTTTAGGGCCTCCTTGGGCCATATGGGGCCCTTTGAAACCTTAACCATGCCCCAAAATAGGGAACCGGATGCCTTCCAATCCCACCTCCGTAATTCTAACCAATACTAATAACCGACTCGGGAGCCAATTTGGAGGCCCTTTTGGGGCTTGAATACCCCCCAAAATTTACAGAGACCCTATTGGGACCCCCGGGAAGGCACCCATCAAAAAAATCACCCTGCCCGAAATTGTTCCGATTTACCCGTTTTCGTGGACTATTACTCACGCCCCGTCCACGTCCTGGATCCGTAGTAGGATCTTGGCCAAAAAAAATTTGGGCCTCCTTGGGCCAGATGGGGCCCTTTGGAACCTTAACATGCCCCAAAACCGGGCCCCGGATGCCTTCTAATCCCACCTCCGTAATTCAGACTAATACCGATAACCGACTCGGTAGGCCATTTAGATGCCCTTTGGGGGCTTGAATCCCCCCAAAATTTACAGAGACCCTATTGGGACCCCCGAAAAGGCACCCGTCACTAAACATTATCCTGCCCGAAAATGTTCCGATTTATCGGTTTTCGTGGACTATTACTCACGCCCCGGCCACGTCCCAGGCCCCGGTGTCCGAGTTTGCAAGAGATTTTTTATGGGCCTCATTCGGCCATATGAGGCCCTTTGGAACCTTAACATGCCCAAAAACCGGGCACCGGATGCCTTCTTATCTCACCTCCGTAATTCCGACCCACACCGATAACCGACTCGGGAGGCCACTTAGAGGCCCTTTTGGGGCTTGAAGCCCCCCAAAATTTATAGTGACCCTATCGGGACCCCCGGGAAGGCATCAGTAAAAAAAACCACCCTGCCTGAAAATGTTCTGATTTACCGGTTTTCGTGGACTATTACTCATGCCCCGGCCACGTCCCGGGGCCCGGAGTCGGATCATGCCCAAATAAATTTTAGGGCCTCCTTGGGCCATATGGGGCCCTTTGAAACCTTAACAATGCCCCAAAATAGGGCACCGGATGCCTTCCAATCCCACCTCCGTAATTCCAACCAATACTGATAACCGACTCGGGAGCCAATTTAGAGGCCTTTTTGGGGCTTGAAGCCCCCCCAAATTTACAAAGACCCTATTGGGAACCAAAGGAAGGCACCCGTCAAAAAAAATCATCCTGCCCGAAAATATTCCGATTTACCCGTTTTCGTAGACTATTACTCACGCCCCGGCCACATCCCGGCGCCCGAAGTCGGATCTTGCCCTAAAAAATTTTAGGCCCTCCTTGGGCCATATGAGGCCCTTTGGAACCTTATTATGCTCCAAAACCGGGCACGTGATGCCTTCCAATCCCACCTCGTAATTCCGACCAATACCGATACGCGGCTCGGGAGGCCATTTAGAGGCCCTTTTTGGGCTTGAAGCCCCCCAAATTTTACAGTGACCCTATTGGGTCCCCCGGAAAGGAACCCGTCACTAAACATTATCCGGCCCGAAAATGTTCCGATTTATCGGTTTTCTTGGACTATTACTCACGCCCCGACAACGTCCCGAAGCCCGGAGTCGGATCTTGCCCAAAAAAATTTTAGGGCCTCCTTGGGCCTTATGAGGCCTTTTGGAACCTTAACATGTCCCAAAATCGGGCACCGGATGCCTTCCAATCCCACATCCGTAACTCCGACCTATACCGATAACCGACTCGGGAGGCTATTTAGAGGCTCTTTTGGTGCTTGAAGCCCCCCAAAATTTACAGAGACCCTATTGGGACCCCAGGAAGGCACCCGTCAAAAAAATCACGCTTCCCGAAAATGTTCCGATTTACCCGCTTTCGTGGACTCACGCCCCTGCCACGTCCCGGGTCCCGAAGTCGGATCTTGCCCTAAAAAATTTTAGGCCCTCCTTGGGCCATAGGAGGCCCTTTGGAACCTTAACATGCCCCAAAACCGGGCACGTGATGCCTTCCAATCCCACCTCGTAATTCCGACCAATACCGATACGCGACTCGGAAGGCCATTTAGAGGCCCTTTTGGGGCTTGAAGCCCCCCAAATTTTACAGTGACCCTATTGGGACCCCCGGAAAGGCACCCGTCACTAAACATTATCCTGCCCGAAAATGTTCCTATTTATCGGTTTTCGTGGACTATTACTCAAGCCCCGACAACGTCCCGGGGCCCGGAGTCGGATCTTGTCCAAAAAAATTTTTGGGCCTTATGAGGCCTTTTGGAACCTTAACATGTCCCAAAATCGGGCACCGGATGACTTCCAATCCCACATCCGTAACTCCGACCTATACCGATAACCGACTCGGGAGGCTATTTAGAGGCTCTTTTGGGGCTTGAAGCCCCCAAAATTTACAGAGACCCTATTGGGACCCCAGGAAGGCACCCGTCAAAAAAATCACGCTTCCCGAAAATTTTTCGATTTACCCGCTTTGGTGGACTCACGCCCCTGTCATGTCCCGGGGCCCGGAGTCGGATCTTGCCCAAAAAAATTTTGGGCCTCCTTGGGCCATATGAGGCCCTTTGGAACCTTAACATGCCCCAAAACCGGGCACCGAATGCCTTCTAATCCCACCTTCGTAATTCCGATCAATACTAGTAACCGACTCAGGAGGCCATTTACAGGCCCTTATGGGGCTTGCAGCCACCCAAAAATTACAGAGACCCTATAAGGACCCCTGGGAAGGCACCCGTCAAAAAAAATCACCTTGCCCGAAAATGTTCTGATTTACCAGTTTTCGTGGACTATTACTCATGCCCCGGCCACGTCCCGGGGCCCGGAGTCGGATCATGCCAAAATAAATTTTAGGGCCTCCTTGGGCCATATGGGGCCCTTTGAAACCTTAACAATGCCCCAAAATAGGGCACCGGATGCCTTCCAATCCCACCTCCGTAATTCCAACCAATACTGATAACCGACTCGGGAGCCAATTTAGAGGCCCTTTTGGGGCTTGAAGCCCCCCCAAAATTTACAAAGACCCTATTGGGAACCCCAGGAAGGCACCCGTTTAAAAAAAATCACCTTGCCCGAAAATGTTCCGATTTACCCGTTTTCGTAGACTATTACTCACGCCCCGGCCACATCCCGGGGCCCGAAGTCGGATCTTGCCCTATAAAATTTTAGGCCCTCCTTGGGCCATATGAGGCCCTTTGGAACCTTAACATGCCCCAAAACCGGGCACGTGATGCCTTCCAATCCCACCTCGTAATTCCGACCAATACCGATACGCGACTCGGGAGGCCATTTAGAGGCCCTTTTGGGGCTTGAAGCCCCCCAAATTTTACAGTGACCCTTTTGGGACCCCCGGAAAGGCACCCGTCACTAAACATTATCCTGCCCGAAAATGTTCCGATTTATCGGTTTTCGTGGACTATTACTCGCGCCCCGACAACGTCCCGGGGCCCGGAGTCGGATCTTGCCCAAAAAAATTTTAGGGCCTCCTTGGGCCTTATGAGGCCTTTTGGAACCTTAACATGTCCCAAAATCGGGCACCGGATGCCTTCCAATCCCACATCCGTAACTCCGACCTATACCGATAACCGACTCGGGAGGCTATTTAGAGGCTCTTTTGGGGCTTGAAGCCCCCCAAAATTTACAGAGACCCTATTGGGACCCCAGGAAGGCACCTGTCAAAAAAATCACGCTTCCCGAAAATGTTCCGATTTACCAGCTTTCGTGGACTCACGCCCCTACCACGTCCCGGGGCCCGGAGTCGGATCTTGCCCAAAAAAAATTTGGGCCTCCTTGGGCCATATGAGGCCCTTTGGAACCTTAACATGCCCCGAAACCGGGCACCTGATTCCTTCCAATCCCACCTCCGTAATTCCGACCAATACCGATAACTGTCTCGAGAGGCCATTTAGAGGCCCTTTTGGGGCTTGAAGCCATCCAAAATTTACAGAGACCCTATTGGCACCCCCAGGAAGGCACTCGTGCCCCAAAATGTTCTGATTTACCCGTTTTCGTGGACTACTCACACCATGGCCACGTCCCGGGGCCCGGAGTCGGATCTTGCCCAAAAAAAATTTAGGGTCTCCTTGGGCCATATGAGGCCCTTTGGAACCTTAACATGCCCCAAAACCGGGCACCGGCCTTCCAATCCCACCTCCGTATTTCCGACCAATACCGATAACCGACTCGGGAGGCCATTTAGAGGCCCTTTTGGGGGTTGAAGCCCCCCAAAATTTACAAAGACCCTATTATAACTATCATTTTATAACATCAAAAATAATATTATCATTTTTCATTAATTATTATTCTAAATTATCAATTATCAATTATTATTACTTAGAAATATAATTATTATTTAATATTCACAATTATTATTCTTTAATTATTATTTATATATTTATTTCAATTCAATACGATTCGAAGTTCAGTTCAACTCCAATAAGTTCAGTTCAGTTCAGCTCAGCTCCAATAAATTCAGTTCAGTTAAGTTCAGCTCTAATAAATTCATTTCAGTTCAGTTCAGCTCCAATAATTTCAGTTCAATTCAGTTTGAGCTCCAATTCGGTTCAGTTCAGCTAAAATTAATCGAAAAGAACAGACTCCTTGTACACACTTTTGCTTTTAACAAGTCAAAACCGATTATGACCTCTTAGTAACTTGTTTAACCGGTTAAAGTGATATGTGTCACTCTTTTATTTGATATTTTAAAATTTTAGGTTTACTTTTAATAAAAAAAATCTCTCCCTCCTTTCCCATCCCACCCCTGACATCAGAGATTCTTCCCTCCCCACCGAAACCACTCCCCCACCCATGTTTTAACGACGTCGATTTCATTGATGAGCTCCGATTTTAGCATGAGTTCCAATTAATGGTTTAGTTCTTAGTACTTCAAGAAAAAGAACTTGAGGCTTTTAAGATATTATAACCCCAACATTAAGGAAAGACTTGCCAAGTACTACGAATGAAAAACCAAGTCGAGTTACCATACTACAGAAAGTCGGCACCACTGCAGCAGCAGCATAGATAAAGTGAAACCGAGACATACAAGCACTTCAATACACAAATTGAGCAAGAAAAGTCAATACAACTTGTTACAGAATATGGGCGTACAACTGGGTAGAGCCAGAGGAAATTTTTTCAAGAACACAAGGGGGAAGAGGGGCGGGGGGGGGGGGGGGGGAGAGAGACCAGTAGCTTTTGCTCTACAAGGCATACTGAAGAAGTGGTTGCCTAGAGATTCTAACAAGTGGACCTAGCCAAGCAGGCGTTCTTAATAATTAACAGTATTGGTTAATGGTTTTTCAGTTAGCTTGTGACTAAATACACACTAGCCCTGACATCAACAAATTGCAAGCTGCATAGCTGTGTTCGACTTGTCAGAGTACGAATCACAGGCAGTAATCTCATTGATTACATACATATAGTCAGATACGTTGGGTCACCATCAAGAAGCAGGGTTTCCCATCATTCACAAACGGCACTTATCGCTAGGTTGAGCTCCTGTGCAGACTTTGCAACTGAGCCTCCTCTTCTATAGAAATTGAAAGGGGTTAGTATTAAAAAACAAAACTTACAAAGAAGAGTTAAAACAGATTCTAACCTCATCAGCGCTGGCAGGCATAGCTTAATCCTTTCAAGTTCAATGTAGCAAAGGTTGCAACGCTCCAACCTAAAGATTTAACCATAAGCAATATAATCTCAAGTCAGATCGCCCTTGACAATTCTCCAATCACGAATCCAACAATTATAATCCTACTTATGTTTTCCACGGTGCAGTGCTATGGACATTTCTTAAAGAATACACATTTCAGGTGCTAAAAGATGAATTATATGAAAAAACATAGAATTTACCTTCCAGCATAACTAAATTAGAATAGATGAAAGGACAAACACAAATTTTGAAAGTAAAAGCAACAGCTTAGACATGACTCTTAAGCCCCTAAAAGAAAACTCACCTTTGCTCTGCCTCAATATCTACGCCCACTGGAGATGATGCTGATACTGCTGAATAGATGACAGAGCCAAATACTCTCACCAGCTTTATCAGCATCTCAAGTGAAATACCTAGATGCCTGAGTATGACCAGACAGTTAACTTAAGAACCTCCGATGCCTAATAATAATTGTAAAAGAAAATTATTTTTATTTAAAGACCGAAGAAAAAAACTTGTGAAACAGGAAAATGGAGAATGACACTTGTTCCAGAGAGCCTTTCAGTATAAGATAGATAAAGGAGTTAGAAGCATTGAGATCACAAGAGAGTTTGGGACACGCAAATTATTTTAGTCCAGATCCCTCCTGTTCTTGATACATTACGAAGTTGCTGATCTACTCCTATAGCCTAATTTTCTGAGTATTGCTATAGGATCCCTGGCGACAAATTAGGCTATAGGACTAGAAAAGTCTAGTAGGGCTTATTTTCACCTTGTTCTTACGAAGTGGTATCAGAAATTAGGCTATAGGAGTAGATCTATGATATACAAGTAGCTCATAGGTTATAAACACTCTTTCCAGAATATAGGACAATTCAACTTTGGATCAGACTTTTCAATTACAGTGACAATTTCTTGCAGGTGTAAGTATGGGTTTGTGTGTGTGTGGTACACACAACCATACGCTCTGATGATAGTTGTTCTAGTGCTTGTGTCCTTCCCCAATTGAAATTATATTTTTCCCTGTTATAGGAGGTTGATGGCTTGCAAGGCGATAATAATTTGGGAAATTGAAAAAACCAACTCAACAATATTGAGCATGAGCAAATAACACCACAAAAATTGATATATGTTTCAAACAACGGTTACAACACCAATCCAGCCGTTTTCAACTCCAATAGCTACTGTCGGGAACTTGTTTCACGTACAAAATATATATAATTTATTAGGGGAGAGAGAGAGAGAGAGAGAGGGAGAGGGAGAGGAATAAGTGCACCAAACAGTCTGCAATACAATGATTGATTCCTTTTGCAAAAAAGCAATTCTAAGTCCATAACCTCATCATTTGCAAGAGGTCGTAATCAGGGTTTACCCTCGACTCAATGGACAACGAAAGCAAAAAATTCCCTAGATACACGACTGAGGAAAGGTCAAATGATCTAACACCAAAGTAAAGCGGGCAGCAACTCTAGCCAATTTCACTGTAGCCTTCAAGACATTAAAAGGCTTTTTTAATGCAAATTGTGATTGGTCCCACCATCCATGACCATGCCCTATGGCCGCTTCTTTAACAAAGAGGCAAGAGTCCAGCCGTTTTCAACTCCAATAGCTACTGTCGGGAACTTGTTTCATGTACAAAAAATATACTCTTTATTAAGGGAGAGAGAGAGAGAGAGAGAGAGAGAGAGAGAGAGAGAGGGAGAGGGAGAGGAATAAGTGCACCAAACAGTCTGCAATTCAATGATTGATTCCTTTTGCAAAAAAGCAATTCTAAGTCCATAACCTCACCATTTGCTAGAGGTCGTAATCAGGGTTTACCCTTGACTCAATGGACAATGAAAGCAAGAAATTCCCTAGATACACGACTGAGGAAAGGTCAAATGATCTAACACCAAAGTAAAGCGGGCAGCAACTCTAGCCAATTTCACTATCGCGTTCAAGACATTAAAAGGCTTTTTTTAATGCAAATTGTGATTGGTCCAAATAATTCCTACCATCCATGACCATGCCCTATGGCCGCTTCTTTAACAAAGAGGCAAGAGCGCAGCAGGAGAGGGAGTTAAATGGTTGAGCTGGTTGAGACTGGTTCTGGTGGAGGAGGTTGACAGAGACAACCAAACTACAGCGTCAATAATCTCAATAATCTCAGTATAGTGGTGAAAGCAAATGATTTTGGTTAGGAAAAATTGTACGTTACCACCTTTTATGTACCACTTTTTGTGAATTACCACATTTTAGTTTATTTTTATAACTACCACCTTTACACTGCGAATTTATAAATTCCCACTATATAACGTTTTCCGTCATGCTTACCGTTATGTGGGGCCCGCATCTTAACCCACATTCCCATTACTAATCAACCACCACAACCAAATCTAGCCCACCCTCTCTCTCCTCCATCCACCACCCACTAAAACCACATCCACCGCCACAACCACCACCAAAACTCTATCCACTCCCCCAATACGCCGGAATCATCCACCACCACCAACTTTAGCCCCCCTCATCATCGGTCATCACCAGCAACAAATTCCGTCTTCATCATTGGCTTGGTTCTTTCAAGCCACGAAGCAGCAAAAGGAAGAGAGAAGGGTAGTGATGGTGGTGGTCCGCGTGGCCATGGCGGGGCTAGGTGCAGTGGGGGCTACGGGGCTGGTGGCCTGGACCACCGTGGTGCACGGGAAGCAGAACAGCGAGAGGGGAGTGAGAGACAGAGAAGCAGCGCATGGGTGTCGGGCTGGCGTCACATGAGGGGTGTTGTGCTGGCTGACAAAATCGGAGGTGGGTGTTGTGGTGGCTGACAAAATCGAGCAGCGGGTTCGCGGTGAGGGTGGTTTTTCTCGTGGTTGGGGCTGGGTTGTTGGGGGAGAAGGTGGTGGTAAATCAGGAGAGAACAATGTGGACCCCATATAACGGAAAACGTTATGTGGTGGAAATTTATGAAAATTTGCAATTTCAAAAAGTGGTACTTAAAAGGTGGTAATATACAATTTTTCCTTTTGGTTATTACTGGAATCAAAATAGCATTTTAGCGTTGTTCGAATCAGCTTTTCATGATTGTTATCTTACAAAAATTGTCCCTATTATCTTGGGTTAAAGTAATGACATAATTCTCATAGATGCCCAAAGATTCACAGGGAATGCTGACATGTCCAAAAAAATTGTAAAGTAATGTTATCTCCACTTCTAATCAATTGTTCCACTTTGACTTTGTGCACTATTCATAATATTCATTATTTTGAACAATAATTTTTGCTAATACAACAACAACAACTAAACCTTACGCCCAAAGAACATAATTTTTGCTAATATAAAAGAAAAAACAAATTTAATCATGTATAAAGTTAGAGGATTTGTCTCAATAATTATTTTCAAATACGAACATTTTATGTTAGGAAAAATTGTTAATTACCACCTTTTATAAACAGTTTTTTGTAAATTACCACCTTAAAGATTTTTTTAAAAAATTACTATCTTTTATATGCAAATCTTTTAAAACTCCCACCTGTTAACGTTTTCCGTAAAAAAACACGTTATGTGGGTCCCACATAGCTTTATTTCCCTCCATTTCTGTTTTCTCTTCCCATTTCTCACTCCTTTTCTTCTTCCTCTGTTTTCCTCCCCCATTTATCACCATTACTAGGTATTTTTTACCCCAATCTTTCTCTCTCCTCCACTCACTCTCTATTTCTCCTTCCTCATTGGATAGCAAAGCATTTGACCCCAAATAAATTGAAGGCTACAAAATTCATTCTTTTTCTTCCTCTTTTCTGGGTTTTCCATTTACTGGACTCTATTTCTTTTATCATTGATTTTATTTTTCTGTTGTTTAATCAAACTGGGGGTTCAAAATGTTGAATGTAGTGATTATTGATGCAATTATAGGTTCTATTCTGGTGGAAAAAATATCTCAGATATTGTATTGACAAAAGCAGACCTTACAAGATTAGAGAAGTCCTCTTCTACTTATAAGTTTTCATCAATCTATTTTAATGGTGGTGGCAATTTAAGAGCTCGTGGTAGATTAGGTAAACCATATAAGTATGGTAACCTAAGGTTTTGACCAAGGAAGCGGAGTCGTGAAGGAAGAAGATACTAGATCGAGGGAGTGAAATTGTGCTGAAATGCAACAAAGTTTTCATTGTTTCGTGCTTGCTAACTCTTTTCATCGACCCACTTTACTTTTATTTGCCTAGAATAGTTGGGGATAGTAAGACCTCTTGTGTGAAAGCTGAAAACCGACTTGCATTTGCAAATAGTTTTCAGTATCGTGTCATGCTCCGCTCGATGCTCTGCCTTCGACAACAATTGTGCTTTGGAGCCCAATGCTTTGCACAGCAACAAGGAGGAGACACAAAGATTGAGTTATATGGAGGAGAGAGAAAGATTGAGGTAAAAAAATCCCTACTAATAGTGGGAAGCGAAAAGAAAAACAGACCAAGAGGAAGAGGAATGAGAAATGGGGAGAGAAAACAGATTTGGAGGGAAATAAAGCTATGTGGGACTCACATAACGTTTTTTTTGACGGAAAACGTTAAGAGGTGGGAGTTTTAAAAGATTTGCATATAAAAGGTGGTAATTTAAAAAAAAAAACTTTAAGGTGGTAATTTACAAAAAGCTATTTATAAAATGTGGTAATTAACAATTTTTCCTTTATGTTATTACTAAGATAATTATTAATTATTGCTTAAAATAGTACATATGCGAACGTTAACAATCAAAATGAAACAAAAACAAGAGGGAGTAGCAGTTTTCATCAATTGAACAAGAAAGTTTTCTGTTGATCTCTCTTCCCTTTCACATCCCTTTCTCTTCTCCCTCCCACTTTTCCACAAAGCAACTTCTATTTGCCTCCCCCTCCTTCCCTCTCCTCCCCTATCCCCCTTCTCAATAAGACAATCATAGCTTTACACAACCACCAATTTCTCTTCTCCTTTCAAAACTGAATTTCATTAATCATGGAATAATTCACATCCTTGCAAGAAAGCTTTCCCAATGTAGCTTAAACATGCATCAGCTTTGTAGTGACGATATTTTTAGCCACAGACAGATAAGTTGTCGTATACAAAATGCATAAATAATTATAATCCCAGCTGGATGTGATCACGAATGGCTTCTCTTTTTTTATTTACTTTCTTTCTTAACCCCTAGACACTGTATAAAGGAACCATAACGAGCAAAGAAAGGAGGTCAAACCAAGCCATCAATCCAGTGCAAAAAGAAGGATGGGGCCAATTATGTTCAATTTAAGAGTAAGCAAACAGACAGATAAGCTTCCTCAATAAACTTGGACTGGGGCCCCAGATCACAGGTAGACAGCGTTCGATGGAACAACCAGCTAGATGTAATGAAAATAGAATTTTGTAATCATCCCCCCCCCCCCCCCAAAAAAAAAGAAAATCCTTTTATTATGTGACTCCCTTGTGAGGATCAATCAGGGTTAGTTTGAAGCCATTCGCCATATGGCACTCTGTTCAGACTAATTAACAATGGCCATAATAATGAAATAGAACAGCGTAACCATCCAGAAACGTAGCTTAATAAAAAAAAATGTAAGGGAATTTCCACAAGCATTCATATTCTAAATACTTTTCAATCAGGTAACTGCAAAGCGCACTCGACAAAAAAGGAAACATGATATTGCAGCAAGTCTTTTACCTATCCATGTCACTTTGAAGAAGGCTTGCAAGTAGTGGCAAGAGGCACGCACAAATCTCCAACGTAACAATGTCAGTTTTCTCTGTCAAAAGGCTAACTACATCAGCAATGACCTGCATTATATTGTGATTGAAAAATGAATCTGCTTTGAGCCGACAAGTTTCTTCTTAAGGAGGGTTGACCAAAAAATCCCAGAAACAGAAAGCTTACACTATGATCAGCCATTTTCTCCATAGCACCTACTGCCCCTTTAACATCATTGCGATCCCAAAATCTACGCACTGCCTGAAAACCATTAGAAACAAAGATCAGGTCGACATTTCAATTTTCAACAAAAGAAGGTTGACAGAAACGTCTAGTTAAAGGTCTGTGCCAACAAACTAAACAGCAATCTTCAAACTACATATTGACAGGTTTTCTAAAAAAAAGTGAAAATCAGACTCCAGGTATTACACTCATTTTACAAGAGTTTTATTTAGAATAATCAATTACAGAAAATTTGTTGGGTGCCTTGTCAAGCTTAAGGTGAAATTTAGAGCAAGACTAATTTTCGGTTCCACACTTGATAATGTTTGGGTATAAATTAAAACACTTAAAAGGACTATAGAGTCTATACTCTATAGACCTATATTCATTGTCGCGGCAACCTAACGTGGTCCACGATCAACGTATCAAATCCGCCCTGCGACACCACGACCTTTTCCTCAATTGTGAACGGACGCGTAATTTTTAATCATACGTGTAGCCATTCTCCTTAACTATCAAGATTCAAGAACATGGAGGTGCGAGCCTATAGAACAATTCAAGCAAGTATTTCAGCAGGGCCGGCCGTTGGGGTGTGCAACCGGAACATTTGCACAGGGCCCCCAGATTTTACAAACAGTTATATACAGTTGGTGATGATTGATTATCATCATGCTACATGTTGGTCCAGTGGCAATGCCCTCCCACAAATTATAGTTCAATGACGCAGAGGTCGCATGATCGAATTTCGTGGCAACTAGCTATTAGTGGGCTTTTTTTTAATTCTTCCATGAGCAGCTTCCTCACGCTTCAGCCCTCCTGCATATTATAGTTCAGTAGTTTCTTTTTTCCCCAAATGTTTACTTGTGGAGTTGTGGTTTATTAGTTTCCTATGCTAATTAATAAAGTTTTTAGCAATTTTACTACTATATGTTTTTATTTATTTCGTTAAAAATTTTATATTACATTACTCCTAACTTTTAGTCTCAAAAAATTATTTTCTCTTGTAGGTTTGGCTTATTTTTGACAGATCGGCTGTTAATGACATCATATTAAATAACTGTAAAAGTATAATACTTGCATAGTTTTGATATTATTTTTATAAAATTAATATATATTTAGACAATCAATATTGGTTTTGAGGGCCCCAAATTTTTTTTGGCACAGGGCCCCCAAAATGTACGCGACGACCCTGTATTTCAGCGTGACAGAGAGCAACATAAAACGAGACACGTTGAGGTGGATTTAGAGTTATTCTATGGAGTGTGCTTTGGTCAATTTGATCATGTCTTTCTTAAAAATGTGGATGAACAAAAGCCTTAGCTCATGAAGCACAAGAAAATCTAAATAGATGATGGCACGATTTGAACAATTTATCAACATGAACGATTCAATGGTCAGCACTTAATACCTTTTTGCTCTACCACAAGCCTGACATATATAGGTCTTTGAGCCTTCAAGGTAAACCTACCTTTCCCACGCCACTTCCCAAATGACATTAGCTGAACACTTTATTTTTCATCCGTCCCAAATTAGTTGGATACTTCTATTTCAGGAATGGTCCTATTAATATGTAGTACCTCTTTCCTACCCCCCTTTGTCCCACCATATCTTCCCTCTTAGTAAAAAGTACGCCACTTTCTCTTCACTTCAACTCCTATGACGTCAAACTTTTTAAGAAAATAACATTTGATTACCGGTCAACAATTTATAACCTAAACTACATGTCATGATAAATGTTTGAACTAAAGAGGGAGTGTAAAGGAAGGGAGTGATATAAGATTGTAGTTTGGATTAAACACCCAAATGCTCATAGTTCTTCCGTTTTTCATACTTGCCTCATTTCCCTTTTACGGAAGTTGCACAGTTCTTGCATCATTAATTAAATTTTCAATATGTTCTCTCTATCTCTTTCGGTCTTATCGCATGGGTTTCCCATATTTTTCTCCCCCTACCTCTCCTTGGCATATAGACTCTAAAAGTGCGTGATTGATTAACATGATGGAATATAAACAGAGGAGGTATGGGAGTTTTCTAGCAGCTAAGATCACTATTAAGTAAAAACAGGCTTTGTATCAATGATTCAATGTACTCTAACAAGTTGTCTAATTGCTGAAAGTAATTTTCTCAAAACATAGGTCCGCTCAACCATCCAACATACTTTTCTGCTTGCTGCTCAAATTAATCTTTCAAAGAAATGATGACCTTATCCACGGCAACCCCACTGAGAAACAATTCAAAGAGACTGAGGGCCTCAGGCTCAAATTCAATTTTGGACTGAGTCCGCAACTAAAACCATGATAACATTTACTCCCTCCATCCCGTAATACTTCAGTTTGACTTCACTATTCACCTATCCCACTTTGACCATATGTTTTTTAAATTTACTAATACATCAAAACAAATAACATTACCTTAGATGTTGGATTTGTTTCATTGTATATAATATCAACATTTTATAATACACAACTAAAGATATTTATAGTTAAAGTTTTGCTTTGTAAGTGTATTTGCAAATATATTGTGAGAAAGGGACATATTAAATGATACCTATAGAATCAAGAGAAAAAATTTAACATAGTCTTATCTCCTAAGAACCCTGCAGTTGAGAAGAAGTCGTGTACTTGTGACTGAGTAAATGTATCATGTGGTTCTCTGGTTGAGAATGTCCTTTACAAAAATCAATACGTTAATCCAAGCCTCATGAAAACTGATGAAATAAGGAAAATAGTGTTGGAGTTTGTGAGAAGAGTAATACAAAAACTCTTGAGTTGCTTCAAAAGAATATGAAGAGTTGGGGATCCCATATAGGAAGAATAAGGGGTGAGTGGTGAGTTTATTAATAGTTATGTTCCTAGTATCTATTGAGTTGGTGACTTGGTAGGCTTTTGTGGTTGGGCTCTTGATTGGGCTAGTCCACACGCGCGCGCGCCCCGCCGCCGCCCGCCCGGACCGGGTCGGGGCGTGGGCTTTGGGAAATAACTTAACTTAACTAAATTTTTACTGGAAAAATCTGTCATCCTTTTATGACTGTTATGTAATCAGTCAATTCCTTAATCCACTCCTTATTGACTACTTTCACTAGCCGTTAGTGGGCAGTTTCCTTTACCCATTAATTACCGTTTTTAACACGGTTTTAGGGGTCAGTATTCCCTTCTTCTATCCCTATATATACCCCCTTCCTGGCACAGTTTTTGACACAGAAAATTATCCTCTCATACTTCTCTCTGTATCTCTCTCAAACACTGGGCAATATTAAGAGCGTTCTCAAACTGTCACTCTGTACTTCACCGGCGAGTCAGTGTTGTGTTAACCCTGGAGGTTGGTTTGCTACGATTCCGTGTGTTCGTAGCGGGGCAATTTCAACTTTAGGGCCGTGGAATTTTACAGATAAGTTATTAATCTACCAGTCATACTTCTTACAATCTAAAAACCATTGCTTTGCAAAATGTCTTGCATGTTTCTGATATCCGCAGAAACCTCATATCCGGTGCACTTTTAAACAAGGCTGGAATTAAATTAACTTTTGAATCTGACAGACTTGTATTAACCAGAAATGGTGATTTTGTGGGTAAAGGATTTTGTAATGCTGGACTCTTTGTTTTGGATGTAATTTCTGATAATAAAATTTCTAGACTAGGTCATGTGAATGTTGCATCCATTAAAAGGCTAAAACGACTTAGTCTTATTTCTGACTTTAGCAATACCTCTTTTGACAAATGTGAAGTATGTGTAGAGGCCAAACACCCTAAGAAAGCATTCAACAAGAGTGTTTCTCGTTCCTCTACCCTATTAGAACTAGTCTATAGTGACTTAGGTGACTTTAAGAACTTTATGAGTAGGGGAGGGAAGAGATATTATATTACTTTTGTTGATGACTTCTCACGTTATACTAAGGTCTACTTGTTAATTACGAAAGATGAGGCTGAAGAGAAATTTCTTATTTATAAAGCCGAAGTAGAAAACCAGTTAGACCTTAAGATAAAGAGAGTGAGATCCGATAGGGGTGGAGAATATGATGGACTTCCACTTAAGAAATTTTGTGAATCTAATGGGATTATACATGAGGTTACAGCTCCCTATACACCTGAACAAAATGGAATAGCTGAGCGAAAAAACAGGACTCTTAAGGATATGATGAATGCTATGCTTATAAGTTCAGGGATGCCTACTAACATGTGAGGGTAGGCAATTCTTTCTGCTTGCTATGTGCTTAACCGAGTTCCCCATAAGAAATTAGATAAGACTCCCTATGAATTTTGAAAAGCATTTAAACCTAATTTGGGTTACCTTAAAATGTGGGGGTGCTTGGGAAAAATAGGACTTCCTGACTTTCAAAGGAGTAAGATTGGACCTAAGACTGTTGATGGAATCTTTATTGGGTATGCTTCTAACAGTGCTGCATATAGACTTATTCTTAAGGATGCTTCTGGCTTTGGTCCTATTAGAGAGTCAAGGGATGTAGAATTCTTTGAGCATATTTTTCCTATGAAAGTTAGTGTACAATCATGCTTGCCTGTTGCATCTTCCTCTACTTTGCATCATAACATTGTATCATCTAGTGAGACTTTAGAACCTAGAAGGAGTAAAAGAACTAGAACTGAGACTAGTTATGGACCTGACTTCATTACTTCTTTCCTAGCTGAAAAAAGGATTTCTAGATGAGCAAAGAGTAAGTGCTTTTATATTGGAAGTGAACCCTAGAACTTTTGGGGAGGCCATGAGATCTGTTGACTCTAGTTTTTGGATTTAACAGTGAAATAGAGTCTATTATGAGTAACAACACATGGATTTTGACTGACATTCCTAGGGGTTGTAAGGCTTTGAGTAGTAAATGGATTTTTACTAAGAAGTGCAAGCCTGATCGGACATTAGACAAGTATAAAGCTAGACTTGTAGTTGGAGGACATCACCAAAAGAAAGGTCTAGACTTTTTTGACACTTATTCACCAGTGACCAAGGTAGCCACTATTAGAGCATTAATTGCACTTGCATCCATTCATGATCTTGTTGTGCATCAAATGGATGTGAAAACTGCTTTTTTGAATGGTGAGCTAAATGAAGAGATCTATATGAAGCAACCTGAAGGATGTGTTGTTCCTGGTCAAGAGGACAAGGTATGCAAGCTCATTAGATCTTTGCATGGTTTAAAACAAGCACCAAAACAATGGTATGATAAATTTCATCAAACCATTACTTCAAATGGTTTTTTAGTAAATGATTCTAATGCTTGTGTTTATTCCAAAACAGATGGTATTGGTTGTGTTTTCATATGTCTATATGTGGATGATATGTTGATTTTTGGGACCAATATAGACATAGTGAATGCAACTAAAAGTTTCTTAAATTCGTGTTTTGAAATGAAGGATTTAGGACAGGCTGATGTTATTCTTGGGATAAACATTACTAGAACGTCATATGGAATATCTTTAAATCAATCTCATTATATTAAGAAAATTTTAAAGAAGTTTGATCAATATGATTGTGTTCCTATGAAAACTCCATATGATTCTAGTATTCATTTGAAAAAGAATAAAGGAGATAGTATATCACTTTAACAATATGCTAAAATTATTGGTAGTGTAATGTTCTTGATGAACTATACTAGACCGGATATAGCTTATGCTGTTAGTAGATTGAGTAGGTATACTCACAATCCTAATAAGGAGCATTGGGGTGCTTTGATTAGATCGTTGAAGTATTTAAAAGACACTATCAATTGGGGTTTGCATTATCAAAGAACACCTTGTGTTCTAAAAGGATATTGTGATGCTAATTGGGTGTCTGATAATGATGAGATTCAATCTACTAGTGGCTTTGTTTTTACTCTTGCTGGTGGAGCTATATCATGGAAATCATCAAAGCAAACTTATATTGCCAAATCTACTATGGAATCCGAATTTATTGCTTTAGAATTGGCAGGTCAGGAAGCTGAATGGATAAGGAGTTTGCTAGCTAATATTCCATTGTGGGGGAAGCCAGCTCTATCAGTTTCAATGCGGTGTGACTCACAAGCTGCAATTGGGGTCGCGAATAATCAAGCCTATAATGGAAAGAGGAGGCATATTTGCTTGAGGCATGCTATAGTTAGAAATCTAATTAGAAATAATGTAATTTCACTCGAGTTTGTAAAGTCAGAGAGGAATATTGCAGATCCTCTCACCAAATGTCTTTGTAGAAAAATGGTGCTAGAGTCGGCATAAGGAATGGGTTTAAAGCCTATTGTGGAGTGAATTATGATGGATACCCTTCTTAGAAAGTTTCAAAGTTCAAGGGTCAAACTAAGTCATAAAAGAACTCAAGTAGTAGATACTACTACCATTCCTATATTAATAAAAGTGATGTAGTATTTGTTTTTTACTATAAAATGTGTAAGGATGAGTAAAATACTCTTAATAAGTTCATAGCCTTGATAAGGTGGTTTAAAACTGTACAAACTTGATGAACTTACCTACTATGTGAATGTGGGGGTTACGCCTAATCCCCTATGAGATCCCTAAGGCTTAGGATCTCTAGAGCATTCATGAAAATCCAGGCATTGTGGGGCACTAATATATATATCGCGAGAACGTTTCTTACTTTGAAAAAGGTTTAGTGCGCAAGTATTGATTATGAACTCCGTAGAAGGTTCAAAGAGAAATCTACCTAATACGAATATGACATACTTGTATGCACTGGGTATCAATTCAAGTCTCTAAGACATTGATGCTTACAAAACTAAGTATTTATTGCCCAAATCTTCTTTTTTAGCCCCGTTTCTTTCTGTCTCTTCTTTTGAATCATGTGGGGGATTGTTGGAGTTTGTGAGAAGAGTAATACAAACACTCTTGAGTTGCTTCAAAAGAATATGAAGAGTTGGGGATCCCATATAGGAAGAATAAGGGGTGAGTGGTGAGTTTATTAATAGTTATGTTCCTAGTATCTATTTGAGTTGGTGACTTGGTAGGCTTTTGTGGTTGGGCTCTTGATTGGGCTAGTCCACACGCGCGCGCGCGCCGCCGCCGCCGCCCGCCCGGACCGGACCGGGTCGGGGCGTGGGCCGTGGGCCATGGGCTTTGGGAAATAACTTAACTTAACTAAATTTTTACTGGAAAAATCTGTCATCCTTTTATTACTGTTATGGAATCAGTCAATTCCTTAATCCACTCCTTATTGACTGCTTCCACTAGCCGTTAGTGGGCAGTTTCCTTTACCCATTAATTACCGTTTTTAACACGGTTTTAAGGGTCAGTTTTCCCTTCTTCTCTCCCTATATATACCCCCTTCCTGACACAGTTTTTGACACAGAAAATTATCCTCTCATACTTCTCTCTGTTAATCTCTCTCAAATCTCTCTCAAACAGTGGCAATATTAAGAGCGTTCTCAAACTGTCTCTCTGTACTTCACCGGCGAGTCAGTGTTGTGTTAACCCTGGAGGTTGGTTTGCCACGAATCCGTGTGTTCGTAGCGGGGCAATTTCAACTTTAGGGCAGTGATAATATCACGGCACAGCAATTTTACAGATAAGTTATTAATCTACCAATCTACCAGTCATACTTCTTACAAATAGGTTAGATATCAAAGAAGTAGAAGGAGAATTATCTATAGGTGAACCCATCAATCCAAGCCTCATGAAAACTGAAGATGGAGTCCATGGAGATTGGAGATGAACATTTATGGGAGAATTTATCTTCAATGATTTGCTAGAAGATTGAATGAGGGTGATAACTGGGAATGAAGGGAAGTTAAATGAGGTTGAGAACTGGAGAGACTCAGGAAATTGTAATTGGACAAAACATTTAATTTGAATTTTCCTAAATTGAATTAAAAAAGTGATGTACACGGCTTTCGCGTCCTTTGACGATCTAAATTTTGGTTCTCTCCTTTTTGAGTTTTTTTCTACCCTATTGACTAAACAACAAGCTGGGACCCCCCCCCCTTTCCCCCGCTTTGTGGTCTCCCTTCCTGCCGAGGCTCAAGAACAGGCCTGTGATTCAGTCAACACTAATTTGATTTGCCAAGAGTTAGCTACAGACTAGCATCCGGGTAATTATCAGTCATGTACTAATTTAATAAACTAATATAAAGCCAAAATTCTCTATAGCCACCAAGCTATAAGAGATGATTGTTGATCAAGGACAGAACTCAGCTTTGAACCCAAATCCCAAGAGAACAATAGGATCTAAATGCAAACACAAAGTATTTCCATTAGTTCACATTGAAAATGATGGAAGATAAACGACATTCTTTTTTTCAGAGATAAACACTTTGATAGAAAGGCACCCCAAGGAGACTAATGACAAAAGCTCTAAGATTAAAAGTCATTCTAGAATGATATCTTCCCATGAATATGCAAGACATCCTACCTCTAGCATCAACACTGCGAGTTCTCTCATCGTCTCAGTACAATGAGAATATACGAAATCAACCATACAAAACGAGGAAACCTGTTTGTCAATGTCCACTTACAGAAAATACAAAATCAAAAGATGGGGGTAGAAGAAGAATCAATCAACTACTTTCCCAAAAAAAAACTTAAAAGACATAACAAGATGGAAAGTTCTGAGAAATACCTGCAGTTTACCCAAACGTGATTGCAAAGAACCAAGAAATTGGTCGTGTCTTACAATTATCTGACAGATAATGTCATCATCGGTGAGTGAAGGCATGTCCTGATCAGAATATCCCCGCGGCTTGGATCTCTGTTGATCAGCATACAAGAATTGAATGTAACCATATTGTGGGAAGCAGACAAGAAAACAAAGCAGAAGTAGAAGAAATGGCAAAAAAATTAGCGAGCCTTCACAAGAACTTCTGAGGGTACCATCAACTATTTTGTTGATGGTACGCACTCAGTTTTAAAAGGCACGAGGCACAAAGGATCTGGGGAGCCTAAGCGCAAGGCAAACGGCAAGCGCCTTTTGTAGGCAAGACGCACTTTAAATTTATTTTTTAAAATTTTATTTTTAGCCTATTAAATTTTCCAATAAAAGAGCATCATAATTAACTCAAACTAATAAAATCTTAAAAACATATATAAAGTTGTCACTTGACTACTCTCAAGTGAGGGTGAGTCGTTAGCAGTAGCCTTCGCTTTAAAATAAAAAGAAAAACAACTCCTAATAAATTCAAAAGATAAAAACGAGGGGGTGCGGACACGTGAATAGAGTCAGGGATTCAAGGTGTGCGTGGGGGGGGGTCTTAATTAATGCTGTCAGCTAAGCATAGAGAAGGAGAGAACAATCCCAAAGGGATCGAAGAGAAATCCAGAGACTTGTGAAACCTGCAGAGGCTGAACTCACCAAAGACTCTTGTCCAGCGGTCAACCACCGGAAGATCTGGCCTCAGACTTGCCTAAGCCTGCACGTCGGCCAACTCTGTCTTAGGTATACAAGGCTGGAACCACCATTATCAAACAAATCTTATTCGGCAAAATTAGGGTATTTTCCCCCAAATTGGGGACTTCGAATCCCAACTCAACTAATCGTTCTACTTCTGCTGAGTTTTTTGTCCCTACTTTTTTCCTAAGTTTGGGCCCACACCCAACCACCCCCTTTTTCACTCTAATTCTCCTTCTTACTCTTTGTATCAAGGAAGAAAACCGCAGATGTGTGTTTGCAATGCAAGGAGGTGGCTGTAACAGATGAATAGAACAGATCGTGGTTAACATGTCGTGAATTTTATAAAAAAAAACACACACACACACACATTAATAGACTTCTAACCTCACATTTCAAAGTTTAAGACGTATTCTTACAGCTTAATATGGCCAAACCACAAAACATATCATACAATCTGGTTGAATGGTGAATGAATTATTACTTAAAACATGAAGCCCCGTCCTAATATCAATATAAATAATAACTATCGCATATACATTACCCAACTTCAAAGTCCCTCACGTTCTTCTTTCACATTTTTGGTGTGTGCATAACGTTTGTTCCAATAAGCAAGGATGCAATGGAGAAGAAAAACGTTCTAACGCAGCGAGCTTAGTTTTGAAAAAGCGTGTCTTTCAGCAAAGAGAGACGCACGCCAAAACGAATTCAGCTACCCAGGCGAGGTGTTTTGCGAGAGGGGCAGCAAAGCACGCATAGTTGGCCTGAGGCGCGTTGCGTCCTATGCTTTTGAACTCAACTTCGAGCAAAACCCCTCAATCAGTTTCATTGAATTGTTACAAATTGAACACTAAATCAAAAGAAACCCTTATTCGCGTGTCGGAGTCAACTGATGGCCGTTGCTTAGCCGGTTATGGCAGCGAGATATCTCCGACTGTTTCTGGCACCATATCTGCCAGTGGCAAGTCTTTTTCGATTTTTTTTTCCTATTCTCACATTTTGTTGTACTGTTACTCACTAAGCTGTATAAAGTACCCCATGTTCCCTACCCCCCTGACTAATACTAGAACACTACTCTACAGTCAGTGTATAAAGTTAGGGAAGTTTCTATAAAGTATAATTGGGCTCCTTAACTGAAAATCCAGTACCTACAAAAATATAAATTACAAATAATTATGTGCTTTGCCTACGAGATGTGTGCGCCTTTGGCCATGCAACCGTCGCCTCGGTGCGCCTCGTGTCCGATACGGCGAGAAGGACGTCGTTTTTATCGCAATGGTAAGTAATGGATTTTGTGAAACAACAAGTTCATAATCTGTTTCATACGGCCGTTACGCAACGGAACCGCCGAGTTATAATTCCATGTACGCCACGTAACATTGACCTTGAGCCGGTAATTGGAGGTGCCTAAGTCTCAAACAAGCACCTAAAATTCATTGCAAGAGACCAGAGCTGCAGAGGTAAAAGGTAACACTAATCATAAACATACACTCTAAGTGTCGGTCCGAAAGTTCTGACCTCGGAACGTGCGGCACGCCCTTGCCTTCCGTGGGCAAGTGCGCTAGCCTTAATGCGGAAAAGGGTCTTTTGAGGCTCGTGAGGCACGAGCACTCGGTATCTGAAAGGGTACTCTTGCCTATTGGCGACAAGAGCACGAGAAGAGGGTCGATCGGGGCGCTCGTGTGCACTTAGTTTAAAAAAGCGCGCCTGAGGCGCGCCTAGGCGGCAGGTGAGGCGAGGCGCCAGTGGTGGCGCTTTTCAAACCTGAGGCGAGGCGTTTTCATGTAGGCACGGGTAGGCGCGCTTTTTTATGCGCTTTTCAAGAGGCGCAAGGCGTAGCGCCTTTACCGCTTCTTGTAGAAACAGGAGAGACAGGTGAAGATCTAAGTTTAGGAGTTAAAAAATCGCAAAATTAAAACTTACCCAGGCCTTTTTAGATAAATTCGACCACAATCCCTCTTCTAATTTCATAAATTTGCTGCAATTTGAACCCTAATTTAAAAGCCCCAAATTATTGAAACCCTAATTTGAGAATGATGCAAAATTGATGAACGCCACCCACATGAACGCTGACAGAAACCTCCGACTAGAGAGGGGCAGCGGTCTCCGCCGGTCATCGACGGCCTCCTTGGCTGGTCGTTGCTGTTTTCTTACAGAAGGGCGACTGTTCTTCAGTTCTTCCCCCTTTTCTTCTCTTTTTGCTTGTTTACAGCATCACATGGGAAACTTTAGTGCTGACTCAACATTTAATAGCTCTGACTTTTCTTTGCTTTCTTTATATTTGACCCAGTTGTATTTTTTGGCTTTTTTAATATTCTTTATTCATTTGTTAAATTTTTTTTACCACTACTTGAGTTTAGTTTTTAAATATATCAATAAGAGTATAGTAAAATAAAATATTTTATACCACAATAACCAAAAATTTAAAATAAATTTTAAAAATAAAAAGTAAATAAAGATGCGCCTCGCCTACAAGAAGCGCGCGCCTTCGCCTTGTGCCTCGCGCCTAGGCTCCAGAGACCCTTTGCGCCTCGGAGCGCCTCGCGCCTTTTAAAACTAAGCGTGTGCACAAGGCGGGCACGAGCGGGGCCGACGACGAGATGTACCTGTTTTGAGTTTGGGTGGGCGCTTTATAATAAGTGGCGGCACAAGCTTTAAGTTGGCCAACAAAAACAACACAATATTATAAAGCAAGCATACAACTGATATGAGGCCTTAGTGGTGAACAAACATTTCATTCATCATCTCCCCCTAAGAGACTTAAGTTTGAGATAGTACATATTTCCAGTGAACACTGGATTTACAGTAACTCAATAATGGAACCTTAAGCCTATACAAGAGTGCTAAGCCTATACAAGAGTGCTAAAACATAAACTAAAGCATAAGAAAGCATAAACTAAGGAAAATACAACTAAAGGCAGGTTGGATTGTAACACTAAGCTAGCCAGAAAATAATTAAGCAGCAGTTTAAAGGGAAAAAAAAGATGCTGTTTATAAGCTTTTGAACCAAGATAATAGTAAATAAAGCAGCAGCCAGAAAGCATAAGAAAAGGAAAGCTGACAGCACAAGAAGAGGACAGAAAAAATACCATATTTATAGGGCGTGAGTCAACAACGCTGGTTGCAACAGAAGTACAGCTAGTAGTAGGATCTTCAGAAGGGGGATATCTTTCTTTCTTCTCCCAGTTTGCAACCAATGAGCGTGTTCTTCCTGGTATTACATTGATATGAACAAAGCTTCAGATACAAAGATACCCTATTGAAGGTTAGGCTCATCCAGAAATTGGATAAGAGGGCAATATGGGACACAAAGCAATACCAGCGCGTTGAATTTCTGTGGAAACAGCATCTTTGTTTGTTGTAGGCACCCGAATTTCATCTAGACATAAAATATGCAACATACAGTCACTTCTTTAGTCATATCTACAAAAGTTGAGGAAGCAGAATTCCATATTCTGGTTTTAAACAAATCTATTTTGATTTTTAAGGTTTTCTGTAACAAAAATAGGAGTACTAACTATGTTACTCCGACACCTTCATTTACCTCAAAAATCGGGTGTCGTGTCGTGTCGTGTCGTGTCCGACACGACACCTCACTTGGATACTTCATTTTAAACTAAAAACTTGACTTTTTTCTACAAAATAGCCGAGTCGGACACTTGGACACCCGTATCCGAGTAGACACTCAATACGTGTCTGAGTAACATAGAGTACTAAGCTAATATCAACTTTAAAATGTTGATAGCACTACCGATGGGAACTGTCAATAGCCTGTCCAAGGGGCCAACTTATTTATTTCCCTCCTTCTGGCTAACCTAATTTATTTCACATTTTAAATTTACCTATAAAATGAGTGCCAAACATCCCCCTTTTGAACAACTAAACCCTGATAGGACACTCGATCTTGGGAATGGAACAATTACCCCCACAAATGTCAACTCTTAACAAAATCTACCAAATATAAGTATTTTCTATAAATTTAAGTAACAAATTGATGAGCAACGAACAATTAATTAGGGAAACAAACTTGACATGATACTCTTCAAAATTTGACATGTCCATAAGTTATATTCTACAATTTTAAAATGCGAATTACTGATACACCGTAAAATTTGGCATGTTGGGGCATGGCTTGTGTAAACCTCACTTCCTATAGCCCGACCTCACTTCCTATGCTCTTTGAAGTTATTATTTCATTTAGTTGGACAATAACTACAAGTCTACAACACAATTTCGCAATCAGGAGTACTAACCCTTGGGATGGAGAAATTATGCTGCCACATTAACATCTGCCTAGAACTATTACCCTTAAAAATGCCATGAAAGAGCAGCTGGATAACTAGATCAGTTCAGGTGGAAGTTGTCATGCCAATAATTAATAAGTGAGATGGTTAGATCGATGCATTTACACTTGTCGATGCCATCTCTTTTTTCGACGGTTTCAGATGACTATTCATGTTAGCCGAGCCCAAAGCATTTCGGGAATAAGGCTTTGTTGTTGTTGTTGTTGTTGTTGTACGGTAGATCAATGCATTGAAAAATAAAGGATATTAGAACAAGCTGTCAGAAGACATACAATTGTCAAGCGGGGAGCAGGCAAGAGGATGCAACGACGAATTATTTTCAACCTTCATTGAGCCAACACTCCTGTCCTCTTTCTGGTTCCTCTCTGCGGCAGGATGGCTAATATTAAGGTTCCTAACAGAAGGGTATACACTTTTATTTGCAACTCCACTCATTTCTGGTGCCTTAACAGCTGGGCTTTCCAATTGGACAATGACCGTTGGTTCATCAGATTCTTCACTTGCATTTGAGAAATTTCTTGACTCGGTAGGCTTTGATTGTGAAGGATGAGGAATAGTTCTTCTGGAAAAACCTTCTCTCTTGAATTCAGCCTGCTCTATTCTTACATCATCTCTTGGGACAATTATGGGCGCAACATCAGGTTTACTGTTTGTTGAAGCATTTGTTGTTGACGGGTTTCTTGAGGAAGTTCTTTTCTGAGCTACTGCTGTCGAAGGCAGCGTGTTCCTCGGGCTGGTGCTCAAATTGACCCGCTGCGGGGTGCCAGGTATACCACCAGGACCTAACGGCAAACAAAACCATTAAGGAAACAAGTCAACATCTAATCTCTGAACAATAGGCTCTGAGAAGACATTAAGCCAAGTGAGGTACAAAAGGAAATAATGAGGACATATATATAGAACAGTTAACATACTTGGGGAGACTCTAGAGTTTGCTGGCAGCAAAAGCCTTCCTGAAGATTTTGTCTCTTTATCAACCAGATCCGAATTCTGTGATGTTGAGAGCCGGCCCGAAACAACCTTAGCAGTGCTTTCATTTTGCAATGACAAATTACCAGTTGAAGCAGACTTCAATTCTGAATGACCATTGGAGCGTGTACGAACTGAATATGGCTCTATCCGCTGAAAACAAAATCATGATGATAATTAGCTGATGTCCACTAACCAGCAAGAAAATATAACAGTCGTGACAGTTCATGAGACACATTCGTCCAAATTACAACTACACTTACTGAGATGTCCACTACCCATACTCCAACACAGCTCTGGTTATAAGAGCAGCCAAGAAGCTTTCCCTCATGAACATTCAGATCTGACAACCTAGACCACCCCACATCCACAGTATCATGGCACCGGATAGGTTCCCAAGAACAGACCTAAATTGCAAGCATTGAAAAACAAGTCAATATGGCATGCAATTCACGACAAACCCCAAGTTCTTATAATCCAACCACCTGATAAAGAGATGCTATACCTTAAGGCTTTCATGCAATCCACAGAGCAGGGTCCTCCCATCAGGATTAAAGGCTATGCAACGCACTCCAGATGTCTTGTGGAGAGAATATAAATTAATTAATGAGTGACTCAAGAACAGAACTGAGGACAACAAAATGACATCTATGAAAGAAAGAAGTATGAAAAAACAAAGCCTATAAGCAGAGCACATTTGAAGAATTTACCTCAGGTCCCGCTGAACCGATAAGCTCAAAAGTCTCAAGGTCCCAGAATTTCACCGTTTTATCAGAAGAACCTACGTAGGGCATAAGCAAAGTTGGAACAAAGAAAAGAACACGAATAAACACACAAGGCAGGGACAAATGCAGTTATGTAATACAATACAACATTAGAAAGTTATGTTAACATTTCTCTTCATGAAAACAAAATACTTGTATATTCTAATTAATATATAGATAGATAAGAGGAAGTTTTCGAGAGTGGGAGCACCACACAAGAATGCCATGTCACTATATAGATCTATATTATTTTTTAAGAATCGTAAAAATAGATAATCAGAGTTTTGGATAATATAAAGTAGAATTTGGCTCTCAATAAACCAACCACATGGGATTAATATATTGTACAAACTAACCATAACTCTAGTATAAAATTCTAAACATTATAATGTTTTATACCATTGGATTCAGCACAAATATACTATAAAATAAGACCAATTTTATACAGATAGCTTATTACTAGGTAGGTTGTTCAGTATCAAATATCATTTTTGGCAGGTAGATGAAAAATAGCCCATGACCCAACCCAAAAAATAGGTGTTGCTTACCAAATTGAATCATAAAGTACCCAAAAGCTTTATCATTTGTGAATCACAATGTACCGACCACGTAAGATAACGATTAATTGATATTATTTATTTATCGTCCCGTCTATTGCCCATCTAAATCTACCACATTCACTACATTATGTGCATCACACGGGTTACAAATTTAGAGAAACCCACATATTCTAACATAATACAGAATATTTAAGTTCATGGAAGGGGGGGCGTGTTTGACATTAGGGTCAGCAATCCAAAGATTAAGTACCAAATTGGGTACTGGTTTTACTGGATTGAATTATAACCATCTGAAATAACTCCTTTCCAATCTTAAGAAAATCAAATCAAATTTAGCCAAATGACCTTACTGTTTATTTATTGTCTTTTCTTATGCCATTTACTTTGGAAAAATTGTCAGGAATAAGTCAACCTTTGCGTTGACCACTTTTAACAAGTCTACTTTAACTTATTCCATTAACAAGTAGACCTAGTACATACTATTACTTTTAACAAGTCTTTTTAAATGTTTACCTGTAATAGAAGGTTGCAACAGGTAACATTAGATCCGTTACATGATTACATCTAATCAATTAATCTTTATTTTTTTTTCACATGTTACAAAAGCAAACCCATTTATCTTTCTTCCTCTCTCTTTTTTCATACTCAGATTTATGAAATCTCCATTTTAGATATCTGCTTCTTTACTTCCTCTTCTTCGAATTTTTTCCCCTTCGAAGAAACAACAGTGCCTCCACTATCAAGGACCGGATTCCGGAATCTCAGTGCCTCCATTTCTAGCGGCGCCAAGAGATTCAATGTTTCACTGTCATCCCAGTAAAATACTACTTCATTAAAAATAACCTTCTCTTCAATCTCTCCCCTGCTGCCTTTTCAGCAGCAAATTCTAACTTAAGCATTTAAACAGACATCTGGTATGCAATGGATAACCCTCCTGTTCTTTCTATAGTAGCACGGTACATTAATCAACTTTCTCATTTCTACCATTAAATTCAGCTAAAGTCAGGCATACCCATTTGCTTAAAATGTGCTTATGTTGATAAACCCACTAAAATTTCAACCCCAGCTCACAACCTTAAGAACTTCTCATTTGATTCAATTAAAGTAGCATTATCAAAACTAACTCCTACTAGTGTCTGTAAGTGGGTGGCAATTGCAACGTTTCATTTGGTGTTCAACAATTTCCGGATGTAACGTAGTTGGACATGTTTTTTTTGGCCATGGTTTGTACTTCGTAGCAATTACACTAGGGGTTTATGGTGTTTATTATTTTTACACCTTCTCTTTTTGTCTTCTATAAGCACGGAATTTTAGTTATCACTTATTCTCAAGAATTTGAGATAATGAAGGTGGCTAACGGGATGGGGTTACAGTGAACAAGGTTTGAGATCAAAAAAGAAGGGGGTAGCAATTGGTTTTAGGTGGCTAATGAGAGAGATGAGAGAGACGGTGCAGGGGTGGGGTGGGAGAGGATGAGAGTATTTGTTTTTTATATTATATTTTCAATATAAATTTAAAGTTTTAAAATGTCTAATAAAAGAACAGATGAAAATGTTAAAGGGAAAATTATCTTCAAAAGTCAAGAAGTCAAAGGGAAATGGGGAATGCAAGAGGTGGATTTACAGGTTCACCCGGTCACAAGTAAAAAAACTTGTTAAAAGAAAAGTATGTACAAGGTCTACTTGTTAATGGAATAAATTAAGGTAGACTTGTTAAAAGCGGTCAACGCAAAGGTTGACTTAATCCTGACAATTTTTCCATTTACTTTTAAGTTTTAACATTAACTAAAAAAATTTCTAACGAGAGTTTATTAAAAGAAGTAAGTATTTATCAACTAAAGACCTTAAACTTCAATCTAAATATGGAGTATCATAATACTTACTTTAGAATATACTTAAAGTTGGTTAAAAAGATATCAAGTTTGTTTTCAAATAGAAATTATACTTTAGAGATAGAGTAAGGTTTATTGGTAGTCAAATTAATAAAAAAGAACGCATACAAAAATCAATATGGTTCTACCATAAAAAGGAAATAGAGTATAACCAAAAAGACGTTAGGATTTTTACTAAGATACTGAATTTATTGTCATACCTAGAGACAAATAATAATTATTTTACAACATTAAAAATGATCAAAACGGGCACTTAGGATAATAAAAAGTAAAGTTTGGTTTTCAAGATTATCTAAACGAACCATAACTTAGGCTACACAATTTGATACCTAATAATCATTTTAGCAAAGAGTTAAGAAAAGATAACAAGTTCAATACTTGCTTTTGCATAATCCTCTTTCTTTATCTTGAATTCATAGCAAAATAAAGGGAATGGGAGTCTTTCTTGACTCATAAATTGGAAGGAAAGGCCCATGTCCACGAAATTTGTAGAAGCTAGTCAACCAATACTATTTTTTACACTCATGACCCAAGGTAATATCCTGGAAGCACCAAGGGCATTAAGTTACACCGATAAAGTCAAGAGGAATTAAATGTCGCGCAAGTAAAACAAAATTCATCCAGAAGGAAGCATAATGAACCTGTTGCCAAAAGAAACTCGTGTGGATGGAAATCTATGCACTGAATCTGTCCCTCATGAGACTTGAAATCATGCAAAAGTTTGCCGGCTGTAAGGTCCCACAGCTGTCAAAACATGGTATTATAACAAATTAAACCACTTAAGGGACAATGCAAGTAAAAGCTATGACTTCAATGTACCATTTCTTTAAACTGTTAAGTCTGTTACATAAGAACGACAGCAGGAAACGATGCAAAAAGAGGTTGTAAATCTCGACACCGAAACTAGAAAACTCTTTTCCTTTCTTTAGGGACGTCAAAGATTTTCCATGTATTCGCACGATTATATTGTGATCCTCACTTTTTCTCATGCTACCCAGATGGATCTTAATATTTGTTTTGGATATGTAATGAAAAGACATTGATTCAAGAGAGACCAATGGAGAGGTACCCATTTATTAGCGGAGGACTACATCAGAAATATCATATAGTCAAGCTGTCATGAAGTAATTTTATCTACAACATCAAGAGTTCTGTGAAGAATCTCAACAGGACTCCAGCTATACAATAGCCTCAGTCACGAACTAGGAATTTGAACTCTTGCAAACACTATACACAAAAACCACAGCTTTTTTTCTCTTTTTCAAAAAGCATACAAGAACCATCCTCCACCTTTCAGCAATCCAACTTTCTTCATCCTTCTTTCCAATCTACAAGAGCATCATTGGCAGAACAAGGTGCACATAACTCATCCCAAACAAGGCTGAGGATAAGTAACAAAAGGAAGACCCCGGGATAGAAAGTAAAGATGATTAACGAACTCCTTCTCATGACATAGCTAACAAATTCATTTGGGAAAGACTTTTACAACTTCATATTTCACACAAGTAAAAAGTATCAGAAGAGACAATTGTGGAGGACATTTTCCTTCCCAGACAAAAGCAAATGAAATCAGAAAGGCCAGTGGCCTACCGGTGTCATATCATGTAGTACACAATAGTACAAGTGTACAACTATTGGCCCAACCTACCAGAGAACCTAGGAAGACCACCACTTCCCAATAAAGCAGCTCTTGAGCTACCACCATAGGATGCCCATAACTTCTAGCAATAAAAAAGGCTTTCCAAACCCTCTGAAAGCTACTGAAGTACTGAGACTAGTCTCCATTCTCTTGACCTCAAGAAAACCTTATTTCAAGAAAAATAAGCTCTGGTAAGTTTACCGTCAAAAAAAGAACTATGATAAGTTCTAGTAAGATCGGATAAGTTTCATCAAGTTCGGATAGGTTCCAATAAAGGCTATAGAGGTTCAATTCATGGCTACAATAAGCTAAGCTAAGTTCAAATAAGTTAGGAATAGTGAAATTCATGTGAAGCCATATCCAAAATGAACCACAAATTTTCATCTATTATGTGCAAGAACTTTCTAAGCATTACATGATAGTGTTTTCTGAAATGAATTCTTATGCAGTGCTCAGGGAATGCTGTAGCTAGAGTAACATGGTGAAGTCCAAGAGGGATGAACTGCGATGAGGACCTGGAGACATGTTCAATGCTTACATTGAAGACTGACATTATGGCTGTTGACTTTGCTCCCTACCCCTCTCTTCCCACATATTTCATCTTCATGGTCCTTTTAATTTTCTCATTTCCTTTTTTTGTCATTGCTTTTTGTTCCCTCTTCTTATCTACAGTATAGACAGATGGTTACTTCCAACACTTATCTTGATATTCTTTTCTAACTGGAGTGTCATTTTCAAATTTTCTTTCTCCATGTACTGTCATTCTTCTATTCCATCTAATCTTTTAAAGATTCAAAATACTAGATACATGTGTAAACGCACTGCACCCTTTTCTAAAATAAACCAAGGGACAGGCCCGATTTTTTTAAGGGAACCTAATGAAGTTCCTGAAATAGGCTCTTTAGAAGAGCTAATGTACAACTACAGTAGAGCAAGTTCTGTGTTCTTTTATCCCCCTCCATGGATTAGGTGAAACAAAGGCCTTCTGGCATTTGTTACCCGAATTTAATCTGCTGACATGTGGAAATATAGAACCAAGAGCAAAGTTTAAATCTCTTCTTTGGCCTACGTTTTGAAGCATTCAATATAGTCAATTCCTCCGAACAAAGAATTTCTAGATTAATGACCTTTATTTGTGCTATCATTCTCGAATAGAATTGGTTTTGTTATGAAAGATTCTATCGTACATGTTGGTAACATGCACTTCTTTCATTCTATGTAACCCCTTTTAGGTTGAGGATATTCTTGTGACACCCAGATGCTTCATTCCATAGGACACCATGGCTAGAACTCCAGTACTCTTAATCTACTGAAAAAGCCTTTTAACCTATTACTCAGCTTCTAATATCACATGTTAAAAAAGGAAGTCAAGAATAAATCATCATCAAGTACTGTCTAAGGGATTGTTTCTATGTTAAGCTTTATGCACTAAAAGTCTAAAAGGCAAGTTCTCAGCATAGAAACACACAGAGAGATGCAGACAATAACAGTAAACGAAGTTTGGTATGGATGGTTAGCACCAACCAGTTTCCTAATGGTAAACAGCTGAAGATTTGCTACATGGCCTGTTGATGTATATGCCAAGAATTCAGCTTTGTTTTGTGTCAAATGTACGAGTACAACGAATAAAATCAAAACAGCAGAAATAAGGTAAATTTGGCTCTGAAAATGGAAAGAAAAACAGCCAAAAGAAATTTTAAATGATCACTAGACTTTAACACCTAGTATAGTCAAATGGGTAATCTCATAATACTGCACCTTACACCAAAAAATTCAGAAAAGATAAGTCTAACCTTGACAGTGTTGTCCTCGCCACCAGATACAACCCAGCGCCCATCTGGCGTAAATCTAATGGCATTGACTCCTCGGGTGTGGCTTTTGTACGTGTGAATGCAACCCTTCCTTCTAATATCCCATATCTTTAAGTTTGTATCGAGCGATCCAGATGCAAAGAACTCCCCAAAAGGATGGAAGTCCACGGATATACAATTGGATCGATGGCCCGTAAGTGTTCGAACAACTAACGTGACATAAATTAGTTTGATAGAGATGAAACCAGCTCTTAAGAATCAACATAAATCATAAAGCATTTGTAATGTGCCTAATAAGAGCTGCTATACGTACTCTTTGCCTCTTCTAGATCCCAAAGCTTGATTGTTCCACTTGCTGCTCCAGCAGCAACCAGAACTTCTGAAGAATCAAAACCTACTGAGTCAATCCCACTTGAGTGTCCCGACAAACTCTGCACGAGAAGTCATAGTTGAAAAGGAAGACAAGACTTAACAATATGAAGCTATGAACGAAGGGTTTTCGAGAAAAAAGAAAGAGCTAGTACATTCAATATACATGACAGAAAAGACTGAATAAATTATCAGAATGGAAGTGATGATATGTAGTACAATGCATTTGCAGAAAATGCTAGACAATGTTCAGAAATATTGGGAACCACAGGATTGAATATCCTCACAGAAGTTCACACACAAACACACACAAAAAGGACCTTAAAGAAATCAATGCCAAAGAAGAAGACCAAGAGACTTCAATTGTTTCTACTTGTTCACAAAATCAACTTGAAGGTTGATGTGTAAATCCTAACCTTCAATTAACTAACGTTGAACCTATAGTGCAAGAGAGCTTGATAAAGTATGCCCCAGCCCCCCATGTTTCTTATATACTTTATTTCCTCTTTCTCTCCTTTGGGATCCTTTGTGTGTTTCTAAGCTCCTCCCCGCGTGATTTGCACAATGTAACCGCACAATGTAACTGCACAATTCCACTCCATAACTCACACTTGGATGCTACTTAATTATTTCTAATATTTCCCCAATCTTGGGTTTGAGGCAGAGGGTTATTGTGTGTTCTTGTAAGCCCCTCAGGCCCATGATATGCTCAAGGACTCGGAAAGCAATTGAGCAATAATCAAAAATATAGATGAGTCGGAATGGTTGTGGTAAATGTAAACGTAAATGTAAATGGAAGTTGTTGAGGTTAGTGAACTAACCAGTATGGCATTAGGTTTACCAATGGCCCAGAGATTAACTTTGTGGTCCTCTCCTCCAGTGACTAAAACCCTTGAAGACTTCCTGCCAATTTTGAGGCAGTTGACAGCGGAAGTATGGGCGACAAATTCCTCTGTAAGGACATATGTTAAGGCTCCAACAAGACATTTCTTATAATTAAAAAGGAATTGGGTTACAGATGAAGCAATTAGGGTAGGGGTGATCAAACATAAATTAGAAAAGAAAAATAAGAAAGGATACGGAGCTTATAAGCACGTTTAGTCGTCATGAAGGCGAGGGTGAGGGCAAGGGCAAGGGCGAAGCGAGAAGGAAAATGTAAGAAAAGCTTGCAGCTCCGTCTTGGATGGATAGAAAATTGCTCATCTTACAGAACTACAAATGTCCATGCCCATGCCCATGCCCATTTAGATCTCTCTTCTCTTCAAATCAGCAGCAATCAGCAATCAGCAATCAGCAATCAGCAATGAGCAATGTATGTCCTTTTTACAGACAAAATTCACAGAACCCATTTAGATCTCTTCAAATAAGCAGCAATGAGCAATGTATGTTCTTCAATTAACACAAAAGGCTAAATCAATCAAGACAGCATAATACTACTAAATAGGAGTAATTAGCTAATACTGATTTAATAACTGATATGAAATATGCGATTTCTATTGCTTTTAGCTCACTCTAAAGTAAAATCCAAAATTTCAAAAAAATAAAAAATAAAAAAGAGAGACCAAATAGAATAGAATACCTATAGATTGAAAAATAGAGAGAGTAGGGGTGATTAGGAAATGTGAATATGTCTGTATGGGTGACTCAATGGGAAGAGAGTTTGAATTGGGTAGAAGAAGACTAGAAAGGTGAACTCACAAGTCACAATGACAATGGCACAAGTTTGAGTTTGAGTTTGAGTTTGAGTCTAAGAGAAAATTGAAAGCGAAAGAGTCTGAGTCGGTTGGAGAGAGAGATAGAGGGGGGGGGGGGGGAGTTGTGAGTTGTGACTTGTGAGCTGTGAGTTGTGACTACTAACTATTAACTAGTGAGTGAGCCCTTCACGATTTTATTTTTGGCACAATTTAATATCAAACGCCCTTCAATTACGAGAGGATTATAGATAGTAGGGGTGTGCAAAATCGGATACCGGATCCGATCCGGTCCGGATATCCAGATATCCGTATTTTCAGATACCAAAAAATGTCATCCGAATCCGATCCGGAAAATCCGGTTATCCGAACTTTCGGATATCCGGAATTTCGGATCGGATAACCGGATAATCCGAATTTTTAATGCCATGTGTTTTCCAATACTTCCTGCCTCCTGTTTTTTTCTTTTCCTACAAGTTCCTGCAAGTCTTCTATTTTACAATTGTTCCTGTAAGTCAAATAAACCAAATCTTAAATCAAATAAATAAAACAACCTGATTTGGCATAGCTTTTATTTGAGCTGCGACTGAATGGGATGCATAGTTTTAACTGATTTTGGAAATAGTAATTCAAAGAGCTAATAGATGATTACCTTCATTAAGGAATTGCAGAGTGGAAATGGAATTGAAAAGCTTGGTTGTTGAACTGGGAGAGTCGGAAACCCCAATTGAATTAGGGATTTTGGAACTTGGAAATGGGAAATCAAACAGGTGGTATTTATAGATACGTTGAAGATTCCCAATATACCCGTTTGAATTAAACAGTTTATTGTTGTTTTAGTGTTTATAGCTGTTATCAAGGTATAATAGGAATTTCATCAGGAAAACTTACGAACTCCTGACTATCGGGGTTTCTTACTATCTTTACCTGAGATAATTGGAAGTCCGGTGCTGTTGACTGATCTCCGTCGAATTGGGTCACCGGTGAGCGCTTGAGCGAGGAACTTGAGCAGAAAGGACCCAGCATATGAGTTTGAAATTTGGGCTTTGAATTTGAGAAATGGATGGCCCAACACATGAGAAAAAAGGCAGAAAGTTTTTTTAAAAAAAAAAAATCGGATTTTCGGATTGTCCGAATTTTCAAAAGAACTGTCCGAATCCGATCCGAGAATCCGGTTTTTAAACCGGATATCCAATCCGAATTATCCGAATTTTAAAAACCGGATCGGATATCAGATATTTCGGATCGGTTTTTTTTGCACAAACCTAATAGATAGTGATACTATTGCTAATTTACTCAACTTGAGAAGTAACCGTAAATGGATAATGATAAATTGGAAATGGACTAGTGATTAAATCATCAAAAGTCATAATTTGATACTCATTTCATAAGGATGTTCGAAATTCGTGCTCATATACGGCGACGGTGTCTGTTTTTCAAACGTTTTCAGCTCAAAAAACCCGTCTCGAAATACATGCCCGAAAACTCTGCTTGTAGGTACTCGTTTCGTAGGAATTCTCGAAATTCATGCCCATAAAGAGCGTACGATTGTGTCCGTTTTTTGAAACATGTCGTTTTCAGTCCAAAAAAAAGCATATCTCGAAGTACGTTGTAACAGCGCAGCCATTAGCAGCTCAATTGAGACATATTAATAACCTCTGTTAATAAGCGTGTTGACTCCTTTCCAAATAAAGTCAACGTACTTAAATAAATGCATCGAGATAAGTCTTTAATCAAAAGTTATTACAAAGCCAAAGTTCAAGTATAAGCTTAAAGTACGATATCATATACAAAATATGTCCTTGCCGTCGAGTATAAGTAATAAGCATCTTCAGATAGCTTCACATATCATAGGACGGTTCCCACCTTCTAATCCTGCAAAATATCGGAATCGATCTGGCCCCACCAAGACAGTTTCAAGGAACAAAAATAAGCAACGCTGGTACACAAGTTTTTATGCGAAAGCCAAAATTCTTAAGGTGGCTGAAAATAGTTTATTAAAGAATTTTACATTCAACTTAAGATTATTCCAACAAATGTATGAATACATACGTATAACACAAGATAATTCTTTAAATGTTTAAAGTTTCACAATCGTATCATAAACTCATATATGGTATCGAAAACTTGTATTCACTTTTCAAAAATACGCCATTATACGTTTACATAAAGATCTCATTGACCACATGATCTTATAGAGAGTTTAACAAACTATTACAAGCCCACTAATTAAATGTCAAATTTTTCTACATCCTGTCATGAATAATAAAAACTTACATTACAAAAAAAATAAAATTTTAGTTGTAAGTTATTATGCTTTAGGTTAATTAAGAAAAATTGAAACTTCTCTCGTAATATAGTAAGATGCAGCAGCTTATGGTGTTATTATGCTTTTGGTTACTCCCTCCGTCCCAAAAAGCTTTATGCACTTGATCGGACACGTAGTTTCAGATGATAAGTTGTTGTTTGATTATCAATTGTATTTTATTAAAAAGGTAGATGTAATAGGAGTTTATAGAGTATTATTCTATTGGGATGTGAGAGAGAGTGGTGGGTCATGGTTGAAAAGTCAAAAGAATAAAGTAGTAGTGGATCATATCCAAAAATAGAAGTGTATAAAACTTTCTGGGATGAATGAAAAGGGAAAGTGTATAGAGCTTTTTAAGACGGAGGGAGTAATCATTATACATTTGGTGTTTTTCAGAAATGAGGTAAAACGTAAAACATGTATGGTAAGAACTTAGGATTTTTGTTTTTATATTATTCGAAAAAAATTTATTTTTAATTTATTTAATAAATGGATGGGTGAGCTGGATGACAAATCGGGTGATGGTTGGAGGAACCTCAACCCACCTCCAACCCAATCCATCACCCGACCCACCCGGCATCCATCAAGAGCCCGCATTTTAGCGGGTTCTCATCCATTTTTCGAGTCGGGTGGGTTGGATGGGTTAGGGTGACATTGTCAGTCCTAGTCTAATTTTGAAGGTTGGCTTGGGGTTCAGCTGTTTTTATTTTCAGTTCCTTTGAGCTGTTTTTAGCTCGATTCACTCAAAGAGTAAGATCTTTACGTTTGAACTTTGAACTTGAATGGAATGGATATAAAATTAACTGAACTAAATTAAACTGAAATAAAATGAATGGACTTGAACTAAACTAAATAGACCATAACTAGACTAAATGTACTGAATTAAATTGAATAGATTCAGACTGAATTAAATTGAATAGATTCATTGAATTAAATTGAACAGACATGAAAAATTCATTAATTCGTTCCTAAACAACCGGGCCTAAGACCCGAGCTCCATATACACTACAATGCTTTTAGTTCGTCCATTTATTTTTAGTTCAGTTGAGTTGCTTTCATGACCAAAATAAAGATAGATTTAGCAAATTTGATTAACAATGACTTTAATTATGAATAATGAATTGATGAATTCTATTTATCCATGTGAAAGTCATTTACAATGATTTAGCAATCCAACAAAAGTAATTACTTAGGCTCGATTAACCAATTGGGGATATAGGTAGAGTAGTCCATTAAATTTATATGTGTGTGTCATGCTACCTCTCTTTCACCAATATGGGATTGCGTGTAGGTATTTTTATTTAAGAAAAACATGGGGCCAAAGGTGAAGTGATCTATGGTTGAATGTATGCATGATGTAGATGTTGATATTCCATGCGAGTGGGGTAATGGAACTATGAGGATGTATGCCCACCAAGAATTGCATGCCCAGTAGAGTGATGTATCTTTCATCAATTAGCCCAAAGGCAAACATGTTCTTTCTCTGAAAGTGGCATGCCTCTCAAAGTATACCTTCCAAACACTCCCTAATTGATGTCATAGTCACTGTACCTAGCCAAATTAAACCCCTCTATTTCTCTGTCTCTCTGTTTTGTGGTTGCATTGTTGTCATACATGCAATGCAGCTATCAGGGCCGTTCCTGAGTTTTTTAGGGCCCAGGGCGAGACCAAAAAAATGGGCCCTTAACGCATAAGAGATTAAAATTAATATGCAATATAATTTTTTTTTTGTTAATTTAAATTTAATCAAACAAAAATTCATTTCAATAAAAAAAAAAGTACCTAAGCATATAAATACTTAAAAAAAGAAGCTTGTCTTCGTGCATTTTTTGATGCAAAATCATTGATGATAGTTGCAAAAAAATAATTGCACATTATTATCTATTATTCGTAAAAAAAAACTTGAAAAAGTTGCAAAAACAAGATTAAAATATCGCACAAACAGAATTAAAATAAAAAGAAATTCACATAAAATTAATTGAACAATAAACTGATAAATAATTCTAAAATTTTAGGCAATACAATTATACAAATCAAGATTAATAAGTCAGAAAATAAATAAAAAATTTGCATATTACGGCCTTATTATTATTCATAATCAGAAAATTAGTCCAATATTATTATCTAGTATTTACAATAAATAAATTACAAATTATTATCTACTATTAGCAAAATAATATTGAAAATTTGCACAAATAAAATTATAATGAAAAAAAATTCAGATAATTGTGAAAATGACTCATCCAAATTAGCCTCTTCTTTAATCTTTTTGCCAATACAAATTTCCCCAAATCCACAATTGCATAATTGAAATTCCACTCTTCCAAGCAATTTATATCAAAAAAAAATTCCCTAGAACGTTGTAATTTATTCCAAGCAATTACGTTAATCTGTGAATAACGTTGCTTAGAATAGTTTTTTTAAAAATTATGATATTAATGAGTAATGATAGACATGAGATAAATTAGGGTGATAACAAGATAAATTAAAAAGCTTTAAATTAGGGATATGGAGAGAGTTTTTTGGGAAATTTAAGTAATTAATTACCTAAGTCAGAGAATTAATAGGAGTTAATTTTGGGAAGAGGATTAGAAGAAGCGTTGTATAGGGAAAGCAGAATATTGATTGCTTTGATGGCTTTTAATGATACGTTTAATCACTAAGTAATTATAATTATAAAAAAAAATTAACTATAGGAGAAATTTTTTTTGGGCCCTGGGCGGGCGCCCCGCATGCCCCGCCCCAGGACCGGCCCTGGCAGCTATCAGCAACATTTTTGTAGTGAACAACAAATATGTGTTAGCTTTTGATAATTGTTGAAGATGTCATCAAACTCTGCCTTGTACGAATTTTTCTTTTCTAATGAGTTGCATGTAAGAGTCGAACTTCGGATCTTCAACCTTTTTAACCTCAATAGTTCCACCTTTCGTTAATTCTAATGATCCCACCTTTAGTATGCATCTGCTCATATTAGACCGAAACCTGTTGGTGACCTACGATCCTAGGCCAACTCTCCTAATTACGTACTTAGCAACTAAATAACTATATTTTGAAATTAAATTCTTAATTAAAATCTCAATTCTAATTGAAAAAAATCATAAATTAACTCTAAACAAAAAAAAACCCCACCCCTGCCAGCCACCCCCACCAGCCACCACCCAACCCTAACCACCATCGCCCAACCTTCCCCTTCCCCTGAAACGACCCCTCCCTTTCTCCTACCCCCGAAATCACCCCTTCCCCTAGTTTCTCATACATCACCTTTAGTCATGCAATTCTCATCCTTCACGCGGAAAACTAGCATTTCCATGTGCCGCTGAGGCATGAGGGCGTTCTTCCCTCCATTACTATCGCATGCACTAATCTTCCACTAATGAATCTTTCTCCTTATCTTTACGCTTCTTCCTGAATAAGCAAGTTCCCGAAACTAGGGTTTTTTCTTTTCGAAAACTTCAAGCCTTTCTTACCTTGTCGAAACCCTAAAGTACCCTTGGGTACTCAGATTTTCATGTATTTTTCAAATCTCTTATGAATTTGACAATATTTAATTTGAAATAAATGTTTGTTTATTTGGGTTTCCTTGAGATAATGTTGAGATTGCAAACGTTTTCAGGAATTATAAATAGCGCTCAAGAAGGACTCTATATATGTTGGCAACCTTTTGTGTTGTTTCGGGGGAGGGGGAGAGAGGCTCGGCGGTGAGGGATGGGGCTAGGGTGGGGTAGGATTGGGGTGGTGAAAAGGGACGGGATGGGGCAGGCTAGGCGGTGGTGGCTGGTGGGGCTGGGTATGGGAAGGGGTAGGGTGGTTATTTTCTTTTTAAAAAAAACTAAATTAACGATTTTTTAAAAAAAGGAAAGAAAATGAAAGTCACGTTTTTAACCAGCCTAATAGGTTACAAGACTTACAAGTAGTTTTAGCCCAATATGAGCAGATACATAGCAAGGTTGTTGAATTATCAAAAGGTGAGAACAATGAGGGAAGGCCAGACAAATGTGAGATTTTTCTTATCAATTTTTCCTTTTAACATTTAATTGGATATACTTAACATTACTTGATAAATGCATAGGATAGGACAACATGTGGTTGGCATCTATTGTACGTCGTCATGATTTGACTCCTAAACTAGTATTAGGCCGCTCCGACGATGTCCCTGAATTGTTGCTTGTTACAATTTAGTAGTACGTTGAGATAACCAAAGAACTTTAGTGTAAAAAATATTATAGAAAAAGACACATTTATAATATGGATTTCAGAACTTACAACTTGGTTTTCGTTCATATATCATCTTTAATATTGATAAAAGAAGTAATAAAAACACGGTGGAGAGATGATTAGAGCTCTTTCTTCATTCTTCGGGTTGCGGGGTCAAATCTTCAGATTGACATTTTTTTTATATATGAGAATGACGTGCATATAATGCTATTGAAAAAGGGATTTTGAGATTTAGCGTATTGCAACTCTTGATAATGCTTTTTAATATAGATATAGATATGACATATGGTGACTACGTGTTTTACTCTTATCATAAACTCTGTTTGGCTTATTTAGTTTATATTAAAATAATAAGTATAATGTTTACCAAATCCATTTCAGTAAAATATTATAAGAGAAATAATAGAGAATCTGCAAATTCACATATAAAATAGCTTCATTCTATGAAATATAAGTTTTAACAATAGATATAAGTTCGAATCACTTATAATAAATAGATTAGAACCATAATTCAAAATTTATCGTGTACTAGTTCTAACTACAAAATGAAAAATGTTTGCCATGTTGTTGTTCACTAGGCTATAGCCCCTATAGGTTGACTTGGGATCAATATAATTTATTCTCAACCCAAAGTTGCCCTTTGTTGTGACTTGTGACTTGTGACTTATGCTTGTGAGTGCTTTCAAATGAGGGACGAAGAAGAAGATTATGGAGTTTTCTAGATGGAGTAAGAGGTATGTGATGGGCCTAAACAATCTGTGATTACAACAAATGAGTCATTACATAGGTTTGAATGTTCTAGGTTCAATTTTTCTGGACTTCATTTGTTTTTGTTTTTTTATACTTTTTTTGGGGTATTTTATGGTTCGAATGAGCCGACCCGATCCTATGATCCAAATTGATACCTCTATGTGCTTCATCCGGTCTTTTTCATTACACATTCATTGGACACACTTACAACGTGTTCTCCCCATATTATATTTAGTTCAGTTATTTTCGGCTCAGATAAGCTCTAAACACTTTTACTCTTTAATATTCCTTTTGTTTTAAGTTCAATTGAATTTAATCAATTAAGTTTAATTCAGTTCAGTTGAGGTCAACTGCTTTCGCCCAAAGATACACATGCCCTTATGAACTAGGATTATAAGTGATCCCCACCACTAGATGGGGGAATTGGATCATTTGGGTCAGGTAAAAATAAGTCTTTTCCGACTTGAGTCAATTAGGATTAGATCCGGGCCCGAAAATAGAGACCCCAAATTTATTAAAGATCCTAAATAACTCGACCCGACCTAGACTCGACCTGAGTCACACATATTCAAACTTGACCTTACCTGAAATGACCTAACCCAAACTATATCATCAACGATGATACCCACTGCCAAATAAAACAAATTTAACTTTTATCAATATATAGAATTTTTTGCCAATTACGGCCATGTAAAATACCCCTTTTGTTAATTATAGTCATCATCTTTTTTTCTTGTGAATTACGACTAATAAACACTACTATCTAAGTAAGTTGTTGCCATTTTCACTAATTACACCACTAATTCATAGTTTGACCGGTCAAATCATGATTGATATTTTATAAATATCTTTTTTATTCAATTTTATAATATTTTAAAAATATATGTTTTTCATATATGACATGCTAATGGGCACGTATTTCGAGACAACATTTACTCGTGTTTTTTGGACGGAAGACGACGTTTTTTCGAAAAACGGACACCGTTGGCACCCCTTATGAGCACGAATTTTGAGAATCCCTACGAAGCAAGTACCAATAAGCCGGATTTTTTAGCACGTACTTCGAGACGAGTTTTTCGGACTGAAAACGACGTTTTTTTCGAAAAACGAACACCGTCGGGCACCCTTTAAGGCCAAAAATTTCGAGAATTCCTACGAAACGAGTACCAATAAGCCGGATTTTCGAGCACGTACTTCGAGCCGCGTATTTCAAACTGAAGACGACGTTTTTTTTCGAAAAACGGACACCGCCGGGCACCCATTTATGAGCACAAATTTCGAGAATCCCTACGAAACGAGTACCAATAAGCCGGATTTTCGAGCACGTAATTCGAGATGAGTTTTTCGGACTAAACACGGGGTTTATTTTTGAAAATGGGACATCGTCATGCACCCTTTTGTGCGCACGAATTTCAAGAATCCCTACGAAACGAGTACCTACAGGCCGGGTTTTCGGGAACGTACTTAGAGACGGGTTTTTCGTGCCCATATAGGACGTACGACGGTATCCATTTTTTCGAAAAAACGTAGTGTTCAGTCCGAAAAATCCTTCTCGAATTACGTGCCCGAAAATCCAACTTGTTGGTACTCGTTTCATAGGAATTCTCGAGATTCGTGCCCACAAAAGGGTGCATGACGGTGTCCCATTTTCGAAAAAAACGTCGTGTTCAGTCCGAAAAACCCGTATCGAAGTACAAGCTCGAAAACCCGCCTGTAGGTACTCGTTTCATAGGAATTCTCAAAATTTGTGTCCATAAAGGGTGCCTGGCGGTATCCGTTTTTCGAAAAAACGCCGTCTTCACTCCGAAAAACGCGATTAAATGTTGTCTCGAAATACGTGCCCACTAGCATGTCATATATGAAAAACATATATTTTTAAAATATTATAAAATTGAATAAAAAATATTAATAAAATATTAAACATGATTTGAACGGTCAAACTATGGATAAGTGGTGTAATTAGTGAAAATGGCAACAACTTACTTAGATATTAGTCTTTCATGGCCGTAATTCACAAGAAAAAAGATGATGCCTATAATAAACAAAAGGGGTATTTTACATGGCTGTAATTGGCAAAAAATTCTAGAATGAATAGTGTAAAAGTTACAGTGGAACAACTAAAAAACCTCGAGGAAGTAGTATTTGTAACTATTGACTGAGAGTATTTATTTTAGTTTTATTATATTTCAAGATCACTTGTTAGATTCAATATTAAGTGGAACTCAATCATACCCGACGAGAAAGCACAAACCGACGTTATTGAATATTTGAATTAACACCTCTAACTTGGGTCATGCCATGTAAAGGGGGGTTGGCTGGTTTTAGGTCAATTGAATATTTGAATTTAGAATATAATTTAAAATATAAAATAATAATTAATTATAAAAAAAGATAGGAGGTTAATTTCAAAGTAAATAACTAACTATTAGAATAGAAATTAAATTTAGTTCTTTTTTGTAGTGGGGAATTATAGTTGACTATATTGTTCAGCTTGATTCAATCGTATTATTTAGAATGATTTAAATTCAAGTTAGCCTGTTTCGAGATGGGTTGACTGTTTGAGTTGGGGTCTGATCATTTTGAGTCTCGGGTCAATTCGGGTTGTCAATTTCGAGTTCTTATTAGATTAGTTTACATGCTATCATGTGACAAAGTAGATGTGAAAGGAAAACTTATCAAAAGTGAGAGTTTAGTGAATAATAGTAAATTCCGTATATAGAAAATAGAGTGAGTTTAAAAAAGTGAAGAAGTAGTAGAATGAGTCATATATAGTTATATACAAATACTTAGAAAGTGAAATACAAAGAGTGTACGAATTCAGAGTGTAACTACCTTAGCGAATCAAATCATAATGGAGTACAATGAAAATTCTAAGATGGTGGTAAATAAATACGATGAAGAAAATCTAATAATCTAGACTCCAGAATGCTTTAAGTTTTAACATGTGAGTTTATAGTCATTTTAGTCCATTAAGTTTCATAGTAATCTTTATCTATGAGACTATGACCGTCATAGCAATAACCGAAAACAAAGCGGAACTGCAATTTTAAAGGTGTACACATATAGTGGTGAATTTGAATCGATATTACCCTTTTATAAGGTTTTAAAATAAATATTCTATCGTTCTATGAAACGAGAAATGGGATTCTTTTGGTTTTTTCTTGAAAGATATTAAATACTTAGGGGACCCTTCTCTGAAAGGGAGGCCCTAAGCTATCCACTAGCTTCATTTTTTTGGTCTCGGAGCACAATGCTCCATGCACCGGCCGACATTAGGGCAAAACAAAGGGACGATATGCTACATTAGGGTAAAGCAAGACAACTAGGGCAAAGCAAACCGACGTCAGGTGCGTCGTCCGTCGGGCCACGTTCTCCGAAAACTGTCGTCGACCGTCAGGCAACCTTCATCGGTGTTGTGTATGTTGTTATTTAAATTTTCGTATGTTGTTCTTTTAAAATTTCGTATTTTGTTCTTTTTGTTTCAAGTAAATATTCTTTTCATATTTTGTTCTCCCAATGTTCATTATATATTTTTTCTGATAGTTGTTGTGTTTTAATTTTAGCGCCAATTATTCGCTCTAAAATGTTGACATTAACACCAGGTGCACGATGCTTCATGCACCAAGTACACCATAATCAGACTAATAAGATTATGATAAGATTGTGCCCTTAAAGAGGAATAGATGGTAGGAGGTGCATCCATTTGTATCCTATACCTATATAAAAAAGGAGGAAATGGTCAACTAAGTCAATTTTTTGTAGTAATTTTTGTTATTCCAATTTTACCCTCCATATAACAATTAGAAGGTGGTTAAGTATCAACTAATATTGTAGTGATTTTAACTATTTTCATTTTTCCCCCTATTAAAAATTATCTTATATCCATATAAAAAAAGAAGGAGGTTTTAATGTTAAGTAATAACATTTTGTAGTGATTTTTATAAATCCTATATTACTCCTTCTTACAATATTATTCTAGAGTGTTGGCGTTTTTCGTATTAGTAATTTTCATAAGGAAAATCATATGAGGTAACCTGCGTTTTAGATATACCCCTACGTTTGCAGGTGTATCTCCACTCTCAAGTAACACTCAACTTTGTAAAAATTTAAAAAACTTAACGAATTTAGAGATAACTTTATAGAGAATTGTGTAACCCCCTTTTTCTTTTCAAAATTTCATGTACATAAAAAGACTTTTCGTCTATGACAATTCTTTCGAGAAATTTTAATTTTTAATACAAGGTAATACAAATGCAAATTTTGAAAGGAAATATGGGGCACGGATTTTTACCTATGTAACATCATCTCCACGTTCTTTAATTTTTAAAGTTCTATAAGTTAGAGGTTACTTGAGATAGACATACAAACGTGATGGTTACATTGGAAAGATGACTGAAACATAGGGCGACCTCATATAATTCCCATTTTATAATTCCCATATTATTCCTTATAGTAATATTAGTTCGGAATAGTGACCTTATATACATTGTTTGCTTTTATTGGTATTGTTGTTTCATTGAGTTGCTAACTTAACTTTATCAGAGAGAGGGAATTTTTTTGTTAACAACTTATATTAATTAGGCTACGTTTATGGAAGCTTATGATTCAATAAATTTTGACTGATGGTGTTATAACGTTATTATCCTCTTTTTCCTTTCCTTGTATGTACATAGAATCATAGGCTTCTATCTCATAGAATTCCTTTTATCTTTGCTTTTATATACTTACATAGATTGAATGTCAATAACGTCTATATTTTTTCTATTTCTTATGTCATATTTCCAATACCTTTTTTAAAAGCATAAGTGTATAAACTCATTTTATAATATTGAACTACATAGAGACCACGTGCAACGCACGTGCCATTTACTAGTATTATTCAAATAAGAGAATATCAAGCTCATTTGTGCTGGTTCGTTGGTGGAGAGAGAGAGCTAAAGCCTAAGAGGAATACACGGACAATTATGAAAATGAAAACCAATAAAAACCTATCTCGAGGAAAATGTCTTGAATGTCACCAACATACTCCTCAAAATCTTATGCTTAGCCCTAGTTTTAACTATATTATTCAAATGATCGAAGACCATTAGAACCCGGTTGATTTGCAAAAAAAATCTGGGGAGTGGAGACTTTTTTGGGGGTTGCTACTTGAAACTAGAATAATGATTATAATAATTCCCATAAAATGAAGAATAGTTCTCATAAGTGTTATCTCATTTATCTGACCATGTTATGTTATTGTTTCATTTGTGGATAATGTCGAGTACTATATGATATGAATAATGGAGAAAGCGAAGAATAGATATAGGGGGTGTTTGGCAAACGATTTTTAGGTGGATTTTTCATTGACTTCTGGTATTTGCTTTTTGTTTCTAGTTATAGACCAAAAAGTGTTTGGTACTGGCTTTTGCAGACTGAAAACCGACTTTTGCAGATTGAAAAGCCGACTTTTACAGTGGTTGAAAAGCTAAAAGCTGCTTTTACCAGCTTTTTTAGCTGACTTTTGGCTTTTGCTTCCATTTTGTACTAAACAACCAGCAATAACAACCACTTTTATCAAACACTTTTTTAACAACCAATGATTATAAAGGCGTCAAACCAACCAGCATATAAAGCCAACAACCACCATCCAATTGCCAAACACCCATACTAAAAATAATTAAAGATTAATCAAACAATAAAAAAATTGTAAAATAATAATTATAAAGCTAAGTAATAATAATTAATATCATGATGATAATAGTATTTCAGTTGTTATTAAATGATAGTAATTATAAATAACTAAATAATAGTAATAATAAAAAATTAATAATAATAATAATAATAACTATTAATGATAATAATAATTAACAATATTAGTAGTAAATATATTGATACTTAATGATGACTGTATAATAACAATAATTTCCAAGAGGTAAATTGATATTACTATTATAATAATAATTAATAATATATTAATTAGCAATGATAATAATAATTGTGTCAGACCGTGCAAAATTGCAACCCTAAACCAATTTGGTGCGAGTGGTTGGTTATGGGTTCAAAAAAAAAAAGAGGGTTGGTTTGTGATTTTGGGTTGGTCCATGATATTTATAAACCAAACCGCACCACAAACAACCAAAGCATATTTAGTATTCAACGAACAACGATTTTGTACCTTAAAATATTATTAACAACTTTGTAAACTTTTCAATATCTTCTAACTTTTTATAGCTTATATGTAATATTTCACAGTGAATATTTAGTTAATAAAATAAAACAACAATTTCAGATTAGAATACCCGTATCGAGATAAAATAACAATTTGTGATTATAACTTATAGATTTGTGATTGATATGATGAATGATGCATGTTTATGTATTATGTGAATGGCTAGTTTTATGTTATGTACTAGCAGTGACTGATCCGTATTTCCTTTATGTCTTGATCATTGCTTCTTTCTATGATGATTCTGTGATGACACATTTGGATCCGTCCATAAACTGAGCAGTCAAGACATCTTAGACGGTTGAAATATAAGTGATCGTCCGAGGAGTCCATCATTCATTGAGGGAATTCGAGAAGAGCGTATTGAAGTTTCTTACGTTGATTTCACTCTATTTCATATGTATTTTGGATAATTGGTTATTTGGATTTGATTAAAAGGATTTGATTAAATTTTATTTTCCGCTGCTATTGTTTGAGAAAAAGGTTGACTTTGAAAATGGCTCGACTTTGATTTTAGTTGACTTTTATGGATGTTGATTTTTCTAGTTTGACTTTTATTAAACGTTTACTTTGTTTGGTTTCACAAAAGCCACGATCCTGTTATTTAAAGTGTTTTGTTTTATTAAACGAATATTCGGAAAATTATTATTGTCTATTAAAGTTTATTAAGAGTTTTGAGGTAGTTGTTTGACAAGAAGAATAATTATGCTCCCTCCGTCCCATATTACTTGATACAGTTTGACCGGCATAAAGTTTTAGAAGTGTTATTTGACTTGTTTATTTTATTATGAGTAGTTAGTTGTTGGTATTATTTCAGTCCATAAAGTACAATGTGGGACAAATGTGGGCCATGGAGTATTGCAAAAGTAAAATAAAAAGCAAAAAGAGAGAGAATGCAAAAGTGGGACCATACCATTTTTAGAAGTGTATCAAGTAATATAGGACAGACGAATATGGAAAATGTATCAAGTAATATGGAACGGAGAGAGTACTTATTTTTCTGACGTAACACCTTGGGTTTTGTCCTGCTGAAAAAGGCGGGGTATTACATCCGTGTTTAAATGTATCATCACGATTTTGATTTCAATGTTGACTTTTGTTAATATGTAACTTATATTTTTGTTTCTTCCAATCTTTGTCTTCCTTCATCTGCATGTAATTCCACCTCCATAAATGGCGGTTGAAGCTGAGAAAGCTCGACCATTGATATTTTTTGGGATTTACTCTCTCTGTCCCCAATAGATTTCTCATTTGCTTTTCTTAAAGCCAAACTTTGTAAACTTTAACCATAAATTATCACTAATATATAATATAAATAATAGTCACATGTTATTTTGTTAGATTTGTCTTAATATGTTCATTCAAAATATCAACATTTTATAACTTTTATTAGGAAACGAAGGGAGTATGAGCTAAAATTTTCCCACTAAATATTACCCCTTTGATAATGAAGGGAATTCGAGACAAGCCCTAAAAGTAGGCAACCATAATTGTGGTACATGATTTAACAACCTGGTAATTCATATTATCATATACTGTGAAAAAATGGTGAATACTCCACAAGTCCCGAAGGGTCCCCTAGTAGGCTAGTATAGTAATAAAATAGTAATAAGAAAAGGCAGAGACGATTAAAGATTAGTACTGTAGTAGTTATAATTGTTCCTTCCCCCACATAGGCCACATTCTTACATGTGAGCACAACACTCCATTAGTCCATTGGAACCTCCCTCTACAGACTACAGCTAGCTCTACCCCCTCCTCCATCTCTTTTTTCTCTCTCTTTCTACCGTTTTTCATTTTCATATTAATTTTCGTTTTCCCCAGAGACCAGTTCAGTTCACCACCACAGAGGAATCCCATCCAGAAATAATAAAATGAGAAAGTAAAGGAATGTCTTAACAAAGATCAAAATAGTAGTAGAAGAAGAAGAAGAAGAAGAGAGAGAGATAGAGAGAGATGGGAGGGGTGACATCTTCGATGGCTGCAAAATTTGCATTTTTCCCACCAAACCCAGCTTCCTATAAAGTAGTAAAGGATGATTCAAGTGGTTTAATGCTTCTAGAGCCTTACCCGCATCGTGAAAACGTGGACGTATTAAAGATCCCAACAAGAAGAGGAACTGAGATTGTTGGTATCTATGTTAGGTATCCAATGGCTAATTCTACTTTGCTTTACTCACATGGTAATGCTGCTGATATTGGACAGATGTATGAGCTCTTCATTGAGTTGAGCATCCATTTGAAGCTCAACATCTTGGGGTTCGTATCCCCATCTTCCCTTTTTATTTTTTTACTTGCTTTCTGGGTTTTTTTTTATTTTGATTTTATGATCATTTGGGTTGGGTTGGGTTGGGTTGGGTTGGGTTGTTTTCCATTTTAATTACTAGATTTCGTAATGTTTTTTCTGTTCTCTAATCTTTTAAGTATCTTGTTTGTTTTTTGTTAATGGGAATGGAAATTGTATAGTAGTGAGGGTCTGGCATACTTTGAGTGAGACCTACAAAGAAAGATTACCTCCTGCCTCCTGGCTCCTGATCGCATGGCATGGCTGCCCTTTATTTTGATCTCTTTGGCTGCCTGTGTTCTGTGTGTATGAATAGTCATTGTCTTTCATTTTTATCCTTTCCTTTTTCTCTTTAGGGAACACTCACTTGTCCCACTCCTGCTTCTGATTTTTGCCCCCCCCCCCTTTTTTATCATTCTAGATTTGGCTTTTCTATCCTCATTTTTACCAAACCCCAATGGAGTTGCTTACTCTTGCATCCAAACACTAATACCCCCCCAATCTACTATCTATCTTTCTTACCTGCTCATTCCAATTACTTGATCTACTCAACTCAACTCTCCTCAGTTTTCTTGTTTGCCTATTTTGTACGATATTCTTTCGACAATAAGTGGGTTTTCTATCCTCATTTTTACCAAACCCCAATGGGTTTCTCATGTTTATCCATTATGATTCACAACCCAATTTACTTGAGTGACGTTTATCAACTATCAACCTTTACTTATCCGTAGCTGACTGAGCCAATTAATGTGTTCAACATTGTATTGGTCTTCCGCTTGCTTATATTTTGTACTGTTATCTTGCTATGCCAACTTTGTTAGTCCATTTTTAGAATTCATTATAAGATTTTATCTTGCTATGGCAACTTTGTTAGTCAATTTGTAGAATTCGTTGTAGGATTTTATCAGTATGCCACTGGTTATTTGGTGGGGCGTGACTCAGGGAGCAGAGGAAAAACCCAAGTTCTGAATTCCCCTTGAGCGTAATGGATATTAGATCATGAAGGTTAAGGGGAGTGAATACATAATGGATCCTGAATATAGTGTTGTGAATCATTGTTCTGAGATTCGATGTCTTCAACTGGGGAATTGTTGGAGAGATTTAGTACTCCCCATGTCCCTTCTCTCCCTTTTCTATCTCATGCATTTCTTAATTGTAACCAAAAATTCTGTAAATTCACGTACCACAAGAGGCCAAGAAAACATAAATATATAAGTGCAGATACAAACTTTATCATGGTTCCGGTCAATAGTTGATAATATGTAATCATATACCATGCGCTTGAGGCTGACCTTATTTAAGAGGTCTGCCATTATGTTGCTTCTACAAGCAGAACTTTGCGTGAATAGAAAACTATTGCTTAATGGGCTTGGAATGAATTTGTTGTTGCAGGTATGATTACTCTGGCTATGGACAATCAACAGGAAAGGTAACACTGCTTTAATCTTGAAATAGTTAATTACGGGATAAAACAAAGAACAAAGATACTTTCAAATTGATTAGTTCCACAAAACATAAGAAACCGAGTACCCGGGAGTAGTCACTTACTCTTGTGTCTTGGATTCTCTTGCAGCCTACTGAGAACAACACATATGCGGATATTGAAGCTGCATACAAGTGTCTTGAAGAGACTTACGGTGCCAAGCAGGAAGATATTATTCTTTATGGTCAATCTGTTGGTAGTGGCCCCACTTTGGATCTTGCCTCTCGTTTACCTCGATTAAGGGCTGTTGTGTTGCATAGTCCTATACTCTCAGGGTTGAGAGTCATGTATCCTGTGAAGCGCACCTATTGGTTTGACATATACAAGGTAGATTATCATTTCCTCTCCATTTCCTAAATTTATGTTGTATGGAACCGCCGCATGTAACTGTGATTTTGGTTATTTTTCTGTGCAGAATATTGATAAAATTTCATTGGTGAAGTGTCCTGTTCTGGTAATTCATGTAAGCATCAGCTTCTCACCTTCCTGACTGTGCCTCTTCTTTATATTTGATTTTTTTTCAAAACATCGATAGCTGAAGCCTGAAGCCAGTGATTTCTGTGTATACTCCTTCAGTTCCTTTTGAGTTGGTTACATTTTTCGTACTGGTATGTTCCTTTGAGTTGATTATGTTTTCCGCACTAGTATGTTCCTTTGAGTCGGTTACATTCTCTCCCACCCATTTATAGCAATGGTGCTCTACTGCTCTACAATTATACCCCCCCACCCCTCCAATGTAAGTACCGACTCGCACCCAATTGCTCTTTCTCTCCCACCCGCTGATGCTAATTGTTTTAAACTGTTCCATACTCTTGCAGTCACTCTCTCCCCTTTGCCATAATACACGTGGAAATAGTAACCGTTACCAACTAAAAGAATGGAGGAAGTATTTATTATAAGATCTCCACTTTTATCTTCTTCTAACACCCTTGTGTTTTCAAAGTCATCAAATTACTGAACCACGAAACTGTATCTTCTAATCAAGCTAATTTAGTGAAGCGACTCGCGTGTTAAATTGTAGTAGATAAAGCTATGCTTAAATTAATCTCATTTCTTTCATGCGGAATGCTTATGCATGGAAAAAGCTTCATTTGGATTCTATTTACATTGTTTAGAAAGCATCAAACTACTTCTGCTCTTCTTTTAAAAAAGAACCGCATCTGCTAACTCTGCATGTTATTCTATAGGGAATGGCGGATGATGTTGTTGATTTTTCTCATGGTAAAACATTGTGGGAATTATCTCAAGAAAAATTCGAACCCTTGTGGCTCAAAGGAGGAAGTCATTGTGACTTGGAACTTTTCCCCGAGTACATCAAACATCTCAAGAAATTTGTATCCACAGTAGAGAAACCTCCTTCTCAAAGGCACAACATCTCAAGAAGAAGTATCGACAAGCCTGAAAATTCACGAAAGAGCATTGACGGTTTTGATCCTTCAAGGAAAAGCACTGACAGGAGAGAGAAACCAAGGAAAAGCACAGACCGGCCAGAAATGCTGAGGTTACATGAATACAAGGCTAGCAGCATTAATAAGCTTGACAAATTGAACATTCCATTTGAGCAGTTGGAGAGGTCGCGGAGAAGTGTAGAATATCATGATAGGTCTCGGAAAAGCATTGATTTACAATTTGAGAAGGGTCGACGTAGTGTGGATTGGGTGGATAGAATAAGAGCTGTCTGAAGGTTGTCAGATCACTGTAAAGTAAGTGAAAAGGAAAGGGAAAGGGAAAGGGAAAGGGAAAGGGGGACAGAAGAAAATACAGAAAAGTGAATAGAGCAAGGGAACCGGGTAAAGAAAAACTCATTGGATGGTATAAGTGTATAACTTATGGCTTTGGCAGTTGGGTGTTTTTAGATTTCTTGGAAATTCAATGAAAGTTACCACTTTGAAACTTCAGATTTGGTGTAGGATTAATGGATTTTTTCTTGCTTCATAGATGTTTCAAAGGGAAGAGTTCTAACATGTGAAGGTACTTCCATCATTGTTATTAGGAAATGTGTTGCTTTTTTTTTTTTTATTTAATATCCAAATCGAGTGTATGATCTTGAATTTTTACAGTGCTTTCTTCTTGGTAAATACTAAAACATGGTTCTAATGCTCATGCATGCTGGTTAATCCTTGACAGCTATGTCTAGAAGTTGAGTTAGTATATCTTGTGAACTATAGAACGTGTGTTGAACTATGTGGTTGTTGTTAGAAATATTCAAAGTTTAGTTTTTCTTTTCTTCTTCGCTCTCTTTTTCCGGAAAATTTCTTGCTGTAGTGTTCTATCTAAGTAAAACGTGTTGGCCACCTTGCCGGATATTATGAATTAATTAGAGTCAAACTTGTGGTTCCTTTACAAACACATGAAGCTGCAGCAAGCCAGCAACAGTGTTAACCTGGACCTTTCCATGTCCTTTGAAACGAATAAATAAGAGAACTATAATCTTATCCTCATTTAATGTGTAATAATGGTTACATTTAATTACTCCAATAGTAGTATCTAGTGGAGAATTTACTATTGAATCGTGAATGCAACTGACGGTTCATACTTTGTAACTTACAAGAGTACAAGTGTACAACAATAAGGATGTTTGACAATTATGTGTTAGCAAATGTACGAGAGGGAGAATTGTCAAACTCATGACCTTAATTACATTGAAAAGATTATATATTAAAGCGTAATGATATTTACAGGCATACAACTTTATAGACTGTATATAAGTATTAAATATATTGCTGAAAATGGAATTCAATTGAGAATACCAAAATCACGTGTAGATCGGTGTTATTAATATTTAAAAGCTACTTAAATTTTCAATTTTAGGTCGTTATATACAACCCTTAAGGTTGTATTTATCGTTTTTCTATATTAAAAAGCAAGGCAAGAGTTGCAATCCGCTAAGTGTCACCATCCGTCTTTGATGACTTTTTATCTACTTCATTCTCATATATTAAAAAATTGTCTATGTGAATATTTGAACTGTAAATACCCATAATTTTGAGCTACTTAATTCAATAGTTTTGATCATTTTTAAACTATTGAACCTTTTTAAAAATTAGTATTTTTCGTATAAAGGGTATTTTAGTAATCTCAACAAGAAGGGTATTTTGGTAATTTCATCTTAAGGGTATTTTGATCTTATAACCCAAAAGTAGTCTTTTTCCACTATAAAAGGAGTTTCCTCCATCATTTACTAGCCACTTTTTCAAAAAGGAGTAATTAGATTTTCTCTTTTCTCTCTCAAATCCTAGTTTTTCTTCAATCAATTCCTTCATGGATTCAAGCTTTTAATTTAGTTTTCTTCATTGATTTTTGTTGGAGGATCATTCAAGTGTCAAAGTGAAACAAAAAGGTTTAATCTTTCTTTTTTCTTTCTTCTCCTCCCTCGTTTCCCACTCTCTATTTGCCCCTCTCTTGAGTTTTCCGGCCACCGTGATGGCTGGGTAACGACGAGTGCCACCCTGCCCATTGTCGTCTCGTTGGTTGTGGCAGGCGGTGCTCGTGGTGGTTGGCTGGTTGGTGTGGGCAGTTTTCGTTAGGGTTTTTGTCGTTATCGTTGTGTGGCTTTCGAACCATACATAATTAAAACTTATTTTTATTTATTTTATTAATTAATTTACAGCAGCATTTTAATTAATAAATTATTAGATTTTATGAGGTTTTAAGCATTAGTTTGTGCTAGGCTTTGTTTGGAGTAAACGTTTTCAAGTTTTATGATTTAAAGGAGTTTTTAGCATTTTGAATAAAAAGTAGATTTATTATTATTATTTAAAGGCTGATTTTTATTATTTAGTAGCTTGAATTGTTTGTTATTAAGTACTAATTATTAACACTTTGTTATTGAGGTTATAAGCACTATAAAAGCAATTGAGGCTTTTGTTTGGTGGTTTCAGTGTAGTAGCAAGATACATACACTTTAACATTTGACCTTAGTAGTTTTCAAAGATAATTTGTTGAGTATAAGAATTAAAGAGATGCTTATGCCTTATAGTTTATTGACGTTCATGCTGTGAACATAGAAAAGAGACTAGGAGTAGAACTTTTGAGTTATTCTTCTCATTTGAGAATTATGTTAGTGATAATTATTGTTTTTAAGCATGATTAAAGTTATTTAGTTATTCTTGAAGATATGGCTTGTATGAGTATTTATTGAGCAGGGTCTCACATGAGTAGTTTAATTGATTGAAAAAAATCTCATGAATAATTAAAGTTACTGAGCAAAGTCTCACTAATAGTTAAAGTTATTGGGCAAGATCCCACAAATAGTTATTAAGCAAAGACTCAATTGATTAGAGTATAGGAGTCATTAAGCAAAAAGTTGAGCAAGGCTAGAAAGAATAAAAATTAGGCTTCTTAGTAATACTTGTTTGTTATCACTTGTTAAAAAAAGATAAGAAAATAATTTATGTGCTTAATATGTTGTTATTTGTGTGTGTCTCACACATCCAACTTTTGACAATAAAAGTCTTGGGTAGGATCCCCATGAGTACTATGAAAAGGGCATATTTACATCCAGTAGAGACTGATTCTGAAGAATCATGTCTCCGTAGAACAAGGATCATCATTATCGACCAAACTTCGGATTACATTACAAATATGAGTAGTAGTTGCAAATGAAAGCATAAGCCATCATATGTTGTAGAATTTCTACAATGCAATGTTGTGAAAATCGGCTTATAGAATTACCAAGTAATAGTCACAATTAACATTACAGGGAGGCAGCACCAGTGTCATCTGATTCAGTCACCACTCACCACCTCGAACACGTTTTTGGGTGAAGGCAAGCCACCCACGACATCTCCTTCAGTAACATTACAGGGAGGCAGCACCAGTGTCATCTGATTCCGTGACCACCTCGAACAAATTTTTGGGTGAAGGCAAGCCACCCACGACATCTTCTTCAATGCCACATTCGTTTGTTCCTCGACTGATCATGAAGTATCCGTCCTGTTATAATCAACGATTTATGAGTCTCAAGCACATCATAGTAGTAATTAAGGTGTATATGTAGTTGATAACTGTACAGAGATTTGGAGAGATTGAACAAACATACATCACCCCAGCTTCTGTTCCACTGGTTTGCTATAAGCTGTGAAACATGATATCCAACAAATAAGAAGGCACCTAAATTAAGATATGATTAATCAAGGAAAAAAAAGATTTGAAAGGGTTAAGAAAACATACCCAATAATCCTCTCCATCAGCTGTAGTTCCCCATCCAATCAGCTTTACAGCATGTCCTCCAAGGTAATTCCCTGTTACATGTTTGTAAACCCCTGACTTGTAATGAGCAAAGTCCTGTAAAACCATAAAAGAACCTTTAGGATTGAGCAAAAGCACAGAAGCAACTACTCCTTATTTTCACTCTAGGCTTGGGTTGTTAATGTCTTAACGAGACAAACCAACCGGATCTTGGGGTTGTTCGGATCGAAACACTTGCATATGAGGTTGACCAAGTCATGAGCTTTTTCGAACTCATAATTTCAAGTTATATTATTCCGAAAATTATAACCAAGTAAAATTACTCCTTACTAAGTTTATGCCATTTCCTTTAAGATTCTAACCAGTTTTCTGCAAATTTACTATTCATCAAGTTAAGTTTACCTGAAAACATAACTTTATTCTGTAAAATAAGATTTACCCTAGAACTTAACTTAATTTCGAAAATTTACTATATATTAATATTTGCTATATCCTTAGAACAAGCTTGATTCGTATAATTATATCTTCATGTTAAAACTACCATAGAAGTCAACTTGATTCCGTAAATTATAACCCACGTATAATCGTTATTAAGTTTTTTGCTATTTCCTTTAATATTCTCACCACTTTACTAATTATAGCAAGTTTAATTTTATAAATGTAAAATAATTTGGTTAGAAAATATTTCGAGCTTGTTCAAGGATTTCTCGACTCGAATGTAGCTGTGCTTGGCTCATAAATTTTTGGGGCTGCCCCACAAGCCAACTAGATTAGCTCCTGCACTCTAGATATCTGGTTTTCCTAACTGATGTCCTTTCTCCAAATTGAGATATTGACAACTTTCATTACAGAACATTGCCGTTAAATGATTCAGAGTTCCGTCCTTTTACCTCATAGACATCAAAAGCCACTTCAACAGGTCCATTCTTGTAAAGTTCGGCCATGATCTGTTGTGGGTCTCTTTTGACTCTGTAGGCATTAGCACCATAATGCTTTGATTGTCTCCATAGTTGGTTGCCAGCCACACATTTCCTCACACACTTTGGAGTAGGATAACCTGGCTCACAACCAGGGTGAGAGCACCCAGTGGTGTCAAAGTATGGATCACACTGTCACAAAAGATATCAATCTCATGAGAGGTTATAAAAAAGGTCAGAAAGGTGTTAAATTAGCGGGGAAAAAAAAGTTTATTACATAATCGTTCTCTACAAAAACAAGAGGTATATTGACATTTTCATCCTTTGCTTTGTAAACCATGGTATTTCCAGTAGGGCAAAATGTCATTATACCTCTTTGTGATAGAGAACCATTGGCTAAATAGCCTTACTCAAAAATTAAAGCCTTTGGGCTGAAGAAAGATTTTTCACCTCTTCAGTAACAACACCATGGTGAACAAAATAGCGCCATGCATAGATGGGTGTCCCACCATCACATCCGTCTCCACACAAGAATCCACAGCACGCCAAGAGATCGTTAACTGATAACGAAACGTTCTACAAGAAAGTATTTGGGGGAACCGAATGTTGTTTTGATTTTGAGAAGAAGATGAAAATCCTAATGGAATTAATTGCAATATAAAAGAAATTACCATGCCATAATGAATGCAGAAACGGTCTTGAAGGGATTCAACAGCAGCAAATGCCCAACACGAACCACAGTGACCCTATTTCATAGAAAGCAGAAGATAATTTTGAGTGACTTGAGATTAGAAACTCATGACACTCAACTTACTGACATTTTTAACTAATAAATCGAATAGAATATCAAGTACCTGGTCTGTGAAATGGAATCAAGCAATGGCCCCAAGTATGACAGAGGAATAGGGAGACCAAAAAGAAAATAGAATAGGACGGTCATTTCAGAGATATAATAAATAATAAGAAGATTAAGAACAAAGGAAACAACAGCAGAGCATATGAGTTACCAAGGATTCTGCCAATCGTGGTACACTGAGGCCAAGCCTTTCTAGCATCGAACTCCTTTGGCAAGTGTAAGGATCTATCATGATGTACGAGAGGGATATTCCTCTTCTCACTCTGTGGGGTTGGTCTAGCACCTAAAATGTGCTTGAATTGGCTAACCTTCACAGTGGAAAGAAAAGAAAAGAAAAGTAAAGTTTGGCAGATGCGTCTAACAAGTTAAAGTAGGAGCTAAAACACACAAGAGGAAGTCTTTCGTTCATCATCAGAGAACATTTGAATAAGAACTCACTGTATAATCGGATAATTGCTGGTTCATGCCAGCCTTCCATCCAGCTTTTGGATTTCCATTTATCAAATTAACAATTGAGTCCTGGAATAAGAATTTGGGGTTGAAAGGTTACTTGCTATAGAGTTGTTTACTCACCTATATAGCACTCAAGGTAGCAATAACAATACCTGGAGAAGGTTGGAGTTCAATTTCAGCTCAGATATTGATTCTGCCACAAAAACCTGCAATAAAAGTAAAGTAATGTCTTGAGTATTCTACCAAATTAAGAAAATAATAGAGTAGATAACAAAATCTGATACTGTATCACATAGGAAAGTACTATTAACATGCAGCTACCGAATGCAGGGAGAAGTACAAACTTGAAATTATGAAGGTAGTGAATTTTGATATTAACTTTCAGCATTCTAGTACCACCGAGGAGTCATATGTTGTCTAACGACTTGTGTAGTAGCCGGTAATATATGGTGATAATAAATTTATTTGTAATTTTGTTAAAAAAATGTCTCTTGTCTGTGCAGCGTGATTGTGGTAAAGAAACTTCATCTCCAAACATGTTCTTTTCTTCACAAATCTCCATGATCACTCAATACTATATCTAAAACGGTAATGGAATTTATGAAAATATTGATGCATCTAAGGATAGAATAGCATTACCATGAACAATCGGATGAGACTTTCTTTACAAAATTACCCTAAATTTATTGCCACTAGCATAACTTACCAGTCCTGATTTCACCTATGTTCAGCCCTTGATCAATGCTGATTTAAAGTGCAGTTTTTTTTTTAAGGTGAAGAAAACACATCTTAGACCATTGGACTACATTTAGCATTTTCTTAGCACAATGTTTGAAAATTGCAATTGAACAGCATGTCATAGACTCCTAAGCTTATAATTTTTTCATTGTGGCTAAAAATTCTCGAAGTAAGCTGTATGGCTTTGGAAGTAACAAAGTTCTTAGTTGATTGGTTTGCAGAATGTATGAAAACAAATTTATGTTCCAAGAAGTTCTAGCTTTCAAAAAGAAAAGGGCTGAAAATATTTATTTTTCCAAGGATAAATGGACACAAAGTTCCCGTACTTAACCAAACAATTTTGCAAAATTCGGAAGATATGTTTAGCCTTTGGGAGCAGAATAGGTGTTTAACCACACACACTCCCCTCTCTTCAAAGAGAAGACCGCGCATCAGAAATCAGTTTTCTAATTTTTTTAAGGGATAAATTTATCTAACTTTTGAACCTTACAACTTATTTAGATAACCAAAATAGGAGGGGAGGGGAAGGGAGATAGTCAAAATCCATTGTTTAGATACCAAGTGAGCTAGGTTGCACGCCAAAATTCATTGTTTGTATACGAAGCATGGTGCAAAAATACGGTCGTATCGAAACGGTTCGACGGAGTTGGAACGGTTTTCAACTTTGGCGAACCAAATTCAACTGGTTCAACAAGGTGGATTTAAAATGCCTGATATTTTGGCCGTTCTGGCCGTATCACCCGTGACAACAAGCGTTCGCCCGTTTTTCCGCTGCAAAACATCACTTTGCAAGTTTTTTGCAAATCTTTTGGAGATTTCTTATCTTTACTTATACAATAACACCTATCTACCTCCAATAATGACTCAAGAAAAGAAAAAAGAAAGAGAAGAGGCACCACCACACTAATGAATCTATATAACTCCACTAAGATATAAGATTAATTGAAGCAAAAAAAAGCAAAAAAAAAAAAACTTTAAAACTAAATTCCTCTCGCGACAACCGCAACGCGGTCCGCGACCAACGTATCCGTTTCGTTCCCCCATAACCGCGATCGTTCCCGTTTTCGAAACCTAAACCGTATTTTTGAACCATGATACCAAGGGACTAGTGAGGGGATGAGGGATTTGGAGGGGAGGGGAGGGAAATGGAAAGATTAGTTTGTAAGAAATTCCTCCTTCTAACAATAGAGAGATTTGGAAGAAAAACTCATCTTTCTTCCCTTCCCTCCCCTTTCCTCTTCCCCTTTTTTTTCCCCAAACGCAAAGAGGCAAGGACAAAAGATATTCATAGAAATTCCAAATAATTATTTGTAATTTCTCCCGAAGTGAAATGAAGTTCTAAGATCAACCCAAAAAAGCAACTCAAACTCTCAAAGCTTCTAATTGCTATAAACATATCCTTCTAATAGAACCTTGATCAAATTACCTAAAATACCCTCACAGATTTTTCCCTCTCTACAAAACTTTTTGGTCAAGAAAACTAGTCTTGCCATTTTCCTTTTTTTTTTGGTTCGTAAGGAGCGAAAAATAGTTTTTCCAATGAACGAAAATAGTTTTTTACAGAGTGAATTTTTTTTTAAAATGAAGGAAAAATACATTTCTTCCCTATTTCTTACCTTCTCTTTTCTTTATCTAATCTATCCTCCCATATCCTATTCATTCTTCTTAATTCCTGTAACTTTTGAACCAAAAAAAAAAGGATTATTCTTGCAAATGGTTTCATGGAAAATCTTTCTCTATGTAAAATGATTTTCTGTCCAACCAACCAAAGCCGTAGTTCCAAAAACTCGTGTTATGATTGAAAATTTGTTTATAACCGTCAACGATCGGGGAAAGCCTATCCGGAGGATAGATAATATGTGATTCTCTAAAGAATGGAGCGGAGCCCTTGAATCCTCAATGAATAGAGGACAGACTGTGATATACATAAAGAATGGGGGGTTGCCAAATGACAAAATTGGTAACTGACCCAGAAATGGCCACTAGGAATGCAACAAGCAATCTCAGTTGTCCTACTCCTGCCCCACCCTACCAATACAAAAAGCTCAATCAAATTGAGCAAAGTAATTAAGTTAATCTCTTGATTAAGAATGTTAATTACCCTATAGGCTATAGCAATAGGTTTTGATTGCAAGGTTTTCCAACAAGATCAAGATTAAATTCCACTTTGTAGGTTTTCAGAGTATAATAAGCAGTATTAATTAACCAAGATTAAATCAGTTAAACCATCAAAATTTGCAAGGAATACCAACAAAGTTTCACATATGAAGATGGGGAAACAAGATTCAAAAGGTTGACATAAACAGATCCCTTAAATAATTTAGACAAATGTAAAGATCAAAACAGTAAGATTTTATGTGGGTCTGTCTGTAAGGTCAAAACAAGGCAAACATAAAAAAAATAAATTCATGTAAAAATACAGTAACAAGACTAATTAAGTAGAAATGAAGGAAAGGAGTAAGGAGAGAGATAAAGATGGAATTACCGAAGATACAAGTACAAGTAAAAGAAGAAAATTGGCCATGTTTGATCCCCTAGGGCTAGGCTACAATCAAAAGCAAAGTTGCAACCTTTTTTGGGGGGATGAAGAAAGATTTAGATGATGCTCTGCTCTGCTCTCAACCCCCCTCAACTCTCAATTTATACAGCTTTCTAGTACAAGTAGAAGATGATTTTGGGGGTCCGTGTGATACTGTGATGTGATTAGCGAATGTAGTCAAGAGAGGTTTGGTTTAGCAAGAAATGATAATAATAGTACTTAAATAGACTTTTTGCAGAGGATAAGGTGTTGGAAATGTCAAGATTTTTAGATCCTTCTTGATTAAGATGAATCTTGTTTCAGCAATATGCAATTAATGTAGAATTAGAGCTGGACCAATTGCAAGTTACACCCTCAAAAGAAATGGGTGTTGTCAGATTTTGGACTTACTTCAATAATTATTACTGTATACAAGTAGCTACTGGCTACTGCTAGTAGCCAACTGGGGTACTCATGGGAGTTATGCTTATGGGCAGTGCCAGGTACCCATTGCCCATATCAGCGCTTATCATGGACCGTGTCGGGCTTTTGTCCAAAAAAGTAGCTTGCCTCCAACCAAAATTCAGCCCAAACCCGAAATTTTTTAATTTATACGAGATTTTTTTGAACTTTACAGAAAAATCAAATATACTTTTAACTAACTTCAAAAGCATAGTATTTGATATCCATAATCGAACATCTTAAATTTAAAGTTGAGTTGTTTTTGCGATGTACATTAGATATCAATAACTGAGCATCTTGAATAACATAAAAGAACATTAACATTAGGTAAAAAAACATATGTCAAAGTTTATAAAAACACATTTTTTAAAAAAATTAAGTTGATTTTATAATGTACATTTGATATTCGTAAACGAACATCTTATATATCGTGCATGAACAATAATGTAAGATAAAAGAACAAATGTTAAAGTTGGTAGGGACAATTACTTTCTGAATTTAAACTGATGTTCATTTAAATGCTTCTAATGTTCATTTTGTGCATTCATTTAAATCGAATGTGTATATGACAAGGGTTGCAGTTTTTAGCGTGAGCACCAAGCTCATCCTATACACGGGAGTAGGCGTGTAGCATCTTCCCTTTGCTCATAGCCATAGGAGACCAACTACTCCAAAAGACGGTTAGCTTGAGAATTCGAATATGTTTGGACTCAATAAAAGAAGTTGAAAAAAAGCACAAGTTATTAAAAGAGTGGTCCTGTTGGGCCATGAAAGGGTGACCTAGTCGACAGTCTCTTAGTTCATCAAGCAATGTACATTTTGTTACAAGTTACACCACTTTGCTCACTCGAATTATTAGCAGTTTCACTATTCTTCTCTAATTCTCTGGTTTTTTTATCGCCAATTAGGCAGGTATTACATTTTTCATCCCTCCTTTCCTATTCTTTTCATTTGTTTTTTTTGTTGGTTGTTAGTAGATTATATAATAGGTTGTAAATTGTAATGCAATGATCTTAATATTAGGATGTAAATTAATGTGCCAAATGAGATGTATTAACCTCCCAAAAAAAACAAGAGATGTAGTATTGAATTAATATTAATAGGGAAATTTTCTGAGGTACCCCTGGGTTAGAGCTAATTCTTCGGGTACTCCTATGATTTTCGCCTAGCTTAGATGCCACTGGAGTCACTATTTGTGTATAAAATGCCCTTACTACTAACTGCCATTAAGTATTCTGTTAAGTATTGTGCCTTTTATACCTTAGTTTTAATTAAAAAAAACAGAAAAAAATTAAAATTACAAAAAATTAAAATCCCCCCACCCCACCCACTCTCTCTCCTCTCCCCACCCTGCCCACACACTCTTCACCACCTCACCCCACACCACCCCAACCCATCTTCGCACCGTTTCACAACTCCACCTTCACTGGCGAATGAATGCGGCAACTAATAATGAGCCTCTCAACATCATCATCATTCATTGAAACATATCTCAGGATAAGTGTACTCAGATAGTTAAATTTTCCAAAAGAAGGAGGGTTACGTAAAGAACAATTCATCAGGAACAAAGCTTCTTAAAAGCAAAAAGATATGAGGGCCTCTCAAAGGGTTCCTTGCAAAACTTTTCAAGTACTAATACCTCAACGCCTTGTTATGAGAGATAATGAAACCATTGACACAAATCAGGATAATGTGAGCGACAATATGTTCTTAAGGAAAATGTTTTGATTGGGCCATGGTGATGAATCATGTACTTGGTAATGAGACTAGAAACTATCTCCCATTCACAATCCTTAGTCTTGAGCGGACTATTAATTGAGTCAGAATCAAGGGCAAAGTCGTAGAGAGAAAACCATTTGTATCTCCATTCCTTTGCCAAAACACTTGTCTAGGTTCGATTATGTAATATCCGAGAAAATTAAACGTGTCTAAATTAGGCAAAAATCGTAATTTATTATAATTTTCTTTATTTATATATAATGCGACTTATTAAATTTATTAACGTTAATTAATCTTAAGTTATTATTATTATTTTCATAATTCCTAAAATAATTTGTAAATATATATTTATTGATTTTAAAGTTGTTAGTTGAAAGACTAGTAATTAGAATACTAGTATTAATAAGTTAATAAAATAGAAAAAAGAAAACCCATTTAGAAAATGTTGACTTTCCTTAATTTTGACTTTTCCCAACCCCCTTCTTGAAGCTATGGAGGAAATCAATAAGTATTTCTCTACCTCCTTAAGCAAACCCTTCTCCAAGAAAACCTCTCCCAAGTAAAAATGGAATCCTAGATCCTTCTCTAATGGCTATAAATTGTCATGTTTACACTCCAAACAACACATCTCAAACTCACACTGTTCCTCCTTTTTCCCCCCCACACCATCTCTCTTTCCCCTATTCATTTTCTCTGTTTCTTCCCCCTAAGAATCACTAACACTTATAATAGTAAAGTTATATATATTAATAAGCTAGGGGGATTGTACTAACTTAAGGATAATGTTATGTAACTGAGCCAACGAAAGCCAAGTACTTTGCTAGTCGATTAGCTACTGATAATATAATACGCTCCTTAGATAGAACGTCCCTCGAAGCTCTCGAAGAACGATCCGCGAAGGTCTAAAGGTTATCGTACTGCGGATCGAGGTAACGTATACTGCTAACACCCACAATCCCCTTCGAAGTGTGTTTATGAAAACGGTTTGCAATATAATGATCGTGGTTATGAGAATGATTTTCTGTTATGTTTCTTACTTGGATTGTGGGATGATTCTATACACTTTACGATTAAGTACGCATAACGATTCGAAGAAATGTTCAAATATGATGTTTAATAAAGTATGAATGCTCAATTATGTTTTAACGGATTTTATGAGCTTCTTTGAAGCATTGATGTATGAATAAGAGAGGAAAACATGATGAACGAAAGTGAAAGAGGTTATGGCTACATAGTTTCAAAACGCATTGTTCTGAGTCATACACTCGAAAGGGGTACCTCATTGTTTATGTATGATTTTTGGTACCAGCCGTACACCCGCAAGGGCTACCGCATTGTTTTTTGTCCGTATTCCCGAAAGGTGTACCACATTGTTCGCCGTACATTGAAAGATGTACCGCATTGTTCTGTCGTATTCTCGAAAGGGGTACCGCGTTGTTATGGCTGTATTCCCGAAAGGGATACTGCATTGGTGGGAGGAGTCCCACAAGTCTATGATTGCCAGCTACCAAAGTAATAAATGTTATGTTAACGAAAAGTATATTGATGTTATTCTTTTAATGATGGAAAGGAATTTTATGAAATGTTTTACTATTCTTTTCTCCCTGTTTGCAACTAAAATGAATTAAAATGAATTTACGATTTTAGAGTAGTATGTTACTGGGCCTCGGTTCATGACGTTTTGTTTTCATATTTTAGGTACTCACGGGGAAGACGACATGGCGTAGAAGTGAGGATTAATGTAGTTATTAGAATTTTCACGGTTTCATTATCTAATTAACCTTTATATAAGACTAAAAGAATATAAGCTAATTATCAATTATATTCTTTGTCACCCATCACGCATGTTATTTAATTACCATTAATGTCACGTTTTCTGTCGCCTTGTGCTTTCCTAACGGAAAGTACGGCGGTAACGCACCGACTATCTAGGTCCTTTCACTGCTAATACCAGATTAATTAACCTAATAATGGTGATTAGAAGTAGGGGCGTTACATATTATGGTTAGGGTTCGATTTCGGCTGGGTTTCGAAGGGTGGGGGAGGGGTTCGAATGGTGAGGGAATGTGCCTTGGGTGGTCGATCTGGGTGGGTTGGGGGTTTTTGGGTCGCTGGGGTGGATGATCTGGTTGGTGGCTGAGTAGGGGAAGGGAGGGGAGGGGGAGGAGAGAGGTGGGAGGGTGGGGAAGGGTTTTTTTAATTTTTTTAATTTCTATATATATATATATATTTTAGGGAAATTTGAGTTAGGGTTAGGGTTAGGGTTAGGGTTAGGGTTAGTGAGAGATATATCAAACTTCCAAACTCTAAAAGAGGAGAAAGGAGACAGAAGTGGTTGAACAACAACCGTCGTCTATAGGTGAGGTTGTCTTCATTGTTGTTGAACTAACCACTACGGTCATCATTTCTAGCTGAACTTCTATGGGTTTGTTTTACAACTTTTATTGTACACCTTGAGTGTGGTACACCCAAGGCTAATATTTACTCATTGTTCATTTGAATGTTTAATTTTTGCTCATTTAAAGACTTCTAAATGAGCAATAAACAATGAACAAAAATTAGCTATAGTGTACCATGCTCATGGCACATCCGGGTGTATTATGAATACTCTCGGATCGTTTTATATACTTTTAAATTGCTTTTTTGGCAATTTTTCGATTTTTATTACAGATTTTGCCTAAATTATTTGCTTTTGGCTAATTCTATTATTAATTATGCCTAGTTTTTACCTGCTTCTTGGTAAATTTCTTGATTTTTTATTGGCATTTATGTATTGTGACGGGCTCATCATTTGATTCTAAAAAGTCGTTTCATTAGTACTTTCACGATTTGTCTTAAGTTACGAATTTCATTTTTTAATGCTACGATTGCCAAAATCTGAAGATATGGTCCTCATTTCATTTTATATTATTTGAAAAATGTAGAGTATCAATTATATTTATTAAATAAATAATATCAAATTAAAATAAAAAACCATACCTCCTCCGTAACAAAATAAATGCATCTTTTGCACTTTTGACACTATTCACAGTTTTAAATTTAATCGCAATTTGTGACTTATACATAAGGGAAAATATAGTCATGTGGGGTCTTGTTGGATTCGTCTCAACTTGTAATTTTTTATGATCTAATGTTTATAATTTTTACAAATACATGATTAGAGATATTAATCTTTAAAGTTTTATCTTGGCATGCGTGCCCAAGTTAAATGGTGCATTCTTTTCGTTTCGGAGGACGTATATGCCTAAAAAAACAATGATTTTGATTAATACAGGAGTATAAAATAAGAATAGGAAAAAGAAAGGGAAGACAAAATATATTCCAAAAAATGAACCAAATAGTTGAAATGGGATAGAGAATCCATTTCAAGAGTGAGCCAAACATTTTTAATTGATTTTCATTAGTATGGGTTTCCACTCCATACAACTCTGGTACGAGATCCGAATTCAATCTAACTTTTTGAACCAATCAACCAAACATACCCTAAGTTTTATATAACCAGAATTTGTAAACTTTTCGTATTGTTTGAAACTTTGAACATTAGACATATAAAATTATCTCATCATATATAATTTCAACATAATCAATCAACTTACAGAAACTTATGATTTTATAAACAAGCCCAAGCCTGGTCTTGCTCATATTCCATTACTTATATTACAATTGGAGAAGTAATTTGCGTTCTTTCATAATTATAGTGATTCCAGGTTGATCTGATGTTGAAGTTTATATTATGTGAACTTATAAATTACAGAACATGGAGACATGTATAAGACTGACTTTTCATAATCCTTATTACTATATACTAGTATCAGCCATATTATATTTCTTGCAAGTTAGTTCGTTTCAACTCATTAAACGGACCTGACATTTTACGTACAACACAAAGAACATTTCAAACTATCATAAACATGCTTTCACGTCTGCATCATATAATCTAAATCCATGACTGTTTCCCCCCAAAAAATCAGAAAAATATTACTCATCATATTTCTACCAAACAAAATCATAATAGAGAGTAATATATACCTTCAAACATACATTTAGAACATTTAATTGATATGAATATGATCATGAAAATTTTGCTATCTCTCCTCTTCCTCCTCTCTTATCTGTCACCTTCGCATCAACAATCTGATCAGTTATTTGCGAATCCTAGACTTGAAAGAGGCTACAGAGCTCTGCAAACATGGAAAAAAGCAATGACAGATGATCCATTCAACTTCACAGGCAACTGGGATGGTACTGATGTCTGCACCTACAATGGTGTTTTTTGTGCTCCGGCTTTAGACGATAGTTACATACAAACTGTTGCAGGTATTGACCTTAATCACGCCAATATTGCCGGGTCTCTTCCTAAAGAGCTCGGTCTCTTAACTGATCTTTCTCTCTTCCATCTTAACTCAAATCGCTTTTGTGGTTCAATTCCTTATACTATAAAAAACTGGCGCCTTCTTTACGAAATTGATGTCAGTAACAACTACTTCAATGGTGGTTTTCCTAAGGTCTTACTCTCACTTCCTTACCTTAGATTCATCGATGTTCGATACAATTACTTCAATGGCCCTATTCCTTCAAAGCTCTTCGACCTTCATCTTGATGCCATTTTCATTAACAACAACAACTTCACCTCCACGTTTCCTCAAAATATTGGTAACTCCCCTGTATCTGTTGCTGTTCTGGCTTACAACAATTTCCAGGGTTGTCTTCCACCCTCCATATCTAACATGTCCAAAACTCTTAACGAGATTATCCTCGAAAATTCGGGTTTAAAGGGTTGTTTGCCATCTGATATCACTGAGTTGACTCAACTTAATGTGTTAGATGTTAGCTATAATGAACTGTCAGGTACTTTACCATCTTCCATGGGGAAAATGAAGAATTTAGAACAGTTAAACGTGGCGTTTAACATGTTCTCCGGGGATATTCCTGAGAGTATTTGTAGTTTACCCAAGTTGGAGAACTTTACTTACTCTTCAAACTTCTTCACTGATGCACCATATAAGTGTTTGAAGTTGAAGAACAAAGATGACAGGTTTAATTGTATTGCAGGAAGGCCATTTCAGAGGTCTGCTTCTGTCTGCAGATCTTTCAATGAGTATCCTATCAGTTGCGAGAATTTAAGCTGTTACTACTAGTTGTAATTATGATGAATCTAATTTGTGTTACTTTTTCGTATTATGTTTGTATAAATTATAATAGCGATATAATTTTGGGACTAAGGCTTTGTTGTTTCTACGAGCCATGTTAGTTGATTTGTTTATATGTTTCTCTAAGCATAAGTTGAAAACTTGGGAGGTCTATTTTGTTTCAGTTTTATTTCTTGTATCCATTATGTTTTGCAATATTGTTGCATTAATTATATTTACATGTATCTAATATAATCAGTAAAATGTTTATATAGCTCAAGGTATTTGGTTTCATAATAAGCAGTATGCTTTATAATTCCTTCCACAGTTCCACTTTGATTTTCACAATTGGCCATGTAGAATTTTTAGTATTAGAAGTTCTAACCAATTATTAGAATAGAGTACACCTATAAGAAAACGATTAGGGTGATTTTAAGATACATTTATATTGAGACGAAATCAATAACATTTTAAATACTTATGACATTTGTTTTTATATAGTATTAGTTAAAATAACTTGCCAAAGTACGTAGAGTATGTGATTAAAGTTTTGAATATATATTTAAGATATAAAAATAAGAACAAAGTGTCGGGAAAGACCTAATAAAACAAGCTTTTTGTTAGGAAATACTTATTATGACAGTAAACCTTGTTTAGGGAGACCTATTATACAAACTCCAGCCAAATCAACAAATTTCCGCCAAATTGAAAATATCCCGTCCAAATTATTTCCAAAATATAACCAAACCCCTTTTTTGTCTTTTTTGGATCACCTAATTATCTAACCAAACCCTAATCTCATTCTTCCTTCCCAATTCACTTCTTCTTGCATTTTCCCCCAATTTTGAAGAGCACTGAAACCCCAAATTTCGAAGGATAGTGAAACCCCTCAATTAAAGAACGCCTTTAAATTCTTTTCACAAGCAAGCATATCTCTCTTATATGATTTGTGATGTATTTCCTCTTTTTAGAAGAATCTAGTCCGATAGAAATATTATAACTAAATAGTAAAAAATAATTGTAATATAATAAATCTAATAAATCCAATTAGAAATTCTACGTGATGATCTCTAATATTATAAAATTCTATATGTTGACAAAGCATACTTGATGGTTTAACCCATCTTCATCTTTCCCACACTACCAATAATGAGAGGAATACGTAATCAATATCGAAAATATGCATATATCGATCTATCGCCTCATCAGCAAAATCCAGCCCTCTCAAGTTTCAAGTTTCAAGTTTCAAGTCTCAACCAAGAAGGCAACACCCTTCCTTAACTCCCTGCCAGGCTGCCACTCATTCAACACCCTCTCGCCTCTCCCACCCAGACTCCCACTCCTCTCAAGTCTCAACTCAAGCGAACGGCACCCCACTTAGCCACAGAAGCTCCGCCAGCAACCACCACAAGTCCACAACTAACAACCCTAGAAATGCTTGAAACTCGCCTAAATACTGACTTTAATTCGAATTTCTAGACTTGCTGCAATTCTCTGGTGGCGATTTTTAGGTTTGAAATATTTCTGGGTTCCGACTTGATATGCATAGGTGGTTGGTTGTTGCTGCAATGGGCTTGAACTGACCCGACTCGCGCCGGGGCATTCAACACGTCTAGAATTTGAGTTCCTGTTAATTCCGTTTCTCGGCTTCTCCCCTTCCAACTTTCATCTGTCTCCAACACCCGAATATTAAAAAAAAAGAAAGACATCGCCATCCTCTTTTACTCAACTTCTAAACCTTCCTTATTATTTTTGTTGCGTTTATAAGCAAACCTTATTTGCTTTCACACAAATTACATTACCACTACATCAATTGTTTAATTTCAAGTTTCCGATTTAATTGAAGCATCCGCTGCCGAAACTAATTTCAAAGAGATCGCGAAGAGGCGAATGAGAGAGAATAAATAAATGGCGATGTTTAGGATGTAAGTATATTGACTTTTATGAAATTATGTGATTGAATTTCAGATTAAACTTGATTTTATTAATGAATCAACTGGAAATTTACTGGAAGCAGGTCAAAGGATGAAGAGGGCGCCATGGAAGCAATTAAGGAAGCGTTGAAAGCTCTTCGGAAGCGGCATTTGGCGGAAGAGGCTGCTCATGCTCCCGCTATTACCTCTATTTCCAGACCTCTTATTTATCAGGTTCTAACCACCTCTCTCTCTTTTTTTGTGAATGCCATCACTTTCTTTCTTTTATTATTTCCAGGGTTTTGTTATTTGTTGTAAGATTCTAAATTGTAACTGGATATCGAATTTAAGGCTGCTATTTGGAATTGTTATTTGTTAGTGTGCTGACACTATGATGAAATTTTGAAGAATTTAGCTTTTGGGAGCATTATATTATGAGGCTACTTTTATTCGGGGTTCATCGGAATCATGTAGTGGGCTCCTTTCTTTGCCGAGTTTCTTTGATTTTTGACTTGCTTTGAGATTTGAGTTGAACTGAATTGATAATAACCGAGCCGAAAGGAATAGTAATATGTGAGAGTATATGTATAGTCTAGCTCTCAGCTCAGCTAAGCTAAACTGAATGGAATTGAAACGAAGTGAATGGAATTGAAAATAAGTTGGAGAGAATGGACCCTTATTGGCAACTGACAAGTAATTGGCGGAGACAAGCAGTTGAATAAACCTAAACTCAAAGTAGGTTTTAAGCGAATTGTGGCCATGTCACATAATCTCTTGATGCTAGGATCAAGCACTCTCATGAAGGACCTGTGTGGTACTTTAAGGAGAAACCTATCTTTTTTACTCTAAACATTACCTTGTGAGGTTGTACCTTTGTGGCATAAGGCAGAGTGACAGTTGTTAGGGGGTCCTAGTTCTTGGCTTTGCTTGTTGTTTTGAATTATAGCTATTGTGTTTTTTGCTCTTACATGGTTAAAATAGTCGAATTCATACTATGAATTTGATCAAGGAGGTTACGACATCATCACCCACTAGCTTGTAATTTAAGTGATTTGGTTAAATGTTGTCTTTAGGTGTTCATTATTTCATGACTTGTTGAAGTTCACCTCATTAGGTTTAGATATCAAGTGTTAGGTGCACTTGACATTTTTCTTGTTACTTTCTTCTCAATTTGTTTCATCTTGTCTTATATCTAGATTTGTGGAGTCAAGGGTAGCTTTCACCTAGTGGATTTACCTGTTTCTCTTTCCAAATTTGTAACAAAAATTAGTTGTCATCTTTGTTTGAGCCATTTCTTCATTGCTTGTTACCGCTGAAATCTTGCCCATATGAGCTACTTGTAGCTTTGTTTCACTTTGGCGATAAGGTAATCACCAGATTAGCAGGAACACTTTAAGACTATATCTGTCATTCGGAGAAGCAATTATCCTGTTTCTTTCGGATAAAGGAGGAAAGAAAACTGTATCTGCCAATGAAAGTTCCATTGTTCTGTGTAGGAACTATAGCTTTGGTGTTTTCTTCTTAGCAAATAGGGGATATTTTAATTGCTCATTTATGTTGGGACCGATGATGGAGTAACAGTAAACGTTATGTTATGGCCTAGGTTTCTCACACTGAAATCAATAGAAGCAGGAAATAGAATGAGAAGGAAGATGTTGAGTTTTGTATTGCATAAAGGAATCAGTACTAGAGGTCAGCTTTTGAGTGACTGCCACACTCCCACACTACGCTACAATACTACTAAATGATTCTCATTTTTTGGATGACCTACATTTATCACAACATTCTCTATTTATAGCACTAGCCACCTTATTGTCTTCTACTTGATTGGTCCAACACATTCCATTAGGAAATGCCATTGCTGCCCCGTCCTCTTTTGTCTTTTTTGTGCTCTTGTTGCGGCGTGTATACATGTGCTTAATTCGTGGCTTGGGTGGGTGCCTAAAAATACCTCCCTCCTAAAGAGCCATCTTGTCCTCAAGATGGAAGTGAGGAAAGGCTTGTATGACGGCCATAGCATCTTCTCATGTGGCTTCGAAGTCCGGTATATCTTGCCATTTGAGAAGTACCTCTTTGGTGTCTCCTTGAGGATGGTGAGTGGCTCGGATGCCCAACAAGGCCTCGCGTTATGTTGCAAGTACCATGGTAGGTGAGGTGTGAGAGGTGAGGGGGAAGAGGTTAGAAAGAATTTAGTGGGCTGATGGCTAGTTTGAGTTTTGAGATGTGGAAAGCGTGGTGAATTTCGGTGTCGGATAGAAGTTCAAGTTTGTATGCTAATTCTCCAATTCGTTGCAAAATTTTATAGGGTCCATATTATCCGGGTGCAAGCTTTTCATGAGGGCGTTTGACGATAAGGTTGAAGTTTGAGATAAACAAAGTTACATTTTTCTGTTGACCATGGAGTAATTGTACTCGGAGGTCATCAAGTATGGCATCTCGCTCTTGCAACTTAGCTTCCAAGGAGCCCATTGGCGTCTGCCTTTGCCCTATGTGCAAAGGGGGGGGGGATCTTGACCATAAACCGCTTTGAATGGGATGATTTTGGTGGAAGTGTGGGCGGATGTATTATAGTAATACTCAACCCAAGGAAGCCATTTAGCCCATTGGCGTGGCTGATTGCTCGTGAAACACCGACCAAAGATAGGTCTCAACTGTCTTGTTGGCGATCTCGGTCTGCCCATCAGTTTGGGGGTGGTAGACAGTGCTTCTTGTGAGGCTTTTTCCATGGAGTCGAAATAGTTCTCCAGAGGCTCATGAAGACCTTATCCCGATCTGAGAGGTCGGAAGGTAGGAAACTTTGTGCAAGCGCACAATCTCTAGCACAAATACGGCTGCCACCGTCACAGTCGTAAAAGGGCGACATAAGCCGAAGAAATGACCGTATTTGGTGAAACGATCTACAACCACTAGTATAGTGTCGACCCCATGAGACTTTGGAAGTCCTTCTACAAAATCTATTCGGATAGGAAGTGGTTGAAGTAATCCCGCCGGACTCTTAGTCGAGGTCTTGTTTTGTTGACACGTTAGATAAGCTTGTACATAGTTGGCGATGGTTTTGCCCATGCCGTGCCAAAACCATTCTTGAGCCACCCTTAGATATTTCTTGAGTTCGCCCAAATGACCACCAACGGGACTAACATAATAAGCGGAGAAGAATGGCTAATACCACGCGACTTTTGTAAAAGACTCAGCCCTTGTTCCACTGTCAATCCCTTCCATATTTTTTTTGGCCTTGTTCCAAGTCTACGGCAAAACCTTGGACGTAGCTATCTTGGGCCAATTGTTAGGTGAATTTCCTGCCACCTGATCCAATTCTCTTCTATCTCGCCCTAGCAAGGCATCGGCCACTCGGTTCGAAGCTGCAGACGGATAGTGAATTGCGAAATCAAACCCCATTAATTTGGACACCCACCTCACATACTTGACCCCAACTTCCCTTTGTTCAAGGAGATACTTCAATCTCTCGCACAACGAACCTTTGGCCCAATAAATAATGTCTCTATCTTGACACCGCTAAAACAATGGCCATCAATTCTTTTTCATATATCGATTTTAAACGATCTTGTAAACCAAATGTTCTACTTTACTACAAGCAATGCCTGCAACAATACCACGCCTAAACCAAACCCGGAGTCTTCCGCTTCAATGACAAATTCCTTTTCGAAATTTGGTACAGCAAGGACCGGAACCACGGTCATTGCCTTCTTGAGTTGTTCAAAGGCGTTGGTAGCTTCAACATTCCAAGCAAAGTTGTCCTTTTTTAACTGTTCGGTGAGGGAGAGGGAGGGGAGCAGCAATACAACCATAACCTTCCATAAATTTGTCGATAGTACCCCGTCGATTCGAGGAACCCATTTAAATCTTTCGAGTTCCGACTTCCGAGGCAGTGGCCAAGCAATCATAGCCTCAATTATTTCCTTGTCCAACGGCTACCCCTTGGGCAGGAATTCGATGGCCCAAATATGTCACCTCGTGTTGGCCAAACTCATATTTTTTCCGGTTGGCGTACAACTCTTGTGAAGCTAGAGTTTTGAGCACCACAGCCAAGTGACATACATGGGACTCTTATCACAACTATACCCCAAAATTTCATAAAAAAACACAAACAAATTTACAAAGGTAACGTCAAAATACCTCATTCATCAAGATTGAAATGTGGTAGGAGCATTTCTAAGCCCAAACGACATTACTAGCCATTCGTAATGTCCTTCGTGGGTGCAAAAAGTCGTCTTTGACACGCCTTCGGCCTTAACTCGAATTCGATGATGTCTGGACTAACTTGATGTAGATAGCCGACCTATGGCGTACGTGGACTAACTTGATGTAGATAGCCGACCTATGGCGTTCGTCTAGTAACCTATCAATCACCGGGATGGGATATCTATCTAGAACGGTCTCTCGGTTGAGGGTCCAATAGTCAACACAAAATCGCCGCGACCCATCTTTTTTCTTGACTACCAAAATCGGGCTTGAGTTGTTGGATGGTTAGATAATTCCCGCGGAACATTTCCCGGATAAGCCCTCAATCTCATCTTTTTGTACTTGAGGATATCGAAAGGGTCAAACATTCATCGGGTTAGTCCCTTCCTTGAATGTGATAGCATGCTAAACCAGTGGGCAACTCAAAGACTTACTTGTAGCGAGCCAGTAGCCCTTCCGGTTGGTTCCTCTCTCTTCAGCACACCCCCCTCAAGGTAGCTCAATTCCACTAAGACTCCCTCCCCTTCGCCACACAAGGCTCGTAGCATGGCCTTGAGAGAAGTTTGCGTACGACTTAAGGAGGGATTTTCCATTAACTTCACTTGCTGCCCGTCCACCCAAAAACTCATCGATTGGTGTTTCCAGTTGGTGGTACCTTCCCCGTATACCGAGTATGACACTAGAATTACCTAACTTAAGTGGTAGGAAATCTTCTAATATCGATACCCCATGAGGTTCCAACCGTACTCCTTCACAACAACCACGCCCCATGACTTTAGCTCCATTGCTCAGTGACACCCAAAATTCCTTGTGTCCGATTACAGGAACCCAAGACCCTAACCGTGGAGACAAAGTTGTGGGTCGCCCAAGGGTCGATTATCACCAAGACATCATTCGCCTATTTTACCTCTCTATTTCATCGCTTTCGGGTTAGTGAGTCCAATAACCGAGCATAGAGAACCTTTAAATATGTTAACCTAAGTGTTTTCTTCGATCTCATCACTTTCTTTCTCCTCCTCCTCTTCTCGATCAACCTTGGTTTCTCTGCCTATTGTCAAACTCAATTCGTTGTTTTGGCATTAATGGTGAACCTCCCACTTCCCATCACGCTTGAAGAACATTCCGTTCTCTCGTCGGAAATGAAATTCTTGATGGAGAGCCGCCGAACTCTTTCATACTCTGCGTGGTGGTGGGTGGTTTAGAGGGAAGGGGTTGAGTGATGGAGGTAGAAGAGAATCTGGATTGTGAGGGTGGCTTAGTGATGGGTTTTAAATATATGTCACAAGTGCATTGCAAGTACGGGTTGAATCCACAAGAGACATGTTTTCATTAAATTAAGGATTTATCAAATAATAAAAAGTCTAGGGCATTAGTTCAGTCCACCATGCGTATACTAATCAAAGGGGTTCAAGTAACTAATGATTTCTAGGTTGAGACAACAAATGTTAATCCTATTGTCGGGTCTTAACGCTCATAATTCAACGTATGCGGTACGATCGCGAACATAATCAGAATTACTAGTGTATTCTAGGCCTCTAAAAGTAAGACGGATTTGTCCAAATAATCATTAAACATACGCAATTCATAAAACTGGCCACTAACATAATTCACGGATTAAGAACGAATCACACTAAAACTGCTCTAATCACAGCCTAAATACTATAAGAAACTCAAAGAATAATCATGGTATACACACGGCTTCCCTCCCTAAACCCTAGACTAAAAATCTACTCACTCATGACTAAAGTAACAAAAGCAATAACCTTTAAAAGATTCATACTTTGAAGCATCTAATAATAAAGAGAGCAAATACTTGAAAGTAATAAAGAACAATGGAAGAAACAGTTACCAAATGTAAGGAAAGGTAAGAACTTGAATTAAACTTGAAATGATCTCCAAAGTATGTAAATTAGTGAGAAAACTAAGAGTTTAATGAAACTAAGATAAGCAAAAAATGATGTTCAATCCATAATTACATCTTATTTATAGTTATAAGTTTAAACCTACCTAAAAAACGGATAAAAATGCTCTCCCGAAAAATCACCCGGACGCACCTCGGCACCTCGCCCGGTCGACTGGGCGGATATAACTTAGGAATATTGGGAAAACCGACCAAAACACGCTCTCGCCCCACATCTAGCACATTCGCGCGAAAAATCATCATGCCCTGTCGGGCGGCCCTCGCCCGGGCGGAGGGCGGAAAACTGACGAAACTGGGTCAACTTGCAAAGGTCATATTCCTAAACTAGAACTCCGTTTGGGGCGTGTGAGCTATCATTGGAAAGCCCTTGAAGTCTAGTTTCCAACCCACCGGGAATTTCTTGATTATCAATTTTCTATCAAAAGTTATGATGAAAATAGTGAACATGTGTCAGTTCTGGCACTTCTATCATCAAGTCTTTGCTTCTTCTTCCTCAAAATTGTTCCAAACGGATGCATTGTGATCCTTGTATAAGCTACCTTCATCCTTAATGATTCATATACTAGATCTTTGATAATTATGATCAAATTTGTATCAAAATAACCTGAAAATGATCGAAACACGCAAACGGGGAGTGGTAGAGTACAACCTGTGTAATTCATGCTATTATGCACCTAATTGCTCTAAAATAAGTTCTAAATGCATCTAAAAACTATATATAAATGTGATGCATCAGTTTGTTGTTGGGTTAATGACTGTTTTGGGTTGTGAGGGATTATAAGAGTAGTTGGGCCGGACGGCCCGGACCAGAGTATGAGGTGGATTATAAGAATGGGGGTTATGAGGTGGGTTATAAGAATTGGTGGCCCGCCCAAAAGAGCTCCCTTTACTTTGCTGCACATATTTGGACTTAATGACTGTTTTGGGTTGTGAGGGATTATAAGAGTAGTTGGGCTGGACGGCCCGGACCAGAGTATGAGGTGGGTTATAAGAATGGGGGTTGTAAGAATTGGTGGCCCGCCAAAAGAGCTCCCTATACTTTGCTGCACATATTTGGACTTAATTTTAAGTGCCAATTCCATGGCTTGTTCAAGACCCCTAGGGCCCATTAACCTCATCTCAGCCTTTATCTCCTTCTTTAGCCCATTAATGAATTGTCCAAGAGCAACGGCCTACGGTGCAGTGACCTCAATGAAGCTCCGTCGGTACTTTGCTACCCCTCCGTTTTGTTCCAAGGCTAACCATTGCTCGTCAGCCGACTTCGTACAAAATTATCGAGTAGCATGTAACGGAGGTCATCCCACCGGCGGATTGGGTGGCGGCGATTCTCCCATTGGTACCACAACAACACCTCCCTATTAAAAACCACCACCGCGGCGCCCATTTTCTCCTCCTCCGTGAGGTTGTAGAAAGAGAAAAAACGCTCGGCCCTCATTATTCATCCGTCTGGGTTCTGGTTCCTCACAGGTAGGCATGTCAAGTTATTTGTGTCTCCAACCGGATGATCCTCCTTGGTTGAAGCTTCCTTGAGGTGGGCCACCCACTCTTCCATTGAAGGTACCACCTTGACCACCTCCGGGTCGAAAAACCACACGTCCCCTGTTTACCGCTGCCATCAGTGCCCTAATATCGTCCCGGAGCTTTCCTTGTTCGTCGGTAAGCTGTGTCGCCACCTTGGCTATCTCCTTTCTCACTTGTTTGTTAGATTCTTCCATGTTCACCTTTACAAGCTCTCCAACCTTTGCTTGAAGATTTTGCCTCCATGCCTCTGCTTCTTTATGGACACTCTCTCTGAACTTGTTAAGCTCTAGCTCCAGCGTGTCCATCCTCTGGCTTTGGGTTGGCCCCATGATGTTCCCAAGAAAGATGGCTCGGATACCAAGTTGTTATGGCCTAGGTTTCTCACACTCTGAAATCAAGAAAAGCAGGAAATAGAATGAGAGGGAAGATGGCGAGTTTGTATTGCATAAAGGAATCAGTATAAGAGGTCAGCTTTTGAGTGGCTACCACACTCCCACACTACACTACAATACTACTAAATGATTCTCACTTTTTGGATGACCTACGTTTATCACAACGTTCTCTATTTATAGCATTAGCCACCTTATTCTCTTCCACCTGATTGGTCCAACACATTCCCCCTCGTCCTCCTTTGTCTTTGCTGTGCCCTTGTTGCGGCGTGTACACACGTGCTTAATGTCGTGTGCGTGGCTTGGATAGGTGCTTAACACATTACTAGCAATAATAGCATGGAAAAATATGCATTGTTTAAAGTTAGTTCAGTCATTCATTGTCTTAAATCTCAAAAGACTTTTGTTTAAAACTATGACCTTGGTGAAGAGAATCATCCCTTAGTCCATCATCAACGCAAACCTTGCATAGAAAACATTTCTGAATGCACAAGATTGTGAAGTTTGAACCTTCCTCAACCTTGACAATCCTTTGACGACATGTTTATCAACACCAACACTTAGAATCTTAGATGAGGTACCCTTTGCTAGCAGATTATCACAGAGTTACCCATAAGAGCTCCCTGTAATTTGGTACTTTCTCATCACCTTATGTGGTTTTGAATTCCTTAGACATAAGCAATCATCTTCTTTTCTACTTCACATCCTTTACAAAGCAGTGTGCTCCTTGTCTCTTGTGTTGGCCTTCACTAGAATGTCTCCCCTTGGGTATGGATGCTCAACTCGCGTGACAACTTTGCCATAGTTGTGATACCATAAACCACGAGTAAGCCTTCTATATAATCAGAGGATGTTCGAAGGCACAATCAGGAGGTCTTTTTATATTCAATCAACCACTGTGGGGCTATATTGGCCCATGGGGTGGAAGTACACCAACAAGAAACGGGTGAGATTAATCTGTCTCCTTATATCCTTGCAAATCCATCTTTGATGCTGGAAGTACTCCAAAAAATTAGTGAGTTAGCCCAGTTAGGCCTCTACTTTAAGGCCCAGTTGGAATAGTTTTTTACATGTTTCTAGTTCTTTAATCTTTTGGATGATGATGTGACTGAATGTTGTATCTATCTGAAGGGCTCAGAATGGAAAGAGAAAGCAGAAAAACTAGAGCTTGAACTTCAACAATGTTACAAAGCTCAATCTCGACTATCTGAGCAGCTTGTGGTTGAAGTTGCGGAGGGCCGAGCTGCCAAAGCTTTAATTCAAGATAAAGAAACTGCTGTAGCTAACTTGGAAAAAGAGGTTACTCAGCTCAGGTTAGCCACTGATGTTTTCCAACATGAAGTTTTGGTATTTTACTATGAGTTCTAGCAGTTTGTTTGGATATTAAATTGGTGTATCATGAACTGCTTAAGCAATGAGTGCTCAGAGTTAAAGAAGCTTTTAGACGAGAAGACTCAGGGTTTAGAATTGCTGACAAGTGAGAACCAGGAGCTGAAAAGACAGCTTGAACAGATTAGTGAGAAAGCAAAAAATGCAGAAGCTGAAAATAAAATGTTGGTTGATCGTTGGATGCTTCAGAAAATGCAGGATGCTGAACGCATCAATGAGGTATTTATTGCTCAATACTTGCTTCAAGAGGGACTGAACTGAATTTTTTTGACCATAGTTTGTTTGGATTTCTCTATATATCTCGACCGCTTTTAATGTTTAAGACCATGAAAGGCTACTTAATCATGCAAAATTTTGTTATTCGACTAAACTTATTAATTTCCATTGACCATGAATGTACATTTCTTATCGACTTGAGCTTCGCAACCCCCTTTGTGCCGGATGACTGAAAAACTACTACTTTTGTCCCTTCTTGCTTCCCCCATTCCCATTTTCTTACTTTTTTTGGGAAGACATTTTCTTACTTTTTAAGGACTTGTATTAAGTGCGTAGAAAGTACTCTGTGTGCGGGCTAGGAGAAAAGTAGAGAGACATTGCGAGAAATCGAGAATCATGCCATCTAAACAGGAAGTGGACCAGTCTTTTAGAGACAAACTAATAAAGAAACTCGGGCAATCTTTAATTGATGAAGGTTGTCTTCTGAAGACTATAAAATAATCTATACGGATTTTTTGGGTCAGTTTTTCCGATTGGTAGTGGTTAATGCTTCTTTATTAATGGATTATATCAAATTGTCAATCCATGGTCACAAGGCTATACCATCCAGACTGAACAAATTTGAAAAAGTATCTTAATAGACTACTTTTCAACTTTGGTTATGATGGCTCATATCTCTCCAAACTTTCTTTTTGGATGTGAAGTAGTTGGCCAATTAGTCATCTGTTGGAATAAGGGTCGTGTCTAAACATCCTCTTTGCAATTGTAGGGGCAAGGGCACATGGCTACAAGTCTTGTATTTTGATCGTATGGGAAATTCTGCTTTCATAATTTCTATCTTACTGTGCCTTAGGCAGGATATATTCTTATCATTTGAGGCATGTGTTATAGTTGGGAAGACTATGCCAACCAATCAAATAAATTATCGCTAAAAGGGCAATACATCTTCATTTGATCTTATTTGATCCATGCTCTAGTTGGTGTCATCGTCTTTTTTCTTTCTGCTGTCCATTTGTTAAAAGTTGATAGTCAATGGTAAGAAACTTCTCAATGTACAGTGATGAAATAGCCTTTTATAGATCTGCCCCATAGTCCCTCTGTCCCTTTTTGTTTGTTCTATTTTCCTCTTTGGAACAGTCCCTAAAGGATTGTCTCATACTTGAAATGACCATGTGTGTCCACTACTTTACTCACGTTCACTACATCTGGTCCCACCACATTTGTCTCTTACTTGATATAGCCTATTGGCAATTGCAACACCTAATGCCTCAAACGAAATGTAAATAATGGCAAATGAGTATGCGGAGCCTTATCTTTTCCCTTGTATGTTAGACGAAAGCAAAGGGAAGATCAATTGGTAATATCAAGGTTGATGCCTGTGTGTTCATCTCTTTGAATAATTGTATGAAGGCAAAAGAACAAAAGAATGGGAGATCAGGAGAGCACCTGTTCCTTCCCTTGTTTAACATGCTGAGGCTTCCGTTGATTATAAAAAAGTTCATTACATAGATGTTGAAGTACCTTTCTTCTTTCTCCAAATGTACCATTTAATTCCAGTTTGTACTTTCGCAAGCAAGTTTAGGTAAGCAAGAAAAGGTATAGTAAGAATTTGAAAAGTTCGGGGATGCATGAATACATACGAGCGTGGGTTCAATCTTCATCTGACGGCGAAGGGATGAGTAAAGTTGTTAGAAGTCTTTCATGTCTTTGTTGATTGTGAGAGTAATCTTGTTTCCATCTTTTGGGGAAATAGGCTATAGAAAATTTCATATGGTCATTATGGGCAAGGTACACATGGTTTTCCATGCACAAATTATCACATAAATGACCGCTCATATGCTCACTCAGATGATTTTTTTCGCTGTGAAGGGGTGGGGGGCAGGTTGGTGTGTGAGTTGAGGACAGATCCTTCTTGGATCTCAGTCAATTCTTAGAAATTTTGAAAGTACGTTCCTGGTTCCCATGTTAAGAAAAATAATAATCATCGTAATCTCGTTCTCCTTGTGAAGTGAAGTTAATTGCTCAATCAACTTGAATAATCTGTACAAGGCGTAGTATTCCATTAGTTGTTTTCTTTAAGAAGTGAATACGGTCTGCATCAGCTATCGTTGTCATTTATAGTTGCCATTTTAAATTTATTTGCAGAGATTTAAAGCTCTATTCATTTTGTTTTAGGCAAATGCTCTTTATGAGGACATGCTTGAACAAGTTAAGGCCAGCAGTATACAGCAACTTGCTCGCCAACAAGTTGATGGTGTTGTTCGTCAAAGTGAGGAAGGAGCTGAGTATTTTGTGGAATCAACGATTCCCACTACTTGCAAGAATAGAATCCATGCACATGATGGGGGTTGTGCTTCCATTTTCTTTGAGTATAATTCAGCCAAATTGGTCACTGGAGGACAGGATCATTCTATAAAGATGTGGGATACGAGCACGGGATCATTAAGCCGCACTCTTTATGGTTGCTTGGGCTCTGTTCTCGATCTCACTATTACCCATGATAACAAAACTATTATAGCAGCTAGTAGCTCAAATAACTTGTATGTCTGGGATGTGAACTCGGGCCGAATTCGACATACACTTACTGGACATACTGATAAAGTATGTGCTGTAGATGTGAGTAAAGTCTCCAACCGTCATGTTGTTAGTGCAGCTTATGATCGAACTATAAAAGCCTGGGATTTGCAGAGAGGTTATTGCACTAATACAATCATTTTCCCGAGCAATTGCAATGCCATTTGTTTCAGTATGGATGGAAGAACAATATGCTCTGGCCATGTTGATGGAAATCTGAGGCTTTGGGACATACAGTCCGGTAAGCTTCTGAGTGAAGTTGCTGCCCATTCTCTTGCTGTGACATCAATCTCTTTATCTCGAAATGGAAACACAATTTTGACTAGTGGTAGAGATAATGTGCATAATCTGTTTGATATGAGAACGCTCGAGGTTTACGGGACATTGAGAGCGAGCGGAAACAGAGTGGCGTCTAACTGGAGCAGATCATGTATCAGTGCAGATGATAGTTATGTTGCTGCCGGATCTGCTGATGGATCCGTACATATATGGTCAATACAGAAGGGAGACATAGTAAGCACTCTTAAGGAGCATGGATCTTCTGTTTTGTGCTGTACTTGGAGTGGTCTAGGAAAGCCTTTGGCGACTTCTGACAAGAATGGAGTTATTTGCACTTGGATGTGATGCATTTTATGTCTGTTTATGGCGTTACACTTGTTCTTGAAGGTGTCTTAATCATTTCTAATTGGAGCTGATAGGCGAGCTTAGAAGTCTTAGATGGGTTATGTACATGAATTATATGTTTTCCTACCATGTACAGTTATTTCCTTCTCCTAAAGTGATATTTCATCTTTTCCGCAATACTTGCAACATTTGTATAGTAACCACTATTCATCTATCAATCTTATGTTATATTTTTTCACAAGTTTATAAGAAAAAACTATAGTCAAGTGGGGTCTTATTTGATTCGTCTTAATGCATTCTATTGTGATATCAACTTTTTATAATTTTTACTTATCAATAATTAAAAATATTAAAGTTCAAAGTATTGTATTGGATAGTTTGCAAACAAGAAATGTTGCTAGTATTGCGAAACGGAGGAAGTATTTTTCCCTATGATTATATGATTTGTTCTCCTGCAATGTACATTTATTACTCCACCCTTTGGATTTAGGGTTAACAAGTTCTCCCTCCTTCGCTTTTGGGCACTATTCCTTCAATGTACAGTTATCAAAAGTGTCGTTTGGTTATTTATCATGAAGATAATGATCTTTATTTTATTTACAAAAAATATTGCTGATATATGTAAATACATATATCAGTTATATACTTGGCATTTCTCCAATTCAATTCGCCAGTCTGATCTTGTGTGTACGTAGGATTTTAATGAGATAAGTATCTTATTATGCCGTCCATGCAATTTCCTTGATAATATAGTCATGTGCTCTGCTTCAGCTTTCAAGGTAAAGATTAAACCTTTTTTAATTAAAGGAAAATCACGCTTTAAAAGGTCGAAGTTACAAAACAGCAAGTATACCGACTTGGTTGGCAAAAGCTACCAATCTACACAAAGAGAATGAATGGACAGCAAAAGATGCTCAATTACTTAGATATTGTGCTTGATTTTGACTAGAGTTACAATTCATTAACCCTAAAGTTATCCAACCCCAAATTTTATGACAATAATAAAATCCAATCCCAAATTCTATGAGTACGGTTAATTTCGAGCTGACTTCAAAAATCTAACGGAATATGATATAATCTAGCATTATTCGAAGTATACTTTGATTTGACATCGAAAAGGACGCATCCAATACTCGAGCCGCCACGACTTGAACTCGAAACCCAACCTCATATGACCCCGAATGGATAAAGAATATGAACCTCACCTATCAGAGTCATATTTGCAGTCTGTAGATATTAGATAAGAACATGACCGAAAAAGATCATCTCAAACTCAACCCCGTCATTCAAATGGACACCTCTACTCAACTCTAGCCTACTTGATAAGTCTCATGTCATACATGCTTAGCCAATTGTGGTAAGTGGTAACACTTCTAACTCCAACTCAACAAACATTCATAGGAACAATCAATTCAAACCACCCACTTAATTTGCCCGGATATAAGTTTAACTAGGTTCAATTAAGATTAGAGAGCATCGAAGGCACGGAAAGCCTTGTAAAAGAGCATGTTCATTGTTCACCACCGATAATTGGTTCTGTTGTGATACATTATATGAAGCTAGAAACATTGACCTCAGATTCCAACAAATATTCATTCAAAATCTTATTTTTAAATAATTAAGATTACTGTAAGGTTTGAGTCTCAATCAATTCATTCTTTGTTGAGTTTAATCTTAGAATTCTAGCTGAAGAAGTAATTACCAGCCAACACACTACACTAGCTTGCTTCTACAAGCAATACCATCATCATAACCCTGTTACTAAATCAGTAAATCTATCTATATGGCAGGTGGGTTTTTCAAGGTCGGATTTGATTGTTAAAACAATGAACGTAGTATTATGGATTGTTGGATATAAATGATATCGGTATTCCATGATAGTAACCCTCCATTACAACTAATTGATCATTAAACATTACTTTATCCTACTTTTGGTTCCTTATTTTTTTTAGATTCACACCAACATTATGAGATCTTTTTTTGACAAGTAACATTACGAGATCTTGTTAGTTGTTACTGCAGTTGTTGAAAACGTGTATTGGAGACCGTATAAAGTCAAACGAAGAAAATGATTAGGGATGTAGAGAGTACTTTTTTAAGAAGTAGATTACAATGTTCTTTTAGTACATTGCGTAAGATGATTTTTATCTAGAGATGTGATTATGGACTAACAAGTTTAATTCTAAAAGCATGGAGACCAGTAGATTTCTCGTTGTTATACACTGCCTCCTTCGCCTCCATTCAAAATTTCAATTTCATTAATTTAAAATCAAATTTAGAAAATTTAACCATGTATTCTCATTATTATACATCTGATAAAATTGATAGCCATGTTGGATCATGTTATATTCGTTTTAATGTACACATTTAAAATGCCAACTTTTTACATTTTATATATTATAAAATATTGATGATCAAGATGGTGTATTTTAGACCGTAGAGAGAAGTTAAAGAAACTAGAGACGTACAATATAACCAACTAAAATTTCCACATTATTGAATAGTTGATGCTTATGATCGAAACAACACTTCTTGATAACGGTGGTAATAATTAGAAAGAAAAGTTCGATTCATTTGTTTAATTGCTCCATTGAATTTATTAGGTCTAGCCGCCTTGGTAATAATGTTGGTGGAGATCACGTCTATCTTATTCCAAATGCGCATGCAATTGCAAATACAGTTTGGAGGTGTCTCAAGCTCACTTTTGGAATTATAGGATATTGATTACGAATTCAGGGCTTCAAGCGTATAGCTTATTAAAACTCCAATTGAATGCATGAAACATTATTGCTTCTCTAAATTGGCATCTCATTGAAGTGATTCTTCTTCATGCTAGAACAGGAAAATTCTATATCTATACCAAGAGGAAGTATAAACATAAATTTATATGTTTCCAAATTACTCGGCCAATATAATTATATAAGCTCCGTCAAAATTCAGACATTATGCACGTGAATTCATTTCAACTTAAAAAGTAAGACTTAAATCATTTCAACTTTAAAAATAAGATCAATTGGCATCATCAAACAATCAGTTTAATCAGTACAAATTTGTTCCAATCACGTAAAATCAATTTCAATCAATAATAATCATTTTAATTATATCATAAGGTCAGGCCCGTATTTGGGGCAGGGCAACTGGGGCAACCGCCCTAGGCCCACAGAAAAAGCCCTATGTTCCTTGTTTTCATTGCATTAGTAACATAGTACTTGCATGTTGGCAAGTTGGTCGATTTTCATGCGCTAGAAATCAGAACATCCACATGGGTTGCGAGTTCGAGTAACTCAACCCCTTTTTTCTTTATTTCTTTTTCTAACTTCCTTTTTCTTTCTTCTTTTATTATTTTTTTCTGTAGTTTTTTTTTCTTCTAACCTCCTTTCTCTTTCCCAACCTTTTTCTTCCTTTTCAAAGTTACATTTTATTTCCACAAACTTTTTAATTCCTATTCATATAGCATATTTTACTTTGTTTTAATAAATATGGGTATATGTTTAGCTAAATTTATAAGATATCTTATGTTGGTTTTTAGTGTCATCCGCATATTATACAAATTACTTAATTATTTATCAAAAAAAAACGTGTATAAGACACCCATGAAAATTAACATATTATTGAAATATCTAAACTTTGATACGATTTGAACTTAATCCAAATTTTAATATTAACATATTTCACACAATTAAATTTTAGGCCTCTAATATTATTTCGCCCATAGGCCTTCGAAATCTCAGATTCGGCCCTGCATAAGGTGAAATGGATAGAGATTATTACTTTTGGGTTTAGGGAAAGCAAACTTCATATATATATTGAAAATTATGTAAACAATCAGTACCTATGAATATTATAAAGTCGTTATTAGAATATCAATTTTATGTCAAATTGAATTACGTGAATAGTGTCAAGTTAGATTTTTTTCAAGCCGTAATAAGAGTATCAATGTTATTTATAATATAAATCTTAATACTATTATGTTTATATTAATATCATCATTAGATATATTGACATCAGATATAAATTTTTTATATTGATAATATGATTAGCATTATTATTTATTCTTACCATATCATTTCTCTTGTGTAAAGTATCAATAATATTATTATTCTAAATTATAGTAATATTATTAATATTCATAATAGCAATATTAACTATAACAATAATAGTAATTAAAATTGAATTTAGATAAGCTGAAACTAATTAAGTTGAACTTAACTTAGTTGAAATGGAAAAGTAAATGTCTTTGCCAGCAAGTGAAAAAACATAAAAGTCCTAAAGGTTTCTTTAACCGCCTTGAAAACTTCCTTAATACAATGTTGTATAAAGACGATTCAGTTTTTGTTAGCCATGTAACAGTTAGGTGAATAGTTGTACTTCGCTAAAATTATGTGAACTGAACTAACCTGAACTTACATCAGTTCCTCCAAACAACCGGTCTAAAAAGTATTTAAGTTATTCTGAGACCCCTCTTTCTTGGAGAACTCGTACAATTTCCCTATTGTATTACACAGGTTGAAAACCACCCTGACAAAAATGCTATTTTGTCCATAGACACAATCGAGAAACAACATGGGAAGGAGTTTGCATAAGAAGAAAAAGGACAATTGCAGTTACAGATGTGTTATAGCTATTGAAACAAACTCTGGCGAAATGTAAAATGGTTGTCATTCCCATTCTTACTCATCCAAATAACTCACGTATTTCCATGCCCAACACACTTTGTTTCTTTAACCCATTCCCATCACCACCGAGAGATAAAACAGCATTGAAAAATGACAGAAAAAATAATAGTAACGAATACACAAAGTTGAACCATAAAGTTGCCTAACTATTATCAAAAAGTTTAACAAGTTGTATGGCTATGGAATATAATGGTCGTCATCCCATAACAATAAGGGGCATTTTTCCTATGTAAGCACTAGTTACTTGTTATTAGCAATAAGAAACTTTCCCCTACTAGCCCTAGAGGGGGCAAATTATTGGGGATCGAGTGCATCTCATAGTAAAGTCAATTGCGTATTCACAAAAATGATAAAATAGGATAATACTTCATTCGTCCCATATTAGTTGCAACACTTTCTATATATGGTTGTCCCATATTAGTTGCAACACTTCTATTTTAGACATAGACCCACTAATATTTTATTATATATCACCCAACTAATATACCCCACTCATTCATTGATTTATGTGAAAAACATTAAAATACTACTCCCTTACTCTATCAACTTCTTAAAAGTACCATATCACTTTCTATCACATTAACTTTTACAATAAATTAATATAACATACACTCTACTCTATTAACTTCCTAAAACTATGTGCACAAGCTATTGTTGCAACTAATATGGGACGGAGGTAGTACAAAATTAAATCAATCTTTACTAAGATTAAGTTGATAATTTTACAAAAGAGTTTTTAAAAAACTTATGTATTTTTAGTAAAAGTATGAAAAGTTTCAAACTCAAGTGACGTTCAACTTTATTACAAAGTTAGTAGTTTAACCCATGAATAAAAGTGTGTATTATATTTGATTTAATAAATAGAATAGGGTAGACTTACAGGGTCAAGATTAGGTTAGATTAAAACGACTTTTATAAGATATTGTATTAGATAATCGAGACAATGCAAGATCATGTCACTGTAGATCAAATACTTTTCTTTAGAGAAATGATGGTAACAAAAATCATGTATAATTAAGTTTTTATGTGGACTCACTCTCTTGCCTATACATATATCTTTACTCTTCTATTAATCTGTCCATTATCCTCTTGCTATTAGCCTGCAACCTTGCTGATTTGACACGCTATTGGCATGTAATAAGGTGGCTCATCAATGACTTGACCCTCTAGTGACCAGCAGTCTCGCACCAACCCAACCCGCCCCAGTCAACAACTACCTAGGTTATCTAGTGACGAGCTATCCAGCTCGGCTTTGTATCAGTGCTTGTCGTAGCTAGAATTATTGTCAATCCAAGTCAAATGGCAAAGCCAAAAAGACGGCAAGCGGATGTCCAAGAGTCTAGCTTATTATGATAATCAATTAGAATTAGACATAAGTCCGAGTTTGATTGATTCTTAATTCTGTACAAATAATTGATGTAATAGAACACAATTAATAGGTCTACCCTCTCTTCTTTTTTCCGTCGGTTAAAGCTTAAATTCCACTCCATATAATGTGAACTCCAAAATTTATAGAAATTTCACTTCCAATCAGTAGACATCTTGTACACACTTAAGAAATAAGCCATCATGCACACTCTCTTCTTAGGTTGATTAAGTCCGAGTTTGATTGATTCTTAATTATGTACAAATAATTGATGTAATAGAATACAATTAATAGGTCTACCCTCTCTTCTTTTTTCGGTCGGTTAAAGCTTAAATTCCACTCCATAAAATGTGAACTCCAAAATTTATAGAAATTTCACTTCCAATAAGTAGACATCTTGTACACACTTAAGAAATAAGCCATCATGCACACTCTCTTCTTAGGTTGATTAAGTCCGAGTTTGATTGACTCTTAATTCTGTACAAATAATTGATGTAATAGAATACAATTAATAGGTTTACCCTCTCTTCTTTTGTCCGTCAGTTAAAGCTTAAATTCCACTCCATAAAATGTGAACTCCAAAATTTATAGAAATTTCACTTCCAATAAGTAGACATCTTGTACACACTTAAGAAATAAGCCATCATGCACACTCCCCCGCAAAATATACCAGCTCTCTTGTTAAGTTGTTCAAACCTAGAAGGCACCTTCATTTACTTTAATAATTGCCCACCTTTTGTATGTCATGTTTCTCCAACACACATCTATAAATACCTCTTCTCTTCTCCTAATTGATCCATTAACCATACAGTTCTCATCATCAGAAGAAATCACAAAGCCAAAGAAAACCAAGTATGGGTCACGAGATTAAGTGCATATTACTTGTATCCTTAGCCTTAGCAATGGCCATCAGCCTCTCAGAGGGGTTCGATTTCCACGAGAAGGACCTAGAATCCGAGGATAGTTTATGGGACCTATATGAGAGGTGGCGTAGTCACCATACTGCGTCGAGGAGCCTCGATGATAAACAAAAGAGGTTTAATGTGTTCAAGGAGAATGTGAAACATGTTCATAAAGTTAACAAGATGGACAGGCCTTATAAGCTTAAGTTGAACAAGTTTGCTGACATGACAAGCCACGAGTTCCGTAACCACTTTGCTGGGTCTAAGATCCATCACCACCGGATGTTCCAGGGCAAGAATACTAGCAGCACTGGAGGCTTCATGTATGCAAATGCTGATAATGTGCCTCCATCCATTGATTGGAGGAAGAAGGGTGCTGTCACACCTGTTAAGAACCAGGGCCAATGTGGTAAGTATGAAGTTACTTGTTCATCTGAGTTTTGCTATATTAATATCATCGGATAGACATTCTAGTAATATATATTGCTTAATTCGGAATCATGCTAATTATGACAAGACTTGGAAGAAGCTTTTGACACTAATTATCAACTTCAACGTAATTACAGCCGGTTTGATAGCAGGTAATAAGTACTTAATTGGCAATGAATTTATACATGAATTTGTCAAGAAAGTCTCGTGCCAAAGCTCATGGTAATGGAAATTTATTCAGCAAACAAGGTATTAAGGAAGAACAAGCATTACCATGGACATTGACATGAGAATTTCTTAACAGATTTACTATATTCATTGCCATTACAATTATTCAATACCATCTACAAAATGGCTGTTAAAGGGCTGAGATGAGTCCATCACAAAGATAACAAATTCATCCAAATGAACTTTCCTTATTTGCTAAAATATTGTGCTCTTCACAGGGAGTTGTTGGGCATTTTCAGCAGTTGTATCAGTTGAGGGTATAAACCAAATTAGAACAGGGAAGCTGGTTGCCTTATCTGAACAAGAGCTTGTTGACTGTGACACTGTAATGAACCAAGGCTGCAATGGCGGTCTAATGGACATGGCGTTCGATTTTATCAAGCGAATGGGTGGCCTTAACACTGAAGAAAACTACCCTTACACAGCTGAAGACGGAAAGTGCAATAAATTGAAGGTATTACATACTCCGTCCATAGTTCACCACCTTCATCCTTGTAAGTTGTAATTAAACCAGTCCACCATCAACTTAACACCAATACAATGGCAGATGGATGCTCCAAAAGTATCAATTGATGGGCATGAGGATGTACCTGAGAATGATGAGGCTGCTTTGCTCAAAGCTGTTGCAAATCAACCTATATCTGTGGCAATTGATGCAGGCAGTCAAGACATGCAGTTCTATTCAGAGGTAAATATGTATATACATGTATAATATACAGTTGAAATTGTGCATTCTATAGAATTGATATTAGTTTTGAAAATGATATTGATAATTAAACTATAAAAACAGGGGGTGTTCACAGGAGAATGTGGGACAGGATTGAATCATGGAGTCGCAGCTGTGGGCTATGGAACTACCCTCGACGGTACCAAGTACTGGATTGTGAAGAATTCATGGGGAGAAGAATGGGGCGAGAAAGGCTACATCAGGATGAAGCGTGGTATCTCTGATAAAGAGGGATTGTGTGGAATTGCAATGGAAGCCTCATATCCAATCAAGAACTCTTCCGAGAATCCTTCATCTTCTGAGCAGGGTTACTCCAAGAAGGATGAACTTTAAACCAGATTCAGAGATGTTTGGTTTCTGTGTTTGATGCACAATGACTCAAAAACTTTTATGGGATTTGTAATTTGAATTATACTTCATTTCAATTGTTGGTGGAAATTTAGTAATCTGTTTAGCAATGAAATAAAATGTGTGTCTATATACTCAAAGATCAATGAAAATAGCATAGTATGGTTTCATAAATACGAATTCTCAGAAGTATGCTTCAACAGAGTATTGTTCAGATACAACTCTATGAGCTTGGCCAGAGACTGTTTGTTGTAAACTAAAGTGTAAAAGAAAATTGAAGATAAAATAAGCAAGTATATGATATAGTTATTATTGATGAAAATAAAGGGAGCATTAGCCGTAGCATTTGATGGGGTCATTGCAGCCCTTAGCAGCAGACTGTTTATCACCAAAACGGCCACCCTTAGCGAGATACTGCTGGTGATATTCCTCTGCGCGGTAAAATCTCTTAGCAGGGAGAATCTCAGTAACAATCTGCCTGTCCTTTAGTTCCAACTGCTTGGCTTCCTTGGATTGTTGAGCTAGATGTGCTTGAGTATCATTGTAGTAGTATATCCCAGATCGATACTGAGTTCCTACATCACCAGCCTAAGAGCACACAAGTATGGCGTAATTAGCAACAATATATGCCTAAAAGATGCAAATACAGATCCAAGAAGCCTTCTAGTCTCCTAAGTAACAATATTATAAAGTCTAAATGAAGGACAGAGAGGACTCTAAATTGCAAGGTCGGACTTTAACTATGATCTTTAACCGACAGGCTCATGAGCGCCCAACACTAACAGTAACAAGTGTTCACAAGGAGGCAAGCAATGATACGGCATGTGTGTATTCCACACACAAGAAACACAAAAGGACACATACTCTAGTTTCCGAAATCCGAATGGGGTTTCCTATAAAGCTTAGGAGGATATGAATGAAAGAGTAAAGGAGTGATCAAGTTGCCTAATATTGCAAATCTACTATACTCTAGTTTTCCATGAAATAAGGCTACATCCATTTATATTGTTTGTTTCATCAAGTATCTTACATTCGAGAACTCAGAATTCAGAAATCAGAATTAAGAATGGCATAGTAATACAAAAGAAAAAGAAGAAGAAGAACCTGACGATTGAGAGTGGTAGGATCATGGCGAGACCAAAAGAGATGAAGAAGATTAGTATATGGGCATATATTCGGGTCAAAATGAACCCGAACCACTTCAGCATGGTTAGTAGATCCGGAGCAAACTAGGTTGTAGGTTGGATCAGGGAGATGACCACCAGAGTAACCAACTTCAGTTTTGATGACACCATCAAGCCTCTGGAAAGCCAACTCAACGCCCCAGAAACAACCAGCTCCGAATTGGGCCAACTCCAAACCCGGATGTACTGGATTGTCTGAATCTGCCTCCAGCGCTGGGTTCTTCTCAGTGTCCATTGCGACTACGATCAACTTCTTCAAGGATTGGAATGAATTTTGATGGGATTGGATTATTGGAATAGCCTTTTGGGACTCAAGCGCTGTCCTTTACCAAACATTCCTGATTTTTCTTTTTTGCAATTTAGACTCCGTTTTATCTAATCTAATTTTTTTTAATCTGAAATCTTTTAATCTGGTCTGAATTTTTCTCTGATATGATCTGAACTTTCCGATATATCTTATATGATATTTTTTAAAATAAGCACCAGAGTGCTTAAATAAGTTGAAAAGAACACAACCTTAGTATAATACCCCTATTTTAAAGAGTATTTTGTTAATTGCTAAGTATGATTATTAATCTGATTATATATTGATAGTCCTCAAGTTTATTCAAAGAAAATTGGATTTAATTATAGAATTATTGAAAATTTAATTATATTTATTTAGCCGAAAATGTCTTAATGGAATGATTTCAAGAAATATTGAGTTTAATTCTTTTAACGAGTATGAGTTATCATTGTTTTATATGAAGTTGTATTAGTATTTAAAATATATTTTAAAGTTAAATAGATGTATTTAGATATATGTATAAGGAGAAGATTTTAGGATAACTGGACTAAATAGATTGGAAGAAGATATTATTTTTTTTTAAAAGGATTGGAAGGAGATATTAGATTATATTAGATGGAGGAAAAAAATTGGGAGCATGGGATATGAGGTACGTCTCTTTGTTATATTGTAGCTTTCGGTTTCATTGAGGACTCGTCTACCGAGGTAGTTGTTTTGCCGTGATTCGAAAAAGGTAAGATTTCATATTCAAATCTTTTATAGTTTACGTTAAAAGTTTAAAAAGGTAAGATTGTTGCTTAAATGTTTTATATGTTTACAAGCAAAGTTTAAAAGGTAAGATCTCTTATTTAAACTTTTTTAGTTACTAGAAGAGTTTATAAAGGTTTTGAACTCATTTTGATTGAGTATGTTTTAAAAGATAGAAGTTTAGTTTGAAATGATCTTTTATAGTTTACAAGAAGAGTTTTATAAGGGTTTTTATCTAATCTTTGTTGAGATTGGTTTGAATAGGAGGATGTTCCTCCAAAGATAGAAAGTTTGGTTTCCGAACCATATTACAGAAAGTTATAGAAAAGTTACAAGATTACAAATAGGTTTTTAGATAGTTTTTATGTAAGCAAAGTCATTGGATTGCCTATGTGGTATCTCCAAGAATAGTTTTGTGTTTTCAGAATTGTGGGGATTGCCAAAATGGTATCTCAAGGAATTGGAACTTCGTCGGGTTTGTCTCGACATTACAAATATAGATTAGCTGGGGTACGTTGATCAGTACCTCGGACTTAGATATTCTGCTGCGGTTTGCCCGTATGTAGGGTGTGCACACTAGAGGTTTTTGTCTATAGCTAGGGCCTAGCTAGCCCAAAGGCAAGAAAAATTCGTTGCATTCCATAGGTTTATAACTCTTTCTCCGTGAAAGAAAAAGAAAGAAAGGCTTTGTATAGAAAAGGAAAAACGAAAGAAAGAAAGGATTTTTTTTTGGTTGACACCACCAAAGAAAGAAGTTCTTTTGAAAAAGGAAAAAGAAAGCATTTGATTTCAAAGAAGGAAAATAAAGGATTTGTTTTAGATTAGAAATGAAGAAAAGGTTTTATAAAGTTTTTATTATTTGGTTTCGAAAGAAAATAGTTTGTAGGATATGTTTAATATCCTACCTGCATATATATTTGGCTTTACATTATGGAATCTTGCTCAGCCAGTTTGGCTGATACTACATGCCTTAGTATATGCAGGTACATGAAGGTAATGTATTATCGAAGAAAGTTGATGTTGGAAGTTTTTTGTGTGCTTTATACTATTTGTATCGCGGCGAGGACAATCAACTTTGTAATAGCACAGTTAATAGTTAATTTGTAATTAAATTAAAAGAGTTTGAGTTTGTTAAGTTTATACTTGTTTGGATTGCTGGATTTTGAGGATACATAGGGATAATGCAAATTTTGCGGGGCTTCTGCCACTGCATTGCCTCGAAATGGCCTCTCTAGTCGTTTATCGGTATTGGTTGGAATTACGGAGATGGGATTGGAAGGCATCCGGTGCCCAGGTTTGGGGCAAGTTAAGGTTCCAAAGGGCCTCATACGGCCCAAGGAGGCCCTAAAAAAAATTAAGGCAAGTTTCGGTTCCAGGCCCCGGCACATGGCCGGGGCGTGAGTAATAGTCCACGAAAATGGGTAAATCGAACAATTTCGAGCAGGGTGATGTTTTTTTGACAGGGGCTTCCCGGGGGTCCCAGTAGGGATACTGTAAATTTTGGGGGGCTTATATCCCCTGCATTGCCTCGAAATGGCCTCTTTAGTCGTTTATCGGTATTGGTCGGAATTACGGAGATGAGATTGGAAGGCATCCGGTGCCCTATTTTGGGGCAAGTTAAGGTTCCGAAGGGCCTCATATAGCCAAAGGAAGCCCTAAAAAAATTTAGGGGAAGTTTCGGTTCCGGGCCACAAGACGTGGCCGGGGCGTGAGTTGTCCACGAAAACGGGTAAATCGGAAAATTTCGAACAGGGTGATTTTTTTTGACAGAGGCCTTCACGGGGGTCCCAATAGTGATAATGCAAATTTTTGCCCCGTATTGCCTCGAAATCGCCACTCTAGTCGTTTATCGGTATCAGACGTAATAAAGGAGATGGGATTGGAAGGCATCTGGTGCCCAGTTTTGGGCAAGTTAAGGTTCCGAAGGGCCTCATACGGTCCAAAGAGACCCTAAAAATTTAGGGCAAGTTTCGGTTCTGGGCCCCGGGACGTGGCCGGGTCGTGAGTAATAGTCCACGAAAACGGGTAAAACGGAACATTTTCGGGCTGGGTGATTTTTTTTGACGGGTGCCTTCCCAGGGGTCCCAATAGGGCATCCTTGGGCCATATGAGGCCCTTTGGAACCTTAACATGCCCCAAAACCGGGCACCGGATGCATTCCAATCGCACCTCCGTAATTCCGACCAGTACCGATAAACGACTCGTGAGGCCATTTAGAGGCCCTTTTGTGGCTTGAAGCCCCCCAAAATTTACAGAGACCCTATTGGGACCCCAGGGAAGGCACCCGTGAAAAAAAATCACCCTGCCCGAAAATATTCCGATTTACCCGTTTTCGTGGACCATTACTCACGCACCAGCCACGTCCCCGGGCCCGGAGTCGGATCTTGCTCAAATTTCTTTTAGGGCCTCCTTGGGCCATTTGAGGCCCTTTGGAACCTTAACATGCCCAAAAATCGGGCACCAGATGCCTTCCAATCGCACCTCCGTAATTCAACCAATACCGATAACCGACTCGGGAGGCCATTTAGTGGCCCTTTTGTGGCTTGAAGCCCCCCAAAATTTACACAGACCCTATTGGGAACCAGGGAAGGCACCCGTCAAAAAAAATCACCCTGCCCGAAAATGTTCCGATTTACCCGTTTTTGTTGGCCATTACTCATGCCCCGGCCACGTCACGGGGCCCGGAGTCGGATCTTGCACAAATTTCTTTTAGGGCCTCCTTAGGCCATATGAGGCCCTTTGGAATCTTAACACGCCCAAAAATCGGACACCGGATGCCTTCCAATCCCAACTCCGTAATTCCGACTAATACCGATAACCGACTCGGGAGGCCATTTAGAGGCCCTTTTGTGGCTTGAAGCCCCCCAAAATTAACAGACTCCCTATGGGGACCCCAGGGAAGGCACCCGTCAAAAAAAATCACCCTGCCCGAAAATGTTCCGATTTACCCGTTTTCATGGACTATTACTCACGCCCCGGCCACGTCCCGGGGCCCGGAGTCGGATCTTGCTCAAATTTCATTTAGGGCCTTCTTGGGCCATATGAGGTCCTTTGGAACCTTAACATGCCCAAAAACCGGGCACCGGATGCCTTCCAATCGCACCTCCGTAATTCCGACCAATACCGATAACCGAGTCGTGAGGCCATTTAGAGGCCTTTTTGTGGCTTGAAACCCCCCAAAATTTACAGAGACCTTATTGGGACCCCACGAAAGACACCTGTCAAAAAAAATAACTCTGCCCGAAAATGTTCTGATTAACCCGTTTTCGTGGACTATTACTCACGTCCGGCCATGTCCCGGGGCCTGGAGTCGGATCTTGCTTAATTTTTTTAGGGCCTCCTTGGGCCATATGATGCCCGTTGGAAACTTAACATGCCCAAAAAACCGGGCACCGGATGCCTTCCAATCCCACCTCCGTAATTCCAACTAATACCGATAACCGAGTCGTGAGGCCGTTTAGAGGCCCTTTTGTGGCTTGAAGCCCCCCAAAATTTACAGAGACCCTATTGGGACCCCAGGGAAGGCACCCGTCAAAAAAAAAAACACACTGCGCGAAAAAGTTCCGATTTACCCGTTTTCGTGGACTATTACTTACGCCCAGGCCACGTACCGGGGCCCGGAGTCGGATCTTGCTCAAATTTATTTTAGGGCCTCCTTGGGCCATTTGAGGCCCTTTGGAACCTTAACATGCCCAAAAACCGGGTACTGGATGCTTTCCAATCCCAACTCCGTAATTCCGACAATTACCGATAACCGACTCGGGAGGCCATTTAGAGGCCCTTTTGTGGCTTAAAGCCCCCCAAAATATACAGAGACCCTATTGGGAACCCAGGGAAGGCACCCGTCAATAAAAATCACCCTGCCCGAAAATGTTCCGATTTACCCGTTTTCGTGGACTATTACTCACGCCCCGGCCACGTCCTGGGGCCGGAGTCGGATCTTGCTCAAATTTCTTTTAGGGCCTCCTTGGGCCATATGAGGCCTTTTGGAACCTTAACATGCCCAAAAACGGGCACCAGATGCCTTCCAATCCCACCTCGGTAATTCCGACCAATACCAATAACCGACTCGGGAGGCCATTTAGAGGCCCTTTTGTAGCTTGAAGCCCCCAAAATTTACAGAGACCCTATTGGGACCCCAAGGAAGGCACACGTCAAAAAAAATTACCCTGCCCAAAAATGTTCCGATTTACCCGTTTTCATAGACTATTATTACTCAAGCACCGGCCACGTCCCGGGGCCCGGAGTCGGATCTTGATCAAATTTCTTTTAGGGACTCCTTGGGCCATATGCGGCCCTTTGGAACCTTAACATGCCCAAAAACCGGGCACCGGATGCCTTCCAATCCCACCTCCGTAATTCCGACCAATACCGTTAACCGACTCGGAAGGCCATTTAGAGGCCCTTATGTGGCTTGAAGCCCCCTAAAATTTACAGAGACCATACTGGGACCCCAGGGAAGGCACCCGTCAAAAAAATCACCATGCCCGAAAATGTTCCGATTTACCCGTTTTCGTGGACTATTACGCACTCCCCGGCCACGTCCCGGGGCCCGGAGTCGTATCTTGCTCAAATTTCTTTTAGGGCCTCCTTGGGCCATATGAGGCCCTTTGGAACCTTAACATGCCCAAAAACCGGGCACCGAATGCCTTCCAATCCCACCTCCGTAATTCCGACCAATACCGTTAACCGACTCGGGATGCCATTTAGAGACCCTTTTGTGGCTTGAAGCCCCCTAAAATTTACAGAGACCATATTAAGACCCCAGGGAAGGCACCAGTCAAAAAAAATCACCTTGCCCGAAAATGTACCTATTTACCCGTTTTCGGGGACAATATTACTCACGCCCCGGCCACGTCCCGGGGCCCGGAGTCGGATCTTGCTCAAATTTCTTTTAGGGCCTCCTTGGGCCATATGAGGCCCTTTGGAACCTTAATAAACCCAAAAACCGGGCACCGGATGCCTTCTAATCCGACCTCCATAATTCCGACCAATACCGAGAACCCACTCGGGAGGCCATTTAGAGGCCTTTTTGTGGCTTGAAGCTCCCCAAAACTTACAGAGACCATATTGGGACCCAAGGGAAGGCACCCGTCAAAACAAATCACCCTGCCCGAAAAAGTTCCGATTTACCCGTTTTCGTGGACTATTACTCACGCCCCGGCCACGTCCCGGGGCCTGGAGTTGTATCTTGCTCAAATTTCTTTTAGGGCCTCCTTGGGCCATATGAGGCCCTTTGAAACCTTAACATGCCCAAAACCGGGCACGGGATGCGTTCCAATCCCACCTCCGTAATTCCGACCAATACAAATAACCGACTCGTGAGGCCATTTAGAGGCCCTTTTGCGGCTTGAAGCCCCTCAAAATTTACAGAGACCCTATTAGGACCCCAGGGAAGGCACCCGTCAAAAGAAATCACCCTGCCCGAAAAAGTTCCGATTTACCCGTTTTCGTGGACTATTACTCACGCCCGACCACGTCCCGGGGCCCGGAGTCGGATCTTGCTCATATTTCTATTAGGGGCTCCTTAGGCCATATGAAGCCCTTTGGAACCTTAACAAGCCCAAAAACCGGGCACCGGATGCCTTCCAATCCCACCTCTGTAATTCCGACCAATAACGATAACCGACTCGGGAGGCCATTTAGAGTCTCTTTTGTGGCTTGAATCCCTCCAAAATTTACAGTGACCTTATTGGGACCCCAGGAAAGGCACCCGTCAAAAAAAAATCACTCTGCCCAAAAATATTCCGATTTAACCGTTTTCGTGGACTATTACTCACGTCTCGGCCACGTCCTGGGGCCTGGAGTTGGATCTTGCTCAAATTTCTTTTAGGGCCTGCTTGGGCCATATGAGGCCCTTTGGAACCTTAACATGCCCAAAAACTGGGCACCGGATGCCTTCCAATCCAACCTCCGTAATTCCGACCAATATCGATAACCGACTCGGGAGGCCGTTTAGAGTCCCTTATGTGGCTTTAAGCCTCCCAAAATTTACAGAGACCCTATTGGGACCCCAGGGAAGGCACCTGTCAAAAAAAAATCACCCTGCCCGAAAATATTCCGATTTACTTGTTTTCGTCGACTTTTACTCACGTCCCGGCCACGTCCCGGGGCCCGGAGTCGGATCTTGCTCAAATTTATTTTAGGGCCTCCTTGGGCCATATGAGCCCCTTTGGAACCTTAACATGCAAAAAAACGGGCACCGGATGCCTTCCAATACCACCTCCGTAATTCCGACCAATACCGATAACCGACTCGGGAGGCCATTTAGAGGCCCTTTGGTGGCTTGAAGCCCCCCAAAATTTTCAGAGACCCTATGGGGACCCCAGGGGAGGCACCTGTCAAAAAAAATCACGCTATACCCGTTTTCGTGGACTATTACTCACGCTCGGCGACGTCCCGGGGCCCGGTGTCGAATCTTGCTCAAATTTCTTTTAGGGCCTCCTTGGGCCATATGAGGCCCTTTGGAACCATAACATGCCAAAAAAACGGGCACCAGATGCCTTCCAATCGCACCTCCGTAATTCCGACCAATACCGATAACCCACTCGGGAGGCCGTTTAGAGGCCCTTTTGTGGCTTGAAGCCCCCCAAAACATACAAAGACGCTAGTGGGACCCCAGGGAAGGCACCCGTCAAAAAACATAACCCTGCCCGAAAACTTCCGATTTACTCGTTTTCGTAGACTATTACTCACGCCCCTGGCACGTCCAGGGGCCCGGAGTTGGATCTTGCTCAAATTTCTTTTAGGGCCTCCATGGGCCATATGAGGCCCTTTGGAACCTTAACATGCCCTAAAACCGGGCACGGGATGCCTTCCCATCCCACCTCCGTAATTCCGACCAATACCGATAACCGACTCGTGAGGCCATTTAGAGGCCCTTTTGCGGCTTGAAGCCCCCCAAAATTTACAGAGATCCTATTGGGACTCCAGAGAAGAAACCCGTCAAAAAAAATCACCCTGCCCGAAAATGTTCCGATATATCCGTTTTCGTGGACTATTACTCACGCCCCGACCACGTCCCCGGGCTTGGAGTCGGATCTTCCTCAAATTTCTTTTAGGGCCTCCTTAGGCCATATGAAGACATTTGGAACCTTAACATGCCCAAGGCACAGGATGCCTTCGAATCCCACCTCCGTAATTCCGACCAATACCGATAACCGACTCGGGAGGCCATTTAGAGTCCCTTTTGTGGCTTGAATCCCCCCAAAATTTACAGAGACCTTATTGGGACACCAGGGAAGGCACCCGTCAAAAAAAATCAACCTGCCCAAAAATGTTCCGATTTACCCGTTTTCGTGGACTATTACTCACGTCCCGGCGACGTCCTAGGGCCTGAGTCGGATCTTGCTGAAATTTATTTTAGGGCCTCCTTGGGCCATATGAGGCCCTTTGGAACCTTAATATGCCCAAAAAATGGGCACCGGATGCCGTCCAATCCAACCTCCGTAATTCCAACCAATACCGATAACCGACTCGGGAGGCCGTTTAGAGGCCCTTTTGTGGCTTGAAGCCCCCCAAAATTTACAGAGACCCTATTGGGACCCCAAGGAAGGCACCCGTCAAAAAAAATCACCGTGTCCGAAAATGTTCCGATTTACCAGTTTTCGTGGACTATTACTCACGCCCTAGGCACGTCCCTTGGCTCGGAGTCGGATCTTGCTCAAATTTATTTTAGGGCCTCCTTGGGCCATATGAGGCCCTTTGGGACCTTAACATGCCCAAAAACCGGGCATCAGATGCCCGTCCAATCCAACCTCCGTAATTCCGACCAATACCGATAACCGACTCGGGAGGCCATTTAGAGGCCCTTTTGTTGCTTGAAGCCCCCTAAAATTTACAGAGACCATATTAGGACCCCATGGAAGGCACCCGTCAAAAAAATTAACCCTAACCGAAAAAGTTCCGATTTACCCGTTTTCGTGGACTATTACGCACGCCCCGGCCACGTCCCGGGGCACGGAGTCATATCTTGCTCGAATTTCTTTTAGGGCATCCTTGGGCCATATCTTGCTCGAATTTACCAGTTTTCGTGGACTATTAATCACGCCCTGGCCACGTCACAGGGCCTGGTGTCGAATCTTGCTCAAATTTCTTTTAGGGCCTCCTTGGGCCATATGAGGCCCTTTGGAACCATAACATGCCCAAAAACCGGGCACCGGATGCCTTCCAATCGCACCTCCGTAATTCCGACCAATACAAGTAACCGAGTCGTGAGGCCGTTTAGAGGCCCTTTTGCGGTTTGAAGCCCCCCAAAATTTACAGAGACCCTATTGGGACCCCACGTAAGGCACCCGTCAAAAAAAATCACCCTGCCCGAAAATGTTCCGATTTACCCGTCTTCGTGGAATATTACGCACGCCCCGGCCACGTCCTGGGGCTCAGAGTCGGATCTTGCTCAAATTTCTTTTAGGGCCTCCTTGGGCAATATGAGGCCCTATGGAACCTTAACATGCCCAAAAACGGGGCACCAGATGCCTTCCAATCCCACCTCCATAATTCCGACCAATACCGATAACCCACTCGGGAGGCCATTTAGAGGCCCATTTGTGGCTTGAAGCCCCCCAAAACTTACAGAGACCCTAATGGGACCCCAGGGAAGGAACCCGTCAAAAAAAATCACCCTGCCCGAAAAAGTTCCGATTTACCCGTTTTCGTGGACTATTACTCACGCCCCGGACACGTCCCGGGGCCCAGAGTCGGATCTTGCTCAAATTTCTTTTAGGGCCTCCGTGGGTTATATGAGGCTCTTTGGAACCTTAACATGCCCAAAAATCGGGCACGGGATGCATTCCAATCCAACCTTCGTAATTCCGACCAATACCGATAAACGACTCGTGAGACCATTTAGAGGCCCTTTTGTGGCTTGAAGCCCCCCAAAATTTACCGAGACCCTATGGGGACCCCAGGGAAGGCACCCGTCAAAAAAAATCACCCTGCCCGAAAATATTCCGATTTACCCGTTTTCGTGGACTATTACTCACGCCCTGGCAACGTCCCGGGGCCCGGAGTCGGATCTTGCTCAATCTTCTTTTAGGGCCTCCTTGGGTCACATGAGGCCCTTTGGAACCTTAACATGCCCAAAAACCGGGCACCGGATAACTTCCAATCTAACCTCCGTAATTACGACCAATACCGATAACCGACTCTGGAGGCCATTTAGAGGCCCTTTTGTGGCTTGAAGCCCCCCAAAATTTACCGAGAGCCTATTGGGACCCCAGGGAAGGAACCCGTCAAAAAAATCACCCTGCTCGAAAATGTTCCGATTTACCCGTTTTCGTGGACTATTACTCACGCCCTAGGCACGTCCCGGGGCTCGGAGTCGGATCTTGCTCAAATTTCTTTTTGGGCCTCCTTGGGCAATATGAGACCCTATGGAACCTTAACATGACCAAAAACGGGGCACCAGATGCCTTCCAATCCCACCTCCATAATTTCGACCAATACCGATAACCCACTCGGGAGGCCATTTAGAGGCCCATTTGTGGCTTGAAGCCCCCCAAAACTTACAGAGACCCTAATAGGACCCCAGGGAAGGCACCCGTCTAAAAAAATCACCCTGCCCGAAAAAGTTCCGATTTACCCGTTTTCGTGCACTATTACTCACGCCCCGGACACGTCCCGGAGCCCGGAGTCGGATCTTGCTCAAATTTCTTTTAGGGCCTCTGTGGGTTATATGAGGCCCTTTGGAACCTTAACATGCCCAAAAATCGGGCACGGGATACCTTCCAATCCAACCTCCGTAATTTCGACCAATACCGATAAACGACTCATGAGGCCATTTAGAGGCCCTTTTGTTGCTTGAAGCCCCCCAAAATTTACCGAGACCCTATGGGGATCCCAGGGAAGGCACCCGTCAAAAAAAATCACCCTGCCCGAAAATGTTCCGATTTACCCGTTTTCGTGGACTATTACTCACGCCCTAGGCACGTCCTGGGGCTCGGAGTCGTATCTTGCTCAAATTTCTATTAGGGCCTCCTTGGGCCATATGAGGCCCTTTGGAAGCTTAACATGCCCAAAAATCGGGCATCAGATGCAGTCCAATCCAACCTCCGTAATTCCGACCAATACCGATAACCGACTCGGGAGGCCATTTAGAGGCCCTTTTGTGTCTTGAAGCCCCCTAAAATTTACAGAGACAATATTAGGACCCCATGGAAGGCACCCGTCAAAAAAATAACCCTACCCGAAAATGTTCCGATTTACCCGTTTTCGTGGACTATTACGCACGCCCCGGCCACGTCCCGGGGCCCGTAGTCGTATCTTGCTCAAATTTCTTTTAGGGCATCCTTGGGCCATATGAGGCTCTTTGGAACATTAACATGCCAAAAAATCGGGCACCGGATGCCTTCCAATCTAACCTCCGTAATTACGACCAATACCGATAACCAACTCGGGAGGCCATTTAGAGGCCCTTTTGTGGCTTGAATCCCCCCAAAATTTACAGAGACCTTATTGGGACCCCAGGGAAGGCACCCGTCAAAAAAAATCAACCTGTCCAAAAATATTCCGATTTACCCGTTTTCGTGGACGGCCACGTACCAGGGCCCGAGAGTTGGATCTTGCTCAAATTTCTTTTAGGGCCTCCTTGGGCCATATGAGGCCCTTGGGAACCTTAACATGCCCAAAAATTGGGCACCGGATGCCTTCCAATCCCACGTTAGTAATTCCGACCAATACCTATAACCGACTCAGGAGGCCGTTTAGAGGACCTTTTGTGGCTTTAAGCCCCCCAAAATTTAGAGACCCTATTGGGACCCCCGGGAAGGCACCCGTCAAAAAAAATTCACGCTGCCTGAAAATGTTCCGATTTACCCGTTTTCGTGGACTATTACTCACGTCCCGGCCATGTCACGGGGCCCGGAGTCGGATCTTGCTCAAATTTATTTTAGGCCACCTTGGGCCATATGAGGCCCTTTGGAACCATAACATGCCCAAAAACGGGCACCGAATGCCTTCCAATACCACTTGCGTAATTCCGACCAATACCGATAACCGACTCGGGAGGCCATTTAGACGCCCTTTTGTGGCTTGAAGCCCCCCAAAATTTACAGAGACACTATGGGGACCACAGGGAAGGCACCCGTCAAAAAAAATCACCCTGCTCGAAAATGTTCCGATTTACCCGTTTTCGTGAACTATTACTAACGCCCCGGCCACGTCCCTGGGCCCGGTGTCAAATCTTGCTCAAATTACTTTAAGGGCCTCCTTGGGCCATATGAGGCCCTTTGGAACCATAACATGCCCAAAAACCGGGCACCGGATGCCTTCGAATCGCACCTCCGTAATTCTGACCAATACTGATAACAGAGTCGTGAGGCTGTTTAGAGGCCCTTTTGTGGCTTGAAGCCCCCCAAAATTTACAGAGACCCTATTGGGACCCCACGAAAGGCACCCGTCAAACAAAATCACCCTCCCCAAAATGTTCTGATTTACCCGTTTTCGTGGAATATTACGCACACCCAGGCCAAAACTCGGGGCTCGGAGTCGGATCTTGCTCAAATTTCTTTTAGGGCCTCCTTGGGCAATATGAGGCCCTAGGTAACCTTAACATGCCCAAAAATCGGGCACCATATGCCTTCCAATCGCACCTCCGTAATTCCGACTAATACCGATAACCGAGTCGTGAAGCCGTTTAGAGGCCCTTTTGTGGCTTGAAGCCCCCCAAAATTTACGGAGACCCTAATAGGAACGCACGAAAGGCACCCGTGAAAAAAAAGGACCCAGCCCGAAAATGTTCCTATTTACCCGTTTTCGTGGAATATTACGCACGCCCCAGCCACGTCCCGGGGCTCGGAGTCAGATATTGCTCAAATTTCTATTAGGGCCTCCTTGGGCCATATGAGGCCCTTTGGAACCTTAACGTGCCCAAAAATCGGGCACCAGATGCCTTCCAATCCCACCTCCATAATTCCGACCATTACCGATACCGACTCGGGAGGCCATTTAGAGGCCCGTTTGTGGCTTGAAGAACCCCAAAACTTACAGAGACCCTATTGGGACCCCAGGGAAGGCACCCGTCAAATAAAATCACCCTACCCGAAAAAGTTCCGATTTACCTGTTTTCGTAGACTATTACTCACGCCCCGGCCATGTCCCGGGGCCCGGAGTCGGCTCTTGCTCAAATTTCTTTTAAGGCCTCCTTAGGCTATATGAAGTCCTTTGGAACCTTAACATGCCCAAAAACCGGGCACCGGATACCTTCCAATCCCACCTCCGTAATTGCGACAAATACCGATAACCGACTCGGGAGGCCATTTAGAAGCCCTTTTGTGGCTTGAATCCCCCCAAAATTTACAGAGACCCCATTGGGACCTCAGGAAAGGCACCCGTCAAAAAAAATCACCCTGACCGAAAATGTTCCGATTTACCAGTTTTCGTGGACTTTTACTCACGCCCCCGGGCCAAGAGTCGGATCTTGCTCAAATTTCTTTTTGGGCCTCCTTGGGCCATACGAGGCCCTTTGGAACCATAACATGCCCAAAAACCGGGCACCGGATTCCTTCCAATCGCACCTCCGTAATTCCGACCAATACCGATAACAGAGTCGTGAGGCCGTTTAGAGGCCCTTTTGTGGTTTGAAGCCCCCAAAATTTACAGAGATCCTATTGGGACCCCACGTAAGGCGCCCGTAAAAAAAATCACCCTGCCCGAAAAGGTTCTGATTTACCCGTCTTCGTGGAATATTACGCACGCCCCGGCCACGTCCCGGGGCTCGGAGTCGAATCTTGCCCAAATTTCTTTTAGGGCCTCCTTGGGCAATATGAGGCCCTATGGAACCTTAACATGCCCAAAAACGGGGCACCAGATGCCTTCCAATCCCACCTCCATAATTCCGACCAATACCGATAACCCACTCGGGAGGCCATTTAGAGGCCCATTTGTGGCTTGAGGCCCCCCAAAAGTTACAGAGACCCTAATGGGACCCCAGGGAAGGCACCCGTCTAAAAAAATCACCCTTCCCGAAAAAGTTCAGATTTACCAGTTTTCGTGAACTATTACTCACGCCACAGACACGTCTCAGGGCCCGGAGTCGGATCTTGATTAAATTTCTTTTAGGGCCTCCGTGGGCCATATGAGGCCCTTTGGAACCTTAACATGCCATAAATCGGGCACGGGATGCCTTCCAATCCAACCACCGTAATTCTGACCAATACCGATAAACGACTCGTGCGGCCATTTAGAGGCCCTTTTGTGGCTTGAAGCCCCCCAAAATTTACAGAGACCCTATTGGGACCACAGGGAAGGCCCCCGTAAAAAAAATCACCCTGCCCGAAAATGTTCCGATTTACCCGTTTTCGTGGACTATTACTCACGCCCTAGGCACGTCCCGGGGCTCGGAGTCGGATTTTGCTAAAATTTCTTTTAGGGCCTCCTTGGGCCATATGAGGCCCTTTGGGACCTTAACATGCCCAAAAACCGGGCATCAGATGCCCGTCCAATCCAACCTCCGTAATTCCGACCAATACCGATAACCGACTCGGGAGGCCATTTAGAGGCCCTTTTGTTGCTTGAAGCCCCCTAAAATTTACAGAGACCATATTAGGACCCCATGGAAGGCACCCGTCAAAAAAATTAACCCTAACCGAAAAAGTTCCGATTTACCCGTTTTCGTGGACTATTACGCACGCCCCGGCCACGTCCCGGGGCACGGAGTCATATCTTGCTCGAATTTCTTTTAGGGCATCCTTGGGCCATATGAGGCCCATTGGAAACTTAACATGCCAGAAAACCGGGCACCGGATGCCTTCCAATCCCACCTCCGTAATTCCGACCAATACCGATAACTGACTCGGAAGGCCATTTAGAGGCCCTTTTGTGGCTTGAAGCCACCAAAAATTTACAGAGTCCCTATTGGGACCCCAGGGAAGGCACCCGTCAAAAAAAATCACCCTGCCAGAAAATGTTCTGATTTACCCGTTTTCGTGGACTATTACTCACGTCCCGGCAACGTCCCGAGGACCGGAGTCAGATGTTGCTCAAATTTCTTTTAGGGTCTCCTTGGGCCATATGAGGCCCTTTGGAACCTTAACATGCCCAAAAATCGGGCACCGGATAACTTCTAATCTGACCTCCGTAATTTCGACCAATAACGATAACCGACTCTGGAGGCCATTTAGAGGTCCTTTTGTGGCTTGAATCCCTCTAAAATTAACAAAGACCCTATTGGGATCCCAGGGAAGGCACCCGTCAAAAAAATCACCCTGCCCGAAAATGTTCCGAGTTACCCGTTTTCGTGGACTATTACTCACGCCCCGGCCACGTCCTGGGGCCGGAGTCGGATCTTGCTCAAATTTCTTTTATGGCCTCCTTAGGCCATATGAAGCCCTTTGGAACCTTAACATGCCCAAAAACCGGGTACCAGATGCCTTCCAATCCCACCTTCGTAATTCCGACCAATACCGATAACCGACTCGGAAGGCCATTTAGAGGCCCTTTTGTGGCTTGAATCCCCCCAAAATTTACAGAGACCCTATTGGGACCCTAGGGAAGGCACCCATCAAAAAAAGCACCCTGCCCGAAAATGTTCCGATTTACCCGTTTTCGTGGACTATTACTCACGCCCCGGGGCCTGGAGTCGGATCTTGCTCAAATTTCTTTTATGGCCTCCTTGGGCCATATGAGGCCCTTTGGAACCTTAACATGCCCAAAAACCGGGCACCGGATGCCTTCCAATCTAACCTCCGTAATTACGACCAATACCAATAACCAACTCAAGAGGCCGTTTAGAGGCCCTTTTGCTTTAATCCCCCCAAAATTTACTGAGACCGTATTGGGACCCCAGGAACGTCACCCGTCAAAAAAAATCACCCTGCCCAAAAATGTACCGATTTACCCGTTTTCGTGGACTATTACACACGCCCTAGGCACGTCCCGGGGCTCGGAGTCGAATCTTGCTCATATTTCTTTTAGGGCCTCCTTGGGCCATATGAGGCCCTTTGGAACCTTAACATGCACAAAAATCGGGAACCGGATGCCCGTCCAATCCAACCTCCATTATTCCGACCAATAATGATAACCGACTCGGGAGGCCATTTAGAGGCCCTTTTGTTGCTTGAAACCTCCCAAAATTTACAGAGACCCTATTGGGACCCCAGGGAAGGCACCCGTCAAAAAAATATCACCCTATCCGAAAATGTTCCGATTTACCCGTTTTCGTGGGACGTGGCCGGAGTCGGATCTTGCTCAAATTTCTTTTAGGGCCTCCTTGGGTCATATGAGGCCCTTTGGAACCTTAACATGCCCAAAAACCGGGCACCAGATGCCTTCCAATCCCACCTTTATAATTCCGACCAATACCGATAACCCACTCATGAGGCCATTTAGAGGCCCTTTTGTGGTTTGAAGCCCCCCAAAACTTACAGAGACCCTATTAGGACCCCAGGGAAAGCACCCGTCAAAAAAAATCACCCTGCCCGAAAATTTCCGATTTATCCGTTTTCGTGGAATATTACTCACGCCCCGGCCACGTCTTGGGGCCCGGAGTCGGATCTTGCTCAAATTTCTTTTAGGGCCTCCGTGGGCCATATGAGGCCCTTTGGAACCTTAACATGCACAAAAACCGGGCACGGGATGCCTTACAATCCCACCTCCGTAATTCCGACCAATACAGATAACCGACTCGTGAGGCCCTTTTGCAGCTTGAAACCCCCCAAAATTTACAGAGACCCTATTGGGCCCCAGGGAAGGCACCCGTCAAAAAAATCACCCTGCTCGAAAATGTTCCGATTTACCATTTTTCGTGGATTATTACTCACGCCCCGCCACGTCCCCGGGCCCGGAGTCGGATCTTGCTCAAATTTCTTTTAGGGCCTCCTTAGGCCATATGAAGCCCTTTGGAATGTTAACATGCCCAAAAACCGGGCACCGATAACCGACTCGGAAGGCCATTTTGAGTCCCGTTTGTGGCTTGAATCCCCCCAAAATTTGCAGAGACCTTATTGGGACCCCAGGGAAGGCACCCGTCAAAAAAAATCACCCTGCCCGAAATTGTTCCAATTTACTCGTTTTCGTGGACTATTACTCACGCGCCGGCCACGTCCCGGGGCCCAGAGTCGGATCTTGCCGAAAATCTTTGTAGGGCCTCCTTGGGCCATATGAGGCCCTTTCGAACCATAACATGCCTCTAAAGCGGGCACCGAATGCCTTCCAATCCTACCTCCGTAATTCCGACCACAACCGATAACCGACTCGGGAGGCCATTTAGAGGCCCTTTTGGGGCCGGACACCCCCAAAATTTACAGAGACCCTATTAGGGCCCCCGGGAAGGCACCTGTTAAAAAAAATCACCCTGTCCGAAAATATTCCGATTTACCCGTTTTATCGGTAATTGTCGGAGTTACGGATATGGGATTGGAAGGCATCTGGTGCCAAGTTTTGGGGCAAGTTAAGGTTCCGAAGGGCCTCATACTGCCCAAGGAGGCCCTAAAAAAATTTAGGGCAAGTTTCGGTTCCGGGCCCTGGGACGTCGCCGGGGCGTGAATAATAGTCCACGAAAAACGGGTAAATCGGACTTTCGAGCAGGGTGTTATTTTTTGACGGGGTCCCAATAGGGATACTGGAAATTTGGGGGGGGGGGCTTCTGGCCCCTACATTGCTTCGAAATGGCCTCTCGAGTCGTTTATCGGTATTGGTCGGAATTACGGAGGTGGGATTGGAAGGCATCCGGCGCCTAGTTTTGGGGGAAGTTAAGGTTCCGATAGGCCTCATACGGCCCAAGGAGGCCCTAAAAAATTTAGGGCAAGTTTTTGTTCCGGGCCCTGGGACGTGGCCGAGGCGTGAGTAATACTCCCCGAAAACGGGTAAATCGGACAATTTCGAGCACGATGATTTGTTTTGACGGGGGCCTTCCCTGGAGTCCCGATAGGGATAATGCAAATTTTTGGGTGTGTTTGGCCTCCGCGTTGCCTCGAACTGGCCTCTCTAGTCGTTTATCGGTATTGGTCAAAAGTACGGAGATGGGATTGGAAGGCATCTAGTGCCCAACTTTGGGGTAAGTTAAGGTTCCGAAGAGCAAGTTTCGATTCTGGCCCCCGGGACGTGGCCAGGTCATGAGTAATAGTCCACGAAAACGAGTAAATCAAACAATTTCGAGAAGGGTGATGTTTTTTGACGGGGGTCTTCCCAGGGGTCCCATTAGAGATACTGCAAATTTTGGGGTCTTCTGCCCTGCATTGCCTCGAAATGACCTCTTTAATCGTTTATCGGTATTGGTCAGAATTACGGAGATGGGATTGGAAGGCATCCGGTGCCCAGCTTTGGGGCAAGTTAAGGTTCCGAAAGGCATGTTTCGTTTCTGGCCCCCGGGACGTGGCTGGGGCGTGAGTAATAGTCCACGAAAACGGGTAAATTGGACAATTTTCGAGCAGGGTGATTTTTTTTACTGTGCCCTTCCCGGGGTCCCAATTGGGATACTACAAATTTCTGAGGGTTTCTAGCCCCTGCATTGCCTCAAAATGGCATCTCTAGTCGTTTATCGGTAATAGTCGGAATTACGAAAATGGGATTGGAAGGCATCTGTTGCCCAGTTTTGGGGCAAGTTAAGGTTGCGAAGGGCCCCATACGGCCAAAGGAGCCCCTAAAAAAATTTAGGTCAAGTTTCGGTTACGGGTCCCGGGCGTGGCAGGGGCGTGAGTAATAGTCCACCAAAACGGGTAAATAGGACAATTTTCGAGCAGTGTGATTTTGTTTGACGCGGGCCTTCCCGGGGTCCCTATAGGGATACTGCAAATTTTGGGGGGCTTCTTGCCCCTGCATTGCATCAAACTGGCCTCTCTAGTCGTTTATCGGTATTGGTTGGAATTACGGAAATGGGATTGGAAGGCATTTGGTGCCCAGTTTTGGGGCAAGTTAAGGTTGCGAAGGGCCCCATGCGGCCAAAGGAGGCCCTAAAAAACTTTGGAGCAAGTTTCGGTTCCGGGCCCTGGGCCGTGGCCGGGGCGTGAGTAATAGTCCACGAAAACGGGTAAATTGGACAATTTTCGAGCAGGGTGATTTTTGTTGACGGTGGCCTTTCCGGGGGTCCCAATAGGGATACTGCAAATTTTGGGGGGCTTCTGGCCCCTGCATTGCCTCAAAATGGCATCTCTATTCGTTTATCGGTATTGGTCGGAATTACGGAAATGGGATTGGAAGGCATCTGGTGCCCAGTTTTGGGGCAAGTTAAGGTTGCGAAGGGCCCCGATACGGCCAAAGGAGGCCCTAATAAAATTTAGGTCAAGTTTCGGTTTCGGGTCCCACATGTGGCCGGGGCGTGACTGCCGGATCTTGAGTGAGGGATCCATCAAAGGTCAGAAATACGGTATACTTCTTCCATATTGCACAGGCTATGACCAAAGGGGATTGTTGTCTATCGCACATGTTATCGTCTGTCTTCTTTTGACATAATCAACCATATCTAAAATTAGCAGGAAAAACTACTTCTTCCTCATGTTTTCATCCTCTCTGTAGGTGGGTGTATTTAGTATTTCTTTGCTGCCTTCTCCCCCTCCTTTTCCATCAAGGAAACCCACCCTTCATCGTTCAAAGTTCTAAATGATAAACCTCAATTCTATTGTAAATTTCGTATAATATTCAATTTGAAATCGTCTTAATATAAAAAGAAAAAAGAAAAAAGAAAAAATCATTGGTTGTGCAACAACCTTCTCCCCCTCCTTTTCCTTCAAGGAAACCCACCCTTGATCGTTCAAAGTTCTAAATGATAAACCTCAATTCTATTGTAAATTCGTATAACATTCAATTAATGAAATCGTCTTAATATAAAAAGAAAAAAGAAAAAATCATTGGTTGTGCAATATCCTGTTAGCTATTGTGAAATATCAATAAAGGAATTGATATACCATGCTAATGTTTCTCAATAGGATAGATAGCTAGGTTCCAATTTGTACAAGACTATTATCTATTCACAATATTTACCCTAACCCATCAAACTATTTCAGCACCTCTCTCTATAACTACAACTTGGAGAGATCACTAAAATAGAGTTCAGCTACACGCCTACACTGTAGAACTAATATACAATGCCAACACCCAAAAAAAGAAAAAAAGCTACTCATATTTGTACATAGGCCCCTTTCTTTTGAAAATAAAGAGAAAAAAAAGGGTGGATCAAGCTAACAAGCAACGAGCAACGAGCAACGAGCAACGAGCTGATTGAGCTAGCGAGCAATGAGCCAGATCCTTGTAATTTCAGTGCAATTTGCAAAACTACGAACTCTGGAAAAACTCATTAAGGATGGACGCATGACATCACGAATGCGTGCTGAATTGGTTTACTGTTTTGTGTTTCAGGGGGAGATAAGGAAGATATGGTTTTGGCCAAAACAACCTTCCTCACTAATAGCCTCCACTTTGCATCATCTGCCTTCTTCTCTTGTTTCATCTTCAACTTGAATTGTCTGTCCAAATTTATAACATGTCAAAATCAATGGTCCAATATTCAACTTTCATCGAGTGCAGCCATGTAGGATGAACATCATACACTAAAACACATTTTTTCTTCTCATTGTTATTGCTCATTTCAAGAACTCTAGATGAGCAAAATTCACTTGATGTGAAAGTTCCAAACGAACAAATAAGCAAAAAAATATCCTTAATTATAGGATGTCCATCCTAGAAGAAAAAATCAGTGGTCGAATATTACAGGGAAATGGACTGCCTAGTTGTTTCATGTATATGAAAGTATAGGACCCATCATATAAACATCATATTTATTTCCCTCTCAAGCAATGATAAATAAGTTTAGAGCATGCAATTCGCGGGAGCATAATCGCATTAAAGCTACGCCAAATATGATAGGTTCAGTACACTAAAAACAACATCATTATGTCAAATTTACAACAAAAAAAATTAGAATCAGTTTTAAACTATTGTACCAGTGGAAATGATTAAAATTTCATTGCTAGATTATCAATAAAAGAAAGGCTTTCGCAATCTGTCTTTTCTGTACCCCTCAAAGAAAATTTATGCCTGAAGTAGTTGTTTTACTTAGTTGGTTTGATGAGTTGTTTATATTGATTGTTTGTATTGTTGTTCACTTATTTGTCAAAAGTGTTTGGTAAATCAACACTTGGTGCTCGCTGACAAAATGAAAGCAAAAGCCAAAAAAAAATTCCTATAGTCGAAAAGCTGTTTTTAACAGCCCAAAATTTCATTTAAAAACAATTACACGAGGTGAAGTAATGGAACACTTGGAAAAATTAATTTGAAATAATATCTCCCAAGTTATATTTACATAATTATTTAGAGGTTGAACATTTAAATGAAGAAAAAAAGCTAATGGTGAATTATAATAAACCTTCCCCAGATGGAGTAATGTTCCAAAAAGAAAGTGCTTAGAAGTTAGAATAGGCCCCATATGTGTGGTTGGTAGCTAACAAAGGCCACCAGAAAAGGAAGGAAATAATAACATTATTGAATTTTGATTTAGTCCTAATATTGCGGAAATTATACAACCCAAGTCTGAACATTAGTGGAAATGATTGTCCTCCTACTCTTAAGTCCTAAATCCTAACTACGTGATCTCAACTTTTCTAAACGTGCAACCGCCCTCATCTTATTTGTTACTTCCGGCATTAGCAGCCCACTCCCCTGAAGCTCATTCAATTGATTGGTAAATAGAGTTGTAGAAAGCACACTCCTAGTTTGTGTTTTACTGTGTGTCCTCTTTAACACATTTAAAAATAAGTTTAGGGTCGGAGATAACATCCAATGAAGTCTGATAAGTTTACTTGAATTTAAAGAAACAACTCTCAGTCTTGTAATGTAATATGACACCAAGTTGCAAATAAATTGAAACATTCATAGATTACTCCAAAACAAGTTGCAAATTGATTGAAACAATCATAAATACTAATTGGAATAAGGGTATTAATTAAAAGAGTCAACAAAACAATAAAGTAGAAGGTGACCTGCAAAGAGGAACCCTGCAATTGGAATTGGCAGGTTGGTCACAAATGGAAGCATGAAGCTTAAGAAGCTGCCACATCCGCTTGCATCTAGAGCACCCACCATTAACTCTCTTCTTACACGTGGCAAAATGCTTAATCAGGAGCTGGAGGCCCTGACACGTGGAGAATCTTTTACAAGGCTCCTTCTTCTTGGAGGGTTCTATATCAAAGGGTCCCACACTGGTACAACCTTCTGTACATATGTGCACTAGACAATCCATGGCTTCGCTTAGCTGTATGTACAACTTCTGCTCCTCCTTCTGCTTTTTTGTCCTCTTCTTTCTCTGCAGTTTCATTTACAACTTCCATTCTTTAAATAACCTCATATACAAACAAAGATAGATATGGCGGCACATGATGTAGTATGTTACTATTTGTATGTTATGCCATGTTACCCGTATTGCTAGCTAGTAGCTAGAAGGGTAATACTGACACATATATAGTGGTACTTTGGTACTCTATGCACTTTGGATTTCAAGAAGTGAATAAAGTAACGGTAAAAAAGTTACTTGTACGTTCAGCTCAGAAAGAACCTTTTAGATTTGATCACGTGTAGTCATAAACAATTAGGTTTGAATACTAAGCTTGGGTGTGATTAGGTTCAATCATGTACGACTAATCAGTTCAATTTAATTGAGCAAAGATCAGATAATTAGAATACATTCTATGTTACGTAAATTCCGGATGAAAAAAATGGGGCAAAATGAAGCACGTCACATCTACTGCATCCACACGAGAAGGCAACTAAGCATCTAATGGTTGAATTAATTCGACATAGAAACATACAAGGGAGGTAAGTAAAACTGTAAAAGAAGGTTTGGTAGAAGAACTTTTTTTCCTAATGAAATATTGATAGTTGAAGTGAACAAGTCTTGTATGAAATTCTAAATGGAAGTATAGAAAGGTATATTCACCTTCTAAAGAAACAGATTGCTATGAAGGGGTAAATCACCATCAAAAGCAGTACAACAACACAACCGTCTAATTTGACAAGGAAACCTAAACGATTGGTCACTACAAAAGATGTGAAATTCTATGTTGAAACGCACACTAATTTTCTTCCACAAAACGTGCAATTCAAGCATTTGATTTGACATGTAAAATCAAAATTGACCTCTTCAAGACTACTGTCATTTTACAAAAATATCTTCCTACAAGTTTAAACACACGACTATTATTGGTTAACCAGACATTTACGTTTGTTTTTAGTAGTGACGGTTAACATTGTATTGTCTTAATTCAGTGCTTTATTGATTAATCTCCCATACCCCTATCATTGTCTCTCTAAATTGACATCAGATATTTTTTCAGACAAAAGAAAAATTAACCACATATTTTTACAAGCTGTAGAGTGCTTATGTAGTTGTGCCTAATTTATAAATTATTGGTATTTTGGAGAAACTAACACGTATATTGGGATATGCAAATATCGCACGTATGGTTGGGATATGCGAATAGTGCACGTATCCGTTTCACCCTCTCTATAATCAAAAGGCAGCAATTTACATGCCAAAAACACAATTGGTAATGAGTATGTTTAGCACTGGAAAGAATGAGTAGTAAAAAAGAGGGTATGGTATGAGCTTACTTACCAATTCAATATCCTCAATGAACTGCAAAATCTCAAGTTCAAGCCAAGGATCATGCTTTTGAACAAATCTATAGGCCTCAGTCTTTTGAATAGCCTTAAATTTAGATGCTGCCAACTTCATACCCTTGAGGTAAAGGTCCGGCGCATCGCAAAGTCTAGCTAATTGTAATACATCAATTACATTCTCAATTATTAGGCCTTCAGCTAAACCTTTGGCACATCTCTGCTTCAGCTTTGGTACACAGAATACATGAGAAAGAGCCAGCAGATGTATTCCATACTTCTCCATCTCTTCTTTAGTGCACCTGATCACATTCAATAGCCTTCATTTTAGTTTCATCGCGAGAATTTTTAATTAAAGAATTCTAATAGTAATGTTTACTTTCTTTCTTTTTCTTTGAACTTTTTATATGAATATTTACAATTCTTGAAGAGGATATCCTGCTAAACTTAGAAGCAAATTGCATTATACTTATCTTCTGAGCTTGTCCTAAATTATATCCAACATATGCTACAATAACATATTTTAGGGGTATTTGTTCTAAAAATTAAGCCTAAATTGAGAAATTAAAGTTCCTGACTTGGATATAAAATATATAAATTTGCAGCATAAATTTCAGAAATTTACAATCTAAAATATAGAATTTTCTACTATATTTTATACAAATAATTATAGTCCCTCCATCCTAGAAAGTTCTTTACGTTTTCTTTTTTCCTTCATCCCAGAAAGGAGTCCAGTGATGTCTCATTTGCTATTATTTCGTCTAATAACTTAAATAAAATACTTTTTACTTATTTTCTACGTGCTTTCTATTAAATTCTCCTAAAAACAAAAAATAAATTAATTAACTTCACTTAATAAAATAAATGACGAAAATGATTTATTTCATTTTGGCTCTTTATTTTACCAAGTGAAGTTTATTTTATTATTTTTTTGTTTTTGAGAAGAATTTACTAATAGGAACACTTAGAAAATAAGTGACAAAATTATTTTATTTAAGTTACGGGACAAAATAATAGCAAAAAAGAAATCAAATGGGACATATTTTGGGACGAATGATCTGGGCTCCGCATAAAGCTCTATGCACTTGTTTTTTGAACATGGCCTACTGTTACTTTATTGTTTTGATTTTTCAACTATGACTCCTATGCTTTCACATCCAAATAGAATAATACTCCGCCAACTTCTCTCATATCTAGCTTTTTTAATAAAATACAATTGATAACAAAACAACAATTTATCATCTAAAATTAAGTGTCCAATCAACTGTATATAACTTTTTAGGACGGAAGGAGTAACTATTTTTATAGTGCATATTACTATATGTTGTAATGCAAGTTTATATATTTTACAAAGCCAAACTCTATATTTTCTATAGCAAATTTTAAATCCTGCAAATGTCAATAAAATACAATAGAAATTCTATATTTTTATGTTGCAGTTTTTTTAAAATTTTATACTGCAAATGTATATATTTTATATAAAAATTTTCTATATTTAACACTGTAATATTTTTATAAAACATAGTAGAAATCTATATTGCTTATATACTATGAATTTCTATGTTTTATAAAATTATAAGTATTAAAATATCTTAATTTTGTACTAAGAAAGTTGTACTTACTATGGTAACTTTACTCAGGTCTTATACCTCAATTATTTACAAATTTGGACAGAGAAATGCAAGTGTAGCATATCGTGAACATACATTAATTGTTACCTTCTCTATCCTATTGGATCATCATCAAATCTAAAATATATGCAAGACATCGTTGATGAATGACGCAAATGATAAAAGTTTGATCCAAAATGATACATACGCTTGATCCTTATTATCCTATTCTAGTCATATGTTTAAATAGTTATAGAAGAAGTTAATAAGGTTGTGGAACAGAAGACCAGCTCAACACGTATTTAGTGATTTGAAATGAAAATGCATAATAATTGAATGACTAATAAACTTTGGTTTCATGAAAGGCTGAAATTGATAAAATAGACCAAATCGTTGTTGATAGTGGATCCTACTAAAATGGAGGATATAATGATATGCATATTATTTAGTGGTAAATAAAAAATATTTCCTCCGCTTTTTTTAAAGTTACAAATTATTTGTATCATTGAGGGAAATACTTCCTTTCTATCTCTTCAATTACATGGGTCTCCTTTTCCTCTTTCTATGTATCTATCTCATCTCTTTAATTCTTGTGCACATGCTCAATGATGCAAGTATAAAAAAAATGAAAAAAGTACTTGTAAATAAAAAAAGGGGATAAAGGGAAATGAGAAACAAACCGGTGAGAATAAAGGAATCGAACAAAGGCGGAGACAGCTTGAGAAGGGACACCAAGAATGGGAATGGCTTTCTCCCCAGTTTTGGTATTCCTCCTAGGACTTTGCACAATTTTCTCCATCACCGGAGACGCCATAGCCTGTCCCAAATACAGATTGAGTTAGTTAGGAATAGGATAATGATGGTATTTAAATTTAGCATTAATGGAATTGGTTAAGAAGAGATAAGAAAGAATACCAGAATGTGAGAGTGAACAGGAATGCGAAGGCCGCCGGAAGTGATAACGTTGATGTCTGATTCAGGAAGATCTCCCACCACCTTTTTATCGCCAATTGAACAACTGCTGTCAAGGCAGTTCCCGGTGATTTCGTCTGAGAATCTGGTGGGACACATGGTGTTTGGTTGGTTGGTGTTTGAAGATCTTTTTGTTTGTAATTGTAAATTGTAATAGTAGGGTACTTTAAAGCTTTCAAACGTTGGTAGAGCAAATGGAAATAACTCAATGAGATGGTAATGGGAATGTGTCCGTGTCGTGGGTTTTATAGACAGGTAGGAGAGAGAGTATATTGGGGAATGGATGGATAGCTTTCTCACTCCTCATATTATGCGCGTTACATCAACGTACGGCATCCCCATATGGATTCTGAGGCGTTGGCGATGACAGACACAGCTAGGGGAGGCCTTATCTGCTTACTCCTCACCTCCCTCTTTCAGGATATTTTAATAACAAAGCTTTTCGTGTTTGTGACTATTCTATAAACATTACTACAACTAGCCCAAACAGGTTCCCCATTACCGCTAGGTCCAGTCCATTTAGATCTTTACTTGTTTGTTTTTTCAGCCTTTGCTCCACATTTATCGGCTCTTTATCGGGTTTACAATGTTTACTTCTAAATTTTTAACTTTTATTTACATTTTTTAAGCTTATAATTTATTTCATCTTATTTTATAGGTTAACACGGTATTAGGTTCAATATTGTCTTTACCAAAATTTAAACAAATAACTCATAAATTGTTTAATCAGCTAGTAGGATAAAGTAAAAAAAAAACTCATAAATTTCGACGGATCCTCCAATCAAGTCTCCACTGCTCTTATAACCTCGGGCCATCTTCCTCCGGATTGCCGAAGCTACCGCGCTCCGTAATGGGCTTATTCAAGCCAAAAGTATGAACATTAAAGATCTTGTTATAGAAGGCGACAACCTCATCGTCATTAATGTGCTACAACGAAAATTCGAGAGTCCCTGGTGTATTCAAACGCTTATAGATGATATTCGTTATCTACTCACCTATTTCAGATCTTTTTCAATGCATCATATTTTCAAAGAAGCCAATTCAGTTGCAGACTACCTTTCTAAACAAGGATATCACATTACTACAAAAAGTCAGACGGTCGATGTCATTCAAGATCCGATGTTATATCGTTTTTCTTTATTAGATAGCTTAGGATAAACCCTTGAGAGAAGGGTCTCCTAAGTATTTCTTGTACCTCATAAAAAAAAAGTTTTATGATTTGTGATGTTGGGTAGTGCAATGAATGTAAATATTAAAATTATGTTTTTCTTTATAAGAAAAAAAAGAAGGTAATATAGGCTAAAATTGATTAGAATAGAATATTCAGAGTAAATTGTTGTCAAACTTCTTATTCTAAATTTTAATAGGAACCAAACATTGTCACATAAACCTTGGATGTCAAACTTTGGAGAATCAAAATTCTGACGTGGAAAGAAAATAGGAGCTGAGTGTTCATACATCATAGTACTTGTTTGCAAGGGGTCAGATATTTTATAAAGGAGGAAAAAAAAACAACCGGCTTTTGGGATTGATGAAACGTCCTCTAGTAAAAAGCCCATCCTACGTGTCGGTTTTGAGCTAATCCTTTAACAGCTGGACAAGCCACACATTTCATGTTCTGGATAAAACCTCCCAAAATTTAGTTACACGTGGCCCTTACCTTACCTACGCACTAATATGTCAAGGCGAAAACATTAGTGGCTTAAGTGTTTGGTGATCTAGTTATGCTTGCATCCTTTCAATATTTTCCAAGTTGTTATCAATCAATTATAGATAGAATAATTTAAAAGGATAGGATTGGAGGATTATCAACTTTGTGGAAACTTTGAATTAAGAACATTCACCTAGATTTTATATATCATTTAAATGATATGATATTATTTTTTTTATCTCTAAAATTAAATAATATGATTATTATAAGAGAGTTTGGGTTGAAATATTTCTATAATAATAACATTCACCTAAATTTTATAAATCATTTATATGATATAATATTATTTGTTTATCACTGAAATTAAATGATATGACTGTTACAAGAGAGTTTGGGTTGAAACATGATCTCTAATAATTTTATTATGAGGTATTTAGAGCTTTTATTTATTAGAATAAAGTTGCCACTCCAGTCTCACTACAAGCTATTATGAAACAGTCTCATAATAAACTTTTGTAAAAGTAATCATAAAATATACATTTTGGACAAACAAGTTTTACAATTACTTATAGTAAAATGTCATATGTTATGCTCTAATTCGTAAGAACTCATGCATGATATTATTTTGATATAATTATTTGTGTAAAAAACCCCATTCTAAAGTTGCCAACTTTAGCCATAGACTAAGTGTAACCACTAAACCTAAAATAAAGGAGAGGGTGTTGCATATAGCTTTTTCCAATTATCTATAACTTAAAATAAGATAACATGGTTCCCTCCTAATGCAACATTAAATAAGATTTGTAATATCAACAAGATGGCAAAAAACCTAATAAGATTTGATAGGGAGAGAAAAATTAGGATAGTTCTTGGAAAGGACTAACTTAAAACATCATTTCAGATAAGAGGAAGAAATACAAGATTTGAGACAAAGAATCTATAGGAGAGGTGGATAGCATGATAGCCTTTCGGACAATGAAGTTTACTGCTTGATTAGCCTCTCTGAAGCAATGAAATGCCTCTCTCTTCAGGTTTTCCTCTACATCCGTAATAAATGTATCAATTTTCGAGGGATATTTCCAAGTTGATCTGAGAGCTTTGATGGCTAATTATCGCTTTCAATTATTAGCTTTCTGATATACCAGAAAAAAAAAAAAAAATTTTAGTTCCCTCCTAAGGCCCCCCAGGCTTCGCCACAAGAACTGAATTAGATGGGCCTAGAGCCTTGGACCCTATATGTTTAACATCATCTAGTTCATCTCTAATAACAAAATCAAATGAGACTTGACCACTACCATTCTTTGATCTACTAAAATTAAGCTTATGGAAACATGGCATACTGGATTGGCTTATTATTCTTCTTGTTCAAATACTACTCTAATTTCTTGCCATTTTTTATTCCTTTGTTCTTCTTCTTGTTGAATTGAGCAAATTGTCATTCCACCTTACAACATTGAATAGTGAACGTTGGCCCATTTGTTGCACAAAATCCAGAAGTAATTATAATTTTCTGGACACAATCACCAATTAGCTCTATAAAGCGCGGTCCCCGCAACCTACATCTCCATGATGTTGTTGTTCAATCAAATATTATTTACTTTTGGAAAAGTGCACCATTGTTTATACTTTTGTTGCACTTTTGGTAGTTTAAATATGTTGATATGGAAAAATGGAGCATCCTCGACCTTTCAGTTAAGATTAAGCTATGAAGACATAAGATTGCTAACTATAATAGTACCAAACTACCCACTTTCTTATCATAATCTATGGACTAAAATGTAAGAAAGTGGCAAGTTGTTTTAGTTATTTTATTTCTGTTGCAATAGCTCAACGGATTGGCATTGAGCTTTTATTTTTCAAAAGCTTCTATTGGAAATCTTTTTGAATATTAAATAATATATAATATCAAATTAAATTGTATGTCCATAACCAATAAGTTCATTTGAATCAACTGATATCAACTAAGATAGATACAAAATTTAAACAGCTTATACATCATTCTTGTCTTTATATTAAAACTTTAAACTCTTGCATTTCCTTCTTTAGATTTGGACAACATCTTCTATTTTAAAATTATAGACCTTAGACAAAGTAGAGATTGATCAAGTACAACCACTTCTTTTACGCTAATATAATGTATCAAACTTATGTAAATGTGTTTGTACAGGTATTATACCAAGTAATACGATAACATATATTATACCGAAACAGAGATAATATAGCGGTAGCCTTTGTTACCGAGAGAAGGACCCCACTTTTGGCATCACGTACACGAAAGTCCGACATGATTAGCAGTCCTTATTGTCGTACTACACTTTCTTAGTACCTAAATGGGTGCATGCATATTCATACTCGTCGCACTGTCATGTCTCTCAGCATGGTTTAATCAGAGGGTGTATTATAAACCAAGAGAGTATTAAACAATAATTATAAATACATACTATTTGAAGTTTTGAACCCCTTATTAACACTCTTCTCCTACCAATTTATAGACTAATATTGAAGGGAATTTCCTCAATTCATTGAGTAACCCCCAAATATAGCTAAAGTGTTTTCTCTTATATTTAATCACTCATGCAGAGATATTATCCATATCTTCTTTTATTCTTTCGATAATTGATTATGAACAACTATCTGCTCGATTGATGGATAGATGAAAATTAATAAACAGAAAAAGATAGAGGGGCTCTATTGGGGATTATTTTCTAAAGATCACATTTCAAACTACCCCTGCGCAATAATTGCGGAGATGAAATGACAACGCAAAAAATCAAAACTTTTAAAGAAAATGTTTAACGAACCATTAGATATTATATCTCAACATATTCAAAGTAATTGGACATTATTTTGTTAAACAAAATAACCACCACGAGCTAATTGACATTACAAGTTGACAAAAACATGTGGATGTGGAGCTAATGTGAATATGATGCCTAGATTTTTTCTTGAATTTACTATCGTATTCTTCTTGCCTGCAAGGGATATCTTGCATGGATAGTAATACTATGAACTCGGAGCATTGCTAGTTGACTGTTGAGAAGCGGCTCTTATATTTTGAGTATAAGAAAAAGCGCAGTGACCTCTTTTTCTTACATCCTAGTTTTTGTGAGATTCAATCAAGTTCAGTTATCTAATATCTGCATATAAGTCTATTTCTTTTATTGTTGATTAAGATTTGTTATTTGTTTGTTTTTATGAATATTACAATCCAACAATAACCTCAACTCCACTATCTAATTTGCAGGCTTAAGCACCAATTTGTAGGACCAACTATAAAATGAGACAATAAAACAACTATAGAGACACAAACTTCATTTCTTTCATCCAAAAGGAAGAATTTCTCTTCACTAGAATTAACTTAAAATCAATTTATTAGACTTAATTGAATCTAAGCAATCGTGCTTTCACCATATGTCCTATGTTTATACCAGATTATAAATATGAATAGTCTTGACTATATTTGATGAGTGCTGAAACTTTTAAAGTGAAAAGAACGCCCCTTAGACTAAGTCGTGAGATTGAGTCAATGGCAATGCACTACAAGCCACATTTCGTGATTTTCTGTTCAATCGATGTAACAAATATTTGGATTATGGAGTACTCTTATTTTCAAGTTGTTTAGTTCACTGTTATGGTGGAAAAGCGCATCACCAGCAATATAATAAATCTATGGAAGTTTAATTTTATGTAATGGTGGAAAAAGTGCACCATCGTCAACCATATGGCTAAGACCAAATCTTAAAGTATGGAAATATATAAATTGGCAAGACCAACTCTCCGATGATAACATGGAATGACATGTAAGAAAAGTACCAAGTTGTATGCTTCCTATTTATTTTTTTTGTTTCTTTTGTGGCTGCAAATTAGTTGAAGCTATGACGAATTACTTAGTAGTTAGTAATATTTCCTTTGATTAGAAAAGATTTATTAGTGACTAAGAATTAGTCTCTTCGCGAGAGCTTGAGCTACCCTTCGTGATGAAAGTCACAAATCACTTTATTAAACTACACTTTTTTTCATTGTCTTTTTTCTTAAATACGAATTTCTTGGATAAAACTTGCATGAATAGATGAGAGTATTTTATATACTACTTCATGCAATGTTAGATGACTCCATGGTTGAACATATCGATCAATCAAGGCCCTCCCTAAAAATTTGAAGGCCCTATGGTAAAGTTTATTATGAGGCCCTTTTTGATAAAATTAGATTAGATTATACATAGAAAATCATTATGCATTTTAAATGCAATTTTTTAGAAAGCAACTACACCAATATTGAACTTCAATAGGAGAATTTGTAATTACACTAAATTTTTCATTTGTATGTGAAAAGAACATGTGTATTAATAACGAAATTGACAAGAGAATAGCAAGAGTAAAGAAAAGAAAAAGGAGAAAGGAAAAATAAATAAATTAGAAAACCTAAAAAAAAAGGTTTAAAACCTACAAAGAATGAAGAATTAATTAAAGAAGAAAGATTGAAAGAATAAAAAATAATAGAAGTCAAATTGAATGAGTGAAATAGAAAAATAAAGGAAACTAAATAAAAAGATAGTGAATTATTCATGCAAAGTGGAAGCTAAAATGAGAAAATAAAGTCAACAAAGAATTTCGTGTGAAGTTTGGTTCCAAGCTTCGGACCCAATGCTCCCCAATCTATGGGTAGAAGTTTACCCGTCTGTCTATGCTGTTTTAGTCAGTGTGGTTGACTGCAATTAATATTTATTTCATAGGGGTATAACCGGGTACCCGATCAAAATACACAAGATTGGATCCAGAATCAGTCTTGGGAACAGAAAACGGAGTTTAGATTGGTTGAACTGGTTCATTCCTTATGTTTGGAAATTGGAACCGGAAATTGGTTCCAATATCGCTTATCCATTTCCCAATGGAATTAAAAAGCGGAATTTCGTCATTGTTTAGCTAATAAAGATCAAAACAACAACCACAAATATATTTGTATTAGCATCACTTGTGACATACCTAGAACTAGAATCAGTTGTACCCGAGTTTGATCCAGTCCTGGTGTCAATATGAACAATTCCAGTTTCGGATCCGCCAGGTCCAACCAGTTCTGAATGTGCAACCAAGTATTCAGTATTTTTGTTCACCCCTATTATTTCATAAATTTAACAGTGAAATGGACCCTCCGAAATTTGCACCCCTATACAACATCTCACGTTGTACATGCTTAGGACCGACCATGTGATTAGTAAGAACATGGTACTTGGAGTTAATAGAGATACTCTAAGAACTTTACTTTGTGGTTATTAACTTATCTAAAGTTCTACTACAATTAGTAACAAGAGTTAAGGATGTGGAAAGTACTACAATCCTAAGCCGTATCTAATAAGCTTAATAGGACAACAAATTGAAAGATTACATATTTTCAGAGAAGCCAATAAATTGAAAGAGCAGCAAATTATTGATCCATGTAATATTTCTAGTTTACACATTATTTTGTAAATGATTGATTAGAGATTCCCCTCATGAGGAGGGCTCTTACTCTTAATGTGCTTTTTTTAATTTCCTCGTTAATAAAAAATGACAAGCTTAACAATAGTGGTCATAATAAATTACATGAAACATGGCAAACGAACTATTTCCAATTTTGTAAAAAAAAAAAGATCTCTTTCATTCTGGCTTCTACATTTTGAACAAGTCCCTCTTCAGCAATAATAAAAATAACTACTTACACATTCCTTTTTAATTTTTTGTACTACATATAAGAGTAAAAAAATTAATTAGCCTCTCATTCTCATTTCCATCTCTTGATAGTCCATCAAAGAATATAATGTGTTTCAACTTTCAAGTAATTCCACCACTTCTCCATTATATATAATATTCGATCTGCTTTTCTTTTTATATTACCATTTTGATTTTTACACTTGTCAATTCATGGTTTTTGACCTTTAATATTTGTCTCTCTCCTTGCGCGTGCGCTCTCTCTCTCCTCTCTCTCCGTCTCTCTCTATATAATGTTGATATAGTATATTAAAGATCTATATTCAGATGAATGCAACATCTTAATTACCAATTTTATTCCTATAAATTAGTCAACAAGTTATGGTTAAAAACTATTTTATGAATACGGAGTAGTATAAAAGTCAAAACATTATAATAGAAATAAAATGGAGGAAGTAAATTGACTAAGTACTTTGAAAATGCAAAGTAAAGAGAAATGAGATGTTATAGTAGAAAATAGTAGTAAATATATTACTAGCTCGCTCTTTGCTTTTTTCAGCAATACTTTATTCAAATTAAATGTTTTTGTTTCGGGTCATCAGATAACTCACAACAGCTTCATAGTTGATGAAATTGTCAAATAATGGGAAAAGAGGAGAAAAACAGGAAATTATGTGCAAGTATCCTAAAAGTTGTTCTTAGTGTAGCTTATGACAGAGTTGTTCTTAGCATAGCTTATGACAGGGTGAAAAAGGACTTTCTAAAATCAGTTTATAGGAAAATAATATTTCTATAAAAATCAGGATTCAATGGATCATATAATGTGCCATTTAATTTCATACTCTATCTTGGTTAATGCCTTCAACGAAAGTAGGATGAAGATAAGGAGATCCTACATCTACTTACCTATTCATTTTAGCATGGAAATCCTGTCTAGACTCCTCAAGAGACAAGAAAAAACAAAAGAATTAGATGGAATACAAGGAATAAAAATTGCAAGATCGACTCTTTCGCTTAACCATTTACTCTCATGAGTCATGCCTTCCTGGTTTAGTTCTTCCTGAGACATCTTTATTATTAAAATCGAATAGCAAATCTATCTAATAAGGAAACTAATTCAATATTGTTAGAATCAATTTTTTCTAATAAATAAAATTATTCCCATGCATAGGAGATTTTCTCTGGGGGGTGCCGTCGTGGAGGTCATTTGGCGGTTGTGTGGCGGCAAAATAATATTTGTACATATTGAATGAAAAGTCATGCAATGTAGCATGTTTGAGATTTGTACGTTCAAACTTCAAAATAGATTAAAGAAACCATCAACATCAAGTTCCAGAAAACCACCCACGAGAGAGGAAAAAAGAGACCTAATGTAGAGGAACATGCACACTAGTTCTTAGCAGTCACATTGGAAAGAGGGGGGAAAGGAGCGACATACTCTAAGGGATAATGGAGGGGGAGAAAAAAAAGAAAAAAAGAGGGTAGGGTGCAATGGTGGATTGGCGGTTGTAAGGGAGGTGGAGAGGAGAAGGAAAAGAAAACAAAAAAGCAATCAAATAAATATTTTTCTAATTAAAGGATTTTGGTTTACTTTCCCTCCTATCCTTGCTTTATTACATTCCTTTTGTCTAGCAAGAGAACCAAACACTCCTTTAATGTTTACGCTCTCCCTAAAAATCTCCCTTAGTTAATCTATTTTATTGAATTCTGATAAGCTACTCCTTTGGTCAAATTTGGATTTAAATTTTTTTTTATTTTTGGGAAAACTTTCCTCCAATGATTTGGACTTGGGCTATGTGAAACTATTGCTAGAAATTTGACACTACAAACAAAAAATCACAGAACCTTAATTTGCAAATCTAGAAAGTGTAAACATAAAACATCACTAGGTATTAGGAAATTTTGTCTCCTCTCAACTTGAAAACACAACACTCTTCAACCAAGGGCAAAAAGCAGTATTTGTTAAGTGTTGAATTGCATGGTCAAAATTATTTCTTTTTCAACAAAAAAAGTACATGGTCAAGATCATGGGAAGGAAGAAAGGATCGGTATGTTAGTTGGAAATAACAGTTTCATTAAAAGAAGATAGACCAAGAAGCTTGTGCAAATGTGTACCATCTCCTTACTTTGGGATTTTTTAAATTTGGATCTTGCTAATAAAACGTCTCGGACATTGGATAAGGGGAACATTCTTCATACACTTGAGCATGGTACATTAAAAGCTATCTTTTTGTTCATTGCTTATTTGGACATCTTTAAATAAGCAAAAACTATACATTTAAATAAGCAATGAGCAAAAAAAATAGCTTTAGATGTACCATATGTTCATGATACACCCGGCGTATAATAAAAGTTGTATTAGTACTAAATATGTTTCCTAAAATGGTATAAATCTTGGAATGCATGCCAAAATTGCACTTCAATTGTAATTAATGTTTAGATCCATTAATTATTTGCATTTTTAGTTATCATAGTTGACGCTTCGCGAGCTTATTAGCTTTTGCTTTAATATTTTTAAGTTTAAATTTGGCTCAACACATTGTAACTATCGAGGGTAAACCAATGATTAAACGAGAACAAAGATTGTCGACATTAATTAACCATGTCATGAGCTTAAACAATTAATTTATGACCAAGTCTATGTTTTGATTAGACAGAAAACATTTTTAGGAAAAAGGGTTATTTTTTAGATAACTCAAGCTAACTTGATTTTTTCGGTGTGGTTGCAAGAAAAGTAAAAAATTCCTTTGACCTTATTTTCTTTTGTTGATGGAAAATGTGCTTCCCTTCATGAGGAAAAAGAAGTTCGTGTTTATGGTTGCATATGATCTAAGTTTAAGATTATTTAAGGAATTTTATTTATCATTTCTAGAAGCAAGGAGGTAGGAACCAAAAGTCCAATCCAAACCACCAAAATGCTCCCACATATAAGGAATGGTGATAAAGATAAAGAATTGATACCCTTGAACCTCAGATATTACCAAATTAGCTCCTTGATTCAAGGTCATTAAAAGAGATTGAATGTATATTCTACATTTCTATTCTCTATGTAGGTTTCAAGTTTAACCATATAGCATTATTTCGCATTAGTAGTTATTAGTTAATATCACTGGTGGTTTCCAATCCTTTTCTTTCCCCAACTTTTTGCCTGCTAGAAGCCTAGAACGCTTTTATTAATTGATCTCAAAGCTTTCAATTCAATAGCTTAAATTATTAGAGTACAGAAGCACAACATATAGAAATAAAGAAGGGAAACAGGATAGTACCACTCCCTTTGTTTTATAAACAGTTATATCACTATGACTATTGACGTTATTCACATACATGTCGTCATGTCGACCATGTTAATTTTTACTAATACATAAAAGGCAAATGTTGTTAACAAAAACTCAACATATGTCATTAATGGTTAATTGTTGTGCATGGACAAACATAAATGTCAAAGTAAAACAATTAATAAACGGAGGGGAATATATAGATGTTGGGCCGTGCTAAGAAAGTGTAGTATAATTAACTTACATATCAACGCATCTGCACTTGTTTACTCTAACCATGCAATTGAATTGATTGGTTAAGAGTAACAGGCCGAGGTTGTAATTTCTTGGGTCAATCCAAGAAACAAAAAGAAAAGGAAAGAAGAAACAACCAGAGAACAATGCAGTCAAAAGAAAACCAACAACAAAAAAAAAAAAAAGAGAGAGAGAAGACAAAAGGAAGAAACTAAAGAATAATTTTTTGTTTCTTCCTTTAAATTTATAATTAATCCCTCTCTTCATTAAAAACTCCTATCAATTAATTTTACGGTCCAGGTTGAACCCAATTGAGTTGTGAGATAATCTGCTGCTGTTAACTAATGTTATTCATTAAAGATCAGCAGCGAGCACCCTTCCTGCAGTTAAGTGCACCAGAAGTAGCAGTAATTGAGCCAACAAGGGTTGATGGCCTAGCCCCCAAGCTTGAGGCCCTTGCATAGCTTGCTGAAGCACCAGCCCCCGATGCTGTAAAAAATGCACCATTGAGCATTAGGTCCCCTTCTGACCTCCAATTCCAATTCTTCCATTCGTTTTCTGGGGCATCCTCGTGTTTAGTCACCTAAAAAAATGAACGCGATAATTTACTCATTTTATCATGGTAAAAAATGTAACATCTGCTTATAAGCACGGTATGCAACAGTTATGAATCACTGTTATGAATTTGGCAGCAGATCTAGAAGAGTATGTTCCCAAGTACAATTGGAGTTAGGTGCACACAAGGCCATTTTTGGCAGCTCATTTGCTCATTTGGAGTAATTTTTTACTCGTTTGAAGTCATTCAGATGGGTCTTGGCCTTGGGTACACGTAACTTTGAACACACAAGAATTTGTCAATTTGGAGTTTTTTCGCATCAGCATTTGCTAACAAATTTTTTAGACAAAAATGGATAAGATCTGTCATGGGAAGAAAAAGTGAAGCATGTAAAATGATTTGGATTTATACCTCTTTGCTGAATCTTCTATCAGGGGCTAAAAATCTGTTGCCTTGACTATTGATGGTAGGATTAGCACTCCCACCTATGGCATACATTTCCCAATGAGTGTAGTCATTGTTCACCACATGGAAGTATCCATGTCTACATCTGCATTGTTGTAGAATCATCAATCAACTTAAGTTAGCCCCACTTTTGACCTCAGAAGAATTTCATAAGCACAGAAATTTCCAAATGAGAAAGATAAACCAGGAATACCCCGGAAGTGAATGTAGTAATCCATGAATTTTTAACAGAAAAAAAGCATTATTGCAGAATATTAAGAATAAGACAAGAGTTTTAACTAGCTAATTTTGAGATTAAAAGAAACTTAGAACGAGATAATTTATTACTGTAGTTGGCAAAGTGAAGAACAATTAGAGAAGTATCATAAATGGTGGGTTTTAGATATGTACCTCGGCATCCTCTGAACAAGACCTTCACCGAAATGGTTAAAAGCAATGGTGGCTTGCATGTTCTTGTCCGCCGTGTAGGAATCACTATGGCCTAACAACATGACCTTATCATGGTGTGTCATGTAATTGTTAGAAATAGTGATGGCAGTAGAACCCATGATGGCATCAATTAAACCATCTTTACAATTTGAGAGAGAACAATGGTCTACCCAGACATGGCTAGCACCAAAAAGAGACACTCCATCACCGTCCGATATTGTCCTCCATCCATAGTGATGTGGGTTGCTCCTCACCATAGCATTCCCACCTTGCTTACAATCATGTATGTTGATTCCATGTATGATGATGTTAGTCACATACTGTATGGTGATGCATGGCCCACCAGAAATGTGGACGCTAGCTCCCCTGCCATCAATTGTCTTGAAGGAGTTCATGATCAACTCTTCTTTCAATCTGATTACCATGTCCCTTTGGAATATGATCCATAATGGCTCATCTTGGACTACAGCATACCTAAGGGTTCCTGGTTTGGGGTTCACCGGATCATCATCACCCGAATCTGTGACCACGTAAATGCGTCCATTCTTGCCTCCAATGGCATTCTTACCAAAACCAATTGCACAATCAGCTAGTCGCTGGCGGTTCTCATGCCAGTTTGGGTCACACCTCCAGCAATCATCAATGGGGTTGCCCGTTCCACAAGAGAGGTATCCCAAGTTTCTCCTAGCAATGGACTCATTGATACTCCTGCATAGACAAGGGAGAACATGTAACACAATTCAATATTTTATATTGAAAAGCATTTTTCTTAAAAGAAAATAAAAGCAAAAGTTTAATACACCCTAAAGTCTTGGACTCTCAGAGAAAACATTGAGCATTTTAAGGACTCATGCACAAAAGCCTCAAATTCTAGGATTCAATTCTGTAAGTGGTAATAACCTCAATAAAGGTTCTAGCTTTATTAGCCTTTATTCAACATAAGGCATCACATCTTTACTAGACCCTTCTTGCTGAATCACTTGTCATGAGGACAACATAATTTGAACTAGTAATGTGACAACTAATCCAGTCTAAAGTTGACACAGCAAACGAAACTGATGAAAATGGACCCATAATTATAAAGTTTCCGAACTCTGGGGACTTGGATTAATTGAACAATGCAAGGCATAATAAAGAACAAGTGGAGGCATAAGAATGCACCTACCTATGTACCTCTTGTACTACAAGTTCAGGATCAGGGGCAACTGTTGGTGAAGAAAGAACAGAAGTAGGGACTAAGAAAGAAAAGAAGAAGAATAAAACTGCATGGCTTGCCATTTAGCACTTCAGTTCTTTCTCTCTTTGTGCAATATGTGTGGGGTGGGAGCAGAGAGAAAGAGAGGGAAGAAGTTTGAAGTGAATGTTAGTTTGGATGGGAAATGGGAGGGATTATAAAGAGATAAAAAGCCGGGTTAAATGGCGTGATTAAACTATAAATTAGGTGGGACCCTCCCTTTTCTTTGGGTATTAAGTGGGCCCTTAATTGTGCTTCGTGATTACTGGTTTTACGGGATACCCTATTGGTAGTTTTTGGTCGTTAAGCACTGTGCCCCTAAAGAAAAACACCCTACATTCATACCAGTCTACAAACATTTTGATTAGCCTTTCTCATCTACCTTTATTTCAATTTTTAAATTTTCTTTTTTCAAGATAATCACGCATGTGGTACCAATATTAGTAGCATGCTATAGTATAATTATACTGCATGGTCGTCTACTTTATAGGCCTAAACAACAAACACCCTTCATGGGAGGTTGTGGCTTTTAACACAAATAAAAAAACAGATGTAGAATTGTGTCCTGTGTTTGCTAGGAGTACTTATTAGCTCAACATGATGCCTTTTCATCTAGTTTTGCCTGCATTTCACAAGTCTTTGTAATGGAGCAGCACTACTGTACCAAAAGAGAACAGGCAACACATAATGAATTTTTAGTGCTTTTACCTAATTTGTTCTTAAAATTACAAAGCAGCGAACTTACAAAAAGACTAGGGCAATGTATATATTGAATGATCAAATGCATGCAAGATACTCCTCCCGATCGCGTGATCAAGAGATCAGGTGTTTACAGTTTTCCCTGCGATCATTAAGAAGCCGATTATTTGTTAGTGTACATTTAAGACATGTCAAACAACTTGCTAGGTTAAAGAAACAAGAAGTCGAAAACTACTAAAAGCATTGATATTTTTGGCTAAGTGTCATGTATCGCTATTGACCTATCCTGTCCCGACTTAGTTGTCACATTACTAGTTTAAACTACGTATGAGTGCACCAACAACTCTCTGCCAAGAAAATTTATATCATATTGGCATGTAAAATCCAATTTATATATTTTGACTCTTTGATAAGGAATAGTCAACTGTTGTTGAGTGAACTCAAAGCAAAAATTGGTATCATCATAGCTGAAATCAAGTAAGGAAATGAAGACAGACAGATCAGAGTGTCATGCAAGAAGATGCCATGCTACCCATGCAGGATGAAGTCTTATCACGGGACTAAAGTTCATTTTGGCTTTTATCTCAATAATTAAAGAGATTTAAGTTTTAAAAGTTCTATTTTAATATCATTCCAAATTATATATGTTTTCCGTTCTTTTTGGTTGTAAACTATCACCCATATTTCTACTTTAATGTTTAATTATGAACAACACATCTCTTCCCAGATAGATTGTACTACATCAAAAGATACAGGGGAAAAAGCACAAAAACTAAAAGAAAAACAAAGGTATATCATTTGTGTTCAATCATAAAAAAGCTTCAACCAAAAACAGAGCACTACAGAACTAGAAGTACAAAATAAACCAATATAATTCCAATTGGTGACCTATCTTTTAAGGTTTACTCCTCAGTCCTCACCCCTCCTTAACAAAAAAAAAGAGGGTTCCACGTCACTTTGTTGGAGCCACTCCAAAAGCCCTTTTTTTTTATTTGCTAAGAGTAACATGAGATTTGTTGTTGCATTACAAGCATGATCAGGAAATCCTACAGATATTAGCACTTAAGAGAAAGGTGGATATCACATGGTAAGATCATAGAACAGATTTTGTGGATAAGTTATGTAATTAATTAGTAAAACCATGGGGTCCTAGTTATCTTTGACAATGAAGAAAACAGTGAAAAAAACAGTAACACTGTAATTATTTGCACTGAAGAACCAAAATCCTGCAGAATCCTGATTAAAAACCAGATAAACAACTGGGACAAATTAGGTCCCATGTAAAAAAAAAAGTATACACTAGCTAAGCACTTAGAAAAGAAGCATAGATTTTTGGGCCCAATTTAGATTTCCAAAGCTCAAGTCAATGATTTATAGCAGTTATATTTTGTTAAGTAATCTGATACCTTCACCTCTTCAAGTTATAAGGAAATGAAGAATGGGAGAAGTGAAAGCATGAAACGTATATTACTGATTTCATATCCTGAAACCTCAATTCACATAATGCTTCTAAAAGTGGTCGAATTTTCACAAAGCAGTATAAGTTAAAAGAATTTTCCCAAAAATAGAGTGAGCAACATCTCATGTAGATGATAGAGTTAGCTAGCTTATGAGGTTGATGCAGGAATAGTGAGTTCTAACTGCTAAGCTAACCTCTAACATAGTAACATCTCTCCTCCTTCTTATGTATCACATGTTCATCTCCATGAAATTTGGTTTCTAATAAAATTGTACCATTGCAGCATGCAGCAGTTATACATCAACTATTGCAATTTTAATTTGCGCCAATAAAAGACTTGCTTCTAAATGTTATTCTTAGAATGAAATACATAACTCAAAACCATATCAAATAAAAGAACTATCAACCTCCAAAAAGAAAAGTTTACTTTAGGTTCACCTACAAGGGTCAACTCCATGGTGTTAAAACAAGGTTGTATCGTATCATATTCGTATCATAACCACATAGTAAAGGTGTAAAAACCAGCATTTTAAGTCGATTCAAGTGATGAATCGATGTCTCATAGTTTCGGCCGATATATACGACAACCGCATCATCTATTACCGTGACACCGTAATCGTTACCGCGATCATGACCAAAACAACACTTTCGAACCATAGTCCAGTTGGGTACGAGCGTCCGGTGTCTGACTCAACAATTATATAGAAACTGTTAATTTTTGGTTCATAATGAAGTATACAAGTGTTGTGTTGTATAGTACAATACAAGAATCCGACATAGGCAGAATACAAAAATGGAATGCTAAAGCAAAACCTTTTATACTAATTACTAAATATAATACACCTTTCACGAAACTACATCGGTTATTTATAAATATGGCTATTATACTTTCACCATCATCTCCTTTTTTCCTTTCCTTGTGTGATTAAAGGAAAAGAAATTACAAGTTATCCACTATTAAATAATTAGAAAATATTTACTGGCACATTTTGCCAATGGTCCATCTTTCTGGCTACTTTAGAAAGATGGAACACTGTTACTGTTAGTTTTCAAACTGGTGCTACTACTAGTTCCATAGATTTGTATAATTGAATCACAAGGAGATAGGTAAATTATTCATTTTCAAAAGGGCACTTGGGAATGCTTAAAGATGTTCTCAAACATGCATTGTGCTTAACAAAAATGGCCTAGCATTTAGGTAAACTCCATGTCTGCATTGTCACACTCACACAGCTAACAAGTAACTCTACAAATCCTAGAGCTAGTAAATTGCCATGCAAAATCAGTATTAAAGACACATATTTTATATTTACCAAATCAAGAGTATGATTAATTAGTAAAAAAATCCCCAATTAGCATAACAGAACCAATTCCCTCATGATAACAGCACATGCATTTGCACACAAAATCAAACTTGGGTAGGTCCCATTTTGGGTCCCTCCCCCTCGTCAACAATCATGAACCTATTTTGCCCAGAATTTCCTCTGCTCATTTAGAATTTGTTACATGCTCTAAAATTTCTTGATAGCAATATTCGCGCGCCACAAGCTTCAAACAAGCAAGAGACCACGAGCAGTTGATGTGGCACTACAAACCTTTGTGATGCTGCCACTTGTCAATTGACTTAAGGACACTCTAAAATCAACTTTCACTATTCAAATAGCCTAAATTTCTAGTTTCAATATTGATTGGGGTCATAAATGACGTAGTGATAATAGATTACCTAAAAAAATTTCAATATACGGTCAGTCATTAATGGTTAACCAATTGCTAAACCTAAGCACATAATATGAAAGCTACTCCATCACATGGTGTAGGTGTACACGTTTACGGTTTATCAGATAGACTTCCGTTAATAGTATGCCCCGACAAACAACTATTACCAACAACTAACACCCGAAAACTCCAAATTTTGTGAAATGAGCTTTTGTATATCAAAACACTAATAACCGAGAACTCCAAGGTCTCTAAAATTACTCCGACATTACGAACATATCAAGCATAACACAAAGCAAAAAATTCAAGGGTACATGTCACAGAAAAAAAAGAATCTTGCCATGAAGTGCTTCTAAATTCTGATGCTATCTTATAAAGTTTCTGAAAATCTCTTCTATCAAAATTCATAACAACAATACAGCATGATACATGAAAACATGATACATATTAGTATGAAATAATGTTAACATTGCTTAAGAAGTTTCTATCATCATCAGTAGTTAATCTTACTAATGGTCCACATATTTGCAAGGCTTAGAGTTGCCATTACAAAACTTAAAGCTAAAGACTTTTTGGAGAAGAGCTAGAAATTCAGAAGGTTTGGTGCACATATCCTAAACAACTAATTTTCCAATCAGGGAAGTTGGAAGAATCCAAAACGGTAATAAATGCCAAATAAAACGTGGCCTGTTTCTTCATACAAAAAGAACATTTTAACGAACTAACAGTATTTTATTTGAATGTCACCCTGTTATGGGATCAAAGCAGGGGACATGAGATAACGTGGAGGTCTTAGATACTGAGGATGAAGAAGATAAGTAGAAAAGAGCCAAATGGTCATGTTAGTATAAGTTATTGAGAAGAGTATGACAAGTGCTTGATGAAAGCAACTGAAAAACTTCCTAACTAAGAAGTAAGAACCACTGAAAACTTTCTTTGGTCCTCAATGCATGTGTTCTTTTGACAAGAGCACATGCAAGAGTTTCTGTAATTTCACATCACATTTTCTTTTCCCAAATTTTACACAGAAGGTTGATTATATTTCCTGACCATCTAATTGTATGGACTATGTATGAACCCAATTTTTGAATATTTCTTACATGATTTCATAATAGATTCGACTGTGATCTTCCCTTCCCTCAAGTTGATGTTAGTTTTATTGAGTACTTCATCCGACACTTGCAATTGGGCAATTCTTTTCTTGGTATTTTGCTTCTTTCAGTTTGAGGCATTATGGATGGTACATATTGATGAGCCTACCAAGCTTCCAAAAATATGGAAGTGTGTAGATCCAGTCATCCAGATAATTGATACTTAAAACCATATTGTCATGGTCAGGATTTCATGTCAAGAAAATGACAATTTTTCTACAGTAAGCTACTCCATCTCAAGGATCAAACACATTGCAAAATCTTAAGCTACTTACAGGAAATAGATCAACTCTAAGGAATGTCAAAGTTCAATTCACATTATAACTGAACTCAAGTTATAGTCTAATTCTAGTCCCTTACAAGCTTTACAGGCTTACAGCTTAATCGTGCAACTTGTGTTTCAACTTGAGAACTAGCTTTTATCTTGACAACCCTAATCAAGTCAAGCAGCCACTTATTACAATAGTTCTTTGCCCCCCTTTACCTCAATGAAGACAAGATATCACATTAGGTAAAAAATATACAGCTTTCACAGTCAAACAACCCACAACAAACACACATTTATCAAACTCTTTTTAACCACCGTTCACTTATATGGAGTAGGAAGTCCTTAGGTATGCTTTTCATACTCATAAGTCTACCTTAAAGGAACTAGACATTTGACAAAGTTACCAAAGCTGCACGTTAAAACAGGGGCTTCACTGTTCTCCAAATAAATAAATCAGATACACGTCGTCATTTCAAACCCCTCCTCTTTGGCATCTAGAAATAAATTACTTGGCGCTGGATGTGCAAAGGCTATGCATGTCAGAGGCTGGTGACGGACGGCCTAAGAAAACATACTATAGCAAAAGCAAGCCATGTCCGCAGAGCCAACAGACCAGTCGGGGTAGTGCCATGCCCAATGTTACTCTGACTCGGGTACCCGTGTTTGACACGGGTAAGTGTCCAACATGTCTATTTGATGAAAAAATTTCGTAATACTGACCCAAACAAAGTGTTGAAGTATTCAATCTATGTCGGAGTGTTGAGAGTCCGAGTAACATAGGGTAATGCCCGTGTCAAAACTTCTCTTAAAAATCATACAAGCATGGTACATAGCGCACGCACGCAAACACTAGGCCAGGTTGGCCCAAATTTGTACTCCCAGTTTATACAGAAAGAACTCCTTCACATAAACAGGTTAAATCCTAGGATGCTGATGCCTCTGTCCAATCAACAAATATTAAATCTTAATGCATACAGGAGTTTCACTAAGTGGAATATGCCCTACCTGTTAATACTGCTTTGCAATTTGTTAATGCATAGCCCAACAATCTTTAATAAAGCTTAAATTTTTGCTACCATAAGATATAAATTTTTGTCTCATTGTAAAATTGTTAATTTTTTAAGCTAATTAATTCATTATTGTGAATTTGTGATGCTTTAGCATCATATTATGTTTATCACAGATTGAAGAGCTAATCCTTGAGTGCCTAACTCACAAAAGAGACACAAATATCAGCTGTCACAGTTAACTAGATCCTTTTCTGAATCTTTTTTTTTGGACATCTGAAAAACAAGCTAAAGTGGACAAAATTTAGACGATTACAATAAAAGTTCGCTAGCTTTTGTGGTAAGAATAAGCTAATTTCTAAAACCAAAATTCACTGTACCAATTGTCAGTAGTTGTGCAGAATTTACCCATATAAAACCAGCTTAGTGTTCTTCCACTTCAATGCATAAGCATCTAACTCAAAAAAACCTAAGGACCCATCTGAATCTGAAATCACTAAATCAATAAGGATTGCAGGAAGATTTAAGTCATAAAGGGTTATAATTAAAACCCTACATAGTGCTTTACAAAAGGAAAGCAAAATGCTTGGGACAATTTGAAAAAAATAATCAGAAAGTGAAAACATATTACTTATTAGACATAACTGGTTTTAAAGCGAGAAAATCTTATCAATAAAAAAGGCTAGCAAAGAATCAATCAGGACTCCAGCAAATCAGGTGAATATGTAAAGGAAATGGCGGCATAAATTAATGCAGATTATCAATTTTTGTTACGCCAACAAAGTCGATCAGAAAAATTACTGATCCAGTCAATAGTCCAGAGGAAGAGTACCTTGTAATCATGTAAACATGTGCTTGCAAACATAAAACAACGAGCATGTTGAACTAGCAAAGCTAATTCATTTTTACCTTGATGGCTTCATCTTATGTCTTATCTGCATAAATGTAACACACAGCTCAATAAGTCATCTGGGGGAAAGAACCTTGAATATAAAGTCAAACAAACACCATGATTATGCATGAATTGCACTCTTCTTTTCACTTTACTATATATATGACAACTGTAATTGCATAATTCGCATTGGACTTAAAAAGATCGAAAGTGCATGATGAGCAAATATTGCTAGTAAAAAAAAAGGCACTGCAGGATTATGAGGGTGTTTTAGAAAGAGAAACCCAAGCTCAACTTGCCAAATGAAAGGCTTGAACTGTTTCAGTATAGAAAAGGACTCCAACTCTCCAAACAAATGTTACCTGAAATGTGCAAATTAGTAGATTGGTAAACGTTTGAACTATGTAAAAATGCTAGATTGTAAACTATATTTTATACATTCCGCATACCAAGGTGCACATAGGTAACACTGTCCGAGGCCACAAGAGAAGCATCAGTTATTTGTCATAAAGAAAATGAGCTGAGACATTCAAATGATAGGATTTGCTCTATAGATCCCCATTTAAAATTCAAACAGACATCCTCTGTTTTAATTTGTTGTAAACAGAAACAAAGTTGCACCAAAACATGGTGTCCACCAATTCGTGGGTGTCAAATTGTCAATATTAAATTTGACATGCTCGACGCTTCTATTACAAGGATTAGAGATCCCAGATTAGGAGACCTATAAATTTGGGGACTCCTATTGCCAATGGCAAAACACTGCTAACCAAAACAGAGTCAGCATATATTGTTCTCTGTTTGCTAACTTTGGAGCAGGAAGACTACGTCAACAACCTAGCAATCCGGCAACACTGCAGAACACAGCATTAACTGATCTCCATAAGGTCTACAGACTACAGTACTACAAGAATTTATATAGTGCACAATAAGCTGCACTTCCTCTAGTGATTGGTTGAATAGAAGCAGCAGAGTACTAAAAAGGAAAGAACACATCCTAGAAAAAAAAGTGCCATCCATGTAGCCAGATGAAGCAAATTAGGAGACCAACATTTTGGCAACTTTTAGAGTAAGTGAAGCACAACAAATATGAATAATATACATGTATATGATAGTGTGCATGGTTGGCTTAGTATCACAGGAGACAACATTTACCACCAAATGAAGATGTACTGTCAAATATTAAGGTGAACGTGCAGCCCATTCACAAGTGGACTGCCTCAATTATACAGACTTTGGCGGTTTCATCAAAAAAAAACTCCTTTATTGCCTGCTGGTCTAGCTGGATGCTCTGCCACAAAGTAGAATTCTACTGATTACCCAAAAACACACTGGCCTGGTATGGCCATCACCAATAATACAATTTGACTCTCAGTTACCACTACACTACTGGTGCTACCTTCTAGATAGCATGTACATCAAAGGAACAATCTATGCAAGAACAAATCAATTCTAAACAGAAATAGTGGACATAAGTTCCCGTCCCGCTTCTTTGCACAAAATAAACACCCCTATTCTTCAAGCCAACAACATACTTGAGAAGGCAAGAAATTTTCCGAGACACCAGATAATTATGCCAAAAGCTCTACAATATCTCAGTTGAAATAACAAACAACATGGCCAGTAAGTTGGGAGGCTGAACAAGATGGTTTGTAAACAACTGTTATTATATAAACCTTGTACTGGTTATTATATAAACCTTTGTACTGGTTACACTATGACATGTACTTTCCAGTTTCCATAACGTAGTGGTTGTGCATGAGCGTGGGTGCATATGTAAAGAGGATGATGAAAAGACACTATATGGCTCCCCTTCGATTGACGATTACTATATTTGTTCTCATTCCAATATAATTGGATGGCAAAGTTAGTCCTTCAGTGAGTCAATAAGTGTAATTTCAAAAATTTGTTGATCGCAAAGACACGTAACCGGAAGCCATCATATGATATCAATAAAACATAGCAGATACTTTTATTGGACGGCACAAAGATCAAACAGTTGTTTCAATTGTTGAGAAACCCTGTCTTCTATTCTTATAGTGAATTAGTGATTAGATGAATGGCTATTGGGAACACGCATATCTTGTACCAAAGCATAGTAGTATGCGGCAAAAAAACTGTGTATCTTGAGAAATAAAAAGTGGTCAAGTATCACCATAATACAATAATATCAAACAGCAAATAAGAGCATCCATTTGAAGCCGATTAAAGCATACATTATACTTTATGTGAGTTATCAAGTGACGGTTATACATACTACCTAAACCTGAGCAATCACACATGACATGCCATGCTTAATTTTACCAATGTTTCATCTCAATTCTCAAACACGAGTAGCTTACAAAACACGAAAGTACGTACAATAAAGGATCCAGGATAATTCTCTCTTTGAGGAAATTCATCGAACATTTAGTGTGCAATGCGATTTGCACATTACAGCAAGCGTGAGTGGAATTTAAAAGCAGGAATTCAGATTCTGTAAACAGGATACTCTTCAAACAAACAAACAACAACAAAAAGTACCTTGCATTTTGAGTTTTGATATTGGCAGTCCATACTATAACTACTTAACTACTATTACCAAAGTCCACTTCATGGGAAGCCCAATTATAACTACTCAACTAAGTACCCACAAAATATATATGTTCCCTCCATTTCTTTTGAGTGAGGAAATTCCGGAACCTCCCCGTGGGCCTCCACATGTCTCGAGGTCGTTTTTTTCCCCCTCTAAACGCTCGTCTTATAGGTTTTTTTGATTGACTCGACATTAGCTTTAAATGCCTTAGATTTCCACAAAATGCCCTCTATTAACCCTCGAATACTTACAATGGGTCCTATATGACCTAACGACGATGCGGGAGTCCTCTAATCAAATTTTCTCACGGATCCGAGAACGTCTTGAATACATGTATTGTAGATCACGATAACCGAACCTTTCTAAGGAACGGGGACCATTTTGGTCCTGGACTTTCCCAAGGGCCTCCATATTCACTAAGGTCACTCTAGTACGAACAAAGGCCCTTACTTGCCTCAAAATGCTCATTTTGCAACTTTTCAATCAACCCTACATTGGCTTCGAATGCCTACGGTTCTGGTTCCCACCAAGTGTCCTCTATTAGCCCACAAAATGCTTTCAAAAGGTCTCATCTCATATTATCATGTGAAGGGCCGAGACCTCTCGCCAAATTTCCTCACCGTAAGGCCACGAATGTCTAAGAGGCGTGTTTTATAACCTATGAAACGGCCATTAAGAGACTTTTACGGGGTTCAAGTTCGAGGTAAATTCGATTTAAAGACAATGAATTTTCACGCCACGGTGCGATCATCCTCCTGCCTATGAGCCTATCTTATTTCCTAGAGTTGGTAATCGTAAAGGCCATAAAATATCTGGCCTCCACTTCCATTTTCCATCTGTGAATCAATTGAAACCTATTCCAGTCCACGACATGGATTTGCGCACTTGGAATCGTGGGTGAGCTTCTTCTTTCTCTCTCTCCTAGCTTCTTCCCAGTTCCCCCCTTTACTAATTACTATACGCAATTATGTTCAGTTTCCCATTTATCAACCAATTTTCTGTTACATTTCTCCACTCCTTCTGCCAAATCTTGTAGTTCTATTTCAACTAATATTTGCACACACTGAAATTAGCAATTAGCAATTTCAGATTTTGAAACATGGTACTACATTTCTCTTATGGTATGGTATCTATTGTCAGAACCTATTCCACCAAAATTGCTCCTATAAGTGTTATAAACAATGCACAAATTGCTAGAAACTCTAAGGTCATTAAAATGCAATGGACTGATCAGCAATTGCAAGTTTTCGATGCTATCGAACGCTGCGAATCAGTATTTATAACTGGGTCTGCTGGCACTGGCAAAACAAAAGTGATCCAGGAAGCAATCAAGTCACTTAGGATGATATATGGCAAAAAAGAGGTTTCTGTGACTGCCTCAACAGGTGTTGTGGCCTGTGCTCTTGGAGGTCAGACCCTGCATTCATTTGCAGGTGTTGGCCTTGCTGAGGCCGATGCTCGTATTTTGCTCTCTAGGGTTTTGGCTAACAGAAGGGCTTTTAAAAGGTGGAAGACGGTTCGAGCATTGATAATCGATGAAATTAGTATGGTGGAAGGAGAATTGTTTGATAAACTTGAATACATTGCTAGAACGATTAGAGGAAAAAATGAGCCTTGGGGAGGTATACAACTTGTAGTTAGTGGAGACTTCTTGCAGCTCCCACCTGTGACTGTGAGTGTTGGTAAGAATGTCGGTGGTAGTCGTAAGGAATTCGCTTTTGAAGCAGATTCTTGGGATCATTCTTTTCAGTTACAAGTGGGTCTGGATACGGTTTTCAGACAATCAGACCCGGAACTTATTAGACTGCTTCAAGGTCTTAGAAGAGGGGAGTTAGATAGTGAAGGTCTTGAGCTGCTTGAGAAACGTCGTTGTTCTCGAGAGCCTGAAGACACGGTTGTGAAATTATTTCCAAGAATAATAGATGTTAGTCGAGTAAATGAAATGAGATTGAAACGTTTGGGAGAACAAATTATTGTTTATGAAGCCTATGATAAAGGGGAGAAACCTTGGGTTGATCAATTGGACCGTGGAATGGCACCCAAGAAACTCGAGCTTTGTAAAGGCGCAAGGGTGATGCTAACAAAGAACTTAAATATGAAGGACAAGTTGGTGAATGGTGCAACTGGTACAATTACAGGTTTCAGAATGGTGGTTAAGGGCGACATTGCATTTGTATGTGGCGGTAAGCTGATGCCAATAGTGAAATTTGACTCTGGATATGAGAAGACGATTGAACCTGCTAAATGGGATGTAATGGTGGGAGATAAGAAGTGTGCTACAAGATTGCAGTTACCCCTTATCTTGGCGTGGGCGATGAGCATTCATAAATCCCAAGGCATGACTCTGGACAGGCTTCACACTAATCTTTCAGAGGCTTTTGGTTTTGGAATGATATATGTGGCTCTTTCGCGTTTAAGAAGCTTGGATGGTCTTTCTTTTTCTTCTGACCTCCACCCTTCAAAGATTAGGGCCCATCCCAAGGTTTTAGAGTATTATAAGAAGCATTTCTAATGAGGTTGTATGTAGGTTGCTTTCGATAATGAATGTGACGGTCGTAGCAAGAAATTAATGATGATGATGTTAATGAAGGTCAATTGAAACAATCGGGTGTTACTCCCTCCATTTCTCAATAATTATTACGCTTTCCTTTTTAATATGTTTCACAAAAATTGATGATATTGTATAAGTCCCAAAACTAGCAGCATTGGCATCTTTTAGGAGTTCACACCGAAGTTTTAAGAAGACATAGCTGACTTCCTGGTTTATGTGATTGTAAAGAAGTTATTTTTCTTGTATTCTTTTTCTTGCCTTTTTCTGCTAGATTCTTCTAATGTTTTACTTGTGTGGTACATTGGGTTTGGTCATAACTCATAAGACACTGTAAAAACAAACACAAGTTATCTTACAACAAAAGCACTAATGTCACCCATAAACACTTTTTGATCATACCTTCTGTGTTACAATAGATCACATTAAAAAATAACTCGGAAAAGGCCACTCAGATGCAGTTGCAAAGGGGAAACAGTTGGCAGCCGCATTAACTAACATAAGCCGAAGTTAATGTATCCATTGAAGAGTTCATTTCATCCTTAATCAGAAACTTGCAATAGGCAAGTACAACAGAACTAGAGACAGCTGGAGACGTTCAAGAAGATACAGATTGAACACAGGATCGCAGAACTAACTTCAATAACACTACAAGCTCAAGCAGCTTTGCTCACCTATGTAAAACTAGAATCTGGGAGCCTAAAATCACAGAAATATCAGCTATTATTCCCTTCACCGACATTCCACCATTATGTGCAACCTGTTTGTTTGAAGCTAGTCATATTGTTCAAATGGCACCCGGACAAACAACTGGCCATGCAATGTCACCACAGCTGATGTTTGGTGTGGGTCGATTCTTGACGGCAGGCTAACAACCTGATCAAAGCAAACAAACAGGGAAGTGAACACATTACAAACAATATGCAAGGTATAGCAAATGATACTTAATCCCCCCACACCTCACTACAACCTGGTCAAAGCAAACAAACAGGGAAGTGAACACATTAAAAACAATATGCTAAGTATAGCAAATGATACTTAATCCCCCCACACCTCACTCAAGGATGCAGTCAACTACTCCACAAAGAATGGAAGCAAAACACTTGCAGGTAGCACTCAGCTACTCTAAGGGCATTTCAAGATTCCAAGTTGATAAAAACCCAATGAGGTCTTTTGGGCAACCCTAAAAAGTGCAGGTGACTTTAAAAAAATTGGTGGAAAAGGAAGTCTCATGCATTGTCTCCGTAAAATGCAGCAAATAATCAAGGTACATGTCATACGTTTTCCCGGTTTCAATTTCATGATCCATAGCCCTGCCGAAGGATATGCTAGCAGCCCAGATGAACAATCACCCTAGATGACTCAACACACTCTTTCAATTGATGCAGCTATTCATGATGCTTATTATTATTTTAGACAGTTAAAGATCATATTGCAGTTTCAAATAAACTTCAGCTTCTAAACCAAATTATTTTTTGAAATAATAGAAAGATACCTTCTTGAATGGTGTCACACTCCAAGGATTGTCTGGATTTTCAGGTTCACCGGATATAACCAAACGACCAGCGGGATCTGACTGGACACGAACCTGTAGATAGAAGGAAAAAACCTTTAGTTTCACCAAGAAAATAGGGCAATTCTTTAGAGAGAGGGGATTTGATAGCTTATATCTCAACCATCCCACAGCAGACACTCAATTAAAGATCATAAAACAACGAAAAATAGGCATATAAGACACACCAAAGGAAGTATAAAGGAAAAGCCCAATAATCTGGGAAAAATACAAGGAGGACTTCAGGGCAGAAAAGAAATAGCCAGAAAAAATTCCAGAGAACCATAGATCAAGGATGGCTTCTTACAAATCAGGGATTAAGAGTCACAGCTAAGTAAAATTTGCCAAAAAAAAGCTCCATAGAGCCGTAAATGAATCTTCAAGCAAAAGAAAGGAATGTAACTTCAGGCGAATGTTTTAATTTATTCACTACCAGTACCAACTTCAAGAAGCTTTGACCTGGTGCACCAGAAGGATAGAAGCCGGTGATTAAAAGCATCACAATACTTGAAATAGAATAGAACAAAGCAATATGCTTTGGCCAATATCTATTGATGCTAACAAGAAAATAAGAAAAGAAAGGCATGCCACCTCTTCACGCAGGAGTCCTGGAACTAAAGCATACACCTCGTAGCAATCTTTCTGATGCAAAGATACAGAAACAGAAACCAATTAGTATGCCCAGTGCGGAACTTAGCTTGTGCATTATAAGTGCTCGGAAACTTACAGTTGCTCGAACATTAATCTTCACCCAATCAGCAGGAGATCCAATGTCAATAACTGTGGTTTCCGATCTGGAAGATACGACAGCAATCAGCATGGCTTTAAAAAGGAAAGAAGTAGTAGAAGAGATTCTTTACACGAGGTTATTGAACAAAGTTTCCAGGAAGGAAACACAATGACTACTTGTTTATAGAACGAAAAAAGAATTTAAGACTATTGCGTCATGCCTTTCGTTGCACAAACATATTAGTTATATCAATGGGATAGACATTATTCTTGTCAAATCCCGTTTCAACAAACTGCCTTTTTCATAGTTTCATATCCACATTGAGGGAAAAAAAACTGTTTATCTAACACCCAAATGTCTACGGTAGGCCACTATAACACATGTATAGTTTCTGTTGTAAAATGTACTTCAGGTACTAAAAGAGCAAAACATACAAGCAACCAATGGTATACAAGTCAATAAGATTTGGCCTTTACAGCTATCACTGGAACATATGAAAGAAAGAAATCCAAGGAAAGAAAAAGGAATCGAAATAATTAAAGGGAGGGGGACGACAAGCACAATATAAAAAGACACTACTACATCTTTAAAGAAACTTAGAAAGTTAATCCAATTAGGTATTAAGTAATTCGAAAAAAAAGGCGCAATGTGGCTTGGGTGAGGGATGGTACATATTCTCAAAGATCTACAACAAGCCATCCTAATATATTCCATTTTGCATGCTTCAAGAACCTTTTGATAGCCAAATCACTGTAGACCTCCTAAAATTTAAAGCCTCTCGCCCATGGAGATCTTTTTCTGTCGTTTAAATATTGCTCATCATTACGGTTACTTATCATCATTAAATCCAAAAACAATTAACTATACAGCAAAATTAATAGACTATCGTACATCACATTACAGAGCAAAACTTGCGCATAAGAGGGAACACCACAAACTCTTGAAATAGTATACATAATTTCATATACCCAAGGCCTTACTGTTTTTTTGGCGATTTAGTGCGTATAGGTTTCACGGCATGATCTGTTGAGGATGGTTTTTTCCGCTTTAGCATACCTGAGGAAACAAAGATATAGAAAGTATAATGAAAAAAATTAGTCTCCTAATTGCATGAAAACTTGACCTGAAAAAATCGAACACTTGAAACACGAAGCACATAATAAAGAATCAAACCCAGATTTTTCAGCTGTTTCTCTTTCTTGCCCAGGGAGATGGAAGTCTTAGCCTAAAAAAAAAAAAATATTAAAACACAAAATAAGCTATCACCAAGCAAGATGGAAGAAAAATTGAGAATAATCTACCTTTATGATTGGGTCGCTAACTTCACCATTGTCAAGAATACGCTGAGAATGCCAACCCTGCATAGCCCGTGCGGCAGCATCCCTGCGTGCCCTTCCTGATCCAGAAGCCTGGGCATTACCAATGTGAGCCAAATCATGCCAAGAAAAATTAGGGAAAGCTTAGAATTTCAATCCTCCATTTCCCGTCCTTCATGAGAAATTGAGGGATGAGGGCCTAGGACTTCAATATTTATGATTCCATGGGGATTGGGGAAAGTAAAAGAATTCCACAAATACAATTAATGAACCTACTCCCTTCATCCCAATTCAGTTTGACTTCTACAATGTTCACAAACACCATTTGACCATAACTAAAATATAAAACAAATGTATTAAATATTAGATTTCTCTCCAGATAATACATAAGCCATATAACTGTTAATAATACATAACGAAAGAGACTGGTGGTCAAAATTGTGCATACAGAGCCAAACTCGTGCAGTGAAATTTGGACAAAGAGAGCATAAAGATTGTGACAGGTTTCTAAAGTGCAAACAAATGTGAGGACACACTCTTTCTTTTTCTTCCTTGCTTGCATTAACCGAATCTAAGGTTCACACACCTGAATGACATAATTTTGGCTGGTTGTTTGCTCACTGATAAAACTGAAATTCTGACATATTTTATACACCGATAGTTTCAGATATGACTTTTTGGTACCCACAAATCTCGACACAATATACCGAGGTTCCCACTCCTCACAGCAGAGAGTGGAAATGAAACAAACATAAATAACAGGAAAAGAGAAAACAAAACTAGAAAACTATAACCACCTTAAGCATCACCACATGACTCCACCGTCACTGCTTTCTGCCCCTAATCCTCAAAGTCCAATAGAATATGCTTCTCCATCCTCCCCTCTCTCCCACAAACAATCAAAACAAGCAAAGTTGAAACCACCTACAACATCCAGTCATTGTCGATTACTACTTCTGCATGTTAAATTAGAATAGAGTTTGTTACTCCTTAACATCCAGTCACCTAAAAACTTTGCCTTCTACATCATTTAATCGCCGATAATAAATAAACGACCAATATGACGCATTAAGACGAGGATAAAATGTTTTCTACATTAAGTGGCAGAATAAAGAATTTCTTTTAGAAGCACACCGTACCTTTGAATAAACCGCCATATGTTAACTCAAATATTATTAGAAAAATGCATAAGCTTATTTGCAAATGAGATTCTCTGTTATAAGACCCACCTATATGAAAGGATGTTTCAGCCATACTGTGGCGTTGAGATTGAGCAGATATGCAAGTGAGTTCTGTTATGTTCTCATGATAGTATGTTACAGCGGTGCCACGAAACATATGTAGTACAACCTAACAAACCTCAATAGTGTTTTTTTCTCCTCTAACTCACCAATTGATACAAAGGAGACGTGACTAAAGATGGTTTCAATATATGTGGATTCTAAGGGGGTATTTGGGGGGGGGGGGTGGGACACGCTAAGAAGGCTTCCCTTTAAATACCTGATTTTCAACACCCATAGGCACGACAAGTGAACCAGGAATGCTTGAGCCATCGCTACTTGTCCTATATCTCTCATAGTCAAGAAGGGCCTGAAAACAAGCATTACTATAAGTACTTAATCACACATTTAAAGTCCAACATTTAGATCCATGCAAAATAAGCAAGTGATCAACCACCAGAAAACAATTTGACAGAGTGGAAACCCAACTAAATTGAAGAAAGAACTACTATTATATCACGGCATATTTGCCTTAAATAACTTGTTGAAGAATTGGAGATATACATATCATCTCTGCCCTCAAACAATAACAGGCCAAGCACAGACAAGAGAGGACCTACATAAGATCTTGAATGGCACATGCCCCACCAAAAAATATCCCTTAAATTTTTTTAATTTTGACAAAATCATCGAAAGAATAATAAAAAACGAATCAGCACGACACCACCACATGCTTAACGAGCTCAGCACGGTGATCAGACTTCCACTAAATTGTTTCCTGTGCAAAGGTAACAACGCTCTTGTTCGAATCCTACTAGGGAGTATTGGAGTACTGACGGTCATAGCCGACATGTTTTTTTATATAGTTTTCTCTTGTTTTTCACCCCTGCATCTAAGTTGCTGACATGTTTTTCCTCTTTGGTTTTTTCTTTGAAGTCTTTTCACCAACAAACCTACCTTGCTTTAGATTTTTTTAAACAATATCTTGATTTATTTGTATTTATTCTTATTTTCTAATCAAATCTCTTCATATTACTTACCTCCGTTTTTGTTTAGTCGCTACATTTTTGGTACTCTATATAGTAATTGTAAACTGATATGTATAAACAAAAATTAGCTTGTAAGATTTTGTTAGATTCGGTTCAATGCATATTTTCATAATATCAAACGTTTATGATGTTTAAAAATAGAACATTAGAGATACTAGTTTACAAATTTTGTTAGATTCGGTCAAAGTTGTACGACGGCAAGCAGCAACCACCACCACAACAACAACAACAACAACTACCCCTTATATTCCCAATATGATTTGGGGTCGGCTAACATGAATCATCATGTGAAAAAATCAAAAAAGGAGATGGCATCGACAAGTGTGACAAAAAGTTTTAAAATGTTTTTAAAAGACGTTTTAAGTTTTGAAGAAGTTTTTAAAAAGTTTTAAACAAAGAAGTTTTAAACACGGAGACGAACACATTAAAGATAAACAAATAAATAAGGAAAGCACGCCCCTTACACCACGTGAATACTGTCCCTCCATCCACTTCTATCCAACACCATGCTCTCATCGATCCAAAATAAACCATATCACTTTCAATTACCTACATCCAAGTCATCTCAGGTCTTCCCATGCCCCTTACAATTTCATTACTCCTCCACTCTTCAAGTCTTCTAGCGGCGGCAACACTTGGTCTCCTTTTCACATGACCGAACCATCTTAAGCGATTTTCAATTGTACGTCGGCAAGCGTGAAAGTAAATTTATGGCAACAAAAATAATTGGAGGAAGTGTAAAGACGCTAGTTTACACATTTCATTCCTCTTACTTCTTTACCCAACTCTAAACATATTTCTTGTTCTTGAAATACATTCCTAGCCATTATTAGGATATGATGTTATCATTCTGTACTTCATGCCCCAAACAAAAAATTCTAGACCCACACGGACAAGGCCACAAGAGCTTCCCAACCACAAAAATGGACGCCTAGCATAATTTTCAAAGGAAAGGACAGTTACCATTGTTGTCAGAATTTGCATATATCTTGCGCATGGAAAGAAAGTAGGGATGGCAATTGCTTATCGCCTTTATCCTCAAAGAATGTGCAATATGGCTAGATCCAATTAAATCTACAGAGCTGCTGTTAAATTGTCAAGGAAACTATGATTCTTTTAGTTACTTTACCAATAATCGTTTCCTCAACTATCATGAAAGTTTTAATCAAGTAACTAGTAGTCCAGCTAAACTTCTTCTTTTGAAGAGATTATTCCGATACAGTAAATTAAGTCACTAAATTCACTCTGCTTCTCGATTTCTATCGGTGATAATCCAAATTTTGGATCAAAAAGTCCAATTTAAATTCTCCCTCCGTTGAGCACCTTCTGGCAACTTTGTATGTTGCATACTTCACGAAGCAATATTCTTCCTTCAGAAGGTGGCATGGCAATGAGGTACGGACATTTTGGTAAAGAAATGTGAATAAGGGTACTGTTTTTGCTAATGTAGAGATTACCGCAGTTTCTTTTCCCACATTATTTATCTCTATCATGGAGGTAATTTCTTTTCTTTCAGAGATTAGGCTCAATTGAAATTTACTGTTATTAATTTTGTGATTTGTATGAGCTTCTTTTGCATGTCACTTGATTAATAATAATTCATGTATTACTATTTTCGCTCTGAAATTAATTTAGTAAATGACCTATTTTTGTGCCAAGTTATGTTTCCACCACTTGAGAACAACTATTGAAGCTCATGGAGAAAGGACAAATTGGAACTAAACACCATGAATTAAACACTTGACTACAGTAATGACAAACTCACTAAATTTTTCTAATACATAATTAGCCTGTTAATTATATTTAGGATGCTTAGATTATATCTTGAGAGCCAAGTCCTTGATATTGCCAACTCATTATCAATAGTTCATAGATAATGGCCGATATACAATCTGTGACGTGGTATAAGCAATATATATCAAAAGAGCTCCTCTGACCCTTGACTTCTTGAATTCAACCAAAGAACTAGTGGAGTGAAACGGCTACTCCCCAAGGGCTTCGAAGATTGAGTCTAGGGTTGCCTCGATTAATTTTATAGAAAAAAAATTGAAACTCCAATTTTGGGTGATATTCCGAAGGTACCCAAAAAAAACTGCAGACTCAATTGGAAACTCTACGACTACCATGTTCAAGAGTTTCACAGACGACAAATAAGGACCAGAATCGCAGAAATATCAGACAATCATGTTTTTTGTCATCATCCCAGAGCACTAAAGTTGTGAAATAGGCCTATATAGCCCAATCATATAAGCTTTCAGCATAAACTAAACAAATTTACTCAGAAATAGATATTTCCAAGAGATAAGCTCCACAAGAAACCAAAGTACTGAACCATGATCATAACAAAATATCACGAACTAGGGTTGATAGGATGCTTGCCAAACATTAAATACACAAGGAGCTGTGACATGCTAGTGTGAAAAACCTTCGACAGAGAGAGATAATAAACAGAGCCAAAAAAAAAAGCTACGAAGTTACCTTCTCATAAAATATGCGGAAGGTCCATGATACCGTGGTGCATGTCCTGACAAAAAATATCAGTACAAGAGTAATGATTAACTTCGCCTGACAAAAGATCCACCGATAAATGCAATTCCAAATTTTCAAGAAATATCTGAAAGATGCAGCATGAACAGGGGAGCGGAAAAAAGAGAACGATTAGTAAGAAATAAGAATGTCTTGTGAGGGTGATTTTGATGGTTCAGTGTGCCCGTTGCTATGTGTAGAATGTAGATCGATTTCCGATTGTGCTATCCTGTCCAATGTTATCTTTAAGTTGAACCTTGAGTAAGTGATAGGATTAATCAGGGTTTATTAGACAAGGGAATGGAGCATGAAGCTTCTAATTTCTAAATCTAGATAAACCTAGAAAGACTGATGCAAACCTGATCCTAACCCAGCCAAAACCTTAATTGCATCCAATAACATGAGCTGATTCCAGCGAATCAAAGTTGACTCAGCCAGTGATTAATGGAAAAAATTAATTGACATTGGACACGAACATGATCCGACCAAAGAGACCCGAACAAACACGAAAGCAAACCAAATAAAATCGTCACCCAAGCACAACCCAAACGAAATTGATCCAAAGCAAATACAATCCAAACGACCTATTTGCCACCTCCGTTTCTAGGTGAAGGAAGAGGAAATGGGGGGTTTTAGCCCTTTTTTTCACATTGGTCCTTAATCTATTAAGCCATATTCTATTTATGATGAAATGGGGTTTATTTAACCGTGGAAGGTGAGTCATGCTTGTTTTTTCATCTTCAATCTGTTAGGACCCTATGCCTTCTCTCCATAATAAGTTAGTAACATATACTATACATACTGAAAGGCAACAACATCCTCACAATATTGCAATTCTTTGCGGTCGCTCAAGTTTGTATATTATTTTAGCAAAAGGGCAATACAGGTTAGTTCTACCTCAAAAGATTTTGCAGTGGAGGAACTGAGCAAGAACCCTCCACTAACATATCAAACGTTCCTTCAAGGTAATCTAAGAAGCATTTCCTTTTCGGGATATTGCATGGTTGTAAGGGGCAGGGGAAGCTCTAAGATGACTTGGATGAAGGTAATTGAAAGTGATATGAGTTTACTTAGGATGGCGTTGGATAGAAGTGGGTGGAGGGACAGTATTCGCGTGGAGAAAGGGGTGTAATTACCTTATTTATTTGTTTTTAAAACTATTTTTATAATTGTTCTAAAACTGTTTTAAAACTTTACAACTTAAAACGTTAAAAAACGTTTAAAACTTTTTGCCACATTTGTCGATGGTTTCAGATGACGATTCATGTTACGGACCCTAATTATCATTTTGGAATAAGGATTAATTGTTGTTGTTGTTGTTAATACTGCATGGTTGCAGACATCATGAACCACGGAGAATCCTTAAATAAGTCCCAGTTGACATAATTGGGTTACCTTGACTATAATATCAATCATTTTTTAACCAAACAAGGAAAACCAAAAGGATGGATTGTTGTGAAAGGTTTTTTCGTGCATTCAGACTTCAGAGGTTAGATCCTCCATTTGAGGCATACCCAAAATACCTTAAAGAGCACCTATTCATACTAAGAAACTTAATTTTAGAAAGGTAGCTGATAGGCTTAACAAGTACGAAGAGCTTCTAACAGCTGGTCGAGCAAGAGATCATTACAGCAATTTCCTTTTGCACCGGATTTTATGAAATCAAGTAATCATAAAAGGACTCAAACAATTTGGTTTGCTGCTATCCCAGCTTCTTGCTCTAATTCAAAACTCATATCCCTAAAATATTTTTGTCCGTGCCTTCTTCATTCTTTCTTATGGTGGGATTTGAAGGTGTAGAGTTAAGAAACATAACCAAATCATATTAGAAAAGGGAAGGCTTCCCCAGAGAGTGTGGTATGTATGTTGTTCTTTCGTTTCTACAACTGGAAAGAGATAGAAATTGAAAATTGAGTCTGCAAATTACAATGTTCTGAGGGACAGGCTATTAAATTTTGCGTCCTCTTCTTTCCATCCAATGGAAGAATTTCTGCATCTCTCTTTCACGATATAATGCATGGCTGGTATGCTATTTCTTTTCACTGCTCTACCAAAAAACTTACTGCTTCTTTACTCCCCCGACCCACAACAAAGTTTCCATTTGATTTCTGCGTTGTCCCTAAGAAAGAACTTTGATCAGTTATACGTTTAATTACACCCTGATAATAGTTTTTTAAGAGTTTTTGAATGTACACATTGAGATCGGTCTAACCAGCTCTCACATGACTATGATTTTCTAATATATTATTGTGTATTCATGGTCAAGATACATGAGGTTTGAATTTCAAAAAAATCATAGGGAAACTTTATTATGAGACGGAGGGCTTAGTTGTTTACTCGTTTATTTACATTCAATAATATTTTTCTCGGCTCTTAAAAGAGTGTTACAAAGCCCATCTAATGTAAATATTAGAGTGGTCACGCCGTTCTATTGTTGCATACTATTTCCGGAAATTCGAAAACTAAGGTTGGACGCATAGCTAGGACCCTCAAACCAAATTTGAGCCTAGTTTCAAACCAAACCACTCCCTATTTGAGTAAGGTGGATGCCGGCCAAATTTTAGATAAGAGAATTCTTTCTCAAACCATAAGGGAAAGGCTCCACGAAGTATATTGTAAGACCCTAAAATAAATGCAAGGTTCGACAATCAAAATTTGTATATTTTATGGGCTCCTAATTCAAAATTTAGCTTTAACGCATGAGCCTATGGCATGGGAAGGAGAACCGCTGCCAAATGGCGACTTTACCCTCAAGCCAGCTAATCCTTCCAATTTACTGGCTCTGCAGTTATATAGCTGTAAACAAATTACCAAATCAAATGCAATCACAGAGCGATGAACAAATTTTACTAGTACAGACATCAGAAAAGGAAAGTGTTACGAAGGAAAGGCTTAATCCATTTACTTGGGGGGTTTAAATGACTCTCCCACTTGGCGCCAGAATTTGCACGCTGTCACCTGCTCACAAGTAATAAAATAAAATTCAGATATATGCTTCAGCCAAAAAAATAATAATTTACAGCCCCTCTTTTTACATATTTCTTAGTACTTTTTCACAATACAACTAAAAAAGGTACTTCAAAAATACTCACATAGAAGATCGCCTACATACATTCAACTAAGAGGGATTATATAGATTAACCGATTCATAGCAAAGGGTAAAAACTTGCCTAAATCGCCGAACATTTCAGATCGCGGAACGGGTACGGGTACACAATTCGTTCGTCGAAAAGATTGAGATCGACAGGGAATTTTATTTGAAACGAAACTTGGGACATAATTCATGATAATATATAACTTGGATCGCCCATATAAAATCTAGTCACAATGTCAAATGCCCAATACTTCCTCCGTTCTGTTTAAGTGCTACAATTCCCTAATATGAAAATGTCATAATTGCTACCAAGCTCAAAATGAAAAGTTTCAATGGCAAAATTACAAAATTGCCCCTATGCACCCAACTTAAAGGTATCTAATTATCTTGCTTACCAATACTTTCATTAATCAATCTATTTGGTCCAACCCTCCCCCCCCCCCAACCCAACCCATCTCACCACCAAATTCTCCATTAACCCCACCCCCCCCCCAAAAAAAACTCACCACCAAATTCTCCAAGGCACCACCCACCCTAAGCTCACCAGCGGTCTCTCCATTAAACCACATCCCCCCATCAGACCTTCATTGTCTAGGACCTGCCGGCGACAATATTTGATTCGGAAGGGAGAAAAGATGAAAGAGAAGAGAAAGAGAGAAGAGGAAGGGAAGAAGAAAGAATATTAGAGGGCGATGATTTTCGAGCCGAAAGGGAGAAAGACAAGAAAGAAGAAGAGCGAAGAGGAAGAAAAGAAGGAAGAAAATGGGATTCCATCTATTTCTTCGATTAACCTTCACTCTATCCTCTTTGTTCTCATCTGTGAACCTTCACTTTCTCCTCTTCAGTGCTTTGCTCTCACCCTTTTTTTTAGGTCGAGTGGCGATGGTGGTGGTGGTTATAGTAGTGGTATACTGGTATTAGTGGCAGTGGTGGTGGTGGGTTGTTGTTGATAGAAGATGGTGGTTGTTGGGTTGGTAGTCCAGCCTTTCTTCTCTTAATCAAGGTTTTTTTTAATTAAATTGCTCTTTCTTCTCTCAAGTGTGGTCCCCAACTTCCTCTCTCTAAGATACTTTAAATGTGCGCCCTTTCTATCAGCTCCACTTAAAACTATTTAATAGAGGATGTATAAAAGATGTAAATGTAACTATAGCATATAACAAGCTCATATCACAATAAACAACTACAATTACTAACCCTGCACAAAGAAATACTAAGTAAAAAATAGTGAGGCTTGAAACTAAAATTCTAAGGGAAAAAGAGGCATAAATCAATATCAACTGCTGTCTGAAATTGCAGCAATTTTTATGCCAATTATGCTGAACCCAAAACTTGCTAACTACTGGTTTTCAACACATCTAGTTCCATCAGTAAGCATTAATAACAATATTTAGGGTTAAAAGAAGGAAGAGAGATTATATTCATACCTTATCATATCCACCTAACCTCATAACAGCTCTCCACAACCTAGAAGAAACAATTAGAGATAAAATTAGCCAAGCATGCATGGCTGCCATATCCGTGGAACTAGAAGTATATAGGTCATGGAAGTCAATTACTAAAACTCTTAAGCGAAATTAATCATGCGACTTTGCCCAATTAAAAAAAATAAATTAAGGGACAAACGCCACAAATTTTTTTAAAAATTTACTTCAGCAAATTCAGTGGTTCTCCGTAGAATTTCGGTGGCTTAAATTCTAGACTTCTCTCTTTATGAAACTTATCAAGCGCTGTCATAAAGGCTCCTTGTTCATCTTCTGTTCCCGACTCCCCTCCACCTGAAGTATCCGTGTCAAATATGCAGGAGTTACTGGGAGACCTGCCATCTACATCCATGGAACCTTCGATAATCTTTGCCTCGTTCTTCAATTCTTCCTTCATGTGTTCTACCTTCAATGAAGAAGATCGATTCCTGAAAATAGTTTCATCACCTAACCTTTTATCTTTAACTGAAACATCATCATCCGTTTTTACACCATGGCTCTCTTCAGTGTCAGGTCTTACGGATCCATTTTCATCATGTACAGAAGATTTCTGATTTGTCCCCACGCTAGATTTCACTGAGGCCTCTGCTACAAGAATATCTACATAGTTGTATATCAGGGGAAAAAGATAGTTTATCAAAACAGGAAGCAAATGAAAAGTCCAAGTTGCTCTCATACTATAAACTAAGAAGTAACCAAACAATTTAAATTCTTAAGCGGAAATTCCAAAGAGATAGCCATTACAAGCTATTGGTTTATAATCTTCTTCAGAAACACTCCCATCATCCACGGAGCAGACATTACCTGTATTCACTGTTCTGCTGCTTTCAACCCCGTGAATCGGAGAGTCCAGAATCCTATCAGAGTTCTTTCCCGTAGAAACTTCCATATGCAACGCCTTTCCACCATCAATTGACACATCAACTGCCCCTGGTTCCGATTTGTTCTCCTGCTCATCCTCTGTATCTTCCTCTGAGTCTTCTGTCACCTCTTCTTCCACTTCCTCCTCCTCCTCTTCTTCTTCCTCCTCGTCCTCCTCCTCGTCCTCGTCCTCCTCCTCATCCTCCTCTTCGTCCTCCTCTTCCCCCTCTTCCTTTTCTTCAATGTATTCTTTATCCTCTAAATGTTTCTCCGTGACCAACTCCAACTCTGAAGCAACAGAATCATTGCCCGCTGACTCTGAGATGTCATCACCAGATTGCTTGACTTCCTTTGCCTCAGTCATTGATCCAATGCCAAAGTTTTCTTTCAGATATTGAAATCACAAGAAACACCTACCACACATGGAGAGAGACAATTTTCAAGTTGACGCTAAGTTCATATGCTTGTTTTACGCTAATTAATGAATACACAGGTAAGGCGACATTTCTACACATCTTGGCACCCAGGGGCACCTCACTAAAAAAGAAACTCTCTAATGAATCAGCAAATTCCTTAAATCAACATTGGTCGCAAATATAGATAATCTAAGCATGTTAGGAGATCACGATAGTTTCAGTTTCACATCAGAAGAGTAAAATAGATTTTAAAAAAAGTTAAATAGGAAATCAAGTCACATTCTCTAAAAGGAACAAAACAGATTCATAGAAACTACATTTATTGCTAATATATATATTCTAAGCAAGAAGCAAAACCGCAGAAGTGGATCCTGTCGCACCAGCAGTCACACAGAAGTGGCAAGAGTCATGTTGTTGTGGAAGCAACTCATAACGGATGACTAAAACGGCTCACCGCCAACGCAGTTGCTAACAATCACATCAATGGGGTTTTCACCTAATTTGAATTGTTTTTAGTTTGACAAGTGTTCATTAAAACATAATATGACTAACCCATCACGAGGTTAGTGGGGGAACGAATAATATTTTAAATTAACGTCTTACATCAACTACCTAATTCAATAGTATAAATGTAAAATATGCAGGGTAACTTATTGACAATAGAGGAAGTAACGAGCAAACAATCTTTATCATGTATTCATGTGCCGAGTCATTGTTACACATCCAACAACACAGGGATAAGGTCATGATTTTACTGGCAGATTCGGCGTTGTATTGTGCACACCACCATCGCTTAAATCCATTACAACTCAAGCCGTTATATAACGAAACAATGGAGGATAAATTTAATGATTCATATTTCTATGCATATAATGAATTTACAATACTTTCACTCGTATTATGTGGCATCTGAAAAGAAGTAGGGAATGGACAAAATAAAAGCTAAAAAATAAATACAGAAAGCAACAGTGATCCCTCCAACTACAGAGGATGAGAACAAGCTGCTTACACAACATCAACATCAACAATAGAACAGCAATTGATGCCTCTATAGGCTACCGTCAGGGAGAGATAGGTAACTAAGATACATTTGGCCTTTCTCCCAACAATAAAAGTGAAATTATTTTCATTATACACTAAATCAAAATGCAACTATCTCTGCTACTTCACAACCAATAAAAAACACAAATAGTTTAAGAGACACCTCTATTGGTAGAATCATAGTTTACAGGTTCTATGCCCTCAAATAATTTTCAAGCCAAAAGAAAAAAAAAAAAGCAAACTACCAGCTATATGATTTGAGTTATGAGTCATGACACGCATAGGTAGAGTGTGTGAGATCCAATTTATAGAAAACTGATATTCACCATAGCCTTGCATTTTCAAGATTCAAACCGCCTGGAATGATTTTTTCAAATCAGCATTGATGAATCAATATTAAGATAATTAATTAATTAATTGGATTAGAGCTGGAAGGGGCTGACAAGCATGATGAAAAGAATCCAGAGGTCTTACTTAACCTATGCATCCTTCAAAGAGTTGAGCCATTGACCTTTGCCACCTATCTAACAATGCAACTTAATCAGCTTACAAAATACTCAAGAGAATGAAAATAGCAGTACATCAGTACCCTACCTTTTATATAAGATTAATGAAAACATGCGGATCAATTTGGTATTCTTTCTATCTCACTTATCTCCTTTTGTCTCATGATCACCCATGTCACCACCATGAATGATTTTTGGGGTGATTTGACCAATACAAGCATACACCTCAATCTAAACCAAAAAATAAAAAACTTTTTCAACACTCTTGCTCATTTTCCTATAAGGGAATATAATACCCCAAATTTCTACCACTTTTCTAGTATAATTTATTTACATATCTTATATTATACCCATTTTTATTTTCGAAATTATTTTACAAAAAGAAAATAAAATGGTAGCAAAAAGTCTGAAAACTGATTTTTCAGATAAATCTTCACAATCTTATCTTATTTTCGGATTTAAATTTAAATTAAAAAAAAAAATTGATTTTCGGATAAAATCCAGCAGATTTTCGGATTTAAAAAAAAAAAATTCAGATTTTCAGAGTTTAAAATCAAAGATCAGATTATCTAGCCCAATTCAGTTTTAAAATTTCGATTTTTGAATTTACACTTCAAAATAAGTTAGAGTTACCAACCCTAAAAATTTTCTATATAAACCCCCTCTCAAACCCTTCGAAATTCGGTTTACAACTCTGCAAATATTTTCCTTCTTCTTCCTTACTCTATTTCACCATTGAAGAGGTGAGAAAGCTCAAAAACTCACCCTTTCTATCTATTTTCCAGATTTTCGAAATTTAGTAAAAAAAAAAGTAAAGAGAAAGAGAAAGGATTTTAGAGATACCAGCCTCCGAGCGGCGGTTGTCGCCGGTGGGAACTCGCCGGTGTCACCTTCTTCTTCTTCTTTCTTCTTCTTTCCTTCTCCTTCTTTCTTTCCCTTTCCTTCTTAGTATTTTTTTTCCTGGTCTGCGTTTCTGGTTCACTTTCCCTCTTTCACTTTAGTTACTTTGTTTCTTTATTGTTTTGTTTTCCATTTCTTTCCATTATTTGTTTTGTTCTTCTTTCTTTTCTTATTTCTTTCTTTTTTTTGTTAGTCTTATTTTATGCAAATCTTGTTACATATTTTCCTCTTTTGTTACATTTTTATTTTAATTGTTGAACAACTTTTATTTTGTTTGTCACTTTTGTTTTATCTATTTTTTTTATTCTCATTTTAAATCTTCTATTATTATTCCTAAAACGTAAAGTTATAATTTTTACTTCTACCTTTTTATTTGTCTTTAACTAATTTGACTTAAGTAATGTTTATAACTGTTTAAGTTACGAGTTAAGGGGTTACACAATTTCACTGACTAGAGTTATTTTATTTTATTTTAGGTGAAGGAGACTTTACAGAGAACCTGAAAGTGTGATTTTTGTGTACAACCTACTATATATGTACTATTATAAACTAAAATTTGTTGTTCACGTTTTGTCGTTAATATCATTTAACTATTAACAACTATACTCGTATATACCTATGATTTTGATCTTTTGTCAAACTTATTGTTTTAGTAATTTTCATTCAATACTATTGGCACCGCTATTATGATATTAAGTGTGTAACAAGTAATAACTTGAGTTGATAATTGATCTCTTGACGTAACAATTATTAAGTAATTGTGCTTGTGATTTGATTATGGACGTTATGGATTCCATGAGACTATAGTTTGACTAATTTTTAATGAATATGGAATTAGTTGTTACGTGCTATGTATTTTGTAACCTTGTTAAAATCCATTAATCACTTAAAGTGGAATGTTAAGAAGGGAATGTAGCCTATGGAATTGGATCCTCCATAGGTGATGGACAGGTTGCCCTGTTTAGTAGTGAACCTAATGACGTTTGATCATTGGGCTGCTAATTCAGGTTTTGATTTCTTTATACTATTAAACTGCTGTTTGTCTTCCTCCTAATAGTGAACCTTTTGGCGCGCTTTTGCGTTAGATCATTAGGTTGTTAGTGAGGGGTGTGCACACTACAGACTCTCTGTGAAATATTTGGCCATGTTATATGACTTTTGGGTGACGACCCAAAGACAAGTAGGTGGTTACTGGGATTAGTCCTGGCCTACTAGCGTTCCATTTCCCTTTCTTAATTAATAGTGAGTTATGTGAATTATTGTGATTATTTATTTATAAATTATGTTTTACGTATAGCTGCACTACTCTGATTATTAAATTTATTTTCAAAACAAAAATTATTATTATTTTACGGGATGGAGTTGGAATTACTTAGTTTTTACTAATTTTAGATTAATTGTTCCTATTTTGTTTTCCAATATTTTTGCAGGTTCTTGACAAGGGGATTACGTTGGGCATTTGAGAGCAATATAGCTTAGGATCACCTAGTTTCCGACTACAATAGTGTTTTGGACTAATACTCTTTATTTAGTCTTGGTAATTTTAGTATTATGACTTAGCTTTGAGTTTCTTTAATAATGAATGTTTGGTTCTTCCAATTCACTTTTAGCCTTGCATGTTTATGCGGCGTTAACACCCTAAAGGTTTAAATGAACGGTTTTTAAAGTCAAATGATATTTTTCTAATCAAAGTATTAGTTTAAATTTTTGGGGGTGTTACAGGGAAACTAATTAGGGGGTGTTTGGCAAGCGGCTTTTAGCTGGCTTTTTCATTGGCTTTTGGCTTTTATTTCTGGTCAAACAGCCAAAAAAAGTGTTTGGTAACTGGCTTTTGCAATGGCTGAAAAGCCGGCTTTTCAGCCAAAAGCCAAAAGCTGCTATTACCAGCTTTTATGGTTGGCTTTTGGCTTTTGCTTCCATTTTGTACTATACAGCCAACAATAACAGCCAATTTTACCAAACACTTTTTTAACAGCCAATAATTATACAGCCGGTCAAACAAGCCACTAAAAACAGCCGGTCAAACAAGCCAGCATATAAAGCCATCAGCCAATAGCCACTAGCCAATTGTCAAACACCCCCTAAATATATATATAGCACATGTGGTGTCTACATAGTCTCAACTAAAATTATCTAACGTATGTCAGTTTCCACACACAGAAGATGTTTGGCAATGAATATAATGTGGAAAATATTATTGACTCCAACCCATATACTAGTTCTGACAAACAAACAGCTATTTCTCAGTAATAACAATGAAATATTGTAAGAATAGATTAGGTTCAAATCTACTCTCTCTTTCTTCCAAAAAGAAAAATATTTTCCTTGATCTGTTTAAAAGTTAGTTTACACGATTACCTCTTACATCATCATAGTATACCTTTGCCACTACTCAAAGAAAAATGCATCTTGTCCTGTTATCGGCAAACTCTTGGGTGGACCTGGTCTACACTAAAAATAGTGTAGACCCGGTCGCTTTAAACTCCAACCAACTTCTCTCTCCTCTCAAAACTTCATACGGTGGAAAAGATGGCGATTACACCTCATCTGAGCCACACCTTCACCACCACCGAACTTTGCTTACCGAAAACTCACACCCTTTCTATCCTCTACCGGAAACCTCCACAAAACGTCGCGGCAGATGGCGGCGGCGGCGGTGGGAGTGGCCATGGGAGTAACATTGATAGGAGTAGGAGCTTACCTCTCTTTCCAAAACATCGCACCTCAGTAGGCTTGAGCTAAAGCCCGTAGCGAATTTGTCAGACAGCGTCTTCGCAAGTTCTTGGACGATTGACTCCATCCTTAGCAACAATTTGCAATTGCTTTTCATTCACTTCTTTCGACCTATTGTTTGAGTCTGTGGTATTTTCCAGAAGCTTTATAACCTAGTTTTTATATCTTTTTCATGGGAATGAAGGGTAGTGTAAGTGACAATTATAATAGTTATTATATTAATTAGTGGAGGTTTATCATTTTTGTTCTAAAGTAATTATATAATCAATTGTAAAGTTTTGAATCTGATAGTGATGAGGAAATTCTGCTATTTTGGCTATACTGCCGATGAGTCTTTTGAGACATAGGGTTAGAAGTTATATGGCATGGATTAATTTTGATTACAAAATCTTAACTTTCAATTACGAGTGCTTAACTTTTAGTTGCTAAATTTTAATTTTTGATTACAAAACCTTAACTTTTGATTGCTAAACCTTAACTTTTGATTGCTAAACCTTAACTTTTGATTGCTAAACCTTAACTTTTGGTTGCCAAACCTTAACTTTTAATTTCAAAATATTAACTTTTACTAAAGAAACCTTAACTTTTCATTCATAACACTTAACTTTTGAATACAAAAACTTAACTTTTAATTGCTAAACCTTAACTTTTAATTACAAAATCTTAACTTTTGCTACAAAAAATCTTAACTTTTGGTGAACTATATTTAACTTTTAGACTTTATACTGAGTCTACAATAAATTTAGTGTGGACTGGGTCCATATTAGACTTGCTACCTGTTATCACACAATTCTATGGAAATTGCTAGTCATTCAGCTGACACAAAATGCTATTTGCTGTCTACTAACATAATTGCTGGGTGCAAAACAAGAAAATAATAAACACACGATTTTCTTTTCATTAAGAAATCAATTAATATGTTATTTTGTAAAGGATACATGTTTGAGTGTGTGAGAAAGTGTGTGTAATTATCTAATCAAAGAAAATATGTGAAAACCGTGATCCGTCACACAGTTGAACTATTTATAAACAAGGTTAAAATCCATAGCCAAATCTTCGTATGACAATAGGCTTGCAGAAAATCAAATGTAGGCGAGGTAAGATTACTCGACACACAAATATACATTATGACCAATCACATTCAAAACCTTCCCCTTTAAGCAATCTAAAATTATTACTCTAATACAATTTTTTTTAGTTTCGTGTTAAGTGTGCCCAAGCCATACTTAAGCATATTTAAGGCATCTGGTTGTTGGTTTTAGATTTTTCATAATTTATAGTATAGACATTATCCTGTATAATGAACTCAAAGTTTATGAAACTGAACTCTAAAAATTGAAATAGTTTCATTATTTCAATTTTAGTTTATAAAATAACTGAAAACACGAAAAAACAAATAAGAGATTATGCATCGTAAACCTGGTTTACCATGAACATGGTACACCAATGTTATTTTGGACATAGCATGCTCATGATTTTATGGTGTATAAAAAAGTTGTAAACAAATTAAGTATCAAATATACGTTCATACTTTAATTTTGTCAGCGAAAACAAAGGAGAGAGAAACATATCACCTCAATACTAACATCTCCCTACTCTCCAATCTCCACGCTCACCCTCACAAGTTAACCTAGGAAGACAACCAAATTTATATTCAGGGTAAGAGCTAAAGAAGTGCAAATTGGTGATGCTTGAAGGGAAAGAGAAATGATAGGGTACTAACCGTTAGATGTTACCAAACATCTAACACAATTTTCATAAAAAGACAATATATTATCATGAGAAAAACAATATATTATTATGAGAAACACAATATATTTTAATATAAAAACCATGTCAAATAAAATATATTTTAATTATGCTGAGTTTACCCTTTTGCCCTTTTTTTAATACGTAAAAGACTATTTTTATCCTTTACTTAACACATAAAATGACGTTTCACTCCTATAAGGGAAAAGCTATAGTATAAAAATAACACAATTATGCTCCCCATAAGCCCAACCTCAGCGTATAGTATAAAAATAAATGTAAAACAAATTCTTAAAGGCAACTAGCTGAGCTCGTTAGTCGTTGGGCTGATATTTACCCAAGAAAAGAATTGACCTCTCACAATGTAGGGGCACACACAAGCGAGTATCCCCACAACATCACTGCATCAGCTGATCAGCATGTGAATTGTGATACCCAAATTCGGAAAAAATACCCTCCCCATGAGTCCATGTACTTGTTTCATTTTTCATACAAACAGTATGTGCTTTTTCAATAGTGGGCTGAACCAAAATACCAAATACAGTAGCCATTAGGTTGCATTTTATACCTACAAGGCCTTTTCCTGAAAGAAATCATTTTCACTATATTGTTAACGTAATTCATGGACTAAAATCATTTACTTCCTCCGTTTTTATTTAAATGTGACACTTTTAGATTCACGGACTTCTAGACAATTTTTGGGAAGGAAAGAGATAGAGAGAAAAAAATAAGGGGACCCATGTGAGAGGAGAGAGATAGAGAGAGTTTATTGACCAAAAAAGAAAGTGTCACATTTAATTTAAAACTTCCTAAAATAGAAAGTGTCACATTTTAAAAAAAACGGAGGAAGTATTAAATTAAGGTTTAATCAAAATTGTTATTACGCATTTTTCTAGTTGTATTATGGCTGCATTCAGCCAAAAAAATTATTACTTGTGGATCCCGCTTTTATGTCAATTTGTCATGAATAATTCATGGAGGAAACGAAAAAAACCTGTTCTCAACCAAAGCAAAGGTAAAAAGAACGAAATTCTTTAAGCTAAAAGTCTGGGACGTCAACGTTTTTAAGGCTCATTACTTTGACTAGTCTTCGTGTTCCTCGAAGGGATCTCTTAGTTGTTGAGAGGGTTGCCCAAAAGCGGTATATAAAGCATACCCAGTAAAACTTACAAGTAAACCAGATATAAAGATGGCGACTAGGGTTGCTGTTTCCATTATTATATAATTTTAAGACCACAATGGATCTATGATAAAATCATTGTTTTAAAACATACTACTTTGGGTATGCATGCAATGTGTGTTGTGAGGATCCAAACAGTGGCTCTAAGACACTTTTGCATCACACAATTTTTTCTTGATCGATGACATAAATACATGGAATTATTTTTTTAGGTGAATTTTTCATAAGAGCTTGTATTTTTTTTTCTTATCACCACTTTCCCATAACTAAATATTAGTACTACCTGATTGACAAACTGACAATGGTCTAGAGAAAATACTCCCTCTATTTTCTTGTAATATGAACATTTTGCCTTTTAGGGATGTTTTTCTATTAATAGGGATACTTCTACCTCTTTTCATAAATAATAGGTTCATTTACAAAATTATTACGCTTCTCTCTTATTCTTAAGGCTTTATTCTTTTAGACTGAAATGAAATAAATTGAACTGTAATTATAAGACAAAAGGAGAGGAACTGAAGTGAACTGCAATTAATGGAGCTGAACTAAACTGAATTGAAATTGAAATATTTTTAATTAATCTAGTTCAAAAGAACAAGATTTTGAGTCTACTTGTCTCTATCTTTTTTACTTTTTTTTTTACGTTTTATTATCGTTTTCTATATATTTTTCACTTTTTTCAAGTATGCACGAAAAGGCAAACATTTCTATTAAAGAAAGTGAAAATAAATAAATTATTTGCCCCTATAAAAATAAGTAGAAAAAGAAAAAGGAGGACAAAAGGACTAGAGGTTGAGGTAGGGGAAAAGAGAGGTGCCTTTAGAATCTGATGAAGTACTCTCACTAGTCACTATTTTAGGCATTAGCTACAAGCTACCTGCAAAACGGCCTTGATAGACACAGGTCATATGATAATAATAAATAGGGGACCAAAAAATTCACCGAATTGTGCACGAGATGTGCAAGTGTGCACCACCCTCCCGCGGCCAACTCTGAAGTCTGAAGTAAATTGTTGAGCTTGTACATCAATTATCAATAAAGCTGGTTGTGTGATTGTGTAGTTATGTTGAACTGTTGGGCCGTTGGCTTAAGTAATTGTACATGTCTTTGTGTACTTGTGTTGTGTTGGCACAATTTTTACTCGACCTCGTTACCTTAGTTTTACTCAATTAAAGTTATTTTATCGAATTGAACTTATTTCTACTAAATTGAATTTATTTTTGATGAACTGAACTTATTTTTACTAATTCATGTTGTATTTTCTTCTTTGTATTACTGATTTTAACTTATTGAACTTATTATTACTGAAATGAACTTATATTTTTACTGAATTAAACTTATTTATACTGAATATTATTTCAAAGTGAACTGAACATGACCTATGTGACTTCCCAGCTCCAAGGTGACCCATGAGTCATGAGTGTCACCTTGACGTGGTGGAAGTCATCAGTTCGAGGACAAGAGCTCGGACAACAACTATCAAACTGAAATGGTTGTGTCGTCCAGCGGAGCTTAGAAGAAGGTGACTCGCTATTTCATTTCTGGTTCTCTCTTTCAAGCTTCTTTCCACCCTATTCTCTGTTCTCTTGTAAGCTAGCCCCCTCGGGAAGAACCCCGAGAAAATAGGACGATTTGGAAGATATAATCGGGGCCCCCGAAAGAGATGTATCGAAGCTATCAAGCGGCCCGACCTATGCCTTCCTTACTTTATATTTTAAGGGATTGGTTAATCGTCGAAAAAAAATGATTTCAATTAATCAATTTTTGAGGACCCTTTGGGGATCTGTCTTTTATTCCTATAAATGAAGAGAACCAACAGCTCGCAACGACTTCAATTGGGCGGGGGGCTCTCTCTATTGAGTCCCCTCTCCACCTCTTCTCTTTGGAGTGTTTGACAATTTACGGGTGGCTGGTGACCTTTTGTGATTCTTGATTGACCGGCTACTTTTAGTAACTTGTTTGACGATTACGTAATTATTTTTTTGGGTCTAAACGACTGTTAACGCTGAGTGTTTAGTACACAATAGAGGAAAAGCCAAAAATCAGCACAAAAAACTTGAAAAAATAGCCTATGGCTGAAAAACCCTGTTTTTCAGCCACTCTAAGTGCCATTTACCAACCTTCTTTTTATTTGGATATTTGACAATATACATAAAACAAAAGCCAATAGGCAATGAAAAAGTCACTAAAAAGCCATTTGCCAAACGTCCTTTGTATCTTCACTACTCGAGATCTAAAAATTATTTTACTATAGTGTGTTTGGGAATTTGTTGCCTTCCTTTCCAATTAGATGATTTGATCACTTAGTCATATACTCCCTCCGTCCCATATTAGTTGCAACACTTTTAAATAGGGTTGTCCCATATTAGTTGCAACACTTCTATTTTAGGCTCGGACCCACCAATATTTTATTATATATCACCCAACTAATATACCCCACTCATTCATTGATTTATGTGAAAAACATTAAAATACTACTCCCCTACTCTATCAACTTCTTAAAAGTACCACATCACTTTCTATCACATCAACTTTTACAATAAATTAATATAACCTACACCCTACTCTATTAACTTTCTAAAACTATGTGCACAAGCTATTGTTGCAACTAATATGGGACGGAGGTAGTAGTCAATTTGACTAGTTATTTAGAAGTGTGTTTCGTAACTTTAATTATCGACAGTCGTTATTTGATGCAAAATGGAAGTAAAAAATCAAAAGGCAATATAAAAGTTAGTAAAATCAGTTTTATACTTTTGGTTGAAAAACAAGTTTTAACTACTTAAAAAGTCATTAATCAAGTTCGTTTTGGTTGTCTGACCAAATGAAAAACTTCGGGAAAAGCCACCAAAAACCATTTATGAAACACATTTTGTCCTAAACTACGATTGGTTCTATCCAAAGTAAATTATTACACCTGATATTTAGGGTTGTCTTAAACATGTTGGGCCTTGTGAGTTGTGATTCGAGATGTTAATGAGCTTACCTAACTCGTGAACTATTCAAAGTCAACGTAAATTCAGATAAATAGGTCACGGTAGCTTCGACTCAAAGAAGTTTTTAGTCAAGCTCGTATTTTGTAACTAATTTTATCAGAAAACTAAAACTCTCTCAATCCTGAAAATATTGCTACACTAAGCACAAATATTTAGGGAAGTAAAAGAAGTAGAGAGAGTGGATAGGCATGGAGCCCAAAATTAAAGAAAAAATAGATAAAAAATTTTCCGGCCAAAAAGGTATGTAACAACTCAGCTGGACATTAGAAAAGGAATAAGTAGCAACTAATTTGAGACAGAGCAAGCGATAACATTAAAAGTTAAATGTTAGTAGTTAGTTAACTGAGTTTGTTTTGTACACCTTCAACCAAGTTGGACATCTGCTTTTTCTTAAAAAACTACTTCCTCCGTTTCGCAATACTCGCAACATTAGCATAGTAACCACTATTCATCTATCCATCTTATATTATATTTTTCTCCAATTGTGTAAGACGAAATATAGCCTTGTGGGGTCTTATTTGATTCGTCTTAATGCATACTATTATAATAACAACCTTTTATAATTTTTACTTATCAATAATTAGAGATATTAAAGCTCAAAGTATTGCATGGGATTGTGCGCAAACAAGAAACGTTGCGAGTATTGCGAAACGGAGGAAGTATAATGTTTGTAAGTAATTTTAAAGGTTACCATTAACCGATTTGTCAATGTCAAGTTCCAATTTGTAAATTAAAAATCTGAATCAGACCAAAAAAGTTGTTTGCATGGGTGGTTAAGGAATTTGAATTAGCATTTCTTCCAAATCCAAATCTTTTTATTAGTAAATTAGTCAATGTAAGAATCGAAGTCCTAGCTCAAATAGGTCATGATATACTTGAACTTTATCGACTTTAGTTATTTATGCTAATCTCTATCCTAAAAGAAAAAGAAGAAGATTAGAAAAGAAGCAAGGAACCAATCAAAATTGGGTAAGCACTGAACCGGAGGATTTGAATTATGACAACCATCATCATTTAGTAATAAAAGTGGTCCTACTAAACCAAATGAAGACTATACCAGGCCTCAATTATAGAGTATTCAACTTAGCATAGTATAGTAATGTCAGAATTTCAGAACCTATATAATTTAGCATACTTTTATATTACTGCTGTATTACAGTATTAATTTTGCTCACAGCTTATTTTTTCTTGGGTGCACTTAGAATCTAGATAGTGCTCAACAACAAGTTGGTTTGAGTTCGTATTTGGATGGATAATAACCATATTAGGAATTTGTTGATCCAAATATAACTCGTTTAATAAACGATTTTGAAAGCTCGATATTGATTAGACCTGTATATGCTTTTCTTTAAAAAAAAAATAGTAAGGATAAAGGAATATTAGAAGTACGAGGAGTAATACTAAGGTATTGATGGATTGACAACCAAATATATGAGAATTTTATTTTCCTAGGAAATAAACTCATGTGAACTTGTTTAGTTGACAATAATGTAGGAAGTGAAAGTGAAACTTCCTAAAAAGTTTTACTGTCCATAAAATGGAGGTATTCACTTACCTAGTCTCCCCTTGGTAAGTGAAACTTTCCATGGGAAGTAGAAAATTCTACATCTAACCAAATATTTTTTGACATTTCCTAGGAAATTAAATTTCCCGGGCATAAAAAAATTCTCAAGAATTACAACTTCCTACATGCAACCAAATCAGTCCTAAATACATCGGTAATGAGATGTCCTACTTTAGAGATCCAATGTATACTAGATAGGTAATTTGTCGAACCATTTTAGTCCGAAAAACTGTTATTAGGACACTAAAGTATGCATGTTTGATGAATCTAAAATTGTGATGACCTATCTTTTGAGTTTTAAGATAAATTTCTCATAAATCAAATTCAGTTCAATTTAATTATTTTTAGTTTGATTTAATTTAATGTATTAATGACATATTTACACTTTAAATTGAAAAAGTGATCTTACCATGGTACGTACAATAATTAAAAAATGGTAAGAGAAAGTGAAGTTTACTCGCTAAAAAAAGAGCGTGGATTTATCTGATCCCTCCACTTTTTAAGCTAAGCCAACAAAAAAAGCCAAACTAACTCAAACTGTCAGTATATATTGAAATTACAAAACCACCCTTCTGCACTCTATCTCCCTACCTCTGCAAAATCTATCTGGGTAGTACTGAAATTTCCTGCTCTACTTGTTAAATCATACACTCACAAGTAACACCCTCTTTTGTTTTCTTTCAGGGTGTTATTTGAATATTGAGCTCTCATTTTATGATCTCATGTATTCATATTCAATATACTTACCATGCCATTAAAAATTTGGCGAAACCAAGAATTTTCTATTAGGAAATCCGACACTATACAACATTCACATATGTGAAGTCGATAATTAGTGCTTTTACCTTCAACCTTTCCTAGATACTAAAAACTATCGAGAAAGTTACGGCCTACACCAACCCCCTACATTTCGCCCCTGCCATTAAACAAAGAGAAGTAACAAGAAAAACAACGTCACATATCTTGTTCATCATTTTCCTTATTGTTTCAGCTGGAGAAGAGCTGATTTTCCGTGTTTGCTAGTGTTGAAATTCAAGCATTGAGAAAAGGTGTACCTATTTTTGTAGGACTCTATTTTTTATTTCTTTTTTATTTTCTCCGATTTTCTCGCCCTCGTACACTTCAATGCTTCAAAAAGATTTCAATGCGCAGGTTCCCATTTATTTTAATTCAATTTTTTTTTTTTTTGTCGTTTCACAATGTGTATTTTGTTGGGTACAATTTACTATATCATTTTTTTTTTTAATTTAGAAAATAGTACTGTAGTATTAGTTAGATTCCATGTCTCCTCCATTTGTTTCTCTCATGTGTTCATCTCTTTGTTGCTATAGTTTTCCTCTCATTTGATGAATATATATATATTTTTTTTGTAGTTGTGTTTGAGCAATTTTTCTGCTGTTTTGAGTAAATAGAAGAGGAAAGTTTGCTGCTTTTGAAAGGTACAAGAAATAGTAGTGCATTGTTGTTTTTACTACAGTTCCTGTTTTGCTTAAGCTTATTCCTCCATTTTTGGTAATGCTGCAATCTGGGTAGGATCAAAGGGTCTCTTTTATTCATACTAATAACTGATATCACTGTAAATTTGATTGTCTTTGTGTGTTTGCCTTATAATGTCCCCATGTTTTCTGTTTGTTTGTGAGTTTTTGTCAAACTTTGGAGTTTGGAGGTGGGTTTTGATTCATTTGGCTTAATCTGCTATCTTTTTTGGTTTTTTGCCTCATTTTGTACAGGTCTGGTTTTTAGTACATTGTTGTGGTGGTATAGATTGTTGGAATAGTTTCTGAAGGATGGATGGGCGACGACATTCCGTAGATGTACCCATATCAAAAACCCTGGTGGCACTTAGGAGGGTGAGGTCATTGAGGGATCCATCTACTAATTCCATGACCAAATTCTCTTCTTTAGTTGATAGTTTGCATTGGGATACTAATTCCTGTAATGGGATTTCTTTGAGATTTGGGAATGGTTGCCAAGAGGGGATTTCAAGTAATAATGGGTGGGATCTGAGTAAAATTTTAGGAACTTGTGGGGAAGAAGATGAAAATGTGAAGGAGTTAGAATCAAAAGACTGCACCCCTAAATCCCATTCTAAGTCAAGTATAAGCAGAAATGTAGAAAAAACAGGGTCCAAAGTTGCTAAAACAAAAGGCAAGTGTGAAGATAGTAGGGAAACTGGATTAGATTTAGCTTGTATTTCTCCTTCCGATGATCAGCTCGAAGATGTGGATTCGAACCATGGTTCAACTGTAAGGTCTACTACTCCAAAAGTAGGCAAAGTCCATTCATCAACTCGAAATCATTTTTATGGATGTAAGAGGTCAGTTGGGTCAGTAGGTGATTTTGTTAGCCGGGCAGGCAGTCCATCCCTTTGTGCTAGTGATACCTTACTGGAAGATTCAACACATAGCACTTCTTTATTTGGAAATGATGAGATTGATGCTCTAGATAGGGAATATCGTGGATGTGGGATAACCTGTTGCTGGTCAAGAACTCCTAGATATAGAGACCCGTGTCTCGCCTCTGATGGAGAAGAGTATCCACTAATATCAGGAGAAACAGGGGACACTGATATGTCTGGTCGAAGTAGGAGTTGGAAGCAAATTAACAATGAAATTGTTCCGTATTCTGAAAGTCCTAGGAGCCTAAGTCAAAAATTCAGGCCGAAATCTTTTGATGAATTGGTTGGACAAGGTGTGGCAGCACGATCGCTTTTGGGTGCTGTTTCTAAAGGAAGGATAACTTCATTCTACCTATTTCACGGTCCTCGTGGTGCTGGAAAAACTTCTGCTTCAAGGATATTTGCTGCTGCATTGAATTGTCTTTCTTTGGAGGAGCAAAGACCATGTGGATCATGCCAAGAATGCATGCTGTACTTTGCAGGTAGGAGCCGCGATGTCAAAGAAGTTGATCCTGTGAGAATAAACCGTGCTGGTAGGATGAGATCTCTTATTAAAAGCTCTACTTTACCTCCAATATCCTCAAAGTTTAAGGTGTTTATTTTGGATGAGTGTCATTTGCTTCGAGGTGAGACCTGGGCAACTCTTTTAACCAACTTTGATAGTTTTTCTCGTCATGTTGTTTTTGTTATGGTCACCCCTGACCTGGATAAGCTGCCAAGAAGCGTGGTTGCAAGGTCCCAACGTTACCACTTTCCCAAATTAAAGGATGTTGATGTTGCACATAGATTAGGAAAGATTTGTGTGGAAGAAGGATTGGAGTTTGATGAGGTTGCTTTGGAGTTCATTGCTTCCAAGTCCAATGGTTCAATGCGAGATGCGGAAATGATGCTTGATCAGCTGAGTTTGCTGGGGAACAAGATCACTATGACATTGGCCTATGAACTTGTGAGTAGTGTTTTGACAATTTTTATTTAGTTGTTTTAAGCTTGGGCTAAGTTTAACCTTATTGTCATGTTCGTGCAGATTGGAACTGTTTCGGATGATGAGTTGCTGGACTTACTTGACCTAGCCCTGTCTGCTGACACTGCAAATACAGTTAAAAAGGCAAGGGAATTGATGAGGTCGAGGATTGATCCTATGCAACTCATATCCCAGCTAGCCAATATCATAATGGACATTCTTGCTGGGAAATTCCAAGAAGAAGATTCTGAGATTCGGAGGAATTTCTTGAGAAAACATGCTTGTAAGTTAACTGAGACATCCTTCAAAAAATCTTCGTTATTTGTCTTCTGCTTTTAAGAATTTGTAGACATGCTTCGCTACTTTGCAACTTCAAGGTACTCTAATCAGCTTTCCAGCTCTGTCATTAAATTGCTGAAGCCTTTGTCCTCTTTACAAATTTTCTCCAGGCCATGCTTGTGCACATGGCTAGAGGGGACCAGATATTGATTTAACAGAAAAGGTCCAACAATTGTTGGATATACATGTCAAGATTTGCTGGAAACCAAGCTATATTGTGGATCATATGTTCCGGATAAAAAACATTTGTAACATTAGCTAACTAGAAGTATTTCTCTTTTGGTGAAGACCAATTGGTATTATATAGCCTATTAGACTTTGACTAGTATGGCTTCGAGCAGTGATAAACCCAATTGGTGGGCAAAGGACTCCCAACAAGTGTTGATTCGTTATGAGGACTCGAATTTAAGACCCATGGTCAAGCTTTAACTACTCCTTTATCAGTTGATCCAAGTACTTGTTGGCTATTAGAAGTATTTTGCGAAGTAATTTTATTTACTAAAAGATCAATTGGCCAATATTACGAAGTAAGACTGGCGACCTTTGTTATAATAATATGTTGCAAGCAATAATTCCCTTGGCTTTACCTTCTCATATTTAGAATAAGTGAGCATAGTTAGGTATAATTGTAGGAATATTTTTGAACAGTCATTTTTTGCGAGATATGTTATGATGCTATCCCCAATGACAGTTAGCTCTTGACTAGTGTTCCATTGATGCTGTTTACAGCAGAGACAGATTTGCAGAAGATACGTCATGCATTGAAGACACTGTCAGAAAGTGAAAAACAGCTGAGGGTTTCTAAAAATCAAACTACATGGCTGACTGTTGCTCTATTGCAACTAAATTCTATAGATTCCTCGTTCTCAGATCCAAATGAGTCCCGATTATCTGTTAGAACTGCAAATTCTGAAGGTTGGTTTTACTTGTACCTTGTTAATAAAACATGCTATTACTTAATCAGTAAAGTGTTGCATTGTCACTTGGAAACTATGATAATATTCAAATTCCTTCAGCTGCAGATGGTGACTGTTGCAGTACATCATCCCTTGGTGAGAAATCAAAACATCTTGTCTCATATGATTGTGCTACTGCTGAAGAATTGCGTAAAATGGTGGAGCAAGGACAATGCGGAGGTGCTCTTGAATCTATCTGGATCAGAGCCACTGAAATATGCCAGTCAAATTCACTCAGGAGCTTTCTACGAAGACGAGGGAAGCTCTCTTCTGTTTGGGTTAAGAAAGGTAAAATGCAGATCTTCCGATACTTTCTCTGTGTTTCTAAAAGTGGTTTAAATAAAAGATGATCATCAATTAGACTTGTATTTGGCCTAACTTGGATTCGCTAGAGTTCTAATACCTCTAACTTCCCACAATTCTAAAGATAGGCTCTTTCTGAGCAGTTCATTCTGCTCAATAACAGTGCGACTTCTGATATAAGCTAAGGTACTCGGATTCTTCAGTTTATCTCTGGGTTTCTGGTACTCTGACATGGACATGGATGCTTAGCTACTCGATTTTGGGCCATTATCATGGAGGGTTCATAAAGTAGCCAAGTTGCACTTAGGCACGTACGTGTGTCCAACATGAATACCCAAGTCCGAGTAACGAAGTATATACGTAAATTTTTTGTTAAGATGTTGCATGCTGCTCAGTGTCATTTTATGAATTATTGAATCCTAGACTACTCTATCCCTATATTTTGCGGGAAGATACCCGAGAAGAATATGCTCCTTTAATTGTTTTTCCCCCTCTTTCGCTAACTTATTGATATTTAATATTATACACAGATCTGGCAGTGGCTGAGTTAGAATTTAATCATCCTGATTATGCATCAAAGGCTGAGAATTCATGGAAACTTGTCGCAAGCTCACTTCAGTCTGTACTAGGATGTAATGTGGAGCTTAGAATCAATCTATCTCCTACTTACTCCAAATCCAAGAGGCCATCTTTCAGCTTGTTTAGCTGTTCCCGCAGAATTCACAAGTCGCAAACCCCTGAAAGTGGAAGTGATCGATTATCAGACGCCTCCAATTTCACATCTGATAAAGTCATTATTACTGGCGACAAGCATATCGAAACTTGCTCATCCTGCGGGTCCCAAGTATCTCATATTTGCAGCCATAGGATGGTTAGCACTCTACGAAACAGCGATGGAAATGCACTATGTACTGCAAAGTCCGGAGCATCCACACCACACAGAGTCTCACAGGATAGCATGTTGAGTGAGCATGAAAAAGGATGCCAGATTTTAAGTGTTGAAGAGCAGGAAGCTCAACTTAACTGCTTCCCAAAATCTATGAGACTCAGCAAGAAATTGGCATCATCGGAAGCTTCTTCTGAGGTAGTATGCCTAAAGGTCCAGCCAAAAGAAAATACTAGGCAAGCATCTTTTGATACATACATCTGCACTGACTATCCTTACGTCTTAAGCAATGGTAGCAACAACAGTGATCTTTCACGACATGAAGATGGGTGAGTTGCTATCCTGTTAGTAAACTTTTTTTTGAGGGGAACTATCCTGTTAGTAAACTATTTCACAAAAACAATCCTAATGATGGGTAGTCTTCCATACTAATCTCAACTACGATGGGTACTGTCTAAAAATGATCTCAAGTAATCTGCTTTGTCATTAAAATCTTTTCTATGGCATTTAGCCTACCCAAACCCCAGCCTGAAAAAAATGATTATATGATGAAACAGTGAGATTATTGATCACAGTTGGGACTATTGTGAAAATCTCCAAACTCCAATCAAATCCTGTATTATTGCCTCTAAATGTTAGGTACCTAATTTTGTTTTGTTGTTTTGCAGAAAAATCGAAGACTCAAAGTCACATTGCTGGAAAACACCACCCTTTTCGATGAAGAAGGTAGATAAACAAACAAGACAGTTAGATATCTATCGTCCATGTCTTATTATTAGAACACCAACAGTATGTATAGTGTTGATCTAAAATCTGGCTCATGCAGGCTTGGCAAATGAAGCATCAAAGACAGAGATCACATCTGGTAGAATGGGTTCTTCCTTGTGCTGCAGCCAAGTAAGACTTGCAAATATGCACCTGTGACTTCTAACTTACGCGTTATGGGGACTTCCATTTTGTCATTAGATGAGTTATGGTCCTGAGATGAATCCGGATTTCAGATCTTAGATGATAAAGTGGTAAGGTATTGTACATGTATAGCTTCAATTTTTCATGGTGCTAACATTTTCTTGGAGCATAGCTATGACATTAAAAGACCAGCTAACTAGAAGTACTCCAGTAAATGGATGGAATGTAACTCTTGAATCTTTATCATAGAAGTGGGGAGAAACAAGGAAAAGGCGACTTAGTTTTGTTAACTCTCATGTTTAGCTCTTACCTACTCTTTGTGTCTCACAATTAGTTTTCAATTTAGTTGCAATATAGGTATACAATTTTTGGTTAGCCTTTTCTCTCTAGAGTCAGGGTCTCACATCCAGCAACCAGCTTTTCTCTTTCTACCCTTTTTACCCTCATAAATTGTGTTGGAAGGAAATGTACTACTTCCTCCGTTCCGACAAGGAGAGACTATAAAATAACGAGTAATGTTCAGATTCCGGATTTAACTAGTGGGGATGAGCAAATCTACTACTTCCTCCGTTCCAAATTAAATGCAACAATTCATCTTTTACGCTTGTCGAGGCATAACTTTAACGGTTAATATCTACTATAATATATAAGTAAAAATTATAAAAAGTTGATATTACGAAAGTATTTAACGAGACGAATTTAACAAAATCCCACTTGACTATATTTTTTATTATGTGTAAAGCTCAAATTTTAGTCAAAGTACATATTGTGAATAGTGCAAAATATTGACTGTTGCATTTAATTTGGAACGGAGGAAGTAACTCATAACTCAAAACCCTTGTAGAATTGTTCGGAAAGGTGTGATAAGTAAATAATATTGAAACAAGGGTGGAAATTTTGCAAAAAAAATAAGTCTGCAAAAGTTTCCATTTTTCCAGTCATAGATTCCCAATCGTCCTCCACGTAGATTTACACGAAGGGGAGACAACTTAGGCCTCATTATTTTCAAATTATGTTAGCGGATATTAACTGATAGATGCTATCAAAATTGATCTGTATTGAATAGACCGATTTGTACTTAATCATGTTATATGACTGTCCTGACTATATTTCCTTATCAAAATGGATTAAGTATTTGTTAAATGAAGTTATTGATTTTTATATTTTAATAATAAACCTGATTGGCCGATTGCTATTAAATATACAACTCATATTAAAGGGAAAACATGATTTTCAATATGATTCTTTTTAAGTCGAAGAGAACAAGTTTTAAAAGACGTTGTATCCTTTTAAATAGTCTATAACCTCCTAGCTTTCCTTAGGTTGTGTCAAATAAATGCATATTTAATGATGTAAGAAGTAACCTTACAAATATTCAATCCATATCTCCATATTCTGAGTAACTTCATCAACATAAATGCAAGATAAATATACATACACAATTTTCTAAAGAGCAAAAGAAAGATCCAGGAAGATGGGTTCTTACATAGCACAAGCATTGCCTACTCTCATCATACTTACAACACTCCCAAATGGCATGAGCTCACTCCAACTACAACCTTTAGACAAATGCGTTCTTCATTATGTTTACCAATACAATCCTGATGATGTATTCGTTTCTCTACCTCCTTGGACTACCACCATAAACAACCCACAACAACACCATCCTATTTCAACACTTATAATTGATATTATTTGTCATGATTTAACGCGTTATATATACGTTCAATCTCGTCTCAAGTGGTCTAATCCTCAGGAGCAACCTAACCAAGCCATTGTTATAGCTCTTGACAAATTAGTTAGGAATCATTTCATCAGGCCTAATTCTGCATATGAACGTCTTGTCAAGCGTAAGCATCTACTTTGAGAGGTTTGTTAATCCCAATAATCTTTCTGCTTTTATATTTCTACCTTGTAACTTTAACAAGGAAAACTCACTATATATAGTGGAAATGGTTAATACAACAAACTTCACACAAAAATGACAAAATTTCGCATTCCCTAACAAAAGAATCAACAAGTTCATATGTTTTTGAGAAAATGTTTTCCACCCAATAATCCAAGGCTTTGTAAAACTTAATCCAAAGAAAAGGATTGGTCCGATTGGTGCACATTCATATAGAGTATTTTTCAACCACATATTCAGCTCATAAGTCAGAATAATATCATCTCGAGCTTACCATATTGAAGTTGAACAACCATGTGAAATTTAAATATCTTGTACTTCTCCCGTTTCAAAAAAATAGCTACACTTTCCATTTAAAGAAGTTTCAAATTAATGACTACACTTCTCATTTTTCCTTTTTTTGCTAACTTTTTCTCTCTATCTCTCTCCTACCACATATCTTACCCCACAATCTCTCACACAAACAAAAAGTGCCTAGGAGTCCGCAATAAAAAAAGTGTAACTATTTTTTTGAAACGGAGGAAGTAGAATTGTTACTATCGGTCCCTAGGGACCCTCAGCTCCTAGTCCTCGCTCCTTTCCTCGAGTCTTTATCACCAAACACAAAAAGAACCAAATAATTTACCAATTAATTATAATAAGGTGGTTATCATTTATCATGGGGATTTCCCTAAGCAATAACCTTTGCATGGTGGTTTCTTCGAAACGTCAACCTATTTTGGCTTCTTTGGGTGTCTGCATAATAATCTTTTCCCTTCAATAGTTCAATGACGCTGTGTTGCGTTGTGGTGGTACATTGGTACTAGTTTGGTTTTCGGCCTTTCGGGTGATAATGCCCCCAGTTTTCTCATTGCGTTATGTTTTATTCGGCTCTTTATATATAAAATCGTTGCTTTATTTTATTATACGTTAATATAATGTGGTATTGACCAAACTCATCTTATAAAGTGTAAGAAATTATTATTGAAACTTATACGTATCAATTTGTTGGAACTTATTGATACTAGATGAAAGATGGTTATTTCCCCAATTAGAGTTAGAGATATCATCAGTAATATGTAGTTACTAGAGAACTTATTGAAACTCAGGTGAATAAATTAATTGGAACTATTTAGTATCTAATCTGAACTTATTTAAATTTATCTTAACTAAAATACATAAAAATCGAAAATGCACCTTAGTTGGCATGAATTTCGCGCAATCCTCTCTATGGGAAAAATCAAAGCAAACATGATAAGTAGATTAAAATGCTACATTAATATATACTACTATAAATCTTCAATGCTAGTTCTTTCTTTAATCTATAGAAGTGAAACAAACCGCATTGCAACTTTCGAACAAATGAAACACCATACTTGTATCAGTTGTATGTTTTATTTCACTCTAACACCAACTTCACAACACAGGAGTAATTTTATTCAGACATAAAAACTGGAAAACCATGCATCCTTTTACAAATTACAATTACTGAAGTAGTTAAACCTAGCTCACACCAAGTGAAGTAAAACACAAACTCAACAGTCAACAGATACAGTGTATGTGTTGCTCAGACGCATCTCCTAAGAGCAACGACCGCCAAAAACGCTACTGCAGGTGTAACCAGGGCAGCACGGGTCGATGGGAGTGCAACGATCCCCAGATCCTGGGCAGGTTTTGCAGTAACCAAGTACAGGATTTAGGCCATCTCTTTTGCATACAGTGCCTTTGCAGCACAAGTCTGGTCCTTGGGTGAGACATTGTCTGTCTAGTGATAAACAAGGGATATTATTATTAGCATTAAACATCCCACCACCACCTCTGCCACCTTGTAGCAGGATGTTTGATATCCTCTGCAGCTCTTCTGACTCGCCGCGAAACTCACTGTAAGCCAAACAAGTGCCTGCCATTACAGTAACAATGGCTATCATCAACACAACCTTCATCTCTCCCATTATATCACTGTTGTTAATCTTCTTTTTTTTTTTGTATGATTTCTAATTTTCAGTTTGATGAATTTAGTAAGAGGCAGGGAACTCCTCTTTTTATAACCATATATTCAGTGTCCTTTCCTCTTATCATCAAACACATAAAAGACCAAAACCATTTAAAACGTGGGTTGTATCTGTATGGAGTATATTGAGACCACATACACTACATATATATAAATCTTCCCGTTCAGGATAATCCCTTCTTTGTATATTTCTTGTTATGGATTTATTACTTCTGCAAATTTATCAATATACATGGATGGTCCCCCTTCTCCTTCTTTGATGAGTGATCCACAAATTAAAATCTAAGATTTTTATAGCACTATAGATAAGAAATATCGGAAATAATTCAAGCAAGCATACAACAATTATCTTACACATTCTTGTGAATGTTCATGCATTAGCTATTTAGCTTCCTTGGTGTATCACGCCGGTTTTTCCCAAAGATGATAATGGGCATGGTTATGGATGATATGGCCCAAACTTAAGACCTAAGTTAATTTTAAGCCAAAAGGCTTGTTCCACTATGTCTGAGGCATATCAGAACAAGTTTTAGAAGTTCGAAGTTCAATATTAATAAATCTAGAAAAGTGGATTGATGGTTGGAACAAACATATATGAGGACTTTTCGATTTGGACTGAGTTAACTATAGTGTCCACACATATATATGGACGTATGAGAGATTTACACATTGCTCTTGTCCATGTAGAATGAACTAATTCTATAAATATCCTATTTGTACCTTTTATGAGCTTTTGGAGCGCCGCATAAGAATGTCATATCACATTTGATATTAAAAATTTTATTTTAATTATTATTTAAAAGGATAATTGGAGTTTTGGATAAATAAGAAATAGAGTCTATTTCTCAATAAACTACAAGAGATTATTATAAAGTACTCCCTCCGTTCCCTTTTGTTTGTCTTGTTTGGAATCTGGGAGAGAATTAAGAAAAATGAATTTTTAATTAATAGAAGAGGTTAATTTAGTAAGATTCTTACTTGAAAAGAGAGTTATTGTATTTTTGATTTAGTATAGTGGGAAAAGGTAATAAATGTGTGTTGGAAAGGGAATTTTGGGGAGTAATTTATATAGTGGTTAAACTTTTATTTAATATGATGGAAGAAAAATAATAAATATGGTTCAATTTACTATAGAAAAGGTGGATAAAGTTGTAGTTATAAATAGAATAGATTCTAAACAAGACAAACATTTAGAAATTCCATTTCAGAAAACAGGACAAACAAAAGGGAACGGAGGGAGTATAAATCAATTATTAGAATTTAGTTATACAACTCAAAAAGTTACTATTTCTTCCGATTCAGCTCAAAAAATATTTCAGAATAAGTCTCATTTGTCTATACTTATCTTTGGGATAAATTTTTTTTAGTGTGACAAATTAACCACAAATGTAAGAACTTATTGGTGAAGTGCCAAAATTGGAAAAACGGAAAATGTAAATTAATTCCGGTTCAGTCCTCTACAAGAACAGACCCGAGTCTAAGGGTGAGTTTATCCATAAGACTCTTTCCCATATTTCAGACTCTGCCACATCAGCTTTCCACTAACTTTATCTACTCTTTAATATTTCAGACTCACATAAGACTCATTCGAGTTTTGATCTTTATCCATCAGACTGTATTTCAGAATCTTTCACAAAAAAAATATTAACACTTTGCAGCACACTATTGGTCACAATTATTAAAGTGAGTCTCAAAATGAGTCTTGAATTTCTAAGACCCACCTTAAAACTCCCCAATTTTTAATAGAAGTTTATTAATAGTCTTTAATAAGATTCAAAGTCTCCTCTTAAGACTCATGCTAGTCCTTCCTCAAACGTTGACCTTCCTCGCACAGGCAGCACAAAAGCTACTGAAATCAATTTTGACCAAGGATTAAGGAAGGAGAAGCCGCCATGGACAACGAGAAAAGCGTTAGGGTTTTATGCCGTAAACTCATCCTTACCAAGAACCACCACGATCTATCTCTCCAATGGCTAATCGGATCACCTTTCTTCCCTAAATTCACAATCGTCTCCACTTTCCGATGTCTTCACTGCTCGTCATCAGATCCTCTTTCTCCTGACTTCTCCAAAGAGGCAGACGATCTCAGATCACTCATTATCAAAGGCTTTCATATAATCGGAGCTCTGATCATCGGGAAAAATGACGATTTGATTGAAACTGCAAAGCAGGCGATCAATGCTGCTTCTAAATTGAGGGAAATTTTGTATAATGAAGATGATTTGAGTAATTTTGATGTAATTGGAGGAGTTTCGAGTTCGAGTAGCAGTGAAGTGAAGTTCTTTTCATCGAAATCGGGGGATTTGAAGAATGTGGAGGATTTAGAGTGTAGTTTGTATGAGGAGAAGCCTGAGAATTATGTATGGAATAGAGGTTGTTTGCTAAGATGTCAACTTCCTATCAAATTGCCTGTTTATGTTTCTGCAACTAAACACTCAGGTAAATTAATTTTACTGCTAAATTGTTGAATATTTTGGTGCTATTTTGTTTGATGCTCTTACATGATGGAGTACATTGCATATTGTTTATTTTTTGAAGATTTGGTAGCAATGTTATGAGCAATGCCTAGTCAATATCACATATATGCATATATCCATCGCCTCACATTTTTGGTGGTATATTTAATGAAAATGGTACTTCCTCCGTTTTCTTTTAGTTGCAACAAATAGGTATTTTTTGTGAGAGATAAAAAATTCATTTGTTGCAACTAAAAGAAAACGGAGGAAGTAGTACATTTCATATGTATGGTAGTATATTTTAATATGTATGGTTTTCTTAATAAAAAATTATATGTCAAATACAAACTATATAGTTATATAGCTGTGAAAATATCGATTGTTATATACTACTTTTCTCATTAAATGTACTACCATGTATAAGGAATGTACTACCAAAAAAGTGAGGCGATGGATATATGCATATAACCGATATTGATTAGGCATTTCTCCAATATTATGATGTTTGAAACATTAGTTTTTACCATGTGATGCTTCAAGCTAAAGCATTCTTCTTCGACCAGATATTATGACATTAACCATTTTGATTTTGTGTTGCTATTTGAACTTTGCTAAATTGTAAAACAGTTATTTGGAGTTTTATCATTCTAAGTTCCAGGATTACTTTGGTGTACCACAGATGCTGTGGGGAGATATCTGCATGCAAATGAAGCACTTTCTACTTTGTTTCGAGAACCCTATCTTACATTCATCCTAGAAGAATTGGACAGATCCTCAGATGTGCAGTCTCGTTCTGTCATTGTTCGTGGTTCGGAGTTGGACTTCCAAACAGCCATTTCAAATATTAAGCTTTTGGCAAACACTACTAGAAATTCTGATGGAATGTCATTGTGTTCATACTTGTGTTCAGAGAGCAAACCAGCTGTGGATGCTGAGGTAATGAAGTTGATATACAATCTCCATGCTATACTAAAATGGACTCGTTACTCGTTAGGGTGTAGTAATTGGTCATCTTTTATTATTAATTACTACATCCCTTCGTTTGATGGTGCAACTCTGTCTTTTAGGTTTGCGAAAACACTAACTTTGACCATTTATATCTTTGATTATCCTTAAGTAAAAATTATAGAAGCTTGATATTTTGAAAACATACATCAAAACTGATCCAATAAAATTTTACGTAGTAACATCTGTTATATGTGTTACTAAAAGTATCTGGTCAAAGTGAAGTGTGTGATCAATGCAAAAATGTCAAAGTGGAAAAACTAAAACACAATAGAGGGAATACTAGGTATTCATCCTGGTTTCTATTAAAGCTGGTTGTTATCAAGGGAAATTCTTCTCCTGAAAGTTTCTTTGCTTAGAGTGCAGATATCATTCAGGTGACCGCGTTCTTAAATAAATCGAAAACATCTCCTCAATCTGCTGCACCGGTGGCAGAGTATTGTCCTGGTATTAACAATGCTCCCTGCAGTTCAATCTGCTTAACACAACGAATTTTCGCCAGAGTTCTTATAGTAGCAGAAATGCTTATGATTTATGTGCTTCCACTTATAAACATCTTCTGCTTTCAGCTCCAGAGGAAGCCATACTGAGGGTTGTGGACTATAAACTGGAAGTGATATGTTTTGCTGTCAAAGATCTTCCTCTCACACATGCAATCTCCAAACTAGTGATTCCTGCCTTAGTTGACCAGTTAACAACAATGAAGAACATCGTTGCACCTTCTTTTTCAGATGAACATCCTCAGGTAGGAAACTGCTTAAATATGATATTTGTTCGGAAGCCTTTTTTGCCTGGTTAAAAACGCGATCTTCACGACACTATGTAATGTTATTTTCTTCTCTCATCTCGAAAATCATCTAGCTTCTGTTCCATAGTTTTTTCATGGTTTTTGTGATATGATGCAGTGATTCGTGCTGTTATTGCGTTGTTTTGTTACTGTGAAGGCCTTCGTTTCATTTTTGATGTAGGCCATCTTCACCTCACCTTAAAGTATAAGATTCTGTCACTTATGTTTGAAACACAAAAATCAATTTTAATCATCAGATATGATCGAATTATGAAAAATCAGCTGTAATCAGTAAATATCAACAAATTGCACAAGATTAATGCTCTAGAGATCTGCAAAAAACAACTTAAACCAGCTCCAATCAGCAAAAAGTTTTGATTTGTAAAAATAATGGAAAATTAAATGAGATAATCATGTGTTTTAGACTTTTGACATTACCCTCATGTTTGCACCCTTTGTCTCAAGCAGCCCCGAACTTTTAAATCGTTGTAAAACCTAAGGAAATAGCTAATTGTCTTAATGATTTGGTATATTAAAACTAAAAGAATAATGACCTTTTTTTTTTATACAAAAAAGTATCTCTCTCCTTTCTTTCCCTTGTTCTTCATCTCCCCCACCCTCTATCTCCTGTGCTTTAACCCTTAAAATAGGAACCTCTTGCTCATCAGTTTTGGAAAATACCCACGAAAACAAATTGCTCTAACATCAAAGTTGACTCAAATAAAACAAGAAACCAAGATCAAACAGTGAGAAAATGCACCTAAAAAGGGAATTCAGCCAGAAATGTTATAGTACCATTCTAGTATTTCCACGAATCCCACGTGACAAATTCTGCCTATAAACAAAAACCCAGGAAAAACTAACGTTCAAAAGAAACAAGATTAAGCCACTATTCACATAGTTCTATTGTAATTTGTAAAGCGACGTTCAAACATTTGACTCAAACAAAGCTAACTTCCTTGTTCGGGTTTATGTCTCCTGGAATTTTAGCACCATTTATGGCTTGCTAGCTATTGCCGTGCCTTGACCTTCCTTCCATCTACTATCAATCTCATTTCCTCCAATTTCCCCTTCTGGAGTCGCAGCCATGGGTTAGATCACATCTCTTTTTTGCTTTCCATGACAGTAGGCTTCCCGCATTTTTGGTTGCCGCAGGTCCACACATTTTTCCTATCACCCGATTTAAGGGGAGAAAGAAAGAGAGGAGGCTCAAGAACTTGAGAGAGGTAGGGGAGAGGGAAGTGGACTAAAGAAACAGAGAGAGGAATTGTTTTTTTAAATAATGTTTAGGTTATAATTATATTAGTTTTGAAATATCAAATATTTAACACCGTTAGCTATTCCCATAGGTTTGATGACGATTTACTAGTTCTTGAATTATCTCTGGTGCAAAAATGAGGTTCAACTTAAGGAAAGCACCTAAAACATGGTCATCTCATATCCCAAAACTTATTTCAACTCAATAAAATAAGGTGAAGTGAACAAGGCCGTAGTGATCACATCGCTGTTTGGGTAATGGACATTTTTCCTTTTCTCAACTGTTTTCTGCAGTAGAGATTTATGCCCTCATGGGTTTACCAGAGTTCCTTGTTTCATTTTTCTATTCCGTTTCCAGATTCATTTCCTTCTCTTTCGTTAATTGTATTGTACTGATACTGGACAGTGGGTGGACACACTCTTTTAAACATCATCCTGAAAATCGTATTCAGTTCCTTCCTTCCATGAAATTGGTACTTCATTAAACGTGGTTTGCAGGATCCCCATTTCCTGGCTAATTTTGTGACTCTGAAATTGGATGTTTTAATTGTTTATGGATCCTTTTTGCAATTAATGATCATTCTGTTCTCATCCTTTTTAGTCTGTTGCTGTAATAGGGGTTGGTTTCGTATAGATTGCTCCGAGAACAGATTCTTATTTGCTTTGGTTTCTTTTTGAAGTGTCTTTTTTACCACATGCTTGTTCTTGTACTAATTGTCTTTCATAATTCTTTTCTAATTGCAGCTACATCCATACCACTTTTGTCCTCCGGGAATTTTGCACCCAATAACAGTTCTCTATGAACTGACTTATGGTGAGACAGAACTGAAGCAAGGTATGAAATTTTCGTTGCAAAGCTTAAATGGGAAATTAAGCTTTTTATTTAAGAGGCTGCAAGCGTGTGCTGGTAATAGATTGAGGCAAACTTGTCGTATGGATTATAAGTAGAGCCTTAGGTGCCAAGGCAGTACCTTCTAGCTCCCAACTATACTTATTTAGTTTGATTGGAAGGTACAACCCCAAAAAGGGGGGGGGGAGAGATATTCTTTTTGTTTCTTTAATGTCCTAATATATATTCATTCTAATTATCCGCAGTTGAAGCTAGGAGGGCTCTTCATCTTAGATTGGGTTTGCCTTCTGATCGCCCTCTCTTACGAGTTGCCAATGCCTTGAAATTTGCAAAGTCCAGTTCCAATGAAGGGGTTTCAGCCAGAAAGGGTAATTATTACATTTTTGGGTGTAGTTCCCTTAAGCCTTTTGGTTTGTTAATCTAAGTTATCCTTTTTAATGAATTTTTTTGTCATAATCTCTCATTCTATATTACCCTAAATGCAATAAACTGGATAGTAGTATCAGTAGAGTTCCTTGTAGTTGTCTTTCTACATGCCCTACTTTTTAAGGAATCTTGTTTATGCTTATAGGCTATTCATTGCTGAAGGATGTACATACTGGGATTCCTAGCAGTGGAGGTTAGTAACTTTGTACAGCATGACCCTTTTACTGTAGTCTGACGGACCTTTCCATATTTACTTTTGTCTCACATCAATTTCTTTAGTGCAGTTTCTGGGGGCGTCGTATCTTTGGTTCAAGGCTCTTATGAATATCACCACTATCTTCAAAATGGTTTTGATGACTCGGTAGTAAAATCTCTTTTCTCAGCTATATTAATATTAAAAACAATGCAGTTTTAGTTAAATATCATGCCTGGAAATCAAAGTCTTCCATAAACTTAAGTGTTAAAGGTGAAAGTGAGATTGGAGGGGGTACCTAGTGCCCTCACTAATATCAGTTAGGTGTGAATGAGTGTGGTGGCTGTAGATAAGGTTTGATGATGTGTGTTCACGAGTTGGTGAAATTTTCAGTGAATTTGACGATGCTTCCCCGCCTTTCATAGATTACTATTTTTTATTATCTTTCAGTTCAATAAAATATGGATATATTTCTTTGTCCTGTTGCCCAGCTTTGATTACATTGCTTGTCAGTCTCTTTTTATTGTAAAGTGCATAAGATAAATGCAGGTGAGAATAGGCCACATGATGCAATTGTAGAATTTATTCCTGAATTTTCAGTTACACACATATTCTAATGCCAATTTATATTCTTAAGCTGGTATTATCTACTGCTCTACTGAGATGGAGCAGAAACTATTTGGAAGATGATAGGGAAGGGAACCAGCAATTAGTTCCTATTTTGTGTATTCACCCACTCATATGCAGATATTAGTCCATGCAAAAGGGGAGAGTTTTTTTGGGAAGCATGTGAGAGGGTGGCTCTAGATTACAATCTTTTTCTTGAAGTTCAAATATGCTTTTGCTGCTCACTGTTCTTGCCATGATTGTTCGTTTTCACTGACAAGTGATGTTTCTGACACGTGCTAGGGGTGGGGATGTGCTTATCGCTCATTACAAACCATAATCTCTTGGTTTAGACTCCAGCACTATACATCAATCAGTGTTCCGACTCATAGGTGAGATAAGCTGATGAGGTTCTTGACTTTTTTTTTTCCTTTTGCGCAACTTATCTTATCAGTGATCACTATTCACTAGTAGGTGTCAGTATCTTATTTTTGATAGTTTGAGAACATGATGGAGGTTGCACCTGTGTATGTTATATTGCTCAGGGAGATACAGGAGGCACTAGTGGAGATCGGGGATAAAGATGCTTCTTTCATTGGATCACGTGAGTGGATTGGTGCCATCGAGTTAAGCTATGTTTTGGACAAACTTTTGGGTGTAAGTATGATGATTGACTTCTTTTAAACTTCAGTTTTAAAAGCCATGGCCTATTTTCACAGTTCTTACATACTCCTCTTGATTAGACCACCTGTGTATTGTTGACTCTGCTAGCAAAGAATAGAGGACGTTTATACTCAAAGATGAAAAACTTCCTCAATAGGGAAAATCTAAGTTTGATTCTGAAGGCAACAAACTTGAATTCCTTATGTTGCACGTGCAACCCCCCCTCCCCCCCCAAAAAAAAAATATAAAAAAAAAATATTGCACGCACTTAAAGGCAAAAGATGGACGAGAAAAATGATAACAAAAAAGGGATTTGGCTTGTTGTAAAGGAAAAAGCAAACACATGAATGTGCTGAAGTTTTGCATGAACTTGCAGCTTTGATATATCTGTATTATTCGGTTGTTATCAAATAAGATAAGACATTTTAATTCCTGACAGGTAACCTGCAAGGTTGTCAATGTAAGATCCGGAGCTGAGCTTCCTGAGAAATGTCGAGAATTAGCCATGCATTTTGAGAACCAAGGAACGCCCATCATGATAGGTAAATTCCTTCGCGTCCTCTTTCCATGTTTTGTAGTCAGTTAGGATAACGTGCATCTGCATACCTCCTACTAGGAGTTATCATTGTGGAGGTTTGAGAAGAAGTGACCAAAAGTTTGAACTGGACATAGTATTAGAAACACAACTAGAGTATCAATAATTTTACATCTTGACGTCTCCAAGTCCCTAGAACGATCATCACTAAAGACTTGGAAGTACTAAGCTGTATTAGCAAATGTCGCTTAATGTCAATGGAGGACAGTTACCAGCGGTGAGTTGCCGCTCTCTGGAAAGCATAACTGCAGAGTGCAGCCTATTCTAAACACCATAAACATCTGATCGACCACAACTATTTAACATATTGTTAGATGTGGCTCCACTCTATATGCACATCCCTACTTGACTATCTCTTTGACTACAACATAAGCATGTGTTGCTTCCCTTCCTAGATTCTCCTTGGTCATTTGTCAAACCACGAAGTAGTAAGTGCCTTCTGTTTTTCTGCATGCAACTTTACCAGGCGCACGAAGTGTCTTATCATACCTTCCGTTTTTTTAAATTTTACACCTTTTCCTTTTTGGTTCATTTGTTTTTATCTACACTGTTACTTTTAATATTTTTGGTAACATGTCCCATCTGTTATCTCCTCCTTTTTCACTCATATGGTCTACTCTTTAATATAATAACCCACCTTAAAAAATTTCTCTCCACCTTTTTAGTTTCTATCTCCATATTTCAGTTTCTCTCTATCTTTTCATTTTCTTTTCTCACTTTTGGACTTCCTCATCGGTTCTTCCCCAAAGTTAAGTGAGTAGATTAAAAAGAAACGGAGGAAGTAGTTGGTTGTTTTATCCTATGTCACTCCTATTTGAGTACCCATATCGAAGTATCGAACATGGGTACATGTCTACATGTCTAGTTCGGCTATTTTATGAAAAACTCCTTGATTTGGCTCAAAATGAAGTATCGTTGTATCCATACCGACATCGCAGTGTCAAGGATCTGACATGGGTACTTGAGGTAAAATGAAGAGTCCAAAATCGTATATTTTGTCACGTTATACATATTTAGATTTGTTTGGCCCTCAATGGTAGCACCCTCAATAGCTGGGAGGTAGTTGTAGGAGTGTATTAAGGACCTTCACATCAAATATCAGATAACAAAGTAAATTTCGGAAATTATGGGACTGCAAATGATTTTCAACCCATCGGTGTTACTTGGACTCGTGTCCCCATGTCGCTCTTGGTTACGTGTCAAAATATCCAATTCGACTTTTATGAAAATTTTCCTTGATTTTGGCCCAAAATGAACCGTCAATGTGTTTATATCCATTTGTGAGTATCGAGGATCCGACAAGGGTAGGAGTCAAGTATAAAGCGACCCATAACATTTGAAAAGTAATGCTTGGCTCAAGTTCTCAAAATGAGAAAGCTAAATGCCCTATTTAACCTAAGCTCGCTGAGATATGCAGGTGGTGGTGTACTCGCATATACACTTCTAGGAGTTGATTACAATGATGCAAGTGGTGATTGCGCATTCCTGATTCTGGATCCTCATTACACTGGCAGTGAAGATCTTAAGAAAATTGTAAATAGTGGTTGGTGTGGCTGGAAGAAGGCTGTTGATGCCAAGGGAAAGAGTTTCTTCTTAGCTGATAAGTTCTATAATCTATTGCTGCCACAAAGACCAAACATGGTTTAGCCGTCTGGCGGTGAAAAAATCATAGTCTTGACTTGAGAAGTAATGGAGAGGATGAAACCTTTATTGCTTATACAGCTTAACTTCTCTTCCTGGGAGTAGAGCTATCCTCTCTTTGGGGCTAACTTTTTTGAGGATTAGTAGAGATTTACAGGTGTGCTAGAAAGTTGCACTTGACATTATACAATTTTAGCGTGCGAATCATTGTTTATGTATTACCTTAAGCTTGTCATGTAATTTATGTACACAAAGCAAAATTCCTCTTGTAGTACTGTAGACTAGAAATAATGGAAATTTTTCCAAGGGTATTCTCATTTATAGCAAATGTGCAAAAATATTTGTTTTATGTTTCTAGCATTACGTGCAAAATAATTTTTGAGGGTACCATTGTTGCAACTTGCAATTTGAAAATTTGAATGGCCGTTTCTGAGATCTTGGTGGTTTAAGGGTGAACTTACAAGTTAGGGCTCTAATTATGTAAAGAAATTTAGGATTCTTCCTTAACCAATAAAAATATAATAACATTGAAAAATGAACACTTATTGTGTGAAATTTAGGAAAGGAAAGACCGTCCTTATTTAGAGTTTTTCTAAACTTATAAAGTGTTTTGTCTCTTAATCGAATTTGACTTGTTTAAAGTTGGTTGTAAAGTAGTCGTTCCATTTGTGCAGTCCCAGGCCTTCCAGCTACAACCTTATTTATTAACATTAGTAAATGACGATAATCATAATGTATTTTTATAACTTTATAAGAAAAAAAAGTCATGACATTGATGATTAAAGGGTCTAAAGCTCACCTTAAGATAAGTACTTCCTCCGTTTTTTTTTATTGTAACAAACTCAAGTGGGTGGACTCTTAGGCAAAATTTTGGGTGTGAGTATGAAAGGGATGGAGAGAGAAAGTGGGGCATGTTATAAGGAGAGAGATAGAGAGAAATGACTTGTAAAAAAGGAAAGAAAAGATTTGTTGCAATTAATTTGATATTTCCATTTTTGGCAAATGTTACAATTAAAAAGAAATGGAGGAAGTATGAGTTTTTGATTTTTCTTTTCTATTAGAGAGTCACAAGGATAAGTGATAAAACTAAATCCGATGATCATCTAGAAGATAGGAGAAAGCTCTTATTAGTCTTCTTACTATGCGACTCTCTTTGGTGTTACTTGTGAACTCGTGATCCCATTTCTTTACCACCTTTGTGAAGTATGCTTCTTAATAATTGTGCTCCACTCACACGAAGCACCAGAAAATAAAGGGAGGAGGTACCAAATCTTTTCCTTCGCAAAAGAAAAAGACAATAGTATATTTGGAGCTTCAGAAGCTTCAATGGCGAGGACGAGCAGTTATAGATTGCAAAGAAACGGAGTCCTGTAATATTCCGACTTTAACTAAATTCGTGGTATTTTGAGCTTGCACGCTAAATGTTCGATAAAATGCCAAACTGAGACTCAATTTTCATAGTATGTATGACGATAAAAAGGTTAACACTTTGAAGCCTTTGTGAAATATATCAGTTAATAATAATGGCGGTAATGAGCCACTCTCTATCTTCTTTAACATTCCTTAACACCAACCATACTTATCTTCTCTCTCCAAACCCTTCATTCTTCATCAATGGTGGAACTCAAAGATTTAAACTTTTATCTCTCTGCTCAATCCCCCCTTCTTCTTCTTCTTCGCCTTCCATTTTCCTCCCTTTCCTTGAACAACAACAACAACAACAAGAAGAAGAAGAACAAGCAATAGAAGAGCAAAATGAGGAGTCTTTAGATGACCCAATTTACAAATTCTTCAAATCTCGAACTTCAACCTCAGACCCACCTCGTGAATCCAAGATATCCCTCCAAAGAAACCGCCGAACTGCTTGGCATTTGTCCCGGGACTTCGAAGATACCGAAACCGGAGTCGAATTTGAGCTCAAGGGAAATGTAATAGAGGAGAAAAGTCAAGTGTTTTTGGGTGAGAACAAGAAAATTGAGGGTGTTGTAGGGAAAATTCTCGAAAAAGCGAGGAACTTACCTGAGAATTCGACGTTGGGAGAGCAGTTAAGAGGATATGAAGGATTAGTTGGAGAGACAGAGTGTGTGGAGGTGTTGAATTTGATGATTCAAGAAGGTTTGATGATGAATTGCTTGTATTTTTATGAGTGGATGGGGTTGCAGGAGCCTTCCATTGTTACTCCTAGAGCTTGTTCAGTGTTGTTTCCTGCGTTAGGGAGGGCTGGAATGGGTGGTCAGCTTATGATTTTATGGAGGAATTTGCCAAATACCAGGGAGTTTAGGGACGTTCATGTTTATAATGCCGCGATGTCTGGGTTACTATCCAGCCGGAGGTATATGTTTATTCTCCCTGTGATGCTTTTTTAGAACAAATATGGATTGAGAAACTTGATGATTTATCCTGCTTTGTGTTTCACATGTATATTGCTTAAATGACTGATTACTAGAATCGATATGGAAGTGAAGGTTTGTGGGTGATGTATTAACACTATAAAAGATGCTGTTTATATAATAATATGGGGTACACTTATATGCCTGTTACTTGATTCTAGATAGAATGAGTTAGGTGTGTAGTTGGATTGCTGTTTGGTTGGAAAGAGCATCCTTCTAGTCTTGTGTAAATGCATACAAGGACTTGCTCTTTTACATGGAACTTTTGATTCATATTGAGTGTTTGAGAACCGAGGTCTCACACTGTTAATTCTAGGATTCTAATAGAACGATGATTATTGTAGGTATCAAGATGCTTGGAAGGTGTATGAGGCAATGGAAATGAATAATATCCTTCCAGATCGTGTGACAGGCTCTACTATGATTACTGTCATGAGAAAGGAAGGAAAAAGTGCCAAAGATGCATGGGATTTCTTCGAAAGAATGAATAGAAAAGGAGTCAGATGGAGTTTGGAGGTTGTAGGAGCTTTGATTAAAATATTCTGTGATGAGGGACTGCATAAACAAGCCCTAATTATTCAGGGAGAAATGGAGAAAAAAGGGATATCTTCAAATACCATAGTATATAACACTCTTATGGATGCCTATTGTAAATCCAACCACCTTGAAGAAGCTGAAGCTCTCTTTGTTGAGATGAAAACCAAAGGCGTTTCACCTTCTACTGCGACCTATAATATTTTTCTGAATGCATACAGCAAAAGGATGCAACCAGAAATTGTTGAAAAGCTTCTTCAGGAAATGCAGAACACTGGCCTTGAGCCAAATGTCATATCGTACACAAGCCTTATAAGTGCATATGGAACACAGAAGAAGATGAGTGATATGGCTGCAGATGCATTCTTGAGGATGAAGAAAGCTGGTATCAAACCTACGTCTCATTCATATACCGCTTTAATTCATGCATATTCAATAAGTGGTTGGCATGAGAAAGCATATAAGGCATTCGAGAACATGCGGAGGGAAGGAGTCAAACCCTCTATAGAAACATATACTGCTCTTCTTGATGCATTTAGGCGGGCTGGGGATGCACAAACACTGAAGGAAATATGGAAATCCATGATTCGAGAAAAAATTGAAGGCACTCGGGTAACCTTCAACATTCTTCTTGATGGATTTGCAAAGCAGGGTCACTATGTAGAAGCAAGAGATGTTATATGTGAATTTGGGAAAATCGGTTTCCAGCCAACAGTGATGACATATAATATGCTAATTAACGCATATGCACGTGGAGGACAACACTTAAAGTTACCACAGTTATTGAATGAGATGACGGCTCTAAATTTGAAACCTGATTCTGTTACATACGCTACAATGATATATGCTTTTATCCGTGTTCGTGATTTCAAAAGGGCCTTTTATTACCACAAGCAAATGGTAAAAAATGGGCAAGTCCCAGATGCTGAATCTTATCGGAAGCTCAGGGCAATTTTGAATGTAAAAGCGGCCTTGAAGAACAAGAAGGACAAGAGTGCCATACTGGGTATTATTAATAGCAAAATGGGTTTGTTGAAAGCTAAAAGGAAAGGTAAGAAAGATGAATTCTGGAAGAACAAGAAGAAAAATATAAGATTTCACAACCCAGATCATGTTAGGGAATGAAGTTGCTCATCTTGTGGGATAGAAGACCTCTTAGCAGTCGATGATTGACTCGGTTTGCCTTATCTGACCCTTGGGGATACATAAGTTGTTAGAATAGGCAAAAAAGGATTGGCTCTTAGTTCTTCTGAAGATGTTTATCCAAACATAACGAGCGTGACTGTCTTTCCCGGGTTAAGGTTTCTGAGTTCTGACGACTTGCATGCCCGAAAGAGTAAATGCTAATAGTTTACAGAAAGTTGAGTACAGTGTCCACGATTGAATCATCTGTTCTCTGTTTATGCATGTTTTCCTCTGTAGTTCAGTTGTAGACTTGTAATGTACAGATAAGAGCTATTTGGAAGTTGTTGAATGACAGAAACTGGAAATTTTTTCACTGCTGACCCTCTTTTGTTGGTTGTGTTATGATTTTTTTCACATGTTTTGTATGGGATGTCACTTGTGGTTTGCTATCTCCACCATCAAACATATGGACTCTTTTACTCGTGAATCCTATTTGGGGTCGTTGGAGGGTGCGAGTCTCTAAGAAACCCATCCCACTGACATCTCTAGTAAAATCGCTCTAAACCTCTATGAATTATTGTTGCCTTAAGTAATTCTATATTTACAATCATTTGATGTAATTCCTATCATTGATAATTGCCCATTTTCCATAATGTCAAAGTTATAAAAGTAAGTCACATATCACATTATAAAAACTATCATACTATTTGACTATTAAGTTGTTTGAATCTTTTCCGCTAATAAGTATGTCCAACTTATATAACAATTGAGTAATATTTGACACCTCTAGCACCAAATAACTTTAGGGGGCGTTTGGTATATTATGAGGATAGGGATAAGGATAAACGTTAGGATAAAAGGAATTAGTAGGTGGGATAAGGATAAAATCAATGTAATCCAATGTTTGGTATGGGTTGGGATAAGATTAAGGATGAATAATGAAGTTACTTGAATAGCCTTACTAATTTTCTCATTTTCTATTCCTTCCTCTCTTTTTATTAAGGGTATCTTTTTGCTTTTTACCTTATCCACATCCCTTATACCACCCCCCTTAGATATAATTTTGGTGGAATAACTTAGGTTTTTAGAGCATCAATAATGGTGAGATTAAAAAAAAATCTCAATCTTCTCTTTCCTCATTTCTCTCTCCTCCACATCACCAATTGAGATTTTCCAATTGAGATTTTTTTTTCCACTTCTTAACACTGAGCTTTTAAAAATTCTCAATTCTATTCTCTCTCCTACTTTTTGCCTACCCCACCATATTTTCTCTCTTCACCCAATTTCAATATTACACTACATATTAATTTATTATAATTTGTTATTAGTAAATTGTATCATAAAGCTATAAAATTAGTATCAATATTAATCGATAATTAAGCTTAACATAAAATTAAAAATATTTTTATTGATTTGCATTTCCAGATTCATCTTGAATATTTTTTCAGAAATTTTAAATAGAAGAAAAACCAATAGATAATTAATTTAGCAAATATATGGAAAATAACAACTAATTGGGAGTTTTTTTTTTGAAGATGTTCAAAATATATCAATATGGGTGTCTATTTGTAGAGAATAAAAAATCATGAATTTTCGTATTTTTTTTTTTTAGTTTACAAGATATTGGCCATAAAAGTTTTACATCTATAAACTAAAAAAAAAATGACTGCCCAATAAGAACACGCCAGCTGGGTGTCTTTACTCTTTTTTTTGTTTTGGCGTTAAACAACAGCTATCCCCCTTTTCTTGCCTGCATTTTGCTGCCGCCTTTCATTGTGGTGGGGCCCTCTATTGCAATTGAGATTTCTCAATTTAATCTCGGTATACCGAGATTTTTGAGAAAATCTCAATTGTTGAGATTTCTCAACTCCACCATTAAGACATTTTTTTAATCTCAAAAAAATCTCAATTCAACTGAGATTTTTTTGAGACTCCCATTAAGGATGCTCTTATACATATCCCTATTCCACCTAAATTTCCAAATTTGCCTAAACAAACATAGGATAAGGGTGAGGAGAGACAAAAAATCCTTATCTCTGACCCTTATCCCCTAAGCAAACAAGCTCTTAAGACAATAATAGAAAACCAAAAATTGTTTAGCACACATTGGGCTTTATTTGCACTTTCTTTGCATGACTTCGTTCATTACTACATACCATGATATGTTGCTATACTTTTATATTTCATTGCCATATTTAAACTAATACCACTATTGTATCTTGTACACCAAGAAATAAATCTATTCCTTCATTATGCAAAAGACTAATCTTGATTAATTTCTTAAACCTTACTTTGTCACACCTCCTTTTTCTCAAGTGGATAAAGCACATCACCGGCCCAGCCCATTCAAAACATAATAATCAAAGAAGAATTCAAAAAGGGTAATTTAGTAAAGTCACATACACACAAAAAAAAACGAAAATCCAATGATAAGAAGCCTAGTGTAGCAAAATCACAGGCAACACCAACACTCCCATCCCCAAATATTCAGGCAAGGACTCGACCGCCACGTGTCAAACCTCATATAATTAATTATAGATAAAATCTCCCTAAAAATAAAACCTGCTTACGTGTACATAAAACTGGTAGCCTCCATATAAATACCCCCTCTTCTTTGTCTTTCATTCTCTCTCCTCCCTCATTTTCATTCTCATCCATTTCTCTCTCTCTCAACCGATTGGAAACGACACTCAGACACATACATTGCATACACCCCACTGCTATATCTCTTCTTCTTCTTCCTTCTCCCTAATTTCTAGGGTTTCCGATTCACTCACCTCGATCCATTTTCTCTCTCTTCCTAAGATCTTCATCTTCGTTTTAATCTCTTTTTCTGTCTGTCTTGGCTCGAGATCCGAGCCAAGTACAGAATTAAACTTAGATTACGTTTCATTTTTTTTTGAAGGTTTGATTTCGGTTAGGGTTTGTTCATTGATTTGTTGCAGTTTTTGAGCTCTATCTTCCTTTTTATGCTGTTCTAATCATCCTCAGGTAATCGATTGCTCTTTTGTGGCTGTTTTCTGATTTAATTCATAATTTGCTGATAATCTGCTTTGTTACTCGATTTTAATGGATAAGAATCATTGCAATTATATTATATGCTTCTGAAATGTTCATTGTCGGAAACTATTTTAATCTAGTTTTTTGGAATAAGTAACCGTAACGCGAGATGTGGCTTTTTTTACTAGCTATGAACTCTTGCTCTTTTTGTCGCTGTTTTCTCATTTAATTCATAAATTTGCTGATAATCTGCTTTCTAACTCGATTTTAATGGATAAGAATCATTGCAACTATATTATATATGCTTCTGAAATGTTCATTGTCAGAAACTATATTAATCTAGTTTTTTGGAATAAGTAATGCGAGATGTGGCGTTTTTTTACTGTCTATAAACTCTTGCTCTTTTGTCGCTGTTTTCTCATTTAATTCATAAATTTGCTGTTAATCTGCTTTGTAACTCGATTTTAATGGATAAGAATCATTGCAACTATACTGTATGCTTCTGAAATGTTCATTGTCGGAAACTATAATTATCTATTTTCTGGATTAAGTGATGAGAGATGTGCTTTTTTTACTAGTTACGAACTCTTGCTGTGTTCGATGTGGTTTGCAAGTTCTCCGAGTTTGACGCTTTTTAGATTCTAAATGGAAATGTATTGTTAGAGTTTGGAATTTCGGAGAAAGTTGAGTGGAATTATATTTGTGAGTTTTTGTTAGGCTTAATCGGAGGGAAAGGAAATGGCGTCGAAGGAGTCAAAGGAGGGATTCTTGACTGAACACCAGAGGGAGATGATGAAGATTGCATCCATGAATGTTGAGAATTCTGTACCGGCATCTTCGAAGCTGTTATCGTCATCACCTAGGGGTTTATCCTCTTCGCCCAAGTCTACTTCTACTTTTCTTTCTGATCACCATGTTAAAGGTGGTGGAAAGGCACCTGCGGTGAGGCATGTTCGTCGCTCACATTCAGGGAAGACTATTAGAGTCAAGAAGGGTGAGTATAATTTTGTTCATTGTGTCATTATGTTTATATTTATAAGTTTGTATCATTAATCTACTAATGTATGTATATTTTCTATGCATATTCTGATTATTAGTCCTATAGACGAAGGTTGTTCTGAAGTGTAACTTTTATCTAACCTTCTTTGTGATTGCAATATGAGAATATGATCTACACATTCTATTAATTTGGAGTAACAATCTCATATATTGCATTCATGATTCATGAGAGCCTCCCCTTAGCCTAATTACTTTCATGACAGCCTCTCTCTTAGGCTAAAATTTCTACCTAGGAAAAAGTTAAGGTTTGTTTTGAGCAAGTTCAAATGCGTACCAATAAGTTCATATAAGGGCGACTCAAGTCTATGTATAACTAAAGTAAGTTGAAAGAGGTGCTTACCTTTGTCCTTATGTTATTTAATGGTTGCCTATGAAATATAGGAGTATTCTATGCAGTATTTCCTCTTTTTGTTCTTTGTATGATCTCCAATTCTTTGATATCAGAATGGAAAGAAATTAGCGCAGCTGCTCAGAATTTTATGTCTTCGTGAGTTGTCACATGTCTATTGGTCTGGACTGTGCCCCCAAGATAAATGGTTATTAAAGTAAGAATACCTCCATTACTTGGTCTCTCAAATTCATGATTAACACGAGTACTTGTTAAAAGTTTTGGTGTAAGATGAAGTTTCAAGTAACCATACCCAATTTGGAGTCTCGAGTACCTGACACAAGTTGGGAAAGTGCATTTTTGTTTTCGCTCTATTCAACCAAAAACTTGTCCTTGTGTCTGTTTTGGGTATAATGACTTGTTAAGGTATGTCTCCAACCAGAAAGCATAATTTGAAAAGCAGGGAGAGGAATTTGTGTGGCGAAAGAAGAGTCTCCTTTTTAGGATGACTATATTTGGATTTATATGTTGATCGACATTAGAATAATACATTTTGTCACTTGGAATGCTTTAGTTTCCATTTAAACTCCAAATGCATTAAACCTTGCCTTACACCATGTGATTGCCATCTGTATTTCTAGAACTATTCTTTATCATGTAATATGTGCTATGTATCGTCCAAATTTGTACGTGTTTGGTTTGCGATGCATCAAATTTGAAAGGGGATTTTATCTTGTAAAATGGACATGATTGTGGATTCACCGCAGCCGTGAAACAAGTTTTAAAAAAGAATCTTATTTGTCTTTCACTGGTTTTGTACAAACACGCGTACATATGACTTTCAGGTTGAATTGCTTATTTTTTTTCATTCTTGCTAAAATATCTCAAGTACTTAAGTCCACTTATTTATATGTTTTACTTAAGTTGTTCCCTCTCACTTTCTAATTGTTTTCCTAACATTATGTGGTCAAATAATATTCTAGACTGAAATCGAAGTATCAGGTGCCGGAACAATCTAATGTCTTGCTTCAAGATAGAATGTAAAGTTGGGATAGCATGGAGCATATGGCTTGCATTATTTAAGTTGTTAAAAGACCAAAGCTTTTACATTGCTAAGGTTATTAAAGGACCATAAGTTTCATGTCTAAGATCATATCCGATGCATTATGATCCAGAGTTGAATCGCTAGAAGGACCCCTAGTATTGCTTGTGGATTATTACATTAAACGCACATCAGATGGTCATTGATGTTTTAGGATAGAATTGAAACAGCCTAATTAGAAGTTGGATAGCGAATCTGGAATGCAGGACATACTTTTGGGAACATTGGTGGTCTCACTTTGCCTTTTCATATACTAGGAAATAAATCAGTTTATGATTTAACAAAGAAAGAGCTTATTCCCTCTCACATATGTGTGCTAAATACAGCTTTGGGAAGGGGGTGACTTCAACCGAGATTAGTTTGACACATTGGAAATCGCACTTAAACTTGAGTACACATCTATGCTGCATAGAATCACGAAATGAAGTACAAATTTCATGTATCTATCATCTTCAGTTTTTTGTTTGACTGGTTGCAATTCTTTTACTATGACTTCACCCACATCTGCAGCCTATTTTTTTATGGACCAAATCTGCAGCCACTGGTCATGTATGTTTCTCTCTTTGAGCTCTTCTGAGACATATTTTTCTGCAAATGTCTCTTTGTTTGTTTGTTTGTTTGTTTGTTTATCTATTCTGCTCTTTTATGTTGTTGAAATCATTGATCTTTTTTTTATTTGAAACGTAATATATATGGTGTGCTTCCTGGAATATTGGTTTCCAACTATGTTATTGTCCTGAGTTGTTTTGCTTGTACTTATGATTTCAGATGGTGGCGGCGGCAAAGGAACCTGGGGAAAGCTAATTGATACTGATGAAGACGTGCATATTGACCGTAATGATCCTAACTATGATAGCGCGGAGGTAGTTTTGCTGTCTCTGCTTGTTAAATTGTTATCTTAATAGATGACAGCCTGTAATACATTACTTTAAATTTTTATATGATTTTTCCCAATCATCTTTGTTAACCCTTATTATTATAATTTGTTTTACTTTGTCTTTTCCTCGCAAAATCCGACTTTATACTTGTATCTTGTAGGAGCCATACAAGCTTGTTGAAACAACGGTCACTGACCCCTTGGATGATTACAAAAAAGCCGTGGTTTCAATCATAGAGGAGTACTTTAACACTGGTGTGGTAGAAGTGGCCGCATCTGATCTGCGGGAACTAGGATCAAGTAAATATCATCCGTATTTCATTAAGAGGCTTGTGTCAATAGCTATGGACAGGCATGATAAGGAGAAAGAGATGGCATCTGTTCTGCTTTCAGCGCTTTATGTTGATGTTATCAGCTCAGCCCATATCAGTCAGGGTTTCATTCTGTTGCTGGAGTCTGCGGATGACTTGTCTGTTGATATTCCTGATGCAGTTAATGTACTCGCTTTATTTGTCGCCCGTGCTGTTGTTGATGACATTCTTCCTCCAGCATTTGTCACAAGAGTGCAGAAAAATCTTTCGCAATCATCCAAGGGGCTTCTGGTTGTTCAGATTGCTGAAAAGAGCTATCTCTCTGCTCCACATCATGCAGAATTAGTGGAACGGAAGTGGGGTGGCAGTACTCACCTGACGGTTGAGGAAGTTAAGAAGAAGATTGCTGAGCTATTGAGGGAATATGTGGAGAATGGAGATGCATTGGAAGCCTGTAGGTGCATTAGAGAACTGGGTGTTTCATTTTTTCACCACGAGGTCGTGAAGAAAGCTTTAGTTCTTGCCATGGAGAGCCGATCAGCTGAACCTCTCATTACAAAGTTGTTGAAGGAAGCATCTGAAGAAGGCCTGATAAGCACCAGTCAGATGATAAAGGGTTTCTATCGGGTTGAAGAAAGCCTTGATGACCTTTCTCTTGACATCCCATCTGCTAGATCGATGTTCCAGTCCTTGGTGCCTAGGGCAATTTCTGAAGGATGGCTCGACGCTTCTTTTTCAAAATCTACTGCTGAAGACAGAGAATTTCCGAAACATGATGACGAGAAGGTAAAACGGTACAAGGAGGAGATTGTTTCAATAATTCATGAATACTTTCTCTCTGATGACATCCCTGAACTCATTCATAGTCTTGAAGATCTTGGGGCGCCAGAGTTGAATCCGATTTTCCTGAAAAAGCTCATCACCCTTGCCTTGGACCGAAAAAATAGGGAAAAAGAGATGGCATCTGTTCTACTGTCTGCACTACACATAGAGATTTTCTCCACAGAGGACATCGTTAGTGGTTTTGTAATGCTCCTGGAATCAGCTGAAGACACAGCACTTGACATCTTGGATGCCTCCAATGAGCTTGCTCTTTTCCTGGCTAGGGCCGTAATCGATGATGTTTTGGCCCCACTGAACCTCGATGAGATTGCGGGCAAACTGCCACCTAACTGTAGTGGAAGCGAAACTGTACATATGGCTAGATCGCTTGTATTCTCCCGTCATGCGGGTGAGAGGCTCCTCCGCTGTTGGGGGGGTGGCTCCGGGTGGGCTGTAGAGGATGCAAAGGACAAGATAATGAAACTTCTTGAGGAGTACGAAAGTGGAGGGGTTGTTGGGGAAGCATGCCAATGTATTAGGGATCTTGGGATGCCCTTCTTCAATCATGAGGTTGTGAAGAAAGCACTAGTTATGGCCATGGAAAAGAAGAATGATCGGATGCTTGATCTTCTTCAGGTTTGCTTCAGTGAGGGGCTTATCACGATCAACCAGCTGACTAAAGGGTTTGCTCGTGTCAAGGAAGGGCTCGATGACTTGGCCCTTGATATCCCAAATGCGCTGGATAAATTTGAATCTTATGCAGAGCATGCTAAGAAACAAGGCTGGATTCTGCCAGGTTTTGATTCTTTTGCAGAAGATGGCTTGCTGACTGTAGCTGCTTGAACGAGAAGATGTTATTTTATGTTTGCTTCTCTCTTCCATGTTAACAGTCTGTTCATTTACCTCGCAGTACCCCGCTGTTAGTTGGCTCTCATGATGTTGTTTTATTTTTCTTGGTTTCGCCAACTGATATGATAGTTTATTTTGAGGGTTAGATGTATAAAGTTCTATCTCTATTAAAATCGACTTGGCTGAGACTTTTGTTACTTTGCATTAGTTTGGAATAGGGCATACGCCCGGTATGCTATAGGTATTTAGTTTAACCTGGGTGCTATATTTCGAAGGCTGAAAATAAACTCAATGTTTGAGAGGCAGCTGTCCATACATTGATAAGGGAATTAATGTATGAAGAGTTATCTTAGGCTGCTCTCGTCCCCTCCACAACATTTTACAAGTTTCTGACAATTCATTTGGCAAGATCGAATGGGTACTCCTCTAGTTACTCCCCTACTCTAAAGAAGAGGTCTGCTCATGCTCAAGCTTAATCTTAAGCTCAAGCTTAAGCTCACGCCCAACTCTTGTAGCTTAGTGATTTACGAACTTAGGATTTTGGAAGGATTTTCCAATTTATACAGTTGCTCTCTTTTTGGGAGTGGGTTTGCTTAATACTTTATCCGCCTTTATTAATTACTATATATATTGTGGTAAGCATGTTAATGTCATGGAAATTTAGGGACAAGTGGCGTCTAATAGTCATGTAAAAAAGTAGACACGATAGGTGAGATGGAAAAGTTGTCTGAGATGGATATGTAGTGATTAGTAAACTTGTATTAAGGGAAAATATAATATAAAGTGTTTTTAAAGAGTGGCACAACTTTATTTTCCATCTTCCTCAGCCCCGAAATTTGCAAAAAGCTAAATCTTTCGTAAAAGGAAATTACACTATAAAATGTTGACTTTTATATTTCATTGATCATTAATATCTCCATCTCTATTTTTAAAGAATATTTAGAAATGTGTTGATAATATAGATAAAGACAAACTCAATAACATTTTATACATTAAAATTTGTTTATGTATATACTTAAAAAGTATGGTCAAAGTAGAGTAGTGTATTCAAAAGTCGAAATGTTGTAACTTTTAGAAAATGGAAGAATTATGTTTGAAGTAGCAAGTATTATTAAGCTTGAACCACACACTACACGTCGAGCTAAGCAATACTACTTCTAACAAGCATTTAAAAAAGCCGAATTACTTGTCACCCGATTCCATATCATAGTAGGAATAACATCGACAAGAGTATGTTTAGTTAAACAAGGAAATTTAGTCAAATAAAAGATAATATAACTATAGTATTTCACTCATCACTTAAAAGTAATATGATCTCGTGATTTGTTTTCTCTTCCTTCTGATGTAGAAGAAAAAAGGTCAACATAGTTATAAGTATAATTCATTTGAAATCCTTAACTTTAAAAGTGGAAAGATGAGACCTTTACTCCTTAATTTTATATGAACAAAGGTCTTAAAGCACACTTATTATTACACTTGACTAATGTTGTTGGGGGATATCATATAAGATAACTTAATGTGTTTAGGTGATTTTTTAAGTTAACCCTATGTGTTACGCCCTTTGGTGAGAGAACCTTGGACTTGTAATACATATATTATTAAACTTAATGATTGTATCGACAATATTACTAAGAAATATAGTCTTTTCAAAAACTTCTTGTACCTTTCATTTTCTTTCGAAATTTTAGTTGATATGACTTGTATTTTATATTGTTTGATATTAATATTTCAGAATAGTGTTAATGAATAATAAAAAGCGAGAGGACAGTAGAATCTTCAAAAGCTAATGTGAGAACAATGGCACATGGTTAGTGTATATAACTTTTTTAGTATGTCGTAATTAAAGTCGTTGTCATCGACGAACGATCAAAGTTATATATTAGTAAATATAAAAATCAAATTATATTAATCAAATGATCAAATCTCTTCAACTTATTTTCCATTTACTTATTTTAAATTAATTTAATTTAATTTAGTTATTTTCAGCGGAAGAGCATAGACGGAAGACTCTTGTCTAGGAGCATCAACATTTATTAGACAAATCTTCGACTTACTAATTACTATTGACTTGGCACGTTGGCAATAGCTGCTGTAAAGAAACCATACTTTCTCATTCTTACCAATTTCACTTTCTTTCTTTCAAGTTTCACCTCTCTATCTCTCTCTCTCTCTCTCTCTCCTCTCAAAGTGAAGACAAGAAAATAACTCAAGCTTTAATGGAGATGTCAGCCATGGAAGAAAGCTCAGGAAGACGGCAACAGCCTATGAAGCTCGTCGTTTTGGCTGACCTTAATGTCGATCCTCCTGAATTTGACGAAGAAGACACCAACCTTCTTCCTTCCTCTGCTCCTCTTCCTCTTCCTCTTCCTCTTCCTCTTCCTCTTCCTCCTAGGTCTCTCTCATTTCCTCCTATTATTCTGTCTTCTTTTTCATATTTTCGATGTTTTACTGCTTGTTTTCTTCATAACCTAATTTGCTCAAATTTGTTTTAATAATGTCAATACTAGGGCTGAAACTCATTTGCTTAATGTTTAATTTAGGAGCTCTAAACAACATTCATCAATTCTGTAATCACGAAAACAAAACTCACCTTCATCTTTTTGCGCCAATTCCTGTACTTTTATGGTGCAAATGAGTGTTGCTTCCCTACTTGCTTACTGTTGTTGATTGAGATTTTAAACTATATCTTATGTTTTGGAGTAGCTTAATATCATATTAATGACTGATAGTTGGTAGAGATAATGCCTAAGGGCCTGTTCTCTTCGGCATAAAATAGCTGAAATGAACTGAACTGAACTGAAATCAATAATCATATGTTAGAGTAAAAAAATGTCCTGAGAGCTGCGATAAACTGAAAATAAGCTGCGGAGAACAGCTCGTAAGCATTTAGAAAAATTGAGGTCTCCAAGTATGGTTCTTTTTGGCTTGTGTGATTTGTTGCTATCTTGTCCTAGAAGGCTTCAATCGTTCGTTCGCTTTGCTTGTTTGATGTGTTATTATTTTACTGCAGTTGAATATTGTGAGATACTTCCTCCGTTTTTTTATACTCGCATCATTGAAGTGAGGCACAAGAATTAAGGAGAGGAGAGAGATAGAGAGAGTGGAAAAAAGGGACCCATGTGATTGGAGAGAGGTAGAGAGAAAGTATTGCTATAAGAAGAAATGATGCAAGTAATTTGCAACTTCCAAAAGTAGGAAATGATGCAAGTAAAAAAAAACGGAGGAAGTACTTGGTAGTAGAATTTTGGTGGACAATATATTTGAGGGGTAATTTAGAAGGTTTGCAGGTTAACAACCAATGAGAGCAGTCAGGACAAGTCATCTTTGTTAGTTAAAGAAAGCAGTGATCTTGTTGAAGCCGAAGCTAAAAGGCTTAACAAAATGGGAAAATGTCGTTCAAGATCCGGGAAAGTAGAAGACCATCTTGATTGTGGGGTGGATGTTGAGGGAGATCAACATTCCCAAGGGGCTCCATCATCCCGGGAGGAAAAAGTTAGCAGCCTTAAAACTGTGAGTTCATGCTTAACATGTTTGCTATCGTTGTTTTTAAGCACACTATTTTCAGCAGCAAGCTATGTGTGAAATATGGTAAAGATTGTTTACTTGTTCTTTGTGATTCTAGATACTACGTTCTAGATGCTACATTTTTGTTTTTAACGAAAATTATGGTGAAGAATTCCAGGGAGAGACAGGTTCTTGTGTTAGAATGCTAGCCTTCGGTTTTGTTGGGGTCTTTAGGAAACAACAATAAGTATCGAAGCTTGCAAGAAGTACAAAATGTGACGAGATTTTTTTTTAATGTTTTATCCTTGTCATAGTTCCAAAGAGCACTGAAGAGTGCATGTTGTATTAATCATAGTTCTAATGAGTATCACTGGTGAAAATTGTCTGCTGAAAGTTGAACATGGCTTCTTTTGAGATATTGGTTGAGGAAAGTAATGAGTTTAGTAATTATGTTTGGTTCCAACTAAAGGTGAGGCTTATTCAATTAGCTTATACTAACTCCTGTTTAGTTACTCATGGACCACTAGTCCAACCTCTTTAAAGGCTAAAAGATGCTCTATTGGCTGATAATCTAATATTAACTCCTGACTTCCACATATGGCCTAGATTAGCCTCTTGCAAGTTAGATATACTTTTGAAGGATTAGTTGTAGATTCTTCCAATTTTAGCTGATTCAGAAGGCACTTGTTCGTTCAAAAGGTGCAGTACGGTTCACTACTTCTCATGTATTGTACTCGGTTGTGAGCGCAAATGAGGAAGCGAGAGTAAGAAAATAAAAAGTTATCTGGCGTGAAAAGACTAAGATGTGGAAACGCGCACAGGCAACCCGCCCAATCTCTTCCACCCATTGTTATGTTTCAAAATGGTATCTCAAAATTAACCTTCTTTAGGGGGCAATAGGGATAATAAATGAATGAAAGTATAGCTCCTACCCTTTGTTTTCTTGGTTTAAGTTATCGTGTGATGTTGGAGGCCAGTATAGAGTTTGTGCCTGAGTTTGTGGCGTCGTATATTTTGAAGTGCCCACCTAAAGTCACCTAAACTTAAAACAAGGAGATACACAGTGTCAGCTCTGCAGCTTGTACCCTTCGTGTGACACGTGTGCCCCAGTCGTCCCTCGCCCTTTCCTGGTTCCAATAGGTAAGAGTGCCCTTTTAGATATCGAGTGCTTGTGCTTCCACGACCCTCGAGGATCCCGTTTTCGCTCAAAGGCTAGCGCACTTGCTGCCAAAAGGCAAGAGCACTCGGCAAGTACTATTGTCATGACACTAAGGACTTCCTATTATTAAGTGGAATGTTATTAATTGCTAATCTCAATTGATAATCTCTCTCTCTATATAAAAAATGTTCAATGGATCACTAAGGGTGCCACTTAAAATGGGCTGAACAGGAATTTATCAAGCTTCTTTCAGCCTTGGAAGCTTCGTTCTTGGGCCTTTTAGCTCCTTTCTTTATCATCTTCCTTGTCGGCTTTTTCCATGTTTTTGTGGCTCCTGTGGGACATGCTGTTGCAATTAACTTGGCTTTTGTAAAAAAGATGCTCATGGTGGTGACAAAACTCTGAATGTTTGTGAGTGAGTGGGTTGTTACGCCATGGTGATCGAGTAAAATTTGCTAAGTAGTTTAAACCATTATCTTTGTTTACGTTTTTTATTTGTGGCCTTGTGGGACACTAGTATCAAGGATATATGGTGAAAATGCTTTGCGTAGAGGCTAGAGTAACTAAGATATTTATTCTTGTATTGTTGATGAACCCCCGGGATTGAGATTGCATGGTACGTAAGCAATGCAAATCTGTTGTCTTGATAGCTTGCAATTAGAGTGCTGAGATAACTGAGAAATCTTGGAGCCCTATGATATTTTTTTTTCTATTTATTATGATCCATTATCTCTGTTTATGACGTATCAGCACTTCTCATGTCTGTAGGGATTAATACACGTGGCAAGGAAAGCTCCAAAAAATGCACATGCTCACTTTTTACTTGGTTTAATGTACCAGAGATTGGGTCAGCCTCAAAAGGTTGTTTTTCGGAAGTTTTTCTAATTTTTTTCATGGTTTGATTCACTATATTTTGCTTTTAAAACTAACTTTTGGGAGATATTTTTCAGGCAGTTCTTGGCTATGAGAAGGCAACAGAGATTTTGCTCCGGTCTGATGAGGAAATTGACAGACCGGAACTACTATCATTAGTCCAAATGCATCATGCTCAGGTATTTATTTGATCTTTTTGAACCTGTGTTTTAGTTAAAAATTGAATTCACATTTTTTTCACGGGGAAGAGTTGAATTCACGTTAATATTTAATAGTTGTTTGGATCACAATCTTGGAGAGAAGTGGAAGAGAGGGGGGATGAAGATGAAGGCAAGGAATGAAAGATTCTCCTTCAAACCATTCCAATTTCCAACTGATTAGTTTGTTAAAGAGGGAAGGGAAAGAAATCCCTCCTATTCTCACTCTCCCCTTCCCCGATCTAACATTCACATGTATAGTTTATATAACAATTTTGGAGGGGAAGTGGAAAAGAAGGAAAGGAACAAAAGATTTTCTTTTAAACCATTCCAACCGAACTAGTTCATTAAAGGGGGAAGGGAAATGAATCCCTCCTATTCTCACTCTTTCCTTCCCGACCTAATGTTCATATAAGGAAAAAATCGATTCCTTACTCTCTCCTCTTCCCTTCTGTCCAATTTTTTTTCATCCAAATAAATTGCTCATGATAAAGGGACAAAGATAACTAGATAAGGACGAGAAATCTCTCTTGAAAGTATCTGACTTCAATGGACATTTTTAATCCTAATGTGTGCCAGTACTAAAATAATTGCTTTACCTGCTACTCAGTGCCTCCTCTTAGAAACTCTTGGAGAATCTGCTTCAGATAAAGAGCTTGAACCTGAAGAGTTGGAAGAAATTGTTTCAAAGCTAAAGGAATCTGTGCTATCAGATATCAGACAAGTACCTGTATGGAACACTCTAGGAATTATTCTTCTTAAATCTGGTCGTCTGGAGGTGCATTTACATTATTGTTCAAAGCTTATATTCAGAAAGTGTTAAGAGTGCTGCACATGTAATCTGATGTGCCTTCTTCTTTATGTTTCTAGAGTGCTATCTCAGTTTTGTCTTCTTTGTCGGCCTTGGCACCTCACAACCTGGATTGCCTTGCAAATCTTGGTCTTTCTTATCTGCAGAGGTAAGGGAGTTTGGTGTAACTTCTCTCTCTCTCTCTCTCTCTCTCTCTCTCTCATGTGCTTATCATATCAGCCCTCATCTGCAATCATAGATGATCGTCATTACACGTGAGGAATATTTATGTGTATTGTTGGTGATGGAAATTGATTGTGGAAATTAGTGGTTTAGAAAAGCTGAATTCATGAGTTCAAGCTTTGGACTGACATATGAAATTTTGGACTTCAGTACCTGACTGACCGAACTCCTCATCCATTGAATGAACTTTAGACTTATTGTTCAAGTCCTACGTTCTTTCGTGTGGTTCACGTTTTGGTTGCTATCTTAGGTGTTGTCTGTGACAGTAGGATTCTTATATTCTAATGCTCTGAAATATCTTATGACGCTGATGTTATGAGGACTTTCTGTGTACATGGTGTTCGTAGTTTGTGAATTCTACCAATTATTTGACTAAATTACTTTCAGCGGGAATGTGGAGGCTGCCTCAAATTGTTTTCAGGAGGTAATTTTGAAAGATCAAGGCCATCCCAGTGCCCTTACCAACTATGCTACCATTTTGCTGTGCAAGTATGGATCAGCTGTTGCAGGTTTGACTTTACTGATTTTAAAAGTCATCTTTTATAACTGATTGTGCATATCATCTTTTGGGTACATGTTGTTTCTGCTTTTATTTTTTGTTTTTATATATATTTGGTGGATTTTTTTTTGAACGGTTTTAGATGACGATTCATTTAGCCGACCCAAATCATTTTGGGAATAAGCTTCTGTTGTTGTATATATGTGGTTGATTTTTGGTGCTTTGTCTATATTCATATTACTCTGAAATTGTCTTGTCACCTAGGACCATCTAATTCTATTTATCAGGGGCTGGATCCAGTGCTGGGGAAGCTGGTGCAGAGTCTGATTCTGCTGCAGCGATCAATGTCGCAAAGGAATGTCTATTGGCTGCAGTCAAAGCAGATCCTAAAGCAGCTCATACGTGGGTTAATCTTGCCAATGCATATGATATTCTTGGTGATTATAGAAGCTCTAGCAAGTGCTTGGAAAAGGTGTGTCTGACCTCTTTGATGGAATTAATACGTGTACCTCGGGTCTCAGGCCTCTCAGCTCTCTCCTTTTCTGTGAATTAGTCTTTGTTGATATCTGAAAAGCCTTCAAATGAAGTGGTGTTTGAGTTCAAGCCAGCCTTTTGCGTATTTTGCTTGTGAACTAAATTGTTATCTCTCGTTTTGCAGGCAGCAAAACTGGAGCCCAATTGTATGTCTTCACGATATTCTATCGCTGTCCACCGTATCAAAGATGCAGAAAGGTCACAAAATCCCTCTGAACAGCTATCCTGGGCTGGAAATGAGATGGCTTCGATACTCAGAGAAGCAGATCCATTGTTGGTGGATCCTCCAATGGCTTGGGCTGGACTTGCCATGGTTCACCAGGCTCAGCATGAGATTGCAGCAGGATTTGAAAGTGAACACAAGGAGTTGATAGAGGTGGAAGAGCATGCTAGTTGCAGTTTGAAGCAGGTATTTTTGTATCGATTTTGATTTTGAAAGAGCTGCTTGATGTGAAATTATTCCTTTTGGACATGCTAGTAGCCAAATCATGCAACTGATTCGTTTATTTTTTTTATGTTCACTTTCCTCTTCATCTCTACTCGTAGCCGTAGGTTTCCCTAATATATATAAATGTTTTTAATGTGATAAATAAGTACTTCCTTCCTCCCTCTCTTTTATTTGACTCATTTACTTTTGGCACATATATTAAGAGGAGATAGAAATGAAAAGCAGGAATATAAAGCTTGGACTAAATGTGTAAAATGTCACGTGAGTGAGAAAAGTTAACAAATAAGGAATGCATTAACAGATGAATATCTTATATTCTTATCTATTTGTTCTAACTTGTTATTTGTTGTGGAATAATGCACCCATTAGTGTATTATTGCCTTAGGATCTAGTTGAGATATCACTTCTGAGGTGCCTTGGAGAAGGCTATACATTTCTAATTTCTAACATCTATGTCAAATCAGTAGTCTCTCAAGTCTTCATTACGCGGCAAAGGTTTGTTTTGCCTTTTGTGCTCTAAGAACTTGTGACGTCACTTAAAAGTAGATGCATTAAAAGGCATTTTCTCTCATGTAACTTTCTAATTGGTGTTACTCATATATCATGGTTCTCCATTTCTAGCTATTAAGTGTTGTACATTTGGATATTGTAGAATAATTGGACTTTATTGTTTGTTTGGTATAACACATTTCGACCAGTTGATATGCTAAACTCAAGAATGCCTCCTCTTGTTTCACAGGCGATAGGAGAGGACCCAGATGATGCTGTGCATTGGCACCAGCTAGGGCTCCATAGTCTTCGCACCCAACAGTTTAAAATGTCACAGAAGTACCTAAAAGCTGCTATAGCACAATTTAAAGAGTGCAGCTATGCTTGGTCCAATCTTGGTATCTCTCTACAATTAGCAGAAGAACCGTATCACGCTGAGGAAGCTTTCAAGCGAGCCTTATCTCTGGCTACTTCTCAGCAAGCACATGCGATATATTCGAATCTAGGAAATTTCTACAGGCAGGAAAAGAAATATGATCGTGCAAAAGCAATGTTCACAAAAGCACTTAAGCTTCAGCCTGGATATGCTCCTGCATACAATAATCTAGGTCTTGTATTTGTTGCTCAGGGTCTGCTGGACGAAGCAAAGTTCTGCTTTGATAAGGCTTTACAGGCTGACCCTCTTTTAGATGCTGCCAAATCTAATATGGTTAAAGTTATAGCTTTGTCCAAGATATGCACAAGTTTTCCTTCGAGCATGTTGCAGGATTAATTTAAATGATGAACCTGATCAATTGTCATACTGGAGTTGGACAATGTACATATATCTAAGAACGATGACATGGTATGGATTCATCCTTTGGATGATTGTAGGCTGATCACGATCCAACGATAAAGTTCGATGGCCTTGTCCGTATGTGCCATCATCTCATGTTGCTGAAATTTGGATACATCTGTCATCAATGTTTTTGCCAAAAATCTAATGAATTCTTCCATCACGGGCCTAGGGACACCGATTGACATGTGGGGCTAGTGAAACGGCCTAATGTCCTTAAAGAGATAAGTAGTATGTTTGGTTGGCTATGAAGGTGTCCTTGACTTTATTCGCCTGGCTGTGAGATTTGTCATCGACGGTAGTATATGAAAAAGGCTTGATATTTTCTAGTAGCTCCTCTACCATCGTGTTGACGTCGAGGCGATTGTGTTAGAGGTTGCTGATGCTACTAGTATTATTCCAGCTCATGGATATTCTTGCTTGGAGATGGGTTCTCCCGTAGACCTTGTGAAACTAGACGATCATGGGAGTACTAGCCACTTGATGATAATCAACTTTTACAGGCAGCTATTATCGTCTCCTCTGCCTTCTCTCCAGGAAGTTTCTCCCTCCAGCAAGATTATATCATCTCTGGCAAACAGGCAGCTGACAGTCACAGATGTCAGAGGGGAGGGGAGAAGATATCAGGTAAGAAGTTGGCTCCGTCATTCTTTATGGCAACTAAAAGAAAATCAAATTAGCTAAAAAATTACTTGATCCAATGATATTTCCTGCAGAGTTGATTTTTGCTATTAATCTGAAAGAAATGTGATGAATATTTCCCCCTTTTTTAGGCGGTCATATCAAAGATCTAGTAGTCCTGGTTCAGAGCTTATCCAACATTATCCTGGCGGTTTTGTAGTAGGACATGGGCATTTTGTATAATTCAGGGGGAAAATATGGGTATCGTGAGATTTCTCAAAAGATACAAAATTGCTTAAATGCTAACGTTATGTATGAGTTATTCACATATACGATGATAAATCAGTAGTTTCTTTTAGATTGATTGTGATTTTAGCTGCTGTGATGTTGTAGTATATGGAGAGTGGACCAGATGACCTGGTAAAAATTTGTGTCTTTGTACGACTAAACAAATATTCAGCTGAAAATTTTCACTAGTGCATAAATAGTCTTGATAGCGACCTTCTATTGCATTTTCACATATATGTGTGGACGTAATTGCATTTTGCACACAATTGATAACCGGCCACACAAAAAGTAAAAGAAAATGGAATGTGCTAGAAACTGAGAAGAATACTCCAGGACACACTCCCAAACACCTGGAATATTCTTTTGCACACTACATAAAAGAAAACAAGCCCTCCACATAACTCAAAATCACTGTGATCTTCTCTCTCCTCTAGTGCCTTCCATGGCTGCAACTACATCCTCCTTTACAATCCTCACCCCCAAGTTTAACTTCATCATAAGCTCATCCTCTTCAAAACCCTCTTCGCTGCCTGTTTCTCGACCCTCTAACATTAAACCCGAAAAATCCTTGTCTGTGGCTAAAACTTTGGCCTTGACTAGTGCTGCCCTTTCACCCTTAGCCTCTTCTCCGCTAGCCTTGGCTGCAAAGCAAATAGCTGAGTCGCCGCAGGAAGATAACCGTGGCCTCATTCTTGTGGTGCCTGTAGTAGCTGCCGTAGGTTGGGTGCTCTACAACATCTTGGGGCCAGCGCTGAACCAGATCAACAGAATGAGGAATGAGAAAATGACCATCGTGGGACTCGGACTAGGTGGGTTAAGTGCTCTGCTTGTGCCCAGTGCTTCTGCTGCAAGTGAAGTTATTGAAAATGAGGGTGCATCAGGAAATAGCAACCAAGGTTTGCTCCCGTTAATCGTGGCAGCTGCTGTGGCTTTAGAAGTGGTCTTGTTGAATAGCATGCAATCAAAGTCAGAGGAAAAGGGTACGAGTCATTGATGGAATAATGGATTTGATAGGGTTAGTTGGTACTGTTGTATGTATGTAGTAGCATCGAGATGTAGCAAAATGTACTTTTTAATTTTATTTCATGAGACGTTTTTTTTATAACTATTATTGAGTTTAACTAAACTGTACTAGTATTTCAAAGACATCTTTCCCAATATCCCTATGGAACTTCCATCTCAATCAATAACATGCTATGGTATTTAGGGGATAACATCATAACAGCATACCTATTTATACAAATTGGAGCAATAAGAGTTGTCGTCCAATTCCTGTGCAAAAAAGTCCATGTTGAATGGATTTTAGGTGACAAACACAAGTGAATTTAACCCCACCTCTCAAGTAGATCAGTCAAAGAATTCTTTATCGTTGCCTTTAAATGTCATGGGGATCAGGTGTTCAGTTTTCTTTTACTGCTGTAGTTGCCTGTGGGCCTAACGCCATCCTTAAGAATATAGTCATAGTCATATTCATAATCAAAAGTGGGTTTTACCATCCTCTTTTCTTATTTTTCAAGAAACATCAATGTAAAAGAGTACCTTTCTTAGTATTTTCTTGTTTTGAAGCCCTTGTAATGCCTTTTAAAAAAGGAAAAATTGATAAGAATAATCCGACCTTTGGCCGGTCTTCCATAAATGGTTCTACCTTCATTTAATCCAGGTATAATCCGACCTTTAACACCCATATTCTCTCAATGGTCCTTCACCTGTTGGTGACCTGCAATTATAGGTGAACTCTCTTAATTACGTGATTAATAGCTAATTAAGTATATTTTAAACATAAAATTTTAATTAAACCATTAAATCAAAGTTGTTAAAAAAAACTTATGAAAAACCCACCCTCCCCCAGCCAACCCCCACCCCCTACTCCCACCACCCAGACCCCACTGGAAACCCCCTCCCCACACCCAGACCACGCCGGAAACCCCGTCCCACACCCAGACCGCGCCGAAAACCCCATCACCACCAACGTACACCACTCGAAACCACCTCCCAACCACCGCATACCCACAACCAAACACCACCGGAAACCCCCTCCCTACACCCAGACCGCGCCGGAAACCCCCTCCCCACCCCCAAACCGCACCGAAAACCCATCCCCACCAACGTACACCACTCGAAACCACCTCCCAACCACCACACCCACTCGAAACCCCATACCCACAACCAAACACCACCGGAAACCCCCTCCCTAACCTCAGACCGCACCGAGAACCCCCTCCCAACCACCGCACATCACTCGAAACCCCCTACCAAAGCTTTTTTTCTTCTCCACGTCCGGCGGGGTGGGGTGTTTTCAGGACAAGGGGTTCTTTTCGAGGATGGGGGAGGGATGAAGGGTGGTTTTAGGGGGCTGGGGTGGAGAATGTGATGTTTTCCGGTGGTGGGGGAGGGGGTGGCAGAGGTGGGGAAGGGGAGGGGAGGGTGGGGGTGGGGGTTTGCTGGGGGGATTTTTTTTTTAAAAAAGTTTTTTTTAAAATAAAAGTCAACGGTAATTTTTGATGGTCAAACAGGTTGCCATCATCCTGAACCATTGAGAGAATATGGGTGTCAAAGGTCGGATTATACCTGGATTAATTGAAGGTGGTACCACTGATGGAAGACCGGCCAAAGGTCGGATTATTCTTATCAATTTTTCCTTTAAAAAATTGATGGTAATGAATTGGAAACCATTTTATCTAACTTGCGTATATTGATTTTTGGTCTTTGAAAATTGAAAATAAACAAATATGTCCTTAATCCCATGAAGAAATGAAGTGGAATGTATATTATGAAAGAGATAAATTATTTATTAATGTGAATATCTTAATTTTGAGGGAATCCAATGTATTTAAACAAGAAAAATGTCTTTTAAAAATCCACATTGATGATAACATAATAAACTTAAATCAACTTTTGATATCCATATTTATAAATGTTCCTTTTTAATGATATTTTTCACATTTGTTATCTTTAATTACTAATAAATTGTAAATACGAAAAACCTCGATGCATCGTCGGGACCTATACTAGTTTTTCTCTAAACAACTAACATTATCAGTTGCTTTTTAATCAATTCTATAAATCATCAATATTCCAAACCAATGGTTAAACCAGTCAATACAAACAATCGATCATATTACGAACATTGCTACGTTGTCCCAATTGGTAAATGATCCACCACTAATAAACTGTTAAAAAATTAGTGCAAATGAGTTAGAATTCACTCTTTATCTATCTCATATGTCTATTAGCAGCCCACTAGATCAACTAAATTTTCTCGATCGTATTACCCTACGAAAACCAACCACCAACTGCTATTAGCCAATCGTCAAGTAAAAGAGTAACTCGTGTTTATAAGATTATATAATAAATGCATAATAAAATTTTTGAACCTTTTACAAGATTCATTTATTTTGTGGAAGGTATAAGAGACAAGATACCCATATTCACACGCTCCTCACCTTACGTCTTCCAATACCGTCCCCATTCAAACACTCCTTTCCATACTCAAATACTAGTAGGCAGCAAATAAGCCAATAATAACCCTTAGTTTCAGTTATTCATGCAAACCCCATAACAATGAAAATAACCACTATTCCAAAACTACCCTTCATCTTCCTTCTCTCACTCCTTACCCTTCTTTCTCTCTCTTACCTCATCCCCATCTTCCTCCCCTCAACCCGACCCTCCGACCTCATTATCCGACCCGGATACACCTCTTACCAAACCTACATTAACCGCCAACTCAAAAAAACCCAAAACCCAAAACTCCGACAAATATGGACTACCCGTGATTGGGCCCGTAAAGTCCGAGTATTCTCTCTCTTCTTTCTCTCTCTTAAAAACTCAAACCTCCTCTCAAACCACTCAAAAGCTCTCTGTGTTGGTGCCCGAGTTGGTCAAGAAGTTACCGCGTTGAAACAAATCGGAGTGAGTGACTCAGTCGGTATCGACCTCGTTCCTTCTCCACCGTTGGTTATTCATGGTGACTTTCATTCTCAACCGTTCGATAATGAGACTTTTGATTTTGAGTTTTCTAATGTGTTTGATCATGCACTTTTCCCGGATAAATTCGTTGGGGAAATCGAACGGACGTTAAAGCATGGTGGTATCTGTGTTTTACACGTGTCCATTTCTAAACGGGCTGATAAATATTCTGCTAATGATTTGTTTAGTGTTAAGCCATTGATTAAGTTGTTTAAGAATTCTAAGGTTGTTCATGTTAAGAGTATTGATGGCTTTGGGCTTGATACTGAAATTGTTTTTAGGAAAAATTAAGATTTTTTTTTTGGTCAATATAGAAGCTAGATAAATTTAGAATTTGGTCTAATTTGTAGGATAATGAGAATTGATTATTGATAGTGGTATGAATTATTGTATACCCTTTTTTTTACTTGTTTTAAGAAAGCTACTACTACTATTATGGGATATGTTTATTGCATTTTTTGTTTGGCTATATGTGTCTCATTAGCTTTGACTTGATCTGATGGGGAATTTTGTGATTGTGCTAGTTGAGTTGTACTTGTTTCTTGTGGTCTATTTAATGCTAGAGTAGTCTTAGAATGTTGAAATATAGGCATATTTTTGAAGCAATGGATGGAGTAGAATTCTAGAGGCATGGTATTAGATATTGTCTGTATCATTGTTTACTGCTTTGCGACTATAACGTAAAGGTTTTGAGCTCAGTGTCATAGAGATATTAGGTCGCTAATCCATATGTATTTATGAAAGAAATTGTTAGAAGGGCAAAAAGATTGTTCCACATGACACTTAATAAGGGGGTTTGCGTTTGGATCTTAGATGATTGTCGTAGTCTCGTGGAGGATATCTCCAACATGTTGTTGCAGCAAAAAATCTCGAAGCTAGCATGGAAAGGATAAAGAACAAACAATCATGACAAAGTCCAATGTGAAAGAAGGAGAAGATAAAGGGGAGATCAAACTCGCATTTGAGGTGGTTGAATTCAAAGGGTGGACAATCTTTTGTTAACCCTAGACGTATTTATATCACAAGTGCTTTTATTTGTATATATTTGCGCAGTTGCATATGAGAGAAAGAAATATACTATCAATTTTGATTCTTTCATTCTCATTATTTGAGCTAGTTGGTCGCTTTACTTCGATAATCGCCCGACTAGCACGTCTAAAACATAAACTAAAAAGGTAGAGTTTCACTTATACAGTATAAGGGATATCGAATAAACATTTTTCTTTATTTAGTTTACCGACTAAAATAATAATTATCGGGCTTAAGATTTTTTTTTGCATAGGAATCCGTATATCTAATTCGTAAGGAAGGAAGTACTAAAATTTGGATGAGACTCGACTGAATTTGGATTCAAGAAAAAAATTGTATAGGAAATTAGGAACACCTTTGAACTGAATTTAGCCTTAAATTTTCAAGTCCAAAAACACTTTGCAGTGGATTGCGACCCCTAGTTGGGGACTTGGGTTCATGTCAACAATACATTAAACTAAATGTAAACCTCTTGTGTTTCACCATGTCGTCAATCCTAGTGCAAATTTTATTCACACACTCTAATGGTATCTACTCTTTAATACTCCCCCCTTAAAACATTGCGCACAAAAAATCAGATTTAAACACTTAGCAAACTGAAGGGTTTGGCCACTTTCATCCAGGGTTTCAACCACATATTACTTCGTAGAAAAGATGTAATTAGCTCATTACAAAAAATCAGTAACATTTACTGCTATACAATAAGTACTCAATTTAGAAGTATTTCCAAGTGCATTTTCAATGCGTTAATGGGAGGTTAGCTAGCATACTGCTTTGCAACAAGGCTCCCGCAGAAATCCAAGTCGAATCTCTCTTCTGGCGGGTCTCCGATGCAATCAAAGACATCATCTGCATTCTCAAAGTCTTCTTCAGCAGTGTAACTTCAAAGACAGAGAAAAGATGTTATTTCAATACTCTGAAGTTAGCAGCAAATGGCCTATGGAAATAACAGAATGGCTGCTAAGACTACAGTTACTTACCCGCTTTTGGTTACTATACACTTCATGCCTGCTGCTTTGGCTGCTGCAAGACCAATGGCGCTGTCCTCTATCACAACACAACTGTGAACATTGAAAGAATATGAATTTTTGCTTTAGTTGTAGTTTATGGTTGATGATCTCAAGCACTTAGATCACTAAGTGCCAATCACTCCTCTATATCATAGCCCCTCTGATTCTTATCTTGCACATTTGTAATATTCTTGTCAAAGTTTAAAAACTTTCACGGACTCTCATAATATCAACTTTTTTATTATTAAAACCAATACTTGAAATATTAACAGTCTTTGGATACCATGGCGAAGTCAATATGCAAGATCAAGGAACAAAATGAAAAGGGAGTACTATCATAGCTAAGTATCATAAGAGCATCATTCCGATACCTTGCTGGATCAACACCAAGAGTTGTGGATGCTAGTATATAAATGGCCTGCGAAGAGGATACATTCAAAGTGAATAATTCAAAAGCTTTATTTAAGTATAGATAGACATAAAAGTGAATTATGACTTAAGGGAAGCAAAGTGATGAAATTGTAGGTTGTGACTTGTGAGTATGTCTTAGGGACTAATTTGTTCTTTGATCTGAATAGTACTATACGTGTATACTGAGCAAAGGCAAGGAGCTAATTGCCGGACAGTATCCAACTATCAGCAAGTATATAAAAAGAACACAATGGAGTGAGAATTTACAGGGTCGGGCTTCTTCCGAGGAACCACATCTCCAGCAAAGATCTGGATTTTCTCTGCTCGCTCAGGACCCAACAAGCATGAAACTATTGCAGAGACCTGAAACCAACACATTTATTCTATCAATTCACCTGATTTGAAAGTCTTTCATGAAACAGAACAAATAGAAGAGCATGTAGTGACAATGTTGAGGAACCATAATAGTGTATGATGGTACCCATTGAATATGATACTTATTATAAGTAATGATTCAACCTGAAAATTCAGCAGTGTAGGAACTGGAGTGGTGATACAACAGCTAATGATTAAGATGCTCAGCTTAATAGTCCTCTAAGATGCAAGTTTATGTTTAAGAAGTTTTGGATACTGAAATTTGGAAAGTAAGCCGTTGCACAAAGAAAAAAGACAAAAAGCATAGACGTTAATGTTGCATACCGCCTTCTCATTAGATGTGCTGCACACAGCAACTTTGACTCCTTTGGCGAAAGCCTGATCAATCAGCCTGCACAGTTGAGAACAGAATTTTGGGGTATTAATTCCACCCTAATGTTTTCACAGCAATGGAAACAAAACAAACTTATACAAGCATAAACTCAAGTAACATAAGTACTTGGCAACGCCTGGTCGGAGAGGCAACAACTTCTTCTCAATAAGTGCCATAAAGAGCTCTGTCTTTTGCTTGTGTAGTGAAGCAACAAATTCTTTTCTCTCTGCATCACCCAAAGGGGCCTTTGCCGGCCAACCCGTCTGATTAAAGTAGGCAGTCATCCTATATAAGGCATTTAAGTATACCATTAACAAATGCTAAAGACAAATGAAGTTCAAGTATAGTTTTAGTTGGTAAACAATCATGGATAATAAAGACATTACCTTTCCTTTCCACCTCCAATCTTGAGCAATTCACCATACAAATCTACATCCCAAGAGACACCCAGTCCCCTCTGTGGATTCATTCAAATTTCAAAAGTCTGAAATGAATTCATGAAGAAGTTGAAGCATATGCTGATACATAACAAAGTCTAATAGAAGTTACCCAATTTCACTAAAACCCTCCAAGTAAGTATAAAAGTTATATCAATGCGATAAGCAAAACAATCATATCAGAATTTTCAGTATACAAACACAAAGCTACTGAATATACAATTGAAAGCAGTCTAACTCAATCAAAGTAGTTAAATATACAATTCAAAAACGTTGTTTATACAAAAAGAAAATAATTTCCTTTTCAACATACTAGCAACATTTTAACTTTAGGCTTGTCAAATTACAACTTTGACTATGATGGTACATTAAGGATTAATCTAACAACATACACACCCAACAACAACAACAAGAACAAAACAATATTATACATACTAAACTTGTGCTTTTATATGATTATATACAGTACAAATCATGGTCAAACTCACTATATTAATAGTACAAAAGTCTGTACAGCTTGTACACTTTTTGTTCCAGCAGATACAAATGTTGTGTACAGATGCTAGATATTGTATATGAGACCACCAATATTGTATAGTGCATCATCATACATAACTAATAGATACTAGTTGCTATGTACAGCCTTTATGACTTAATACACAACATTTTAACGGATATACACCATGTATATGTTCCGAACTAAAAATGTTACAGAAGGTTTGGAACTGGAATTTTCTCATATTTTGAACTAGATGGTTAACATTTCACCCAAGACTAGAATTCCCCAAACTAATTATACCACTTCAATTACAAGAATTAGCTTATAATGATCAAACACAAACAATAATATTCATCCCACTTCACAACAAAATCCAATCCAGGGAAAACAAGAAAAACCTACTCCAAAATGCCTAAGGAACATAATACAGTTGGTACTCAATAAAAGTAATAAAAAGTAAGGGTTACAATAGAACTAAATGTGAGCATACTTCAGTAAAGGTATCATTGAAAGAAACACGGTGACCATCTCTCTCAGTATCAACAAGAACACCATCACAATCAAAGAGAAGAGCTGCTGGTGCTGAAGTAGCAGATGATGAAACACTGCATCTCACAACACTTGAACTTTTTCCCCTGCTCATTTGCTTTGTGTTTGAATCATTTGTTATTGTTAAAGTTTTGCCAAACAGAAAAGAAGGTGAGGGGAATTTTGCATTCTGCTTAAAGATGCAAACTTTGGACAAATTTGTGTAGGAAGAAATGGGTTTGGAAGATGAAGGGGTTGTTGATGGGGAGTAAATGATAGAGGAAGCCATTGTAGAAGACAAACTGAGAGAGTGTGTTCTCCCTCTACTGTGTACTAGTTTGTGTTAATGGTTTATTCCTTAAAGATTGCTTATCTGCCACCAGCCACTATATGGAGCATGGGTCCACCTTAGAGATTTGAGGGGGTTGAGATTGGCCTTTCATTATTGATTTTTAGCCCTTGGGTTGTTGACATGGCAAAATTCTTTGCAATTTTTAAGTTGTACTAGAGGTGATCGAAGTTGGTCCAACCTTTTAAAGTTTGATCTAATTTTGAGGACTTTGGACATAAAAACGACTCAAAGTTGAGCCTGGTGCAGCCTAATATATGACAATATTTTTACTATTTGACTCGATCCAAAATTAGATGGTGACACTTTACTCGATTCATTGGCAATTTAAGTACGAAAGAGTTATTGAGGACATTGATGTAAACATTTCTAAGGTGTCTTGAATTCATTTCAAACCTCCTTAACCCTTATTTAAGCTTATTTGAAATCTTGTTGGATTTATCTTAATGTATTTTCTTTTATTCCTCATATATTTTCCTACTTTTCATTTTCATCATTCCTCAAAATCTTCCTACTTTTGCTCTATTCATAATTTAGTATACAATAAGGATCCTTGTGTAGATTCTATCCCCTCCTTGCCTTCATTTGATGGGTTTGGCTCAGATCCACAACTGGGTATTGTGATATACTCTGAGCCAATTAAAAAAGAAACTTCACATGAGAGAGTGAGTGTTAATAGTTAAAGCTCAGTTTTTAAGATAAGATCTCCTTCTATCCTATAAAGTGGAGACTCTCTTCTTCTGAGAGGGTGCTACACTTGGTTAACCTCATATTTTACATGAGTGAGACTACTTCTTGAGGCTCGTGCATTTGAACCTGATTATTTAGGCGTGTTTGATCGTCAAACAACCTTAACAAAAACATGCTCAAAGACAAAATAATTTAGCTTCTCCATGAATCATAATGTTTTGAGTAACCAATAAAATCCAAGAAGAAAGAACAATAAAAGGAGTATTGGAGTTAAAACCTCATTATTTCACCGAGGAATGATAAATCCATAACGGTTATCGGACAACCTGTCTAATAACCGATAAAGTTGAACATTATATGACACTAAATCATCAACAGTTCTACACTTTAGTAGTATATAACTTCACGGATACTATAAATGTCCAAAATTTGACCGAGTATTAGACCGGGTGCCCGAAAACCGTCGTGGGTTTATCATTTCTATCTTTACTTCATTTACACAGCAAAGTTCGGCCTTTGGCCCTTTACAGTGTCTTTGTTAGTCAAGCACAGTGCAAACTTGAGAGAGTGAGCCATTGAGGGATAGCTAAGTTGTGCGATCAAGTGCAGAATTAACTCTGGAAGCACCATTAACTCGGCAAAGAAGAAAATGTCTCTGAAGCGATTCTTCAAACCTATAGAAAAAGATGGCTCTTCCAAGAAACCTGCTTTCTCTACTAAACCACACATTGACGACGACGATACAGAAATTGGGAAAGAACCCTTAAAATTCTTGACATGGAATGCTAACAGTTTACTTCTTCGTGCCAAAAACAATTGGTCTGATTTCTCTAAGCTCGTTTCTACTCTTGATCCTGATATCATCGCTATTCAGGTAATACTAACGTTTCTTCTCCAATTTTGCCTCTTTTCAATTTTCCATCATATGGGCATTTGATATTTTTGCCAAATATTGCATTTTGAATTCATGGGTATCTGATTATTTTGGGTTTACAATGGAATTTAGCATGTGGGTAGCTATGTTTTTGGGTTAATATTCATTTTACGATGTGCATTTGATATTTTTACCAAATATTGCAATTTGAATTCATGGGTATCTCATTATTGTGGGGTTTCAATGGAATTCAGCATGTGGGTAGCTATGTTTTTGGGTTAATATTCATTTTATGATGTGCATTGTCTTCTTTTGTTGAGCAAAATAGCATCTACCGCATTGTGGTATCATCATTCATAAATACTACTTGATTTTGATAAGGGTTGCCTATTTATCAGAGGGGTTGGTTTTGGTAGCTTTTTAGGTTTTGGTGGCATGTTAGTAGCCAATTTTGTTGGTTCAACTTAACTAGGGTTTAGGTGGGGATTTGAACCCCCGACTAATTAGTTAAGGGAGAAAGTGAACATCCACTATCCCGAGATGTTCGTGACATTTTTTTTGGCTGTATATTCGAAAACAAAGGTTGTATTGAGTCATGAATGTTAGTACATTGAAGCACAATGTGTTATGTGAAAGCCAAAGTATCACCATTGTTTGTTATTGAAAATGTTATAAACAAAAAATGTTCGTAACGATTGTAAACCGGACAACCATTGGCAGGGGAGAACACTATGTTCTATAAGTTGAGCTAGAGAGGAAAATGTCACCTTTGTTGTTCCTACTCAGATCGTAACATATGAAAAATGATACGTTATCAAAAACTCAAATGACTTCCCTGGGAAAGAAATTGAGTTGTTATACTGGGAGAGGGTTGAAAACCTATAAAGTCACTTGTGTTAAAAATTGTAAGTTAGCTTGATGAACATACTCATACAGAGCGTGGAACATAAATATTCTTGATGGAAAATTAGAATGCCGGCTTTATTAATGTATCAGCTACGTAGGGAGTAGGGACTAGGGTACAATGGAGTATGGACTGTTAATATGGAATGAGACCCGTAATCTGTATAGTGGATATGCCGTTTTGTGTTTTTGCCATCATCCATTGTCGGCTTGTCTCTGTACCTTATTTAGAGTTCCATTCATTGTAATGGCGCTGACGTGCTCCTCCCTCAGGCCAGGTAGTTTGGGGGGGGGGTTTCAAATGTTCATTACTTCACCTATAAAAACATTTACTACAAAGAGGTTCTTCGAGTATTCTTTCTAAGTTGTTTGTTTGTCTGACTGGTAGATGTAATTGCTTATAATATTTGTACTTAGAATCTGTTACAAGTAGCTTTGTTTTATGGTAGGAAGTAAGGATGCCTGCTGCTGGTTCCAAGGGTGCACCCAAAAATCAAGGAGAGCTGAAAGATGATACAAATGCTTCACGTGAAGAAAAGCAAGTAAAGTTTCTCTCTTCAGAGCTGCTTAATACCGTGTTCGTTGTTGTAACTTATGTCTGTTATGGCAAATGATTAATCATCTGACTGACAGCAATATGCACCCTAGAACTTACACCTTTGTAACATAGGAAATCATGTAAGAAATATTATTTCCGAAACATTTTATCTTTTTCCCCTACATAGAAAAACACACTACCTTATGCTGTAGTCCCTTAATTGAGTGTGATATTTTCAACCCCCAAATCTGTCTCAATAGACAAAAAGAAAGAAAGGTTGCAAGAAAAAAATCGATGTAGATATCTTGTGGTTTATTCTTAAAAAGATTGTTTTTTTCCTTTTCCCTGTAACTCATTGCTTCCATGAAAAAAACATCCAGGTGTTGATGCGCGCCCTCTCAAGTCTTCCATTTGGAAATTATCGTGTGTGGTGGTCTCTTTCAGATTCTAAGTACGCTGGGACTGCATTACTTGTGAAGAAATGCTTCAAGCCAAAGAAAATCTCCTTCTCTCTGGATCCTGCAGGTTTCACTTGAAACTTAGATGACTTTGCTTAAGTTTTGATTTATTATCTCCTTCTATGGTGCTCCTGCCACCATCTTGCTTTCAACTTTTCTGATATTATTCCTCTGAATCACATTGTCTTAATGTTTCATTGGGCATTTTGCTAAAAATCCAACTCAGATTACAGAAAATAGAAAGCAAATAAAGCTCAGGTAAGGTTTGTTAATGCTCTCTACCAGAAAGGATATTATTAGTTCACTCTTGAGAGGTAAACTTGTCTCCCAAGTCTACTGAATCTGCTCGCAATTTCTATATACCTGTATTCTCATCTCATTCCCTCTTAATACAACTCAGGGTAGTGATTATGACTCCTCTAACCAACTACCCATACATTATCAAAATGTCTCTTCTAACTGTCTTGACAGAAACAATATGTTTACTTCCTTCTTGTGCTGCTCCCTTTGCTCTTCTGGCGTATGTGAGAGTGATAGGAGGTCCATGCTGATACTTAGCTATCAATAGAAGTATCATAATATATTAAAGAGATCAATGACAGAGTTATATGTTGGAGATATGCTTCCAAGAAAAGATAAGATAAGCAAAAATAAGTTGAAAAGAACAGTTCTTTAATGACGAACAATTAATAATTATAAAGTCAAAATTTGCAAAATATATGTCAAAATAAATCTGACAAGATCGATCCCACTTAACTGGTGTATAACTGATGTATAAGTCAAATGATGGTCAAAGTAAATTATGTGAACAGAGTAAGAAGTGTGTAAATTAAAGAATGCATTGAGAGTACTCACTTTTGCTATAATGAGCTCAAAAATCTTATTAGAGTTAAGTTCTTTGGTATCTTCCATTCCACATATCTCCTCTTCAATGTGGTAAGGACTCTTTCTGGATGAGTGACAATACTACCTTAGAAAAACGTGTCTTATAAAATTACTCCAAAATTTTATTTGGAACTTCATTTCTATTCCTTTCCTAAACAAAAGCTTATACATTGAATGTAGTTCACTATATTACTCGAAATAACATTTAGAATTTCCTTCCAATACATGTTCATATAAATTACCCCAAGAAGGAACTTGTGGTCCTTTTCAGGTCTAAAACCCTCATTAGCCTTTAAAGTTAATAATGTTTCACACGATAATGGATTGTTACGTACATATTTACGGCTGTATAAAGGAGTTAAAAACAGATAATAAATTACTGTAGGGAACAATTAATAATCACCAAGTACATATATAGCAATTTTTGCATGTTGTGTGCCATGAATTTCCTCAAGGTTAAACTCAATTATATTAGCATGTAATATTGCTAACCTAAATACTACTGTTTTATGGAGTTGAAAACAGATTATGAATCACTTAGCAAATACATTTGGGATTCTTGGAATGGAAAAAGATACTAGTAACCGGATTTCAGGTCGAGTGAGATGAATTTCTTGAACGTTAATTTTCTTTTGTATTAGCTAATTATGTAGATAGAGGATGTAGTTGCATTGTATTGCAGCAACTTCTCAGTCTAACTAGCTTGATTTTGTTTTTTATGACATTAAAACATCCTCAATTTTTTGCCTCATTAGCTTTGTACAATTGTACCTCAAGAATGTTTTTTTTATAGTGAACCCTTATGTTTTTTTGGAATAAAAAGCTCCATGCAGTAATCTTGAACTTTACAATGTGGCTCAATTGTAACGTTGATGTTATATGACATTATTGTTTTGGATAATTTTAGTATCCAAGGACTATTACTAGTTGGCATCGATGGGTTATGTGCTGCCTATCAAATATTATGGTTCATTATACTCTTAGTGACTAGTTGCTTCAAATGATGAAGAAACCTTGTCTAGTTAGATGGACCAAATATTCATTTGGGGGCAAATAATTAAATCTTTGACTAATAATTGTGTAAAACACTATTGTTACATAATTAAATGAAATACTAATGTTAGGTGAACAACGAGGAATAGGATACAAATGACTAATTGAGGAACATTTCAAAGTTGAGGATACTATTCGGACCCTTTTACAAGTTGGGATACAACGTAGAGTTCCATAACCAAGGATTTTTTTAGTAGCTACACATGGTTTTAGGCTCTTGTATGTGATGGAAGTGTTTAGTATACCAACTAACTAGAGAGGTAGGTTCATTAACTAATACTAATTTTGCACTTTGATGTTGTGTTAGGATGCATTGTTATTTCTGCATGCAAGCAGCCTCAATGCATGTGTGGGTGCAGTAGAATGGGTAGTTTTTGCAAGCTGATTACTGCTTGGTATTTGCTCTTCACACCTTAGAAAAGAAAGAATGAAATTGTTTTGTTATTATGTCTCGTGTATTCTCAATCTCTCCATTTTGACTACATTGGATCCTTTTTGCTGACCCCTTTTAACTCGTAAACGGAATGCATTGTATGAAGAGTGGGACTAGAAGGCTGCTGCTATCATGATACTCATAATACAATGTTGTTTCTGTATTCTGTCATAGTGTCATCTGACTTAAGTTGATATGTTTCTTTCATGTTCCCTGCAGTGAAAAGGCATGAACCTGATGGTCGCTTAATATTGGCTGAATTTGAGTCGTTGCGCTTTGTGAATACATATGTGCCAAATAATGGCTGGAAGGAGGAAGAATCCTCTTTTGTAAGGAGAAGAAAATGGGACAAGAAGATGTCGGAGTTTATACTGCAGTTATCAGATAAGCCCCTTATCTGGTCTGGTGATTTGAACGTGAGGTAGCTTCTCTCTAACCACTTCATGAGTTCATGTTCATATGTGGTAGGTGCTGGTTAGGTATATCATTTGAGATTTCCAGATATATGTATCTTTACTCCCTTTTTTAGAATGAATCTGTCTTTCTATGCACCCTCTTTTCTCAGGGTAATTACCCTGCATTTGTGGAGAAAATGACATGATAAAGGTTTATGATTTATGTTTGCCAAAATCGATTGGAGTATTCTGCCTTACCTTTTCACATTGTTGCTACTCCCTTTGTCTCTTATTGTTTGCTACATTTTTTTGACAGTATTGGATTCTAAACTTGAAAAATTAATATCTCAAATTAGGTATAGGAATAAATTTATAAAAATTATATTTTTGGAAAGTATACATTGAGATAAATCAGACATGATCCGACATGAATATGTTTATGCTATGTACAGAAACTCAAAGACAATCAAGTTACCATGTGAATAGTGCTTACTGTCAATATATAGCAAATAAAAAGAGACGGAGGGAGTACTTAATAAGACACATCCTGTCTTAGGTTGTCTCCTTTTCTGTTGGGTGGCATTAGGCTCTAACTTTTTGTTGTATGCTTGTATCTAATTACGCTACTAAATTTCTTATGCAAATGACACTCCTATTGCGTTTCAACAGTTATACTCTAAAACATTAACCAATATTTGTTTTCAAGTGTATGACTCTAGCTTAAGACCCGAAAAATGATGCTTCTTGAGTTTTTGACTGTTGATCACGTAAATGTTGGAAATTGATGTAATAACTCTAAATCATGCTGCTTTATGGATTGGAAAACTGTATAAAGAACTAGTGTCTTTCTCTTGACGTGGTTTTAACGGTAAGAAGTAAGATGATAGGATGGATTGCATTGATTTAGACTTCTAAATTGAGGATCTGCAATTTGACCTGTATTATGCCAAACATCTCACTAACATCTTTCTAGGGTTCCCTAAACTCATAACTATGTATATGCTATATACCTTTACCCAAGTGCGTCTTATGAGGCTGCCAAGACAGAAGTAGAGGCTTGTCGAAAATAGGCAACTTTTATGCGTTATGGACAATAGTAGCGAATAAATGGTTTCCAGACAATTAATATATATCTACTGACTGCCCATGAATTTCTGCAGCCATGAAGACATTGATGTTAGTCATCCAGAATTCTTTGCTGCGGCTAAAATGAATGGTTATATTCCTCCAAATAAAGAGGTGACCGAACATTTTAAAGTTCGAAGCATGCATTGCACATAGCTGTGACATTCTGCAGTACCTGAACTTGCTCTGGATAGCTTGATGTTCTTTCCTCCGAAAGAATAAGTTTGGCTTTGTACACAACCATAATCAATCTTTGCTTGAGTGCCCCAATCCTTCAATTGCATTTCGGTGTGGCTAACCTCGCTTTCTTCTTTGCTCTTTCGCAGGATTGTGGGCAACCTGGATTCACTATGTCTGAAAGGAAACGTTTTGGTACAATACTGAGAGAGTAAGCTTTGGTTTTATATTCATTGATCTTGTGATTTTGATATGGAGATTATGTTGGTTGTGTTTTGTATACTATCTATATTATCTAGTAAAACCTGGTTAATATGGCAAATCAGAGAAATCTGATTTGGGGGTTGTTTTATTGTCATATGCAGAAAAACTGGCTGTTTTAATTGTCTTAATTTCATCTCTCTCCTCTCAGTGCTCTTTCGATGCTATATAGTGATGTACTATCTCTTACATTTTGTTTTGATAGCAATTGTGGAGGGAATGGAAGGAGAGGGAAGGGGAAGAAAGGAAGAGGGAAGGGTGGGCCTGCATTTTCCGTCCAAATATTTCCAACACTGGAAGGGACTGGTTTATTAAGAGGGGAGGGAAAATGAATAGCTCCAATTTTCTTCCCTTCCCTTCCATCCACCGATGTTGTATCCAAACAAGGGAAAGTGTACCGCCGTCTTTCTCTTCCCTCCCTTTCCCTACAAATCTCCCTATCCAAATAAATTGTTAGAGATCCTAAAAAGTGCTGTTGTTCACTCTTCCATACACGTAACTTGTGACTTCTTTTTTTAATGATTTCATTATATTCGACACTTAACTGGACAAATTGGATTATAGCACCATCCAAATTGGCAGAGGTTCAGTTATATTTTGTGACACCTTATGATGTAAAGTATGTCCTTTTTTGCTAATAATATGATTGTTCTTTTTTCATAGTTTCATTATGTTGTGGTTTAGAATAATGCTTATTAAACCCTGGTAATATAGCTGCCAGATTCTCAAATCTGTTTCCTGTGTTTGGAGGACATGGATTCATGATCAACTGTAGATTCCTGTTTAAAAGTGATTTTCTAATGTATATTTTATCATGTTTTAGGGGAAAACTAATTGATGCATATAGATTTCTACACAAAGAGAAAGACATGGAGTGTGGCTTCTCGTGGTCTGGAAATCCGATTGGAAAGTAAGAGGCCCAAGTTTTTTAGACAATTTAGATACTGGTTACATTTGATATATGCCAGTCAGGCAGTTTACGCTTGCATTATCGAGTGCCTGTTGCTTTGATAGCTTTTGCATGGATGTTGATGAGCTGAATTACTGATGCAGGTATCGAGGTAAAAGGATGAGAATAGATTACTTTTTAGTGTCTGAAAAGCTCAAGGATCGAATTGTCTCCTGCAAGATGCATGGACATGGCATTGAGTTGGAAGGTATGTGATGTTTCAAATTTACAAGGCAAATTACATGAATAATTTGACCATATTCTTAAACCAAAACTAATTTTTGATTAAGCATAATAATCCCAAATTTGAAGATCACAGTATTTATAAGGACAACTGATGTATGAATTCTATAATAGTCCTAGAGAAGTCTTAAAATGTAAGTATCTGATTCCTTTGATTATTGAGAGAATACATCTCATAAAGTTGGGATTACTGTCAATTAATTTAAGTAGTGAGTTTTATTTATTTGTTCATGTTAATTTTTCCTTTCTATAGTACTATCCCTCTATCTCGAGGTATATATGCTTCACTTCTACAAGAAATGCATTGTGAGCCCCTCCGTCATTCAAAGAAAAAGAAATGCATTTTGAGAAAATGATTCCCGAGATAACTAGCAGGAGAAACAGTAGCTATATGAAGTTAGGTTTGAAGTGCAAGATAATAAGAGTAGGAAAGGGAAAAAGGAGGCTTTTGCCAATATAGATGATAAATCTTTGGTGGGTCTCCGAGATCCTTTCGATGACCTATGTTGTGTTGAAGGGATAAGAAAATTGTGTATGAACTTTGAAGTACATGAGTACACGACTCCTACTTGTATTTACTGAATTTTCAGGTTTCTGTGGAAGCGACCACTGCCCAGTTTCTCTTGAGCTTGCACCAAGTTTGCCTGATGGCCCTGATCAGATTCAAGCTCCAAGTTTGCCCGATGGCCCTGATCAGATTCAAGCTCCAAGTTTGCCCGACGCCCCTGATATGATTCAAGCTCCAAGTTTGCCCGATGCCCCTGATCTAATTCTTAACAAGGCTTCTAATTGACATTTTGGCGTATGTATCTGTATCAGATGCAGATTTGAGAAATGAGTAGTACCACTAGCATATCGGTCAACAATGTATGTAATTGAAGTGATGTATGTCGAGCACTGCCATTCTTATTCACTGGAAAATGTGTTTAGAGATTTTCCAGTGTTGAATTTGTGAAGAAGATGTTGTCAAATAGTAGTTGATTTCTACACAAACCAGTTAGCCGGACTATGTTAACTAGCTTTAGTGATGCAATACCTTCCAACAATTGTCACCTCTTTATATTTTGCTGTCTCAGGTAACATTTTAGATCAAGGGCATGCTTGGGAGTTGGGATGGTGTAATGTATTAAGAGGTAATAAAAGTCAAACATAGGAAAATTAAGTATTTTTTTTTACTTGGAAAGGTAGGTCATAAAGTCATTCAAAAAGGAAGAAATTCAAGGTATGTTATTTTCACCTCAAAATATGAAGTTTCAGAGCTGATCATATCGAATCAATTCTATATACCTCATAAAATAAAATGACAGTTTTTTTTTTTAGTATAATCAAATTTAATAAATTTACTTCAAATAAACACGAGTTCTGAAAACATTTTCCTTATTATAGTAGTATATACACTTCTTCTGTTCCATTTCAATTGGAACATTGGTAATTTTCACGCCTTTCATTGTACAACATTAAACGTATATATCTTAAGTTGTGTTCAAGAAAAAATTACAAATTGTGGATATTAATCAAGTATATATCAAAATGAATTTAGCAAGATCTCATACGACTATTTTATCGTTATGTATAAATCATAATAGAAAGTCAAAAGAGACTTTGTAAATAGTATAAAACAGTAAAAGTTTCCAATATTGCAACAATAATGGAACGAATAAAGTATTTCCTCCGCTTCTAAATAAGTGATACACTTTCCTAATATGAAAATATAACAATAAGTGACACCAAGCTCAAAATATGACCTTTTAGATGATAAAATTACATGATTATCCTTACTCAAATAATCTATATCTAATTGTTTATTTAGTTAAAGTACCAGTTCCTATTTTTAATTATGGTCCCCAACTTTCTCTTTCTAACCTCCCTGGTTTCCCCCACTTTCTCCGTCCCAAAATGTTCTTCCCACTTCATTATTTTATACCTCACAAGTATATTTTAAGCCATTTAAGGTGCATATGTTACACAAGAAGTACTAGTATAAGTATAGTATAACTATTTTAAAATGCAAAAGTAATTGTATAATACTAATTGACAAGAAGTAGCTACTTTACTTTAGTAGTAGTACTGTACTACCGACAACGTACAGTGGAAACTAATGTGCATTAATAACTACTACTGCTACAGTTGCTACTGCCATGTATGAACTGCTTCTCTTTTTCTGCGACAATTGCTAATTTCTAGGGTTTTGAAATGGTTGAGCAACAACAACAATGGAGTTAGACTTAGATTCTTCCTCAATTACTCGTCCTTCAGGGCTTTCTCTCACGAATCAACCATCATCAATTACCTCTGCAGAACCTCCTTCTTCTGCGTTTGATCATCAATCTTCCGAGTCCATTACTGATCAACTTAATTCTCTCTCGATTGACGCCGCAAAAATCGACGCCAACAACAATGGCGATGAAGAAGATTGCGATCGCGAAGAGGAGAGAGAAAACAATGAAGATGATGAAAATGAAGAAGAAAAGGGGGAGATTGAGAATGTGGACGAAAATAAGGACAGAGAAAATGAAAATGAAGGAAATCGTAGAAGAAATTGTAGTTTTAGGTTTCCTGTGAGGCCTGAGGCTGAGGATTGTTCGTTTTTTCTACGTTATGGAACTTGTAAATTTGGGATGAATTGCAAGTTTAATCATCCCCCTAATCATTGGAAATTTCAGGTGATCATATGTTTGATTTTAGTTAATTTCTTTGATGAAAGAAATTAGTTTATGATTTGAGTAGAAATTTTACCAATTTTGCAGGGTTCTAAGATGAAGGCGAAAGAAGAATGTGGCGATTCTGCTAAACAAGTGAAGGAAAAGGATGTATCTGTGGATAATGAACAGCTTGAGTGCAAGGTATAATTGTCTTTTTTTTTCCATAGATTTTGCTAGGGAAGAAAAGACGTTGATAGTTTTTATTTATTTCGTCTGTTAATGTTCCTTATACTTATTTCAGTTATCGAGTTGTTTGGATTATTAAGGATCGTCGTCAATAATATATTTTTTTGACTGGCATTGGCTCTTAAAGAAAACCATATCCTGAACTAGCATCTCCAACGTTATGCTTTGTAACTAACATTATAAGTATTAATTGCTTCTCGATATAGTAGCTCTAGTTGTGCTGCATATTGATATATTGATTACACTATGATCCATCATAATAGTGGCGAGCTTAGAGATTGGCTGATTTAGGGCCATTAGTAGAGTTGTGTGCTAGCAGTTGGAACACAGAGATGGATAAGTGGCATGTATAACACGAGGTATAAGTAGTGAGAAAGTTTTCTTGTTAAGCTGGAAATTAGCTTTTATGCCTGGTAAAATGAGAGAGGGGTTTTTCTGAATGATCTCTATATGTGCAAACATGGTCCTTGGAGGAAAAAAAATCACTTGTGCTTATCACGTAGCTACATAGGAGGAGCGGTGTCATCTAGGAGCACATTGGTTTAGTTGTTACTAGAACAGCTTGATGACCTTATTTTTGGAAGGACACAGAGTTATACCAAAATACTCCAATGGGAAGCCTGAAGGTTGAAACAGTAGCTGTTATGGGCTGGATGTTGAATGTTGTTTGGGTTACAAGTAGTTGCTCATGCACAATACGTGAGCCTCTCTATGGTCTCCATGAGTTTGGTTCTACTAAATGATTGTTGTTAATGAATACAATATATGCTTTATATGCACGAGCCAAAGAGAAATAGAAGCTAAATATTCTATTGGGAGCTATACAAAGATAAGGTGTAACAGAACACTAACATCCTGTAACTAACTCTTCTAACTTCAAATAACTAGGTGTAACAAAAAACTAACATCCTGTAACTAACTCTTCTAACTTCAAAATACTAGGTGTAACAAAAGTTACAAAACACCAACATCCTGTAACGAACTCCTCTAACTTCAAATAACTATTAAGTCCAATACCCCCCTCAAGATGCGAGGTGGATGAGAAGAAGTCACACCCATCTTGGAAAGAAGGAGTTGAAACTGTTTAGAAGCTCCTCAAGCACTTTATCTCTAGTAAAATGACAGTGTGACGGTCCAGCCCTATGTTCTCATGGAAGACTGGGTTCTTTTCTATATAAAGCGCAGATTTGTTGTCACAATTAAGAGTGACAGGGGGCTGAAACACCCAATTCACTACCTACCTCTGAGGCTCCTGATAAGGTATCTAAGGGTATGCGATAAGGCTGGGATTTCCCACAAATGGGAGATTGACCAAGGAGGAGAATGTAGCATGTGATAGATTTTCTAGAATCACGAATCAGAATGAGCCTACAAGCTTTCAAGAGAATACCTTGGCCTTACCGTCTGTGAGTATGTGATAAGGGTTGAAGATGAGATCTTTAGGAGCTTGCATAAACTGACTTAAAGCTTGCATATCACAGCATAGGACAGGTTAGGTCTTGTGTTGGCGAGGAAGTTCAACTTGCCAACTAAAGTCACATAATAAATCACCTTCAACTGCATATACTTTCGAATTGAGAGGAAGAGGAGTAGCAGTCCTTTTAGGGACATCAACACCGCTGTGAAGTAAAAGATCCTTTGTGAATTTCTTTTGACTTAACACTATACCAGCAGAAGTATATACCAATGAAATTGTTCAATTTTTTTAAATCTCTAATAGTGAAAGCATGATGATGATGATGATGGGCTTTGAAGGCATCATAATATCAATCTCGTCGAAATTATGTCATCAACACTAACGGTGCAATACATATATGATGGGCAATTTTTTTTGACGAACAAGCTATAGTCATTCTTAGACTGTTGAAACCCTTGTTTAGGAAGAGCATGTACTACACTTACTTGGCAAACCAGTGTCTCGTGTGCTTAAGTCAAGAAAGAGACTTCTTAAGCTTGCAGACGTGTTGATGAGGATTAGGAATCCCATCAGGAACTTTCATGTACACTTCCTTTCTTAAGTCACCGTGCAAGAAGGCATTGTTGAGATCCAACTAGAACAAAGGCCATTACTTGGTAGCTGCCAAAGCAAGTAAGCACCTAATTGTGCTCATTTTAACCACCAGGGAGAATGTCTCTTCATAACCTATCCCATATTTTTGATTAAAACCCTTATCCAGCCTTGCTTTACACCTCTTAAGAGAATCACTTTTATTAGTCCCCGGCGATGCCCGGGTTATTACTTAGCGATAACTAATGAAATCTAGCGTGAAAAATATCAACAAAAAAAGAAATTAAGTCATCTCATTTAGACAACTTAACTCTTCGTTTTCATTTATATATCATCATTGTTTTGATAAAAGCATCAAGAAGTATGGTGGAGTGGTGGTTGGAGCTCATCATTTTATACTTGAGGTTGGGGGTTCGCATCTTCACATTGACAATCTTTAAGTATATGAGAATGATGTTGGATAGAATGGTATTTAAAGAGGGATGGTGATACGTGGCTGATAACAACTCTTGCTATACTTTATAAATATATATAAGATTAGCCTTCATTTTGACTTCAGTATGCTTCCCGTTAGCTGGAAGATCTGCTAAGTCCCTTAGCATATAAGGCCTGATTTCCTTGGCCATGGCTTCAACCTAGAGAGGGTTAGTGGAGGCTTCAGCGTAGGAAGATGGTTCATGTAAATCACAAGCTTGAGTGAGGAAACACTTATGGGATCTGGAATATGAAACAGGGTTGCAACAGTGATTGGAAAGAGAAGTAGGGGGTGCATCACAATGGTAATCAAATGGTAATGAGCAAGATAAGAGGGAGGTGGTTTGTGGTGCCTGTTGATTGTCTTAAAGTTGGTGTAGGGGAAGATTGTAGAAGGTTGTAGAAATGAGCTTAAATCAACAAGATCTAAAGAAGGAGAAAGGAAATTTGAAGAATCAAGATGAGTAGTATCGGAAGAAGTGGAATTGGTAGTTGAGAGTGAAAGGGAGATAGGTGTAGGTGAAGGACAAAGAGGTGTAAGTGAAGGATTAGTATCAAAGAAGCAAAAGAAGAGGTGGGGTGGTGAGTGGTGACCAAAGGAAGAAGAAGAGGAAGATTCAAGTTTGAAATGTAGACGGTATGAAAAGTGTCTCTCATGAAAGACAATATGTGTGGACTCTGTAGACAAGGATTTTATTATTGGTAATATCAAACATTTTGTAACCTTTGTGACTTACTGAGTAGCCTATGATAACACAACTACACAATGCTATGCACTAAGGTCAAACTCAGACCTTTGAACCTTGGACGTAGAAATGTAACACAAACACCCTAAAGTTCCGAGATGATCAAGATTAAGTGAAGTTTTGAAAAGTTTGTGATAAGGGTTAAGCTGTTTGAGACTCCTTAGAGGCATTCTATTTTATTCAAGGACCACCACATAGTACCCAATCACCCACATTCACACCCAAAATCTGGCTGGAATTTGTGAGATATGAGTAGAAAGATAGAGCCCTAGTCTCCTATACATGCCTATGTATTAACAACCCCATTTGTCGTGTCCCTGGTTTGATGAGTAATACCTTTAGCAAGATAAATAGACTTCGTGTCAATCTTCACAAAGCTCACATGCATTATCTGACCTGATGCATTCAATTTTGGAAGTAAACTGTGTTTCTACATAAGCACCAGAGTGAACAAGGTTTACTCGGAGTAATCATGAACTATAGTCAGAAATTGGTTAGAACCAGTATGAGTCTTGGTGTTTTAAGGAACCTCTATATGTATTAAAGCAAAAGGAGCAGCACTCGGTATACTAATGACCTGGTTTGTTAGGCATTGGACAAATTCGGCAAATAGATTCTATGGAACAAGTCACAGCACATAGAGGTTGAATAAACTTCATTTGATGAAAGGGTAAGTAGCCTAACATGAGATGCCACAACTTGGCTTCCTTACCACTTGCCAAACAAACCTTATTCAGAGAAAAATTCTTGCGTGACACAGGAGCTAAGTGAGATGCAATATTATGTAAGCCTTCTTGCCAATTACCAAGAAGAATCTTGAAGCACCTTTCAATGCTGTGGCCTGGAACCTACCTTACAGAATAGTGAGAACCAAGTCTCTTGTTCCCAGCTAGGTTGTTATTGTGGTGGTGAAAATTTCCAAAACCACCATTGTTTAAATTTCCTTTTATCAACGGCAAAAGCCGTAAACTTAGAGTTGAAAGCTGTGATAACTATTTGTGTCTCTCCGCCTGAGAACATTGCCTTTGATGGAGAGTGTTGTTCAATTAATTTCGTCATGAACTGCAGCATTCTTTTATCCCGTTCCCTCTGTAAAACTCTCTTTGTTAAGTTGCAAAAATAGACGTTGCAAGTGCAGGAAGGGAGTGTATGAGAGTCATCAAGCCATCCCTTAGAGTTTTAATTTGGGTATAAAACTGAGCTATATTTTGTGATCCTTGAGTGATCTAAGATAGCTTTTTTCTTCAGGGAATATACTTGAGTCATAGAAGGATAACCAAACCTATCTTCTAGGTCTTAAAAATGTCCCTACTAGACTTGAGAAACAAAACACTCTTTGCAATAAAATCATTCAGATTGAACAGAAGCCAAGAAGAGACAAGGTCATTACATGTTTCCAAAGCCTAACTTGGTAGATGTAATAGCAGTAGGTTTAGAAACAGTTCCATCCACAAAACCTAATTTGTTTTTAGCAGAGAGAGCAAGCATCGTTGAACGTTTCCAAATATTAAAACCATCACAATGAAACTTTACAGGTACAAGCTGGAGACCTGGAGTTGAATTAGTTTCAGTTTATCTAGTATACAGTTGAAGGATCTGAGTAGGATGGAGTGTAGGTCTGAGATTTTTTATAGATGCAGGCGTGATTTCAAGTATATAAGAGAAAATTTAGGAAGTTCAAAAGATCTTAATGCAGAATTATGGAAGTGAATTTGATTCAGGCCTTTTACCAAACACCTAGAACGCAGATACAGAATTTTGAGAATTCAAGCAGCAGAATTCAACAAAGAAGATAATCTAAGAAACAGCTTCAAAGAGATGAAGTGATCATAGAATTTCAGAAGAAAATATTTCTCGAGATTAGAAATAGACCTGATTCGGAAATGAGAATTTCGTACAAAATTCTCCAAAGAATGGAAGATAAATCACTGCTACTGACGTTTCGGTGAAAGTCAGATGATCATTATTTTCTTCAACAGAATTTAAGAGCAGGATCAGATTCTCTGATACCGACAGTTTCAGTAGTAGCAACAGAGGAAGAGAGAGAGAAAGGTGGAGAGAGAAATAACTTTTGTCGCATTATTACTTTTGTGTTGAATGAATACAATCTAGGCTATATATATACATGAGCTAAAGAGAAAGATTCTAATGACATCTGTACAAAGAAAAGGTGTAACAAAACACTAACAATCTGTAAGTAACTCGTCTATCTTGAACTAACTCCTAAGTCGTAAGTCCAATAATCATATCATTGTGTATAATCTGTTTTCGGTAATGATGATATACTGATGTGTTGTATAAATCATCTTATGAACCTACAAGCATGTAGATATGATTCACACTACTACGTGTTCCATTCTCAAAGCGAAATGATGTGTGTTGATGAGTCGTGCTTTATGTGTGTGTTGCTGAAGACATTCACTACTAATCGCGATCTTAAGTTTTGAACTGAAATAGAATCTGGTTAACGCATCATCTGCTAATTTGGCCATAGTCTTTTACCTAAGAAGCTTTTCTGACTGTGCTATATTTTTCTTTTTCTCTTAATGCAGTTCTTTGATCGTCCTGGAGGGTGTAAGTTTGGGAAAGCTTGTAAATTCAATCACAGCAGAAAATCCAACCCTACCTCGAAGCTTAACTTTATGGGTTTGCCGATTCGTCTGGTACTAAAAAAAAAGAATTTCATCGTCTTGGTTGAAATCTTCTTTGGCTACTAGATTTTTGTTATGGTGATTGATTGACCTCTTATACTTCGATTACCATGTACTGTGTTTCTGTAGGAGAACTTTGCCTCATCAAAATTTGTTCACTTGTCCAATGTTGTTCATATAATTTGTAACGCGTTATGGTTTCGCAGGGAGAAAGAGAGTGCCCTTTTTACATGCGTAATGGCTCGTGCAAATTTGGAGCAAATTGTAGGTTTAACCATCCTGATCCTACATCTACTGGAAGACCTGATGCCTTGCCCAGGTATGGCAACGGAGGATCTGTCTTTTCACCTGATGCCTCACAATCAACTGCTGGACCCTGGTCTCCTCCTACCGCTCTAAATGAAAATCCACCTTATGTGCCTTTGATGTTTACATCAACTCATGGTGCTCCTGGGCAGACAGAATGGAAGGTTTACCAGGTAGGTTCAACCTAATTCATCTGTTATATAGGATACCTGTGCTGGAGACAAAAATGAACCCTTGGCAGTAGAGCTGCTTTGTCTGTTTGTTATGCTAAGTAAAACAAGTACTAAGAAATTTAGTGTATGATTCTCTTAGTGTATTAGTACTATGTTGTAGCATATCAGGCTGTGGGGTGACTGTTGGGATGCAGAAAGTAGGTTGTAAAGCTTATGGAGTTGCTTTAGAATTTGAATATTGCAGAAAGAAGAAGAAAATATGCGTCATATTGATACTTCGGATGACTTTTTTTATTTATTATTTTCTCTTAATTGGTTGTGACAATTGTCCTTTTTGTGATTTTCCCTGAACTTCCATGCATGTTAATCTTGGCAAGGCTCCACTTTATGCACCTGAGAGGAGTATGCACTTGCCACCAACGTATGCAATGAACACTCAGTTGCTGGAAAGGCCGGAGCAGATGCTGGGTGATGAATTTCCAGAAAGACCCGGTCAACCTGAATGCAGTTACTTCTTAAAAACTGGCAACTGTAAATACAGAGCTGCATGTAAATTTAGTCATCCCAAGAGTGCAAGGGCTCAGTCACCTGCGTGCCTTCTCAGTGACTTGGGTTTGCCCCTAAGACCTGTAAGTTTATTATACTTCCTCAGCCTTTTTGATTCTGGTGGCTGCTTCCTATACTATATCTTTTTTTATTTATATTTGTGTCAACAGATCAAGACCTGCTAAATATTGCTTGATGATTATAAAGTAATGTCAAATGTAATGTAACAAAATTTTCCTCCATACAAGATGCGGCAATCATGTTGATGAATGCTGTGGAGGTTATCATCCCCCCACCCCTACTCATCCATTAGGAAGAACAAAATGATAAAAAAGATTGAAGATAAATGAGAAAAATTTAAGAGAAAATTGAATGTTTCAAATGAGTGGAAATGGTTTCTGATGAATTGAGTTATTTATACTGACTTTGTATCTTCTGTAGTTAGAAAAGGAAAAATTAATCTACACTAAGCATTTTCCCACCAGAAGTTTCAGTTAGGTTTTCTGGTGCATGAATGGAGTACATTGCTTTATTAAGTCATGACACCACATATGAAAACTGAAATATACAAGTTGAATGTTCAGTTATGGGTTTCAATTTTTGCTTTATTTCGATTTTCTTCTTGCACAGTTTTATTTATTTTTATATTTTGACATAAAAGAATAAATATGGACAAATGGAAATGTCTGTTTCAAATTACTCCATATACAAGAAACTTGATTCCATTGAACTAAGACAGAAAAGTGCTAGTTTGATCATATGTCTATAGATGTAATGTTTTGCATCTTTGTTATGTTCATTTCTAATGTTGGCAATTTCTTTGATTGACTGTTTGAGCATTCAGGGTGAGAATGTTTGCAGCTATTATAGTCGATATGGTATTTGCAAGTTTGGGCCTGCATGTAAATATGACCATCCAATAAACTTTGCCCACCAACCAGATTTGACTGTCTCTGTAGTTGATCAGACTCCAGTTTTAAGGGACGCCATGGTCAACAACCAGGCTATGTTAGCTGGTAGCTGAATCTTGAATATGTACATTGGTAATAAGCAAAATGGCTCGCAACGAACCATGGTTCAGGGCGGAAGGAATTTTGAGTGAGCTTTTTCTGCTGTAAGGAACTCGTTGAAGTTGATTGGAAGGCTTTCTAATCAAATTGTTTCTACAAGCTGTCCAAGATTACAATATGTAAATTATCAACTGAATAGTTCCCATGTTTGCAACTTCATCTTGTACGTTAGCTGTTTGGTTTGCTAGGACGAATGAACTCGTGATTCGTAAGGAGTTGCAATTTCACTGTGAGTCTGTGAGTTCTATTTTTTAGGAAGTGTAAAAACCTGTTTAGTTCGACTATAAGGATTAGGGAGTGGAACTTTGAGAAATTCCTTGAGAAGAAGTTCTATCTTTGTCTGACTAATTTGTCATGTCAATTTTGACCGCCTTTTCAATAATTTATAGCTTATAGATTACTACCTTATCATACCTAACATTTTTTTACCTTTTACTAATTGAAATAAATAATTGAGCTCAAACATGCTAAAGAATTGAACTAAATTCGTAGTATCGGTTTTTGAGCAAATACCTCCTCCCATTTAGTTTTGTCTCCGCTGTAGGGATTTGGAGAATCGGTCATAAGATACCCTTTGAGGGCAACTCCAGGGCTAAGAGAGTGTGCTTGGTTGGAATTGGATGCATTCATCTGGCATCTCCGACTCTACTTATTTTCAACTACATGAAGCATCTAGATTAATATGCCCCTCCTCGTCTTGGGGTGCTTAGGTGTCCACCGTTACCCTTTTCTTGTTTGTACCTTACCCTTAACTTTAAGGTTATACCAGGTTTTGCTGAATGTCGATGGAAGGATCATATCAATGTACTAGGCTACGAAAACGGGTAATTTTGGGGCAAGTTTCAATTCCGAGCCCCTTGACGTGGCCGGGGCGTGAGTAATAGGCTACGAAAACGGGTAAATCGAGATATTTTCAAGCAGAGTGATTTTTTTCGGCGAGGCCTTACCAGGGGGTCCTAATAAAGCTACTGCAAATTTTAGGGGGTTTCTTGCCTTTCCTGCATTGCCTCGAAATGACCTCTCGAGCCATTTCTTGTTTTTGGTCGGAATTACCGGGATGGTTACGGAAGGCATACAGTTCCCTGTTTTCGGGTAAATTCAGGTTTCAAAGGGTCTCATATGACCCTAGGAGGCCCTAAAAAAATTTGGGGCAAGTTTTGATTCTGGGCCCCGGGACATGGCCGGGTGTGATAGGCTACGAAAACGGGTAATTCAGGACATTTTCGGGCAAGGTGATTTTTTTTGTCGGGGGCCTTCCCCGGGGTCCCAATAGGGCAACTGAAAATGTGGTTTCTGGCCCTATAGTGCTTTGAAATGTCCTCTCGAACCGTATCTGGTCAGAATTACCGCGATAATTGCGGAAGGCATCAGGTGTCCTGTTTTCCGGCAAGTTAAGGTTCCAAAGGGTCTCATATGACACTCGAAGGCCCGAAAAAAAATTGGGCAAGTTTCGATTCCGGGGCCTGCGACATGTCCGGGGCGTGAGAAGTAATCCACGAAAATGGATAAATCGGACAATTTCGAGCAGGGTGATTTTTTTGACGTGGGCCTTCCCGGGGGTCCCAATGAGGAAACTGCAAATTTTGGTGGACTTCTAGCACCTGCATTGCCTCGAAATGGCCTCTCTAGTCGTTTATCGGTATTGGTCGGAATTAAGAGATAGGATTGAAAGGCATCCAGTGCCTAGTGTTGGGGCAATTTAAGGTTTCGAAGAACCTCATACGGCCAAAGGAGGCCCTCCAAAACTTGCATTATCCCTATTGGGACCCCCCGAGAAGGCCCCCGTCAAAAAAAATCACTCTGCTTGAAATTGTCCGATTTACCTGTTTTCGTGGACTATTACTCACGCCCCGGGGTCAGGAACCGAAACCTGCCCTAAATTTTTTTAAGGCCTCCTTGGGCCGTATGAGGCCCTTCGGAACCTTAACTTGCCCTAAAACTGGGCACCGGATGTCTTCAAATCCCATCTTCGTAATTCCGACCAATACCGATAAACGACTAAAGAGGCCATTTCGAGGCAATGCAGGGCCAGCAGCCCCCCCAAAATTTGCAATATCCCTATTGGGACCCTCGAGAAGGCCCCCGTCAAAAAAAAATCACCCTGCTTGAAATTGTCCGATTTACCCGTTTTCGTGGACTATTACTCACGCCCCGGCCACATCCAGGGGCCCGGAACCGAAATTTGCCCTAAATTTTTTTAGGGCCTCCTTGGGCCGTATGAGGCCCTTCGGAACCTTAACTTGCCCCAAAATTGGGCATCGGATGTCTTCCAATCCCATCTCCCTAATTCCGACCAATACCGATAAACGACTAAAGAGGCCATTTCGAGGCAATGCAAAGGCCAGAAGCCCCCCAAAACTTGTAGTATCCCTATTTAGACCACCGGAAAGACCTACGTCCAAAAAATCACCCTGCCCGAAAATATTCCGATTTACTCGTTTTCGTGGACAATACGCCCCGGCCACGTCCAGGGGCCATGAGACGGATCTTGCCCAAAAAAAGTTTTGGGCCTCCTTGGGCCATATGAAGCCCTTTGGAATCTTAACATGCCCAAAAACGGGCACCGGATGTCTTCTAATCCAACCTCCGTAATTCTAACCAATACCGATAACCGACTCGGGAGGCCATTTAGAGGCCCTTTTGGGGCTTGAAGCCCCCCAAAATTTACATTGACCCTATTAGGACCCCCGGGAAGGCACCCGTCAAAAAAAATCACCCTACCCGAAAATGTTCCTATTTACCTGTTTTCGTGGACTATTACTCACGCCTCGGCAACGTCTGGGGGCCCGGAGTCGGATCTTGCCCTAGATTTTTTTTGGGCCTCCTTGGGCCATATGAGACCGTTTGGAATCTTAACATGCCCCAAAATCGGGCACCGGATGCCTTCTAATCCAACCTCCGTAATTCCGACCAATACCGATAACCGACTCGGGAGGCCATTTAGAGGCCCTTTTGGGGCTTGAAGCCCCCCAAAATTTACAGAGACCCTATTGGGACCCCCGGGAAGGCACTTGTCAAAAAAAATCACCTTGCCCGTAAATGTTCCGATTTAACGATTTTCGTAGACTATTACTCACGCTCCGTCCAAGTCCAGGGGCCCGGAGTCGGATCTTGCCCAAAAAAAATTTTGGGCCACCTTGGGCCATATGAGGCCGTTTGGAATCTTAACATGCCTCAAAATTGGGCACCGGATGCCTTCTAATCCAACCTCCTTAATTCCGACCAATACTGATAACCGACTCAGGAGGCCATTTAGAGGCCCTTTTGGGGCTTGAAGCCCCCCAAAATTTACGTTGACCCTATTGGGACCCCCGGGAAGGCACCCGTCAAAAAAAAAACAACCGTGCCCGAAAATGCTCTGATTTACCGGTTTTCGTAGACTATTACTCACGCCTCGGCCACGTCCCGGGACCCGGACTCCGATCTTGCCTAATTTTTTTTTTGGGCCTCCTTGGGCCCTATGAGGCCTTTGGAATCTTACATGCCCAAAAACCAGGCACCGGATGCCTTCCAATCCCACCTCCGTAATTCCGAACAATACCGATAACCGACTCGGGTGGCCATTTAGAGGCCCTTTTGGGGCTTGAAGCCCCCCAAAATTTACAGAGACCCTATTGGGACCCCCGGGAAGGTACCTGTCAAAAAAAAACCCTGCCCGAAAATGTTCCGATTTACCCATTTTCGTGGTCTATTACTCACGCTCCGGTCAGGTCCCTGGGGTCGGAGTCGGATTTTGCCCAAAAAATTTTTTGGGCCTCCTTGGGCCCTATGAAGCCCTTTGGAACCTTACCATGTCCCAAAACCGGGCATCAGATGCCTTCCAATCCCACCTCCGTAATTCCGACCAATACCGATAACCGACTCGGGAGGCCATTTAGAGGCCGTTTTGGGGCTTGAAGCCCCCCAAAATTTACAGTGACCCTATAGGGACCCCCGAGAAGGCACCCGTCAAAAAAAAAACCCTGCCCGAAAATGTTCCGATTTACCCATTTTCGTGATCTATTACTCACGCTCCGGTCAGGTCCCTGGGGTCGGAGTCGGATTTTGCCCAAAAATTTTTTGGGCCTCCTTGGGCCCTATGAAGCCCTTTGGAACCTTAACATGCCCCAAAACCGGGCATCAGATGCCTTCCAATCCCACCTCCGCAATTACGACCAATACCGATAACCGACTCGGGAGGCCATTTAGAGGCCGTTTTGGGGCTTGAAGCCCCCCAAAATTTACAGTGACCCTATTGGGACCCCCGGGAAGGCACCCGTCAAAAAAACCACCCTGCCTGAAAATGTTCTGATTTAACGGTTTTCGTGGACTATTATTCACGCCCAGACCACGTCCAGGGGCCCGGAGTCGTATCTTGACCATAATTTTTTTTGGGCCTCCTTGGGCCATATGAGGCCCTTTGGAACATTAACATGCCCCAAAACTGGGAACTGGTTGCCTTCTAATCTAACCTCCGTAATTCCGACCAATAACGATAACCGACTCGGGAGGCCATTTAGAGGCGCTTTTGGGCCTTGAAGCCCCCCAAAATTGATAGTGAACCTATAAGGACCCCCGGGAAGTCACCCGTCAAAAAAAATCACCCTGCTCGAAAATGTTCTGATTTACCGGTTTTCGTGGACTATTACTCACGCCCCGGCCACGTCCCGGGGCCCGGAATAAGATCATGCCCAAAATATTTTTAGGGTCTCCTTGCGCCATATGGGGCCCTTTGGAACCTTAACATGCCCCAAAGTCTTGCATCGGATGCCTTCCAATCCCACCTCCGTAATTCTAACAAATACAGATAACCGACTCGGGAGGCCATTTAGAGGCCCTTTTAGGGCTTGAAACCCCCAAAAATTTACAGTGACCTATTGGGACCCCCGGGAAGGCACCCGTCAAAAAAAATCACCCTGCTTGAAAATATTCCAATTTACCCGTTTTCGTGGTCTATTACTCACGACCCGGCCACGTCTTGGGCCCCGGAGTCGGATCTTGCCCAAAATTTTTTTGGGCCTCCTTGGGCCATATGAGGCCCTTTGGAACCTTAACATGCCCCATAAACCGGGCACCGGATGCCTTCTAATCCCACGTCCGTAATTCCGACCAATACCAATAACCGACTCGGGAGGCCATTTAGAGGCCCTTTTGGGGCTTGAAGCCCACCAAAATCTACAGAGACCCTATTAGGGCCCCCGAGAAAGGCACCCATCAAAAAAAATCAACCTGCCAGAAAATGTTACGATTTACCCGTTTTCGTGGACTATTACTCACGCCCCGGCCACGTCCGGGGGCCCGAAATTGGATCTTGCCCAAAATAATTTTTGGGTCTCCTTGGTCCATATGAGGCCCTTTGGTACCTTAACATCCCCCAAAACCGGGCGCCAGATGCATTCTAATCTAACCTCCGTAATTTCGACCAATACCGATAACTGACTCGGCAGGCCATTTAGAGGCGCTTTTGGGCCTTGAAGCCCCCCAAAATTTACAGGGACCCTATTGGGACCCTCGTGAAGGCACCCGTCAAAAAAAACTACCCTGCCCGAAAATGTTCTGATTTACCGGTATTCGTGGACTATTACTCACGCCTCGGCCACGTCCCGGGGCCCGGAGTCGGATCTTGCCCAAAAAAATTTTTGGGCCTCCTTGTGCCATATAAGGCCCTTTGGAACCTTAACATGCCCATAAACCGGGCACCGGATGCCTTCTAATCTCATCTCCGTAATTCCGACTAATACCGATAACCGACTCGGGAGGCCATTTAGAGGCCCTTTTGGGGCTTGATGCCCACCAAAATTTACAGAGACCCTATTAGGACCCCCGGGAAGGCACCCATCAAAAAAAATCACCCTGCCCGAAAATATTCCGATTTACCCGTTTTCGTGGACAATACGCCCTGGCCACGTCCGAGGGCCAGAGACGGATCTTGCCAAAAAAAAATTTTGGGCCTCCTTGGGCCATATGAGGCCCTTTGGAACCTTAAGCTGCCCCAAAATCGGGCACCGGATGCCTTCTAATCCCACCTCCGTAATTCCGACCAATACTGATAACCGACTCGGAAGTACATTTAGAGGCGCTTTTGGGGCTTGAAGCCCCCCAAAATTTACCGTGACCCTATTAGACCCCCGGGAAGGCACCCGTCAAAAAAAACCACCCTGCCCGAAAATATTATAATTTACCGGCTTTCGTAGACTATTACTCACGTCTTGTGGACCGGAGTCTACTCGGGAGGCCATTTAGAGGCCTTTTTGGGGCTTGAAGCCCCCCAAAATTTACAGTGACCCTATTGGGACCCCCGAGAAGGCACCTGTCAAAAAAAACCACCCTGCCCGAAAATACTCTGATTTACCGGTTTTCGTAGACTATTACTCACGCCACGGCCACGTCCCGGGGCCCGGAGTCGGATCTTGACCAAAAAAATTTTTGGGCCTCCTTGGGCCATATGGGGTCCTTTGGAACCTTAAAATCCCCCAAAATTGGGCCCCGGATGCCTTCTAATCCCACCTCCGTAATTCCGACCAATACTGATAACCGACTCGGGAGGGCATTTAGAGGCCCTTTTGGGGCTTGAAGCCCCCCAAAATTTACAGAGACCCTATTGGGACCCTTAGGAAGGAACCTGTCAAAAAACATCACCCTGCCCGAAAATGTTCTGATTTACTGGTTTTCGTGGACCTGCGGCCAAGTCCTAGGGCCCGGAGTCGGATCATGCCCAAAATTTTTTAGGGCCTCCTTGGGCCATATGGGGCATTTTGGAACCTTAACATGCCCCAAAATCGGGCACCGGATGCCTTCAAATCCCACCTCCGTAATTCCGACCAATACCGATAATCGACTCGGGAGGCCATTTAGAGGCCCTTTGTGGCTTGAAGCCCGTTAAAATTTACAGAGACCCTATTGGGACCCCCGGGAAGGCATCTGTCAAAAAAACACCCTGCCCGAAAATGTTCCGATTTACCCGTTTTCGTGGACTATTACGCACGCCCCGAACACGTCCCGTTGCCCGAAGTCGGATCTTGCCCAAAAATTTTTTATGGCCTCCTTGGAACATATGAGGCTCTTGGGAACCTTAACATGCCCCAAAACCGGGCACCGGATGCCTTCTAATCCCACCTCCGTAATTCCGACCAATACCGATAACTGACTCTAGAGACCATTTAGAGGCCCTTTTGGGGCTTGAAGCCCCCCAAAATTTACAGTGACCCTATCGGGACCCCTGGGAAAGCCCCCGTAAAAAAAAATCACCCTGCCCGAAAATGTTCCGATTTACCGGTTTTACAGTTAATTGAATCAACCCAGTTAAAAAGAGAAAAAGAACTCTGTCTTTTGCAAATCACATAAGAAGATATCCTTCTTTTTCATTCCTAGTGCTGGACCGATCGATATACCAATACTCCCCGGCCACGTCCCGGGGCCTGGAGTAGGATCTTGCCCAAAAAAATTTTACGGCCTCCTTGGGACTTATGAGGCCCTTGGGAACCTTAACATGCCCAAAAACCGGGCACCGGATGCCTTCCAATCCCACCTCCGTAATTCCGACCAATACTGATAACTGACTCGGGAGGCCATTTATAGGCCCTTTTGTGGCTTGAAGCCTCCCAAAATTTACAGAGACCCTATTGGGACCCCCGGAAAGGCACCCGTAACAAAAAATCACCCTGTCAGAAAATGTTCCTATTTACCAGTTTTCTCGGACTATTACTCACGCCCTGGCCACATCCCGGGGCCCGGAGTCGGATCTTGCCCAAAAAATTTTTAGGGCCTCCTTGGGCCATATGAGGCCCTTTGGTACCTTAAAATGCCCCAAAACCAGGCACCGGATGCCGTCCAATCCCACCTCCGTAATTGTGACCAATACCGATAACTTACTTGGGAGGCCATTTAGAGGCCCTTTTGTGGCTTGAAACCCCCCAAAATTTACGGAGACCCTATTGGGACCCCCGTGAAGGCACCCGTCAAAAAAAAATCACGCTGCCTAAAAAATGTTCCAATTTACCCGTTTTCGTGGACTATTACTCACGCCCCGGCCACGTCCTGGGGCCCAGAGTCGGATCTTGCCCAAAAATTTTTAAGCAAATCGTGTCGTGCACTAAGAGAGTGTTGCAGATGGTTGGAACATGAGGTACTTGAAGGTAGATTGGTAAAACAAGCAATGAGAAGATGGACTATGGGAATATGGAGGTCCTTGGAGAGGTTCTGAGCTAAAAAAGGTCACGGGCCCAAAAAGCCTTTGAAGGTCCATTTTTGTGGGCTTTGTAAGCACATTTGTCGCACATGTCTGTGTTCAAAACTCGAATTTATGCCTCTTAGGGCTGTATTCGATCAAAAGAGCCCCCGTGAAAACATGCTTAGAACTGGAGACATTCTAAGCCAAGTGGGTCTGCCAAAAAATATATAAAAAAGAGAAACGAGAAGGCATCTTAACGCTAATTAAACGCCCTTAGATGCCCGAGATTCACTTCGACATATAAGCCCCCCCTTAAAAAGCTCCCCGAGCCAAAAAAAAAATCTCAAGGCCTCGAAATGCCTTTGGAGTTTCGTTCTCGTGGGCTACAATACACGCCTCCGAGACATCTGAGGTGTCAAGTGACCCATAACTTCGTGGTGACCTAAACCGATAAATAGTAATAGGAACTCCCTTGGTTCTTTCGAGGCTAAAATAGATTATGTGACGTTCAATAATGACATCGGACGGTTGTAGAAAAATTAGGGGAAAACAATACAATCCCAAATTGACGTTTCAGACACCAAAATTGAAGGCTATAACTCATAGTTTACAGGTTTCCGACATTAGGAGGAAAATGTTTGAAAATAATGTGCGGGCCACACAAGTTTTTAGGGGGAATAAATGACATTTGAAGGTGTTAAATATCCCAAAAGTGTGTATTATAATACCAAATACAGCCTCCGAGGTTATTTTGAGACCATCCCAAGGTCCTCAAGATCCTCTGTCTTGAGTGGATGGTGAACATTACTTCACCTTAGTATGTCTTCTTGAAACTCCTTTTATATCCTTGTACATTGCCTTCGATGCCTCCTGCCCTCCTGGTGAGACAGGTGCCTCTCTTGGCCCACAAAATGCTTTCAAAGAGTCTCATAACTCAACCCCATGAGACTGCCAATAAGATTTCCCATGGGTGTTGATAACAACAGATAATTACCATCTCCGTAACAGTTTAATAGTAATTATTGCTTTTGCACGCCTTTCGAGGAAGCTATTTAAAGGTGTAAACGAACATATTTATGACTATAATTCAACATTAGTATATTATAATCCCATTCTTGTATTAAATTTATTTTGATTAATTTGCTCGTTTACACCCTTAAATCGTTTTCTTAAACTGCATATAAAAACAATTATTGCTATTAAACTGTTACGGAGGGTGTACATAAAAACAAGCCTTTTAGAAAGATAGCAGAAAAAACATCCTTTTATTGGGTTAGGTTGTGCATGAAAATCTATCTCTATATGAACCCCTATTCCATCTGATCCACGGCCAATTCATATCTTTGAGCACTAGAAACATATTGATGTAGGGCTGACGGCACAACAAGACACACCAAAATTTCAATGCTCATTAAACTGTACTTGTATTTCATATCTATATCTCTAGGCAATTTACAGAACCCCTTCATTCTTCCCTTCTCACAAAAAGAGCCCCAAAAACATATAAAAGAAGAAAGAATGAAAGTACATACATGTAATGACATCAAAACTACAAAAATGTTACAAAAGGATGCTAAGCTCATCAGCAAAAGCCATCGCCAGTCCTCTTTCAGTGTGTCTGAACACCATATCAGTCCTCAATGGGGAATTTTTAACTCAGCTTAGATGATTACGTTTCCAGGTGCCAGCAGAGCTTATTTCTTTTGTTCCTCAAATCTGGACATTGGCTTTATTTCCAGCAAGAATCTTTGAGATCTCAAGACCTCGACTAAAGGCTTGGTTGAAAAGAAGCCGAGACTGGAAAGTTGACATGAATGGGAACCAAGAAAGGATTGAAACAGGTGAAAAAATAATCATACCCATTCCGGCATCATACATTCTAGCAAACTCCCGCACCGAATCCCATAAACCTATGCTTCTTACCAGCTTCTTCCAAGTGATAGCAAGCTACACAAAAAGTAACGATAGAATTATGAAAAATAATAGTCCCAAAAAAAAAGAATAATGAAAATAAGAGTCCCAAAAAAAAGAATAATGAAAAATGAAAAGACGGAAGCCAGATGGAAAGTCACACAAAGGTCGTACACAAAAAGTGCATAAAATCTACACCGGAAATACCAAATGCAATCAACAGTCTCCATGCAAAAATTGCACTTCAGCAAGAATCATATGTACATTACGTTATATGTGAAAGAAAAAGCAGAACTTGATTCCCTGACATGTTTAGTATAGAACCTCTACGTTTACCATGAAAGAGAGGAAAAAGGGCGGAAAAAGAAGAAGAGAAAAGGAGTATAGCAGGACCCGAATTGGTCAGCAATATCAAACCCAGGATGATTTGCCCAATTTAATCAGGGCTATTTAAGATAAACATACATTTTCTCGCCAATTCCGTTGATAAAGCAGCTGCTTTGTGCAGCAGCATCGTCTTTGCTGTATAACAATCTTAAAACTATATTAAGTATTCTATGGGATTCAGCAAAGCTCAAAGTATATCATGATGCAACCTCTTTTTTGGTAGTATGAGTGCAGCAGGATATCCTCCAGTCACTAATGGCTCATGGATCATGGACAGAGTCTCCGGTTCAAGCTATTTTGACACCTATAGCTTTCTTAAGTTTTGTTCTCTTCGTTTATTTTCTCATGTTCACTTCTGCTGTTTGAGTGTGGTTGAGAGTGCGTGCATAGTGTCCCCCTCTGTTTCTTGTTCTTCATATTCAGCTTCTCTAAAGTCTAAAGTCCCATTTTACCACAAGGTAGATAATTCTTCTGAGATCTATTTTGGAGAATCATACTAATAGCTTGAGGAAAATGCTTTATGTCTTTTTCTATGGCAGCCTCTTTTTTGGTAGTATGAGTGCAGCTGGATATCCTCCAGAGTCACTAATGGCTCATGGAATCAGTCTCTAAGCTCTTTTGACACCTATAGGTTTCTTGATATTTGTTCTCCTCATTTAGTTGCTCAAGTTTACTTCAGTTGTTTGAGGGTGCTTGTGCTTGTGCTTGTGCTTGTGCAAGTGCTTGCATAATTTCCCCCCTCTTTGTTTTCTTGTTCTTCATATTTAATTTCCTAAAGTTCCATCTTATCACGAGGTATATAATTCTGCTGAGATCTATTTTGGCGAACCGTACTAATGGCTTGAGGAAAAATCTATACTTCACATTTTCAGGGAGATGGATGTAAGTTTCAATTTAAAAGACATTAATACTTGTTTTTTGCTCTTACTAGTAAACATTATATCCTTAATTTCAGTGTCATAGAATCTTACACAGAGAATCCCCCATCCAGTTGCAATAAAAGCGAGAACACAAGCCAACAAATCCGGTATTGTTAGATCAGTGAGGATGATAACTAGAGTCATGGCTGCCACAAGTCCCAAGGCAGTGACACCCTGAAAAAAACGCATCCACAACTGGAATCCAGCATACTTTTTGGGACTGAAACTGAATATCTGCAGAACATAAATAAATAAGTTTCGCCAGGAAAATTGAAATAGAGAAAATTAAGTAAAAGATAAGAATGAAATCAAACCTTAAATATAACAACAATGACCGCTAGAACAATCCAGGAGAAGCCATACAACTGGATGCAGAACAGCAATGATCAGGATGATAGAAGATACATATTTCATCAGGATTAAGCATACAATAAAACCTAATTGAAAACAGAATGTAACCCTATTGTAGACATGCAATACAATGATATCACACTTCACTTGGTATGCCAGTCCATTGGACTTTTAGGCACGATTACTAAGAGAAGCAACAACAAATCAAAATCCAGTGCTGCAAAAGGAGGATAAGTTACCAAGATCTGGATCACTTACTGATGTGATGATTAGGGGCTCATTACGCATAATCTTTGACGTCGAAGAGAAGAAACAAAGAAACTTTGGGTTCAGATTGGTAATTAAATCGAGATAATAATGTGAGCTCCAGTCATCAAAACTAATACTTCATAAATCAAAGGCAACTAAAAACAAACAGAGGCCTTATACGAGATTATGTGGTAAAATCGTTGCTTCCCAGCATTCCCTGGTTGTATCCTTTCACAAAAAAAGAATATAACCCTCCTCCCCCCTGCCAATTCCCAATATGTTGCTTAAAATTTACTTAAAAAAACTGGAACAAACGGCAAAGAGAGTTGGAGATTGGGCCACTAGTTCAGATTTGATATGACAATCATTACTCATAAGAATAGGAAATAACTCAGTCCAAGGCATGATCCACCGATCACCATCTAGCTCATATGCAGGTTCTAAAAACAGTGGAAAAAAAAGGGAAGTTGACAGGGAAAATATGATCTATAAGAAACTAACCGCTAGTGATGTGTTTGATGGCAAAACATGAAGCTTGTAGACAATACCATACTGAAACATGAAAAACCTCAAGCTCAATATTGTTTCTAGAATACGACCCCTCCAAGTATGGATATGCATCTGCAGAAAATTTACCAATGTCAACAGAAAATTCAACAATGTTAACATATATGACGCCAAGGAATAAAAACGGCGGCCAAAAAAAGTATCATGCTCAATACATAGACAAAACAAGGTAACAAACAAGAATAGAACTCGATAAATCTGGGTTGCTGTCAATAAAATGAATTGGATGATGTTTATGAAACTTTCTATGAAAAATGCGACACAAAATGTAAAGATGAGTGCCCCAAAAGTGTTTAATTCATGTGAACCAGGACCTTCAGCACTCTGAACATTATACACACATCTTAGTTATAACAGGAACTTAAATTATTTTTGAGATAAGAAAAGGGAGTCGTCCCAACCTTGGGCTTCTATGGACAAGGGAAAGAGAATTCCATAGAGATTACAAGACATTTATGAAGCATTTCACTTTCAAGTCACCAAGGACCTTGATTTACATATCTTTATCAAACAAACCAAATCTCTCCCACCATTTTAAAACCAGTTAAGCAAGTGCTCACTGCTTACTCCTTCGCATGAAAGTATGAAACTATTAGGCAAATAGAAGTGCCTAGAAACACAATTTCTATGGGAAATATAAACCTTCAACACTTCAAAAGTTCCACCCAATAGCAAAATAATGTACAGATTTCAGCGAAATGGTGCCAACTGAAGACTCAAAGGAACATTTTGTAGAGCTGCTCATCATATTTTAACAAGTTGAAGTTTGTGGTATAGTAGTATTTATTTTCAGAAGTATCAAACTTATATTATGCATCAGCTGAAAGTACGGTACAAAGAAGATTTAGATAAGCAATCAAGAAAGTAAGGACAAGAATATACACTGACATTCGCAATGGACAGAGTGTGGTTTATGGTGAAACAAACCTGTTCTTCTTCCCACCAAGATTCCCAGCTATGTTCTCCTTTTATACCTACTCCACCTTTGTAGAGAAGCCAACTGACCCAGTCATCAAAATCTTCCACAGTTCTGATGAATACATTAGAAATGCTTCCAAATTAGAGATCTACATCATAACAAGTTCGGAAGTGAAATAATAAAAAGACTTGTTGGCTCTGAGGCCTATTTTTTGGACTCTGAAAAAGAAGGCATGCATATTGACATAGTGCAATGTATTTCCATATGAGGTGGCTACAGTCCATGACATAGTACAATGTATTTCCATATGAGGTGGCTTTAGTCCATGACAATTTTTGACCTAAGGTTTTAGATGCAGAATATATGAAAATTAAACACCAAATGAATGAAAGCAACTAACCAAATTTGGTACAATCAATGGACCTTAATTCACATCATCACATGCAGGTCTTTAGAATACTACACCACCAAAGTCGGAAACGCTCCCCAAGTTCCTTAATTATCCCCCACCCCTCCCCCCACCCCTTCCTCCCTTTATTTTTTAACCAAGCTCCGTATACATTTTTTTGCTCCAGAGCTTCCTCACTTTTTAGTACAGGCTACTAGTCCTAGAACTGCTTAGCTTACATTATGCCGAGCCTTTTCAAGGATACATAAGTTGGGCCAAACTCAAGCCAGTAGCTACCCTAGCATCAAAAACATATCTCAGTAACACTTACTTTTGCCATTCAAAGCCTGAAGGATTGAAAATATAAGGAGCAAAGAGCCAGGAGATAACAAGGAACCAACTGCTGAGTGTCAACAACACAAAAGAGACAGCACCACCCCTTGTGTAGCCATACGCAATGTAAACAGAGAGCAGCAACGCCACTTCAAGCCTGTAAAAAAAAGTGTATATGGTATTGGCTCATAAAAAATCACAAAATACATCCATACGCAGCCAAAACCAACAGTTTGTAGATTAGCAAGATGAATACTCACGCCTTAATGAAATGACTTCTAGAGTAAAGCCTGTAGTTCTCAGCAAACTTGATATGTTGGACAACAAATCCTCTACCAGTAGCCCTATACTGTTAACAGTAATTATCCAGAAAATAATCTAAAATTAGATGTAGTCAAACAGCAGAAAAGAAAGACTTATCTAAGTGGATACTGCGTATGCATAAGTGAAATCAGTTAGAAGCATAGGGTGATGTGAATTAAGGTATAGTAGTCAGCACAAGTGATATCAGTTAGAAGCATATACTTTAGCACCTCCATGCAAGATAGTACGGCCAAAGTAATGTGTCCTTGTTCCTAACGAGAATGTGAAGAAGACTGAACATAACTGCAGCTGCATTGTAATAAAGCTGAAAATAGCCTGCACATCAATCACCAATATAGCCAACTCAATTAGTGGAAACTGGCTGACCACTTAAACCTAACTACCAAAGTGAGAAAAGTAAATATAAAAGGCATTCTTAATTGGTACAAGACTTCTTATCAGAAATGACAAGTACCAAGACATTTCAAGAAACTTTGTACAGCAGAGGCTCCATTGATTGGACAGAAAACATCTTCGATGGAAAATGAATTTCCACGAAAACCATCTTCCAAAGAAAAACTCAGTTCTATCTTCATTTTCCTTTGTTTGGTTGCAAGGAAAGTAAAAATTTTCATTTGAGCCCATTATTCCTTTATTGATGGATGGGAAATGTGGCTGCCCTTGACTTATGAGGGAAAAAAGAGTTTTCGAGTTTCGACCCTTGGAAAATAAAATTTCATCCCATTAGTCTGAACTCTCTGACCCAAACCAAACCAAGGAAAGTGGGGAAAGTACTTATCCAAAAAACCACTTTTCTCCCAACCAAACACAGATAAGCCAGTAAACAAAAAGGGAAGCACAATCAGTTAAACCTTTAACAATCCAAGCTCTAGTATGAAACCCATTATCATGGGTACTGCTGTAAATACTCCAATTTGAACTAAGAATTGTGCATTTAAAACTGCATCCAATGCTGCACTTCCATAAATTCTTGCATCTCTCGCAATTCCTTCATCAAGTCCCGAGAATGCCTGTCAAAATACAAACATCAATTGATTCAAAACAATATTAGGCAACGAACAATGCAATACATTTTTATTGTTTTGCGTTGCTTAATTGACAAGAATGAAAGCACAATGCACTTCATACAAGTGTTCAAAGAAACTCCCTCAGTTCCTGTACTTCGTGAGTTGCTTTAATCTACTATATTTACAAGGAAGCATCAATAGATACTATTTCTTCGAATTAATTCAAAATTACGTGCCAATATCACCTTCATTGTCAACGCCTAAAGAGCTTAAATATATACAGCTACGAAAAAGTTACAAGGCATAGTTAATGGAGAACATCACAGATGCACCTGTAAGGCTCAATGTTGTGAGACAGCCCAAAATAGAAAGAAGTTCAAGAGTTATGATGCGATAACAATCAATCAAAATGCTTGGAGTTCTATCAAATTTGCATACCAACAAATTACTTGTATGCATTGCATACATAGAAAACAGTTCATGCTTTTCAAAAAGGTAAATTCTTCTATCTTGATCAACTTACCAGGTATACTCTTCCGTATAAGAAAATGTAAATAGTAAGAACTGTCATCTGCGTAATAAAAGAAAAACAATGGATTCAGATATATACACGAGCAATTGAGTGAAAACAACAAGTTGCATGCACATGCACAAGCATACATATATTGAGGCAAATATGTACATCATCTTAAAAAGTGCACATGCCAATAACAAAAAAAATTGTAATTTTAGATCCCTCGAGTCATTTTTTTGAGCTGCAAGTCCTTTTTCCTTCATTGAACTGAAGTTCATTTTTCATGACGCAGTCCATCTTTCTGTTAATTCCTTTTTTTGCAACGAGAGATCTTTATTTCAAAATTTTAAGTTGATATAATTTCAATGATCAATTTTTTATTTTATAAAGTAGATATCTGGATATAGAAAAAGGTGGGGGCCCGGGGGTGGGGGGTGGGGTGGGGTGGAGAGAGAGGAGCGAGAGACAGACACGAAAAAGATGTAGTTGAAATATTACCATCGTGCACACGTAATAACCCACAGTAGTAAAGTAGAAAGAAAGCATTCTGAAGAAGTCAAATAGCTGTCCAAGCCTGTACACGTCTCTACTGAGGACCTGCTCTCCATTTCCTCCAGCAACCTTACCCTCAAATAGAGCAATTTGGTTTAAGCCAACATCTCTTCCTTTACCAACCTATATAATGACAGCTGAATTAGCTCCTAGTGTAGTCTTCCTGGGAATCAGATTTACATTGACACTAAATAAATCTCACCTACAAAATGCTCGCCTTAAAACATAAAAGACAGTTTTGGAAGGAAAACAGCAAGCAGAAAATAGGGCAATATATTAAAAACAAACTTGGAAAAGTTCGCATCAAAACAGAGTAAAACAGAAACGATGACATTTAGTTTGGAAAGGAGAAAACAATGGTACATAACAAAAAAGTTACTACTCAGCAAGAACCTGTATGTACTCATGGTGTGTGATATTTCCTTGCCGTAGAGTGGAGTTGAAACCTGCAATATTTTAAGGACACCACCGGAATATAAAAATACATATAATAGCATATTTTCTTTCTTTTCTTTTTTTTTTGGGGAGGGGGGGTACATAGAGGTTTAAAAAGCAAGATCATCAAAAACAATGTGAATTGTGAAGTTTCAACAATCAAAGTATATACTTGATGGATCTTGTAGTTTAAATCAAAGACATTTAGGAAATAGTAGGAGTCATAAGGATTTCCCTTCAGCAGGAGAAGACTCCTCAAACTGCATAGTACTCCCATTTAGAGAAAATGAGTTGGGAAGTTTGCTTTGGAGAGTGGAATTGAGGAAGGCATGAGAGTGAAGGAAGCTGGACAAAAATTGTTTGAAATTTCATCGTACCTCCCAAAGTCCCAAGTGACTAATATTGTTGGACAAAATCTCAAGGCTTTAAAAGCAACTTTTAAATCACAGAGAGGCATGTCTATCATAGTTATCAAAGTTAAGTACTGGTTGATCAAAAGATGAAGACGTATACTCTAGCACTGCCAAACGTCGATTAAGACTTCGACAGATATTACCATCACTTGGATAAAATTTAATTTGGCAGTGCTAGAGTATATGTCTTCATCTTTTGATCAACCAGTACTTGACTTCACTTTGATAACTATGATAGACATGCCTCTCTGTGATTTAACATAAAAGTAATGAATTTTTCTTAATTTCGCCGAAGAGACTCTTATCTATTTAGGCCATGTTTGGTTCAACTAGTGGAATGGAAAGGAATGGAAACAAAATACTAGAGTGGAATGGAAACAAGAATCATTAATTTTGGAACTTGTTTGGTTAACCCAATTGATGGAATGGAATCATCATTTATGTATAAAGAAAAACTAAATAAAAACAAAACAACACCTCCCAAATTCCGCCCCATCTCTCTCCTCCCTACCAAGCTCCTCACTCCTCCCAAAATTAAAGAAATTCCAGCAAATAATGTGAAGTTTGAGGGCTGAGCTTATCCAAACCATGGTTCGAAAATACGGGAACGGTTTCGAATACGGAAACGGTTCGGGTTTCGGTGTAATGGAACGGATACGTTCGTCGCACACCGCAATACGGTTGTCGCAGCAGAGATTATTTTTTAAAGCCTTTTTTGGTGTCTTTAATGATTTTTCCTCAAAAATTCATATGATAATATGATCATAAATTGAAATTGAGCAATACTTAATATACACTTTAATAATTCTGCAATATTAACTAGTATTATATGTTAATCTAATACTACTTTCCTATTTTGTTAAACAACACAGAGAGCCAGAGACATACTACCTTTTGGATTTATTGTATTAAAATTCATTAATTAATTAAGTTAGCATAGTTAACATACTCTTTAATTGAATTACAAAAATTAAAACAAAAAATGTACAAAATTAACTTGGCATTATAGTTAAACATTAGACCCATTATATTAATAATTAATACTCTCTAACATTGTTAACATAGTTACAAAACTTCAAAACAAAAATTAAAACAAATTAAATATTAGAGTATTAAAAACACTGATATGTATTACTATTAGTCACATGCACTTCTTTTTCCCTCTCTCTCTCACTACACGAGTACAACTGGGCAGGAAAAAAAAAGTAAATGAAAAAAAGGAAGATGAACCCCATCACGTGATAAAATAAGGAAGTATGACTATATGAGGACAAAATAGGAAAAAAAAAGTACAAAATAGAGTGAATCACGTGAATAAAGAAAGGAGAGAGAAAAGGCATCAATCAACTCTTTCCTTTCTTCTTCCTTCTTTCTTTGTTTTCTCTTCTAATCATCCATGGCGGTAGTCGGAAAAGACGATCAGGAGCTCCGATGAAGACGGTTCGGGAACGGCAACGATCTGATGCGGAAAATGCGGGGCGAACCGTGTTGTCACGGGTCAATGCGGCCGATACGGCCAAAAAAACGGGGTTAACCCAGCGTACTGAACCGAACAAAAATGGTTCGGTAAACTTGAAAACCGTTCCAAAACAGCCGAATCGGAGTGAATTAAGCTTAATGCTTGATTGATTAGATTAGGAGTAACCTAAGAGAATTAAACTAATTGTGAGTTCAGGAGTGTTCCGCAATTTGTTTCTCTTTTTCATCGCTTTTACTCATCAGAACTTCAAGAAAAATTAACAGATCCTATCTTTCAATATTTTTTGGATTTCCACAAAACTTTGCAAAAGAAAACATCCATACACATGAGCTTGACATACTTAAAATGCTAGTCAAATCATAAAAGATCTTGATATTCAACTGACATAATTAACTCAAACAAATGTTAAGGTGTTTTGTTAGAGAAAAAATAACTTTCAAGGTTATAATGGATAGCTCCACTTAAACTTTTCTCCTAAATAAAAGAAAATTCAGCTTCTAAAAGATCGAATTCTAAAGTTTATGACCCGGCATATTCTTCTGTACTAAATCCGCAACCTATATTTAACACCATCCAACCCATTGTAGGTTCCCCACTATCACAAGTTCATAACGCGGAATTTTAGAAGAGAAGCTGGTATTTTGTTATAAGGTAGAAATGATGGAAGATAGTAAGGTATAAATCTATTGAAGGAGAGTTGGAAGTTGAAAACCTAACCTTTTAGTGTAGGGAAGATGGAGATATAAATGATGGACACTCATCAACTTTAGAAGTGTTTGAACTAATTTGGGACAAAAGGGAAAGGAAATTGCGCAAACTATCGAGGGAGTAAATACTTGACCTCATCCATATTAGATTTGACAATATGATACACTTTTGGTATACTTTCATTGAGGCAGAGAAGAAAGAGAAGGTGACTGCCACAAACTTTCTAATCTCAGTTCAGGTGTTGGTAAATGATCTATCGATAAAATGGGGGAAAAAGTGGACTTGTCTTCAAAGGGGTGTAACCAGGGTGCAAAAAAACGGACGTTCTGGAACGGTTCGGCCGTTTTGGAACGGTTTTCAATTTTCGCTGGGTTTAAAAACCCCTTTTTTTGCCGTATCGGCCGTATTGACCCGTGACAACACGGTTCGCCCCGCATTTTCCGCATCAGATCGTTGCCGTTCGCGAACCGCCTTCATCGGAGCTCCTGATCGTCTTTTCCGACTACCGCCATGGATGATTAGAAGAGAAAACAAAGAAAGAAGGAAGAAGAAAGGAAAGAGTTGACTGATGCATTTTCTCTCTCCTCTCTTTATTCACGTGATTCACTCTATTTTGTACTTTAATAATTTTCTTTTTCTTTTTTTCTTCCTATTTTGTCCTCATACATCATACTTCCTTATTTTATCACGTAATGGGTTCATCTTCCTCTTTTTCCTTTTTTACTTTTTTTCATTTACCTTTTTTTTCCTGCCAGTTGTACTCGTGTACTAATACTAATACATATCACTGTTTTTAATACTCCAATATTTAATTTATGTTTTAATTTTTGTTTTGAAGTTTTGTAACTATGTTAACTATATTAGAGAGTGTTAATAAATAATAAATGTTTAATATAATGGGTCTAATGTTTAACTATAATGCCAAGATTTTGTACATTTTTTGTTTTGATTTTTGTAATTCAATTAAAGAGTATGTTAACTATGCTAACTTAATTAATTAAATGAATGTTTAATATAATGAATCCAAAAGGTAGTATGTCTATGGCTCTCTGTGCTGTTTAACAAAATAGGAAAATAGTATTAGATTAACATATATGACTAGTTAATATTGCAAAAAATTACTAGAGTGTATATTAACTATTGCTCAATTTCAATTTATGATCATATTATCATATGAATTTTTGAGGAAAAATCATTAAAGACACCAAGAAAGGCTTTGAAAAATAATTCCTGCCGCGACAGCCGTATTGCGGTCCGCGACGAACGTATCCGTTACGTTATACCGAAACCCGAACCGTTTCCATATCCGAAACCGTTCCCGTATTTTCGAACCATGGGTGTAACCTGCAAGATCCGACTTGAAACTTGAAAGCGAGTGATTGTGTCCTTGAGAAAATTCTCATATTAACGGTGCATTATTTCCCATCACTAAATACTCAACATCCTCATTTACAAAAAACCATGGAATTCATAACCACTCATATGGAAAGGCATGAGGCATGACACAATACGGTATGTGTGAGTACGAACAAGAGGGATCTAAAGTGAGCGCAGGAGGTGTTTGTGGCTTCGACTTTTTTTATTTATATCTAGGGTGTAGGAAGATCCTCAAATATTAAGGCGGCTTTTTAATACAAGAACTAGTATTGGCACGACACTTGATCATTAGGAACGGTGTCCTAAAATCAAATTTGCAGTAATTAGTGATAAATAAATTAGAGGAATGTATGAGTATATTAATTAATCATTTCTAGGTAACTAACATTTTGATCAAATGCTTTTAGAGTTTGTTTATTCAATTAGATTGAATTAACTGCTATAATTAAAATCTATAGGTCACAAACTTGCAAGGGGTTTATTGATTAATAATATTAATGGATTAAATATTAGACTTAAGAATTCCAGACTAATAATTCATTAAACATAAAGCATTAGATGCAAAAGGAAAGAAGATTGAGCCTAGATAAAGGCCTCACGATTGTGTTTCAGAAGGGGTTGGAGGCCATCTTAGAAATTTCTTCATCGAGAGATAGTGGATTTCGCATTTTAGTTTAGGGGTTTCTTCAAATTCTGCGCGGACCATAAGCAAAGACTTAGAAGGAGAGAATAAGAAATGGAAGGTAGACATATGCAGATGAAGAATGTGCACGCTTAGGGTTTAGGGTAAACCCTAAGTCTAACCTAATGAACAGGATGAAAGGGGTACTAAATGTTCCCCATGCAACTTGATCATGAAACAAAAGGAAAGCCCTATCCCTACTTTCTCGGAGTCACGCCTAATAGAGAGTGAAACATGGTCTAACAAACAGTCTTTCGGATGTGTGTGGATACCCAATCTTCACATTTGAGGATCAAAGTCATACACTTTTGGCTTCAAAAAGAGTAATTTCTAATAAGCTCCTTAAATTGAATTGTGCAACAGTTGACATGCGATCTTGGTTTGATCATAATATATGTTATAATTTCCGCTATAATGATCAACGTCCAAGGCAGAAATGATTGATTCACAGATAAATTTATTCTTTCACCTTCTGTAGAGAAAATAAGACACTGCATCAAATTACTTAGACGAGAAGATGAGTGGGGAGGCCATACTATCTATTATCTTCAGGTATGAACTCTCGCAGAAAAGATTAGCAATAAACCGACATACATACCCGCATAAATATCTTCGCTGATGTTAATAACACGTGACGCCTTACTAATGCCACCACGAGATATATGGAATATACGATCAAACACATCTGGATGTCCATAATGCATACGCACTCTGCAGTATTTTCAGCAAGGAAAAGTAGACAAGTGGTTAAAGGAATTATTTTGAAAAGAAGGAATTGGTGCTATGTCCAAAACAAGTACATCAAGAAAGTGGAGGCCTCAAAGGAAAAATAAGAGAGAAGAGACACACTTTTTCTCGTACATAAAAAGTTGCACTTGCTATCTATGGTGCAATGTGTTTGAATTACAAAAACTATGATATCAGAATACAAATATCTATCATCATAAGTTATTATGAAAAATCAGGCAGGACAAACTGGAATTAAACGGAGTAGCACTCTTACTTAGGGTGCGGTCACTTCACCTTAAAAATATAATTATGGTTGACAGGTCCTAATCAAGGCTTATCATGTCCAAGTAAACACAAGGTGAAATGAAGGCATATATCAGACCAATCACGTTATTAAGTTTAGCTTTGATAAGTTAAGTTTAAGAGAAAGCGAAAGCACCCTTATAATTTGTTTAGATGAGGGATGTGGAGAGAGCAGACGGGCAGAGATAGTAAGGGATCAATTTTCCCTTCTTTAGATATTGAGTTGGGGAAGGGGAGGGGAGTAAAGAATCAATTTTCTATTCTCTTTCATTAACTAAATTCTTTTATAAGTTGAAAAGATTTAAACTTATGATCCAAAATCACAGATTAAAGAAAAAAGTCCTAGGACTTGCATGACAGTATATTAATCACACAATAAATGAAACAGAATTCCAATGACAGGTTTCAACAGAATGAGTAGATAGGAGAATTAAGAGCCTACTCAATCAACAGTAGGAATCCAAATATTATTTCTTATATATATGCAATCGTTAGCTTTCAAAATCTGGTGCACAAGAGAAGCAATATTACATCAGGAGTAATGTCCAAATTGGTCCGAGAATGACAAGCCGAGAAGTACTCTCCCTCTCAAGTACCAAAAAAAGGAAAATTTTAGGAGGGCCAATTTTTTGAAAATTTCAGATGAATTGAATATTAGAAGATAATCATGCCACTGATAAAGACAGCCATGAAGAACTTTTGACACGGACGGCAAATACTAAGGACAATATGCTGACAGTTAAATGTCTAGTTGACATTATATATAGCCTTAGGCCTTAATGGATTAACTCACAATTCTCAACTATTCGTACTTGTTACAAGAAGAGGGATGCAAAAAGACGCCTTTTTAGTCAAAATGCAAAGATTAACAGCTACATTGTAATTACAGCTCTTAGCCTATGTATAGTTGACCATCCAAAGACCTAGACAGCGTCAAGCTTTTGCATTCGCTAGTGCTCTGTTACAAGTCACTATTAAAATTTCAACAGGCTGATGAATAAAAGAAAAGATTTAAAACACAGGTAGCCGGCAGTGTTTATTCATGCTCATAACTATGAAGCAGTAGACACTATATCTTCACACAGAAAAGGTTCTTGGGATTTTTTCAACATATCTTCAAGGGAAATAATTTATTCATGTCACTACTATGTCTCAAATGCCAATAGAAACTTCCACTCTGTTGGGATGCACTATAAGATATTTTGCAGCTACGTTTACCTCAGAAATTGCGTACCGTGACAAGACAATTGCATACTTTGTTTTTAAACTTTTTTTCTACAAAATCGCTGAGTCTGACACTTCGACAGCCGTAGCCAAGTAGACACTTAATCCACGTCTAAGTTCCATAGTCTTGCAATATATTTCAAGTAAAGTCATATAGTTGGGTATTTCAAATTTAATATCAAAATAACCACATAACTACGATTGTTGGAAAACCTTAAAAAAGCATATGTGCTCTTAATCTGTGATGCTCGGACTCGGGTACGAGAGTCCGACACGGGTGCTGATCCGAGTGTCGGATCCTTGAACTCTCAAGATCAAGGACTCGGGGACACGTTTTAGAAGGATCCCAATCAAAATTTTGGACTCGGCAGCCCAGTAGTAAAATAAAATACATATTTTTGAAATACTTTTTTTTCAATTTTCGTGGCTATAAAAGAAGTAGGAGTATTCTTATTCAATAAAAAAAGAAATAGGAGTAAGCTTATAAAAAAAGAAATAGGAATATCGTGAAAATTCAAGAGAAAGATAAAGTTTCCCAGGGAATTGCAAAAGAGGCAACCTATTAAGTCAGAGCACTATTATCTATGTGACATTACTTTGACCTAGTCCACAGTAATTAATACTTGGAGAGAAAAGAGGCAAAAAAAGGGCATTTCACTTTTTCCCAGTGAGTTATTTAGTTGGAGAGAGAAAGACAAAGAGAGAGGTAACAAGAAAGCCACGACTGAATAAATAAATAAAAGGAGTGAGAACAGAAATAGCCACGACAGAAAGCAAAGCTGAAGCTAGTCGGAACCCTAGCAGACAGCAGCGGCCGCCGGCAAGTTACCGGAGTATCGTCTTCTTCAAAAATACACCAGCTTACTCGCCGTAACAAGCACGGTTAAAGCCCTAACATTTGATTTTCTCTAAGTCTCTTCTTGCCCTGCTACAGAGTGTACACCTGGCGCGTCCGTTTTCACCTTGCCGGGTCCGACCCGTATTCCGTGTCCGCACCCGCGTCGCGTCGTGTCGACACCGGTACGGCAGGGTAAACCGACGAGTCCGAGCATCACAGCTCTTAATCCCCCAAGTCGAGGTGGGGAATTTTGTAAGGGTATAAGATGCAAATTTTTTACTTTTGATACTACTAGTTGTATTTAATTTGCAGTATAATATAGAAATAGATGAAAACAATGTAATCAACAAGAAGTGAGTACTCACTTGAGAGGTTTTGCCAAAACTCGCTGACCTAACGTAACAAAGCTTGTCTCTTGATTGGACATAAACCAAGCAAGAGAAGAAACACTGCAGAGATTAACATATGCTTTATAAAGAAAGTGAATTTGCCAGATGCTTTATAAAGAATATGAATGTCATATGCTTCATAAATGACATGTAGATAGAACCAAATAATAGTAACACCACAGCAAGGAGATGTCTAACCTTCCAGTGAAAACATGCTCCCGGACACCAAGAATAGTGGGAGGACGAATACCATGTTTTGCATGAAATTCCTCGAGAAGGTTCCGCATTTTGATTGCCTCCTCAAGGTAATTGTCCTGTGATGTTCAGTAGAGACAGAATTCACCTCATATGTACAAAACAAATCAAGAAATATTCCAACTTGAGAACGCAAGGTTATAGAACATCAACAAAGAAAACCCAGAGCCAAGATATAGTAATCTTGATACCACTAATCCACAAAACAAAGTACACAAAATATGAAATAGAAGCTTATTATTAATGTGTTGATGAAGGAATTAAGAGGGACAGGGAAGGGGAAATGAGGGATTAACCTCCTTTTATTTGGATATAGAATGGGGAACTGTAGCAGGGATGTTCAAGAAAACTCGATTCGGTTGACCCGAGTATCATTAGCCGTGTAGTTTTCCTATTTTTGACGGGGCGGGTAATGAGCCACTCTTTGAATTTTCGCGAGCACCCATTTGACCCGCATAGTTCCTTTTTTGTACTGTGTCATACACCAGCCCAAACCCATTGTCCGTTTAACACACTCACTTAGAGACAAAGAAAGGCTCAGGGGCAGTCAAGGAAATCAAGAAAAAATCAGAGAATGAGAATGATGTGCTGGCTTGATATGTGGACCAATCATGAGGAGGATAATAAGATGACCTAGGCCTATATAAGTAGAGTTACTGTTATGGCATTCATCATCCAAAAAGAGAGAATATTTTCCTTAGTATTGTTAGTTAGTGGGAGTGAGCAGCCACTCGAAAGCTGTAATTGTAACTTCTTGCAATCAATACAACATTCTCCAACCTTTTCCCCTCTACTTCTGTGTTTCTATTCTGTTTTTCTCTTTGCAAAAACCTAGGCTATTACAACTTGGTATCAGAGCCGCTACGGTATGCGGTGGCTAAAGGTTCGCAAAACTGTTGCTGAATTTCCAGTTTCCAAAAAAAAAAGAAGGAAAAAGAAAAGAAAAGAAAGAAGAGCAGCAGCAATGGTGTTTGAGGAAAAACAACCCAGTTCAATTTATTCACGTTGGATCCAAGATGAGTTCGCATACATCTCACTCAAGAGAGAGTATGGCGTTTCAAACCTTGAGGAAGAACGACGCATTAGGCAAGAACTTCAACTCCCTGAATTCAATGGAACAGAATGTGAAGAGTGGGTTCTAAAAATGGAGGACATTTTTATTATTTCCAGTTGAGTGAGACAGAGAGAGTGAAGATTGTTATAATGTCTCTTGTTGGTGATGCGAGGCAGTGGTTTGAAGAGGAAGCACAGCATCGACGATTCTTTGGGTGGTTGGAACTCAAGCTCTTCTTGGTGCTGCGTTTTGGTTCACCAAAGTACCAGCAAGTGCAACAAACCCCTACGAATTCCAGCGATAAGGTGGAGCATCACGAAGAAATCAAACAATTAGAAAATGGGAGGGACCCGACAACAGCGGGAAACCTTCACACCACACCAAAGAGTGAGGAAGAGGTGGTGTACACCACTAACACCATCACCACTAACTCTCGAGTTTTCGAAGAGAAAGAAATCCGGGGAGAAAAAAGGAGTTTACCGGTGATGGTGGTTCCGGCGAGACCAAATTTCAACAAGGATAGGACCGATGGTTTCAATGGAGGAACTTTCAGTCACCCAGCAGTTGTAGGTGACGGTGGTCCAGAAGTTGTTGACGGCAACCACATCCATGAGGGCAAAAACGCGAAAGAACGGCATTTTGAGCGTGGTGGTGCAGGTGGATCTGGTCCGGTGGTGGGCCTGGTGGGTCAGCAAGTTTGAGGGGAAGAAGAGATGGATTTGTGAACGGCGGTGATGTTGCAAGTGGCACAGGTGGTGGGCCCGTCATTTTTAGCAAATAAAGGAGGAGAGTTTGGTGGAGGAAGAAGTTCCATGAAATTTCCAGAGATGGATATTATGAAGAGTAGCAGATGTACTGTTGTTGCCTTGGAGAAAAATGAATTTGAAGAGGAAGGTATTAAGGGCACTGTGGTAAATGTGTTGAAGGATGACATCAGTGCCGAGATGGGGCAAGTTGAGCCATGCGATTCTAACTGCTGCCTGGACCCTACCAAAAAATCAGAAGATCTCTTAAAAGGGGTCAGGCCTACACATGGGCTCTTTCATACAAGGACCAATTCATGTCATATTTTCAGTCCCCATTCTTCAAAACCCAACTTCTATCCCACAAGTGTCACCTACCAATTTTTATATATTGGGTTAAACTTTCCATCATTATGCAGGCCCAATTCTTACTCCTGTTCACACAAAGCCATGTCTAACTCTACTCCCTTAAGACCCATTTTTCAACCCATTTGGTATCTACAGCCCAAACCTTCTCCTAATCACCCCCTTAATCCTGCCACCTTAATTCATAATCAATCCATCACCCAACAAAGCACACATCCACCCAAACAAACACATGACTGACCTCACCCACTCCACGCCAATCTCCCAAACAAACCTTCTACAACTCACACTCCCTACTCCAAATCCCACACTACATACCCCCACACGTTACCATCAGTCCGACCCACTCCCAGTACCAAAATTGCTCTTACTAGGGTACAGCTCTTACACCTTCAGTAAACCTATCCTACACCACCACATGGCGCCAAAGCCTCACTCCATGACACCTCCCTGCCACTTCTGTGATCATATCATCATCATTATGCTATCACAGAAGGTACAATGCAATACCAATGAAGAACTAGAACGGACATGGAAGCCAGGCATCATTTTGAAGGACATCACCCTTTATTCAGTATTCCACGTCTCTCAACTCAAGCCAGCCTTGGGTCCCCTCCACCAACCTAAATCTCTTCCCCTCAACATCACTGCTATCATCCCCCATTTTCTACCTACCATCTTGAGGACAAGATGGATCTTTGGGAGGGGGGTATTGTCATACACCAGCCCAAACCCATTGTCCGATTAACACACTCACGTAGAGACAAAGAAAGGCTCAGGGGCAGTCAAGGAAATCAAGAAAAAATCAGAGAATGAGAATGATGTGCTGGCTGGATATGTGGACCAATCATGAGGAGGATAATAAGATGACCTAGGCCTATATAAGTAGAGTTACTGTTATGGCACTCATCATCCAAAAAGAGAGAATATTTTCCTTAGTATTGTTAGTTAGTGGGAGTGAGCAGCCACTCGAAATCTGTAATTGTAACTTCTTGCAATCAATACTACATTCTCCAACCTTTTCCCCTCTACTTCTGTGTTTCTATTCTGTTTTTCTCTTTGCAAAAACCTAGGCTATTACATACTGATCCAATGTATTCATCACTAATCAGTAACTTTACTCTTCTTTTTTTTGGTAAATACTCTTCACTCTTCAGATTAGTCCTACATTTCCTAACCCCTTCCCCCTTTTCCTAACCCCTCCCTGGTCCCTTTCTCTCTTTCTTCCCTCTTCTCCCCTCTCCCTCACTCCATTCAAAGTTCAGATTTGTTTAGAGTTTTGCTACAAATGTCTCTTATACTCTTAACCTATCATCTAATCCAGTTTCAAATTCACTTATTTGAAACATTCTGGGTCTTTTCTCAATTTGGGTGATCTTTCAAAGATGAGTCTGATCATCTATCCCACATAGTGTCCCATTTGGTGTCCCATTTTCTATTATTTTGTCCCATAACTTGAATAAAATAATTTTTTAATTTATTTTGTACATGCTCACTATTAGTAAATCCTCCTAAAACACAAAAAATAAAAAATAAAAAATAAAAACTAACTTCATTTAGAAATAAATGGCGAAAAGGAACTAATAGTGAGCATCTTCAAAGATGGGTTCTTTTCATTTCAATTGATGATTAACTGAGGTAACATTAAAATATTTTGGTGTTCAATGCGTTTATATGAAGAATTAGTAATTGGGGATTTTAATTGGGTTTTATAGGCATACCAAGTGTTTGTAAAAAGGCCAAAGTGAAAGAATTTGGAAGTGGGCTTTATCAAAATGAGAAATTTCCCATCTTGTTCCGGTGAAAATGCGATGAAAATGTTTGATTCTTCATCATCTTCTAATGGTAATAAAACTGTTCAAAATCTAATGACTTGTGTATACCAATGTCAATTTCGAGGAGGGTATGTCTTATAACAACTACATGGAGTAATAATTTGACGGGGCAAGGTTTTTCTCTGTTTCGCGTCGCAGGTACCCTATGACCCGACCCATGAATTCTTGGTACCCGTCTTTTTTGGGCCGCCTAAACAACTACCTGGTTATGAACACCCCTAGTGTTCAGTACGCTTGTTGGAAGAATAATTCATTACACTTATCTATCAGGTTGGCTAATCTCTTTTATTATATAACTCTAGGTGATATTACTGTTTGTAAGAAATTCATTTATATATAGCATTATACGATATCCTAGATTCAATTTTTATTTGTAAAGATCATAGTCGAAATGGATGCAAAACAAACAAATTATAGTTACACAATAAGAAGGTACTTCAAAAAATCAGGAGTGCCTTTCACCCTCTCCCCAAAACAGTGGATCAAGTTTCCAAAAGTCAAAAAGTAGAGAGAATGAGTCACAGCAAGCTGCCAGCCGTTCCACCCAGCTGCCCCATTGAAAAATAACCATGAGATCTCGAGCCTCCATCTCCGTTAAGGCTTCACTCTATCAGATATCAAAGAGAACCAAAGGGTGGCAAAAAGGAAGAGATATGGAAAACATGCGATCATGTTTCAGTGGAGCAGCCATAACAAACGACCGGAGATATAAACTTCAAGGAAAATCACATCATGATGTTTGAATATGCCCGATTAGTAGAAATACCAAAATTTCAACACAAAATTAGGTAAACTTGTCCTCCATTAACAGATCAGGCGATTCTTTCGTGAACCCTACATCCAAAATTCTCTCACTCCTTGCAATTAGCATTCTAAATATAGATAGAAAGGCACCAATTATGAATTTGGATCGCCAATTTCATTGTTCCAGCTCGCGCACCATTGAAAATCAGTTAAGGAACCAACCTTGAATTGGGATGGCTGAATCAGGTATGGATGGACTTCATACTGGAAGGGGTATGGGTGGCGGAAAGGGGCTAGATTTTTCTTCAAGACCCAGTACATCTAGAATGACAATAGGCTTATAGCAAATTTGCTTTTCTATCCTATCAACTTTAGAGAATTTTCATTAGCCTACCTATTACACATGTAACCACTGCTTCTTTCTTTACACTTTTAAGCAATCCCTACTAAGTTACTTCCAATCTTCAATTTATCACTAGCATCCTTGGCAGACATTCAACAAGTCGACACACTTAGACATGGGCAAGAAATCCTTATAAACACTTCAAATTTAATCTAGAGAGAAAGAGAAGAGAGCCCTATGCAACACATGTTCATAAATGGGCCACAGGTCAGAATTTCAACACCTGGAAAAATGTGGTTGACAAAAAGATCACACAAATGTTTCAGAAAAGGTGAAATTTCAGTGCTCAGGTCCCATTCTTGGAACACTGCCCTTGTGTCCAATATATTGAACCCTAGCATGTCAGACGCTCGGCTGTGAACACGTGACCAACACTCAGACTGAGTTTTGACAACACCATAATGCAAACATATTCTCAGATCACGTGCAATCAAAAACAAAGAGACCATCAAATAGATGCTAGTAACGCCCATCGAGAACACCAAAAGTGTCAGGAAATTCAAATTACACCTTTCAACTGGACCCTTGACTCTTGATGCTTTGATAGGGATTTTTAGTATGGGCTTCTACACCCTCCCATTCCATACAGTAGAGTTTCACTTACAAACCGAATTCCTAAGTTACCGAAGTGAAACATACGGACAGCTCAGAACACCTGAACACACTGTGGTGTTCACGTAAGAGAAATTCAACATTAAGCAGCAATTACAATGTTCAGGCTTTCTGCTTTTTGTTTGGATAGCACTAGGCATTCATTTTCAGTGACAAGATAGCAGCATGTTTGGGTTTTTAGACTTCAATTATATTTCAGAAAAAAAAAGATAGCAAAAGAGATAAGCTACCAAGGTACAAGATCAAGATTTACCTGATTCATATCAATAGTTTGAACAGCTTCCCCGCGCGTAAAAATAATTGCATGATTTTGGTTCTCAGGCTTTCCTTCACCAAGTTTTGGGTCGCCAGGAAGCTTGATCGAATATATTTCCTGTCAAGAAGAAAAAAATAGCATGCGATTATTAAGCTCGCAAGAAGTACAGAAGAAGAGGACAGCTTGGCTACTTGTTTGAAAGATTACGGCAAAAGGCGCGAGGACACAAACACTTCCTCATATAAACAATATCACGGTAAACTAGTGTAGATAACCTAAGAAGACAAGGAAGCAACCTCATCATGAATATTTTACTGATAGAGCACACCAAATAGTAGCAAATATCCATCTTTTAACCAATTTCACAATGTTTTGGAGTCTAGAAAATATGAGAATCAAAACCAACAAATACAAGCCATGTTATACCTGATCTTTTCCATGCACATCAGCTTTGACTAGCTTAGAGTAATACTCCTTTGTGATGGTACCTTCAGCTCCAGCACTTTCCTCTAGGTGAATAAAAGCAACTCGCAGTGCCTCATTCCTGGGAAGGTAAAACACTTGTTAAAGAAAAAGACTTACAGATAGATGACTGGTTTTGTTACATCCTGCTACAGACCAACATCAAATGACACATTATACAGCCCAGATAAGTATGCTCTTTCAAGTAGAGTATCAATGAAAGAGGAAACTGTTAATGGGAAGGATACAAATAAAAATAAGTACACATAGGAAGGATACAAATATATATATGTTTGGTAATACTTTCCTAATAGACAAATACATCTTCCCCCGGAAAGGATGGATCTTCCATCACAAAGTTGGGCTAATGGGTAGAATAATAGGAGAAGATTAGCATGCTTCCATTCCAACATTAAAAGTAAATAAATGCATCAGAAATTATGTGAATAGATGTTCTTGCATGTAAACAAACAAACGGTATAAATAACACACTAAGACACAAACAGCATGCTATGGCCAAGTATAAATCCTATAATACCTTTGTAGCAATAAATTAATATCTGCAGCCTCAGGAGCTTTCCTCTGCCTTTGCTGTCCATAAATTTGGCAAGAGACAACATATGTAAACTTCAGATCTGCTTGTGCCCGTGCCTCACTTGATGATTCAAATCCAAGGCTTGCTAACTGATTAGCTGGTAAACTCGTGTCCTCTTCTGGCAAATTAACACATAACAACTACATGATAAAGCTACACCTCGACCCCATCGAGTGTCAAATCCAAGTATACTTGACATGATACCTATTAATCCTCTCCTTTCCATAAAACTTTGAAGCATCAATGCTCGTCTGTAGTACATCATACCACGCACTGCGTTTAGGGAAGAAAAGTTAGTACATCATTGTTTTTTAATTGAACAATAACAATAGCTGAAAGGGTCACAATAGAAACAAAAGAGAACATCTAAAAGAAAATTAAACAAAATTTTCCACGACAGACAAGAGAGCGAGGGGTAGTTTGTAGTATTTCTTTTTCAAAAGATAAATCTGACCTGTCCTAGCCAAAGTTTGTCCACGGTAAGAGACCCAAAAACGAAGCTCCAAGTTATCACTAGAACTTTCTTCAAAATCTACTTCACCAGAAGAATCTCCTCTATTGATCCGCTCCAAGAAATTTTCCCACTCATCTACAGTAGAAAAAAGAGTCCACTTCAAAGCTTACTTGTTCCAGTTCAAAAAATATCATTTTTGGCAGGGGTGGATGGATGGAAGAACATGGTAAGGGCCCATGATAAGGATAAAAATGAGACAAGATACGTATATAAGAACCTGGAAAGATTTTCTGGAGATAAAACAGTATAGATACTCCATCCTCGTTTTCAACTCGCAAATCTGAAGAGCTGTACAGCACTGTCTCACTGTAGTATGGTGTAAATACGCTGACATTTTTGTTTCAGAAAGATGGAGGAACTATCTTGTTAGCAAGAGCAAGAAAATACGACACAATTTCCTGGACAAATTGACCATTACATTTATATTACCAGAAAGGAATCATTTCTGACACAGGTTTCGCCGGAGGCATGTCCATGAACAATGAATTTGTAAAAAACTCTAACCGCCTCCTTGCTTCTAGATTTTTTGGTATATTAGCTGCTGTGTCCTTCACTGTAAGTAGTAAGTGCAGTCTCTTCACTAGTTCCTTCTGAAAGATGGAAGACCACATTGAAAGGAAAAAGTTCATATTATCTTTACAAAAAGTAACAAAGATCTTACAGAATATTAGGGCCAGAGAAGACGGGATAATATGCTTACTATTTCTGGATCCTTTGGCCACTCTATCCTAGAAAATAGACGCCCTTCATTTCTAGCTTTTGCTAATATGTTCCATGTATCAATTTGCTCCCTAGGGGATAAAAAACCAATCAAGACAGCAAGAATGTCAATATTATATACTTCCTCCATTCTTTTTTACTCACGACATATGGAGGTTCACGCCTCCGAATGCACAACTTTGAATATCAACATCTCCAATTATGTGTAAGTAAAAAACATATAAATTTGATGGTAATCAAGTATATAAAAAGTCAAAGACAAAACTAACAAGATTGCACATGACTATATTTATCGTTATGCATTAATCATAATAGATGTTTAAAGAGCAGTATGCGAATAGCATAAAATCAAAATGGTAGAGAGTAAAAAAGGACAGAGTAAGTAAATTTACCTAAGATCAGTTGACAGCAAATCGTGTGTCACCACCTCATAAAAGTCATAGAGAGCTTTTGCAGCACCTTTTGCGAGCTCAGGAGTTTCATTTCTTATCTGTACTAATATGTATTGACATTAGCCTAAAAAAGACAGAAAGGAGGTGATGCTGGAATTAATCTTCATTTACTCACCAAAAGCCCAGTCAATGCAGTAAATCTTGATTGCACCAGGGGAATCTTCTTCAGGGATAAGGTTATAACGAGTGAGCCCTCCATGATGCTATTGTTGATTTCGCGGTAGATCCTCTCAACCCTAGAATGAATGATCAAAGTTTGCAAAGAGAACATAAAACTTGTTACGATATATGTTCCTTTTTTCAAAAAAAAAAACATTCATGATATCAGTATATGTTTTTCTCTCTGTTCTATAAGTCACTTGAAAAATTCATTCCATTAGTTGACCGGAGGCAGTCGAGAACATGAATTAAAGATGACAAAACAAATTCTTACCAGCGTCTCCCTTCACCATCAACAATAGAGTGCAAGATCTTCTCTATACTATAATAGCACTCTTGAACCGCATAAGCCATGTAATCATCTCTACATATTCTATTCCATAAATCCGCTTGTGTGTCTTTGCAGTCCAAAGCGAGATCAATCGCCATCAGAATCTGCAAAGTCAACAGATGGATTTGGAGCAATAACAAGCATTAACCGAACTGAAGAAAGGTAGAGGTTCCACCAGTTTTACCTTACTACTAAGAAGAAAGAGAGGCCACTGAACAAGAGGAAGGGTACCCGCGTTGCTGGGCATGGAGAGCAAGTCTTTCTCTCTGAAATCAGAGCTCATGTTAGAATTATTCCAAACCACATGCTGCACGAAGGCTATATAAACCTATATATTTCTCCAAGGCGGCAACCAATTATAAGAACTGAGAAGGGTCATGCTGATTTGATACCGATTGCTGATAAAATCTTCTTCGCGGAAACTTTTGATAATCTCATTCCAGAAAGGCGCGAAAATAGCAGCATATGTTTTGTTATTCTCTTGCGAGGCCTGCAAGTTACGGAAACATGCAAATATTACAGCGTCATGCATATATAAGAAGATACATGCCCAGACAAACCTCTATAATTGAAGTTATTCTGAAAAAACATAGCATCAAAAAAGACAAGGAATTTAAAAATTTTATAAAACACAATCAAAATTAAGTCCAGAGTCAACAGTCTCTTTGTAGCAACACTCTAGAGGTTGAACGACACATGACCCAAAAAGAGTTAAAATACGATAATTAACCTGAATTTTCTTCTAGGCTTAAAATAAAAAAGCCTATAATTTATCAAGGTCCCAGGAAGGGGGTTCCTACATGTTTCAAAGAAAATCAAAGGTACCTTTTTGAGTAATGTAAACGCACTTAAAAGTTAGAACTGCTACTTTTTATTATTTATTCTGACTGTAATTGTCTTTCTTATTAATACCCTTTTTTATTATGCCACCCTTTAATATTGAAGCATCAAGTACCTAATAGACAGATACGCAGAACCTAATAACTTATTATGTCAAGGCACTAGTGCAATCCGGAATGAACCCAAACGAAGGTGACAGATTTTGTATACCTGAGGATACCCAATAGATAGATCTATTACTCATGCATTCATACAATTCAAAAAAGAAAAAGAATGCAATTGATACCATTCCATGATCCCAAAATAAATAAATCAGGAACGTATGTACCTCGGGATTTTGTCGATCAAAAGGCATTCTGCAAAATACCAAAAACCATTTTCATTAGATGAAAATCACGGATATTGTCGTCTGTCTCAGCAACATATTTGCACGTCGATTGAGATACATAAATAATTAAATAATAACAGGGCACCATAGCAGTAAAACATGGAAATTGAGCACACATGACAAAAAAAGTCCAGAACAACGAGAGCCTTTCTACTACATGAACCTAATCATCTGAAAGCATAATTGTATGTCCACCAGCAAACCACACAAACACAACTCTAAGCACGCAAAGTTAGGAACATCAACAGGGTTAAAAGGGGTACATAGATCAACTACAAATCAGCACAATCAGATAAAAAGAGTTTAAATCAAACAATGTTACACAGGTACCAGAAAAACACACCTTCTCGTTCTTGGAGATGCCATATTCTTCACAAAGGCTGCAGGGAAGCTCTCAAAGCGTTTATGCACCATATCAATTGAACGTATCTGCGATAACCATGGAAATTTAGGGCAAAATCATTTTCAGTTCATTCAGTGGTGGAAAGAAAAACCCAAAAAAAGAGGTATAAAAACCGAAGCTCACATACAAAGACAATAGACTTTGCATCCAAAAAGATAGATTACATAAGATATTAAAAAAACAGATACCTCGCCCAGTCGAGCTCGTGCACCCATCACACCACCAACAAGGGCCGACAAAAGTGTGTAAAATATGTGAATATCCATTAGATAAATCTGCAGTAGTGATCCAGAAGAAGTCATCATTTCGAAGAAATAACTTGCAGAGCACAGTATATTAGAAGTCCAGGAAAGTAAAATTGGAAAAGTACAGTGGCTAGAAGAACGTAAAGGGAAAAGTCCAGAGACATTGTATACAAGACAAACAAACAAACAATCATCAGAAAAGGTTTGCGACCCTCAGCTTTCTACCAAAATGGATCCTACAGTTTTCTCCCTTCTCCCTTCCACCGTGATAAAGCCATAGAACCATATTACGTACCCAGATATTTAGTACTGCTTCATTATGCAGCGGGAATACTGATCCTTTTCACTCAACTAATTCTAAATTGCACGCAAGGAAAGCAGCATTCTCTTATCGTAAAAAAATTCAAAAGTGATGTTGCTCTCCATATTTTTCTCATATTATTCCAGTTAGATTGATCTTGACCTACCTGGAAAGTGACTTATCGTTCCTCAATGATTTTAGCGAGGAAAGATGTGTGCTATAAATCCCCTCTGTTCACAATTGGCGTCAAAACAAGGCCGTATCATATCGTATCGGCCGTATTGTAAAGGTTTTCAAATCTACCGAACCAATATTACCCGCATTGTAAAGGTGTAAACAAAACCCGTTTTAGGCCGATTCAAGCAATAACTTTCTCGATCGATACTTAGCGGTATGGCAACCGCATCAATTCCGTTACCGCGACACCGTGAAAGTTACCACAACTGTGACCGAAACTGCATTTTCGAACCATGGTTCATGGTGAAAATACTTAGTACAGCATACTGACACTACTTCCAAAAAGTTCTTGAGGCCCGCTCCCACGACATGCACATAAACATCCTAGATTGATAGTTTATAAAACAAACAAGCCTATGATTATTTATAAAACTTATGCCAAGGCAAGCAGTATTTAGATAGGAGCTATAGGAAGCTTTACATTATTAAGACACTAAGGCTTCAAGATTGATAGTTTAACCTTGATCATTGCCAACTATCATAATCTTTTAGACTCACATAGGAAAACAAAAGACCTTAGCTTTCCCCTTCTTTCGGCTAATGGAGATATTTATGAACACTCTATTACTCCATGCCAAATTACACAAAAACATATCAGCTTGCCCTCAAATTATCACCTTATATCACACGAGCAGTAATAAAAATGCTAACCCAATGGAAATAAAAGTAAAAAAGAGGAATGCATCAAGGAGCTTACGGCAACGACCGGAGCCCATAGACTTGCTACAGTTAACGCATTATGATTATCTGAAAATAAAATCATAAAGCATGCATCAGCAATAAATAGAAGCTACAATTAGCAGAAAAAAGACTACTTTAAATTCACAAAACACAATGGTTAACAAACTAATTTAACAACAATCCACCAAGCTTCCTTTAAAATGGTTGTACTTACTCTTTGAGAACAAATCATGCCATGAGTATCGAATAGATGGAAGCGTCACAATAATTCTTGTAGGCTCGACTAAAGGCTTAATCTGCAAAATTTCTCATAATAGCACCTCAGGAAATACCAAAGCCAGCAAAAAAGGACAGCATCACTTTGAATGATGGGATGAAATAGTAACAGGGAACCGAATCAAATTACTAAAAAAGAGGTTATAAGGACCAAGTCGCTTGCCTGGAGAAAGTAAGCAAAAGTAAATTTGCATGCAAAGATCACCAACCAATATAGAACATATCTGCAGGTTTGATTAAGTAAAAGACAAACAAGTCAAGTAATGTGTCGTCTCGATAAAAGAAGTTTCACCACAGAAAAGATGAGAAGTAAGAGATGGACCAAGATTAAGAGTAACAAAGAACAGGAGCTCTAATCATGTTTTGCATCCAACAGGGACATCCTATAGAACGCCTATAAGAATGAGTTAAAAAAGGCTAGATACACTACATCCCACCAGATGGAAATTTAATATATGCCGATCCTACAGCAACCTCAGTGACCTAAGCCAAAGTATGTTTGACTGATGAGGCCGTACATTTCTAGTGTTACATTGACGAGTACTGAAAGGAAAATAAAGCGTTGCATATTTAATGCAAAGGGTTAGCCTTTTCTGAATTCTAGGGAAAAAGAAATTAGCCAATACAGGACATGTCATTACATATCCTTTTTTCAATTTGCACTTCACACAATCGATGTTCCTAGAACTGAGAAGACCAGTTCAACTACACAATACAGCCCACGCAGCCGATATGAAGATCATGGCACTCAAACAATAACCCTTTAGGATACAGCCCACATAACCGATATGAAGATTGTGGCACTCCAACAATAATCCTTTAGGTGATACAGAAATAATTTCCACCTCCATAACGTGTGACCCACACCACTATCTCCTGCTATAAATCATAGCATACAAGGATATATATACATACAGCAGTATTTGCCATGCAATAGCCACAAATACGATTCAGCAAGTTTGGAGTGGTTTTAGTTGATGCCTTCCGGAGAGTGCCAAGCAAGACAAGAGAGATTGTGAAACTCTGTACACAGAGAAAATAGCCTTCTTGATTTTATCAAAAGGGGACCTTTCCCAAGATCAGCTTGCTCACAAAATCAAAATGAAGGAGGAGTTTCAGGACATGAAGTTTAAGGTAGAGCTAGCGGACACTAGAAGTTAGGCTGCAATGGGTTAAAGGTACATCACATTCCAAGGTGATTTCTTAGAGTGCCTAGTCTAGAACAAAGAGGAGAATATATGTGATAGCTAGAGAAGGATATGACTTACAAGGGAATAGATATGTTAGGAAGGTAGAAAAGGCTATTACTGATAACTATCTTGCCAGATGAGATTATCATTATTCACAGGACTCGTTAGTCTTGGACTGAATGTAGGCCACACAACATATTTATTATCCAACGTAACAACAAATAACGGACACAACATACACTAATTGCTGATTCACCCTTCAATACACCTTATGCCTCTGGGCGTCAGGGTTGCACATCCAACAAAAGCAGGGCAAGGTGTTAGTTCTGCAGCCATCAATAACTGGTAGAGGAAAAAAAAAAAGGAAAAGGAAAAAGGCGCACCAGCGTAAAGAGATCTACCAACTTTTGGGGGCAGGAAGGAAGAGTGGCTAGGAGCTTAAACATTAGAAAGCCAAAGAAAGGAAAAGGCTTACAGAAATATTGCTCATTAGCAACACGAACTTGTGTGGGAATACCCACATCTATAATGATCACAACTACAATTTATAGTTCAAATCAAATTACTTTAGATTAAAAAACTATGTAATATCGAAATGTGGGAACCCATAACAATAATACAACCATATAGTCCATATGTCATCTAGAAATCACAAGAAAGCATGTCATTCACGCTGGACATTGAAGAGCAAAGACGTAGAAGAAGAGCTGGGAATACGCTTTTGAATCCTTTGAGTAACTGAGTGAGGCAATTGCTTTATAGGCCTTCCATAGGAAATTTCTGGTAGATTGCTCAGGTTGTAGCTGGTTTTCAATGAAAAATTTAGAGCACATAATAACAATTTAACTAACCTTGCATAGTCTATAGGCTTTTCATACAGACCACGTCCAACATAATATCTCTCCTGATACCAAAGAACATCAGTAAGTAGATGTTTATGAACAAAACCCTGCCATTAAGTAGCAATTCAAGATTAAAGCACTAAGTACCTGATAAATCCATTTAAAGAACTGAAAGAATGACTGATCAGATTTTAGAGACAAAGCATGACAGGCAGGCAACTTCAGTAATACAGCAAAAACCAAGCGCATCCCAGCATATACACCCAGCATAAGAATGTAGATCCGGAAAGATGTCGAATTAGTCTGCTGTCGGTTCCAATCCTGTAGCACCCTCCTAACATTTTTTGACGAATGTGCATAATTAGAATGGAAACAGAACAGACAACACTAAACTTCCACGGAAAAGATATACACACTCACAGATAGAAATAGATAACAGCTGCAGCACTTAGACACCACCAAAAGAACCTAATAATCAGCCTTGAAATTGCCATGCCTTTTGCTGTCGTGTATGCACCAAACATGAGCAGAACATCCAAGCAACCTACAATCACAATTTTTACATTTTTTTGATAGAATGTAAAGAAATAGAAGAATTAATAAAACACATGCCATTTGTTGAACTAATAAGAAGTTTGATATAAATAACTCATTCAATTCTTCGAAGAACAACATAGGGGGAGGGCAGATGGTAATCACTTACTCTCCACGAAATTCATGACAGCATACGTTGGCCCAACACTTAGCAGGATCTTAAATGTGTCCAGATTCAACTTGTTATTAAAAGCTATAATTGTTAAGACCTGAAAAATATAGTGTAAGATGCTATATCCCACCATGATCAGCCTGTACAAGACAGGTATCCTGAAACGGAAAAATATACCTGAAACATTATAGCCAAAAAGATCCACATGCGATGAAAACTGCGATATAAGTGTAAAAACGTCCGGTGCTCAACAAAACTGCTTTTTGCTGTCTGCAAGTTAACAATCAAGCACAAAAAGGCATAAACAAAACGGTAGTAGAAAAAGCAGCCATGCAGAAAAATGTTCATGATAGGAGACATCACTTGAGCTACTAAAAAATGCTAATGGATACATACACTGTTACAAGAAAAACAACCCATGTACACAAAATTAACATCAACATCAACATAATCACAATGTCTGTGCCATTTACGTAACTTTACCCCGGTCCATTAACAGTAGTGATCCAGAAAACACTATTCGAAAACTTTGAGACCGACCTTGCCAGCAACCTATGTTGCTCAGACTCGGCTACAATTATCGGACATGGGTATGTGTCCGAATGTCGGACTCGGCTATTTTCCCGAAAAAAGTGATATTTTTCAACTAAAATAAAGTGTCCAATGTCCGTACCCATGTCTGAGTGTCCAGTGTCCGACATGGGTACTTGAGAAAAAATGAAGAGTCCAGGCAACGTAGCCAGCAACCAAATAATAAGAAGACTTATGCTACAAGGTCCACAGTATTTGTCGTCCACTTGAAATTGTGACTTCCTTTCATTGTGTTCTTCGAGAAGCAGAACATAAAGTGAGGGTGTGTATGAAATCACTGAGGTTTCAAAGGAGCAGTTAAGAGCTTCCCATCAACACCAGTTTCTCATTGCAGGGGAAGCAATGTTAAAGCATAGAAAGAAAAATGAGAATGGAGTTGACTAATATTTAAGAACAGCAATCCAATCTCACTGTCAATGCTATTTGTCCCACATACTCCCTATCTTAGGTAATTATACCAGACTTGGGCCTTTTCTTCAGCAGGTTCAACTTCATTTTCCCGCAGCATATTATTTTTTTTCCTTGATATATCAATAAGCCCACCAAGTTAATTGATTGTGAGAAAATGAAATGTTTAAATGATCCAATAATTCTTGATATCTCAATCATGTAGTCACAGTTAACATAGTAGGTTACAAGTTAACTACTTAAACTTTGAATACTTAAAGCCAAATTTCTACCGGCCTATATCCAATATCTATAAAATAGAGCTCAATCAAAAGAACATCAGAATCCTCAAGTACATAGTCACATTGTAAAATACATATCGTCGACCAGCCTCCACTCTTCTAAAAAGCAACATTGAAGCAAGCACATAAACGGGAAATCTATTCGGTACATGTTGAAGAAACACAAAAACATGAATTTTATGAACTACAGATACAAAGTTCTGATTTGCAAATTTATTAAATACGAAACTAACCCTTTTCCATTTTTTCGGCGGCGTCAGAAATGCTGAATCCTCCTTCATTGGCCAACCCAACGCAAAACAACTTCGTGACCTACAAAGCAGTGCAAACAAAAAAACAATAAGGTGGTTGTAATAGCATCATAAATGACAAGAACTGTATTTGGGATATACAAATTAAAGATGATAAGAACTTTATTTGGGATATATGAACCAGAAATATTCATTGAAATCATCATAATTTCTCCATGCTGAATGAGCTGCTCTCCCATTGTTATTTCGTTCAGCTTCCTGCATATGCAATATATTCAGTTTCTTACAAAAGCATATTACCATAAAAGAATTCACTTTTCTAGATGCATATTTGAAACAGCTCAAAACCACATATACCACATCCTAGTCCAGCAGATTGAATCTATATGTCAAGCTCAGTGCACCTAAAACATTGGGATACCATCTATAGCTCTCTAAATCTAAAGGAATAAGTCATACCTACGAAAACCTCAATTGGTTAGTAGGATGGTACTGGTTTGGAGTTAGGAATAAAACCAAGGTGATATGGAGTTGGAACTTGATTCCTAATACCGTGTGTTTGGTTCATTACTTGAATGATAACAATACTCTTACCTCCTATTTGTTTTTAAAAAATTTGGGATCGGGATTCAAACCAAATCTTTTTCATGTTTATTTATCAAATCTGAACAATTTTCATAGTTGTCACGCGATATCTTTTTCTTTCAAACCTCTTTTATTCTCCTGTACTATTTACATATGCAAGAATATCAATAGCTTGATACTAACAAAGTCTTTAACTGCGCAAGTCTCAAAGGTTTACAATGAGACAAATATTTGATTAGCGGGAAAAAATAATTCTAAATAAGTTAGAATGACGATATTTTATAGCAAGAAACAAAAAATAAAGAGCTTTCGCAAGATATATTATAAGAATACAGTGATAGATGATTAACAAATTGAGAAATATAAATATACACAAAAAAAAAACAATTGCTTTCGTAAATTGGGAGGAAAAAAACCATATAAATTTTCTTTTGGATAATTGGGAGAGATTATATTAACAAAACTACTACTAAAGGTTGGTTTACAAGAGCAGCAGGAAAGAACTCATAGAAGACCATCATTGGGGTTTAAGCTCCTCGTACGCAAATCCTTAAATATGATGGTTAGTAATTTACCTCTATCTTGAAGGTTGGTTTACAAGAGCAGTGCGTGATGCTTACGGAATGGCAATGCAGAGCAAAGATAATACGTCGGGCTCACTGGGCTTTGACCCTATACGGCGTCATTTGTGGACGCTAAAAATTCCCCCCAAGGTTAGCAATTTTTTGTGAAGCGCTTAGTGGGACATTATTCCCCATTTGAGTACCTTGAAAAAAAGAAGGGTGGTAGACGATACCAAGTGCTCTAGATGCAATTTAAATGAAGATATGCTCCATGTTTTGAGGGATTGTGAATGGGCATTGAACATGTGGGAATGTGATAAGGAAAAGTGGAGATGTGTAGCTGCTTCAACATTTAGAGAGTGGTTAGCATGGATTTTTGCGGAGTACTCAATAAGGAAACAAGAGGAATTTGCTATAAAAGCATGGATAATATGGAGATGTAGGAATGTCTTGGTTTTCGAGCAACAATGCAGCGAACCAGGGCATGAACTATTGACAGAATACCAAAAATGTTGCGTGAAGACTGAAGGTAAAGCTGCCCGTCAGCTAGCTAGATGGAAACCACCTACTCCCGGCTAGAACTTTGACGCAGCTTTGGCTTCAGAGTACAGGAAGGTGGGTATCGGCGTGGTAGCTCGAGATGAGACTCATGAGAGTGTGAATGTTGTTTGTGCTAAGTCCTTGAAAATGATGCAAGATTGGAGTGTGTAATTAGCACAGACCACAGCAGCGAGAAAGGCAGTTTCAACGGCGAAAAAAGAAGGACGGGATATGATTGAAGTTGAAGGAGATGCTAAGTGATGATCATGGCTTTTAATGGGAAATTGACCCGTGCAGGTGAAATCCAACTTTTGGTGGATGATATTAAACAAAGGAATTCCTGGCTTGCTAGTGTTAGATTTTCGTTTTGCTATAGAGAATGTAATGAAGAGCCCATCGTCATGCTATATGGGCTACGTCTTCTTATTGTGATAAGGTTTGGCATAGTGGGGGACCTTCTTGGATCTCGGTCTTACTTGTATTGGATTTACCAAACGAACCTGATTAATAAGCCTACCTTTTCACTTCAAAAAAACAACAAATTAACAAAGTGGGTGGTTGTTAGCAGGGTCACATAATTGATATACAATTCGATCTTGTAATTCAAAATTCGCTCAAAATGAGTAAAAAATAAACCAAAACCGACCACAATTAGATGTTTCCAGGTCGAAATTCGTAGGGGGGTTAGTGAATTATGTGACCCTGGTTTTTAGTCTTTTTATTTGACGAGGTAGGGAAGTAGTAGTACAATTGGTGGACCTGAAAAGGAAATGAAATTGGGACTAAACAAAATGGAAAAACGGGAAAGGGTTTGAGGGGGCAACGAGAGTATTACTTCCTCAGTTTCTAAATAAGTGGAACATAAAGAAAGTGGGGGAAAACCAAGGAGGTTAGAGAGAGAAAGTTGGGGACCACATTTAAAAAGAGAAAATGGTACTTTAACTAAATAAACAATTGGATATATATTGCTATAGTAAGAGTAATCATGTAATTTTATCATTTAAATGTCCTACTTTGAGATTAGTGTCACTTAATGTGACATTTCCATATTAGGAAAGTGCGTCATTTATTTAGAAACGGTGGAAGTATATTATAAATTTGTTGTCCTGTCAATTGGCATTTTGGCACTATATAAAGAGACCATCATAGCATTGCATTGGTGTGGGTGTTGAGTTATGAATATTGAGTTTGCCTAAGTGCATAACCAGAGTGAGAATTTTTGTCGAGATTCGACAGGTTGTTAGCTGGATCTGAATGTTGTTGCCACCAACAGACTCAATATATGTTGTGCTTAGAGGATAGTCATTGATTTGTTGATTCCTAAGCTCACTTCAATTTTTCATCCCGCCAAAAGGGTCTTTCCGATCAGAGGAGTATGTACATCAACAAGGAATTCAAGAGTCGTCGAGTCCTAAAAAACAGCATCCCAGTCCTATAAAATACTATATCCCTTAGACCTAAGCTGAGAAACAATAATGATATCCACCACAAAGAGGCCACAACACCACTTTATACCACTAGAGCCTCACTGCCAGAAATTCTGTCCTTGAAAACACTATCATTCCGTTGTGATCAATTTGGTATGCCCCACAAATATTCGCATCCCTTTTGCCTCTCAAACGCATTCCATTGTAATTTGGTTAGTGCTTAGTTCTGGCCTGCAAGAACACCAAATCGGTCCCTTCAAATGCAAAAAACCTATCACACAGAAGAATGCTAACCTAGATGCAGGAAAACAAGGGTTCCAAAACCTCACCAGAACAACAAAAAACGAAAATATTTTTTCCCAACTTTGCAAGCCACATAAACTACACAGAGCTCACCCCATTAAAACTAATTCTGTTCCAACTTCATCCCCCTTTCACCGGGATTTTCCAACAACAACAGTTTATATACGAGTCCTTGCTGCACATTTCAAACGCCACAGAAAACACCCATATGGCACCTAAAACATTTTGACAGTTCAAAACAACAAAATTTATTGTAGTGGAGACAGTTTAGAGTCTTGTGTAACCTTCAAGTACACATTTTTTACCACAAATAGCCAGAAATTAAAAAAAAAAGCTCAGTAAAAACCCTAGAATAGCTTAACTTCATGTCAGCTTCTCGCTCCCGTCGTCTCGACCAATCTTTTCCCAGCACAATATCAGTCTATCACACCAGGTCACCAACCATTATTGGCAATTTCTCTTCAGATCTCCATATTGCAGTCAAATTATAATTTATAGACTATCGAAAAAATTGCAGGCCAACGTATGCCAATCCCTCTACTAATCGAATCTCTTGTGACTTCCATTCTTTCATTGCCCTGGGTCTCTTCATAAAACACTTGCTATTTCCAAAGTAAATAATGGATGGGTAAACTTTTGGGCAAAAGGGAGAACATAGGGAAGGGTAGAAGCTGATTCGGCCAAAAGTAAGGGTCTTGTGTGTGCGCGTGTGGTGTGTGTGTGGGTTGGGGGGGGGGGGGTCACCATGGTGTCAAACAAAGCCGTACCGCATCGTATCAGCCTTATAGTAAAGGTTTTCAAATTTACCGAACCAATACTACCCGCATTGTAAAGGTGTAAAAAGACTCCGTTTTTGGCCGATTCAAGCGATATCTTGTGGTATTTGCCGATACTTAAGAGGTACTTAAGAGGTACGGCAACTGCATCAATTCCGTTACCGCGACACCGTGACCGCAACCGTGAATCAAACCGCATTTTCGAATCATCCCCCCCCCCACAACACACACACGCGAACTGGAGGATTTCTCTGAGCAGGGTGTCAGGGATTGTTTTCCTTACAGTAAAAGCTTATTAGATTGTATTTTTTTCTTAAACTTGGTTTTAAATAGTTTATTAGCAGAGCAGCTACTGAAAACCTACTGAATTTTTTAATGTATTAATATAATTTAAAAATACTATATTAGAAATAAATTTCAAAATTATAGTGAAGAAATAGATGGTTCCAACTTTTTTTGAGATTTTCCCTTTTCTGCAATTCAGTTTCCATTTTCAGTTCCAAATAACAGAGTAAAAAATCTGGCCTTTTTACAGCACAGGACCTAGTGAGTAAGAGAAGATGCAATATTAAAGGAAATTACGTAGGGGACAGAAATATTCCACAGACAGGATTTAAAGGACTTGGACATCACTGATTATAACCACAACCAGCAAGCTCGATCGAGACATACAGATACAACAATTGATCTTAGATAACCCTAATATATACCATCACCGCAAAGTAGGAGAGGGAAATGAGACAAACCCTCTACATTTTCACAAAAACATTAAGAATTGAAAGGAATTACTAACCTTAACTATTGTATTATATATGGGGTGTATGACTTTCTCAAGAAAGGCGACTGAGCCATTTTCCAATTTACAGCTTTCTGCAAGATACGCTTCTCCATGGTCCAAGATTGCATCTAGCTCCTTCGCCATCTATGCAAACCAAGTTTAATTCAAACCAAACAATATATGAGTAAGGCCACAGAGAAAAACCAAACGTGTCAACCACTCAATTCCAGGATACCAGAGTAAAAAGAACAATCATAACAAGTAATGAAGCAACTAAGCAACTCAAAGGCAGAAGCTTACATTGTGGAAGATGTAGCAAATACATTCCGGGAGAAAACGAACATTGGCAGCCTCGCCCCAAATAAGAAAGTACAACGATATCAAAAAAAGCTTCCTCTCCCGAGTAATTGCATCTGAACTGGAAATGAACACCAAAAAAAATAAAAATTAAGAGAACAAAAAAGACGGTTTCACCCCTTCAAAAGCAAGGTAAAGCAAAACTTTCACAGCCACTGTTGGTTGCACAACCTATTCCACGCTATCCGCGTCCGCAAGTATTTGCACCATCTAAAATAATTGTCTAGCACTTTCTTGTAAACCTCATTCACTGCTTTTTCATCTATTTTCTGCACAGACCAAAAGAGAAATCAATATGCAAAAAGATGTAAACCTTATAATAATATCACTGTAATAGAATGCCATAACAAAACATAAGCATACTAAGATATATATCAACAGACTACCTAAACGCCGGATATGCTTAAGATATAAATATTAGCCAAACTGGTCAAGATAAAAAAAAAATCAAATTTTACAAAATGACTCAATTCCTGTTTTCCCATTTCAAGATAAGCACCCAGCAAAAAAGAAGTATCTGAGTAAGCTTACTCCAAGAATAGTAGAGCACGGAAAAAAGCTACTTACTCCAAGAATAGTAGAGCACGGAAAAAAGCTACTTCCTCCGATTTGCAACATTTGCCATTTTAGGCCGTAACATAAAGATTGCAACATTTTGCTTCTTTCCTATTCTAGTATGCTTTTTAGTCTGAAATGACTAAGATACCCCCATTTAAGAAAATAAAAATCTGTTTATATCATCCTATTACATCATTAAAAACTAACCAAATACTCCCTCCGTTTTTTTCATATGTAAAGTTTTCCATTTTGAGGTGTTTTTTTTAATTGGTACACTTCTACCTTTTCCCATAAATGGAAGGTTGGCCCACCTAATTATTACACTTCTACCTTTTCCCATAAATGGAAGGTTGGCCCACCTAATTATTATACTTCTCTCCTACTTTTGATTTCCTTCTCTCTACCTTTTTCACTTTTTTCTTGCTTTTACTATCCTTCTCTCTTACTTTTGCACTTTTTCCTTGGTCCGCGCAAAAGCAAATCTACATATTAAAAAAACAGAGGGGGTATCATTTAACAAATGACTTTCATCTAATTCTAACACAATCAACCACCAACCCTTCATCAATTCATCAAACCCTAGCCCCTCTTACGGTCTTACCTCCAACCACCACCATCTCCAACATTTCCTCCAACCATCGACTGCTAGCAGCAGTACTTTGACCACCACCATCTCCACAATTTCCTCCAACCACCGACTACAACAGCAGCTATACGGAAACCGCATCAACACCATTTTTGTGACACCGCGACTATTACCGTGACTGTAACCGCATTTTCGAACCATGTTTCCCACTCTTTTTTCACGACAATAGAGATAGTCAAGCAATCCCCTTTGATTTGTTAAAAAATTTTACTTACCTCTTTCATTTAGATGTTACACTTTCCATTTTAAGGAAGTTTTAATAAGTAATTATCAAAGAAAAAGGCTACGTTTTCTAAATATTCTGCCTTTGTTAGCATCATGCTAGCCTTTGTTGTTGTTTGTTGTGTTGCGATTGGCTGGTCAGGTGATCCAACGCCATCACTGCCTAGACAGGAAAAATAGGCTGCAAGCAAGTATTTATTATATATATCAAGGACATGCTTCATCGAAATTAGAAAAGTCAAGGACAGCACAACTTAATGAGGTATTGCGCCAGATTCAAAGAGCATTGAACTTCCAAACCATTCTCTAATCTCCTTTTCTAGCATATGTAATCAAATCAATATGTTAAAATACTCTTCTAAGTTATTTTCCAAGCCAATAAACTCTCCACCACAAGAGAAGGGAAGATGATACCAAATTACAACAGAATGCTGTTTCACAGTGCCAAGGGAAAACATTTCCATGTTGAGAACATTCACATGAATGTGACCCACTCAATAGTAAGCAAGCATCATTAACTCCACAAAAAAAAAAGGCTCATAGAAGGATGCAAATTTGAAAAATTCTCCTTATGTTCCCTTGTTTCATTTAGGGTCCGTTCGTTTTAATGGAAAACAAATTTCATGGAAAATCACTTTTCAAGGAAACCAATATTCAATGGAAAATATGATTTTAGAAAAAGTTTTCCTTTGTTTGTTTGAATAGAGGAAAACTTAGGGAGAAAAGGTAAATGGAGGAAAAGAGAAGGAAAGATGAGAAGGAGAGAATCAAGAGGAGTAAGGAGTGGAGAGGAAAATGTGGCATACCTTGTTTACAAAATGAAACTGGTTTTCCTCTTCTAAGAGCATTTTCCACCTTTAGAAAAATTATTTTCCACCCCTTTCCAAAACAAACAAAGGAAAATGAAAGATGGAGGAAAATCATTTTCCAAGAAAATGGTTTTCCACCAAAACAAACGGAGCATAAGTGAGATAAATATATTCCTTATGTTCTGTGATGAATACACATGAAAGCAAGAGCCAGCCATCTCCCCAGTCCCCACCTACCCACCAAGGCACCAGAAACATACGGATAAAAATTATAATGACAAAGATAGGTGTTAAAAAACGAGAACAGCAATTTAAAATTTGAGAAATAGCATGATAGAATTAGAGAAACAGAGGTACTCACAGGATCACGCTCATCTGGGAGCCCAAGACGAGATTGTGCATTTGCAACCAAAAGGATAACATTTTCACGTTGATTTCTTATGTTGTCCTTCTGCAAGAAACAATTCAAGGTAACAATACATACCCCTCGGCAAAGAACTAGATATAGGCACAAATCAGAAAGGGTAGCTGTAATGAACTGGATATTTGAGGAAGAAATTACAGAGATGAAGATGATAACTTGATCGCTAAAAATGTAAATACAGAAAACGAAAGCGATATCAAACTTTCAAGTGCCTAAATTCCCTACCAAACTAATCTAAACCAACTCACATTTCAGAATTGTCTTGGATGATTTTCTCTCTCTTTACTCTCCTCTATTTATAACAATTTAATTCTCTCTTTCCTCTACCTAACTCTATACCTTCTCACTAAAGCTACTTCTTATATTATTGCAATTCCTAAAGCATCCTTTCCCCCTAAGGCCCTAAGTGGACTCATTATAGTAGCATGAAAGCATAGGTTCACCACTCCCCTCATTTAATTACTAAAATTCACACATAAGTAATAGGTGCTAAACCCAAACAGTTACTGACAAATATAAAATAATTTGACAAAAGCAAAACATAAATAAACACTGATGAAATATGACGAAACCTGGAAACCGAAGACAAATTCCAGAAGATCGAACATGTCTGCACCCCGATGGCCAGGAATCTCAATGGCAGCAGGAAGTCTAGGAAAGCTTTCAATATACCTAATAGCAGATATGGCACCTTTAACCTGATTACAAGAATATCCAGTACTTGGGTTCAGTTATAACAAGCCCCTAAGTTAACAATAGCTTTAATTGGAAATTCTAAAAACACATAGCAGTAAGATAGTAAAAAAACATATCAAACACAGTGGATGACAATTGGCAGAAGAGATATATGTGCATAGAATGTAAAGAAAAGAAAGTATTTTGCCTGAATCCTCTTCCTTAAGAATAGGGATTTAGCCTTCCAAGGGAATCAGAGTAGATCCCACAACTTTCTTTTATCATTATCTAAGCATATGGTGTCATGTACGACGATGGAAGCAGACAGACACAAGCAGAACAAGCAAGAAGATGATTGTGCTACCTCACTCTCAAACTCAGATTTCACTTTCAGAAATTACACCAATCTTTCACCATAATTTTCTATTTACATACATTAGTCGGAAAATGAAAGCAACAAGCCAACACATTCTTAAGGGCATAGCTCTCTCATCAAGGTATAAGTTCCTTTTATGGGTTTTTTTCCTTTGCCCTCCTTTGGTACATGTATAACACCCCGCTGGTATCCTTTTATGTATTTTTTCACTAATAACAAAAGGAAGATCTTAGAAGCCCAACATTGTCATTAGCCCTCATTTCGTAAACGGTGTCCTTTCAATCTAATTCTTTATTACTAGCAAAAAGAACAATTCGAAAGTGAGTACAGCAATGTTAGATTTATATCTTACAGCAAGAAAATCTCACATATATTTATCGCAACGTTCGAGAAATTCGACACAAGTTTCAAACATTATAATTTTTATAGCAGAAACTGAACAAATTGCAGCAAGTCTAGAAGTCTTACCTCAGGGAAAACACCAATTGCATTGGTCAAAGACGGTGCTTCCAACGGAATTATGTTATATGGTGTGAGCTCACCAGACAAAGTAGCATCCGATTTTTCAATTCTTCTTAACTGAAACAAACCCAAACAAAGTCATTTGAGATAGCAATTACAGTGTAAACACAAGGCAAGCAAACCTGAGGTAAGAAAATATAGCTATCCAATGGTATATGCACCGCATCAAAAATGGGAAAAAAAGGAAAAGAGACTTTGGTTTCCAATTATTCACAGCCACGGATGTACAACGAGCTCAGGCGAGCTTTATAAAGACATTTAAATACATAATTGACATAAGTGTAATTGCAAATGCATCTATCTAAAGCGGTAAAGCCATAGATATTAGCTCGCTGGCTGGCTTGACAAAATTAATCTCCACAAGAAATTACAGCAAAAGGATATATTGGTGATACAGCCTCATTGACTCGTGCTCAAAATCCTTTAAGCTCCGAATATGTGCATGATAAAATACACCTCTAAAGACACATGATACATACCTCGTTAACCATCCAAGAGAAAATTGGACAATAAGAAATAGAGTCACTATGAAAATGAGAAAAACTTCTACCCTATGATAGTACTACCGATTGGCAGCCAGCAACCATCTTAATTTACAAGTTGGTGCCACTGAACGAAATATACAAAAAAAACAAGAGCAGAAGCCCCATCAGGGTGTTTAAAAGCTTCATGAGTCCCCCCTTGACTGAGGCCTTCCTCAATGGGTATTTGCAATCCACAAATCCAGCTTCACTACCATTAGATTCTCCTTAGACAATAAGGTGCTGCGCATCGCATATTGAATTTCAAAGGACTAACAAAAAGTTTCATGATTTTCAACAGCTTTTGTCACCTGATAGTGATGTCGCACCCCACTGCTCCCAACAACCCTTACTGACCCCGAACATGGTAAGAAAAGCCTACTAAGACACACAGAGAAATCACCACTTACGGCCCCCATTAACCACGTCACCTTTGTGACTGTTGCCCTTCCAATCAATTTTCTCTCTCCTCTCATTCCTCCACCACCCAATTCAACTCCTTAAACCCCGATACCCCAACTACTAATGCAATAAGGTAGAACCCGCTTGTTATAGGGTCCTCTTGATGGTGTTATCACAACCTAGATCACGGAAGGGCTGGACAGAGAATGAGAGCAAAACTGATATGAGGTAAAAAGAAAGGGGGGGGGGGGGGGTTAATAACACCTAAAGGGATGGTTAGAGATAGCTTACATACTTGATTGTTGCTGCCTATATCACTGAGGTGCAACTTTCTCCAACTAGAAAAAAAGGCATGCTTTGTCAACATTCATCGAGATGCCTAAACTAGTGGGATTTCCCTTTTAAGATGTGTAAAAGAGTGCTTAAGAGGCTTACGGGAATCAACATTGGCTAGAATCGTATCGATTTTCCTGAAAACCTCTCATGGGGAAATCACAAATTAAAAATGCTTCACTTACAATAACTAGATGGGTTAAGTTCCAGATAATTTTTTTGTAAGATTAGTGAGGATAAATAGTAGTACAAAGGCTAATGCAAATCGGCTACAACTACAATACTCGACCAACAACGATGCAATATTGTGCATACGCAGATATTATCGAGGTAGGAAGAGAGAGCATCAAGATTCTCAGCTAAATTGCAAAAGAAGCAAATTTCTCCAAGGATCCTATACCAAAAAAAAGTCTTCAAAAGGGGATGCTTGGCCTAAAACAATGCAATGGATGCACACTTGGAAAAGTTTTGGAATATGTCAAGAGTAACCGTTGAATTTTGTTACAGTGTTTTCCAATAACACTACTTGAAAAAGTCGTGGTAGATGGATGGATAAGTTAAAGTAGGGCTAAAGGGGAAGGGGTTTGCAAGTAGCAATAACCCCAACTATCAACAAAAAAAAGGGATTACTTTTTGTCAATTCATTTTCCAGGCCAATACACCATATGCACCTTCCTTGTCATGCATGCACTTCCCTCCACTAGGTTATGAACTTACAATTCCTTTAGATACGCCCTTCGCTAAACACTTCCCTTTTGGTGTTGTCCACAAATATTTCTTCACACTTCTATTTAAGTTAAAAAGACAATAAAATAGATCTGTATTACTACTACTACTGATCTTCATGCCAAACCCAAATCTGAAGAAAATTAAGGGATGAAAATGGTTATAAATTACCACATTATCAAATACTTCCACCATTCTTTTATAATCACTATATCTAGAGATTTACACCTCCCAACGCACAATTTTGAACATTAATATTTTGATTGTGTTTAAGTAAAAATTATAGAAAGTTGATATAAATTAAATATATCACGAGACCAATCTATCAAGATCTCATATGACTATGTTCATCCTTATGCATAAATCATGATAGTTGGTCAAAGGAAAATGTGTGGATAGTGTAAAATGAGAAATTTAACGAATATAGATGAACAAAGGAAGTATAAGGAGCACATTGGCCAATTTTACACGTTAAGAATTAAATTACAATAAAGTTCAAGATGCATGAGCATTGTATATTGAGTATTGACATTAGATAATGTGCAAATAATATAAGAAGAGCGTTATATATAATTGATTTTAAAGTTCAGATAAACTGCATTATATTAGAAATGGTGAGAATACTTTGTAGGCATCACAAAATGATAAGGGACACAAAAAGCAGCATCATCCAACTGAATTTTGTTAATTATCTCACTGTTTCACAATGATTGACCTACCTTTATTTTGCTATCTTTCAAAACTTAAGTCCTAAACTCCTTGATATTAATTTTCTCTTTGTCCCTTAAATGCACATCTTTACTCACGCTATCCATATTGGTTGACATCTACTTCTCTTAATCTTTGTAAAGAAGAAACTAGGACAGTTTTCATGATGCATAGGGAGTGCAAACATAAATAACATTAAAAGGAGCTCTAATAAATTCAAATATGTACACCAATTCAGGGAGCCATACTTCCTCCATAATCAATCTTCCCACTTCAGGAGCTGCATCCTTGCTCAATTCCTTCATCACCTCAACCAGAGCCCTCAATGTAGCAAACACCTTTCGCATTTCTACCAATCTGAAATAAGACCGTTCAAATTTTTAAATATCATCATAAAACTAGGCAAATAACCTAATAACTACTTAGTGAAATAAGGAACTCGTTATAAAATATTATGAAAGAAGAAACACATTATGATCAACAAGAAGATCTACACTATCACAAAAACAGCTACTACACCACGCAACTATATTGCTTGGACAATTTATTGCAGCTCTAGAAACTTGACACTCCAAAAGAGTATGAACCATTCAAGTGGGACAGAAAAGGGAAATCAATACCTGCCTACTAAAACTATTTATATGAAAAGGGAAGGTCCCTCATATAGTCATATACCTCCCCATATCACAAGATTAAACACTAGTAAGCATGTCCACATATCATCAGCTAAGAATTTCCCATGACATACCTTTGGGACCAAAATGGTTCTAGCACTCACATCAAGGGCCCAGCCTCACATCAAATAATTAAAGATAAGAACTATGAAAGAGCCAAATTGTAGAGGACATGGCAGTCTGAGAAGTAATAATAATATAAAACCATATAAACAAGAGTTGATTTGCATTTACTCTCCGAAATTGGTGCTCAAGACTCCAGATTCCCGCCATTGTTGTTCTTCACGTTGAATATCATCCACTCTATGTCTCTGCTTGTATCGATGGTAAAACTCCCACAGGCGCTCACCATCACGATTACGATCTATTTGAGCTCCGTCCCTATTAGCGAGTTTTTGCTACATACAACCAACAGTTCCATAATTCAAACTATAATCTAGGAAGAAAATTATAATTCCTTCAGGTACCTTCAATTGCAATTTTACGCTTCTCAATTAACAACTTTTACCCTAATAACTCTAATTATACAATGTTGATATTTTGGAAATATATTGCGATGAATTTAACAACATTAGCTATGGTTGAAGCTAATATATTAACAGAGTAAGAGAAAAATGCTGCAATAGAAAAAAAGGAGCAAGTAAAACATTAAGTACTACCAACTTACACTCTAATTTCTAAATAAGCATCACTAGATACTAACTAGTTCAAAAGTTATATACTCTCACTGTCCCAAAAATAATGCTACATTTGCTATTTTGGCACAGATATTTAGGGACATAAGAAAATAATGAAACAGTATGTGGTTAGGTGTGGGGTCAAACTTTACAGAAGAAGTAGAGAGTCTTGCTAGGTAAGGTATGTAGCAACTAGCTCGGAACATCTAGAAAAGGAGTACGTAGCAACTACTTTGGTACAGAGGGAGGAAAAAAAACTAGTTGATGATGGTACCTTAATTACAGACATCAAACCAGTCTTGAACTGGAGGACACCTCTGCCTTCACTGTTGGGATCCAGATTTTGTGCCATAGAATACGCCTGCTCACATACTAGAAAATAATCCAAAAAATGCACCATCAAGAGGAACACCACATAGATTGCAGATTTGAAGGCATAACATCCAGCAATTTCACATCAAAATCAGGATGCGTTACTTATGATACTGAAAATTGTAAGTAAAAGCATGAAGAACAATATTACATCAACAGGAAAATTAAAGCAAAAACAGGAAAACTAAAGAATATGTAACCTAACCCCATGACATACAAGCAACATATCAACATATGCAAAATCTCTCAAGAGCACTGAGCTAATGCCAAAAGTCGGTCGTTGGGCATGTTACAATAGCAACATATTAATCTTTCACTTCATCTATCGTGATTTGAAGATTAGAAGAAAAAGGAATACTTCCACGTTTTTCTTTCATATCTTTTCCCATTAACAACAATTCTTATTTTAATAAGATGTAGCAGTTCAAACCCTACAATAAAAGGATACAAATCCAGCAAAATTTATCAAGCTTATCACAGTAGCTTTCCTCCGTAACATTCTAATCAACAAATTCACTTTATTAAGCAAGCGGAAAGAGGATGATCAAGTAAATACTACTTCACTTTGAATATTCAAAAGGTGAAAAGGAATCATTTCCCCGAAGATGTCGGTTATATAATGAAGGAATGGAGACATAAGAGCATGCTCTGAGATTGAGGCATAAAGTCAAGATCTAACATAGTGTAAAAGAACTGACGTAAACCACTTGAGTTCTTAGCACATAGATTTGTTCACTATGAGTGAAGAGATGCCCATTCACTAAAGCAATGAGAACACTTTCCAGTGAAATATGTTTGTTGAACAGTATAAAACAGAAGATCCTTTGGCAGGGAACCCTTTTGCAATTCTGTGAGTCGTGGTCAGAGCATAGATGGCATACAGAATGACAAGACCATTAGCATCAAATACAGCAATAGCTGGTTCACGGAAGATGGATGCCCCCTTTAGTAGTGATATATCTGACATAGTTAGAAGGAACTAACAAAGTTGTGTCAGTATAAACCGCTAATTGAGTTAGCAGCTTTACCATAAATATTTATGAAATAGACCTTCAACTCAATTAGAGGGAAAGCTTGATCTCTTTTTAGTGATCAAAGAATGGATGCTGAGACACCTCTCATAGAAGGATTCTGTAAGAGTGTAACTACCTCAGAATCTAGTAGTCTAACGGATTAGGTATGAAAAAGGCATTTCCCATTGCAGCAAGAAATTCCAAAATAGCACTTACTTACTGCAAAATTTAATGAGGCTAGTAACCAATAACTAATAAGAACTGCTACAATGCTTAAACCTCTAACTGCACAATTTTACCAAACCCTAAAAGGAAACCACTTGCAAGTTCTAGCGCCACGCCGAATATAGATACTGCTGAGTTTCCATAAGTTAGTGAAGGGTTAGGTTTGGCTATCAAAGATGAAAATCAACTACTCAAAGAGACCGCAACTAAGCAAGTGAAGACATCATTGATCGTTGTGATGGCTAAAGCTCTGTGAAGCAGATAATTTAAGCCGTAGAGCAGGAACGCCATTCTCTGGGGCTAATTCAAAAGCTAAGCACAGAGGCTCTAATCCTATATACTACGTGACTTCTGAGTTCTGACTAATTATCTCAATCTTTTAGCTCCTCTTTCTAGTTTAAAAGAATGTTTACTCTTAATCATTTGAAACAGGAGGAAAGCATATTTTCCGCTAGATGTTCAGGTCCAGTTCCTATCTGATAAATAGGGGCTGGGCATATATAACTTGTGTGTAGTATATTTACAGATTTAGGTAGTATATTTTCTGAATAAAGTAGAATTTAATAAAATTGTAGTTTTTTTATAGAAAATGTAGAATCTACTTTTAGAAATTGTAGTATGTTCCAATTTGATAGATGTACTGTTCACATCTATCAGATAGGAACTAGGCAATTCTCTTCAGGTCCTTACTGGTCTTGATTCGAACTTCTAACGAAGCTCTGTCCCCGTCCCCCAAACATTACACCCTTCTCCAAAAACAAATCAAGCTAAAATTACAAACAAAAAGAACTCAGACGAACTTCTAAGCTCAATGTCGTCCTCGTCCCCATCCCCCATACGAGAAAAGCTTAGTTCATATCTAATAGATGTGAACTAAACATCTTTCAGATACCAATATACTACGATTTTCTATAAGTATACTACATTTTCTATATATATACTACAAGTTCAGTATGTTCGAAATTTATTAAGAAAATATATTACCTTAAACTTTTGTTAAATTTACTACATTATTTATAAAATATACTACATGTACCTATAACTATACTACGAATAAATTGATAGAAGCCAAATTTCCTATCTATCTGATAGGAATTGGGTAGCCCTCTCCCCCATACATTACACCCTTCTCCAAAAACAAATTAAGCTAAAATTACAACTAACAACAACAATTCAGACAATTTCACACATTTTTTTACCAATATGAAACACTAATTTCCAACAACCATACGCAATTTTACTATTATAATCAAAACTAACAGATATAGAAGAGAGCAACATACAAATGCGAGCGACATTAGGATCCTGATCTTGAATTCCATCAGCAGCTTCCAAAATGGCATCGATATTCGAAGCTCGGCCGAGAGAAGGCGGAACAGCACCAGCGAGACCACTAGGGTGACGCTCATGACCAGCGCCGGTAGTTCGAAGCTGCTCACGACGAAGCGTCGCTCTAATAAGGCGCTCCCAATTATCTTGAACTCTCACCATTTTTTCTCTTCAATTAAGCTTTTTTCAAAACCCTAGCTTAATTAATCAACTCAATTCAACTCATCGATTGCGTGATCACACTGTGTCTGAATTGAATTGGAGGAAATTAGGGTTGAATTATGTGAAAGATCTTGAATGATAAAGAGATTATGAGAAAAAAGAGTGATGGTGAGAATGGGGGAAGTTTAAAGTGGAAACTGGAAAAAAGGGAGAGTTTTTGGACAATGTTGTACACGATTACACGATATGTATGGTGGAGTGGAATGTTGCTTTTTCAGTTTCAGATTGGAGATCGCGGGAATTGTACTGGGTTAGTGTTGAGCATTTTACACGATACGACAATACCACATGAATCTAGGAATGGCAATGAATTGGACTCAGATCGGACTTACCAAACTCCAAGTCCACTCCATTTTAATCGGACTATGATTTTTACACTCCTATTAGGATTTGGACTATATATTTTCGGATTCGGAGTCGGACTTTTTCCTTCAGATTGTTTCGGACTCGGATCGGATTCGGATTAAATTACCATATTAAATAACCAAAACACATCTTTGATATAAAAAGTTTAATGTTTTACTTAATTTCTTATAATGTAAATCTATTATTTCTATTAAAATGTACTTTCAATCTATTAGTTGACGAGGTAACAAGTAATAATCGGACTCTAGTTGGATTCGGATCGGATCTTACCTAAGGTCCAACTCCTATCGGATTTCATTCGGCCTTTTATGTTTTCGGATTCGGATCGGACTTTTTCTTTCGGATCGAGTCGAACTCGGGTCGAGGTCGGACTGAATTGTCATCCCTACACTAATCGGATATAAAATAAGCGGATTAGTTTTGAGTATTTTTGACACGTTTAGTTAAACGAGTCAAAATGAATTTAACCATTAATAAATAGGTCGGGTTAGTGTTGAGATTTTCAACATGAAACTGACACGGTTTTATTCGTTTAATTTTAATATATAGATATATATAAAATTATAGTATGATATGAAGGTAACAAATAGATATTTTGTACTTTATTATTTAAATTTCAATAGGAAAAAAAGTTAGTGGTTAGCCAGACATGAATTCACACTATGATAGCACAAAATTAGGCACAAAAAATTCATTTATTATCATTATTTTTTAGATCGTATGGCTTAAACAGGTTAAATGAGTTGACACGGCTAACCGTTTAATTAAACATGTTGGGTTAATGTCAAGGGTCTTTAACACGATTAGTTACATAAGTCGGGTTAGTATCAAGGGTTCTCGACACGTTTATTTTTAACACGAACACAAAATCGACACGACACGATTTATTTGACAGGTCTAGGGAAAGGAAAGAAAAAGGGATTAAAAAAGAGTTGGGTAAGATAAATGTAATTTTTATTATATATTAGTGGCGGATCCAGAAATAATGTAGAACGAGGTCATTTATAAAAGATGTTCTCTGATTCATTATAGTTACGGCTTAGCATGACACTATATTGGCTTGTTTTCGACATGGCATGTGCTTACCTTTACGTACGAAAGTGAAATGGAATTAACAAAAAGTCTAATAGAGTTATGTATTGAAAAGTTAATCACCTTAAAAGAAAAGTATTTCAAAGTTAATTAACATCAAGAGTTTTTTTCAACTAATTAACAATACAGTTATTAAAGTTTATGTTAAACAATCAAAACTGTTTCATATACCTTCTTTTGCAAAGGGGTCTAACCTGATATCTGCTGAACTTTACTTAAGTATACTTACAATTTATAAACACTATCGCGTAAGTGCCAATGGAACTTCCAAAAAGATACTTGAACATATCAATGCACTCTAGCAATAGATTGGTATATTTAGCCACTAGGTATAGGCATTACAAAATTAATAGGAACAGATACAAGCAGTTTTCACATCTTTATGTTACTGTCTCTTCGCTAACCTACAATCCCTAGGCCAAGAAAATCACTACAAAATATCAAAAACCAAGGAACTCTCATTTGTTCTTTAGGCCTTTCTACAAACCAGTAGTTTTGCATCCCTAAACAGAAAACCTAATCCTGCCTCTCCACATTTTCTCCCTTGTCACCAGTGGTAAAACACATCATATTGCCTGCCATAATGTAACTTCATTGCCAGTGATGCTAGAAACAGAAGGGAGATAATGCAGCCGGCCATGCAGCTCATGAGAAACTAAACTTGACCGTTTCAATAATAGGTACCATAATATGCTTGAGGAACAGCACCAGGTTGTGCTGGAGCTGTGGCTGCAGCTGGCGCCAGTGGCGCCACATAAGATTGTTGAGGGTAAGCCTGTCAAGAACAGAGCAACAGTTAGGTTATGTCTTGCCACAAATTCCTCATTTAGATTGTACATAAAGTTGTATCTAGTCTAACACTGATAACAAAAATAAACTCGAATTTCACAATCTGTCTCATTCTAAAACAAATTAGTCCATTAACAGCCATTAATGATGTATATATTGCAGGGTGGTGATACCTGTGCTGGATAGGTCGAAGGGTAAGCACCATATGCAGCAGTCTGAGGTACTGATGCAGGCACCGGTTGAGGGGCATAGCTGCTCCCATAGTATCCACTATATGCAGTCTGACAAAAATATATAAACACGTCATTATAATGCATTAAAGAGTACTTTCTTCTTATGCTTGCCTATAAACTAGGCACAAACCTGTTGGGCATAAGCGGGGTTATATGTCTGTCCAGCAGTCTGAGTGGCTTGAGGCCAAGCTTGAGCTTGCGCCCCATATCCTGCTGCCCACTGATTTTGAGCAGTCGGATATGCTGATGGGGCTGTTGAGGGAACACCAGAGTAAGATTTTGCAACCTTTGCCTTGTCTGACGTTAAGAGATCATCAGCGTTGCGCTTTCTCGAGTCTGATGGTCTTCTATGGCGCAAGAACAGCCTAGCATGTCTATCCTTGGACTTCTTTATGGATTGCACATCACCAAAAAGACCCAAAAACTGCATTTTTGTAACAATACATTATTACATGAATGAGACAATGGCCTTCACTAAAAGAATTCCATGACATCAATAGATCCATTTCCAGAATACACTTCATAGTGATCAAAAGGGTAGGTTCATTATTAATCTTAGAAGTTCAAGAGTAGCAGAGGTCAGACATATCCCACAATTCTTTCATTGGTGATAAAATTGTGCAGTACATAGCATGCAGTTGCTACTAGTTTGAGACTTGAAGGGGCAGTCAAATGTACACAATCTCAGCCCTTACAACATTTGGAGGCCCTCTGGGTTGTTGAAACCATATCATCTTGGCAACTATGGGTGACAATAGTCCAATACTCGACTTCTTACACTAAAAAGCAAAATCGTATCAAATCAAAACTATGAAGATATTATTATCCATAATCAAGGTCGTAATGATCACTTGTGCTCAAAAATCAAACAGGAGTAGAAATCTGAAAGAATGGAATCAAGACCACAAGAGATCATAACTCTCAATCAAGTTCAGTAGGTGATAATGTGACCTCTGAAATCGATCAAAAGCAGATCGAATGCTTCTTTGCTTAAATGTTTATAGACCATTGATGTAGCCTGTACCTAACAATGATGGATATTTAACAAAAACGAAGGTGGAACTTGTGGCTGAAGGTAACTTCTTATATCTTTCTTGAGTGCAATAACAAAACCATAATCCTTCTGCACAAAGGTACTTGTCCACCTCGAAATATGTGCTCTTGGGTGTGAATGTTGACATAAAATTTTGGCATAGTAACAAACTAAAACTACTACATAAGAAAACTCAATGTCTGATCAACTTTATACCTCATCAAAAACTAAATCATATTTACAGTTCCCTTCAAATCAACCCATCTCATGAACCCTCTCCATCCCAACTCCCAAGTACTTTTACAACTATGTTTGTTGCAAAAGTAAGGTACACTAGTTCTTTTCTGATATCAAAGAGGAGGACAACCTTTTTGCTAGTACTTGGTAATGCATGCTTTTACATATTCTTAAAGGCAAGTACAAGGAAGGCAGAATTGGGATGGCTGGAGAGATTGGTATTTAGGAAATCAGCCATGCAAAAGTCTAAAAAAACCCAGCTGAAGTAATTACAACTATAGTAGGTACCTAGCTAAATGCCAAAGTAGAAGGAGAAATCCTCATTCTATACATCTTCCATTTAAATAAATAGATTTATTAGTTACCTCCAGATATATGCTCGACAATTCTTCTTTTTCAAGAATATTGGCAGGATCTGAATCATCAAGCGTCGGAGCTAAGTATTTATCAACCAAGGAATCGATCGAATCAATTTGTTTAGGGAGAGATTGTATAGATTCCAGATGCATTAGTGCCTGCACAAAATAAACAGCTCTATCAGCAGAGCAGAAAAAGAATATTCAGCTCGCTTCCTAGTCAGGTTCCTAAGCGTCTTCAAAGAGGTTGTGGGTAGACAAGCAAAGGTTGTGGCTTCAAGAAAGAGTACCTCAAGAAGTGGCTTTGATAATTGGACATGATCAAGTGCTCCAACAAGAATATCCCGAGCCTTTTCTGCATTTCCATAAACCTTCCCACCAAAAAAGAAAGCAGGATAAAGGCTTCATTAGTTCATCATGGACAAAAAAAATTAGTAGAGCTCCTTATAAGAAAAGATAGCACAAAGCTCATTATGAATAAGAAATAGCACAGATATGAACAAAGTAGCACAAAGCTTGTTATGAATAAAACAGAGATGGAAACACCAAACTGAATAAAACCTCAATGAGAATAAGCTAAGTGAAGTAAACACTAAGATATTCCTACTAAGGTCGGACCGCATATGATTCAAACGGAGAAAAAATTGTCTCCAGGCTATGACATTCCAACCAATAGGTCGCGTGTTCAAAACCTACTACTTGCATTTTGAAAACATTAAAAAGAAATTTATCATATACAATGATGATGTTGACATAGGATGACCCGTGGCGAGCTGCAATTCTTGCCTACGCGTTATATAGATGTATTAAAGAAAATCAAAAAGTAAACACGAGAGAAAAGAGAACAGGGGAGAGATAGAGAGAAGGCCAAGAGAAAAATGACCATGGAGTCATTTTGGAAAGACCAAAAGTTTGGTGTTAGGTTGGTTGAGGAGAGATACTATGGAAGACCAAATAATTGGTGTTCGCTAACTATGATCTAACACCTAGATTCTGGGTACAACGTTTGTTTTCTTGCCAAAATTAGAAAATCGACGAACTACTGTTCACTTTATTCAGTTTTCAAGCTTTTTGGGGCGAGTTGACGTAATATTCACTTGTTCCTTACATTTCTAGATGAATATGTGCTGCTATTTTTTATTTAGCGACTCGGTTCAACAATCAAAACTACTAATATTATGTAATGTTTGTGCTAATCAGGAAGCTATGTCATTTCCTTCAAACATCTAGAACTGTATGATTCCAAATTCCATACTACATTGCTGATCCTGATAAGAGCAAGATAAGGTGTCCAGTAACTGTATCGAACAATTTTGCCGGTCAAGCTTGCAGACGTGCCAGTTAAACAAATGCTAGCTAAGTGTCCAACAGCTGTATCGTCCATAATTCTGATTTTTTGGGTCTGAGCAGCGATGGTGGAGCAAAGCCCAAGACACTTTTATTCTCCTGTTTTTCTGATACAATTTGATCCTTCTACGGCCCAACATGTGGACAGCCTTAAATAGCTTCCTTATGAACACATTTTTTTTTCTTGGGTATATCTCTTTAGTCTGCATTATATATACTAAACCACATTTCATCCCAATTCACAATTTTGGCTGGTTGGTCTGCTAATGAGAAGTTCTGGGAACAAGTGTATTAAAGCATTACTAGCTTTTGAATTTCCAGACTCCCATGCCTATCAGATCACTGCAACTACTTTCTCACTGTTTTAACAGAGTCGCAGCACCAAAGGTTTAGCTATTCTAACAGTCCTCACAAATGTGAATCAGATTGTAGACAATGTAGACTCCAAATCGTCATCCCAAACCGGAAATAATACTTCAATTCTAGAATTTCGATCAAAACCCTATATCAGCAGATAAAAGCATTGGGTAGCAAATATGAAGCGTCCAATATTTCGATTACCAGAGTAAGTAAAATCAACATAAAGAGCAGCTGCATTCTGGTCAACAGATCTCAGAGGGGGAGGAGAGAGAGAGAAGACAAGTGAGAGCATCGACATTTATCTCTCAGAACACCTTTCTTAATGCCAAAAATGATAAAGAGCTCCAATCTATTTGGAAATGTTACCGACTAGGACTTCGCGTGCGGTCTTAAAATAACACAGCTTACATTAATTGGGGCGGATGATAATTCACTCCTTTTTCTTATTTGTGTAACCTTCACTTCTACTATTGTTATGTAGAAATAGCAATGGATCAAACTCATATTGAACTTACCAAACTCCAAACCACCTCAATCAGATTAGGATTTGTTTTACTCCTAGTCGGATTATATATTCTTGTATTCGGTCGGATTATTTCCCCTACGAAACTCAAGTCGGATTCGGATTATCACCATTAACAATAACCTAAACATAATTTTAGCACAACAGATACGATTTTGTCAAAAACTACCTATTATGACGGAACCTTATGTTCAAGTACCTCATTTAATTTTTGTTAAATTTAAGTACCTCATAAATATAATACTAGCTTTCACAACCAAAACTGGTTTTCCGGCCAAAATGGTTGATTTTTGCTTCAAATTGAACGATTTAACCCTAAAAACCCGTAATTTCCAAAAAGATAAAACTTTTGGTTTCCTCTTGAAACCAAAAATGAAATCAAAGTCAACATTTTTCCTATCTTAATAAGCAAAATCTACTCATTTGGCCAGAAAACCAATTTCGATAGTTAAGTGCTAATGCATATATAAGGTAGTTAATAAGCACAAATATAATATAAGATATCTAAACCAACATGTGACATTATAATAGATTTTTTTGACCAAAAATCCTACAGATTATATTTATTTCACTTAAATTCTAATAGTCTAAATTTAATTATCCTATTAGAATTTACTTCTAATCAATCAATTGATAAGGTAATAATTGGATTCTGGTCCAATTCGAATTGGACCACCTTACCTAGGGTCCAGCTCCTATTGGATTTTTATGTTCCCCTTGGATCAGACTTTTTCCTTCAGCTCCATGAATTGCCATCCTTATTGTTATAATCAACAACAAACAGACTCACATCATTAACCGTTACTATAATTTAACATGCCGGATTCATAGCACCTAGAGTTCAACGTCTCCTTTCGATTACTCCGAATAAAATTGAACCACGTACTGTGTGACATTGATACAAACTCAAACCAACAAGAAGCCGTAAAACAATATGCTACCTACCAGGTAAACAAACCGAGCATACTGGGCAAAGAGCAATGGTAAGGTTTGGGAATGTTCTTTAACTTTCTCAATGGCGATAGCTTGTTCATATAATGAGAAAGCATCTTCCATACTTCCCTGCAATTTAGAAAAAATAGTTATATTAAAGAGCACATAGTCCCAGTTGTATGGTAAAACACCTTGAAAGATTCTTACCAGTCTCCGTTCCATGTTTGCATGGTCGATGATGGCCTCCAAAAGTCCCGGAGAAATCTCAGTGTGCACAAGTTGATAGGCAGCACGAGCTCCGGGAACATCATCATGCTGCTCTTTGAAGCGAGCAGCAAAAAGGTGAATCTCTGGTTGCCTCTGCACACAAGTAAATTAATTAACAAAAAACTAAGCCTCCTAAAATCCATCAAACAATGAACACGGATAATCAAATGTAATCCAACAAAAGCCAAATCTATGACGTCATACCCATGTAACATACGTGACAAAAACTAGAGAGCAGAGAGAAACTATTAAGAAAGAAAGTAATGAGCCATCCAAGAATATTAGCTTTAAAAAAAATGAATTAGCCATGAATTCCCAATTACCCACAATTCAAGTAATTGCCACTGGTCACTCAAATTGATAAAGCACTACAACTATGCTGCAGATCCAGCCTATCAATTGCCCTACTGTTTCAAGTCTTATCACAAATATGCATTTGACACTGACACATGACCTACGAGCCTTCTAGACAAACTTAGCCCCTTCGTCAACTATACGCATTATAGGCTCTGCATACATAACCTTGACTCTTCCTAGCTGGACAGACCAATCTATGTAGCATATGACTGATCACTAGAAAAATTTGCAAATTTCAGACAAAATATCTACAACGAGAGATAAATGTCCTAAAAGAGATTTAAAGTTATCCACAAGTCAAGATGATCTCAAACTTGCAGGCTAATCATATCATAAACAACTTCACAAGATTAATCAGAAGCTATGCATATGCTTTGCACAAATAGCCACCAGAAGTATTCCCTACCTTCACAAACACTTGGGCAGCACGAGCGAGTGCATTTTCAGCAAGATCCATGGTCCCACTTCCTTCCATACATAATATGTATCTTATCCAAAACTCGGGATAATTAGCACATGCTACTAGGCATCTTTCATATAGCTTGAAGATCTGACTCGCAAAATAGCAATTCATCAAACATTGCATCAAACATTACAAAAATATTCAAAAGACAGGCAATAGGAAAAAAATGGAATCAAGAAAGAGATCGCATAAGGAGTACTCCATTTGTGGAAACAGGGAGGCCCCTCATATATCAAAGGAGGGACCCTCCATGCCTGACAGATACATGGTTAGGATAAGAAGATACCTGCATTCATAACATTGGAATTTTTCAAAAAACCAAAACACTTTATCAGACAACACATCATGAACCCAGAACATCGACTCACAATGAAGGTTTGAAGTACTTAGCCTTATAGAAACCATATCGAATGCCCAGGCTTTAGTCTCAGTACAATATCCCGTTTTAATAGTTGCTTCATCCAACGGTTTAGCCAAAAATGCATACGGTGCAGCAGATATTACTTAACTGTAAGTCAATATATAACAAGGAGGACAACTAAAGATCTAGTAAATTTAGTAATCGAGATATGATCACACGAAACGAACTCAGGTACCTTGTTGAAGTCCCCTTCTCTTTCGATGAAATCCAGGTAGTTATGCCAATTTTCTAATTCTGCATCATTCAGGGGTCGTACATGAAAGTATGGCCTTCTAATGGCTGTTTCGAATCCAATGATCTTAGCATCGAACTCCTTAGCTTTCTTATATATCTCTTCTCTAATTGCAATATACTTCTCCAACTCTTCAGCTTCTGTTAAGCCAGCACTTACAGGTTTAGAAGATTCTTCCATTGCATCAGGATTAACCTCCTTTTCAGATTCTTGTACATCAGTATCTGAGTTTACAACAGCTTCCGTAGTTGCTGCTGCTACTTCTTCAGCAGTCCTTAGCTCTCCCAGAGGACGACTGCCAGCTAACTCCTTGAAACTGTCATATAGCAATGTAAAGAAGCTCAATTATTGCAGCAGTGTATGCCTTTATGCATTATAATCACCATCTAGCTCGTAGTCAGATGCATCATACACATCATAGTACCCAAAACGAGTTGCCATGTATACTAAACTGTCGAACATGTAATGACACGACGACCAATGTGTAAATCCTACTGAAAAGTGTCGGATTGACGTCCACTGCGGAAACCAGAGCGTAGAAGAAAAGGCAAGGCTGACAAGCTTATTTCTGATAAGCTAAAATTACTAAGGAAATTTGACTAGTCAGGAATCAGTATCAAAAACCATTCTACTAAAGATAATTCACAGCACCAGCATCTTAAAAACCAATTTATACATCTTTGTTCGCTTAAGAAGATATATATATATATATATATATATAAGCTAGACATCCTGAAATCTAAAGGAGGTCATCCAAGAATTACACAATAAGGCAAGCACTCTGCTGAAGCAGTAACACCCCCAACTGCCATTCAGCAGGACAAGAAAATGGCGATGATCATTAACGATGGATATGATCATAAACAATGGGTTCACGTGTGTTTCAAAGGAAATTAAATCATTCATATTACAAATAAGGCCCAGCCAAAGCAGCCAGTGCAATGAAAGCCACAACATTTCACTGATTGATGCATGAGAGGAAGCAATGGAAAGAGAGGGGCAGGTTTAGGAGTTGGAAACAGGCTTAAAATGAAACTACTTGTTCACTTACAACAAAAACACATAAAACCAGGAAGAAAATGCAGCATTCTAATAGATTATTACAACTCATACAGCCTTTGGGCCAAGATGCTAAAGCCTCAAGGTCTCTAAGCCCAGCATTTCATGTCCAATACTCCAATCCACAAGGCAGCATATCTTAAAAGTAATAGCAACTAAAATTTTAAATCTAACAAGAGATATGAGAGAAAATTTTCACCTCGTAAAATAGCGATCCAACTGCTGATTTGGATGCTCCAATATCCTAGTATATATCATAGCAAGATGTGCCCACTGCTGCTGTGTATATTCATACTCAATATACTTATCCCAGAGGGGATAAGACAAGTAATCAGTTCCAACATAAGCCAATGCTCGCTCAAACAGCCTGAAACAAAAAAGAGAGCATGATGGACATATTACATTATAATAGAGCATGACCATCGCCTAAAGGTCTAATCTCTGGAAAAACAGTCCCAACGTTTAGGAGGATGGAGAAAGCACTTAAGACCACAGGACACTTCCAAAGAACTCAAATGTGTTGCATTTACCTTCCTGGAAAAAAAAACCTATTCTCTGACATGGAGGCCATCTTATCTTAGCCCTTTTACGCACGACATCTTCCCAGCAGCATTTTGAAAATTGATGCTCCTCGGATAGTCATAGTTAACAGGAACAATAAAATACGAACTATTTTGATTACAAAGATGACAGGTATTCTATTTTAGAGGCAGAACCAGGTTGTAACAGACCAAAATAAGATGTACTGCTATGAGTTTGCAAGTCAGAACTAAAAAATTCTGAGGTGAAACTCCCCAAAAACCTTTTCCACTACAAACGTGAGGGTTCGCTGTCGCAGCCACACCGAAATTGGGTTAGAGAACAGAAAGGACCATAAACACAATCAGAAATCCATGCGCTCAAGAGGTCCTAGCAACAGCACCAACTATACAAAAGATAAATTACCTTCTTATAGTGTCAGGATCTCCATATGTGGTGATTGTGAACACACAATAGTGCAACCAGATATCAACAGAATATGTCACCCCTTGAACTGCTCGTTCATAGACCTCCACAACTTTGTTAATATCTCCAAAACGTGCTTCATGATCAGCATACTTCTTCCAGTAACCATAACACAGGGGGAACTCTACGAGAAAAGCATCATAAACTTTTCTGATTTTTAAGATGTTGTCCTGCAAGTTAAAGCCAGAATTCCAGGTTAGTAAATCCATCAGAAAGTTCAATTATGGAGCGACCACATCCTATAGAATATAACCAGGCAGCAATCACTAATAAGAGTAAGTTATCAGATGCCTCAGTTGTAAATTGACCCCCCACCCACTCCAGAAATAATGATCTGTAGGACTATGCCACACTTAATTTTTGTTTACCCACTCAGTTGTAGCTTGTGTGAAGCTTCTTCATACTTAGGGCTGTAAGTTATCAGATGTAAGAAATCCAAGGTCGAATCTAAATCAAATCTTAGATACGGATAAGGGTGTGTGGATTCTTTTGTTTAATAATTGGAATTTTGGTTTCTTTCAGAAAACAAATGGGTTCAGGGATTTGAGTGTTTGGATCCCGAAATAACCAAACATTTACTATCATCTTCTTATATCTGTTGAATTTAGTTTATGAATATTTTTATCCGAATATATGTTGATATTAACTTTTAAGACTTTTGTTTTAAGAATTCTATGGGTTTGTTTGATTTTTAAGGCTTATTTTTAGGCTGATGGGTCATATTTGGGCTTGCACAACTAAATTGTACATATATATTACCTTAATAATAAAGAATATAGCCCATAGGCCATCTGGCACAATAAAGAAAAATAAATCGCTTAATTAACTTGAGTTTCAGTTTGGATCTAAATAGGCAAATCCTAAATTCAGATTGGAATGGATGATAGTTGATAGAAATTCTCAGGCCATGGATTTACAAAGCTAAACTAATTTTTTATATTGGATTAGATTATACTTGGTCATATCTGAACGTATATTTCACATCATGCCATGGACAAAAGAGAGTGTACATGTCACAGAAAAATTGGCAGAGAAAAAGTGAACAAACAAATCATTGTGAAGAGCATCATGCGCTACCTGTGCTGCCCTTTCAGTCTCTTCAATGAGTGACGTCCATGCATTGAAATCTAAGGAGTTGGTTTTGACTATATTCCACAGACGTTCTTCTTCAGCAGATAAAGCTAGAATAAGAGTAAGGAAAGAACATCAGCAATCACAAAGAGGAAAAGGAAAACTGAACAAGCTAGACCAGAAAATCAACAAATAAATGGGAGGAGATGGGGACAGTTGGGGAACTTGACAGCAATTAAAAAAAACTTGGTTAGAACTCCAGCAGAAACCAATCTTCCAAAATGGAGGACTGGATTATTGTCTCGGGTCATAACTCCTCTTAGCACAATCAAGAATGTCGATTTGAAGAGGATTATCAGAAAGCACCGGACACTACAGGAGCCAAGGAAGAGAAGGGAAAAGTAGCAAGAAAGGTTATCTAGAAATTTTTAGACTGTACACAACACAAGGTAACAGTACTTGTCACAAATAACAGTTCATAAAGAGGAAACCAATCTTATATTTAACTCAGGGTTCACCATCTATAACGCACCAACATCTCTATAATTTCTTTGACTATATTGTGAGAGGATTTTAGCTCAGAAAGCTGTTTTGACGATTTGTCGTTTAACACGTTACTAAACAAGAAAAAGCTTCACATATTTATTATAAAGATAAACCTGTACCATCCTCAAACTGTTGCTCAACTATTGTTGCTTGCACCTCATGGGAGCTGATAACATTTCCATTAGCAAGAGCAGGGACCATCCCGTTTGTACTTCCATCATAAGCAGCCATCTGATTCAATTCCATGGACGTGCTTTCACCTGCTGCAGAGGTCTGGTTCCCACCTTCTTCTTCAACAGAGGGCCTCATTTCCTCAGCAGAAGCTAAAAATACTTCATGAGCAGTGGAAATCAGACCAACATGTGACTTTCCAGCATCTGAGTTAGTGCTTGCATATATTGCTTCAGCTGAAGCTTCAGACAGCCCAGCACTTGTAGGGATTGCAGCATCCACAGGACCGTCTATCTTAGGATCCACTACATCACTGGAATGATGATTACTGGGCATATCGTCCATGATAGTAGATGATTGAGCAACAACTGTTTCACTGTCCCCCATTGTTTGATCTGCTATTAGCTACGCTGCAAATACAACAAAAATATCCTTTCTTAAGAAGAAAACTACAAAAATTAAAAACCCCATGATGTATGTGTCAAAGAGGTATGCAATCGGCTCACATTCAATAAGTTATTGTATTTTCTAAGTGCCTTGACACATTCGAAATCCAGAAAAAGGAAGCCAAGAAGAGTAAGCACATAAAACACGCATAGTCAAGCGATAAAGTCACCTTCACTTGAAAAATACATTGATACATAATCCATATAAATAAGTGGGACAAGACCAAAAGCCCAAGCCACACAGACGGATAAAAATAACAAACCTTCAAGTCACTTTATATGGCTACTTTTCATAGTAAAAGCTCCCGAAGTACAAATAACAATTTAAATGCGATAATCGGATGTAGTAACTAATAAGAGAGTTAAACTTAAGAACATCATTCACAAGGACAAGATCCTCCTATTGTTGAGGTTAAAGAAACAAAAAACAAAATCAGTTCACATACTAGCTAATTACCTGAATATGAATTTCTAAAACAAAAAAAAAACATCTGATCAAACACATCGCGTACTAACTACAGCTAACCATCTCCAAAAACGATGATGGCACATCAACGGAGGTTCAGTGGGTTCACCAATATCGGAATCTTTTTCGAGCTTAACAGTGAAAATATTATAAAAAATAATTACAATTACCACACTGAATTCTAACTCAAATATCTGTAAGCTAAAACATTAGAATCATAGAACTTACAACCAAAATTAATTTTATGCAAACCTTCAAATATTTGGAAAATCCAAGACTTCAGTCTCGTCGAAAAGATATTAGGTAGTGTTTGGCAACATGGATTTCATTTCAAATCCTGGAATTGAAATGTGGAATTGTGAATCATACATTTCAATTCCAAATTCAAAGTTTGGGATTTCAATTCCTAGAATTCCAAATATGAGTAGTTGTTTGGGAATAATAAACTTCATTCATAAATTCCTTACCATAAACATAAACAGAACAAAAATTATTCACAATTCCAATTTAGCCTTACAATAATCAATAAACACTAAACAGCTCAAATAATTAAATAAAAATGAATGGAAATTTCATCCTATAAAACCTGAGTAAAAGCCGATAGAAGTACCAAGCTTTAATGGCGGAAGTGAGGAGAGAGAATCGAGCTTGGATGGCGAGCTTTAATGGTTGCAGGTGATCGAGCTTTGATGGAGAGCTTTGATGGAGAGCTTTAATGGCGGCAGTGAGGAGAGAGAATCGAGCTTTGATTGGCGAGTTTTAATGGCAACAGGTGATGAAACAGAGTTTTTGCAAGAGAGAGCTTTAATGGTGGTGGTTGATGTTTGCAGATTTTTCACGGAGAGGGAAGAGATGGGGAAGATGATGCTGGTTACAAGGATTTGCAAATGAACAAGGGTTTTGAAGGTATTTAGATTTCCCAAATCTTTTGCCCTAGCCCAAAACATTTAGAATGAAATGCTTATTCGCAAGCATAGTATTAAGGACCTGTTTATTTTTTAATTCAGTTCAGTTCAGCTCTAATTAGTTCAGTTCAATTCAATTCAACTCCAACCAGTTCAGTTCAGTTTAGTTCAGCTCCATTCTTTTATCTCTATACTGTAAGGGAAGAGGGGTGGGACACCAAACTTAATGTATTTCCTAATTTACCATTTGTTGTTTAATTAATAATTTACAAGAAAAAATAATTTATCATAAAAAATAAATAAAAAAATTAATGAGAACAATTGCATAAATAAACCACCAATAATCATCCCACAATCCCACTACATCACAAAAAATAATTACCCACCAGGGCCACCACCCACTCACCCACTCACCCACTCACTCAACCTCAATAAATAAATAACATAAAAAAAAACTGATTCAAAATACCAAAACTACTATGATATAATTTTTGCACACATTGTGTGTATATAAGGCTAGTAACCATTTTATTGAATCTTATATGTTGGTCTAATTTATTTTACTAATTGCTCTTATTATTATTATATTATATTATTATTATTATTATTATTATTTATTTTTATATTATTATTATTAAGTATTATTATTGTTATCTGTATATTATTTTGTTTATTATAGCTTTACTCATTATTAATACTATTATCAATAGGGAAGAACATGGTTTAGGCTAAAAGGACAAATAAATCCGCGTTTTCAGCCTATAATCCAATCAAATCACGTCAAGACGGTTTATGATGTAATTTTGCACGGTCCGACCCAATCATTATTTTATTACTAAATATTAATATATAATTAAATCTAATTATTAAAATAGTAATATTAATTTAATTCTTAGATATTATTTTTATTATATAATCATCATCATGTATTAATATATTAATACAAAGACTATAAAATAATTGTTATTAATTATCATATAATCATTAATTATTTTTATTAATAATTTATGATTATTAATACTATCTATTTGTAATTATCATTTAATTATATCCAAAATACAATTATTATTATTCATTAATAATTATTCATTATTATTACCTATCATCATAATTATAATTTAATATTCATATTATTATTGTTTAAATATTATTTATGTATTTATTAAATTCAATTTAATTCAATTCAGTTCAATTCAGTTCAGTTCAGCTCCAATCAGTTCAGTTCAGTTCAGCTTCAATCAGTTCAGTTCAGTTGTTTTCAGTAAATCTAAACAAGCCCTAAACCGAACATTAATATTACGAGATTTTTTTTATCAAGAACCAAACCTCCCACACTCAAACCTAGTTGATTACTATAAAGTGAAATAATTATTTTAAACCAAACACTGTTATGAGAATAATTACCTTATCATGAACCAATCCTTCAACAGTCGAACCTAGTGTTTTTTTTTACAACAGCGTAGAGATCTAAAAATAGTTATTGTAAACGGAATACATATTTTTTCAACAGTATTTGAGAAAAGTGTTCTCGCTTTTAATAAAAAACAACACATCAAGTGCATTACACTTTCTGCACAAAAGCCATCAAAATCAATATAAAACCAAGACTTTTCATGGATTCGTTCTAATTTAATCTAGCTTCATTTAAATCAAAGACTCGAACAAAAGTAAGAAAAGTTCTGAGAGCCCCATCAAATTAATAAAATCGAAATAAAAAAGATCAAGAAACATTGATTAGGTGGACCTCCATACTCTTTGAAGAAAAATAGTGAAGTTTCTATTTTTAAAAAACTAATAATAAATGTATGTCAGCATGTCTCCATAGGAAGGGGTTGCATGAGCACATCCCTCCACTAAAATTTCATTGGCTTTAAAACATGTTAAATGTTTTCGGTAAATCTTTTCGAATTAACCCTTTGCCCACCTACAAGAGAAGAAAGAAATAATTAACATCCGGGCTATGCTAAAGTTGCATATTTCGATGGCAAATTTATAAATTATTGTAAAGTTGGTGGAATCTGTGGTTGAAATTAGAGTTTTTTTTGTCAGAAACAACCTTTTATAATCACTTTTTTTGCGAAAAACAACCTTATAATTTTTTTTTTTGCAACTTACAACCTAAAAACTAATCTTTTTTTGCGAAATGAAACCTTTTTCTAATTTCCGTCATTGACCGTTAATTTTAGACCATTGACCGTTAGTTTGACGTATTTTTTTGTTTCACTTTTTCGTCTCCTCCTTCTTTTCCCCGCCCCTTCTCAGCCACCACCCCCACCCCACCCCCAAACCACCCCGAAACCACCACTACCCCACTCGAAACCACCCAAAACCACCCAAAACCACCCCCCATCCTAAACCACCCCAAAACCATCCCACCCCACCCGAAACCACCCTAGACCCAGTCCACCCCATCCGAAACCACCCTAGAACCACCTTGCCACACCTGAAACCACCACTACCCCACCCGAAACCAGCCCCAAAAACAGCCCAGCCCAACCGAAACCACCCCTAAAAACATCCTAGCCCACCCGAAACCACCACTACCCCACCCGAAACCACCCAAAAACCAGCCCAGCCCACCCGAAACCACCCCAAAACCAAGGAGGACCTCTTTGTATCAGTATGACACTGGCAAACATCCCGATATTACTCATATATATGGTTAAAAAGCATCTGAAATTTTACGAATTGAATTTGCAGATGGCGGCTAAAAGACGGATCAAGGGACGACCTCTTTGTATCAGTATAACACTGAATTATTGATGAGCAACTTCATCCTGTTGGATTATGTTCCGAAAGTAGTCGAATGATTTTCCTAACAATTTGGATTAGTGGCTAGTATACAGCTAGTCGGTTATTTATTTTGTAATTATGAGAAATTGTGACTTGATCTATGAGCGTTGAAGAGCGACATTGATCGAGGGTTGCAAAGGATGAGCTATTGACGGAGAATGTTGAAGTCGAACTTAGTAGATAGGCCACTGATCGCGGAGAAGAAGGTGGCTCTCGGAATTTTGCCGAGAGCTAGCCACTGGTCGCGGTCCGCTCACCACTGGTCGTGGTCCCAACCACTGGTCGCGGTCCGCGACGTGCCTCGCGGCCCGAGAGCTTCGTGGGCTTCGCCCGGGCGATCTTTTCCTTGTTCGATTAGGGTTTTCTGTATGAGATATATTTGTATATATATTGAGAGCGTCTTTTAGCCTTTTAACACACTTGTATGATTCAGAGAATCAGAGAGAACACAATTTATATTTCCAGAGTGATTGATTACCACAAAAGCAGAGAGATAGATTAAGATTGACAATAGAGAGATTCAAGAGGGAGTCTTGTGAGATTCATCAAAGGGAGCTTTGATTGAATTCATGCCTATTGTATTCTATAATCTTCTCAGTTTATAGTAAAAGAGAGTATCCTTGCCACGATGATGTAGCTATCGCATTGGTAGTAAACCACAAGAAATTCTTGTGTTGTTTATCGTTGTTTGCTTGATTTGATTGTTGCGCAATTTGTTAGGTTACACGCTTATGTTATAATAGTAATTAATTGTATTAAGATGTGATTAGTGGCTAGTAGTTATGGAATATATGGTATAGGTCATGTTCTCCACTACTTAGTTATGTGTCTAACTTTTAAGTTAGTAGCTATATGTTGTAAGCCTATAAAACACTCTTATTATATTGAGATTAATTGAGCAAGTTTAACACAAAACTTTTTCATATTTTATTTACTCTCCTATCTACTCTAAAAACTATGAGACACAACCTTGAAATTTATTTTGCTCTTCTGCACAGAGACGTTATATCCATGCACGTTATTAACAAGCTCATTGTATTTTACTCTAGCCCAATACTATTCATAGACACACACTCTACTTGTTCATTCTCTTCTCCTTTCCCTATTTCAATTTTAGTCTCGAAATATAACAAGCGATTCCTAAAAAAAACATATTACGTACCGAATGAATGAAACTAGTCTCTAAATGGATTAAATTACTCACTAAATAAATGAATTAAATATGTCACAAAATGGATTAAACTGATCTCTATTTTCAGATGACGGTTTGTTGATTTTTCTCTTCTTATTATTGGGCCTATTGAGCCGATGCCTAATTTTATTTCAAAAGTAGACGGTCTCTTACAAGACCAGCTGTTAGATGAAATATATTCTATGGCAAGCATCCCGATATTATTCATATATTAATATAGGGTTAAAAGCATCTGAAATTTTACGAATTTACAGATGGCGCGTAAAAGACGGATCTGAGGGGGGACCTCTTTGTATCAGTATAAAAATTATTGACGAGCAACTCCATCCAACACAACCTTCAAATTTATTTTGCTCTTCTGCACAGAGACGTTATTATCCATGCACGTTTTAAATGGTTTTGCTGGTCCTTACTACGTTTGATGATAAGAAAATCCAGTTACCTGTAATTTCATCCACTCATCTATCCACAGAAAGTTTGGCTATAAAAGTAGTTCTCCTCCACTTAATTTCATCAAACTGCAAAAACTACAAAAAAACAACAAAAACACAAGCAAACTAACATTATGAGAGAGATGAAGGTGTTGCTTATAATTGCCATTGTTACTATAATGGCAGCAGGAACCTGTTTGGCTTACGGTGACTTACGCGTCGAGTCGGAAGAGATGCACAGGATTTCAGACATCCTGCTAAAAGGTGCTAGAACTGGGGTTGTTGATGATAATCTGAGTTGCATAGCAGCTGGAATGCCTTGCCTGAAGAACATCCCACCAGATTGTTGTCATGGCAACAATTGTGTAGAGGCTGTTCCTGGTACATTCGTGGGTATGTGCAAATGGTGCCCAACAAAAGGGTTTCCTTGCGGTGCCCTTCACGCGTGTTGTGATGGACTCCGTTGCGATGGCTTCTTTAATGGTAAATGCTTTTAGAGGATGTGCTGTGGCTGACATCTGCGTGACATTGCATTTCGCTACGTGTTCTCATTTTAAATAATAATCGTCCGTTTGTGCAACCTAGATTATCAATCTTGTTGTATTGTGATCTTTGCTTCACTTAATTGGTGTGTCTGCTACCAAGACTTTGTATTAGTAATACTAGGGATTCATGGTTTTCCCTGCGTGTTAATAAGATTACTCCTGTGTAATAAATAATGTCATGTTTTATGCTATGTGTTTAGAAATTGCACTGCCACGTTGTTTTGTTAAATTTTGTGAGTTTGAACTGTTGGAGTTTGTGAGAAGAGTAATACAAAAAACTCTTGAGTTGCTTCAAAAGAATATGAAGAGTTGGGGATCCCATATAGGAAGAATAAGAGGTGAGTGGTGAGTTTATTAATAGTTATGTTCCTAGTATCTATTGAGATGGTGACTTGGTAGGCTTTTGTGGTTGGGCTCTTGATTGGGCTAGTCCACACGCGCGCCGCCGCCCGCCCGGCATGGGCCTTGGGCCGTGGGCCTTGGGCCTTGGGAAATAACTTAACTTAACTAAATTTTTACTGGAAAAATCTGTCATGCTTATATGACTGTTATGGAATCAGTCAATTCCTGAATCCACTCCTTATTGACTGCTTCCACTAGCCGTTAGTGGGCAGTTTCCTTTGCCCATTAATTACCGTTTTTAACACGGTTTTAGGAGTCAGTTTTCCCTTCTTCTGTCCCTATATATACCCCCTTCCTGGCACAGTTTTGAACACACAGAAAAATTATCCTCTCATACTTCTCTCTGTTAATCTCTCTCAAACACTGGGCAATATTAAGAGCGTTCTCAAACTGTCTCTCTGTACTTCACCGGCGAGTCAGTGTTGTGTTAACCCTGGAGGTTGTTTGCCACGAGTCCGTGTGTTCGTAGCGGGGCAATTTCAACTTTAGGGCAGTGATCATATCACGGCACAGCAATTTCACAGATAAGTTTTATTATCTACCAGTCATACTTCCTACAATCTAAAGTTGAAATTTTTTCCGTTTTTGATACTGTTATTATGGCTGGTATTCCTGTTGTTGTTCCTCTTAATTCTGTAAACCCCTTTGTTCCTGATATGTCGAAATTAGACCCTTTGGATGGGAAAAATTATATTATGTGGTCTGATAAAATGGAATTCTTTTTAGGCCAAATTGGGGTAGATTACTGCTTAACTATTGATGCTGCTCCTGTTGACGCAGTTAGGGATTTTGAGAAAGATAATAAAACATGTAGGGGAATGTTATTGCATTATATGACTGCTCCTTTATATATGATTTATAGTAAGTCGAAAAAGGCAAAGGATATTTGGGATGCACTTAAGGTTAAGTATGGACTAGATGATTTTGGGACTAAGAAATATGCCTGTAGTCGTTGGTTAAAATTTACTATGACTGATGACAAACCTGTTTTAGACCAAGTCCATGACTATGAACATTTGTGTGCTGAACTTGCTGCTGAAAGTATGGTTATTCCTGATTTATTTCAAGCTAATTGCCTTTTAGAGAAACTGCCACCCTCTTGGGAGACCTATGTTCACTCTATGAAACATAAGCAAAAAGACTTCACCCTTCAGGAATTAGTTTCCCACATTAAGGTTGAGGAGCAAAACCGAATTCAGACTAAAGGAAAGACTGACCATTCTTCCACTTTAGCCAACCTTATTGAGTCTAAAAATTCTGGAAAAGGGAAAAAGGGTAAAAGTCAGAACCATGTTCACGGAACTAGGCAGAATGGTAATGGGTTTAAGGGTAAGAAGCAATTTCAGGGTAACTGCTATGTTTGTGGTAAATTTGGACATGCTGCTAGGGATTGTAGAAACAAACAGGCTTCTTCAAATGCTGCTATCACCAAACCAAAAGACAACAAAGCACAAGTCAACCTTGCTGAAGATGACATTATTGCTGCTGTGGTGTCCGAGGTGAACCTGATTAGCAATATTTCTGAATGGGTCGTGGACACTGGAGCTACCCGCCACATCTGCTCAAGCAAGGAAATGTTCCAGACTTATGATAAAGTTTCAGAAGGAGAATGTGTCTTCATGGGCAACTCAAGCACTGTGAGTGTGTTAGGCAAAGGAAAGGTTTTTCTAAAGTTAACCTCTGGAAAAACCATTGCTTTGCAAAATGTCTTGCATGTTCCTGATATCCGCAGAAACCTCATATCTGGTGCACTTTTAAACAAGGCTGGAATTAAATTAACTTTTGAATCTGACAGACTTGTATTAACCAGAAATGGTGATTTTGTGGGTAAAGGATTTTGTAATGCTGGACTCTTTGTTTTGGATGTAATTTCTGATAATAAAATTTCTACTGCTTCCGTTTATATTGCTGAGTCTGTTTCTTTATGGCATTCTAGACTAGGTCATGTGAATGTTGCATCCATTAAAAGGCTAAAACGACTTAGTCTTATTTCTGACTTTAGCAATACCTCTTTTGACAAATGTGAAGTATGTGTAGAGGCCAAACACCCTAAGAAAGCATTCAACAAGAGTGTTTCTCGTTCCTCGACCCTATTAGAACTAGTCCATAGTGACTTAGGTGACTTTAAGAACTCTATGAGTAGGGGAGGGAAGAGATATTATATTACTTTTGTTGATGACTTCTCACGTTATACTAAGGTCTACTTGTTAAGTACGAAAGATGAGGCTGAAGAGAAATTTCTTATTTATAAAGCCGAAGTAGAAAACCAGTTAGACCTTAAGATAAAGAGAGTGAGATCAGATAGGGGTGGAGAATATGATGGACTTCCACTTAAGAAATTTTGTGAATCTAATGGAATTATACATGAGGTTACAGCTCCCTATACACCTGAACAAAATGGAATAGCTGAGCGAAAAAACAGGACTCTTAAGGATATGATGAATGCTATGCTTATAAGTTCAGAGATGCCTACTAACATGTGGGGGGAGGCAATTCTTTCTGCTTGCTATGTGCTTAACCGAGTTCCCCATAAGAAGTTAGATAAGACTCCCTATGAATTGTGGAAAGGTTTTAAACCTAATTTGGGTTACCTTAAAGTGTGGGGGTGCTTGGGAAAATTAGGACTTCCCTGACTTTCAAAGGAGTAAGATTGGACCTAAGACTGTTGATGGAATCTTTATTGGGTATGCTTCTAACAGTGCTGCATATAGACTTATTCTTAAGGATGCGTCTGGCTTTGGTCCTATTAGAGAGTCAAGGGATGTAGAATTCTTTGAGCATATTTTTCCTATGAAAGTTAGTGTACAAACATGCTTGCCTGTTGCATCTTCTTCTACTTTGCATCATAACATTGCATCATCTAGTGAGACTTTAGAACCTAGAAGGAGTAAAAGAACTAGAACTGAGACTAGTTATGGACCTGACTTCATTACTTCTTTCCTAGCTGAAAAAGGATTTCTAGATGAGCAAAGAGTAAGTGCTTTTATATTAGAAGAGAACCCTAGAACTTTTGGGGAGGCCATGAGATCTGTTGACTCTAGTTTTTGGATGGAGGCTATTAACAATGAAATAGAGTCTATTATGAGTAACAACACATGGATTTTGACTGACCTTCCTAGGGGTTGTAAGGCTTTGAGTAGTAAGTGGATTTTTACTAAGAAGTGCAAGCCTGATGGGACATTAGACAAGTATAAAGCTAGACTCGTAGTTGGAGGACATCACCAAAAGAAAGGTCTAGACTTTTTTGACACTTATTCACCAGTGACCAAGGTAGCCACTATTAGAGCATTAATTGCACTTGCATCCATTCATGATCTTGTTGTGCATCAAATGGATGTGAAAACTGCTTTTTTGAATGGTGAGCTAAATGAAGAGATCTATATGAAGCAACCTGAAGGATGTGTTGTTCTTGGTCAAGAGGACAAGGTATGCAAGCTCATTAGATCCTTGTATGGTTTAAAACAAGCACCAAAACAATGGTATGATAAATTTCATCAAATTATTACTTCAAATGGTTTTTTAGTAAATGATTCTGATGCTTGTGTTTATTCCAAAACAGATGGTATTGGTTGTGTTTTCATATGTCTATATGTGGATGATATGTTGATTTTTGGGACCAATATAGACATAGTGAATGCAACTAAAAGTTTCCTAAATTCGTGTTTTGAAATGAAGGATTTAGGAGAGGCTGATGTTATTCTTGGGATAAAGATTACTAGAACGTCATATGGCATATCTTTAAATCAATCTCATTATATTGATAAAATTTTAAAGAAGTTTGATCAATATGATTGTGTTCCTATGAAAACTCCATATGATTCTAGTATTCATTTGAAAAAGAATAAAGGAGATAGTATATCACAAGAACAATATGCTAAAATTATTGGTAGTGTAATGTTCTTGATGAACTATACTAGACCGGATATAGCTTATGCTGTTAGTAGATTGAGTAGGTATACTCACAATCCTAATCAAGAACATTGGGGTGCTTTGATTAGATTGTTGAAGTATTTAAAAGGCACTATCAATTGGGGTTTGCATTATCAAAGAACACCTTGTGTTCTAGAAGGATATTGTGATGCTAATTGGGTGTCTGATAATGATGAGATTCAATCTACTAGTGGCTTTGTTTTTACTCTTGCTGGTGGAGCTATATCATGGAAATCATCAAAGCAAACTTGTATTGCCAAATCTACTATGGAATCTGAATTTATTGCTTTAGAATTGGCAGGACAGGAAGCTGAATGGTTAAGGAGTTTGCTAGCTGATATTCCATTGTGGGGGAAGCCAGCTCCATCAGTTTCAATGCGGTGTGACTCACAAGCTGCAATTGGGGTCGCGAATAATCAAGCCTATAATGGAAAGAGGAGGCATATTCGCTTGAGGCATGCTATAGTTAGAAATCTAATTAGAAATAATGTAATTTCACTCGAGTTTGTAAAGTCAGAGAGGAATATTGCAGATCCTCTCACCAAAGGCCTTTGTAGAAAAATGGTGCTAGAGTCGGCACAAGGAATGGGTTTAAAGCCTATTGTGGAGTGAATTATGATGGATACCCTTCTTAGAAAGTTTCTAAGTTCAAGGGTCAAACTAAGTCATAAAAGAACTCGAGTAGTAGATACTACTACCATTCCTATATTAATAAAAGTGATGTAGTATTTGTTTTTTACTGTAAAATGTGTAAGGATGAGTAAAATACTCTTAATAAGTTCATAGCCTTGAGAAGGTGGTTTGAAACAGTACAAACTTGATGAACTTACCTATGTGAATGTGGGGGTTACGCCCAATCCCCTATGAGATCCCTAAGGCTTAGGATCTCTAGAGCATTCATGAAAATCCAGGTATTGTGGGGCACTTATATATATATCGCGAGAACGTTTCTTATTTTGAAAAAGGTTTAGTGCGCAAGTATTGATTATGAACTCCGTAGAAGGTTCAAAGAGAAATCTACCTAATACGACAATATGACATACTTGTATGCACTGGGTATCAATTCAAGTCTCTAAGACATTGATGCTTACAAAACTGAGTATCTATTGCCCAAATCTTCTTTTTCAGCCCTGTTTCTTTCTGTCTCTTCTTTTGAATCATGTGGGGGATTGTTGGAGTTTGTGAGAAGAGTAATACAAAAAACTCTTGAGTTGCTTCAAAAGAATATGAAGAGTTGGGAATCCCATATAGGAAGAATAAGAGGTGAGTGGTGAGTTTATTAATAGTTATGTTCCTAGTATCTATTGAGATGGTGACTTGGTAGGCTTTTGTGGTTGGGCTCTTGATTGGGCTAGTCCACACACGCGCGCGCCGCCGCCGCCCGCCCGGCATGGGCCTTGGGCCGTGGGCCGTGGGCCTTGGGCCTTGGGAAATAACTTAACTTAACTAAATTTTTACTGGAAAAATCTGTCATGCTTATATGACTGTTATGGAATCAGTCAATTCCTGAATCCACTCCTTATTGACTGCTTCCACTAGCCGTTAGTGGGCAGTTTCCTTTGCCCATTAATTACCGTTTTTAACACGGTTTTAGGAGTCAGTTTTTTCCTTCTTCTGTCCCTATATATACCCCCTTCCTGGCACAGTTTTGAACACACAGAAAAATTATCCTCTCATACTTCTCTCTGTTAATCTCTCTCAAACACTGGGCAATATTAAGAGCGTTCTCAAACTGTCTCTCTGTACTTCACCGGCGAGTCAGTGTTGTGTTAACCCTGGAGGTTGTTTGCCACGAGTCCGTGTGTTCGTAGCGGGGCAATTTCAACTTTAGGGCAGTGATCATATCACGGCACAGCAATTTCACAGATAAGTTTTATTATCTACCAGTCATACTTCCTACATGAACTTCTTTATTAGAAAGAAAACTCATAGGTTTACGCAACAATTGCGTAGAGCTTGTTCCTGGTACAGATGCAGGTTTGTGCAAATGGTGCCCACGTCGTGGGGATCCTTGCGGTGCTGCGCACCGGTGTTGTGACCGACAGGGACTCCGTTGCAGTGGCTTCTTTAATGGTAAATGCTATTAGAACTTAGAAGATGTGGCTGCGGCGTGGAGCGGTCTTTGCTTCACTTGGTGTTGCTGGCTGTTAATTAACATAGCTTTTTGTGATGTTTTTTTCATGTTGTTGGTTGTATTGTCTGTGCTTCACTTGGTGTGTCTGCTACGTACCAAGATGTTAGTAATTAAGCATGCATGGTTTTCCACTGCAAGTGAATAAGATTACCCCTTGATTTCGTTTCAGTTCTTCCTAATAATGGATGCATGAGTAAGTATTGACAAGGGTTTGAATTCATTAAATTATTGTCTTGATTCTTCAAGTGTTTCAAATAGAAGTCTAATAGGACATCCCGTAACGGTTTGCCTTATAAATACTACTAGTAGTACATTTAGTTAAGTGTATATGTCAAATTTCACCAAGATGGAGACATATTTGGCTGGGATATATCGACGACTAAGTTAAAAGATAAAATAAAAGGCAGAATAATAAACATCAAATAAATAGAGATACAACAATGTAACACGGTGATATAAAACCCTCGGAAAAAGATGGGTCAAAACCGTGGATGGCTTTGAGTCCATCAATCCACTGTAACGTTGGCTTTGAATTATATATACATTTAAGTATAAAACATAATGTAAAATGAAATAAAATATATAAGGGTTTGTTTTTTTCGTCTAATTCTAGCTGAATTGAACTGAACTTATTGGAGCTGATCCGAACTGAACTGAACCGAACTTACTGAAGCTGAACTGAACCAAATTGAATTGAATTGTACTAATGGAGTTGAGGTTGTGAATTCGGAATATTGATGTATATATAAGTTGTACCTTAAAAATCTTTCTACTTCCTCCGTAATAAAAAGAATGCAACGAGGATGTAAAAGAGATTATCCTTGCCACGAGGACGTAGCTATCGCATCGATAGTAAACCTCATTAAATTCTTGTGTTGTTTATCGTTGTTTATAACAGTAATTAATTGTATTAAGATGTGATTAGTGGCTAGTAGTTATGGAATATATGGTATAGGTCATGCTCTCCACTACTTAGTTATGTGTCTAACTTTTAAGTTAGTAGCTATATGTTGTAAGCCTATAAAAGACTCTTATTATATTGAGATTAATTGAGCAAGTTTAACACAAAACTTTTTCATATTTTATTTACTCTCCTATTTACTCTAAAAACTACAGACACAACCTTGAAATTTATTTTGCTCTTCTGCACAAAGACGTTATATCCATGCACGTTATTAACAAGCCCATTCTATTTTACTCTAGCCCAATACTATTCATAGACACACACACTATTTATTCATTCTCTTCTCCTTTCCCTATTTCAATTTTAGTCTCGAAATATAACAAGCGATTCCTAAAAAAAAACATATTACTTACCGAATGTATGAAACTAGTCACTAAATGGATTAAATTACTCACTAAATAAATGAATTAAATAGGTCGCAAAATGAATTAAACTGATCCTTATTTTCAGAGGACGGTTTGTTGATTTTCTCTTCTTATTATTGGGCCATTGAGCCGATGCCTAATTTTATTTTAAAAGTAGACGGTGTCTTATAAGACCAGATGTTAGATGAAATATATTTTATGGCAAGCATCCCGATATTATTCATATATTACTATAGGGTTAAAAAGCATCTCAAATTTTAATTACGAATTTACAGATGGCGCGTAAAAGACGGATCGAGGGGGGACCTCTTTGTATCAGTATAACACTGAATTATTGACGAGCAACTCCATCCAACACAACCTTCAAATTTATTTTGCTCTTCTGCACAGAGACGTTATTATCCATGCACGTTTCAAATGGTTTTGCTGGTCCTTACTGTAGGAACATATAGATGCGAATAGCGGAATTGCAGGAAACTTTTTCCTAACATCTATCACAGAATCACATGCATAATAATATATGAATCGATACATAGAGTAGAGAATACACAACCTTTTATTCACGACTTGAACAGGTATGTAGGGTTTGAATACTGCAAAGTATTATTGCAGATCTGGTTACTTTTGAGATAAAGAACTATAATCGTAATTCCTCTACTTAGTCCACGAACACCAATTAATACCCACGTCTGCTAGAACGGAAGAGTATGAACTATTCACTCTCTTGCTTTTGATGGGTTAGGCGCCTAGACTAAAGAGGGAGAAGGGTTTTTCTTTTTCTCTCTTTTGTGTCAAGTTACTGACTAACTCAATTTTTTTTTTGTATCTCTCTTCTTATTATATCTATATATAATAGACAGAGATTAGGTTAAGAGAAACCCTAATCACCCTAATAGTGGCCGACTCCTTATAAGCCTTTATGGGCTTATAATTTATTTATTAATCGGTGTTACTTAGTGTGACCTTATAGGATTAATTATATTAGTTGTAGCCCAAACCAATTTGCCTACTAACCGTAATTTATTCTCTAGCAAGCAAATACGTAATTTATTCTCTAGGAAAGCCCAATTTTTCCATGATCTGAAAATGTCCGATCATATCGAACACATGCTGACCAACAGGTTTTCCTTTTCCCAACTTGCAATCTAGTAGCTTATAGTGTGCCTCAAACCTTTCCATCCTAGCATTTTTCTGAAACATTGTCTTAAGCTGCTGGATTATGGTGTAGGCATCTAGATCTTTAAAACGCTTTTGAAAATCATGTTCCATGCAAGCAAGCATCAAACATGTTACTTGCACAGAATTAGCCTCTAAGGTTTGTTTAGCTCTCCTTTCAGCTACAGTTGCAGTTGCTGGCAAGGGTCCAGGGAGTGGATTGTCAAGAACACTTTCTTTTCCTTCGGCTTTGAGAACAATTCTCACAGCCATTTCCCAAGCTAGAAAGTTGGTAGCATTTAGTTTATCTTTATCGAGTACAGAACGCAGATTAAAAGCAGAGGCTTTGTTGTTGTTGGAATTAGACATGATAACTACAACAAAATATAAAGCAAGGTTCAATGAATATTTATCAAAAAACAGCAATTAAACAAATTTTAATTGACTACAAAGCCTTTATTCAAAATTAAAATCCCCATTGAATAAAGAAATAACCAAGATCCTCTCCCACTATAATTAAACGGACTTTGGCCCTGCCTTTAAAATATAGTAGTTAAGGTAAGTAAGCATTTTACTAATTATAACTAATTATAATTCCTGGTAGGCAGGTTAATAACTCTTTATTAACTCTATCTCATTGCTTCAAAACCCAAAACTTTGTCTTTTGATGATTTTGTTGAGTCAAACCAAACATTAACTTGTAAGTTTCCAAAAAACCTACCCTACTATCCTTGGAATTATGAGTAACACCCTGCTTTGGCAGAACCTATTACTCATGATCTAAGGCTTTATAGGTGTTGTTTGGAAAAGCATGTAAACTCAATATTATAATTTTGGGGACTAAAGTTTATTAACATGGTCAATTATTAGTGAACACATAACATAACAACCATAGGTATTAAACTTTAGTAAGCATGCATTTATAATAAAATAAATGCAAAATAAATGTGAACCTAGTATGGCCCCTATCCTCGAAAATCTAATCTTCATAAATCCTCCCTTGAGACTTTCTCGGATCTCCATCTTGGATTCTTCATGAAACTTCGATTTTGATCTTCATTTAAATAATTCTAAGCAAAGAATTTAAATTACAAAAATACAAACGATACGCAGATCGTATTTTAATTACAAAAATACATAACGATACGCAGATCGTATTTTCTATCCTAGTTTGGGCCATACCAGTCACGATTGTGCAAATATAATATGAAACATATCATAACATACATCTAAGCAAAATTATAATATCAACATATTTTAAAAGATATCGACGCAATATAATATCAGAATATTATATTCATCCATGAAAGAAATATAATGTCATCATATTATAAATCATAACTTATTTACTCAATAATATAAAACAAAATTTATTTACTCCATTAACTATTAATGAGCAAATAAAATTTTCCATTATAATTTAAAAACTTAACAACTTTAAGTTAGAAAATATTTAGGAAATATTAATCGAATTAATAATTTTCCTAAAATTAGCCATCTTAACAAATTTAAGAATATAACTAATAAGGAAACTTTCATTCTTTTAATTCAATTACAACTTTAATATGATATTAATCTGCATTAATATTAATTTGCATAATTTGGAAATTTATAAAACTTGCCCAAAAATAAACCAAAAAACATAAATCATAATGTTAATCATATTAACAAAATTAAGAAAAAAAAATGGACTGAGCTTGGCCCCATAGCCCAGCCCAGCCGGCTGTGGCCCGCAAGAAGCAACACAGAGGCTGCTGTGTCCCACGCAGCCTTCCCAGACGCAACCAACAAGGATGCCTTCACGCGTGCGCCTCGCCGGAGGAGGGTCGTCGCTCGCCTGAAAACTTCCGGTCGAAACGGTGCAACAGATTGCGTCGCTAATCGTCGCCGGGAAGACCACCAAAACGCGCCGGGAAAAAAACGAGTATAGACCAGATTTTCGAACAGTTTTCGGAAATTCTGGGTCTATTTCGAACATATTTGAATGGTTTCTAGGTGAATTCGTACTTAAAAATCATGCTCAAGGATCCAATTTCATTAAATCAAACATTTAAAATAGATTGGAGTGTTAAATCTCTTTTTAACACCCAATTCAATCGATTTAGGGTAAAATTAGGGTTTTAATTATTTTGAATCAAACTTCCTTGTTTAGAAACGAAAATCAAACTTAAATAAATCAGTTTGCAATTCAAATCAAAACAAATCAAAGCCCTAATTCAATTTTACAAAATAAACACATTAAATAGTTGGATTTTGGGAATATGAATTTCGACCATATTAGGTCGAACAAAAGCCGTTTCGATTTTAATTTTCGAAAAATAAACGAATCAAAATAACTCATTTTGGGCAATTATTTTTACATAAAATTCAAAATTTTATGCTTCCCAATTTATTAATATCAATATATTAATCTTGCAAATTAACACATATTAAAAATCCTCCCTGAATTGAATTAAAATTATGAAGAACATGATCATATAAAATTATGCAAGAGGCTAAAACTGATACCACTGTAGGAACATATAGATGCGAATAGCGGAATTGCAGGAAACTTTTTCCTAACATCTATCACAGAATCACATGCATAATAATATATGAATCGATACATAGAGTAGAGAATACACAACCTTTTATTCACGACTTGAACAGGTATGTAGGGTTTGAATACTGCAAAGTATTATTGCAGATCTGGTTACTTTTGAGATAAAGAACTACAATCGTAATTCCTCTACTTAGTCCACGAACACCAATTAATACCCACGTCTGCTAGAACGGAAGAGTATGAACTATTCACTCTCTTGCTTTTGATGGGTTAGGCGCCTAGACTAAAGAGGGAGAAAGGTTTTTCTTTTTCTCTCTTTTGTGTCAAGTTACTGACTAACTCAATTTTTTTTGTATCTCTCTTCTTATTATATCTATATATAACAGACAGAGATTAGGTTAAGAGAAACCCTAATCACCCTAATAGTGGCCGGCCCCTTATAAGCCTTTATGGGCTTATAATTTATTTATTAATCGGTGTTACTTAGTGTGACCTTATAGGATTAATTATATTAGTTGTAGCCCAAACCAATTTGCCTACTAACCGTAATTTATTCTATAGCAAGCAAATACGGTTACTAAAATACTCCCTCCGTCCCCCAAAGGATTTCTCATTTGCTTTTTTTGAAGTCAAACTTCGTAAACTTTGACCATAAATTATAACTAATATATAATATAAATAATTGTCATAAGTGATCTAGTTAGATTTGTATTAATAGGTACATTCAAAATATCAACATTTTATTATTTTTATTAATAAATAATAGGAGATATAAGCGGTCAAAGATGTGCATTGGAGACCGTGCAAAAAGCAAATGGGAAATTCTTTGGGGGACGGAGGGAGTAATTAACTATATTATCTCAATAAATACAATCCTATTTATATTCAGTAATTGCGGAAATTGTCTAAGGACATATTCCTTCACTTACTAAGTCTGATGATAAGAAAATCCAGTTACCTATAATTTCATCCACTCATCTATCCACATAAACTTTGGCTATAAATGAAGTAGTTCTCCTCCACTTCATTTCATCAAACTGCAAAAACTACAAAAAAAAAACAACAACAAAACACTAGTAAGATAACATTATGAGAGAGATGAAGGTCTTGCTTATGATTGCCATTGTTACTATAATGGCAGCAGGCACCTGTTTGGCTTACAATGACTTACGCGTCGAGTCGGAAGAGATGCAAAGGATTTCAGACATCCTGCTAAAAGGTGCTAGAACTGGGGTTATTGATGATAATCTCAGTTGCATAGCAGCTGGAATGCCTTGCCTGAAGAACATCCCACCAGATTGTTGTCACGGCAACAATTGTGTAGAGGCTGTTCCTGGTACATTCGTGGGTATGTGCAAATGGTGCCCAACAAAAGGGTTTCCTTGCGGTGCCCTTCACGCGTGTTGTGATGGACTCCGTTGCAATGGCTTCTTTAATGGTAAATGCTATTAGAGGATGTGCTGTGGCTGACATCTGCGTGACATTGCGTTTCGCTACGTGTTCTCATTTTGAAAAATAACATTTCACAGTTTCTACGTTTCTGCATTTCAGTTTCCTGTTTGTGCAACCTAGATTATCACAGCTTAAGTAATGTTTTTTCATCTTGTTGTATTGTGATCTTTGCTTCACTTAGTTGGTGTGTCTGCTACCAAGACTTTGTATTAATAAGAGTAGAGATTCATGGTTTTCCTTGCGTGTTAATCAGATTACTCCTGTGTAATAATGTTATATTTTATGCTATGTGTTTAGAAGTTGCACTATGCCACGTTGTTTTGTTAAATTTTGTGAGTTTGAACTTTTTTATTAGAAAGAAAACTCATAGGTTTACGCAAATATGGGTTAAATATGTCTTAATTCTTGACAAACTTTTAAAAAAATAACTTATAAAAGGTTAAAATGTTACAACTTACAACGTTATCAATAAAAATAATAGATTAACAAAATTTTAAAATAACTCATAAAAACTCAAACGGTCTGTGTGTCAAGTGTGTGTCTGACATACTTGGACCTGGGCTAAACTTAACCCATGCTCTCCGGGACCTAGATCCGTTGGGTCTAAAAAAAAGTTGGAATACCCTTATATGGGTCAGGTCTAACCGGGTCTGAGTCAGGTCCAAGACCACTTGCTTGCCATCTATCCGTACTCAATACTTACAAATTGCATCTTGGCCTATATATTAATGAATACACTTATTTAAAAGTTAAAGATTGAAAACCTTATATTTATCACCCATTGTAAATTTAGCCCTAGTTATCATTTATTTTAGGGCTTTTTGTACAATACTACCTAAAGTTTACAAGTTTTTGTGAACTATCACCTTTATGTTTTATTTTTATAAATTATCACCTAAACTTTAATTTCCTGTTTTCTTAAAAACTCCTTAACCAAAACGCTAACTGGGTCCCATATATGTGTTTTGTCGATAATTTCCCCCAATCCATATCACCCTCTTCTTTCTCTTCTCCATTACTTTCTTCCTCACCTCAATCCACCATTGAAGACCCAAGTTTAAACACAATACATACACAATTCTTTTTAAGAATCCAACATTTTTGAAACTCAAACACAATACATGCCATACTTGTCCCCAACCATACAAATCCACCATTGCCAAGTACTCTTCTAATTCTTTTTATTTATCTTACTTTCCTAAAGGATTTTGAAAAAATAATCATCACAAAATATAAAACGATAAAAAATCCCGAAACATCGTAGTCTGGCCGCCCTGGCCTCATAAAATATCTAATTACCCTGAATTATTGATGAGAAACTCATGCAAGTCCGACACAACCTTGAAATTTATTGTCCTCACCTGCACTGAGACATCATTATCCATGCACGTTCTAATTAAATGGTATTGGTGGACATGGTGGTCCTTACTTCTTTGTACGTTTGATGATGATAAGATCGAGCGGAGGAGAACCAAGTTACCATTGCTCCGTTTGTTTTAGCGGAAAACAATTTTCATGGAAAATCACTTTTCAAGGAAAACAATATTCAATGGAAAACATGATTTTGGGGAAAGTTTTCCTTTGTTTGTTTGGTTAGAGGAAAACTTAGGGAGAAAAGGTAGATGGAGTAAAAGAGAAGGAAAGATGGGAGGAGAGAATGTAGAGAAGTAAGAAGTCAAAGAGGAAAATGTGGCATATCTTCTTTATAAAAGTAAATTGGTTTTCCTTTTCTAACAGCTTTTTGCCACCTCTAAGTTAAATCATTTTCCCCTCCAAACCAAAACAAACAAAGCAAAATGGAAGAAGGAGGAAATCCATTTTCCAAGAAAATGGTTTTCCACCAAAACAAACGGAGCCTAAGTTTCATCCACTAATCCACGAAAGTTTGGCTATAAAGAAGTAGTTCTCTTCCCCTTAATTTCATCAAACTACTAAACTAGAAATAACAACAAAAACACTAGTAAAATAATATTATGGGAGAAATGAAGGTCTTTCTTATAATTGCCATTGCAACTATAATGGCAGGCACCTGTGTGGCTTCCGGTGAATTTTCCGGCGAGTCGGAAGAGCTGCTCAGGATCCTTGCGGTGCAGTGGCGGATCTAGGATTTCCCGGATCGTGGTTCACCACAAATTATTGATCATATATTAGAATTAAAATTTTTTCATATGAAAAATACTTCATAATAAATTTCACCTCCAAAAAAAACATCATACTACAACTAAATAATGGAGTACTTTTTTAGTTTAGTTCGGTTGTTCCCGGTCCAAAAGAATGGACACTAGCTCATTTGAGATAACATTGTGTGTCCACCCACAAACTCCCAACTAGTTTGGGGACTACTTTTCGAAACGATCAATAACAGGAACAACTAGTCTTGTAAGATATGGTCTACCTATAAATTAAAATTAGACAACAAAAAATTCAAAATTCAAAAATCAAAAATCATAAGAGAACTAGTCCAACAGTTAATAATTTAGTCGATTTCGTGACTTGGTTATTCCATTTTTTAACCATTTTAATTAATTCAGTAATCTAATTTTTATTTATTGGAATGACTAGTTTAGGACTATACTGTCTTTTTAGATAATTAGTGTAAAAAGAAATCACAAAAGCAATTGAAAAAGACTAAAAAAAAAGGCCAAAAATGAAGGAAAAATGACACATACTTCATGATAGAATGAAAACCAAGCTAAGTGACACATATAGGACACATATCCCAACATCCCCTTATTATCCCATCATCCCTAACCTACCCCTAATTTGAGATGCTTTAACTAAAAAGAGAATAGAAAAAAAAATAAGGAAAAGGAGCATAGAAAAGCAAAGCAAAAAGAAAAGAGGAAGGCAAATATTGAAGCTGACCAAAATGGCGAAATCAACTATGCAATACAATCTTCCTAGATTTAATTTGTAAGAAGAACAGCAACAATAAGAAGTGCCTCCCTGCAGTCTATAATAGAAGAAGCTTGAATTTGAAACTGGGTAATAGAAGAAGCATTTCGTCAGACGAGAAGTTATGCAGTCAGAGCTCGACTCTACAGATTATACAATAGAAATAATTATTTTTTGATTTTCAATTTTTTATAAAAATAATGGTGGTGCAAGTGCACCAGGGTGGCACAAGGTGCCTCCGCCACTGGTTGTGACCGACAGGGACTCCGTTGCAGTGGCTTCTTTAATGGTAAATGCTATTAGAACTTAGAAGATGTGGCTGCGGCGTGGAGCGGTCTTTGCTTCACTTGGTGTTGCTGGCTGTTAATTAACATAGCTTTTTGTGATGTTTTTTTCATGTTGTTGGTTGTATTGTCTGTGCTTCACTTGGTGTGTCTGCTACGTACCAAGATGTTAGTAATTAAGCATGCATGGTTTTCCACTGCAAGTGAATAAGATTACCCCTTGATTTGGTTTCAGTTCTTCCTAATAATGGATGCATGAGTAAGTATTGACAAGGGTTTGAATTCATTAAATTATTGTCTTGATTCTTCAAGTGTTTCAAATAGAAGTCTAATAGGACATCCCGTAACGGTTTGCCTTATAAATACTACTAGTAGTACATTTAGTTAAGTGTATATGTCAAATTTCACCAAGATGGAGACATATTTGGCTGGGATATATCGACGACTAAGTTAAAAGATAAAATAAAAGGCAGAATAATAAACATCGAATAAATAGAGATACAAAATATAACACGGTGATATAAAACCCCCGGAAAAAGATGGGTCAAAACCGTGGATGGCTTTGAGTCCATCAATCCACTTTAACGTTGGCTTTGAATTATATATACATTTAAGTATAAAACATAATGTAAAATGAAATAAAATATATAAGGGTTTGTTTTCTTCGTCTAATTCTAGCTGAACTGAACTGAACTTATTGGAGCTGATCTGAACTTATTGGAGTTAATCCGAACTGAACTGAACCAAATTGAATTGAATTGTACTAATGGAGTTGAGGTTGTGAATTCGGAATATTGATGTATATATAAGTTGTACCTTAGAAATCTTTCTACTTCCTCCGTAATAAAAAGAATGCAACCGTTGAATATTTTATACTTCACCAATAATAATCAATTGTTGCACACCTTATGTCATAGAGGAAGTAGTAATAATAGGAATGACCAAGTGGGATCTTTATGCAACGAATAGTAGCTATGTTTTTACTGTCTCCCTTCCCTATACACACAATTGATTTGTAACTTAAACTTACAAACCTTCATCAAAACAATTATCAATAGATTGATAAGAAAAACGTAGTAATTAATATAAGTTTTTATTAGACTTGCGCAAGCTATACTCTGAAAAAAAAAATCTTATTAGTTTTTATCAATATACATGTAATAATATTAATGGTCAAAGATATGGCTTTGATACCGTAAAAGATACCAAATGGCTAATGCTTTGAGGTTCAAAGGAGGTACTATGTTAAGCTTTATTACCTACGAGCCGCATACATATTCTTGGCTACAAGCTCCCTTAGTTAAATAGCTCAACCAACTTGTTGAAAACTATCGGTAAGAAACCGCCAAATGGATTGATTAATGATAAGTACAATTTTGCCAAGAGGAATGACCAACTTCATAACAAGATGCTTATGCATGAGTACCATGAACACAGAGCAAAGAACCATAGCGATGATTGCAATCCAAGGCACGACAGTAAAGGTTGTAGCATATAGACCCGCCATGAATGTCATGAGAGCCGTATAGATCGATATAAGAAGCAAGAACATGCTGAAATCCATCAATACCATTGATTTGTTTTTATCACCAGTAGCCATGATCCAAAGGAGACAAAATAACACCATTGTTGACAAGCACATTGAAACTACGTCAAAGAACATAAATACTTGAAATGCTGGCTTTTTTATAAGAAGTGGTGTTCCTGTTTCTGTCACTAGCCCACCAGGAACTGTGAATGCTGCTGTGAATGTTATTGTTGTCAATAAAGCTGCTATTACACCCATTGTGTCCACATAGTTTTGTAGCTCCGTCGAAGCAATGCCCCATATGCTACGTACACCTACCGCTCCAGGTTCCTTATAAAAGAATTCGTCCAACTACATCGCCGAGAATTCATTTGTTAAGACAAATTCTATAACGATAAAGAATAGAGAATGCAAAGCAATAAATAACAACCACAAATTTAACGTGGTTCACTAGCAATGTGCTAACTACGTCCACCAGACCAGAGGGAGAGTAGTTTTATTAGGGAGAGAACCAAAATACTGAATACTTTCAGGATATGGCTAAAGGTTTAACGCTATAAAGGTTTAGCGAGACCCCGCGCTTGGTTATTCGAACCATTAGATAATTTAAGGCATATTCAACCTCATTTTTTTCAGAAAAAGCTCGATGGACATGAATGAATTTTAATCAACGGGAATCAGTTTCAATCAGTAAAAGTAAGGTTTGACCGTTAAAACTAAAGTTTAAACATCAAAAATTAAAAATTTTGTCCAATGAAAACGTCATAGGATAAAGAGAGTAACTCATTTTTTTGGACTGAATAAAGTTGAACAAAACTAAACCAGTCTGTACAGAATAAATCAATGGAACTGAACTAAACTGAAACTAATTTCCATTAATCCAATCCAAAAGAACAGGGTCTAATACTAATATAAGATCGATGAACTTACGTCAGGAGGAAGATCTGGTAAAGCAGCTAGTAAATCAGCAGGGGTAGTACCCACTTCATTGGGTTTTTTTAGCAGAAGTCTGTTTAGCCTTTCTTTTCTGGCTTTTGGTTGCTCGAGTTCACGTCCAGGATGGTCAAGAAAAAGTCTAACAAGATCAAAACGTTTACGTTCGATGGCCAAATGTAACGGCGAATATCCATCATTAGCACGTAGACTTAGTTGATTTTTTAACTCGTCATACTGAATAAAGATGTAGGCAAAGTAATCTGATGGATGATCTACAAGCAAGTGCCATAATGTTCGTCCATAACTGCCTCTGATCCCTGCTGTGTCTGGAGATAGTTTATACAACATTTTAGCCGAAAATATATCACCTGCTTGAATGGCTCTCATAATAGGGGTTAAGCCATCTTTGTCAAAGCATCTTGATGCTTCTTCATTTGCCTTGTATATCATCTCTATATCTTCTTTCTTATATGGTTCCATGTCTACACGTAACGAATAAACTTTTAAGTATCAAATACTTCCATCGTTCCATATCAATGACAATAGTCGTAAGTTGTAGATATATACACGTTGGCCTAATTTATTGTAAAAATTAATGAGATATGAGTTAAAGAGAAAAGTGCTAAAATTTTATACCTGTGGGGCGTCCAACGATCAAATGAAGAAGTGTTTCTTCACTTGTGTTACTTAACCTTGCAATTCTTTCGATATCGAGTGCTAACAAACTTCTCACCAGGCTTAAGTGATAGTTATTGGTTTTAAGTGCTTCATGAAGAGGCGTATTACCTTCAACATTTTGCACCAACCATGGTGGGTCGCAACGACTTCCATAAATGCTAGTCTTTCCTTCAAGTTTTACGGCATACTCCTTGCATAACTCAAATAACTCTAGCAGCAATTCTGATTCCTCTGATGCTGACTTATAAGTATAACCAATATGATTTTGAGCCAGAATATGAACAGGGGTGTTCCCGTTAAGGTCTGTTTGACAAACAAGTTCGGGAAAATATTCGAGTGCTTGCCTGATGAAGTCTCGAAGATCGTTAGCTACTACGCTATCATTTCCAATGTTCATTTGCATTAATCTATGAAGGACATTCTTTCCTGTCTTATCTCGCGCGACTAAGAAATCCATTCCAAAGTTGTACAATCTTTTCCTCAAGTAGCTTATGTCTGCCCAGTCAGCTGCGTGACATTCCTCCGTTGTCATTTTTCGTTGATTCTTCATCAAGAACATATATTTATGTCATGGATAAGAATTAGGACAATGACAATCAAGGAGCAATATGGCGATTATGGTGAAGCTTATGACATCATACGTAATTACGTATACAAGTATAATTCCTCGATTTACAAGTGAAACATTTCTAAGGTAAAGTTTGCAAAATTCGATCTGATAATTATATAGAACAATTATATATAACGAAAAGCATAGTCATGAATAAACTTAATCGTGTAAGAAAACAGCACGAAAATGGCAAATAATGATCTAACCTCAACTTGTTCTTGTATCAAAGATGTCGAAGAGATGCCATCCTTGTTTCTAATGCTTTGTTTCACGGAAGAATTCAATAGAACTTGCACCATGTTGATGTTATTATTTTTTAAAGCCAGGTGTAACGGCGTATTTCCTTGTTTGTCTTGATGATTCCTGAGGTCATATATTTCTGGAATTTCAAGCAGTTCTTTACCTTCTTTGTAGTTTGGTATCCTTTTCAAAACATGTAAGATAGTCATGCCAGAACTATCAAGCACCTCCGCGGATTGAGGACAATGCTCAAGTATGAGTTTAATGATCCGTAAATTGTAGGTTGAGGTAATTGATGCTGCTACATGAAGAGGAGTCGAACCATTTGCATCGCGCCAAGATGCAACATAACTTTCTTTCTCTACCAACAATTCCAGCAATCTTAGGTATGTCGAAATGGCTTCAGCCTCCTCTTTTATTGCATCTGTATTATTTTTTTTGAAACGGAAATGGAAAATATATAAAATCATGTCAAGTTCTGCCAAAGCAAAAAAATAAAAAATAATATCTATACAAACTTCTTAATTAGCTACCCACCACAATAATGCATCTATATATTTCAACAAATACAACTTAGAAGCTAGAAAGATCACTTCATCATGTTCCGGTACATTTTCCTAAACTTGTAGGAGTTACAAGCTTCTATAAAGTGTGGAAACTATGCTATGCATGATATTCGATTAGAAAACTAAAATTTTGGGGTTTTTTGTGACATGAAAAGTAGGAAATATGTTGTAAAAACATTTTTGTTTAGAATGACCTAATATGTATACTTTGTTTGTTACTTAAGATCATATTAGATTTTTGACTAAGAAGTCAATAATCCGACAATCACTTACCCCCCCCCACCATTCCTTTATCTTTTGTCGTTTCCTCGGGATTTCCCAACGCATTGGAAATAGTGAAATACAGGTTTGTTTAGCCGCTTTTTGGATGGAATAATCTAATAAAACAACAACAAAGAAAGAATGGGAGGAAAATAACAAGTTAACGCCCGAATTTTACCTTTTTGGTCGGAATTCTGTGATATGGTTTAAGTGACAGATGAAGTATACATATTTGGCTCATATATGAAAAATTATGGGGCCATTTGGTGTCACTGTAAGTTTCCTCGTTTTTAATATTTATGATTTTAGAACATATGATAATAATTTTAAATTATCCATACAAAACATTATCATGTATTATTTGAAAACCAACAATAAAAAACTGAAAACCACTCAGTCTAGTTTCCATATTTTGCTTTTTGGTTTTCGAATAAAAATTAAAAATTGAAACAGATAATTAACAAGTTTTAAATAAGTTTCAAACAAAGAGAAGTTAGTTTAGGAGAAAACATTTTCCTCCCAACCAAATAGAGCCGATCAATACTTTTTTTTTTTTTTTTGGTACTACTACGAGGAGTTTCCCACCGCCTTAGGCGAGTGGACTAATCTCCCGCGGGAGTTTGCATGGGTACCTCGATGGGTAGCATCGCTCCCAGCTGAGATTTTTTCCATTCCCAAGGCTCGATCCCGAGACCTTGGTTAAGGAGCAAGAGGCCCTTAACCACTCATGCTAACCTCAGTTGGTTAGCCGATCAATACTGATGATACCACTCAATCACTTGTAAATAAAACATAATGCTCCAATTAGTAATAATGAAATAATGGAATTAGAGTAGACTTACCAGTATCATGGTATTTGATTGCAACATGAAGAGGCGTCTCTAGGGACATATTGACAACACGAGCCAGACGAGGATGCTGCTCAACCAACAAGGCAGCAACCTCAACATTCCCATGAATAAGTGCAACATGTAACGGTGTGTTACCCACCCAATTCTGCGCACTCCACAGCTCCGCCTCGCCTGTCGCCTTTGCATGGAGTAACAACTTAAAAATGTTGATGTTACCAACCTCAGCAGCAACATGAAGAGGGGTGTTACCATCACAATTGCCTTGACTAATCAGCTTAGCAATGGTTGGTTTTGGCAATAACCCCTTCATAATTGCTGCTTTTATAAGCTCGAATCTCTCACGTCGGATTGCTAAGTGAAGAACATTGTTTTTCTGAGGAAATGTTTGCCTCAGAAAATAGTCATCACTACCACTTTCAATGTCTTTTACATATATGAAGCTTTGTATATCGCCTGTTACTGCTGCAGTGTAAAGCTCACTTCCCATTTCCACCACTTTTGGTTCTATCAATTCCATCTTTTTCTTATTTCATGAAATAATGACAATTTTTGTTTGACTTGCTTAGATAATTCATTTCACCCTCAAATTCCAATTTATAGTCTTAGTTGTGGACCCTCTTCTTCTTTCTTATATTAGATGTAACGAGTAAGATTTAGTTTCTCCTTTAACTAAAGTAGTTGGATATGGACAGTTTGATTCTCATTTCCCGCTAACCTGAGCTAACCGTCCTTTAACTAAAGTACTAAGTACTTGGATATCAAGATATGGATAGTTATCTTCCCGCTTACCTGAGCTAACCAGTCCGGTTTCTGGGTCGCCAATTTCTATTTTTTGGATTCTGGTCCGGTTTATTTGCCGGGTTTGGACCGGAGCAAATCTGTTCTTTTACTTATAAATTATACTCTAATATATTCGGATGCGTACTGATGATTAAGCGAAATGACCCAAAAATCAATGTTTGTTGGATATAAAATATTTTTTTCTTATTTAGACATCATAACTCATAAACCATTATATTTTGTGTATATTTTGTTTTACTGGTCCAATCAGTCCAGTCTGGGATTTGGGTCGTTTTATCGGTCCTGTCCTGGTCAAAACTAGAACTGGTCCAATCTTTAGGGCTCAAGATTTAATTTTTCGGGTTTCGATCTGATCCGGTTGTTTAATATACTTCATCTGTTTCAAAATAAGTGCAAATTTGCATAGTGTTTACTATTCACAGTTTAGATTTTAATTAGATTTGGTAATTTACATTTTAGGAAAAACATAGTCATGTGGGATCTTGTTAGATTTGCCTCAATGTGAATTTTTTTAACTTTTTATAATTTTTACTTATTGATAATCGTCGTTTTTAATATTTAAAATTATGCATTGCCAAACGTGAAAATATAAAGTTTGTCACTTGTTTAGAAACGGATTAAGTATTTCTATAAAGAGTATACTTGTAGCTGAAAAAAATGTTAGAACATGAAAGTTTTATAAGACATCGCAATCTATAATATGTTCCATATATTATGAAGTGGTGATGGTATTTCTGCATGACTCTTAGAATTTTCTTTTCTTATTTATTGATTGCAAACCAAGCAATGTGAAAACTATGTGGAATTATATCTCATTCAAGTTTCGGCTTTTTCTATAGTATGGCTTCATATTTAAAGATCTACCTCTTTTAATATTCGTTGCCGCAAAAACAATTATTCAATGGCTCCACGATTCTCACGTTCCCTACTACAAGTTTTGGGTTTAGTGGACCCTGTTGGACGGATCTTCAAAATTGGCCCGAGAATATAAGCTGCTATTTTTGTGGGCATGAGTGAGCTTTTTTATTTGATGGTGTAGCATGGATAAATTGAAGGGCCAAGTAGGGCAGCAAGCAATTATTGCCTTATTCAATTAGTAAAAGTTGCTCATGTAAGCAATAGGGATGTCACTGAAACGAATTTTATAGAAACCTACGTCACATTCACACTAGTTAGATGGGAATGGAAAGAGGTTCCTTCTGTCGATGAAGAGATGGAGATAGGGATAAAAATAATAAGTCGTGATGTGGATATGAAATTGTACTCGCCCTATCTCCACCAACTTACTTCTCCTTTTATTAGTTAATATATTCTACAAACCATATCAAGTAATAAAAATAAGACGAAGATGGTTGATGATGGGTCAACTTTGCTAGATGATGAGGCAGAAATGTGGGTATAACGGGTATGAGGCGGTGGTTGGCAACCGTGCGGGTGGTGGGATGTTTTTTATTGTGAACCCATTGGGATGTGTATGGGAATCTTAGGCGGGTACCGTAGTGGGACCATCCATCGCACCTCCTCGCCCAAACTAAGCATCGGTAAATTTCGGCATTTCTACCGTGCTCGTTCAGCTGCTGAGTAAGGCTAGCGAGCGTTTGGTATGGGTATCGTCTGTTTGGCCTAAAATGTATTTAGAGAAGACAAAAGCTCGCGCATATAGAAGATCATCATATGATAAAACATCACGTTCAATTAGAAGAATCTTGAACTAAATCAAAAGAACATTGAAAGCTTTTAATAATCGAACCACAAAACTCAAAAGTGTTTTGATTTTCTAAAAACGGTTTAGAAGTGTTAGACATGGCACAAGGCGGTGGTCTGAACATTTAAACGGTTCGATTCTAACAATGATCGTGTTATCATGAGCAATCATATTCTTAGAATTCTAACTATTTTAGACAGTTATCTGAAAATATTATTACAAGCCTCTCACCTGAGAGCCCAACAGATTAGAAGTGTAGACACGTCACGAGTCTCCTTGCCTCCTTGCGACCTAGTGCTATTATATTCCACAAGCTTCCCTTCGATGAGGCCCGAGAATTCTATTTGACCCATTTCTACAATTAGAGTGAGCAAGACAAACAAGTTGGAAAATTTCAAATAAGTAAATGAGCAAAAACGATGGTCTATTTACCTTGCTCTATACACGTGCCGCGTGCCGTAGAGATCTCATATCGCAGTACCATAGACATCTCTATCAAACGGGCGTAAGAAGCACATAGAGTTTAGGTATTGCTCTTGAGCAGCAATAAATGCTCGCAAAATCAGATGCGAAGATGGGGATGTGTATGGTGTGTACCTACCAACCAATGCATGTAATTCAATACCACCCCACCCCACCCCACCACACCTCTGCCAAGTACATCGTCATGTCATACGCTTTACTACATTAGATTTATCACCTCCCTCATTTATGAGCTCAACAAGTATAGCCATTATTTGTGTCACAAGATCAAGATGGAAGGCCACACCTAACCAGATCGATGACATGCATTTTTCTTCTGTTACTATTATGAAACTTGAAAGTATACTATGTCATATGTATTCAAATACCTTAGTGGGATATATCTCCTCCGTCTATTTTTAGTGGCTACATTTACCTTAGCGTAAGGTAACAATTTAATTACTATTTACCTTTTTTCTAACAATGAATCCCCTTTTTTTTTTTCCCTTATTTTTTCGCTGTATTTATCCATCTTTTTGTCGTTTATTGATAGTTTTTTAACCTATTCATGATCCTTTTTATCATTAACTAAGAGGTTGTGGGGTATTTTCTACCAATTGGGGCCTCTATCCCTAGAGATGGTAGATCAATCATGCATCTCCTAAAAACTTTCCAAAAAAGCAAAGATATCAATTTGAAAATAAGCGTAGATGCCTATTAAAAGTTAAAAAGTCTCATACTTAAAATTGGAAACCTTGTTGATTTTAGCTGTAAATGTAGAAAATATTTTAAAATTTCATAATAGAGACTTAAATTTTACCTTTATGCATAAAAATCTCCTTAACTTTTCATAGTTGCATGTGGAAGATATTTTACTGCCCTTGGAATGGCACAAAATTGGAGGACATATTAGTCAAGAAAGAGTGAAATAAATGAGAGCATTGACTATTTTGTTCACTCCAAGAAATTAAAAAAAAGGCCTATAAATACACTCCAAAAGTTCCCCAACTTCATAAGAAAGTATCCCAAGTTACTCAACTTCGTGCAAATTTAACAACAAAAATGACCTCAACTTTCTCTCTTCCTCATTCTTCTCACACTCTTCTCCTAACACTCATCACACTACTCATCTTTCCCCTCTCATCAACACTATCATCCGCCTCCGTCGCGCCTCCCGGAAAAGGATCACCATCACCATCATCAACCCAAAAACCATTCTCCAAAATCTATGCCTTTGGTGACTCCTACACTGATACAGGCAATACAGTATCATCCACTGGACCTTCAGGGTTCAACTATGTTTCTAACCTACCTTATGGCATGACCTTCTTCCACCACCCCACCAACCGCTACTCTGACGGACGCCTCGTGATAGACTTCGTTGCTGATACACTCTCGCTACCATTCATCCCACCTTATCGAGCCGGTGTCAAAGGATTAAACGGTATAAACTTCGCGGTGGCAGGGTCCACGGCAATAGAGCACAGGTTCTTTGTCAAGAACAATCTCACACTTGATATTACTCCTGAGTCACTTGGAACTCAATTGGGTTGGTTTAGCAAGTATTTGGAAAAGCAGGGATGTAGTGATAATGATCCAGTGAAATGTGGTGCATTGTTTAATGATGCGTTGGTTTGGGTTGGAGAGATTGGAGCCAATGATTATGCTTATGCTGCTGAGACTGATGTAAGCAAGAGTATCATTCAAAGTTTGGCTATTACAAGAATCTCTAATTTTCTTGAGGTAATTAATTACTCACAATGATCCAAAGTACTATATTGTTTACCATGCATAAACACTTAAAATACGTTATCCCATAGGTCTTCATAACATCAAAACTGAATTCTGATCATATAGGGTTGGAAATAAGTACAATAGAGTGCGAGTAGGAACCTAAGATTTGTCTTGGATCTTGCTTTCTGGAGTACTAAAAAGGTACTCCCTCGTCCTACAATGTTCTTCCCACTTTATTATTCAAGAAGTGGGAAGAACATTGTGGGACGGAGGGAATAGTTTCCACCAAGAGTATACAGGTAAAAAATGTTGAACTTTGAAGTAGACAGTTCTCAGTTCTGACAGACATACAGTTATACACCTACCCTCTGTACCAGTGGAATCAACCACTATCCGGACTCCAGACTCCAGAGTCCATTTCTGCCAACTGCCCAACTGCCCAACTGCCAAAATATCAAAATCATAAATATTACCTATCTACTTGCATAAGTGCCTTAGTACATGTACTGTCTAATGTCTAGGACTCTAGGTGATTAAGGGCCGCGATTCGGATCCGTTCAATGTTCGTTAGGCCTAACCCTGACTAGACTGCTAGTCCTAGGCTCTATCCCCTGTTTTGGTCATGACCTGATCCAGGCTTGGTCTTTTGATGGGTCGGTCATGGAACAGGCTTAGGCGAGTGACAGGTGTAACCAATCCACAGATAAAATTACTTCTCTGCATAACCAACATTGAACCCCTGTTTAGGTGGGTTAGTCTTAATCTGGTTCACCAGCTACGTCTACCAGGCGGAGGAAAAACATCAAATTTCGTTACCAGGATATTTAGCTCTAATAGTATCCTAACGACTTTCCCTGTGTTTATCTTTGACATGATGCAGGCAATACTAAAAAAAGGCGCAAAGCATGTACTAGTACAAGGCTTGCCTCCTACAGGATGCCTAACATTAGCTCTGTATTTAGCTCCATCAGATGACCGAGACGACTTAGGTTGTGTTCGAAGCGTCAACAACCAAAGCTACACCCACAACGCTCTCCTCCAAGCCAAATTACAAGATCTTAGAAAGCAGTTCCCTCAGTCATTCATTGTCTATGCTGATTACTACAGTGCTTACCGTGACGTCATGAAGAGCTCGAGCAAGTATGGGTTCAAGGAAGCCTTCAAAGTGTGCTGCGGGTCCGGGAGCGAGCCCTACAATTATGACTTCTTGTCAGCATGTGGGTCCCCCTCTTCGAGTCCATGCTCCAACCCTTCGCAGTACATCAATTGGGATGGGGTGCACTTGACGGAGGCCATGAACAAGGTCGTGTCCAGGTTGCTTCTTCAGGGAGGGTATTCTCACCCTTCTTTTCATGACATGCTCAATAGAAAGAAGAATCAGATATGAGGTCAAGTGTAAAAGTGATCTTCTAAAACTAAGCTCATAGATGTTACATATAGATCAATAGTAATGAAATGGACAGCTTCACTTGAGCTTTACACATACTATAATTTACCAGACTTGCAGATGCCATGGTTTCTTGTCAGTTGAGATCAGTTTGGGGCTAAAAGTGCTGGTCCCTTTATTTTCTTTTCTCTTTTCCTATCATTACTTTTTAGCTCTGCTTCGAAGTTGAGTTCAACACATAGGGAGTTAGGGACATAGATTACTAGCAGTCCAGCATGGTTCGATACATGTTCCAGTGTTCACCAGGCAGTTACAGCCTTACACGTCGCCAGAGGACCACTTCAGCCAGTCTGACAGTAGTGCAGGCCGACCAATGTGGTATAAGCACAGAGGCCAGGTTTGATCGGGCTAACCACCTATTTGCATTTATTTTACCTATTTTAAGTAAACCGATAACATGCTCTATCTCAGAGCTCAATACCAAAGGGGGGAGGAGTGGAGAGGAGAGGAGAGGAAGAATCGAACAATGTGCTCCCAGCCACCCGCATGGGAGATGAAAGAACAGTTCTCCTTCCATCCCTGATTATGAAATCTTATATCAAGATCATACCTAATTGCAAATACAAACGATAAAACCAAGTATAATAAAGACTGGCATCATGAGGCAGAACTAACAGCAGCAAAGTAAGAAAATATGCAGCCTGACAGTTGATGTGTACTGAAAAATTTACAAAATATACATTTTGGTGAAGCGGTCTTTGCAACACACTATTTACAATTATTTGGATTACTTTTATTAGTCTGACTCTATACAATGTCTTTAGCATCATTAAATTAAGTACTCATAATACATTAAGAAGAGAGCATCAGGAACATCTTTTGGCAAACTGTTTATATACAGATACAAACGCAATATGTCTTCCTTCATTACAGTTTTCGGGTCAACCACATCATTTCCACAGGTAAGAACCCAGAGGTCCCCTGACTGAACTCTCTTTATACTACCCCGGCAAAATGGGCAGGATTCTGACCTCAAATTCCTGTAAATATGCAAGATTTGAGGAATCTAATTTCTACGGAAATTGCCTAATTGAGGTTTTCAAAGTGAAAATAAATTCTAAATAACAGACTTCATCGAACTTACCAGTCCCGGTAGCAGTTGATGCACATAGAATGACAGCAATTAGGCAACACCATCTTGGTGCAAGGCTCCAAGCAGATTCCACATTCGTCTTCTCTCTCGAAATCAATGTCTGAAAGCTTTTTACTCTCTTGAGCAATCTTCCTGACTGCCAATTCTGAACTGTGGTTCACATTGACACCATCGTTTAGCTCAGCCATATTTCCATGGAGTCGCTGAAGATAGGGTAAGATAATAGCTGTAGATCAACATTCAAAAATATAATTAACTTTTTTCAGAAGATTACGGCTATTTGGCTAAATTTTAGTTAGCTATATATTTGTCCCACGAGTGTAATAGGGCATTTGTGTAACTGCACCTCTCAGCGCCCTCCTATAAATTATTCAGCTAATTAGAATTTCATTATTTCACCAAATAAATTTTTCTTTTTAGAAAGGAAAACATCTAGTAGGTAACAGCTAGGGTAGAGGAAAGTGACTATGACTTCTTATGACAAGTCATGCATATTTTAGAATTTAATTTTGTCAAGAAACATCAAACATGTTGACATACAAGAAACATCTTAACTCAAGCAAGAATCAAAAGCAAACACTTCCTCACACAAACGTTTCTCCAGAAAGTGACAGGAGAAGCTCGACAATTTTGACCATTAGCAGCACAAATAGGTACATTGTCCTGGCATTTAACAATTACCTTATAGAATAAGTGATGTTAAAACAAGCGGAAAGGGCATAGTGCACACTTTGTGCGGGATACCAGCACACTGCCGAGTGCCACATCATAAGCAACTATGGTGTTCTTTTGTTGAAACTTTTGAGTTTGATGCTATCTACAAAGAAAATATTATGTTGGCATCGGAACTAGGGTCCTGTCCACATCTACCTAATCACAAGTGCCAAAGAGACTGTAACATCTTACGCTCAACTTTCTATATAAGATTGCATATCTTGCATTTCTCGTCTCACCATTATGTCCCTTCTGTTCTGTATCTTTCTCCATTACATATTACTCCCATTCAAAAAGTTCACATCGCTTAAGATGTGACTATTTAACGGTAACCAAGACAATTATCACAATGAACATGAAAGAGACATAAGAGACACTGCCAATCATCAGTCATGTTTAGCCAGAGAAGTCAAGCAGCAGAGATTGGTATTCTATCAGGATTCAGGAGTAAATGAAGACAATGAAGAGTTGAAGACAGTTGTAACTTGCAAGCAAGCACTAAGAATGGTAGCCTAAGACCATCAAGAGGAGGCATCTGAGTGTATCTCGCTTCTACTTCCACCAACATTCACCAATAGCTGGTTGAGGGGAACCAGATAAGCAACTAGAGTGGCAGGCGCCATCTTAAGAATGAACATATAAGTGAAGAAGGCAAAGGACTGGAGGAGCTAATCATTGAGACGTCACTGAGATCTACTACACTCAACTGCTATACTCAACTGTCTAGACGTATGGAAGATAGGTAGTAAGGCATGTGAAGACACGGGTAAAAAAGAGTTCCTCCTACGATTGATCCAGCACTAGTGTTAAATTCAATCTCAGCTCCTATACAGAAGTCTTTTCTTTGTCTTGCATCGTTGAATCCAAACAACATGGTGGTAGAACTTAGATTCTTTAATGGATCCCATTGCAAGGTATGGGACTTGGAGCCCCACATTGGTCTTAGAGGAACTTGATGTGTGGTTAATATAGACAAGGGCTCTCCCTGCTCTTAGGCTAGATTTCGAGGATGAGTTCTCCCTCATCTATTACAAATTTACATGGTACCAGAGCAGGCCATTTGACCATCACCCTTCAGCACTCTCAACCCAGGTTAGTGACACCGATTGCAACGTTCATCTGGAACTAGGTTATGCTACGCAAAGCTAATGGTCAGGGTGGTGGAGTGTAATAGATCCCATCCAAAGGTATGGCACTTGGAGTCCACATTAGTGCAGGGGACTTTATATAGACCAGGACTCTCCCTCCTCTTAGGCAAGCTTTAGGGGATGGGTTCTCCCTCATCTATTACAAAGTCAGCAACAATGGACTGAGGTTGAAGGTCATCCTGAAATAGCTATATCAAGGAGGGACAAAAAGAGATTCGGACAATATCAAGGACAAAACAGTCCATAACAAGAGAGGCTGTTAACGCGGTTCATAAGAGAAATAGGGATAGAATATTTTATAGCCATTAAAAATCAGCGCTAAATTTCACCTTGTTTTGTGTTATAAGGGAAATTTCTAAAAAGACAATAGTTTTGTTGATAGATTACTGTAATGTTTTGTCCGGTCGAAGGGCTTAGCTATAGAAGGAACATGGGTAAATAATGATATGGCAGAAGGGCTAGACATATTCCCTAATATGCTAATTCTTTATTTCCAAATACCAAAATCTTCAACATGGAACATTTTCGTCTGAGTACTGAGCAGCAGAACCTAGGATCGTCTGCCTTGTATTGCTTCTTAAATGTATAAAAGTTCTTCTTATATACTGGGGCAAACAACACGTTGCAAACAATATGAAATGCCATAACATCTCTTCAGAACTACATAAGACAGCAGCTTGTAGCAATCTGCGCAGCCAACTTACATCAGGAGTAACCTTTAAATAGCTCTACAAAAGAGTGAGCAGGGGAGAAGAAAGAGGGGCATGGGCCACCAAAGTTTAATGCTATAGAAGCAAGAGTTAACCATCTACACTTAGCTTGAATACCAATCATCGCGGGAAGAGTGAGCATACCTTTTCGTTTCAAGTCTTTCCCGCATTGGAAGGATTTGGTTTATCAGGAGGCGGAAGAAATTGAACCTTTCCAATTCCCTTCACTGCCCTTCCCTCATGTTATATACAAACAAGGGAATATGGATTCCTTCCTACCCCTATTCCTTCCCTCCAAGTCCTTCCTCTACCCAACTCTTAAGGACACGCAGCAGATGACAAAACAATAAAAACTATATAATTATCACAATTAATGAAAAATGGATTTTCCATAATTACATAATAAATGGCGCAAAGGTCGTCTAAATGACTATTATCATTATACCTCACAATAATTGCTAGCTAGAAATAGAATGCTTGCAACAGCTGGGCCTAAAGTCTGTTTTGTTAACAACAGAAGCATAGAACTGTCTTTGCGAACAGATAAAGTACAAGTAACCGAAAAGTAGAAGTGTAGACAAACATACCATAGAATTCCCTCAATGTTGCTCGCCTCCCATAAGACGACGTATCTGGCCTACCATCTGCATTTACCTGTAAGCTATGAAAACATATTAGTTGGGGCAACATGATCATCTAATAGTTCTTTCTCATTACATGTCCCTACAACATGAAAAAGCAACAAAACTATACCCAAAAAACTAACCTTATATATGACTACATAGAAAAGATTCCAACAGCTTGGAAGTAGACACGTCGAAGAGCAATTTAACCACCGAAGCAAGTAAAGGATAAGAGGTGCCAAGTCATTATGAACTAATTTCATCTGAAGCCAATTTCCACTCTTGTTTCTTGGAATAGACGCAGCCCTGGAAACGAGGAGAACAAATGAGCCAAGATGAACCGGAAGCATATATCACCAAGCCTCTTTTTCCCCCCCTTAATACAATCAAATCAAAAAGACAGTAAAGATGTCTTAGAAGGAACAAAAAGATACAGCTTGTCATACACTAAGCCAAGCCACCTGTTCAATTTACATACTCACGTCACATGAAAAATAAGAAAGACAAGGAGAGCAAAGGTGGAATTCCTTATAGGGTGAGCTGACCAATCAAGAGGAAAGGAAATAAGGATGGCTAGCGGTATATACGGTGAGCTACTATGCTTGTAGAGGTCATTCAGAAAAGGTGAGAAAAGATTCTTGTATTGTATTGATTGTGTATGTAAGCGGAGTGTGACAGCCACTCAAAAGCTGCTCCTTGTACTGACATCATTTTTATGCAGTAGACTACTACCTCTCCAACCTTCCCTCATATTCTGTGCTTTTCCTGATTATTTGTGTGCTTATTCTCTGTTTCATTTGCTAAACCCTAGGCCATAACAAAGCTCCCTCATCTATGCTACCAGATCAAACCTACAGAAATAACTCAATATAATTTAACTCCAAATATAGTTTCCTACTCTATGTTTTAACATTGACAATAAGAGGTTAAAAACATCTCAATTCATATACAGAAATTTACAATATATCCTCATGTCTACTAGTCAATGGTGTAAAACCAGTCGAACATGAAAGAACGCGACAAAACAAACTCTGATGTTAGAAACGCAACTAAAACACAGTTTGCGTACTTCATATAACTTCATCCACTTAACCACAACCCAAGCTTCCAATTTGTATACTCCATATAACTCCATTCACCTAAGCACTACCCAAACCTCCAGTTTGTGTACTCCATATAACTTCATTCACGTAGCCACTACCCAAGCCTATCGTGTACTCCATATAGCCCCATTCACGTAGCCACTACCCGAGCCTCTAGTTTGTTTTATGTCAGCAAAATGATAAGCACTTGAACAAATTCAATATAGGAGTACTATCTTCAAACCTGAAGAAAACACGAAAATATTTTCATGATTCTATCAAATTTTCAAATCTACTTTCATCATCAGAATTAAACAACCTCATTTCCGGCCTCGCCAAGGGCCCCACAAAGCGGCCGCGGAGGTTGAACCCACCAAAATCCAAAGTTACAAACTTTCATCAAAATAAATATTCTTAAGAACCTCAGCAAAGTAAACAAAAAATCCAAATTGTTTCTTCCCCTTTACACCTTTATCAGAGTCAAACATCATAAATAAGGGCAAAAGTTGTGATCACATCCCTTAAGTTCGCTCAAAGGTGAGTTTACGCCCCGCAACTTACACTTGTAGTATTTAACCCCCACAACTTCGCCGAATGGTGATTACAAACCCTTAAACTAAAAGGGGGTGATTTCACAACTATCACACATAAACAAGAATACAAGATATGAACTTGAACAAATTTTCACACAAGTTTAACAATTTAACAACATGAAGTCAAATTTGCATAAAAACCCACAAACCAAATTAACAAAAGATTGAAACTTACAACAGATTAGCATGTTGAATATCAGTTTCGATGATCTTAAGAGATTCTTGGCAAGTAGAAGACTTTATAAGTTGATAACCCACCATTGATTGAAAGCTCTTTTTCTTTTTCTCCTAACTCAAACTTTCAAATTCAATCAGTTAGTAAGAGATAAAAAGGCCCAAATTAACCAAATAATCAAGAAGAAACTCACAAAAGTGATTGCCTTTATGAAATTGAACTTGGAAATTTATGGGTTTTTCTAGTTTTTTGGGTTTGTTTGGAAAAGCTTGGGGGGGTTTGGTGTTTGCTGAGTCAGTGTCACAGGTCACAGCCTGGGAATTTGACAACAGTGAGAATGACAAGAGATGATCAGAATATCAGATGATGGGAATTTTGGGATAAATGATATGACTAAAATTAATAATTGTTGGTGACCCAGTTTGTTTTTGGTTGTTTTAGGCCTTGTAGCCTTCTAGGTTGGTCTCTATTGCCCCCGGTCTCGCTCCGAGTGCAGATCATCTATCCCACATAGGCTCCGTTTGTTTTGGTGGAAAACCATTTTCCAAGAAAATGGATTTCCTCCTCCTTCCATTTTCCGTTGTTTGTTTTGGTAAGGAGGGGAAAATAATTTTCTTAAAGGTGGGAAAATACTCTTAGAGGAGGAAAACCAATTTACTTTATAAAGAAGGTATGCCACATTTTCCTCTTTCACTCCTTACTTCTCTATATTCTCTCCTCCCATATTTCTTTCTCTTTGACTCCATTTACCTTTTCTCCCTAAGTTTTCCTCTAACCAAACAAACAAAGGAAAACTTTCTCCAAAATCATATTTTCCATTGAATATTGTTTTCCTTGAAAAGTGATTTTCCATGAAAATTGTTTTCCGTTAAAACAAACGGAGCCTATAGTGTCCCATTTGGTGTCCCATTTTCTATTATTTGGTCCCATAACTTGAAGAAAATAATTTTTTAATTTATTTTGTACATGCTCCCTATTAATAAAACCTCTTCAAAAACAAAAATATAAAAAATAAACTTCACTTAGTAAAATAAAGATCAAAAATGAAATAAATCGTTTTTGCCATTTATTTTACTATGTGAATTTAATTTTTTTATTTTTTGTGTTTTAGGAGGCTTTATTAATAGGGAGCATGTACAAAATAAATTAAAATTTTATTTTCTTCAAGTTATGGGACCAAATAATAGAAAATGGGACACCAAATGGGACACTATGTGGGATAGATGATCCAGTCTCTTATGCTCCCTCTACGTTTCTATTGAGGGTTTGATCTATTCGACTGAAAATAATTGAAATTGAACTAAAAATATTTCGGCGGAATAGACTATAAAGGCCCTTTTTGGACTAAATGAGTACAAATGCAATTTGATTATGTTCAGATTGAGTCAATTCAAAAAAAAAAAATCATATACTTAGATATTTTTGCTCTATTATTCATTTTGAAACTCCTTATTACTATGAGTAATATTTCTTATTAATTAATGGTATTATTTATGATAATAATATTATTATTTAATAGGAATAATTGGTGAGAGAGAAGGTAAAAGGTACACTTTGGTGTACGTAACACTACGTATACCAAATGAGTGAGCTGGTTAAAATGAGTATGCGTTGGTCAAAATGAGCACGAAGCAAAATGAGTACGAATCAAATGAGTATGAATTATATGTAAAAAAATAAAATGGAAAAAGGCAATTTGGGTGAGGGAGGAGTCGAACCCCCCGACCTCATTGCAAGTTGAAGTAAACGTGCCCAACCACTGAGCTATAACATCTTTTGTGATACTTTGAGCGCGCGAATGGTATATCTATTATACCTGGGTGTACCTACCGCAAGGTAAACCCGGGTGTACATTATAATATGCGCTAGTGAGAGGGGGTAGTTAAACGTTAACTCAACTATATATGTTAGCAGTCTTAACTATAGGAGTGTTAAACTTGCATGGATCCAATTGAAAACTAATCCGACGTGTTATGTATTGGCACGCAAGCCCTTACTAATATGTCTACAAGGCTTTATCAATATGTAGTCAGTTTTATTCCGTCAAAATCTATTATAATTAGACGTCATTCGTTTCAAATTATATTTATTAAATTGAACTTGTTTTGCTAAACTACACTAAATTTCATTAAATTGCACTTTTATGTTTATTAAACAGGAAAAAAAAATTGTAATCAAAATTTTGTCAACTTTTGGGTCGAAAGGCTGTCATTGTGCCAGTACGCTACTCCTAATAAAAAGAAAGAAAGGGCAATCAATTTAATAAACAATGATGAAAAAGAGGACAAGGCGACTCTCGTCTTTCAACATTGATTGATGGAAGACTACAAACTACAACCTTAGTTTTAACGTAAGTGTTAAAGTGTATATAACGTTGAATTTTGGATGTTTCTTGCGTTCAAATTCAAGAACAGAAAAAACAAGAGCGATTTTTAATTGGGTTACAACTTCACGACATACGAATACAAAGCAAAACCCTATCTATATTGCTCATTCTCGTCAACTCAAATCTTGTACAACAAGGTATATTATCAACTCTTCACGCGTTTATTGTGCTTCACATATTTATTATTTTATATTTGCGTTACGTGCACCTTTCTTTTAGTTTTGATTCAATAAGTTTGAAAGTACATCGATCTTTGATAGAGTATCATTGTAGTGAATTTGATACGAGAATGTGGCAATTCTACCTTCTAAAGATAGAGAATCCATAAAATAAAAATATATTATTGAGTGGAGTTTCTCTAAGTATTAATGATTTTCCCACTAGCTACATTAGGCTTTTTTTATGAACGAAGTAGTGTTTTTTTGGTATGATTCACACTCTCAAAATTAATATTCGTTTGTCTTTTCTGTTTGATTGACACTATTTTCTCTTTGAGATTATGGCTCCTAATGTTCGGATTATTAAAAAAAAAAGTCGTGTTTCTTATAGTTTTCTTTTATATATAGTGTCACGAGTGCAAATCTAGAGACTTTTTTTGGGTAGGTAATAAAAGTACATGAAACTTAGCTTACTAGATAAAAGTGAAAAAGTTAACATTTTTACGTAGATTATAAGATGAATTTTGAAAGTCTAAGAATCTCCACATGTAGTTATGTGAATGATCGTGGTTGAAATTTATCGGCTTGTTTGGTAGTTGTTAATAAATGGTCATACTGGTTTGAATTTATGTGTAATGTTGTATATTTCATATATGTTTGTTACTATGCACTACTTACTAATGACTGGAAATGAAAATTTATAAAGAAAACAGATGCTTTGCCACTTTGGCTGTCTATTTTGTGTAATGGAGTATTTGGTAAAGAACAAGCAGTATCATAGACATTCATTTGAAATATTCTTCACAAAACTAACTATAAATTCATTATAATTACCATTTACAGCTCTATACTGTATTTGAATATGGAGTTTTCTTGTTTATCACTACAATGCATTAGTCAGGTTAGTGAAGTTTAGGAAGTAGCTGATCTTCCTTCACAACTGAGTAGCTGGTGTTTCTCCAGCTGCAGTCTTTTTAGTTGCAGATAGCCCTGAAAACTTTGCTTTGTTATCTTATTTGTTACTGTCTCATGTTAAAGTTGCTGATGGTTGACGATGTTTAGGCTGCCCATTTGTCTACAATCTACGATTCCTAAGCTTAAACAGCAAGATGGAAGCGTGTGCTGAATGCTCTCGTAGCTGTTTGGCACTCCATAGGACGAAGCTTGATCCGCACCCAATAGTTTCCTCGTTCTTTAAAGTCATGTTTGGCAACCAGTTCTCTGAAATACTGGTATGATCACATTACTTTGTTCTATCTTCTATCCTTAGAGCTTTGTTATTTTGTTTATTCTTGCCATTTTAGTGTTTGTTTCAATGAATTGTTTCATATAAAACCAATATATTCAGGTTGTGCCTCAGCGATTTAACAAAACTGTCATGGGACTGGAAGGCAAAAATACTTATCTTGAAGATTCAACAGGGCAAAAATGGACAGTGAATGTGTGTAATGTGAACGGCTCTCTTGCCTTTCAAAAGGGATGGCATGAATTTTCAGTGGATCATGGGATTGAATTGGGTGATTTCCTGGTTTTCCATTATTTTAAGGGATCACATTTTAGTGTTGAAATTTTTGGTAGAAGTGGGTGTGAAAAGCCAATTCTTTTTAATGGAAAACACTATCAGAACACAAGGGCTAAACTTAGCAAAGATTCTATTCCATCTTATGAAGATCCACCAGCACAAGCGCGCTTAGATTCTTGCCTGGATTCTGGTCTGCATGATGTTGATATCGATCAAAGGGAGGATGATTTGCCACATGTGAAGAAAACACCTGAGAGATTAAGAGTAAATGTTCCAAGGCAAGAGCATACCAACAAACGGCCTAAATTGACTCCTACCACAGATTTCTTTGTAGAGTCATACTTCATGACTAACCGAGACACAAGTTACACTAGAGAAGATGATAGACGCGGCCTATTTGATCTATCCCTTTTTGAAATGCCTGAAGTGAAAGAAGATGCAAATAAAAGGACTTCTGTAGTCTCAAGTTAGTGTTTTTAGCCTGTGTATTGTTTTCCTGTGGGATAATTTTGACCGAAGTTTAATTTGTGTATTCATATCATATCTTAGCTCATTGTCGTCTTTTATAGATGAAGCAGATTGGTCGAGAAAGGAACATGTATCGCTGCCCAACTACACTGTTTCAAGGGTTGACATGCCATTGAACGTTAGCATGCCAATTAAGTCTATTGCATTGCCGCCTGCATCTGAGGTTTCAGCTCTATCAGCTTCCTGTGAGACTCTAGCAGCTTCCCCTGAGACTTCTTGGAGTATACTTTCTCGGTTTTCAATTAGTTGCAACATTTTAAATGTCAAACCATAAAGACTTTGAACATATTTAATGCAGAAACATTTATGTAAATATATATCATCGTTAGAGACTTAGAGTTTGTTAGATCCGTCTAAATGTGTATTTTTAAAATATCATTTTTACATTAATTGTAGAATATGTCCTTATCAGCACGACTTATAGTCACAGGTAATCATTTTTTAGGGAAGTGTACTAATCTTCCTCTCATGATCAGGTGGAAGATTGAAGATAAACAAACAAGAATCAAAATCTGATGAAGACGTTTGTGTTAACACAGTGCCTGATAATCTTTCGTGCATTAGTACAATCTCGTCTTCCACTGATTACAATCGAAAGCTTAAGAACGAGACTCCTGGTCGGCACTCTACTTCAATGGAAGAAGATAAAGATCAGAGAGACATGACTTTAAATCCAAAATTCCATGCCTTGTCATCTGCACCAGACTTCAAAATCACATGTTCTGTTCAGCAAGACAGTGAAACTCACCTTGTAAGTTCTGATTTCTCATAGTTCTCATATAATTTTTCCTGTATTAGTAATTTTGTTGATTTTTTAATGCTAGTAAAGCATGCTGTAGTATTGTCTCATTTTCATGATCTTTGATAAGTTTTGTCATAGTTGTGTTCCTGTTCTTCATTCTTTTCCAGCATGAATTTTTCTTCTGTTGCACAATTTATAACTTAGAAGCTTCTCCCAAAATCTTATTTGATCTTCAAAAATAAAATGTCCTGGTGATAGAGCCATAATTTTGAGCATTATTTTGACGTGTACTGTCATAATACAAACTTTTCTTGCTTTTTGCTTATGCATGATTAAAGATATTAATGGTTAAAGATGCGAAAGGAAAATTACGTTACAATGAGCGGGCTATAATATGAAACATTCCTGTATTTTAACCTATAATGTAGTGTCAAAGTGTTCAAACCCATGTTAGAGTCTCAATGATCCGTCACGGATACTTGAGATAAAATGGGAAATCTGAGAAACACAGCTTATGATACAGAAATCTCTTATAATCCTGCAATGAACTCTGTATATTCTGTACTTCTTTGGGTTAACCACTATACTTATGCAGGAGTTACCAAAGCCTTTGCCTGTAAACGTACACAAACAAGGCGAAAATTCGAAACAGAACCAAGTAGTATTACTTCGAGATCCGGCTGGAAGACTTTGGCCAGTTATACATCACTGCAAAGAAGGCCTTGGGGTTTTGGAGAATGGGTGGAAACAATTTAGGAAGTCTAATAACATTCAATCTGGTGATGAATGTACGTTTGTTGTTGAAAATATTAACCAAGGTATTATCAAAGTCCAAATCATACGTCTCGTGTAACCTCTATAAGGTAATTGTAGTTATCATTGATTTCTTAGCAACTGAATTTGGGATTTGTAAACCAAAATCTACATTGTGTTCCTTTTTACCAACTGGTAAACTGTACTTCTGTTGCATATATATAAAAGAGCAGGTGATCATGATAGTTGCTGTATATTAGTTTCAATTTTGCTATTATTCTTTCTGATTTCTTGTACTCAAATGAGACTGTTCTGATTAATGCTCATATAGGGTGTGTTCTCTACTTCTCTTCACTTGATCACGTCCAATCAGGATTGATCAGGTCCAATCAGGTGTAAAAATAGGGTTAAACCAAGTCTAATCCGATTTAAAAAGTTCAACTCAGATAAGTTCATGTAAAGGGAATACACCCATAGAGTATGGAGGTTTATTTTTGTTAACATAACAACCAAAGCTCTTTCTTTTGAGCCAAGCCAAGTTTGATAAGAAAAGAGAACAAACTCTAAGCCTAAAGTGCCTTTTGTAATGCTTTGTAGTTGATACATGTGAACTGAGAACCAACATAAAATTTTTAAAAAAAATTCAGATTGGGTAAAATTTTTATATATTTTTAAAATAATAAGTTAAAACTTTAAAATTTCTTTATGATAGACGGTTTACTACAAGTCTCCAACGTATACTAGTCATTTTTTTAGAATGGTAAGAAAAATTTGCTCTATCAGGCCGAAACTCCATACGGGTCCACTCGATCCAGATAAGCGGACTAGGCACTTTGAAGTTAGGGGAGGATAAGGAGAATTCTCTATCTTCAAAGTGCCTCTAATGGGAATTGTACATCTAACCTTGAAGTTGGAAGGGTTCTTCCTTACCACTAGACTAAACATTGATTGGTAGCGCATATTGGTCTTTAGAAATGAGATAGTATTATATAGGAAAATTAGTGAGAAACAATTCCTATAAACACTTTTTTAGGGAAAATAATCTTCAAGATTTCTTCGGCATTTAACAACCTTAACCAATTTTTTTTTACAAGATCATATCTCAAGATTATTTTCTATCGAGAATAACGTCGAAAAAAAGTCTTGAGGGATGATCTCGGAAAAAATCCCATCTATATATATATATATATATATATATATATATATATAGTATTAAAAAGTGTAAGCATAGATTGCAATCCGCGATATGTCACCCTCCCTTCTTTTCAACAATATTTTATCAACGTTATTCTCATAAAAAAGTGCAAATTGCCCATGATAAGCTTAGATCTCGCGACCTCGAGTATGGAAGATAAATGCTGTAACCATTCCGTTGCTGCATTAATAGTAATAATGATATTATATGTTTCCAATTAATAACAATAATTAAGTTATAATATTTAAATTGTAATTACGAATACAACTACTAAATTATAACTTTTTACTAATATCTTTGTACACTAAATTTTAGTTGTCTTAAATTAATAAAATATAATACAAATAAATCTCATACTATCGTCTGTGCTTAAATACTAGTTTAAATTGATAAATAGAACTACTCTAAAAGTTAAAAAAAAGTACACATACAAAGTTGTTGGCATAGCAAATGGGCGCGAATGCCTTTGCAAAATAGACGTGTTGCGTTAAATGTTGCAATGAATAATAATTCAACAATTCAACAGTCTTTCCTGTTGCCTGTTGTCTCCTTCAGTCTTCACTCTGAACTCTGGTTTTCTTGTACCCACACACACTCAACCTTCCCCCCATTTTTACACACTCAGTCAAGAACTACAAAAGTTTTGATATTTTGTGGGAATAAACAAAACTAAACTTGAATAATATTTGCATGCAAATCACTGTTAAAGTGTTAATTCATCTCCTCTCTCTTTAAGGTATTACAATTTCCTCCTTTTTACTTTTTTTTCCCTATTTCACTGAACAAATATAGATTCAGATTTAGTTTTTGTACTCTATCTTTTTCTTTCAAAAGCTTATTTCATGCTTTAAATTTATTTACTGTAAATTATTGTCATTTTTTTTGGACACAATTGAGTGTTAATGTATTTTTTTTAGGGTGCAGCGACATTTTTGTCGTAGTGATGTAAACGGGATTTGATGCTATACCAACCCATGTATCTTTAACTAAACTAGCTGACACCCACTTTTATGTACATTTGTCATGTTGGGTGTGTTTTTTTGGAAGAATTTTGGGTGAATTATTGTGGTATAGATTGTGGTTGTAAGTGGAACTATTTGAATTAAATTATCCACTTTATTTAAAAATATGTTCTTTTTATCTCTTCAGAAATGATTTTCTCTTTTTTTTTGGTGAAAAGAATTGGTTTTCTCTGTTTCATATGTATTGCAACATTTGAACTTTTTACGCTATTAAAACACTTCCCTTTGATATGCATTAAACATAGTCACGTGGGATTTTGTAATACTTTCAAGATATCAACTTTTTGTAACTTTTAACTATACATAATTGAAGATACTGTATTAATGATTAAAATGACGCATTGGGACTTTGGGAGGCACAAAATTATACTGTTGCAATTAATATGGAAAATAGGAAGTATGAATTTGGTAGATCTATAATTAGTGGAATAAATCAATGAATTCTTGGGCTTCTTATTATAATTTGGATACATTAGGGCAAATATTAAGTTCAGCTTCTTGTTACAGTTTTGAAACTCCAAAACTCTATCCTCCACTTATGTATATATGTTGTATAGCCTGTAGGCTGTATGGCTGTGTCATTATCTGATTCTTTGAACCCAGGACATGCTTTGATGTTATTGGAAACTATGCATTGTTCTTGGTTCATCCATTCAGTCTTTGTCATGTGATTAAGCTTTTAAATTGTACGGAAGAGGCGAAGATCATAGTGGCGGTTAATGAAATATGCACGCACTCGAGCCTATTGATAGTGTAAAGTGATTATCATCCAAAAAACATATGATGTCAATGGTTAAGCTCAGTTGGGATTTAGTTACAACCTTTCCGAATGTCAGTTGTACTTGCCTAATCATTGATCAGTTTATGGATGAGAAAGAAATAGATTTAGATGTCATTCATTAATTAGTTAGTTTTGTTGGTTAATTGTTATCTTTTTTTATATGAGACGTGAGGCTTCAATTTAGATGATGTGTTTCCTCTTAGCCGTAGAATGGGGTTGGGCGGTTTGGGAGTATGATTTAACTGGGTTGCTATCTCGAGAATGTTGCCACTCAGGTATAACTGTATAAGGGCTCAACTAACAAAATCAGCATGGCTGATACGTAATCAACTTTGGATGTGCGTTAACTGAAGAAAATGTTTTACAATCGCATTCTGTCGTGGTGTTTAAAGTCATGTTCTGAATTACGCCCTTGACTTATACTCCATAAGTTCTACTTTTGCCAAGTAACCACCAATTGTCATCTCTCATGCTATAAGATGGCAAAGATCACAAAGCGATAGTGATTTCATTAGATATTACTAGCTCATGCAAGGTTAAAAGTGGTAAACCCTTTTGGTTGGCAGTGAATTTTTTGATTCCAACTGTTTGTGCGATGCTTGTGGTGCTAAAGGTGCTTGCTAATGGTTAACAATGTCTTTTCCAGTTAGATTATGGCTCGTGATGTTGAGGTTTGTGATAAGTGTTTGAGGAATTGTTTGTTGATCCATCAAGGAAAGCATGATCTTTCTCCGGTGGTTCCCTCCTTTTTTAAAGTCATGTTTGGCAAGTTCTCTGAATCCCTGGTACGATAACAAGGCTCGTTTCAGCTCCACTTCGCATTAAATTCTTTTTTCTGAAAAAGTAGAATAAAGAATGGCATGCCCATAATTTTTATTCTTATTAACAATAATTTTTCTAATACCTATCTGTTCACCAGGTTTTGCCTCCTAGATTTAGCACAATATTTAAATCATCGTTGGGAAAGACAACCTATCTTGAGGATTCAGCAGGCCAGAAATGGGAAGTGCTTTTATCTACTGCAGAAGGTTCTTATGCATTCCAAACAGGATGGAGTAAATTTTACCTGGATCATGGCATTGAACAAGGTGATTTATTGGTATTTCATTACATTGGAGGATTACATTTCATTGTTAATATTTATGGCAGAAATGCATTCGAAAAAACCTTTCGAGGTGAAGAGAGCTATGAGAACAAGAGGCACAAAAGTGCCAGAAATCCTATTACTAAAAAATTTCCTGCTGACGTATATCACAAAGAAAGACCACAATCACAAAAAAATGATTGTTTCGATGCCTATGATGTTCCTCGATCAGACACTGACTTCAATCCAAGGGAGGATGTGAATAATGTACAAAAGTCATCTCGGGTGGGAAGAAATGTTCAAAGCCAGGCAAACATTAATGACATACCCCAGCTGGTTCCTGAGGCAGATCTTTTAGTGGAGCCATGCTTCATGACTGACAGAGTCAGCCCTTGTGCCAGAGAAGACGATAGAGGACATCTTTTTGATCTGTCTGCCTTCGAGTCACCTGACTTGAAACCAACTTTTTCCAGTAAAGATGATAGAGAAAATCTTTTTGATGTATCCACCTCCAAGATGACCAAGAGGAAAGTAGAGGCCAGGGAAGACACTAGAGAACATCTACTTGGTCTGTCTGCCTTTGAGTTGCCTGCCATAAAACCAAGTTTTGCCTCGAAAGGCGGAAAACTCCCATTTCAAGGACAAATGTGTTCTCAAGAGTCTGGTGCATTGTTCAAAGCTCAAAATGGAGATACTTTAACTGATACAAAGAAGTACGGACTTGTTCAAGGAATTGCTGCGTTACCTTCAAGTTAGTCACCTTGTCCTGTGATTTTTCTATAGATTTGCTTAGGTGAATTACATGCTTGGATTTTCCCAAATTTCTTTTCTTGTTCTTTGTCAGGAAAAATTGAGGCAAACTTGTCAAGATCTGAGCGTAGCCCACTTCCCAGCAGTTCTCTACGGGTTGACATGGCTTTGAACTCAACGAGGCCTCTGAAAAGTATCAGGAAATCAGACACTTCGGAGTTTTCAACTGCAACAGGTTACAGTCAGCCTCTAGGTACTTCTTCTTTTACGGATTAATGTTGAAATTTTTCTGCTTGTATTGTGGATCTTCAGGTGATTACACATTACAGGTAGGTTTCTCTTATTTTTTGGTTAGAAAGGGTAAATGTAGCTGTGTGTTCTTTACTTCAGTGTGACTTATATCTAACTGTAAATGGCTTCCAAAATACTTGTGTTGATTCAGTTTTATGTTGAGCAGGGGAAACAAAGAGAGTAGTCAAGCAAGAACCTAAAGAGTTCAAACAAGGTCTTTTCTCCGGTAATCTGGTAGCTGATACTTCTTCTGTCGCCAACTTGCCTTCTAAAAAGGAGGCCGTGAGTAAATGCAGAGATTTTGTGAACTTAATTCCTATGGATAATGAGGTTGAGACTATCGAAACAGTGAAGTCAGAACCTCTTGATTTCTGCGAATCTGCTTCTGCACCTTTCATCAGGTTTACATGCTCGGTACCACCAGACAGTGAATCTTTCCTGGTATGTTGGAACTTCTGATTATCTTGACATCTCATATGTTATTGTTTGAGTCTTAGTTATTTTATCTTAAATTATTGTTGCTTTTACTGTATCACTTTACTATTGTTCCATTGCTGAAGGTTAACCAATGATTGACTTCTAAGTCATAAATTGAAGCTTCGGAGGTGAACCAGTGAATCAGTGATTGGCATGGATTTGTCATATAATCGTAAATTATGGACTCTAGCAGCCTGTTTGGTAACCGGCTATGGTAATGGGTTATTGTGAAATTTTATAATAGAAGTCCCATGCCAATACCCGTGGTAATAAATTATAATCCCTAAATGTGTTTTCTTCATATATATTCTTTCCCTCTCAGCGTCACCTCTGAAGTGGTAATGGATGTTAATAGAAGTTTGAGAAAGAAAAGGTATATGAGGATGGACAAGCATTACCGTGGATTTGAGCATTATACTTCCTTTATAAAATTACATAAAATTTCGTTACTATTAGCATAATTTATTACCCGCTTACCGAACAAGCCGTATTTTGAACTTGTGGTTCATTGATGATAATTGATGACAAGAAGAGTTGGAGAAGGCCTTTGAAAAATCTAGTCACAAGTATTTAATTCAAACCTTTGTGGAAAGATACCATACTTAGAGTCTAAATTAGAGCTGATCAACTGTGGGTCAGCTTGATGGGTGGGTTTGAAGAGCCACTTTCTGGCCTGAACTGAACATCCCATTTTAAAGTCAAATTGGCCTTAGGCCTACTCCTGCTAGTTTCCTCCAGTTTGGACAACTTCTGTGGCCGGATGAAAGCGGAAGGGACAACTTTTCGGCCGTGTTGGCTTGTAAATTTACTACTTGATACAGAAGAATGCTAGTGGTTTTCTGTTTCCCTCTTGTTCTTGATCCATTTGTCTATCAGACATTTTGTCATGCAGAAAATCAGTAACTTATTTTTGACTGTTCTTGTGTAGGAGTTGCCCCAACCTTTACCCACGAGGGGGAGGCAAAAAATTAGGTTTAAAAAGAAGGTGATCTATCTTCGAGATCCATCCGGAAAAGATTGGCCAGTTCTTTACCATTACAGGTACAGCCTCTACGTTTTGGCAAGTGGGTGGAGCATGTTCAGTAAAGCTAACAACATTCATCCTGGAAATGAGTGTGCATTTGTGACTGCTAACATAGACAGAGGAATCTACAGTGTCGAAGTTCTTAATGCTTAACATCCTCCTCATTGTCCCTAAAAATGTTTGTACATTAGACTTTCACCAATTCACGCTGGTTCATCGACTGATTCAGATTATCAGGTACTTCAACTTGCTACTGTCCTGTATATCTACGTACCAGCTTTTGTATTGAGACGCTGTTGTCGTGCTAAATGCTAAATGCTAAATGCTAGTACATTGTGGTAGTGGACCTTGGGTGATTACTCTTGTAAATGAAATGGTATATACTTTCACCATGTATTGTCTCTTAAATCGGTGTCAAAAGTCAATATGGTACAACTAAAATAATACAAAGGCGTATTTTGAAAGTCTTGCAATGTATTAAAAAAAACAGGTCCATTTGACATCATTATCAGTTTTCCAGTCTTTTGGTATTATGATTTAAAAATTCATAAGATATACATAATATAGGTCATAGTTGAAACTATATTGAAAACTGAACTGTCATAGTTGAAACTATATTGAAAACTGACAACTGAAACCTAGTTTTCAATATCATATTTCTGATTTTACTTGTAATGAAAATTGAAAACTGGAAACAAAAGATGATAACAGATAGGTTCTAATGTTTTTATAGGTAAAAAAACTTCTCTTATAACCTCGAGTACGAGTGCCATATTGGGGTGCAATGTTAACAGAGGTTCAGGGGATTGCAACTGTGTTATCAGCTTCATTACCATCACATTCTATTGCATTGTTTTGGTTGGTCTTCGTCACTAACTTAACCAGCCAAGTAATCCCATCATAAATGTGAAGGAAAGTATAAGTTCCAATCCCTCCAACTATCCCATTTGGTATTGAAGAAGTTAATGGCATGAGAATTATGGTAACAAAAGCAGGTACTGCTTCTTTGATATTTCCCCAATCTATGTCTTTTGCCACCTTCATCATTATCACCCCAACCATAACCAAAGAAGGGCCTATTGCCCATGGAGGCACATTAGTTAAGAGTGGTGCAAAAAACAAGGCTAGAGAAAAATATACCCCTATGATCACCGCTGTTAGACCGGTTCGCCCGCCTTCCTTGATACCGGTCGACGACTCTGCATATGTAGCCACAGGAGGGACACCGAGATTGGACCCCACCACCGTCACCAATGCATCAATCATGTAGGCTATGTATTCGTTCTCGAATGATCCTTGGTTATCTACGAACTCTCCGATTTCGGCTAAGGTGTATAATGTTCCTGTGGTTGCAAGAATGTCAATGTATAACAAGGTAAAAAGTGACACCCATGTACTTCCTTTGTTAAAATTGCTGAAACTGATTTTACCAGCTATTTTGTGGATCTTGTGGAAATCTACCACTCTTATGAAGTAGTTATACCTTGATTCCCCATCATCAGTTTCAGGGAAGTATGTAACTGGAGTATACCTTAACCATGAAATTGAAGTTATAAGGAGAATCCCATATATCATACTACCTTTAACCTCATGAGCCAGCCCATAGCACATAATCAGAAAGCCCGCTAGGCCCAGCCATAAAGTTGGGCTGTTCAGATTCTGTATTTTAACTAGTGATGTTGGGTCAGACCCAATTAGGCCCACTCCTTGTTCGGATTGAAGTCCAACAGAAGCCATGAACAATCCAATCCCTACGGCACAACCAAGCCGAACAGAGGTGGGTATGATTCTTCCCAACTTGGATCGAAGCCCAGAACCCGAGATCACTAAGAACACCAAGGCCTCAGCCATCCAAAGGCCTAATGCATTCGAATATGTCATCGGCCCAGAGCCGTTTAAGCCCACCAAGTTGTAAGCCATATACATGGTTTGGCCTGTTCCTGGGGCTAGCCCAAAGGGTAAGTTAGCCAAAAGGCCCATAGCAAAGCAGCCCAACAACGCGGTCAATGAAACAGCAACTATCAAGTCACTCTTGACCAACGCAACACAATCCTTGTCCACCTTAAGGAGCCCACTCGAGGGCGGACATGTACCTCCGGTGGAGGCGAGTACGGTGGAGATAACCGTGATGACGTAAGCCATGGCAAGAAAAGTGGTTGTAGCTGCCCTAAACTCCCTTGTAAAGCAACTCTTTCTCTCCTCTAATTTAAAGTACTTACCCACTATACTGGTCGAAACGAAGTCATTTAAGAATTTCTCTTTTTTCTTCCATGATTTTTCTAATCTAGCACAAAATCCTTGATTCACATCCATCCTAAAGAATAATTTTAGAGAAAAAAGGGTGCAAATCATCTGTAGTTGAGGTGAACATTATATAATGATCAGTTAAAATGTAACTGAATGGTTTCAATTTTTGAGGGAGAGAAGAACAAAAAGGCAGTATAAAGTGACAAAATGATAAGTGGTTCATGCTTGATAGGTAAGGTTTTGCACTACTTGGTAAAGTTTACCTGAACAATAATCTTGCTCTTTCAAAGTAAATGTGATTTTGACATTTTCTAAATTTAACTAGCCATTATTATAAAAAAAAAAGTGTAACTGAAACTGTGAAATTTTCTGTTTTAATAAAAGGCTATATATTGAACACCAAAAGAAGAGTCTATATCAATTATGAATGGTGTGACATGAGCATATATAGCATAGTATCATATGTGTGGGGAAGGGGACATAATGGAGGTGAAAAAAGGAAAAAGAAAAAGGAAAAAGGCATACTAATTTGGAAATAAATCTTTTTACAATTCTTTTCCACAAAATTTATTTAAAAAGGTGGTCTAATTTTATATTGAAATTAGACTAACTTAAAAGCATTATTTCAAAAAGTCCATCACTTTATTTAACAAGGTGCTTCATTTAAACCATTTTATAAACGACGACCTTCACGTTAGCATGTTTGTTTGAACTATTTCCAACTTGTAAAATGTAGAAAATTAATGATTTTGAAGACGAAAAGTCTAATATAAGTATCCTCTATAACCCACATTTTCTTTTCCATATTCTATCTACATATCAAACTTTTTCTGCTTCAACATTTTCTAGAAATTTAATAATGTTTATAATACAACGTTATACAAATGAAAATTTGAAAGAAAATGTGGAGTACGGTAAGTAGTTACATATGACCATTGGTTGCATTCAATCTAATCCAATCAAATAAAAAATCAGAATTCACTATTCTTAGATATTGTTTTATTAACATAAGATATACGTACGAAAACAGAAGTTTTTAGGAAGTAAATTAAGGTAAAGGTCTTTAAGGATGTTGCATTTCATAAATCATTTTAACTCCCACAAGATGGGTAATGTTATTTACTTACCTCGGGCCTAAACCTAGGTTATAGAACATAGACCAAACGTTTTTTGGCACTTCTTAGGGATCAATGAAACTTCGGGGAAAAAAAAGAAAGGGATATTCTATATGGTATCACTTTATTTTTGCCTTTTCTATGTGATACCACTATTTTTTATAGATTCTACATGGTACCATTGTGATTCGATCTTGTTCTATATCATAGCATTCCTTTAAGTAAAATGTTAATTTAGGAGTCAAATAAGGTTAAGGGTTCATCTCATTTTACGTGTTTTAGTTTGCGTGCTATAAAAAATGCTCGAATAAGGTCTTGGGGGGGTTACTTTGGTCCTTAAGGGTCAAATTTATGTTCAAAATTGACTAAGATGATATTTGTTAATTTTGACCTCAAATTAGACCAAAATGACCCTTAAATACTTTAATCCAGCTAATTTACCCGTACACATATCATAATACACAAATGGAGACAAAATCATAACCCTAATTAACCCCTAATTAACATTTTAATTAATGGAATGTTACAACAGAAAATAAGACTAAAGTATAATGGTACCATGTAGAATTCTCAAAAATGAGTGGTCTCACATAGAAAAGCCAAAAGTGCGATGGTACCATATGGAATATCCCAAAAAGAAATGAGAGTTGATTGTCTACGCTTTGATTGACTTGTTGATTTTGCATTTTAATATTTGGGGATTTTTTTGAGTGTATTAGCTACACGTAGGGGTGTTAATGAGTTTAGTCTGTTCGTAAGCTGCTCGAGTTCGACTCGAAATTTTCACAAGCCAAGCACAATCATGTTCGGCTCGAGAAATTTGTGAACAGACTCGATTTTTTTTAAATTATATTTTTTAACATAGTGACCTCAAATATTAGTAGAAATTTTTAATAAGTCTAGGAAAAATAAATAAACTTAGTTATAATCTATTATATCTTATAAATATACTTTATTTTGTTATAATTTTTTGAACCGAAGTCGAGTTTTATGTAACTTGAACTTGATAATCTAAACTCGAAAAAGCTCGAGATTCGGCACGAGTTCGAGCAAAGTATAACGAGCCAAGCTTGAGCGACCCCAAACTCGGACTCAGCTCGGCTCATTAACACCCCTGTCACATAATCAAATCACTCATCTAAACAGGGGTTGGCTATTGAAAATGTATTAGTGCATGCTTATAACATATACGTAACCGTAAGATCAATTATTCAAATCACTCATTCAGTAGCACATGTTTTAGACTTTCAGTATGTAGTATAGATATTTTTTCCTATTAGCTACCGGGGCCTAGTTTTGTTGCATAACTTGTATCGACTAGCTCTAGGCTTCCATATATTCAAGAGAGTATATTTACATACCAAGTAAGTATTGGTTCATTGGTGATGGGGACTGGCTTTGGTAGGACGGACTCGTGTTCGAATCCCCGCAACACCTTTGGGAGAGGAATTGAACCTAACCACTCCGAACTTGGCCTCGATCCGGATGTAGCCCGAAGGGTGAACCGGGTGCAAACATAAAAATAAAAAAAAAGTATATTTACATCCATACATTCTTAAAATTAAAACAAATCATGAATTCAGCAACCAAAACTTGTTCAACCATTGCCCCCAAATATGTATTTTATATTATTCAGAAAGTATGCACAAGAAGCCTTGAGAGATAACTAAACCTATGTCCCTACTCACTACAAAGGAAGTGAATTAAGCTCTCATGGAACCTTGTGCATACATACATTTTCTCACTGATTAAACTAAAGTTAATAATACACTAAAAACACTTCTAATTAGTACCCTAAACATGTCTAAATCTTCATCATTAAGCTTCAATATCAGGCACAGGAACTGCTATTACTTGATTCTCTTCTCTAATCACAGCTCTTCTCATCTTAATTAACCACTTAATCATCCCTACACCATAATCATACAAATTAAGCGCGACGTAAAATCCAATCCCTCCAATAATCCCATTAGATATGGAGTAAGTTAAGGGCATTAGGATCATAGTAATAAAAGCTGGCATTGCTTCCTTCATGTTACTCCAATCAATATCTTTTACCACTTTCATCATTAAAACACCAACTACTACTAATCCTGGCCCTATAGCCCATGGTGGTACACTAGTCATTAGTGGGGTAAAAAATAATGATATGAGGAAGTAAATCCCAATAATTACCGCGGTTAATCCTGTCCGACCGCCTTCTTGGATTCCCGCGGTTGACTCGACAAACGTGGCGATCGGAGAAACGCCTAGGGCGGACCCCACAATGGTGGAACTTGCATCAACCATGTAAGCAACATATTCACCTTCAAAACTACCTTTTTCATCAATAAATTCACCAACTTCAGCCATAGTGTATAATGTGCCTGTTGTAGCTAACACATCTACATATAATAAAGTCACTAAAGCTACCCAAACTTGGCTAGTATTAAAATGTGCAAAGCTAAATGCACCTGCTGTTGATTTTATCATATGAAAATCAACCACTTTTTTGAAGTAATTGAAGCTAGCATCACCTGTTGTTGTGTACGGAAAATATGTAACACTAGTACCTCTAAACCATGATATAAATGTTACAAAAAGTATACCATACATCATGCTACCCTTGATATTCTTCATAAGCCCATATGAGATTATTAAGAGGCCCAATAGTCCCAACCATAAAGTTGGGCTTTGCATCATCCCTCCTATACACTGGCCCGTAACTGGGTCGGTTGTCCGACAACCCGTGAGGGTCAGCAATGTGGATGAATCAGGACCCACCACGCCCAACCCAAGATGAGACTGTAGCCCGGTGAAAGCAATGAAAAGCCCGATACCTGCAGCGCATGCAAGCCGAACCGGTGTAGGAATCCACCGGGCCAGCTTGGCCCGAAGCCCGAGCACGGCAATGAGAAGGAAAGCAACACCTTCAACAAGAACCACAGCAAGGGCGGTCTCATAAGACATGGGTCCAGTCCCATGAAAGCCCACCAAATTGTACGCCAAGTATGCATTGGGCCCCATCCCTGGGGCCAGCCCAAAAGGGAGATTAGCAAACAAGCCCATAGCAACTGAGCCCACAAAAGCCGATAAGGCCGTACCCACAACAAGGTCACTTTTGAGTTGAGCCAAGCACTTTTCATACCCCGGGTTGGGCTTGAGTACACACTCAGGCCCACCCGGGGGCGAACAGTTGGCGGCCGAACAACGGCCGCCAGAGTCAGTAATAACACTAGCATTAACAGAAATAATGTACAACATGGTTAAGAAAGTAGTAGTAGCAGCACGTAACTCCTTTGTAAAACAAGTTTTTCTGGCATCAAACTTGAAAAACTTACCAATAATACTGTTTGAAACAGCTTCATTGATACATTTCTCATATATTTCCCACTTGTGGCTAAACTTTGCACAAAACCCATTTCCTACACATAACTGAAATTCTTTCCCCATTTTTTCCTCCTTCTTTTGTGTTTAATACATGAAATGTGTGAAGGAATTTTAGATGGTAAAGGTTGGACGTACGTGTATATATATATATGGAACGTTGATGCTTTGAAGGTTGAGTATAAAAGGAGAGAGAAGGGGGATAGTGGGGATAGTGGGGGGCAACTTTGTCCACTGAAACTTTGGGGTTGGGAAAGGAGTGGAGTATTATATTACTCTATCGGTTTCTTAATACTAACAACACACTCGTTAATGCGCAAATTTGACCATTTATATATTTAATTATATAGTATCTGTAAAAATTAGAAGAAAGTCATCATATAACTTTGACTAATCTGACAAATATTTACTTAATGATATATGTTTTCTATATCTTAGACTAATGTTCTCGAAGCTCCTCTAGTGCATCGTACCCTAGTCGGGGAGGATCCTTGTCAAAGTTAATATATATGAATTGATAGTGCGAAAGTCAAAGTAATGCAATTTGTAAAAAATGGAGAAAATATTAGGGTAAAACCATATTCATTAAGTTTTTTTTTTGTCTAGAAAAGAATAATGGAGTTTATTTTTCTAAGAAAAAGGAACCATGCTTATCTCGTGCACATTACTTGCCTAGCTTGTTGCCGTCTCTCCTTACCTTAGTTGTCATGATCCAAGGTTGGTAGCAAATCATACAAAATGTTTTTTCTAGTTAAAACATGATCTCCACAAATTCTGTTTTAATACATTTAAACTGTCATTCATATCTGATTTCCTTCTTCAGAAAATACAAAATATTATTAGTTGCCATAATATGAAATTTTCTGTCTGTTTAAAATGTTTTAACTTATTATAAAGATTTTCATTTAAAAGTATAACGTGCAATTTTAAAATATTTATCTTTTACGTTAAAACCTTACTGTTTTAAAATAAAACTCAGTCTATCGATATGTCTATATAAAGGTTGTCTCGAAATCAATTTAGTTTATCCTCCATTTTATTTAATGATGCGTTAGGAGTTTCTCTCGTACGGAGGTTCCCTTAATGCCATCCCCCATCTTTTCTTACCTATCCAAAATAAACACAAGTCTTTGTAAGTGTATATGGGTTTGGCTACGAAAATTATGAAATTTTAACAATATTGAGAATGCAAGCATACCCAGAAGAATAGGAAAGCAATCCATGACACAAGGACCAACATGCTTGCTTGGTTCATCTTAATTTGAAGCTATATCCTCCTACCAGTGAGTGATACATTGGGTGTACCATGCTCATAATACACCTAGATGTATGATGAATACTAAGATTAGAGAGAGTTTAACGTGGATATTAATGATTGGTGACTTAATAAAAGCTAGGTTTCACTTGGGACTTTATAAATATAATCCAAACTTTAGACTTTATATATAGACAAGGGGCCTGTTCTCTTCGGCATAATTCAGCTGAACTGAACTGAACTGAACTGAACTGAACTGATTGGAGCTGAACTGAACTGAACTGATTGGAGCTGAACTGAACTAAACTGATTGGAGCTGAACTGAATTGAACTGAATTGAACTGAATTGAATTAAATTTAATTGAATTAAATTGAATTAAATTTAATAAATATATAAATAATATTTAAACAATGATACTACCTCCGTCCCATATTAGTTGCAATAATAGCTTGTGCACATAGTTTTAGGAAGTTAATAGAGTAGGGTGTAGGTTATATTAATTTATTGTAAAAGTTGATGTGATAGAAAGTGATGTGCTACTTTTAGGAAGTTAATAGAGTAGGGGAATAATATTTTAATGTTTTTTACATAAATCAATGAAGGAGTGGGGTATATTAGTTGGATGATACTACCTCCATTCCATGGGTATTGCAACCTTTGACATTTTACACTATTCATACACTTCCCTTTGACCTTCTTTTGTGATTTATACATAAGGATAGATATAGTCATGTGGGATCTTGTTAGATTCGTCTCGATATATATTTAATTAATATCAACTTTTTACAATTTTTACTTAAGTAAAATTAGAGATATTAGCGTTTGAAGTTGTGCATTGGGAGGCGTAAAACTCCCTATGTTGCAATACATATGGAACGGAGGTAGTATATAATAAAATATTGGTGGGTCCATGCCTAAAATAGAAGTGTTGCAACTAATATGGGACAACCATATGTTGCAACTAATATGGGACGGAGGGAGTAATATGAAGATTAAATAAAAATTATAATGATAAGTAATAATAATTAATAATGAATAATAATAATATTATTTTGGATATTTTTAAATGATAGTTATAAATAAATAGTATTAATAATCATAAATTATTAATAATAATATAATGATTAGTGATTATAATGATAATTGATAACAATTATTTTATAGTTTTTGTATCAATATATTAATATTTGATGATGATTATATAATAACAATAATATCTAAGAAGTAAATTAATATTACTATTTTAATAATTATATTTAATAATTATTTTATTACTAATAATAATAATTAATAATAATGATATATAAATAATAATAATAATAATAATAATAAGAGTAATTAGTAAAATAAATTAGACCGACATAATAATAATATTTAACAAAATGGTTATAAAAGAATGGAGCTGAACTGAACTGATTGGAGCTGAACTGAACTGAACTGAAAATAAGCTGGGGAGAACAGACCCAAGGTCTATTCTTTTTAACTTATTTTCACTCCTTAACTATAAGCTCTGATAAGTTCAGAATAGTTAATATAAATTCAAATAAGGTCTAATAATGTCGAAGAAGGTCTTCTAATAAGGTCTAATTAGGTCAAGGTCTAATAAGGTAAAATATGGTCGAATAAGGTCAAATAAGGTTTAATAGGAAAAAATGAGTTTAGATATGTTTAGATAAGTTGAAAAGGACAGAGTCATAGTCCAAGTATTACAAACAAGGGGGGCGAAACTAAAAGCCTGAGAAAAGTTAGTTGCTCAACCGAGGCCTTGAGCAAGCTGAAAGTAGAAGCTACAACCTCCTCTTCGAAACTCAAGCTCAACACAACATTATAATATTTGCTAAGTACCTGGTATCGAAAATCAGTATTGTTGGTTCTAAATCCGAACCCTAAAAGTTAGAACTGGTTACAATCGAGATTGGGATAGGTACCAACTTGCCGGCATCGATATAATCGGGCGCCTTATCAAAATCTATATATGTTGTTAAATAATTGCTTGTGCAAGCATTGTACAGCGTCATGTGTCACGCCACCTTACACGCTAATATGTCACCCACTTTGTTTCCAACATAACATTTATACGCTAACATGAGATACTCTCATAAAATGATCAAAAAATTTACATGAGAGATCTCGAACTTATGACTTCTTACTTTGCGATGTCAGGATCTTACCACTAAACTTAGCTTTGTGACAAAAGTGTAAAAAACAAAACTATACATGCTTAACACATTTTAACATTGTTTACTAGATAACTATTGTATACTTCAACGAGAGGAAGGAACTATTGTATACTCAACAAGTCAATCCTCTAATTGAACAATTAAAGCAACAAGCAATGCATAATTGGCGTTAAAAAGCTCATTGTTGCTAGTTGCTATACATTATTGTCTAATTAGATTGACCATATTACATAACAAAATGGTATAGTACCTTAGCTACCAATGAGATTCAAGTGTGGCACTAAAACTTTTAAAGGTCGTAATCATGTTAGGTTTTTGGCCAACCCTCCTTCCCTCATCCAATATATGCATATATCTTCCCTTTTTGAAAATCTTTTCAAGGGAGGCAAAAGTCTCAAGAACTTTCTCATGGGTCCACAATCACCACATAGTGCATTAAACTTGTCGATAGAAATCTATAAAATGGTTTACTGATGCTAAATTTGTGTCGGTTACTAATTAATAAAGTGTTATAAGTGGCTTAGAGAATGTTTGTAAGTTTAATTGCTACAAAAAACAAAGTTGATATTTGAACTAGATTGAGTTAGACTGCTTTGAATTATCTATAAGTTGGGATTCACTTAACATGAACTAAACTAGTTTACATAATGGCTTAAGAATGTCAACTCGACATCCCCAATTTCAATTCAATCCAACCTAATTACATACTAATAAAAGGATTAAACTGAAACCGATAGGGTTGACATATATCGACTATGCGTCGTTTAAGCTTGAGTAAATCATTTTATGACCAATTGAAACAAGAGATGAATAACTTAAGCTCAAAGTACTTTGTAAATTAATGACATTATTCATTTTAAACTTCTGCAGAATTTATGACTTTGATAAAAGGATATAATTTTGTGCTAAAAATCATAAATTTGCAAGCAAACACTATGTTCAAAAGTTATGGTTACATTCAACTTGCAAATAATATACTCCACAAAGACATTGTGAATTGTGCTAATAAGAAATTAGTCTTACAGGAATGAGTAATGACTAATGAGGTCAATGATGAATCTTACACATATAAACGCTCCAACATTATGCTATTCTGATGTAATAATTATTGTATTTTATTGCATATCTAAATTGGGGGCCGGGAAGGCTAATTAATCCATATTGATACCAAGGGTTTTCTAACGAGGTCATTATTAAAATTTATAGAATTTTATACACACACAAGCTAAGCTGATTAATAATATGCTTGCTTATAAACGCTAATGATTGTTTAATTAACTAAACTAAGAGTTCACGACTAGCTTGATTGAATTAAGGCAGGTTATTAAGAAATAAGAATATACTTCCTCCGTTCTTTTTTAGTCATCGCATAGACTTTTACGACTCCTACAACATAATCTTGAATGTTAGTATCTCTAATTGTGTTCAAGTAAAAACTATAAAAATGAAATTTAATGAGGTATATACCTCCATATTAGGACGAATCAAACAAAATCCAATATATCTTGATATATCATTGTGCATTAATCATTATAGATGGTTAAAGGAAAATGTGTAAATAGTGTAAAAATGAGAATTAGAAGGGGGAAGAATATGTTTTAGTTAGGGTAGCTAAATATTGATCTCAAACCAACCTGCCAATTGACTTAATTCACGTAGTACTTGATAAATTATTGATGGTAATTTATCTACTAAAACAGAAATCAACAAATCCTTACTCCAAATTTATGCCAGTTTTCAAAAAAACAAAAAACAAATAGTACAAAGGCAAATGACAACGAGAGGATCCGATACTTTAAATAAGAAAAATATATGATATTCTTAATTGTGATCGATACATTTAACCATTGGGAAGATAAAAGTATATAAGAAGCTATTAGTATATGAAATTATTAATAACACCGATTTATGTAAGATTTTGACATAAAATTTTACCTTTTATCATTTTGGATGTATAACATTTAGTAGTATTCAAATAGTGATATTAAATTCACAATATCTATTTACAGAATTCATTAAATTCAAGAACTTTAGATACTCCTCGTTCTTATCAAGATTCTCCCCTCAAATTCTGACCATACCAATTATATTTGAAGAATTGTGTTAGTCGTCTCTAGTTACAACTTCCAAGTAACTCGTGCTCTTGCCAGGTTCGTAAAGGGCTGCGCTCGAATTTTATAGATCAAATTGCCTAACTTTTGACGTATGCTATATTCGGATAAAACCTTGTTTATTTAGGATACCTACTAATATTTAGGATATCAGTGGCCGCTATATTCTATACAAATTGAATTATAAAAATACTATCTCTATCTTTTGTTATCCAAAGATTTTGTCACATTTGTTTATGCAAAGTTTCGAACATTATTATATATATTTTTTATCATATATAAGTGTATATGTACTTGATTTTATGTAGCTATAGAACCACTAATCTATTAATGTATATATAACTAGAGATATGAGTGGTTAAGGTCATGCACATACATGCGTAAACGTGAAATTGTTGCGCTAATTTAGAAACAGAGTAAATAAAAAATGGTTTAAGTACAATGAGGTACTGATATAAATAATATCATAAATAAATATGGTACAACTAAAAATGGAGAAAATATAATTTTTCTAACCTGCAATGGCTTGACTGAGCAAACAATGGGTTATAGTTGAAGACAATGCAAGCAACTCTGATCATGATCTAAAATCAATACAGCATGCGCAAGGCAAAGGGAAAAGTTTATTGGTTTTTTAAAAAAGGGCAGAATATATCCTTTTAAGGAAAGTGTAGACAGAGATTAAATAAACACAACAGCTAATCAGTTAAAAGAGAATCTGAGGGCTCTTCTTTTGAGTGTCTTTAGCATTTGGTTTTAGGTTTTGGCATCATTGCACCATTTCTTTTAGTAATAGCTTAGTTTTATATTATCAATAAAGAGATAGATATGAGATTATGTTATTGCTATGTTTGATTCGTTTGGCTAGTTTAACTAATTGTTTTTGTTGATTGTTTGAGTCAATTACAACTTTTATAATATACACAGATGTATCATAAGCAAGGTATATCCAACGCTGCTCATTTAGACATCTAGTTTCAAATGAGCAATGAGAAAAAATAGTCTTGCGTAGAATACTCATCGTACACGCGGGTGTACGATGAAAACTCTCTCATATTAATATAATTGGTTTCACGGTTCGTGTGTGTCCATGAGATCAATGATGATGTCATGTAACGCACTGACCGTGATGGATTGATGATAACTATTTGATAGAAATTCGTAACTATGACTATTTGCGTAATATAACTAATGATTACAGTACTATGAGTATTATAACGATTAGGGTATAAATTATGGCTAATAAATTTCATAGCATGACTAATGCCTAAAATTTACATGATTGCGCTTCTAAAAGTTCTAAGAGATTGTTAGACGAGTGATTGTTCAGAAAAAGATGAGTGTTCTTTATAACATGTTTATGCACTAATTGATTTTAGGTCGGGGGATTTAGGAGGGGAGGTTAGGAGATCTTTTCTTGGAGTTAATTAAATCATATCTAATGAATAGGAAAGCTTAACTATAATTGTTTTTTTGGGGGTTTAGAAGCCTTTTAGAGTGGAGGTTTGGAGCAAATTTGGGGGGCGGGAGAGAGGTTGTTTTGGTAGGCTGGATTTTGAGGGAGGTTCTTTGGTTGAAGTTAATTAAATATATACAAACATAACTATTGATCTGAATGTTATAAATTAATGGTCATAATAGCATAATTATTGATCCAAAAATTTTGGTAAAGAAAAGCATAACTATTGTCTATTGGTATGAAAACATAACTAATGTCACATCACCTATGAGACATATGAGAACGACTTAAGTTTTTTGTATTGAGTTAACAACTTAAAGGAAAAAAATTTGAACACGACAATGAGAGTGAAGCAACGATTTATACCACGGTTGTAGAAATGAAATTGTTTTTCAATTGAGCATTATTATTACGCGGAATCAACTACCCATCAAAAAACTTTTATGCTAAAACAAAACATTATTATTAGGGTTTTTTGTCAGAAAGGACCTTCAAAAAATAATTTTTGTGAGAAAGGACCTTATAAAAAAAACTTGGCATTTAAAGACCAAAAACCAAAAAAAGTTTGTGAGAAGGGACCTTGAGACGTTGACCAGCGTTGACTTGCTAAGTGCAATCCATTTTTTTATAAGTGCAGCCAAATCTCCTCTCTAATACTTACACTTCCCATTACTAATCTAATTGACCCCCATCTCTTCTCTCTCCTCACCTCCCTCCTCCTTACTCCCTCCACCAACCATCACAAAACACCCAATAATCACCACCAACCACCACAAATACCCAACACCACCCATCTACTTTAAACTAACGCTAAACAACCACCAACCACCCACCTTCAAAACCACCAATCAAACCAAACCACCCCAAAATGTCACCCCAACTACCAACTTACAAGATCCCACCATCATCCCAACCACTAAACCCTCACTATAACAACCACAACCCCAACCCCACCCTCACTATACCTCACTCGTACGCAATACAACAACCCCAGTAGTCGAACCTACAACCCCAAATTTGGGTGGCTGATTCGAGTTTGGTTGTGGTGAGTGGATAGGGGGTTGGGTTGTGGTGGTGGTGTTATGAAAGGTGGTTGTGGGTGGCTAATTAAGTCATTGTGGTTGTGGACTAGTGGGTGTTGTTTCGTGATGGTAGAGGGAGGAGATGAGGGAGGAGAGAGAAGGGGTGTGGGTTATGGTAGGAAGTGAAATGTTAGTGTTATGGTATGATTAGGGTTGTTTTATTAGTTTTAATTAGGTATTAGGTATAATTTTTTTGTTAATATATAATTAGTGTTAAAATAGGTTGTAAGTAGTAAAAAATCAAAGTCAAACCTTGGTCAACGCCTCAAGGTCCCTTCTCACAATTTTTTTTTGGTTTTTGGTCTTTAAATGCCAAGTTTTTTTTAAAAGGTCCTTTCTCACAAAATTATTTTTTTTGAAGGTCCTTTCTGACAAAAAACCCTTATTATTAACTCGTTAGTTATGCCAAAAAGTTTGATTTTTTGTCTTCTATAGTTAGAAGTATATATATGCTCAAACAAGACTTTCATCACAAAGTGATTACCATTTGTGAAAAATGGGCCCATTTGCTACTCGGCTAAGGGGACAAAGGTCGAAAAATTCAAAACAAAAATGTACTGAAACCACAACCTTTTTTTAGTTGTATCAAAGAGGCTAACTTTTTCACCCATCTTTTAGTAAATTAAGCTCCAAAACACACTGATGTTTATATAAGAATGATGTTAGAAAACACACCCCACAAATTTAATGTTCTTTTGAATAGGAGTTTGTCTTTTCTTCCAACTTTAGATAAATTTCAGAACTTCCTAAAATAATGTATCTGAATAAATAAAAAATTTAGTTTTTATGAGAACTAATCTAATCTATACTTATTTTAACAATATCTCATTGTTTATTAGGGTCATAGATTACAAAAGGTTAAACCAATTAATAGCATGAGATTAACAAGGGAATTCTGCATCAAAGAAGGAAGAATATTCATCATACACTCAAGGCTATTATTTTACTCATTGCTCATTTGGACGTCGACAAATGGGCAAGATTGGACGTCCAAATGAACAATGAACAAAACAAATATCACTAGGTAAACACTCGGGTATATAATAAAAGTTATAAGTTAAAAAAGAACCCCAAACAAATCCAACAGACATTCGTCCAAAATCTTCAAGGTTTCAAAACAACATCATTAACAAGAAAATTATGCATGTGTCTAGATTCAGAGCCACATCCCACATAGTGTCTAAATGTGTTGAACTTGAGGGGCTGAAAAAACAGATGTTCATGAAGACAACACGTATCTATAATGGAAAAGTAATGTTATTTAGATCATCATGTTATTGGTTGACCTTCCTGAATTTAGATTTCATGTCTCAACCAGAATTAGTGCTGGCTTAACAGAAAAAGACCTCTCTTTTTATCCCATGATTAATGGAGTACAAAGCTACACAACCTCCATTTTCAAGCTCTCAACTTAAAAAGTTATTTGACTCGATTCTCACAGCAGGTAGGTAGTCTAGAGCCTGGTAAACGAGGCGTTATAGGAAACGCCTTCAACATAGGACATTCGGGATAAAGCCCAAGAATAGGAAGGGGCAGAAGGCGGAGAGGGGGGGGGACATCCAATGACGAGGCCCAACATGGCCCGATTTAGGGTTGGGCCGGAGTTTCGAGATAGGTTAACGAATGTGAGGTCATGCCTGCCTGTCAGAAAGATGAAGAAGGACAAGTACAAAGTAGTGCACCAACTCTCCAAGGAACTTTATGAATTGAGTTCAATTTGAGACCACATTTTTTGTTCAGAAAAACACAATTATGATGAGTAAATAGAACAGAAGAAAAGCAATATCACATCTAAGAAGTCAAATTTAACATGGGACAGATTGGCAAAAGTTCGGCATGATTATATATGTATATATGACAGGTATGGAGATCTTAACTAGCTGAGTGGTTTCTAAAATACACACCCTTGGTCTCAATGATGACGACAAACTCAAGCAATAAAACTAGGTTGGTTTGTTTGGTAAAAATTGTGCAGTGATAGGTTCGGAATGAATTTTACAAGGGAAAAACGAGTAAAAATGATCAGTCAAAATTTTGTTTGCGAATAACTCACAACTGGGTAAGAAAACAATTTTTCCTGCAAGATGTGCATAGCCAAGCATTATCTTTGAGTGGATGAATGCCTGTTTTTCTTGTTGGCTACTCGTTTGGAACTAGACTCAGCCACTTCCTGCTCTTCTGCCTTCTGTTCCTCCTCCAACACCGCCAGCTACAAAAAGAAGAAAAGCACTTAATTACGGAAATATACAAGCTTAAGCATAAGAATTTTTTGGGGCAACTCCCAAATAAATGCGAGAGCTAAAAGTCTAAAGTACCTCATCCAAAAGTGGTTTGAGCTCCCTATATCGAGCTTCAGCAAAATCAAAACCATCTTTACGGAGCTCCTAAAAGACAAACAATGAAAAAACGAAAATCACATGAAGTTGACAAAGAGGCAGATGTTTGCTTCAAAAATCCCTTGCATTGTACAAAAAAAGGGGATGAAGAATCCGGTCAGATGAATTTGAATTCTAGAGCAAAAGAAATTGGCAAATCCCTATTATAGTTGCTGCCTCCATTCTACATTATTTGTCCGTTTAATTAATTTTATTTAATCCATACCATGTCAAACCTTAAAATCAAATCCCTAAACTTGTCAAGTTAGAAAACAAAGCAATATTACCCATCGACTTTGAATACCAATATACTAATACTTCCTCCATTTTTTTCTATTGCATCAAGCATCATATCCTGTTTACAAAAGTTGCATATTAACTATCATATCCATTTCTGGGAATTTTTTTGCGTTTTGTACTGAGTAGTTGTGGCCCCCTTTCCCCCTCTACTTTTTTTTTTTTACATTTCTTGAGAGTTGTGCCGAACCTACATGATGCAATAGAAGAAAAGAACAGAGGATGCCAGTTATTATGTGTGCGTAATCTATAATAAGTCAAACTATTTCGGAACGAGGGGAGAACCATGTTTTTTTCTGTTGATTGCCAGTCATTCCTAGGTTTCTAAATGGTGATAGAGTTCAAGGAATATAAAGCCTAGAGAAGGAAAGTAGCTTTACGGACATTTAGAAAAATAGTAATGAACCACAAACTCGGAGAGCAGTTACAGCTTGGAAGAAAGGCTGGAACATAAGAGGGAGAAGAAAGTAACTCACCTTGCCAGTGTGTTGAGTGTGTTCATATGCTGCCATTTGCCAGTACATATTGGTCCGCTTGTAGAAGTCCCTCAATGATTCACCAGGCTTCACAAGACACAACAAAGATCAATGAGTATGATACCAAAGAGCACACCTGCCAAACAATCGATACTACAAGAGTATAGATTATTATTTCAAAGTTTGACAGAATTCCCAGCAGGGCTGTGGCCGGTTAGCAGGTGAGCATTCCATATCTTTATGAACATGACATAAGCATCAATCACTGGTAAGGTGAAGGGTGCAAAGAACTGCACATACCACAGGTGTCCTCATTGAATCTGAAAGGCCGAGACTAGCTCTGATTTGTTCAATCCTAGCTCGTTTTTCCTTCCTCCGGAGGGTCTTTCCTTCCCCTTTTAATAACGCAACAGCATCTCCAACTTGACCCGCTTTTCCGTCAGCATTCACAGCCTTCACAAAACAACAAATATAGCCACTAAGAAAAAAAATTAAACAAGTCCACTGAGCTTGTCTACGACTGCGTCCACATCATCGTACCATTACCCCACTACCTCTAACAAGGCTCCCACCTTAGGCTCAGTAGCAGAGGTGACAGTCTTTAAACCCTAAGCTAAACAATTGCAAATTTGCAACCTAAGGAATAACCTTACAATTGCAAAGAAGCTGAAGTCCGTTCTCAACTTGCTTGGAAAGGTGTCTAACTGACCTAGTAATTATGGCAAACAAGAGGAGCCCGGTGAAACATCTAATGAAGTCATTGTATTATGGAAAAGCTAATAAGAACGACACTTTCTTCCTAACGGATATGAACCAGACAACTGTTCATTCTATGTGCATATCTCAAAAATTGGGCTGAGGTACATGAACTTCCATATTTTCCAAGAAAAGAACCAAATTTATGAAAGTAGAAAAGACATAATTTCCAGGCCAGCTCAGGCACAACTAAACGAAACAGTCCCTGAATATAAGGAAAGAAGAAGGTGTACGTAAGAAAGAGGTCAAAACTACTTGTTATGACGGATCTCCCTAATGCAGGAGCATATTATATATCAATACCTTACAGCCTTTTCTCATAAAAAATTGGGAAACTTGTCATCAGAAATACGAAATTTAGGGCATCTTCCCATATTAACTCAAAAGTTTTGATTCTTTCTCAATAATCCCAAGCTGCATCCTTCTAATGTTGGTCCCAAGTGGTATATTACCTATTTCGGTCTAATTTCTAACTTTTCTTTCTCCACAGTCTTCTTCCCTCTTATAAAGCTATCATGATCACTTATAGTACGACACAGGCAAGCTTATATACCTGTTAAATTGGTCAACTCAACAATGGGACTAATATGGGAAGGCTGTCCTAGAACTTGGTATGATTCATAAATATATATCAAACCTGCAATTAAATTGGGAAGAAATCCCAGACTTGGGATCTTAAGTGTCAATTTTCCATATATTTTATTAGCTCGAACCCGGCTCAATCCTACTTGACAGACAGAGAACGGGACCTAAATACAGGTCCAATACCTGAGGAAAAAGAGAGATAACCATAGATGAAAGCTTTATGCATGCATAGGCAGCCATAAGAAAATACAAGGATCATGACCTACTTCCCCATAGAAAAATAGGGAGAAAGAATAAATCAACCCAACACAAGAGCCACAAACAGCGACAAGAAAGCAGAAAGGAGGGAGCCAGCAAATAAGGATCGTGTTAAAATTAAACAATAATAGATAGGAAAGCACCTCCATTTCTACATCATCATCGGTCTCCTCACCACTGCTCTCACCATCTTCACTGTCATCATCTTCTTCCTCTTCATCTTCATCTTCATCTTCATCCTCCGAAGCTTCGACCCATTCAGATTCAGAAGCCTGATTTATTCAACAGAGAAGGGGAATGATTCAATAGCAAATTGAATAGAATGCACACATTTTTAAAAGGGTAAACAGTTTTAGAACACTGACTGCAATATGTATCATTTCTATTAAGATAAATATCATACATGCTACAGTATAGTTAATTATATATATAAATAAAGTAGCTCAGGAAACCATCCTGGTGGGGGGGGAGGTATTATCGAACCGGAATTAAAGAGAGCAGCGACCCTTAAAGGCATAACGCACAAGCAGAAGAAAAAATGGTATGGCTTCCAAGTTCTAAGCCAGCTCCAATGTGACAAGCAGTATCCATAGAGATGGTTCACGTAATCTAAATTATATAGAAAGAAAGGTTAGAAGTTTACCCGAATAATGCATTTCCATTCATCCAGTTTGCTGAGATTAAGTGTGTACAGATCATCAAGTGTAATTTCACGATCTTTGACCTCCATCATGCCCCCATACAAATATAAAGTATCTCTTCCAACGGTCATGCATGTATTGATACGTCCACAAGGTTTGACAATCTGAAAATGCATATCGCACTAAACTACCGAAGCAGAATAACAGCCATAAGATGTGATAGCCAACCATTCTGTACTACATAGTACAAACCTCTGGTAAAGCAATATTTGGTGACTCTTTGCTGGTGCCAGGTTCATTTTTTGAGCCCAGTCTACCACTGCTGCCAAAATAGTCTGTCTCGAGAGACATCTCATCAATGATCGCTTCCAATTCATTTCCTACTTGAAGGTCATCCATAGCTGTATCATCTCTATTTGTTTCACCAGTATCTACATCTGATGAATTAACCTTATCTTCAAGTAAAACTTGACTATTTTTCTCATCAGCCATCTTCTTTAACTGCAAAACCACATAAGAAGCCAAAATTAGAGGCAGCATCAGCAAGCTTCACTCCACAACCCCAAGAGAGTAACCAAGTGATCCCACCACAAAAGAAGAGAGCGAGAAAAAAAAAACACGCAGCATCAAGCACCTGAATCAAATACAACTTATCTCACCGCTTTAGGCAAATACTTTGGGGGTGTTTGGCAAAGAGCTATGCGAGAGCTTACAATGTCTTTGCAGGGACTTTGACCAATAAAAAAAACACTTTGTAGCTATCTTATCAAAAACTAATTGGAAAAGCTAAAAAGTTAATCCAATACGCTCGCCTACAATAAATGCAAGTTTGAAGCCAATTGAAAGACGTAATATATAGCAAATTAAAGGACGTATCAATTGAGCAGCCTACTTTTACACTTTCAACAGCTATCAGCTTATAGGTTGCAGTCATCAGCTTATAACTTACAGATACCAGCTAGTTTTACCAAACAACTATCAATCAATCACCTAATGCAATCAACTGATCAGACCATCTCAAATGGCCTCTTACAACTGTCAATCAATAACCTAATGCAATCAATTGTTAGCTCTTTGACAAACGTAGCGGTAGTATGTTAACCTTACTTAGAATCCTATGCTGAATAAAAAACTATCATCTTGACTGTGTCTGACATCCTGTTCACTGTGGTTGAACTTCTCCAATCAAAGGTCTAGAAACCTAGCCTTGCAATTGCAAATTAACCCATGAAATAGCATACACTTCACAATTTTGTCATCTATCATAGCATTAAAGAAAAATAATAAAAATATTTTCACTACCCTAACTATGGGATTTCTTTTGTTTTTTGGAAATATTGACTAGTTTAATCCCAATTACGGTGGATCTTCTCAAGATTATCCCAGATTTAAATTTTAACTCCAGATAATCCCAACTATGAAAGGTGTCTTGTCATTTCACTGCAGTGGCGAAAAAAAACATTTTTAAAAGGTCACTTCAAGATCTAGTTAGCTTAGTAGAAGAAGAGGAAGAAAGAAAAAGACAAAAAATAGATAAAACAAAACAAATATTGAAGGCATCCCCCATAGCTAGGATTATTCTGAGTTAATTCAAAGTTGGGATTATTATGAGAAGACCGACCATAGCTGGGATTATTCTTGTAAATTTCCCCTTGTTTTTTAGATAATTAACTCAAATACTTTTTGGAAGATCAATTAAACGAGCCTCAACGTTTACACAGAAGTAAATACCTTATCTTTACTGGACTTTTCCTTCCGAAGCTCTAAAGGGTACCTAATAAAAAGAGATGGGTTAGTTTTTGCAACTAAGAGTTGTCAAACCATTATTCTTGCATCAAACGAGAATAGATCAGTAGTTCAGTACCACAACACTGATCCCAACAAACTCATAAGAAAATAAGTAATGCACACATAAAACTGGCAATATTTGAGAGATCTAATTTTATTTTGTGACTTCAACTCACAGTGGAATCTAGGATGGCAACATTACCCCTAAAGGCAGGGCTTGCTATTACCCCTCACAATCCACAATCCACAATTTCACATGGAGGTATATGTTGCTCCTAATCGGATATGGCTTGGATTTGATTTCCAAGAAAAGAGCCAACTACAAACAATGAAGATTAGGATTCAGGCTGAGTTGAATCAGACTGGACCTTTTGCTATTTGTTGGTAGAATCTTTCCATCCCACCCCCACCCCACTTTTTTTTCTTTTATTAGTGGTATAGTATGTATTCATCCATCGGATTTAGTTATCTCTTCGGCTCATTACGTACAAAGTGTGAGCAACCTGGAGATTGCACAGAAATGTGAATATACTTGTAATATTCTAACTAGCATATATAAATTTGTTCGTACTTGTCGATGTCTTTAGTGGACATGATACAAGTTCAATGGGTCTTTCATGCGGAACACAAGATACTGTGAAGTGATGATTGAATGTGTATATCCTGTAACACTGCAGTACTCGAGAGCAGAGACAGGTTTTATGTGGTTTTGGTAAAAGGTTTTTTATACTCCGAACTCCATTTTATGGGCTAAAAGCTTCATTTTGAACAATTAAGGTGACAGATGAAAAAAAGGAGGAAACTATAAACACAGCAATCAATGAGTGAGGCAGCCCCATATTAAACACATTACCAGGCCGTAACTTCATAGACCAGAAAGATTATAAATAATTCTAAGATACCTTGGTTTTCAAAGAATTGGAGTCAAAGACATAAATGTTATATTCATGTAGCATTACAGCTATTTTTCCACAAAGAAAGAAATTTACTGGAACTATTCAAAATAAAGATACGGCGATATTTACCAGCGGTGGTTGTCCAATTGGAAACCGTATAACTCATTTAGAAATAGACTCATCATCACATCTCCTGTCAACATATACAAGACAAGTCAACAAGAGCAGTTTGCAGTCATAAAAAGCATACTTTGATAGAACTAAGGAAATACCAAAGAAATCTAAATTAGTAAATAAATCGAGTACAGCACTGTCTAGTTCCGCAAATATAATAATAAGCTTGCAACGCAACAATAGAGTTAAAGAGTACCGTAAACTAGAATTTACATGGACAAAAAGGTCTCAATACGTTGTCCTCTTTTTTTTTATTATTATGTTCTAAAGTAGCAGCGTCGTCAATACAATTCCATCATAGTCACAAAGGAAGACTGAGTAATCTCACAACTTACCATCCCTAAACCCACCTAAGAAGTCATGATCGTGATTTTTTAGCAAGATATGGAAGAGAGAATCCATAAACAAATCAAGAGTAAACATACACTAGCATATGAAATATAATGATAGAGGGCATTTCTCATGTACAAAGTCTTATGAATTGCAATCGCATACAACAGGAAAAGCAAAAAAATAGAAGAGAAGGACACATGAAGAAGCGTCTTTCCTTCAACCCTTCCTTGAAGACAGGGAGGACAAGATGCAGATGCAGATGCAGTGTGCACTAGGTGCTTTTAAAAAAATCAGATGATACATATATAGTTCATAGATGGTGGGCTCAAAAAAGAGCGATAAGGTCCATAACATCAGAAATTGACAGCACAGGGTTTTCACTGTCATCCCACTAAAAATTCATCAAAGTTGAAGTGAAATTCTAGTTTTCATTAATCTCATTCCTAGCAGAGAATTAAAGGTGTTTTTAAGTAAACTTTTCAGCACGCCAAATTCAACTACTGAACTGAATCAGGAAGAAGATGAATTCAGGCTGAACTTGGACCAAGTCTTTAAACTATTACCGCTTCAACTTTGAACAATTGCTTCGAATACTCAAGTAAAAGAAAAGAAAAATAGCAGAGCAAAACAAGATTTCCAGAATGGAAGTTTTCATAAACTGACCACCAGCTTCCATATCAACCACTCCTCCAAAAAGTACAGCTCTTTTCTTGTGCACACACATAGAAAATCCGGCACGAGGTCCAGGAGGCATCCCACTTTTCTTTACCTGAACGGAGGAGACAATGATACACATGTTGTAAACAGCAGAAGGTTGGGAAATAAAATTCTGGCTGAAGCCTGAAACACTAGACAGCTAGGAGCAACGCAATTCTACAATTAACAATTCAGAAAAGCAGCTCTTGCCAAAACAAAGTTCTATTTGCTTTCTTATCAAATTTTGAGTATATCTAAAAGACACCAAAGCGTCACTCAAGACCTATAAAGCCTTAAAAAAATTTAAGTTTCAAGTGCCACCGCCAAATTGTTAAAGGAAGCATCCAAGTGAATTTACACAGATAAAACATGCTTAATTGGAGTGGATAAGCCAGAAAAAGGTGCCAAGAAAGCAAATCCAAGCAACAGATTTCAAGACATACCGTTTAATTTAAAGGCATTCTCTCTCATTTATATTAATTGAGTATACACGTAAGAGGGAGTGATGATAGCTGGAGACAACCAAGTTTTGGTTTCTGTTTCAACTTTGTTGCTTCAAACTATGTAGTTCGGACGTGGGTACTCATGTGTCATGTCTAAGTGCCGACACAGTATTTTCTATAAAAAAAAAAACCATGAGTTTGGCCCAAAATGAAGTGTCGCATTGTCCACATCTATGTCCAAGTGTTAAGTATCCAGCAAAAGAAATTGAGGTCAAATGAAGAGTTCAAGTAACATCGACAACCGAAGCTCCAACATTAAACGGAGACTGGTCAGTGGACCATAGAAATGTGTAGCTGCTTTTGATATTTCAGATGATAAAAAAAATGCAGCAGTGAATTTTGATGCTAAAACTAAATTACTAAGTCCGAACAAGATTAACAGAATCGAGAGATGATATGTCAAAGAGATTGATGTGCTCGTGACTGAACACTTCTAAGCTATAACGAGGGTAATGAAATATGCTATAACGCAAGGCAATATATAACACTTAAAGAGCAAAGAGGCTATAAGCATTGCACACGAGTCACAAATTGATGAATGGTAAGACAATCAGCATTCAAAAGTTATCTGATGTAAAAAACCTTGTTCCATTCCCAAGTTCTAGGATCCAACGACCACATATCAGAGTGGACTACTCCCTTCTCAGAGCTGTTTTTATCTGAAGAAACTTCTTTGAAATAACCTCCATACAAAAATACCTGCAGTGTCATAGTAATGAAGTTAGTGGAAAGATAACTGTGCAGGATTTCAGAAAATATTAAATCTTGAACATTCAGATCAAGTGGACAGCATAGAAGAAGGCCCTCCAGCCCTCCTCCAAAGTTTAGGACTTTCAAAGTAAAATGTTTGGAGTTAAATAGAATTAGGGGGCGTTTGGTTCCAACGAGGGAAAGGGAATGGAATCAAGAAAGGGTTAGAAGAGGAAAGGAAAGCAAAACCCTTAGATTAAGAAACATGTTTGGTTATTTTTTCTTTCTATTCTACTATTCTTGTTCACCACCGTTGCACCACCCTCTCCCTTGGTCTGCTGCCAATACTCCCCTCTACTCCCCAGCGTTGCCGTCTCAAGACTTCCAGATTTGCCACCGTCTCCTCCCCGATGCTCTCTTTCCGGCCAAAACTATGATTTCCGCCGCTCAGTCGCCGCTGCTGCTTGTCACTCGCCCCTCTATCTCCTCCTCGTCGCCGCCCTCTGCCTCTCTATCTCCGCCTCGTCGCCGCCCTCTGCTTGTCACTCGCTTCTACTTCTCTTTAATTGTGCCAGATCTGCAATCTGGGCGGGGGTTTCACTCGCCTCTCTATCTCCGCCTCTTCTTCGTGGATTGTGGTGATTATTGGCGGCTGAGGTGTGCTTGTGGTGGGCTTGGGTGGTTGTTTGGAAGGGGTCGGGGTGGTTAACAGGAGGGGATAGGGACGTTGGGGTGGTTTATTGGTGGTGTCTGGCTGGGTTCCAGCAGGGTGGGGTGATTCCGGCGAGGTGAAAGTATATTCCGGCAGGGTAGGGGTGGTGATAGCAAGGTGGGGGTATTTTCCGGCGGGGTAAGTGTAGTTCCGGCAAGGTAGAGGTGGGTGGTTGTTAAGGATATTAGGTGGTCAAGGTGATATGGTCAAGGGTTTCCAAAACCCCCATTTGAAAGTGGAGGGGGGGTTGGGGAATGGAATTAGAGGGATTTGGGGTAATGGAAGGGGGAAAGGGAAAGACAAAACACCTCAACCAAACAAGTTTTAAGGGAATGGAATCAACTCATTCCCTTTCCCTTTCCTGTAGCCCCCTAACCAAACGCCCCCTTACAGATTTGAGTCTTAAACTCTATCCTGACACAAAGGTCTGGGACACTGTCTCCTAAATGTGGAGACAAGGGTGGCGACACGCCACTCAAGAAAAGTATGATTTAATATGAAACTAATAACATTCCAAAATTCACATTTACATCTTTCCAGATATATATGCATTCAACTAATAACTAGTAACTATACTCTGGAGTTTAACCAAAAAATTTATCAAAAGCATAAACAACACGCATAAAAGAAAAGCCCAAGACCACGAATCACTAGCATATGGACTCTCGCTTATAAATTATAATCCCAACGCCTTAGGTGATTACCATGTGACTTTGTCACAGGTTTTAGCCACAAGAGAGAGAGTGAGAGAAAGACAGGGACCAAAAGGAGAAAGAGACTTCTAATAATCTTTATTAGTTCTAACCTAATTTTTACTCCGTGTGCTTTTATGGCTTGAGAAAGAAGGATAGACATATGTTGGATTGCTGAACTATGGAAAATGACTATGTTAGAAATTTGATGGAGTGTTCATGAGAAGGTTAGTGTATTCCTAGGTTGCTAGAGTGTTCATGAAAAGCCTAAAACAATCATAGGTTGCTAAGAGCATTTATGAGAAAAGGTTGATGTAATCGTGAGAAACTTGTGAGCATTCTTGGTATGGGTTACGTATTACACGATCTAGGGAGATAAAATGGGATGTGACTTATGAGTTATTGACTCATTGCCAACATGCCTTGATTGATTAGTAATAGAAGATTGGTGATTTTTCATCTACTTGTCAGTGAGGGGTTTCCACTTTCCACGTACATTTATTGTGTTAATCGGCTTAATCCTATCATTTTTCTTATCCCGTAATTTGCATCCAAGATTGTAATTTTGCACGTTCTTCTGGTGGATGACATGGGTGATTTCACCCGACAAAGTCGGCAAGAAAATTTCTATGCTCCTTTTTTTCCCCTGCTGACTGAAATTTAACTTACAGCCCCAAACCTAATATGGGAGGGAATTTTTTATCACAGGCATTCTGCATTCTGCATTCTGCAAATTGCAATGTAATGAGGAGAGTCTATTCTTATCGTGTAAATAGTCAAATCAAAGATTGCAGGATTCAAGAAATTGAGTTCACACTAGAATGAGGAACATCGATTTACAAGCAAGAAATAAATTAATTAAAATAAACAAAACACTTGGCACATAAACCATTATTGCAAGTTGTAACTTGTACACAACACAGCAACCTCATAATATGGGGAAAATAGGAGATGCATGGGTAAGGTAACAGCATATGACAGAGCAAGTGATTGTAACATGTAACCCAGTAATACAGAAGTCAATAGTCTAACCTCATCTTGATAAACAGCAAGCTGGAAGCCACTCCTTGGACTGGGCCACATGCACCCAGGCCGAGGCTTTATTTCTTGCCACTGCAGTTCAACACAACGTGATGTTTAGGAAGGAAGCCAATGACGGCAATACACAAAAACAAATGAGTTGATTAATGTGCACCTTGAATTGATCCAGGTCAAACACATGCAAATCATTAAGATACCTGAAAAGATAAATTTGAAAGAAACATGTCAAGGTAAATCTTTGCTGATCAGGCAACAAGTTAAACACAACCATCTAGTAGTGATATGCTTAATGCTCAATCATAAGCACACAGTGATGACAGTGGAAGTCCCAATTATTGCATTTTATCTAGAGTTATCAGCTTCTAACAGAACTATGAACTGCCTTTCACTGGTCTTATCTAATATCTACTGTATGAGCTAAGTCCAGATAACCCCCAATTTAAAAGGAACGGGAATCCAAGACATGTGAAAAGTGGTTTCTTAGAATTAACTGCAAGGAATTCAAAAATTATTATAAAACAGTTTAAATCGTCTGAATTGCTCATATGGGAACTTGGTGAAATTGGTATTGCTTCTATCACAACAGCTTTTAGATTTTCTTTTAAAATAAAGAAGAGAAACAAGAAGGAGACTAGGAATCCCTGAACATGAGGCAACAAACAAAAACGAATGTCAAACCCAAATTACATCTGAAAAAGACACACCGGTTTAAGCCTCATGAGCAAGAGCACAAAGAGAAGCTAAAACATCACTCGGTAACATAATGAAACCAAAAAAGACACTAACCCAAAAGATCTTATCATTCTTCTCAAGCAAAAAAAAAAACAATAAATTATGAAAAAATGTCTTGTGTCATCCCAAGCTCATACATTGGACTAGATATTGATAAACTATCGGAGCATCAATTAAGACATTATCATTCATTTGACTAATCAACTAAGGGCTAAGATTATCCCATCAAGACTACGATTAATCTCAGATGTTTAGTAAAGCACTGCCCACGTGAATACATGAGTAAAGAGATTTGCCTGTTGACATAGTTAGCAATTTTATAGCATGCCTTTAAGCATGCAAAGAGGTGCAAAATGACTATAAAGACACTGAAAATTTGAAAGATTTGTAATTATATTCAAGAAGATATTAGATATTTACAAGTTAAAAATTGAAAGAAAATAAAATAAATTAAAGCAATAAAGGAATGGCCGTTCGACAATGGTATGGGTTTTCGAAAAGAGAGGGAAAATAGTGAACAGAATGAGATTAAAAAAAACGTATTGTCTAAGGAAAACAAAAATCATAAGAAGCAAAGAAGAAAAGACAATGAAAAAACAAGAGGGTCACTGAAGGAATTGTCATAAATATTGAAAAACAAAAAGAGAAAATTAAAAAACAGAAGTATCGAAAAAATGAAACAGACGGAATGCTACGCTAGGATTTGATCCAGTGTCAAACAGTCAAAGTGTGGGAATCTTTACGTATATTTCAACCATTACACCAAGCGGCTGTTACTAAGTTCTTATGCCTCGTCCATTTTAAATCCCTTTCTGTTTTCCAGATCTTGGTCTACTGAGCCCACACTAGATCCAACCCTGCCATGCTGGCTGCTAGTGCATCCCAGCCATTCCATTGAAGACCGCATCTTATCACACTGGGCCAAAGAAAACATATTCTTATTGGAAAGGTGGGAAGTACACTAAAATTCCAACTAGAGATACACTATCAAGACCCAAGCCTCCCACTTGCTTCGGCTTACAGGAACTCTATCACTCCTCACAGTACAAACTACAGTTGTCTCTTATAATCCTCTTTAACCTCTTGATCAGTTACACCCCCAGGTTGCTTAAAAAGGGAAAGCAAGTGCAGGGAATATCATAAAGGCAAGTCTGAACAAGAGTCAAACCCCCTACCAGAAACTACTTAAACCTGTTCTAAACTGCAGGATGTATCATGTGTCAAATTATTGGTAGCCCTTCTTCTATTGCCTGCGAATGGCAAATACGACGTTTCTTGATACAGCTTTAACATCATTTCATGCTTCATCAAAAATTTAGAAAAAAAACAGCAAGTAAACACTAAAAGCAAAAGTCTGGAAAACAACCTCACTTCTCTAAGAGTGTCATAAAATCCACCAAAAACTATGATCTTATGCTTGTACAGAACCTGCAAGATGTTACACTTATGAGCCAGATGGGAGCCAGATCTGCAAAACTCAAACTAACTTACACAAATAGATAAGACAATAGCAAACACAACTTTTCACAGCAAAACAAAGTTACTCACACAACTACCATTTCATACACTGGAGAAAGGAATTTAAAAAGTGAATTACACAAAAAACAACATCCCAGGGGGGACCTCCATTGCATGGTCTAGAGAGGCCATGGATATAGCAGAAGTACTATAACAAAAAGGAAATTCTCAGACCAGCTAAAAGCTATGGAATGCCGACTATGGACTAAAACCTCATATCTTAATTCTCATCTTCGAACTACTTCACAAAACAGCAATAAGAACTAAAGAAATCGAATTACACGAAAGACAACAACATCCAGGTTCCCCAGAGGTAACCGACCACTCATCTTCGTACCTTCTGTTTTTATGTCTTTTAAGGAGCAATCAACCTTGCTGCGATTGATCAAAGTGAAGAGTGGTAACAAGTACAAACCCATGATAGATCAGTAGACCTAAAAGCGATAATTTGCTATTTACCAAAAAAAATTGGCAGATAAACATTGCAAAAACAAGACATATGTTTTGCAGCTGAAGTAAATAGAGCGTAATTAGTCGCTAACCAAACCAAAGAGATAATCTTTCACAATGACTGGAATGCCTTATCTAAGGCTATGGGGCACGGCTATGCTCAACCAGTCAGTGGATCTATCGGAAGTTTACAACATCAGGATTCAGGACGCTACTTTCCCTAAATGCTTACAGTTTCCACCACTGATAGAATAATCAAGCCCTGAAGTCCAATAAGATCTCCAAAGGTAGACTTGGAAACTGGAAGCAAAAGGTAACCACAGCACACCAATGTCCATCTCATTAGCTGAAGTAAACTATCAAATTCCCCGCATGGCAAAAATCTTGCACTATCTCAAACTCAACAATACAATCTACGCTAAGTTTACCATCCGATGGCCAGACCGCGGACTTGGAGCTCCCTTGTAATTTAATTGCTCCCATTGATTTGTTTTGAGGTCTAATACCCAAAAGTCCTGTTAAGTAAGATAATAATTCCCTCCATTAGCAGTGAAGTAGAACAGTGTCGACAAAAAGCAGGGAAGAGAATGAAATTGCCTACACAAGAATAAATATCGAAACAAAAGGCGGATCTCACCTTGTAATGATGAAATCTCTCCTGATTTGGAGATGTGAATTCACCACCTGTCATTAGTACAGCAGTTAAACTTCAAGTGGTTGAAAAATAACTCAAAAAGAGTAAACAACTATCAATATTCTTGAGTGAATATCTGTTTGTACCAAAAATATAGAGGTAATTCTTCCAAGCAACTGCTTGATGTGAACTACGAGGTGGAGGGCTATTAGGACTGGATACCAACTTCCAATCTTGTTTTTCGACATCATAACGATAAAGATCCCCGTAGACATAAGTCTGCACTCATCACATAAGAAATCAAAACATCAAACGAAAAAGCCAATTATAGCACTATTTTGATTTTCCAAACAATTTTATACAGCATAACCTTATTTCCATTGTAGAATTCACCACCGTAAAAGATCAACTCCGTCTCTTTCAATGGATTTATGTTCATCTACGTAAACATCAAAGATACATCCAATCAATTGATGGTCTAACGATACATCACAAAAAAAAATTAAAAAATAAACAAATTTGAAATGCAAGAGAAATACCGAGCAATTGGACCGGGGAGAAGGGGCAGGTACATTTTCCTCAACATGAACTTCCTTCTTCTTAGCTTCCTCTTTCTGGATACTTAACTACATAGGTATACAAATTCAAGGTTAACCTATAATGTTGCACATAATTCAGCTCCATAAAGACACAAATGCAAAGTGCCCTTCACTATAAAGTATCCCAAAATACCCCAATTCCTTTAGAGTAATGTAGTATGTAGCCCTAAAGGCTATGTGTAAGCATTAAATATATTTCATAAAACGGTATTAAGGTGGGAATTATGTCAAAATCACGCAGCAAAAGGTGTTATTAGTGCTTAATATTTCTTAATGTTTCCCTTTTTGGTTTCTTATACATAGCCCTAACAGCTACCTACATCATTTTCCACTCCTTTGTTATACAGCTGCTGACTAAAGGTAACACCAATCTCGAATCAACACAATCAAGGGAAAATGCCCTTCATCATAAAACCACCCATAAACCCAACTTCACAATGTGAACTAGGACCTCCATTGAGGCTAGAGGTAGTCAATCGACATCCCAAGAATATATTTTTTTTTACTTTTTCCTCTATTGGACTACAAAAACCAGTCGCAAAACCTAAAATTGACACTCCGAAACTAAAATTCCGAGTCCACCAACCACAAACTATCATACAATCTACCCAACTAGTAAAAATCACAGTGCAGAACAAATATATGATTTTTTTTTATTAAGAAAGAGGAAGAAACCAAAATGGTGTCAATGTGTTCACTCTAAAATATCCCAAAACACACCAACTCTGGATTAACCCAATTAGAAGTCTTAATTAGTTCATCCCAATGAAGAAAAAGGTCAAATAACCCCTCATCATAAACCACCCAAAAACCCAACTTCACAACACAAACCAGGACCCACATTGAGGCAAGGGGTGACAGTCGACATCCCAAAGTTCATATTTTTTCACTTTTCCCACTATTAGCCTACTAAAACCAGTCTCAAAACCTATAAATTGACACTCCGATACTAAAATTCTGAGTCCGCCAACCAAAAACTATCATACCCACATAGAAATACAAAATACCCAGCTAGTAAAAATCACAGTACATAATAATAAAATTAAAAAGATGATAGCTTTATATCTTTTTCACTTTTCCCACTATTAGCCTACTAAAACCAGTCTCAAAACCTATAATTGACACTCCGATACTAAAATTCTGAGTCTGCCAGCTAAAAACTATCATACCCACATACAAATACAAAGAACCCAGCTAGTAAAAACCACAGTACACAATAAAATTAAAAAGATGATAGCTTTATATCTTTTTCACTTTTCCCACTATTAGCCTACTAAAACCAGTCTCAAAACCTATAAATTGACACTCCGATACTAAAACTCTGAGTCCGCCAACCAAAAACTATCATACCCACATAGAAATACAAAATACCCAGCTAGTAAAAAACCACAGTACACAATAAAATTAAAAAGATGATAGCTTCATATCTTTTTCACTTTTCCCACTATTAGCCTACTAAAACCAGTCTCAAAACCTATAAATTGACACTCCGATACTAAAATCCTGAGTCCGCCAACCAAAACCATCATACCCACAAACAAATACAAATTACCCAGCTAGTAAAAAACCACAGTACATAATAATAAAATTAAAAAGATGAAAGTTTTAAAAGAGAAAGTAAGAAAAAAACCAAAATGGCATCAATGTCATCTTCAGGAGAGAGCTTCTTAGATTCACGGCGAGCTTTTTTCTCATCAGCTTTGGCTGTTTTCTTCTCTGTTTTCTCCTTCCCTTTTCCTGGTTTCTTCTGCTTCTTTCCCATTTTTCCTCCTTTAATTCAATGAAGATGGTTTCACGGTGAAATTCGCCGGAGATACAACACTTAGCACCGCCGCCGCCGCCGCCGCCGGGAAGAGTTTGCTGTAAAATTAGTAGTGTTGAGTGTTGGTTTCCCCTTTTGAGTAGTTACCTGACTTTAGTTTGACAAGCTCTTTGTTTGATTGTTTTGACTATTGGGTCATTGGATGTTTTATGTTTGTACTTTAATAAAGGCAGCAATTTACTTGGGCACGCATATCAATATAAAACTTTAAAGATTAATATGAATATTAGATTATAACAAACTACAAGTTGAGACGTATTCAATAAGACCCCATATGACTATGCTTTTCCTTATATATATGTCACATATAACGGTTAAAGTTAAAATTGTGAATAGAATCAAAAGTAAAATTATTGTGTTTATTTCGTTATGGAGGAAGTAGATTTGTTTAGTAGTAGAGTTGGCGGGTTAGTTGTTTAATGCAAAATAGAATAAAGAAGAAAAATAATTAATTATGAAGTTAATAAAATCAAGTTTTATTTTGGCTGAATGAATGACCTTTTTGGATAGGAGAGTGATTGAGTGACCCTAAGGGTTGCCAACCCTCTTTATAGTGAATTTTCATTGGTCACTTGAGCATTAAATTATTATTTTTATGACACTTCTCTCTCCACTTTATTACTAATATATCAATATTTTATTCATTGTTTCTATGAGGGTTGGCAACCTTGAGGGTTAGCCAAACATTTTCCTTTTGGATATATTTTGAATACCTTTTTCGGCTATTTGATTGCATGAAAATGTCAAAACCCAAAAATCAATGGGAAAGTTTTCTAAAAACGTCATTTATCAAACATCTCCTAATGTGAATATGTTAAGTATCAGAGCGAAACTTTCTCATGCAGCAAATTGATACTAATACAAGTTTCTTAGTGTTGTGACACTTTCATTATACCAAAATCTTTCGTAGTATAATGTGTATGTTGTTTGCGGGTGATATTGTATTAGTGGACGAGATTGAAAATGAGGTTAATGCTAACATGGAGCAACGAAGTTAAACCTTAGAATTTCAAGCATTTAGGCTAATACATATGATATAGGCAACATTAATAATGAGAGAAAGCCACGAAAACTGTAGAAACATTGGATGGAATCAATGTAGTTGTCTTTTTTTTCTTTTTTCTTTTTTTTTTTTGGCAGCAAACACAATAAGATTACATAAAACGGATGCCTTTTAGGTCATAGGCTATAACAACATTTGATCTACTTACTTTGGTACAAGTGAAATGATCGCAATGGAGTTGTCTACTAAAGGGTGTTATAAGTGTATCTTGCATAGGAGTGAATATATATGTCTATCTTATTAGAACTTATCGGTCTTAATTTGTGGAATACAAGTATTTGTACACTTGAGTAGTTTATAGTCAAATTTGTGTGTTTTTGATGGATCACATATGTAAGAGTGTGGTCGTACTTTGACTTCTTAAGGAATTTAGGAGGCCTAAAGTGAACTAGTGTGAATGATTCTAGTACTATCTAATACTGTATATGTTCACTCTGTCCATTAACATCTCCAAAATTAAGCTGGTGATTTCATTTATGTATGTTTAAGTTTAACAAGAAGTGGTTTGCAGTTTGTTTCTCAGCCTTGGTATATATTGAGACTTGAGAGCAAGGTTGCATATGTTGCATCTCACTTCTTTGATGCTTGCTCTAGCAGAATGGTGACTAGATGTTTCACATTGTGGTCATTCAGTTCTTAACATAAACAACATTATTGTTGCATATTTGATTGTGTAAACAACAGGTTTTAACCTAAGTTTTCCATATAACGCTGCAAGGCAATAGTCTGCTTGCCTAATCGAGTGAATGGTGTCAAGTGTTTCAAAAAAATATGGACCCGGTCTTTCCCCGATTTACGGACAGTTCTCTTTCCACCATCTATAGGGTTGATGCCCTAGTGACCCTAAAACATTATCTACAACCTTTCTGGCATCACCTATTTCTTGTTTTCGGCGAGGTATTAAACACCCTTCAATCTTCATCTGAGGTTTGAGGTGGACTCCAAAAGTGAAGTGTTTTTGTACTTGGTTGGCCGTACTATACAAGGCTCATTGGCTTTTCCTGTTGATTAACCACGATTTAATCCAGACCCCTCGCTAAATACAAAGATTCTCCCTTTTTGCCGCTTTTGAAGTTGAACCAAACACCTTCAGGTTCAGTCTTTGCAAGGAGAGCAGCTTCCTTCTAGAACTGAGAGTTGATAAAATTCCTTTTGAGTTTTTACATGTCAGGTCACTGGCCGACCTTCTGCTAACCGGAAATGACAGTACCAACTTTGAACACCGTCATTAAGTTGCCTCAGAGTCTAGTATTTGTTTGTATAGTTTCAGATAACTTTTGGACTTCTCGCAACAACCAAGGGTGAGATCGTATCACCTCAATACTTATAGGAGGCAGTAAAAAAAAACCGAGCTTAAGTCGCCAAAAGTTGTTGGGTAAAGCCACAAAGAGAGAAAAGCATCTTTGAAAAGCAAAAGGTACAGTTCAGTATCTCAAAATTGGATAAGATGGATGAAAATTAAACTTCTAACCTATCTTAGATTAGAAAAATCAGTGCTGGATGTATGCACTCCTGTCTATCTCAAGTTGGGCAGCCCAGAAATCAAGCTGACTTGACACACACTCTGAACCTGTTGAACCATATGAAGAGAACTTCTTGACGGAATTCTCCACACCAAGATAATCATATACATCCTCGCTAAATACAGGACTAATACCCCTCAGCTCGTCAAGGGTTAAGTCTTGAAGCTGACAACCCTTAGCGACACACAATGCAACACACCTTCCCACAATATCATGACCAGTTCTGAAGGGTACTTCCTATAACAAATCAAAAGTGAAAGTATCAGAAGAATCGAACAATATATGGATTGTAAAATGTGAAAATATTTATATATGACCTACTAACAAAGGCGGTAAAATGTCTATGCTTGGAAAATACATGGATTCTCGCTAGAAAGTAGAAATAGGCCAACACACAACAGCAGACTAGTGAAGTGAAAGAAAAAAAAACCGAGATAATGAACAACATATGGGAAGTCTCACCTTCTTTACAAGATAATCTGCAACTGTTGTGGCATCAAGGTGGCCAGCAGGCAGTGATTTCTGAATTTTGTCTTTGTTGAAGGTAACATTTTGCGCAAACTCGGAACATACTTCTAACATGCCTACAATAGTCTTCGCACTGTCAAATGCAGGCTCTTTATCTTCCTGTTTGGATGACAATTTGGAAACGTCAGGTCAGAGAAACTAGCACATGTGGAGAGAAAGAATGAGTACCAGAAAAGTAGTCTCTAGACTGTATGTAGTCTTACACAAAAATAAATAAGAAACATCAATTTATACCTGTAGATCACGGTTATAAGCATGGGGAAGTCCCTTGCATAGTACAAGAAGAGTAACCAAGTCACCCACAACTCGTGCCGATTTTCCACGGACAAGCTCCATAGGATCTGGGTTTTTCTTCTGGGGCATTATACTACTTCCAGTAGAAACTGAATCATTTGGAGTCAAAAATCCAAATTCCTCAGAGGCCCATAACACCCACTCTTCACCAAGCCGAGAGAGGTGAACGGCTGTGATGGAATTAGCTGAAAGGAACTCTAGCACAAAGTCTCTATCTGAAACTGCATCAATGCTGTTTCACATAGAGAAATGAAAGCTGTCAATACAAAAAGGATATACAATCAGTTTAGAAGTACATACTACGGAATGCTAATTCTTAGTCCTAAAAACTAAAAGAATTACGAAATCACATTAACGCATCTCTCCGCAACCTGGTTACTACATACAAGCAGCTAACCAGTTGCTACAGGCATTATATATCAGCCCGATCAAGATTATTCGTTATAAAATCACTTCTTTTTAAGATTTTACTTATTACCCCTTCAGTACTTTTGCCTTCATCATACTTTAGCCCCATTCAAAGCATGGCCAAAATGGCTGAGTAGTGAAAGACAAATCCAATGATTATCATCTATTCAACTTTTAAAGATACCTGTTTCTCAAAGGAGCGGTGAATCCCAAGGCATCAGAAGTCATAAACCTATCAATTGGTAGCCCAGTACCAGCCAATGCACACGCACCCAATGGACAGTAATTCAACCTAACTCTACAATCTGCTAGTCGACCAGCATCACGGTCAAGCTACAGAAAAAGAACAAGGCAAAATTAATTTATCAGCAAAAAAAAGTACTTCTTTTTGGTACTTGAACCAAAGACAGGACATGAGTAGTTACTAGTTACTCTATTCGAGATAGCAGTCAACATGTGGAAGAAGGAAGCAACAACATAAGAACATAGATATACTATAAGAACACAAAGTGGGAAGAAAGTGCACATATGAGCTGTTAACCAGTTTTCTGGTTAGCAGCCTGTCTAGAAAAATCTTAGAAACAAACATCAGAAAGAATATTGTTCTCTAGAAATGCATGAATAAACTAAAAAACGAACCTGTTCAACATATGCTAAAAGAAGATGTTCCAGTAAAACAGGCTGAGCCCTTTGTAGATGTGTGTAGCCAGGAACAATCAAGCCTTCGTTCTTCAAGGCCAAGGTAACCAGTGCAACCTGTAGAGAGTTCTATGTAAGGCACTATATGCATCATAAATAGCAAGACTTTGTACATACACGCAATCCATAAAAGAGATCCCATTCACGACCAGGTAGGTTGCCATGGGGAGAGAAAATATTAAAAATAATACAAGGGGAATAAAGCAAGTAAAAATATGAATAGAGAAAGCAAGCTGAGTCTCAAGGATGACTCATGGTCCTGGAATTGGTCATGGACTTCTTAAAAATATAAAATAATAAATATACCAATGGGCTTGTGCTTTGTTGAGCACTAATTTGAATAGAATTTATTTTGACTGAACTAACTGGATTCCATTACTAATATTCTTGAACAGAAAAGGGAATCTATCTTTAATTTCAAAGATTGTTAAGACGTTGTTGAATTGTTCACTTACGAGGTTCAAAAACTAAATTTCAAAGTTATGACAATGTACTATAAACAGTTTTCAAATTGCCAAGCAAAACGACGTATAAAATAATTAAGCTTGTTTATGAGTTTATTTAGCTAAAGAAATCATCAATAAGAAAGACTATCATGAGCTTGTTAAGTTAAAGGAGTCACTAAAATAGAAAGGTTGTTTATGAGTTTAGCTCGATTAATAAATATCCAAGTTCGAACATATTGATCTTTAACCAAACGAAGCTTGGACAGGTTTTCAAGCTCAACTGAACGCTTGAGCTTAGATTCAACTAAGTAAAATGATCTTGAACATGTATAAGCGTGATACTCGGCTGGGATGGATCATTTGCGCTCCTAGTCATGGGTTGGTGGGGTAAAGTGATCATTGCAGAGTGGAAGAGAGGGAAGTTGTAGTTTAATGTGGGGACTAAGTTTTTAAAACGAGAATTAGTGACAAAAGAACATTATTGAAGAAGATGGAGAAGTCATAAAAAGATCATTTTCACTCAAAGGCGAGATTATGTGTCTAGTGCCTCATCGACGGTGTCGCAGAGAGATGTCAGAACCTACAAGAAAATTCTACAAGTAATATAACAATGCAACCTGAGCTCTGCTAACATGTGCAAGAAACAAAATCAGGCTAACTGCAAAAAATATACAAGTGCAGCTGATTCCATTATATTATAGGCTATTCCTTGTGCAATCAGAAAAAGGGCCAGGTCATTACCTGAAGCTTTTTAATCTTTTTGAGGATTTCATCGATAGCATCTCGACACCACAAGCGAAAATCTGTTGAAACTTGATCATTTCGGCTTCGTGCAGTATGAAGCTTCTTCGCAGGCTCACCAATAAGATCAGTAAGTGCCGCTTCAATGTTCATATGAACATCTTCCCTATCACTCCTCCATACAAATTCACCCGCCTCTATACGCCTCTTTATCTCATCAAGTCCTTCGAGTATACTATCTCTATCTTGGACACTAATTAGTCCCTAGAAAGCATCAATAGCTCCAGCCATCAGTGTCTCAATTACTATATTTTCCTATCACTTACCTTCACAAAAAGCAAGTCTAAGAAAAAACTAGCTCCATCATATAGTTCTTAACCTCGCAAATAAGCAGCTAATCAACATTATACGAATGTTGATAGCCTCTTTAGTAATTCATGGAAAAAACGGATAAACAGGTTGATGATACTTAACACTTAGTACAAAAAAGCTCATGCTTTAAGCACAAATACCCACAACAAATTGAGCTCAATCTTTATTTAAGAAACTAAACACTCAAGACCCACCTACACTGAGGCAAGAGATGTGACTCATGTGAGTCAAATGGATGCTAAAGGTCTCTTCACTGATTCATGGAAAAACAGATTGATGAGACTTCACATTGAATAGAAAAAAGTTTGAAGCTTTAGCACTCCAAAGATCCACAACAAATTAAGCTCAATCTTCATTTAAGAAGCTAAACACTCAAGACCCACCTACATTGAGGCAAGTGATGTGAGTCAAATAAATGTTAAGGGTCTCTTTAGTGGTTCATAAAAGAACAGATAAACAGGTTGATAAGACTTCACAGTTCACATTGGATATAAAAAGTTTGAAACTTTAGCATTCCAAAGACCCACAACAAATTAAGCTCAATCTTCATCTAAGACGCTAAACACTCAAGACTCACCTACATTGAGCCAAGGGATGTGAGTCAAATGGATGTTAAAGGTCTCTTTAGTGATTCATAAAAGAACAGATAAACAGGTTGATGAGACTTCACAATTCACATTGCATATAAAAAAGTTTGATACTTTAACATTCCAAATACCCACAACAAATTAAGCTCAATCTTCATTTCAAAAGCTAAACACTCAGGACCTACCTACATTGAGGCAATGGGTGTCTGTCGAGTGAATTCGACAATCCAAACTAAAATTCCTTTCCACTTACAAAAAAAATAAAACTTTATGTTAATTTTCGATTTTCCAACCTCGAGAAATGCCTAATCAATATCGGATACATACATATATCCATCGCCTCACTTTTTTGGTAGTACATTCCTTATACATGGTAGTACGTTTATTGAGAAAAATAGTATATAACAATCGATATTTTCACAGCTATATAATTATACAGTTTGTATTTGGCATATAATTTTCATTAAGAAATGTACTAACATACATATTAGAATATACTACCATACATATGAAATGTACTACTATTTTCATTAAATATACCACCAAAAATGTTAGGCGATGGATATATGCATATATCCGATACTGATTAGGCATTGCTCTTCCAACCTCAAGTAACCATCTTTTTCTATAATTGACACCCCGACACTAAAATCCCGGGTCCACCACTATTAAAAAGAACCAATACTAAAAGAAGAAAACCCTAATGAGAAATGACTGTGGATACCTGATGAGCAAGCATGGAAGCATGAGCACGACTACCCATAATATCATGCTTGTAAAGTGCCTTATCAAAAGAGATGGATTCAGTGAATTTCTCAACAATCTCAGTAACACTCTCTTCAAATCTTCCACCCCACAATTTGGTTTCTTTTTCTGGGTTGGAACTCATTGTGATTGGAGATGAAGAGGGTGTGCAACGAAGAAGAAACAGCTTTTTTGGGTAATGGAGTTTTCTGGGTGTTTGAAGTAATTGATTTGGGAGATGGGGTTCTTGAAATTGGGAGGGGTTTGTGTTTGTGGGTATTGAAGAGAAGATTGAAGTTTGATGAACAAGTGAAGAAAAAGCCATGGCTTTTTTGGGGGGGGACTAGATTCTCTCCTGTGGCAACAAAATGAGGAACAGACGAACAGTTAAGTACAGAGGTTTAAAACGCTACACTAGGGAAAATCTTGTACAAGCACACTATACAAAGAGCAAAGACTCACGCCTAGGGGTGAGAATCAATCCTGTTCGCGAAAAGTTCGGGATTGACTCGGTCAAATCTTGGTTTATAGAAGCTCAGCTTGAATTCGGGCTCGGCTCGAAAGATTAACGAGCCGAGCTGAGCTAGGCTAGGCTAGGCTAGACTCGCTCGAAAGCTCGTGAACATTCTCGATTAGTTTTTTTGGGACATTTTTGAAAAGAGTAAATTATTTCTTACAAAAATAGATTCTTTTTCTTAAAAATGGTTCAAAAACGAGTCTACCATAGCCGAACCGAGCCGAGCTCAAACCCCAAATGAGATCTCGATTTCTAGGCTCGCCGAGCCCACTCAAAAATTAAACGAACCGAGCCCAGGAGTGTTTAATGACGTTTCAAAATGAATAGGCTATGTTTGTTTTGGTGGAAAAGCATTTTCTCCATCTTTTATTTTCCTCTATTTTTTTGGTAAAGGGTGGAAAATAAAGGTAAAAAGTGCTCTTATATGAGGAAAATCAAATTCATTTTGTAAATAAGGTATCCCACATTTTCTTCTCCACTCTTTATTTTATTGCAGACTTACTTCTCTCCTTTCCTTGTCTTTTGCTTAATTTACCTTTTCTCATGAATTTTCCTCTCATATAAACAAAGGAAAACTTTTCTAAAATAATATTTTTCGATGAATATTATTTTGTTAAAAGGTGATATAAAAATTATTTTCCATTAAAACAAACTGAACCTTACTCTATCCTCTCGAGGAATGCCTAATCAATATCGGATATATGCATATATCTATCGGCTCACTTTTTTGCAGTACATTCTATGAAAATGGCTGTATATTCTATGAAAATGGCAGTACATTTATTGAGAAACGTAGTACATAAAAATCGATATTTTCACAGCTATATAACTGTATAGTTTGTATTTGGCATATAATCTTTCATTAAAAAGTACTACCATATATATTAGAATATACTACCGTACATATGAAATGTACTGCCAAAAAAGTGAGGCGATGGACATATATCCGATATTGATTAGGCAACCCTCCTCTCCTCTCCTCTCCTCTGCTCCCTCCTCCTCCTCTACTCTCTTTAGTCACGGCGGAGAAACCGTCGAAGTTTTATCCCCCCATCGATGTCAAGAAGCCATTGATTAACAAGCGCAAACCAAAACCCACTAAGCTCGAGTTTAATCTCATTTTTATTTTTTATGGATTAATTTAATTTACTTAATTTGAGTATTGTGATTCTGTGTTTTTGTTTTTTATGACATAGTTGTTGTTTTTTATTTCCTTTTCTCTCTTTCTCCCAGAAGCTATTGAGCTTAGCCACCTTCTTTGATTTATTGCTTCAAACAAGTATTCACTAATGCGTGTGCTAAATTTGATTTTTATGATTCATATTTGGTGTTTCTTTGCAAAGTTTTTTACTTTTTCCAGAATGGTTATTATGAGATTAATGCCCATATGATTTAGGATAGTAATTTTAAGTTCAGTCTGCCCTTTCTTGGATATGGTGTTTCAAACAATTACCGCACTCCTTTCTCTCTATCTATCGTGGTTGTTTGGTTGACATGAGAAATCACGGGAAATGGAAATTTCCAAGAATTGGGAATATGGTGACTTGTTTGGTTGACAACAAATAGCAAAAAGGAGGAATTAGAAATTCCTAGGAATTTTGAGTTTCCACAAGATGGAGGAAATTACTTACCTAGAACAATTCAATCAAGTTCCCATGAATTTGACGTAGGTATTGATTTCCTATGAATTGCAATTTCATGGGAATTAGTTGTGGCGCTCTTACACGAGGAATGTTTATATTTAACAGGTATAGATTTTCGAATTAGATGATCGGGGTTTCTCAACCTGGTTATACTAACGTTCTTGTTACGTAATATGTTTGATTTTGATGAAATTACAGGATGTGGAAGATATGAGGAAGAGATTGAAGGAAATGAAAGATGAAGTTGCTGGTGATGTAGGCTAAAATCGAGAAAGAGATGGGCGTTGTTCAAGGTTTCTTCATACTTTTTCGTTATTATTATTGCAATTTTTTATTATTGTTTTTCAACCAAGGAATTGCGTTCCATGTTAATGCGGATGATATTGTTGATAAAAGGTGTTGAATTACATGATTCCTAGGGTTAGGATTTTTGTGTGGATGAGTGGTTAATGTACGGAACGGTAATTGATTAGGAGGTGAATTGCACCAATTCCAAACGATCGTATAATCTAACCCTAGGTTCTTCCTTCAAGGATCATTAACCTTTCCTCCAAATTATGCACTTTACGATGTAATCTACTTTCTTCACTCCCTTCCAATCTTCTCTCCGATTTCATCTTCTCCGATTCGTTGATTCAATTTCTTAATTTTTTGACAAATGAATTCAAGCCGACGTTAATGGATGATAGCCAATCAGGAGTAGTACAGAAGACGAGAGACAACAAAATCACTGTGAAATTCCACAACAATCAGTGTGGTAAACCTAAGCTTACTTTCGAAGGTACTAGTGAAGATTACAAGTTTCTAAACCATTTTTTTTGTATACTACACAATTTACTTTGGTGTAGTATACCATTTTTCTCCAGAACCTTAGATTGCTCTTGTTCAATCTCGTTGGAAGTTTGGTATGTTGTTATTGCGTGTCATAGAAAATTTGGGTGCCACCTGATCGAGTTGTATTAATCTATTGAAGAAGTTGTTGTTGATGAGTCAAAGCAACTGGATGTTGTGTTGGAGTACGGATCTTCTATGGGTTTTGCATTTAATAAGGGGTAGAAAATATTAAAAGCTTAAACCTCTATTGGTTTTGGGTACGATTTCGAAATATTAGTTATAATAAACTCAATGTTGGGTGAAAGTTAATCTTGAATAAAAATACATAACAAGCAAGGGTTCTCATGGTGATATTTTTTCTAAAAAAGCTTACGTCTTTATTCAAGTAAATTTCCGTAAAATAGGATATGAGAAAGGTTGTGGGATGATACTAATAAAATATATTGCATGAAAATTAGATTTTTCTTTAAAATAATAATAAAAAACTGAAGCCAGGGAATAGGAGGAGGAAGATTTTGTTAAAATCATTAATATGAACATTAGAATTACTTTAATGTAAAGATCTTGTCATATTTATCAATTATTTATTATTAAATTTGAAATCAATTTGTTCCCAAACTATTTTACAATAATCTTAAGATTTTAAATTGAATTCTTTGGAGCCATAAATGTATACATTTTCTATAAATATTGTCTATTTAACCAGATGTTTCATATCTCTAATTTTTATCCAAATAGAATATAATTCCTATTCTACGAGTATTTTATTAGATTAGACTAGTATACACATTGTGTTATCTTCATTTGTTTTGATTTCTAATGCAACTATTATTTATTAAAATATAATATAAAATACATTGAATAATAAAAAAATTCCGTAAAATCGAGTTCTCTATAAAAATTAGCTCAGAATATTATTTTAACCTAATAAAATGTAAGACAGTAAAAAGGACTCGGGACATCCCCCGAGTACACAAACTAGTTTTAATTAACGATGTCAGAATTGTTTTTAACAATTAATACTGCATCCGTACCCCTTGTTCTAAATTGCTGGATCCGCCATTCGATATGGGCTACCTACACCATGCTTGCTTCGGTTTGCCTTACAACATCAACAGATTCTGGATCTTTAGATCCAATAGGAGAGCTCCCATAAAACCTCGAAGGAGGATAATTAGCTTTTCCAAAATAAACAAGCCAATTCCTCACAAACATCCCACGAAAAATACGAATACCTTTTCCAAGCAAACTCTTGCAAGACATTGGAATAGCTTTTCCAAGATTAAAACGCAAATTACTCCCTAACATCCTAGGAAGAATAGGAGTATTACCTTTTCGAAACAAAATATTCCAAGGCCTCACAGTAGATTTTCCACAAGAAATAAGCATATTCCTCCCATAGATCCTCGAAAACATAAAAGTAGTTCTTCCAACAGGGATAAGTAACTTGATGACAAAGTATTTATGGATGAGCACCATTAAAAAAGAGCAAAGAATGGCAGTGACGACAGCGATCCTAGGTTTGACGGGAAGCATCATTGCAAAAAGTCCCGTTACGAAAGTTAACAGAGTTGCAAAGAATGATGCAAGCAGCAACAATATGCTGAAATCCAGTATCATTAAAGAATTGTGCCTACTATTAGTAGCCATGATCCAGAGAAGGCAAAGTAAAACCATCATTGATAAGCACATTGCTACCACATCTGAGATCATAAAAACCTGAAATACTATCTTCCCTATAAAAATTGGAGTCCCAACATCTTCATTAGGAGTCCCATTATCTTGGTGTAGTCCACCAGGAGCAGTAAATGCTGCTGTGAATGTTATTGTTGTTAGAAGTGCTGCGATAACACCCATTGTGTTCACATATGTTTTTCTCTCTGTTGTAGGAATTCCCCACATGCTTCGAATGCCAATCATTTCCTTTTTATTCAGAATTCTTTCCTCAATCTGTGCAGTTATAATGAACCTGTATGTTAGTACCCTCGCGGCCTGCACTAAACTCTTCTAGACTTAATTTAATTGCTCCTCTTTACCCAAAAAAGAAAGAAATTTTAATCAAATTTAGTAATATTACAATTGATACTAAACATGCATAGATAGAAAAAATAGGGAGGAGGTATAGAATAATTAATAGCAATGCAAGGCATGGATTACTCAGATTAGATATCGTTGAAAATATATGAGTACTTACATCGGGAGGTAGACATGACAATTCTCCTATGAGATCGCCAGGAGTTTTACCAGCCTTGTTTTGTAATTCTAAAAGTCCCACTAGCCATTTTTCCTTTGATGTCGACTTAGGCTCCCGAACCTGTGGCTCTTTTCCCTTTGATGTCGACTTGAGCTTTTGTCCTTGCTTTTGCTCTTGCGGCTCTTTTCCCTTTGATGCCGGCTTAGGCTCCTGCTCTTGTGGCTCTTTTCCCTTTGATGTCAACTTGAGCTTCTGTTCTTGCTTTTGCTCTTGTGGCTCTTTTCCCTTTGATGCCGGCTTAGGCTCCTGCTCTTGTGGCTCTTTTCCCTTTGATGTCGGCTTATGCTCATGCTCCTGTGGCTCTTTTCCCTTGGATGCCGGCTTAGGCTCCTGCTCCTGTGGCTCTTTTGCCTTTGATGTCGACTTTGGCTGTTGCTCTTGCTCCTTTTCCCAAATGTCAAAGAAAACTTTTACAATGTCAAAACGGTTACCTTGGATTGCCAAATGCAGCAGCGTGTTTCCATTATTGTCCTTTACTGTCAATAGTTCTCTTAAATCCACATTTTTAAGGAGGCGGTAGAGATAATAGTGTGATGGATGGTTTATAAGAAGGTGCCAAAATGTCTGACCATTAGCATCAGTAATTTTTGCTGCTTCTGGGGCAAGTGTGCATAATATTGTAGCTGTAGATAGGTTGCCAGCTTGAAAAGCTCTCAGTATAGGGGTGAGACCATCTTTATCAGGCCAATTTGCTGCCTCAACATTTGCCCCAACCATTAACTCTATGTCTTTTCTCTCAGATGGCACTATGTCTGAGGCATCATAAACATATAGTAACAATTATACTAGTAGATATTATGATCAAAGACTGTAATTAGACTACCATAAATCTCATGTTTATCGGTTTATTTGTATTCCATAACAGTCCAATTCTATTCTACTGGAATGATGTTGGTCTAGTTCAGCAAATGGATTTGTGTTTCCATAAAGGTGGTTAGGGTGGCTTTTTGATCGGGTTTTGGCTTTTGACTTTCAATCAAAAATAATGGGGTGTTTGACAAATGGCTTTTAGATGGCTTTTTTTATTGCTTTTATCTTTTAATTTTTATACGTGATCAAACAATCAAAATAAGTGTTTGGTTTACGAATTCTAGAGTGGCTGAAAATCCGACTTTTCAACCAAAGCCAAAAGCTACTTTTGTAGTAGCAATCAAAAGTTGTTTTTACCACCTTTTGGGGTGACTTTAGAATTTTCCTTCCATTTTGTATTATATAGTCAACACTAATATCTAATTTACGAACATTTCTATAAATATCTAATAATTACATAACCAATTAAAAAAGCCAACAAAAACAACCGGACAATCAGCCACCCTAAGAAACCACCAACCAACAACTCTGGCCAATTGCCAAATACCCAAAATAAAAGATGCCACTGAGAATAGCTTTTTGTTATTCACTTTTGGATGTTTTGTACAAAAATTACTGTAGAAGTGATTCCCATAAACAATTGTTACCCCTTTCACTGGTTATTCAAACTCCAAACAAATAATTGGTTACTATTTTGCTCATAAACAATCAATAAATGACAACTAATTTTACCTCTTGTATTGTAGTAGTTAATGCTAACAGTTCACTCAAACATCCCAAATAAATAACTAATCCAGGAGCTAGTCAATAACCCAAGCCAATTAGCACATAACATGGTTCTGTACTTCACATATCACCAACAAAGACGTTGGTTACTAACATTTTGTCATAATGTTTGAACAAAAATTAGAGAAAGGATGACAAGAACTAATACTGTAATAGGTGTGGAAGTTGAAGACTTACCCTGGGAGCGTCCAGCGAGCAGATGTACGGGTGTCTCCTGACATATGTTTACTAAACTAGCCGATCTTGTATCGTGCTCTAACAATTTTCTCACCAATTCATTGTTAGTAGCTATGAGTGCTTCGTGGAGAGGCGTATTGCCTTTTTTATTCTGCACTAACCATGGTGGATCGTAACCAGTTCTGTCTTTTTGAAGTTTAAGGATACACTCATTGCATAGCTCTAATAATTTTGACAAAAGACCTGACTTTGACAATGATGAGAAAACATCACCACTGCCATTCTGTTGGCTGTGAGCTTGGTATCCTGAAGTAACACAAATTGTGGTATTAGGATCATTCCGCACAAGGACATGAACTGGGGTGTCCCCGTCATTGTCTTTCTGAGAAACAAGTTCTGGATATTTATCAAGAACTTGTTGGATAAAATCTATGAAGTCATCTTGCATTATAGTGCTTCTATTCTCTATTTGCATTAACCTATGAAGAACATTCCTTCCCTTAGAATCTCGTGAAATTAAAAAATCCGTCCCTAACTTGCTCGTTCTTTCTCTTAGAAAGGTTATGTTTGCTATATCTGCTGCTTCACATTCCTCCAATATCATAGTTCGTTTTCTCAGCATCTGCATACAACATTATCGTCAATATAGAGGAACATAGGGCTTGTTCTTTTCGGCTGAACTGAACTGTAAATAAGCTGGTGATAACAGACTCAGAGAATTGATGAAAGGACGATGATAGGAGAACACTATTAACTATCTAGCACTATTAGTTTTTGATTAGCTTGTGAAATGCGCTAATTGTTATATTGCAATAGTTGTATTGGCTCCTACCTCAAGCAGATTGTTTGTTTGAACCAAAGATGCTGCTGATTTGCCGTCCATATTTTTGATGCTGAGTTTCACTGAAGACTCCAATAGTACTCGTACCATAATAATGTCCATATTGCTTGCAGCAATATGTAATGGTGTATTTCCTTGTTTATCCTGATAATTTCTAAGGGCGTGTATTTCTTTGAAAGTAAGCAAATTTTTACCTTCTTGATAGGTGGGCATCCTATTTATTAGATGGTGTAAGATCGAGTTGCCGGAAGCATCGCATACCTCCGCAGACTGTGGCCAATGGTAAAGTATGTTTCTTATAACCTGCAGATTATAAGGTTTGCTGAGCATTGCTGCTCTATGTAAAGGAGTCAAACCAGTTGCATCAGGTCTACATGTTACACAACTTCCTTTCTCTACCAGATAATTTATCATACTTGACATATTTTCTCCGGGTACAAATTTTATCGGTAAAGCTGCTCCTCCCTCGTTGATGGGTTCCTTCATTCTGGCTATCACTGTTTCAATCTCAGCTAGAGATAAACATATACACACCAAAAGTCAGAGAATACATATGTAGTGTCAATTTCCTGTTTGTGGTTTTTCAAAATTATTGAAATATATGATATATATATATATATATATATATATATCAATTGTACGAATGACTTCAAATTTGCAGACAGATAAAAATCGTGTTTTTTTGGAAACTGATAACAAAAAAAATTGAAAATGACTATACCTTCTGAGTGAACTTTTTTTATAGAATTGAAGATAAATCAAAAAGAATGGGGCCTAAGATGTTAATCTCTCATTTTTAAAAAATTAGTCCATTATCTTCTATCAACACTTTTTAACATTAAGTACCAACATGGCGATTTGATAATATATCCACATAAATATACTGCAATTCCAGCAACAATTCTAGAAAACAAGGAAACGATACAACAACTCAACAAGTGCCAAGTCCAGTTCCAACTTCCAATTCTGACTAACTAATTGTCTTCATCGCTAGAAACTACTCCTTTCTGCTTATTATTTGCCTATTTAAACCTTATTAGGGTGCATTGGTAATTTATCCAATTTTTGTATCATCCTTCGCAGGAATACCATCATGAAGTTGACAACATCTTCACCCAGTAATTTAGAATTCTTAAGTGAAGTCCATTATGAACAATTAAATTAACGGCTATCAAACAGAATCATCAAATACATAAACTTTTTTAATGGAACTTTTTTGTATTTATACAAACTATCAATGCAAGTTAAAAGCACTTTTGTAGTCTAGGAATGGCAATGGACCGGACTCGGATCGGACTTACTAAACTCCAAGTCCGCTCCATTTCAATCGGACTATGATTTTTACACTCCTATTAGGATTTGGACTATATATTCTCGGATTCGGACTTTTTCCTTCGGATTATTTCGGACTCGGATCGGATTCGGATTAAATTACCATATTAAATAACCAAACATATCTTTAATATAAAATTTTTAATGTTTTACTTAATTTCTTATAATGTAAATCTATTATTTGTATTAAAATGTACTTTCAATCTATTAGTTGACGAGGTAACAAGTAATAATCGGACTCTAGTCGGATTCGGATCGGATCTTACCTAAGATCCAACTCCTATCGGATTTCATTCGGACTTTTATGTTTTCGGATTCGGATCGGACTTTTTCCTTCGGATCGAGTCGGACTCGGGTCGAAGTCGGACTGAATTGCCATCTCTATTGTAGTCTACTTCATTTGATGGTCAAGGAATTTCTCCAATTGTTTCATACAACTTATACGAAATGGCTACAACTATTTCGTGTAGATATTGTGAAACCCCAACACCTGTTCCATGTACATTGCACGAAATATGGCAAGAGAAGTCATTAAATGTAATTGGTACAGAAGTCATTAAATGTATTTAATGCAATATGCACGATTACCATTAAATGTAATTGGTAGTTGGTACAGAAGTCATTAAACTACATCTTGAGCTTGAGTGAGACGGAAAAACTTTGTTTACCCACCTTCAATTGTTAGTGTAAAAAGTAATAATGGTGGAGCTCTTACCTTATTTAATAACTAGTATTAAATACACGCGTTGCGTGCGAAATCATATAAAATGAAAAGTAGAAAGGAAAATCGATAATTTGTTTAAGATGTAATTTTAAAAATGAAAAAGTTAGTTATAGAGAGAGATTATTCTATTTAATTAGGAATTAAAAAAAATAATAAATTGGATTTTTGGTGTCCCCCACCTCTTCACTTATAGAATAGAGATATTATTTTATTATCTCTATTAGTAGTGGGTGGATTACCCAGTGGGTAGATGTAGCCAAGCCCGAGTGAGACTGTGAGAGCATGCAAAAGGGCACATAATATCAAGGCAGTTAATGCAAAATATCATCGTTATAAAACATCATTTGTTTATAATAGAAGCATGTTCTAGGCTACTATCTATATCTACTAGCCTTATATGCACACAATGTGTGCAAAAATTATATCAAAGTAGTTTTGGTATTTTGAATCTGTTTTTTATGTTTTTTTTATTTATTGTGGTTGGGTGAGTGGGTAGTTATTTTTTGTGATGTAGTGGGATTGTGGGATGATTATAGGTGGTTTATTTATGCAATTGTTCTCATTAATTTTTTATTTTTTTTATGGTAAATTATTTTTTTCTGTAAATTATTAATTAAACAACAAAGGGTAATTTAGGCAATACATTAAGTTTGGTGTCCCACCCCTCTTCCTTACAGTATAGAGATACTAGTCTTATATGCACACAATGTGTGCAAAAATTATATCATAGTAGTTTTGGTATTTTGAATCAGTTTTTTTATGTTATCTATTTATTGAGGTTGGGTGAGTGGGTGAGTAGTTATTTTTTGTGATGTAGTGGGATTGTGGGATGATTATAGGTGGTTTATTTACGCAATTGTTCTCATTAATTTTTTATTTATTTTATATGATAAATTATTTTTTTCTGTAAATTATTAATTAAACAACAAAGGGTAGATTAGGCAATATATTAAGTTTGGTGTCCCACCCCTCCTCCCTTACAGTATAGAGATACTGGTATATATTAAAAAGTATGTATTTGAATAATGCAAAGTATATATTAAAAAGCGTAAGTAAGAGTTGTTATCCGCCATGTGTCATCATCTCTATTTGAATATCATTTTATCTAACAACATTCTCATATATTAAAAAAATATAAAGATTTGAACCCCCAACCTCATGTATGGAATGAATAGCTCCAACAACTACGCCACCATATTATTATTGATGCTTCTATCATCAATAATGATGATATATAAATGAAAACCAAGAGTTAAGTTGTCTACGCCACCATTTATTATTGATACTTCTATCAACACTCTACGTGACATTAGTTATTGGCTTATCGCTAACTAATAATCTGAGCATCGCCGGGGACTAATACTAGTTATATTTTATATCTAAGTGAGGCAGCACTGCACAATACATTAGATATTTACCCCCGAATATTAGTTTATAATAGTGTCAGGGTTTGATTCGTCTCATTTGATCTGAACTGTTCTGATCTGAATTTTTCTAATCTGATTTGAATTTTTTCTAATCTGATCTAATCTAATCTCATCTGAACTTATTATAGTTGTTCTTTGTATTTTCTCATCTAAATTGAACTTTTCTGATGTAATATGAAATTTTCATATCGAATCTGATCTGATATGATATTTTATGATCCGATCTTTTCTTAAACAAACACTAAAGTGCTTAAGTAAGTTGAAAAGAATAGAGACTAATTAAGCATATTAATATATGCATTAGTGCTAGAGTATAAAATCAATCTTGGGTCGTCAATCGTCAGCTTAGACTTTTAGTTGAGATGATTCATTTGACACAATATCAAGAGTTAGTGTGACCATAAGGTCACTATTTCAAATCTCATATACCCCTTCTTGTTACTTTCGAAGTGAAATATTTAGTGTCAGATGTGAGGCGTTTGTGCTGCATCCACTTTTCAAGCCCAAAGGATTATTGTGTTTAGGGCTTAGGGGCATGCTAGATAATAAGAGCAATTAATGAGCCATCAACCATTAGCTTAACATTTTGATTTTCAACTACAAGTTTAAACATTTTGATTGAATTAGGTCCGTGACAATTAGGAAAGTAAACTTGAGTCAAAGTTTAAGTACTTTGCTATTGTTGTAAATTCAAATTTCTAAGGTGGTACCTATGTTTACTTATTAATGCTGTAATATAAAAATGATTTCCTCTCAATTACACACAAACTGGTTTTACTTTATTCCTGTGAAAAAGGAAAGACATCAACTATAATATAAGGAGGGAGTGATAAACTATACATGATCATTATTATTACAACTTATTTAGTATTTGAGAGAAGGATTCCCTAAGTATTCTTCGTATTAACCAAAAAAAACCTGTTTAGTATGAAAATAAACAATTCCTTGTCCACGAGCATATTCAACCAAACAACAGACAAAAACACTAATTCAAAGAAGAAAAAGAAGCATAGAGTATGAGAGATGATACACATACACTCAGTGTATGTGGGCCACACATACACTGGGTGTATGTGTTACTACTAAAATCTATATTGTTACTAAAAAATTACAAACTTACAATTGTTTAAACTTATTTTGTTAATTAACGATATTTGAATTTACATAATACATTGTCGATTGAAATACAATATTTTAAAATGGATTGTATTACATGGATGAAAATATAACATTATTTTTCTACAAACAAATTAAATAATTGAAAACGACAGGAAAATTTAGTAGAAATCAATAGTAGTAAATGATGAAGATCAACAATATAAAGCTAATATATAATAAATCTGGAAAAAAATTACAATTCTTTTTTTTATTTTTAAACAAAGGATTCTTACAAATCTAAACAAAGAAATCTTCATAAAACAGATCTTTTAAACAAAGATAAAGCAAAAAATCATTAAAAATAAAATTTTCTGTCGAAATATTGTAAATTTTTAATTTTTTAGTAAAAATATGCATTTTATTAGTAACACATATACCAGTGTATGTGGGTTCCACATACACTGAGTGTATCTGTAGCCTTTGCGATAGAGTATGAGCTTAATTAAAGATCAAGAAACTTACAGTAATTAACATGTTGTTTGATTGCAAGATGAAGGGGTGCTTCCTTTGAGGCATTGACAATATAAGCCACCTCAGGATCTTTCTCCAACAAAAATCTAGCAAACTTGACATTATCATGAATAATTGCAACATGAACAGGAGTGTTACCCTCTGAGTTCTGCATCCTCAATGGCTTCTTACTAGTCTCATGCCTATGCAACCACACCTCTTCAAGGTAATTTACGAGTAAGCTCGCAATGCTCGAGTTTCCGACCTCGGCAGCTACATGAAGAGGAGTGTTTCCTTTGAAATTCCTCTCACAAATTAGCTCATCACTAATAGGGAAACTCAGAAGTTTTTCTAGGAAGTCTTGTTGCTCGTGTCGGATTGCAATGTGAATGATAGTATTGTTTTCTTCATGTGTTTTCTTACATAAGTATTCATTGTTTTGAGCTTTAGCTTGAAGGAACTCTATGTTACCTTTCATGGCAGCCACATAGAGCTCCTTCTCCATTTCTACTGCCTGATCTACACTTTCCATGGTACTAATATCTCAAAGTTTGACTTTTTTTTGTTTTGGTTTTGAGGCAAAGTACTACTATTATTGATTTGCAGAAGACATTTATAGAATCCAATCTTCATGGAGTATTTAATGCAAATGTTGGAATTTAAAAAGAAGACTCAAAGTCCACACTAAATATCTCTAAATTATTAGTACTAATAAACCATGTTTTCTCTGAAATATTTTAAGCTACACCATGTTACTAGTAGTTGTTTCATGGTAGAATGTTGACTAATTAGTAATATTACATATTGAGTAGGTATTATAGTAATAGTAGTAGTTTATGGTTAGCTGGCTAATAAGGTGATGGATCAGGTCAAAACCAAGCTTAAAATCATCTATTTGTCTTTATCTACACCTTTTCAGACTCGTAAAAACTTTAGCATAAAAGTATTTATAACAAATAGATTGAAAGAGATCGATAGTGATTACTCTATCCGTCAAAAACAATCTGCCCTAATTTTCAAGGTTTTTGAAATGCATATTAAAATTATTGACATCTTAAATATACATTGTGATGAATTCAACAAGACTGTTCCATGATATTTTTCCATTAATCCATAGGATACATAGGTCAAAGTTGAGGAACTTTTGACTCCAATAAATAAGACTATGGAGTACGGAGCAAGCAATTAGAGGGAAAGGGAGCAACTTGTGTTTGGCTATTTGTTCTAACTCTTCTAAGCATTCTAAGCATGGGCACATTATGTTATACGTGAAGACATATTTAGATGACGAAGAACACATCTATTGCAAACAGGAACATATAAACTTTCCAACAAAAAGCCCATATTACATGCACTATTTTGAAAAGCACGTTTACACGAAACATAATCCTCATTGTGCTCCATAGTGTACAAAATATGCTTAAGATCGATGGCATATAAATTAACATGAAACCACCATGTACAGCTAGATATTGACAGTGATATCAGTATTCAGGGGAGCCCAACCATGACATTTCACAGTGTAAAAACAAATAAAAGAAATGGAAATTCAAGGAAGTTGATTTGGTTGCTCAGCTGCAAAAAAATTATTTTTGATGCCAAAATTGACAGAAAATAGTAGATAGGAACCAACAAAAGACCAGCAATATTGCCAATATACAATCAAACAAAAAAACAAAAGATAGGAACCAAGAAGAGTTTTTCAAGACACCAAACAACGCTGAAAATTCGTATGATAATACAAAATTAATTAAAGAAGAAAGACTAACCTATAAAACCCAAAAAGCTCCTAAAAGTTTCCCTTGGATTTGCGAAGATTGAGGAACTGATACCTAACCAATTCCTAATGGTAGTATGTAATTTTTTATAACGAGTCCATCCTTTCATTTTTAACAAGGCAAAGTTAGATAAAAATAATACTTCTACCATTTTTTAATTAGTAAATTAAGTCTTTTATATTACGGTTGACAATGTATAACTTCAATTAATTATACCTTTAATTATAAATAAACAAAAATTTTAAGTATTTTGAAAATATAAAACAACACAAATCTAATAAGATTCCACTTGATTATATTTTTTCGTAAGTATAAATCACAAAAGATACTCCAAGTAAAGTATTGAAATAGTCGAAAGTCAGAGCATGTCAACTTAAAAAAGAGAGGAAGTACATCCTCATTAAATTTATAATTTTTAATTAAATGGAATGAGAACTTAACTTAATCTAGGAACAAAGAGGAAGATTTGATTTATCATAAACTAAGTTAACTAATGACTAATATACGACATTAATTGAGTAATATTTAGGCCTTATTTTTTTGGGCTGAATGGGGCTAATATGAAGTAGAATAAACTAAAACGAAGTAAAATCACAGCTTAAAAAAAAACAGGGTCTTACTCCAATGAGTTATGGACAACTATCTAAAATATTTCATTAATAAAAAAATCAAAATAATCAATTATCCTAAACGAAATCCTCTCTATTATTCTCAGATAATTTAGGAAACGGTGAGAGGAGTTGGTACCGAAAGACCATATTGCGGTTGGGACTTTGAGGCGGACCATGGCGTTGAAGGCTATTGGGTTGCTTATCATGTTGGCGAGTTCCATTATGGCTAGACGAGATATGTTTCTTGTTTGGGATGTTTCGTCTACCTCCATGTGTGGTGGTTGTGGTGGTGTTTATGGTTGTGGTGGTGGTGAGGAAGAGAGAGTAACAGAGAGAACTGAGAAGGGAAGAGGAAGGAGAAATGGAGAGAATTAAAGAAAAGGGTAAGGAGGTGTGGGCCTCACTTAACGTATTTTTCCTCGAAAACGTTAAGAGGTGGGGAGTTTAAAACTTTGGCGCAAGAAGGTGGTACTGTCTCCGTCCCTTATTAGTTGCAACAATTTGACTGACGCACTTGCCAATACACAATTTTGACCATTAGTATATCCAAGTATCGAATAGTAAAAAATATAAAAAATTGATATCTCAAATTTAAACATTAAGACAAATCCAAGAACATCTTATTTACTAACATTTGATTTTATATGTTAGTCAAAAATCATGATCAAAGTAAAACATATGAATAATCTAAAAGTAAAATTGTTACAACTAATATTAAAGAGGGAGAATAATTTATAAAATAAAATCTTTAAGGTGGTAATATCCAAAAAGATGTACGGTGATAAAGCACATGTTTTCCTAAAAATAATAAAATTGTGTCCTAGCAAAATAGCAATAGAAACAAATAATATTTTCTCCGTTTCGCAATACTCGCATGTTTCTTGTTTGCGCATCATCCAATGCAATACTTTGAACCTTAATATCTCTAACTATTGATAAGTAAAAATTATAAAAAGTCGATATTATCCAGGGATGGCAATTCAGTCCGCCTCCGATCCGAGTCCGACTCGATCCGAAGGAAAAAGTCCGACCCGAATCCGAAAACATAAAAGTCCGAATGAAATCCGATAGGAGTTGGACCTTAGGTAAGATCCGATCCGAATCCGACTAGAGTCCGATTATTACTTGTTACTTCGTCAACTAATAGGTTAAAAGAACATTTTAATAGAAATAATAGATTTATGTTATAAGAAATCAAGTAAAAGATTAAAAATTTTATATTAAAGATGTGTTTTGGTTATTTAATATGGTAATTTAATCCGAATCCGATTCGAGTCCGAAACAATCCGAAGGAGAAAGTCCGAGTCCGAATCCGAGAATATATAGTCCGAATCCTAATAGGAGCGTAAATTTCATAGTCCGATTGAAATGGAGCGGACTTGGAGTTTGGTAAGTCCGATCCGAGTCTGATCCATTGCCATTATTATCGTAGTATGCATTAAGACGGATCAAATAAGACCCCACTTGACTATGTTTTTTCCTATACACTTGGGAAAAATATAACATAATATTGATAGATAAATAGAGGTTACTATGATAATGTTGCGAGTATTGCGAAACGGAGGGAGTAGAATCTTGAAATTAGCATTGGGAAGAATAGAAGGACTTTGGGCATGTTTGGTTGCCATGGGAATTAAATTCCTATATGAATTTGAATTTGCTTTTCATGGGAAATTATTTCCCTTGTGAAATTCCTAGGAATTGCTCTAACTTGTTTGGTTGTCATGTGTGAGTTTGCATTTCATGGGAATTTTCATTGAGAGTAGGTAATTAAATTCCTACATTTTGTAGGAAATCCAAATTTCCATGAATTTCTACTTCCCACATTTTCACTTTTTCAATCCAACCAAACAACTACCTTGTTTGCAAATTCACATGAATTTTAATTTCCTCCATTTATTTTGAGCAACCAAACAAGCCCTTTGTGTTCACGACCAAAACCACCTAGCTGAGTTCAATTCTCAACCAAAACACAGCACAGCTGCACATAGTATGATTTAAAGATCGATTCTTTTTCAAAGATCCAAACCATACTTTTATCTGGGTGATGCTGAAAATGAGAAACGATAAAGCAATTGGATTTATCTTTTTCTTACTCTTTGTTATGCTCACGATTTCATCACTACTGTTAGTTTCTGCAGCTGAAGCTCTCAACCACCAAGATCAGGTTTTTAATTTCCCCCTTTTTTCAGCTCCATTTTGTAATTCTATAAGTTGTTTTAATCGATTTTTGGAAATTCAAAGACTAAATATTAGAAAGTAGTTGATTTAGCTAAATGGGTTAGTTTTAGTTTCTTGAGAAATTGAAGCAACATGCTCAATTATTTGATAATCACTGTCGTAGTTTCTGGAGTCGCCCACAAATGGCGGACCCAGGATTTTACTATCGGGGTGTCAATTATAGATTTTGAGATTGGTAAGTCCGGGTTGCAAAATTGAAATTTAAGAGGATACTTTAATAGAAAAGTAAATTATAATGTTAAATTGGAGTCTCGACTGTAACCCCTTGTCTCAAATTAGGTCATTTGATATTGGAGTGTCAATTATAGATGTTGAGATTGGTAAGTTGGGATTGCAAAATCGGAAATGAACATGATACTTTAATTTATATTGTGGTAGTCTAAGGATTAGAGAAGCATATTATAGTTTTAAATGGGGGGTCGACTGCAACCCCTTGTCTCAATTTTCGATTTAGGTTCTCCATTGCCCACAATGTTGCTACTGTTGGAGTGTTGGTAGCCTAATTTTAGCTACTATTGTTGGATTGTATTGTAATTGATCCATATTACATCTTAACCTAATAAACTTTTTCCAGTTAGTAAGAAATATGTGATTTCGATGTACTTATCTTATGAATTAGAGCCTCTATTTGGATATCTAATGATGCCAACATTATCATTCTGTCATCAGGGTTTGAACCAGAATGCAGAATCCAGGTAATACTTCTACTCTCGTACTTTCTCCACTCCATAATTCGTGCAATACTCGTACTTCTATAGTCAAACTGCATATTTTTTTGACTACGGATTCTCACCGTTATATTGGAAAAAGAATAGGCATGTGGTTTCTGATTAGATTTGTCTCTATCTGTAGTTCTTTTAATACTATTTTTTCATAATTTTTACTAATACATAATCAAAGATAATAATGGTCAAAGTAGTGATCGGTGATCGTGAAATGGCCAGTGTTGCCAGAATTATGGAGTGTAGGAAGTATCTCTTTATTCTTTATGAAGATCGTTTTATAATCTGTTTGTCTATTATGCATAGGTATCTACTATATGATTGTTATTTATGAAAGTTTAGTTTTCAAATCCTTTATTGTTGGAATTCCAGAGATTTAGGAAAAGAACATAAACACATCCATGAGGTACATTGCTCCAGGGAAAGAAGTAGGGCGGCTTGGGAAATCATCGAAAAGGTAGTGTTGAGATACATCATTGCTATTTGATGAACTTGTTGTGGACCTGGAAGTTCAGTTTAATGTATTCCAAAACTTATACATAACAGTACCTGATGCCCTTTGTGGAGCGGGAAAGATACAAAATTCCAAGGAGTTGTAGACTCCATCCAGACAATGATCTCTTCAGAGATCAGGAGGAGCACAAGATCAAAGTGGATGTGAATGAATGGCAGTGTGGTTATTGTAAGAAAAGCTTCTTATCAGAACAGTTCCTTGACCGGCATTTTGACGGAAGACATTACAATCTTCTTAATTTTGTAAGCGGAACTCTTTCCGAAATCCCTATTTATGTAGATTTACTAGTTGTTATGATTAATTACTATATATCAGCTCAACCAATTCAGTTGTCACATATGACTTGTCAAATTTGTAGTTACTTCCTTCAGTTGGGAATGATGCCCATTCAGGATATGGGTGAATAAAGGGATTTTGTGCTTGTTTTAGAATATTCTGGATTTATGATTGGTAGTTATGAGTAGACTTGGGTTGCATAAACTGGAAGGAGTCTCATTAGGTCAGTATCATTATCTGAAGGATATTATGCTACTTATGGAGGAATCACATACCCTTCAAGACATCCTAAAAAGATTATTTTCAGTTTTTATCATAGCCGTTATCCACATAAATGACTGGTTCCACATGTAAAAATCTGTTATTTTGTGACTCCTGCTGAACCCTCTGTTTCCCCAAAAGATCAGGTCATGGTTCATCTTAGATAGTGAAACTGAAACATGTTGGAGTTTGTTTATAAGTGTTGTGAGAAAAACTCTTAGTTGCTTCAAAAGAATGTGAAAGGTCAGTAATTCGATAAAGGAAGAGTCAAAGGTAAATAATGGGTTTATTAATATTATTATTCCTACTACCTATTGAGTTGGTTAATTGAGAAGTTTTTGTTTCCACTTCCTGTTAGTGTGCTATTTCCACCTTCCCACTACTGCCGTTCCACTTCCCCAAAAGTAGCCATGATCTATTTCCACTTCTTCTTCCCAGTCCCTATATATACCTTGGTTCTGGTACTGTTTTGGGACACAGGAAAATTCCTCCTACTCTATTTTACAATCTCTATTACTGGGCAATATTAAGAGCGTTCTCAAACTGTCTCTCTGTACTTCACCGGCGAGTCAGTGTCGTGTTAACCCTGGAGGTTGGTTTGCCACGAGTCCGTGTGTTCGTAGCGGGGCAATTTCAACTTTAGGGCAGTGATCATATCACGCCACGACAATTCTCAGATAAGTTCATTATTTTACCAGTCATAATTCCTACAAAACATACTTGTTTTCTATAGAATTACCTAACTGCGGTTCCAAATTGTTCTTTAGATTGTAATCTGGTTAACTATTCGCTATATTGGTATTCTGTTCTTTGTCACTTACAAAGAGAACTTATGTGTTACGTTCTACTGCAGACTGGAAGCAAGTGCTTGGCAGATTTATGTGGTGCATTGCATTGTGATCATATTCTGACTTCAAAATTACCTAGAACCAAGTGCAACCCTGCAGCAGCTGCAAAGAATCGCCACTTGTGTGAGGTTTACTTTTATGGTTATGTTTGAGCCTCATAATTTTCAGTAATCATGGAAGGAAGGAAGTGCATGCATTTTCCTTCAAAATCCTCTAGCATTAGGACTTTAGGAGTAGTTAATTTACTGCAACAGGAAGAAAACTTGATCCCTCCAATTCTCTTCCTTCCTTTTCCGGTTTCCATATCTAAACGGCGACCCCTCACTCTTACTTCCCTCCTTTTTCCCTTCAAAACCCCTTCATGCAGAAAATTTGTCAATAATTTTTTGTTGGTTGCCTTTGTTCTAACTTCTAATACCTGAAATGTCACATGCAGAGTCTAGCAGATAGTTGCTTTCCTGTTAGTCATGGACCATCTACGAGCCGTCTTCATGGTACTATTGTGATGCTCAAAGTTTCATTTGTTGTCTAGGTACATTATCTTCTCTTCCCCCCTCTTTATTATTTGAAAGGGGGGAGGGGAGGTACAAATAAGAGAGACTGAAGAATTTGATTTGCCCAACACACTGTTCTGGGTTTGTTCACTCTTGCAACTTCTTTTTCCTGGCAGAGTTATTTTTGCAACAATTCTGTTATGCTCACACATGCTCAGGAGGAAAAAGACCATTCTCAAAAGGAGGAAGGGTAAGGTCTTGTTCTTTCTCAGTTAGTTAATATCTCAAATGAATTACAGAATTCCCTTCTCAGGGATAATATCCGCTTACAACTAGGAAATTGAAGCTTCTGTGTGGTTTTATTAATTCCCCCCTCCCCGGTATTGCACGAAAAATTCAAAAGCATGTTTGTGGTTTTTAGAATTTTAATCGGACATGTTTCGAGGAAAATCTAGGTCAATTACTTGTAAACAAAGTTGAAAGCTGTTTGGGTTGCAAAAATCAGTGAAAGAACGAAGCTAATAGAGTTTTAGTTTCTCGCCAATTCTGAGAACTAGTGTGTAACGTGATAGGAAAAATAACTGATTCAGAGTCCAAAATAAATTTAGGGTTGGTTAACACGTACCATCATAAGGATTCGTCAGCATGATAAGATTTGGGTTGGCTAACACTAAACATCACAAGGGTTCGTCACCCTGATAAGGTTTGGGGTTGGCTTACATTAAACATCATAAGGATTCGTCTCTGTGAAATGTGCAATAAATGTATAAGGTGACTGAACAATCTTTTTGCTTTCATCTTTACAGAAGGAGACGAATGTGCTATATATTGCCGCCTCAATATTGACGTTAATGCTACTCCCCCTTTTCTATGTTTTGGTGTGTTTGCACCAGAGGTATTTGAGAAAATTATCCAAGAACGTCAATTTCTCTTCTGTATTGTCTTTAAACAGAATATTGATGATGTCTTCCTGCATTTCAGTGAAATACGAAAGGATACCCAGGAACTTAAACGAATCTCGAGATTGGGTCGCAAAGCAAAACCTATTTGATCATTGATAGATGTTAGAACCGCCTTACTATCTTCTTTCACATTCATAATCTACTTGGTTGGTAAAACTTACATAACCCATTTTGCTTTGTTCAATGTAGGAAAACTGCAAAAGCAAACTATTTCTATTCATTGAAGCTGGTACAACTTTAATTTCGTTGTTCCTCTTCCGTGGGAAAACTGAATTTGTTGGGTGGCTTATTATTTTTTTGAAAAGCATCGAGGGTCACCTAGAATTGCTGAAGATACACAGAAAGCTCACATTTTGAAGAATGAAGTGAAACAGATCAGGTTATTGCTCGGCATTGTCTGTATAACCAAGCAAGTCCCAACAATCACCTAGCTTCAAAGGTTCATGGATCATCAAATACAAACATTTTCTTTTTTTTTGCAGGCCGTTTCAGAATATTGTTTCAAGTTAGCAGTGACCAATGAGTTGTATTACTATGATTGGATGTAGACTGTAGATTGTGATTATAGTGGATAGTTCATTTAGTGAATTCAAGCAAATAAAATTGAAATTTGTTGCACATTTTGTCTTAAATGTAGCTTTCTATTGGTTTAACAGTTAACGCATTGAACAGCAGCTTAAATCATCTCAAAAAGGCCCTCATAAATCCTTGATAAGCTGTTAAGGTGGATCTTCAAGACTCCATTTATAAGAGATCACAACTAATATAGGATGAGAATTGATCCCGATACACTCTTAGGAAGATGGTTGCTGAACTTGAACCTCGTGTACAGAGCTGTCGGACATTGATTATTGATATGGTCGTCCACATGAAGAATTTGGCTTTGTGCACTGTGAGTAATATGCCCAACGATGTGTGTGGATCTCGAATTTTACATAATGGCATTTGGGTCTCGAATTTTACACAACATTATCTTGGAGTGGTACGTGAAAATCTCAAACCATTGAGGTCACTTAACTTGTGGAGCCAAGACCAAATACATAAACACGGATGACTTTTTCTAGAATGATAAAAAGAAATCTCTGCGAGTTGAATGGAATATAGGAGATCACAACTAATATAGGATGAGAATTGATCCCGATACACTCTGAAACGAAGAGGAAATGCCCTAACCACTATAAATTTCTTATTCTCAAAAGTTTCATTATCTTCATAGAACTCATATCATGGTTATGTATTGGTTCTTCGATACGAGTTTATTTAGTCCATGTTACCACTTTAGTAAATGAAAATACTACATACTTATCAGTTAAATTTACCATCAAAAATATTTATTAACTAAAAATGCTTACAGCATATACTTTATTCTACTCCTCTTTCTCTCTTTCCCCATCACATTATAGGCCTGATCTTTTCGGCCAAAAACAACCGAACTGAACCAAAAATGATTGAATTGAACTCATTTTTGAAATATTATAGTAAAAGTGTTATGAACTGAATTAAAAATAAGATGGAGAGAACATGTCATAGGTTGTTCAAAATAGGTGTATACCCCCTATTATGTTGCACTTCCACTATTGAAGTGAGAACTGAAAAGTATAAACTTAGTATTGCTCTTGCAGTATCGCAGCCAACAACTGTAAAATTGGAGTGGATAAAAGATACTCCTAACTAAATGATAGGCAACTATCAAAAATTCACAATATACAATTGATTAATACTTTCATGTCTGATCTACAGCTAAAGCATAGTGTACAACAAAACTTTCCTACAATTTTCCGCGTTACACAAGATATTTCACCATATAAGGTCCCTCGAGTTCATAACCCAGTTTCCTATAGTAATGTCGGGTTCCAACACCGGAAATAACAGCTACTTTTGTTGACCTATGCTCCCTCCGGGCAATATGCTCCGCCTCTTCCATAAGTAGTGTACCATAACCCTAAGGAGAAAAGTAGAGTATAAAACTAGTGCATTGATGTAGAAACAACAATGAAGTTAACATCTTCTTAGTAGATTACCTGGTGTTGCAGTTTATCTGCATCCCGGCCATGGACAGGGACCGCCGTGCCATAAACGTGAAGTTCACGAACGATGGAACACTTCCCCATGAGTTCCGGACAGGTGACGTTCCTCCCACATTTCCTTAGACGGAGGAGGCCTACAAGAATGTCCTGGTGGAAAATTTTCAAAGATACTACATTAAAGTAGGAAACAAACACTCAAAAGTAGTATACCAATGAGTACGTAATATGCAAGGACTCGAAAAGATTATTCCAAAGAATGGTTGTCATCGAAAACTCAAAGACGAATTGCAAGTATGTGTCATGAGGGAGAGATAAAGGGGGTGTTTGGCAATTGGCTGGTGGCTGGTGGCTTTATATGCTGGCTTGTTTGACCGGCTGTATGATTATTGGCTGTTAAAAAAAGTGTTTGGTAAAATTGGCTGTTATTGTTGGCTGTATAGTACAAAATGGAAGCAAAAGCCAAAAGCCAACCATAAAAGCTGGTAATAGCAGCTTTTGGCTGAAAAGCCGGCTTTTCAGCCACTGCAAAAGCCAGTTACCAAACACTTTTTTTGGCTGTTTGACCAAGAAATAAAAGCCAGAAGCCAATGAAAAAGCCAGCTAAAAGCCGTTTGCCAAACACCCCCAAAATAAAAGAGGGACTCATCACCCAGTCACGAGAGAGAGAAAGAGAGGGAGAGATACTGTGAGAGAGAGAGAGAGAGAGAGAGCCTATTAGTCAAACAAGGAGACACAATTTTTTTGAAACTCCTTGCACTGGGAAGTGTTGCACTTATTCTAGAATGGAAGAAAAATATAATAGAGGTCTTCAAAGTTGTCAGGACATCAAAGCATTCAAGAAACAGCTTTGCACACGAACATATTATGTTCACCAATCAAGATCCTATACCTGTCGTGTATCTTCATATGAGAGAAAGGTTTCCCAGCCTTCATTGGCAGTGTAATCACGACGGACGAGCTCCACTTCTTCTGGTCTAATCTTGTGGTGGATGTCCTGAACAGATCAAGACAATTTCAGAACAAAGATATTCTAACATCCGATCTTGAGTCAACAATTGCTAGCACTAAGCCCGCCAACGTACCTGAATCCCAGCTTCTCTTGTTCGCACATCACGGCATTTCAGTCCCAGATCATCCATTCGAGCTAAAGCTAATTCACGAAGATTGCCTTTCTCAACACCAGAAGTAACCAAAGGCATAGGTATATCACGCTGTACTCGGTAAACTCGCGTCCAAGGAGGTACCATAGACAAAATCCTAGCTACAATATCCACAAGTTGTTCAGGTGGGTAATTTCTATACCTGGAAAATATAAGAAGGTACGTCAAGAGTTTATTTGGCCCTAGCCCAAAAAAGAAACAAAATGGTACCAGATATGGTGGACAAGAAATGATTTTAACCCATGTCTTTCCTCATAGAAGTTATGGGTTTATTTTTCTAATACTTGATTCCACTCTCCATACAACTGCTCACTGCCTTTATCTCTACCTTCTCACAACCAAAGGCTGCTCGGGATTTGGATACACTGTCTCCAATGTATACACTACACATAAGGGTGGAAGATTGAAACAAAAAAGCACAGTAGACAAAATACCTGCCAGTTTTCCAGAGCTCGTAGAGCCCAGTTCCACGAATAACAAGAGTAGGATAAATTTTAAGGCCATCAGCTCTAAAGGCAGGACTTTCAAAGAACTCCTTGAAACTTTCCATATCCCTTTCAACTCCAACATTTGGAAGATCAGGCATCATATGAGCAACAACCTATTACAGAAACACATAGACAAGCAGAACATCAAACACACTGCTCAATAGCTTAGGCCAACTGTAATCTTTAATAGACAGAATACAGAAACTTCCAGCACAATATTATCATCTCAGTCTCACGGGACAAGAAACCGCCACAACTCATAACTACGAACACATGCACCAATTACACAAGGAAGCATACATGACCCTATTTTAATGTAAGAGATATTTAAGTTTTGCTTAATATCAATATGAAATAAGAAAGTTCCACTTCATCATCATTTTAAGTCAAGGTTCATCACAATATTGCTTGTACAACGAAAACCAATGTCATGCATCAGTGTATACAAATTCCCAGTACTGTAGATGCACGACCATATAATGTACCTTGAATCCAGCATCCTTTGCCAAGGAGAAGCAATCAGCTACGGCAGCTACAGTATGACCTCTATTTGTGTCCCGTGCAACATCCTCATATGTGCTTTGAACTCCTATCTCCAATCGCGTACACCCATATAGAAGCATCTGCCGCAAATGAGGGCCAAGACAGTAATCTGGCCTCCTGAAATTTATTCGAGACACGTAGACATTTTTAAAATGCATATAAACAGGTGCACACAACAATGAACATACAGTGTCCTTTGAAAATCAATAGAAAATGACTGATGTCCTAGCACATCGGAAACGTTAGAGGTAAACGGAATAGCTAAGCAAACAATATGTAAGGAGAACCAAATAAGAAAGGGAGTCATATCACATGAGCTAAGCAAACATGAAGCAAAAATTCTAATGAGTTAATTGAAATGAGTGCTTACGTCTCGATAGTCATTCCAATACACTTCACTGCACTGTGTTCAGAGTAGGCCACAGCTTCTTCTACATTTGCAGATGTGTGTCCCGATAAGGCATCGTGCAGGTTCCTTATAAAGTAATCACGATACTCTGCTGGAAGTGACATAAAGGTACCACCCATCAAAATGAACTCAACCTTATCAGCACTGTGACCCAAGCGCTTAAGCTGATCGATCCTGCTTCTGGCCTGGACATAAGGGTTATATCTGACACCAGAGAAAATCAATAGAATTGTTACTCAGTGATGCAATACTGAAGTACGATGTAAAATTTAATCTGTTGCCTAATATCATTTTGATCTGATAAGTAATTTCCTCATCAAAGATACTCTTTGTAACCCTTTTAGCCTCCTTAGTTTGCAACTGACTTTTTAATTTCTTTTTGGTTATGTAGTTTTATATTTTGAACGTAGTTACAATTTATTTCAACATTTTCCTTGTACCATGTCCAAAGCTAGGACGGTGTCACCGTACCCAAATAATTTGGAAATGACATACTGGACACTCTGATCAGTATCAAATACTCGTACCCGTGTTTATGTAACATCGATGAGACCTCTACAAACTACATTAGACTATAATCACCAATCGCTTTTACCATCAATTAAACGGTGATTCTGAATGATAATAGTTATAAAAAAAAAACATTAAACATGGGATTTTCCTTACCATCGTCAATAAACACCAACAAAAAAGCCGTTAGAACATAGACACATTATTATCCATCTCTCATGCCTCAACCCTCAAACTCTTGTCCTTAGTAAGAGTAAAGATAGGTACCTTGTCTATTTCCAAAAGCGCATTCATTTACCATCAATTCTATTCACTTCTATAACCACTTACCAATCCCAAGAACATCTCCTACAACCTCAAAAGTATTTTACAATCTTGATTGACAATCCAGTAATAAGAGGCAGCAAGAGTGCTAACTGTTGAAATATGCCTTGCGGCTTGAATTATCGGTTGCTAGGATTAACCAAGTGGTGGGGGCTAGGAGGCAACACCCCCGAGTTCTTTTTGGTGTATACGGTTAGTAAACTGTTTATGTTGTCGGATCGGTTTTAGGCTCATTCGGTTTAGGTTAACTGCAAGGGTATTATATAAACCTTTATTAACTTTTGCTACTTCCGCTCTCATACTAAAACACTTCTCCCTCACCCTGGTGGACGTATCTAACACATTGTTAATGAGTCACGTTATATTTGTCTGTTACTTTTCTCTAATTCTATCTTCTTATTTGCTTCTGTCATAACACTAGCACAGCATCTGGACCAAGTTGAGTAAAAAATCTTAATTTACCTCACATCATTTGTAAAGAAACAAAATTCAAGAAGCGGGAAACACAAAATCATTAAACGTTTCTCAGAAAATTATTACAATAATGTGTAAAAGTACAACACAAAAGGGCCTGAAATGCCTAACACCAAGGAAAAATGCCCGACTAATATCAGTGTTGGGCAAATCATAAGTTCTCAACACCAAGAATTTCGAAGTCAATTTTTTCTTATCAGAGCTAAAATAACTCGTCATAACGACCTCAGTTCCTAGTCCTCAAGAGAACATAAATCAAAATCCTAACTTCCAAGTAAGGGTCTCTAATCAAGTAGTATTTCTCTCATTCCACAAAAACAACTATGCCTACTGGTAATCCAACATCACTCTTAATCCACTTGAATGCCAAATACATCAAGAGTAGCTCAAATCTCATACACGTCACTCGTTCTGAGTAAGCAGTACAGCACAAAAACAAGAGACGCACTGGTATTGGGTTGGGGGGATCAAAACAGAATACTACATCCAAATTCCAAACAAATGAAATTATTCCCACGATCTCACAACCATATCTTATGAAAATCCTGGAAATCACATGAACCACTTCGGGAGCTCAAACAATCAAAAACCACAAACTAACAAAGATCATCATCATCAACAGCAACAACAAACATCAATTTTTCTACTGACATCCAAAATGCTAAAAGTATCCAATCAATCAAACAAACAAACAAAATCATCAATCCAAATCATCAAATGAAAACCCAAAAAAAACAGTATAAAAATCGAAACTTGAATCCCAACATTACCTTGCAAGAATAGCACGCATACTCATGGGTAGGTTCATACCCGGTACATCTCTAACTACATAGAGCTACGTATTCCTAAGACACAACCTCATTTTTTAATTCTATCTTTCCTTGGGGTCTCACTAACATTAAGGAAATTACTGAAATTGTTTCTTCAGAGTACCTTGCAAATCGCGTAAATTCGCAAGCTATCTTATGAAAATCCCAAAATCAACTGAAACTAATTGAAGGGAGCTCAAACAATCAAAAACCACATACTAACAAAGATCATCATCATCAACAACAACCATCATAATTGGTGAAATTGTTTCTACAGAGTACCTTGCATATTGCACAAACTCAGCAACCTATCTTATCAAAATCCCAATATCAACTGAAACTAATTGAACCCCGCTTCGGGAGCTCCAACAATCAAAAACCACAAACTAACAAATATCATCATCATCAACAACAACAACAACAACAACTAAGCCTTATTCCCATTCCCAAAGTGATTTTGGGGTCGGCTAACATGAATCGTCAACTGAAACCGTTGTCAAAGGAGATGGCATCGACAAGAGTATAACGTACAAAAATGCCAACAGTATCTAACCAATCAAACAAACAATCAATCCCAAATCATCAAATCAAAACCAAAAAAAACAGTCCAAAAATCGAAACTTGAACACGAACAATTAGATCATTACCTAGCACGAATAGCACGCATACTGGTAGGTTCATACCCAGTATAACTCTGAGTACTATACTCAAAATCCGAATCCGGCCCACCAGGACAATAAACACAAATATTCCCAGTAGTAGCAATATGAGGACACCTATGTGGTTTCGACATAACAGCAACAACCGCAATTCCAGAAGCAGTTCTAACAGGCTTAGCCCTAAGTTTAGGTAATAACGCCTCGCGGTCCGAATCAGGGACCGCGGCGATCATCTCTACAAGCTTAGGAGCTCGAGATAAACCGTATTTCCGACATGCGGAAGATTTTATGAAATTAAGGTCTACAGTTTCGCCTTTTCTTGAGAGTTCTACCATTTGTGAGACGATTTCGGCGATTGCTTTGACACGGGATTCTTCTTCGGTTAGTCCGTGGGAGATTACGCCGCCGCGGCCTGGGCGAGGGAGTTTTCGAGGTTGTGAGGAGGGAGGGAGTGTTGTTGTCGCCATTGGAGAGGTGGGAGTGGAGCTCAGAGGAGGGAGAGAATGGAAGGGTTTTACGAGGTTGAAGACGATGTGCGAAAAACTTTTCGAGTTTGTTTAAGAGCCAAGTGTTGTTAGAGTTCTCTTCAGCAAAAATAAGTTCAGTTCAGTAAATTTAAGTTCAGTTCAGTAAAAATAAATTCAGTTCAGTAAAAATTAGTAGAGCAAAGAAGAAAAAACAACATGAATTAGTAAAAATAAGTTCAGTTCAGCAAAAATAAGTTCAGTTCAGTTCAGTAAAAATTAAGTTCAGTTCAGTAAAAATAAATTCAGTTCAGTAAAAATAAATTCAGTTCAGCAAAAATAAGTTCAGTTCAGTAAAAATAAGTTGAACTGAACAGGGCGTAAGTTATCTTTTCGCTTTTTTAATAAGTATTTGGGATCTGGGCTAAATAAGGCTAAAATATTGTCCTATTTTCTTGAGTTAGTATTCAGGTACACAGAGACAATCTCATTGGTGAGTTTCGACCTGATGTAACATGATATGGAAGAGGTATCTATACATAAAAGGACGAATGTTTCATTTTTCTAGGCATCCTATAATGAATACCTATAGTTAGATAGACAATCAAGAGCTGCCACGTGACTTGTACTAATTGGCTAACTAACCTCAGCCAATCAACGATAACCATTCTCTTGAAATGTGGGCTTACGACTTACCTAATCACCATGGGAGCTGGTTTTTACGAAAGAGTATTAAAAAGGATTGTAGGTGCTTTGCTACTAGAGGCAAGGGCACGTGACACGCGTTAGTCGTTCATTGCCCTGTGGCTATGTTAAAATGATGACTTGTGCGTAGCTCTCTCCACTGATTTGGTTATATTCTTTGTCCTTGCGGAGTCATTAAGCGCAAGATGTGGAGTTAGAAGAGGCTAAATAAGGAGTTTATTTTTGATGCTACAACATTATGAGATATTAAGTTTTTTTTCGTTATAGTTAGGAAAATATAAATACTATATAATTATGGATTATGTTTGATAACAATGTATTGAAACTATTAAAGTCTGTTTCAATACAAGTTGAGATCGTATTAAGTTTAGATCGGATCAAGTTAAACCCTAGCCAGTTGAAAATTAAGATCAAGATACATTAAAATTGATTTTTAACGAATTATACCGAGTCAAATCTAACACGGATCATATTTGAGTTCAGTTCAAGTCCGTCACGATACTAATGAGGTTGGATGCTTAGATCGTGTGTTGGGGATACATGGCTTGGCCCAAAAGTCATGCTATTATTGTATAACTCGAGTCATAAAAAACACTAGCTTTACACTACATTACCAAATCTCCTTCCTCAAGCAAACACCCCAAAAACACGAACAAAAACACCATTTTTACTCGCACAAAGCAGCCATGGAAGCTCAAGAAGGTTCACAAAACGAACACTTATTACTAGCAAACAAGATCTTCCTTCTCACTCACCCTGACGTTCAAGACATTGAGAAAGTCCGACTCAAAGATGAAGTTTTATCTTCCATCAAATCTGACTGTAAGTTCGATTCAATCAAACCCTAATTCTTCACTTTTTTCTACACTCAAATTTGAGAATGGCGTTATTTATGTGTGTAATTGTTTCTATTTCTTTTCAGTTATGGCGTCGCTTTATGAAACCCTAGCTGCTAATGGAGTTCTCGAGTTGGATCAGTCGGTTCTTGATTCGATGCGGCAAAGTATTGAGGATGAGCTCAAGAAACTCGATGAGAAGTGAGTTTTTTTTGTGAATTTGTTGTTAATGTTGTCAATTTTGATTGATTTTGTTATATTTGTTTACTTTATTTGCTGAAATTGAAATTGGAATGATGAAATGAAACCCTCCGGAATGACTGGTATTTGAATCTAGTATACCGAATCTGAGTTTGTTGTTCCAACTATTACCAAACTAATACCGATTCTGTTTAGTACTTCAGGTGCTTCTGTTGCGAATAGTGTAGACTTTTAAGCTAGCCAGTAGTTAACTTAGTCATGATTGTTGTCTTACATAGTTACATCTTCTCGAAATCACGGGTTTACTTGTGTATGTAGGCTTTGAAGTGCAAGAGTGTTTTTTTTACTGATTGAATTTGATGGTTGTTTTGGGATCGAGAAAGGGAATATAAAGGCTGTATTGTCAAAATGAGTTGGGTGATAGTGGTATCGGGATTATTTTGTGGTGGTAGACCGGTCATGTTTGCTTAAGAGACTGAAGGGTACCAAATGTGAGAGCCAATTGGGTGCTAAGGTTTTCACTGTATAGATTGATCAGCCTGCTCTTTTGTGCATGACGATTACTAAATATTGGAAAAGTTCTCAAGTCTCACCTATATTACTCCAACAAGTCTGATTTCCTTGTGTACCCCCTTCTCTAAAATTGGAATTTTTTCTACAAAATGGCCGAGTTTGACACCCGGACACGTTGTAAGGAAGTGTGAGTGACATAGGTTCTCACTTCTACTTTCAGTTGGTAATGTCATAAGTTGCCTTATGCTGTTAGTGAGCAAATCTGGTTGGTTCACTTGGTTGTTCTTGGATGTCCAGTTCTCCATCCACATATTAAGGGTGTGCAATAATGAGCTATGCATGACATTTTCCTTTTGCTATCACTATTTCCTATCCATCTAGTTTTTTAATAAAAACAAAACCGATGGCCCACCAAAATCACTATCCTAAAATTATGTGCAAAGATAAGTATCTCGTTGATTATGGGATGGAGGGAGTGTTACCTTAAAGCAAAAAATCAACTCATTAAAAACATTGATCATTTTGACTGTTTGGACTTTTAACATTAGAGGCACTTAGGCTGCTGATTTTTTTTACTTGGGCAGCTTGCTACATCGTGCCTGTCAATCACTAATTAGAAGATCTTTAGCACCAGTATTAGTGGGTGATTTTGCAAATTGCCCTTTTAGCCAGATACCTCTGCTTGCTGTACCTATGTTACTGGGACTCGGCAACAATCAACAAACTTGTATCTACAAGACGCGACCAAGATAAAGTTCAGCGTTTCATAATTCTTAGTTTGCTCCGGAATGCAGAACTTGGAATTCGCTTCATAGAGTTTTGATTTTAGGAAGGAGGCACTTTACGCCTGGTGAATTGTGAACCAATTGGATCAAACCAATTCCAAATTTGCACCCTATCCCAATAAATTATGTGACAGTGATAGAGTTACAGAAGTGTCAGATCCACTACACGGTTCCCTACCTGTAGCACAGATCTGTGAGTCTGGGAAAGGAAGGGGGATAGAGAAGTTGCCCAAGTATGGCATAGTTTTGTGGCCAATCTCATTGCCCATTTGTGCCAGTCTTCTTTAATTTTATATATATATATATTACAAGCTACTCACTTCTGTTTCAAGAAGAAAAAAAGGAAATAAGGAGGGAGAAGGATAAAGAAGATATATGGGTTTCCACTTCTGTCTCTCCTCTTCAGCTGGTCAATTTACCTAGCCCCACTTTCCCTTTCTTCTTATCTCCAGTCAGTTTGATTAGGTGACTACCCCACGTGCTATCAAGTGCTTTGTTTTGATGTATTGATTGTGGTTCCAACACTAAAAGTATTATTCTCTATAGATGATTACCATGAGAAGTACGATTTAATGATTTTTTGAGATATTATTTTTTAATAATTGCGGCCTTAATTTTTAAATAATAAGAAATGCTTATATAATTATTACGGGTTTAATTAACTAATAGATGTTCATGTGTCCTGTGACCCTGTCCGAATTCTAGACAAAGTCCTTATGTTGTAGAATTTTGGGCATGACAAGTCGGACGCGCAAACAAGTACCCATAGCCGAGTCCAGCTAAAATAGCTCCTCTCTTATAGAAGGGATGGACATGGTGAGCCATGCTTGTGTTGAATCTGTTATAAATTGTTGTTAGATGTGGATTGTCAGAGTCCAAAATTTGTAAATGTGCTTGAGGCAGTCGAAGAGCGTTTTGCGACGTTGTCTTGGGGTCTTGGATTTGTGTTCGGTGTTGCTTCTAAGGTTGTGTTAGATTGCCCCTTAGAGATTTGACGGGGAGGGGGAGCAAACACCTTTATCAGTGAGAATGACCTGTGAGATTCATGTTTTAAGTATGTGTGTTTGAAATGTGATGGATATTGTTTTCCTGTCAATGTTACCTTAAGAATCACAGTTGAAGATGCTACACAATAAGATGGATTTGTAAAAAAATTAAAGTTTTAGATTGGTATTTTTTCTGTGATAGATGTAGTAGTATTTTGTAAAGAAAGGGTGTATTTTTTTATTAACTGATAGTACTGTTGCACTATGGAGCAGATGGGAGATGAGGGTGAATTCTCTAGTTTCTATGCCTGCATTGGTAGTTAAGTTTAATTACCTGTAGTTTCGTTGTGATTGATTTTCTTATAAATTGTGTTACTTCATTTCGCCCCCTCCCTCCATTCAGACCTTCTTTTTTTTAATTTTATTTTAGTGTTTTGGACGAACAGCTATGATCCAGTGATGTATGACACTTGTATTGTCGTTCCAATTCCTGAGAATGTGGCTTTATCATATTTGGTAAAGCTTCAGAGGACGAAATGAAGAGACATCTGAGGATCCAATGCCTTCCAAGTTTTTCGCAGTTAACTGCATGAGTTCAATACAGTTCTTTATGTTTATTTGAGTACCATTGATTACTCTTAGACCCCAGGATATCATCTCTTTTTTCTATTACAAAAGTGATTTTGATGGAGCAACTGCATTGTCTTCAGAATCTAGCATGATTTTTTTTACTCATACTAGTTACTATATTGTGTTTAAGGTTTTTTTTTTTTGGTATGTGAATGATAACTAGTTGTTAATTTATTTCTAATAACATCGTGTTTTTGTAAGTTGGATAAGTGCCAAAAGCATGATTTTTGTTGAGCAGGTTTTTTTAAGTGTGATAAGTACCAAGTACTAAAAGCTCTCTCAGCGCAGATGCTGAGTGTTAATCATTCCTGCCCCCCCTCCCATTCATAGCCTATGTCACCTGTACATCTCGGGAATGGTAGCTTAATTTTGAAAAGCGCGCCTAAAGCGCCTAGGTGTGGAGGTCCCGAAGCAAATGGCTTTTTACTTTAAGAGCGGAGCAACCTACCACAAGTGCGGGTTCGCGTGCCTGCAGCTGAGTCCCACGAGTTGTAAGGTGTGACGCCCTAGACCTCTAGTTAAGACGTGTTAGAGTGGATCTGAGTTGAATTTGTAAAAAGTTTCTTCAAAATAAAGGTACCCAGGCTTAAGAACCTAGTTCGAGCAAAACCCTCAATGTATTTGCTTCAATTTGAAACCTGAATTTGACTTCTCAATTTTGAAAAAACCCTAATTTGCAAGAGGAAAGCAATTGGCAGTGATGCTTCGTCGGCCATGATAGAGAAGCTGGGTGTCTGCGATTGTTTCTGGCACCACAATTTTTGGTGGACAGAACCGGCTAGTTGTTTCAGATCAGTTATCTCTTCCTCTCTTTTTGATTTCTACATCTCAATCTCTTTCTGTTTCCTTTATCTTCTTTTTTCTCTATATCGTCTCATCTAGATCTGGTCTAATTTTATTTTTCCCCTTTTGTATTTCTCTTCGATCTTGGCTATGGCCTTTTCTTTGTATTAGGGGTAGCTCCTACAGAAAGTGTCTGACCTCTGGTTCTTTTTCTTCCTTCCTTGTTTTTTGTCCCACCCTGCAATGGCGTACATGTGACACCATATTTGCCCCCTTTTTATTTCATAGAACCTTTTATATATAAGTATTATCTATTTTACTTTTTATGTGGGCTCGTTTACTCAAAATTCAAAACCACAAAAGTACAAGGTGAAGAAATAACTAGATAAAAGGTGCACCTTGCGCCTCACACTTTTATAGCTAAGGTGGTAAGTAAATTTGGGTAGAGGCACAGGATAGAAACATTATGAATATATCTTATCGGATGCACTGCAAATTATGTCATGTGACATGTACTTGTTTTACTCTGTCCGTATTATGGTGGTAGGACTTCACAATATCTTATCATTTTGGTGTTATATCTGGTGACAATCTTGCTGAATTTTGTAATGAATCAGGAAAAAGCAATAGTAACTCTAAGACTCTGATGGTGTGATTATGATGCAGGCCATGTCTCATCATGTTCGTAATATGTGATAGATCTGGCAGTATCTGATATGCTATTTTCTTTTTATTGAGAGGGGATAGAGTTTGTGAGGATTTTTTTTTATATCTACAGGACTGGTTTTATAACTTTTTTAGAATTGTTCTCTCATTGCACTGTTATGCTTCATGAATCTTTTACTCTGAAGTACATTGATAGGTAGTGTATCCACTATATGACCTTTTTTGGTGTTTCCGTAGGATAGCTGATGCTGAAGAAAACTTAGGTGAAAGTGAAGTTCGAGAAGCTCACTTGGCAAAATCTTTATTCTACATACGAATTGGTGATAAGGTTAGGATCTCTTCTCTTCAGCAGATCATTGCTATTGATTTTTTGAGGGCCAACTATTATGCAATTGTTTTTTTCATCCTCGTCTCATTTTAAAATCTAGGATAAAGCATTGGAGCAGCTCAAAGTAACAGAGACTAAAACTGTTGCAGTTGGGCAGAAAATGGATCTGGTGTTCTATACTCTTCAAGTTGGTTTGTTTGACATGGACTTTGATCTAATTTCCAAAAGCATAGATAAAGCCAAAAAGTAAGTTATTGCATGGAAGGATCGCTCTCTCAACAGTCTGTTTTTGATGTTTTGACTCTTGATCAGTATTTATCTAGTTCTTATGTCATGCTTTCCTTTAATTGATTCCAGCTTGTTTGAAGAGGGAGGTGATTGGGAAAGAAAGAATCGTTTGAAGGTGTATGAGGGATTATATTGCATGGCTACCCGGAATTTCAAGAAGGCTACTAGCTTATTTTTGGACTCCATCTCAACTTTTACAACCTATGAGCTGTTTCCTTATGACACATTTATATTCTACACTGTCCTTACCAGTATTATATCTCTTGACAGAGTTTCTTTGAAACAAAAGGTATTTTGGTGGTAGCTTCCATTTATCTCTCTGGAAAGAGTCTTCTTAAGTCTTAGCTTATTATTGTATTGACACAGTCACGTATAAATTCTCATGGACATGTGGCAGGTAGTGGATGCTCCCGAGATATTGACGGTTATTGGAAAGATTCCTTTTTTGTCCGAGTTCCTGAATTCTCTCTATGATTGTCAGTACAAGTCATTTTTCTCAGCGTTTGGTGAGTAAGAGTTATTATTCTTTCTTCCAGACATTGTGTCTCGTTTATTGCATTTGTCCTTTTGTATTCTGCTTCTTTTCATTATCTTGGCGAGATTGTTCAGCATTTTTTGGAGTTTGGACTCTACCATGGTTTATTTTGCTTAGCATGAGTATCCTTGATACTTCTTCCCACCCATGAAAGTTATTCACGTTGTATCTTCCCTCCTGTTCTTGCCCTTGGGAAGTAATATTTTAGTTGCTGCTGCGAATTAGTGAAACATATTGCTCACCAACCCTTTATGACATGCAGCTGGCCTGACAGAACAGATAAAGTTTGATCGCTATTTACATCGACACTTCCGTTATTACATGAGAGAGGTCCGGACGGTTGTTTACTCTCAATTTCTGGAATCTTACAAGAGTGTTACCATTGAGGCAATGGCGAAGGCTTTTGGTGTAACAGTCGAGTTCATTGACCTGTGAGTTTCTTTTATTCATACCCTTTTGTTGGAAAAATAGTCCATCTTGAGGCTACTTCTTGAGAAATAGTATGTTTTTTGTGGGCTTTCAAAACTCTCCACAAGTGTTGAAGTAGTTTCAAATTGTATTATTCGGAAAATGTTTTAGGAAGATTTTGAAGGTTTTACTTGGAAGTTTTTATCATGGAGAAGGAGTCAAGAGGCTCTCTCTCGTGTTAATAAGACATGGAACGAGGCCTTGTTGATTCCTTTGCCCATCCTTTTATGCTGAAAGAATTTAATTGCCCCCCTAACCTTTTTGTTCGGGCGCTTGTAGGTCCCCTTTGTTTTAGATGTTACGTACTCCTTATGTCTTAAATTGTCTCAATGCTTCATGATTTCACAAGAATGCCTTTATAATAGTCGTCTCACTCCCGTCTCTCTCCTTAACTATTTAAGTCGGGGTGTTTTTGTACTCCAATGAGGATCTGTTCTTTCAGTACTGTCTATTATGTCTAGGCATCCAAAATATATACCCCCATTTGAGTAAGAATTCCTGATGGAGGGAGTATTTTGCCGTTTTTAATTCTATTATGTGTAAGTCATTGAAACAACCTTAGCAAGTTGCAATTGATAATTTTCATTATTGCCAGGGAGTTATCTCGCTTCATTGCTGCTGGAAAGCTGCACTGCAAAATTGACAAGGTTGCTGGTGTTCTCGAGACCAATCGTCCTGATGCTAAGAATGCCCTTTACCAAGCAACAATCAAACAAGGAGACTTCTTGCTCAATAGAATCCAGAAGCTGTCTCGTGTGATCGATCTTTGAAGTTAGTTGATATTCATGAATCGTGCAGAGTATTACTTGAACTGGGTGAGGGTCGATGTGGATCTTGAACTGGGTTGGATAGAACGCTTGAAGGAAATTGTTGAGCTACAAATGCTGTCAATCTTTGCTGTACTATCTTGCTCGGTGTTCAAGCAGATGGTTGCTTATCGACCATGGTTTTTTTTATTTCAATTAGTTGTGTTCCGATTCTCTTAATTTGAAAACTGTTGGCCTTATCTGAATCAAACTGAACTTACTGAACCAGATTGACACTTAAGCTGCTTTTTACAAGGAGTGTTTGTGGAAAGCCAAGCTCTTAGAATAGATCATCTGGTCCTATCAGACGGTAATATTTACTTACAAAAAGTTGTAGAAGTTACTCAGTACAAAGTAAATGGACAAAAGTCAGTGTATGAAAATCAGTACAAACAAATTACAACAACGAAAAAAATACCAAAGTTGATAAGAAAAAAGGTTAAAAGTTAAAATAGTACTACTTTGACCAAATATGTGACTCAAAGAGTTAAGACTAGCTTTTATGAGAAAATGAGTATATATAATGACATTTTCGAATTTTCTTTTCCACCTAGAAGTAGTTGTAACTTGTGAGAATATGTATTATTGCCATTTATAACATGTGTGCATGAATATTTTGATAATTATGTAAAGTGGGTGTCTGGTTGACATTGAAAATTAAAAATCATATGATATGAGACTTCTAAGAAAAACACAAAATGGGTGAGTTGTTTGTGTGATAAAAAAATAGTGAAATGGGAACTTCCAATTCCTATAAAATGTAGTAAGTTGCTTATCTAATCCCCTTGATAAGTTGACATTATTTTGAAATTTCCATGAATCTAATAAAGTAATTTAGCACTTTGATTCCCAATAAGTTGAAATTCATGGGAACTTCTCCCCTAAAGAAAAAATAAAATTCGCAGGAAATTTCACTTCCTTATTTTACCGAGACGACCACCAATACAAATAAGGTGACTTAAATAATAAGAAGCATACTTATTTAACCTAACTTAAATAATCAGCATTGTTTGACAACTATATGAAATAAAAAATTTTCAAATAAGATGACTTAAATTGAAATGTTTAAAATACAACCTTTTCAAATAAGGTGAGTTAAAATTTTCACTTTTGAACTTTGATGTCAAATTTCAGTTACGTTTCTCAATTAATTTTACCAAACAACTCACACTTTCAGGTATTTTATTATTTTCACCATCTATCAGTTTCAGTTGGCACCTTCCAATTTCAAGTAACTTATCGGATTCAGTTTTATCTTAGCTAGTATTGACAAATAGAGTCTTATTCTCACATATTATCTTTTCTTTAGTTCAATTTCATTTTCCAGTTCAGTTCAGTGTACGTTGCTGTTGCGAAAGCAACTGCCAGCCGCAATGATTAGTCTATTGCCTATTGCCTTCCAGGAATTTCTAAGAGCATAGTTAGTAGAGACCAAAATTTTGGTCTACGATCCCATATTAAATTATTTATTTCCTTTTCTCCCTCGTCGACACTAAATCTAAAGCCAAACAACACCAACCGAGGATGCACTACAAGAAAAATACTTTTGGATAATCAGAAACAATAAAGTATTTAACCAACCTTTTTTTTTTGCTCTTTCTATTGTATTGTTACAAAAAGAATTTGCGGAGAAAAGAGATATTTTAGTACTATTTTGTAGAATTCCTAAAATATGATTGTATTATAAAGCGGGTTATCTTTATTCTATTAAATAGACAATTTAAACTCGTGCAGATATCTATATATCATATATAAAATACTCGATTGTCTGTGTAATTTTGTTCTGGTTCCGAGGTTTACATATACTCATAATGTTGTTATAATTGAAATTGAGAAAAAGAAAAGTGGAAATCAATATTTTTCGATTTTTTTTATTGAAAAGATGCAATACTGATTAGTTATCATTTGGATTTTCTTATGTCATTAGGCAAACATAATTTGAAATAAAAATCTAAGAATTGTTCATGAAATCAAAGTCAAGTTAATAGTTGATGGTTCCTATTTATCATTTTTGTCATGAATTTTGACTGAAAGTCCATATTTTTTGGTATGGATCGAATCAAAACAAAAGGAGAAGGTGTAGTACCCCTATATTTGGTATATTTTTTATATATAATTTTATATATATAAAGGAAAAAAAAGACACATTAAAATGATTATCTACATTAAAATATATTTTTGTATGTAAAGGTTTATATGCTCTTAACTTCATATTATAAGGTAGCAAGTACTACCCCCGTAACGAATTAATGGAAATCCATACCCCTGTTTTGTTACCGCTCAAGAACCAGCGGTAACAGTTACGTTACCGAAGCTTTGCAGTTCTTCTCAATTGCAGTCTTCTTTCTCTTCAATGCATGTGTTCAACAAGTAAGATAGCTAAAGATAGCAAGATCCATGGTGTATTTAACAAAAAAATCTTAATGATAAATATTGTGATTGAATCTTACACTACCCATGAGTGGTTTAAATTATTCTCATATGTAAATCCTAATTTTCTCTTAGTTAAATCTCAGATTTGATTATGTTAATACATTGTAATTTACTTATATTCAACCTATGTTTATTTAAAAGCTTGACTACTTTGAGTAAAAATCCGATTTGGTTTTAGTTGAGACATTTGAACAAGTTTTCAAATGTCAATTATATGAGCCAAATATCTTTTGATAAATAATATATATATATTCTGTTTTGCTAAAGGTATTAGTTTGAGAGTATTCGATTAGCAATCGATTTCGGATTAGAGTCTTTGAGTGCAAATTTGGGTCATATGTTTTATTTGTTCTTAACTAAATACTCAAAGAGGAACTAATTTCCTTTTTTATTTACTCTTGACGTATAAAAACATTTAGGAGGAAAGGAGCAAGTCGAAGACTAAGGGGCTTTCAACTCACTTTTCATTTTCTTAAGGTAACCCCATACACACCTTTTTCACTAAGGACTTGGTTGCATTTGTGTAATATGAAAAACACTTGTTTAAAAATTGGAAGTTCGTAGTTTTTTAGGTGTAAAGGCGTATATGAGCAATGATTATAAGAAAACATAAGTGCGTATATCATAATATCTCCTACAATTAATAAACGATTTCATGAACTATGTGGATGTGAGATGTATATACATTATGCAACTTTGAATATCTCTTGTATTTCGATCATCTTGTGAAAGGTATATGTGAATTGGTCCCTACTAAGAGTAAGTTCTTTTCATGCTATAAAGTATAAAAAAAACAAAAACAAAGAGGAAGATAAGAAAGTACTTTTGGATTGTGAACCAAATGTAAGTATATGACTTGAGTGTATAAGGGAAGTGAGAAATGGATTATGTGAATGTATGTATATGTTTGTATATGGATGCGTGATTGTAACTTTATCCTTGAATTGGAACTTTATATGAAGCATGTAAATTGTGATGACGGAAATGAGTAAACTATGGTTTTGTGTGGTTCTTGGTTGATTTTCTTCGCCGGATATGGGAAGATATAATAATGAGGATTATTAGCCGTATGTGGCAAGAACTCGAACCGTCCTCGCTCTAGTGTGGCAGGCTAGGATTTCGGGTCACCAAAGAATGCTAGAGTTGAGGGGTGTGCACACTTAGGTTATTGGCCATTAAGATGTTGTTTATAGACCGGCCGAGACTCCCGGGTCTGTCGTTGTTGTGGGTCGGCCGGGACTACCGAATCCACTGTGTTCTTTTTATATGCGTTGGATTTCGACTGGATGTGTGAATGTGCGTTATAAGATTGAATATGCTTTATATGATGGTTATGCTATAGAATGTAATTAATATCTAACTCTGATGTTGTTTTTCTGTGTTGCTTGATCTTTCCTTTGGATCGAACTTGTGATGACCCATTATTATGGCGAGCAGGTCACCGATCTTGCGGTAAATGATGTATTTTGGGGATGCGTTGGAGTGATTATAAATGGATGAACTATTTTGATATAGTTATTATCCTAGTAATTGCTTTGTGCTTGATGTAGGGTTTTAATTCACTTTTGATTGTAAATATAAGTTTAAAAGTTTAAACTGTTGTAAAGTTAAATAAGTAGTTACCACTAAGTTATCTTGGTACTAAAGATATTGGTTTAGGTATGGAATAGCTTTGACACGTTAAGTGGAGGATAGCCTTGCAGTTACTCCTTGTAAGTGTGGCGGTAACGCCCTGTGACGTGGAGTCAGGTTTTGTTATATATATATATATGTTATTTAATAGCTACGGGTTTAGCAATTTAAATATACCGGAATAGAATGTCCTATTTTCTAGGTGACCATTCTTAACCCTTCATATATATATATAGGGGAGAATTAGGTTATAGGAAAACTGGGGCGTTACAAAGGGAGAATTTTTTTATTTAGAAAACATTGCTTGGAAGACATGGCTGGTGTCGTCTAGGGTTAGGGTTAGGTCTAGTTTCTGATTTTGAGATTTGAAAGGGGAATTTTTCCAGAAACGAGAATCCCCTTAATCCCCCTTTCTCCTGTTTTAGATGGGAAAAGGCTCGATGGGAAAAGGTAAGCTTCGGCGTCACATGAAGGCCTTGCTGAATAAAGGCGGGATCAAATATTGTAAGATATGCCTGAGTCATTATGAGCCCGATGGACGTGCTGAGCATTTGCAGGTTAGTTGTTATTTCTCATGAATTGAAAATAACTTTGTAGTTAAAATGCCTTCTGAAAAAGGTTAGTTGTTAGTACTCATGAATTGAAAACAACTTTATAGTTCAAATGTTTTCTAAAAATAAAGTACCGCGCCTGGCGAGTGGAGGCCTTGTGATGATGATGGATGATGGTTGGTAGATTTATGATGCAAACTAATTTGCTTAGGAGAAAAAGTAGAAACAGAGAATGAAGTTCTGGGAGCGTTGAAAGATCGGGTCATATTGAGCAATGTAGAATTTTTAATCAAATCGAGTTTATGTTGATTAAATTTGGATTTGATTTCGACTTGACTTAGTGAAATTTCGGGCAAGAATCGGTTTGAGTTAATCGGGTTATAATATAATACCCCGTATTTTAAATGACTTTTATTATTATTATTATTATTATAGTATTTTATCATATTATAAAAGTTGATTTTATATAATTAACTTTATAATATAATTTAGTTTATGAGGAAATGATTTTATTAAAGTCATATTATATATATAAATATAATATGGAATTAGTTTTGGGCTTTTAAAAAATTTAAAAGGGATTTAGTGTTTGATGACAAGTTTTAAAAAGGTTTTTGGGCTCAAGTGGCTCGTAGTCATTTTATGCGGGAAAAAGGATTTGAATAGGGTTTCCATGAAGCCCATCAGGGTTTTATATGGATGCCTATAAAGATATAGAAAACATTATTGTCGTCATCTTTTCCAGGATCCTAAGTTAATTCTCTCTGTTCTCCAACTTTTTCTAGGGTTTATAATTTTCTTGATTCATTAATTTATTATTGTTCATGGAAATCTCGATATGAGGGAAAAATCCACGAGGGTTCGACTCGATGGGCGTGCTAACGCCGCACTTAACTCATTGGAATTAAATGCAAAACTAAAAGATTAAGACATGCTAAATTCAAATTTATTAATCCTTACAACCAAAATAAATTGTTCGTTAAACATTACTAATTACTAAAGTGTTTAGAGTTTCAGCGGAGGCTAAAATTATAAGCTAAGTGGATGACAACTCTAATGATCTCTTTTTGTTTCCCCAGTCGATCACCCACCTGTGCAAATACATTGAAAAACAACAAGAGAGACAAGCTCCCAAAAATCAGAAAAATTGGGTAATTCCAACTCCATCCCTTATATTACTTAAGTTGAAAATACCTTGTAAAATAATAGGTTAATAAAGTTGAAAGCATATAGCACCTATACATATATAAATACAATTAATAATCACATAAGTGCATCTCTATACTATGAGGGAAGATGGGAGGTGGACACCAAAATTAAGAAGAAAAATAAAAAAAATAAATCAAGAAAGTTGTCAAGTAATTAAGTTTTATTTTCAAACTTAGTCATAAGATTTTTAAGCAAAAAATGTTTAAAACTTCAAATTAAAATATCTAAAATCTACAAAGTGAAAATAATTTTAAATAATATCAATGGTTGTATTTTCTTGAGATCTATAAATAGATATCCATTTTGCTATATTTTTATATACTTTTGATTTTTTTTTTATTTTAAATACATGAGTAATTGATTGTTCATGAGTGAAGGTGCATTTGAACAAATTGATCATCAAACATGATAAAGTATTTTAGGATGAGTTAGAGAGAGGTGATGTATTTTTTTTACTCATGAGTGGTGATGCTAATGAGTAAGGACATTTTCCATTTTATCTTTTGTAAGTTTTTTTTGTCCTTTTTAGCGTTTAGTTTTTAAATCACTATTGTAATCTACTATCTAATATTTATTACTCTTTTTTATGCATTTAAATTGTTTCACTATTTAAACTCTTTTGAGATTACAATTACACCCTCTAAAAAAACAAAATAACTAAAATTTAACTTTTATTTTTAAAAGTATGAAAAATATGTATACACCTCACTAGAGAAAATGTAGCTTATTCCAATTCCTTACCTATTAATCTTTCAAATGAGGCACGCTTTGAAGAAGTTTTAACTTATATTTCGAAATCTTGATTTTGAAGAGCATTTAATTTAGTTGCTTTATTTATTGTGAAGGATTGGTTTTGGAGTATTTATTTTTGAAGAATTATGATTTTTATTATTATTTGAAGATTTGAAGTATATTTGAAGTATTTGATGATTTGAAGAATATTTGAAGTTTTGATGAATATTTAAATTTGAAGAACTTTATTGGTTTAATTGTTTTACTTTGAGTTGAGTAGTCTAAGGGATTATTTTATCCCAAGGATACTGAACATGCACTCCGAGAGGTGAGGGGGCACTGAGCAGGGTGCTACCCTACATTGGAGGAACTTAGGATATGTTGTCGTCCGAGAGGTCGGGAGGTACTGCGCGTATTATCCTGCATCGGGAGTTTGGCCATTCTTAGACACAGACGGTAAGGAACGTAACCCATAGGCCGTTCTGGAGGTTGTGATCTAACATACTCTTAGGAAGTGGGCTGCGGGTCTCTAGCGTTCATCTCACTCATCTAATTTATTTAATTGTTACTTTCTTTATTTCACTTACTATTTGAAGTCTCTTTCCTTTGACGATCTATTTATGGAATTATTTATACTTTCCCTTTCTTGATGTTTATTAATGTTGTTCTTGTCTTACTATTTCCTACTTCGCATGTTAAATGTTTTCTTTATGCTTTGTATGATTATTGTGTATGCCTGACTTTATTCTTCGTACTTTAAATTGTTAATTGAATCCTGATTGCACTGGGAGAGCTGTTAGTTACTCCCCACTGATTGTGGATTTTTGTTGTATATCTTTGCAAATGTGGAAGTTTAGGATCGTTACTGTCTGGACTGGGGCTGTGAGACATGGTTCTGTGAGGAAGGACATGGTTCTAGTAGTCGTAGATGAGCACTATGATAGGAAGATTAAGACCACCTTTCTAGTGGGTCTTAAGTAGTTTTGTCATGGATGTTCCTATCTTTTGGATTTCGTTTTAGTTTGGTTTATGATTTGATGTTTTATTTGGGATTTTAGTATGTTTTGTGGAATGAGGGTATGGGACCTCATTTCCTTATTTATTTTGAGATTATATTTTGACTTGAGATTCTTATTCTATTTCGTTGTTTTAGAATAACATATCCGTCCCAGTGGTATTTCCGCTGCCACTGACATTTTATTTAATAGTTTATTTTATTTTATCTTTATTTTATTTACTGTTAAAGGACGGGATGTTACAAAACAGGGGAGGGTGCTTGTCAGGCAGAGGAAACAGGGGAGGGTACCTTTCAGCCTTCAGGCCACGCCTAGTGGCAGCGGTGCTCGTCTAGCTGTGAATGACCAACGTCAGCTAATGGGCGGCATGGCAGCCGCGATGTTGATGTGTCGGAGGGCAGCAGCACGGGGAGAAGAAGAGATAGAGCAGCGACGAAATTAGGGGGTTAATGGGAGCTATTCTCGGGTGGTTCTGGCAGTGGGGGCGGTTGTGGTTGTCGGGTGAGGGCAGCCATGGGCTAGGATGGGTGGGGAAGGGGTTGGGCAAGGGGAAAGCTTGGTGGTCGACATGGTTGGGGCTTTGGGGGAAGGTTTAAGTTTTGTTTAACACCTCTTCATTTTCAAATCATTTTTATGACTAAAATTTTAGTTTGTAAATTAAAAAAACATTTTTTAAATAAAAAAATCATTTTAATGCAATAAGGTTATAGAATGTATAAAATATAAAGTAAAGGGTTACCAAATAGAAGAAGAAAAAATATTGGCTACCACATATAATTTTAGAGAGTTGAGGGTTACCACGTAGAATTTTCCAATAATAATTTACCCATTGGCATTGAGTATGTTAAAGTTTAGACATAAGTCGATTTTAATTATCAAATGTTATTTATATAAAGAGGTAAATATGACGTGATATAATATATATGATATAGTAATCGAGGAAGAGAGTATGAAACCCTAATTGTTAATATGAAAAGGGATAAATAGCACACCATTTCCAATCAAAATTAAGTGTATTACTTGACTTGTGAATATATGTAATAAAAGTCTGCAAACTCTTATATAATAGAGGAATATGTGTATATATTTTTTACAAAAATACATATAAAATATTAACATTGAGATATGGCGCTAAGATTAACCAAGCATGAGCTTTTCCGAAGTTTTCGGTGTATGCAGCTTAGTAAACCAATCATGTTCTGGGTTCGTTCGGTCTACGTTTATCAGAAAGGGTAATATATAAATCCTATATTAACCTTTAGTGAACTACGTTAAATCTTTGTGTTTTACTTCTCCAAATCTTTGACATAGAAATTAATGAAAAATATTATGATATATCTTATTTTCATATTCACATAATCACATGAAATTTAATAATCTTAATCTTTTTCAATACTTGCTCTTTTTAAATACTTATTATCCACCAAATAGGTTATCCAGTAATGGTTACCCTCTACATAACAATATGATAAGTATGTCAAAATGGACCTTATTTTATAGTATATTTCGATCTGAGTCCAAAGATATAAAATTTTTAAATTTTTTGAGTTGTATAACTAAAGTTGTGCTTAATTTATGAATTATAATGTTTTTTGTAGACTCAAATTTTATCTTTTATTTATGCAAAAGTCTAATTATCTTTCTAAAACTCAAATTTTATCTTTTACTATTATCCAAAAGTCTAATTATCTTTTTAAAACTCAAACTTTATCTTTTATTTATCAAAAAGTCTAATTATCTTTCTAATACTCAAACTTTATCTTTTACTATTATCCAAAAGTCTAATTATCTTTTTAAAACTCAAACTTTCTATTTTATTTATCCAAAAATCTAATTATTTTTTTACATTATAATATTAAAAATATTTTCATATTTTGCGACAAACTCAAACTTTATAGTTTACTATCATCCAAAAGTCTAATTATCTTTTTAAAACTCAAAATTTATCTTTTATTTATCCAAAAGTCTAATTATCTTTCTAATACTCAAACTTTATCTTTTACAATTATCCAAAAGTCTAATTATCTTTTTAAAACTCAAACTTTATCTTTTATTTATCCAAAAGTCTAATTATCTTTTTACATTCTAATATTAAAATATTTTCATATTTTGTGACATGGCAATCCTATGTGGCTCGCCGAATGCTTCCGAAAAAAGCTTCTTTTAAATATATATATATATATATATATATTGATATTGATTGATATATTGATTGATATTGATGATTGATTGATTTCCTGGAAAAGCAAAGTAGTAATAAATAAAGGAAATAATTAAATTACTTTCGTATACAATACGCATATAAGAAAACAGTAAAAAACCGACAACAACGAATAGGGAAAAAAAGGGAATAAAGTTTGAAACGAGAATTTTAACCAAAAAAAAAAACGTAAGGTTTTAACTCCCTTCCAAATGCAAATTCCAATGTGAAAAGAAACAAACCTTCACCAGTTCCCCATCCATCCTTCAGAAATCAGAAATCAAAACCCTGGCTTAGTAGCTCCTGAGTCCTCAGCTTTGGTCTCCTGCTGCCGCTAATACCGCCTCAGGTAAGTTTGGTTTGGGTTTATGAATGTGTAACGCAATGCAATTTCTGCACATACAGATAATCTGCTTGTAAAATTGAGCAAATATTCCTAACTGCAACTATATAATATAGTTTTCGTAAATAATACTCCCTCCGTTCCCTTTTGATGTTTCTATATTCCCGGAAAACCAATGTAAATTGATGTGGATGAGAATAGTATTAGTTTCCGTCAATAATATCATATTTGAGCCCTTAACATTAGTTCGGTTAATATCATTAGTACTAGCCTTATATGCACACATTGTGTGCAAAAATTGTATAGTAGTTTTGGTATTTTGAATCATTTTTTTTTATGTTATTTATTTATTAAGGTTGAGTGAGTGGGTGAGTGGTGAGTGGGTAGTTATTTTTTGTGATGTAGTGGGATTGTGGGATGATTATAAGTGGTTTATTTATGCAATTTTTCTCATTAATTTTTTATGATAAATTTTTTTCTTCTGTAAATTATTAATTAAACAACAAAGGGTAAATTAGGCAATACATTAAGTTTGGTGTTCCTCCCCTCTTCCCTTACAGTATAGAGATTATGAAAAATTCGGTGTGCCATTGTGAATATGAAGGCATGTCTGTAGGAATTTCCCTTAATTTTTCAAGATCACTTGATTCATATACTCACTTCTTATGTTTATTACAATTGTTGCCTTTTGCAGGTTACTTGATTATTATTACATGATGGGTGATTGGTGTATGTTGCCTGATGAAATCCTTGGTGAAATTGCGTTGAGACTAGATTCTATTGAAGACTTTATCTATTTCTCCACGGTATGTCGTTCTTGGCTTCATGCCCATGCAATGGTTAAAGAGTTGTGGACCATGAGAATGCCATGGTTGTTGCTAGTAGAGACTACTAAAGATAACCCTAATCATTATAGGAAACTATTTTGTCCTTCAAGTAAAAGATGTTACCAAATTAAGCTCCCTGAAACTTTTGGGGCGAGATGTTGGGGCTCCTCTTGTGGCTGGGTGGTGACGTTTGATCTTAATTTAGAGTTTCATTTAGTTAACCCACTTACTAGAGCCCGAATTACTCTACCACCTCAACCAACCATGCGTCAGCGTCACTATGATTCAATCGAAGAAAACGACCGCCATTGGATGAGACAAGTGTATGTGGATAAGGCACTTGTTTTCATTGATGGTGGAAGTGATAGTGATGATTGTTTCGTTATAGCTATACATGGTGTTTTAGATGGGTCGTACTTAGCTTATGCAAGGCCCGGGGACCAAGCTTGGACACCATTAGTAACTACTGAGATAAATAAAGTAGATAGGAGGGTAAGCTGTCGTCCACATGATATTGTGCAATGGGGTTCACAAATGCTATTCTTGTTTTATAATGGAACACTTGGATATTGCGATGTGAGTGCACTTAGAAATTCACAGCCCGCGATAATTATGGAATATTTACCGGCTCCATTGAAGATTTTGGATGAACTTAGGGAAGGGCTTTATAGAATATATTTGGTGGAATCATTTGGTGACCTTCTTATCCTTCTTCGGTACAAGGAGCAAGTTGTAGATCCAGATGATCCCGATTATGATATTTTATATCGAACATTAGGATTTGAGGTGTATAAGCTTAATTTTGGTGCCAAAACATGGGAAGAAGTCGATGACTTGGGTGATGTAGCTATATTTGTGGGCAACAACTCTTCTATGTCTGTCCATGCATCAGGTATTAATAATTGTAAACGCAATTGTATCTATTTTACCGACGACGAATGGCAAATGTGGCATTCACCCACACTTTTTGGGGGTCATGATATTGGACGTTTTAATATGGAGGGCTCGGTTATTGACAAAGTTTATGAAGGAGATGATGTACATTCCAGTTTTTGTCCTCCTTTATGGTTCATGCCAAAAATATACTTCGAATGTCGAATCAAGATCAGCTAGGACGGAAATAAAGCATTGGGTCGAACTGTGTAATAGCTATGAATAGTCATCAATTCCCGGGAAAGAGGGTTTCACATAACGTAAGTCATCGTTTTGGTTTTCAAGTTTGTGGTTTCTTTCTATTACTAGAGTCCTAATCTACCCTAGGCTCAAGGTGTATTTAAATTATGCAAGTTTTAAAAACAAATTCATATGGATTTATCTATTTTGTTACATTGTTTCTATTTGATTTGCTTTCTATTGTAAATGAAGGTTTACTATTAATCACTAGACATTCTACTACAGATTCTTTGAGGAATGCATATTATTGTTAATATTCCCTTTGCTAATTTTAATGAAATGGCCCTAAGTTATCCGAGTTTAAAAATCTTATACATGGACAAAGACAACGTACATTTGCTAGTGAATGTAAATGTTGTAGCAGCATTTTTGCCTGACCAAGATGGTCTCACCCCCTTTACTGAGAGTCCTTCAAGCTGGCAACCTATTGACAGCTACAATTTTATGCTACATTTCCCTAGAAGCAGCAAAAAGTCTTGATGCTAAAGGTCGGACATTTTTGCACCTGCTTTTTTTTTATCCATCAGACAAGTATCTCTATCACTTCCTTCGTAATGGGGATTTAAGAGATACATTCAGGTTATTAGAGGACACAGATGGAAACAGCCGCTGCACTTGAACTCCGTGAATGTTATAGCAACTCTTTTGACAATAACATTCACAGTTCCTGGTGGATTCATCCAAGAAATCGGAACTCCAGTGCTGATCGGATGGGCAGCATTTCAGGTTTTATGATCACAGATGTGTTGCCAATGTGCCTATCAATGATGGTTTTATTATGTCTCCTCTGGATCATGGCTACAAACGATCAGCGAGACTCTGATGATACAGGAATTTACGTATCATTGATGCTAGCACTGCAGCATTCTTTGCAACTCTATTAACTTTCATGACAGGCATGTATGCAACAATCTTCCCCGTCAGACCTTGGATTGCTATCGTCACTTTGGTTTTATGCTCTTTGTTGATGCTGCTTGTCCACAAAGTTATCATCTTCAGGTTACTTATTCCAGCTCGAGATGCTACCGTTATTTTTTTCAGGAAATTTCGGCATGCAGTTAGCTACTCGACCTGTTAAAATTATTGGAACATGCTCTTGCAATCTTCTCTGTTTTTTGTTTCTGATGTCTAGGTCTAGCAGCAAATCAGATGGTTAGATTTGGCATGTTTTTGAGTCGATTTGGGTAAAATTCAGCAGAGTAAAAGACATGCTGCCTTACATTGATATCCATCTCTGAGGTGTAGCTTATTTCAAGAATGTCCTTACTGGTAAAATTATTGGGAATTTCTATAGTCTAATTGCTAAGAGGCTCAAATCTGTATTTCATTTTCTCCCTCTCTCTTTATCCTTCTCTTTCCTCTTAAAGTTATGTTGGGTATGTGTAATCTAACACGGTTAGGGGTTTGTGTACGTGCTACGGATCTCGAGCAAGTAAACATACACGGAGGAAAAAGAAGCGAAGACAAGAAGGGCGAAAAATCTGCTTCTGCCAAGTTAGCCGGGCAACTGCCTGGACGGGTTTATGTTCCAGCGTTTTTCTTTATAAAAATTACATATCTAGTGACTTGTGACATTTTTACCATTTGAAATTCCTCTATAAAGAATTGCAATCACAACAATTACTCAGTCTTCCCTAATCCAACAGAAACTTTTAGGTGCTATTTTGGTTTTATAAGAGGTTAGTCTTTCTTCTTTAATTAGTTTTGTACTACTATCATAGTATTTTTTTTGTTTGATTGTATATTGGCAATATTGCTGGTCTTTTGTTGGGGTCCTATCTACTGTTATCTTTCAATCTTGGCGTCAAAAATTATTTTTTTGCAGTTGAGCAATCAAATCAGCTTGCTTGAATTTCCCTTTCTTTTATTTGTTTTTACACTGGCAAATGTCATGGTTAGGCTCCCCTGATATCACTGTCAATATCTAGCTGTAGATGGTGGTGTAGTGTTAATTTATATGCAATCTTAAGCGTATTTTGTACACCATGGAGCACAATGAGAATTATGCTTCGTCTAAACGGTTTTGTACACTAGAGCTCAATGAGGATTATGCTTTGTGTAAATTTGTTTTTCAAAACAGCGCATGTAACTTCCACAATGCCCACTATGTGCTTTTCTTGGAAATTTCAATGCATAATATGTTCCTTTTTACCCTAGATGTGTTCTTCGTTGTCTAAATATGTACTTCACGGAGCATAATGCGCCCATGCTTATAATGCTTGGAAGAGCTAGAACAAATAGCCAAACACAAGTAATAGATTGGATTTCTATAAATTGTCTTCTGCAAATCAATAATAGTAGTACTTTGCCTCAAAAGCAAAACAAAAAAAAGTCAAACTTGGAGATATTAGAACCATGGATAAGTGTAGATCAGGCAGTAGAAATCGAGAAGGAGCTCTATGTTGCTGCCATGAAAGGTAACATAGAATTCCTTCATTCTGAAGCTCAAAACAATGAATACTTATGTAAGAAAACACATGAAAAAAACAATATCATTCACATTGCAATCCGAGATGAGCAACATGACTTCATAGAAGCATTGCTGAGTTTCCCCATTAGTGATGAGCTAACATGTGAGAGGAATTTTAAAGGAAACACTCCTCTTCATGTTGCTGCCGAGGTCGGAAAATCGAGAATTGCGAGCTTACTCGTAAATTACTTTGATAATAGTCACGAGGCTAGTGAGAAGCCATGGGGGATGCAGAACTCAAAGGGAAATACTCCTGTTCATGTTGCACTTATTCATGATAATGTCAAGATTGCCAGACTTTTGTTGGAGAAGGATCCTTACTTGGTTTATATTGTCAATGCCTCAAAGGAAGCACCTCCTCATCTTGCTATCAAACACCATGTTAATTACTGTAAGTTGCTAAATTTTAAGCTCATATGCTTTTTCTAATTTGATCTAATGTTTGTTTGTTGTTTAATTAGTGTTGGAAAAGGATCCTTATTTGGGTTTTATAGGAGGTTAGTCTTTCTTCTTTAATTAGTGTTGTATTAACTATTACCATAAGAATTTTCAGCTTTGTTTGGTGTCCTGAAAAACTCTTGTTGGGTCCTATACTCCTGAGTCCTGTCTATTGTTTTTTTTGTTATATTGTATATTGGCAATATTGTTGGTCTTTTGTTGGGTTCTATCTACTGTTTTCTTTCAATTTTGTTGTCAAAAACTATTTTATTGCAGTTGAGCAATCAAATCAGCTTGCTTGAATTTCCATCTCTTTTATTTGTTTTCACTGTCAAATGTCATGGTTGAGCTCCCTTGATATTACTGTCAAAATTTAGTTCTAGATGATGGTGCAAATGTGCAATGTTAATTTATATGAAATCTAAAGCGAATTTTGTACACCATCGAGCACAATGACCCAATGAGGATTATGCTTGGTGTAAACGTGCTTTTCAAAACAGTACATGTAGCTTAGCTTTCAAAATACCCTATGTGCTTTTGTCGGAAATTTCAATGCATTAGTTCCTGTTTATGCTAGGTGTGTTCTTTGTTCTCTAAATACATACTTCATGGAGCATAATGCTCCCATGCTTAGAATGCTTACAAGAGTTAGAACAAATGGCCAAACACAAGTACACCCTTTCCCTCTTAAATGTTTGCCCCATAGTCTTGTTTATCGGAGTCAAAGTTCCAACTTTGACCTATAAATCCCTATTGATTAATAAAAAAGTATGATGGGATCTTGTCAGATTCATCACACTGTATATTAAAGATATCAATGGTTTTCATATGCATTTCGGAGACCTTGAAAATAAGGGCAAACAATTAGGAACGGATGGAGTAATCACTATCCCTTTCAATCTATTTGTCACATACTTTTTGCTCAAGTTTCTAAGAGTGTGAAAAGGTGTAGAGAAAGACAAGAAATGATGTTGAGTTTGTGTTTGACCTGATCCATCAACCTTATTAGCTAGCTAATCATAAATTAGTACTATTACTCTAATACCTACTCAATGTATAATATTACTAATTAGTCAACATCCTGCCAGAAAAAAACTACTAGTAACATGGTGTAACTTATAATATTACAGAGAAAACATGGTTTAGTACTAATAATTGAGAAATATATATTGTGGACTTTCAGTCTTCTTTTTTTATTCCGACATTTGCGTCATTGGATTCTATTAAATTGTCTTCTGCAAAATCAGTAGTAGTACTTTGCCTCAAAACCAAAACAAAAAAAAAGTCAAATTTTGAGGTATTAGAACCATGGAAAGTGTAGATCAGGAAGTAGAAATGGAGAAGAAGCTCTATGATGCTGCCATGAAGGGTAACATAGAGTTCCTTCAAGCTGAAGCTCAAAACAATGAATACTTATGTACGAAAATCCTTGAAAAAAACAATATCATTCACATTGCAATCCGGCACGAGCAACATGACTTCATAAAAGCAATTCTGAGTTTCCCAATTAGTGATGAGCTAATTTGTGAGAGGAACTCCAAAGGAAACACTCCTCTTCATGTTGCTGCCGAGGTCGGAAACTCAAATATTGTGAGCTTACTAATTAATTACCTTGAAGAGGTGTGGTTACATAGTCATGAGGGTAGTGAGAAGCCATGGAGGATGCAGAACTCAAAGGGAAACACTCCTGTTCATGTTGCAATTATTCATGATAATGTCCAAATTGCCAGACTTTTGTTGGAGAAGGATCCTGGCATGGCTTATATTATCAACCACTCAAAGGAAGCACCCCTTCATCTTGCTATCAAACACCATCTTAATTATTGTAAGTTACTTGTTCTTAATCTCATATGCTTTTCTAATTTGATTTAATGTTTGTTTGTTGTTTGGTTGAATATGCACGACCAGAAAATTGTTTATTTCATCATTTTATTACAGTCTATTCTGTCTTCCTTTAAATCGATTAGATAGTGATGTACAAACATACAACATATATATTCTGACTACCTCTAGAGAGTAATAGGAACATACTAATGAACATGATTATATTGTAGTCTTTTCATTAGAGTGTCAATTAGTAAACATCGGTAGTGGTGGTGGTAGCAACATAACTTGTAATACTTCCTCTGTATTTTTTTTTGTTCTTTACACTTAGGAATCTTGTGGTCAAATTAGACCATTGTCAGGTTGATACTCAACCATATGAAGTCCAGTAAGGTAAAGATGGGATTGTGAACATGGATGGTGGTCCTCATATATAAAGAAGCCATGGAGGAATAAGCTAAGTCGGGAAGTTTGTTAGGGAAAAAGTCTATATATAGAGTACAATAGAGGGGAAAGGTATAATGAATATTGTGGAAGGAAATCAGTAACTTGGGAGAGTTTCATTCCCCTTGAAAGATTGGCATGGCTGTAATTGGTGATTAGCCACCTTGATTAGCATTAGTCATATCTTGCTTGTTCTTCCTTTGCTGCTGCTTCTTCGCCCAATAACTTAATGAGTCCTTTTATCTCCTCTGTTTTGGTGACCAAGCTAATTCTTAGTAGTTAATGTTGCTTTCCTGCCATAAAAGGATGAAATTTTCTAACTTCTGACGTATACATGTTAATCTCTAGCTGAGAGCAAATTGATGATGGCCAGGATCACAGAACCCATCACCGAGGGAGGAGTCGATTTAGCGATAAATTGTGTACTCGGAGAAGATATGTCAAGTATGATAAATTATCTGATAGAGAAAGGGAGTTGCGTAACATGCTGGCCTGATGCAAACGGTTCGACTCCTCTTCATAGAGCAGCATTTCTCAGCATACCTTATAATCTGCAGGTCTTAAGAACCATACTTGACCATTGGCCGCTGTCTGCTGTGGTATGCGATTCTTCTGGCAACTCCATCTTACACCTTCTGATAAATAGGATGCCCAACTACCAAGAAGCTAAGAATTTGCTTAAATTCAAAGAAATATACGCCCTCAGAAATTCCCAGGATCAACAAGGAAATACACCTTTACATACTGCTGCATGGAGTATGGACATTGTTATGGTACGAGTTCTTTTGGAATCCTCAATCAAACTCAGCATCATAAACGTGGACGGCATCTCAGCAGCGTCTTTAATCCAGCAAAACAATCTGCTTGAGGTAGGAATAGTGGCCATCAGTATAATTTTTTTCGGTCCTATTGTGTTTTATTCTTGTTTCAAATTCATAGTAATATCCTCTTATCAATACTATCATCACGTTCTGTTTCTCTGTTTGGACGATACTGTTGTTCACAGATGATAAGGAAACGAAAAATGACACAGGAAGAATGTGAAGCAGCAGACAGAGCAAACATAAACTTTTTAAGAGAAAGAACGATGAACTTAGGGATGGATTTTTTACTGTCACAAGATTCAAAGGGAAGGAATGTTCTTCATAAACTAATGCAGATAAAGAACGAAAGCCATATAATGCAAGATGACTTCATAGATTTTATCCAACAAGTTCTTGATAAATATCCAGAACTTGTTTCTCAGAAAGACAATGACGGGGACACCCCAGTTCATGTCCTTGTGCGGAATGATCCTAATACCACAATTTGTGTTACTTCAGGATACCAAGCTCACAGCCAACAGAATGGCAGTGGTGATGTTTTCTCATCATTGTCAAAGTCAGGTCTTTTGTCAAAATTATTAGAGCTATGCAATGAGTGTATCCTTAAACTTCAAAAAGACAGAACTGGTTACGATCCACCATGGTTAGTGCAGAATAAAAAAGGGAATACGCCTCTCCACGAAGAACTCATAGCTACTAACAATGAATTGGTGAGAAAATTGTTAGAGCACGATACAAGATCGGCTAGTTTAGTAAACATATGTCAGGAGACACCCCTACATCTGCTCGCTGGACGTTCCTGGGGTAAGTCTTCAACTTCCACACCTATTACAGTATCAGTTCTTGTCATCCTTTCTCTAATTTTTGTTCAAACATTATGACAAAATGTTAGTAACCAACGTCTTTGTTGGTGATATGTGAAGTACAGAACCATGTTATGTGCTAATTGGCTTGGGTTATTGACTAGCTCCTGGATTAGTTATTTATTTGGGATGTTTGAGTGAACTGTTAGCATTAACTACTACAATACAAGAGGTAAAATTAGTTGTCATTTATTGATTGTTTATGAGCAAAATAGTAACCAATTATTTGTTTGGAGTTTGAATAACCAGTGAAAGAGGTAACAATTGTTTATGGGAATCACTTCTACAGTAATTTTTGTACAAAACATCCAAAAGTGAATAACAAAAAGCTATTCTCAGTGGCATCTTTTATTTTGGGTATTTGGCAATTGGCCAGAGTTGTTGGTTGGTGGTTTCTTAGGGTGGCTGATTGTCCGGTTGTTTTTGTTGGCTTTTTTAATTGGTTATGTAATTATTAGATATTTATAGAAATTTTCGTAAATTAGATATTAGTGTTGACTATATAATACAAAATGGAAGGAAAATTCTAAAGTCACCCCAAAAGGTGGTAAAAACAACTTTTGATTGCTACTACAAAAGTAGCTTTTGGCTTTGGTTGAAAAGTCGGATTTTCAGCCACTCTAGAATTCGTAAACCAAACACTTATTTTGATTGTTTGATCACGTATAAAAATTAAAAGATAAAAGCAATAAAAAAAGCCATCTAAAAGCCATTTGTCAAACACCCCATTATTTTTGATTGAAAGTCAAAAGCCAAAACCGATCAAAAAGCCACCCTAACCACCTTTATGGAAACACAAATCCATTTGCTGAACTAGACCAACATCATTCCAGTAGAATAGAATTGGACTGTTATGGAATACAAATAAATCGATAAACATGAGATTTATGGTAGTCTAATTACAGTCTTTGACCATTTAAGATCTTAATTATAATTATATGTTTTATGATGCCTAAGACACGGAGCCATTTAAGAGGGAAGACATAGAGTTAATGGTGGAGGCCAATGTTGAGGCAGCATATTTGCCTGATCAGAATGGTCTCACCCCTTTACTGAGAGCTTTTCAAGCTGGCAACCTATATACAGCTACAATATTATGCACACTTGCCCCTGAAGCAGCAAATATTCCTGATGCTAATGGTCAGACATTTTGGCCCTTGCTTATAAATTATCCATCAGCTTATTATCTCTACCGTCTCCTTCATAATGAGGAAATAAGAAAGCAATTGATGTTAAAGGACAAAAATGGAAACACGCCGCTGCATTTGGCAATCCAAGGTAACCGTTTTGACATTGTACAAGTTTTCTTTGACATTTGGGAACATGAACGCAAGTTGTCAGCAGATGGAGAATGGCTACTGAGACTTTTAGAGTTACCAAATAAGGCTGGTAAGACCCCTGGCGATCTGATAGGAGAAGCATCAAGTGTACCTTCTGATGTAAGTACTTGTCACATTATTTTCACGTATTTTAATATAGTAATCCATCACTTGCGTTCTATATGTGCTGTTATTTTGTCCGTTATGAGAATCGGAATATCTAAATAGTCATGACTTAACGAGTTAACGTACTAAAGTGAATTTGTCTTTGCCTTTGCATGTGAGATACATGACTTCGATAGTTCGATGTATTATAATACTACATCGTTCCAAGTGTATTGCAACCTTTATCTTATTTGGCAATTTTTTATTAATTGCAACCTTTCTATATTAATCACCAAAAAGATCACATGTGCAACCTTTCTCTCTTTTCATTACGTATTATCACTTGATGTAAGTGGGGAAGATGACCCACTTTTTTGCTCTTCTTAATAAATGTGCCAACCCTCTATGTTACAGTACACTTGGAACGGAGGAAAGAATTGTTTCATAACACTTTCAATATTGTCCAACAAAAAAAAGGGCGAGTGTATCACTTAAAAGGAGAACTTTAGTGTATCATTGGAAGTAGGGCTATTAATAAAACTCATCCTTTTGGGGACTTTGTTTTTTTTATTTATGATAAGGCCACCGAAAAATTACTATTGGATTTACCGATGTGTGACTTTGGAATTTTTAATTATTTTGAAGCAGAAACAACTTTATAAACTTCACCATTTTCCCCACATGATTCAAAACAAGGAGAAAGTTGTCTGAAGAGTTTTGGGGTGCAATAGAGACTCATTTTTGTAATTATCAATGTCTTATGGACTTTGAACATGTATCCATTGTGTAGCAAATATGTCTTACCATCTTTTTAGGTAGATTTCTTTTTGAACTTTTTACGAAGTTAGCAAAACATATTTGCGCACTAAGCCTTTTTCAAACCAGGAAGTTTTTTTTGCGTTTTGAAAGTTAGGTCCTAAGTCTTAGGGACTCTCATAAGGGATTGAGCATAATTCTCACTTTCACATAGATAAGTTCATCAAGTTTCTAGGGTCACATACCACGCTAAAAAGGCTATGAAGTATACAAACTTGAGTTCTTTTGTGATTTGGTTTTACCCTTTGAACTTAGGAATTCCTAAGCATGGTATTCATCACAATGTACTCCTCGATGGCTTTAAACTCTTTCCTTGTGCTAATATAAAGCCTTTACTTTACTCCCCTCTAATTAAATATATTCGGGTGATATCCCCTTATTTTGATTAGATCTTTAATTTTCCCATGCCATGGGTAAAATGTTCCATCCTTTGCCATCACGACCGTGCACTCAGCGAGAATGTGCACCCAAAGGGAAGACCCCCCCTCAGTCAGTCACGGCTTTGCACAGGTCAGTCAGGGGAGCCGAAGTCACTGAGGGAAGCGCATCGTCCTACCATGGTGATGGGCCTGCCCTCGGCAGCTCAGGCGTCCTCGGTTTAGGTACCCCAAACAAGATATGGACACTCCTAGTCCTGGAAAATCAAAGTTATCTCAATCGAGCACTATAATCATTCCCATCACAACTTCGCTTGCCTGATCTAAGCATCGGAGAGGCAGTTTTCTCATCTATTTTGCAGGTTCTCTCAACTAGAATGTGACTCGAGTCAGACTACACGAGTTCCCAAAAACATCAATCATCTCAAGTTCTTTGGTAAAATTAGAATCAATGTGTGAATACAACATCAATATGTTAACAATTAGGCGAATGATCTCACCATTATTGGCTATCAATAAGAAGTACACATAAACAACACATCCATTAACCACAAAGCCAAACTAAGAATAACTTCAAGAAATTTCTCACATTATTTAGGAAATCGTTTTAAACCTTGCATAACTTTTCAAATTTACTCACTTTAAGAGAAAGTTTCCTATAAATCCATTTAACCATAAAACTTCTAAAATTGCATCCATAACATTCATTTGATATATGGTCAAATCAAAATCAAATTCAAAAAATACATTAATAGAGCATGCACCTAAGTAAATTAAGAAGTCTCCCCAACCACTTACGTGGTTTTGTAAACACGGAATTTGCCTCAACCCTCTCAACATATTTATTGATCATCTAATCAGCCATATCATATTCAAGAAGAAAAAACATAATTTACTCAAATTTACAACCAATTACATGTTTTAGAAACTAGTCTCACTCATTGCTAGTTAACTACAGTTTCCACTTACGATTAAACACATTAGTAAAATTTTGAGTAACACTAGTTCCCATGCTTATGTTTTTCACCTTACCTTGGTCTACCTCACTCATCAATCCAAAGGAAGTACAGAGAAAGACACCTAGCGTAATTTATCGGCTTATCTTAACAAGTTAACACCATGTACTTAGTTTTGCTTAGTTAGCCTACGCAGGTACCTTGGTAAACCAATCATGGAAACGACTTTATAATTACAACGAAGTATTCAAAGCTAGAAAGACTACTACAGTCTACAGACACAACATACACAGAGTCATACACAAAACATAGCCAAGAGAAAACTGATATGCACCTTAGTCCTGCAAGGTTTTGTTCTTGCCACTACGAATTTTTGCAAAGTTATAATAGTTAAATAACAAAAACATAAAAGTAAATGGTGTTTTTTTTTCTTTTCAAAAAGTGTAAAGCTTGTAGTGGTTCCTCACAAATTTTCCTAAACAAGATGACTCTTCTTGTTTGCTAGAAGAAGATTCTGTTTATATCCTGTTATTAGAAAGAGATGTATAAGCAGTATATAAGAGGCCTTCTCTTACAATATTGCAGCTGATCAATTCCATTCTTCATGAGTAATGAAAGCTCTTTTCTCTTTGCTCTCACTTCTCTCTAGGATCTGTTGCTATTAATGTGACCAAATATCTTCTTGAAATGCTGTTTGTTGGCAAAAAAAATTCCAATGTCTTGTTCTTTCCATCCCTTGATTTCGCCCTTTCGCCCTTTCTCCCGGCCTCCCCCTTTCTTTCCCTCCATCATTGCTCTCGAAAGTGTTTGTTTAAGATCCGAGAACATTGTTAGAATGAGTACAATATTGTCCTTATGTACTGTTTTGCAAGAGAGAAGCTAATAGAGCGGCTGATTTACTAATGTTGGACATATTGTTTTCTTCCCTCTCAACTCTTTACTCTCATTGAGGAGGATAGATTTGGGACAACCATAGTTAGAACTTAGAAGGCTACCGAAGCAGAACTTTTATCCATAAAAGAAAAGATTATCATGCCAGTAAATTTATCAGTACTAACAACAGATTCTTTGTAACTTATTACCATTCAGGTACTAAAATTAATTTTGAGTGACACTAGAATGATGGGTATTCGTAGCATATGGGGCATTTCGAAGGCACAATTGCAAGGCTACATGAACTCGATGAATGTTATAGCAGCTCTCTTAACAACAATGACATTCACAGCAGCATTCACAGTTCCTGGTGGACTCGTCCAAGAAAATGGAACTCCAGTGCTGATCGGACAGAGAGCATTTCAGGTTTTTATGATCGCAGATGTGTTGGCAATGTGCCTATCAATGATGGTTTTATTATGTCTCCTCTGGATCACTGCTACAAACAATCAGCGAAAATCTGTGATGATACAGGATTTTAGCGTATCATTGATGCTAGCAGCACTCTTTGCAACTCTTTTGACTTTCATGTCGGGTTTGTATGCAACTATCTTCCCCGTCAGACCTTGGATTGCTATCGTCACTTTGGTTCTATGCTCTTTGTTGATGCTTCTCGCCCACAAAGTTATCATCATCAGATTGCTTCTTCCGGCTCGAATAGCTACTGTTATTTTTTTCCGGAAATTTTGGCATGCAGTTAGCGAGACCGTCACTGAGCGGGTGGGGCGCCCTCCCCGGGCCCACAGGAGGAATCTCGAACGTATAAGAATTGGGAGTTGGTAAAACTGCAGCAGAAGTCAAGCTAGCTTGTAGCTTGTTGGTTATTGGGAGTTGTTTCTGGCAAGGAGTCTGAGTTCAATTCATGTTTGTGGTTGCTATTAATAACTTGTACTTGTACTTGTACTATTCTAAATTAGTTTAAATATGAGATTAGATGTTTATATTATCGGATAATATTATTTGTTTAGCATGAAAAAAAAAAGCAAAATAGAAGCAATTTTACTAAGTTTTCACATTGTTAAAAGGGTCCTGAATTGTTATTTTGCTCAAAGCCTCTAAACGTTAGAAACGGCCCTGATACTCGACCATTTAACATTAATGGAACATGCTCCTGCAATCTTCTCTGTTTTCAGTTCCTATAAGTAGCAGCAAATCAGATGGTTGGGTTTACCGGTTTGGCATATTTTTTGAAAGTCTCTATTTGGGTAAAATTCAACAGACTGAAAGACATGCTGCCTTACATTTATATCCAGCTCTGAGGTGTAGCTTATTTCAAGAATGTCATTTGAACTACTGCAGGTCCTCCAGGGGCTCGGGCGGGCATGTCTTTCAGAAGCTAATGCACCGTTTTTCTCTTTCAATCGGGCTTAGTTATTCTAGTTCTAGTAGGATTATTTGAGAATAGAGGTGATTTTGTTTAGGATTAATCGATTATTTTGATTTATTAATAAATTATTTTGGATAATTTTCAATAATTCATTGGAGTAGGACCTGTTCTCTTCGTCCTAAAATAGTTGAATTGAATTATACTGAACTGAATATTGCTATAACTTTTTTTTTTTTTTGAAGTAGAGATTTTAGTTCGTTTTAGTTTATTGTACTTCAGATTAGCCCCATTCAGCGCAAAAGAATAGGGTCTAAATAGTACGCAATTGATGTCGTATATTAGTCATTAGTTAACTTAGTTTATGATGAACCAAATTTCCTCTTTGTTCCTAGATTAAGTTTAGCCCACACTAAATTAAACTATAATTTATAGACTAAACGAGGATATACGTTCTCTCTTTTTTAAGTTGACATGTTTTGACTTTTGACTCTATTAGACTATTTCAATACTACTTTACTTGGAGTATCTTTTGCGATTTATACTTATGAAAAATTAACGCAAGCTATTAGAAGTCTTCAAGGGAGAAGAAGGTAATGACGATCCGCACAGTTTATAGTATATTTTTCCTTATATTCTCTGCACTCCTCTCAAAGATCGAGGTAACTAGCAATATTCTAGCACGTTAGGGAATAGATGGTGAGCTTAGGTTGTTTAGAATCGCGTTAGAGAACTTAGAATCATGCTTGGTGGAACTTAGATGATTGTTTGTATGTAGTTTAATGTACTATCATGTTAGGATCGTTGTTATGATTCATTTACATGTGTGAAAATGTTATTATGATCTTGTTATTTCCCTTGAACTATTGGTTGTTAAATTTGATGAATGATGGATGTAATGAAGGGTCTGTTGTTTTCGGCGTAAAACAACTGAACTGACTAACTGAATTGAATTGAACTGAACTAAAATGAATAGTGACATGTGAAAATAAAAGTATTGTCTAGAGCGTATTTTTTACCATTTGGAATCCCTCTATAAAGAATTGCAATCGCATCAATTGTCTTCACTAATCCAAGGGAAACTTTTAGGTGCTATTTGGGTTTTATAGGAGGTTAGTCTTTCTTCTTTAGTTAGTTTATTACTATTATCATACGAATTTTCAGCTTTGAGAAGGTATGAGAAGGTATTGTGTCAGACGCGTCCGACCATAACATTTGGTCGGACGACTTTCAGTTGGTTTTATTTTTGTTTCAGTTGGTTTCATTTTTGTTTCAGTTGTTTTCAATTTTTGTTCAGTTGGTTTCAATTTTTGTTTAGTTAGTTTCAATTTTTGTTCAGTTAGTTTCAAATTTTTTTTCAGTTGATCTTTTTTATTTCAGTTGGATGTCTTTTAAGTTCAGTTACTTATCTTGTTGTTTCATTTTTGTTTCAGTTGGTTTCATTTTTGTTTTAGTTGGTTTCATTTTTGTTTCAGTTGGTTTTAATTTTTGTTTAGTTGGTGTCATTTTTTGTTCAGTTGGTGTCAATTTTTGTTCAGTTACTTCCAACTGAAACACTAATGCTTCCAACTGAAACATAAATGCTTCCAACTGAAATACAACTGATGTAAGACATATAAAACCAACTTAAACAAAATAAACTCCAACTGAAACAAAACAAAAACCAACTGAAACAACACAAAAACCAACTGATACAAATAAAACAAAACAAATCTGCTTCTTTCCGGTTTTTAAATCAGCCTTCTTTCCACACAATTCATTTTCTCAAAAGTAGTAACTGAATGAGTAGCTAAAAACTAGAATAAATGAACAATAACAACATGAAATTTCAACATCTCCAGAATCAATGAGAGTATGAGGGAAGAAGAGTACTAAAGAAGTGAAGCAGCAGAAGATGAAACGTGGGGTCGGTGGTGTCGGCAGTGGCGGGACTGCGAAGAAGAAGATGAACAGAGAAATAACGATAAACAGGTCCGTTTGACAGTAAGTATTGGTCAGACGGTCTGACGCAATACTTTCACTATAAGTATATTGAGTACATTGTTGGACTATGGTTTGATAATGTAATCTTACGTTATATGTGTTGAAGATAACATATTTGAATGAGGTAGTACGTCATGCATTTTTTGGACATTGATGCTCCTTATCAACTAATATCGTGTTAAAGAAAATTTAGATACAACTTTTTTTTAGTTATGTATCTTATGATTTTTTTATTCACAAGTACAAAAGTTACAAAGGAAAAAACTATTTTGATTAGGCAAATTCAAGTAACTCAATCCCGTTAATGAGGTTTCTAATGGCCATATTTTGTCATTGATGAATCATGTTGCATTTGACATTATGTGTTTAGTGGACGGGTTGTGCCGTAGCCTACCCTGCTATCTACTTTATTTATCTCAGTCGTTACTAATGGTGTCCAAGCTTGGTCCCCGGGCCTTACATAAGCTAAGTACGATCCATCTAAAACACCATGTATAGCTATAACGAAACAATCATCACTATCACTTCCACCATCAATGAAAACAAGCGCCTTATCCACATACACTTGTCTCATCCAATGGCGGTCGTTTTCTTCGATTGAATCATAGTGACACTGACGCATGGTTGGTTGATGTGGTAGAGTAATTCGGGCTCTAGTAAGTGGGTTAACTAAATGAAACTCTAAATTAAGATCAAACGTCACCACCCAGCCACAAGAGGAGCCCCAACATCTCGCCCCAAAAGTTTCAGGGAGCTTAATTTGGTAACATCTTTTACTTGAAGGACAAAATAGTTTCCTATAGTGATTAGGGTTATCTTTAGTAGTCTCTAGTAGCAACAACCATGGCATTCTCATGGTCGACAACTCTTTGACCATTGCATGGGCATGAAGCCATGAATGACAAACCGTGGAGAAATAGATAAAGTCTTCAATAGAATCTAGTCTCAACGCAATTTCACCAAGGATTTCATTAGACAACATACACCAATCAGCCATCATGTAATAATAATCAAGTAACCTGTAAAAGTCAACAATTGCAATATAAATAAGAAGTGAGTATATGAATCAAGTGATCTTGAAAAATTAAGGGAAATTCCCAAAGGTATGCCTGTACTTTTTCATATTCACAATGGTACACTGAATTTTTTCATAGCAATACAGACAATAATTTGGCTAATTAAACCAATTAGGAACTATATCAATCCAAAGTAACAACTATCAATAATAAATTTAAAAAGTAGTGATTTTGTAAATCAAACTAAAAAACCTTCTAACTTAGACAAATTATACATCATACATGAATCAGTTTACTCCAAGTTTAAACACTAAAACTTCCCCAATTCAATTTTATCAAGAACCCTAATTTAACAAAATCCCAATTCGAAAATCAAGACATAAACCGAAATTAGAACATGGAAATGAACCTTACTTGGTTAGTTGAATAATTGGAATGTAGAAGAGTGTAAAAAGACCCAAAATTTCGTCTCTTTGACCCGATTCTCGACCCGAAAAACTCACCCCAAATTCTTTTTGAATTGCCCAAAGAAAACAGAGATGCTAATGGTGATAGATGATAGGTATGATGATGATGGATGATGGTTGGTAGATTTATGATGCAACCTAATTTGCTTAGGAGAAAAAGTAGAAGCTGGGGGCGTTGAAGGATCGGGTCATATTGAGCAATATAGAAATTTTAATCAAATCGAGTTTATGTTGATTAAATTTGGATTTGATATGACAAGTTTTAAAAAGGTTTTTGGGCTCAAGTGGCTCGTAGTCATGTTATGCGGGAAAAAGGATTTAAATAGGGTTTCCATGAAGCCCATCAGGGTTTTATATGGATGCCTATAAAGAGAGAAAACATTATTGTCGTCATCTTTTCCAGAACCCTAAGCGAATTCTCTCTATTGTCCAACTTTTTCTAGGGTTTATAATTTTCTTGATTTATTAATTTATTATTCTTCATGTAAATTATATTTTTAGATTTATACTTGTTTATTATATAGTTTAATGTTAATTTCGTATGTTGTGAAAAAGAAAGGTTGGAACTTTAAATTAATTGAAGTTCGGATTTTTATGAACATGAGAATGGAGGAGGAAGACCGAGGAGCTACCGGCGGGACTGTAACACTCCGCCCAAATCGAACCCCTATTCATTTAATAAATCTCGATATGAGGGAAAAATCCACGAGGGTTCGACTCGATGGGCGTGCTACCGCCGCACTTAACACATTGGAATTAAATGCAAAAATAAAAGATTAAGACATGCTAAATTCAAATTTATTAATCCTTACAACCAAAATAAATTGTTCGTTAAACATTACTAATTACTAAAGTGTTTAAAGTTTCAGCGGAGGCTAAAATTATAAGCTAAGTGGATGACAACTCTAATGATCTCTCTTTGTTTCCCAAGTCGATCACCCACCTGTGCAAATACATTGAAAAGCAACAAGAGAGACAAGCTCCCAAAAATCAGAAAAACTGGGTAAGTTAACTTCATCCCTTATATTACTTTAGTTTAAAATACCTTGTAAAATAATAGGTTAATAAAGTTGAAAGCATATAGCACCTATACATATATAAATACAATTAATAATCACATAAGTGCATCTCTATACTATGAGGGAAGAGGGGAGGTGGACACCAAAATTAAGAAGAAAAAATAAATAAAATAAATCAAGAAAGTTGTCAAGTAATTAAGTTTTATTTTCAAACTTAGTCATAAGATTTTTAAGCAAAAAATGTTTAAAACTTCAAACTAAAATATCTAAAATCTACAAAGTGAAAATAATTTTAAATAATATCAATGGTTGTATTTTCTTGAGATCTATAAATAGATATCCATTTTGCTATATTTTTATATACTTTTGAATTTTTTTATTTTAAATACATGAGTAATTGATTGTTCATGAGTGAAGGTGCATTTGATCAAATTGATCATCAAACATGATAAAGTATTTTAGGATGAGTTAGAGAGAGGTGATGTATTTTTTTACAACATGAGTGGTGATGCTAATGAGTAAGGACATTTTCCATTTTATATTTTGTAAGTTTTTTTGTCCTTTTTAGCGTTTAGTTTTTAAATCACTATTGTAATCTACTATCTAATATTTATTACTCTTTTTTTATGCATTTAAATTGTTTCACTATTTAAACTCTTTTGAGATTACAATTACACCGTCTTAAAAAACAAAATAACTAAAATTTAACTTTTATTTTTAAAAGTATGAAAAATATGTATACACCTCACTAGAGAAAATGTAGTTTATTCCAATTCCTTACCTATTAATCTTTCAAACGAGGCACGCTTTGAAGAAGTTTTAACTTATATTTCGAAATCTTGATTTTGAAGAGCATTTAATTTAGTTACTTTATTTATTGTGAAGGATTGGTTTTGGAGTATTTATTTTTGAAGAATTATGATTTTTATTATTATTTGAAGATTTGAAGTATATTTGAAGTATTTGATGATTTGAAGAATATTTGAAGAATGTTTGAAGTTTTGATGAATATTTAAATTTGAAGAACTTTATTGGTTTAATTGTTTTACTTTGAGTTGAGTAGTCTAAGGGATTATTTTATCCCAAGGATACTGAAATGCACTCTGAGAGGTGAGGGGGCACTAAGCAGGGTGCTACCCTACATTGGAGAAACTTAGGATATGTTGTCGTCCGAGAGGTCGGGAGGTACTGCGCGTATTATCCTGCATCGGGAGTTTGCCCATTCTTAGACACATACGGTAAGGAACGTAACCCATAGGCCGTTCTGGAGGTTGTGATCTGACATACTCTTAGGAAGTGGGCTGCGGGTCACTAGCGTTCATCTCACTCATCTAATTTATTTAATTGTTACTTTATTTATTTCACTTACTATTTTGAAGTCTCTTTCCTTTGACGATCTATTTATGGAATTATTTATACTTTCCCTTTCTTGATGTTTATTAATGTTGTTCTTGTCTTACTATTTCCTACTTCGCATGTTGAATGTTTTCTTTATGCTTTGTATGATTATTGTGTATGCCTGACTTTATTCTTCGTACTTTAAATTGTTAATTGAATCCTGATTGGACTGGGAGAGCTGTTAGTTACTCCCCACTGATTGTGGATTTTTGTTGTATATCTGCAGATGTGGAAGTTTAGGATCGTTATTGTCTGGATTGGGGCTGTGAGACATGGTTCTGTGAGGAAGGATATGGTCCTAGTAGTCGTAGATGAGCACTATGATAGGAAGATTAAGACCACCTTTCTAGTGGGTCTTAAGTAGTTTTGTCATGGATGTTCCTATCTTTTGGATTTCGTTTTAGTTTGGTTTATGATTCGATGTTTTATTTGGGATTTTAGTATGTTTTGTGGAATGAGGGTATGAGACCTCATTTCCTTATTTATTTTGAGGTTATATTTTGACTTGGGATTTTTATTCTATTTCGTTGTATTAGAATAACATTTCCGTCCCAGTGGTATTTCCGCTGCTATTGACATTTTATTTAATTTAATAGTTTATTTATTTTATTTAATTTTATCTTTATTTTATTTACTGTTAAAGGACGGGATGTTACAAAACAGGGGAGGGTGCTTGTCAGGCAGAGGAAACAGGGGAGGGTACCTTTCTGCCTTCAGGCCACGCCTAGTGGCAGCGGTGCTCGTCTAGCTGTGAATGACCAACGTCAGCTAATGGGCGGCATGGCAGTCGCGATGTTGATGTGTCGGAGGGCAGCAGCACGGGGAGAGGAAGAGATAGAGCAGCGACGGAATTAGGGGGTTAATGGGAGCTATTCTCGGGTGGTTCTGGCAGTGGGGGCGGTTGTGGTTGTCGGGTGAGGGCGGCCATGGGCTAGGATGGGTGGGGAAGGGGTAGGGCAAGGGGAAAGCTTGGTGGTCGACATGGTTGGGGCTTTGGGGGAAGGTTTAAGTTTTATTTAACACCTCTTCATTATAAAATCATTTTTATGATTAAAATTTTAGTTTGTAAATTAAAATATCATTTTTTAAATAAAAAATCATTTTAATGCAATAAGGTTATAGAATGTATAAAATATAAAGTAAAGGGTTACCAAATAGAAGAAGAAAAAATATTGGCTACCACATATAATTTTAGAGAGTTGAGGGTTACCACGTAGAATTTCCCAATAATAATTTACCCATTGGCATTGAGTATGTTAAAGTTTAGACATAATATAAGTCGATTTTAATTATCAAATGTTATTTATATAAAGAGGTAAATATGACGTGATATAATATATATGATATAGTAATCGAGGAAGAGAGTATGAAACCCTAATTGTTAAAATGAAAAGGGATAAATAGCACACCATTTCCAATCAAAATTAAGTGTATTACTTGACTTGTGAATATATGTAATAAAAGTCTGCAAACTCTTATATAATAGAGGAATATGTGTATATATTTTTTACAAAAATACATATAAAATATTAACATTGAGATATGGTGCTAAGATTAACCAAGCATGAGCTTTTCCGAAGTTTTCGGTGTATGCAGCTTAGTAAACCAATCATGTTCTGGGTTCGTTCGGTCTACGTTAATCAGAAGGGTAATATATAAATCCTATATTGCCTTTGCTCCCATAATTTGTAATATTATTGTACTCTTTCTCCTCGATATACTATAAATTGTTTCCCATTTGCTTGTGGACATAGCTCACACATTGTTAGTGAACCACGTTAAATCTTTATGTTTTACTTCTCCAAATCTTTGACATAGAAATTAATATTATGATATATCTTATTTTCATATTCACATAATCACATGAAATTTAATAATCTTTATCTTTTTCAATACTTGCTCTTTTTAAATACTTATTATCCACCAAATAGGTTATCCAGTAATGGTTATCTTCTACATAACAATATGATAAGTATGTCAAAATGGATCTTATTTTATAGTATATTTCAATCTGAGTCCAAAGATATAAAAATTTTATTTTTTTGAGTTGTATAACTAAAGTTGTGCTTAATTTATGAATTATAATGTTTTTTGTAGACTCAAATTTTATCTTTTATTTATGCAAAAGTCTAATTATCTTTCTAAAACTCAAATTTTATCTTTTACTTTTATCCAAAAGTCTAATTATCTTTTTAAAACTCAAACTTTATCTTTTATTTATCAAAAAGTCTAATTATCTTTCTAATACTCAAACTTTATCTTTTACTATTATCCAAAAGTCTAATTATCTTTTTAAAACTCAAACTTTCTATATTATTTATCAAAAAATCTAATTATCTTTTTATATTATAATATTAAAAATATTTTCATATTTTGCGACAAACTCAAACTTTATATTTTTCTATCATCTAAAAGTCTAATTATCTTTTTAAAACTCAAAATTTATCTTTTATTTATCCAAAAGTCTAATTATCTTTCTAATACTCAAACTTTATCTTTTACTATTATCCAAAAGTCTAATTATCTTTTTAAAACTCAAACTTTATCTTTTATTTATCCAAAAATCTAATTATCTTTTTACATTCTAATATTATAAATATTTTCATATTTTGTGACATGACAATCCTATGTGGCTCGCCGAATGCTTTCGAAAAAAGCTTCTTTTTAATATATACTAGTTTATGATCCGGGCAATGCCCGGGTTGGGTTTTATTTAGTTATAATTTCCATTATATTTAAATTTCAGTATTAAACACTTTAAGATTAACAAAATATTATAAACTAATTAGTAAACTGATAGATATCATTTACATATAATTCTCATCCGACTGACGTAAAAATTGTTTAATGTTTAAAGGATTCTTATATTAAGAGCTCATAATTTTCTTTATCTCGAACTTAGAATAACTTTCTTTTATAGATATAGTATTGTCCTTCTAAAAATAGTCATTATATGCTTTAGAGGTTTGAAAAATACAATAAAATGAAGTTAAAGTTGTCATAATACACAAATGTTACTTTGGTAAAGTTAACTCTCAAAATAAAATAAAAAACACAACAAACATGTTTCCTTTAGACTATTATTGATATTGTCGATATTATTGAGTCACATAATTACTCTTTATCACTTTCATTTCTTCTATAAATTCATCAATTCAGTTGAAGAACTTGTGCTAAAATAATTATACTATGATTGCTTATTCTCATCAGATCAACATGGGTTGAGACATCCAAATGAGCAATGAGCAAAAATATAGTCTTGGGTGTACCATGCTCATAATACACACGGACATATAATAAAACTTGTCTGAAATGAGGTGTGTTTGAATGATTTCGAACAAATTTATGAAGAAAAATCATGATTCGTTTAGGTAAAAAATAATTGTTTCTCATCCATGGAGATTATTTAGTTTGAGATTATAATGCATGGTTTCCTTTTGGGTTTGATTTGCATACCAATTTCGAGATGTATAAATCTATATTCCCAACTTAAATTGCATGTATAAATATATTTACATTATTTTTTGTGGGTTCGTGTTTGGCAATAATCTGCATTGGTTTGATATTACATGTATCATCAAGATTCATTACGTTGCACACGTTTACTTGAAATTCTCTTACTTGGGACTATTTTTGAGTAGTACGTACTTGTGTCGCCTAGTTGATAGTTGACCAAATAGGAAAATCTTTTTTGAAAAAAGATGTAAGGTGTATATCGAAATATATTTTTGAGAAATCAACTTAAATTTTTTAAAACTTATTTTATTAATTAATGAGTGACCAAATTTTTTTGGGAAATTCGATATGGTGAACCTGTAGTATTGTGTTTTCTACATAGTGGAATCAAAATATTTTGACTTTCTAAAATGTCCCTATGATTTTGTATATGTAACTATAGTGACCTTATGGAATTTTTTTTTTTCTCCATATGATAAAAACAAAATATCTAGATTTTCTAAAATGACCTTATAATTTTGTATATTTTTTAGGAAAAATTGACCAGGATAATCCAAACTATGCCCATTCCGACAAGAATAATCCCTACTAAGATTTATTCCTGTATAATCCCAACTATTAGGGAGGTCCGCCACAAACACTCCGTAACCTGAAAGGAACCGATTTAGCAGGTAAACATGCCACGTGTCATCTTTTTATTGGCGTTTATAATTAATTTTTTTTAAAAAAATTCCCTCCCTTTTACCCCTTCCCCATCTCAACCTGCATCACGTCTGACCACACTCACCACCTCTCCCCTCGCCACCACCACCAGCCACCACGTACCATTCCCCTCACCACCACCCCCAACCCCATCCACCACCCTACCCTTTAGCTGTTCAGCACCCTCCACTGCAACCCACCAACAACTGTCAACCACCACCACAACACCACTCTACCCTCTCTCCCGCTCCATTCGCTCTTCCTTCGCTGCCCCTTCCACCACCAACAACCACCCAACAACAACCAACGCATCAGCACTCTCCTCCTTCCACCACCGCAACCTTCCTTCCTCTCACCCCACTTTTCTTTCTTTCTCGTTCTCTCTCACCTCACTCGCTCTTTCTCTCCCACTGCCGCAACCCACCACCGCAAGTCCGCAACCACCCTATTCACTCATTTCGACAACCTAGCCGAGCAGCATTACCTTCAAAAACCGCCGAAAAGCTTCAACTTGGGGTGGTTAGGGCCACGATTTTGGTGGTGGTTAAGTTTAGGGTGATGATTTGTGGTGGTCAAAGAGGAAGATGAAGGGGATGGGGAGGCAGGGGAGGTGGTTTCGGGGTGGCCGATGGATTCAGGGGAAGGGGTGGTGGGAAGGGGTTTCGGGAATGGGGAAGGAAGAGGAGGGGAGGTGGTGGGTGGAACTTGTGGTGGTAGTAGAAAATAAAAGGAAAAACAAAAGAAAAATAAAAAAATTACCTTGTTAACAGGTTACAAGTCATCTGGGGGTGTTTGTGGCGGACCTCCCTAATAGTTGAGATTATACAGGAATAAAACTTAGTAGGGATTATTCTTGGCGGAACGGACATAGTTTGGATTATCCTGGTCAATTTTTCCTATTTTTTATCAGGGTTCACCAACTATAATTTAACAACTGAAATAATATTTTAACTGACCTAACCCTAATTGATGCACCCAAATAAAAATCACCTTTTACCCCATGTATTTCGTAGGATATGCAGGTTCTTCAATTTTAAAACATCATTTGACATTTTCTTCCAAACAAAAAATGCCCTTAATACCGCCTCTGTGCATGATTACTATCATAACAATTAATATGAATGATACTATCCATCACTGTGCAATTTGGATTCTTTTATGACTATGTGTTTAATTTTTTTAAAACTTATTTTATTAATTAATGAGTGGTCTAGTTGATACCTTTAGTAAATATAAGTTGTTTTTTTTGCAATTCCAGAAAATATATCATAAATGAATCTTGATTCAGAATATTTTTCGAGACGAATCTAACGGTGCAAAAAATAATTTTTCTGAGATTTGAAATGAAAGTTATGGCTTATTTTATAATTTTATATCGGTTGCAGTTTTAGGTAAGGATTAGTTGTAGCTTTAGATAGGGAATGTGATTTTTATTTACGATATAATCATTTTTTAAATTATTATCTGTTGAAAATTAAATTAATTAATTAATTATGTATAATAAAACATATCATAAGTCGATCTTGATTCAAAGTATTTTTCGAGAGGAATCTAACGGTGCAAAGATTACATTTTTTTGAGATTTAAAATGAAAGTTATGGCTTATTTCATAATTTTATATCAGTTGTAGTTTTAGATAAAGATTAGATAAGGAGTGTAATTTTTATTTAAGATATAATCATTTTCTTTAATTATTGTCTATTGAAAATTAAATTATTTATTTATTTATTTATTTATAATGACGTGGAGTGATGTGTAGCTCCTTTCGGGACGGCTTTATTATCTAGTATAGATATTGATTGATTGATATATTGATATTGATTGATTGATATTGATGATTGATTGATTTCCTGGAAAAGCAAAGTAGTAATAAATAAAAGAAATAATTAAATTACTTTCGTATACAATACGCATATAAGAAAACGGTAAAAAAAACCGACAACAACGAATAGGGAAAAAAAGGGAATAACGTTTGAAACGAGAATTTTAACCAAAAAAAAACACGTAAGGTTTTAACTCCCTTCCAAATGCAAATTCCAATGTGAAAAGAAACAAACCTGGCTTAGTCGCTCCTGAGTCCTCAGCTTTGGTCTCCTGCTGCCGCTAATACCGCCTCAGGTAAGTTTGGTTTGGGTTTATGAATGTGTAGCGCAATGCAATTTCTGCACATACAGATAATCTGCTTGTAAAATTGAGCAAATATTCCTAACTGCAACTATATAATATAGTTTTCTTAAATAATACTCCCTCCGTTCCCTTTTGATGTTTCCATATTCCCGGAAAACCAATGCAAATTGATGTGGATGAGAATAGTATTAGTTTCCGTCAATAATATCATATTTGAGCCCTTAACATTAGTTTGGTTAATATCATTAGTATTATGAAAAATTCGGTGTACCATTGTGAATATGAAGGCATGTCTGTAGGAATTTCCCTTAATTTTTCAAGATCACTTGATTCATATACTCACTTTTTATGTTTATTACAATTGTTGCCTTTTGCAGGTTACTTGATTATTATTACATGATGGCTGATTGGTGTATGTTGCCTGATGAAATCCTTGGTGAAATTGCGTTGAGACTAGATTCTATTGAAGACTTTATCTATTTCTCCACGGTATGTCGTTCATGGCTTCATGCCCATGCAATGGTTAAAGAGTTGTGGACCATGAGAATGCCATGGTTGTTGCTACTAGAGACTACTAAAGATAACCCTAATCATTATAGGAAACTATTTTGTCCTTCAAGTAAAAGATTTTACCAAATTAAGCTCCCTGAAACTTTTGGGGCGAGATGTTGGGGCTCCTCTTGTGGCTGGGTGGTGACGTTTGATCTTAATTTAGAGTTTCATTTAGTTAACCCACTTACTAGAGCCCGAATTACTCTACCACCTCAACCAACCATGCTTCAGCGTCACTATGATTCAATCGAAGAAAACGACCGCCATTGGATGAGACAAGTGTATGTGGATAAGGCACTTGTTTTCATTGATGGTGGAAGTGATAGTAATGATTGTTTCGTTATAGCTATACATGGTGTTTTAGATGGGTCGTACTTAGCTTATGCAAGGCCCGGGGACCAAGCTTGGACACCATTAGTAACTACTGAGATAATTAAAGTAGATAGGAGGGTATGCTGTCGTCCACATGATATTGTGCAATGGGGTTCACAAATGCTATTCTTGTTTTATAATGGAACACTTGGATATTGCGATGTGAGTGCACTTAGAAATTCACAGCCCGCGATAATTATGGAATATTTACCGGCTCCATTGAAGATTTTGGATGAACTTAGGGAAGGGCTTTATAGAATATACTTGGTGGAATCATTTGGTGACCTTCTTATCCTTCTTCGGTACAAGGAGCAAGTTGTAGATCCAGATGATCCCGATTATGATATTTTTTATCGAACATTAGGATTTGAGGTGTATAAGCTTAATTTTGGTGCCAAAACATGGGAAGAAGTCGATGACTTGGGTGATGTAGCTATATTTGTGGGCAACAACTCTTCTATGTCTGTCCATGCATCAGGTATTAATAATTGTAAACGCAATTGTATCTATTTTACCGACGACGAATGGCAAATGTGGCATTCACCCACACTTTTTGGGGGTCATGATATTGGACGTTTTAATATGGAGGGCTCGGTTATTGAGAAAGTTTATGAAGGAGATGATGTACATTCCAGTTTTTGTCCTCCTTTATGGTTCATGCCAAAAATATACTTCTAATGTCGAATCAAGATCAGCTAGGACGGAAATAAAGCATTGGGTCGAACTGTGTAATAGCTATGAATAGTCATCAATTCCCGGGAAAGAGGGTTTCACATAACGTTAGTCATCGTTTTGGTTTTCAAGTTTGTGGTTTCTTTCTATTACTAGAGTCCTGATCTACCCAAGGCTCAAGGTGTATTTAAATTATGCAAGTTTTAAAAACAAATTCATATGGATTTATCTATTTTGTTACATTGTTTCTATTTGATTTGCTTTCTATTGTAAATGAAGGTTTACTATTAATCACTAGACATTCTACGACAGATTCTTTGAGGAATGCATATTATTGTTAATATTCCCTTTGTTAATTTTAATGAAATGGCCCTTTGTTATCCGAGTTTAAAAATCTTATACATGGACAAAGATAACGTACATTTGCTAGTGAATGTAAATGTTGTAGCAGCATTTTTGCCTGACCAAGATGGTCTCACCCCCTTTACTGAGAGTCCTTCAAGCTGGCAACCTATTGACAGCTACAATTTTATGCTACATTTCCCCAGAAGCAGCAAAAATTCTTGATGCTAAAGGTCGGACATTTTTGCACCTGCTTATTTCTTATCCATCAGACAAGTATCTCTATCACTTCCTTCGTAATGGGGATTTAAGAGATACATTCAGGTTACATAACCAATTAAACAAGCCAACAAAAACAACCGGACAATCAGCCACCCTAAGAAACCACTAACCAACAGCTCTGGCCAATTGCCAAATACCCAAAATAAAAGATGCCACTAAGAATAGCTTTTTGTTATTCACTTTTGGTTGTTTTGTAGTACAAAAATTACTGTAGAAGTTATTCCCATAAACATTGTTACCTCTTTCAGTGGTTATTCAAACTCCAAACAAATAATTGGTTACCATTTTGCTCATAAACAATCAATAATTGACAACTAATTTTACCTCTTGTACTGTAGTAGTTAATGCTAACAGTTCACTCAAACATCCCAAATAAATAACTAATCCAGGAGCTAGTCAATAACCCAAGCCAATTAGCACATAACATGGTTCTGTACTTCACATATCACCAACAAAGACGTTAGTTACTAACATTTTGTCATAATGTTTGAACAAAAATTAGAGAAAGGATGACAAGAACTAATACTGTAATAGGTGTGGAAGTTGAAGACTTACCCTGGGAGCGTCCAGCGAGCAGATGTACGGGTGTCTCCTGACATATGTTTACTAAACTAGCCGATCTTGTATCGTGCTCTAACAATTTTCTCACCAATTCATTGTTAGTAGCTATGAGTGCTTCGTGGAGAGGCGTATTGCCTTTTTTATTCTGCACTAACCATGGTGGATCGTAACCAGTTCTGTCTTTTTGAAGTTTAAGGATACACTCATTGCATAGCTCTAATAATTTTGACAAAAGACCTGACTTTGACAATGATGAGAAAACATCACCACTGCCATTCTGTTGGCTGTGAGCTTGGTATCCTGAAGTAACACAAATTGTGGTATTAGGATCATTCCGCACAAGGACATGAACTGGGGTGTCCCCGTCATTGTCTTTCTGAGAAACAAGTTCTGGATATTTATCAAGAACTTGTTGGATAAAATCTATGAAGTCATCTTGCATTATAGTGCTTCTATTCTCTATTTGCATTAACCTATGAAGAACATTCCTTCCCTTAGAATCTCGTGAAATTAAAAAATCCGTCCCTAACTTGCTCGTTCTTTCTCTTAGAAAGGTTATGTTTGCTATATCTGCTGCTTCACATTCCTCCAATATCATAGTTCGTTTTCTCAGCATCTGCATACAACATTATCGTCAATATAGAGGAACATAGGGCTTGTTCTTTTCGGCTGAACTGAACTGTAAATAAGCTGGTGATAACAGACTCAGAGAATTGAATTTTGATGAGATCTTTAATTTTCCCATGCCATGGGTAAAATGTTCCATCCTTTGCCGTCACGACCTTGCACTCAGCAAGAATGTGCACCCAGAGGGAAGACCCCCGCCCTCCTCAGTCAGTCACGACTTTGCACAGGTCAGTTAGGGGAGCCGAAGTCACTGAGGGAAGCGCATTGTCCTACCATGGTGATGGGCCTGCCCTCGCAGCTCAGGCATCCTAGGTTTCATGACCCCAAACAAAATAGGGACACTCCTAGTCCCGGAAAATCAAAATTATCCCAATCGAGCACTATAATCATTCCCATCACAACTTCGCTTGCCTGATCTAAGCATCGGAGGGGCAGTTTTCTCATCTATTTTGCAGGTTCTCTCAACTAGAATGTGACTCAAGTCAGACTGCACGGGATCTCCAAAAATCATCAATCATCTCAAGTTATTTGGTAGAATTAGAATCAATGTGTGAATACAACATCAATATGTTAACAATTAGGCGAATGATCTCACCATCATTGGCTATCAATAAGAAGTACACATAAACAACACATCCATTAACCACAAAGCCAAACTAAGAATAACTTTAAGAAATTTCTCACATTATTTTGGAAATCGTTTTAAACCTTGCATAACTTTTCAAATTTACTCAGTTTAAGAGAAAGTTCCCTATAAATCCATTTAACCATAAACCTTCTAAAATTGCATCCATAACATTCATTTGAATTATGGTCAAATCACAATCAAATTCAAAAAATACATTAATGGAGCATGCACCTAAGTAAATTAAGAAGTCTCCCCCAACCACTTACGTGGTTTTATAAACACGGAATTAGCCTCAACTCTCAACATATTCATTGATCATCTAATCAGCCATATCATATTCAAGAAGAAAAAACATAATTTACTCAAATTTACAACCAATTACAAGTTTTAGAAACTAGTCTCACTCATTGCTAGTTAACTATAGTTTCCACTTACGATTAAACACATTAGTAAAATTTTGAGTAACACTAGTTCCCATGCTTATGTTTTTCACCTTCTGAAGCACAGAAACTTCTTTTGGGTCAACGTTTCTCGTTTCCGGCACGTTTCCGTTTCGGAAACTTGGCGAAACGTTTCCGAAACTCTAGTAAACGTATGATAGTGTTTTGTTAAAATTAAAAAACTTTCTCACCATATATCCTTTTTTCCTTTGAAATGACTAAATCTCGCATACTTTACATATATACCTTCTCATTAACTTATTTCTTCCTATAACAACATCTAGTTGCTCTAATTTTTAAATTTTTATTCAGTTCCCTCACGTTTCGCTACGTGTCCTCATTTTGAAAAATAACGTTTCCCAATTTCTATATTTCCCAATTTCTACGTTTCCACGTTTCAGTTTCCCGTTTCCGTTTCCGTGCAACCTACCTCACTCATCAATCCAAAGGAAGTACAGAGAAAGACACCTAGCGTAATTTATCGGGTTATCTTTAGGAAACATCACGTTCTTAACACCACGTACTTAGTTGTGCTTAGTTAGCCTATGCAGGTATCTTGGTAAACCAATCATGGAAACGACTTTATAATTACAACGAAGTATTAAAAGGTAAAAAGACTACTATATACAGAACACACACAGAGTCATACACAAAGCATAGCTAAGAGAAAACTGGTATGCACCTTAATCCTGCAAGGTTTTGTTCTTGCCACTACAAATTTTTGCAAAGTTATAATAGTTAAATTAAGATAAAAAAAGTAAATGGTGAATTTTTTCAAAAAAGTGTAAAGCTTGTAGTGGTTCCTCACAATTTTTCCTAAACAAGATGACTCTTCTTGTTTGCTAGAAGAAGATTCTGTTTACGTCCTGTTATTAGAAAGAGATGTAATAAGCAGTAAGTATGTAAGAGGCCTTCTCTTATAATATTGCAGCTAATCAAGTCCATTCTTCATGAGTAATGAAAGCTCTTTTCTCTTTGCTCTCACTTCTCTCTAGAATCTGTTACTATTAATGTGACCAAATACCTTCTTGAAATGCTGTTTGTTGGCAAAAAGGATTCCAATGTCTTGTTCTTTCCTTCACTTGATTTCGCCCTTTCCTCCGGCCTCCCCCTTTCTTTCCCTCCATCATTGCTCTCAAAAGTGTTTGTTTAAGATCCGAGAACAATGTTATATGTACTTTTTACAAGAGAGAACGGCTGATTTACTAATGTTGGACATATTGTTTTCTTCCCTATCAACTCTTTACTCTCATTGAGGAGGATAGATTAGGTACAACCATCGTTAGAACTTAGAAGGCTACCGAAGCAGAACTTTTATCCATAAAAGAAAAGATTATCATGCCATATCATTACTAACATATAGATTCTTTGTTACTTGTTACCATTCAGGTAGATAGAATTATTTTGAGTGACACTAGAATGATGGGTATTCGTAGCGCGTGGGGCATTCCGAAGTCACAATTGCAAAGCTACATGAACTCGATGAATGTAATAGCAGCTCTTTTAACAACAATAACATTCACAGCAGCATTCACAGTTCCTGGTGGACTCATCCAAGATAAAGGAACTCCAGTGCTGATAGGACGGGCAGCATTTCAGGTTTTTGTGATCGTAGATGTGTTGGCGATGTGCCTATCAATGATGGTTTTATTATGTCTCCTCTGGATCATGGCTACTAGCAATCAGCGCGATTCTGTGATGATACAGGATTTCAGTGTATCATTGATGCTAGCAGCATTCTTTGCAACTCTTTTAACCTTCATGACGGGTCTGTATGCAACAGTCTTCCCAGTCAGACCTTGGATTGCTATCGTCACTTTGGTGCTATGCTCTTTGTTGATGCTGCTCGTCCACAAAGTTGTCATCATCAAGTTGCTTCTTCCGGCTCGAAAAGCTACTGCTATTTTTTTCCAGAAATTTCTGTACACAGTTAGCCATAGGCGTGTTCAAGAAAACCCGCCCCAACCCGCTGATGGGCTGACTGGGGTATTGTTTGTGTAGTTTTCCATTTTCCTGTTTTTACGGGCCGAATACCAGACCCGCCAAAAGCAGGCATGGTAATGTGCCGCTCTTTGAATTTTTGCCGGTACCCTTTTGACCCGCATAGTTTTTTTTTTGATAATTTTTTGTACTTTCGCTATACTCATTCCTAATTAGTATTTTTACTCTTCACTTTAGTCCTACTTTCCCTAACCCCTTCCCTCTTTCCCTAACGCCTCTGTGGTCCCTTTCTCTCTTTCTTCCCTCTTCTTCCCTCTCACTCACTCCATCTAAAGTTTAGATTTGTTTTGAGTTTTAGTACAAATGTCTTTTATAAGCTAACCTATTATCCAATCCAGTTTTTTTACAGGTTATCTGTTACTAACTGGTTAGTTTGGGTCACTTGTCCACGTGGTTTTAAAACAATTATTTATTTTTATTTTTAATTATTTCTCTCTTCTCTCTATTCTTTCTTTCTCTGTCATCTTCCTTTCCTTCCCCTCCACAACCTAACCACCACCACCCTCCTCTCTCCTTGCCTCAACCACCATTGAACACCACCCAACCCCAATCACCTTCTTCCCTCTCTCCTCTCTCTCTGATTCTTTACCAATGCAAACTCTGCCAGCAATGGCTAACACCACCATTCGACTTTAACACCTAATCTGCCTTCCTAAAACCACTGTTGCCACCTCATCTAACCTCCCAATGCCACACGATCAACCCCTAACTTCACATTTCTCTTGATTTTTCGAGGTGGGCTGGTGGAGGCCATGAACAGCTAAAGATCACTGCCATCTCACGTATTGGATTCAAACCAATCAATCTTCGATACCTTTAGTAGATGGAATCCTAAACTAGAACCCCGAAACACTACCTTCATTATAGAAATGGAATTGTGGCGACCTAACTTCGGGTTTTGACCCCGTTTTTCCGTCTTAGTTTAATGAACCTTTTATTTAGTTTGTGGCGTTTTTAGTTGACATGATCTCATACTTTACTCTCTAATTACTTAGTGAAACTCTCAAACTCTTAGTTTTTCTCATTGTTCAAACTTTGAAGATCCAATCATTAATTCAATTCAAGTAATTTTCTTTCAATCCCTCTTCTTTATTTCTATTGCTTTGTTAATCATGTTTACTTTTATTAATCTCTTTTGCTTTGAATCCATGATTAGTGAGTAGTTCCTTATCTAGGGTTTGGGTGAAAGCATGAATTAGGGTTAATTGAGATGTTCTTGTAATTGCTTTATTCATGTTTAATATGCATTGATCTTAGTGTTTTGACACCTTAGGGTAGACCTTGATCAAGTTTATGCTAGGGCTTAGATTTCAATTACTCTTAATTGATTGTTGTTGTCTAGTCATTCCCATGAATCAACTTAATTTCTAGACCAAGAGATTGGGTATAAATTAAGAGGATCCTATTTAGGGGTTTTTCAATCAAATTGAATCTATTAATCAATTGGCTAAAGACCATTCGAGAGAGGATTTAGTCGATTGATTAATTGATTACTCTTGAGGACCATTCGAGAGAGGACTCAAGGACTTTAGAGGGAAACTTAACCTTGCATGTTATTCTCTATAGCTTCGTAATTGCATTAGTTTCGTGTCTTGCCCGAGTTCATGCGAGTAACCCAAGCTCTAGTGTTTTCTCCATTATATTAATTCTCTTACTTGATTACTAGTTGTTATTCTCTAGTTGGTTGTTAATTGGTAACTCTTCAATCTTACACTCCCAAAAACCCTTCACTTAGGTAGTTTTGGACTTAATAGACCTTAGTCAATCCCAATTTCCTTGTGGTTCGATCCTTGACTTGCCATTACTACGTTCATAGTAGTTGCTCGTTAGGTTTATAAATTTTGTTTGCTAAGCGGTTCTTAGTACCTTAACGACACACTAAAAACCTCTTATCAAAGTACACTAAACACATAATGTCAACTGCAACATGATTAATCAATGACAAAATATGGCCATTAGGAACCTCATTAAACTGGATTGAGTTACTTTAATTTATCTAATCAAAATAGTTATGCCCTTTGTAACTTTTGTACTTCTGAAAAAGAAAGAATAACATCCTAAGATACATAACTAAAAAGAAGAAAGTTGTAACTAAATTTTCTTTAAATCAATGTCCAAAAATTGCATGACGTACTACCTCATTCAAATATGTTATCTTCAACACATACAACGTAAGATTACATTATCAAACCACAGTCCAACAATGTACTCAAGATACTTATATCCATGTTGTCACTAGGGATATCTCACTTTCTTGGGCACCATGCATTATAGGAGTGTTTTAAAGAAAAGAAACGTGATAAGATTTGAGAAAACTTATTAACGGAAGAAATCCAAATTCATTCGTTTTATTGCCAACCAATGATTCAACGTCTTTTGTGACACTTTCATATTTACTAGATAGAGAATCCTAAATGCAATATCTTGTACGCAAATTATTTCCGGCGAAATATCCTCATTACAATATACTTGGAGTACCTCGCGGTCGGAAATATTGTGGCTCGAAATTTTAAAAAAGAAATATCAGTTTATATTATCTACTTACTTTGTGTATTAGATGGTAATTGTTTTCGCTTAAATGATTAAGCCAATAATTAACATTGTTTTTACTAATTCATTTTTAATATCTTGTGGTCCGCGCACTACGCGCGCGATCCAACAACTAATGGTAATAAAAGTAGGAACTGCTTCTTTCATACTTCCCCAATCTATGTCTTTTGCCACCTTCAATGGGCCGGCCCTAAGAGTGAGCAAAGAGAACATTTGCTCATGGCCCCATATTCAAAAGCCCATTTAGCAAATAAAGGTGAGGCAAAAAAAAGGGCTTGCTCCGTTAGATGAAGTGAGAGCTGATACGAAGCTAAGGAAGAGCGTCATAGCGTTGAATGCATATGATACTAATTTGCTAAGCACCGAGAACCATATTTACATGATTTATTTTTTTCTCAATTTTCTAATCACCAAGAACCTTATTTATATGATTTTTTCTCACTTTGCTGATCACCAACCATTGAATGCATATGATACATCTTGCATAAGTTTTTTTTCTTTTATTTTCTTAGCTTGTGCGAATTTGTAATATTATTTTGTCGCATGGTCCGTAATTTATTGATTTTGGAAAAATATCGCCAAAATTTACCCTTACATATGTAAATATTATAAGATAATATAAAAAGTAGAGGGGGGAAATATTCGTCATATATGTGAAATGTTTTTTTATTTGATTCTTAATTTGAAAATGTTTTAAACCAAATAATTAGTAAGAGTATCATTTTCATTCTAAAACTGAACCAAACACATGGTATTAGGAATCAAGTTCCAATCCCAAACCACCCTGATTTGATTCCTGATTCTAAACGATTTCAACTCAAAATAATCAAATTTCAGAATCAGTTTTAGAAAAGAATATTGAACGAAATAATCTTCCTATTATAAAATATTATGGTCGATGTCTATTAGGAAATAATATCTTGTATATAGTAGTTGCCGTGTACTCCTATTGTAATTAGGTCACTTGTTCCCGAAGCAAGTTACCTACGTATTATACTATATATATACCCCTCATATGAAATAAGAGAAAATACGACTATTCTCTTTTACAACTCTCTATTTCTCTAACCCTAATTTCACAATACGTTATCAGCACCATACCTCTAAACTCAAAAGAATTTTTTTTTAATTACGTATAGAGACTCAAAGAGTCAGGTTGTTTCCCTCCGTGGAATTTTTTCTTCCTTCGTTGCTCCAATATTTTTTTCCCGTAAGCATTCTTCTCACTTATCTTTCTCTAATTATTTCCTTATTTTTTCAACTCAAAATTCAGAACTTTTTCCCATAATTTTCTCATTAGTTCCTCCAAAAAAAACAATAGATTAAGTTTGTTCAATTCAAATTGGCAGTTAATAGATGCAATTTCTTTGAATATATAAAAGGTAAATTTCACACCTTTTTTTTTTTTTTTTAGAATTTCTGTTGTTTCGAATTTCTTCATATTTTTGTCGAATTTCTTCATACTTGTGTCGAATTTTATTTTATTTTTGTCGAATTTATGTTTATTACTTTCGAAGTTCAATTATCAATTGGCAGTGTAGTTATTGCATTTTTTTTTTTGTGGAATTTCTTTATATATGAATGAAAGGTAAAAAGCTTTGTGATTCTAGTTTTGGTTTGTTTAAACTGAAGGTTGAATGATTGTACTTTAAAGCTTGCGATTAAGGGGAAGAAAAGACTAAAAGGGTTCAAGTATCTTAGTTATGATATTCAAGAGTAGGAACTGTTTAATTTAGTATAGTTTAGGAAAGACATAATAATCGTATTTTTATAATTAGGGGCCCCTTTTGAGTTTTCGCACAGGACCTCCCAAAATCATTGGACTCGGTGGTGGGTGGTGGCAGAGACAATAGTATTAGTTTTCGTCAATAAAATCATATTTGAGCCCTTAACATTAGTTCGGTTAATATCATTAGTATTATGAAAAAATTCGGTGTACCATTGTGAATATGAATGACGGGAGGCGGTTTGATGTGGTGGCTGGTCGGTGCTGGGGGTGAGCTCGGTGGTGGGTGGTGGTGGAGACAATAGTATTAGTTTCCGTCAATAATATCATATTTGAGCCCTTAACATTATTTCGGCTAATATCATTAGTATTATGAAAAATTCGGTGTGCCATTGTGAATATGAAGGCATGTCTGTAGGAATTTCCCTTAATTTTTCAAGATCACTTGATTCATATACTCACTTCTTATGTTTATTACAATTGTTGCCTTTTGCAGGTTACTTGATTATTATTACATGATGGCTGATTGGTGTATGTTGCCTGATGAAATCCTTGGTGAAATTGCGTTGAGACTAGATTCTATTGAAGACTTTATCTATTTCTCCACGGTATGTCATTCATGGCTTCATGCCCATGCAATGGTTAAAGAGTTGTGGACCATGAGAATGCCATGGTTGTTGCTAGTAGAGACTACTAAAGATAACCCTAATCATTATAGGAAACTATTTTGTCCTTCAAGTAAAAGATTTTACCAAATTAAGCTCCCTGAAACTTTTGGGGCGAGATGTTGGGGCTCCTCTTGTGGCTGGGTGGTGACGTTTGATCTTAATTTAGAGTTTCATTTAGTTAACCCACTTACTAGAGCCCGAATTACTCTACCACCTCAACCAACCATGCGTCAGCGTCACTATGATTCAATCGAAGAAAACGACCGCCATTGGATGAGACAAGTGTATGTGGATAAGGCACTTGTTTTCATTGATGGTGGAAGTGATAGTGATGATTGTTTCGTTATAGCTATACATGGTGTTTTAGATGGGTCGTACTTAGCTTATGCAAGGCCCGGGGACCAAGCTTGGACACCATTAGTAATTACTGAGATAAATAAAGTAGATAGGAGGGTATGCTGTCGTCCACATGATATTGTGCAATGGGGTTCACAAATGCTATTCTTGTTTTATAATGGAACACTTGGATATTGCGATGTGAGTGCACTTAGAAATTCACAGCCCGCGATAATTATGGAATATTTACCGGCTCCATTGAAGATTTTGGATGAACTTAGGGAAGGGCTTTATAGAATATACTTGGTGGAATCATTTGGTGACCTTCTTATCCTTCTTCGGTACAAGGAGCAAGTTGTAGATCCAGATGATCCCGATTATGATATTTTTTATCGAACATTAGGATTTGAGGTGTATAAGCTTAATTTTGGTGCCAAAACATGGGAAGAAGTCGATGACTTGGGTGATGTAGCTATATTTGTGGGCAACAACTCTTCTATGTCTGTCCATGCATCAGGTATTAATAATTGTAAACGCAATTGTATCTATTTTACCGACGACGAATGGCAAATGTGGCATTCACCCACACTTTTTGGGGGTCATGATATTGGACGTTTTAATATGGAGGGCTCGGTTATTGAGAAAGTTTATGAAGGAGATGATGTACATTCCAGTTTTTGTCCTCCTTTATGGTTCATGCCAAAAATATACTTCTAATGTCGAATCAAGATCAGCTAGGACGGAAATAAAGCATTGGGTCGAACTGTGTAATAGCTATGAATAGTCATCAATTCCCGGGAAAGAGGGTTTCACATAACGTTAGTCATCGTTTTGGTTTTCAAGTTTGTGGTTTCTTTCTATTACTAGAGTCCTGATCTACCCAAGGCTCAAGGTGTATTTAAATTATGTAAGTTTTAATAACAAATTCATATGGATTTATCTATTTTGTTACATTGTTTCTATTTGATTTGCTTTCTATTGTAAATGAAGGTTTACTATTAATCACTAGACATTCTACTACAGATTCTTTGAGGAATGCATATTATTGTTAATATTCCCTTTGTTAATTTTAATGAAATGGCCCTTTGTTATCCGAGTTTAAAAATCTTATACATGGACAAAGATAACGTACATTTGCTAGTGAATGTAAATGTTGTAGCAGCATTTTTGCCTGACCAAGATGGTCTCACCCCCTTTACTGAGAGTCCTTCAAGCTGGCAACCTATTGACAGCTACAATTTTATGCTACATTTCCCCAGAAGCAGCAAAAATTCTTGATGCTAAAGGTCGCACATTTTTGCACCTGCTTATTTCTTGTCCATCAGACAAGCATCTCTATCACTTTCTTCATAATGGGGATTTAAGAGATACATTCAGGTTAAAAGACAAATATGGAAACACGTTGCTGTACTTGGCACTCTGAAGTCATAGTTGCAAAGGTACATGAACTCAATGAATGTTAAAAAATCTGCTTCTCCCAAGTTAGCTCGAACGAGCTGAGCATGATATGGTCCAGGCAGGTGCAGGTCTGCCAGGGGCTCGGGCGGGCTTGTAGTTCAGAAGTTGATGCAACGTTTTTGTTATCAATCTTGTTTCTTTTTTGTGGTTCTACTAGCATTATCTGGAAAATAGAGGGATTTCATTTAAGATTATTAATCAATTCTTTTGATAAATTAATAAATGAGATTGGATATTTTTCAATAATTCATTGGAGCAAGACCTTGTTTTAAGTTGACACGTAGTGACTTTTTGACATTTTGTATACTTTATTTGATTATTTTTTGTGATTTATACTTAGCAAAAAATAAAGTTTAGTGGAATATTTGTAATTCAAGGCATAATTGATTGAAATAATAGATTGTCAAATGTGATATAAAGGAAATATGTTAACTTAAAAACAAAAGAAAAGTACTCCATCCGTTCTATAATATAAGCCTGTTTCTCTTTTAGGAGTCAAACTTTAAAATCTTTGATCAATTGTTCTTATTAATATATACGTTAAAACTTATTCATATGTCATCTTGTTAGGTTCGTCGTGATAAGTACTTTTATAATATCAACTTTTTATATTTTCTTTGTTAATACATAATTGAAAGTCAAGAATACGTCTTGAAAATTGTAATAAAGTAAATAAAACTTACTATATTATAAGACGGAAAGATTGTAATAAAGTAAATAAAACTTATATTATAAGACGGAGGGATATTATAAAAGCCCCCATTATATGAGAAATTTCTTGGGCGTCGGTGAGAGCATGAAAGCGGGTTCTCATGGCGATAGTTGGGGTCGAGATGAAGGCGGTGGGTTACGAAAAATATAGTGACATTACCATTAGGAATCGCTCTCTATAAAGAATTCCAATGCATCAATTCCTCAGTTTTCACTAATCCAAGGGAGACTTTAGGTGCTATTTTGGTTTTATAGGAGGTTAGTCTTTCTTCATTAATTAGTGTTATATTAATTATTATCATACGAATTTTCAGCTTTGTTTGCTGTCCTGAAAATTTCTTGTTGCTACTTATACTCAATACTCCTATCTATTGTTCTTTTTTTGTTTGATTGTATGTTGGCAAGCAATGCCAAGTTAATATCGGATGTATGTATATATCAATCGCCACATATTTTTTGTGGTATATTTAATGAAAATAGTAGTACATTTTTCTATGTATGGTAGTACATTAATTAAGAAAGGTAGTATATAACCATCGATATTTTCATAGCTATATAACTTTGTATTTAGTATATAATTTTCAGAATCTAATAATAGTACTTTTCTCGATGAATGTACTACCATGCATAAGTAATGTACTACCATTTTCATTAAATATACCACCAAAGATGTGAGGCGATGAATATATACTTATATCCAATATTAACTTGGCATTTTTGTTGGCAAATCTTTCAATTTTGGCGTCAAAAAATATTCTTTTTGCAGTGAAGCAATCAAATCAGCTTACTTCAATTCCACTTCTGCTATATGTTTTTACACTTTCGTGTTTCATGGTTGGGCTCCCCTGATATCAATGGTGGTGCAATGTAAATTTATATGCAATCTTAAGCGTATTTTGTACACCGTGGAGCATTTTTTTGGGTAAGAAGAAGTGGGCCAGACCCCGCTTGAGAGGCACTTTGAGAGAGGGGAAATGATAAGGGAAATCCTACTCTCAAAGTAGCCTTTGGGGATTGAACCCGAAGATCTCAAAAATTAGTGCTAACAATGAGGGACAGATGAATTAGTACTTTTTGCTACAAATACTTTTTGCTTAAGTTTCTAGGAGGGTGAAAAGGTATAGAGAAAGACAAGAGATGAATTTAAGCTTGGGTTTGACCTGATCAATCACTTTATTAGCTAGCTAATCATAAATTAGTACTGTTTACTCTAATACCTACTCAGTATATAATATTACGAATTAGTCAGCGTCCGACCGGAAAAAAAGTACTAATCACATGGTGTAGCTTATAATATTTGAAGTAAACATGGTTTAATACTAGTAAGTCAGATATATACTTATATAGTGTAGACTTTGAGTCTTCTTTTTTTATTCCTACATTTACAAACACATACTCCATGAAGATTAGATTCTATAAATTGTCTTCTGCAAAGCAAGCACTTTGCCTCAAAACCAAAACAAACAAAGTTAAATTTTGAGATATTAGAACCATGGTAAGTGTAGATCAGGCAGTAGAAATCGAGAAGGAGCTCTATGTTGCTGCCATGAATGGTAACATAGAGTTCCTTCAAGCTGAAGCTCAAAACAATGAATACTTATGTAAGAAAACACATGAAAAAAACAATATCATTCACATTGCAATCCGACACGAGCAACATGACTTCATAGAAGTACTTCTGATTTTCCCCATTACCGATGAGCTAATTTGTGAGAGGAATTCCAAAGGAAACACTCCTCTTCATGTTGCTGCCGAGGTCGGAGACACGAAAATTGCGAGCTTACTTGTAAATTACTTTGAAGAGGTGTGGTTGCAGAGTCATGAGGCTAGTGAGAAGCCATGGAGGATGCAGAACTCAAAGGGAAACACTCCTGTTCATGTTGCTATTATTCATGATAATATCAAGATTGCCAGACTTTTGTTGGAGAAGGATCCTTACTTGGCTTATATTGTTAATGAATCAAAGGAAGCACCTCTTCATCTTGCTATCAAACACCACGTTGATTATTGTAAGTTGCTAAAATTTTAAGCTCATATGCTTTTTCTAAGTCTATTTAATGTTTGTTTGTTGTTTGGTTGAATATGCACGACAAGTAAGCTCATTTTATTAGTCTATTCTGCCTCCCTTCAAAGTAGTTAATAGTGATGTACAAACATATATAGATATATATATTTTGACTCCCTTTGAAGAGTAATAGGAATGGACACTTCTAATAAAAACATGACGAGTTATGTTAATTCCGTAATGCTAATGAACATGATTATATTATACTTCCTCCATTTCACATAAATTGTTACACTTCTTGTTTTCACGCTTGCCAATGCAAACTTTTGAGCGTTAATATCTCAAGTTGTGTATTTGTAAAACTTGTAAAAGGTAGATATTAGTTAAATACATATCAAGACGATCCAACAAGATCCCACAGGACTCTATTTTTCCTTAGATATAAATCACAAACGACGGTCAAAGTAAACTTTGTGTATAGTGTTTACTATGCAAATGTAACATTCTTTGTGAAACCGAGGGAATACTCTATATCATAGCATCAAGTAATAAACATAGATAGTGGTGGTGATAGCAACACTTCCTCTGTGTTTTTTTCTTTATACTTAGAATCCTGTGACCGTATATTGTCGGGTGGAATCTCAACTGTATAAGGTTTGGTAAGGCAAAGTTTGGATTGTGAACATGCATGGTGGTCCTCATCAAATAGAAGCCATGGAGGAGTAATCTAAGTTGGAAAGTTTGTTAGGGAAAAACTCTATATAGAGCATAATAGAGAGGGGAAAGGTATGTCAAATATTGTGGAAGGAAAATCAGTAGCTTGTAGCTTGGGAGAGTGTCATTCCTCTCGAATGATTGGCATGGCTGTAATTTGTGATTAGTCACCTTGATTAGCGTTAATTCAGTCATATCTTGCTTGTTCTTCCCTCACTCGATCACTTAATCAGTCATTATTTCCCTGTTTTGGTGACTAAGCTAAGTTTATTCTTGGCAGTTAATGTGTCTTTGGGTCATACAAAAATGAAACATTCTAACTTCTGATGTGTATATGTTAATCTCTAGGTGAGAGCGAATCGATGAAGGCCAGAGTTGAACAACCCATCAACAAGGGCGGAGCAGCTTTAGCGATTAGATTTGTACCCGGAGAAGATATGTCAAGTATGATAAATTATCTGGTAAAGAAAGGAAGTTGTGTCACATGTTGGCCCGATGCAAATGGTTCAACTCCTCTTCATAGAGCAGCATCGCTCAGCTCACCTTATAATCTGCAGGCCATAAGAACCATACTTAACTATTGGCCGCAGTCTGCAGAGGTATGCGATGCATTAGGAAACTCCATCTTACACCTGATTAGGATACCCAACTACCAAGAAGGTAGAGATTTGCTTCGATTCCAAAATATCTACGCCCTCAGAAATCATCAGAATCAACAAGGAAACACACCACTACATATCGCTGCAAGGAATATGGATACTACTATGGTGCAAATTCTATTGAGTTACAAGGCCAAACTCAGCATCAGAAACATGGACGGCATCTCAGCAGCGTCTTTGATTGAACAAGAAAATTTGCTTCAGGTAGAAACCATCAATGGAATTTATTGCTATTTTTATCTTATATATTGGCCTTTATTGTATTTTTATTCTTTTCTTAAAGTTACCATACCGAAAATACTGAACACAAATTACAATTGCGTGAATTGCCAAGTTAAGTACTTGATAGCTGCTAATGTTCTTTTATTTGGTGATAATGCTGTATGCTGTAGCTGGATATAATAAGGAAAAGAAGCATGACATGGGAGGAAAGAGAAGCATTAAAGACAGCAAACATAAGCTTTCTAAGAGAAAGAATCAGCAAGTTAGGGATGGATTTTCTTATGTCACAAGACTCAAACGGAAGAAATATTCTTCATAATTTAATGAAGATAAAGAATGGAAGCCATATAATACTAGATGACTTTGTAGACTTTATACAACAAGTTCTTGGAAGCTTTCCACCCCTTGTTTCTCAGAAGGATGTTAAGGGGGACACTCCGGTTCATGTTCTTGTGTGAAATGATCCTTATACCAAAATTTGCGTTGCTTTAGGACATCGAGATAACACCCAACAGAATAGCGCTGGTTTTGTTTCTTCATTGTTGCAGAGATCAAGCCTTTTGTCAATGTTACTAGAGTTATGCAATCAATGTATCCAAGAAAAGGCTAGCATCACAGGAACTTGTGATGATCCACCATGGTTGATGCAGAATGAAGAAGGCAACACGCCTCTCCACGAAGCACTCATAGCAAGTAACAACGTATTAGGGAGAAAATTGTTAGCCTTTGATAAGAAATCAGCTGGTATAGTCAATAATTGTAAGGAGGCACCTCTTCATCTGCTTTCTAGACGTCGCCGAGGTAAGTTTTCTCAGAGTCAGCACTATTAGTTCTCCTTTTTAATTATCTTTTAGTCGGTGTCTTTCATTTGTTCAACCTCTGGGACATTATTCTACTGCTGGAGTACAATTTAAGGAATCAACCTGCAGTTAATGGTACTTGTTATGGCCTGGGTTTGTCAACCTGAAATCAGGGTAACAAAAGATCAGTAGAAAGGAAATAGAGGGAAGAAGGTGAGATTTGTATTGCTCAAAGTAATCAGTACAAGAGGTCAGCTTTTGAGTGGCTGTCACACACCCATACTACAGTCTACACTACAATACTCTAAAATGATTCTTATTTTCTGGATGACCTACATTAATGACAACATTCTCTATTTATAGCACTAGCCACCTTATTCTCTTCCACTTGATTGGTCCACAGAATCCCTAGGAAATACCACTGCTGCCCGACTTCTTTTGTCTTTTCTGTGCCCTTGTTGCGGCGGTTATACACGTGCTTGATGCGTGGCTTGGGTGGGTGCATAACAATACGCCCCTCCAATAGAGCCATCTTGTCCTCAAGATGGAAGTGGTAAAAGGCTTGTATGACAGCCGTAGCATCTTCCCATGTAGCTTCGAAGTCCGGCAAATCTTGCCATTTGAGAAGTACCTCTTTGGTGTCTCCTTGAGGGGTGATGAATGGCTTGGACGCCCAGAAAGGCTTCTGGTTTTGTTTCAAGTGACATGGTAGCCTAAAGGTGAAGGGGAAGAGGTTGGGAAGGGTTTAATGGGCCAACGGCTGGTTTGAGCTAGGAAATATGGAAAACCGGGTGGATTTTGGTGTGAGATGGGAGGTCAAGTTTATAGGCTACTTCGCCAATTCGTTGCAAAATCTTATAGGGGCCATAGTACTGAGGTGCAAGCTTCTCTTGAGGTCGCTTAGCTAGAGATTGTTGGCGATAAGGTTGGAGTTTAAGATAGACGAAGGATCCCACTTGAAACTGTAGGTCTCGAAGCTTAGAATCTGCCGCCTTCTTCATTTTCTGTTGGGCACGTAACCGTTGCAACCGTAGATCATCAAGTATGGTATCCCGCTCTTGTAATTGAGCTTCCAAGGACCCCACTGAGGTCTGCCCGTGGCCTATGCGTAGCAATGGAGGAGGATCACGGCCATAAACTGTCTTGAAGGGAATGATTTTGTAGAGGTGTGGGTGGATGTGTTATACCAATACTCCGCCCAAGGTTTCATGTAGCCCATTGTCGTGGCTGGTTGCTTGTAAAGCACCGAAGATAAGTCTCGACTGCCTTGTTTATGATCTCCGTTTGCCCATCCGTTTGTGGATGGTAGGCGGTGCTTCTTTTGAGGCTTGTCCATGGAGTCGAACTAGTTCCTTCCAAAATAGACTCATGAAGACCTTTTCCCTATCTAAGATGATGGAGGCCGGAAACCCGTGCAAGCGCACAATTTCCGTGATGAACACCGCTGCCACTGTCACGGCTGTGAAGGGGTAGCGGAGGCTCAAAAAAATGGGCGTTTTTGGTGAAACGGTCCACTACCACTAGGATAGTATCGACCCCATGCGACTTGGGAAGCCCTTCGGCCCCTTCCATAAAGTCCATAGAGATATCTTCCCAAATTTGATTTAGTATAGGAAGTAACTGAAGTAATCCTGCTGGGCTCTTAGCCGAAGTTTTGCTTTGTTGGCAATAGGTATGTTTTAAGTTCACCCGAATGTCCTCCTACGGGGCTGTCATGATACGCCCATAACACTAATGGAATAAGTGGAGAAGGAGGTAATACCACGCGACCCTTGTAGAAAACTCGACCATTGTCCACCGTGAAGCCTCCCATGTTTTTGTGGCCTTGTTCCAAGTCTTGGGCCAACCCTTCATTGTAACTATCCGGGCTAATTGTTGTCGATATCTTGTCATTAAATGCCGGCCACCGAAACCGTGGTTTTCATTTCCAACTCTGATCCGTCACGTCTTGACAAGGCATCAGCCACCCGGTTTGAAGTGTCGGGTTCGTAGTCAGTGGCGGAGCCAAGATTCGTATATTGAGGGGGCCGAGATTACACTTATTTAGTTGTATGGTCTAATATCACAAAAGTTAGAGATATAAAAAGTTGTAAAATATGTATGCCCAAGGAATTGAACCCTTGACCACCCACATATTCTTCAACAACAAACAATTTACCACTTGAGCTACCATTAGTTTCAAGAATTATACCAGTCCCCCCTTGGCTCCGCCCCTGTTCGTAGTGAATCGTTGTTATAGCCTGGGTTTCACCACGTGAATTCAGTAAAGTAATGTAACAATAGAAGGGAAATAGAGGGCAAAAGATTGGAAGGGAAATAGAAGGAAGAAGGTGTGTTTTGTATTGCTCAAAGTAATCAGTACAAGAGGTCATGCTTTTGGGTGGCTGTCACACACCCATACTACATTACAATCCTCTAAAATGATTCTCACTTTTTGGATGACCTGCTTTAATGACAACATTCTCTATTTATAGCACTAGCCACCTTATTCTCTACCACTTGATTGGTCCACACATTTCCCTAGGAAATACCACTGCTGCCCCTGATTTCTTTTGTCTTCTCTGCGCCCTTGTTGCGGCTGGTATACACGTGCTGGATGCGTGGCTTGGGTGGGTGCATAACAGTACTCTGTGAAAGTTTGCTAGGAAGCTACAAATTGTCCCTTTTAATGCTTTAATCCCATTTCAAAGGATACTGGGGACATATAGTGGACCGTATTTGGTAAGGTATGCTGTGGGTCCATACTTAATTCTGACTAGCATCATATTATACTCCTGCTAGAGTCGGATGTATTAATGATCCACTGCAAGATTTTGTGGATTCCATGAATTTGGAACCAGAAGTAGAGGTATTTGGTGATGAATAAACTCCGGGTTCAACGTTTAGAAAAAGGCATAATTTTGACAATGGAAGGATATAAGTTAAGCATCAACTAACAACTTTTGTCCAGTTTGTTTCACACAATACCCCTTGTAAATTAATATATCTACATTGGTTATTGGTAACATACAATTTATTAAACAAACTGCATCATAGATGATTAAACGAATTTCTAAAGCTATTTTATATAGATCGCTGATAGAGAACTTTTTTCTTTGAAAGTCTTTCGTGGTTTGGTCGATCATACCAATAATCCTCAGTCTCAGATAGTGTATGCTTTGAAGTAGTACAATTTTTCTCTTGCTCCTGTGTATTCTGAGAGTTTGATAATTGTGTTTATATGTTTATGATGCCTCAGATATGGAGCCTTTACAAAGAGAAGACATAGTGTTAATATTGCAGGCAAATGCCGAAGCATCATTTTTGCTTGATAAGGATGGTCTTACCCCCTTACTGAGAGCCTTTCAAGCTGGTCACCATCTTACAGCTGCAAAGCTATGCACTATTACCCCCGAAGAAGCAAAAATTCCTTATGCTAACGGTGAGACATTATGGCACCCGGTTATTTTTCATCCATCGTCAGACTATTATCTCACCCACCTCCTTCATTACGCGTCTTCAAGAGATATATTGAGTTTAAATGACAGAGATGGAAACACGCCGCTGCATTTGGCAATTTTAACTAAACGTTTTGACCTTGTACAAGTTTTCTTTAACACTTGGAAAGAAATGGGCAAAGGTGAATGGTTACTCGACCTTCTAGAAAGACCAAACAAAGCTGGTGAAACCTCCAGCTATCTAATAGGGGAAACACCAAGTTTACCTTGCCAAGTAAGTACTGGTATTTAGTTGCAACTTTTACTTACCTTGACATGCACACCTGTCCTAAATGATGATCTTAAGTATTTTTTTGGGAAGATCATCACAGTTACATAGGTTCTTAATTGCTTTTATCATTCAGGTTGAAGAAATGATTTTGAGTGATTCTAGAATGATGGGTCTTCGTAGCGCGTGGGGCATTCCGAAGTCACAGTTACAAAGTTACATGAATTCGATGAATGTTATAGCAGCTCTTTTAACAACAATAACATTCACAGCAGCATTCACAGTTCCTGGTGGACTCATCCAAGATAAAGGAACTCCAGTGCTGATAGGACGGGCAGCATTTCAGGTTTTTGTGATCGCAGATGTGTTAGCAATGTGTCTATCAATGATGGTTTTATTATGTCTCCTCTGGATCGTGACTACGAACGATCAGCGAGATTCTGTGATGATACAGGATTTTAGCGTATCATTGATGCTAGCAGCATTCTTTGCAACTCTTTTGACTTTCATGTCGGGTTTGTATGCAACAATCTTCCCCGTCAGACCTTGGATTGCTATCGTCACTTTGGTTCTATGCTCTTTGTTGATGTTGCTCGTCCACAGAATTATTATCATCAGGTTACTTCTTCCAGCTCGAAAAGCTACTGTTATTTTTTTCCGGAAATTTCGGCCTGCAGTTAGCAACTCGACCATTTAACATTAATGGAACATGCTCCTGTAATCTTCTCTGTTTTTTGTTCCTGATGTATAGGTCTAGCAACAAATCAGATTGTTAGGTTTGGCATATTTTGAGTCTATTTGGGTGAAATTTAGCAGACTAAAAGACAGGCTGCCTTACATTAATATCCAACACTGAGGTGTAACTTATTTCAAGAATGTCATTGCCGGTTAAATTATTTCTATAGTCCAATTGTTAAGAGGCTCATATCTGTATTTCTTTTCTCCCTCCCTAGCTTGCCTTTTCCTTTGTCTTTATCCTTCTCTTCCCTCTACAGTTATGTTGGGTATGTGTACACGGTTAGGGGGTTTTTGGACGTGCTATGGATCTCTAGCAAGTACGAGGGTGTTTGGTAAATGGCTTTTGAGTGACTTTTTCATTGGATTTTGGCTTTATACATGTGGTCAAACAACTAAAAAAAGTGTTTGATTAACGGCTTTTTGCTTTTGCTTCTATTTTATACTTAAAAGCCAACATTAATAGCCGATTTTTCCAAACACTTTTACAAACAACCAATGATCACACAATCAGTCTAACAAGCCACTAAAAATAGCCGATCAAACTAATCACGACAAAAAGCCACCACTAATTGCCAAACACCCCTATATATATGTGGAGGAAAAGGAAGCGAAGATAAGAAGAATGAAAATATGCTTGAGCATGATATGGTCCAGATAGGAAACTACTGCAAGCCGGGGCTTGGGCGGCTTTGTTGTTCAGAAGGTGATGCACCGTTTTGCTCTTTCAAGCTGCTTTCTTTTCTCTAGCTCTAGTAGGATTATTTAAGAATAGAGGGGATTTCGTTTAGGAAATAAGCGATTATTTTGATATATTAATAAAATATTTGGGATAATTTTCAATATTTAATTGGAGTAATACTTGTTTTATTTAGACTGAAGTAATGAAATTAATTTAGTCAGTTCATTTTAGTTTACTTTTTCGGGGATTTTAGTTCGTTTTAGTTTAGTTTAGTTCAGTTTATTCTCATTCAGTTCAAAAGAACAGGGCGTAAGTAGTACATAATTAATATCGTATACTAGTCATTAGTTAAGTTAGTTTATGATTAACCAAATTTTCCTTTATTCCTAGATTAAGTTAAGTGCAGATCAAATTAAATTATAACTCATGAACTAAATAATGACATTTTTTTAGTTGACACGTTTTGACTTTTAACACTATTTCTATACTTTACTTTGATTGTCTTTTGCGATTTACACTTGCGAAAAATATAGTATAGTGGACTCTTATTAGATTAGTCTCGTATATTTTCAAAAAAAATATTGAGAATTTTTGTTTGTTTGTAATTTGGGACATAATTGATTGAAGTTATAAATGGTAAAACGTGATATATAGGAAATGGGTTAACTGAAAAACAGAAGATTTATCTGACACCCGAGCTTTTGCCTTGTTAAAAAGCTCGTTAAAACTTAAAAGGCCGGACATAGTGACACTCATTACAAAAATCACATATTTTTTTGGTAAGAAGAAGTGGTCCTGATCCCGACCGGACCCCGCTCGTAGAGGAAGAGTAAGGGGGATCCCTATCCTCAAAGAACCCCCAACCTTGAGGTTGGAATGGTGCTCTCTTACCACTACACCAAGTACTACTTGGTACAAAAATCACATATGTAGTGACATGTTTATTCTCTACCATTAGAAATCTTTCTCCATAAAGAATTGCAATGCATCAATTCCTCAGTCTTCACTAATCCAAGGGAAACTTTTAGGTGCTAATTGGGTTTTATAGGTTAGTCTTTCTTCCTTTATTAGTTTTGTATTATCTTACGAATTTTCAGCTTTGTTTGGTGTCCTGAAAAACTATAGAATAATGAATTAGGGTGAAAAGTTGTTGTCTGTCATTCAGTGTCAAAGGTGGCTATATTACATTGCTTGCCTAACGTAATTAAGGGCTAAGAAAAGGGAAAGATTAGATACAAGAGATATGCTACAAAGATTATATACTAAAATATATTATCTATACAATAATTGCCTTAACACCCTCCCTCAAGTTGGAGTATGGGAAGGATCGAGAATGCCCAACTTGGACAGTAGGAAATCGAACTGAGACTTGCCAAGGGCCTTTGTGAAAATGTCCGCCAGTTGAGCTTTGGTAGGCACATATGAGGGAGCAATAATGCCATCCAAAACAGCATCTCGGAGGAAGTGGCAATCAATTTCAATATGCTTCGATCGTTCATGGAAAACCGGGTTCTTGGCGAGGTGAAGAGCAGACTGGCTGTCGCAAAATAAGAGAATAGACTTAGGATGATGTACCCCTAAGCTAAGTAAGAGGCCTTTGAGCCACTTTAATTCACATGTGATGGCCGCCATAGATCTATATTCAGCTTCAGCAGAGGAGCGGGAGACAGTGTGTTGTTTCTTGGTTTTCCAAGAGATAGGAGAGTTACCCAAGAACACAATCCAACCAGTCAAAGAACGACGAGTGATAGGGCATGCGGCTCAATCAGAATCACACCAACCCTGTAGAGATAGATCACTGTCGGCACGTAACAAGATACCCTGGCCGGGCGTGCCTTTCAAGTAACGAACAACGCGCAAGGCAGCATCCCAATGCTCAGATAGAGGGGCCTGCATAAACTGAGATAAGATGTGAACTGAATAAGCTAGATCAGGACGAGTGACAGACAGATGGCTTTTTGGCTTTTGACTTTCAATCAAAAATAATGGGGTGTTTGACAAATGGCTTTTAGATGGCTTTTTTTATTGCTTTTATCTTTTGATTTTTATACGTGATCAAACAATCAAAATAAGTGTTTGGTTTACGAATTCTAGAGTGGCTGAAAATCCGACTTTTCAACCAAAGCCAAAAGCTACTTTTGTAGTAGCAATCAAAAGTTGTTTTTACCACCTTTTGGGGTGACTTTAGAATTTTCCTTCCAGTTTGTATTATATAGTCAACACTAATATCTAATTTACGAACATTTCTATAAATATCTAATAATTACATAACCAATTAAAAAAGCCAACAAAAACAACCGGACAATCAGCCACCCTAAGAAACCACCAACCAACAACTCTGGCCAATTGCCAAATACCCAAAATAAAAGATGCCACTGAGAATAGCTTTTTTTTATTCACTTTTGGATGTTTTGTACAAAAATTACTGTAGAAGTGATTCCCATAAACAATTGTTACCCCTTTCACTGGTTATTCAAACTCCAAACAAATAATTGGTTACTATTTTGCTCATAAACAATCAATAAATGACAACTAATTTTACCTCTTGTATTGTAGTAGTTAATGCTAACAGTTCACTCAAACATCCCAAATAAATAACTAATCCAGGAGCTAGTCAATAACCCAAGCCAATTAGCACATAACATGGTCCTGTACTTCACATATCACCAACAAAGACGTTGGTTACTAACATTTTGTCATAATGTTTGAACAAAAATTAGAGAAAGGATGACAAGAACTAATACTGTAATAGGTGTGGAAGTTGAAGACTTACCCTGGGAGCGTCCAGCGAGCAGATGTACGGGTGTCTCCTGACATATGTTTACTAAACTAGCCGATCTTGTATCGTGCTCTAACAATTTTCTCACCAATTCATTGTTAGTAGCTATGAGTGCTTCGTGGAGAGGCGTATTGCCTTTTTTATTCTGCACTAACCATGGTGGATCGTAACCAGTTCTGTCTTTTTGAAGTTTAAGGATACACTCATTGCATAGCTCTAATAATTTTGACAAAAGACCTGACTTTGACAATGATGAGAAAACATCACCACTGCCATTCTGTTGGCTGTGAGCTTGGTATCCTGAAGTAACACAAATTGTGGTATTAGGATCATTCCGCACAAGGACATGAACTGGGGTGTCCCCGTCATTGTCTTTCTGAGAAACAAGTTCTGGATATTTATCAAGAACTTGTTGGATAAAATCTATGAAGTCATCTTGCATTATAGTGCTTCTATTCTCTATTTGCATTAACCTATGAAGAACATTCCTTCCCTTAGAATCTCGTGAAATTAAAAAATCCGTCCCTAACTTGCTCGTTCTTTCTCTTAGAAAGGTTATGTTTGCTATATCTGCTGCTTCACATTCCTCCAATATCATAGTTCGTTTTCTCAGCATCTGCATACAACATTATCGTCAATATAGAGGAACATAGGGCTTGTTCTTTTCGGCTGAACTGAACTGTAAATAAGCTGGTGATAACAGACTCAGAGAATTGATGAAAGGACGATGATAGGAGAACACTATTAACTATCTAGCACTATTAGTTTTTGATTAGCTTGTGAAATGCGCTAATTGTTATATTGCAATAGTTGTATTGGCTCCTACCTCAAGCAGATTGTTTGTTTGAACCAAAGATGCTGCTGATTTGCCGTCCATATTTTTGATGCTGAGTTTCACTGAAGACTCCAATAGTACTCGTACCATAATAATGTCCATATTGCTTGCAGCAATATGTAATGGTGTATTTCCTTGTTTATCCTGATAATTTCTAAGGGCGTGTATTTCTTTGAAAGTAAGCAAATTTTTACCTTCTTGATAGGTGGGCATCCTATTTATTAGATGGTGTAAGATCGAGTTGCCGGAAGCATCGCATACCTCCGCAGACTGTGGCCAATGGTAAAGTATGTTTCTTATAACCTGCAGATTATAAGGTTTGCTGAGCATTGCTGCTCTATGTAAAGGAGTCAAACCAGTTGCATCAGGTCTACATGTTACACAACTTCCTTTCTCTACCAGATAATTTATCATACTTGACATATTTTCTCCGGGTACAAATTTTATCGGTAAAGCTGCTCCTCCCTCGTTGATGGGTTCCTTCATTCTGGCCATCACTGTTTCAATCTCAGCTAGAGATAAACATATACACACCAAAAGTCAGAGAATACATATGTAGTGTCAATTTCCTGTTTGTGGTTTTTCAAAATTATTGAAATATATGATATATATATATATATATATATATCAATTGTACGAATGACTTCAAATTTGCAGACAGATAAAAATCGTGTTTTTTTGGAAACTGATAACAAAAAAAATTGAAAATGACTATACCTTCTGAGTGAACTTTTTTTATAGAATTGAAGATAAATCAAAAAGAATGGGGCCTAAGATGTTAATCTCTCATTTTTAAAAAATTAGTCCATTATCTTCTATCAACACTTTTTAACATTAAGTACCAACATGGCGATTTGATAATATATCCACATAAATATACTGCAATTCCAGCAACAATTCTAGAAAACAAGGAAACGATACAACAACTCAACAAGTGCCAAGTCCAGTTCCAACTTCCAATTCTGACTAACTAATTGTCTTCATCGCTAGAAACTACTCCTTTCTGCTTATTATTTGCCTATTTAAACCTTATTAGGGTGCATTGGTAATTTATCCAATTTTTGTATCATCCTTCGCAGGAATACCATCATGAAGTTGACAACATCTTCACCCAGTAATTTAGAATTCTTAAGTGAAGTCCATTATGAACAATTAAATTAACGGCTATCAAACAGAATCATCAAATACATAAACTTTTTTAATGGAACTTTTTTGTATTTATACAAACTATCAATGCAAGTTAAAAGCACTTTTGTAGTCTATTTCATTTGATGGTCAAGGAATTTCTCCAATTGTTTCATACAACTTATACGAAATGGCTACAACTATTTCGTGTAGATATTGTGAAACCCCAACACCTGTTCCATGTACATTGCACGAAATATGGCAAGCGAAGTCATTAAATGTAATTGGTACAGAAGTCATTAAATGTATTTAATGCAATATGCACGATTACCATTAAATGTAATTGGTAGTTGGTACAGAAGTCATTAAACTACATCTTGAGCTTGAGTGAGACGGAAAAACTTTGTTTACCCACCTTCAATTGTTAGTGTAAAAAGTAATAATGGTGGAGCTCTTACCTTATTTAATAACTAGTATTAAATACACGCGTTGCGTGCGAAATCATATAAAATGAAAAGTAGAAAGGAAAATCGATAATTTGTTTAAGATGTAATTTTAAAAATGAAAAAGTTAGTTATAGAGAGAGATTATTCTATTTAATTAGGAATTAAAAATAATAATAATTTGGATTTTTGGTGTCCCCCACCTCTTCACTTATAGAATAGAGATATTATTTTATTATCTCTATTAGTAGTGGGTGGATTACCCAGTGGGTAGATGTAGCCAAGCCCGAGTGAGACTGTGAGAGCATGCAAAAGGGCACATAATATCAAGGCAGTTAATGCAAAATATCATCGTTATAAAACATCATTTGTTTATAATAGAAGCATGTTCTAGGCTACTATCTATATCTACTAGCCTTATATGCACACAATGTGTGCAAAAATTATATCAGAGTAGTTTTGGTATTTTGAATCTGTTTTTTTATGTTTTTTTATTTATTGTGGTTGGGTGAGTGGGTAGTTATTTTTTGTGATGTAGTGGGATTGTGGGATGATTATAGGTGGTTTATTTATGCAATTGTTCTCATTAATTTTTTTTTTTATGGTAAATTATTTTTTTCTGTAAATTATTAATTAAACAACAAAGGGTAATTTAGGCAATACATTAAGTTTGGTGTCCCACCCCTCTTCCTTACAGTATAGAGATACTAGCCTTATATGCACACAATGTGTGCAAATGTGCAATGTTAATTTATATGAAATCTAAAGCGAATTTTGTACACCATCGAGCACAATGACCCAATGAGGATTATGCTTGGTGTAAACGTGCTTTTCAAAACAGTACATGTAGCTTAGCTTTCAAAATACCCTATGTGCTTTGGTCGGAAATTTCAATGCATTAGTTCCTTTTTACACTAGGTGTGTTCTTTGTTCTCTAAATACATACTTCACGCCATCAGGGAGCATAATGCTCCCATGCTTAGAATGCTTACAAGAGTTAGAACAAATGGCCAAACACAAGTACACCCTTTCCCTCTAAATGTTTGCCCCATAGTCTTGTTTATCGGAGTCAAAGTTCCAACTTTTTGACCTATAAATCCCTATTAAATTAACAGAAAAGTATGATGAGATCTTGTTGGATTCATTACAATGTATATTAAAGATACCAATGGTTTTAATATGTATCTTGGAGACCTTGACAATTAGGGAAAACAATTAGGGACACGGATGGAGTAATCACTATCCCTTTCAATTTATTTGTCATGAATATTTTTTTGCTCAAGTTTCTAGGAGTGTGAATATGTGTAGAGAAGGACAAGAAATGATGTTGAGTTTGGGTTTGACCTGATCCATCACCTTATTAGCTAGCTAATCATAAATTAGTACTATTACTCTAATACCTACTTCATATACTTCCTCCGTTTTTTTTAGTTGACACGTTTTGACTTTTGACACTATTCACATAATCTACTTTGACTATCTTTTGTGATTTATACATAAGAGAAAATATAGTCATGTGGGGTCTTGTTAGATTCATCTCATTATATATTTTCAAAATATCATATTTTTATAATTTTTACTCATCAATTTTCCAAGATAAAAGTGATTGAAATCACGCGTTGGCAAACGTGATAAAAGAAACAGGTCAACTAATAAATAACGGAGGAAGTATAATATAATTAGTCAACATCCTACCATGAAACAACTACTAGTAACATGGTGTAACTAATGATATTTCAAAGAAAACATGGTTTAGTACTAGTAATTCAGAGATATAGAGTGTGGACTTTGAGTCTTCTTTTTTATTCCAACATTTGCATCAAATACTCAATGAAGATTGGATTTCTATAAATTGTCTTCTGCAAATCAATAATAGTAGTACTTTGCCTCAAAAGCAAAAGAAAAGAAAAGTCAAACTTTGAGATATTACAACCATGGAAAGTGTAGATCAGGCAGTAGAAATGGAGAAGGAGCTCTATGATGCTGCCATGAAAGGTAACATAGAGTTCCTTCAAGCTGAAGCTCAAAACAATGAATACTTATGTACGAAAATCCTTGAAAAAAACAATATTATGCACATTGCAATCCGACACGAGCAACATGACTTCATAAAAGAATTGCTAAGTTTCTCCATTAGTGATCAGCTAATTTGTGAGGAGAATTTCAAAGGAAACACTCCTCTTCATGTTGCTGCCGAGGTCGGAAACTCAAATATTGTGAGCTTACTAATTAATTACCTTGAAGAGGTGTGGTTACATAGTCATGAGGGTAGTGAGAAGCCATGGAGGATGCAGAACTCAAATGGAAACACTCCTGTTCATGTTGCAATTATTCATGATAATGTCCAAATTGCCAGACTTTTGTTGGAGAAGGATCCTGGCATGGCTTATATTATCAACCACTCAAAGGAAGCACCCCTTCATCTTGCTATCAAACACCATCTTAATTATTGTAAGTTACTTGTTCTTAATCTCATATGCTTTTCTAATTTGATTTAATGTTTGTTTGTTGTTTGGTTGAATATGCACGACCAGAAAATTGTTTATTTCATCATTTTATTACAGTCTATTCTGTCTTCCTTTAAATCGATTAGATAGTGATGTACAAACATACAACATATATATTCTGACTACCTCTAGAGAGTAATAGGAACATACATTTCTAATAAAAATGTGACTGAGTTATGTTGATTCCATAATACTAATGAACATGATTATATTGTAGTCTTTTCATTATAGTGTCAATTAGTAAACATCGGTAGTGGTGGTGGTAGCAACATAACTTGTAATACTTCCTCTGTATTTTTTTTGTTCTTTACACTTAGGAATCTTGTGGTCAAATTAGACCATTGTCAGGTTGATACTCAACCATATGAAGTCCAGTAAGGTAAAGATGGGATTGTGAACATGGATGGTGGTCCTCATATATAAAGAAGCCATGGAGGAATAAGCTAAGTCGGGAAGTTTGTTAGGGAAAAAGTCTATATATAGAGTACAATACAGGGGAAAGGTATAATGAATATTGTGGAAGGAAATCAGTAACTTGGGAGAGTTTCATTCCCCTTGAAAGATTGGCATGGCTGTAATTGGTGATTAGCCACCTTGATTAGCATTTAGTCATATCTTGCTTGTTCTTCCCTCGCTGCTGCTTCTTCGCCCAATAACTTAATCAGTCCTTTTTCTCCTCTTTTTGGTGACCAAGCTAATTCTTAGTAGTTAATGTTGCTTTCCGGCCATAAAAGGATGAACTTTTCTAACTTCTGACGTGTACATGTTAATCTCTAGCTGAGAGCGAATCGCTGATGGCCAGGATTAAACAACCTATCTACGAGGGAGGAGCAGATTTAGAGATAAGATCTGTACCCGGAGAAGATATGTCAAGTATGATAAGTTATCTGATAGAGAAAGGGAGTTGCGTAACATGCTGGCCTGATGCAAACGGTTCGACTCCTCTTCATAGAGCAGCATTTCTCAGCATACCTTATAATCTGCAGGTCATAAGAACCATACTTGACCATTGGCCGCTGTCTGCTGTGGTATGCGATTCTTCTGGCAACTCCATCTTACACCTTCTGATAAATAGGATGCCCAACTACCAAGAAGCTAAGAATTTGCTTAAATTCAAAGAAATATACACCCTCAGAAATTCCCATGATCAACAAGGAAATACACCTTTACATACTGCTGCACGGAGTATGGACATTTTTATGGCACGAGCTCTTTTGGAATCCTCAGTCAAACTCAACATCAAAAATCTGGACGGCATCTCAGCGGCGTCTTTGATTCAGCAAAACAATCTGCTTGAGGTAGGAACCATCAATGCAATTTAATTCTGTTTTTATCTTATATCTTATTGTATTTTAAGCTTTCTTAGAGTTACTACAACGAAAATAATGAACACAAATTACAATGGTGTGCATTTCACAAGTTAAAAACTAGTACTTGATAGCTGATAATATTCTTCTGTCATCCTCCTATCACCGTCCTTTGTCTATAATGACGATAATGTTGTATGCAGATGCTAAGGAAACGAAAAATGACATGGGAGGAATGTGAAGCAGCTGACAGAGCAAACATAAACTTTCTAAGAGAAAGAATGAGCAAGTTAGGGATGGATTTTTTATTGTCACAAGATTCAAAGGGAAGGAATATTCTTCATAGACTAATGCAGATAAAGAACGAAAGCCATATAATGCAAGATGACTTTGTAGATTTTATCCAACAAATTCTTGGAATTTTTCCGGCACTTGTTTCTCAGAAAGACTTTGACGGGGATACTCCAATTCATGTCCTTGTGCAAAATGATCCTGATACCAAAGTTCAAGTTGCTTCAGGAAATCGAGATGACACCCCACAGAATGGTGATGATGTTGTTTTCTCATCATTGCGGCGATCAGGCCTTTTGTCAATGTTATTGGAGCTATGCAATCAGTGTATCCTTAAACTTCAAGAAGAGGCTAGCCTCAAGGGAACCCGTTATGATCCACCATGGTTGGTGCAAAATGCAGATGGTAACACGCCTGTCCACGAAGCACTCATAGCAAATAACAATAAATTGGTGAGAAAATTGTTTAAGCACAATCGAAGACCGGCTTGTTTAGTAAACAAATGTAAGGACACACCCCTTCATCTGCTTGCTGGAAGTAAACCATGTAAGTCTTTCAACCACCATACTCAAATTAATTGATGAATTTTCAACCAACTTTCTCCTACTGCCATGGTCTTTGAAATGCTTAGGTCTGTAGATAAGCATTAGTTACATTGTCCAAAACGGGATTAAGTTGAGAATTTATGCCAAAATCAGGTGTGATTCGGTATTGTTAATGCTTGAAAGTTACTTTAAGTTCCTTTTTTAGACTTTATTTTCCAAAATTACACAGAAGGCAAACACAACAGAGGACAAACACAACGAAAATCTTTACTTAGGAGGATGACACTAAAAAATCAATATTAATTTTTTTAAATTCCGAATTTTGTGGCACAACTCCTGTCTATGATTAATTGTTTTTCACAGTTTTGTTTTTGAAAAATAATAATTGTAAAACGCCGTAATACAAACTATTGGTCTTTTCCACAATCTTCTTTCTCTTCTCTTTCCCCCATAATCGTTTATGCTTTCGCATACGTTCCGTGCATTAAATTCTATAAACAAATAAGGCAATCACACCCCTTCCTCCCCGTGAATCCTTTTCGCACCACTTATCCTTTACAACGTTATGCTCTCATTAATCCCATGTAAACTCATATTGCTTTCAATTACCTTCATCCGAGGCATCTTAGGTCTTCGATCTTCCCCTACTCCTTACAATTCCAATTTTAAGTCTTCTAACCAGCGCATCACTTGGTCTTCATGAAGAATTACTAATCTTAGCTAATTAAATTAGTTAATTACTATAGCTATTATATATCCTTTCTATGTGACATATACTTTTTTTTCCTTGGAAATCTATTGTGGTATCATGGTCGACCATATTGATTATTCCTCACTATCATAGTGTATATTTTCAGTAGTACAATTATCCTCCTGCTACTGTATACTGTTTGGACATATTGATTCTCCTCAGTCTCAGATCTTAATAATAACTATATGTTTGCTCGGAAGGCATAACGCCAATCAAGCGAAAAGACATATAAACCATCATACTCTTTGATCATTTAAGATCTTAATTATAATTATATGTTTATGATGCCTAAGACACAGAGCCATTTAAGAGAAAAGACATAGAGTTAATGGTGGAGGCCAATGTTGAGGCAGCATTTATGCCTGATCAGGAAGGTCTGACCCCTTTGCTAAGAGCTTTTCATGCTGGAAACCTAGCTACAGCTACAATACTATGCAACCTTGCCCCAAAAGCAGCAAAAATTCCTGATGCTAATGTTCAGACATTTTGGCACCTGCTTATAAACCATCCATCACACTATTATCTCTACAAACTCCTTCATAATGCGGCTTTAAGAGATCTATTGAAGTTAACGGACAAAAATGGAGACACGCCGCTGCATTTAGCAATCCAAGGTAACCGTTTTGACCTTGTACAAGTTTTCTTTGACATTTGGGAAAAGGAGCAAGAGCAACAGCCAAAGTCGACATCAAAGGCAAAAGAGCCACAGGAGCAGGAGCCTAAGCCGGCATCCAAGGGAAAAGAGCCACAGGAGCAAGAGCATAAGCCGACATCAAAGGGAAATGAACGCAAGTTGTCAGCAGATGGAGAATGGCTACTTGAACTTTTAGAGGTACAAAACAAGGCTGGTAAGACCCCTGGCGATCTGATAGGAGAAGCATCAAGTCTACCTTCTGATGTAAGTACTTGTCACATTATTTTCACATATTTTTAATAAAGTAATCCATCACTTGCGTTCTATATGTGCTGTTATATTGTCTGTTAAGAGAATCGGAATATCTGAATAGTCATGACTTGAATGAATATCGTACTAAAGTTGAATTTGTCGCATGTGTTGATGTGAGATACATGACACTTTCAATATTGTCCAACTAAAGAAAGGCGTGTGTATCACGTAAAAGGAGAACTTTAGCATATCATTGGAAGGGCTATTAATAAAACTCATCCTTTTGGGACTTCGTTTTTTTTATATTTATGATAAGGCCACCGAAAAATTGCTGTTGGATTTATCAATGTGTGACTTTGGAATTTTTAATTATTTTAAAGCAGAAACAACTTTATAAGCTCCACCATTTTTCCCACATGATTCAAAACAAGAAGAAAGTTGTCTGAAGAGTTTTGGGGTGCAATAGACTCATTTTTGTAATTATCAATGTCTTATTGACTTTGAACATGTACCCATTGTGTAGAAAATACTACCTCCGTTCCATGGGTATTGTGGCCTTTGACATTTTACACTATTCATACACTCTCCTTTGACCTTCTTTTGTGATTTATACATAAGGATAAATATAGTCATGTAAGATCTTGTTAGAATCGTCTCGATATATGTTTAATTAATATCAACTTTTTACAATTTTTACTTAAGTAAAATTAGAGATATTAGCGTTTAAAGTAGTGCATTGGAAGGCGTAAAACTCCCTATGTTGCAATACATATGGCACTTTTCCGTTTCGGAAACTTGGCGAAACGTTTCCGAAACTCTAGTAAACGTATGATAGTGTTTTGTTAAAATTAAAAAACTTTCTCACCATATATCCTTTTTTCCTTTGAAATGACTAAATCTCGCATACTTTACATATATACCTTCTCATTATCTTATTTCTTCCTATAACAACATCTAGTTGCTCCAATTTTTAAATTTTTATTCAGTTCCCCCACGTTTCGCTACGTGTCCTCATTTTGAAAAATAACGTTTCCCAATTTCTACGTTTCCACGTTTCAGTTTCCCGTTTCCGTTTCCGTGCAACCTACCTCACTCATCAATCCAAAGGAAGTACACAGAAAGACACCTAGCGTAATTTATCGGGTTATCTTTAGGAAACACCACGTACTTAGTTGTGCTTAGTTAGCCTATGCCGGTATCTTGGTAAACCAATCATGGAAACGACTTTATAATTACAACGAAGTATTAAAAGGTAAAAAGACTACTATATACAGAACATACACAGAGTCATACACAAAGCATAGCTAAGAGAAAACTGGTATGCACCTTAATCCTGCAAGGTTTTGTTCTTGCCACTACAAATTTTTGCAAAGTTATAATAGTTAAATTAAAATAAAAAAAGTAAATGGTGGATTTTTTCAAAAAAGTGTAAAGCTTGTAGTGGTTCCTCACAATTTTTCACAAACAAGATGACTCTTCTTGTTTGCTAGAAGAAGATTCTGTTTACGTCCTGTTATTAGAAAGAGATGTAATAAGCAGTAAGTATGTAAGAGGCCTTCTCTTAAAATATTGCAGCTAATCAAGTCCATTCTTCATGAGTAATGAAAGCTCTTTTCTCTTTGCTCTCACTTCTCTCTTGAATCTGTTACTATTAATGTGACCAAATACCTTCTTGAAATGCTGTTTGTTGGCAAAAAGGATTCCAATGTCTTGTTCTTTCCTTCACTTGATTTCGCCCTTTCCTCCGGCCTCCCCCTTTCTTTCCCTCCATCATTGCTCTCAAAAGTGTTTGTTTAAGATCCGAGAACAATGTTATATGTACTTTTTACAAGAGAGAACGGCTGATTTACTAATGTTGGACATATTGTTTTCTTCCCTATCAACTCTTTACTCTCATTGAGGAGGATAGATTAGGTACAACCATCGTTAGAACTTAGAAGGCTACCGAAGCAGAACTTTTATCCATAAAAGAAAAGATTATCATGCCATATCATTACTAACATATAGATTCTTTGTTACTTGTTACCATTCAGGTAGATAGAATCATTTTGAGTGACACTAGAATGATGGGTATTCGTAGCGCGTGGGGCATTCCGAAGGAACAATTACAAAGCTACATGAACTCGATGAATGTTATAGCAGCTCTATTAACAACAATAACATTCACAGCAGCATTCACAGTTCCTGGTGGACTCATCCAAGATAAAGGAACTCCAATGATGATAGGAAGTGCAGCATTTCAGGTTTTTATGATCGCAGATGTGTTGGCAATGTGCCTATCAATGATGGTTTTATTATGTCTCCTCTGGATCACGGCTACGGACAATCAGCGAAAATCTGTGATGATACAGGATTTTAGCGTATCATTGATGCTAGCAGCACTCTTTGCAACTCTTTTGACTTTCATGTCGGGTTTGTATGCAACTATCTTCCCCGTCAGACCTTGGATTGCTATCGTCACTTTGGTTCTATGCTCTTTGTTGATGCTTCTCGCCCACAAAGTTATCATCATCAGATTGCTTCTTCCGGCTCGAATAGCTACTGTTATTTTTTTCCGGAAATTTTGGCATGCAGTTAGCGAGACCGTCACTGAGCGGGTGGGGCGCCCTCCCCGGGCCCACAGGAGGAATCTCGAACGTATAAGAATTGGGAGTTGGTAAAACTGCAGCAGAAGTCAAGCTAGCTTGTAGCTTGTTGGTTATTGGGAGTTGTTTCTGGCAAGGAGTCTGAGTTCAATTCATGTTTGTGGTTGCTATTAATAACTTGTACTTGTACTTGTACTATTCTAAATTAGTTTAAATATGAGATTAGATGTTTATATTATCGGATAATATTATTTGTTTAGCATGAAAAAAAAAGCAAAATAGAAGCAATTTTACTAAGTTTTCACATTGTTAAAAGGGTCCTGAATTGTTATTTTGCTCAAAGCCTCTAAACGTTAGAAACGGCCCTGATACTCGACCATTTAACATTAATGGAATATGCTCCTGCAATCTTCTCTGTTTTCAGTTCCTATAAGTAGCAGCAAATCAGATGGTTGGGTTTACCGGTTTGGCATATTTTTTGAAAGTCTCTATTTGGGTAAAATTCAACAGACTGAAAGACATGCTGCCTTACATTTATATCCAGCTCTGAGGTGTAGCTTATTTCAAGAATGTCATTTGAACTACTGCAGGTCCGCCAGGGGCTCGGACGGGCATGTCTTTCAGAAGCTAATGCACCGTTTTTCTCTTTCAATCTGGCTTAGTTATTCTAGTTCTAGTAGCATTATTTGAGAATAGAGGTGATTTTGTTTAGGATTAATCGATTATTTTGATTTATTAATAAATTATTTTGGATAATTTTCAATAATTCATTGGAGTAGGACCTGTTATCTTCGTCCTAAAATAAAGTAGTTGAATTGAATTATACTGAACTGAATATTGCTATGACTTTTTTTTTTTGAAGTAGAGATTTTAGTTCGTTTTAGTTTATTGTACTTCAGATTAGCCCCATTCAGCTCAAAAGAATAGGGCCTAAATAGTACACAATTGATGTCGTATATTAGTCATTAGTTAACTTAGTTTATGATGAACCAAATTTCCTCTTTGTTCCTAGATTAAGTTAAGCCCATACTAAATTAAACTATAAATTATAGACTAAACGAGGATATACGTCCTCTCTTTTTTAAGTTAACATGTTTTGACTTTTGACTCTATTAGACTATTTCAATACTACTTTACTTGGAGTATCTTTTGTGATTTATACTTATGAAAAATTAACGCAAGCTATTAGAAGTCTTCAAGGGAGAAGAAGGTAATGACGATCCGCACAGTTTATAGGATATTTTTCCTTATATTCTCTGCACTCCTCTCGAAGATCGAGGTAACTAGCAATATTCTAGCACGTTAGGGAATAGATGGTGAGCTTAGGTTGTTTAGAATCGCGTTAGAGAACTTAGAATCATGCTTGGTGGAACTTAGATGATTGTTTGTATGTAGTTTAATGTACTATCATGTTAGGATCGTTGTTATGATTCATTTACATGTGTGAAAATGTTATTATGATCTTGTTATTTCCCTTGAACTATTGGTTGTTAAATTTGATGAATGATGGATGTAATGAAGGGTCTGTTGTTTTCGGCGTAAAACAACTGAACTGACTAACTGAATTGAATTGAACTAAACTAAAATGAAAATAAAAGTATTATTTAGAGCGTATTTTTTACCATTTGGAATCCCTCTATAAAGAATTGCAATCGCATCAATTGTCTTCACTAATCCAAGGGAAACTTTTAGGTGCTATTTGGGTTTTATAGGAGGTTAGTCTTTCTTCTTTAGTTAGTTTATTACTACTATCATACGAATTTTCAGCTTTGAGAAGGTATGAGAAGGTATTGTGTCAGACGCCTCCGACCATAACATTTGGTCGGACGACTTTCAGTTGGTTTTATTTTTGTTTCAGTTGGTTTCATTTTTGTTTCAGTTGGTTTCAATTTTTGTTCAGTTGGTTTCAATTTTTGTTTAGTTAGTTTCAATTTTTGTTCAGTTAGTTTCAAATTTTTTTCAGTTGATCTTTTTTATTTCAGTTGGATGTCTTTTAAGTTCAGTTACTTATCTTGTTGTTTCATTTTTGTTTCAGTTGGTTTCATTTTTTGTTTCAGTTGGTTTTAATTTTTGTTTAGTTGGTGTCATTTTTTGTTCAGTTGGTGTCAATTTTTGTTCAGTTACTTCCAACTGAAACACTAATGCTTCCAACTGAAACATAAATGCTTCCAACTGAAATACAACTGATGTAAGACATATAAAACCAACTTAAACAAAATAAACTCCAACTGAAACAAAACAAAAACCAACTGAAACAACACAAAAACCAACTGATACAAATAAAACAAAACAAATCTGCTTCTTTCCGGTTTTTAAATCAGCCTTCTTTCCACACAATTCATTTTCTCAAAAGTAGTAACTGAATGAGTAGCTAAAAACTAGAATAAATGAACAATAACAACATGAAATTTCAACATCTCCAGAATCAATGAGAGTATGAGGGAAGAAGAGTACTAAAGAAGTGAAGCAGCAGAAGATGAAACGTGGGGTCGGTGGTGTCGGCAGTGGCGGGACTGCGAAGAAGAAGATGAACAGAGAAATAGCGAGAAACAGGTCCGTCTGACAGTAGGTATTGGTCAGACGGTCTGACCCAATACTTTCACTATAAGTATATTGAGTACATTGTTGGACTATGGTTTGATAATGTAATCTTACGTTATATGTGTTGAAGATAACATATTTGAATGAGGTAGTACGTCATGCATTTTTTGGACATTGATGCTCCTTATCAACTAATATCGTGTTAAAGAAAATTTAGTTACAACTTTCTTTTTTTAGTTATGTATCTTATGATTTTTTTATTCACAAGTACAAAAGTTACAAAGGAAAAAACTATTTTGATTAGGCAAATTCAAGTAACTCAATCCCGTTAATGAGGTTTCTAATGGCCATATTTTGTCATTGATGAATCATGTTGCATTTGACATTATGTGTTTAGTGGACGGGTTGTGCCGTAGCCTACCCTGCTATCTACTTTATTTATCTCAGTCGTTACTAATGGTGTCCAAGCTTGGTCCCCGGGCCTTACATAAGCTAAGTACGATCCATCTAAAACACCATGTATAGCTATAACGAAACAATCATCACTATCACTTCCACCATCAATGAAAACAAGCGCCTTATCCACATACACTTGTCTCATCCAATGGCGGTCGTTTTCTTCGATTGAATCATAGTGACACTGACGCATGGTTGGTTGATGTGGTAGAGTAATTCGGGCTCTAGTAAGTGGGTTAACTAAATGAAACTCTAAATTAAGATCAAACGTCACCACCCAGCCACAAGAGGAGCCCCAACATCTCGCCCCAAAAGTTTCAGGGAGCTTAATTTGGTAACATCTTTTACTTGAAGGACAAAATAGTTTCCTATAGTGATTAGGGTTATCTTTAGTAGTCTCTAGTAGCAACAACCATGGCATTCTCATGGTCGACAACTCTTTGACCATTGCATGGGCATGAAGCCATGAATGACAAACCGTGGAGAAATAGATAAAGTCTTCAATAGAATCTAGTCTCAACGCAATTTCACCAAGGATTTCATCAGACAACATACACCAATCAGCCATCATGTAATAATAATCAAGTAACCTGCAAAAGTCAACAATTGCAATATAAATAAGAAGTGAGTATATGAATCAAGTGATCTTGAAAAATTAAGGGAAATTCCCAAAGGTATGCCTGTACTTTTTCATATTCATAATGGTACACTGAATTTTTTCATAGCAATACAGACAATAATTTGGCTAATTAAACCAATTAGGAACTATATCAATCCAAAGTAACAACTATCAATAATAAATTTCAAAAGTAGTGATTTTGTAAATCAAACTAAAAAACATTCTAACTTAGACAAATTATACATCATACATGAATCAGTTTACTCCAAGTTTAAACACTAAAACTTCCCCAATTCAATTTTATCAAGAACCCTAATTTAACAAAATCCCAATTCGAAAATCAAGACATAAACCGAAATTAGAACATGGAAATGAACCTTACTTGATTAGTTGAATAATTGGAATGTAGAAGAGTGTAAAAAGACCCAAAATTTCGTCTCTTTGACCCGATTCTCGACCCGAAAAACGCACCCCAAATTCTTTTTGAATTGCCCAAAGAAAACAGAGATGCTAATGGTGATAGATGATAGGTATGATGATGATGGATGATGGTTGGTAGATTTATGATGCAACCTAATTTGCTTAGGAGAAAAAGTAGAAGCTGGGGGCGTTGAAGGATCGGGTCATATTGAGCAATATAGAAATTTTAATCAAATCGAGTTTATGTTGATTAAATTTGGATTTGATATGACAAGTTTTAAAAAGGTTTTTGGGCTCAAGTGGCTCGTAGTCATTTTATGCGGGAAAAAGGATTTAAATAGGGTTTCCATGAAGCCCATCAGGGTTTTATATGGATGCCTATAAAGAGAGAAAACATTATTGTCGTCATCTTTTCCAGAACCCTAAGCGAATTCTCTCTATTGTCCAACTTTTTCTAGGGTTTATAATTTTCTTGATTTATTAATTTATTATTGTTCATGAAAATTATATTTTTATATTTACACTTGTTTATTATATAGTTTAATGTTAATTTCGTATGTTGTGAAAAAGAAAGGTTGGAATTTTAAATTAATTGAAGTTCGGATTTTTATGAACATGAGAATGGAGGAGGAAGACCGAGGAGCTACCGGCGGGACTGTAACACTCCGCCCAAATCGAACCCCTATTCATTTAATAAATCTCGATATGAGGGAAAAATCCACGAGGGTTCGACTCGATGGGCGTGATACCGCCGCACTTAACACATTGGAATTAAATGCAAAACTAAAAGATTAAGACATGCTAAATTCAAATTTATTAATCCTTACAACCAAAATAAATTGTTCGTTAAACATTACTAATTACTAAAGTGTTTAAAGTTTCAGCGGAGGCTAAAATTATAAGCTAAGTGGATGACAACTCTAATGATCTCTCTTTGTTTCCCAAGTCGATCACCCACCTGTGCAAATACATTGAAAAGCAACAAGAGAGACAAGCTCCCAAAAATCAGAAAAACTGGGTAAGTTAACTTCATCCCTTATATTACTTTAGTTTAAAATACCTTGTAAAATAATAGGTTAATAAAGTTGAAAGCATATAGCACCTATACATATATAAATACAATTAATAATCACATAAGTGCATCTCTATACTATGAGGGAAGAGGGGAGGTGGACACCAAAATTAAGAAGAAAAAATAAATAAAATAAATCAAGAAAGTTGTCAAGTAATTAAGTTTTATTTTCAAACTTAGTCATAAGATTTTTAAGCAAAAAATGTTTAAAACTTCAAACTAAAATATCTAAAATCTACAAAGTGAAAATAATTTTAAATAATATCAATGGTTGTATTTTCTTGAGATCTATAAATAGATATCCATTTTGCTATATTTTTATATACTTTTGAATTTTTTTATTTTAAATACATGAGTAATTGATTGTTCATGAGTGAAGGTGCATTTGATCAAATTGATCATCAAACATGATAAAGTATTTTAGGATGAGTTAGAGAGAGGTGATGTATTTTTTTACAACATGAGTGGTGATGCTAATGAGTAAGGACATTTTCCATTTTATATTTTGTAAGTTTTTTTTGTCCTTTTTAGCGTTTAGTTTTTAAATCACTATTGTAATCTACTATCTAATATTTATTACTCTTTTTTTATGCATTTAAATTGTTTCACTATTTTAACTCTTTTGAGATTACAATTACACCGTCTTAAAAAACAAAATAACTAAAATTTAACTTTTATTTTTAAAAGTATGAAAAATATGTATACACCTCACTAGAGAAAATGTAGTTTATTCCAATTCCTTACCTATTAATCTTTCAACTTTGAAGAAGTTTTAACTTATATTTCGAAATCTTGATTTTGAAGAGCATTTAATTTAGTTACTTTATTTATTGTGAAGGATTGGTTTTGGAGTATTTATTTTTGAAGAATTATGATTTTTATTATTATTTGAAGATTTGAAGTATATTTGAAGTATTTGATGATTTGAAGAATATTTGAAGAATGTTTGAAGTTTTGATGAATATTTAAATTTGAAGAACTTTATTGGTTTAATTGTTTTACTTTGAGTTGAGTAGTCTAAGGGATTATTTTATCCCAAGGATACTGAAATGCACTCTGAGAGGTGAGGGGGCACTAAGCAGGGTGCTACCCTACATTGGAGAAACTTAGGATATGTTGTCGTCCGAGAGGTCGGGAGGTACTGCGCGTATTATCCTGCATCGGGAGTTTGGCCATTCTTAGACACAGACGGTAAGGAACGTAACCCATAGGCCGTTCTGGAGGTTGTGATCTGACATACTCTTAGGAAGTGGGCTGCGGGTCACTAGCGTTCATCTCACTCATCTAATTTATTTAATTGTTACTTTATTTATTTCACTTACTATTTTGAAGTCTCTTTCCTTTGACGATCTATTTATGGAATTATTTATACTTTCCCTTTCTTGATGTTTATTAATGTTGTTCTTGTCTTACTATTTCCTACTTCGCATGTTGAATGTTTTCTTTATGCTTTGTATGATTATTGTGTATGCCTGACTTTATTCTTCGTACTTTAAATTGTTAATTGAATCCTGATTGGACTGGGAGAGCTGTTAGTTACTCCCCATTGATTGTGGATTTTTGTTGTATATCTTTGCAGATGTGGAAGTTTAGGATCGTTACTGTCTGGATTGGGGCTGTGAGACATGGTTCTGTGAGGAAGGACATGGTCCTAGTAGTCGTAGATGAGCACTATGATAGGAAGATTAAGACCACCTTTCTAGTGGGTCTTAAGTAGTTTTGTCATGGATGTTCCTATCTTTTGGATTTCGTTTTAGTTTGGTTTATGATTTGATGTTTTATTTGGGATTTTAGTATGTTTTGTGGAATGAGGGTATGAGACCTCATTTCCTTATTTATTTTGAGGTTATATTTTGACTTGGGATTTTTATTCTATTTCGTTGTATTAGAATAACATTTCCGTCCCAGTGGTATTTCCGCTGCTATTGACATTTTATTTAATAGTTTATTTATTTTATTTAATTTTATCTTTATTTTATTTACTGTTAAAGGACGGGATGTTACAAAACAGGGGAGGGTTCTTGTCAGGCAGAGGAAACAGGGGAGGGTACCTTTCTGCCTTCAGGCCACGCCTAGTGGCAGCGGTGCTCGTCTAGCTGTGAATGACCAACGTCAGCTAATGGGCGGCATGGCAGTCGCGATGTTGATGTGTCGGAGGGCAGCAGCACGGGGAGAGGAAGAGATAGAGCAGCGACGGAATTAAGGGGTTAATGGGAGCTATTCTCGGGTGGTTCTGGCAGTGGGGGCGGTTGTGGTTGTCGGGTGAGGGCGGCCATGGGCTAGGATGGGTGGGGAAGGGGTAGGGCAAGGGGAAAGCTTGGTGGTCGACATGGTTGGGGCTTTGGGGGAAGGTTTAAGTTTTATTTAACACCTCTTCATTATAAAATCATTTTTATGATTAAAATTGTAGTTTGTAAATTAAAATATCATTTTTTAAATAAAAAATCATTTTAATGCAATAAGGTTATAGAATGTATAAAATATAAAGTAAAGGGTTACCAAATAGAAGAAGAAAAAATATTGGCTACCACATATAATTTTAGAGAGTTGAGGGTTACCACGTAGAATTTTCCAATAATAATTTACCCATTGGCATTGAGTATGTTAAAGTTTAGACATAATATAAGTCGATTTTAATTATCAAATGTTATTTATATAAAGAGGTAAATATGACGTGATATAATATATATGATATAGTAATCGAGGAAGAGAGTATGAAACCCTAATTGTTAAAATGAAAAGGGATAAATAGCACACCATTTCCAATCAAAATTAAGTGTATTACTTGACTTGTGAATATATGTAATAAAAGTCTGCAAACTCTTATATAATAGAGGAATATGTGTATATATTTTTTACAAAAATACATATAAAATATTAACATTGAGATATGGTGCTAAGATTAACCAAGCATGAGCTTTTCCGAAGTTTTCGGTGTATGCAGCTTAGTAAACCAATCATGTTCTGGGTTCGTTCGGTCTACGTTAATCAGAAGGGTAATATATAAATCCTATATTACCTTTGCTCCCATAATTTGTAATATTATTGTACTCTTTCTCCTCGATATACTATAAATTGTTTCCCATTTGCTTGTGGACATAGCTCACACATTGTTAGTGAACCACGTTAAATCTTTATGTTTTGCTTCTCCAAATCTTTGACATAGAAATTAATGAAAAATATTATGATATATCTTATTTTCATATTCACATAATCACATGAAATTTAATAATCTTTATCTTTTTCAATACTTGCTCTTTTTAAATACTTATTATCCACCAAATAGGTTATCCAGTAATGGTTATCTTCTACATAACAATATGATAAGTATGTCAAAATGGATCTTATTTTATAGTATATTTCAATCTGAGTCCAAAGATATAAAAATTTTATTTTTTTGAGTTGTATAACTAAAGTTGTGCTTAATTTATGAATTATAATGTTTTTTGTAGACTCAAATTTTATCTTTTATTTATGCAAAAGTCTAATTATCTGTCTAAAACTCAAATTTTATCTTTTACTATTATCCAAAAGTCTAATTATCTTTTTAAAATTCAAACTTTATCTTTTATTTATCAAAAAGTCTAATTATCTTTCTAATACTCAAACTTTATCTTTTACTATTATCCAAAAGTCTAATTATCTATTTAAAACTCAAACTTTCTATTTTATTTATCCAAAAATCTAATTATCTTTTTACATTATAATATTAAAAATATTTTCATATTTTGCGACAAACTCAAACTTTATATTTGTCTATCATCTAAAAGTCTAATTATCTTTTTAAAACTCAAAATTTATCTTTTATTTATCCAAAAGTCTAATTATCTTTCTAATACTCAAACTTTATCTTTTACTATTATCCAAAAGTCTAATTATCTTTTTAAAACTCAAACTTTATCTTTTATTTATCCAAAAATCTAATTATCTTTTTACATTCTAATATTATAAATATTTTCATATTTTGTGACATGACAATCCTATGTGGCTCGCCGAATGCTTTCGAAAAAAGCTTCTTTTAAATATATACTAGTTTATGATCCGGGCAATGCCCGGGTTGGGTTTTATTTAGTTATAATTTCCATTATATTTAAATTTCAGTATTAAACACTTTAAGATTAACAAAATATTATAAACTAATTAGTAAACTGATAGATATCATTTACATATAATTCTCATCCGACTGACGTAAAAATTGTTTAATGTTTAAAGGATTCTTATATTAAGATCTCATAATTTTCTTTATCTCGAACTTAGAATAACTTTCTTTTATAGATATAGTATTGTCCTTCTAAAAATAGTCATTATATGCTTTAGAGGTTTGAAAAATAAAATAAAATGAAGTTAAAGTTGTCATAATACACAAATGTTACTTTGGTAAAGTTAACTCTCAAAATAAAATAAAAAACACAACAAACATGTTTCCTTTAGACTATTATTGATATTGTCGATATTATTGAGTCACATAATTACTCTTTATCACTTTCATTTCTTCTATAAATTCATCAATTCAGTTGAAGAACTTGTGCTAAAATAATTATACTATGATTGCTTATTCTCATCAGATCAACATGGGTTGAGACGTCCAAATGAGCAATGAGCAAAAATATAGTCTTGGGTGTACCATGCTCATAATACACACGGACATATAATAAAACTTGTCTGAAATGAGGTGTGTCTGAATGATTTCGAACAAATTTATGAAGAAAAATCATGATTTAGTAGGTAAAAAATAATTGATACTCATTTTCTCTCTACTAGAGATCTTGTGCTCAACTTGGACTGACTTAGGCATCGGAGAGGTGATCCTCGGAACCACCCCCGAGGTTTCTCCTTGTTTTGCAGGTAACCACCACCACGAAGGACGTTTGGGAGCCACGTTCCACCAAGTATCCACCACCACATACAATGTTGCTGTCTTGGACAGAAACAATTTGGCGCTAGAAGGAGGGGAAGAGTAGAAAAGCCCAATCTACAACTTCGCAATGGTGGTTCCAACCTCAGAAACACTCGGTTCCGACAGTTCAGGAGGAGAAAGCAACTCTCCACTGAGAGAAACAAACACGAGATCAACTAGAAGGGGTAGTGCTGCTACCACCAGATCAGGAAGGAGGGATAACACTGTTACCCCCCGTCAAGAAACCAGGCAGACCCCACAGCCAAGCAGCTTAGTGGTCATGCCCACACCGGAGCAACTCCAAGCAGCCTTTCAAGTGCTGCAGTCTGCCCATCGGTTTATGCAAACTGTTGGAAGCCAACCTGCTCGAAAGAGGAGGAGAACTAGAACACATGGATCAGTTCGAAGGCACCTGCTGCTGTCATCTGAAGAGGAGACAGCCACAACAGACCCCCTATGCGGGTACAACATGACAAACATCACACCCACCCCAACGTCAGAGTATGGCCTATCTAGCCGCTCTGGACCTGGGTACATCAAGAGGGGTTGACAGAAAGCAGAATGGGATACTGAGATGATGCAGGAGGATCATCCTAGCATGTTCGAGGAACTGACACCCACAGGGTATACGTTAGGCTCGAGCAGGAGATCCGTCCACAGAGGAAATCCAGGGGGCGTGGCCCAGAATGTCCAGCCCCGGCCTAGAACCAGGCGTAACTCAGGAGCTGAAGAGGCCCTGTCTGCGCCTGGTAGCGGAACGATCAGAAGGCATGTCAGCCTGAGATTGGGAACAATACCAGAAGAGGGCTCTGGCGATAATGGAGCCCCCACAGATCTCAGAGGACTCATAACCCATCGAGTCAACTCCAGACCCATTGTGGTATCACCAGCAGAGGAGATTAGGTCTCCTTCCAAATCTCCTTTCACGCCTGAGATCATTGCTGCCAGAGTGTCGAAAGCGAAGCTCCCACCAAATCTCAAGTTTGAAGGGGAGGGAGACCCAAAGGAGCATGTAGCAGCCTTTGAGACCCACATGGAGCTAGGAAACTACAATGAGGCCACCTGGTGCAGACACTTTCCTGCCACTCTGTCAGGGATAGCTCAGACCTGGTTCAGAACTATCCCCCAGGGAACGATTGCTAACTTTGATGAACTGAAGAAGAGATTCAAAGAGCATTTCGTCAGTGGAAGTAGGAGGAACAAATCCACACATGAGCTGGTGTTGCTGAAGCAGACTCAGAATGAAAGCTTACGGGATTTCATAGGGAGGTTCAACAAAGAGCTGGTGCACATCCCAGAGCTGGAGCAGAAGCTCGCTCTGCACGCTCTGAGAAACGCCCTACCACACACCAGTAAGTTCAGAGATGACCTTAAATGGGTCACCATGAAGGAGCTCAGCGAGGCCCTGGCCCTGGCAGAAAAATACATAGCTGTCGAGGACTTCAACAAAGCGTCGACACACGGAGCAAAAACAGGCAGACCTGCCAGACAGGATAACAGGCAGAATGAGCACCAGTTCATGGGAGGCAGACTGAATTTCGGAGGCCCCAGGCCCCATCAGAGCAGAGGGAGAGAAAAGCAAAAAGAAGCAGAGAGGAAAGTGGACCGGCTGAAGGCCCAGGAGAAATATAACAACTATAGCAACCTCAGCGCGCCAAGGGCTGAGATCTTTCTGACCAACAGAGATGACAGCAGGTGGCACAGACCACCACCCACCAAGAAGAGAAGCCTAGGCCCCAACATGGCAGAGTTCAGCGCTTTCCATGAGGCGCCAGGCCACAGTACAGAAGACTGCATGAGCCTGAAAAATGATCTGGAAAGCCTGATCAGACGAGGCTACTTTAAAGAGTACCTGGCCTGGAATCAGGGGATCAAGGAGAAGGAGCAATAGAGCGAAGGGCAGATGGGTCTATGTGGGGCCCACAAGTGAAAATTTTTGACGGATTTTGTTAAAAGTGGGAGTTTGAAAACGTTTGTTAGTTTTAAGGTGGGAGTTTTTTTAAAAAAAAACAAAGGTGGGAGTTTTTAAAAATACTTGCTTTAAAAAAGTGGAAAAGTTCAATTTTTCCTAAATACTATTAGTAACATGGTGTAGCTTATCAATATTCCTAGAAACCATGGTTTTTCTTATACTAGTAATACCTTTTCTGTTTTTTTTTCTTCTTCTAATTTTCTATTATGTGTGATTTTAAAATTTATTCGGTTTTAGATGAGAGTATAACAATTTGGTCAAAAGACTCAAAACTCGTAAGTAGTAAGTACGTGAATAGTGTAAATGACGCGATAGAAAAAAAACAGGATCGGAGGAAGTATATGAGAGATACGATGTGGACTTTGATTGTTCTTTTCTTAGTAGGCAACAATTTCATCATATACTCTGGCCTGGAAGATTGGAATCTATAGATTGTTTTCTGCGAAGTAATCATTGTACTCACCACAAAAATGGAACAAGAAAAGTCAACGTCTGTGAATTTGGAAATTCCTAAGGAGGCAGGAGAAATGGAGAAGGAACTCTATGTTGCTGCCAAGAAAGGTGATGTGAAGTTCCTAGAAAATGAAGCTCAGTGCAATGAGTATTTTCGCAGCAAAACCCATGAAAAAAACAATATACTTCAATTCACATAGCAATTCGACACGAGCAACATAATTTTGTAAAAGCATCTGTAAGGAGATTCCTCAATAATGATCATGAACTATTCTGTGAGAAGAACTCAAAAGGAAACAGTCCTCTTCATGTTGCTGCCGAGGTCGGAAACTCAAGAATTGTGAATTTACCTTGAAGAGGTGTGTTTACATAGTCCTGTGGCCAGTAAGAAGCCATGGAGGATACAGAACTCACAGGGTAACACACCTGTTCATGTTTTTATTGAAGAAGGATCCTGAATTTTATGCTTTCCAATTTATTAATATCAATATATTAATCTTGCAAATTAACACATATTAAAAATCCTCCCTGAATTGAATTAAAATTATGAAGAACATGATCATATAAAATTATGCAAGAGGCTAAAACTGATACCACTGTAGGAATTCATAGATGCGAATAGCGGAATTTCAGGAAATAATTTCCTAACATCTATAACAGAATCGCATGCATAACAATATATGAATCGATACATAGAATAGAGAATACACAAACCTTTTTATTCACGACTTGAACAGGTATGTAAGGTTTGAATACTGCAAAGTATTATCACAGATCTAATACTTTAGAGATAAAGAACTACACTTGTAATTCCTCTATTTAGTCCACGAACACCGATTAATACCCACGTCTGCTAGAACGGAAGAGTATGAACTATTCACTCTCTTACTTTTGATGGGATAGGCGCCTAGACTAAAGAGGGAGAAGGGTTTTTCTTTTTCTCTCTTTTGTGTCAAGTTACTGACTAACTGAATTGTTCCATCTCTCTTCTTATTATATCTATATATAATAAATAGAGATTAGGTTAAGAGGAAAGGAAAAAACTAAAACCCTAATCACCCTAATAGTGGCCGGCCCTTATAAGCCTTTATGGGCTTATAATTTATTTATTAATCAGTGTTACTTTGTGTGACCTCATAGGATTAATTAACTTAGTTGTAGGCCCAAACCAATTTGTCTACAAACCGTAATTTATTCTCTAGCAAGCAAATACGGTTACTAAAATAATTAACTATATTATCTCCATAAATACAATCCCATTTATATTTAGTAATTGCGGAAATTGTCTAAGGACATATTCCTTCAGATATGTCAAGTATGATAAATTTTCTAATAAAAAAAGGAAGTCGCGTTACATGTTGGCCCGATGCAAATGGTTCGACTCCTCTTCATAGAGCAGCATTGCTCAGCCCACCTTATAATCTGCAGATCATAAGAACCATACTTAACCATTGGCCGCAGTCTGCAGAGGTATGCGATGCATTAGGAAACTCCATCTTACACTTTCTGACAAACAGGCTACCCAACTACTGAGAAGGTAAAAATTTGCTTAAATATAAAGATATGTACGCCCTCAGAAATCAACAGAATCAACAAGGAAAGACACCGCTACATATCGCTGCAAGGAATATGGACACCACTATGATGCAAATTCTATTGGATTCCTCAACCAGACTCAGCATCAGAAACATGGACGGCATCTCAGCAGAATCTTTGATTGAACAAAAAAATTGCTTGAGGTAGCAACCATCAATGCTATTTATTGCTGTTTGTATCTTCTTTTTTGGCCTTTATTGTATTTTTATTCTTTTCTTAAAGTTACCTTATCGAAAATAATGAGCACAAAATACAATTGTGTGTATTGCACCGGTTAAAAGCTAGTAGTACTTGATAGCTGATAATGTTCTACTATTTGGCGATAATGCTGTATGCTGTATGCAGAAAATAAGGAAACGAAGGATGACATGGGAGGAATGTGAAGCTGTAGACATGGCAAACATAGGCTTTTTAAGAGAAAGATTCAGCAAGTTAGGGATGGATTTTCTTATGTCACAAGATTCAAAGGGAAGAAATATTCTTCATAATTTAATGGAGATAAAGAATGAAAGCCATATAATTATAGATCACTTTGTAGACTTTATCCAACAAGTTCTTGGAAGCTTTCCAACAATTATTTCTCAGCAAGACCTTAAGGGGGACACTCCGGTTCATGTTCTTGTGCGAAATGATCCTTATACAAAGATTTTCGTTGCTTATGGAAATCGAGATAACACCCTACAGATTAGGGATGATTTTGTTTCTTCATTGTTGTGGAGATCAGGCCTTTGTCAATGTTACTAGATTTATGCAATCAATGTATTCTTACGATCCAAAGAAGGGCTAGCACCTCAGAACCTCGTGATGATCCACCATGGTTGATGCAGAATGCAGAAGGCAACACGCCTCTCCACGAAGCACTTATTGCAAATAACAATGTACTAATGAGAAAATTGTTAGCCTGCGATCAGAACTCAGCTGGTTTAGTCAATAAACGTAAGGAGGCACCTCTTCATCTGCTTTCTAAAAATCCTCCCGGTAAGTCTTTTAGAGTCATCACTATTACTCTATTAGCGCTCCTGTTTAATATTTTTTAGTTGGTGTCTTTCAAATGTTTTACCTCTTGAACATCATTCTACTGCTGGGAGTACAATTTAAGGAATCAACCTGCAAAATGGTACTCTGTACTAAAATACTGGCAGGCAAAAGAGTTAGATGTGAGTGCTGGACCAGAGCGAACAGAACCACCTTTAAGGGATGGATCAACCTTAAAATTAGGAAATTCTATCTAAAGAGTTTGACAGCCTAAACGCTCACATAATAAGTGTTTGTATTTCAAGACCAAATCACTAGTAACCACGATACCAGGGACATATAGTGGCCCATATTTGGTAAGGTATCCATCATTCAATGCTGACCATCATCATATCATACCCCTGCTAAACTCAGATGTATTAATGATCCACTGCGAGATTGGTGGATACCATGAATTTGGAATCAGAAGTAAAAGTATTTAGTGATGAATAAACTCCGAGTTCAACATTTAAAAAAAGCCACGATTTCGACATTGGAAGGATGTAAGTTAAGCATCAACTAAACAACTTTTCCGGTTTTTCAATGTCTACCATCAGTTTAAGTAGAGTTCGATTTGTCTTACACAATACCCCTTGTAATTGTAATTTAATATATCTGCATTGGTTTTTTGTAACATACAAATTATTTAACTAACTGCATCGTAACTGATTAAACGAAGTTCTAAAGCTATTTTATATAGATTACTGATAGAGAACTTTTTTCTTTGAAAGTCTTTCGTGGTATAGTCGTTCATACCAATTCTCCTCAGTCTCAGACAGTGTATGCTCTGTAGTAGTACAAGTTTTCTCCTGCTCCTGTATATTCTGAGAGTTTGATATCTTATTTAATTGTGTTTATATGTTTATGGTGCCCAAGACATGGAGCCCTTACAGGACGAAGACATACTGTTAATGGTGGAGGCAAATGCTGAAGCATCATTTTTGCTTGATCAGGATGGTCTTACCCCCTTACTGAGAGCCTCTCAAGCTGATGACCTATTTATAGCTACGACACTATGCACCATTACCCCTCGAGCAGCTAAAATTCCTTATGCTAACGGTGCGACATTTTGGCACCAGGTTATTTTTCATTTATCAGAATATTATCTTTCCAAACTCCTTTATAATGCGACTATAAGAGATACATTGAGTCTAAGGGACAGAGATGGAAATACGCCACTGCATATGGCAATTTTAACTAAACGTTTTGACCTTGTACAAGTTTTCTTCAACACTTGGAAAGGAATGGGCAGAGGTGAATGGCTACTCAACCTTTTAGAAATACAAAACAAAGCTGCTGAAACCCCCAGCGATCTTATAGGGGAATTACCAAGTTTACCTGGCCAAGTAAGTACTGGTAGTTAGTTGCAACTTTTACTTACCTTGTCATGCATACCTGTCCTAAACGATGATCTTTAAGTATTTTGTTGGGAAGATCATCACAATTACAGGTTCTTAATTGCTTTTATCATTCAGGTAGAAGAAATGATTTTGACTGATTCTAGAATGATGGGTATTCGTAGCTCGTGGGGCATTCGGAAGTCACAGTTACAAAGCTACATGAACTCAATGAATGTAATAGCAGCTCTTTTGACAACAATAACATTCACAGCAGCATTCACAGTTCCTGGTGGACTCATCCAAGATAAAGGAACTCCAGTGCTGATAGGACGGGCAGCATTTCAGGTTTTTGTGATCGCAGATAATCTTCTCTGTTTTTTGTTCCTGATGTATAGGTCTAGCAACAAATCAGATTGTTAGGTTTGGCATATTTTGAGTCTATTTGGGTGAAATTTAGCAGACTAAAAGACAGGCTGCCTTACATTAATATCCAACACTGAGGTGTAACTTATTTCAAGAATGTCATTGCCGGTTAAATTATTTCTATAGTCCAATTGTTAAGAGGCTCATATCTGTATTTCTTTTCTCCCTCCCTAGCTTGCCTTTTCCTTTGTCTTTATCCTTCTCTTCCCTCTACAGTTATGTTGGGTATGTGTACACGGTTAGGGGGTTTTCGGACGTGCTATGGATCTCTAGCAAGTACGAGGGTGTTTGGTAAATGGCTTTTGAGTGACTTTTTCATTGGATTTTGGCTTTATACATGTGGTCAAACAACTAAAAAAAGTGTTTGATTAACGGCTTTTTGCTTTTGCTTCTATTTTATACTTAAAAGCCAACATTAATAGCCGATTTTTCCAAACACTTTTACAAACAACCAATGATCACACAATCAGTCTAACAAGCCACTAAAAATAGCCGATCAAACTAGTCACGACAAAAAGCCACCACTAATTGCCAAACACCCCTATATATGTGGAGGAAAAGGAAGCGAAGATAAGAAGAATGAAAATATGCTTGAGCATGATATGGTCCAGATAGGAAACTACTGCAAGCCGGGGCTTGGGCGGCTTTGTTGTTCAGAAGGTGATGCACCGTTTTGCTCTTTCAAGCTGCTTTCTTTTCTCTAGCTCTAGTAGGATTATTTAAGAATAGAGGGGATTTCGTTTAGGAAATAAGCGATTATTTTGATATATTAATAAAATATTTGGGATAATTTTCAATATTTAATTGGAGTAATACTTGTTTTATTTAGACTGAAGTAATGAAATTAATTTAGTCAGTTCATTTTAGTTTACTTTTTCGGGGATTTTAGTTCGTTTTAGTTTAGTTTAGTTCAGTTTATTCTCATTCAGTTCAAAAGAACAGGGCGTAAGTAGTACATAATTAATATCGTATACTAGTCATTAGTTAAGTTAGTTTATGATTAACCAAATTTTCCTTTATTCCTAGATTAAGTTAAGTGCAGATCAAATTAAATTATAACTCATGAACTAAATAATGACATTTTTTTAGTTGACACGTTTTGACTTTTAACACTATTTCTATACTTTACTTTGATTGTCTTTTGCGATTTACACTTGCGAAAAATATAGTATAGTGGACTCTTATTAGATTAGTCTCGTATATTTTCAAAAAAAATATTTAGAATTTTTGTTTGTTTGTAATTTGGGACATAATTGATTGAAGTTATAAATGGTAAAACGTGATATATAGGAAATGGGTTAGCTGAAAAACAGAAGATTTATCTGACACCCGAGCTTTTGCCTTGTTAAAAAGCTCGTTAAAACTTAAAAGGCCGGACATAGTGACACTCATTACAAAAATCACATATTTTTTTTGGTAAGAAGAAGTGGTCCTGATCCCGACCGGACCCCGCTCGTAGAGGAAGAGTAAGGGGGATCCCTATCCTCAAAGAACCCCTAACCTTGAGGTTGAAATGGTGCTCTCTTTACCACTACACCAAGTACTACTTGGTACAAAAATCACATATGTAGTGACATGTTTATTCTCTACCATTAGAAATCTTTCTCCATAAAAAATTGCAATGCATCAATTCCTCAGTCTTCACTAATCCAAGGGAAACTTTTAGGTGCTAATTGGGTTTTATAGGTTAGTCTTTCTTCCTTTATTAGTTTTGTATTATCTTACGAATTTTCAGCTTTGTTTGGTGTCCTGAAAAACTATAGAATAATGAATTAGGGTGAAAAGTTGTTGTCTGTCATTCAGTGTCAAAGGTGGCTATATTACATTGCTTGCCTAACGTAATTAAGGGCTAAGAAAAGGGAAAGATTAGATACAAGAGATATGCTACAAAGATTATATACTAAAATATATTATCTATACAATAATTGCCTTAACACCCTCCCTCAAGTTGGAGTATGGGAAGGATCGAGAATGCCCAACTTGGACAGTAGGAAATCGAACTGAGACTTGCCAAGGGCCTTTGTGAAAATGTCCGCCAGTTGAGCTTTGGTAGGCACATATGAGGGAGCAATAATGCCATCCAAAACAGCATCTCGGAGGAAGTGGCAATCAACTTCAATATGCTTCGATCGTTCATGGAAAACCGGGTTCTTGGCGAGGTGAAGAGCAGACTGGCTGTCGCAAAATAAGAGAATAGACTTAGGATGATGTACCCCTAAGCTAAGTAAGAGGCCTTTGAGCCACTTTAATTCACATGTGATGGCCGCCATAGATCTATATTCAGCTTCAGCAGAGGAGCGGGAGACAGTGTGTTGTTTCTTGGTTTTCCAAGAGATAGGAGAGTTACCCAAGAACACAATCCAACCAGTCAAAGAACGACGAGTGATAGGGCATGCGGCTCAATCAGAATCACACCAACCCTGTAGAGATAGATCACTGTCGGCACGTAACAAGATACCCTGGCCGGGCGTGCCTTTCAAGTAACGAACAACGCGCAAGGCAGCATCCCAATGCTCAGATAGAGGGGCCTGCATAAACTGAGATAAGATGTGAACTGAATAAGCTAGATCAGGACGAGTGACAGACAGATGGCTTTTTGGCTTTTGACTTTCAATCAAAAATAATGGGGTGTTTGACAAATGGCTTTTAGATGGCTTTTTTTATTGCTTTTATCTTTTAATTTTTATACGTGATCAAACAATCAAAATAAGTGTTTGGTTTACGAATTTTAGAGTGGCTGAAAATCCGACTTTTCAACCAAAGCCAAAAGCTACTTTTGTAGTAGCAATCAAAAGTTGTTTTTACCACCTTTTGGGGTGACTTTAGAATTTTCCTTCCATTTTGTATTATATAGTCAACACTAATATCTAATTTACGAACATTTCTATAAATATCTAATAATTACATAACCAATTAAAAAAGCCAACAAAAACAACCGGACAATCAGCCACCCTAAGAAACCACCAACCAACAACTCTGGCCAATTGCCAAATACCCAAAATAAAAGATGCCACTGAGAATAGCTTTTTGTTATTCACTTTTGGATGTTTTGTACAAAAATTACTGTAGAAGTGATTCCCATAAACAATTGTTACCTCTTTCACTGGTTATTCAAACTCCAAACAAATAATTGGTTACTATTTTGCTCATAAACAATCAATAAATGACAACTAATTTTACCTCTTGTATTGTAGTAGTTAATGCTAACAGTTCACTCAAACATCCCAAATAAATAACTAATCCAGGAGCTAGTCAATAACCCAAGCCAATTAGCACATAACATGGTTCTGTACTTCACATATCACCAACAAAGACGTTGGTTACTAACATTTTGTCATAATGTTTGAACAAAAATTAGAGAAAGGATGACAAGAACTAATACTGTAATAGGTGTGGAAGTTGAAGACTTACCCTGGGAGCGTCCAGCGAGCAGATGTACGGGTGTCTCCTGACATATGTTTACTAAACTAGCCGATCTTGTATCGTGCTCTAACAATTTTCTCACCAATTCATTGTTAGTAGCTATGAGTGCTTCGTGGAGAGGCGTATTCCCTTTTTATTCTGCACTAACCATGGTGGATCGTAACCAGTTCTGTCTTTTTGAAGTTTAAGGATACACTCATTGCATAGCTCTAATAATTTTGACAAAAGACCTGACTTTGACAATGATGAGAAAACATCACCACTGCCATTCTGTTGGCTGTGAGCTTGGTATCATGAAGTAACACAAATTGTGGTATTAGGATCATTCCGCACAAGGACATGAACTGGGGTGTCCCCGTCATTGTCTTTCTGAGAAACAAGTTCTGGATATTTATCAAGAACTTGTTGGATAAAATCTATGAAGTCATCTTGCATTATAGTGCTTCTATTCTCTATTTGCATTAACCTATGAAGAACATTCCTTCCCTTAGAATCTCGTGAAATTAAAAAATCCGTCCCTAACTTGCTCGTTCTTTCTCTTAGAAAGGTTATGTTTGCTATATCTGCTGCTTCACATTCCTCCAATATCATAGTTCGTTTTCTCAGCATCTGCATACAACATTATCGTCAATATAGAGGAACATAGGGCTTGTTCTTTTCGGCTGAACTGAACTGTGAATAAGCTGGTGATAACAGACTCAGAGAATTGATGAAAGGACGATGATAGGAGAACACTATTAACTATCTAGCACTATTAGTTTTTGATTAGCTTGTGAAATGCGCTAATTGTTATATTGCAATAGTTGTATTGGCTCCTACCTCAAGCAGATTGTTTGTTTGAACCAAAGATGCTGCTGATTTGCCGTCCATATTTTTGATGCTGAGTTTCACTGAAGACTCCAATAGTACTCGTACCATAATAATGTCCATATTGCTTGCAGCAATATGTAATGGTGTATTTCCTTGTTTATCCTGATAATTTCTAAGGGCGTGTATTTCTTTGAAAGTAAGCAAATTTTTACCTTCTTGATAGGTGGGCATCCTATTTATTAGATGGTGTAAGATCGAGTTGCCGGAAGCATCGCATACCTCCGCAGACTGTGGCCAATGGTAAAGTATGTTTCTTATAACCTGCAGATTATAAGGTTTGCTGAGCATTGCTGCTCTATGTAAAGGAGTCAAACCAGTTGCATCAGGTCTACATGTTACACAACTTCCTTTCACTACCAGATAATTTATCATACTTGACATATTTTCTCCGGGTACAAATTTTATCGGTAAAGCTGCTCCTCCCTCGTTGATGGGTTCCTTCATTCTGGCCATCACTGTTTCAATCTCAGCTAGAGATAAACATATACACACCAAAAGTCAGAGAATACATATGTAGTGTCAATTTCCTGTTTGTGGTTTTTCAAAATTATTGAAATATATGATATATATATATATATATATATCAATTGTACGAATGACTTCAAATTTGCAGACAGATAAAAATCGTGTTTTTTTGGAAACTGATAACAAAAAAAATTGAAAATGACTATACCTTCTGAGTGAACTTTTTTTATAGAATTGAAGATAAATCAAAAAGAATGGGGCCTAAGATGTTAATCTCTCATTTTTAAAAAATTAGTCCATTATCTTCTATCAACACTTTTTAACATTAAGTACCAACATGGCGATTTGATAATATATCCACATAAATATACTGCAATTCCAGCAACAATTCTAGAAAACAAGGAAACGATACAACAACTCAACAAGTGCCAAGTCCAGTTCCAACTTCCAATTCTGACTAACTAATTGTCTTCATCGCTAGAAACTACTCCTTTCTGCTTATTATTTGCCTATTTAAACCTTATTAGGGTGCATTGGTAATTTATCCAATTTTTGTATCATCCTTCGCAGGAATACCATCATGAAGTTGACAACATCTTCACCCAGTAATTTAGAATTCTTAAGTGAAGTCCATTATGAACAATTAAATTAACGGCTATCAAACAGAATCATCAAATACATAAACTTTTTTAATGGAACTTTTTTGTATTTATACAAACTATCAATGCAAGTTAAAAGCACTTTTGTAGTCTATTTCATTTGATGGTCAAGGAATTTCTCCAATTGTTTCATACAACTTATACGAAATGGCTACAACTATTTCGTGTAGATATTGTGAAACCCCAACACCTGTTCCATGTACATTGCACGAAATATGGCAAGAGAAGTCATTAAATGTAATTGGTACAGAAGTCATTAAATGTATTTAATGCAATATGCACGATTACCATTAAATGTAATTGGTAGTTGGTACAGAAGTCATTAAACTACATCTTGAGCTTGAGTGAGACGGAAAAACTTTGTTTACCCACCTTCAATTGTTAGTGTAAAAAGTAATAATGGTGGAGCTCTTACCTTATTTAATAACTAGTATTAAATACACGCGTTGCGTGCGAAATCATATAAAATGAAAAGTAGAAAGGAAAATCGATAATTTGTTTAAGATGTAATTTTAAAAATGAAAAAGTTAGTTATAGAGAGAGATTATTCTATTTAATTAGGAATTAAAAAAAATAATAATTTGGATTTTTGGTGTCCCCCACCTCTTCACTTATAGAATAGAGATATTATTTTATTATCTCTATTAGTAGTGGGTGGATTACCCAGTGGGTAGATGTAGCCAAGCCCGAGTGAGACTGTGAGAGCATGCAAAAGGGCACATAATATCAAGGCAGTTAATGCAAAATATCATCGTTATAAAACATCATTTGTTTATAATAGAAGCATGTTCTAGGCTACTATCTATATCTACTAGCCTTATATGCACACAATGTGTGCAAAAATTATATCAGAGTAGTTTTGGTATTTTGAATCTGTTTTTTTATGTTTTTTTTATTTATTGTGGTTGGGTGAGTGGGTAGTTATTTTTTGTGATGTAGTGGGATTGTGGGATGATTATAGGTGGTTTATTTATGCAATTGTTCTCATTAATTTTTTATTTTTTTTTATGGTAAATTATTTTTTTCTGTAAATTATTAATTAAACAACAAAGGGTAATTTAGGCAATACATTAAGTTTGGTGTCCCACCCCTCTTCCTTACAGTATAGAGATACTAGCCTTATATGCACACAATGTGTGCAAATGTGCAATGTTAATTTATATGAAATCTAAAGCGAATTTTGTACACCATCGAGCACAATGACCCAATGAGGATTATGCTTGGTGTAAACGTGCTTTTCAAAACAGTACATGTAGCTTAGCTTTCAAAATACCCTATGTGCTTTGGTCGGAAATTTCAATGCATTAGTTCCTTTTTACACTAGGTGTGTTCTTTGTTCTCTAAATACATACTTCACGCCATCAGGGAGCATAATGCTCCCATGCTTAGAATGCTTACAAGAGTTAGAACAAATGGCCAAACACAAGTACACCCTTTCCCTCTAAATGTTTGCCCCATAGTCTTGTTTATCGGAGTCAAAGTTCCAACTTTTTGACCTATAAATCCCTATTAAATTAACAGAAAAGTATGATGAGATCTTGTTGGATTCATTACAATGTATATTAAAGATACCAATGGTTTTAATATGTATCTTGGAGACCTTGACAATTAGGGAAAACAATTAGGGACACGGATGGAGTAATCACTATCCCTTTCAATTTATTTGTCATGAATATTTTTTTGCTCAAGTTTCTAGGAGTGTGAATATGTGTAGAGAAGGACAAGAAATGATGTTGAGTTTGGGTTTGACCTGATCCATCACCTTATTAGCTAGCTAATCATAAATTAGTACTATTACTCTAATACCTACTTCATATACTTCCTCCGTTTTTTTAGTTGACACGTTTTGACTTTTGACACTATTCACATAATCTACTTTGACTATCTTTTGTGATTTATACATAAGAGAAAATATAGTCATGTGGGGTCTTGTTAGATTCATCTCATTATATATTTTCAAAATATCATATTTTTATAATTTTTACTCATCAATTTTCCAAGATAAAAGTGATTGAAATCACGCGTTGGCAAACGTGATAAAAGAAACAGGTCAACTAATAAATAACGGAGGAAGTATAATATAATTAGTCAACATCCTACCATGAAACAACTACTAGTAACATGGTGTAACTAATGATATTTCAAAGAAAACATGGTTTAGTACTAGTAATTCAGAGATATAGAGTGTGGACTTTGAGTCTTCTTTTTTTATTCCAACATCTGCATCAAATACTCAATGAAGATTGGATTTCTATAAATTGTCTTCTGCAAATCAATAATAGTAGTACTTTGCCTCAAAAGCAAAAGAAAAGAAAAGTCAAACTTTGAGATATTACAACCATGGAAAGTGTAGATCAGGCAGTAGAAATGGAGAAGGAGCTCTATGTGGCTGCCATGAAAGGTAATAAAGAGTTCCTTCAAGCTGAAGCTCAAACTAATGAATATTTATGTAAGAAAACACATGAAAAAAACAATATTATGCACATTGCAATCCGACACGAGCAACATGACTTCATAAAAGAATTGCTAAGCTTCTCCATTAGTGATCAGCTAATTTGTGAGGGGAATTCCAAAGGAAACACTCCTCTTCATGTTGCTGCCGAGGTCGGAAACTCGAGAATTGCGAGCTTACTCGTAAATTACTTTGAAGAGGTGTGGATACATAATCATGAGGCTAGTGAGAAGCCATGGAGGATGCAGAACTCAAAGGGAAATACTCCTGTTAATGTTGCACTTATTCATGATAATGTCAAGATTGCCAGACTTTTGTTGGAGAAGGATCCTTACTTGGCTTATATTGTCAATGACTCAATGGAAGCACCTCTTCATCTTGCTATCAAACACCATGTTAATTATTGTAAGTTGCTAAATTGTTAAGCTCATATGATTTTTCTAATTTGATTTAATGTTTGTTTGTTGTTTAGTTGAATAAGATTATTTTATTAGTTATTGATATACAAACATACATACATATATACATTCATATACATTCTGGCTCCCTTTGAGGAGTAATAGGAATGGACACTTCTAATAAAAACTTGAAGTGTTATGTTAATTCCGTAATTATGTTATACTCTATATTCTAGGCTTATAGCATCAAGTAAACATATATAGGTAGTGGTGGTGGTAGCGACATAAGGTGTAACGCTTCCTCTATAATTTTTGTTCTTTACACTTAGAATCCTGTGGCCAAATTAGACCATTGTTGGGTAGAATCTCAACAATATGAAGTCCGGTAAGGCAAAGATTGGATTGCGAATGATCCTTATTAATAATAGAATCCATGGAGGAAATTGCTAAGTTAGGAAGTTTGTTAGGGAAGAATTCTCTGTATAGCATAATGGAGAGGGGAAAGGTATCTTGAATACAGCGGAAGGAAATCAGTCGCGTGTAGCTTGAAGGAGTGTCATTCCTCTCGAAAGATTGGCATGGCTGTAATTGGCGATTAGTCACCTTGAATAGCATTAATTCAGTCATGTCATGCTTGTGCTTCCCTCAGTCAATCACTTAATCAATCATTTATTTCTCTGTTTTGGTGACTAAGCTAAGTTGATTCTCAGCAGTTAATGTTGCTTTTGGCCATAAAAAGATGAAACTTTCTAACCTATGAATTATGATGTGTACATGTTAATCTCTAGCTGAGAGCGAAACGATGATGGCCAGGATTAAACAACCCATCAACGAGGGAGGAGCAGATTTAGCAATAAAATTTGTACTTGGAGAAGATATGTCAAGTATGATAAATTATCTGGTAGAGAAAGGAAGTTGTGTAACATGTTGGCCAGATGCAAATGGTTTGACTCCTTTTCATAGAGCGGCAATGCTCAGCACACCTTATAATCTGCAAGTTATAAGAAACATACTTTACCATTGGCCACAATCTGCGGAGGTATGCGATGCTTCTGGCAACTCCATCTTACACCTTCTGATAAATCGGATGCCCAACTATCAAGAAGGTAAAAATTTGCTTAAATTCAAAGAAATATACGCCCTCAAAAATTATCAGGATCAACAAGGAAATACACCATTACATACTGCTGCGAGGAATATGGACATTAGCATGGTACGAGTTCTATTGGAATCCTCAGTCAAACTCAATATCAAAAATTTGGACGGCATCTCAGCAGCATCTTTGATTCAACAAAACAATCTGCTTGAGGTAGCAACCATCAATGCAATTTAATTCTGTTGTTATCTTATATCTTATTGTATTTTAAGCTTTCTTGAAGTTACTATAGAGAAAATAATGAACACAATTTACAATGGTGTGCATTTCACAAGTTAAAAACTAGTACTTGATAGCTGATATTGTTCTTCTATAATCATCCTCTGTCTATATTGACGATAATGTTGTATGCAGATGCTAAGGAAACGAAAAATGACATGGGAGGAATGTGAAGCAGCTGACAGAGCAAACATAAACTTTCTAAGAGAAAGAATGAGCAAGTTAGGGATGGATTTTTTATTGTCACAAGATTCAAAGGGAAGGAATATTCTTCATAGACTAATGCAGATAAAGAACGAAAGCCATATGATGCAAGATGGCTCTGTAGATTTTATCGAACAAATTCTTGGAAGTTGTCCCGTACTTGTTTCTCAGAAAGACTTCGACGGGAATACTCCAATTCATGTCCTTGTGCAAAATGATCCTGATACCAAAGTTCAAGTTGCTTCAAGAAATCGAGATGACACCCCACAGAGCGGTGATGGTGTTGTTTTCTCATCATTGCGGCGATCAGGCCTTTTGTCAATGTTATTGGAGCTATGCAATCAGTGTATCCTTAAACTTCAAGAAGAGGCTAGCCTCAAGGGAACCCGTCATGATCCACCATGGTTGGTGCAAAATGCAGATGGTAACACTCCTCTTCATCTGCTTGCTGGACGTGACCTATGTAAGTCTTTCAAACACCATACTCAAATTAATTGATGAATTTTCAACCAATTTCTCCTACTGCCGTGGTCTTTGGAGTGCTTAGGTCTGTAAATTAGCATTACTTACATTGTCCAAAATGGGATTAAATTGAGAAATTATGCCAAAATCAGACGTGAATAGGTATTAAAAATGCTTGAAAGTTATTTAAGTGCCTTGTTTTAGACTTTATTTTCCAAAAAATTAAAAAGAAGGCAAACACAACAGTGGACAAATTTTTATTCTGTAAGGGCATAGGAGGATGACACTAAAAAATCATCTTTTTTTTTTAATTCAGAATTTTATGGCCCAACTCCTGTCTATAATTAATTCTTTTTCACAGTTATTCTTGTTTTTGAAAAGTAATAATTGTAAAATACTTTAATACATACTATTGGTCTTTTCCACAATCTTCTTTCTCTTCTCTCTCCCCCATAATCGTTTATGCTTTCGCATGCGTTCCGTGCATTAAATTCTATAAACAAATAAGGCAATCACACCCCTTCCTCCCCGTGAATCCTTTTCGCTCCACTTATCCTTTTCAACGTTATGCTCTCATTAATCCCATGTAAACTCATATTGCTTTCAATTACCTTCATCCGAGGCATCTTAGGTCTTTGATCTTCCCCTACTCCTTACAATTCCAATTTTAAGTCTTCTAACCAGCGCATCACTTGGTCTTCATGAAGAATTACTAATCTTAGCTAATTAAATTAGTTAATTACTATAGCTATTATATATCCTTTCTATGTGACATATACTTTTTTTTCCTTGGAAATCTATTGTGGTATCATGGTCGACCATATTGATTATTCCTCACTATCATAGTGTATATTTTCAGTAGTACAATTATCCTCCTGCTACTGTATACTGTTTGGACATATTGATTCTCCTCAGTCTCAGATCTTAATAATAACTATATGTTTGCTCGGAAGGCATAACGCCAATCAAGCGAAAAGACATATAAACCATCATACTCTTTGATCATTTAAGATCTTAATTATAATTATATGTTTATGATGCCTTTGACATAGCGCCATCTGAGAGAAACGACATAGAGTTAATGGTTGGGGCAAATGTTAAAGCAGCATGTTGGCCTGATAAAGATGGTCTGACCCCTATACTGAGAGCTTTTCAAGCTGGCAACCTATCTACAGCTACAATATTATGCACACTTGCCCCAGAAGCAGCAACAATTCCTGATGCTAAGGGTCAGACATTTTGGCACCTTCTTATAAACCATCCATCACACTATTATCTCTACCGTCTCCTTCATAATGAGGAAATAAGAAAGCAATTGATGTTAAAGGACAAAAATGGAAACACGCCGCTGCATTTGGCAATCCAAGGTAACCGTTTTGACATTGTACAAGTTTTCTTTGACATTTGGGAAGACGAACGCAAGTTGTCAGCAGATGGAGAATGGCTACTGAGACTTTTAAAGGTACAAAACAAGGCTGGTAAGACCCCTGGCGATCTGATAGGAGAAGCATCAAGTCTACCTTCTGATGTAAGTACTTGTCACATTATTTTCACATATTTTTAATAAAGTAATCCATCACTTGCGTTCTATATGTGCTGTTATATTATTGTCTGTTAAGAGAATCGGAATATCTGAATAGTCATGACTTGAATGAATATCGTACTAAAGTTGAATTTGTCGCATGTGTTGATGTGAGATACATGACTTCGATGTATTATAATAAAAGATTGTTTGATAACACTTTCAATATTGTCCAACAAAAGAAAGGCGTGTGTATCACGTAAAACGAGAACTTTAGCATATCATTGGAAGGGCTATTAATAAAACTCATCCTTTTGGGACTTCGTTTTTTTTATATTTATGATAAGGCCACCGAAAAATTGCTGTTGGATTTATCAATGTGTGTGTAGGCACTAATATTTTTATTAAAGTGCCACGTTGGATATTATATGGGTCAAAGGTCAAGTTGTTGACTCATTATGTTTGACGGTCAATTAATTGTCAATTAATTTGGGTTACAAATTATTTAGTCCATTTTTTATTAGCTTAAAATCATTTTATTTAATAGTTAAAAGCCAGTAAAAGGGTTTAAACTATTGGGTCATGACACCAAGTTAATTTAAGTGGCCCAATATGGCTTAAAACCCTAGGGTTTTGGAGTGAGACTTCTCTATAAATAGTGGAGTCCTTCATTTCATTTAGAGGTTCAGAAAAAACCAAAAAGAGAGAAACCAAAGGAGGAATTCCAGAGAGAAAAACCAGAAGGCCAGAAAAACAGAAGCCAAAGCTATTCTAGAGTACACAAAAATTCTCTGAAACTCAACAAGCTACATCAAATTCTTTTTACCTAGAAGAAGAACAACAAGCATCAAAAATCAACGTGCCGTTCTATTCTAAAGAAGAAGACTTGAAGAGATCAAGCCCGAAGGCCCTCATTCAACGAAATCAATTCCGTATTACGAAGGTGTCAAACCAAGTTCGTGATACAACAAGTTAAATCAGTGTTGAGATCGAATCAGAGGATTAAATTAGAGATTGTACCCAAAAATTCAAATCAATAAAATTCTTATTTTGTTACATTTATCTTGACTTTGTTTTGCAGACTTAGACAAAATTTGTGTATACAGTGTGACTTTGGAATTTTTAATTATTTTAAAGCAAACACAACTTTATAAACTCCACCATTTTCCCCACATGATTAAAAACAAGAAGAAAGTTGTCTGAAGAGTTTTGGGGTGCAATAGACTCATTTTTGTAATTATCAATGTCTTATTGACTTTGAACATGTACCCATTGTGTAGCAAATACTACCTCCGTTCCATGGGTATTGTGACCTTTGACATTTTACACTATTCATACACTCCCCTTTGACCTTCTTTTGTGATTTATACATAAGGATAAATATAGTCATGTAAGATCTTGTTAGAATCGTCTCGATATATGTTTAATTAATATCAACTTTTTACAATTTTTACTTAAGTAAAATTAGAGATATTAGCGTTTAAAGTAGTGCATTGGAAGGCGTAAAACTCCCTATGTTGCAATACATATGGAACAGGTGTAGTATGTCTTACCATCTTTTTAGGTAGATTTCTTTTTGAAGCTTTGACGAAGTTAGCAAAACATATTTGCACACTAAGCCTTTTTCTAATCATGAAGTTTTTTTGTGTTTTGTAAGTTAGGTCCTAAGTCTTAGGGACTCTGTTGTTTATTTAGGAACACTACAAGAGGGGGGGGTGAATTGTATGTGTGGGAAATGAACGTACTTTTTGCGGAATTAAAAAAACAATGAAAGGAACAAGAGAAAGATACAAGAGATTTTTACGAGGAAAAACTTCATGGGCCCAACAGGAAGAAACGACCTCGACCACAAGGGATTTTAAACTCAACTCTTTCATTATAATAGGCCAAACACCTTAGTTACAAACCTATTAACTCTCGGGCCACTACTTGAGTTCCTCTACAAACTCAAGTCCCAACAACAGTTCCCTCTAACTGTTGTTCCTCTCGAACTTCAATCGAAGTTCCTTTCTCTTTCTCTTGCTTCACTCAAAGCCTCACACTTTACAGGAGTTCACTCAAACTCAAACTACAAGAGTTCCTCTCAACTCTTTTCTCAACTCGAAATACAGAATAATAGAACTGTATTAAACACTAATGGAACAATGAACTCATATGGTAATGGAACTTGGAACTTGGAACTTTGGTGGTACTGACTCAATATACGTGATACTCAAATTAATACCCTTTTAAATCAATTATCACTTTGTCAGACACACTTATGACTTAGTTGGAACAACCCTTTTATAGCAGTCATTTAGAATAAACATGATTTCAATCATGGGTTAGTGGAGTAGTGGAGTGAAGCCATGTTTGTTCCTTTGCTTGAGGAACAAACAACATTATCCCACTACATGCACGTAACAAATTAAACGTTGGATTACGATGTGATAATGGAGTAGTGGAGTCAAGTCATGTATGTTCCTATGCTTGAGGAACAAGGTAGCACTATCCCACTATTCCCACTAATTATACACGTTCAACTGAACGCTTATACTGTCAAATGGATTTCCTAAATTCAAGCAATTCATTTAAGATATTTTTGACCAAGAAAATCAGTTATAAATAATTAAAAGCTTATTTAAATCTTCTCTTAACAAATAATATCTTAATAAGATTTTCTTTAATTAAAAGACATTATTTTTGAAAACAATAAATATCTTTTAGAAATATCCAAAATATCTTTGAAAATCTTTTCCTAAATTTTCTCCATTGTCAGTTAAATGATTCTAGGCATGTGAAAGTGGAGCAAACAAAATTAGCTTGTTCCTTTATCCTAAGATAATGTTTGTTCCTTTGCATAATAAAACATTAGGCGTGTAGACATATTTTGCAAAACAAAATTGTTTGTTCCTTTAAGGACATTGCTTGTTCCTTTAAAAGTTAAAACCATTGCACGCATGTTTCAAGTCTGTTCCATTCATAGGAACAGACAAACATTCAATTCATAGGAACAGACATATATTTTGTTAGTATTTCTTTTTAGACACATGTTTCTTATATCAGTTCCACTAACATAGTTCCATAGAAACAATTCCAATTCCTTACCATATGACGATCTTTGATCCTTACATAAGAAACCTAATTACACCCTTATGTAACTAAACTTTATTTCTCATGGAGTTCCCACTCAGAAACTTCACTCTTCTCTTGGAGTTCCAACTCAGGAACTTCACTTATTACATTCATAAAGCACCATTATTTATTCATGAACCTTGCACACATAAAACTTATAAACCTTGTTAGTTATTACTTTAGTTTGTCATCATCAAAACCATATAGGGTCAACAGACTCTCATAAGGGATCGGCATAATTCTAACGTTCACATAGATAAGTTCATCAAGTTTCTAGGGTCACATACCACCCTAAAAAGGGTATGAAGTATACAAACTTGAGTTCTTTTGTGATTTGGTTTTACCCTTTGAACTTAGGAATTCCTAAGCATGGTATTCATCACAATGTACTCCTCGATAGGCTTTCAACTCTTTCCTTGTGCTAGTATAAAGCCCTTACTTTACTCCTGTCTAATTACATATATTTGGGTGATATCACATAATTTTGATGAGATCTTTAATTTTCCCATGCCATGGGTAAAATGTTCCATCCTTTGCCGTCACGACCTTGCACTCAGCAAGTATGTGCACCCAGAGGGAAGACCCCCCCCAGTCAGTCACGACTTTGCACAGGTCAGTTAGGGGAGCCGAAGTCACTGAGGGAAGCGCATTGTCCTACCATGGTGATGGGCCTGCCCTCGGCAGCTCAGGCATCCTCGGTTTCATGACCCCAAACAAAATAGGGACACTCCTAGTCCCGGAAAATCAAAGTTATCCCAATCGAGCACTATAATCATTCCCATCACAACTTCGCTTGCCTGATCTAAGCATCGGAGGGGCAGTTTTCTCATCTATTTTGCAGGTTCTCTCAACTAGAATGTGACTCGAGTCAGACTGCACGGGATCTCCCAAAATCATCAATCATCTCAAGTTATTTGGTAGAATTAGAATCAATGTGTGAATACAACATCAATATGTTAATAATTAGGCGAATGATCTCACCATCATTGGCTATCAATAAGAAGTACACATAAACAACACATCCATTAACCACAATGCCAAACTAAGAATAACTTCAAGAAATTTCTCACATTATTTTGGAAATCGTTTTAAACCTTGCATAACTTTTCAAATTTACTCAGTTTAAGAGAAAGTTCCCTATAAATCCATTTAACCATAAACCTTCTAAAATTGCATCCATAACATTCATTTGAATTATGGTCAAATCACAATCAAATTCAAAAAATACATTAATGGAGCATGCACCTAAGTAAATTAAGAAGTCTCCCCCAACCACTTACGTGGTTTTATAAACACGGAATTAGCCTCAACTCTCAACATATTCATTGATCATCTAATCAGCCATATCATATTCAAGAAGAAAAAACATAATTTACTCAAATTTACAACCAATTACAAGTTTTAGAAACTAGTCTCACTCATTGCTAGTTAACTATAGTTTCCACTTACGATTAAACACATTAGTAAAATTTTGAGTAACACTAGTTCCCATGCTTATGTTTTTCACCTTCTGAAGCACGGAAACTTCTTTTGGGTCAACGTTTCTCGTTTCCGGCACGTTTCCGGCACGTTTTCGTTTCGGAAACTTGGCGAAACGTTTCCGAAACTCTAGTAAACGTATGATAGTGTTTTGTTAAAATTAAAAAACTTTCTCACCATATATCCTTTTTTCCTTTGAAATGACTAAATCTCGCATACTTTACATATATACCTTCTCATTATCTTATTTCTTCCTATAACAACATCTAGTTGCTCCAATTTTTAAATTTTTATTCAGTTCCCCCACGTTTCGCTACGTGTCCTCATTTTGAAAAATAACGTTTCCCAGTTTCTACGTTTCCACGTTTCAGTTTCCCGTTTCCGTTTCCGTGCAACCTACCTCACTCATCAATCCAAAGGAAGTACAGAGAAAGACACCTAGCGTAATTTATCGGGTTATCTTTAGGAAACACCACGTTCTTAACACCACGTACTTAGTTGTGCTTAGTTAGCCTATGCAGGTATCTTGGTAAACCAATCATGGAAACGACTTTATAATTACAACGAAGTATTAAAAGGTAAAAAGACTACTATATACAGAACATACACAGAGTCATACACAAAGCATAGCTAAGAGAAAACTGGTATGCACCTTAATCCTGCAAGGTTTTGTTCTTGCCACTACAAATTTTTGCAAAGTTATAATAGTTAAATTAAAATAAAAAAAGTAAATGGTGGATTTTTTCAAAAAAGTGTAAAGCTTGTAGTGGTTCCTCACAATTTTTCACAAACAAGATGACTCTTCTTGTTTGCTAGAAGAAGATTCTGTTTACGTCCTGTTATTAGAAAGAGATGTAATAAGCAGTAAGTATGTAAGAGGCCTTCTCTTAAAATATTGCAGCTAATCAAGTCCATTCTTCATGAGTAATGAAAGCTCTTTTCTCTTTGCTCTCACTTCTCTCTTGAATCTGTTACTATTAATGTGACCAAATACCTTCTTGAAATGCTGTTTGTTGGCAAAAAGGATTCCAATGTCTTGTTCTTTCCTTCACTTGATTTCGCCCTTTCCTCCGGCCTCCCCCTTTCTTTCCCTCCATCATTGCTCTCAAAAGTGTTTGTTTAAGATCCGAGAACAATGTTATATGTACTTTTTACAAGAGAGAACGGCTGATTTACTAATGTTGGACATATTGTTTTCTTCCCTATCAACTCTTTACTCTCATTGAGGAGGATAGATTAGGTACAACCATCGTTAGAACTTAGAAGGCTACCGAAGCAGAACTTTTATCCATAAAAGAAAAGATTATCATGCCATATCATTACTAACATATAGATTCTTTGTTACTTGTTACCATTCAGGTAGATAGAATCATTTTGAGTGACACTAGAATGATGGGTATTCGTAGCGCGTGGGGCATTCCGAAGGAACAATTACAAAGCTACATGAACTCGATGAATGTTATAGCAGCTCTATTAACAACAATAACATTCACAGCAGCATTCACAGTTCCTGGTGGACTCATCCAAGATAAAGGAACTCCAATGATGATAGGAAGTGCAGCATTTCAGGTTTTTATGATCGCAGATGTGTTGGCAATGTGCCTATCAATGATGGTTTTATTATGTCTCCTCTGGATCACGGCTACGGACAATCAGCGAAAATCTGTGATGATACAGGATTTTAGCGTATCATTGATGCTAGCAGCACTCTTTGCAACTCTTTTGACTTTCATGTCGGGTTTGTATGCAACTATCTTCCCCGTCAGACCTTGGATTGCTATCGTCACTTTGGTTCTATGCTCTTTGTTGATGCTTCTCGCCCACAAAGTTATCATCATCAGATTGCTTCTTCCGGCTCGAATAGCTACTGTTATTTTTTTCCGGAAATTTTGGCATGCAGTTAGCGAGACCGTCACTGAGCGGGTGGGGCGCCCTCCCCGGGCCCACAGGAGGAATCTCGAACGTATAAGAATTGGGAGTTGGTAAAACTGCAGCAGAAGTCAAGCTAGCTTGTAGCTTGTTGGTTATTGGGAGTTGTTTCTGGCAAGGAGTCTGAGTTCAATTCATGTTTGTGGTTGCTATTAATAACTTGTACTTGTACTTGTACTATTCTAAATTAGTTTAAATATGAGATTAGATGTTTATATTATCGGATAATATTATTTGTTTAGCATGAAAAAAAAAAGCAAAATAGAAGCAATTTTACTAAGTTTTCACATTGTTAAAAGGGTCCTGAATTGTTATTTTGCTCAAAGCCTCTAAACGTTAGAAACGGCCCTGATACTCGACCATTTAACATTAATGGAATATGCTCCTGCAATCTTCTCTGTTTTCAGTTCCTATAAGTAGCAGCAAATCAGATGGTTGGGTTTACCGGTTTGGCATATTTTTTGAAAGTCTCTATTTGGGTAAAATTCAACAGACTGAAAGACATGCTGCCTTACATTTATATCCAGCTCTGAGGTGTAGCTTATTTCAAGAATGTCATTTGAACTACTGCAGGTCCGCCAGGGGCTCGGACGGGCATGTCTTTCAGAAGCTAATGCACCGTTTTTCTCTTTCAATCTGGCTTAGTTATTCTAGTTCTAGTAGCATTATTTGAGAATAGAGGTGATTTTGTTTAGGATTAATCGATTATTTTGATTTATTAATAAATTATTTTGGATAATTTTCAATAATTCATTGGAGTAGGACCTGTTATCTTCGTCCTAAAATAAAGTAGTTGAATTGAATTATACTGAACTGAATATTGCTATGACTTTTTTTTTTTGAAGTAGAGATTTTAGTTCGTTTTAGTTTATTGTACTTCAGATTAGCCCCATTCAGCTCAAAAGAATAGGGCCTAAATAGTACACAATTGATGTCGTATATTAGTCATTAGTTAACTTAGTTTATGATGAACCAAATTTCCTCTTTGTTCCTAGATTAAGTTAAGCCCATACTAAATTAAACTATAAATTATAGACTAAACGAGGATATACGTCCTCTCTTTTTTAAGTTAACATGTTTTGACTTTTGACTCTATTAGACTATTTCAATACTACTTTACTTGGAGTATCTTTTGTGATTTATACTTATGAAAAATTAACGCAAGCTATTAGAAGTCTTCAAGGGAGAAGAAGGTAATGACGATCCGCACAGTTTATAGGATATTTTTCCTTATATTCTCTGCACTCCTCTCGAAGATCGAGGTAACTAGCAATATTCTAGCACGTTAGGGAATAGATGGTGAGCTTAGGTTGTTTAGAATCGCGTTAGAGAACTTAGAATCATGCTTGGTGGAACTTAGATGATTGTTTGTATGTAGTTTAATGTACTATCATGTTAGGATCGTTGTTATGATTCATTTACATGTGTGAAAATGTTATTATGATCTTGTTATTTCCCTTGAACTATTGGTTGTTAAATTTGATGAATGATGGATGTAATGAAGGGTCTGTTGTTTTCGGCGTAAAACAACTGAACTGACTAACTGAATTGAATTGAACTAAACTAAAATGAAAATAAAAGTATTATTTAGAGCGTATTTTTTACCATTTGGAATCCCTCTATAAAGAATTGCAATCGCATCAATTGTCTTCACTAATCCAAGGGAAACTTTTAGGTGCTATTTGGGTTTTATAGGAGGTTAGTCTTTCTTCTTTAGTTAGTTTATTACTACTATCATACGAATTTTCAGCTTTGAGAAGGTATGAGAAGGTATTGTGTCAGACGCCTCCGACCATAACATTTGGTCGGACGACTTTCAGTTGGTTTTATTTTTGTTTCAGTTGGTTTCATTTTTGTTTCAGTTGGTTTCAATTTTTGTTCAGTTGGTTTCAATTTTTGTTTAGTTAGTTTCAATTTTTGTTCAGTTAGTTTCAAATTTTTTTCAGTTGATCTTTTTTATTTCAGTTGGATGTCTTTTAAGTTCAGTTACTTATCTTGTTGTTTCATTTTTGTTTCAGTTGGTTTCATTTTTTGTTTCAGTTGGTTTTAATTTTTGTTTAGTTGGTGTCATTTTTTGTTCAGTTGGTGTCAATTTTTGTTCAGTTACTTCCAACTGAAACACTAATGCTTCCAACTGAAACATAAATGCTTCCAACTGAAATACAACTGATGTAAGACATATAAAACCAACTTAAACAAAATAAACTCCAACTGAAACAAAACAAAAACCAACTGAAACAACACAAAAACCAACTGATACAAATAAAACAAAACAAATCTGCTTCTTTCCGGTTTTTAAATCAGCCTTCTTTCCACACAATTCATTTTCTCAAAAGTAGTAACTGAATGAGTAGCTAAAAACTAGAATAAATGAACAATAACAACATGAAATTTCAACATCTCCAGAATCAATGAGAGTATGAGGGAAGAAGAGTACTAAAGAAGTGAAGCAGCAGAAGATGAAACGTGGGGTCGGTGGTGTCGGCAGTGGCGGGACTGCGAAGAAGAAGATGAACAGAGAAATAGCGAGAAACAGGTCCGTCTGACAGTAGGTATTGGTCAGACGGTCTGACCCAATACTTTCACTATAAGTATATTGAGTACATTGTTGGACTATGGTTTGATAATGTAATCTTACGTTATATGTGTTGAAGATAACATATTTGAATGAGGTAGTACGTCATGCATTTTTTGGACATTGATGCTCCTTATCAACTAATATCGTGTTAAAGAAAATTTAGTTACAACTTTCTTTTTTTAGTTATGTATCTTATGATTTTTTTATTCACAAGTACAAAAGTTACAAAGGAAAAAACTATTTTGATTAGGCAAATTCAAGTAACTCAATCCCGTTAATGAGGTTTCTAATGGCCATATTTTGTCATTGATGAATCATGTTGCATTTGACATTATGTGTTTAGTGGACGGGTTGTGCCGTAGCCTACCCTGCTATCTACTTTATTTATCTCAGTCGTTACTAATGGTGTCCAAGCTTGGTCCCCGGGCCTTACATAAGCTAAGTACGATCCATCTAAAACACCATGTATAGCTATAACGAAACAATCATCACTATCACTTCCACCATCAATGAAAACAAGCGCCTTATCCACATACACTTGTCTCATCCAATGGCGGTCGTTTTCTTCGATTGAATCATAGTGACACTGACGCATGGTTGGTTGATGTGGTAGAGTAATTCGGGCTCTAGTAAGTGGGTTAACTAAATGAAACTCTAAATTAAGATCAAACGTCACCACCCAGCCACAAGAGGAGCCCCAACATCTCGCCCCAAAAGTTTCAGGGAGCTTAATTTGGTAACATCTTTTACTTGAAGGACAAAATAGTTTCCTATAGTGATTAGGGTTATCTTTAGTAGTCTCTAGTAGCAACAACCATGGCATTCTCATGGTCGACAACTCTTTGACCATTGCATGGGCATGAAGCCATGAATGACAAACCGTGGAGAAATAGATAAAGTCTTCAATAGAATCTAGTCTCAACGCAATTTCACCAAGGATTTCATCAGACAACATACACCAATCAGCCATCATGTAATAATAATCAAGTAACCTGCAAAAGTCAACAATTGCAATATAAATAAGAAGTGAGTATATGAATCAAGTGATCTTGAAAAATTAAGGGAAATTCCCAAAGGTATGCCTGTACTTTTTCATATTCATAATGGTACACTGAATTTTTTCATAGCAATACAGACAATAATTTGGCTAATTAAACCAATTAGGAACTATATCAATCCAAAGTAACAACTATCAATAATAAATTTCAAAAGTAGTGATTTTGTAAATCAAACTAAAAAACATTCTAACTTAGACAAATTATACATCATACATGAATCAGTTTACTCCAAGTTTAAACACTAAAACTTCCCCAATTCAATTTTATCAAGAACCCTAATTTAACAAAATCCCAATTCGAAAATCAAGACATAAACCGAAATTAGAACATGGAAATGAACCTTACTTGGTTAGTTGAATAATTGGAATGTAGAAGAGTGTAAAAAGACCCAAAATTTCGTCTCTTTGACCCGATTCTCGACCCGAAAAACGCACCCCAAATTCTTTTTGAATTGCCCAAAGAAAACAGAGATGCTAATGGTGATAGATGATAGGTATGATGATGATGGATGATGGTTGGTAGATTTATGATGCAACCTAATTTGCTTAGGAGAAAAAGTAGAAGCTGGGGGCGTTGAAGGATCGGGTCATATTGAGCAATATAGAAATTTTAATCAAATCGAGTTTATGTTGATTAAATTTGGATTTGATATGACAAGTTTTAAAAAGGTTTTTGGGCTCAAGTGGCTCGTAGTCATTTTATGCGGGAAAAAGGATTTAAATAGGGTTTCCATGAAGCCCATCAGGGTTTTATATGGATGCCTATAAAGAGAGAAAACATTATTGTCGTCATCTTTTCCAGAACCCTAAGCGAATTCTCTCTATTGTCCAACTTTTTCTAGGGTTTATAATTTTCTTGATTTATTAATTTATTATTGTTCATGAAAATTATATTTTTATATTTACACTTGTTTATTATATAGTTTAATGTTAATTTCGTATGTTGTGAAAAAGAAAGGTTGGAATTTTAAATTAATTGAAGTTCGGATTTTTATGAACATGAGAATGGAGGAGGAAGACCGAGGAGCTACCGGCGGGACTGTAACACTCCGCCCAAATCGAACCCCTATTCATTTAATAAATCTCGATATGAGGGAAAAATCCACGAGGGTTCGACTCGATGGGCGTGATACCGCCGCACTTAACACATTGGAATTAAATGCAAAACTAAAAGATTAAGACATGCTAAATTCAAATTTATTAATCCTTACAACCAAAATAAATTGTTCGTTAAACATTACTAATTACTAAAGTGTTTAAAGTTTCAGCGGAGGCTAAAATTATAAGCTAAGTGGATGACAACTCTAATGATCTCTCTTTGTTTCCCAAGTCGATCACCCACCTGTGCAAATACATTGAAAAGCAACAAGAGAGACAAGCTCCCAAAAATCAGAAAAACTGGGTAAGTTAACTTCATCCCTTATATTACTTTAGTTTAAAATACCTTGTAAAATAATAGGTTAATAAAGTTGAAAGCATATAGCACCTATACATATATAAATACAATTAATAATCACATAAGTGCATCTCTATACTATGAGGGAAGAGGGGAGGTGGACACCAAAATTAAGAAGAAAAAATAAATAAAATAAATCAAGAAAGTTGTCAAGTAATTAAGTTTTATTTTCAAACTTAGTCATAAGATTTTTAAGCAAAAAATGTTTAAAACTTCAAACTAAAATATCTAAAATCTACAAAGTGAAAATAATTTTAAATAATATCAATGGTTGTATTTTCTTGAGATCTATAAATAGATATCCATTTTGCTATATTTTTATATACTTTTGAATTTTTTTATTTTAAATACATGAGTAATTGATTGTTCATGAGTGAAGGTGCATTTGATCAAATTGATCATCAAACATGATAAAGTATTTTAGGATGAGTTAGAGAGAGGTGATGTATTTTTTTACAACATGAGTGGTGATGCTAATGAGTAAGGACATTTTCCATTTTATATTTTGTAAGTTTTTTTGTCCTTTTTAGCGTTTAGTTTTTAAATCACTATTGTAATATACTATCTAATATTTATTACTCTTTTTTTATGCATTTAAATTGTTTCACTATTTTAACTCTTTTGAGATTACAATTACACCGTCTTAAAAAACAAAATAACTAAAATTTAACTTTTATTTTTAAAAGTATGAAAAATATGTATACACCTCACTAGAGAAAATGTAGTTTATTCCAATTCCTTACCTATTAATCTTTCAACTTTGAAGAAGTTTTAACTTATATTTCGAAATCTTGATTTTGAAGAGCATTTAATTTAGTTACTTTATTTATTGTGAAGGATTGGTTTTGGAGTATTTATTTTTGAAGAATTATGATTTTTATTATTATTTGAAGATTTGAAGTATATTTGAAGTATTTGATGATTTGAAGAATATTTGAAGAATGTTTGAAGTTTTGATGAATATTTAAATTTGAAGAACTTTATTGGTTTAATTGTTTTACTTTGAGTTGAGTAGTCTAAGGGATTATTTTATCCCAAGGATACTGAAATGCACTCTGAGAGGTGAGGGGGCACTAAGCAGGGTGCTACCCTACATTGGAGAAACTTAGGATATGTTGTCGTCCGAGAGGTCGGGAGGTACTGCGCGTATTATCCTGCATCGGGAGTTTGGCCATTCTTAGACACAGACGGTAAGGAACGTAACCCATAGGCCGTTCTGGAGGTTGTGATCTGACATACTCTTAGGAAGTGGGCTGCGGGTCACTAGCGTTCATCTCACTCATCTAATTTATTTAATTGTTACTTTATTTATTTCACTTACTATTTTGAAGTCTCTTTCCTTTGACGATCTATTTATGGAATTATTTATACTTTCCCTTTCTTGATGTTTATTAATGTTGTTCTTGTCTTACTATTTCCTACTTCGCATGTTGAATGTTTTCTTTATGCTTTGTATGATTATTGTGTATGCCTGACTTTATTCTTCGTACTTTAAATTGTTAATTGAATCCTGATTGGACTGGGAGAGCTGTTAGTTACTCCCCATTGATTGTGGATTTTTGTTGTATATCTTTGCAGATGTGGAAGTTTAGGATCGTTACTGTCTGGATTGGGGCTGTGAGACATGGTTCTGTGAGGAAGGACATGGTCCTAGTAGTCGTAGATGAGCACTATGATAGGAAGATTAAGACCACCTTTCTAGTGGGTCTTAAGTAGTTTTGTCATGGATGTTCCTATCTTTTGGATTTCGTTTTAGTTTGGTTTATGATTTGATGTTTTATTTGGGATTTTAGTATGTTTTGTGGAATGAGGGTATGAGACCTCATTTCCTTATTTATTTTGAGGTTATATTTTGACTTGGGATTTTTATTCTATTTCGTTGTATTAGAATAACATTTCCGTCCCAGTGGTATTTCCGCTGCTATTGACATTTTATTTAATAGTTTATTTATTTTATTTAATTTTATCTTTATTTTATTTACTGTTAAAGGACGGGATGTTACAAAACAGGGGGGGGTTCTTGTCAGGCAGAGGAAACAGGGGGAGGGTACCTTTCTGCCTTCAGGCCACGCCTAGTGGCAGCGGTGCTCGTCTAGCTGTGAATGACCAACGTCAGCTAATGGGCGGCATGGCAGTCGCGATGTTGATGTGTCGGAGGGCAGCAGCACGGGGAGAGGAAGAGATAGAGCAGCGACGGAATTAAGGGGTTAATGGGAGCTATTCTCGGGTGGTTCTGGCAGTGGGGGCGGTTGTGGTTGTCGGGTGAGGGCGGCCATGGGCTAGGATGGGTGGGGAAGGGGTAGGGCAAGGGGAAAGCTTGGTGGTCGACATGGTTGGGGCTTTGGGGGAAGGTTTAAGTTTTATTTAACACCTCTTCATTATAAAATCATTTTTATGATTAAAATTGTAGTTTGTAAATTAAAATATCATTTTTTAAATAAAAAATCATTTTAATGCAATAAGGTTATAGAATGTATAAAATATAAAGTAAAGGGTTACCAAATAGAAGAAGAAAAAATATTGGCTACCACATATAATTTTAGAGAGTTGAGGGTTACCACGTAGAATTTTCCAATAATAATTTACCCATTGGCATTGAGTATGTTAAAGTTTAGACATAATATAAGTCGATTTTAATTATCAAATGTTATTTATATAAAGAGGTAAATATGACGTGATATAATATATATGATATAGTAATCGAGGAAGAGAGTATGAAACCCTAATTGTTAAAATGAAAAGGGATAAATAGCACACCATTTCCAATCAAAATTAAGTGTATTACTTGACTTGTGAATATATGTAATAAAAGTCTGCAAACTCTTATATAATAGAGGAATATGTGTATATATTTTTTACAAAAATACATATAAAATATTAACATTGAGATATGGTGCTAAGATTAACCAAGCATGAGCTTTTCCGAAGTTTTCGGTGTATGCAGCTTAGTAAACCAATCATGTTCTGGGTTCGTTCGGTCTACGTTAATCAGAAGGGTAATATATAAATCCTATATTACCTTTGCTCCCATAATTTGTAATATTATTGTACTCTTTCTCCTCGATATACTATAAATTGTTTCCCATTTGCTTGTGGACATAGCTCACACATTGTTAGTGAACCACGTTAAATCTTTATGTTTTGCTTCTCCAAATCTTTGACATAGAAATTAATGAAAAATATTATGATATATCTTATTTTCATATTCACATAATCACATGAAATTTAATAATCTTTATCTTTTTCAATACTTGCTCTTTTTAAATACTTATTATCCACCAAATAGGTTATCCAGTAATGGTTATCTTCTACATAACAATATGATAAGTATGTCAAAATGGATCTTATTTTATAGTATATTTCAATCTGAGTCCAAAGATATAAAAATTTTATTTTTTTGAGTTGTATAACTAAAGTTGTGCTTAATTTATGAATTATAATGTTTTTTGTAGACTCAAATTTTATCTTTTATTTATGCAAAAGTCTAATTATCTGTCTAAAACTCAAATTTTATCTTTTACTATTATCCAAAAGTCTAATTATCTTTTTAAAATTCAAACTTTATCTTTTATTTATCAAAAAGTCTAATTATCTTTCTAATACTCAAACTTTATCTTTTACTATTATCCAAAAGTCTAATTATCTATTTAAAACTCAAACTTTCTATTTTATTTATCCAAAAATCTAATTATCTTTTTACATTATAATATTAAAAATATTTTCATATTTTGCGACAAACTCAAACTTTATATTTGTCTATCATCTAAAAGTCTAATTATCTTTTTAAAACTCAAAATTTATCTTTTATTTATCCAAAAGTCTAATTATCTTTCTAATACTCAAACTTTATCTTTTACTATTATCCAAAAGTCTAATTATCTTTTTAAAACTCAAACTTTATCTTTTATTTATCCAAAAATCTAATTATCTTTTTACATTCTAATATTATAAATATTTTCATATTTTGTGACATGACAATCCTATGTGGCTCGCCGAATGCTTTCGAAAAAGCTTCTTTTAAATATATACTAGTTTATGATCCGGGCAATGCCCGGGTTGGGTTTTATTTAGTTATAATTTCCATTATATTTAAATTTCAGTATTAAACACTTTAAGATTAACAAAATATTATAAACTAATTAGTAAACTGATAGATATCATTTACATATAATTCTCATCCGACTGACGTAAAAATTGTTTAATGTTTAAAGGATTCTTATATTAAGATCTCATAATTTTCTTTATCTCGAACTTAGAATAACTTTCTTTTATAGATATAGTATTGTCCTTCTAAAAATAGTCATTATATGCTTTAGAGGTTTGAAAAATAAAATAAAATGAAGTTAAAGTTGTCATAATACACAAATGTTACTTTGGTAAAGTTAACTCTCAAAATAAAATAAAAAACACAACAAACATGTTTCCTTTAGACTATTATTGATATTGTCGATATTATTGAGTCACATAATTACTCTTTATCACTTTCATTTCTTCTATAAATTCATCAATTCAGTTGAAGAACTTGTGCTAAAATAATTATACTATGATTGCTTATTCTCATCAGATCAACATGGGTTGAGACGTCCAAATGAGCAATGAGCAAAAATATAGTCTTGGGTGTACCATGCTCATAATACACACGGACATATAATAAAACTTGTCTGAAATGAGGTGTGTCTGAATGATTTCGAACAAATTTATGAAGAAAAATCATGATTTAGTAGGTAAAAAATAATTGATACTCATTTTCTCTCTACTAGAGATCTTGTGCTCAACTTGGACTGACTTAGGCATCGGAGAGGTGATCCTCGGAACCACCCCCGAGGTTTCTCCTTGTTTTGCAGGTAACCACCACCACGAAGGACGTTTGGGAGCCACGTTCCACCAAGTATCCACCACCACATACAATGTTGCTGTCTTGGACAGAAACAATTTGGCGCTAGAAGGAGGGGAAGAGTAGAAAAGCCCAATCTACAACTTCGCAATGGTGGTTCCAACCTCAGAAACACTCGGTTCCGACAGTTCAGGAGGAGAAAGCAACTCTCCACTGAGAGAAACAAACACGAGATCAACTAGAAGGGGTAGTGCTGCTACCACCAGATCAGGAAGGAGGGATAACACTGTTACCCCCGTCAAGAAACCAGGCAGACCCCACAGCCAAGCAGCTTAGTGGTCATGCCCACACCGGAGCAACTCCAAGCAGCCTTTCAAGTGCTGCAGTCTGCCCATCGGTTTATGCAAACTGTTGGAAGCCAACCTGCTCGAAAGAGGAGGAGAACTAGAACACATGGATCAGTTCGAAGGCACCTGCTGCTGTCATCTGAAGAGGAGACAGCCACAACAGACCCCCTATGCGGGTACAACATGACAAACATCACACCCACCCCAACGTCAGAGTATGGCCTATCTAGCCGCTCTGGACCTGGGTACATCAAGAGGGGTTGACAGAAAGCAGAATGGGATACTGAGATGATGCAGGAGGATCATCCTAGCATGTTCGAGGAACTGACACCCACAGGGTATACGTTAGGCTCGAGCAGGAGATCCGTCCACAGAGGAAATCCAGGGGGCGTGGCCCAGAATGTCCAGCCCCGGCCTAGAACCAGGCGTAACTCAGGAGCTGAAGAGGCCCTGTCTGCGCCTGGTAGCGGAACGATCAGAAGGCATGTCAGCCTGAGATTGGGAACAATACCAGAAGAGGGCTCTGGCGATAATGGAGCCCCCACAGATCTCAGAGGACTCATAACCCATCGAGTCAACTCCAGACCCATTGTGGTATCACCAGCAGAGGAGATTAGGTCTCCTTCCAAATCTCCTTTCACGCCTGAGATCATTGCTGCCAGAGTGTCGAAAGCGAAGCTCCCACCAAATCTCAAGTTTGAAGGGGAGGGAGACCCAAAGGAGCATGTAGCAGCCTTTGAGACCCACATGGAGCTAGGAAACTACAATGAGGCCACCTGGTGCAGACACTTTCCTGCCACTCTGTCAGGGATAGCTCAGACCTGGTTCAGAACTATCCCCCAGGGAACGATTGCTAACTTTGATGAACTGAAGAAGAGATTCAAAGAGCATTTCGTCAGTGGAAGTAGGAGGAACAAATCCACACATGAGCTGGTGTTGCTGAAGCAGACTCAGAATGAAAGCTTACGGGATTTCATAGGGAGGTTCAACAAAGAGCTGGTGCACATCCCAGAGCTGGAGCAGAAGCTCGCTCTGCACGCTCTGAGAAACGCCCTACCACACACCAGTAAGTTCAGAGATGACCTTAAATGGGTCACCATGAAGGAGCTCAGCGAGGCCCTGGCCCTGGCAGAAAAATACATAGCTGTCGAGGACTTCAACAAAGCGTCGACACACGGAGCAAAAACAGGCAGACCTGCCAGACAGGATAACAGGCAGAATGAGCACCAGTTCATGGGAGGCAGACTGAATTTCGGAGGCCCCAGGCCCCATCAGAGCAGAGGAGAGAAAAGCAAAAAGAAGCAGAGAGGAAAGTGGACCGGCTGAAGGCCCAGGAGAAATATAACAACTATAGCAACCTCAGCGCGCCAAGGGCTGAGATCTTTCTGACCAACAGAGATGACAGCAGGTGGCACAGACCACCACCCACCAAGAAGAGAAGCCTAGGCCCCAACATGGCAGAGTTCAGCGCTTTCCATGAGGCGCCAGGCCACAGTACAGAAGACTGCATGAGCCTGAAAAATGATCTGGAAAGCCTGATCAGACGAGGCTACTTTAAAGAGTACCTGGCCTGGAATCAGGGGATCAAGGAGAAGGAGCAATAGAGCGAAGGGCAGATGGGTCTATGTGGGGCCCACAAGTGAAAATTTTTGACGGATTTTGTTAAAAGTGGGAGTTTGAAAACGTTTGTTAGTTTTAAGGTGGGAGTTTTTAAAAAAAAACAAAGGTGGGAGTTTTTAAAAATACTTGCTTTAAAAAAGTGGAAAAGTTCAATTTTTCCTAAATACTATTAGTAACATGGTGTAGCTTATCAATATTCCTAGAAACCATGGTTTTTCTTATACTAGTAATACCTTTTCTGTTTTTTTCTTCTTCTAATTTTCTATTATGTGTGATTTTAAAATTTATTCGGTTTTAGATGAGAGTATAACAATTTGGTCAAAAGACTCAAAACTCGTAAGTAGTAAGTACGTGAATAGTGTAAATGACGCGATAGAAAAAAAACAGGATCGGAGGAAGTATATGAGAGATACGATGTGGACTTTGATTGTTCTTTTCTTAGTAGGCAACAATTTCATCATATACTCTGGCCTGGAAGATTGGAATCTATAGATTGTTTTCTGCGAAGTAATCATTGTACTCACCACAAAAATGGAACAAGAAAAGTCAACGTCTGTGAATTTGGAAATTCCTAAGGAGGCAGGAGAAATGGAGAAGGAACTCTATGTTGCTGCCAAGAAAGGTGATGTGAAGTTCCTAGAAAATGAAGCTCAGTGCAATGAGTATTTTCGCAGCAAAACCCATGAAAAAAACAATATACTTCAATTCACATAGCAATTCGACACGAGCAACATAATTTTGTAAAAGCATCTGTAAGGAGATTCCTCAATAATGATCATGAACTATTCTGTGAGAAGAACTCAAAAGGAAACAGTCCTCTTCATGTTGCTGCCGAGGTCGGAAACTCAAGAATTGTGAATTTACCTTGAAGAGGTGTGTTTACATAGTCCTGTGGCCAGTAAGAAGCCATGGAGGATACAGAACTCACAGGGTAACACACCTGTTCATGTTTTTATTGAAGAAGGATCCTGAATTTTATGCTTTCCAATTTATTAATATCAATATATTAATCTTGCAAATTAACACATATTAAAAATCCTCCCTGAATTGAATTAAAATTATGAAGAACATGATCATATAAAATTATGCAAGAGGCTAAAACTGATACCACTGTAGGAATTCATAGATGCGAATAGCGGAATTTCAGGAAATAATTTCCTAACATCTATAACAGAATCGCATGCATAACAATATATGAATCGATACATAGAATAGAGAATACACAAACCTTTTTATTCACGACTTGAACAGGTATGTAAGGTTTGAATACTGCAAAGTATTATCACAGATCTAATACTTTAGAGATAAAGAACTACACTTGTAATTCCTCTATTTAGTCCACGAACACCGATTAATACCCACGTCTGCTAGAACGGAAGAGTATGAACTATTCACTCTCTTACTTTTGATGGGATAGGCGCCTAGACTAAAGAGGGAGAAGGGTTTTTCTTTTTCTCTCTTTTGTGTCAAGTTACTGACTAACTGAATTGTTCCATCTCTCTTCTTATTATATCTATATATAATAAATAGAGATTAGGTTAAGAGGAAAGGAAAAAACTAAAACCCTAATCACCCTAATAGTGGCCGGCCCTTATAAGCCTTTATGGGCTTATAATTTATTTATTAATCAGTGTTACTTTGTGTGACCTCATAGGATTAATTAACTTAGTTGTAGGCCCAAACCAATTTGTCTACAAACCGTAATTTATTCTCTAGCAAGCAAATACGGTTACTAAAATAATTAACTATATTATCTCCATAAATACAATCCCATTTATATTTAGTAATTGCGGAAATTGTCTAAGGACATATTCCTTCAGATATGTCAAGTATGATAAATTTTCTAATAAAAAAAGGAAGTCGCGTTACATGTTGGCCCGATGCAAATGGTTCGACTCCTCTTCATAGAGCAGCATTGCTCAGCCCACCTTATAATCTGCAGATCATAAGAACCATACTTAACCATTGGCCGCAGTCTGCAGAGGTATGCGATGCATTAGGAAACTCCATCTTACACTTTCTGACAAACAGGCTACCCAACTACTGAGAAGGTAAAAATTTGCTTAAATATAAAGATATGTACGCCCTCAGAAATCAACAGAATCAACAAGGAAAGACACCGCTACATATCGCTGCAAGGAATATGGACACCACTATGATGCAAATTCTATTGGATTCCTCAACCAGACTCAGCATCAGAAACATGGACGGCATCTCAGCAGAATCTTTGATTGAACAAAAAAAATTGCTTGAGGTAGCAACCATCAATGCTATTTATTGCTGTTTGTATCTTCTTTTTTGGCCTTTATTGTATTTTTATTCTTTTCTTAAAGTTACCTTATCGAAAATAATGAGCACAAAATACAATTGTGTGTATTGCACCGGTTAAAAGCTAGTAGTACTTGATAGCTGATAATGTTCTACTATTTGGCGATAATGCTGTATGCTGTATGCAGAAAATAAGGAAACGAAGGATGACATGGGAGGAATGTGAAGCTGTAGACATGGCAAACATAGGCTTTTTAAGAGAAAGATTCAGCAAGTTAGGGATGGATTTTCTTATGTCACAAGATTCAAAGGGAAGAAATATTCTTCATAATTTAATGGAGATAAAGAATGAAAGCCATATAATTATAGATCACTTTGTAGACTTTATCCAACAAGTTCTTGGAAGCTTTCCAACAATTATTTCTCAGCAAGACCTTAAGGGGGACACTCCGGTTCATGTTCTTGTGCGAAATGATCCTTATACAAAGATTTTCGTTGCTTATGGAAATCGAGATAACACCCTACAGATTAGGGATGATTTTGTTTCTTCATTGTTGTGGAGATCAGGCCTTTGTCAATGTTACTAGATTTATGCAATCAATGTATTCTTACGATCCAAAGAAGGGCTAGCACCTCAGAACCTCGTGATGATCCACCATGGTTGATGCAGAATGCAGAAGGCAACACGCCTCTCCACGAAGCACTTATTGCAAATAACAATGTACTAATGAGAAAATTGTTAGCCTGCGATCAGAACTCAGCTGGTTTAGTCAATAAACGTAAGGAGGCACCTCTTCATCTGCTTTCTAAAAATCCTCCCGGTAAGTCTTTTAGAGTCATCACTATTACTCTATTAGCGCTCCTGTTTAATATTTTTTAGTTGGTGTCTTTCAAATGTTTTACCTCTTGAACATCATTCTACTGCTGGGAGTACAATTTAAGGAATCAACCTGCAAAATGGTACTCTGTACTAAAATACTGGCAGGCAAAAGAGTTAGATGTGAGTGCTGGACCAGAGCGAACAGAACCACCTTTAAGGGATGGATCAACCTTAAAATTAGGAAATTCTATCTAAAGAGTTTGACAGCCTAAACGCTCACATAATAAGTGTTTGTATTTCAAGACCAAATCACTAGTAACCACGATACCAGGGACATATAGTGGCCCATATTTGGTAAGGTATCCATCATTCAATGCTGACCATCATCATATCATACCCCTGCTAAACTCAGATGTATTAATGATCCACTGCGAGATTGGTGGATACCATGAATTTGGAATCAGAAGTAAAAGTATTTAGTGATGAATAAACTCCGAGTTCAACATTTAAAAAAAGCCACGATTTCGACATTGGAAGGATGTAAGTTAAGCATCAACTAAACAACTTTTCCGGTTTTTCAATGTCTACCATCAGTTTAAGTAGAGTTCGATTTGTCTTACACAATACCCCTTGTAATTGTAATTTAATATATCTGCATTGGTTTTTTGTAACATACAAATTATTTAACTAACTGCATCGTAACTGATTAAACGAAGTTCTAAAGCTATTTTATATAGATTACTGATAGAGAACTTTTTTCTTTGAAAGTCTTTCGTGGTATAGTCGTTCATACCAATTCTCCTCAGTCTCAGACAGTGTATGCTCTGTAGTAGTACAAGTTTTCTCCTGCTCCTGTATATTCTGAGAGTTTGATATCTTATTTAATTGTGTTTATATGTTTATGGTGCCCAAGACATGGAGCCCTTACAGGACGAAGACATACTGTTAATGGTGGAGGCAAATGCTGAAGCATCATTTTTGCTTGATCAGGATGGTCTTACCCCCTTACTGAGAGCCTCTCAAGCTGATGACCTATTTATAGCTACGACACTATGCACCATTACCCCTCGAGCAGCTAAAATTCCTTATGCTAACGGTGCGACATTTTGGCACCAGGTTATTTTTCATTTATCAGAATATTATCTTTCCAAACTCCTTTATAATGCGACTATAAGAGATACATTGAGTCTAAGGGACAGAGATGGAAATACGCCACTGCATATGGCAATTTTAACTAAACGTTTTGACCTTGTACAAGTTTTCTTCAACACTTGGAAAGGAATGGGCAGAGGTGAATGGCTACTCAACCTTTTAGAAATACAAAACAAAGCTGCTGAAACCCCCAGCGATCTTATAGGGGAATTACCAAGTTTACCTGGCCAAGTAAGTACTGGTAGTTAGTTGCAACTTTTACTTACCTTGTCATGCATACCTGTCCTAAACGATGATCTTTAAGTATTTTGTTGGGAAGATCATCACAATTACAGGTTCTTAATTGCTTTTATCATTCAGGTAGAAGAAATGATTTTGACTGATTCTAGAATGATGGGTATTCGTAGCTCGTGGGGCATTCGGAAGTCACAGTTACAAAGCTACATGAACTCAATGAATGTAATAGCAGCTCTTTTGACAACAATAACATTCACAGCAGCATTCACAGTTCCTGGTGGACTCATCCAAGATAAAGGAACTCCAGTGCTGATAGGACGGGCAGCATTTCAGGTTTTTGTGATCGTAGATGTGTTGGCGATGTGCCTATCAATGATGGTATTATTATGTCTCCTCTGGATCATGGCTACTAGCAATCAGAATCACACCAACCCTGTAGAGATAGATCACTGTCGGCACGTAACAAGATACCCTGGCCGGGCGTGCCTTTCAAGTAACGAACAACGCGCAAGGCAGCATCCCAATGCTCAGATAGAGGGGCCTGCATAAACTGAGATAAGATGTGAACTGAATAAGCTAGATCAGGACGAGTGACAGACAGATGGCTTTTTGGCTTTTGACTTTCAATCAAAAATAATGGGGTGTTTGACAAATGGCTTTTAGATGGCTTTTTTTATTGCTTTTATCTTTTGATTTTTATACGTGATCAAACAATCAAAATAAGTGTTTGGTTTACGAATTCTAGAGTGGCTGAAAATCCGACTTTTCAACCAAAGCCAAAAGCTACTTTTGTAGTAGCAATCAAAAGTTGTTTTTACCACCTTTTGGGGTGACTTTAGAATTTTCCTTCCAGTTTGTATTATATAGTCAACACTAATATCTAATTTACGAACATTTCTATAAATATCTAATAATTACATAACCAATTAAAAAAGCCAACAAAAACAACCGGACAATCAGCCACCCTAAGAAACCACCAACCAACAACTCTGGCCAATTGCCAAATACCCAAAATAAAAGATGCCACTGAGAATAGCTTTTTTTTATTCACTTTTGGATGTTTTGTACAAAAATTACTGTAGAAGTGATTCCCATAAACAATTGTTACCCCTTTCACTGGTTATTCAAACTCCAAACAAATAATTGGTTACTATTTTGCTCATAAACAATCAATAAATGACAACTAATTTTACCTCTTGTATTGTAGTAGTTAATGCTAACAGTTCACTCAAACATCCCAAATAAATAACTAATCCAGGAGCTAGTCAATAACCCAAGCCAATTAGCACATAACATGGTCCTGTACTTCACATATCACCAACAAAGACGTTGGTTACTAACATTTTGTCATAATGTTTGAACAAAAATTAGAGAAAGGATGACAAGAACTAATACTGTAATAGGTGTGGAAGTTGAAGACTTACCCTGGGAGCGTCCAGCGAGCAGATGTACGGGTGTCTCCTGACATATGTTTACTAAACTAGCCGATCTTGTATCGTGCTCTAACAATTTTCTCACCAATTCATTATTAGTAGCTATGAGTGCTTCGTGGAGAGGCGTATTGCCTTTTTTATTCTGCACTAACCATGGTGGATCGTAACCAGTTCTGTCTTTTTGAAGTTTAAGGATACACTCATTGCATAGCTCTAATAATTTTGACAAAAGACCTGACTTTGACAATGATGAGAAAACATCACCACTGCCATTCTGTTGGCTGTGAGCTTGGTATCCTGAAGTAACACAAATTGTGGTATTAGGATCATTCCGCACAAGGACATGAACTGGGGTGTCCCCGTCATTGTCTTTCTGAGAAACAAGTTCTGGATATTTATCAAGAACTTGTTGGATAAAATCTATGAAGTCATCTTGCATTATAGTGCTTCTATTCTCTATTTGCATTAACCTATGAAGAACATTCCTTCCCTTAGAATCTCGTGAAATTAAAAAATCCGTCCCTAACTTGCTCGTTCTTTCTCTTAGAAAGGTTATGTTTGCTATATCTGCTGCTTCACATTCCTCCAATATCATAGTTCGTTTTCTCAGCATCTGCATACAACATTATCGTCAATATAGAGGAACATAGGGCTTGTTCTTTTCGGCTGAACTGAACTGTAAATAAGCTGGTGATAACAGACTCAGAGAATTGATGAAAGGACGATGATAGGAGAACACTATTAACTATCTAGCACTATTAGTTTTTGATTAGCTTGTGAAATGCGCTAATTGTTATATTGCAATAGTTGTATTGGCTCCTACCTCAAGCAGATTGTTTGTTTGAACCAAAGATGCTGCTGATTTGCCGTCCATATTTTTGATGCTGAGTTTCACTGAAGACTCCAATAGTACTCGTACCATAATAATGTCCATATTGCTTGCAGCAATATGTAATGGTGTATTTCCTTGTTTATCCTGATAATTTCTAAGGGCGTGTATTTCTTTGAAAGTAAGCAAATTTTTACCTTCTTGATAGGTGGGCATCCTATTTATTAGATGGTGTAAGATCGAGTTGCCGGAAGCATCGCATACCTCCGCAGACTGTGGCCAATGGTAAAGTATGTTTCTTATAACCTGCAGATTATAAGGTTTGCTGAGCATTGCTGCTCTATGTAAAGGAGTCAAACCAGTTGCATCAGGTCTACATGTTACACAACTTCCTTTCTCTACCAGATAATTTATCATACTTGACATATTTTCTCCGGGTACAAATTTTATCGGTAAAGCTGCTCCTCCCTCGTTGATGGGTTCCTTCATTCTGGCCATCACTGTTTCAATCTCAGCTAGAGATAAACATATACACACCAAAAGTCAGAGAATACATATGTAGTGTCAATTTCCTGTTTGTGGTTTTTCAAAATTATTGAAATATATGATATATATATATATCAATTGTACGAATGACTTCAAATTTGCAGACAGATAAAAATCGTGTTTTTTTGGAAACTGATAACAAAAAAAATTGAAAATGACTATACCTTCTGAGTGAACTTTTTTATAGAATTGAAGATAAATCAAAAAGAATGGGGCCTAAGATGTTAATCTCTCATTTTTAAAAAATTAGTCCATTATCTTCTATCAACACTTTTTAACATTAAGTACCAACATGGCGATTTGATAATATATCCACATAAATATACTGCAATTCCAGCAACAATTCTAGAAAACAAGGAAACGATACAACAACTCAACAAGTGCCAAGTCCAGTTCCAACTTCCAATTCTGACTAACTAATTGTCTTCATCGCTAGAAACTACTCCTTTCTGCTTATTATTTGCCTATTTAAACCTTATTAGGGTGCATTGGTAATTTATCCAATTTTTGTATCATCCTTCGCAGGAATACCATCATGAAGTTGACAACATCTTCACCCAGTAATTTAGAATTCTTAAGTGAAGTCCATTATGAACAATTAAATTAACGGCTATCAAACAGAATCATCAAATACATAAACTTTTTTAATGGAACTTTTTTGTATTTATACAAACTATCAATGCAAGTTAAAAGCACTTTTGTAGTCTATTTCATTTGATGGTCAAGGAATTTCTCCAATTGTTTCATACAACTTATACGAAATGGCTACAACTATTTCGTGTAGATATTGTGAAACCCCAACACCTGTTCCATGTACATTGCACGAAATATGGCAAGAGAAGTCATTAAATGTAATTGGTACAGAAGTCATTAAATGTATTTAATGCAATATGCACGATTACCATTAAATGTAATTGGTAGTTGGTACAGAAGTCATTAAACTACATCTTGAGCTTGAGTGAGACGGAAAAACTTTGTTTACCCACCTTCAATTGTTAGTGTAAAAAGTAATAATGGTGGAGCTCTTACCTTATTTAATAACTAGTATTAAATACACGCGTTGCGTGCGAAATCATATAAAATGAAAAGTAGAAAGGAAAATCGATAATTTGTTTAAGATGTAATTTTAAAAATGAAAAAGTTAGTTATAGAGAGAGATTATTCTATTTAATTAGGAATTAAAAAAAATAATAATTTGGATTTTTGGTGTCCCCCACCTCTTCACTTATAGAATAGAGATATTATTTTATTATCTCTATTAGTAGTGGGTGGATTACCCAGTGGGTAGATGTAGCCAAGCCCGAGTGAGACTGTGAGAGCATGCAAAAGGGCACATAATATCAAGGCAGTTAATGCAAAATATCATCGTTATAAAACATCATTTGTTTATAATAGAAGCATGTTCTAGGCTACTATCTATATCTACTAGCCTTATATGCACACAATGTGTGCAAAAATTATATCAGAGTAGTTTTGGTATTTTGAATCTGTTTTTTTATGTTTTTTTATTTATTGTGGTTGGGTGAGTGGGTAGTTATTTTTTGTGATGTAGTGGGATTGTGGGATGATTATAGGTGGTTTATTTATGCAATTGTTCTCATTAATTTTTTATTTTTTTATGGTAAATTATTTTTTTCTGTAAATTATTAATTAAACAACAAAGGGTAATTTAGGCAATACATTAAGTTTGGTGTCCCACCCCTCTTCCTTACAGTATAGAGATACTAGCCTTATATGCACACAATGTGTGCAAATGTGCAATGTTAATTTATATGAAATCTAAAGCGAATTTTGTACACCATCGAGCACAATGACCCAATGAGGATTATGCTTGGTGTAAACGTGCTTTTCAAAACAGTACATGTAGCTTAGCTTTCAAAATACCCTATGTGCTTTGGTCGGAAATTTCAATGCATTAGTTCCTTTTTACACTAGGTGTGTTCTTTGTTCTCTAAATACATACTTCACGCCATCAGGGAGCATAATGCTCCCATGCTTAGAATGCTTACAAGAGTTAGAACAAATGGCCAAACACAAGTACACCCTTTCCCTCTAAATGTTTGCCCCATAGTCTTGTTTATCGGAGTCAAAGTTCCAACTTTGACCTATAAATCCCTATTAAATTAACAGAAAAGTATGATGGGATCTTGTTGGATTCATTACAATGTATATTAAAGATACCAATGGTTTTAATATGTATCTCGGAGACCTTGACAATTAGGGAAAACAATTAGGGACACGGATGGAGTAATCACTATCCCTTTCAATTTATTTGTCATGAATATTTTTTTGCTCAAGTTTCTAGGAGTGTGAATATGTGTAGAGAAGGACAAGAAATGATGTTGAGTTTGGGTTTGACCTGATCCATCACCTTATTAGCTAGCTAATCATAAATTAGTACTATTACTCTAATACCTACTTCATATACTTCCTCCGTTTTTTTTAGTTGACACGTTTTGACTTTTGACACTATTCACATAATCTACTTTGACTATCTTTTGTGATTTATACATAAGAGAAAATATAGTCATGTGGGGTCTTGTTAGATTCATCTCATTATATATTTTCAAAATATCATATTTTTATAATTTTTACTCATCAATTTTCCAAGATAAAAGTGATTGAAATCACGCGTTGGCAAACGTGATAAAAAAAACAGGTCAACTAATAAATAACGGAGGAAGTATAATATAATTAGTCAACATCCTACCATGAAACAACTACTAGTAACATGGTGTAACTAATGATATTTCAAAGAAAACATGGTTTAGTACTAGTAATTCAGAGATATAGAGTGTGGACTTTGAGTCTTCTTTTTTTATTCCAACATTTGCATCAAATACTCAATGAAGATTGGATTTCTATAAATTGTCTTCTGCAAATCAATAATAGTAGTACTTTGCCTCAAAAGCAAAAGAAAAGAAAAGTCAAACTTTGAGATATTACAACCATGGAAAGTGTAGATCAGGCAGTAGAAATGGAGAAGGAGCTCTATGATGCTGCCATGAAAGGTAACATAGAGTTCCTTCAAGCTGAAGCTCAAAACAATGAATACTTATGTACGAAAATCCTTGAAAAAAACAATATCATTCACATTGCAATCTGGCACGAGCAACATGACTTCATAAAAGCAATTCTGAGTTTCCCAATTAGTGATGAGCTAATTTGTGAGAGGAACTCCAAAGGAAACACTCCTCTTCATGTTGCTGCCGAGGTAGGAAACTCAAATATTGTGAGCTTACTAATTAATTACCTTGAAGAGGTGTGGTTACATAGTCATGAGGGTAGTGAGAAGCCATGGAGGATGCAGAACTCAAAGGGAAACACTCCTGTTCATGTTGCAATTATTCATGATAATGTCCAAATTGCCAGACTTTTGTTGGAGAAGGATCCTGGCATGGCTTATATTATCAACCACTCAAAGGAAGCACCCCTTCATCTTGCTATCAAACACCATCTTAATTATTGTAAGTTACTTGTTCTTAATCTCATATGCTTTTCTAATTTGATTTAATGTTTGTTTGTTGTTTGGTTGAATATGCACGACCAGAAAATTGTTTATTTCATCATTTTATTACAGTCTATTCTGTCTTCCTTTAAATCGATTAGATAGTGATGTACAAACATACAACATATATATTCTGACTACCTCTAGAGAGTAATAGGAACATACATTTCTAATAAAAATGTGACTGAGTTATGTTGATTCCATAATACTAATGAACATAATTATATTGTAGTCTTTTCATTATAGTGTCAATTAGTAAACATCGGTAGTGGTGGTGGTAGCAACATAACTTGTAATACTTCCTCTGTATTTTTTTTGTTCTTTACACTTAGGAATCTTGTGGTCAAATTAGACCATTTTCAGGTTGATACTCAACCATATGAAGTCCAGTAAGGTAAAGATGGGATTGTGAACATGGATGGTGGTCCTCATATATAAAGAAGCCATGGAGGAATAAGCTAAGTCGGGAAGTTTGTTAGGGAAAAAGTCTATATATAGAGTACAATAGAGGGGAAAGGTATAATGAATATTGTGGAAGGAAATCAGTAACTTGGGAGAGTTTCATTCCCCTTGAAAGATTGGCATGGCTGTAATTGGTGATTAGCCACCTTGATTAGCATTTAGTCATATCTTGCTTGTTCTTCCCTCGCTGCTGCTTCTTCGCCCAATAACTTAATCAGTCCTTTTTCTCCTCTTTTTTGGTGACCAAGCTAATTCTTAGTAGTTAATGTTGCTTTCCGGCCATAAAAGGATGAACTTTTCTAACTTCTGACGTGTACATGTTAATCTCTAGCTGAGAGCGAATCGCTGATGGCCAGGATTAAACAACCTATCTACGAGGGAGGAGCAGATTTAGAGATAAGATCTGTACCCGGAGAAGATATGTCAAGTATGATAAGTTATCTGATAGAGAAAGGGAGTTGCGTAACATGCTGGCCTGATGCAAACGGTTCGACTCCTCTTCATAGAGCAGCATTTCTCAGCATACCTTATAATCTGCAGGTCATAAGAACCATACTTGACCATTGGCCGCTGTCTGCTGTGGTATGCGATTCTTCTGGCAACTCCATCTTACACCTTCTGATAAATAGGATGCCCAACTACCAAGAAGCTAAGAATTTGCTTAAATTCAAAGAAATATACGCCCTCAGAAATTCCCAGGATCAACAAGGAAATACACCTTTACATACTGCTGCACGGAGTATGGACATTTTTATGGTACGAGCTCTTTTGGAATCCTCAGTCAAACTCAACATCAAAAATCTGGAAGGCATCTCAGCGGCGTCTTTGATTCAGCAAAACAATCTGCTTGAGGTAGGAACCATCAATGCAATTTAATTCTGTTTTTATCTTATATCTTATTGTATTTTAAGCTTTCTTAGAGTTACTACAACGAAAATAATGAACACAAATTACAATGGTGTGCATTTCACAAGTTAAAAACTAGTACTTGATAGCTGATAATATTCTTCTGTCATCCTCCTATCACCGTCCTTTGTCTATAATGACGATAATGTTGTATGCAGATGCTAAGGAAACGAAAAATGACATGGGAGGAATGTGAAGCAGCTGACAGAGCAAACATAAACTTTCTAAGAGAAAGAATGAGCAAGTTAGGGATGGATTTTTTATTGTCACAAGATTCAAAGGGAAGGAATATTCTTCATAGACTAATGCAGATAAAGAACGAAAGCCATATAATGCAAGATGACTTTGTAGATTTTATCCAACAAATTCTTGGAATTTTTCCGGCACTTGTTTCTCAGAAAGACTTTGACGGGGATACTCCAATTCATGTCCTTGTGCAAAATGATCCTGATACCAAAGTTCAAGTTGCTTCAGGAAATCGAGATGACACCCCACAGAATGGTGATGATGTTGTTTTCTCATCATTGCGGCGATCAGGCCTTTTGTCAATGTTATTGGAGCTATGCAATCAGTGTATCCTTAAACTTCAAGAAGAGGCTAGCCTCAAGGGAACCCGTTATGATCCACCATGGTTGGTGCAAAATGCAGATGGTAACACGCCTGTCCACGAAGCACTCATAGCAAATAACAATAAATTGGTGAGAAAATTGTTTAAGCACAATCGAAGACCGGCTTGTTTAGTAAACAAATGTAAGGACACACCCCTTCATCTGCTTGCTGGAAGTAAACCATGTAAGTCTTTCAACCACCATACTCAAATTAATTGATGAATTTTCAACCAACTTTCTCCTACTGCCATGGTCTTTGAAATGCTTAGGTCTGTAGATAAGCATTAGTTACATTGTCCAAAACGGGATTAAGTTGAGAATTTATGCCAAAATCAGGTGTGATTCGGTATTGTTAATGCTTGAAAGTTACTTTAAGTTCCTTTTTTAGACTTTATTTTCCAAAATTACACAGAAGGCAAACACAACAGAGGACAAACACAACGAAAATCTTTACTTAGGAGGATGACACTAAAAAATCAATATTAATTTTTTTAAATTCCGAATTTTGTGGCACAACTCCTGTCTATGATTAATTGTTTTTCACAGTTTTGTTTTTGAAAAATAATAATTGTAAAACGCCGTAATACAAACTATTGGTCTTTTCCACAATCTTCTTTCTCTTCTCTTTCCCCCATAATCGTTTATGCTTTCGCATACGTTCCGTGCATTAAATTCTATAAACAAATAAGGCAATCACACCCCTTCCTCCCCGTGAATCCTTTTCGCACCACTTATCCTTTACAACGTTATGCTCTCATTAATCCCATGTAAACTCATATTGCTTTCAATTACCTTCATCCGAGGCATCTTAGGTCTTCGATCTTCCCCTACTCCTTACAATTCCAATTTTAAGTCTTCTAACCAGCGCATCACTTGGTCTTCATGAAGAATTACTAATCTTAGCTAATTAAATTAGTTAATTACTATAGCTATTATATATCCTTTCTATGTGACATATACTTTTTTTTCCTTGGAAATCTATTGTGGTATCATGGTCGACCATATTGATTATTCCTCACTATCATAGTGTATATTTTCAGTAGTACAATTATCCTCCTGCTACTGTATACTGTTTGGACATATTGATTCTCCTCAGTCTCAGATCTTAATAATAACTATATGTTTGCTCGGAAGGCATAACGCCAATCAAGCGAAAAGACATATAAACCATCATACTCTTTGATCATTTAAGATCTTAATTATAATTATATGTTTATGATGCCTAAGACACAGAGCCATTTAAGAGAAAAGACATAGAGTTAATGGTGGAGGCCAATGTTGAGGCAGCATTTATGCCTGATCAGGAAGGTCTGACCCCTTTGCTAAGAGCTTTTCATGCTGGAAACCTATCTACAGCTACAATATTATGCATACTTGCCCCAGAAGCAGCAACAATTCCTGATGCTAATGGTCAGACATTTTGGCACCTGCTTATAAATTATCCATCATCTTATTATCTCTACCGCCTCCTTCAGAATGCGGCTTTAAGAGATCTATTGAAGTTAACGGACAAAAATGGAAACACGCCGCTGCATTTGGCAATTGAAGGTAACCGTTTTGACCTTGTACAAGTTTTCTTTGACATTTGGGAAAAGGAGCAAGAGCCACAGGAGCAGGAGCCTAAGCCGGCATCCAAGGGAAATGAACGCAAGTTGTCAGACCCCTGGCGATCTGATGGAGAATGGCTACTGAGACTTTTAAAGGTACAAAACAAGGCTGGTAAGACCCCTGGCGATCTGATAGGAGAAGCATCAAGTCTACCTTCTGATGTAAGTACTTGTCGCATTAGCTTTACACATACTTAAGAGTAATTCATCACTCGCATTATATATGCGATTTTAAATACATTATACTGTGCTAGAAAACCATATTCAGAGTGTTTGGATCCTTATTTTATTTTTATTTCACTTATGGTGTTGTGCACAACACTAGATGGAAGTGAAGTCATCACTACTAACAAACAGATTCATGCAAGTGAAGTCATCACTACTAACAAACAGATTTATTTATTACTGTACAGATCGAAAAGTGCATCGGGGATAAACGTGAAATGATTGGTATTCGAAGCATATGGGGAATTCCTACAATACAGATGAAAACCTATGTAAACACAATGGGTATAATAGCAGCTCTTCTGACAACAATAACATTCACAGCTGCATTCACGGTTCCTGGTGGACTACACCAAGATAATGGGACTCACCGCGATAATGGGACTCCGATTTTCATAGGAAAGGCGGCATTTCAGGTCTTTATGATCTCAGATGTGATAGCAATGTGCTTATCCATGATGGTTTTACTTTGTCTTCTCTGGATTATGGCTACTAGCAGCAGGCGCAATTCATTAATGATACTTGACTTCAGTGTATTGTTGTTGCTGGCATCATTCTTTGCAACTCTCTTAACTTTTGTAACGGGCCTTTTCGCTATAATGCTCCCCCTCAAACCTTGGATCGCCATCGTTACTGCAGTTCTCTGCTCTTCGCTAATAATGCTCATCCATAAATTCCTTGTCATCAATTTGCTTATCCCTCTTGGAACAGCTGTTCTTATCTTGTCAAGGATGTTTTGGAGGTCTGTTGCTGGATTATGCACAAAATTTAGTGAATGTTGTTAGACAAACCCAAGAAATCTTGTTCTAGGCTGACGTTACCTCATTCATGTTTAGACGAAATCAGAAAGTATTGTGCTACTCCTCAATGACAGTAATGAGTTTTTCTTTTTCTTGATATTCTTTTTATTGTACTTTTTGTGTTCTTTTTGCCAATTATTCAAAATAACATCTCGGTTATCTGATATATGCAACTTTTCAACTGAAGTTTTGTGCAAGTCAGACTTTTGTGACAGTGTTTTGATCACCAATGCCAAACAGAAGTAACAACAGAAGTAGTATATGTAAGAAACCACGGTCGAACAAACAAAGGGAAAGAGATAAAAAAATAGCAGTAATGAATATTTTGAAAGTTCTTATTGAAAGTATAGCAGGAATGAACTTAAACAGCTCAGAATGAAGAAATAATCAACAAAAACTTCCAGGTCAGAACATGTATAAACTAAAGCAAAGGACTCAGTAAAGATCGACGTGAGTAAAGCATATAAATTCAGGAAGGATTGCTGTTTCAAAACCATTAACAATATAATTGTTTTAATGATACTATACTATATTATTGCGAACAATTACGTGTTAATACATGCGCAAGTGTATGAATGATCTTCTACATTTCTTCAATTAAGAAAAAAGCTAGTAGGCTGACATTCTATAGCTGTTTTCCCAACCAAATTGTAACCATGAAGATGCCACAATTGCAGACTTCTACTTCTGTACTAAGTTATGGCAGTAATAACTTTATTGTACTTATAGTGTTAATTTCTGCAGTTAATCAAGGATGGTGCTTGGATCTCTTTTATCCAAGCTTTCCTCAAGAAGTTCAAACCGATTTTATAAAATCAGGTGAATCATATATCGTCAACCAGACAATTAAAGTTACAATGGACATTCGCGGTGATGGTACCATCAACAATCTCTCAGGAAGAGTCATGTATAAAAATCCCATCAAGTTATGGAACAAAGGGAGAGTAGCATCTTTCAACTCGACGTTTGTACTCAATGTAACACCCGAGTCTGATCCTCCTGGTGACGGGCTAGCTTTCATCTTAACTGAATAGTCAATGCTAGCACAAATGGATCCTCTGCGAGCAGCATAGTTGCTGTCGAGTTTGACACCAAGAAGAGCTTCCCTGAAGACCTTGATAACAACCATGTTGGAGTGAACATCAACAGCATAAACTCCATCAAACAAACCTCGTTGAACAGTTCAGGTCTTACGATATCAAATGGTAAAAATCTAACCGCGATGATCCTGTATAATGGTGCAACAAAAACAATGAATGTATCTGTTTTTCAAGGTAACTTAATAGGAGTAGAACCTCCAGTTTTGTCAATTCCTGATCTTAATCTTCCTGAGTATCTACCTGAAAAGGTCTATGTCAGGTTTTCTGCTTCGACAGGAAGAGTATCAGTTGAGCATAACAGCATTTTAGAATGGTACTTCACCATTGAGGACATAGGGGGAGATTCAGCAGTGCTAAAGTGGTTTGGGATCATCCTTTGTTTGATCATTGTGGTTATAATAGGTGGACTTGGTGTTTACTTGTGCTGCCAAAGAACAACTCCCTTGTCTCAAAGGTTGGATATAGGGATGTCTGTTTTCTAGATATTAGCAAGATTGTATTTTTATTTTCAGATATGTAAACGGATATAGAGATTTATATTTATGATAAAAAAAAACTGAAAAACGCGTAGAAATGACATGCTAATTTAGCCCATTGAGGCGCATAGACTGCGATGATAACTACTCCCTATGTCACATAATGTTCTTCCCACTTCTTGAATATATGTGAGGTATAAAATAATGAAGTGGGAAGAACATTGTGGGACGGAGGGAGTATTTGATAGAGATTAATTGATGCCTATAACTACTTTTCCCCCCAAAAAACTATTCTATGTTTGGCATAACTTGCAGTATAATATGACTGAGATACTTAAAGTCAGAGGTAACAACAACTTCAACCTACCACATGTTGGAAAAGGAAGACGAGAAAGCATGTGACAACTTCGGGAAGTGATTTAGGCACTGTAATTTTTTATTTAGGCAATCCCTTCCGTGAGTAATGTATAAGAAAATGTTCTCTCATAGAAGGAGTGACTAAATAAAAATTTAATGGTTGCAAGGTGATAAGGAAGCGTAAAAAAAGGTTCGAAACGAAGTCTAATACAGAATAATATTGCACATGTTCCTTTTACAACATAGTCAACTAAGTTCAAAGGCATTCTGTATCATTTTGTACAAGTTTTTGTAGGGTTTAAGGCTATATCTCTATAAGCATAATTTACAATACGTTATCAGAACCAGCCTAGCCGGAGCAATAAGAAATTAAACGGAACTCCATTTCTGACAACTGCTATCATCTCTGTTGTTGTAAGTATTACTGATAACTGTCTTGCTATTGATATTAATGTGATTTAGATACATATAGTAAAATTTATCTCCTTATATCTTACTAATCTTAGCATAATCACATGCATACTGATTATTTCTTTACTTAATTTTGATGTACGTGTGTGTTAGTGTGGTGTGTCAATATTCTTAGATTGAATTGATTTAATGTTTTGATATGTGTGATGGGCCTATGATCAATTGCTAATAGTAGTATAATCTATGTGTATTATGTTATAGTTGATTTTATTTTGTATTCTATATTTTAATCTTGATACGATATGGTAATACTAATACTTTGAAGATGTGCATCAGATGATTAATTTTTGTCGCTGACATGTTTTGTGTTATTTATTTTTATTGTTGATTATATATGTTATCTATTGGCCAAGTCATATCTTGATTATTAAGTAATGCATGTGAAGTTTCGATTTGTTTCATTTCATTTTAGTAACTTTTGTTTGAAACAATTCTATAGCTAAATATAACTAATGTTGTTTGATGTAAAAATTGCTTAATCATTTTTAGATTCAAAAAATTGTAATTAGAAATCCAAATATAAGCAATATTTTAAAAAAGCAACAATATTGTGGTGCGATGATGGTTAGATATATCTTCCATACTTGAAATGACGAGTTTATATATTTACATTGACAACATTTAATTTTTTCTTAAATACTTTGTCCGTTTTCATTTACTTGCTATATAGAGAAAAAAAACAAAATATTTCTCGTAAAAACTAAAAAGCATGGTCCATACAACATACTACTACTTCAGTATATAACATGGATGAAGTACATACCAGTATACTCTCTAACAGTACTCTTGACTGCGCGTTTTAATATTATACGTATAGATTCTCTAAGCATTTATGAATGCATTCTTAAGCATTTACTGGCACTTGACAGTGCAACAATTGCATCGTAGATTCCGGCCCTGAAAGTTAAAGATTTGATTCTATAAAACTGTCTTTAAGCAGAACATTAGTAGAACTATCTAGTGTACGTCTAAGTATTCACACCAAAAACACAACCCAAAAAATAGTAGTTACCTGTGAAACTGAAGCCATGGAAAATCCTAATGAGGCAGTACTACAAATGGAGAAGGAGCTCTACGTTGCTGCGACGAGTGGCAACGTAGAGTTCCTTCAAGCTGTTGTTCAAAGCCATGATTATTTACGTCGAAAAACACATGAAAAAAACAATGTCATTCACATAGCCATACGACACGAGCAACATGATTTCGTACAAGCATTTCTAAGGACATTCCCTATTAGTAATGAACTAATATGTGATAGGAATTCTGATGGTAACACTGCTCTTCATGTTGCTGCCGAGATTGGTAGCTTAAGCATTATGAAAATACTGATTGGTTACGTTGAAGAGGGCGGTACGAAGCCATGGAGGGTGCAGAACTCGGAGGGAAACACTCCGGTTCATGTTGCAATTATTCATGACAATGTTGAGATTGTCACATTTTTGTTGGAGAAGGATCCTGACTTGGCTTATGTTGTTAATAGATTTAAGGAAGCTCCCCTTCATCTTGCAATCAAGCACCATGTTGATAATTGTAAGTTGCTATAAGATTTTGTAACATATTAATCGTATCTTTAGTCTATCGTAATATATCTCTAACACGATCTCCTCTCCTCTGTCTAGATTTAATGGTTGTCTGGTTGAATAGGATTTTGGATTTGTGGAGTGACTCCTACTTTAGATACTTACCTTTTTTTTTCAATTTTGATCTGAAGAAGTACTTGTAATTTCTTGTCTGACTTTATATGTGAAAATTCAAAAACCAATTATCTAATTATTACTCATCTGGATTTCGGTCTCAAAAGTATTAATTGACGTGATACCATTTTCCTATGAAATTTTAAAAACTTGAAAATAGGTGAAAATTGACACGGATAAAGAACGGGCCCTTGTTTATCAGTACGAAGAGAAAACTTTATAAATTACATCTACCTTACTAATCTTTTGCACTATTGTTACCAAATAATGGTTAATTCCCACCTTGAAATGAGAAATCCTTTTTCTAACTAGTGATTTATATTTGTTTGATCTTAAACTCAGCTGAAAGTGAATCAATAATGACTAGAGTTGAAAAACCAATCAACAAGGGAGGAGCAGCATTGACAATCAAATGTGTAATAGGAGAAGATTATTCAAGTATGATAAATTTTCTGGTAGAGAAAGGAAGTTGTGTCACATGATGGCCTGATGCAAACGGTTCGACTCCTCTTCATAGAGCAGCATTGCTTAGCACACCTTATAATCTGCAGGTCATAAGAACCATACTTAACCATTGGCCGCAGTCTGCGGAGGTACGTGATGCTTCTGGCAGCACCATCTTACACTTGCTGATAGGTAGGATACCCAACTACCAAGAAGGTAAAAACTTGTTTGAATTAAAAGATATATACGCCCTCAGAAATTATCAGGATCAACAAGGAAATACACCATTACATACTGCTGCAAGGAATATGGACATCAATATGGTACGAGTTTTATTAGAATCCTCAACCAAACTCAGCATTAAAAACAGGGAAGGCATCTCAGCCGCGTCTTTGATTCAGAAACGAGATATGCTTGAGGTAGCTATGAAACAACATTTGTTTATTTCTACTACCGAGGTCCTTTTTTTCTTTTAACACTTTGACTCTACATTTAGCGGCACACAACTTTGACCATTAATATTTTTAACGAAAAGTTAGTAGAAGTTATAAAAGATTGATACTTTGGACATATATACTGATGCAAATCCAATGAGATTTCGTAAGGTAATTACTTCTGATTTTACTCTCTGTATTGATGTTAATGTTGTATGCAGATGCTAAGGAAACGGAAAATGACATGGGAGGAATGTGAAGCAGCAGACAGAGCAAACATAAACTTGCTTAGAGAAAGAATGAGCATATTAGGGATGGATTTTTTACTGTCACAAGATTCTAAGGGAAGAAATGTTCTTCATAGATTAATGCATATAAACAAATGAAAGTCATATAGTAGAAGATGATTTAGTAGATTTTATCAAACAAGTACTTGGAAGCTATCCAGCACTTGTTTCTCAAAGGGACTTTAACGGAGACACTCCGGTTCATGTCCTTGTGCGGAATCAAACTGATACCTCAATTATAAATGTTACTTCAAGGAATCAAGATAACACCCAAAATAGTGACCTTATTGTTTTCTCATCATTGCGGCGTTCAGGCCTTTTGTCAGTGTTATTGGAGCTTTGTGATCAGTATATTCTTAAAAATCAAGAGGAGGCTAGCCTCAACGGAGTACGTTATGATCCACCATGGTTGGTGCAGAATGCAGAAGGCAACACGCCTCTACATGAAGCACTCATAGCAAATAATGATGGATTAGTGAGAAGTTTGTTAGAGCATGATAAAAGAGCGGCTAGTTTAGTCAACAAACGAAAGGAGACACCCCTTCATCTGCTTGCTGGACGTCCCCCGTGTAAGTCTTTCGACATCCACACATTACTTCTTTTTACCTATCTTATTATTATTCAGATATAAGTTTAGGTATCTCAATGCTAAAGACTCTGTATGCTTATTCACCTGGCTTACGGACTAGCTTCGTATTACTACCTTTATATGCTGAATTGTGGTAGTCTCATACTCTCTGATCGTAAGATCCGATCACTGACTAGCTTAGTTACTGATTAGCTTTCCTACATGTTTATGATGCCAAAGATATGGAGCCATTTAAGAGAGAAGACATAGAGTTTTTGGTGGAGGCAAATGTTGAAGCAGCATATTCGCCTGATCAGGATAGTCTGACCCCCTTACTAAGAGCCTTTCAAGTTGGCAACCTATCTCAGCTACAATATTGTGCATGGTTTCCCCTGCAGCAGCACAAATTCCTGATGCCAATGGTCAGACATTTTGGCACCTTCTTATAAATTATCCATCAGGCTATTTTCTCTACCGCCTCCTTCAAAATGCGGATTTAAGAAATCTATTGAGCTTACGAGACAAAAATGGAAACACGCCTCTGCATTTGGCAATTGAAGGGAACCGTTTTGACATTGTACAAGACTTCTTCGACACTTGGGAACAAGAACGTAAATTGTCATCGAAGGGCAGATGGCTAATGGAACTTCTGGACTTACAAAACAAGGCTGGTAAAACCCCTGGCGATTTGATAGGAGAATCATCATGTCTACCTCCTGATGTAAGTTCTTGTCGCATTACTTTCCAACATATCTAATCAAGTAATCCATCAATTGTCTTATTTTTGTGCTGTAGCTAACATGGACATTGTTTTTAGTCGTCAAGGAAGGTAGTAATGTAGTGTCTAAGTAATGCTAATTTATGTTAGAAGTGCTACCTATGACCTTTTCATTATCTATACAGAAAAGAAGTTCATCACACAAGTGAATTCATTCTACTAACATACAGATTCATTATTATTGTACAGATTGAAAGAAGCATTGGGGATAAAAGTGAAATGATAGGTATTCGAAGCATATGGGGAATTCCTACAATACAGATGAAAACCTATGTAAGCACAATGGGTATTATAGCAGCTCTTCTGACAACAATAACATTCACAGCTGCATTTACTGTTCCTGGTGGACTACACCAAGATAATGGGACTCACCGAGATAATGGGACTCCGATCTTCATAGGAAAGGCGGCATTTCAGGTTTTTATGATCTCAGATGTGGTAGCAATGTGCTTATCAATGATGGTTTTACTTTGTCTTATTTGGATCATGGCTACTAGTAGTAGGCACAATTCATTAATGATACTGGATTTCAGCGTATTGTTGCTGCTTGCATCATTCTTTGCAACTCTGTTAACTTTCGTAACAGGCCTTTTCGCAATAATGCTCCCCCTCAAACCTTGGATCGCTATCATTACTGCAGTTCTCTGCTCTTCTCTAATGACACTCATCCATAAATTTCTTGTCATCAATTTGCTTATCCCTATTGGAAAAGCTACTCTTATTTTTTTGAGGATGTTTTGGAGGTCTGTTGCTGAATTATGCACAAAATTTAGTTTCTGTTGTGGTTTATGCACAAATTTTAGTGAATGTTGTAAGAGAAAACCAAGCAAAGTAGGTCGACGTTGCCTCATTCATGTTTAGACGGTATTACAAAGTATTGTGCTACTCCTCATTCATGGTTTTTTTCCTCAGATTCAAAGTAGTATCTGGGCTATGATCTGTTCAACTAAACTTTTGTGAGTAATGATTATTGTAACGCGTTTTGATCAACAGTGCGAAATAGAAGTAATTTATATGTATGAAACCATGGTCCAACAAAAGAACTTAGCTTTACACCCACGAAACCCGGTGAAGCCTAAACTGAAGCCTGACAGTGTGTGTATCCCAGTGATATTGTTCTCCTATTTCTCACAATGTTCCTGGTAACTAGTTGCGTAACTAGGATTAATCGAGCATATAATTTTCAGATACACGTGATTTATTAGTGTTGGAACATATTTATCACTTTGATAACTAAGGCAGCATTTCAAGTTCTTATGATTCAGATATATCAGAAATGTGCTTACAAATGATGGTACTATTTGTCCCCTATGGATCATAGCTACTAAGTAATAAGCACAATTAAGTTATGATACTTGACTTCTGCACATTGTTGCTGTTATATCATTCTTTGCAACTTTGTCAACTTTCATGGCGGGATTGTATATCTACCTTCCGTGTTAGACCATGGATCGCAATCGGTCACTTTGGTTCTGTGTTCATTGCTAATGCTGCTCGTTCCACAAATTTCTTGTCATCAATTTGCTTATCCCTTGTGTTTGTACTTATTTTTGCAAGGATGTTCTGGTGTTCAATTACTAGATCATGCACAAGATTATAGAATGTTGTAAAGGAATACTAAGTAGGAACCTAAAGGAATTTTGCCTAAAAGTTCATGCTGAAACAAGAAGATTACACACTATATAAAGATTACAAAGTTTTTGACTCTATTTCATATTAGTTGTATTCATTTGACCTCTATGCTATTTGAGATATTCGTAGATTTATCTCATTGTACAATTCGACTTCTCCATTGTTCATAACTTTTACCAACCTATTGATAATTTAGATATATCAATAGCTAAAATTGTATATTATCCAATACCGACTACTAATTGCATACGTCAAACTGTTGCAACTAGGGGTGATGATCGAATGAACGGAGCCGAATTATACTTAGTTCAGCTCGCGTTCGTTTAAGTTTTTTGAATTCGAGCCGAGCTGAAAACTTAACGAACCAAGCCGTTATCGAACCGAGCTTTGACTAAGAGTTGACCGAGTTGTTGTCGAGCTGTTCACGAACAAGCATGACCTATTATTATTCTTAGTTTATTTGTCTACTTTATAATTTTATTCATGAAATATTTTTGCTTTTAAATTTACTCTTAAACACTAAAACTATTAGCTTATTATTGTGTGATATATAGAACGAATATATTTTTAGATTCATAAATAATATAATATATCCATATATGAATATATAATCGAGCCTGTTCACGAGCTTTTCGAGCCGAGCTTAGCATGCATAACTCAGTTCGACTAGTGAAGGTCTCGAGCAGAACTCGAACTCAAGCTGAGCCACCACGACTCAAGTTTTGACCGAGTTTTGATTGAGTCGAGCCCGAACTGTTCACGAATAGGACAGACTCATTCTTACCTCAAACGTGGAACAATGGAAGTACTCCCTCTGTAACGGCTTAATAGCAACAATTGTTTTTGCTGCATTTTAATAAGCGATTTAAACGTGTAAATGAACAAATTAATCAAAATGGTTTTAACATAAGCAACAATGAGATTAGAGGTTACTAATCTTGAAAATATTTTTGATTAATTTATTCATTTTATCATTTACCTCTTTAAATATCTTCTTTAAAATGCTTGCAAAACCAGTTATTGGGGGTGTTTGGTAAATGGCTTTTGGGTGGCTTTTTCATTGGCTTTTGGCTTTTGGCTTTTATATCTGGTCAAACAGCCAAAAAAAGTGTTTGGTAAACGGCTTTTGGAGTAGTTGAAAAGCCGGCTTTTAAGCCAAAAGCCAAAAGCTGCTTTTACCAGCTTTTGTTGCTGGCTTTTGGCTTTTGCTTTAATTTTGTACTTAACAGCCAACACTAACAGCCGTTTTTACCAAACACTTTTATATACAGCCAATAATTACACAGCCAGTCAAACAAGCCACTAAAAAAAGCCGGTCAATCCAGCCACAACAAAAAGCCACCAGCCAACAGCCACCAGCCGATTGCCAAACACCCCCATTGTCGTTAAACCGTTACGGAGGGACTACAGGTTTAGAAGTGGGGCAATGGAAAATTACAAACATGTTCATTCATAGCCATAGATTAAAAGGGTCATTACTCATTACACATGCGGACATGCCCTTCTCTCCCAAGTTACAAGCTCACTCTCTGCTAAACCAAAAATCAACCAATTTAATCCCAATGCAAATTCTCAATCTTTTGTTCTTATAAATTACAAATTAAAACCCATTACATAAACATAAAGTATTACAAATTACAATATTGTTGTTGATGATGCCTTTTCTTCTTGCTCCACCATTTGATGATTTCAGAGAAAAGATTTCAGCTCAATTTAGACCTTGGCAACGCTCCTTTCAATTCTGGTCTCGTACTGCTGAAATTTATTCTGGTTATAAGGTTTGTTCTTTTTGATTTTTGCAGATTTTATTGGATTATTGTGCTGTTTTTCTGTATTGGGTATGATTCTAATTTCATTTTTGATTGCAATTTTGTGGGAATTAATGAATTTAGGTTTTTCAAGTGAAAGTGAGTTTTGTGAAAGATGTGAAGAAGCAAGAAGAGATGTGGGAAAGACAACATGAAGTTGCTGCTGATAAGATTAATTCAATTTAAGAGTTGAGTTGGGTTTTATTGAATTCCATATATTAACCATGAACTGCATTGATTTATACATTCGAAAAAAATATTAAATTGAAGATTTTTGTTGAATTTTAGTTGCTTCTAGTACAATATAAATTGTTTTCTAGTGTTGTGGATTCCTTCGACCGTCATTGTAGTGTGATTTTATACTAACCTCATATGCATGCGATGCGTGTGAAAATGAGATAGTGAAGTAAAAGGGTGGCGATTATAATATGAATAGTGAAAAAAAAGTGTGAACTTCTATTTCTAAAAACCGCCACCCTTTTTCAAATTTTGCTTAACTTTCAATTTTTCCGTATATAAACCACCTTTTTTTGTCCACCCTTCCTCTTCTCTTATATTGTAGAGACGGGTGTTGGTCACTAATGAGTGTACTTTTAAAATTGCACTCGAATAGGCGTAATTCAAAATGGTTAAGTCTATGTTCTTTTGCCCATCTTGTAGGGCCACTTGTTCACCTCAAAGAAGGAAGATGTTTTTTTTATTACCTTTTGTATGTATCAGTCCAAAACCGTCTGAATTCTGAAAAGGATCATTAGTCCTTAACTTTGCTAAAAACCCTTTGTCATTGGTTACAAGTTGAATGATTTTTCAAAAACGTGTTGGACGATTCCAACATTTATAGTCGAATTGAAGAAAAGGAAGTTTTTTTTTAAAAGTAGAAAAGGTTCAATCTTTATGCGGGTCTTACAAATAAAGGATTAGATAATTTTGGTATATAGTTTCAACCAGCTACATTTCTTTTACCCATCAACAAATTAAAAGATTTCACATCAATCACTTATTTTTCGGCCTTTTAATAATATATTATCAGATAAATAAGCAGTTGTGAGTCTTATTTCATTAGTACCTTTAGTGGTTCATATAATTTTGAAAATGGTTTCCATTTATTGGATGATGTCCTTTCATTGCTATAGATGAACTTCATGAACTCCATTCATTGCCATATCAAGTTTGTGAAATGTAGAAAAGATTTGGCCTTTTTATTTGAGAAATGACTAAAATTGATGGTCTGAATGCTTTTGGTGACGAGGCTTCGACTAGATTGCTCAAATTATTGGGAAACCTGATTTGGCCCCTGCTGCATGGGTGCGACGGCTGGTGACCCTTTGTGATCAAGCTCCCCCTACACCTTATGAGGTTGTTCAACTTGTGCTTGAGAAAGAGTTAGGTGAAAACTTTAGCGAAATGTTTGACATGTTTGATACAAATCCTCTTGGCTCTGCTTCCATTGCACAGGTTTTCTAATACCGCCTCAGGTAAGTTTGGTTTGGGTTTATGAATGTGTAGCGCAATGCAATTTCTGCACATACAGATAATCTGCTTGTAAAATTGAGCAAATATTCCTAACTGCAACTATATAATATAGTTTTCGTAAATAATACTCCCTCCGTTCCCTTTTGATGTTTCCATATTCCCGGAAAACCAATGCAAATTGATGTGGATGAGAATAGTATTAGTTTCCGTCAATAATATCATATTTGAGCCCTTAACATTAGTTTGGTTAATATCATTAGTATTATGAAAAATTCGGTGTACCATTGTGAATATGAAGGCATGTCTGTAGGAATTTCCCTTAATTTTTCAAGATCACTTGATTCATATACTCACTTCTTATGTTTATTACAATTGTTGCCTTTTGCAGTTTACTTGATTATTATTACATGATGGCTGATTGGTGTATGTTGCCTGATGAAATCCTTGGTGAAATTGCGTTGAGACTAGATTCTATTGAAGACTTTATCTATTTCTCCACGGTATGTCATTCATGGCTTCATGCCCATGCAATGGTTAAAGAGTTGTGGACCATGAGAATGCCATGGTTGTTGCTAGTAGAGACTACTAAAGATAACCCTAATCATTATAGGAAACTATTTTGTCCTTCAAGTAAAAGATGTTACCAAATTAAGCTCCCTGAAACTTTTGGGGCGAGATGTTGGGGCTCCTCTTGTGGCTGGGTGGTGACGTTTGATCTTAATTTAGAGTTTCATTTAGTTAACCCACTTACTAGAGCCCGAATTACTCTACCACCTCAACCAACCATGTTTCAACGTCACTATGATTCAATCGAAGAAAACGACCGCCATTGGATGAGACAAGTGTATGTGGATAAGGCACTTGTTTTCATTGATGGTGGAAGTGATAGTGATGATTGTTTCGTTATAGCTATACATGGTGTTTTAGATGGGTCGTACTTAGCTTATGCAAGGCCCGGGGACCAAGCTTGGACACCATTAGTAACTACTGAGATAAATAAAGTAGATAGGAGGGTATGCTGTCGTCCACATGATATTGTGCAATGGGGTTCACAAATGCTATTCTTGTTTTATAATGGAACACTTGGATATTGCGATGTGAGTGCACTTAGAAATTCACAGCCCGTGATAATTATGGAATATTTACCGGCTCCATTGAAGATTTTGGATGAACTTAGGGAAGGGCTTTATAGAATATACTTGGTGGAATCATTTGGTGACCTTCTTATCCTTCTTCGGTACAAGGAGCAAGTTGTAGATCCAGATGATCCCGATTATGATATTTTATATCGAACATTAGGATTTGAGGTGTATAAGCTTAATTTTGGTGCCAAAACATGGGAAGAAGTCGATGACTTGGGTGATGTAGCTATATTTGTGGGCAACAACTCTTCTATGTCTGTCCATGCATCAGGTATTAATAATTGTAAACGCAATTGTATCTATTTTACCGACGACGAATGGCAAATGTGGCATTCACCCACACTTTTTGGGGGTCATGATATTGGACGTTTTAATATGGAGCGCTCGGTTATTGAGAAAGTTTATGAAGGAGATGATGTACATTCCAGTTTTTGTCCTCCTTTATGGTTCATGCCAAAAATATACTTCTAATGTCGAATCAAGATCAGCTAGGACGGAAATAAAGCATTGGGTCGAACTGTGTAATAGCTATGAATAGTCATCAATTCCCGGGAAAGAGGGTTTCACATAACGTTAGTCATCGTTTTGGTTTTCAAGTTTGTGGTTTCTTTCTATTACTAGAGTCCTAATCTACCCAAGGCTTAAGGTGTATTTAAATTATGTAAGTTTTAATAACAAATTCATATGGATTTATCTATTTTGTTACATTGTTTCTATTTGATTTGCTTTCTATTGTAAATGAAGGTTTACTATTAATCACTAGACATTCTACTACAGATTCTTTGAGGAATGCATATTATTGTTAATATTCCCTTTGTTAATTTTAATGAAATGGCCCTTTGTTATCCGAGTTTAAAAATCTTATACATGGACAAAGACAACGTACATTTGCTAGTGAATGTAAATGTTGTAGCAGCATTTTTGCCTGACCAAGATGGTCTCACCCCCTTTACTGAGAGTCCTTCAAGCTGGCAACCTATTGACAGCTACAATTTTATGCTACATTTCCCCAGAAGCAGCAAAAATTCGTGATGCTAAAGGTCGGACATTTTTGCACCTGCTTATTTCTTATCCATCAGACAAGTATCTCTATCACTTCCTTCGTAATGGGGATTTAAGAGATACATTCAGGTTATTAGAGGACACAGATGGAAACAGCCGCTGCACTTGAACTCGGTGAATGTTATAGCAACTCTTTTGACAATAACATTCACAGTTCCTGGTGGATTCATCCAAGAAATCGGAACTCCAGTGCTGATCGGATGGGCAGCATTTCAGGTTTTATGATCACAGATGTGTTGCCAATGTGCCTATCAATGATGGTTTTATTATGTCTCCTCTGGATCATGGCTACAAACGATCAGCGAGACTCTGATGATACAGGAATTTACGTATCATTGATGCTAGCACTGCAGCATTCTTTGCAACTCTATTAACTTTCATGACAGGCATGTATGCAACAATCTTCCCCGTCAGACCTTGGATTGCTATCGTCACTTTGGTTTTATGCTCTTTGTTGATGCTGCTTGTCCACAAAGTTATCATCTTCAGGTTACTTATTCCAGCTCGAGATAGATGCTACCGTTATTTTTTTCAGGAAATTTCGGCATGCAGTTAGCTACTCGACCTGTTAAAATTATTGGAACATGCTCTTGCAATCTTCTCTGTTTTTTGTTCCTGATGTCTAGGTCTAGCAGCAAATCAGATGGTTAGATTTGGCATGTTTTTGAGTCGATTTGGGTAAAATTCAGCAGAGTAAAAGACATGCTGCCTTACATTGATATCCATCTCTGAGGTGTAGCTTATTTCAAGAATGTCCTTACTGGTAAAATTATTGGGAATTTCTATAGTCTAATTGCTAAGAGGCTCAAATCTGTATTTCATTTTCTCCCTCTCTCTTTATCCTTCTCTTTCCTCTAAAGTTATGTTGGGTATGTGTAATCTAACACGGTTAGGGGTCTGTGTACGTGCTACGGATCTCGAGCAAGTAAACATACACGGAGGAAAAAGAAGCGAAGACAAGAAGGGCGAAAAATCTGCTTCTGCCAAGTTAGCCGGGCAACTGCCTGGACGGGTTTATGTTCCAGGCAGGAAACTCTGCCAGGGGCTCGGGCGAGCTTGTAGTTCAGAAGTTGATGCAGCGTTTTTCTTTATAAAAGTTACATATCTAGTTACTAGTGACTAGTGACATTTTTACCATTTGAAATCCCTCTATAAAGAATTGCAATCACAACAATTACTCAATCTTCCCTAATCCAACAGAAACTTTTAGGTGCTATTTTGGTTTTATAGGAGGTTAGTCTTTCTTCTTTAATTAGTTTTGTACTACTATCATAGTATTTTTTTAATTTGATTGTATATTGGCAATATTGCTGGTCTTTTGTTGGGGTCCTATCTACTGTTATCTTTCAATCTTGGCGTCAAAAATTATTTTTTTGCAGTTGAGCAATCAAATCAGCTTGCTTGACTTTCCCTTTCTTTTATTTGTTTTTACACTGGCAAATGTCATGGTTGGGCTCCCTTGATATCACTGTCAATATCTAGCTGTACATGGTGGTGTAATGTTAATTTATATGCAATCTTAAACGTATTTTGTACACCATGGAGCACAATAAGGATTATGCTTCGTGTAAATATGTTTTTCAAAATAAAGCATGTAACTTCCACAATAACCTATGTGCATTTTGTTGGAAAGTTCAATACATTATATGTTCCTTTTTACATTAGATGTGTTCTTCTTCATCTAAATATGTACTTCACGCGCGTAGCATAATGTGCCCATGCTTAGAATGCTTAAAAGAGTTAGAACAAATGGCCAAACACAAGTACACCCTTTCCCTATACTTGTTTGCCTGCATAGTCTGTTTTATTGGAGTCAAAGTTCCTCAGATTTGACGTATAAATCCTATTGATTAAATGAAAAGTAGCATGAGATCTTGTTGGATTCATCACAATGTATTATTCAAGATCTCAATGGTTTTAGGGTCTGTTCTCTTTCGCATAAAATAGCTGAACTGAAATAAAATGAATAGTGATATGTGAGAGTAAAAGTATTGTCTAGTACTGAGCGGAACTGAAATGAACTGAAAATAAGATGGGGAGAACAACACTTAATATGTATCTCAGAGACCTTGACAATTAGGCACACGGATGGAGTAATCACTATCCCTTTCAATTTATTTGTCATGAATTTTTTTTGCTCAAGTTTCTAGGAGTGTGAATATGTGTAGAGAAGGACAAGAGATGATGTTGAGTTTGGGTTTGACCTGATCCATCACCTTATTAGCTAGCTAATCATAAATTAGTACTATTACTCTAATACCTACTTCATATATAATATAATTAGTCAACATCCTACCATGAAACAACTACTAGTAACATGGTGTAACTTATAATATTTCAAAGAAAACATGGTTTAGTACTAATAATTCAGAGATATAGAGTGTGGACTTTGCGTCTTCTTTTTTTATTCCAACATTTGCATCACATACTCCATGAAGATTGGATTTCTATAAATTGTCTTCTGCAAATCAATAATAGTAGTACTTTGCCTCAAAAGCAAAAGAAAATAAAAGTCAAACTTTGAGATATTACAACCATGGAAAGTGTAAATCAGGCAGTAGTAATGGAGAAGGAGCTCTATGTTGCTGCCATGAAAGGTAACATAGAATTCCTTCAAGCTGAAGCTCAAAACAATGAATATTTATGTAAGAAAACACATGAACAAAACAATATTATTCACATTGCAATCCGACACGAGCAACATGACTTCATAGAAGCATTGCTAAGTTTCTCCATTAGTGATCAGCTAATTTGTGAGGGGAATTTCAAAGGAAACACTCCTCTTCATGTTGCTGCCGAGGTCGGAAACTCGAGCATTGCGAGCTTACTCGTAAATTACTTTGAAGAGGTGTGGATACATAATCATGAGGCTAGTGAGAAGCCATGGAGGATGCAGAACTCAAAGGGAAATACTCCTGTTAATGTTGCACTTATTCATGATAATGTTAAGATTGCCAGACTTTTGTTGGAGAAGGATCCTTACTTGGCTTATATTATCAATGACTCAAAGGAAGCACCTCTTCATCTTGCTATCAAACACCATGTTAATTATTGTAAGTTGCTAAAATTTTAAGCTCATATGTTTTTTCTAATTTGATTTAATGTTTGTTTGTTGTTTAGTTGAATAAGATTATTTTATTAGTTATTGATATACAAACATACATACATATATACATTCATATACATTCTGGCTCCCTTTGAGGAGTAATAGGAATGGACACTTCTAATAAAAACTTGAAGTGTTATGTTAATTCCGTAATTATGTTATACTCTATATTCTAGGCTTATAGCATCAAGTAAACATATATAGGTAGTGGTGGTGGTAGCGACATAAGGTGTAACGCTTCCTCTATAATTTTTGTTCTTTACACTTAGAATCCTGTGGCCAAATTAGACCATTGTTGGGTAGAATCTCAACAATATGAAGTCCGGTAAGGCAAAGATTGGATTGCGAACATGAATGGTGATCCTTATTAATAATAGAATCCATGGAGGAAATTGCTAAGTTAGGAAGTTTGTTAGGGAAGAATTCTCTGTATAGCATAATGGAGAGGGGAAAGGTATCTTGAATACAGCGGAAGGAAATCAGTCGCGTGTAGCTTGAAGAAGTGTCATTCCTCTCGAAAGATTGGCATGGCTGTAATTGGCGATTAGTCACCTTGAATAGCATTAATTCAGTCATGTCATGCTTGTGCTTCCCTCGGTCAATCACTTAATCAGTCATTTATTTCTCTGTTTTGGTGACTAAGCTAAGTTGATTATCAGCAGTTAATGTTGCTTTTGGCCATAAAAAGATGAAAGTTTCTAACTTATGAATTATGATGTGTACATGTTAATCTCTAGCTGAGAGTGAATCGATGATGGCCAGGATTAAACAACCCATCAACGAGGGAGGAGCAGATTTAGCAATAAAATTTGTACTTGGAGAAGATATGTCAAGTATGATAAATTATCTGGTAGAGAAAGGAAGTTGTGTAACATGTTGGCCTGATGAAAATGGTTTGACTCCTTTTCATAGAGCAGCAATGCTCAGCACACCTTATAATCTGCAGGTTATAAGAAACATACTTTACCATTGGCCACAATCTGCGGAGGTATGCGATGCTTCTGGCAACTCCATCTTACACCTTCTGATAAATCGGATGCCCAACTATCAAGAAGGTAAAAATTTGCTTAAATTCAAAGAAATATACGCCCTCAAAAATTATCAGGATCAACAAGGAAATACACCATTACATACTGCTGCGAGGAATATGGACATTAGCATGGTACGAGTTCTATTGGAATCCTCAGTCAAACTCAATATCAAAAATTTGGACGGCATCTCAGCAGCATCTTTGATTCAACAAAACAATCTGCTTGAGGTAGCAACCATCAATGCAATTTAATTCTGTTTTTATCTTATATCTTATTGTATTTTAAGCTTTCTTGAAGTTACTATAGAGAAAATAATGAACACAATTTACAATGGTGTGCATTTCACAAGTTAAAAACTAGTACTTGATAGCTGATATTGTTCTTCTATAATCATCCTCTGTCTATATTGACGATAATGTTGTATGCAGATGCTAAGGAAACGAAAAATGACATGGGAGGAATGTGAAGCAGCTGACAGAGCAAACATAAACTTTCTAAGAGAAAGAATGAGCAAGTTAGGGATGGATTTTTTATTGTCACAAGATTCAAAGGGAAGGAATATTCTTCATAGACTAATGCAGATAAAGAACGAAAGCCATATAATGCAAGATGACTTTGTAGATTTTATCCAACAAATCCTTGGAATTTTTCCGGCACTTGTTTCTCAGAAAGACTTTGACGGGGATACTCCAGTTCATGTCCTTGTGCAAAATGATCCTGATACCACAATTTATGTTGCTTCAGGAAATCGAGATGACACCACACAGAATGGTGATGATGTTGTTTTTTCATCATTGTGGCGATCAGGCCTTTTGTCAATGTTATTGGAGCTATGCAATCAGTGTATCCTTAAACTTCAAGAAGAGGCTAGCCTCAAGGGAACCCGTTATGATCCACCATGGTTGGTGCAAAATGCAGATGGCAACACTCCTCTCCACGAAGCACTCATAGCAAATAACAATGGATTGGTGAGAAAGTTGTTAGAGCACAATCAAAGATCGGCTAGTTTAGTAAACAAATGTAAGGAGACACCCCTTCATCTGCTTGCTGGACGTCACCCATGTAAGTCTTTCAACCTCCACATATTGCTTCTTTATATTCTTTCTTTAACTATTGTATGAATATTAGTTTACGTCTCTCAATGCTGAACAAAATGTTAGTATGAATTATATGCTCGAATAGATATATGTTTAATTATACTCTCTGATCATAAGATCGTAACTTTAATTATATGTTTATGATGCCTAAGACACAGAGCCATTTAAGAGAGAAGACATAGAGTTAATGGTGGAGGCCAATGTTGAGGCAGCATGTTCGCCTGATCAGAATGGTCTCACCCCCTTGTTGAGAGCCTTTCAAGCTGGAAATTTACACACAGCTATAATTCTGTGCTCGATTTCCCCAGAAGCAGCAAAAATTCCTGATGCTAATGGTCAGACATTTTGGCACCTGCTTATAAATTATCCATCAGCTTATTATCTCTACCGCCTCCTTCAGAATGCGGCTTTAAGAGATCTATTGAAGTTAAAGGACAAAAATGGAAACACGCTGCTGCATTTGGCAATTGAAGGTAACCGTTTTGACCTTGTACAAGTTTTCTTTAACATTTGGGAACATGAACGCAAGTCGTCAGCAAATGGAAAATGGCTAGTTGGACTTTTAGAGGTACAAAACAAGGCTGGTAAGACCCCTGGCGATCTGATAGGCGAGTCATCATGTCTACCTTCCGATGTAAGTACTTGTCGCATTAGCTTTACACATACTTAAGAAGTAATTCATCAGTCGCATTCTATATGCGCTTTTAAATACTTTATACTGTGCTAGAAAACCATATTCAGAGTGTTTGGATCCTTATCTTATTTTTATTTCACTTATGGTGTTGTGCACAACACTAGATGGAAGTGAAGTCATCACTACTAACAAACAGATTCATGCAAGTGAAGTCATCACTACTAACAAACAGATTTATTTATTACTGTACAGATCGAAAAGAGCATCGGGGATAAACGTGAAATGATTGGTATTCGAAGCATATGGGGAATTCCTACAATACAGATGAAAACCTATGTAAACACAATGGGTATAATAGCAGCTCTTCTGACAACAATAACATTCACAGCCGCATTCACTGTTCCTGGTGGATTACACCAAGATAGTGGGACTGATCAAGATAATGGGACTCCAATTTTTATAGGAAAGGCAGCATTTCAAGTTTTTATGATCTCAGATGTGGTAGCAATGTGCTTATCCATGATGGTTTTACTTTGTCTTCTCTGGATTATGGCTACTAGCAGCAGGCACAATTCATTAATGATACTTGACTTCAGTGTATTGTTGCTGCTTGCATCGTTCTTTGCAACTCTCTTAACTTTTGTAACAGGCCTTTTCGCTATAATGCTCCCTCTCAAACCTTGGATCGCCATCGTTACTGTAGTTCTCTGCTCTTCACTAATGATGCTCATCCATAAATTCCTTGTCATCAATTTGCTTATCCCTCTTGGAAAAGCTGTTCTTATCTTGTCAAGGATGTTTTGGAGGTCTGTTGCTGGATTATGCACAAAATTTAGTGAATGTTGTAAGACAAACCCAAGAAATCTTGTTCTAGGCCGACGTTACCTCATTCATGTTTAGACGAAATCAGAAAGTATTGTGCTACTCCTCAATGACAGTAATGAGTTTTTCTTTTTCTTGATATTCTTTTTATTGTACTTTTTGTGTTCTTTTTGCCAATTATTCAAAATAACATCTCGGTTATCTGATATATGCAACTTTTCAACTGAAGTTTTGTGCAAGTCAGACTTTTTGTGACAGTGTTTTGATCACCATTGCCAAACAGAAGTAATAACAGAAGTAGTATATGTACGAAACCACGGCCGAACAAACAAAAGGAAAGAGAGAAAAAAATAGCAGTAATGAATATTTTGAAAGTTCTTATTGAAAGTAGAGCAGGAATGAACTTAAACAGCTCAGAATGAAGAAATAATCAACAAATCTTCCAGGTCTGAACATGTATGAGCTGAAGCAGAGGACTCGGTAAAGATCGACGTGAGTAAAGCATATAAATTCAGGAAAGGATTGCTGTTTCAAAATCATTAACAATAATTGTTTCAATGATACTATACTATATTATTCCGAACAATTACGTGTTAATACATGCGCAAGTGTATGAATGATCTTCTACATTTCTTCAATTAAGAAAAAAGCTAGTAGGCTGACATTCTATAGCTGTTTTCCCAACCAAATTGTAACCATGAAGATGCCACAATTGCAGACTTCTACTTCTGTACTAAGTTATGGCAGTAATAACTTTATTGTACTTATATTGTTAATTTCTGCAGTTAATCCAGGATGGTGCTTGGATCTCTTTTATCCAAGCTTTCCTCAAGAAGTTCAAACCGATTTTATAAAATCAGGTGAATCATATATCGTCAACCAGACAATTAAAGTTACAATGGACATTCGCGGTGATGGTACCATCAACAATCTCTCAGGAAGAGTCATGTATAAAAATCCCATCAAGTTATGGAACAAAGGAAGAGTAGCATCTTTCAACTCGACGTTTGTACTCAATGTAACACCCGAGTCTGATCCTCCTGGTGACGGGCTAGCTTTCATCTTAACTGATGAAAATATGGTTCCAGATAACAGCATGGGCCAGTGGCTTGGGATAGTCAATGCTAGCACAAATGGATCCTCTGCGAGCAGCATAGTTGCTGTCGAGTTTGACACCAAGAAGAGCTTCCCTGAAGACCTTGATAGCAACCATGTTGGGGTGAACATCAACAGCATAAACTCCATCAAACAAACCTCGTTGAACAGGTCAGGTCTTACGATATCAAATGCTAAAAATCTAACCGCGATGATCCTTTATAATGGTGTGACAAAAACAATGAATGTATCTGTATTTGAAGGTAACTTAATAGGAGTAGAACCTCCAGTTTTGTCAATTCCTGATCTTAATCTTCCTGAGTATCTACCTGAAAAGGTCTATGTCGGGTTTTCTGGTTCGACAGGAAGAGTATCAGTTGAGCATAACAGCATTTTAGAATGGTACTTCACCATTGAGGACATAGGGGGAGATTCAGCAGTGCTAAAGTGGTTTGGGATCATCCTTTGTTTGATCATTGTGGTTATAATAGGTGGACTTGGTGTTTACTTGTGCTGCCAAAGAACAACTCCCTTGTCTCAAAGGTTGGATATAGGGATGTCAGGCTGTTCTGTTTTCTAGATATTAGCAAGATTGTATTTTTATTTTCAGAAATGTAAACGTATATAGAGATATATATTTATGATAAAAAAAAAAACTGAAAAACGCATAGAAATGACATGCTAATTTAGCCCATTGAGGCGCATAGACTGCGATGATAACTACTACCTCTGTCACACAATGTTCTTCCCACTTCTTAAATATATGTGAGGTATAAAATAATGAAGTGGCTGGGAAGAATATCGTGGGACGGAGGGAGTATTTGATAGAGATTAATTTATGTTCTTTTTTACAACATACTGAGCTAAGTGCAAAGGCATTCTGTATCATTTTGTACAAGTTTTTGTAGGGTTTAAGGCTATATCTCTATAATCATAATTTACAATACGTTATCAGAACCAGCCTAGCCGTAGCAATAAGAAATTAAACGGAACTCCATTTCTGACAACTGCTATCATCTCTGTTGTTGTAAGTACTATTACTGATAACTGTCTTGCTATTGATATTAATGTGATTTAGATACATATAGTAAAATTTCTCCTTATATCTTACTAATCTTAGCATAATCACATGCATACTGATTCTTTCTTTACTTAATTTTGATGTACGTGTGTGTTAGTGTGGTGTGTCAATATTCTTAGATTGAATTGATTTAATGTTTTGATATGTGTGATGGGCCTATGATCAATTGCTAATAGTAGTATAATCTATGTGTATTATGTTATAGTTGATTTTATTTTGTATTCTATATATTAATCTTGATACGATATGGTAATACTAATACTTTGAAGATGTGCATCAGATGATTAATTTTTGTCGCTGACATGTTTTGTGTTATTTATTTTTCTTGTTGATTATATATGTTATCTATTGGCCAAGTCATATCTTGATTATTAAGTAATGCATGTGAAGTTTCGATTTGTTTCATTTCATTTTAGTAACTTTTGTTTGAAACAATTCTATAGCTAAATATAACTAAAGTTGTTTGATGTAAAAATTGCTTAATCATTTTTAGATTCAAAAAATTGTAATTAGAAATCCAAATATAAGCAATATTTTAAAGAAGCAACAATATTGTGGTGCGATGATGGTTAGATATATCTTCCATACTTGAAATGACGAGCTTATATATTTACATTGACAACATTTAATTTTTTCTTAAATACTTTGTCCGTTTTCATTTACTTGCTATATAGAGAAAAAAACAAAATATTTCTCGTAAAAACTAAAAAGCATGGTCCATACAACATACTACTACTTCAGTATATAACATGGATGAAGTACTTACCAGTATACTCTCTAACAGTACTCTTGACTGCGCGTTTTAATATTATACGTATAGATTCTCTAAGCATTTATGAATGCATTCTTAAGCATTTACTGGCACTTGACAGTGCAACAATTGCATCGTAGATTCCGGCCCTGAAAGTTAAAGATTTGATTCTATAAAACTGTCTTTAAGCAGAACATTAGTAGAACTATCTAGTGTACGTCTAAGTATTCACACCAAAAACACAACCCAAAAAACAGTAGTTACCTGTGAAACTGAAGCCATGGAAAATCCTAATGAGGCAGTACTACAAATGGAGAAGGAGCTCTACGTTGCTGCGACGAGTGGCAACGTAGAGTTCCTTCAAGCTGTTGTTCAAAGCCATGATTATTTACGTCGAAAAACACATGAAAAAAACAATGTCATTCACATAGCCATACGACACGAGCAACATGATTTCGTACAAGCATTTCTAAGGACATTCCCTATTAGTAATGAACTAATATGTGATAGGAATTCTGATGGTAACACTGCTCTTCATGTTGCTGCCGAGATTGGTAGCTTAAGCATTATGAAAATACTGATTGGTTACGTTGAAGAGGGCGGTACGAAGCCATGGAGGGTGCAGAACTCGGAGGGAAACACTCCGGTTCATGTTGCAATTATTCATGACAATGTTGAGATTGTCACATTTTTGTTGGAGAAGGATCCTGACTTGGCTTATATTGTTAATAGATTTAAGGAAGCTCCCCTTCATCTTGCAATCAAGCACCATGTTGATAATTGTAAGTTGCTATAAGATTTTGTAACATATTAATCGTATCTTTAGTCTATCGTAATATATCTCTAACACGATCTCCTCTCCTCTGTCTAGATTTAATGGTTGTCTGGTTGAATAGGATTTTGGATTTGTGGAGTGACTCCTACTTTAGATACTTACCTTTTTTTTTCAATTTTGATCTGAAGAAGTACTTGTAATTTCTTGTCTGACTTCATATGTGAAAATTCAAAAACCAATTATCTAATTATTACTCATCTGGATTTCGGTCTCAAAAGTATTAATTGACGTGATACCATTTTACTATGAAATTTTAAAAACTTGAAAATAGGTGAAAATTGACACGGATAAAGAACGGGCCCTTGTTTATCAGTACGAAGAGAAAACTTTATATATTACATCTACCTTACTAATCTTTTGCACTATTGTTACCAAATAATGGTTAATTCCCACCTTGAAATGAGAAATCCTTTTTCTAACTAGTGATTTATATTTGTTTGATCTTAAACTCAGCTGAAAGTGAATCAATAATGACTAGAGTTGAAAAACCAATCAACAAGGGAGGAGCAGCATTGACAATCAAATGTGTAATAGGAGAAGATTATTCAAGTATGATAAATTTTCTGGTAGAGAAAGGAAGTTGTGTCACATGTTGGCCTGATGCAAACGGTTCGACTCCTCTTCATAGAGCAGCATTGCTTAGCACACCTTATAATCTGCAGGTCATAAGAACCATACTTAACCATTGGCCGCAGTCTGCGGAGGTACGTGATGCTTCTGGTAGCACCATCTTACACCTTCTGATAGGTAGGATACCCAACTACCAAGAAGGTAAAAACTTGTTTGAATTAAAAGATATATACGCCCTCAGAAATTATCAGGATCAACAAGGGAATACACCATTACATACTGCTGCAAGGAATATGGACATCAATATGGTACGAGTTTTATTAGAATCCTCAACCAAACTCAGCATTAAAAACAGGGAAGGCATCTCAGCCGCGTCTTTGATTCAGAAACGAGATATGCTTGAGGTAGCTATGAAACAACATTTGGTTATTTTTACTACCGCGGTCCTTTTTTTCTTTTAACACTTTGACTCTACATTTAGCGGCACACAACTTTGACCATTAATATTTTTAACGAAAAGTTAGTAGAAGTTATAAAAGATTGATACTTTGGACATATATACTGATGCAAATCCAATGAGATTTCATATGGTAACTTCTGATTTTACTGATGTTAATGTTGTATGCAGATGCTAAGGAAACGAAAAATGACATGGGAGGAATGTGAAGCAGCAGACAGAGCAAACATAAACTTGCTTAGAGAAAGAATGAGCATATTAGGGATGGATTTTTTACTGTCACAAGATTCTAAGGGAAGGAATGTTCTTCATAGATTAATGCATATAAAGAATGAAAGTCATATAGTAGAAGATGATTTAGTAGATTTTATCAAACAAGTACTTGGAAGTTATCCAGCACTTGTTTCTCAAAGGGACTTTAACGGAGACACTCCGGTTCATGTCCTTGTGCGGAATCAAACTGATACCTCAATTATAAATGTTACTTCAAGGAATCAAGATAACACCCAAAATAGTGACCTTATTGTTTTCTCATCATTGCGGCGTTCAGGCCTTTTGTCAGTGTTATTGGAGCTTTGTGATCAGTATATTCTTAAAAATCAAGAGGAGGCTAGCCTCAACGGAGTACGTTATGATCCACCATGGTTGGTGCAGAATGCAGAAGGCAACACGCCTCTACATGAAGCACTCATAGCAAATAATGATGGATTAGTGAGAAGTTTGTTAGAGCATGATAAAAGAGCGGCTAGTTTAGTCAACAAACGAAAGGAGACACCCCTTCATCTGCTTGCTGGACGTCCCCCATGTAAGTCTTTCGACATCCACACATTACTTCTTTTTACCTATCTTATTATTATTCAGATATAAGTTTAGGTATTTCAATGCTAAAGACTCTGTCTGCTTGATTATTCACCTGGCTTACTGACTAGCTTCATATTACTCCCTTTATATGCTGAATCTTGGTAGTCTCATACTCTATGATCGTATGATCCGATCACTGACTAGCTTAGTTACTGATTAGCTTTCCTACATGTTTATGATGCCGAAGATATGGAGCCATTTAAGAGAGAAGACATAGAGTTTTTGGTGGAGGCAAATGTTGAAGCAGCATATTCACCTGATCAGGATAGTCTGACCCCCTTACTAAGAGCCTTTCAAGTTGGCAACCTATCTACAGCTACAATATTGTGCATGGTTTCCCCTGCAGCAGCACAAATTCCTGATGCTAACGGTCAGACATTTTGGCACCTTCTTATAAATTATCCATCAGGCTATTTTCTCTACCGCCTCCTCCAAAATGCGGATTTAAGAAATCTATTGAGCTTACGAGACAAAAATGGAAACACGCCTCTGCATTTGGCAATTGAAGGTAACCGTTTTGACATTGTACAAGACTTCTTCGACACTTGGGAACAAGAACGTAACTTGTCATCAAAGGGAAAATGGCTTATGGAACTTCTGGACTTACAAAACAAGGCTGGTAAAACCCCTGGCGATTTGATAGGAGAATCATCATGTCTACCTCCTGATGTAAGTTCTTGTCGCATTACTTTCCAACATATTTAATCAAGTAATCCATCAGTTGTCTTATATTTGTGCTGTAGCTAACATGGACATTGTTTTTAGTCGTCAAGGAAGGTAGTAATGTAGTGTCTAAGTAATGCTAATTTATGTTAGAAGCGCTACCTATGATCTTTTCATTATCTATACAGAAAAAAAGTTCATCACACAAGTGAATTCATGCTACTAACATACAGATTCATTATTATTATACAGATTGAAAGAAGCATTGGGGATAAAAGTGAAATGATAGGTATTCGAAGCATATGGGGAATTCCTACAATACAGATGAAAACCTATGTAAGCACAATGGGCATTATAGCAGCTCTTCTGACAACAATAACATTCACAGCTGCATTCACTGTTCCTGGTGGACTACACCAAGATAATGGGATTCACCGAGATAATGGGACTCCGATCTTCATAGGAAAGGCGGCATTTCAGGTGTTTATGATCTCAGATGTGGTAGCAATGTGCTTATCAATGATGGTTTTACTTTGTCTTATTTGGATCATGGCTACTAGTAGTAGGCACAATTCATTAATGATACTGGATTTCAGCGTATTGTTGCTGCTTGCATCATTCTTTGCAACTCTGTTAACTTTCGTAACAGGCCTTTTCGCAATAATGCTCCCCCTCAAACCTTGGATCGCTATCATTACTGCAGTTCTCTGCTCTTCGCTAATGACACTCATCCACAAATTTCTTGTCATCAATTTGCTTATCCCTATTGGAAAAGCTACTCTTATTTTTTTGAGGATGTTTTGGAGGTCTGTTGCTGAATTATGCACAAAATTTAGTTTCTGTTGTGGTTTATGCACAAATTTTAGTGAATGTTGTAAGACAAAACCAAGCAAAGTAGGTCAACGTCGCCTCATTCATGTTTAGACGGTATTACAAAGTATTGTGCTACTCCTCATTCATGGTTTTTTTCCTCAGATTCAAAGTAGTATCTGGGCTATGTGATGTATGGATCTGTTCAACTAAACTTATGTGAGTAATGATTATTGTGACGCGTTTTGATCAACAGTGCGGAATAGAAGTAATTTATATGTATGAAACCATGGTCCAACAAAAGAACTTAGCTTTACACCCACGAAACCCGGTGAAGCCTAAACTGAAGCCTGACAGTGTGTGTATCCCAGTGATATTGTTCTCCTATTTCTCACAATGTTCCTGGTAACTAGTTGCGTAACTAGGATTAATCGAGCATATAATTTTCAGATACGCGTGTTTTATTAGTGTTGGAACATATTTATCACTTTGATAACTAAGGCAGCATTTCAAGTTCTTATGATTCAGATATATCAGAAATGTGCTTACAAATGATGGTACTATTTGTCCCCTATGGATCATAGCTACTAAGTAATAAGCACAATTAAGTTATGATACTTGACTTCTGCACATTGTTGCTGTTATATCATTCTTTGCAACTTTGTCAACTTTCATGGCGGGATTGTATATCTACCTTCCCTGTTAGACCATGGATCGCAATCGGTCACTTTGGTTCTGTGTTCATTGCTAATGCTGCTCGTTCCACAAATTTCTTGTCATCAATTTGCTTATCCCTTGTGTTTGTACTTATTTTTGCAAGGATGTTCTGGTGTTCAATTACTAGATCATGCACAAGATTATAGAATGTTGTAAAGGAATACTAAGTAGGAACCTATAGGAATTTTGCCTAAAAGTTCATGCTGAAACAAGAAGATTACACACTATATAAAGATTACAAAGTTTTTGACTCTATTTCATATTAGTTGTATTCATTTGACCTCTATGCTATTTGAGATATTCGTAGATTTATCTCATTGTACAATTCGACTTCTCCATTGTTCATAACTTTTACCAACCTATTGATAATTTAAAAGTCAGAGAATACATATGTAGTGTCAATTTCCTGTTTGTGGTTTTTCAAAATTATTGAAATATATGATATATATATATATATCAATTGTACGAATGACTTCAAATTTGCAGACAGATAAAAATCGTGTTTTTTTGGAAACTGATAACAAAAAAAATTGAAAATGACTATACCTTCTGAGTGAACTTTTTTTATAGAATTGAAGATAAATCAAAAAGAATGGGGCCTAAGATGTTAATCTCTCATTTTTAAAAAATTAGTCCATTATCTTCTATCAACACTTTTTAACATTAAGTACCAACATGGCGATTTGATAATATATCCACATAAATATACTGCAATTCCAGCAACAATTCTAGAAAACAAGGAAACGATACAACAACTCAACAAGTGCCAAGTCCAGTTCCAACTTCCAATTCTGACTAACTAATTGTCTTCATCGCTAGAAACTACTCCTTTCTGCTTATTATTTGCCTATTTAAACCTTATTAGGGTGCATTGGTAATTTATCCAATTTTTGTATCATCCTTCGCAGGAATACCATCATGAAGTTGACAACATCTTCACCCAGTAATTTAGAATTCTTAAGTGAAGTCCATTATGAACAATTAAATTAACGGCTATCAAACAGAATCATCAAATACATAAACTTTTTTAATGGAACTTTTTTGTATTTATACAAACTATCAATGCAAGTTAAAAGCACTTTTGTAGTCTATTTCATTTGATGGTCAAGGAATTTCTCCAATTGTTTCATACAACTTATACGAAATGGCTACAACTATTTCGTGTAGATATTGTGAAACCCCAACACCTGTTCCATGTACATTGCACGAAATATGGCAAGAGAAGTCATTAAATGTAATTGGTACAGAAGTCATTAAATGTATTTAATGCAATATGCACGATTACCATTAAATGTAATTGGTAGTTGGTACAGAAGTCATTAAACTACATCTTGAGCTTGAGTGAGACGGAAAAACTTTGTTTACCCACCTTCAATTGTTAGTGTAAAAAGTAATAATGGTGGAGCTCTTACCTTATTTAATAACTAGTATTAAATACACGCGTTGCGTGCGAAATCATATAAAATGAAAAGTAGAAAGGAAAATCGATAATTTGTTTAAGATGTAATTTTAAAAATGAAAAAGTTAGTTATAGAGAGAGATTATTCTATTTAATTAGGAATTAAAAAATAATAATTTGGATTTTTGGTGTCCCCCACCTCTTCACTTATAGAATAGAGATATTATTTTATTATCTCTATTAGTAGTGGGTGGATTACCCAGTGGGTAGATGTAGCCAAGCCCGAGTGAGACTGTGAGAGCATGCAAAAGGGCACATAATATCAAGGCAGTTAATGCAAAATATCATCGTTATAAAACATCATTTGTTTATAATAGAAGCATGTTCTAGGCTACTATCTATATCTACTAGCCTTATATGCACACAATGTGTGCAAAAATTATATCAGAGTAGTTTTGGTATTTTGAATCTGTTTTTTTATGTTTTTTTATTTATTGTGGTTGGGTGAGTGGGTAGTTATTTTTTGTGATGTAGTGGGATTGTGGGATGATTATAGGTGGTTTATTTATGCAATTGTTCTCATTAATTTTTTATTTTTTTTTATGGTAAATTATTTTTTTCTGTAAATTATTAATTAAACAACAAAGGGTAATTTAGGCAATACATTAAGTTTGGTGTCCCACCCCTCTTCCTTACAGTATAGAGATACTAGTCTTATATGCACACAATGTGTGCAAAAATTATATCATAGTAGTTTTGGTATTTTGAATCAGTTTTTTTTATGTTATTTATTTATTGAGGTTGGGTGAGTGGGTGAGTGAGTAGTTTTTTTTTGTGATGTAGTGGGATTGTGGGATGATTATAGGTGGTTTATTTATGCAATTGTTCTCATTAATTTTTTATTTATTTTATATGATAAATTATTTATTTCTGTAAATTATTAATTAAACAACAAAGGGTAGATTAGGCAATATATTAAGTTTGGTGTCCACCCCTCCTCCCTTACAGTATAGAGATACTGGTATATATTAAAAAGTATGTATTTGAATAATGCAAAGTATATATTAAAAAGCGTAAGTAAGAGTTGTTATCCGCCATGTGTCATCATCTCTATTTGAATATCATTTTATCTAACAACATTCTCATATATTAAAAAAATATAAAGATTTGAACCCCCAACCTCATGTATGGAATGAATAGCTCCAACAACTACGCCACCATATTATTATTGATGCTTCTATCATCAATTATGATGATATATAAATGAAAACCAAGAGTTAAGTTGTCTACGCCACCATTTATTATTGATACTTCTATCAACACTCTACGTGACATTAGTTATCGGCTTATCGCTAACTAATAATATGAGCATCGCCGGGGACTAATACTAGTTATATTTTATATCTAAGTGAGGCAGCACTGCACAATACATTAGATATTTACACCCGAATATTAGTTTATAATAGTGTCAGGGTTTGATTCGTCTCATTTGATCTGAACTGTTCTGATCTGAATTTTTCTAATCTGATTTGAATTTTTTCTAATCTGATCTAATTTAATCTCATCTGAACTTATTATAGTTGTTCTTTGTATTTTCTCATCTAAATTGAACTTTTCTGATGTAATATGAATTTTTCATATCGAATCTGATCTGATATGATATTTTATGATCCGATCTTTTCTTAAACAAACACTAAAGTGCTTAAGTTAGTTGAAAAGAATAGAGACTAATTAAGCATATTAATATATGCATTAGTGCTAGAGTATAAAATCAATCTTGGGTCGTCAATCGTCAGCTTAGACTTTTAGTTGAGATGATTCATTTGACACAATATCAAGAGTTAGTGTGACCATAAGGTCACTATTTCAAATCTCATATACCCCTTCTTGTTACTTTCGAAGTGAAATATTTAGTGTCAGGTGTGAGGCGTTTGTGCTGCATCCACTTTTCAAGCCCAAAGGATTATTGTGTTTAGGGCTTAGGGGCATGCTAGATAATAAGAGCAATTAATGAGCCATCAACCATTAGCTTAACATTTTGATTTTCAACTACAAGTTTAAACATTTTGATTGAATTAGGTCCGTGACAATTAGGAAAGTAAACTTGAGTCAAAGTTTAAGTACTTTGCTATTGTTGTAAATTCAAATTTCTAAGGTGGTACCTATGTTTACTTATTAATGCTGTAATATAAAAATGATTTCCTCTCAATTACACACAAACTGGTTTTACTTTATTCCTGTGAAAAAGGAAAAACATCAACTATAATATAAGGAGGGAGTGATAAACTATACATGATCATTATTATTACAACTTATTTAGTATTTGAGAGAAGGATTCCCTAAGTATTCTTCGTATTAACCAAAAAAAACCTGTTTAGTATGAAAATAAACAATTCCTTGTCCACGTGCATATTCAACCAAACAACAGACAAAAACACTAATTCAAAGAAGAAAAAGAAGCATAGAGTATGAGAGATGATACACATACACTCAGTGTATGTGGGCCACACATACACTGGGTGTATGTGTTACTACTAAAATCTATATTGTTACTAAAAAATTACAAGCTTACAATTGTTTAAACTTATTTTGTTAATTAACGATATTTGAATTTACATAATACATTGTCGATTGAAATACAATATTTTAAAATGGATTTTATTACATGGTATGGATGAAAATATAACATTATTTTTCTACAAACAAATTAAATAATTGAAAACGACAGGAAAATTTAGTAGAAATCAATAGTATTAAATGATGAAGATCAACAATATAAAGCCTATATTACATTGCTTGCCTAACGTAATTAAGGGCTAAGAAAAGGGAAAGATTAGATACAAGAGATATGCTACAAAGATTATATACTAAAACATGGTTTAGTACTAGTAATTCAGAGATATAGAGTGTGGACTTTGAGTCTTCTTTTTTTATTCCAACATTTGCATCAAATACTCAATGAAGATTGGATTTCTATAAATTGTCTTCTGCAAATCAATAATAGTAGTACTTTGCCTCAAAAGCAAAAGAAAAGAAAAGTCAAACTTTGAGATATTACAACCATGGAAAGTGTAGATCAGGCAGTAGAAATGGAGAATGAGCTCTATGTGGCTGCCATGAAAGGTAACATAGAGTTCCTTCAAGCTGAAGCTCAAAACAATGAATACTTATGTACGAAAATCCTTGAAAAAAACAATATTATGCACATTGCAATCCGACACGAGCAACATGACTTCATAAAAGAATTGCTAAGTTTCTCCATTAGTGATCAGCTAATTTGTGAGGAGAATTTCAAAGGAAACACTCCTCTTCATGTTGCTGCCGAGGTAGGAAACTCAAATATTGTGAGCTTACTAATTAATTACCTTGAAGAGGTGTGGTTACATAGTCATGAGGGTAGTGAGAAGCCATGGAGGATGCAGAACTCAAAGGGAAACACTCCTGTTCATGTTGCAATTATTCATGATAATGTCCAAATTGCCAGACTTTTGTTGGAGAAGGATCCTGGCATGGCTTATATTATCAACCACTCAATGGAAGCACCCCTTCATCTTGCTATCAAACACCATCTTAATTATTGTAAGTTACTTGTTCTTAATCTCATATGCTTTTCTAATTTGATTTAATGTTTGTTTGTTGTTTGGTTGAATATGCACGACCAGAAAATTGTTTATTTCATCATTTTATTACAGTCTATTCTGTCTTCCTTTAAATCGATTAGATAGTGATGTACAAACATACAACATATATATTCTGACTACCTCTAGAGAGTAATAGGAACATATATTTCTAATAAAAATGTGACTGAGTTATGTTGATTCCATAATACTAATGAACATGATTATATTGTAGTCTTTTCATTATAGTGTCAATTAGTAAACATCGGTAGTGGTGGTGGTAGCAACATAACTTGTAATACTTCCTCTGTATTTTTTTGTTCTTTACACTTAGGAATCTTGTGGTCAAATTAGACCATTTTCAGGTTGATACTCAACCATATGAAGTCCAGTAAGGTAAAGATGGGATTGTGAACATGGATGGTGGTCCTCATATATAAAGAAGCCATGGAGGAATAAGCTAAGTCGGGAAGTTTGTTAGGGAAAAGTCTATATATAGAGTACAATAGAGGGGAAAGGTATAATGAATATTGTGGAAGGAAATCAGTAACTTGGGAGAGTTTCATTCCCCTTGAAAGATTGGCATGGCTGTAATTGGTGATTAGCCACCTTGATTAGCATTTAGTCATATCTTGCTTGTTCTTCCCTCGCTGCTGCTTCTTCGCCCAATAACTTAATCAGTCCTTTTTCTCCTCTTTTTTGGTGACCAAGCTAATTCTTAGTAGTTAATGTTGCTTTCCGGCCATAAAAGGATGAACTTTTCTAACTTCTGACGTGTACATGTTAATCTCTAGCTGAGAGCGAATCGCTGATGGCCAGGATTAAACAACCTATCTACGAGGGAGGAGCAGATTTAGAGATAAGATCTGTACCCGGAGAAGATATGTCAAGTATGATAAGTTATCTGATAGAGAAAGGGAGTTGCGTAACATGCTGGCCTGATGCAAACAGTTCGACTCCTCTTCATAGAGCAGCATTTCTCAGCATACCTTATAACCTGCAGGTCATAAGAACCATACTTTACCGTTGGCCGCTGTCTGCGGCGATATGTGATTCTTCCGGCAACTCCATCTTACACCTTCTGATAAATAGGATGCCCAGCTACCAAGCAGCTAAGCATTTGCTTAAATTCAAAGAAATATACGCCCTCAGAAATTCCCAGGATCAACAAGGAAATACACCTTTACATACTGCTGCACGGAGTATGGACATTTTTATGGTACGAGCTCTTTTGGAATCCTCAGTCAAACTCAACATCAAAAATCTGGACGGCATCTCAGCGGCGTCTTTGATTCAGCAAAACAATCTGCTTGAGGTAGGAACCATCAATGCAATTTAATTCTGTTTTTATCTTATATCTTATTGTATTTTAAGCTTTCTTAGAGTTACTACAACGAAAATAATGAACACAAATTACAATGGTGTGCATTTCACAAGTTAAAAACTAGTACTTGATAGCTGATAATATTCTTCTGTCATCCTCCTATCACCGTCCTTTGTCTATAATGACGATAATGTTGTTCACAGATGATAAGGAAACGAAAAATGACACAGGAAGAATGTGAAGCAGCAGACAGAGCAAACATAAACTTTTTAAGAGAAAGAACGATGAACTTAGGGATGGATTTTTTACTGTCACAAGATTCAAAGGGAAGGAATGTTCTTCATAAACTAATGCAGATAAAGAACGAAAGCCATATAATGCAAGATGACTTTGTAGATTTTATCCAACAAGTTCTTGGAAGTGTTCCCGCACATGTTTCTCAGAAAGACAATGACGGGGACACCCCAGTTCATGTCCTTGTGCGGAATGATCCTAATACCACAATTTGTGTTACTTCAGGATACCAAGCTCACAGCCAACAGAATGGCAGTGGTGATGTTTTCTCATCATTGTCAAAGTCAGGTCTTTTGTCAAAATTATTAGAGCTATGCAATGATAATATCCTTAAACTTCAAAAAGACAGAACTGGTTACGATCCACCATGGTTAGTGCAGAATAAAAAGGGAATACGCCTCTCCACGAAGCACTCATAGTCATAGCTACTAACAATGAATTGGTGAGAAAATTGTTAGAGCACGATACAAGATCGGCTAGTTTAGTAAACATATGTAAGGAGACACCCCTGCATCTGCTCGCTGGACGTTCCTGGGGTAAGTCTTTCAACTTCCACACCTATTACAGTATTAGTTCTTGTCATCCTTTCTCTAATTTTTGTTCAAACATTATGACAAAATGTTAGTAACCAACGTCTTTGTTGGTGATATGTGAAGTACAGAACCATGTTATGTGCTAATTGGCTTGGGTTATTGACTAGCTCCTGGATTAGTTATTTATTTGGGATGTTTGAGTGAACTGTTAGCATTAACTACTACAATACAAGAGGTAAAATTAGTTGTCATTTATTGATTGTTTATGAGCAAAATAGTAACCAATTATTTGTTTGGAGTTTGAATAACCAGTGAAAGAGGTAACAATTGTTTATGGGAATCACTTCTACAGTAATTTTTGTACAAAACATCCAAAAGTGAATAACAAAAAGCTATTCTCAGTGGCATCTTTTATTTTGGGTATTTGGCAATTGGCCAGAGTTGTTGGTTGGTGGTTTCTTAGGGTGGCTGATTGTCCGGTTGTTTTTGTTGGCTTTTTTAATTGGTTATGTAATTATTAGATATTTATAGAAATGTTCGTAAATTAGATAGTAGTGTTGACTATATAATACAAAATGGAAGGAAAATTCTAAAGTCACCCCAAAAGGTGGTAAAAACAACTTTTGATTGCTACTACAAAAGTAGCTTTTGGCTTTGGTTGAAAAGTCGGATTTTCAGCCACTCTAGAATTCGTAAACCAAACACTTATTTTGATTGTTTGATCACGTATAAAAATTAAAAGATAAAAGCAATAAAAAAAGCCATCTAAAAGCCATTTGTCAAACACCCCATTATTTTTGATTGAAAGTCAAAAGCCAAAACCCGATCAAAAAGCCACCCTAACCACCTTTATGGAAACACAAATCCATTTGCTGAACTAGACCAACATCATTCCAGTAGAATAGAATTGGACTGTTATGGAATACAAATAAATCGATAAACATGAGATTTATGGTAGTCTAATTACAGTCTTTGATCATAATATCTATAATTGTAACTATATGTTTATGATGCCTCAGAGATAGCGCCATTTGAGAGAAAAGACATAGAGTTAATGGTTGGGGCAAATGTTAAAGCAGCATGTTGGCCTGATAAAGATTGTCTCACCCCTATACTGAGAGCTTTTCAAGCTGGCAACCTATCTACAGCTACAATATTATGCACACTTGCCCCAGAAGCAGCAACAATTCCTGATGCTAATGGTCAGAGATTTTGGCACCTTCTTATAAACCATCCATCACACTATTATCTCTACAAACTCCTCCCCGTGAATCCTTTTCGCTCCACTTATCCTTTTCAACGTTATGCTCTCATTAATCCCATGTAAACTCATATTGCTTTCAATTACCTTCATCCGAGGCATCTTAGGTCTTCGATCTTCCCCTACTCCTTACAATTCCAATTTTAAGTCTTCTAACCAGCGCATCACTTGGTCTTCATGAAGAATTACTAATCTTAGCTTGGAAATCTATTGTGGTATCATGGTCGACCATATTGATTATTTCTCACTATCATAGTGTATATTTTCAATAGTACAATTATCCTCCTGCTACTGTATACTGTTTGGACATATTGATTCTCCTCAGTCTCAGATCTTAATAATAACTATATGTTTGCTCGGAAGGCATAACGCCAATCAAGCGAAAAGACATATAAACCATCATACTCTTTGATCATTTAAGATCTTAATTATAATTATATGTTTATGATGCCTAAGACACAGAGCCATTTAAGAGAGAAGACATAGAGTTAATGGTGGAGGCCAATGTTGAGGCAGCACATTGGCCTGATAAAGATGGTCTCACCCCTTTACTGAGAGCTTTTCAAGCTGGCAACGTATCTACAGCTACAATAATATGCACACTTGCCCCAGAAGCAGCAAGAATTCCTGATGCTAATGGTCAGACATTTTGGCATCTTCTTATAAACCATCCATCAGACTATTATCTCCACATTATTGTCCTTAAAAATGAGGAAATAAGAAAGCAATTGATGTTAAAGGACAAAAATGGAAACACGCTGCTGCATTTGGCAATTGAAGGTAACCGCTTTGACCTTGTACAAGTTTTCTTTAACATTTGGGAACGTGAACGCAAGTCGTCAGCAGATGGAGAATGGCTACTTGAACTTTTAGAGGTACAAAACAAGGCTGGTAAGACCCCTGGCGATCTGATAGGAGAAGCATCAAGTCTACCTTCTGGTGTAAGTACTTGTCACATTCTTTTCACATATTTTTAATAAAGTAATCCATCACTTGCGTTCTATATGTGCTGTTATATTATTGTCTGTTAAGAGAATCGGAATATCTGAATAGTCATGACTTGAATGAATATCGTACTAAAGTTGAATTTGTCGCATGTGTTGATGTGAGATACATGACTTCGATGTATTATAATAAAAGATTGTTTGATAACACTTTCAATATTGTCCAACAAAAGAAAGGCGTGTGTATCACGTAAAACGAGAACTTTAGCATATCATTGGAAGGGCTATTAATAAAACTCATCCTTTTGGGACTTCGTTTTTTTTATATTTATGATAAGGCCACCGAAAAATTGCTGTTGGATTTATCAATGTGTGACTTTGGAATTTTTAATTATTTTAAAGCAGAAACAGCTTTATAAACTCCACCATTTTTCCCACATGATTCAAAACAAGAAGAAAGTTGTCTGAAGAGTTTTGGGGTGCAATAGACTCATTTTTGTAATTATCAATGTCTTATTGACTTTGAACATGTACCCATTGTGTAGAAAATACTACCTCCGTTCCATGAGTATTGTGACCTTTGACATTTTACACTATTCATACACTCCCTTTTGACCTTCTTTTGTGATTTATACATAAGGATAAATATAGTCATGTAAGATCTTGTTAGAATCGTCTCGATATATGTTTAATTAATATCAACTTTTTACAATTTTTACTTAAGTAAAATTAGAGATATTAGCGTTTAAAGTAGTGCATTGGAAGGCGTAAAACTCCCTATGTTGCAATACATATGGCACTTTTCCGTTTCGGAAACTTGGCGAAACGTTTCCGAAACTCTAGTAAACGTATGATAGTGTTTTGTTAAAATTAAAAAACTTTCTCACCATATATCCTTTTTTCCTTTGAAATGACTAAATCTCGCATACTTTACATATATACCTTCTCATTATCTTATTTCTTCCTATAACAACATCTAGTTGCTCCAATTTTTAAATTTTTATTCAGTTCCCCCACGTTTCGCTACGTGTCCTCATTTTGAAAAATAACGTTTCCCAATTTCTACGTTTCCACGTTTCAGTTTCCCGTTTCCGTTTCCGTGCAACCTACCTCACTCATCAATCCAAAGGAAGTACAGAGAAAGACACCTAGCGTAATTTATCGGGTTATCTTTAGGAAACACCACGTACTTAGTTGTGCTTAGTTAGCCTATGCAGGTATCTTGGTAAACCAATCATGGAAACGACTTTATAATTACAACGAAGTATTAAAAGGTAAAAAGACTACTATATACAGAACATACACAGAGTCATACACAAAGCATAGCTAAGAGAAAACTGGTATGCACCTTAATCCTGCAAGGTTTTGTTCTTGCCACTACAAATTTTTGCAAAGTTATAATAGTTAAATTAAGATAAAAAAAGTAAATGGTGGATTTTTTCAAAAAAGTGTAAAGCTTGTAGCGGTTCCTCACAATTTTTCCCAAACAAGATGACTCTTCTTGTTTGCTAGAAGAAGATTCTGTTTACGTCCTGTTATTAGAAAGAGATGTAATAAGCAGTAAGTATGTAAGAGGCCTTCTCTTATAATATTGCAGCTAATCAAGTCCATTCTTCATGAGTAATGAAAGCTCTTTTCTCTTTGCTCTCACTTCTCTCTAGAATCTGTTACTATTAATGTGACCAAATACCTTCTTGAAATGCTGTTTGTTGGCAAAAAGGATTCTAATGTCTTGTTCTTTCCTTCACTTGATTTCGCCCTTTCCTCCGGCCTCCCCCTTTCTTTCCCTCCATCATTGCTCTCAAAAGTGTTTGTTTAAGATCCGAGAACAATGTTATATGTACTTTTTACAAGAGAGAACGGCTGATTTACTAATGTTGGACATATTGTTTTCTTCCCTATCAACTCTTTACTCTCATTGAGGAGGATAGATTAGGTACAACCATCGTTAGAACTTAGAAGGCTACCGAAGCAGAACTTTTATCCATAAAAGAAAAGATTATCATGCCATATCATTACTAACATATAGATTCTTTGTTACTTGTTACCATTCAGGTAGATAGAATCATTTTGAGTGACACTAGAATGATGGGTATTCGTAGCGCGTGGGGCATTCCGAAGGAACAATTACAAAGCTACATGAACTCGATGAATGTTATAGCAGCTCTATTAACAACAATAACATTCACAGCAGCATTCACAGTTCCTGGTGGACTCATCCAAGATAAAGGAACTCCAATGATGATAGGAAGTGCAGCATTTCAGGTTTTTATGATCGCAGATGTGTTGGCAATGTGCCTATCAATGATGGTTTTATTATGTCTCCTCTGGATCACGGCTACGGACAATCAGCGAAAATCTGTGATGATACAGGATTTTAGCGTATCATTGATGCTAGCAGCACTCTTTGCAACTCTTTTGACTTTCATGTCGGGTTTGTATGCAACTATCTTCCCCGTCAGACCTTGGATTGCTATCGTCACTTTGGTTCTATGCTCTTTGTTGATGCTTCTCGCCCACAAAGTTATCATCATCAGATTGCTTCTTCCGGCTCGAATAGCTACTGTTATTTTTTTCCGGAAATTTTGGCATGCAGTTAGCGAGACCGTCACTGAGCGGGTGGGGCGCCCTCCCCGGGCCCACAGGAGGAATCTCGAACGTATAAGAATTGGGAGTTGGTAAAACTGCAGCAGAAGTCAAGCTAGCTTGTAGCTTGTTGGTTATTGGGAGTTGTTTCTGGCAAGGAGTCTGAGTTCAATTCATGTTTGTGGTTGCTATTAATAACTTGTACTTGTACTTGTACTATTCTAAATTAGTTTAAATATGAGATTAGATGTTTATATTATCGGATAATATTATTTGTTTAGCATGAAAAAAAAAGCAAAATAGAAGCAATTTTACTAAGTTTTCACATTGTTAAAAGGGTCCTGAATTGTTATTTTGCTCAAAGCCTCTAAACGTTAGAAACGGCCCTGATACTCGACCATTTAACATTAATGGAATATGCTCCTGCAATCTTCTCTGTTTTCAGTTCCTATAAGTAGCAGCAAATCAGATGGTTGGGTTTACCGGTTTGGCATATTTTTTGAAAGTCTCTATTTGGGTAAAATTCAACAGACTGAAAGACATGCTGCCTTACATTTATATCCAGCTCTGAGGTGTAGCTTATTTCAAGAATGTCATTTGAACTACTGCAGGTCCGCCAGGGGCTCGGACGGGCATGTCTTTCAGAAGCTAATGCACCGTTTTTCTCTTTCAATCTGGCTTAGTTATTCTAGTTCTAGTAGGATTATTTGAGAATAGAGGTGATTTTGTTTAGGATTAATCGATTATTTTGATTTATTAATAAATTATTTTGGATAATTTTCAATAATTCATTGGAGTAGGACCTGTTCTCTTCGTCCTAAAATAGTTGAATTGAATTATACTGAACTGAATATTGCTATAACTTTTTTTTTTTTTTGAAGTAGAGATTTTAGTTCGTTTTAGTTTATTGTACTTCAGATTAGCCCCATTCAGCGCAAAAGAATAGGGTCTAAATAGTACGCAATTGATGTCGTATATTAGTCATTAGTTAACTTAGTTTATGATGAACCAAATTTCCTCTTTGTTCCTAGATTAAGTTTAGCCCACACTAAATTAAACTATAATTTATAGACTAAACGAGGATATACGTTCTCTCTTTTTTAAGTTGACATGTTTTGACTTTTGACTCTATTAGACTATTTCAATACTACTTTACTTGGAGTATCTTTTGCGATTTATACTTATGAAAAATTAACGCAAGCTATTAGAAGTCTTCAAGGGAGAAGAAGGTAATGACGATCCGCACAGTTTATAGGATATTTTTCCTTATATTCTCTGCACTCCTCTCAAAGATCGAGGTAACTAGCAATATTCTAGCACGTTAGGGAATAGATGGTGAGCTTAGGTTGTTTAGAATCGCGTTAGAGAACTTAGAATCATGCTTGGTGGAACTTAGATGATTGTTTGTATGTAGTTTAATGTACTATCATGTTAGGATCGTTGTTATGATTCATTTACATGTGTGAAAATGTTATTATGATCTTGTTATTTCCCTTGAACTATTGGTTGTTAAATTTGATGAATGATGGATGTAATGAAGGGTCTGTTGTTTTCGGCGTAAAACAACTGAACTGACTAACTGAATTGAATTGAACTGAACTAAGATGAATAGTGACATGTGAAAATAAAAGTATTGTCTAGAGCGTATTTTTTACCATTTGGAATCCCTCTATAAAGAATTGCAATCGCATCAATTGTCTTCACTAATCCAAGGGAAACTTTTAGGTGCTATTTGGGTTTTATAGGAGGTTAGTCTTTCTTCTTTAGTTAGTTTATTACTATTATCATACGAATTTTCAGCTTTGAGAAGGTATGAGAAGGTATTGTGTCAGACGCGTCTGACCATAACATTTGGTCGGACGACTTTCAGTTGGTTTTATTTTTGTTTCAGTTGGTTTCATTTTTGTTTCAGTTGGTTTCAATTTTTGTTCAGTTGGTTTCAATTTTTGTTTAGTTAGTTTCAATTTTTGTTCAGTTAGTTTCAAATTTTTTTCAGTTGATCATTTTTATTTCAGTTGGATGTCTTTTAAGTTCAGTTACTTATCTTGTTGTTTCATTTTTGTTTCAGTTGGTTTCATTTTTGTTTTAGTTGGTTTCATTTTTGTTTCAGTTGGTTTTAATTTTTGTTGAGTTGGTGTCATTTTTTGTTCAGTTGGTGTCAATTTTTGTTCAGTTACTTCCAACTGAAACACTAATGCTTCCAACTGAAACATAAATGCTTCCAACTGAAATACAACTGATGTAAGACATATAAAACCAACTTAAACAAAAAAACTCCAACTGAAACAAAACAAAAACCAACTGAAACAACACAAAATCCAACTGATACAAATAAAACAAAACAAATCTGCTTCTTTCCGGTTTTTAAATCAGCCTTCTTTCCACACAATTCATTTTCTCAAAAGTAGTAACTGAATGAGTAGCTAAAAACTAGAATAAATGAACAATAACAACATGAAATTTCAACATCTCCAGAATCAATGAGAGTATGAGGGAAGAAGAGTACTAAAGAAGTGAAGCAGCAGAAGATGAAACGTGGGGTCGGTGGTGTCGGCAGTGGCGGGACTGCGAAGAAGAAGATGAACAGAGAAATAGCGAAAAACAGGTCCGTTTGACAGTAAGTATTGGTCAGACGGTCTGACGCAATACTTTCACTATAAGTATATTGAGTACATTGTTGGACTATGGTTTGATAATGTAATCTTATGTTATATGTGTTGAAGATAACATATTTGAATGAGGTAGTACGTCATGCATTTTTTGGACATTGATGCTCCTTATCAACTAATATCGTGTTAAAGTAAATTTAGTTACAACTTTCTTTTTTTAGTTATGTATCTTATGATTTTTTTATTCACAAGTACAAAAGTTACAAAGGAAAAAACTATTTTGATTAGGCAAATTCAAGTAACTCAATCCCGTTAATGAGGTTTCTAATGGCCATATTTTGTCATTGATGAATCATGTTGCATTTGACATTATGTGTTTAGTGGACGGGTTGTGCCGTAGCCTACCCTGCTATCTACTTTATTTATCTCAGTCGTTACTAATGGTGTCCAAGCTTGGTCCCCGGGCCTTACATAAGCTAAGTACGATCCATCTAAAACACCATGTATAGCTATAACGAAACAATCATCACTATCACTTCCACCATCAATGAAAACAAGCGCCTTATCCACATACACTTGTCTCATCCAATGGCGGTCGTTTTCTTCGATTGAATCATAGTGACACTGACGCATGGTTGGTTGATGTGGTAGAGTAATTCGGGCTCTAGTAAGTGGGTTAACTAAATGAAACTCTAAATTAAGATCAAACGTCACCACCCAGCCACAAGAGGAGCCCCAACATCTCGCCCCAAAAGTTTCAGGGAGCTTAATTTGGTAACATCTTTTACTTGAAGGACAAAATAGTTTCCTATAGTGATTAGGGTTATCTTTAGTAGTCTCTAGTAGCAACAACCATGGCATTCTCATGGTCGACAACTCTTTGACCATTGCATGGGCATGAAGCCATGAATGACAAACCGTGGAGAAATAGATAAAGTCTTCAATAGAATCTAGTCTCAACGCAATTTCACCAAGGATTTCATCAGACAACATACACCAATCAGCCATCATGTAATAATAATCAAGTAACCTGCAAAAGTCAACAATTGCAATATAAATAAGAAGTGAGTATATGAATCAAGTGATCTTGAAAAATTAAGGGAAATTCCCAAAGGTATGCCTGTACTTTTTCATATTCACAATGGTACACTGAATTTTTTCATAGCAATACAGACAATAATTTGGCTAATTAAACCAATTAGGAACTATATCAATCCAAAGTAACAACTATCAATAATAAATTTCAAAAGTAGTGATTTTGTAAATCAAACTAAAAAACCTTCTAACTTAGACAAATTATACATCATACATGAATCAGTTTACTCCAAGTTTAAACACTAAAACTTCCCCAATTCAATTTTATCAAGAACCCTAATTTAACAAAATCCCAATTCGAAAATCAAGACATAAACCGAAATTAGAACATGGAAATGAACCTTACTTGGTTAGTTGAATAATTGGAATGTAGAAGAGTGTAAAAAGACCCAAAATTTCGTCTCTTTGACCCGATTCTCGATCCGAAAAACTCACCCCAAATTCTTTTTGAATTGCCCAAAGAAAACAGAGATGCTAATGGTGATAGATGATAGGTATGATGATGATGGATGATGGTTGGTAGATTTATGATGCAACCTAATTTGCTTAGGAGAAAAAGTAGAAGCTGGGGGCGTTGAAGGATCGGGTCATATTGAGCAATATAGAAATTTTAATCAAATCGAGTATATGTTGATTAAATTTGGATTTGATATGACAAGTTTTAAAAAGGTTTTTGGGCTCAAGTGGCTCGTAGTCATGTTATGCGGGAAAAAGGATTTAAATAGGGTTTCCATGAAGCCCATCAGGGTTTTATATGGATGCCTATAAAGAGAGAAAACATTATTGTCGTCATCTTTTCCAGAACCCTAAGCGAATTCTCTCTATTGTCCAACTTTTTCAAGGGTTTATAATTTTCTTGATTTATTAATTTATTATTGTTCATGTAAATTATATTTTTAGATTTATACTTGTTTATTATATAGTTTAATGTTAATTTCGTATGTTGTGAAAAAGAAAGGTTGGAACTTTAAATTAATTGAAGTTCGGATTTTTAAGAACATGAGAATGGAGGAGGAAGACCGAGGAGCTACCGGCGGGACTGTAACACTCCGCCCAAATCGAACCCCTATTCATTTAATAAATCTCGATATGAGGGAAAAATCCACGAGGGTTCGACTCGATGGGCGTGCTACCGCCGCACTTAACACATTGGAATTAAATGCAAAACTAAAAGATTAAGACATGCTAAATTCAAATTTATTAATCCTTACAACCAAAATAAATTGTTCGTTAAACATTACTAATTACTAAAGTGTTTAAAGTTTCAGCGGAGGCTAAAATTATAAGCTAAGTGGATGACAACTCTAATGATCTCTCTTTGTTTCCCAAGTCGGTCACCCACCTATGCAAATACATTGAAAAGCAACAAGAGAGACAAGCTCCCAAAAATCAGAAAAACTGGGTAAGTTAACTTCATCCCTTATATTACTTTAGTTTAAAATACCTTGTAAAATAATAGGTTAATAAAGTTGAAAGCATATAGCACCTATACATATATAAATACAATTAATAATCACATAAGTGCATCTCTATACTATGAGGGAAGAGGGGAGGTGGACACCAAAATTAAGAAGAAAAAATAAATAAAATAAATCAAGAAAGTTGTCAAGTAATTAAGTTTTATTTTCAAACTTAGTCATAAGATTTTTAAGCAAAAAATGTTTAAAACTTCAAACTAAAATATCTAAAATCTACAAAGTGAAAATAATTTTAAATAATATCAATGGTTGTATTTTCTTGAGATCTATAAATAGATATCCATTTTGCTATATTTTTATATACTTTTGAATTTTTTTATTTTAAATACATGAGTAATTGATTGTTCATGAGTGAAGGTGCATTTGATCAAATTGATCATCAAACATGATAAAGTATTTTAGGATGAGTTAGAGAGAGGTGATGTATTTTTTTACAACATGAGTGGTGATGCTAATGAGTAAGGACATTTTCCATTTTATATTTTGTAAGTTTTTTTTGTCCTTTTTAGCGTTTAGTTTTTAAATCACTATTGTAATCTACTATCTAATATTTATTACTCTTTTTTTATGCATTTAAATTGTTTCACTATTTAAACTATTTTGAGATTACAATTACACCGTCTTAAAAAACAAAATAACTAAAATTTAACTTTTATTTTTAAAAGTATGAAAAATATGTATACACCTCACTAGAGAAAATGTAGTTTATTCCAATTCCTTACCTATTAATCTTTCAAACGAGGCACGCTTTGAAGAAGTTTTAACTTATATTTCGAAATCTTGATTTTGAAGAGCATTTAATTTAGTTACTTTATTTATTGTGAAGGATTGGTTTTGGAGTATTTATTTTTGAAGAATTATGATTTTTATTATTATTTGAAGATTTGAAGTATATTTGAAGTATTTGATGATTTGAAGAATATTTGAAGAATGTTTGAAGTTTTGATGAATATTTAAATTTGAAGAACTTTATTGGTTTAATTGTTTTACTTTGAGTTGAGTAGTCTAAGGGATTATTTTATCCCAAGGATACTGAAATGCACTCTGAGAGGTGAGGGATCAATCTTTTGTTCTTATAAATTACAAATTAAAACCCATTACATAAACATAAAGTATTACAAATTACAATATTGTTGTTGATGATGCCTTTTCTTCTTGCTCCACCATTTGATGATTTCAGAGAAAAGATTTCAGCTCAATTTAGACCTTGGCAACGCTCTTTTCAATTCTGGTCTCGTACTGCTGAAATTTATTCTGGTTATAAGGTTTGTTCTTTTTGATTTTTGCTGATTTTATTGGATTATTGTGCTGTTTTTCTGTATTGGGTATGATTCTAATTTCATTTTTTATTGCAATTTTGTGGGAATTAATGAATTTAGGTTTTTCAAGTGAAAGTGAGTTTTGTGAAAGATGCGAAGAAGCAAGAAGAGATGTGGGAAAGACAACATGAAGTTGCTGCTGATAAGATTTATAATTTGTGCTATGATCTTGGTGGGTTTTTCCTTAAGGTATTCCATTTTTCTTTCTTCAATTTATTAATTCAATTTAAGAGTTGAGTTGGGTTTTATTGAATTCCATATATTAACCATGAACTGCATTGATACTTCCTTGCATTGATTTACATTGGAAAAAAATATTAAATTGAAGATTTTTGTTGAATTTTAGTTGCTTCTAGTACAATATAAATTATTTTCTAGTGTTGTGGAGTCCTTCGACCTTCATTGTAGTGGGATTTTATACTAGCCTCATATGCACGCAATGCGTGTGAAATGGAGATAATGAAGTAAAAGGGTGGCGATTATAATATGAATAGTGAAAAAAAAGTGTGAACTTCTATTTCTAAAAACCGCCACCCTTTTTCAAATTTTGCTTAACTTTCAATTTTTCCGTATATAAACCACCTTTTTTTGTCCACCCTGCCTCTTCTCTTATATTGTAGATACGGGTGTTGGTCACTAAATGGATCTTGATTTTGTATATTTTTTATTAGGGTTCACCAACTATAATTTAACAACTGAAATAATATTTTAACTGACCTAACCCTAATTGATGCACCCAAATAAAAATCACCTTTTACCCCATGTATTTCGTAGGATATGCAGGTTCTTCAATTTTAAAACATCATTTGACATTTTCTTCCAAACAAAAAATGCCCTTAATACCGCCTCTGTGCATGATTACTATCATAACAATTAATATGAATGATACTATCCAACACTGCGCAATTTGGATTCTTTTATGACTATGTGTTTAATTTTTTACAACTTATTTTATTAATTAATGAGTGGTCTAGTTGATACCTTTAGTAAATATAAGTTGTTTTTTTTTGCAATTCCAGAAAATATATCATAAATGGATCTTGATTCAGAATATTTTTCGAGACGAATCTAACGGTGCAAAAAATAATTTTTTCTGAGATTTGAAATGAAAGTTATGGCTTATTTTATAATTTTATATCAGTTGCAGTTTTAGGTAAGGATTAGTTGTAGCTTTAGATAGGGAATGTGATTTTTATTTACGATATAATCATTTTTTAAATTATTATCTATTGAAAATTAAATTAATTAATTAATTATGTATAATAAAACATATCATAAGTGGATCTTGATTCAAATTATTTTTCGAGAGGAATCTAACGGTGCAAAGATTAAATTTTTTTGAGATTTAAAATGAAAGTTATGGCTTATTTCATAATTTTATATCAGTTGTAGTTTTAGATAAAGATTAGATAAGGAGTGTAATTTTTATTTAAGATATAATCATTTTCTTTAATTATTATCTATTGAAAATTAAATTATTTATTTATTTATTTATTTATAATGACGTGGAGTGATGTGTAGCTCCTTTCGGGACGGCTTTATTATCTAGTATAGATATTGATTGATTGATATATTGATATTGATTGATTGATATTGATGATTGATTGATTTCCTGGAAAAGCAAAGTAGTAATGAATAAAGGAAATAATTAAATTACTTTCACGTACAATACGCATATAAGAAAACGGTAAAAAACCGACGAATAGGGAAAAAAAGGGAATAACGTTTGAAACGAGAATTTTAACCAAAAAAAAAACGTTAGGTTTTAACTCCCTTCCAAATGCAAATTCCAATGTGAAAAGAAACAAACCTTCACCAGTTCCCCATCCTTCATAAATCAGAAATCAGAAATCAGAAATAAGAAATCAAAACCCTGGCTTAGTAGCTCCTGAGTCCTCAGCTTTGGTCTCCTGCTGCCGCTAATACCGCCTTAGGTAAGTTTGGTTTGGGTTTATGAATGTGTAACGCAATGCAATTTCTGCACATACAGATAATCTGCTTGTAAAATTGAGCAAATATTCCTAACTGCAACTATATAATATAGTTTTCGTAAATAATACTCCCTCCATTCCCTTTTGATGTTTCCCTATTCCCGGAAAACCAATGCAAATTGATGTGGATGAGAATAGTATTAGTTTCCGTCAATAATATCATATTTGAGCCCTTAACATTAGTTCGGTTAATATCATTAGTACTAGCCTTATATGCACACAATGTGTGCAAAAATTATATCATAATAGTTTTGGTATTTTGAATCATTTTTTTATGTTATTTTTTTATTGAGGTTGGGTGAGTGGGTGAGTAATTATTTTTTGTGACGTAGTGCGATTGTGGGATGATTATAAGTGGTTTATTTATGCAATTTTTCTCATTAATTTTTTATGATAAGTTTTTTTTTTTTCTGTAAATTATTAATTAAACAACAAAGGGTAAATTAGGCAATACATTAAGTTTGGTGTTCCTCCCCTCTTCCCTTACAGTATAGAGATTATGAAAAATTCGGTGTGCCATTGTGAATATGAAGGCATGTCTGTAGGAATTTCCCTTAATTTTTCAAGATCACTTGATTCATATACTCACTTTTTATGTTTATTACAATTGTTGCCTTTTGCAGGTTACTTGATTATTATTACATGATGGCTGATTGGTGTATGTTGCCTGATGAAATCCTTGGTGAAATTGCGTTGAGACTAGATTCTATTGAAGACTTTATCTATTTCTCCACGGTATGTCGTTCATGGCTTCATGCCCATGCAATGGTTAAAGAGTTGTGGACCATGAGAATGCCATGGTTGTTGCTACTAGAGACTACTAAAGATAACCCTAATCACTATAGGAAACTATTTTGTCCTTCAAGTAAAAGATGTTACCAAATTAAGCTCCCTGAAACTTTTGGGGCGAGATGTTGGGGCTCCTCTTGTGGCTGGGTGGTGACGTTTGATCTTAATTTAGAGTTTCATTTAGTTAACCCTCTTACTAGAGCCCGAATTACTCTACCACCTCAACCAACCATGCGTCAGCGTCACTATGATTCAATCGAAGAAAACGACCGCCATTGGATGAGACAAGTGTATGTGGATAAGGCACTTGTTTTCATTGATGGTGGAAGTGATAGTGATGATTGTTTCGTTATAGCTATACATGGTGTTTTAGATGGGTCGTACTTAGCTTATGCAAGGCCCGGGGACCAAGCTTGGACACCATTAGTAACTACTGAGATAAATAAAGTAGATAGGAGGGTATGCTGTCGTCCACATGATATTGTGCAATGGGGTTCACAAATGCTATTCTTGTTTTATAATGGAACACTTGGATATTGCGATGTGAGTGCACTTAGAAATTCACAGCCCGCGATAATTATGGAATATTTACCGGCTCCATTGAAGATTTTGGATGAACTTAGGGAAGGGCTTTATAGAATATACTTGGTGGAATCATTTGGTGACCTTCTTATCCTTCTTCGGTACAAGGAGCAAGTTGTAGATCCAGATGATCCCGATTATGATATTTTTTATCGAACATTAGGATTTGAGGTGTATAAGCTTAATTTTGGTGCCAAAACATGGGAAGAAGTCGATGACTTGGGTGATGCAGCTATATTTGTGGGCAACAACTCTTCTATGTCTGTCCATGCATCAGGTATTAATAATTGTAAACGCAATTGTATCTATTTTACCGACGACGAATGGCAAATGTGGCATTCACCCACACTTTTTGGGGGTCATGATATTGGACGTTTTAATATGGAGCGCTCGGTTATTGAGAAAGTTTATGAAGGAGATGATGTACATTCCAGTTTTTGTCCTCCTTTATGGTTCATGCCAAAAATATACTTCTAATGTCGAATCAAGATCAGCTAGGACGGAAATAAAGCATTGGGTCGAACTGTGTAATAGCTATGAATAGTCATCAATTCCCGGGAAAGAGGGTTTCACATAACGTTAGTCATCGTTTTGGTTTTCAAGTTTGTGGTTTCTTTCTATTACTAGAGTCCTGATCTACCCAAGGCTCAAGGTGTATTTAAATTATGTAAGTTTTAATAACAAATTCATATGGATTTATCTATTTTGTTACATTGTTTCTATTTGATTTGCTTTCTATTGTAAATGAAGGTTTACTATTAATCACTAGACATTCTACGACAGATTCTTTGAGGAATGCATATTATTGTTAATATTCCCTTGGTTAATTTTAATGAAATGGCCCTTTGTTATCCGAGTTTAAAAATCTTATACATGGACAAAGACAACGTACATTTGCTAGTGAATGTAAATGTTGTAGCAGCATTTTTGCCTGACCAAGATGGTCTCACCCCCTTACTGAGAGTCCTTCAAGCTGGCAACCTATTGACAGCTACAATTTTATGCTACATTTCCCCCAGAAGCAGCAAAAATTCTTGATGCTAAAGGTCGCACATTTTTGCACCTGCTTATTTCTTATCCATCAGACAAGTATCTCTATCACTTCCTTCGTAATGGGGATTTAAGAGATACATTCAGGTTATTAGAGGACACAGATGGAAACAGCCGCTGCACTTGAACTCCGTGAATGTTATAGCAACTCTTTTGACAATAACATTCACAGTTCCTGGTGGATTCATCCAAGAAATCGGAACTCCAGTGCTGATCGGATGGGCAGCATTTCAGGTTTTATGATCACAGATGTGTTGCCAATGTGCCTATCAATGATGGTTTTATTATGTCTCCTCTGGATCATGGCTACAAACGATCAGCGAGACTCTGATGATACAGGAATTTACGTATCATTGATGCTAGCACTGCAGCATTCTTTGCAACTCTATTAACTTTCATGACAGGCATGTATGCAACAATCTTCCCCGTCAGACCTTGGATTGCTATCGTCACTTTGGTTTTATGCTCTTTGTTGATGCTGCTTGTCCACAAAGTTATCATCTTCAGGTTACTTATTCCAGCTCGAGATGCTACCGTTATTTTTTTCAGGAAATTTCGGCATGCAGTTAGCTACTCGACCTGTTAAAATTATTGGAACATGCTCTTGCAATCTTCTCTGTTTTTTGTTCCTGATGTCTAGGTCTAGCAGCAAATCAGATGGTTAGATTTGGCATGTTTTTGAGTCGATTTGGGTAAAATTCAGCAGAGTAAAAGACATGCTGCCTTACATTGATATCCATCTCTGAGGTGTAGCTTATTTCAAGAATGTCCTTACTGGTAAAATTATTGGGAATTTCTATAGTCTAATTGCTAAGAGGCTCAAATCTGTATTTCATTTTCTCCCTCTCTCTTTATCCTTCTCTTTCCTCTAAAGTTATGTTGGGTATGTGTAATCTAACACGGTTAGGGGTCTGTGTACGTGCTACGGATCTCGAGCAAGTAAACATACACGAGGAAAAAGAAGCGAAGACAAGAAGGGCGAAAAATCTGCTTCTGCCAAGTTAGCCGGGCAACTGCCTGGACGGGTTTATGTTCCAGGCAGGAAACTCTGCCAGGGGCTCGGGCGAGCTTGTAGTTCAGAAGTTGATGCAGCGTTTTTCTTTATAAAAATTACATATCTAGTTACTAGTGACTGGTGACATTTTTACCATTTGAAATCCCTCTATAAAGAATTGCAATCACAACAATTACTCAGTCTTCCCTAATCCAACAGAAACTTTTAGGTGCTATTTTGGTTTTATAGGAGGTTAGTCTTTCTTCTTTAATTAGTTTTGTACTACTATCATAGTATTTTTTTTGTTTGATTGTATATTGGCAATATTGCTGGTCTTTTGTTGGGGTCCTATCTACTGTAATCTTTCAATCTTGGCGTCAAAATTTTTTTTTTTGCAGTTGAGCAGTCAAATCAGCTTGCTTGAATTTCCCTTTCTTTTATTTGTTTTTACACTGGCAAATGTCATGGTTGGGCTCCCCTGATATCACTGTCAATATCTAGCTGTAGATGGTGGTGTAGTGTTAATTTATATGCAATCTTAAGCGTATTTTGTACACCATGGAGCACAATGAAAATTATGCTTCGTCTAAACGGTTTTGTACACTAGAGCTCAATGAGGATTATGCTTTGTGTAAATTTGTTTTTCAAAACAGCGCATGTAACTTCCACAATGCCCACTATGTGCTTTTCTTGGAAATTTCAATGCATAATATGTTCCTTTTTACCCTAGATGTGTTCTTCGTTGTCTAAATATGTACTTCACGGAGGATAATGCGCCCATGCTTATAATGCTTGGAAGAGCTAGAACAAATAGCCAAACACAAGTAATAGATTGGATTTCTATAAATTGTCTTCTGCAAATCAATAATAGTAGTACTTTGCCTCAAAAGCAAAACAAAAAAAAAGTCAAACTTGGAGATATTAGAACCATGGAAAGTGTAGATCAGGCAGTAGAAATCGAGAAGGAGCTCTATGTTGCTGCCATGAAAGGTAACATAGAATTCCTTCATTCTGAAGCTCAAAACAATGAATACTTATGTAAGAAAACACATGAAAAAAACAATATCATTCACATTGCAATCCGAGATGAGCAACATGACTTCATAGAAGCATTGCTGAGTTTCCCCATTAGTGATGAGCTAACATGTGAGAGGAATTTTAAAGGAAACACTCCTCTTCATGTTGCTGCCGAGGTCGGAAAATCGAGAATTGCGAGCTTACTCGTAAATTACTTTGATAATAGTCACGAGGCTAGTGAGAAGCCATGGGGGATGCAGAACTCAAAGGGAAATACTACTGTTCATGTTGCACTTATTCATGATAATGTCAAGATTGCCAGACTTTTGTTGGAGAAGGATCCTTACTTGGTTTATATTGTCAATGCCTCAAAGGAAGCACCTCCTCAGATTATCGGAGTCTTGTTTATCGGAGTCAAAGTTCCAACTTTGACCTATAAATCCCTATTGATTAATAGAAAAGTATGATGGGATCTTGTCAGATTCATCACACTGTATATTAAAGATATCAATGGTTTTCATATGCATTTCGGAGACCTTGAAAATAAGGGCAAACAATTAGGAACAGATGGAGTAATCACTATCCCTTTCAATCTATTTGTCACATACTTTTTGCTCAAGTTTCTAAGAGTGTGAAAAGGTGTAGAGAAAGACAAGAAATGATGTTGAGTTTGGGTTTGACCTGATCCATCAACCTTATTAGCTAGCTAATCATAAATTAGTACTATTACTCTAATACCTACTCAGTATATAATATTACTAATTAGTCAACATCCTGCCAGAAAAAAACTACTAGTAACATGGTGTAACTTATAATATTACAGAGAAAACATGGTTTAGTACTAATAATTGAGAAATATATATTGTGGACTTTCAGTCTTCTTTTTTTATTCCGACATTTGCGTCATTGGATTCTATTAAATTGTCTTCTGCAAAATCAGTAGTAGTACTTTGCCTCAAAACCAAAACAAAAAAAGTCAAACTTTGAGGTATTAGAACCATGGAAAGTGTAGATCAGGCAGTAGAAATGGAGAAGGAGCTCTATGATGCTGCCATGAAAGGTAACATAGAGTTCCTTCAAGCTGAAGCTCAAAACAATGAATACTTATGTACGAAAATCCTTGAAAAAAACAATATCATTCACATTGCAATCTGGCACGAGCAACATGAATTCATAAAAGCAATTCTGAGTTTCCCAATTAGTGATGAGCTAATTTGTGAGAGGAACTCCAAAGGAAACACTCCTCTTCATGTTGCTGCCGAGGTAGGAAACTCAAATATTGTGAGCTTACTAATTAATTACCTTGAAGAGGTGTGGTTACATAGTCATGAGGGTAGTGAGAAGCCATGGAGGATGCAGAACTCAAAGGGAAACACTCCTGTTCATGTTGCAATTATTCATGATAATGTCCAAATTGCCAGACTTTTGTTGGAGAAGGATCCTGGCATGGCTTATATTATCAACCACTCAAAGGAAGCACCCCTTCATCTTGCTATCAAACACCATCTTAATTATTGTAAGTTACTTGTTCTTAATCTCATATGCTTTTCTAATTTGATTTAATGTTTGTTTGTTGTGTGGTTGAATATGCACGACCAGAAAATTGTTTATTTCATCATTTTATTACAGTCTATTCTGTCTTCCTTTAAATCGATTAGATAGTGATGTACAAACATACAACATATATATTCTGACTACCTCTAGAGAGTAATAGGAACATACATTTCTAATAAAAATGTGACTGAGTTATGTTGATTCCATAATACTAATGAACATGATTATATTGTAGTCTTTTCATTATAGTGTCAATTAGTAAACATCGGTAGTGGTGGTGGTAGCAACATAACTTGTAATACTTCCTCTGTATTTTTTTTGTTCTTTACACTTAGGAATCTTGTGGTCAAATTAGACCATTTTCAGGTTGATACTCAACCATATGAAGTCCAGTAAGGTAAAGATGGGATTGTGAACATGGATGGTGGTCCTCATATATAAAGAAGCCATGGAGGAATAAGCTAAGTCGGGAAGTTTGTTAGGGAAAAGTCTATATATAGAGTACAATAGAGGGGAAAGGTATAATGAATATTGTGGAAGGAAATCAGTAACTTGGGAGAGTTTCATTCCCCTTGAAAGATTGGCATGGCTGTAATTGGTGATTAGCCACCTTGATTAGCATTTAGTCATATCTTGCTTGTTCTTCCCTCGCTGCTGCTTCTTCGCCCAATAACTTAATCAGTCCTTTTTCTCCTCTTTTTTGGTGACCAAGCTAATTCTTAGTAGTTAATGTTGCTTTCCGGCCATAAAAGGATGAACTTTTCTAACTTCTGACGTGTACATGTTAATCTCTAGCTGAGAGCGAATCGCTGATGGCCAGGATTAAACAACCTATCTACGAGGGAGGAGCAGATTTAGAGATAAGATCTGTACCCGGAGAAGATATGTCAAGTATGATAAGTTATCTGATAGAGAAAGGGAGTTGCGTAACATGCTGGCCTGATGCAAACGGTTCGACTCCTCTTCATAGAGCAGCATTTCTCAGCATACCTTATAATCTGCAGGTCATAAGAACCATACTTGACCATTGGCCGCTGTCTGCTGTGGTATGCGATTCTTCTGGCAACTCCATCTTACACCTTCTGATAAATAGGATGCCCAACTACCAAGAAGCTAAGAATTTGCTTAAATTCAAAGAAATATACGCCCTCAGAAATTCCCAGGATCAACAAGGAAATACACCTTTACATACTGCTGCACGGAGTATGGACATTTTTATGGTACGAGCTCTTTTGGAATCCTCAGTCAAACTCAACATCAAAAATCTGGACGGCATCTCAGCGGCGTCTTTGATTCAGCAAAACAATCTGCTTGAGGTAGGAACCATCAATGCAATTTAATTCTGTTTTTATCTTATATCTTATTGTATTTTAAGCTTTCTTAGAGTTACTATAACGAAAATAATGAACACAAATTACAATGGTGTGCATTTCACAAGTTAAAAACTAGTACTTGATAGCTGATAATGTTCTTCTGTCATCCTCTTATCATCGTCCTTTGTCTATAATGACGATAATTTTGTATGCAGATGCTAAGGAAACGAAAAATGACATGGGAGGAATGCGAAGCAGCTGACAGAGCAAACATAAACTTTCTAAGAGAAAGAATGAGCAAGTTAGGGATGGATTTTTTATTGTCACAAGATTCAAAGGGAAGGAATATTCTTCATAGACTAATGCAGATAAAGAATGAAAGCCATATAATGCAAGATGACTTTTTAGATTTTATCCAACAAATCCTTGGAATTTTTCCGGCAATTGTTTCTCAGAAAGACTTCGACGAGAATACTCCAATTCATGTCCTTGTGCAAAATGATCCTGATACCAAAGTTCAAGTTGATTCAGGAAATCGAGATGACACCCCACAGAATGGTGATGATGTTGTTTTCTCATCATTGCGGCGATCAGGCCTTTTGTCAATGTTATTGGAGCTATGCAATCAGAGTATCCTTAAACTTCAAGAACATGCTACCCTCAAGGGAATCCGTTATGATGCACCATGGTTGGTGCAAAATGCAGATGGTAACACGCCTCTCCACGAAGCAGTCATAGCAAACAACAAAGAATTGGTCAGAAAATTGTTAGAGCACAATCGAAGACCGGCTTGTTTAGTAAACAAATGTAAGGAGACACCCCTTCATCTGCTTGCTGGAAGTCACCCATGTAAGTCTTTCAACCACCATACTCAAATTAATTGATGAATTTTCAACCAACTTTCTCCTACTGCCATGGTCTTTGAAATGCTTAGGTCTGTAGATAAGCATTAGTTACATTGTCCAAAATGGGATTAAGTTGAGAATTTATGCCAAAATCAGGTGTGATTCGGTATTGTTAATGCTTGAAAGTTACTTTAAGTTCCTTTTTTAGACTTTATTTTCCAAAATTACACAGAAGGCAAACACAACAGAGGACAAACACAACGAAAATCTTTACTTAGGAGGATGACACTAAAAAATCAATATTAATTTTTTTAAATTCCGAATTTTGTGGCACAACTCCTGTCTATGATTAATTGTTTTTCACAGTTTTGTTTTTGAAAAATAATAATTGTAAAACGCCGTAATACAAACTATTGGTCTTTTCCACAATCTTCTTTCTCTTCTCTCTCCCCCATAATCGTTTATGCTTTCGCATGCGTTCCGTGCATTAAATTCTATAAACAAATAAGGCAATCACACCCCTTCCTCCCCGTGAATCCTTTTCGCACCACTTATCCTTTACAACGTTATGCTCTCATTAATCCCATGTAAACTCATATTGCTTTCAATTACCTTCATCCGAGGCATCTTAGGTCTTCGATCTTCCCCTACTCCTTACAATTCCAATTTTAAGTCTTCTAACCAGCGCATCACTTGGTCTTCATGAAGAATTACTAATCTTAGCTTGGAAATCTATTGTGGTATCATGGTCGACCATATTGATTATTCCTCACTATCATAGTGTATATTTTCAGTAGTACAATTATCCTCCTGCTATTGTATACTGTTTGGACATATTGATTCTCCTCAGTCTCAGATCTTAATAATAACTATATGTTTGCTCGGAAGGCATAACGCCAATCAAGCGAAAAGACATATAAACCATCATACTCTTTGATCATTTAAGATCTTAATTATAATTATATGTTTATGATGCCTCAGACATAGCGCCATTTAAGAGGGAAGACATAAAGTTAATGGTGGAGGCCAATGTTGAGGCAGCATTTATGCCTGATCAGGAAGGTCTGACCCCTTTGCTAAGAGCTTTTCATGCTGGAAACCTATCTACAGCTACAATATTATGCACACTTGCCCCAGAAGCAGCAAAAATTCCTGATGCTAATGTTCAGACATTTTGCCATCTTCTTATAAACCATCCATCACACTATTATCTCCACAAACTCCTTCATAATGTGGCTTTAAGAGATCTATTGAAGTTAACGGACAAAAATGGAGACACGCCGCTGCATTTAGCAATCCAAGGTAACCGTTTTGACCTTGTACAAGTTTTCTTTGACATTTGGGAACATGAACGCAAGTCGTCAGCAGATGGAGAATGGCTAGTGAGACTTTTAGAGGTACAAAACAAGGCTGGTAAGACCCCTGGCGATCTGATAGGAGAAGCATCAAGTCTACCTTCTGATGTAAGTACTTGTCACATTCTTTTCACATATTTTTAATAAAGTAATCCATCACTTGCGTTCTATATGTGCTGTTATATTATTGTCTGTTAAGAGAATCGGAATATCTGAATAGTCATGACTTGAATGAATATCATACTAAAGTTGAATTTGTCTTTGCCTTTGCATGTGTTGATGTGAGATACATGACTTCGATGTATTATAATAAAAGATTGTTTGATAACACTTTCAATATTGTCCAACTAAAGAAAGGCGTGTGTATCACGTAAAAGGAGAACTTTAGCATATCATTGGAAGGGCTATTAATAAAACTCATCCTTTTGGGACTTCGTTTTTTTTATATTTATGATAAGGCCACCGAAAAATTGCTGTTGGATTTATCAATGTGTGACTTTGGAATTTTTAATTATTTTAAAGCAAAAACAACTTTATAAACTCCACCATTTTCCCCACATGATTCAAAACAAGAAGAAAGTTGTCTGAAGAGTTTTGGGGTGCAATAGACTCATTTTTGTAATTATCAATGTCTTATTGACTTTGAACATGTACCCATTGTGTAGCAAATACTACCTCCGTTCCATGGGTATTGTGACCTTTGACATTTTACACTATTCATACACTCTTTTTTGACCTTCTTTTGTGATTTATACATAAGGATAAATATAGTCATGTAAGATCTTGTTAGAATCGTCTCGATATATGTTTAATTAATATCAACTTTTTACAATTTTTACTTAAGTAAAATTAGAGATATTAGCGTTTAAAGTAGTGCATTGGAAGGCGTAAAACTCCCTATGTTGCAATACATATGGAACAGGTGTAGTATGTCTTACCATCTTTTTAGGTAGATTGCTTTTTGAACCTTTTACGAAGTTAGCAAAACATATTTGCACACTAAGCCTTTTTCAAATCATAAAGTTTTTTTGCGTTTTGTAAGTTAGGTCCTAAGTCTTAGGGAATCTGTTGTTTATTTAGGAACACTACAAGAGGGGGGGTGAATTGTATGTGTGGGAAATGAACGTACTTTTTGCGGAATTAAAAAAACAATGAAAGGAACAAGAGAAAGATACAAGAGATTTTTACGAGGAAAAACTTCCTGGGCCCAACAGGAAGAAACGACCTCGACCACAAGGGATTTTAAACTCAACTCTTTCACTATAATAGGCCAAACACCTTAGTTACAAACCTATTAACTCTCGGGCCACTACTTGAGTTCCTCTACAAACTCAAGTCCCAACAACAGTTCCCTCTAACTGTTGTTCCTCTCGAACTTCAATCGAAGTTCCTTTCTCTTGCTTCACTCAAAGCCTCACACTTTACAGGAGTTCACTCAAACCCCTTAACCAAACTCAAACTACAAGAGTTCCTCTCAACTCTTTTCTCAACTCGAAATACAGAATAATAGAACTGTATTAAACACTAATGGAACAATGAACTCATATGGTAATGGAACTTGGAACTTGGAACTTTGGTGGTACTGACTCAATATACGTGATACTCAAATTAATACCCTTTTAAATCAATTATCACTTTGTCAGACACACTTATGACTTAGTTGGAACAACCCTTTTATAGCAGTCATTTAGAATAAACATGATTTCAATCATGGGTTAGTGGAGTAGTGGAGTGAAGCCATTTTGTTCCTTTGCTTGAGGAACAAACAACACTATCCCACTACATGCACGTAATAAATTAAACGTTGGATTACCATGTGATAATGGAGTAGTGGAGTCAAGTCATGTATGTTCCTATGCTTGAGGAACAAGGTAGCACTATCCCACTATTCCCACTAATTATACACGTTCAACTGAACGCTTATACTGGCAAAGGGATTTCCTAAATTCAAGCAATTCATTTAAGATATTTTTGACCAAGAAAATCAGTTATAAATAATTAAAAGCTTATTTAAATCTTCTCTTAACAAATAATATCTTAATAAGATTTTCTTTAATTAAAAGATATTATTTTTGAAAACAATAAATATCTTTTAGAAATATCCAAAATATCTTTGAAAATCTTTTCCTAAATTTTCTCCATTGTCAGTTAAATGATTCTAGGCATGTGAAAGAGGAACAAACAAAATTAGCTTGTTCCTTTATCCTAAGACAATGTTTGTTCCTTTGCATAATAAAACATTAGGCTTGTAGACATATTTTGCAAAACAAAATTGTTTGTTCCTTTAAGGACATTGCTTGTTCCTTTAAAAGTCAAAACCATTGCATGCATGTTTCAAGTCTGTTCCATTCATAGGAACAGATAAACATTCAATTCATAGGAACAGATAAACATTCAATTCATAGGAACAGACATATATTTTGTTAGTATTTCTTTTTAGACACATGTTTCTTATATCAGTTCCACTAACATAGTTCCATAGAAACAATTCCAATTCCTTACCATATGACGATCTTTGATCCTTACATAAGAAACCTAATTACACCCTTATGTAACTAAACTCCTTTTCTCATGGAGTTCCCACTCAGAAACTTCACTCTTCTCTTGGAGTTCCAACTCAGGAACTTCACTTATTACATTCATAAAGCACTATTATTTATTCATGAACCTTGCACACATAAAACTTATAAACCTTGTTAGTTATTACTTTAGTTTGTCATCATCAAAACCATATAGGGTCAACAGACTCTCATAAGGGATCGGCATAATTCTAACATTCACATAGATAAGTTCATCAAGTTTCTAGGGTCACATACCACCCTAAAAAGGGTATGAAGTATACAAACTTGAGTTCTTTTGGGATTTGGTTTTACCCTTTGAACTTAGGAATTCCTAAGCATGGTATTCATCACAATGTACTCCTCGATAGGCTTTCAACTCTTTCCTTGTGCTAATATAAAGCCCTTACTTTACTCCTGTCTAATTACATATATTTGGGTGATATCACATAATTTTGATGAGATCTTTAATTTTCCCATGCCATGGGTAAAATGTTCCATCCTTTGCCGTCACGACCTTGCACTCAGCAAGAATGTGCACCCAGAGGGAAGACCCCCCCCTCAGTCAGTCACGACTTTGCACAGGTCAGTTAGGGGAGCCGAAGTCACTGAGGGAAGCGCATTGTCCTACCATGGTGATGGGCCTGCCCTCGGCAGCTCAGGCATCCTCGATTTCATGACCCCAAACAAAATAGGGACACTCCTAGTCCCGGAAAATCAAAGTTATCCCAATCGAGCACTATAATCATTACCATCACAACTTCGCTTGCCTGAACTAAGCATCGGAGGGGCAGTTTTCTCATCTATTTTGCAGGTTCTCTCAACTAGAATGTGACTCGAGTCAGACTGCACGGGATCTCCCAAAATCATCAATCATCTCAAGTTATTTGGTAGAATTAGAATCAATGTGTGAATACAACATCAATATGTTAACAATTAGGCGAATGATCTCACCATCATTGGCTATCAATAAGAAGTACACATAAACAACACATCCATTAACCACAAAGCCAAACTAAGAATAACTTTAAGAAATTTCTCACATTATTTTGGAAATCGTTTTAAACCTTGCATAACTTTTCAAATTTACTCAGTTTAAGAGAAAGTTCCCTATAAATCCATTTAACCATAAACCTTCTAAAATTGCATCCATAACATTCATTTGAATTATGGTCAAATCACAATCAAATTCAAAAAATACATTAATGGAGCATGCACCTAAGTAAATTAAGAAGTCTCCCCCAACCACTTACGTGGTTTTATAAACACGGAATTAGCCTCAACTCTCAACATATTCATTGATCATCTAATCAGCCATATCATATTCAAGAAGAAAAAACATAATTTACTCAAATTTACAACCAATTACAAGTTTTAGAAACTAGTCTCACTCATTGCTAGTTAACTATAGTTTCCACTTACGATTAAACACATTAGTAAAATTTTGAGTAACACTAGTTCCCATGCTTATGTTTTTCACCTTCTGAAGCGCGGAAACTTCTTTTGGGTCAACGTTTCTCGTTTCCGGCACGTTTCCGGCACGTTTTCGTTTCGGAAACTTGGCGAAACGTTTCCGAAACTCTAGTAAACGTATGATAGTGTTTTGTTAAAATTAAAAAAATTTCTCACCATATATCCTTTTTTCCTTTGAAATGACTAAATCTCGCATACCTTCTTGAAATGCTGTTTGTTGGCAAAAAAGATTCCAATGTCTTGTTCTTTCCTTCACTTGATTTCGCCCTTTCCTCCGGCCTCCCCCTTTCTTTCCCTCCATCATTGCTCTCAAAAGTGTTTGTTTAAGATCCGAGAACAATGTTATATGTACTTTTTACAAGAGAGAACGGCTGATTTACTAATGTTGGACATATTGTTTTCTTCCCTCTCAACTCTTTACTCTCATTGAGGAGGATAGATTAGGTACAACCATCGTTAGAACTTAGAAGGCTACCGAAGCAGAACTTTTATCCATAAAAGAAAAGATTATCATGCCATATCATTACTAACATATAGATTCTTTGTTACTTGTTACCATTCAGGTAGATAGAATCATTTTGAGTGACACTAGAATGATGGGTATTCGTAGCGCGTGGGGCATTCCGAAGTCACAATTGCAAAGCTACATGAACTCGATGAATGTTATAGCAGCTCTATTAACAACAATAACATTCACAGCAGCATTCACAGTTCCTGGTGGACTCATCCAAGATAAAGGAACTCCAGTGCTGATAGGACGGGCAGCATTTCAGGTTTTTGTGATCGCAGATGTGTTAGCAATGTGCCTATCAATGATGGTTTTATTATGTCTCCTCTGGATCATGGCTACTAGCAATCAACGAAATTCTGTGATGATACAGGATTTCAGCGTATCATTGATGTTAGCAGCATTCTTTGCAACTCTTTTAACCTTCATGACGGGTCTGTATGCAACAGTCTTCCCAGTCAGACCTTGGATTGCTATCGTCACTTTGGTGCTATGCTCTTTGTTGATGCTGCTCGTCCACAAAGTTGTCATCATCAAGTTGCTTCTTCCGGCTCGAAAAGCTACTGCTATTTTTTTCCAGAAATTTCTGTACACAGTTAGCCATAGGCGTGTTCAAGAAAACCCGCCCCAACCCGCTGATGGGCTGACTGGGGTATTATTTGTGTAGTTTTCCATTTTCCTGTTTTTACGGGCCGAATACCAGACCCGCCAAAAGCAGGCATGGTAATGTGCCGCTCTTTGAATTTTTGCCAGTACCCTTTTGACCCGCATAGTTTTTTTTTTGATAATTTTTTGTACTTTCGCTATACTCATTCCTAATTAGTATTTTTACTCTTCACTTTAGTCCTACTTTCCCTAACCCCTTCCCCTCTTTCCCTAACGCCTCTGTGGTCCCTTTCTCTCTTTCTTCCCTCTTCTTCCCTCTCACTCACTCCATCTAAAGTTTAGATTTGTTTGTTTTAGTACAAATGTCTTTTATAAGCTAACCTATTATCCAATCCAGTTTTTTACAGGTTATCTGTTACTAACTGGTTAGTTTGGGTCACTTGTCCACGTGGTTTTAAATCAATTATTTATTTTTATGTTTAATTATTTCTCTCTTCTCTCTATGCTTTCTTTCTCTGTCATCTTCCTTTCCTTCCCCTCCACAACCTAACCACCACCACCCTCCTCTCTCCTTGCCTCAACCACCATTGAACACCACCCAACCCCAATCACCTTCTTCCCTCTCTCCTCTCTCTCTGATTCTTTACTAATGCAAACTCTGCCAGCAATGGCTAACACCACCATTCGACTTTAACACCTAATCTGCCTTCCTAAAACCACTGTTGCCACCTCATCTAACCTCCCAATGCCACACGATCAACCCCTAACTTCACATTTCTCTTGATTTTTCGAGGTGGGCTGGTGGAGGCCATGACCAGCTAAAGATCACTGCCATCTCACGTATTGGATTCAAACCAATCAATCTTCGATACCTTTAGTAGATGGAATCCTAAACTAGAACCCCGAAGCACTACCTTCATTATAGAAATGGAATTGTGGCGACCTAACTTCGGGTTTTGACCCCATTTTTCCGTCTTAGTTTAATGAACCTTTTATTTAGTTTGTGGCGTTTTTAGTTGACATGATCTCATACTTTACTCTCTAATTACTTAGTGAAACTCTCAAAACTCTCAAACTCTTAGTTTTTCTCATTGTTCAAACTTTGAAGATCCAATCATTAATTCAATTCAAGTAATTTTCTTTCAATCCCTCTTCTTTATTTCTATTGCTTTGTTAATCATGTTTACTTTTATTAATCTCTTTTGCTTTGAATCCATGATTAGTGAGTAGTTCCTTATCTAGGGTTTGGGTGAAAGCATGAATTAGGGTTAATTGAGATGTTCTTGTAATTGCTTTATTCGTGTTTAATATGCATTGATCTTAGTGTTTTGACACCTTAGGGTAGACCTTGATCAAGTTTATGCTAGGGCTTAGATTTCAATTACTCTTAATTGATTGTTGTTGTCTAGTCATTCCCATGAATCAACTTAATTTCTAGACCAAGAGATTGGGTATAAATTAAGAGGATCCTATTTAGGGGTTTTTCAATCAAATTGAATCTATTAATCAATTGGCTAAAGACCATTCGAGAGAGGATTTAGTCGATTGATTAATTGATTACTCTTGAGGACCATTCGAGAGAGGACTCAAGGACTTTAGAGGGAAACTTAACCTTGCATGTTATTCTCTATAGCTTCGTAATTGCATTAGTTTCGTGTCTTGCCCGAGTTCATGCGAGTAACCCAAGCTCTAGTGTTTTCTCCATTATATTAATTCTCTTACTTGATTACTAGTTGTTATTCTCTAGTTAGTTATTAATTGGTAACTCTTCAATCTTACACTCCCAAAAACCCTTCACTTAAGTAGTTTTGGACTTAATAGACCTTAGTCAATCCCAATTTCCTTGTGGTTCGATCCTTGACTTGTCATTACTACGTTCATAGTAGTTGCTCGTTAGGTTTATAAATTTTGTTTGCTAAGCGGTTCTTAATACCGTAACGACACACTAAAAACCTCTTATCAAAGTACACTAAACACATAATGTCAACTGCAACATGATTAATCAATGACAAAATATGGCCATTAGGAACCTCATTAAACTGGATTGAGTTACTTTAATTTATCTAATCAAAATAGTTATGCCCTTTGTAACTTTTGTACTTCTGAAAAAGAAAGAATAACATCCTAAGATACATAACTAAAAAGAAGAAAGTTGTAACTAAATTTTCTTTAAATCAATGTCCAAAAATTGCATGACGTACTACCTCATTCAAATATGTTATCTTCAACACATACAACGTAAGATTACATTATCAAACCACAGTCCAACAATGTACTCAAGATACTTATATCCATGTTGTCACTAGGGATATCTCACTTTCTTGGGTACCATGCATTATAGGAGTGTTTTAAAGAAAAGAAACGTGATAAGATTTGAGAAAACTTATTAACGGAAGAAATCCAAATTCATTCGTTTTATTGTCAACCAATGATTCAACGTCTTTTGTGACACTTTCATATTTACTAGATATAGAATCCTAAATGCAATATCTTGTACGCAAATTATTTCCGGCGAAATATCCTCATTACAATATACTTGGAGTACCTCGCGGTCGGAAATATTGTGGCTCGAATTTGTAAAAAAGAAATATCAGTTTATATTATCTACTTACTTTGTGTATTAGATGGTAATTATTTTCGCTTAAATGATTAAGCCAATAATTAACATTGTTTTTACTAATTCATTTTTAATATCTTGTGGTCCGCGCACTACGCGCGCGATCCAACAACTAATGGTAATAAAAGTAGGAACTGCTTCTTTCATACTTCCCCAATCTATGTCTTTTGCCACCTTCAATGGGCCGGCCCTAAGAGTGAGCAAAGTGAACATTTGCTCATGGCCCCATATTCAAAAGCCCATTTAACAAATAAAGGTGAGGCAAAAAAAAGGGCTTGCTCCGTTAGATGAAGTGAGAGCTGATACGAAGCTAAGGAAGAGCGTCATAGCGTTGAATGCATATGATACTAATTTGCTAAGCACCGAGAACCATATTTACATGATTTATTTTTTTCTCAATTTTCTAATCACCAAGAACCGTACTTATATGATTTTTTTCTCACTTTGCTGATCACCAACCATTGAATGCATATGATACATCTTGCATAAGTTTTTTTTCTTTTATTTTCTTAGCTTGTGCGAATTTGTAATATTATTTTGTAGCATGGTCCGTAATTTGTTGATTTTGGAAAAATATCGCCAAAATTTACCCTTACATATGTAAATATTATAAGATAATATAAAAAGTAGAGGGGGGAAATATTCGTCATATATGTGAAATGTTTTTTTATTTGATTCTTAATTTGAAAATGTTTTAAACCAAATAATTAGTAAGAGTATCATTTTCATTCTAAAACTGAACCAAACACATGGTATTAGGAATCAAGTTCCAATCCCAAACCACCCTGATTTGATTCCTGATTCTAAACGATTTCAACTCAAAATAATCAGATTTCATAATCAGTTTTAGAAAAGAATATTGAACGAAATAATCTTCCTATTATAAAATATTATGGTAGATGTCTATTAGGAAATAATATCTTGTATATAGTAGTTGCCGTGTACTCCTATTGTAATTAGGTCACTTGTTCCCCAAGCAAGTTACCTACGTATTATACTATATATATACCCCTCATATAGAATAAGAGAAAATACGACTATTCTCTTCTACAACTCTCTATTTCTCTAACTCTAATTTCACAATACGTTATCAGCACGATACCTCTACACTCAAAAGAATTTTTTTTTAATTACGTATAGAGACTCAAAGAGTCAGGTTGTTTCCCTCCGTGGAATTTCTTCTTCCTTCGTTGCTCCAATATTCTTTTCCCGTAAGCATTCTTCTCACTTATCTTTCTCTAATTATTTCCTTATTTTTTCAACTCAAAATTCAGAACTTTTTCCCATAATTTTCTCATTAGTTCCTCCAAAAAAAACAATAGATTAAGTTTGTTCAATTCAAATTGGCAGTTAATAGATGCAATTTCTTTGAATATATAAAAGGTAAATTTCACAACTTTTTTTTTTTTTAGAATTTCTGTTGTTTCGAATTTCTTCATATTTTTGTCGAATTTCTTCATACTTGTGTCGAATTTTATTTTATTTTTGTCGAATTTATGTTTATTACTTTCGAAGTTCAATTATCAATTGGCAGTGTAGTTATTGCATTTTTTTTGTGGAATTTCTTTATATATGAATGAAAGGTAAAAAGCTTTGTGATTCTAGTTTTGGTTTGTTTAAACTGAAGGTTGAATGATTGTACTTTAAAGCTTGCGATTAAGGGGAAGAAAAGACTAAAAGGGTTCAAGTATCTTAGTTATGATATTCAAGAGTAGGAACTGTTTAATTTAGTATAGTTTAGGAAAGACATAATAATCGTATTTTTATAATTAGGGGCCCCTTTTGAGTTTTCGCACAGGACCTCCCAAAATCATTGGACTCGGTGGTGGGTGGTGGCAGAGACAATAGTATTAGTTTTCGTCAATAAAATCATATTTGAGCCCTTAACATTAGTTCGGTTAATATCATTAGTATTATGAAAAAATTCGGTGTACCATTGTGAATATGAATGACGGGAGGCGGTTTGATGTGGTGGCTGGTCGGTGCTGGGGGTGAGCTCGGTGGTGGGTGGTGGTGGAGACAATAGTATTAGTTTCCGTCAATAATATCATATTTGAGCCCTTAACATTATTTCGGCTAATATCATTAGTATTATGAAAAATTCGGTGTGCCATTGTGAATATGAAGGCATGTCTGTAGGAATTTCCCTTAATTTTTCAAGATCACTTGATTCATATACTCACTTCTTATGTTTATTACAATTGTTGCCTTTTGCAGGTTACTTGATTATTATTACATGATGGCTGATTGGTGTATGTTGCCTGATGAAATCCTTGGTGAAATTGCGTTGAGACTAGATTCTATTGAAGACTTTATCTATTTCTCCACGGTATGTCATTCATGGCTTCATGCCCATGCAATGGTTAAAGAGTTGTGGACCATGAGAATGCCATGGTTGTTGCTAGTAGAGACTACTAAAGATAACCCTAATCATTATAGGAAACTATTTTGTCCTTCAAGTAAAAGATTTTACCAAATTAAGCTCCCTGAAACTTTTGGGGCGAGATGTTGGGGCTCCTCTTGTGGCTGGGTGGTGACGTTTGATCTTAATTTAGAGTTTCATTTAGTTAACCCACTTACTAGAGCCCGAATTACTCTACCACCTCAACCAACCATGCGTCAGCGTCACTATGATTCAATCGAAGAAAACGACCGCCATTGGATGAGACAAGTGTATGTGGATAAGGCACTTGTTTTCATTGATGGTGGAAGTGATAGTGATGATTGTTTCGTTATAGCTATACATGGTGTTTTAGATGGGTCGTACTTAGCTTATGCAAGGCCCGGGGACCAAGCTTGGACACCATTAGTAACTACTGAGATAGATAAAGTAGATATGAGGGTAAGCTGTCGTCCACATGATATTGTGCAATGGGGTTCACAAATGCTATTCTTGTTTTATAATGGAACACTTGGATATTGCGATGTGAGTGCACTTAGAAATTCACAGCCCGTGATAATTATGGAATATTTACCGGCTCCATTGAAGATTTTGGATGAACTTAGGGAAGGGCTTTATAGAATATACTTGGTGGAATCATTTGGTGACCTTCTTATCCTTCTTCGGTACAAGGAGCAAGTTGTAGATCCAGATGATCCCGATTATGATATTTTATATCGAACATTAGGATTTGAGGTGTATAAGCTTAATTTTGGTGCCAAAACATGGGAAGAAGTCGATGACTTGGGTGATGTAGCTATATTTGTGGGCAACAACTCTTCTATGTCTGTCCATGCATCAGGTATTAATAATTGTAAACGCAATTGTATCTATTTTACCGACGACGAATGGCAAATGTGGCATTCACCCACACTTTTTGGGGGTCATGATATTGGACGTTTTAATATGGAGCGCTCGGTTATTGAGAAAGTTTATGAAGGAGATGATGTACATTCCAGTTTTTGTCCTCCTTTATGGTTCATGCCAAAAATATACTTCTAATGTCGAATCAAGATCAGCTAGGACGGAAATAAAGCATTGGGTCGAACTGTGTAATAGCTATGAATAGTCATCAATTCCCGGGAAAGAGGGTTTCACATAACGTTAGTCATCGTTTTGGTTTTCAAGTTTGTGGTTTCTTTCTATTACTAGAGTCCTAATCTACCCAAGGCTTAAGGTGTATTTAAATTATGTAAGTTTTAATAACAAATTCATATGGATTTATCTATTTTGTTACATTGTTTCTATTTGATTTGCTTTCTATTGTAAATGAAGGTTTACTATTAATCACTAGACATTCTACTACAGATTCTTTGAGGAATGCATATTATTGTTAATATTCCCTTTGTTAATTTTAATGAAATGGCCCTTTGTTATCCGAGTTTAAAAATCTTATACATGGACAAAGATAACGTACATTTGCTAGTGAATGTAAATGTTGTAGCAGCATTTTTGCCTGACCAAGATGGTCTCACCCCCTTACTGAGAGTCCTTCAAGCTGGCAACCTATTGACAGCTACAATTTTATGCAACATTTCCCCAGAAGCAGCAAAAATACTTCATGCTAAAGGTCGCACATTTTTGCACCTGCTTATTTCTTATCCATCAGACAAGCATCTCTATCACTTTCTTCATAATGGGGATTTAAGAGATACATTCAGGTTAAAAGACAAATATGGAAACACGTTGCTGTACTTGGCACTCTGAAGTCATAGTTGCAAAGGTACATGAACTCAATGAATGTTAAAAAATCTGCTTCTCCCAAGTTAGCTCGAACGAGCTGAGCATGATATGGTCCAGGCAGGTGCAGGTCTGCCAGGGGCTCGGGAGGGCTTGTAGTTCAGAAGTTGATGCAACGTTTTTGTTATCAATCTTGTTTCTTTTTTGTGGTTCTACTAGCATTATCTGGAAAATAGAGGGATTTCATTTAAGATTATTAATCAATTCTTTTGATAAATTAATAAATGAGATTGGATATTTTTCAATAATTCATTGGAGCAAGACCTTGTTTTAAGTTGACACGTAGTGACTTTTGACATTTTGTATACTTTATTTGATTATTTTTTGTGATTTATACTTAGCAAAAAATAAAGTTTAGTGGAATATTTGTAATTCAAGGCATAATTGATTGAAATAATAGATTGTCAAATGTGATATAAAGGAAATATGTTAACTTAAAAACAAAAGAAAAGTACTCCATCCGTTCTATAATATAAGCCTGTTTCTCTTTAGAAGTCAAACTTTAAAATCTTTGATCAATTGTTCTTATTAATATATACGTTAAAACTTATTCATATGTCATCTTGTTAGGTTCGTCGTGATAAGTACTTTTATAATATCAACTTTTTATATTTTCTTTGTTAATACATAATTGAAAGTCAAGAATACGTCTTGAAAATTGTAATAAAGTAAATAAAACTTACTATATTATAAGACGGAAAGATTGTAATAAAGTAAATAAAACTTATATTATAAGACGGAGGGATATTATAAAAGCCCCCATTATATGAGAAATTTCTTGGGCGTCGGTGAGAGCATGAAAGCGGGTTCTCATGGCGATAGTTGGGGTCGAGATGAAGGCGGTGGGTTACGAAAAATATAGTGACATTACCATTAGGAATCGCTCTCTATAAAGAATTCCAATGCATCAATTCCTCAGTTTTCACTAATCCAAGGGAGACTTTAGGTGCTATTTTGGTTTTATAGGAGGTTAGTCTTTCTTCATTAATTAGTGTTATATTAATTATTATCATACGAATTTTCAGCTTTGTTTGCTGTCCTGAAAATTTCTTGTTGCTACTTATACTCAATACTCCTATCTATTGTTCTTTTTTTGTTTGATTGTATGTTGGCAAGCAATGCCAAGTTAATATCGGATGTATGTATATATCAATCGCCACATATTTTTTGTGGTATATTTAATGAAAATAGTAGTACATTTTTCTATGTATGGTAGTACATTAATTAAGAAAGGTAGTATATAACCATCGATATTTTCATAGCTATATAACTTTGTATTTAGTATATAATTTTCAGAATCTAATAATAGTACTTTTCTCGATGAATGTACTACCATGCATAAGTAATGTACTACCATTTTCATTAAATATACCACCAAAGATGTGAGGCGATGAATATATACTTATATCCAATATTAACTTGGCATTTTTGTTGGCAAATCTTTCAATTTTGGCGTCAAAAAATATTCTTTTTGCAGTGAAGCAATCAAATCAGCTTACTTCAATTCCACTTCTGCTATATGTTTTTACACTTTCGTGTTTCATGGTTGGGCTCCCCTGATATCAATGGTGGTGCAATGTAAATTTATATGCAATCTTAAGCGTATTTTGTACACCGTGGAGCATTTTTTTGGGTAAGAAGAAGTGGGCCAGACCCCGCTTGAGAGGCACTTTGAGAGAGGGGAAATGATAAGGGAAATCCTACTCTCAAAGTAGCCTTTGGGGATTGAACCCGAAGATCTCAAAAATTAGTGCTAACAATGAGGGACAGATGAATTAGTACTTTTTGCTACAAATACTTTTTGCTTAAGTTTCTAGGAGGGTGAAAAGGTATAGAGAAAGACAAGAGATGAATTTAAGCTTGGGTTTGACCTGATCAATCACTTTATTAGCTAGCTAATCATAAATTAGTACTGTTTACTCTAATACCTACTCAGTATATAATATTACGAATTAGTCAGCGTCCGACCGGAAAAAAGTACTAATCACATGGTGTAGCTTATAATATTTGAAGTAAACATGGTTTAATACTAGTAAGTCAGATATATACTTATATAGTGTAGACTTTGAGTCTTCTTTTTTTTATTCCTACATTTACAAACACATACTCCATGAAGATTAGATTCTATAAATTGTCTTCTGCAAAGCAAGCACTTTGCCTCAAAACCAAAACAAACAAAGTTAAATTTTGAGATATTAGAACCATGGTAAGTGTAGATCAGGCAGTAGAAATCGAGAAGGAGCTCTATGTTGCTGCCATGAATGGTAACATAGAGTTCCTTCAAGCTGAAGCTCAAAACAATGAATACTTATGTAAGAAAACACATGAAAAAAACAATATCATTCACATTGCAATCCGACACGAGCAACATGACTTCATAGAAGTACTTCTGATTTTCCCCATTACCGATGAGCTAATTTGTGAGAGGAATTCCAAAGGAAACACTCCTCTTCATGTTGCTGCCGAGGTCGGAGACACGAAAATTGCGAGCTTACTTGTAAATTACTTTGAAGAGGTGTGGTTGCAGAGTCATGAGGCTAGTGAGAAGCCATGGAGGATGCAGAACTCAAAGGGAAACACTCCTGTTCATGTTGCTATTATTCATGATAATATCAAGATTGCCAGACTTTTGTTGGAGAAGGATCCTTACTTGGCTTATATTGTTAATGAATCAAAGGAAGCACCTCTTCATCTTGCTATCAAACACCACGTTGATTATTGTAAGTTGCTAAAATTTTAAGCTCATATGCTTTTTCTAAGTCTATTTAATGTTTGTTTGTTGTTTGGTTGAATATGCACGACAAGTAAGCTCATTTTATTAGTCTATTCTGCCTCCCTTCAAAGTAGTTAATAGTGATGTACAAACATATATAGATATATATATTTTGACTCCCTTTGAAGAGTAATAGGAATGGACACTTCTAATAAAAACATGACGAGTTATGTTAATTCCGTAATGCTAATGAACATGATTATATTATACTTCCTCCATTTCACATAAATTGTTACACTTCTTGTTTTCACGCTTGCCAATGCAAACTTTTGAGCGTTAATATCTCAAGTTGTGTATTTGTAAAACTTGTAAAAGGTAGATATTAGTTAAATACATATCAAGACGATCCAACAATATCCCACATGACTCTATTTTTCCTTAGATATAAATCACAAACGACGGTCAAAGTAAACTTTGTGTATAGTGTTTACTATGCAAATGTAACATTCTTTGTGAAACCGAGGAATACTCTATATCATAGCATCAAGTAATAAACATAGATAGTGGTGGTGATAGCAACACTTCCTCTGTGTTTTTTTCTTTATACTTAGAATCCTGTGACCGTATATTGTCGGGTGGAATCTCAACCGTATAAGGTTTGGTAAGGCAAAGTTTGGATTGTGAACATGCATGGTGGTCCTCATCAAATAGAAGCCATGGAGGAGTAATCTAAGTTGGAAAGTTTGTTAGGGAAAAACTCTATATAGAGCATAATAGAGAGGGGAAAGGTATGTCAAATATTGTGGAAGGAAAATCAGTAGCTTGTAGCTTGGGAGAGTGTCATTCCTCTCGAATGATTGGCATGGCTGTAATTTGTGATTAGTCACCTTGATTAGCGTTAATTCAGTCATATCTTGCTTGTTCTTCCCTCACTCGATCACTTAATCAGTCATTATTTCCCTGTTTTGGTGACTAAGCTAAGTTTATTCTTGGCAGTTAATGTGTCTTTGGGTCATACAAAAATGAAACATTCTAACTTCTGATGTGTATATGTTAATCTCTAGGTGAGAGCGAATCGATGAAGGCCAGAGTTGAACAACCCATCAACAAGGGCGGAGCAGCTTTAGCGATTAGATTTGTACCCGGAGAAGATATGTCAAGTATGATAAATTATCTGGTAAAGAAAGGAAGTTGTGTCACATGTTGGCCCGATGCAAATGGTTCAACTCCTCTTCATAGAGCAGCATCGCTCAGCTCACCTTATAATCTGCAGGCCATAAGAACCATACTTAACTATTGGCCGCAGTCTGCAGAGGTATGCGATGCATTAGGAAACTCCATCTTACACCTGATTAGGATACCCAACTACCAAGAAGGTAGAGATTTGCTTCGATTCCAAAATATCTACGCCCTCAGAAATCATCAGAATCAACAAGGAAACACACCACTACATATCGCTGCAAGGAATATGGATACTACTATGGTGCAAATTCTATTGAGTTACAAGGCCAAACTCAGCATCAGAAACATGGACGGCATCTCAGCAGCGTCTTTGATTGAACAAGAAAATTTGCTTCAGGTAGAAACCATCAATGGAATTTATTGCTATTTTTATCTTATATATTGGCCTTTATTGTATTTTTATTCTTTTCTTAAAGTTACCATACCGAAAATACTGAACACAAATTACAATTGCGTGAATTGCCAAGTTAAGTACTTGATAGCTGCTAATGTTCTTTTATTTGGTGATAATGCTGTATGCTGTAGCTGGATATAATAAGGAAAAGAAGCATGACATGGGAGGAAAGAGAAGCATTAAAGACAGCAAACATAAGCTTTCTAAGAGAAAGAATCAGCAAGTTAGGGATGGATTTTCTTATGTCACAAGACTCAAACGGAAGAAATATTCTTCATAATTTAATGAAGATAAAGAATGGAAGCCATATAATACTAGATGACTTTGTAGACTTTATACAACAAGTTCTTGGAAGCTTTCCACCCCTTGTTTCTCAGAAGGATGTTAAGGGGGACACTCCGGTTCATGTTCTTGTGTGAAATGATCCTTATACCAAAATTTGCGTTGCTTTAGGACATCGAGATAACACCCAACAGAATAGCGCTGGTTTTGTTTCTTCATTGTTGCAGAGATCAAGCCTTTTGTCAATGTTACTAGAGTTATGCAATCAATGTATCCAAGAAAAGGCTAGCATCACAGGAACTTGTGATGATCCACCATGGTTGATGCAGAATGAAGAAGGCAACACGCCTCTCCACGAAGCACTCATAGCAAGTAACAACGTATTAGGGAGAAAATTGTTAGCCTTTGATAAGAAATCAGCTGGTATAGTCAATAATTGTAAGGAGGCACCTCTTCATCTGCTTTCTAGACGTCGCCGAGGTAAGTTTTCTCAGAGTCAGCACTATTAGTTCTCCTTTTTAATTATCTTTTAGTCGGTGTCTTTCATTTGTTCAACCTCTGGGACATTATTCTACTGCTGGAGTACAATTTAAGGAATCAACCTGCAGTTAATGGTACTTGTTATGGCCTGGGTTTGTCAACCTGAAATCAGGGTAACAAAAGATCAGTAGAAAGGAAATAGAGGGAAGAAGGTGAGATTTGTATTGCTCAAAGTAATCAGTACAAGAGGTCAGCTTTTGAGTGGCTGTCACACACCCATACTACAGTCTACACTACAATACTCTAAAATGATTCTTATTTTCTGGATGACCTACATTAATGACAACATTCTCTATTTATAGCACTAGCCACCTTATTCTCTTCCACTTGATTGGTCCACAGAATCCCTAGGAAATACCACTGCTGCCCGACTTCTTTTGTCTTTTCTGTGCCCTTGTTGCGGCGGTTATACACGTGCTTGATGCGTGGCTTGGGTGGGTGCATAACAATACGCCCCTCCAATAGAGCCATCTTGTCCTCAAGATGGAAGTGGTAAAAGGCTTGTATGACAGCCGTAGCATCTTCCCATGTAGCTTCGAAGTCCGGCAAATCTTGCCATTTGAGAAGTACCTCTTTGGTGTCTCCTTGAGGGGTGATGAATGGCTTGGACGCCCAGAAAGGCTTCTGGTTTTGTTTCAAGTGACATGGTAGCCTAAAGGTGAAGGGGAAGAGGTTGGGAAGGGTTTAATGGGCCAACGGCTGGTTTGAGCTAGGAAATATGGAAAACCGGGTGGATTTTGGTGTGAGATGGGAGGTCAAGTTTATAGGCTACTTCGCCAATTCGTTGCAAAATCTTATAGGGGCCATAGTACTGAGGTGCAAGCTTCTCTTGAGGTCGCTTAGCTAGAGATTGTTGGCGATAAGGTTGGAGTTTAAGATAGACGAAGGATCCCACTTGAAACTGTAGGTCTCGAAGCTTAGAATCTGCCGCCTTCTTCATTTTCTGTTGGGCACGTAACCGTTGCAACCGTAGATCATCAAGTATGGTATCCCGCTCTTGTAATTGAGCTTCCAAGGACCCCACTGAGGTCTGCCCGTGGCCTATGCGTAGCAATGGAGGAGGATCACGGCCATAAACTGTCTTGAAGGGAATGATTTTGTAGAGGTGTGGGTGGATGTGTTATACCAATACTCCGCCCAAGGTTTCATGTAGCCCATTGTCGTGGCTGGTTGCTTGTAAAGCACCGAAGATAAGTCTCGACTGCCTTGTTTATGATCTCCGTTTGCCCATCCGTTTGTGGATGGTAGGCGGTGCTTCTTTTGAGGCTTGTCCATGGAGTCGAACTAGTTCCTTCCAAAATAGACTCATGAAGACCTTTTCCCTATCTAAGATGATGGAGGCCGGAAACCCGTGCAAGCGCACAATTTCCGTGATGAACACCGCTGCCACTGTCACGGCTGTGAAGGGGTAGCGGAGGCTCAAAAAAATGGGCGTTTTTGGTGAAACGGTCCACTACCACTAGGATAGTATCGACCCCATGCGACTTGGGAAGCCCTTCGGCCCCTTCCATAAAGTCCATAGAGATATCTTCCCAAATTTGATTTAGTATAGGAAGTAACTGAAGTAATCCTGCTGGGCTCTTAGCCGAAGTTTTGCTTTGTTGGCAATAGGTATGTTTTAAGTTCACCCGAATGTCCTCCTACGGGGCTGTCATGATACGCCCATAACACTAATGGAATAAGTGGAGAAGGAGGTAATACCACGCGACCCTTGTAGAAAACTCGACCATTGTCCACCGTGAAGCCTCCCATGTTTTTGTGGCCTTGTTCCAAGTCTTGGGCCAACCCTTCATTGTAACTATCCGGGCTAATTGTTGTCGATATCTTGTCATTAAATGCCGGCCACCGAAACCGTGGTTTTCATTTCCAACTCTGATCCGTCACGTCTTGACAAGGCATCAGCCACCCGGTTTGAAGTGTCGGGTTCGTAGTCAGTGGCGGAGCCAAGATTCGTATATTGAGGGGGCCGAGATTACACTTATTTAGTTGTATGGTCTAATATCACAAAAGTTAGAGATATAAAAAGTTGTAAAATATGTATGCCCAAGGAATTGAACCCTTGACCACCCACATATTCTTCAACAACAAACAATTTACCACTTGAGCTACCATTAGTTTCAAGAATTATACCAGTCCCCCCTTGGCTCCGCCCCTGTTCGTAGTGAATCGTTGTTATAGCCTGGGTTTCACCACGTGAATTCAGTAAAGTAATGTAACAATAGAAGGGAAATAGAGGGCAAAAGATTGGAAGGGAAATAGAAGGAAGAAGGTGTGTTTTGTATTGCTCAAAGTAATCAGTACAAGAGGTCATGCTTTTGGGTGGCTGTCACACACCCATACTACATTACAATCCTCTAAAATGATTCTCACTTTTTGGATGACCTGCTTTAATGACAACATTCTCTATTTATAGCACTAGCCACCTTATTCTCTACCACTTGATTGGTCCACACATTTCCCTAGGAAATACCACTGCTGCCCCTGATTTCTTTTGTCTTCTCTGCGCCCTTGTTGCGGCTGGTATACACGTGCTGGATGCGTGGCTTGGGTGGGTGCATAACAGTACTCTGTGAAAGTTTGCTAGGAAGCTACAAATTGTCCCTTTTAATGCTTTAATCCCATTTCAAAGGATACTGGGGACATATAGTGGACCGTATTTGGTAAGGTATGCTGTGGGTCCATACTTAATTCTGACTAGCATCATATTATACTCCTGCTAGAGTCGGATGTATTAATGATCCACTGCAAGATTTTGTGGATTCCATGAATTTGGAACCAGAAGTAGAGGTATTTGGTGATGAATAAACTCCGGGTTCAACGTTTAGAAAAAGGCATAATTTTGACAATGGAAGGATATAAGTTAAGCATCAACTAACAACTTTTGTCCAGTTTGTTTCACACAATACCCCTTGTAAATTAATATATCTACATTGGTTATTGGTAACATACAATTTATTAAACAAACTGCATCATAGATGATTAAACGAATTTCTAAAGCTATTTTATATAGATCGCTGATAGAGAACTTTTTTCTTTGAAAGTCTTTCGTGGTTTGGTCGATCATACCAATAATCCTCAGTCTCAGATAGTGTATGCTTTGAAGTAGTACAATTTTTCTCTTGCTCCTGTGTATTCTGAGAGTTTGATAATTGTGTTTATATGTTTATGATGCCTCAGATATGGAGCCTTTACAAAGAGAAGACATAGTGTTAATATTGCAGGCAAATGCCGAAGCATCATTTTTGCTTGATAAGGATGGTCTTACCCCCTTACTGAGAGCCTTTCAAGCTGGTCACCATCTTACAGCTGCAAAGCTATGCACTATTACCCCCGAAGAAGCAAAAATTCCTTATGCTAACGGTGAGACATTATGGCACCCGGTTATTTTTCATCCATCGTCAGACTATTATCTCACCCACCTCCTTCATTACGCGTCTTCAAGAGATATATTGAGTTTAAATGACAGAGATGGAAACACGCCGCTGCATTTGGCAATTTTAACTAAACGTTTTGACCTTGTACAAGTTTTCTTTAACACTTGGAAAGAAATGGGCAAAGGTGAATGGTTACTCGACCTTCTAGAAAGACCAAACAAAGCTGGTGAAACCTCCAGCTATCTAATAGGGGAAACACCAAGTTTACCTTGCCAAGTAAGTACTGGTATTTAGTTGCAACTTTTACTTACCTTGACATGCACACCTGTCCTAAATGATGATCTTAAGTATTTTTTTGGGAAGATCATCACAGTTACATAGGTTCTTAATTGCTTTTATCATTCAGGTTGAAGAAATGATTTTGAGTGATTCTAGAATGATGGGTCTTCGTAGCGCGTGGGGCATTCCGAAGTCACAGTTACAAAGTTACATGAATTCGATGAATGTTATAGCAGCTCTTTTAACAACAATAACATTCACAGCAGCATTCACAGTTCCTGGTGGACTCATCCAAGATAAAGGAACTCCAGTGCTGATAGGACGGGCAGCATTTCAGGTTTTTGTGATCGTAGATGTGCTGGCGATGTGCCTATCAATGATGGTTTTATTATGTCTCCTCTGGATCATGGCTACTAGCAATCAGCGCGATTCTGTGATGATACAGGATTTCAGTGTATCATTGATGCTAGGAGCATTCTTTGCAACTCTTTTAACTTTCATGACAGGTGTGTATGCAACAATCTTTCCCGTCAGACCTTGGATTGCTATCGTCACTTTGGTTCTATGCTCTTTGTTGATGTTGCTCGTCCACAGAATTATTATCATCAGGTTACTTCTTCCAGCTCGAAAAGCTACCGTTAATTTTTTCTGGAAATTTCGGCATGCAGTTAGCAACTAAGCCATTTAACTTTAATGGAACATGCTCCTGTAATCTTCTCTGTTTTTTGTTCCTGATATGTAGGTCTAGCACCAAATCAGATGGTTAGGTATGGCATATTTTTGAGTCTATTTGGGTGAAATTTAGCAGACTAAAAGACATGCTGCCTTACATTAATATCCAACACTGAGGTGTAACTTATTTCAAGAATATTACATTGCTTGCCTAACGTAATTAAGGGCTAAGAAAAGGGAAAGATTAGATACAAGAGATATGCTACAAAGATTATATACTAAAATATATTATCTATACAATAATTGCCTTAACACCCTCCCTCAAGTTGGAGTATGGGAAGGATCGAGAATGCCCAACTTGGACAGTAGGAAATCGAACTGAGACTTGCCAAGGGCCTTTGTGAAAATGTCCTCCAGTTGAGCTTTGGTAGGCACATATGAGGGAGCAATAATGCCATCCAAAACAGCATCTCGGAGGAAGTGGCAATCAACTTCAATATGCTTCGATCGATCATGGAAAACCGGGTTCTTGGCGAGGTGAAGAGCAGACTGGCTGTCGCAAAATAAGAGAATAGACTTAGGATGATGTACCCCTAAGCTAAGTAAGAGGCCTTTGAGCCACTTTAATTCACATGTGATGGCCGCCATAGATCTATATTCAGCTTCAGCAGAGGAGCGGGAGGCAGTGTGTTGTTTCTTGGTTTTCCAAGAGATAGGAGAGTTACCCAAGAACACAATCCAACCAGTCAAAGAACGACGAGTGATAGGGCATGCGGCTCAATCAGAATCACACCAACCCTGTAGAGATAGATCACTGTCGGCACGTAACAAGATACCCTGGCCGGGCGTGCCTTTCAAGTAACGAACAACGCGCAAGGCAGCATCCCAATGCTCAGATAGAGGGGCCTGCATAAACTGAGATAAGATGTGAACTGAATAAGCTAGATCAGGACGAGTGACAGACATATGGCTTTTTGGCTTTTGACTTTCAATCAAAAATAATGGGGTGTTTGACAAATGGCTTTTAGATGGCTTTTTTATTGCTTTTATCTTTTAATTTTTATACGTGATCAAACAATCAAAATAAGTGTTTGGTTTACGAATTCTAGAGTGGCTGAAAATCCGACTTTTCAACCAAAGCCAAAAGCTACTTTTGTAGTAGCAATCAAAAGTTGTTTTTACCACCTTTTGGGGTGACTTTAGAATTTTCCTTCCATTTTGTATTATATAGTCAACACTAATATCTAATTTACGAACATTTCTATAAATATCTAATAATTACATAACCAATTAAAAAAGCCAACAAAAACAACCGGACAATCAGCCACCCTAAGAAACCACCAACCAACAACTCTGGCCAATTGCCAAATACCCAAAATAAAAGATGCCACTGAGAATAGCTTTTTGTTATTCACTTTTGGATGTTTTGTACAAAAATTACTGTAGAAGTGATTCCCATAAACAATTGTTACCCCTTTCACTGGTTATTCAAACTCCAAACAAATAATTGGTTACTATTTTGCTCATAAACAATCAATAAATGACAACTAATTTTACCTCTTGTATTGTAGTAGTTAATGCTAACAGTTCACTCAAACATCCCAAATAAATAACTAATCCAGGAGCTAGTCAATAACCCAAGCCAATTAGCACATAACATGGTTCTGTACTTCACATATCACCAACAAAGACGTTGGTTACTAACATTTTGTCATAATGTTTGAACAAAAATTAGAGAAAGGATGACAAGAACTAATACTGTAATAGGTGTGGAAGTTGAAGACTTACCCTGGGAGTGTCCAGCGAGCAGATGTACGGGTGTCTCCTGACATATGTTTACTAAACTAGCCGATCTTGTATCGTGCTTTAACAATTTTCTCACCAATTCATTGTTAGTAGCTATGAGTGCTTCGTGGAGAGGCGTATTGCCTTTTTTATTCTGCACTAACCATGGTGGATCGTAACCAGTTCTGTCTTTTTGAAGTTTAAGGATACACTCATTGCATAGCTCTAATAATTTTGACAAAAGACCTGACTTTGACAATGATGAGAAAACATCACCACTGCCATTCTGTTGGCTGTGAGCTTGGTATCCTGAAGTAACACAAATTGTGGTATTAGGATCATTCCGCACAAGGACATGAACTGGGGTGTCCCCGTCATTGTCTTTCTGAGAAACAAGTTCTGGATATTTATCAAGAACTTGTTGGATAAAATCTATGAAGTCATCTTGCATTATAGTGCTTCTATTCTCTATTTGCATTAACCTATGAAGAACATTCCTTCCCTTAGAATCTCGTGAAATTAAAAAATCCGTCCCTAACTTGCTCGTTCTTTCTCTTAGAAAGGTTATGTTTGCTATATCTGCTGCTTCACATTCCTCCAATATCATAGTTCGTTTTCTCAGCATCTGCATACAACATTATCGTCAATATAGAGGAACATAGGGCTTGTTCTTTTCGGCTGAACTGAACTGTAAATAAGCTGGTGATAACAGACTCAGAGAATTGATGAAAGGACGATGATAGGAGAACACTATTAACTATCTAGCACTATTAGTTTTTGATTAGCTTGTGAAATGCGCTAATTGTTATATTGCAATAGTTGTATTGGCTCCTACCTCAAGCAGATTGTTTGTTTGAACCAAAGATGCTGCTGATTTGCCGTCCATATTTTTGATGCTGAGTTTCACTGAAGACTCCAATAGTACTCGTACCATAATAATGTCCATATTGCTTGCAGCAATATGTAATGGTGTATTTCCTTGTTTATCCTGATAATTTCTAAGGGCGTGTATTTCTTTGAAAGTAAGCAAATTTTTACCTTCTTGATAGGTGGGCATCCTATTTATTAGATGGTGTAAGATCGAGTTGCCGGAAGCATCGCATACCTCCGCAGACTGTGGCCAATGGTAAAGTATGTTTCTTATAACCTGCAGATTATAAGGTTTGCTGAGCATTGCTGCTCTATGTAAAGGAGTCAAACCAGTTGCATCAGGTCTACATGTTACACAACTTCCTTTCTCTACCAGATAATTTATCATACTTGACATATTTTCTCCGGGTACAAATTTTATCGGTAAAGCTGCTCCTCCCTCGTTGATGGGTTCCTTCATTCTGGCCATCACTGTTTCAATCTCAGCTAGAGATAAACATATACACACCAAAAGTCAGAGAATACATATGTAGTGTCAATTTCCTGTTTGTGGTTTTTCAAAATTATTGAAATATATGATATATATATATATCAATTGTACGAATGACTTCAAATTTGCAGACAGATAAAAATCGTGTTTTTTTGGAAACTGATAACAAAAAAAATTGAAAATGACTATACCTTCTGAGTGAACTTTTTTTATAGAATTGAAGATAAATCAAAAAGAATGGGGCCTAAGATGTTAATCTCTCATTTTTAAAAAATTAGTCCATTATCTTCTATCAACACTTTTTAACATTAAGTACCAACATGGCGATTTGATAATATATCCACATAAATATACTGCAATTCCAGCAACAATTCTAGAAAACAAGGAAACGATACAACAACTCAACAAGTGCCAAGTCCAGTTCCAACTTCCAATTCTGACTAACTAATTGTCTTCATCGCTAGAAACTACTCCTTTCTGCTTATTATTTGCCTATTTAAACCTTATTAGGGTGCATTGGTAATTTATCCAATTTTTGTATCATCCTTCGCAGGAATACCATCATGAAGTTGACAACATCTTCACCCAGTAATTTAGAATTCTTAAGTGAAGTCCATTATGAACAATTAAATTAACGGCTATCAAACAGAATCATCAAATACATAAACTTTTTTAATGGAACTTTTTTGTATTTATACAAACTATCAATGCAAGTTAAAAGCACTTTTGTAGTCTATTTCATTTGATGGTCAAGGAATTTCTCCAATTGTTTCATACAACTTATACGAAATGGCTACAACTATTTCGTGTAGATATTGTGAAACCCCAACACCTGTTCCATGTACATTGCACGAAATATGGCAAGAGAAGTCATTAAATGTAATTGGTACAGAAGTCATTAAATGTATTTAATGCAATATGCACGATTACCATTAAATGTAATTGGTAGTTGGTACAGAAGTCATTAAACTACATCTTGAGCTTGAGTGAGACCGAAAAACTTTGTTTACCCACCTTCAATTGTTAGTGTAAAAAGTAATAATGGTGGAGCTCTTACCTTATTTAATAACTAGTATTAAATACACGCGTTGCGTGCGAAATCATATAAAATGAAAAGTAGAAAGGAAAATCGATAATTTGTTTAAGATGTAATTTTAAAAATGAAAAAGTTAGTTATAGAGAGAGATTATTCTATTTAATTAGGAATTAAAAAAAAATAATTTGGATTTTTGGTGTCCCCCACCTCTTCACTTATAGAATAGAGATATTATTTTATTATCTCTATTAGTAGTGGGTGGATTACCCAGTGGGTAGATGTAGCCAAGCCCGAGTGAGACTGTGAGAGCATGCAAAAGGGCACATAATATCAAGGCAGTTAATGCAAAATATCATCGTTATAAAACATCATTTGTTTATAATAGAAGCATGTTCTAGGCTACTATCTATATCTACTAGCCTTATATGCACACAATGTGTGCAAAAATTATATCAGAGTAGTTTTGGTATTTTGAATCTGTTTTTTTATGTTTTTTTTATTTATTGTGGTTGGGTGAGTGGGTAGTTATTTTTTGTGATGTAGTGGGATTGTGGGATGATTATAGGTGGTTTATTTATGCAATTGTTCTCATTAATTTTTTATTTTTTTTTATGGTAAATTATTTTTTTCTGTAAATTATTAATTAAACAACAAAGGGTAATTTAGGCAATACATTAAGTTTGGTGTCCCACCCCTCTTCCTTACAGTATAGAGATACTAGTCTTATATGCACACAATGTGTGCAAATGTGCAATGTTAATTTATATGAAATCTAAAGCGAATTTTGTACACCATCGAGCACAATGACCCAATGAGGATTATGCTTGGTGTAAACGTGCTTTTCAAAACAGTACATGTAGCTTAGCTTTCAAAATACCCTATGTGCTTTGGTCGGAAATTTCAATGCATTAGTTCCTTTTTACACTAGGTGTGTTCTTTGTTCTCTAAATACATACTTCACGCCATCAGGGAGCATAATGCTCCCATGCTTAGAATGCTTACAAGAGTTAGAACAAATGGCCAAACACAAGTACACCCTTTCCCTCTAAATGTTTGCCCCATAGTCTTGTTTATCGGAGTCAAAGTTCCAACTTTGACCTATAAATCCCTATTAAATTAACAGAAAAGTATGATGGGATCTTGTTGGATTCATTACAATGTATATTAAAGATACCAATGGTTTTAATATGTATCTCGGAGACCTTGACAATTAGGGAAAACAATTAGGGACACGGATGGAGTAATCACTATCCCTTTCAATTTATTTGTCATGAATATTTTTTTGCTCAAGTTTCTAGGAGTGTGAATATGTGTAGAGAAGGACAAGAAATGATGTTGAGTTTGGGTTTGACCTGATCCATCACCTTATTAGCTAGCTAATCATAAATTAGTACTATTACTCTAATACCTACTTCATATACTTCCTCCGTTTTTTTTAGTTGACACGTTTTGACTTTTGACACTATTCACATAATCTACTTTGACTATCTTTTGTGATTTATACATAAGAGAAAATATAGTCATGTGGGGTCTTGTTAGATTCATCTCATTATATATTTTCAAAATATCATATTTTTATAATTTTTACTCATCAATTTTCCAAGATAAAAGTGATTGAAATCACGCGTTGGCAAACGTGATAAAAAAAACAGGTCAACTAATAAATAACGGAGGAAGTATAATATAATTAGTCAACATCCTACCATGAAACAACTACTAGTAACATGGTGTAACTAATGATATTTCAAAGAAAACATGGTTTAGTACTAGTAATTCAGAGATATAGAGTGTGGACTTTGAGTCTTCTTTTTTATTCCAACATTTGCATCAAATACTCAATGAAGATTGGATTTCTATAAATTGTCTTCTGCAAATCAATAATAGTAGTACTTTGCCTCAAAAGCAAAAGAAAAGAAAAGTCAAACTTTGAGATATTACAACCATGGAAAGTGTAGATCAGGCAGTAGAAATGGAGAAGGAGCTCTATGATGCTGCCATGAAAGGTAACATAGAGTTCCTTCAAGCTGAAGCTCAAAACAATGAATACTTATGTACGAAAATCCTTGAAAAAAACAATATCATTCACATTGCAATCTGGCACGAGCAACATGACTTCATAAAAGCAATTCTGAGTTTCCCAATTAGTGATGAGCTAATTTGTGAGAGGAACTCCAAAGGAAACACTCCTCTTCATGTTGCTGCCGAGGTAGGAAACTCAAATATTGTGAGCTTACTAATTAATTACCTTGAAGAGGTGTGGTTACATAGTCATGAGGGTAGTGAGAAGCCATGGAGGATGCAGAACTCAAAGGGAAACACTCCTGTTCATGTTGCAATTATTCATGATAATGTCCAAATTGCCAGACTTTTGTTGGAGAAGGATCCTGGCATGGCTTATATTATCAACCACTCAAAGGAAGCACCCCTTCATCTTGCTATCAAACACCATCTTAATTATTGTAAGTTACTTGTTCTTAATCTCATATGCTTTTCTAATTTGATTTAATGTTTGTTTGTTGTTTGGTTGAATATGCACGACCAGAAAATTGTTTATTTCATCATTTTATTACAGTCTATTCTGTCTTCCTTTAAATCGATTAGATAGTGATGTACAAACATACAACATATATATTCTGACTACCTCTAGAGAGTAATAGGAACATACATTTCTAATAAAAATGTGACTGAGTTATGTTGATTCCATAATACTAATGAACATAATTATATTGTAGTCTTTTCATTATAGTGTCAATTAGTAAACATCGGTAGTGGTGGTGGTAGCAACATAACTTGTAATACTTCCTCTGTATTTTTTTGTTCTTTACACTTAGGAATCTTGTGGTCAAATTAGACCATTTTCAGGTTGATACTCAACCATATGAAGTCCAGTAAGGTAAAGATGGGATTGTGAACATGGATGGTGGTCCTCATATATAAAGAAGCCATGGAGGAATAAGCTAAGTCGGGAAGTTTGTTAGGGAAAAAGTCTATATATAGAGTACAATAGAGGGGAAAGGTATAATGAATATTGTGGAAGGAAATCAGTAACTTGGGAGAGTTTCATTCCCCTTGAAAGATTGGCATGGCTGTAATTGGTGATTAGCCACCTTGATTAGCATTTAGTCATATCTTGCTTGTTCTTCCCTCGCTGCTGCTTCTTCGCCCAATAACTTAATCAGTCCTTTTTCTCCTCTTTTTTGGTGACCAAGCTAATTCTTAGTAGTTAATGTTGCTTTCCGGCCATAAAAGGATGAACTTTTCTAACTTCTGACGTGTACATGTTAATCTCTAGCTGAGAGCGAATCGCTGATGGCCAGGATTAAACAACCTATCTACGAGGGAGGAGCAGATTTAGAGATAAGATCTGTACCCGGAGAAGATATGTCAAGTATGATAAGTTATCTGATAGAGAAAGGGAGTTGCGTAACATGCTGGCCTGATGCAAACGGTTCGACTCCTCTTCATAGAGCAGCATTTCTCAGCATACCTTATAATCTGCAGGTCATAAGAACCATACTTGACCATTGGCCGCTGTCTGCTGTGGTATGCGATTCTTCTGGCAACTCCATCTTACACCTTCTGATAAATAGGATGCCCAACTACCAAGAAGCTAAGAATTTGCTTAAATTCAAAGAAATATACGCCCTCAGAAATTCCCAGGATCAACAAGGAAATACACCTTTACATACTGCTGCACGGAGTATGGACATTTTTATGGTACGAGCTCTTTTGGAATCCTCAGTCAAACTCAACATCAAAAATCTGGACGGCATCTCAGCGGCGTCTTTGATTCAGCAAAACAATCTGCTTGAGGTAGGAACCATCAATGCAATTTAATTCTGTTTTTATCTTATATCTTATTGTATTTTAAGCTTTCTTAGAGTTACTACAACGAAAATAATGAACACAAATTACAATGGTGTGCATTTCACAAGTTAAAAACTAGTACTTGATAGCTGATAATATTCTTCTGTCATCCTCCTATCACCGTCCTTTGTCTATAATGACGATAATGTTGTTCACAGATGATAAGGAAACGAAAAATGACACAGGAAGAATGTGAAGCAGCAGACAGAGCAAACATAAACTTTTTAAGAGAAAGAACGATGAACTTAGGGATGGATTTTTTACTGTCACAAGATTCAAAGGGAAGGAATGTTCTTCATAAACTAATGCAGATAAAGAACGAAAGCCATATAATGCAAGATGACTTTGTAGATTTTATCCAACAAGTTCTTGGAAGTGTTCCCGCACATGTTTCTCAGAAAGACAATGACGGGGACACCCCAGTTCATGTCCTTGTGCGGAATGATCCTAATACCACAATTTGTGTTACTTCAGGATACCAAGCTCACAGCCAACAGAATGGCAGTGGTGATGTTTTCTCATCATTGTCAAAGTCAGGTCTTTTGTCAAAATTATTAGAGCTATGCAATGATAATATCCTTAAACTTCAAAAAGACAGAACTGGTTACGATCCACCATGGTTAGTGCAGAATAAAAAAGGGAATACGCCTCTCCACGAAGCACTCATAGTCATAGCTACTAACAATGAATTGGTGAGAAAATTGTTAGAGCACGATACAAGATCGGCTAGTTTAGTAAACATATGTAAGGAGACACCCCTGCATCTGCTCGCTGGACGTTCCTGGGGTAAGTCTTTCAACTTCCACACCTATTACAGTATTAGTTCTTGTCATCCTTTCTCTAATTTTTGTTCAAACATTATGACAAAATGTTAGTAACCAACGTCTTTGTTGGTGATATGTGAAGTACAGAACCATGTTATGTGCTAATTGGCTTGGGTTATTGACTAGCTCCTGGATTAGTTATTTATTTGGGATGTTTGAGTGAACTGTTAGCATTAACTACTACAATACAAGAGGTAAAATTAGTTGTCATTTATTGATTGTTTATGAGCAAAATAGTAACCAATTATTTGTTTGGAGTTTGAATAACCAGTGAAAGAGGTAACAATTGTTTATGGGAATCACTTCTACAGTAATTTTTGTACAAAACATCCAAAAGTGAATAACAAAAAGCTATTCTCAGTGGCATCTTTTATTTTGGGTATTTGGCAATTGGCCAGAGTTGTTGGTTGGTGGTTTCTTAGGGTGGCTGATTGTCCGGTTGTTTTTGTTGGCTTTTTTAATTGGTTATGTAATTATTAGATATTTATAGAAATGTTCGTAAATTAGATAGTAGTGTTGACTATATAATACAAAATGGAAGGAAAATTCTAAAGTCACCCCAAAAGGTGGTAAAAACAACTTTTGATTGCTACTACAAAAGTAGCTTTTGGCTTTGGTTGAAAAGTCGGATTTTCAGCCACTCTAGAATTCGTAAACCAAACACTTATTTTGATTGTTTGATCACGTATAAAAATTAAAAGATAAAAGCAATAAAAAAAGCCATCTAAAAGCCATTTGTCAAACACCCCATTATTTTTGATTGAAAGTCAAAAGCCAAAACCCGATCAAAAAGCCACCCTAACCACCTTTATGGAAACACAAATCCATTTGCTGAACTAGACCAACATCATTCCAGTAGAATAGAATTGGACTGTTATGGAATACAAATAAATCGATAAACATGAGATTTATGGTAGTCTAATTACAGTCTTTGATCATAATATCTATAATTGTAACTATATGTTTATGATGCCTCAGAGATAGCGCCATTTGAGAGAAAAGACATAGAGTTAATGGTTGGGGCAAATGTTAAAGCAGCATGTTGGCCTGATAAAGATTGTCTCACCCCTATACTGAGAGCTTTTCAAGCTGGCAACCTATCTACAGCTACAATATTATGCACACTTGCCCCAGAAGCAGCAACAATTCCTGATGCTAATGGTCAGAGATTTTGGCACCTTCTTATAAACCATCCATCACACTATTATCTCTACAAACTCCTCCCCGTGAATCCTTTTCGCTCCACTTATCCTTTTCAACGTTATGCTCTCATTAATCCCATGTAAACTCATATTGCTTTCAATTACCTTCATCCGAGGCATCTTAGGTCTTCGATCTTCCCCTACTCCTTACAATTCCAATTTTAAGTCTTCTAACCAGCGCATCACTTGGTCTTCATGAAGAATTACTAATCTTAGCTTGGAAATCTATTGTGGTATCATGGTCGACCATATTGATTATTTCTCACTATCATAGTGTATATTTTCAAGTAGTACAATTATCCTCCTGCTACTGTATACTGTTTGGACATATTGATTCTCCTCAGTCTCAGATCTTAATAATAACTATATGTTTGCTCGGAAGGCATAACGCCAATCAAGCGAAAAGACATATAAACCATCATACTCTTTGATCATTTAAGATCTTAATTATAATTATATGTTTATGATGCCTCAGACATAGCGCCATTTAAGAGAGAAGACATAGAGTTAATGGTGGAGGCCAATGTTGAGGCAGCATGTTCGCCTGATCAGAATGGTCTCACCCCCTTGTTGAGAGCCTTTCAAGCTGGAAATTTACACACAGCTATAATTCTGTGCTTGATTTCCCCAGAAGCAGCAAAAATTCCTGATGCTAATGGTCAGACATTTTGGCACCTGCTTATAAATTATCCATCAGCTTATTATCTCTACCGCCTCCTTCAGAATGCGGCTTTAAGAGATCTATTGAAGTTAAAGGACAAAAATGGAAACACGCCGCTGCATTTGGCAATTGAAGGTAACCGTTTTGACCTTGTACAAGTTTTCTTTGAAATTTGGGAACGTGAACGCAAGTCGTCAGCAGATGGAGAATGGCTAGTGAGACTTTTAGAGGTACAAAACAAGGCTGGTAAGACCCCTGGCGATCTGATAGGCGAGTCATCATGTCTACCTTCCCATGTAAGTACTTGTCGCATTAGCTTTACACATACTTAAGAAGTAATTCATCACTCGCATTATATATGCGATTTTAAATACTTTATACTGTGCTAGAAAACCATATTCAGAGTGTTTGGATCCTTATCTTATTTTTATTTCACTTATGGTGTTGTGCACAACACTAGATGGAAGTGAAGTCATCACTACTAACAAACAGATTCATGCAAGTGAAGTCATCACTACTAACAAACAGATTTATTTATTACTGTACAGATCGAAAAGAGCATCGGGGATAAACGTGAAATGATTGGTATTCGAAGCATATGGGGAATTCCTACAATACAGATGAAAACCTATGTAAACACAATGGGTATAATAGCAGCTCTTCTGACAACAATAACATTCACAGCTGCATTCACGGTTCCTGGTGGACTACACCAAGATAATGGGACTCACCGCGATAATGGGACTCCGATTTTCATAGGAAAGGCGGCATTTCAGGTCTTTATGATCTCAGATGTGATAGCAATGTGCTTATCCATGATGGTTTTACTTTGTCTTCTCTGGATTATGGCTACTAGCAGCAGGCGCAATTCATTAATGATACTTGACTTCAGTGTATTGTTGTTGCTGGCATCATTCTTTGCAACTCTCTTAACTTTTGTAACGGGCCTTTTCGCTATAATGCTCCCCCTCAAACCTTGGATCGCCATCGTTACTGCAGTTCTCTGCTCTTCGCTAATAATGCTTATCCATAAATTCCTTGTCATCAATTTGCTTATCCCTCTTGGAACAGCTGTTCTTATCTTGTCAAGGATGTTTTGGAGGTCTGTTGCTGGATTATGCACAAAATTTATTGTAGGTTACCTCCTACAAGTTTAGACGAGACCAGAAAATATTGAGAGCTACTCCTCAATCACAGTAATAAGTTTATTTTCTTCTTTCTTAATATCCTGTATATTGTACTTTTTTGTGTTTTCTAATAATTATTCAAAATAATATTCGGCTATGTGATATATAGAACTTTTCAACTGGATTTTGTGCAAGTAAAACTTATTGCGACAATGTTTTGATCACCAATGCGTAATAGGAGTAACTTATATGTATGAAACCAGGGTCGAACAAACAGAACAGAAAAGAGAGAAAAAATGAAGCAGTAATGAATACTTTGAAAGTTCTTATTGAAAGTAGAGCAGGAATGAACTTAAAACAGCTCAGAATGTAGAAATAATCAACAAAAACTTCCAGGTCAGAACATTTATAAACTAAAGAAAAGGACTCAGTAAAGATCGACGTGAGTAAAGCATATAAATTCAGGAAGGATTGCTGTTTCAAAACCATTAACAATATAATTGTTTTAATGATACTATACTATATTATTCCGAACAATTACGTGTTAATACATGCGCAAGTGTATGAATGATCTTCTACATTTCTTCAATTAAGAAAAAAGCTAGTAGGCTGACATTCTATAGCTGTTTCACCAACCAAATTGTAACCATGAAGATGCCACAATTGCAGACTTCTACTTCTGTACTAAGTTATGGCAGTAATAACTTTATTGTACTTATAGTGTTAATTTCTGCAGTTAATCAAGGATGGTGCTTGGATCTCTTTTATCCAAGCTTTCCTCAAGAAGTTCAAACCGATTTTATAAAATCAGGTGAATCATATATCGTCAACCAGACAATTAAAGTTACAATGGACATTCGCGGTGATGGTACCATCAACAATCTCTCAGGAAGAGTCATGTATAAAAATCCCATCAAGTTATGGAACAAAGGGAGAGTAGCATCTTTCAACTCGACGTTTGTACTCAATGTAACACCCGAGTCTGATCCTCCTGGTGACGGGCTAGCTTTCATCTTAACTGAATAGTCAATGCTAGCACAAATGGATCCTCTGCGAGCAGCATAGTTGCTGTCGAGTTTGACACCAAGAAGAGCTTCCCTGAAGACCTTGATAACAACCATGTTGGAGTGAACATCAACAGCATAAACTCCATCAAACAAACCTCGTTGAACAGTTCAGGTCTTACGATATCAAATGGTAAAAATCTAACCGCGATGATCCTTTATAATGGTGTGACAAAAACAATGAATGTATCTGTTTTTCAAGGTAACTTAATAGGAGTAGAACCTCCAGTTTTGTCAATTCTTGATCTTAATCTTCCTGAGTATCTACCTGAAAAGGTCTATGTCGGGTTTTCTGCTTCGACAGGAAGACTATCAGTTGAGCATAACAGCATTTTAGAATGGTACTTCACCATTGAGGACATAGGGGGAGATTCAGCAGTGCTAAAGTGGGTTGGCATCATCCTTTGTTTGATCATTGTGGTTATAATAGGTGGACTTGGTATTTACTTGTGCTGCCAAAGAACAACTCCCTTGTCTCAAAGGTTGGATATAGGGATGTCTGTTTTCTAGATATTAGCAAGATTGTATTTTTATTTTCAGATATGTAAACGGATATAGAGATTTATATTTATGATAAAAAAAACTGAAAAACGCGTAGAAATGACATGCTAATTTAGCCCATTGAGGCGCATAGACTGCGATGATAACTACTCCCTATGTCACATAATGTTCTTCCCACTTCTTGAATATATGTGAGGTATAAAATAATGAAGTGGGAAGAACATTGTGGGACGGAGGGAGTATTTGATAGAGATTAATTGATGCCTATAACTACTTTTCCCCCCAAAAAACTATTCTATGTTTGGCATAACTTGCAGTATAATATGACTGAGATACTTAAAGTCAAAGGTAACAACAACTTCAACCTACCACATTGTGGGAAAGAAAAGACTGGAGAGCATGTGACAACTTCGGAAAGTGATTTAGGCCCTGAATTTTTTATTTAGGCATTCGCTTTCTTGAGTAATGTATAGGAAATTGTGCTCTCATAGAAGGAGTGCGTAAATAAAAATTTAAAGTGCTTAAATTGATGTCGGCAAGGGAATGGTTGCAAGGTGATAAGGAAGAGTAAAAAAGGGTTCGAAACGAAGTCTTTTTTTTTGGTGAAAAAGGAAGCACTAAATTACTTAAAGGTTAGGCAAATGCCTATTACAAACCGCTTCATTAGCATGAGCATTAGAGTGGCTAAAAATCCTATTACAATCCGCAAGATAAGTGTTCAAACAAGATCTAGGGATAAGGGAAAGTAATCTAGACTCGTTGACACTAAGATCACAAATATTCTTCTTCTTTGCTAAAAGGTCTGCTAGCTTATTATCTTCACGTTTAACCCATTTAAACTCCACTTTTCTGAAAAATCGCTTAAGCTCCCTGCACATGACAATGGTATTAGCATCTATATCTTTGATTGGGGAGTCCCGGAGAAGCATATCAATAGCTTTTTGTGAATCTGAGCACACAATAAGACGGTTAGCATTGATATTATTTGCACATGTTCTTTTTTACAACATACTGAGCTAAGTGCAAAGGCATTCTGTATCATTTTGTACAAGTTTTTGTAGGGTTTAAGGCTATATCTCTATAATCATAATTTACAATACGTTATCAGAACCAGCCTAGCCGTAGCAATAAGAAATTAAACGGAACTCCATTTCTGACAACTGCTATCATCTCTGTTGTTGTAAGTACTATTACTGATAACTGTCTTGCTATTGATATTAATGTGATTTAGATACATATAGTAAAATTTATCTCCTTATATCTTACTAATCTTAGCATAATCACATGCATACTGATTCTTTCTTTACTTAATTTTGATGTACGTGTGTGTTAGTGTGGTGTGTCAATATTCTTAGATTGAATTGTTTTAATGTTTTGATATGTGTGATGGGCCTATGATCAATTGCTAATAGTAGTATAATCTATGTGTATTACTACCTCCGTTCCATGTGTATTGCAACATAGGGAGTTTTATCCCAACGCACTACTTTAGACGCTAATATCTCTAATTTTATTTAAGTAAAAATTATAAAAAGTAAATTTTAATTAAGCATATATCGAGACGAATCTAACAAGATCCCACATGGCTATATTTATCCTTGTGTATAAATCACAAAAGAGGGTCAAATGGTAGTGTATGAATAGTGCAAAATGTCAAAGGTTGCAATACCTATGGAACGGATGTAGTATATTATAGTTGATTTTATTTTGTATTCTATATTTTAATCTTGATACGATATGGTAATACTAATACTTTGAAGATGTGCATCAGATGATTAATTTTTGTCGCTGACATGTTTTGTGTTATTTATTTTTCTTGTTGATTATATATGTTATCTATTGGCCAAGTCATATCTTGATTAAGTAATGCATGTGAAGTTTCGATTTGTTTCATTTCATTTTAGTAACTTTTGTTTGAAACAATTCTATAGCTAAATATAACTAATGTTGTTTGATGTAAAATTGCTTAATCATTTTTAGATTCAAAAAATTGTAATTAGAAATCCAAATACTAGTATAATATTGTGGTGCGATGATGGTTAGATATATCTTCATACTTGAAATGACGAGTTTATATATTTACATTGACAACATTTAATTTTTTCTTAAATACTTTGTCCGTTTTCATTTAATTGCTATATAGAGAAAAAAACAAAATATTTCTCGTAAAAACTAAAAAGCATGGTCCATACAACATACTACTACTTCAGTATATAACATGGATGAAGTACATACCAGTATACTCTCTAACAGTACTCTTGACTGCGCGTTTTAATATTATACGTATAGATTCTCTAAGCATTTATGAATGCATTCTTAAGCATTTACTGGCACTTGACAGTGCAACAATTGCATCGTAGATTCCGGCCCTGAAAGTTAAAGATTTGATTCTATAAAACTGTCTTTAAGCAGAACATTAGTAGAACTGTCTAGTGTACATCTAAGTATTCACACCAAAAACATAACCAATCAATAGACAATAGTTAATTGCCTGTGAAATTGAAGCCATGGAAAATCCTAATGAGGCAGTACTACAAATGGAGAAGGAGCTCTACGTTGCTGCGACGAGTGGCAACGTAGAGTTCCTTCAAGCTGTTGTTCAAAGCCATGATTATTTACGTCGAAAAACACATGAAAAAAACAATGTCATTCACATAGCCATACGACACGAGCAACATGATTTCGTACAAGCATTTCTAAGGACATTCCCTATTAGTAATGAACTAATATGTGATAGGAATTCTGATGGTAACACTGCTCTTCATGTTGCTGCCGAGATTGGTAGCTTAAGCATTATGAAAATACTGATTGGTTACGTTGAAGAGGGCGGTACGAAGCCATGGAGGGTGCAGAACTCGGAGGGAAACACTCCGGTTCATGTTGCAATTATTCATGACAATGTTGAGATTGTCACATTTTTGTTGGAGAAGGATCCTGACTTGGCTTATGTTGTTAATAGATTTAAGGAAGCTCCCCTTCATCTTGCAATCAAGCACCATGTTGATAATTGTAAGTTGCTATAAGATTTTGTAACATATTAATCGTATCTTTAGTCTATCGTAATATATCTCTAACACGATCTCCTCTCCTCTGTTTAGATTTAATGGTTGTCTGGTTGAATAGGATTTTGGATTTGTGGAGTGACTCCTACTTTAGATACTTACCTTTTTTTTTTCAATTTGATCTGAAGAAGTACTTGTAATTTCTTGTCTGACTTTATATGTGAAAATTCAAAAACCAATTATCTAATTATTACTCATCTGGATTTCGGTCTCAAAAGTATTGGTTGACGTGATACCATTTTCCTTTGAAAATTTAAAAACTTGAAAATAGGTGAAAATTGACACGGATAAAGAGGGCCCTTGTTTATCAGTACGAAGAGAAAACTTTATATATTACATCTACCTTACTAATCTTTTGCACTATTGTTACCAAATAATGGTTAATTCCCACCTTGAAATGAGAAATCCTTTTTCTAACTAGTGATTTATATTTGTTTGATCTTAAACTCAGCTGAAAGTGAATCAATAATGACTAGAGTTGAAAAACCAATCAACAAGGGAGGAGCAGCATTGACAATCAAATGTGTAATAGGAGAAGATTATTCAAGTATGATAAATTTTCTGGTAGAGAAAGGAAGTTGTGTCACATGTTGGCCTGATGCAAACGGTTCGACTCCTCTTCATAGAGCAGCATTGCTTAGCACACCTTATAATCTGCAGGTCATAAGAACCATACTTAACCATTGGCCGCAGTCTGCGGAGGTACGTGATGCTTCTGGCAGCACCATCTTACACTTGCTGATAGGTAGGATACCCAACTACCAAGAAGGTAAAAACTTGTTTGAATTAAAAGATATATATGCCCTCAGAAATTATCAGGATCAACAAGGGAATACACCATTACATACTGCTGCAAGGAATATGGACATCAATATGGTACGAGTTTTATTAGAATCCTCAACCAAACTCAGCATTAAAAACAGGGAAGGCATCTCAGCCGCGTCTTTGATTCAGAAACGAGATATGCTTGAGGTAGCTATGAAACAACATTTGTTTATTTCTACTACCGCGGTCCTTTTTTTCTTTTAACACTTTGACTCTACATTTAGCGGCACACAACTTTGACCATTAATATTTTTAACGAAAAGTTAGTAGAAGTTATAAAAGATTGATACTTTGGACATATATACTGATGCAAATCCAATGAGATTTCGTAAGGTAATTACTTCTGATTTTACTCTCTGTATTGATGTTAATGTTGTATGCAGATGCTAAGGAAACGGAAAATGACATGGGAGGAATGTGAAGCAGCAGACAGAGCAAACATAAACTTGCTTAGAGAAAGAATGAGCATATTAGGGATGGATTTTTTACTGTCACAAGATTCTAAGGGAAGAAATGTTCTTCATAGATTAATGCATATAAAGAATGAAAGTCATATAGTAGAAGATGATTTAGTAGATTTTATCAAACAAGTACTTGGAAGCTATCCAGCACTTGTTTCTCAAAGGGACTTTAACGGAGACACTCCGGTTCATGTCCTTGTGCGGAATCAAACTGATACCTCAATTATAAATGTTACTTCAAGGAATCAAGATAACACCCAAAATAGTGACCTTATTGTTTTCTCATCATTGCGGCGTTCAGGCCTTTTATCAGTGTTATTGGAGCTTTGTGATCAGTATATTCTTAAAAATCAAGAGGAGGCTAGCCTTAACGGAGTACGTTATGATCCACCATGGTTGGTGCAGAATGCAGAAGGAAACACGCCTCTACATGAAGCACTCATAGCAAATAATGATGGATTAGTGAGAAGTTTGTTAGAGCATGATAAAAGAGCGGCTAGTTTAGTCAACAAACGAAAGGAGACACCCCTTCATCTGCTTGCTGGACGTCCCCCGTGTAAGTCTTTCGACATCCACACATTACTTCTTTTTACCTATCTTATTATTATTCAGATATAAGTTTAGGTATCTCAATGCTAAAGACTCTGTATGCTTATTCACCTGGCTTACGGACTAGCTTCGTATTACTACCTTTATATGCTGAATTGTGGTAGTCTCATACTCTCTGATCGTAAGATCCGATCACTGACTAGCTTAGTTACTGATTAGCTTTCCTACATGTTTATGATGCCAAAGATATGGAGCCATTTAAGAGAGAAGACATAGAGTTTTTGGTGGAGGCAAATGTTGAAGCAGCATATTCGCCTGATCAGGATAGTCTGACCCCCTTACTAAGAGCCTTTCAAGTTGGCAACCTATCTACAGCTACAATATTGTGCATGGTTTCCCCTGCAGCAGCACAAATTCCTGATGCCAATGGTCAGACATTTTGGCACCTTCTTATAAATTATCCATCAGGCTATTTTCTCTACCGCCTCCTTCAAAATGCGGATTTAAGAAATCTATTGAGCTTACGAGACAAAAATGGAAACACGCCTCTGCATTTGGCAATTGAAGGGAACCGTTTTGACATTGTACAAGACTTCTTCGACACTTGGGAACAAGAACGTAAATTGTCATCGAAGGGCAGATGGCTAATGGAACTTCTGGACTTACAAAACAAGGCTGGTAAAACCCCTGGCGATTTGATAGGAGAATCATCATGTCTACCTCCTGATGTAAGTTCTTGTCGCATTACTTTCCAACATATCTAATCAAGTAATCCATCAATTGTCTTATATTTGTGCTGTAGCTAACGTGGACATTGTTTTTAGTCGTCAAGGAAGGTAGTAATGTAGTGTCTAAGTAATGCTAATTTATGTTAGAAGTGCTACCTATGACCTTTTCATTATCTATACAGAAAAGAAGTTCATCACACAAGTGAATTCATTCTACTAACATACAGATTCATTATTATTGTACAGATTGAAAGAAGCATTGGGGATAAAAGTGAAATGATAGGTATTCGAAGCATATGGGGAATTCCTACAATACAGATGAAAACCTATGTAAGCACAATGGGTATTATAGCAGCTCTTCTGACAACAATAACATTCACAGCTGCATTTACTGTTCCTGGTGGACTACACCAAGATAATGGGACTCACCGAGATAATGGGACTCCGATCTTCATAGGAAAGGCGGCATTTCAGGTTTTTATGATCTCAGATGTGGTAGCAATGTGCTTATCAATGATGGTTTTACTTTGTCTTATTTGGATCATGGCTACTAGTAGTAGGCACAATTCATTAATGATACTGGATTTCAGCGTATTGTTGCTGCTTGCATCATTCTTTGCAACTCTGTTAACTTTCGTAACAGGCCTTTTCGCAATAATGCTCCCCCTCAAACCTTGGATCGCTATCATTACTGCAGTTCTCTGCTCTTCGCTAATGACACTCATCCATAAATTTCTTGTCATCAATTTGCTTATCCCTATTGGAAAAGCTACTCTTATTTTTTTGAGGATGTTTTGGAGGTCTATTGCTGAATTATGCACAAAATTTAGTTTCTGTTGTGGTTTACGCACAAATTTTAGTGAATGTTGTAAGACAAAACCAAGCAAAGTAGGTCAACGTCGCCTCATTCATGTTTAGACGGTATTACAAAGTATTGTGCTACTCCTCATTCATGGTTTTTTTCCTCAGATTCAAAGTAGTATCTGGGCTATGTGATGTATGGATCTGTTCAACTAAACTTATGTGAGTAATGATTATTGTGACGCGTTTTGATCAACAGTGCGAAATAGAAGTAATTTATATGTATGAAACCATGGTCCAACAAAAGAACTTAGCTTTACACCCACGAAACCCGGTGAAGCCTAAACTGAAGCCTGACAGTGTGTGTATCCCAGTGATATTGTTCTCCTATTTCTCACAATGTTCCTGGTAACTAGTTGCGTAACTAGGATTAATCGAGCATATAATTTTCAGATACGCGTGTTTTATTAGTGTTGGAACATATTTATCACTTTGATAACTAAGGCAGCATTTCAAGTTCTTATGATTCAGATATATCAGAAATGTGCTTACAAATGATGGTACTATTTGTCCCCTATGGATCATAGCTACTAAGTAATAAGCACAATTAAGTTATGATACTTGACTTCTGCACATTGTTGCTGTTATATCATTCTTTGCAACTTTGTCAACTTTCATGGCGGGATTGTATATCTACCTTCCCTGTTAGACCATGGATCGCAATCGGTCACTTTGGTTCTGTGTTCATTGCTAATGCTGCTCGTTCCACAAATTTCTTGTCATCAATTTGCTTATCCCTTGTGTTTGTACTTATTTTTGCAAGGATGTTCTGGTGTTCAATTACTAGATCATGCACAAGATTATAGAATGTTGTAAAGGAATACTAAGTAGGAACCTAAAGGAATTTTGCCTAAAAGTTCATGCTGAAACAAGAAGATTACACACTATATAAAGATTACAAAGTTTTTGACTCTATTTCATATTAGTTGTATTCATTTGACCTCTATGCTATTTGAGATATTCGTAGATTTATCTCATTGTACAATTCGACTTCTCCATTGTTCATAACTTTTACCAACCTATTGATAATTTAGATATATCAATAGCTAAAATTGTATATTATCCAATACCGACTACTAATTGCATACGTCAAACTGTTGCAACTAGGGGTGATGATCGAATGAACGGAGCCGAATTATACTTAGTTCAGCTCGTGTTCGTTTAAGTTTTTTGAATTCGAGCCGAGCTGAAAACTTAACGAACCAAGCCGTTATCGAACCGAGCTTTGACTAAGAGTTGACCGAGTTGTTGTCGAGCTGTTCACGAACAAGCATGACCTATTATTATTCTTAGTTTATTTGTCTACTTTATAATTTTATTCATGAAATATTTTTGCTTTTAAATTTACTTTTAAACACTAAAACTATTAGCTTATTATTGTGTGATATATAGAACGAATATATTTTTAGATTCATAAATAATATAATATATCCATATATGAATATATAATCGAGCCTGTTCACGAGCTTTTCGAGCCGAGCTTAGCATGCATAACTCAGTTCGACTAGTGAAGGTCTCGAGCAGAACTCGAACTCAAGCTGAGCCACCACGACTCAAGTTTTGATTGAGTCGAGCCCGAACTGTTCACGAATAGGACAGACTCATTCTTACCTCTAACGTGGAACAATGGAAGTACTCCCTCTGTAACGGCTTAATAGCAACAATTGTTTTTGCTGCATTTTAATAAGCGATTTAAACGTGTAAATGAACAAATTAATCAAAATGGTTTTAACATAAGCAACAATGAGATTAGAGGTTACTAATCTTGAAAATATTTTGATTAATTTATTCATTTTATCATTTACCTCTTTAAATATCTTCTTTAAAATGCGTGCAAAACCAGTTATTATCGTTAAACCGTTACGGAGGGACTACAGGTTTAGAAGTGGGGCAATGGAAAATTACAAACATGTTCATTCATAGCCATAGATTAAAAGGGTCATTACTCATTACACATGCGGACATGCCCTTCTCTCCCAAGTTACAAGCTCACTCTCTGCTAAACCAAAAATCAACCAATTTAATCCCAATGCAAATTCTCAATCTTTTGTTCTTATAAATTACAAATTAAAACCCATTACATAAACATAAAGTATTACAAATTACAATATTGTTGTTGATGATGTCTTTTCTTCTTGCTCCACCATTTGATGATTTTCGAGAAAAGATTTCAGCTCAATTTAGACCTTGGCAACGCTCCTTTCAATTCTGGTCTCGTACTGCTGAAATTTATTCTGGTTATAAGGTTTGTTCTTTTTGATTTTTGCTGATTTTATTGGATTATTGTGCTGTTTTTCTGTATTGGGTATGATTCTAATTTCATTTTTGATTGCAATTTTGTGGGAATTAATGAATTTAGGTTTTTCAAGTGAAAGTGAGTTTTGTGAAAGATGTGAAGAAGCAAGAAGAGATGTGGGAAAGACAACATGAAGTTGCTGCTGATAAAATTTATAATTTGTGCTATGATCTTGGTGGGTTCTTTCTTAAGGTATTCCAACTTTTTTTTCTTCTCATTTTTATTGCATGTTGCTCTTACTCTTTTTTTGATTTGTTTTTTTAATGACTAGGTTGTGTTCAATTCGCCTTATGTTTACCGAGCTGAACTTATTTCTAGGGAACGGAACTTATTTATATTGAACGGGGCTTATTTGTACTGAAGTGAACTTATTTATACTATTCTCTATTGTTTTTCTTCATTGTAGTTAATGATTTTCACAAAATAAATGAACTTATTTTTACTGAATATGAATATTATTGTTTTAGGTGGAGTGAACATGGCCTCAATTTCATGTTAGAAATTGTATTTAATGCTTATATGTACTAGCCATGAGGTGGTACATATAACATAATCCTTTTTTCTTATTAATTCATTTTATGAGTTGAAGTGGGTTTGATTGAATCCCATATATGGACCATCAATTGCATTGTTAATTTGTTACTTCTCCACACTGATTTTAACAAACGAAAAAATATTAGTTGATTTTTTTTTGTTGAATTCTGGTTGCTTGTATATTACAATTGTTTTCGAATGTTGTGGCTTCCGTCGTAAGAGTTGGTCACTGTTGAGGGTAATTTCAACCTTGCACTCAAGTTGGTGTTAATTCCAAATGGTTATGTCTTTGTTCTTTTGCCCATCTTGTAGGGCCACTTGTTTCATCTCGAAAGAAGGAAGATGGATACTTCCTTCCTTTTTTATTACCTTCCTCACGTACGTATGAGTCTGTACCGTTCGACCACTAAAAAGGATAATTAGTCCTTAACTTTGCGAGAAATCCTTAATCAATGGTGTTGCACATTGAATGAGTTTTCAAAAACGCATTGGAAAATTCCAATGTTTATAGTCGATAAGTAGTAAAGGAAGGGGGTTTTAAACCAGAGAGGTTCTATCTTCATGTGGGTCTTACAAATAAAGGATTAGGTTATTTTGGTATATACTTTCAACCAGCTCCATTTCTTTTACCCATTTACGTATTAGAAGATTTCATAGAACCGCTATCACAGTTTTCGACCTTTTAGAAATATATAAGCGGATAAAGTAGTAGTTGTGATTCTTGGTTCATTAGTATCTTTGCTCTTTAATGGTTCCTATGATTTTAAAAATGGTTTCCATTTGTCGGATGATGTCCCTTTATTGAATAGGTGACCTCCATGATTACCATGAACTCCATTCACTGCCATATCAAGTTTGTGAAATGTAGAAAAGATTTGGCCTTTATATTTGTAAATGACTAAAATTCATAGTCTGAATTCTTTTGGTGACGAGGCTTCGACTAGGTTGCTCAAATTATTGGGAAACCTGATTTGGCCCCTGCTGCATGGGTGCGAAGGCTGGTGACACTTTGTGATCAAGCTCCCCCTACACCTTATGAGGTTGTTCAACTTGTGCTAGAGAAAGAGTTAGGTGGAAACATCAGCGAAATGTTTGACATGTTTGATGCAAATCCTCTTGGTTCTGCTTCCATTGCACAGGTACATCTTCCTCATCATAGAATTTGAAGCATTATCTTCTAATCTTTTAAGTATTTGTTTACTTTTTGGTTGTTCTAATTTGTATTTGTTATTTGACAAGAAAAAAATTGATATCTGAGAGGAAAATCATGTCTGTTTAAGTGGCAATCTGAGCTTGTTCCTAATTAATTAATGTCTGCCTTAACTCTGTGAATTCTGGTGGATGTTAATCGGACTCACGACGTATTAGACACGACAAGACACTTGTATATCTAATTTCAAACCAAAACTTGACAAACCCGTACACCTATACCATAGGTTATAACTTAAAAAACCTTTCATTTTTAAAAGCTTAACCTTTTCTCGTTATAGTTAGTCATATGTACAAGATTAAAATTCTGAAACCTCATGGCCTCAAGGGGATAATCTCCACACTCGGGATATTTTATTTGGCTTTGGCACCTCTAATTAGAAATAACAAAGGTAAGTTAGTTTAGTATTTAACAAAATCCGGTAAATTAGTATTAATAGGGGTGGTAGAGATGCATGAATGATCCCTGCTAACTATTTAATTCCTGTAGTGATCTAAGCTTTGTGATTACAAGTAATAGTTGCTGATAATCACCAGCCGTCCAGGGAAGCAAAGTGTTTGGTGCATGTTAATGTGTTTCTTTGTGTACTGTTGACTCTTCTGAAATGTTATGATTTTTGAAGGCTCTATTTGGATATACAGAAGCTGTTAGCACAGTATATCCTGCCTTCTGCACCATATCTTGCTCTCACGTAGATATATCTAAGATACAATTAACCAATTCTTATAAATGTATACCTTTGCTTGAAGCCTTGCACATGTTTTCTGAATGGCTGAATCTTTTGTAATTCTTGTGTTCCTTTTTTATGTAGGTCCACCGTGCAAGGTTGAAGGGTAACATGAACGATGTCGTTGTTAAGGTGATAACTTGGATGTCCTGTTTGAAGCTTTAATATTGCCATTATTATTCTGATTCTTGTAGATCTTATAGGTCCAACATCCAGGAGTTCAGGAGTTGATGATGACTGATATTCGTAATTTGCAAGCTTTTGCTCTATACATGCAGAAGACAGATATCAAATTTGATCTATATTCTGTGACTAAGGAAATGGAGAAACAGGTGAATATGTATATCATTATCTTGTAAGCCTAAAGCTGAGTTTAAGTAACCGGTAATGAAGGGAGTTTTTTTTTTACGAATGTCATTTTCTTTATGCTTATGCTGTTGTGCCCCTTGCTATGACTTGAGTCATGATCGGCTCTTTCCAGACTAAGTGTGTACATGAAATGGTATATCTTAGTACCATCAAGTTGCTTTTCTATTAGATATTACTTCCTATTTAGAATTTCTATTACATTACCCAACTTGAAAGCCCACATCATATTCTTTTCCCTTCTTTTATATGTGCATGATGTGATTTTGCTTAGTGTATGATTTCCCTTTATCACTTTTTTAGCCAATTCTGACAAGTAATGAAAAATAAAACGATTTAACACTGAGTCATTGTTACGCAGCGGATTACGCAATGAGAAGGATGTGATTATATCGTGGCGTTATGTAACGGTTTCTTCCACAACATCAAGTTCAAAATCCGTTACATAACGACTGTTACATAACAGCATGGGCGAGTTTTGATTCCATTTTAAGGATTAGATTAGTTGGGTCGTAATAAATGAATGTCTTATATTACTTCACATACTCTAGGTGAAACGATATTTCATGCTTTTCAATTGTTTTGTTTACTTCCCTCAGTTAATAGTTTTATATGTTATCTACTATTATACTTCCAAATGAAATTTGTTTTTTTATGGAGATGTATGCAGCTAGTCGGGAATTTGATTTTGGTACAAGTCTTTTCAAGCAGTTAGGTAAATAGAGATGATTCCAGATGTAAGATGCTCCAGGCCTAGTTTAGTTGGCTTACCCTTATGGGTGTATCTTTAGTTGCGTTTTTGAGTCTTCCGGAGTGTTGTCTTCCAAATTCAACTATCATAGGCAATTTGCTATCAAAACACATTCTCCAAACTGATTTCATTATAAGTCAAGTGTAGTCGTTTCCGAGTTGATATTATTCTGCTTATTCAAGCAGTCATCTGTTTGCTCATGTTTTTTCTCACTTGAACTATGTTATTTTTTTCCTTCATAAGATTGCATATGAATTTGACTTTACAAGAGAGGCTGCAGCGATGGATAGGATCAGAAATTATCTCTATGAGAATAACAAGAAGAGTCCTGTCTTGGTACCACGAGTTATGAAGGACATGGTTAGTAGGTAAGCTGCTCACTGTGATTTAAACTTTTGTTCGCCTTTATCATGTCAATCTGTCTTCATGATTTCTTGAGTCCATATTTGCCGGAAAATAGGTGCAAAAACTGCAGGTTTACACCCTTGATTGTCTACCGGGAGGGGGGGGGGAACATGTGCAGCCACACCTTGTGTGTGTAGAGAGACTTTTTGAAGGGCTTCGTCATTCGTTCAAGCAATAAAATGTGACATTTGCTCTGGATTCTGATTATTGCCCACTTATCATTCTTATTTTATAATTATGTAAATGAGCTCTACCCTTTGGAAACATGATGAACAGCCACATCTGGGTTTTCTGGAAGTAAAGCATCTTGGGCAAATCTGATTTTCTGTTTATTAGGAAGGTATTGGTGATGGACTACATTGATGGTATCCCAATCTTGAGACTTGGTGATGAAATGGCAAAAAGGGGCGTCAACCCTAGTGGTCGTATCGCGGCTGCAGCAAAGCAGTAAGCCCACTTTTCAACTAGTATGCAATCTCATATACTCCTTCCTTACTGTTGGATGGAACTAATGCATCCATTTTCTTTCACATTCATTTCTTCTCTCTTTTCTCTCGTGTTATGTGAGTGTGCTACACAATTTAACCCTTTCTAGTTTTGCTGATGTGATAATACTGTTGTATGGGCTAATCTGGAATATGTTACAGGAATATCCTTAAAAGCTTGGCTACGGCATATGGGCAGATGATATTGAAGAGTGGCTTCTTCCATGCAGATCCTCATCCAGGAAATATTCTAATATGTAAAGGTTCCGAGGTGAGTTGGATGCCAAATTAAACTTTAGAATTACTTTATGTTATGTGAAGTTAGGCTCCTTACGTGAAATTTCGTATGTTTATTAATTGAACTTGGTTTCTGTTCAGGTTGCATTGCTGGACTATGGGCAAGTGAAAGATCTCCCGGAGAACTTGAGGCTTGGATATGCTAATCTAGTGCTTGCTATGGCTGATAATGATCCTATAAGAGCAATTGAAAGCTATAGGTTGTTACGACGGACCTTGCAGTAGTGTTTCCTCTGGGTTTCATTCTATAGTTTTTCCAATAAATTATAGGCTACTTATCTCATCAAAGTTAGATCGATACCATAATATACTGAAATCAAATGATAAAACTTCCTCACTATCTGTGTCTTGTCCATGTGTAGGGAGCTTGGTATTGGTACAGTTAGTAAATGTGAGAATGAAGAAGATGAGATGCTGAAGTTAGCTCAGACTATGTTTGACACAAAGTTACCTCCAGGAGTAACTATGCTGCAACCTTTCTCCGAGGGATCCTCTATTAAAAAAATTTCGGTTGAGGTACTGATCTTTGTTGTCTCACTCTTTGATTGTCTACTGCTTTTAATTCTACCCTTATAATTTTTTCTACCACAAAAAGGTTCACCTAAAAGTTCTGTGCTCTTGTTTTGTTTTTTCTGAAGGCTTTTCCTGAAGAACTGTTTTCTGTTCTTCGAACCGTGCACCTACTAAGAGGACTAAGTGTTGGCATGGGCATGAACTTTTCTTGTGCACAACAATGGCGGCCTATTGCAGAGGAAGCTTTATACCGTGCTGGTAGACTTCAAGGTAGCGCTTGAGCCTATGTTGATTCAGTAGATGATACCCAATATAAAATACTCTGCAATTTGTTTTCTCAAATCTCCATAAACTAAAAGTTTTGCTCCTGGTACAGCTAAGGATATCAACAAGAATACACAAAGACACAGCTGGTTCAGGAGGACATTTCGCAGGCGATAGATGATAGTGATTGTGAGGGGAGAATTTCAGATTATGACTTCTACTTTTTCTTCTTTTTTGTGGCAATTGTTTTGGGGAGAAAGAATGGAAGGCTAAATGGTATCCTGACCTGATTCACCAGTCTTTATTAAATTTTCTTTTGTTTTTTGGCAGATTATAGTGCCCTTTATATCATGTAAACATTCTTTATTGACTTAATATAGAGAAAGGAAGAGCACTGAAAAGCGGCTTATTTGCATATGTTTTTGAAATTTTAATACTTCAGAGTTTTAGTTTGATGCTTTATGTGCATATTCATCCTATCTATTATCTTTACTAATTAGGAATATTATAGATAACGCAAACGATAATCATAAAACTATAATCTACAATCATCAAATAGTTATCTTATAAAAGTAAAGTACTTAGTGTTCTTGTAGCTATGCTACTTGGAATTCACAACAAGTGTCCATCTGGTTATGGACTTATGGTGTCTAGTACAGGTATAAGACTTGGTCATTTCATAGAAGAAAACAACTTTTTGGTTGAAAGTGAAGTATCCAAATATCGTGTTGTATTCGAGACAACCCCATTACGCCGTCGATACATAAAAAAAAAAATAGGAGTCAGATCATATTTCAAAACTCCAAAAACTAATCGATATAGCAAATTAAAATTTTCGAATCCAATATTCAATTCAAAATATTCTTTTAGATAAGATATTTAAAAAGTCGAATTATATCTGAGTCGAGATATTTGCATTTTCAAATAGTTTTCCCCAATCTCAATCCCAACCTTAACATGGCTACACATAACAAAGCCCATATCCTTAGCACATCCCATTTTTACAAAACCCCAAATTGATTCCCCCATCTTACCTCGGTTTGTTCATCCTACACCTGAGCGTAGAATGAGCATTCTATATTTAAATTATTATTTTTTTACTTTGTATAGTGTGAATTTCACTCAATTAAACTTTTCAAATAAACAAAAATAAAATTAATTTGGCTTAAGACGCTCATCCTACCCTCGGACTCTGATGTAGGATAAAAGTTGTATACCCATTCATTACACACTACCCATTTTCCCTTGTAGAGACACCATTCTTTGGTGAAAGAACAACAACCAAACCCACAACCCAAACCAAGTGAAAGAAAGAGAGAATGGAAGCAATGGGAGTTGTAAGTGGATTAACCCCCTCCATTTCACCACCACCACCAACTCACTCCTCTTTCTCCACCCAAAACCACCACAATAACCTCCTCTTCCGCCGCACCAACCACCACCACAAACTAGCTTCATTCAACTCTCAATCCCATCTCTTTTCCTACTCTCCAAAATGCCCCCTTTCTCTTCACCAGAAAACACCCTTTAAAACCCACATTTTTCTTCCTCGTTTGGTTGCATCCATGGTTTTTCTCTCTTCAAATCTCCCAAGTTTTGATTTTTTATTTACTAATTTAATCAAAATTTAATCTTTTTTTGTGGGTTTTGCAGGAACAAGTAGAGGAAACTTACATTATGGTTAAACCAGATGGAGTTCAACGTGGTCTTGTATGTTTTTAATTGTTAATCACTAATGAATTTTTATTTTTTTTTACTTCATTTAAGTAATTTATGGGTTTTTTTGGGTTTGAATTTTGGTTAAGTGGGTTGTTGATGGATTTTTTGTTTGTTTGAATTTGAGGTTGGGGAGATAATTTCCAGGTTTGAGAAGAAGGGTTTTAAGTTGATTGGGTTGAAGATGTATCAGTGCCCTAAAGAATTAGCTGAGGTGTGCTTGTTTCTAACTATTACACTTTTAAGTTGATTCTCTATTTGAGTTTGCTTGCTGCACTTGATGAAATGTGGTCATTATTGTAAGAAGTATGACTGGTAGATTATAAAACTTATCTGTGAAATTGCTGTGCCGTGATATGATCACTGCCCTAAAGTTGAAATTGCCCCGCTACGAACACACGGACTCGTGGCAAACAACCTCCAGGGTTAACACAACACTGACTCGCCGGTGAAGTACAGAGAGACAGTTTGAGAACGCTCTTAATATTGCCCAGTGTTTGAGAGTGTTTGAGATAGATTAACAGAGAGATTAACAGAGAGAAGTATAAGAGGATAATTTTCTGTGTGTTAAAAACTGTGCCAGGAAGGGGGTATATATAGGGACAGAAGAAGGGAAAAACTGACTCCTAAAACCGTGTTAAAAACGGTAATTAATGGGCAAAGGAAACTGCCCACTAACGGCTAGTGGAAGCAGTCAATAAGGAGTGGATTCAGGAATTGACTGATTCCATAACAGTCATATAAGCATGACAGATTTTTCCAGTAAAAATTTAGTTAAGTTAAGTTATTTCCCAAAGCCCAAAGCCCATGGCCCATGGCCCGGTCCGGGCGGGCGGCGGCGGCGCGCGCGCGTGTGTGGACTAGCCCAATCAAGAGCCCAACCACAAAAGCCTACCAAGTCACCAACTCAATAGATACTAGGAACATAACTATTAATAAACTCACCACTCACCTCTTATTCTTCCTATATGGGATCCCCAACTCTTCATATTCTTTTGAAGCAACTCAAGAGTTTTTGTATTACTCTTCTCACAAACTCCAACAATTATTAGTTAGAAGGCTGCCCAATTCCTATCACATATTTATTCGTAGTATATTTATAGGTACATGTAGTATATTTAATAAAAGTTTAAGGTATATATTTTCTTAATAAATTTAGAACTTCCTGAACATGTAGTATATATATATATATATAAAATGTAGTATACTTATAGAAAATTGTAGTATATTTGTATCTGATAGATTAAGATATGAACTAAGCTTTTCCCTTATTGGTTATGTTAGGCTCCGTTTAGTTAGACGGAAAACATCTTTAATGGAAAATGATTTATTGTGAAAAACCATTTTCCAAGGAGAACCTCTAATGTAGATTGATTTTCCTCTGTTTGATTTCTTACATGAAAAGTTAGAAGAAAAGGGAAGAATGGAAAAGAATTGGGAGGATAGATAGGAGGAATGGAAAAATGGTAAAATGGTTACACTCTTTGGAATAGTATTTTCACGGGGAAAACTATTTTCCACTAGTTATAAACCAAACAACGGAAAATGAGGAAACTACTTTTAGGGAAAATGTTTCCACTCAATCAAACACTCCCTTAGTTGATAGAAAGGTGGATATGAATAATTCTTGAACAGTTGATTGTTTATTTGTGGATGAAGACCAATTAGGCTCTAATATACATGTAGGGAACTTTTTTTTACTGTTGATAAAATGTTATTAGAAATATATCTGAATTGCAAACAATTCGGTCTTCTAATCTTTTTTACTAGTAGTTTTGTGGTGTAGGCTCGGCTTGGAACCTAACAAGGAGTAGAGAAGTTCCTTTAATTTGATAATTTTTCACTTTTATGAAACAGGATCCATTTTCTACTTGGTAGCTAATTAATGTTGTGTAGATATAAATAAAGGATTACGCTCCTTGATTGAATAGACCCATAGAGTAGCCAACTGCCAAGGTACTGATTGGCGACCAATGTATTTTGGTATCGTTATCGTGGAGATTTCTGATGTTTGCATCGGTTCTTACCAAGGCTTATTCTGACAGGAACACTACAAGGATCTCAAGGCTAAGTCATTTTATCAGAAGCTGATTGATTACATAACTTCAGGTCCAGTTGTATGTATGGTAAGATTGGCTAGCCTTTTTTGTCTCCTGAGACATAACCTTGCAATAGATATTAGTACAAATTTTTGAGTTAGTGTTTGATGTGTGCTAGGCATGGGAAGGTGTTGGTGTTGTTGCATCAGCACGTAAGCTAATAGGGGCAACAGATCCGCTTCAAGCTGAACCTGGAACTATTAGAGGAGACCTTTCTGTTCAGACGGGAAGGTTGGCTCTTGTCCTTTGAGCTACAACTTTGATAACAATATTAGCTCCACTAGAACAATGTAATGTCTGATATTAATGAGCTATCAGCTATGCTTTATTCTTGACCTTGCGTGATATTTTCAGGAATGTGATTCATGGAAGTGATAGCCCCGACAATGGCAAGCGTGAAATAGGTTAGGACTTCTAAGTTGCGTACTAGTTTACTACTCATCTTGTGGCTGTCTTTGTGAATATGATGGCTTCAATATTTTGGTCAAAATGGTATAAATTTTCATTGCATAATGCAAAATGGTCTGAAATAATATCAAACAATGAGCTAGAAGATGTTACCTTGTTATCTAGTGAATGGAAACATGTACTAGGATTTCATCGAAGCCAATCTGTGCAACGTATTATTAGATTTTATTGATGAGGAACCAAATACTCTGTTTACATCACTTTAAGTAGAAATCCTAGATATTGAGAAAAGGTTAAGCAAAGAGGCTTAAATAAAGAATAGTGCTCCAACAAACTGATATTTGGTAAATCCACTTGGTCTGGGCCCCATGCCAATTCATCTCCTTCACTCGTGAACTTGTTCAGCATCTAGCCTTTTTCCTAAGGAAACTTGTCTCTTTGAAATAGCTTTTCTATCAGTCCATGATTATTTTGGGGTATACTTTGCCATATATTTTGATCTCCGAGACTTGCTCAGCTGATGGAATCATTTATGGGATGCTCTTGTTTATCAAGCCATGGAACCTTGGCGTATCAGGAATATTCTTCATTGGTTGGAAACCCATACAAACACCTTGATCTGTTCTGCAACTGAATATGTCTATCAACCTGCCTTTTCTGATAATGTAACCTGTTATAGGAACCCTCATCAATATAGAAACGTTATTTGATTATACCTTGAAACATTTTCCAATTCTTATCCGACTTTATTTTCACCTTTGCAGGCCTCTGGTTCAAAGAAGGTGAAATATGTCAATGGACCCCTGCTCAAGCACCGTGGCTCAGGGAATGATTTTCTTAGTCCTTTTTCAGCGATTCTACTGACTGAGCATTGCACAGTTTTGAGGCTTTGTGGTTATACTGGTTTAATATATATTCCACCAGTTGCTTTGAATGTAATTTTGTGAGAGAGTGATGTAAGATCTGTGTATTTCACCACCTATCTATACGCAAGCATAAGTTTTCTGATCAATTTCAAGGTACTGATGTATTATTACAGCTGATGACAATAAAATTTCACATTGTTGTCGCCTCGTCGTTGTTATACTCCTCTGTTTCAACTCAATTGCTATTTTTCAGGGATAGCTTTATTGCTCATGTTGGCCAGGTAGGGTTAATGTGAGTAGATTGATACATTTCTAAGGGGGTGAAACTATCTATGTATAGAACTGTTCGTTAATGTCTCTATTTTTTGGATATGTTCCGGATAAAGAAGTGTTGTATAAATTTAAAACGGGGAAAGTAACATCAATATGTAGAGGGAAAGAAGTGCCAATGAGACAACATATAAGATTAACCAAACTTGACATTACAAGAAGATTCAACTGCACTATTGTTACAACCAATTTACACACATCACATATTGCCCATCAGTCAATCAGCAGAATAAAACGCTCCTGACTTATATAGTTAAGTCTTGCAATTTTCACAAAATGCTGATCACAGTTTGTTGTTCAGAACTGAAGTCTTGAGCCACCTGCGGATTCAGAATCATTCTAACAAGCCGAGACATTTGCTGAAGACCCACGATTGTAACTACTTGTAGAACCTTGTTCTTTGTGAGAACTGGCGTACTTGGAAAACATAGAGTGTATCGAGATCTCTTTGCCTCTTTTTTGTACCTGATTAGGGCTTGAAATAACACTTGCACAAGAATTATCGCTACTACAAGCGGATAAGCCTTGTTCGTTCAACAACCCTGAGACCTGGGGTGATTCCACGGATACAGTTGGGTTTGATCCCAAGTCCATGGAATCCAGGGATTCCGGGCTTAAATTATGTTGCAGACTTGAACCTTTCTTAAGCTTCACGAGAGTCGCTTCTGCATCAACAAAACGTGCAGCTTAATCACAAAGCACACATAACCACTGAAACTGAAGCATTCAACTATTTTCTGCATAATCGATTTCACTTTAAAGCTCGAATCTTTAAAACAACCAAAAAGTATTGCAGATCGTTTCAGGTCCAATAAGCTCCTATTATCTAATAGTTCCTCCGTTTTTTTTTTTTACTCGCATTATTTGGGAATGTTAAATTATTCATTCATGTTGCTTTGAACCATATTTGTCACTTATATATAACGAAAAACAGTCATGTGAGATCTCGTTAGATTAGTCTCAAACTCTCAATGTGAAGATTATTAATATCAACTTCGCATAATTTTTTCTTATATAGATTTCAAGATATTTAATGTATAAAGTGCGCATTGGGTTACGAAATATGGTTCAATACTACAAGTAAAAAAAAGCGGAGGAAGTAAGTACCAATGAGCTATAAATATAGTTTCAATAAGTTCCAATAAATTCCGCAAAATTCACGCGAACAGAATGTACAATAAACTTCCCCCATGTATTACATTTCCTCAAATTCTCTTCCTACCAAACTATCACTTTCTACAAATTTGTACTAGAACATATGATGCAGCATAAAATAAATAAATCAGATCTGAATTGCTCAAGAATTCATTTTTTTCTACGGATTAAATGAAAGAACTAATACCCACCAAAATTGACATAAAACCAATTCGACCCATCAAAATTCCTAAGCTCAAAATCAAATTGATGCATCTACTCAAACCCTAAATTGATCAAGAATTCATTTTTTTCTACGGATTAAATGAAAGAACTAAAACCCACAAAAATTGACATAAAACCAATTCGACCCATCAAAATTCCTAAGCTCAAAATCAAATTAATGCATCTACTCAAAACCCTAAATTGACCATTTTTACTTCTTTTTTTTTTATGTATTTTAACTAATTCAGCTCCAAATGTAAGAAATTGATCAATATCAGAAAAAAGATCAAAAGTAGTAGTGTAAAGAAGAGGATAATAAAGATGGAGGGAATACCATAGATAGATAGAGAATCGTCTTTGAAGATCTTGGAAGGTAATCGCTCTAATTCTAACCATTCTACCGGCGATGGAGAAGCTCTTATTCTCCCGAACATCTTTCTCTTCTCTCTTTTGTCTGTAAATTGTTCGAAAAGGAAGAAGGAAGAAGAAAGAGCGGGGAATGAGGGGTTTTAAGCCAGTGTAAGGCGGGAACCTACCTCGTGGGGCGTGTTCTTTTCGGCGGAAAATACTTGAATTGAATTTTACTATTATTCATAAGGGTTAATAATGTGCGAATACTAGATTCTTTTGAAGTAGTTGTAGATGTTAGGTGGCAGTTCTAATTGGTCACTGAAAATAGATTTCAGGGCTGAATTCTGAACTAAAAATAAGTGAATTGAATTGAATTGAAAATAAGATGTGAAGTGCAAATCTTAAATGTAATGTGTGAATAGTATAGTTCACTGATTAGACTAGCTATTAGTGACCGTGGATCGGATTGGATCGAATATTCTTGTCCATGAAAGCGGATTGATTTGATCTAGTCAAAACATTGAACCTCATTTAAACTCATTTATAAGTAATCCTTTTTGTTATATTTAAACTTTTCACTATAGTTACTAGAATCAAGACATCTAATCTGATCAATTTGATTTGAATTAGTCAAGACACTTAGGTATATGACTTTTTAATCAATAAAATATGACTTTTTAATTTTTTCTTAAACTATTTTAAACCAAAAACACAAAGGGAAACCTTCAGGCTTTGCACGGTTCATGTGAAAATGTGGTATTAGCCTTTTCTTTTTTTGTGATATTTTGATCTTTCTCCTTTTCCGTTGTTGCCATCAACTTTTAGTACATGTGTCGTGATCGATTAGATGGAGAAGAGGAATAAGTTCATATTTTACATAGAGGAATCTCTACAAACTTTTAACACTTGTGATTTCATGATTCACTCCTCGTGTTTTCGTTGTAAAATCGATAGGGAGATATCTTATGGGAAGAAAATCGGCAAAAGGCGAAGAAAGATAGCTTTGATTAGTTTATTTTTGAGATAGAGATGATTAGTTATCGTATAGAGAGCGCAAATGGATTGTTCGGATCAAATTTGACTCTAGTCTAGATAGATTAGATCGTATGTGATGTTTAGTTACTTGCTTCAGTATGGGTTAGATCGGATTTATTTTATTGTCAGTTATCTTATCATGGGAAAAAATGAAATATATTAATATTATTTGTCGAATTGGTTAGTCTTAAGTTGTTAGTTATGTTTGCTACAAGTGGTACTGAGTATCTTTGCCATAAACAGTGGTAAGGGCAAATAATTGACATACAATAGACATCTGTTATCTGATTCTATATCCATTACTAATTAAACTTGGTTTCAAATCAATAAAGCATCTAAATAAGAAGAATACATAACAAGAGATGAGCAATGGGTAGGGAATTAGGGACTCGAGGGGTGAAAAGGAAGAGAATAACATGCTTGTGTTAGACCAACTGATCCAAAGACTTGACGAGGCATAACATGCTGGCTCATAACCATGTTCAATACTAAGGCTCAGACGATGGTGTAGTTGCTCATACTAAAAATATTACTTAAAAGGACAAAATAGTCAAAACTACTATAGATGGTAATAAGTCGTTCAAATTGGAATACTAATATAAAGTTGGAGTGGTAATGTAGACTCAGTGCTAACTAGAGACGATATTCAAGTCGTTCTAATTAGGTGCATGAAGATTCATTTCGATCCGAATCAAATTTACATGATTCATTTTAATTTTGAAAAATCGGATACGCGTCATTTTAACTAGGTAAAAACATCACCCTTCATGGGTTCCACCATATTCATATACTAGTCCGCGCACGTGCCGCCACCACCGCCCGCTTGGACAGGGTTGGGGCGTGGGCTTTGAGAAATACCTTAACTTAACTAATTTTATAAATGAGATCATATTTATATATATATATCCATATACTAGTAAAAAAAATCAAATACTTTGATAGCATGCCTATTTGTTCGGCAAATGTTGGGAGGTAATTTGGTAGTAGTAGGTAGCAAAATGCAATCCAATCTTACAACTAGGGGCGAGCATGTTGCCGTCTTATTAGGCGCGGTTATCTATCCTTGCAAGATCGTGATAAAAAGTTACTGCATACTCTCCCATTTACTATAATCTAGTTGAAACCATAAGTATTTTATATAGACAAATTCCCTTATTTGGAGGCTAACTTCATCAAAGATTGCTTACCAAAAAAGGGCCGTATTTCTTGCTCCAATCATGATTAAAGTTTTGGACTTTGGTAGAGATGAAGAACTCACCCACACTTGCCAACAATAAGCAAGTTTTAACTCTCTACCCTTATCTCTAATTTCTCAACAATGGCATCTCTCCTAGTTTCGCTACTAATCGCGTTTGTCTTTCTCACCTTTCCATCGGTAACCATGTCAGCTGACTTGCACTACCCACCGCCAGTCACACTCCCAACACCTCCTCCACCGCCACTCCCACTCCCTACACCGCCTCCACCGCCACTAATGGTGTCACCGCCATCTGAAAACCACTTAATTTTGTCACCGCCACCATCACATGAACTCTTTTTACTACCACATTTTATGCCTCATCACAAGACCATCCTGCCACCATACCATTTACCACCAAGGATTATTCTCCCACCGTGTCATCCATGTCATAAGCTACCACACAAGTTTAGGCCACACCCACATAAGCCGAGGTTCAAACCACATAAACATCCACACAAGTTCCTTCTACCACATCACCGTCGTCACCACCATATGAGAGCGCATCATCATTGGGAGCCAATCCATAGGCATCACTCTGTACACCATCATCATTGGGAGCCAATCCACAGGCATCACTCTGAACATCGTCATCATTGGCAGCCTATCCATAAGCATCACTCTGAACATCGTCATCATTGGCAGCCTGTCCACGGGCATCACGCCGAACATCATCACCATTGGGAGCCAATCCATAGGCATCACTCTTCTCAACATCATCATTCTTCTGAGCATGAACATCATCGTCAACACCATTATCATTGGGATCCGTTCCATGGACACCCTTTTTTCCACCCTTATTATGAGCCAACCCCACATCACCATCATGGTCATCATCACCATAGACGAAGACACCACGGCCACAACCATGGCCATGAACACGGCCACCCCACACTTCATCATCACGGGAGGCCATTTTATAGGCACCATATAACACCTCGTCACATAAGAGGGCACCACAACCGTGAACAACCAACTCACCATCGAGGAACGACATACCACCACCGAGGCCCGACATATCATAGACACCCCTTACCGGCGACTCGCCATCATCCAACAATATACCATGGACACCGCCCTCAAACTCACCACCATGCACCATCATACCGTAGGGCTCTACCTCCAACAACTCACCATCATGCAACATCATACCATAGGCCTCGCCCTTCGGTATCTCACCAGCACAGGACAACAGTCCATGGACACCACACACAAACAACTCACCATGGGAACCATAATCATCATAACCAAGGTCATCCTATTCATCACTATCATGGAACTCAATACAATAGACATGATCCTCCATTATCTCATCATCACCAAGAACAAACACATCATAGCCATAACGCAGTGCCTCACCATCATTCCAATTCACCCGGTGGCCACCATTCTCCACAACTTCATCATGCACATCCACGCCGTGAGAAAGACAATCCGTCAACACCACATCATCATAGTACAAGACTAAATCATCAGCACCACCAACAGAATCACGACCACCACCATCACCCTTATCCAGAAATGAGTGCTACAAAGCATGCAGAGCTCCCTTCAATACTATGATTGACTAGACAACTGATGGCAAAAGTATCTAAAAGCACATCTAATAGACTGTTAAACCTTGGTGAATGTAGCCTCAGTTCTTGGTCTCTAGTCTAAGCTTGATGAACACTTGGCAGATGCAAGTTAAGCAGGAACAACTTGAAGAAGAATGGATTGAGTAGCTACTAGATTAGTGCATTACATGTTCTTTACAAAAAAAAAAAAAGAAATTCCAAGTCTTGAATTAATTTTTACTTTATGATATCAATGAAGTTCAAATCTGATTTAACTGCCTCATAATCTGCCTGAACTCACAGTTTATGCATTTCTTTTCAATACGAAATTTCATAACCAGAAAATATTTCCTTGCAATCCAGTTTCATCTTTCATAAGTCATTCAACTTGTAAAAAAACGAATCAATAAGAGCTTTATGGGATTTTGGGATCATCTTTCATAACTCTAGAACTCTCAAGTTCCCTTTTTTCGCTCTTTTTCTTCGTAATACACTACAACCCTTTAATAGGGTTAACTATACTATCTTCCATGTATTACTTACTCAGCTCATCAACCAGTCAATGACTCAAACGTACCTTCTTTATATCATTCTATCTCTATAAAACAGTCTTTCACCTTAGTAATTTAAAAGTGTTGGTCCTAAGATAGAAATATAGAAAATGATCACTGCTGTTAAAAGAAAAGAACTCATTACTTCAACTCTTCAAGTACACATGGGTTCAAAATGCTGATATGAAGAAAATAGCATATAAAACAGAAATCAAAGCATCCCCCATCTTGCTATACTACAGTTTGTAGTGCTATCACAAAGTATTAGAAAAGTTGGCACCACATAGACAAGGCACTACTTTGATCCTAAGAGTCCCCAGAATTTCATACTACGCCCTTGCCCCAGTATAACTTCCTTGCATATCACAGCCGGGGGAAAAACACTGTCTATCTAACACTTAAAGTAAGATAAGTACACTATTATGCAGGAAGAGAAGGCACTACTGAGTACTGACTCCTAATAAGGATGATCAGGCAACCAAAAACCCTGTAACGGAGATTTGTCGAAGCAGGAATAAAATTCAATGGTCCACGGGACAAATCGATCAACAACTTTCCAACAAAAAACCCAACTTTTTAAAGCCAATACAAAGAGTGAAATTGAGATCAGCTGAGCTCAATTAATCAATTATATCAACCAGATGTAGCGACAGCTCAAAATCTCAATCAATCAATTCCTGCAAGCTCCATTTCATTGTAGATTATACCATTTCTATAATCAAATATCTAATTCACCCAGAAAAGATGCACTCTTTTCACAAATCAACAAAATTTGGTAGGTAGTTCAAATCCCGTCCTTTAGGAATAAAAAAGAGATCACTAACCGAATGGAACAGTCACTGCTACCGGCCTTAGATACCCAAAAACTTACCACAAACATAAACCCATTCATTTCACGAAATAAACCCAAACAAACCCAAAAACCCAGCTCACAATTGTCAACAAAACCAACACAAAATCACCATTAACGCAATTTCCAAAACAAAAAGATACACTATTTTCACAAATGACCAGAATGAGCACGAATCAATAAACCCAATAAGCCGGGCATTCAAATCCCGACCTTTAGAAATAAAAAGACATCAAGCGAAGGGAATAGTCACTGCTACTGACGTATTACAAACAAAATATTCATTCATTTCACCAATTCAATTCCATACAAAACAAAAAACCCAACTCAAAATTCTCACCAAAACCAACACAAAATCAAATCTTTCAAACAAAAGTTGAAAAAGATTAATAAATCTAAAACAAAGAAGTACCCTTTCCTTTCTTATCACCACCAATCTCAAAATGCTTACAACGCTTAATTGGGTGTTGAGATACATGTTTGCACGATTGACATTGAAGCCTTAAAACAATCTTCTTTGTAGTTTTAGCTTTTTTGTGAAAAACTGGTTTAGTTTGACCTCCATAACCAGATTGCTTACGATCATAACGACGTTTTCCTTGTGCAGCTAAACTATCTTTGCCTTTCTTGTATTGTGTTACTTTGTGGGTTGTGTGTTTCTTGCATTCTTTGTTCTTGCAGTATGTTTTTTTGACTTTTGGAATGTTCACCATTTTTGTGTTGGGGGGAAAGTATGAACCCTAGAAAATTGAAATGGGGGAAGAAGAGAAAGAGGGATTGTTTGATTGATTGAAAGTTGAGATTTGAGAATCGTGATTAGGGTTTGGTGTGGGCTTTGGGATTAGCTTTTGGGTGCATAATGTTATCACCTAAGCCCATAATAACCCATTTTATTAAAAACAAAATTTGATGACGAGTGGAAAATTAGAGGTGGTAAATGTTGACACGAACTGATATGCGATATGGATATAACGGGTTCAGATCAAAGACTTTTAGATGTTTGGCAAGTGACGGGAAATATGTACGGTACATGTTTATAGAGATGTTTGGTAAATGATTTATAGGTGATTTATTAATCGCTTTTGGCTTCTTCATGTAGTTGAGCACAAAAAAAATTGCTTAAAAATGGTTTTTGGGGTAAATGAAACTTTTTAGCAAAAAAAAAAAAAAACTACTTTTTTTTCTTACATCACAGTGTGACTTTGTTTTCATTCTGTACTAAACAACTACAACTAACACTAACAGTTGTCTATAACAAACAATCTTATAAACATTTGATAAATTGTCAGTTAAACAATCAATACAGATAGGCTCTATTTTTTTCAACTTATTTAAGCAATTTAGTGCTTATTTCATAAAGGATTAGATCATATCAAAAAAAATTCATATTAGATAAGAAATTTTCAAATCAGATCAGACGGTAAGAATGAACTCATAGTCAATGAAATCAACAAGTGCAAACAGCCAGTAACTAACCGCCGACATCCATCAGCCAATTGACAAACGCCTCATATGCACATGGGAATAAGTTACTCCAAACCTTTTCCTATAATCTTATTCCTAAGGTTAATGCATTAAGAGAACTTTTTATACGGAAGGACTCCTAATGTTCTCACCCTTTTTCTTACCTTATGAAAGAAAGCGTAGTATACACGATCACTTCAAATAAATAGATAATGAGTAACGATTTGATGGTGATGTTCATGGCATGGATTGTAGGCTTGTTGGATCCTGACAAATACTTAAATCTCAATGGAGCTTGTTAACCAACCAAATCTACTGGAAAGAAAGACTACTATTACTATAGTTTCCACTTGAAACTTGAAAGTGATGCCCTATAAAATTAAGAAAGATGGATAACACTCTTGAGGTGATGACAATATTTTTCAACTTTTCAATAACCCCTTTTGAATTCATAGTTTTAGCATAAATAATTCTTGAAGCGTGTATAGATAGATAGTTGGTCCTAATTGTCGCCATCAAATATAATGTTGTAATAAAAGTGTAGATGCTACTTCATTGAATTTTTTCTTTTTTCTTCGAGGAGATTGTTCATTGGGCCAAATCATGTGAAAAGTAACTTTAACGACAGATAATTTAATATTAATATCCAAACATTTCAAAAGTATATTTTGGGATGTCAATATTCTGAATCGAATAACCGATTTAAGTATTTAGACTAGAGATGTTAGTGAAGCGAGTTTGTTGGAGACTATTACATCGGCCTCATCCCTATTTGCCCCATCTAGACCTGTTTAATTTTATTTGACAATACTTCTATTTTCATGACAATTCTTTATCGTAAAATAAATAAATCTTAGCTTAACCATGACCTTAACATACTTTTTTCCTAAAGAGATAGAACTCTTCACTCATTAAACCTAGGAAAAATGTATTTTGAGATGTGTTTGAATGACTGTATATGGATTATTTTTAAAACTTAACTTAGGTTGATTTTATTTTAGGATTTTTTGTCAGAAAGGACTTTTTAAAAACATTTGTTTGTGAGAAACAACCTTTTAAATTTTTTTTGGCTTTTAACAACCTTAAAAAAAAAACTTTGCAAGAACACACCTTAGGGTCATTTTCAGGCGTTGACTAAACATTTCCGGCATTGACCAAGTCGATTTTACTAATTGCACTCCCATACAATAATTCCCTCCCTTTTTTTCTATTGCAACCCTAATTTCCTCCCTTTCTCCCCTTTTTATATCCCCTGCTATTTAATTTCCCTCCCATCTTCAATTCCCTTTTGCTTGCTCCTGTCTCCCCATTCTGAAAATTCTTGAACCTAAGCTGAATTAGGGTTCGTTCTTCCCTCTTCTAATTTTCTATCTCTCTTTTAATTACTTCAAAAAACATCTCTTTGTCATTTGAGTTTTGTTTTGTGACGGGAATCATGGTGAATTATTGTTGTTGTGGTTTTCCATGTGCTACAAGAACATCATGGACTCATGAGAATCCAGGTAGGAAGTTTATTGCTTGCAAATTCTTCAACTACGAAACCGGACAAAGAGGATGCAACACCTTCGATTGGGTTGATCTTGTAATTTTGGGTTGCTTTAATTTTGCACCTCTGATGTTTTCCTTTAGCTTTCACCATTAGAGAAGTTGAAGAAGGTCAGTGTGTACTTTCAAGCAAAAGAGAAAAGAAAGAGTTGATTTTTAATGAAAAAAATTTACATTACTAACTTACCACTTTACTTTTTAAAAGATGATGACAGAGCCGCAAGATAGCTTCATTAGTTGGGGATGACCTTTGAGATTTAATTTCCAAGCAATTAATGGAGGAAGTTGAATTGTTATGTTTGAAAATGACAGAGGCAAATATATGAGTTGGAAAGGAGGGAAATGAAGTGGGTAAGTAAGAAATAAGAGTGCAATTAGTAAAATCAACTTGGTCAATGCCGGAAATGTTCAGTCAACGCCTGAAAATGACCCTAAGGTGTGTTCTTGCAAAGTTTTTTTTTTAAGGTTGTTAAAAGCCAAAAAAATTTTAAAAGGTTGTTTCTCACAAACAAATGTTTTTAAAAGGTCCTTTCTGACAAAAAACTCTTTATTTTAAAACCTAGAAAAAATGTAATCTAAGATGTGATATGTTTCACGGATTTCAAGTCAAGGTGGAGAATTGTTAGATGTGTCTTGAAGTTGAAGAGAGTAAGATGTATATCGACTAGCCCGAGTGGGCAAGCAAGAGCTGGGGCGAGCTTATGTTGAATGAAAGTTCCTGACATGTTTTTGAGCCTAGCTCGGGAGGACCAACTATCAGATTTGTTCTGTTTTTTACTCGCTTTGTTTCATATCTTCTCCTAACTTCTTATCGTTGTTTAAGATGGCTATTAGGGGGTTCATTAGGGTTTCCTTATGTTATATAAGGAACCATTGACTCTCAGTTATGTTAAGTCATTTGAAGGACTCATCTTATAATCCTCTCATTTTTCCCTGTGGAAGATTATAAAAACTCCCGAATCTCCCACCGGTGGACTAGGTCACATTGATCTAAGCACGTAAATTTTCATGTCTTTATTTTTCTTCGTGGTTGTTTTTCCCTTCAAATTTTTTTTATTGACTATTGTTCCGCACTATCAAACACATGCACAACGTTATTTCACAACACATAATCAAAGATATTAATGATAAAAATAATGTATTAAAAAGTGCAAAATGACAAGTGTTGTAAAAACTATAGAGACGAGAAGTATTACATGTATACCTCACCGCTTCTGCCTCCCCTAATTACTAATTTCATTTACCATCAATTTTATTATATGAGTACAAATGATAAACACGTGAGACGTGACAATATAAAGAGAGCACATGAAGCCGACGACCTCGTTTGACGTTTGATATTGGAAGACAGCAACAAAAAGGGTAACTCAAGCAAATTGCTTCATATACGGATAATTTTGTGCCAACAATTTGCTATAATATGCGAAAAAACTTTTAAAAAAAAACCAAATTTATTCATCGTGACATTAGAGTTTTGGTGATTGTTAAACTAAGGCCCTGTTCAGTTCAACTTAAAATAATAATATTCAGTAAAAATAAGTTCAGTTCAGCAAAAATAAGTTCAGTTCAGTAAAAATCAGTAGTGCAAAGAAGAAAAAACAACATGAATAAGCAAAAATAAGTTCAGTTCAGTAAAAATAAGTTCAGTTCAGCAAAAATAAGTTCAGTTCAGTAAAAATAAGTTCAGTTCAGTAAAAATAAGTTTAGTTCAGCAAAAATAAGTTGAACTGAACGGGGCCTAACAAAAGCAAAATTAGTGCTTAATTATCACCATTATTGGCATTATATGAGCTTTTTATATTAGCTTGGTCATCACACGTAAGCTAGAAAACGTGGTGTTATTGGCATTGATTACTTATATTGGCTTTGAGTATGACGCATACTCAATGCTAACCTAAATACTCCACTAGTAGATAGCAAGTAGGTGTATTGTATATTTGTATTAGTATTAGTATATGATTGCCTTGATTACCGGTGCGTAGCATGCCTTAATTGTTCACATCTTAATTAGTAACTACTTCATCCGTCCTTTTTATATGCATCATTTGACTTGTCGTGATTCTCACTTTTTTATATGAAGCTTTAAATTAAGGGTTTTGTTATTCATAACCCTTAGGGCAAGCATTAACTATTTTACCCAAAGTAGTATTAATTTGGAAACTTATTGGCAAATCACACGTTAATCGGTATTAATTATTATTTGTTTTTACTAGTTTAGGAAAGTATTTAATGATTATACATAGCCCTAAGGACTAAGTATAACATTTGCCTTAAATCAATATATTCATTTATTAATTTTTGAGACTCTATATATCAGTTTAGTCTTTCACAATATCAAATGAAAAATATGAGGTCAAATATGCACATAATATAGTAGTGAAGGTTAGAGAGTGGTGAAATGGTTGAATGTTGAAGAGAATGGTGGAAGTTAGAGAGTGGCGGATGGAAAGATAAGGAGGGGGGTTAGTAAGGATAAAAATGATATTTCATTAATATATACGGGTTGTATCCTAGTAAATATGAGTTATAAATAGTAACACCCCTAGATTTTCATAGTTGTATAAAGTATATGTATAACCACCTAAAAAGCTTTTTAAAAAAAGATATAATTGAGGTATTTATATATTTTAATCGCCGACGGCGGATGGCCTAAAAATTCACTTCCACAAAATAATCTTCAAGGTTCTTTCTTGTCCTAGTAATCCAAAACCCACGAGCATGCCAATTGCCAAACCCTTTTTAGAAACACCTTTAATTCTAAAGCTGCCTCTCATTTTAACTTAATCTTTTATTTTAGTTTTGGCAGCCATTCTATGTCCAATGGAATAATTAATAATGGGAAAAATTGCCTACAATAATGCAATTTTTTGGTGATTCGCAAATAATAACGCAACTTGTCGATTATTTTGAAATAATGCAACATTTATACCCATTTATTTTAAATAGGATAAATGACCGGTTCCCTGAACATTTGATAATTTTTATTTAAAACTTTAAATTTTAATTAATACATTAATATAAACTTAAAAAATAAAAAATAAACACCCCCACCCCACCCCCGCTGCGATCAATCCCAGCTTTCCACCCCCGCGCTGGCCACTACTATCACCCCCCACCCCCGCGTTTGGCTCGTCGTCGGTGACGTCTGGTAGGGGTGATTGATCTGGCGGCGTCTGGGTGATTGGAGGTGTTTGGTTTCGTGCGTGGACAGAGGCGTTTGGCTCGTCGTCGGCGGCGTCTAGGTGGGGTGGCTCGTCGACGGCGGCGTCTAGGTGGGGTGGCTCGTCGGCGGCGGCGTCTGGGTGGTTTCGTGGCCAGGGGAAGGGAGGAGTGGCTCCAGTGGCCGTAAAGAGGGAGGTAGTACTTTTTTTTATCTTTTTGTTTATAATATTTTTTTGAAAAAATTATTAATGATAACCAATAGCTGAATGACATGTGTCTCATTTAACCTCTTCCTTAGGTTAAATTCGGTTTTACTCCATTTATTTTAAATGGGGTATAAAGGTTGCATTATTATTTGCGAATCGCCAAAAAAATTGCATTATTTCTAGTAAATTTTTCTCTTAATTAGTAATAACTATAACCATTTGGAAAAATTGATACAATCAATTTTAAACATGTGAATTTGTTTTAAAATGTTTAAACTTTTGATTCACATGTAAAAATCGGTTATTTATGACACATGATACTCTGTCATAAGCTATTTTTCAATTAACTTAAGGCAATAGAAGATTTGCATGAGTCATATTTAACAAGTTAATTAAGGTGAAAATACCATTTTGGAAAGAAATTCTCTTATTCAAACCGTTCGAAAATGATAAAAAATTGAGATTTGTCAAAGTAAATCAGAGGCAAATGCAATACTTAAAAGCTAATAGTGTCATACTTTTTTATAATGATAGGGAGAGCCGGATTATGATCAGAATTCAACTCTCAAAAATTCTTGGTTAGATATTTGAGGGATAGACACTTGTCACTTGAAATAGACAATAAAAGAAGGTAAGTAAGGGAATGCCGACTTCAACATGCCATTAATGGATTTTGACTCTATTTGATGTTTGATCTTATAACTTTAAAACTTATATACTAGACTAAGCCTCTTTGCTAATGTACTTATTTTTGTAAAACATGCCGATGCTTTTTATTTATGGCTTGTAATGGGTCTCTGGGTGGGGGCTCTGAGCGAAGGTAGCTCAGAGGATTATTCTTCTTACCTTAATATAATCTCATACTTATTTTGAAAAAAAAAGGATCTTTAAAGTTATTTTGTTGCTCACATACTCAAATGTATAATACATAATTTGAGCAAATAAAAAGAAACGGAGCGACTATTAATTAATGTATTACCGCAAGTATACTTGACCCATCTTATAAACCTGCAAAAGAGAAACACCCCTTCTCCCTTTTCTTTCTCTCTCTCCTCTATTTATTTTTTCAAAGATACCTTCTTCTTCACTTTCCCACCACTTGATCTCACCAGCTCCCCATCTGCTCATACACATGACTTAGATCCCCCATTTCCTTTCACCATTTATGCATCTTCTTAATCACTCTCATCAACTTCCTCTTTTCTTAATTCATCCTGTTTTGCACTAATCTTAGCTGCAAAAACAATTTTCTGAAGTTGAAAATCACTATTTGATGCTGCTTCACCAAAACTTATGACCTCCAAAACTCCTAAAAAGGTTTGATTTTTTGTTAGTATTTCTCTTTCTGTTTTGTGGGTTTTGTTTATTTGATCCATTTTACCATCATCTCACAAATTTAGTGTCTTTGCGGAACAACGTTGGGTACATCATTGCCCAATAAAAGTTAGTGTTTTGTGGATTTTGTTTATTTGATCCATTTTACCATCATCTCACAAAGTTAGTGTCTTTTAGTGCGGAACAACGTTGGGTACATCATCGCCCAACAGAAGTTTCACCTTATGAATTGACGGATTCTATTATGATTAACTAACAATATTTATATGGGTTTTTATTGGTACAGAGAAAAAGGGTACCAATTGGGAAGAACATGGAAGGTGGAAATGGAATTCATCAATTGGCCAAATCAATAAGAAAAAGGTTTGAAGAATTACCACCTCTTTCTTCCAAATGTTGCATCTATAGAGTCCCTAGAACACTAAGAAATGTCAACTTAAGTGCTTATAAACCTTGTCTTATTTCAATTGGGCCCCTCCATCATGGCATGAAAAGGTTACAAGGATTACAAGAGCAAAAATTAAGGTATCTACAAAATTTTCTTAGGAGAAATGAGGAGAAAACACTTCAAGATTACCTTAGAGTTATTAAAAAGTGGGAGAAAGATGCAAGGGAATGTTACATTGAGAGTGTTACTCTTAGTAGTGATGAATTTGTGGAGATGATGTTGCTTGATGGGTGTTTTATTATCGAGTTTTTCTTGAATTGGTATTGGGAGACGTTGGATGAGGACGACCGTATTTTTGGGAAGCCGTCCTTAGAACATGTAATTAGACGCGACTTGTTATTGATTGAGAATCAACTCCCATTTTTCGTACTTGAAGAGTTATACGACCTAGTCCTTGATGATGGTGAGGATTCTTTTCAGAGTTCTATTCCTTTCACCGATCTTACTTCTGAGGTCTTGTTAGGGAAACGAGAGCTTCCGAAGAAGTTCAAGAGGAGTGAAATTTTGCATTTGGTTGATTTCTTGAGAACGTATCTCCTCCCTAATCATCTTAGGGACCAAAATCATGTCCCACCACATGATGGCGCGTGTTGGGAGTTCCCTCCCGGTGTAGGAGCTCTTCATGATGCCGGGGTCAAATTTGTTGTTAATAAAAGTGATTCTTTGCTTGATATAGAGTTCAAAGACGGAGTTTTGTATATTCCGAAACTAGAGGTGGAAGATCATACAGAGTCCATTCTTCTAAACTTATCGGCATTTGAGCAATGCCACTACCATTCCGACTCCTACATTGTCGATTACGTGCTTCTAATGGATGTCCTAATTACTACTCTTAAGGATGTGGATATCCTTCTAAGTAGTGGGATCATAACAAATGCCTTAGGCAACAATGATGAGGTTGCTCATCTATTCAACACCATTTGCAGAGAAACAAACTATGAAGCTCACAAGTTTTATTACACTGATATATGTAGACGATTGGTTGCTCACTCGAAAGCGCCATGGAATAGATGGAAAGCTACATTAAAACATGATTACTTCAATAATCCTTGGACTATAATTTCAGTCATTGCTGCTGTTGTATTGCTCATTCTTACCGTGGTACAAACTGCTTGTACTGTTATAGCTATGAAACATTAGTGTTTTATGGTCTTCATACGAGTTTTTCATTAAATTGATGACCACAAAATTTTGAATGTAATCATGTTTGTTCCTTGTTCTTTCTTGTACAAGTCTACTCTTGAGTCTTGTCCCTTGTCCTTATTTCTTTTATCATTATTGCGAGAAGACTACTAGTCTGGTAAACGTTCTCTTCACTTGAACTTATCGGAACTAAACTTATTATATCTGATTAGACGAACTTTCATTTTTGCTTATATTTATACATGGAAACATAATTGGCAAGAGAAATATTGATTTGACTTTATCAACACTCCGGATACAACTCTAGGAAATTATTAGAAAAGAAAGAAAATATATTTCTCCAAAACGCCCTTCTAATCTCCTAATAATAAATTGAAGTTATGGAAAATTAAGTATGAAGTATCAGTCCTATTAGGAAAAAAATTGTTTATCAACAGGATGTCATTATCCATCAAACATCATCAGCAATCTAAGGTGCAAGACTGCAATTAGAGTAGTCAAGTAGAGGTGACTTCCCCTCCAATTTCTTACTTATATATTTTCGTTAGTTGTTTATTTCAGATGCGTTCTTTTATAATCGCTATATATATAGGATTTTCCGTCTTTCATACTCTACTTTGATTGCAAGTAGAATGGATAATTTTTAGTCACAAAGTCTTACACTTCTCCTTTATACTTAAATTGCAACGTTATGACTTGCAACTTTACAACCGATAACATACAACTTTTACTATTGATATGAAAGTTATTTCTATATGATCACATTTCTTACTTGTTGTAAACATTAGTATTTTTTTCTTTAACCGCTTTTCAAACGGGTAAATTTATAGTGAGATAATTTTAAACCCTAACAAAAAATTCTAACAAAACAAGTATTCTTTTCCAAAAAAGGTCTTTGGATTATGTAAATATATAATTTTTTTAAAATGAAGATACAAGGAAAGTAGTTTGGATTATGTGTTTGGGAACTTCCTAAGTTGGGAGCTTTTGTATTGGGTTTAGTTTTAGCATTTAGGGAGCATTGGGTCCACGTTGAACTTTCGTCACAAGTTCATTGCATGTGCCAAACAGACCAACAACAGTGGACTGGATTCTTTTGTATGTGTCATATTCATATTCTTGTATATTCACAATTTGGACCATCAAATCTAAGATTGCCTCTTTTTTCCTTTTCTACTTTTAAAAACCGTAACAGACGTTGGGCCCAATATATTAAAACAACAAAGGACAAAATAATATTCTGTTGTAAGAGGGAAAATGAGAAGAGAGAGATTGGGAAAATATCATAGTGGACTGGAGTATTATTTTTATAATAAGATTAAAAAAGAAGATTAGGAGACCCTTCTCTTAACTGTGTATCTTAATGTAAGATAAAAAATGGTGATTAGGAGCCCTTCTCTTAAAAGTGCATCCTAATGTATCTAAAAAGAAAAAAAATGGCACAGTGTTTGTCCTCATGGACATCAAACTCCTGTTTTTTTTAGTAAGATGATGCCCCTATTTGATATAGTCCCAGTCCATTGCCTTTATCAGCACATATGTAATTGAAGTAGTTGATAGAGTATATAACTATTCCTTGATCTTCAACCATCAGTTGAGCTTTTGGTTGAGTTGATTGCTTAACATGGTAGCAAGAGCCAGTGTGACCATAAGATGTCAGGTTTGAATCTCATACACCCCTCCTTTCAAGTAGAATATAATAGCGACAAGTATGAGGAAGGCCTGTGTTGTGTCCGCACTTCTAGCCCTCTGGGCTCTTGTGTGAGGGGGTGTGATAGAGTATATAACTATTTGTAGGCCTTCAATCACCGACTTTTAACTTTTGGTTGAGTTGGTTCCTTAACAATAGTAGTAATTGTTGAAAGGAGGTGTCGGATGTCGTTGATAAGTGCCTGGATACACCACGGGGTATTATAGATGCCTTTCAAAATATTGATGATGATGAGATTATCACCTTCAATGAGTAGGGCTGGGATGAGCCACTGAGCTTCTATGAGGCCGTTTCTCAGTGCAATAACTTCTGTTATCAAAGGAGAAGCTTTTCCTAATTTGTAGGCTTTGGCTTTCGTATTTCTCCCGATGAGTTTCGAAGGACAATGCCGTCTGTGAATTTATTTACTTCAGGGCATTTACAATCGATTTTGTTTGCTCCAAATATTCAACACGATAGGCCTCCTTCTCTTCGTCTTTCTGTTTCCACTCTACTTATTTGTCATTTGTCAACCACAAACCAAAAATATGGAAATTAGAAGAAAAAGTTTCTATTTGTTGTCAACCATGAATCCATGATTATTATTTGTATGACTGATTTGAAGCTTTTTTACAACTAATATACCTCTAAAATCATAGAAATCAAAAGTACGAAACTAACAATAATACTAGACCAAAGAAAAAACACATTGGCTGACCGACCCAACCGACCTACTTAACACATCAAAATCGAGGCAATTCGATCCGTCACGGCCTTACACAGGATACACAGTGTATATTAGCTGCAACACAACACTTGTGAACTGTGGTCATGCAATTCTAGCTAAAAAATTATCCTTAGCACTGATATTAGCAACTCATTTCTCACTTCTCATATGACAAAACACAGAAGAACAATAATTCAAGATTGTCGAAGTAATAAGCTTTGTTTTCGACAAAGACTACTAAAGAAGTTAACGTATCAAATTCATTTTGGATTTTGCAATCCATATTACAATCGTCAAAATCTATGATTGACACCCCCCTATACCCCTATACTAAAATTTTGCATCAGCAAACAAACTTTTCTTGAAGTCAACGTAGCAATATACAATTGAAAACAGAGATTTATGTTCAAAAATGAAACTACATGATCAATAAGAAGTAATAATAAAGTACGTTTATAACAATTTGCAAAATAAATTACCTATGTTGTGCTTCTTCTCCTTTATTTGGTTCTTCATCTATTTAATGGGTAGGGTTGATCTTGTTTTAACTGGTATTTATCGGTCATGTACTCATGTTAGATATATGCCTTGAAATCCCATTTCGAAGAAGTGATAGGACAGGATCTTAACAAGCTTGGACGAGCAATGAAAAAATAAAAGGAAACACTAGCTTCGGAGTCTCGGATTAGCGAGCGCCAACGGCAACCGTAGTGCACGGGCAGGCAACCATAGTGCTTATGCGCCCTAATTTTGGCCAGTACGGGCTCTGCACGTTATTTATTCAGATTTGTTTCGATTTTGACTCGATTTATTTCCTCTCTTTTCCAATTTCTTATCATTGTTTTTTTAACAAGAAATGACAACCCATCTATTTACAAGAAATCATTAGACTCTTCACTTAAGTTGAGCCATTAAAAAGACACGTAGTACGCTTTGCTTTGGTTTGATCCTGACTGTCTATTAGTTAGTGATCCCGGCTCAGTGAATAGAATACAAAAGCTCATGAATCTCTATCAGTAGAATAGATCACATTGATCGAACCACGTGCATCCGTGTATGGTGCAACGGGCACATGACGACGCAAGACCATTGCTTCCCATTTTCACCTTCCTTGTTAGCTCTTTAGCGATACATGAAAAAACTGATTGAAGCCATATGTTTTGACAAATTTTGCGAAATCATTTTGTGGTTTTGCGCAATTGAAGACAAGTCGAACAAGGTAGGGTCAAAAGCCCCTTTTAGTTTAGCAGCATGTTGTTAAAATTAAGCACATGGAAGATTAGGGTTTGTTGTAAATTGGTTTGATTTGGGTATTTTCAATTGTTATATTAAGTGGTCCGGTTTATTTCATTTCAACTCTATTCATAAATAATATATACGGGGAATATGTAATTGTGTAAGAAACATATGTAACAATATACGAGAAATAGGAACCAACTTATAAGAGTATGAAACACCTGTAATATTATGTAAAGTTAACTATGATGCAATGATCCCAATCCTCTTATTTGTTGTTTGAACAATTATTATTCGGAGTGTACTAAATTTTCTATTTAAGTTTTAATGCACTCCTAATGATTAATTATTGATCTATCACGTCTTGAGCTTAAGTTACATGGTAGTCACGTACGCGCTAACGACACACATTAACAATTTGTAGTTCTGTACCTCTTACATACAAACCCTCAACTCGTTTTTATTTTATATTTTCCCTATATAGTAATTAAGTTCTCATTTTTATCCGAACTCAATTTTCTAATAAACTTTCCATTTCTCCAATTCAGTAGCATTCTCATAACATGCCTGTTCTCAGTCCCTTTTTCATTTGTTCCTCCTTTCGTGTCGTGATAAGAAGTTGTTTTCTCCATTTGGAGTTTCTATTCGATAATTTGGTGTTTATCAAGTCATCTAAAAGCGTTTTCCAATATCCATGAAAAACCTCTACTCTTGTTGTTTGTTCTACAGTATAAAATTTGCTAACCAAACTACTTTTTTCTTCTAATCAGACATATAATTGAGATTAGGCTAATCAAGCGACATATATGCACGATCATGGGCATATACTTCTTTTTGTAATACCATATCGAATTGGTTGCATTGTAAAGGTTTATAAATCTATTGAATCGGTACTACCCGCATCATAAAGGTGTAAAAAAAGACCCTGCATTTTAGGCACAACACATCTCTAATCATGAAGTTCTAAGCTATGAAACAAATACGAAACATACTGATTTATTGTTCTAACAGCCAACAATGAGCTAGTACGTACATTTCCTACTTGATTGCAGATGCATAAACTTTATTCTGAGTCGCTCTCGGTCTCGTCATCAGGGTTATTCAGGGACCTCCGGGCTATCGGGACGCCATTCTGCCATATCCACAATACTCTAGGACGTGCTTTCTTTGGCTCTTCAGAGGGCGCTGTCTCAGGCTGATCGGAGGATGCTGTCGCGGGCTCATTGGAGGATGCTGTCGCGGGCTCATCAGAGGGTGCTATCTCGGGCTTACAAGAGGGTGCTATCTCAGGCTCATCAGAGGGTGCTATCTCGGGCTCATCAGAAGGTGATGTCATTGAATCTGCCTCGACAACTCTATCTCCTGCTGCTGATTTCTGTCTCTCTGATATGTACTGCTTGCGCCTCTCTGCAGAAGTCATATTCCGATGCCAAGCCGCCTGCGCGCCACACATAATCGTTTAATAAACTAACCTGAAGATTTTTCTTATACAAACATTGTACCAAATGACAATGCAATTCTCTTGTAACCCTGGTAAAATGGGTTTGATCGTACCACGTTAAACTCACATTGCCTCAGTTCCATAGCAATAATACTATTTGAGAATGTCTGAATACTCTGAAGTTAAAACTATTATCTTACCAAAGCTTCCGAGCACGCTTCACCATCAGGAGGTAATGAAAGTGGATTAGAAACTGAAACATTTTCACCATTGTTTTTCCTGAGATGAAAATATTCACCAAATGATTGTTTTTTCCACAAAGCGAAAATTATGTGAAAAAGGGAATTTATTCATGGTTTAAGAAACAACACATATCCCAAGTTGCAATATATTCTTGCATGATCTAGAGAATTTCCACACCAGCCTGCTATCTGGGTGTCAATTATATATTTTGAGATTGGTGTTAGGCTTGCAAAATCGAAAACTAACACAATACTTTAATTGGGGTGTAGACTGCACCCACTTGCCTCAATGTAGGTCCTCCGCAGTTGCCAGACCCACTACTTCTACATAATTCATATATTTGCAGTACTCTCATAATCTAGAATGCTTGATTACTAAACATATAAGATCAGTTCTTCAGATTCTAATTGTAATGAACTTTTTGATAACATTATGAACTAATGGATTCTGTTACCACAAAAAAAGAAAAAACAGAATTCAAGATCATCATACTCCCATTTATCTGATACCAGTGCTTCGAATTTCTAATGACATTAAAAATTCATTTTGTAATATCAAGAAAGCTTCATATGAGGACCCAAGAAAGGTTTCCCATGCAAGAACTCGAATTACTGGTTTAATAACAAGAAAAAACAAACAAAATTTCTAACAATCCCATAAAATATTCATCCATGATCACATAACTCATTAATTAAAGATTGATGATAACTTGAATAATTCATAATTAGCACTTCTCATACATGAAATTCTTTATCATTTCCCAAGAAAAGTTTCTCATGCAAGAACTCGAAATTACTAACCGAAAATCAACAACAAAAAATACTAATTCTTACATATCTAACAATCCTATAATGCAAGAGCAAGTATTCATGAATCATCCTTGGTCACAAAACATACTAAACAAAGATTAACAATAACTCAGAACAATTCATAATTAACAATTCTCAAGTTCTCATACATGAAATTCTTTCATCAAACACAAATATGTCAATTTTCATATCATTTCATGCAAGCTAAGAAACTAACTAGATGATCAATAATGAAATTCCCAGAAGATAAAAATGTTACCTTTCTGATTCAGCGACTTGGGGTTTCTTTGCACTACCAGGAGCTTCTTTGTCTTCGCCGACGCCGTCTTCTCTTTCCCTCTTCATTTCGTTGTTTCTCTATCTTTCTCTTTCAGCCTCTTATTAGTGATTACTACCTCTGTTTTCTCTGTAATTATAACGTTTATATAGATGTTTTCTATTCAAGTTTTGGCGGCAAAAATTGGTTCCTAAAATAACTAACTAATATAGTTTAGTTAGGGGAAAAAAAGTTAGTTATGGGTTACTTTGGTTACATACCAGTCACTGTGTCACGTGGTTGTCACGTGATTTAACTAGTTCATTAATCTCACCCTTATTAGATAAGTAGTTTTTTCTTTAACTCCATATATAACAAGGAGCCAAGACTAAGAGGCCCAAGACCTAGGATTATAAATGTGCACCTATAAAAATTTGTGAAGGTAGGTCAAACTTTGACTATGAATTCGTACCTCTGAAATTTTAATAAATATGTAATCCTTCTACATTTGTCTCGATATGTACATACTCTCTCCGTTTGTTTTTAATTGTTACACTTTACCTTTTTATGCTTGCCAATGCAAATGTTTGAACATTAATATCTCTAGTTGTGTTTATATTCCGAAAGTGCATCTCGAGACAAATCAAACAAAATTCCACATGAATATATTTTTCCGCACTGAAAATTTTAATAATATATGTAATCCTTCTATACTTGTGTCCATATGTACATACTATTTTCAATATACTACCTCCGTTTTTTTAATCGCTACACTTCTCAAATTGCGGACTCCTAGGCAAAATTTGGTTTGGGGTTTAATTGTATGTAAGGGTATATGATTAGGTAAGTTAGTGGGGACCATTTGAGTAAATTAACAAAAAAAAGCAAATTAAGTCACCACCACCAGCCACCAGCCACCCTACACCCCACCCATCACCACCAACTGAAAACCTACACCACCACCACTACTACCAGAAACCCCCAATCACCACCCACCCTCACAGCCCCAAACCACCCACCCCAACACCAACCACCCTCTCACAACCCAAAGATTCGACCACCCACTGACCCACCCACAACCCTAGACCCAAATTTCGACCACCCACAACCCTATTCCCGGCAGATTCAACCCACCCACAACCCTAAATCCAAAATTTCGACCACCACAACCCTATTCCCAGTAGATTCGACCCACCCACAACGCTAAACCCAAAATTTCGACCACCCACAACCCTAAACCTAAAGATTCAACCCACCCACAACCTTAAACCCAGAAGATTCGAGTAAGAAGATATAGAGTGAAAGAGGAAGAAGAAGAGTGGTGGCGAAGAGTGATGCGAATGGTGGTGGGGAGGAGTTTAGCCGTTGTGAGGATGTGAATGGTGGTGAAGAGTGGAGGTGAAGCCGCCGTTGTAGATGAGTTGAAATGGAGGTGAAGCCGTTGCGAATGGAGGTGAAGCCGTTGCGAATGGAGGTGGTTGCGAGGAGTTTAGCCGTTGCGAATGGAGGTGGGGGCCGAGCGCCGGAGAGGGAGGTGGGTGGGAGGAAGGTGGCCGGGAAATGGGGGGTGGTGAGGAAGAGGTTGGGGTTTGGCAGTTGTGTTGGGAACGGCAAAATGGGTGAGGAAGATAGGGAGGTGGTGGTGGTGGTGGAAAGAGAAGAGAGAGAGAGAGGGGTGGCTGTGGGTGGGGAAATGGGTTGGGTTTATGTGTTATAATTTGTAATTAGTGAAGTATTAATTTGTTATTTAGAAAGTTATAATTAGTAATTAAGTAAGATTTAATTTTTAAAGTAAGGGTAATATGGTAAATTCATACCAAAAAACTTACCAAAAATGGAAAGAAATAGAAGTGTAGCGATTAATTCCAAATTGCCGTATAAGGGAAGTGTAGCGATTAAAAAAAACGGAGGTAGTATAAGATATGATATTTTCACTAATACATAATTTAGAAATTAATGATCGATCGAACAGTGAATTGAAGACTGTGAAAAAACAAATGTTACGTCTTCTTTGAGACAAAGGAATTTTAAGTTAAACCCGCAAGTTTTTACCTGTAAAGCTCAAGGTTTTAAACTTTTAAGTTAAAATTTTACATTGTAAGGTTCCAAGCTAAAACATTGTAAGATTTTTAGCTAAAATCTTAGCATTTTAAGGTAAAATCTTTTGATTTAGCGTTATCTATCCAACATATAGATAGACCGTTTATCACAAAACTTACTCATGTTAGTTATTGGAAAATCAATTAGTTAATGGAGATTGGAGACATAAGTAGGGGCAGTTTTAGATACATGCAGCTTTAGACATAAGTAGGGGCTAGCTCACAAGTCACTAGTAACAACCTCATGTTACATCTTGTTGAGATGGTTTATGTATTTTACTCCATACTATTAATACTCAGTTCTCCTCATGTGTAATCTTGTTAGGTTCATTTGTATATACACCTCCATTACACTCCATTACATCCCATTAATCCGCGTCCGTAGAAAAGAAAACTCTGTAAGTAGCGATGGAAAATCACATCTATGATCATCAAAATAATTGTAGTACATCAACAAGGATAACACCAAAATCAAAATATTTTGCATCATATTTATGGTTTTAACAATAAAGAATGAATTGGGATGTACTACAATAAACACGAAGTTTCGAAGTCAACATAGTTTTATCTTCAAAACTAAGGACACTACTAAATTATACTAATTATTTCCTTTGCTACTTAGATTTTAGATGCATAACTATAAAGTATACCCAAGTATAAGCTAAGGCAACAGAGTTTATGACTATTTGTTGTTTACTCTAAGCATATATTGTCATTGTTATCACTGTGATGTAAACTTTATGAATTCCACCAGTCTCTCTTAGGCTCCGTTTGGTAGGGAGTAAAACGTTTTCGGATGAAAATGGTTTTCCATGGAAAACCTTTTACATTGGAAAATTTATTTTTATGAAGGTTTATCGTTGTTTGGTTGCATGTAAAATCATTTTCCATTTTAAGCATTTTTCATTGTTTGGTTGAACTGAAAATCAATTACTTACAATTGTGAGGGAAAATGTTTTCCTTCCACTTGTGATGGAAAATGTTTTCCTCCCAATTTTGAGGGAAAATGTTTTCAATAAGGTGGAAAATGGTTTTCCACCCCAAGTTTTACATTTTAATGTTTTACTCCAAACCAAACAACGTAAAATGGGAAAACAATTTTCAAGGAAAACATTTTACGCCCTACCAAACGGACCCTTAGTCTGCCCCAGAAGTGTGGAGGTCCTGTTGATTTGGAGCACTAGGAGACGCCTTAATGCCGGCATTTGAAGGTGGAAATTCGGGCTCAGATAGTGCTACTTCTGGTACAGCAAAGGGTGGTGCGTGTGTTGTTTCTGGTTCAGCAGAGGATGGTGTGGGTGTTGATTCTGGTTCAGCAGCGGGTCCAACAATGCACTTTATCTCTTGCTGCTGCTGTGATTCATTAGAACACACTAAAAACAGAGGCTAACTGTTACAATTCAACCTGCCTTTAGTTGTATTTTCCTTAGTTTATGCTTTCTTATGTTTTAGTTTATGTTTTAGCACTCTTGTATAGGCTTAAGGTTCCATTATTGAGTTACTGTAAATCCAGTGTTCACTGGAAATATGTACTATCTCAAACTTAAGCCTCTTTAGGGGGAGATGATGAATGAAATGCTTATTCACCACTAAGGCCTCCTATCAGTTGTATGCTTGCTTTATAATATTGTGTTGTTGTTGTTGGCCAACTTAGAGCTTGTGCCGCCACTTATTATAGAGCGCCCACCCAAACTTAAAACAGGTACATCTCGTCGTCGGCCTCGCTCGTGCCCGCCTTGTGCACACAAGCGCCCCGATCGACCCTCTTCTCGTGCTCTTGTTGCCAATAGGCAAGGGTACCCTTTCAGATACCGAGTGCTCGTGCCCCACGAGCCTCAAAAGACCCTTTTCCGCATTAAGGCTAGCGCACTTGCCCGCAGAAGGCAAGGGCGTGCCGCACGTTCCGAGGTCAGAACTTTTGGACCGTGACACTAACCATATGAATTAATATTAGAAAGGACTATAAAATGTTGAATTGAGTGACAAAAATTAAGCAAACACAATAGTTTCAGTCACCTGTAGTAGTTGATGTTGAAACTGAAGCTTCCATTAAAGTATCTCTTGCTCTGCCGCTTTTGCTGCTGCTGTTTCTTCTGATGCGTTTTCTAAAGCATTATTCACTAGTTTTTGCATGTACTGGTCATGGCGAGCTAGATGCAGATTTTGGAGACAGTTATCCACGTGCACGCCACACATCATCGTTTAACATCAGTTCTTATACAAACGTTGCATCGTATATGACAATGCAATTCTTTAGAAAAAATGATAGGACAGGATCTTAACAAGCTTGGACGAGCAATGAAAAAATGAAAGGAAACACTAGCTTCGGAGTCTCGGACTAGCGAGCCCTAACAGGCAACCGTAGTGCATGGGCAGGCAACCAAAGTGCACGGGCAGGCAACCATAGTGCACGGGCAGGCAACCATAGTGCTTATGCGGCCTAATTTTGGCCCGTACAGGCTCTGCACGTTCAGTCAGATATGTTTCGATTTTGACTCGATTTATTTCTCTCTTTTCCAATTTCCTATCATTGTTTACGAAGATTATTGAGTTTTTTTTAGGATTTTCTTGCACTATGAAAATAGAGGTTCTAAGTGGTAACCGTCAATACGACTCGACAACTTAACACAAAAATAGTAGTTTGAGATCAAAGCTTTCGACATGTTTAGGTAAATGGGCTGACCCGATACAATACTATATTAAACAGGTTGAATTAGGATTCAACTTTTTAACCCGAAAATGAAATGACAACCCATCTATTTACAAGAAATCATTAGACTCTTCACTTAAGTTGAGCCATTAAAAGGACACGTATTAAGCTTTGCTTTGGTTTGATCCTGACTGTCTATTAGTTAGTGATTCTGGCTCTGTGAGTAGATTACAAAAGCTCATGAATCTCTATCGGTAGAATATATCACATTGATCGAACCACGTGCATCCGTATATGGTGAAACGCGGAAACGTAGAAATTGGGAAACGTTATTTTTCAAAATGAGGACACGTACCGGAAAGTGGGGAAATTGAATAAAAATTAAAAAATTAGAGCAACTACATGTTGTTATAGGAAGAAATAAGATAATGAGAAAGGATATATGTAAAGTATGCGAGATTTAGTTATTTCAAAGCAAAAAATGTATATATTGTGAGAAAGTTTTTAATTTTATCAAAATACTATCATACGTTTATTAGAGTTTCGGAAACGTTTCGTCAAGTTTTCGAAACGGAAACGTGTCGAAAACGGGAAACGTTGACCCAAAAGAAGTTTCCGTGCTTCAGAGACGGGCACATGAGGACGTCAAGACCATTCCTTCCCATTTTCACCTTCCTTGTTAGGTCTTTAGCGATACATGAAAAAACAGATTGAAGCCATATGTTTTGAGAAATTTGGCGAATTCATTTTGTGGTTTTGCGCAATTGAAGACAGGTCGAACAAGGTAAGGCCAAAAGCCCCTTTTAGTTTAGCAGCATGTTGTTAGAATTAAGCACATGGAAAATTAGGGTTTGTTGTAAATTGGTTTGATTTGGGAATTTTCACTTGTTACATTAGGTGGTCCGGTTTATTTCATTTCAACTCTATTCAGTAAAAAAAAATACGGGGAGTATGTAATTGTGTAAGAAACATATGTAACAATATACGAGAATAAGAACCAACTTATAATAGTATACAAAACACACGTAATATTATGTAAAGCTAACTATGATGAAATGATCCCAATCCTCTTATTTGTTGTTTGAACAATTATTATTCGGAGTGTACTAAACTTTCTATTTAAGTTTTAATGCACTCATAATAATTAATTATTGATCTATCACATCTTGAGCTTAAGTTACATGGTAGTCACGTACGCGCTAACGAGTAACGACACAAATTAACAATTTGTAGTTTTGTACCTCTTACATACGACGACCTCTCAGCTCGTTTTTATTTGATATTTCCCCTATATAGTAATTAAGTTCTCATTTTTATCCGAAATCAATTTTCTAATAAACTTTCCATTTCTCCAATTAAGTAATATTCTCATAACATACCTCTTCTCAGTCTCTTTTTCATTTGTTCCTCCCTCCGTGTCGTGATAAGAAGTTGTTTTCTCCATTTGGAGATTCTATTCGGTAATTTGGTGTTTATCAAGTCATCTAAAAGCGTTTTCCAATATCCATGAAAAACCTCTACTCTTGTTGTTTGTTCTATAAAATTTGCTAACCAAACTACTTTTTTTCTTCTAATCAGACATATAATTGAGATTAGGCTAATCAAGCGACATATATGCACGATCATGTGCATATACTTCTTTTGTAATACCATATCGAATTGGTTGCATTGTAAAGGTTTATAAATCTATTGAATCGATACTACCCGTATCATAAAGGTGTAAAAAAAGACCCCGCATTTTAGGCACAACACATCTCTAATCATGAAGTTGAAGCTATGAAACAAATACGAAATATACTGATTTATTGTTCTAACAGCCAACAATGAGCTAGTACGTACATTTCCTACTTGATTGCAGATGCATAAACTTTATGCTGAGTCGCTCTCGGTCTCTTCATCACTGGAAGTCAGGGCCCTCAGGGGTAGCTGGACGCCACGGTAAACTACTCGAATCCGCGATACTCTGTTAGGAACCTCTCTGCTTGGACTTCCAACATCAAATGGTGCTATCTTTGGCTCTTCAGAGGGCGCTCTCGCGGGCTCATTGGAGGATGCTGTCGCGGGCTCTTCAGAGTGTGGTATCTCAGGCTCATCAGAGGGTGGTATCTCGGGCTTACAAGAGGGTGCTATCTCAGGCTCATCAGAGGGTGCTATCTCGGGCTCATCAGAGAGTGCTGTCTCGGGCTCATCAGAGAGTGCTTTCTCGAGCTCTTTAACAAATGATGACTGGGAATTATCAGAGGATGCCATCGAGGCATCATCACCAGAGGGTGATGCCGCGGACCTATCAGAGGGTGATGCCGCGGACCCATCAGAGGGTGATGCCGCGGACCCATCAGAGGGTGATGCCGCGGACCCATCAGAGGGTGATGCCGCGGACCCTTCAGAGGATGCTATATTGGGCGCAACAGCAGGTTCTGTTTCTATCTTTTCATCTGGCTCCATGTTTTCTATATCTATCATTTCTTCAGAACACTGTAAATATTCTTCGAATTCAGCAGATAACTCTGAAAACAGACACAACCACAATACATTTGTCTCAGAAAAACACTGTAAATAGTTGCGCTGAGTGACAAGTATGAAGCAAACATAACAGTTTTAGTCACCTTTAGCAAATGATTCCGTCATTGAATCTGCCCCGACAACTCTGTCTCCTGCTGTTGATTTCTGTCTCTCTGATATGTACTGCTTGAGCATCACTGCAGAAGTCATTTTCCGCCGCCTAGCCGCCTGTGCGCCACACATAATCGTTTAATACACTAACCTGAAGATTTTTCTTACACAAACATTGTACCAAATGACAATGCAATTCTCTTGTAACCCTGGTAAATGGGTTTGATCATACCACGTTAACCTCACATTGCCTCAGTTCCATAGCAATAATACTATTTGAGAATGTCTGAATACTCTGAAGTTAAAACTATTATCTTACCAAAGCTTCCGAACACGCTTCACCATCAGGAGGTAATGAAAGTGGATTTGAAACTGAAACGTTTTCACCATTGTTTTTCCTGAGATGAAAACATTCACCAAATGATTGTTTTTTCCACAAAGCGAAAATTATGTGAAAAAGGGAATTTATTCATGGTTTAAGAAACAACACATATCCTAAGTTGCAATATATTCTTGCATAATCTAGAGAATTTCCATTCTTATCAAAGAAGATGGAAAAAGTCAGTAACAACTCATCCCATCTCCTGTTTGAGTGTGACAATCAGTTTCAGCATAGGCCTTTGCTGACTACGTTTCCATATCACACCATCCTGCTATCCGCTTAACACCCAACTCCACCACCTCACCAGACAATGGCGGACCCATATCTGGGTGTCAATTATATATTTTGAGATTGGTGTTAGGCTTGCAAAATCGAAAACTAACACAATACTTTAATTGGGGTGTAGACTGCACAATACTTTAATTGGGGTAGACTGCACCCACTTGCCTCAATGTAGGTCATCCGCAGTTGCCGGACCCACTCCCCTATCCCCACTACTTCCCCAGAATTCATATATTTGCAGTACTCTCATAATCTAGAATGCTTGATTACTAAAATATAAGATCAGTTCTTCAGATTCTAATTGTAATGAACTTTTTGATAACATTATGAACTAATGGATTCTGTTATCACAAAAGAAGAAAAAACAGAATTCAAGATTATCATACGTTTATTATCTGATATCAGTGCTTCGAATTTCTAATGACATTAAAAATTCATTTTGTAATATCAAGAAAGATTTCCCATGCAAGAACTCGAAATTACTAACAATCCCATATCGCATAATTAATAACCCTCTTTGAGATATTCATCCATGATCACATAACTCATTAATTAAAGATTGATGATAACTTGAATAATTCATAATTAGCACTTCTCACATGAAATTCTTTCATCATTTCCCAAGAACTTGAAATTACTAACCGAAAATCAACAACAAAAAATAGACTAACATACTAAACAAAGATTAACAATAACTCGAACAATTCATAATTAACACTTCTCAAGTTCTCATACATGAAATTCTTTCATCATTTTCCCTGACAACTAATGATCTCAGTTTGGTTTTCATCTTGAAACTCAAACACAAATATGTCAATTTTCATTACATTTCATGCAAGCTAACAAAAATGTTACCTTTCTGATTCAGCAACTTGGGGTTTCTTTGCACTACCAGGTGCTTCTTTATCTTCGCCGACGCCGTCTTCTCTTTCCCTCTTCATTTCGTTGTTTCTCTTTCAGTCTCTGATTAGTGATTACTACCTCTGTTTTCTCTGTAATTATAACGTTTATATAGATGTTTTCTATTCAAGTTTTAGCGGCAAAAATTGGTTCCTAAAATAACTAACTAAAATAGTCTTAGTTAGGGAACAAAAAGTTAGTTATGGCCTTATGGGTAACTTTGGTTATTACCTTTCTGCTTCAGCGACTTGGGGTTTCTTTCTCTCTTGCTCTTTCAAGTTCGAATATTACCTCCTCCGTGCCACAATGTTCTTCCCACTTCTTGAATATATGTGAGGTATAAAATAATAAAGTGGGAAGAACATTGTGGAACAGAGGGAGTACCTCTGTTTATATAGATCTTTTCTTTTAAAGTTTTGGCGGCAAACTGGTTCCTACAATAACTAACTATGGTTTGTTAGTTAAGGGACACAAAGTTATGGGTAGCTATGGCTGCATAACAGTCACTGTGTCAAGTAAGGTAAAATCTTTTTTTTGGTAAGTGTCCACCGCCGGAAGCAATGACTCATCTCTTCGATCAGGGAGCTCCACTTAAGGGTAAAGGGTTGGCCAATGACTTCTTTTCATTCTCAAAGGTAAGGATTCGAACCCTTACCAGTTGGTTAAGAGATAAGGTGAGCTTTAGCGTTATCTATCCAACATATAGATAGACCGTTTATCACAAAACTTACTCATGTTAGTTATTGGAAGATCGGTTAGTTAATGGGCATTGGAGATATAAGTAGGGGGCGTTTTAGATACATGCAGCTTTAGACATAAGTAGGGGCTAGCTCACAAGTCACAAGTCACAAGTAACAACCTCATGTTACATCTTGTAGAGATGGTTTATGTATTTTACTCCATACTACTAATACTCAGTTCTCCCTCTCCCTTCTTAATTGCTATATACTTTTAAAAATAGATACATACAATTTCTTTTAAGGTTTAATTTAACAATTTTCTACTATGAAAGTTGACTAATAAAATGACACATAATTAAGAAAGCGTATAGTCATGACTTATGTGTAATCTTGTTAGGTTCGTTTGTATATACACCTCCATCACATCCCATTAATCCGCGCTCGTAGAAAAGAAAACTCTGTAAGTAGCGATAGAAAATCACATCTATGATCATCAAAATAATTGTAGTACATCAACAAGGATAACACCAAAATCAAAATATCTTGCATCATATTTATGGTTCTAACAATAAAGAATGAATTGGGATGTACTACAATAAACACGAAGTTTCCAAGTGAACATAGTTTCTATAAATAATGAATTGCTACTTAGATTTCAGATGAATAACTATAAAGTATACCTAAGTATAAGCTAAGGCAACAGAGTTTATGACTATAAGTTGTTTACTCTAAGCATATATTGTCATTGTTATCACTGTGATGTAAACTTTATGAATTCCACCAGTCTCTCTTAGTCTGCCCCAGCAGTCTGGAGGTCCTGTTGATTTGAAGCACTAGGAGACGCCTCAACGCCGGCATTCGAAAGTGGAAACTCGGGCTCAGACGGTGCTACTTCTGGTACAGCAAAGGGTGGTGCATGTGTTGTTTCTGGTTCAGCAGAGGGTCCAACAATGCACTTTATCTCTTGCTGCTGTTGTGATTCATTAGAACACACTAAAAACAGAGGCTAACCATATGAATTTATATTAGAAAGGACTATAAATTGTTGAATTGAGTAACAAAAATTAAGCAAACACAATAGTTTTAGTCACCTGTAGTAGTTGATATTGAAACTGAAGCTTCCATTAAAGTATCTCCTGCTGCAGCCGCTATTGCTGCTGCCGTTTCTTCTGATGCGTTTTCTAAAGCATTATTCACTAGTTCTTGCATGTACTGGTCATGGCGAGCCAGATGCAGATTTTGGAGACAGTTATCCACCTGCACGCCACACATAATCGTTTAATATCAGTTCTTATACAAACGTTGTATCGTATATGACAATGCAATTCTTTCATAACCTCGGAAAAATAGTAAGAAGGTTTTTGAAAACTAAGATGAGTTTGGTTGTACCATGTTACCGTTCTATATTAACAATATATACTAATCTAGTATGTCCGATAACAATTTTTTTGCTTACCACATCTTGGAAGTATAATGGCCCTATTGATGGAGGAGTCGTGTCTGGTAATGTAAGTGTTGGAATTGTTGATAAATCACTTGGAAATATAATTCCTTGCATGTGCTGCCTGATAAAGAAAATACACATTCATTTTAGCAACAATTAATAAATTACATACTCACAATTAACGCACACTTTAAAACAACAAGTAAACTCACAATTGAGTGTGGGAGTGAGTCCCTATGATTTACTACCCAAATACATCAACAATCCAATGTATACTATTACTATATACACTCATATTATACATGATTACAGGGACATGATCAAAAACTTCAGGGAAGTGGAACTGAAGCACGTGGATAGGAATGCAAACAAGCTAGTTGATGCAACGGCAAAAACGACAAGAAAAGCGGCTAGCACCTAGGGATGTCAGTGAGACGGGTTTTGTGGAGACCCGCCCCGCACCCCTCCTAATTGAGTGGGAATAGGGGGAGATTTCGTGGGTGATGGGGCGAGGATGGAGATGAAAACCATCCTCGTCATGGGTAATGGGTAATGGGGCGGGGGTGGATGTTAGTCCATACCCGTCCCATCCCCACCCGCCCCGCCCCACCCCATCCCCGTCTGAGCCCCGTCTGTTCATCACTGTTAATTGTTGATTTCACTTGTCTAGCAAGTTTTGTGTCACTGACATCACAAGTTAATTGTTGATTTCATTTGCCCAGCAAGTTTATACCATTGACATCACAAGTTAATTGTTAATTTCATTTGCCCAGCAAGTTTATGCCATTGACATCACAAGTTAATTGTTAATTTCATTTGCCCAGCAAGTTAACTGTTTATTTGCCACTGACATCACAAGTTTATGCCCAGCAAATATAATATTAACCTGAACTTGCTTGTTTTTATATGATAAGTTTATGAGAGGAGGGAAATAATATGATTTTATTAAGTTGTGTTCAATAATGAACTATGGGCCTGTTCTGTTCAGCTTATTTTCAGTTCAGTTCAGTTCAGCTCTAATAAGTTCAGTTCAGTTCAGTTCAGTTCAGCTCCAATAAGTTCAGTTCAGTTCAGTTCAGCTCTACTAAGTTCAGTTCAGTTCAGTTCAGCTCCAATAAGTTCAGTTCAGTTCAGTTCAGCTCCATTCATTATTTAACCAATTTGTTTAATATTATTATTGTTGTTCTAATTTATTTTACTTATTATTATTGTTATTATATAATAATAATTATTAGTATTATTTATATATATTATTTTTTTATTATATCTTTACTCATTATTATTACTATTATTATTATTATGGCTCAGCAAAGTTTGGGTTGATGCACGGTTTAACCAAATTTCATGTCAATACGAGTATTCTAATTTGCAATTGTTGCTTTATTTTACTGAATAAAATTCACTATTACATCATACAAATAAGCTACAAAAAGCTAGAAGATATGAAAAAATTACAAAGTTGCTAATAATACTGCAGTACTATTTAAAATACAACATTGTCGTTACGTTGTATATTAAATATACTTTGGCGGTTTGGTGTATTTCTATCATAGACCAACCCACCACAAATCGTGGTTTGGTTAGATTCACACATCAACCCATGTTTTAAGCTAATTATTATTATAATGGTAATACTTTAATTTACTTCTTAGGCATTATATTATATCGTCATCATCAAGTATTAATATATTAATACTAATAATTGTAATTACTCATTATTATAAATTATTATTATTATTATCAGTAATTATTATTTTTAAAATTAATTTATTATTATTATTATTTATTTATTTATAACTATCATAATAACATCAAAATAATATTGTCATTATTCATTTGATATTATTCTAAATTATTAATTTAATTATTATTACTGATTATTTAATATTCATAATAATTATTATTACTTAGAATTATTATTACTGATTATTTAATATTCATAATAATTATTCATATACTTATTATTCATATACTTATTATAATTTAATTTAATTCAGTTCAGTTCAGTTCAGCTCCAATAAGTTCAGTTCAGTTCAGCTCCAATAAGTTCAGTTCAGTTCAGTTCAGCTCCAATAAGTTCAGTTCAGTTCAATTCAGTTCAGCTCCAATAAGTTCAGTTCAGTTCAGTTCAGCTCCAATAAGTTCAGTTCAGTTCAGTTCAGCTAGAATTAGCCGAAGAGAACAGGCCCTATGACTACAATATACTATAGGAGTACATAGGAACTCCTATTCGGAAACAATATCTAAAAGATATATTATTCTAATACTTATCCAATACTTTTTGGAAATAAATCATAAGATAATATTTCCTCTAAGATAATATTATATCCTAACCACTAATATATCGTAAAGATATTTATCATATCTTTTGTATCATATATCTCTAATACTCCCCCTCAATCGTAGGGTAGTAACATAAACACTACGATTGGAAAAAAAAAACAATAGCTACTAGACCAATACGATGTAAGTCGTCAACAATAACCACCCTTTAGGATTAGGGACAACCAATAACCACCTTTTTGGATAAGGGACAACCAGTAAACACCCTTTTGGATAAGGGACAACCAATAAACACCCTTTTGGATAAGGGACAACCAAAAGTACCATGGAGAACTGACTCCATCCACCAATAATCAATGATGCTAAACTGCACCAATAAACCAAACTAGGGACCCAACTGGGATTTTGTAGAAACAATGCACTAACGGCACCAAGCGAACACATCAATTTTTCACTCGCTAACAACAGCAATTGACGAAAAAGAATAAGTGAGGGACACCAACTATGCAACAAACCACTCTTGATCTGGAAACAACGTACGAACTCAACAAAAAAAATCGTATTTTTAGGATTGGTAAAACTGGCCGGTGGATTCTTTACTAAAACCCACCGACCATGAAATTTTTTTATGCGGAAGCGTAGGATCAATCCAATAATTTGGATGGCTCTGATACCATGATAAATTTGTGTGGGAGAGAGAATAATAGGAATTATAATATTGATATGTCGGTATTGATTAGAATTGCATTACGTATATAGAGAGCATAACATAAACTTAACCTAATAAATTTAACCTAATGGGCCTTGCCCATAGATATAGACCTACGGTCCAATATCCTCTAACACCCCCCGCAATCGTAACGGCAGTAAGACGAACGTTACGATTGGACAAATAACAATAAAAAACACCAATAAAAAAATAAAAACCGAACTCAAATTCTTCAATTCTTCAAATCTTCAATGCTTCAATTCTTCATTGAACAAACCTCGTCTCAAGGTACAAGGAGACCCAAAAATCCATGTCTCACGACACACAGAGAGCCGAAACATGTCTCACAATCTGTTTTGAACAGATCTGAAATTGAGACCAAAGAAATAATTTTTTGGTGAAAGTTGTGATGGAATGAACATCATCACAGAAACCAAGAAACAAATTTACGATGGAATGAACATCATCGACAATTTGAGAGAAACTGATCTGTTTTGAAACAGATCTGAACAGAATACCAAAGAAAAAAACACCAAATTTTTGAAGAAAAGAAGAATAATAACACCAAGATCACATAAACTTTAGTCTCCCAACACAATAAAACCACGCAGCGGAAATAAAAAAAAACTTCATGAATCCCGCCGGTAGGTTTAATTTTCTAACCTACCGGCTGGGAGAATTTTTTTTTTTTGTAGACAATACCAAGATCTAACCTGCTCTTGATACCATGATAAGTTTATGAGAGGAGGGAAACAATATGATTTTATTAAGTTGTGTTCAATAATGAACTATGACTACAATATATATATATGTACTCCTATTCGGAAACAATATCTAAAAGATATATTATTCTAATACTTATCTAATACTTTTTGGAAATAAATTATAAGATAATATTTATAATATTATATCCTAACTTCTAATATATCCTAAAGATATTTATCATATCTTTAGTATCATATATCTCTAATATTACACCCAGCAGAAAGTTTCTACTTCTTGGACTTGATTTAGGCTCTCATGTCAACTGCTTTTTATGGATGATTTTGTTTTCTTAAGAGTATATGGATGTTTTTGCCAACTGATTTGCTTGTTAGAGGTAGAAATGATTGTTGAGGCGGGGATGAGGCGAGGATGGGGCGGGGGTGAAGCGGGTGCGTGGATTCGCGCGAGGGATTGGGCGGGGATAGATTTTAGCTTATACCTGTTGGGGCGAGGATGGGAACAATATTTTTCCCCGCCATGGATAGTGGGGCGGGGATGAGGATGACTTTTTTAGGTGGGAATGGGTGTGGAGGGACCTACCTTCGCACCCGCCTCACCTTATTGACATCCCTACTAGCACCACTTTTGTAACCAAGTTTTACCCCCAACCCCCCTAGTTACTGTAATGAATAATACATTCATGATCTAATTTAATTAATTAATTAATGGTATTCCTTGTTAACCAAACAAAACTATTTGAAATAAACATTGAATTTCAAATGATAAAACTAAACGATCAATAATGAAGAAATGTAAAAATAAACCTTTCTAAATCCTCTTTAGCTTTCTTCAATGCTTGTTCTACTTCTGCATCTTCTCTAATTTGTCTTTCCCTCTTCATTTTCTTGTTTCTTTCTCTTTCAATTCTCTCTGAATTTGTTACTTTATGTTTGAAACTAACAACTTTTTGTGTGTGCGAAAAATAAAAGTAATTAGTGTTTTTGGTCGTGGGATTTGATTTGTTAGTTCCTATACTTTAGCAATGGTTTAGTAAGTTTGACAGAAAAATAAGTGAGCCTGTTCTTCTCCTATCAAACGGATCAACTTCCTCTGTTCCATTATTCTACCAACAAACTCTAAAAATTTAGACCATGAATTGATCATCGTTAGAGATAAAAATATAGTCATGTGAGATCTTTGTTTAGTTCAACTCAATTGATATTTTTAAAATAGAATTTTTATTTTACATAATCATATATATTAATGGACAAAGTAGTACATTGGACCCCCTCAAAAAAAAGTAGTACATTGTTGACCGCAAAATTACAATTGTTGTGAAAAAGAGGTCATATTTTTTTTCTCCCAACCCAATAACCTAAAATTAGAGATATAAAAAGAGATATACTTCCTCCGTTTCGCAATACTCGCAACGTTTCTTGTTTGCACACTATCCAATGCAATACTTTGAACCTTAATATCTCTAATTATTGATAAGTAAAAATTATAAAAAGTTGATATTATGATAGTATGCATCAAGACGAATCAAATAAGACCCCACTTGACTATATTTTTTCTTATACACGTGTGAAAAAATATAACATAAGAATAGTAAATGAATAGTGGTTACTATGCTTATGTTGCGAGTATTGCGAAACGGAGGAAGTATATGTTAGTAACAAAGATACAATAACATAGGAAAAACGGCCAGTATACATAGAATAGTTCATTAACTATACAAAATAGTGTTGGGGTGATCTCAAACTCACACCACATCTAAGGGCTAAGATTACCCTACAATAAAAAAGGACAAAACTGAAAATGTGAATGTTGTTTAGCGGCGGAACCTAAAAATATGTTACAGATATTACTTTGCTGAGACTAATGGGCTTAGGATTTTAACTTTAAACGTGTCAACCCAATCCATTTCTGACTCGCTTATATAAACGAGTTAAGTAGGTTATTTGCTAGTTGAAATTTTCAACTCTGATGTAGCCATTTTAATTAAACGGTTAAACATGTTGACCTAACTAATAGATCGGATTAAAAATCTTGACCCAACACTCCATAAATGGATCGGGTCGGCGGGTTAGATCAGTTGAAGGTCATGTTGTTCGAGTTCTCATTGAAAGATAGAGCACATAAATTGTTGAACGATGTGAAGGAGACTGAATGGAGTGGCATATCTGTGGGAGTGCAGATGAAAACATCTTGTCCAAGATATCAATCCTGCATCAGGTTTGTTCAACCGTCGGTGCCTTAACAACATGGGTTAGTTTAAAAGAAACTTTATCATTACCAACACTTAAAGTTAAAGACCTAGACTTGACATCGGTAACATCACCCGTAATACATAAAAACGGCCTACCCAGTATAATGGGGATCTGGACATTATTATCCTTGATCGATAACAATTTCCAGTCTGTTTCTTGTGTGTTAGTCCCTCATTAACTAACTGATCTTGATTTTGACTTCGTACTTATTGATTTCTGATGAGTTGTAGCATTTGCTATGATAAATGCGTTCTTTTGTCTGCTTCTTGGACCTCAAAGTGAATTTTTAATATACTTTTATCCTCCTTAGCCCTGCTGAGCCTAATGACTGTTTCATGTTATTAAACCTTATTACATACCCATGGCTTTTATTTTGAAATTTTCCCAAGCCTAGCTTGGGGGAGCATTTGTAAAAGTTGGGCCGTGATATGGTTTTTATGAATTATTTGGGTTGGAGATGATTGTGTAGTTATATGGTTTCAAGTGTGACAAAAGAAAAGTAAAGTGAGAAGTTTGTGAATGTCAGTTCGAAAAATATAAAGAAAAAGAAAAAGAAAATAAAAATCGAAAAAAAGTTCAAAGTTCCTTCATTTGCATTGCTTTTAAAGAAAAGTCTGTCGTATTTCTTCAAAGATGGGTTTATTAGGAAGTTTATTGATTCATGCATGGAGTTGGGTTGTGCTTATGGTTGTGTGTTGTTTTGTGATGGGAGATGATTAGGCCATCCTTAAACTTGTTTTTATTGAATTTTGCTCCTCCGTTCTTGTTTTTTCCACCACAATTCCTATAAATATTCCCTACCCACCTAAGCCCTATTACAACCTTAATAATGCCCTCTTGAACTCGTGTTTACATTGTGTATTGGATTGATTTGGAGTCAGTTTGTCAAAGTTAAAGAGTATGTCTACTAATCGAGTCGACTTGATTAGGATGAGTTGCATTTTGCGTTCTTAAACACATGAGAGTATGAGTGGGAAGGGACATTTATGGGTCGGTTCGGTGAGTGTTCGAGCATATTCTTTGCCTGCCACAAAATTGAGAGGCGTGACAATATATCATGTTGTTTTATTGAGTTTCCCCCTATTTATGAGCTAAAATGTGCGTTGAATTGTGCTCTTATGAGCTATTTTGTGCTAACTCCTCTTTCAAGTTGTGGTTTGGTTGTTCTATATTGGATTACAAGTTTTAGGGAGTTTTCTCCCTACTTTCTGTTGTTTCAAGCAACGACATTTGATCGGAGGGGTTGCGAGGAATTTGTACTGAGTTGTGGAGTCCATAGGCCGCATCTCATAGGCCTAGGGGCACTCATGTTCTAAGTTGTGGCTCAAAGAGCCAAGAGACAAAGAAATGGCAACCCGCCCAATGCCATCGAGCATCGGGTGGAGGGACCCAATATGCCATTGTGAGATGTTGCTTTTGTACTTGGTGAGTTGCTGCAATTCTGAAAAGATGTAAGACCCGCCCGATCGGGTGGTTTTACAAATGTTGTTGGCCCAGAGTTTGTTGAGGATACTTTCGCCGATGACATAGGGTGGTTTTGTCCGATCGGGTGACGACACTAAAGGCTAAACGAGGCATGTTTCATCGTCCGTTTTTAGTTCTTTTTCTATCCTTTTTAGACTTAACACATTATATTTTGTTACGCAGAGACTGTTTGCTCGAGCAGATTCGAGTCTTGGTGAAAGAAAAATCTTGCAGATCACATTTTTGAGAAATACTGAGATTATAAAGTCTCATTTGTTATATTTCTAGTACTAATTTATTTACAATACTGCTTGATATCAGATGAATAAACTACAATCTTAGACAACAGAGTTAACTTTGTTTACTCTTTCACGATATGATCATAGTAATTACACTTGCGTATGAATTGTATCAGTCTGGATTATTCTGCAGTCGAATTGGACACATTTTCAACTCATCAACAACAATATCACTGCTTTGATTTCCAACACCAGAGGATCTATTTGGCACATATGCATCAACAACAACATTGTATTGACTTTCAGCATTGAGGGATTAATCTGGGTCATCATGAACAACTTGTTGTTCAATTGATATATCTTGTCGAAGTTGTAAATCATTAGAACTCTCTGAAATCAGACGCAAACACATAAGTTTATATCAGGAAACAACGTAAATCATTGAGTTGAGTAACAAGAATAAAGCAAACATTTACTCACCTTCAATAATTGTCGGTAATGTTATAAATCCACTCCGATAGGTCTCTCCTGCTGCTGCTAAATCGGATGCGTACTTCTCTATCGCTTGCACGTATCTTTTTTGTGCATCATTCTTCAGTTTCAGATTTTGAAAATGCCTTTCCACCTACGCGTCACACATTATTGTTTAACATGTTAATCTGGAAAATTCTCATACAACAATCGCACCATGTAACAATGCAATTCTCTCATAACCTCGGAAAAATAAGGAATTAAGATAGGATTAAATGTACTTTACATAATCTCTGCCAAGTATTAGTAGCACTAGTTTAGAATGTGCGTAATTAAGAATTTTGTTTTACCTCTTCCAAGAGTACTAGCGGTCTATCTGACATTGGTTCATCGACATCCGATGATGGATGTAGATTTGGATCACTTGATGATGATGCTCTATTGTTCTTCCTTAAAAGAAAATAATACATGAAAATTTTGCAAAAACTAAGCAATAAATGGGAATTTACTCAGGGTCTAAGAAACAATACATATCCCAAGTTGCAATATGGATGTATAATTCCTTGCATCTTCTGCCTGATAAAGAAAATACGCATTCAATTTAGTAACAATTAAATAATTACTCACAATTAACATACACTTTAATATTTTGTATTACAATGTATTTTCATATGCCTCATGCATATCAATAACTATTTGTAAAACAAGATTATAGAGACCTTTTTCAAGAAACTCTAGCAATTTTATCTTCTCCTTTCTTATTTTCTTTTCCAATCTTGCTTCATTTTAATTTCCTTTCTTCCCTTTTGCTTTTCTAATAAGATTAATTTTTTTCTTTCCTTTTGTCCTCTCTAATAATTTCACACATCACCTACCTTCTTTCTCATGCAAATTAACATTTCCCTCCCTATCTCATAATACCTCTAATTATATCATTCTTCTTTTTTTCGATGTTTTTAAACAAATATACATAAATTTAATTTTTATCCCATTTGACAATTCATTACTTAAATAGTTGTTCTACTTTTAAGCTTACACCATTTTATTTACCCCTCTTTGGATGTATTGAATAATATATGCAAAAAAATTATTTAAAATTTTAAAACGTCTATTAGGAATATGTTTTGAAATATTAACGGTGTAATCCTAAAATAATATTTTCTAAATTAATAATATATTCTAAAGATATAAATTGAATAATATACCATGATTCGACCATAATATATTTCCATTAATTTGTCTTGGTGTTCTAATCTCAAAATATTATAGTTGATATTTTATTCTAAAAATAGATGGTTCTTGGTATCGAAGACCAAAGTAGTGTATCAGCAAACGCGAAGGTTGAAGTAAAACTACTAAAGAGGGAATATACTATTGTTATATTAGAATTTTCTAACCTAATTCAAGTAAAATAGGATATAAAAGAGGTAACCAATAAACTGAAACTCTTACTCATGTAACTTAAAATGTCATTAAATTTTTTTGTTTTTAATAACATGGAGTATATTTTTGTTTTGTATAATAAAAAATACTAATGAATTTGCTAGTATTATCGGCACACTACCAAATTTATAGGGCCTTTATATGGTTTTCGCCATGGGCCATCAAAATGTCAGGAACGGTCCTGCAAACAAGCTGGCTGATGGCAAAAACGACAAGAAAAGCGGCTAGCGCTACTTTTTTTACTAAGTTTTACCCCAACTCCCAAGTTATTGTGATGAACAATACAATGATGATGTTGTAATTTAATTTAATTAATTAATGGTATCCTTTGTTAACCAAAAAAACTATTTGCAAAAATAAACATTGAATTTCGAATGATAAAACTAAACGATCAATAATGAAGAAATGTAAAAATTAAACCTTTCTGCAGAATCCTCTTTGGCTTTCTTCAATGCTTGTTCCAGTTCTGCATCTTCTCTAAGGTGTCTTTCCCTCTTCATTTTCTTGTTTCTTTTGCTTTCAATTCTCTCTGAATTTGTTACTTTATGTTGAAAAATAACAACTTTTTTGTGTGTGCGAAAAAATGAAAGTTATGTTTTTGGTCGTGGGTTTTGATTTGTTAGTTCCTATATTTTAGCAATGGTTTAATAAGTTTGACAGAAAAATAAGTGAGCGTTCTTCTCCTATCAAACGGATCAACTTCCTCTGTTCCATTATCCTTCCAACAAACTTTATACCATGAATGATCATCGTTAGAGATAAAAGATATAGTCACGTCAAATCTTGTTTATCTCAACTCAATTGGTATTTTTAAAATATTTTATTTTATTTTATATAATCATAGATATTAATGGATAAAGTAATACACCACAAAATTACAAGTGTTGTGAAAAAGAGGTCATATTTTTCTCCCAACCCGATAACCTAAAGTTAGAGATATAAAAAGAGAAATAAACAAAGATACAAGGCAAAATTGCGACAAACAACCTTTTACAACAACTTTTTTGCGAGAAACTACCTTTTAAATTTTTTTTTGCGAAAAACTACCTTTTATCAAAAAAAAAATTGTGAGAAACTACCAATTGACGTGAGTTGTTTGTTTGACTTGGTTTGACCGTTAGTAGTCTCACGTGCAATAACCCATTTTGCCTTCAATTCGTTTTCATTTTCTCTCCTTTTGCTTTTCACCTTCTCCCCCTTTACAAATCCCTATTGCTTCTCCATTTCAATGAATCAGCCCAATTGTTCCGATTTACCGGTTTTCGTGGACTATTACTCACGCCCCGACCACGTCCCGGGGCCCGAGGTCGGATCTTGCCCAAAAATATTTTACGGCTTCCTTGGGACATATGAGGCCCTTGGGAACCTTAACAAGTCCCAAAACCGAGCACCGGATGCCTTCCAACCCCACCTCCGTAATTCCGACCAATACCGATAACCGACTTGGGAGGCCATTTAGCGCCCTTATGTGGCTAGAAGCCCCCCCCAAAATTTACAGAGACCCTATTGGGACCCCCGAGAAGGCACCCGTCAAAAAAAATCAACCTGTAAGAAAATGTTCCGATTTACCCGTTTTCGTGGACTATTACTCACGTCACGGGGCCCGGAGTCGGATCTTGCCCAAAAATTTTTAGGGCCTCCTTGGGCCAAATGACGCCATTTCGAACCTTAACTTGACCCAAAACCGGGCACCGGATGCCTTCCAATCACACCTCCGTAATTCCGACCAATACCGATAACCGACTCGGGAGGCCATTTAGAGGCCCTTTTGTGGCTTGAAGACCCCCAAAATTTACAGAGACTCTATTAGGACCCGCGGGAAGGCAGCCATAAAAAAAAATCACCCAACCCGAAAATGTTCCGATTTACCCGTTTTCATGGACTCAAGCCCCGCACACGTCCCGGGGCCCGGAGTCGAATCTTGCTCAAAAAATTATTAGGGCCTCCTTGCGCCATATGAGGCTCTTTGGAACCTTAACATGCCCCAAAACCAAGCACCGAATGCCTTCCAATCCCACCTCCGTAATTCCAACCAATATCGATAACCGACTCGGGAGACAATTTAAAGGCCCATAAGTGGCTTGAAGCCCCCAAAAATTTACAGAGACCCTATTAGGACCCCCGGGAAGGCACCCGTTAAAAAAAATCACCCTGCCCGAAAATGTTCCGATTTACCCGTTTTCGTGGACTATTACTCACGCCCCACACACGTCCCGGGGCCCGGACTCGGATCTTGCTATAAATAAATTAAGGGCCTCCTTGGGCCATATGAGGCACTTTGGAACCTTAACATGCCCCAAAACCGGGCACCGAATGCCTTCCAATCCCACCTCCGTAAGTCCGACCAATACCGATAACCGACTCGTGAGGCCCTTTTGTGGCTTGAAGCCCCCCAAAATTTACAGACACTCTATTGGGACCCCCGAGAAGGCACCAGTCAAAAAAAATAACCCTGCCCGAAAATGTTCCGAATTACCCGTTTTGATGGACTATTACTCACGCCCCGGGGCCCGGAGTCGGATCTTGCTCAAAATATTTTAGAGCCTCCTTGGGCCATATGAGGCCCTTTGGAACATTATCATGCCCCAAAACCGGGCACCGGATGCCTTCCAATCCCACCTCCGTAATTCCGACCAATACCGATAACCGACTCGAGAGGCCATTTAGAGGCCCTTTTGTGGCTTGAACCCCCCAAAATTTACAGAGACCCTATTGGGACCCCAGGGAAGGCACCCGTCAAAAAAAATCACCATGCCCGAAAATGTTTCGATTTACCGGTTTTCGTGGACTATTACTCACGCCCCAGCCACGTCCTTGGGCCTGAAGTCGAATCTTGCTCAAAAAAATTTTAGGGCCTCCTTGGGCAATATGATGCCCTTTGGAACCTTAACATGCCCCACAATCGAGCACCGGATGCCTTCTAATCCCACCTCTGTAATTCCGAGCAATACTGATAACCGACTCATAAGGCCATTTAGAGGCCCTTTTGTGGTTTGAAACCCCAAAATTTACAGACATCCTATTGGGACCCCAGGGAAGGCACCCGTCAAAAAAAATCACCTTGCCCTAAAATGTTCCGATTTACCGGTTTTCGTGGACTATTACCCACGCCCCGGCCACGTCCCAGGGCACGAAGTCGAATCTGGCTCAAAAAATTTTAAAGGCCTCCTTGGGCCATACGAGGCCCTTTCGAACCTTAAAATGCTCCAAAACCAGGCACAGGATGCCTTCCAATCCCACCTCCGTAATTCCGACCAATACCATAACCAACTTGGGAGGCCATTTAAAGGCCCTTTTGTGGCTTGAAGCCCCCCAAAATTTACAGAGACCCGATTGGGACCCCCGTGACGGATCCCGTCAAAAAAAAACACCCTGCTCGAAAAGTTCCGAATTACTCGTTTTCGTGGACTATTACTCACGCCACGGCCACGTCCCAGGGCCCGGAGTCGGATCTTGCCCAAAAAAATTTTAGGGCCTCCTTGGGCTATATGAGGCCCTTTAAAACCATAACATGCCCCAAAACTGGGCACCAGTTACCTTCCAATCCCACCTCCGTAATTCCGACCAATACCGATAACCAACTCGGGAGGCCCTTTTGTGGCTTGAAGCCGCCCAAAATTAACAGAGACCTTATTGGGACCCCGGGAAAGCAGCCGTCAAAAAAAATCACCATTCCCAAAAATGTTCCGATTTACCCGTTTTCGTGGACTTCTACTCACGTCCCGGGGCCAGAGTCGGATCTTGGCGAAAATTTTTTTAGGGCCTCCTTGGGCCACATGAGGCCCTTTTGCGGCTTGAAGCACCCCAAAATTTACAGTGACCCTATTGGAACCCCCGGAAAGGTACCCGTCTAAAAAAATCATCATTCCCCGAAAATATTCCGATTTACCAGTTTTCGTGAACTATTACTCACGCCCCGGCCACATCCCGGGGCCCAGAGTTGGATCTTGCCCAAAAAAATTTTGGGGCCTCCTTGGGCCATATTAGGCCCTTTGGAACCTTAACATGCCCCAAAAACGGGCACCGGATGCCTTCCAATCCCATCTCCGTAATTCCGACCATTACCCATAACCGACTCGGAAGGCCATTTAGACGCCCTTTTGGGCCTTGAATCCCCTCAAAATTTACAGACACTCTATTGGGACCCCCGAGAAGGCACTTGTCAAAAAAAGTCACCCTGCCCAAAAATGTTCGGATTTACCCGTTTTCGTGGACAATTACTCACGCCCCGGCCACGTCCCGGCGGACGGAGTCGGATCTTGCCCAAAAAATTTTAGGGCATCCTCGGGCCATATGAGGCCCTTTGGAACCTTAATATGCCCCAAAATCGGGCACCGGATGCCTTCCAATCCCACCTCCGTAATTCCGACCAAAACCGATAACCGACTCGGGAGGCCATTTAGAGGCCCTTTTGTGGCTTGAAGCCCCCCAAAATTTACAAACACTCTATTGGGACCCCCGAGAAGGTACCTGTCAAAAAAAATCACCCTTCCCGAAAATGTTGTGATTTACTCGTTTTCGTGGAATATTACTCACGCCCCGGCAACGTCTCGGGGCCCGTAGAAGATCTTGCCCAAATAAATTTTAGGGCCTCCGTGGGCTACATGAGGCCCTTTGGAACCTTAACATGCCCCAAAAACGGGCACCGGATGCCTTCCAATCCCACCTCCGTAATTCCGACCAATACTGATAACCGACTCGGGAGGCCATTTAGAGGCACTTTTGTGGCTTGAAGCCCCCCGAAATTTACAGAGACCCTATTGGGACCCCAGGGAAGGACCCCGTCAAAAAATTCACCCTACCCGAATTTTTTTTCGATTTACCGGTTTCCATGGACTATTACTCACGCCCCGGCCACGTTCCGGGACCCCAAGTCGAATCTTGCCCAAAAAAATTTTAGGGCCTCCTTGGGCCATATGAGGCCCTTTGGAACCTTATCATGCCCCAAAATCGGGCACCGGACGCCTTCCAGTCCCACCTCCGTAATTCCGACCAATACCGATAACCAACTCGGGAGGCCATTTGGAGGCCCTTTAGTGGCTTGAAGCCCCCCAAAATTTACAGAGACCCTATTTGGACCCCAGGGAAGGCACCTGTCAAAAAAAATCACCTTGCCCGAAAATATTCCGATTTACCGGTTTTCGTGGACTATTACTCAGGCCCCGGCAACGTCCCGGGGCCCGGAGTCGAATCTTGCTCAAAAAAATTTTAGGGCCTCCTTGGGCAATATGATACCCTTTGGAACCTTAACATTCCCCCAAAACCGGGCACCGGATGCCTTCCAATCTCACCTCCGTAATTCCCACCAATACCGATAACCGACTCGGGAGACCATTTAGAGGCCCTTTTGTGGCTTGAAGCCCCTCAAAATTTACAGAGACCCTATAGGGACCCCAAGGAAGGCATACGTCAAAAAAATCACATTGACCGAAAATATTCCCATTTACCGGTTTTCGTGGACTATTAATCACGCCCCGGCCACGTCCCAGGGCCCGGAGTCGGATCTTGCCCAAAAAATTTTAGTGCCTCCTTGGGCCATATGAGACCCTTTGGAACCTTAACATGCCCTAAAACCGGGCACTGAATGCCTTCCAATCCCACCTCCGTAATTCCGACCAATACCGATAACCGACTCGAGAGGCCAGTTAGAGGCCCTTTTGTGGCTTGAATCCCCCCAAATTTATAAAGACCCTATTGCGACCCTAGGGAAGGCACCCGTCAAAAAAATCACCCTGCCCGAAAATATTCCTATTTACCGGTTTTCGTAGACTATTACTTACGCCCAGGCCACGTCCCGGGGCCCGAAATCGAATCTTGCCCAAAAAAAATTTAGGGCCTCCTTGGGCCTTATGAGGCCCTTTGGAACCTTAACATGCCCCAAAACCGGGCACCGGATGCCTTCCAATCCCAACTCCGTAATTCTGACCAATACCCATAACCGACTCGGGATGACATTTAGAGGCCCCTTTTTTGCTTGAATCCCCACAAAATTTACAGAGACCCTATTGGGACCCCAAGGAAGGCACCCGTCAAAAAAAATCACCTTGACCGAAAATGTTCTGATTTACCGGTTTTCGTGGACTATTACCCACGCCCTGGCCACGTCCTGATGCCCGAAGTCGGATCTTGCCCAAAAAAATTTTAGGGCCATATGAGGCCCTTTGGAACCTTAACATGCGCCAAAACCGGGCACCGGACGCCTTCCAATCCCACCTCCGTAATTCCGACCAATAACGATAACTGACTCGGGAGGCCATTTAGAGAACCTTTTGTGGCTTGAAGCCCCCCAAAATTTACAGAGACCCTATTGGTACCCCAAGGAAGGCACCCGTCAAAAAAAAAATCACCTTGCCCGAAAATATTTCGATTTACCGGTTTTCGCGGACTATTACTCACACCCCAGCCACGTCCTTGGGCCCGAAGTCGGATCTTGCCTTAAAAAATTTTAGGGCCTCCTTGGGCCATATGAGGCCCTTTGGAACCTTAACATGCCCCCAAACCGGGCACGGGATGCCTTCCAATCCCACCTCCGTAATTCCGACCAAAACCGATAACCGACTCGGGAGGCCAATTAGAGGCCCTTTTGTGGCTTGAACCCCCCAAAATTTACAAACACTCTATTGGGACCCCCGAGAAGGCACCCGTCAAAAAAAAATCACCATGCACGAAAATGTTCCGATTTACCGGTTTTCGTGGACTATTACCCACGCCCCGGCAACGTCCCGGGGCCCAGAGTCGGATCTTGCCCAAAAAAATTTTAGGGGGTCCTTGGGCCATATGAGGCCCTTTGGAACCTTAACATGCCCCAAAACCGGGCACCGGATGAATTCCAATCCCACCTTCGTAATTCCGACCAATACCGATAATCGACTCGGGAGGCCATTTAGATGCCCTTTTGTGGCTTGAAGCCCCCCAAAATTTACAGAGACCCTATAGGGACCCCAGGGAAGGCACCCATCAAAAAAAATCACCTTGCCCAAAAATGTTCCGATTTACCGATTTTCGTGGACTATTACCCACGCCCCGGCCACGTCCTGGAGCCCTGAGTCGGATCTTGCCCAAAAAAAATTAAGGCCTCCTTGGGCCATATGAGGCCCTTTGGAACCTTAACATGCCCCAAAATCGGGCACCGGATGTCTTCTAATCCCACCTCCGTAATTCCGACCAATACTCATAACCGATTCGGGAGGCTATTTAGAGGCCCTTTTGTGGCTTGAAGCCCCCCAAAATTTACAGAGACCCTATTGGGACTCCAGGGAAGGCACCCGTCAAAAAAAATCACCTTGCCTGAAAATGTTCCGATTTACCGGTTTTTGCGGACTCTCTTGCCCGGCCACGTCCCAGGGCCCGGAGTCTGATCTTGCCCAAAAAAATTTGATGTCCTCCTTGGGCCATATGAGGCCCTTCGGAACCTTAACATGCCCCAAAACCGGGCACCGGATGCCTTCCAATCCCACCTCCGTAATTCCGACCAAAACCGATAACCGACTCGGGAGGCCATTTAGAGGCCCTTTTGTGGCTTGAAGCCCCGAAAATTTACAAACACTCCATTGGGACCCCCGAGAAGGCACCCGTCAAAAAAAATCACCCTGCCCGAAAATTTTCTGATTTACTCGTTTTCGTGGACTATTACTCACGCCCCGGCCACGTCCTGGGGCCCGAAGTCGGATCTTGCCCAAAAATTATTAGGCCCACCTTGGGCCATATGAGGCCCTTTGGAACCTTAACTTGAACCAAAATCGGGCACCGGATGCCTTCCAATTCCACCACCGTAATTCCGACCAATACCGATAACCGACTCGGTAGGCCATTTAGAGACCCTTTTATGGCTTGAAGCCCCCCAAAATTTACAGAGACCCTATTGGGACCCTAGGGAAGGCACCTGTCAAAAAAAATTACCCTGCCCTAAAATGTTCGGATTTACCGGTTTTCGTGGACTATTACTCACGCCCCGGCCACGTCACGGGGCCCGGAGTCGGATCTTGCCCAAAAAATTTTTAGGGCCTCCTCGGGCCATATGAGCCCCTTTGGAACCTTAACATGCCCCTAAACCGGGCACCGGATGCCTTCCAATCCCACCTTCCTAATTACGACAAATACCGATAACCGACTTGGGAGGCCATTTAGATGCCCTTTTGTGGCTTGAAGCCCCCCAAAATTTACAGAGACCCTATTAGGACCCCCGGGAAGGCACCCGTCAAAAAAAATCACCCTGCCCGAAAATGTTCCGATTTACCCGTTTTCGTGGACTATTACTCACGCCCCGGCCACGTCCCAGGGCCTGGAGTCGGATCTTGCCCAAAATTTTTTGAGGGCCTCCTTGGGCCATATGAGATGCTTTGGAACCTTAACATGCCCCAAAACCGGGCACCGGATGCTTTATAATCCCAACTCCGTGATTCCGACCAATACCGATAACCGACTCGGGAGGCCATTTAAAGGCCCTTTTGTGGCTTGAAGCCCCCAAAATTTATATAGACCCTATTGGGACCCCAGGGAAGGCACCCGTCAAAAAAAATCACCCTGCCCAAAAATGTTCCGATTTACCGGTTTTCGTGGACTATTACTCAAGCCCCAGCCACGTCCTGGGGCCTGGAGTCGGATCTTGCACAAAATTTTTTGAGGGCCTCCTTGGGCCATATGAGGCCCTTTGGAACCTTAACATGCCCCAAAACCGGGCACCGGATGCCTTCCAATCCCACCTCCGTAATTCCGACCAATACCGATAACCGACTCGGGAGGCCATTTAGAGGCCTTTTTGTGGCTTGAAGCCCCCCAAAATTTACAGAGACCCTATTGGAACCCTCGTGAAGACACCCGTCGAAAAAAATCACCCTGCCCGAAATATATTGTCCAAAAATCCTTCAATTTTTTCCCTATTTGCATTTTTGACTATTGGTCTAAATATTATTGATCTTACCACCACCTCCCAGGCTCCCATTTATGCTTACCCACATGACTTAGATCTTATGCTGTTATGCATCATGTTAAGTTGTAATTACTTACTCTAATAATTATTGATTAGCTGCTGAGCTAAACTTATAAACCCCAAAACTCATAAAAAGGTAAGAAATTCCCTAATCTGTTTTTAGCATTTCTATTTTTTTTCCCAAGGTTTTTCTATCGATGCATTTTAACGATTTAATTGACAATGTGTCCTTTTTTGTTAACTCCATTCGGTATAACATTTTACTAGTTTAAGATACGCCTTTAAGATAAGGGCCCTTAGAATAAGGTATAAAAAGAATTTAGTATGATTATAACAAAGTATACGAACTGTACATATGTACGAGTAGAAATTGTCAAAGTTACTAGAAAGAAATTGTTTCACTTCATATAACAACCCTTTATCATTGGTTGCCAGCAAAATATCATCCACATACAACACCAGGAAACAAATCTTACTCCCACTGACCTTATGGTATATACATTGATCCATTATGTTTTCTTCAAAACCAAATGAAGTTATCACTTGATGGAACTTCATATACCATTGGCGAGAAGCCTGTTTCAATCCGTATATGGATTTATTTAGCTTACAAACCAAATGCTCACCCTTTTTAGAGAAGAATCCTTCAGGTTGTTTCATATAAACCTCTTCTTCTAAATCACCATTAAGAAATGCCGTTTTCACATCCATTTGATGTAACTCATAGTCAAAATGAGCTACTAATGCCATAATAACTCGGAAGGAATCTTTCTTTGACACAGGAGAGAAAGTCTCTGAGTATTCAATTCCTTCTCTTTGAGTGAACCCTTTGGCAACGAGTCTAGCCTTATGTCTCTCGATGTTGCCCATGGAGTCTTTCTTTGTTTTAAAGACCCATCTACATCCAATGGCTTTTACACCATCAGGCAACTCTACGAGATCCCAAACTCTATTTGATGCCATGGAGTCCATCTCATCTTTCATGGCCTTCATCCACAATTCAGAATCTCTCGAACTGGTGGCTTGCGAAAACGTAATTGGGTCATTGTCAGCTTCATCAACACAATCCAATTCTTGCAAATACACTTCAAAATCATCAGAAATAGCTGATCTCCTCATTCTAACAGATCTTCTCAAAGGAACTTGATCAAGGTGTTGATCGTTCAGATGCTCCTCATGTTCTTCATGATCTATTAAATTGTTATCAACATTGTGTGGAGGTTCTGCTGCTGTGTCCCTAATACCCATTTGTGATTGAGGGGTGTGAATGACAATCAGCCTATCACTTGAAACATCACTTAAATTAGGGGGTGGAACTTCAATGTAATCTGTTTTAGAAATAATGTCCTGAATTTGATCACTCCCACTAACTAAGTCATTCTCAAGGAATTTAGCATTTCTTGATTCCACAATTCTGGTGCTGTGAGATGGACAATAGAACCTATAACCCTTAGACTTCTCAGGATATCCAATGAAATACCCACTAATAGTCCTCGGGTCAAGTTTCTTTTCTTGTGGGTTGTATACTCTTACTTCGGATTTGCATCCCCAAATGCGCATATGCCGTAAACTCGGTTTCCATCCTTTGAATAACTCAAAAGGCGTCTTAGGGACAGTCTTGGAAGGAACTCGGTTTAATATATACGCTGCTGTTTTAAGAGCTTCAATCCATAAAAATGGTGGAAGTTTTGCATTACTCTGCATACTTCTCACCATGTCCATTAAGGTCCTATTTCTCCTTTCAGCTACACCATTTTGTTCCGGGGAACCAGGCATAGTATATTGGGCAACAATCCCATGTTCTTGAAGAAATTTTGCAAAGGGACCTAATGCTTGTCCATTCTCAGTGTATCTACCATAGTACTCTCCACCTCTATCTGATCTAACGATCTTAATGTGCTTACCACATTGTTTCTCCACTTCAGCCTTGAACAATTTAAAGGCATCTAAAGCTTCATCTTTGGAACGAAGCATGTAAAGATACATATATCGTGAATAATCTACAATAAAGGTGATGAAGTATTTCGGATCTTTAGCGTTCATGTCCGGACAACAAATATTCGTGTGTATGATCTCTAATAGGTCAGAACTCCTTTTAGCACCTTTCTTAGATTTGTTAGTTTGCTTTCCCTTAATGCAACTAACACATGTCTCAAAATCAGCAAAGTCTAGAGTATCAAGTACCCCTTCCTTTACCAATCTTTTAACTCTCTCAATGGAGATATGTCCCAATCTCCGGTGCCACAACATAGAGGATTCTTCATTCACAATACAACGCTTTAAACCAGTATTAACATGCAAGGAACTATGAGCAATATCATTTTGCAATTTGAGACGATATAATCCATCAGACAAAATACCATAACCAATAACTTCGGAATTTCTAATTAAATTAAAACCAGAGTCCGAAAAATTAAAGGAAAATCCAAAAGGTACAAGTCTTGAAACTGAAATCAAATTTCTAGAGAAATTTGGAACATAAAATGTTCTCTCTAACTGCAAAATGAAACCACTACTTAAATTTAGGCTGCATGTCCCAACGGCCTCTACATGCGAACTCATCTGGTTGCCAGAATAGATTTGATGTTCACTGCCCACTGGTTTCCTTAGGTTTGTCATACCCTGCAAGGTATTCGAAACATGGATTGTAGTACCAGAATCAATCCACCATGTATTATGATTAACATTAACCATATTAGATTCATAACAAACAAACGCAAGAAAATTACCTTTCTTCTTAAGCCAAGCCTTGAACTTCTCGCAGTCTTTCTTCATGTGTCCTTTCTTCTTACAGAAGAAACACGAAGACTCCTTCTTAATGGCCGGATTAGCAGAAATCTTTCCCTTTCCCTTATCCTTAGTGTGATCCTTCTTTTTCTTTGCAAAACTAGTAAGGTTCACCTTTTCTCCCTCCTCCATCACCAATCTTCCCTCCTCTTGAACACACATGGTCAGAAGTTCATTAATTGACCATTTATCCTTATGTGTGTTGTAAGAGACCTTAAAGGGGCCATATTGATGAGGAAGAGTGCATAAAATGTAATGGACAAGGAAAGAGTCAGATATGGTAACTTCCAAATCCTTAAGTTGAGCTGCAATATCCCTCATGCGCATGATATGATCACACACTCCTTTAATCTCAGTGAGCCTTATGGATGAAAACTGCATAATTAAGGTGCTAGCAAGAGCTTTATCAGAAGATGCAAACTGCTCATCGATGGCCTTAAGAAGTTCTTTGACTTTGGTATGCGTATCGACGGAACCACGAATACTAGCACTAATTTTGGTCTTTATGAACATAACAGAGAGGCGGTTAGACCTCTCCCACTTTTCATAAAGAGCAACTGCATCTGGAGTACTACTGCCAGTAATGCTAGGTGGTTCGTCTTTCCGAATAGCATAGTCAATGTCCATCCATCCCAATTGCAGTAGCACCCTCTCTTTCCACACCTTATAGTTATCACCCTTTAATTCAGGAATGTCACATTTGATATCAGAAATATTGCCAGGTAAAACTACTGCAAAATACAAATAAAATCATGCTTATTATCAAAATTGAGACTTTTAACATTATTCATGTTTTACCAATGTAAATCATGTGAAATACGAATCTACACATAAAACTTGCCTGTGGGCTAAAGTTCTAATTAAATAGATTAATAATTACCATATGGTGAAACTATCAAACTATATCAGTTTCTTAATTCCTGTGGGACGTTAAAGAAACAAAATTTAATACTTCACCCTAATTAATTATTCAAATACAATAAAATTCCTGTGGGTAAGTTTTATCATATCATATACAATTAATCATAATAAAAGTCTAGTTTCCACATGTGATTCCAATAATAATAATAAATTTTAATAATTAGAGGTGCTGTGGCTACTCCCTAATTAATAAAATTTTGAATCACTCAACTTTCAATTATTTTTATATACTATATACGATGTATAGAGTTATTATGCTTAGATCAAAAATAGACCAAAGACATATATAATAAAGATTATTAGAAAATCTAAAATATGGCAAAAAACTTTAAGCAATATATAGACCTAAAATTCATAATGCCGCAACTAACTCTAATATGCCGCAACAATACTCATACGCAGCATTAACAAAGTTAAGAATCAGTGGGCATTAACAATTAACAAGAAAGCAATGCATATAACACAAATTGACAAAGTGTCAGAATTACATTGTTGGAGTACGCCATAAACAAAAACATTCATGATGCTTGATGACAAAAACAAAATCAAGGAAAATCCATCAAAACAATATATGGCTAATCAACCGTCATGTGCAATCATAAATCATGATTACAAAAACAAAAACAAACTCTCCATATGCGACACTCGCAATTATAGAAAGCAATAATATATTAATTCCAACAGAAAAAAAGCAGTTGACGTTTTCGGAAGCACTATACGAAAAAAAAAATTAACGTATCAAGAACAAGGAAGAGGAAAACATGGCACTTGATACCAAATGTTAGATTAAATAAATTCATACAAGATGAATATATAAATGCGGAAATTTAAGGAATTATGAATACCTCCCGCCATTGCTCAAATTGAAATATTGAGATGAAGAAGATCACAAACGCTTGCCCAAAACCAACGCTTAATCAAACTATATAAATATACCCAGAATAGTTGCTGAATCCTTCTTCCTCTAGTTAGATGGTGTAGAGATTTTTTTTAGAATGAAGTGGATACAGTGACCTTTTTCTGAGAGATGAATAACGTTATTTAAAGGGAGTTGTACCATCAACAGAACCCCTCTTTTCTGTAAACGTGATAACGTTATGGAGAAGATAGTGGAGATAGTGGTGGGAAGTGGTTGGGCTTAACAGAATCCAAGTAGAGATAAAGGTGGGCCATATTAATTAATTAGTCAATTCAAATAAATTATTAACTGATTAATAAAATTCCAACAAGCTTAGGATCAACCATGAGCTATATATAGTCCTACAACAATGTATTGTTTCTACCTTCTACACTAAGCATAGTTTAGATTACTACTTAATGCCAGATGCAAAACTATATGCTAATACAGCAGAGCTGAAATTGTGATTCCATACTAATTAATAAATTGCATCAGTCGTCTCTGGATCATTGAACTGCATCACTCTGTGCATCAGTCGTCTCTGTATCATTACTTGCATCGATCCGAGTCTCAGCATCAGCACCATCACTACTGCCTTCAGAGGATGTTTTTTCTGGACCTGAATCATCAACAACAACTTGCTGCTCCCCTTGTTCGAGCTGTAGTTCATCACCAGGGTCTGGCTCCTCAACTATTGGCACCGGTCTATCTCGTGCAAGCTGTGCATCATTATGCTGTGGATGTTCCGCAGACACTGTAAATTTACATCAGCAAACCTTCTTATTAACTGAGTTGTGTAACAGAAATTAAGCAAAGTGTTATAATAGACGCAGTTACAAAGAAAGTGCTAGAGAAGCACAACACACAGACTTAACATGGTTCACCAACAATCCTGGCGTGTGCCAGATAATTCAAGGCATAAATCAACATAAACAGTTTTAGTCACCTTCAGTAATCGACATAATTAGTGAAGTTAAGTCCAGCAAGGGGCCGTGTCCTAATGCTATTGCTGCATTTCTAAGAAACGCAGGCATCCTGTCGAAATGTGGTAGATTCGTAAACACCTGCACACCACACAAAATAGTTTGACACGTTTAGTGGAATGTTTATTATATAAACGTTACACTATATGGCAATGCAACTATCTCATAACTTCGGGAAACCGGGGTTTGGGGAATTCGTATCATACTACTAATTCAGTTTCTCTTACCGCAGCTTTGCCATACAGTGGCCTGTTTGAACTTGATGCAGCAGCTGTGGCATACAGAGGCCTGGTTGAACTTGATGGACCAGCGGTTTCATACAGTGGCCTGGAAGAACTTGATGCACCAGCTGTTTCATACATTGGCCTGGTTGAACTTGATGGAACATCGGTTTCATACAGTGGCCTGGTTGAACCAGCGGTTTCAGGTGACGAAGGAGGAGCTTTAGGTTTTGGTATACGTCCATTATTCATCATCCTAGAAGTAAATATGCATCTAATTTAGCACCATTTTTTTTTCCAAACAAATATTATGCAGAAAATGGAATTTACTCATGGTTCAAGAATCAATACATCATACATATCCCAAACTTGCAATATCAGATCCAAATTTAGTAAAATCTTTCAACTATACATTCTCCCCTTTATGATCAATGAAGGACTTACATAGAGGTAAAGGGTGGCAATCGACACCTTAAATGAACAAATAGGCTTTTATGTCGAATTTCGAAATATTCAACTCGTTATTGAAGCTATATAGTTGACACACCCAAAACTACATTCCTTGGTCCGCCATAGCATAAGAACAATATTGAGGAATTTTCTTTAGGAACAATATTGAGGAAACAAAAATCAAATAACCAAAAGAACTCAAAATAATCAGAAACATAAAGTTTCAGCATATACCCACACTCCTATAGCTGCTCACCTAAGGCCTAAGCTGCCTGTATGTAACCATAGCATAAGGCCTTGGCTTCCTCAGTTCCGGACCACTCCGCCTCGTGGTCTGCAGTCTCCTTAGTCCTTAACACCCAACGCCACCACCTCGCCACTCGTATACCGAGCACAGAATCATATATTCCAAGATATAGTACTTCACATAAACATATTTCAGGTTGAAGAAATCCCAAATTCAAGAATCTTCTTAACATTACATCATATACTATAGCTTATCAGACTTCAACACTATAAATTTCTACTTCAAACTTACAATGCTAATCTTACTATATATCAAAATCTCATCTTTTAATGACAGTAACAAATCATTACTAACATAAGAAGAAGCATAAAATCAAACATTTATCACGGCATCGTCGAAAAAAAACAAAGAAGAGTTCAAGATTTGTTTAACAACGAACAAGATTGATCATACATCTCTTTGGCTTAATCAAGAAAGTCCCATTTCATAAAAAATTCCAACAATCCTAGTATATCCATAACAAAAGATTTATAATAACAAATAAAAGATTATCATTAATGAAAGAATATGAAATGAACCTTTCTATTTGTCGTCTCAAATCTTCTTCTTCTTCCTCTTCTGTTTCTTCATAATCATCTCTTTTTCTCTTCAATTTTTGGTCTTTCATTCTTTCCTCTATGTTTTTTCTGTAAATGATTTGGATATTACTTACTATTTTCTCTGTATTTGGTGAATTTATATGTATCGTTTACGTTGGAGTTTTGGCGCCATAAAATTATTCCCAAAGTAACTAACTAGTATAGCATTCGGTTAGGTATAAGTATTTGTAGGGCTCAGCTTTGGTTACATGCCAAGTCGTTAAGTCACATGCTTGTCAAGTACTTTTGCTACCCGGGTCGCATTATTAAGGTGCGTTCTTATCATCTTAAAAAAAAATTAGGTTTAAAAAGTTGAGGTAACTTTTAATAAGGCCTTTGTTCTTTTCGACTTAAGTAAAGGAAATTTAGTTCAAATTAATTAAGTTCAATTCATTTCAATCCTTTTTATTTAGAATTTTATCACAATAATTATTATTATAGTTAATACTATCTCATTACAATAATTATTATTATAAGTATTAATAATAGTATTATTACTCCTATTGATATTATTCTATATATTGACTATTGATTATAATTAATGATTCTCTTCTCATTACTAACATTTGAAAATATTAATATTAATATAATTACAATTTAAATTACTATTATCAATATCATTACTAATTAATTAATAATTATATATTATAATTAACGATGATAAAATTATTGTTATTATAAAAGGTGGTTTCTATGGGAAAAAATTGTTATGTTTTTCTTTGACCAGATAAGGCATCTAAAGGTATGGTTTTTCACATATCGATCTGGACCGACAAAATGGAATAGATCGGAGTGCTCGGTCTGCTCTTCAGTTCGAGAATGCTAATCTTCTAGGTTTTGGTTCGGGTTTTTTTTTACCCAATTTGCACCATATTCAACTTTCGCCTATGTGTTATATGTAAATGATTAATTTTCTTCTCTTACATTTTCGAAGAGTAAGTTTTAGGATAGACGGTCTTAACCTAAAATTTTAGCGTCTAAAGTGTTAAAAAATTAAAATCTCAAAGTTTTAACTTAAAAATCACATATATTCTACCCATATATGTATAGGCAGACCATCAAATACAAGTTGTTGATATGTTCGAAATTGTAGCGATAATCCCTTGGGATAAAATATAGTTCTTTTCTTACTTAAACTCAAAAGTTTCTATATTTCTAACTCTTATGTTATAAATTTTGACATTTTATAATTATTCTTTTTTATTCTTGACGGTCCAACCTGTCTGGTCCGGGTTTTGGACGGTTTTACCGTTTGGTCCGTCCCGCTTCAATCTGTGGTTGATCCTGTCTTCAATCTTCAAATTTTCATGCCGGTTTTAGATAAATAAACACCCCTGTTTAAAAGGTTGTTTCTAACCAACTTTCAAAGATATAAAGATATCAATAAACCTTTTTATTCCATTGATAGTGATCAAGTAATTAACTTATATGCTGTCAAACATTTTAGCCTTGACACCTTTGCTAAGTAGAGGAACCGAAAAAACAAAAAGTTATTAAAAGAATTAGTCTATTTTTAATATAAATTTAAACTAACTTAATCCCATCACTTTATTCAAAAAAGTCCATCACTTTATTTGAAAAGGTGTTTTATTTTCTTCTTTCTATTGGGCTTGAATTGTTGCCTAATTTTAAAGTAAAATAAGACGTTTTCTTATAAAACCAACTCCCGAAAAAAACGTTCTAATCTCTAACAGTGAGTCCAAATTGACTAACAACAAATATATATAAGAAAAACTATTTTATTTAAAAAGCAAAATGTGATAATGAAAATAATTTTCTAAAATTGATATCAATATAAACACTATTGTTAATAAAAGTGGTTAATTTGCTAAAATGACTATAATTATCAAAATGTCCCAATAGCAATTAGTGTAATCTTTGGATATATCAAGTAACCATGCGTGGTATCTTCTTGTTAGAAAAGGTCTATCCACAAAAATATGAATAGATCGTATAGAAATTTAAATTATACCTGTAAGGTTTTAACCTAAAAGTTTAAGGTTTAAAATTTTGACAACTGATTTTTAAGATTTATTTTAAGTTTAAACTATATGACTTTTAAAAAACTTTTGGTTTCGCCATAATTTATCAACATGTGCATAGACATAGACCGTCTATCCTAAGAAAACTTTTAATGATGAATTGCAAATCAAAAATCCTGGTTCCGCTACTGATAATGATATATAGTGACATTAATTGAATGGTATAACCTCAAGTATGAAAGCTTCAACCATCTATCCACTATCCTTTTATTGATTCTTTCATCAAACTTAATAGTTATACATGAATGGAATTCGAGTTTGTAATTAACTTTAAAATCGATATTATAAAAGACTTTTTTTATGATGAAATGTTTGTACCCCTAAATGATACTACTTAGTTATTTTAACTACTACTAAATTGTAGCTTAAAAAATTATAGGGCATCGCTCAGGCCTAATACTAGTTTCTTATATTATACTCGTTTCATTTCTATTATTTAAAAGTTACACTTTCATTTTTAGACTGTTTCTATTTGATAGTTACACTCTTACTTTTCCTACTTTAGAAATGTCACATTTTTTTCCTCCTCTTCTTACTTTCTATACTTCCCAAATAATCACCCCATGTTTCTCAACACCGTCCTTGATTCCCCGATCTCCCAAAATATTGTGTAACTATCAAGTGGGAATAGAATTCATATCCGATAATATCAATTAGGAGTATGCAACTATGCATGGAGCAACAGGCCAACAGCAACAACATGCATGCTTCACTAATCAACAATATGAGGTGTTGCAACAGCAAAAAGAGGAGTACTCCTATGTAAAATCATCTCAAAAAACTCACTCATGTCTACATTAGTCTCACCTCCTTCTTCTCCTCCCCGGTAATCTCCAGTCAAATTTAAGCATGAGATTTGCTAACAAAAACTCACTACTTGCCATGGCAAATGATATTCCAGGGCACATCCTTCTTCCTGCCCCGAAGGGAATGAATTGCAGGTCTTGCCCTCTGAAATCCGTCGTCGAATTCAAGAACCTTTCTGGTTGAAAATCCTCAGGTTTATCCCATGAAAAAGGATCTCTTTGTATTGCCCAAGCATTAATAATAACCATTGTCTTTGCAGGAATATTGTAGTCGTTTATTATTGTATCTTGGTTTGTTTCTCTAGCTGGTAACAATGGAACTGGAGGATGTAGCCTTAGAGTCTCTTTGATCACCACTTTTAAGTACTTCATATGCTCTAAGTCATCTTCTTTTACGTGTAATTTTTGTCCCATGATTTCTCGGACTTCTTTTTGTAATTGTTGCATGACTTGAGGATGCCTCAATAGTTCTGTCATCGCCCATTCTAGTAATGTATAAGTAGTATCAGTTCCGCCAAAAACATGTCCTGCATTAGGAAAACCAGGATTGTAAGGAAAAATTGACATCAACAACCCCATTAAGGTAGTAACTATCTTTTGTGTTTTGAAATAATCTTAACTATTGATTGGTTCCAGTTGTCCAAACTATTTTTAGAAGTGACTTAAAAAAAATCTTGTATGTATAATGTATAACCTATTAAACATGTAAAAACAGTTTCAGAAGGAATTGTACTTTTTCTCCTTTCCTTCTTTTGCTATCACCACCTCCTAATTGTTTTACATTTTTATACAATTACACTACTTTATTATAAGTCAAATAAGACTGGTATGCTTTATGGAGCACATGCATTCCCAAAGTTGAAACTATTTTGAGTAAATAAAACTTTGTAAGACGTATCGAAAATATGGGTTAGAAGATTTAGACTCGTTTTTGAATGCTTACCGACATGAGAGATTTTATACTGTCCCTATCAAGGTGAAAACGAGTCGTGGAATTCTTATGAATATCAAGCAAAACATCCACAAAACCCTTCATTTTCTCATCACTGTCATCATCTTCATACTTCTTGTTGTCATTAACATGTTGCTCATGTTCTTTAACTACCATTTCAAGAAATATATCCATCTTTTCAGCAACCTTATCAGCCTTCAAATTCCACCCACTAATGTTATCAATCCAACCAAGTTTGGGAATAAAATCACCAAAATTAAATCCAACAAGCATCTCTAAAACCTCTTTTGTGAGCTTACTAAAGTTAACACCATCTTCCTTCTCACTATACTTCCTTCCAAAAACCGCCATGCAAACCATATCATCCATAAAATCAATGAACATCTCAGTTAAGTTCACTGGTGATAATCCTGCTCGACGTAGTTTTTCAACTAGAAGAGAAGTTTCTTGCTCTCTTGCAATGTGAAGAGAACGTATGATTTTATTATTCAAAAGATGAGTAACACATATACTCTTCATTTGTCTCCAATATTCACCATAAGGTGCAGCTACAACACTCCTGAAGTTTTGTAACAACTTCTTGGATTTCTTTGTCATTGGCCTATTAACAAAGTTCATCTCATGGGTTACCATGATTTCGCGTGCTGCTCTTGCAGACGAAACAACTAGTGTTGGCACACTTCCGAGGTGAACCAACATGAGCTCTCCATATTTCTCGGACATTGAATGGAGATCGCGATGAGGGTGAGATTTGAGCTGATGAAGGTTGCCTAGAATTGGGAGTTTTGGTGGAGAAGGAGGTAAGTTTAGCCTCTTGTTGGTAAGTATTTTGTAGAGGAAAAAAATGAAGAGAATGGATGGGATGACAAGTATCATGGGTTGAAAGTATATCAACTTCAAGTGTTGCATACTAGGAACCATCTCCAACTAATTAAATTTTTAGGGCTTAGTAATAATATACATGAAGAAATTTATAGTATTATGTTGGTATGTCACATCTACAGCTGGGACTTGGCGCGGCCCTGCACGAGTCTGTTACTATCCTAACATATAGTGTTGGAGGTCCGATGATTGATTGTAGCCTTTCACAATCACTTTAATATTTGGCACGACGACTCTTTCTGCCTTTCGGCTCACTCAAGTTAATCTAGGAGGAATGTATATAATTTTAGAAGAAGCTCGTTGGCACAACAAGCCATGCTTACTTAGGTCCCTACCTTTGATATTTGGGTATGACCCTCATAGCACATTGTATTTTCTTTGGCACATTCCATGTCCAGCAGATGCTCAGTTGTCTCACATCTCTGATTTCTCTTTCACTTGTACAAACAATACTAGCTCGTTTGTATCGTTTGTAAATTCATCCATGTAGGGACAATGTCACATCTTCTCTAATTGGAGTTGGACTGTTGGACTATAATGTCACGTCGTTCTTTCATTAGGACGATTTCTAGCTCGATTGTAATTTTCATTTGTATTTGCCAAAATGGTTGGCAACTTGGCAATGACTTCATAAATATCATTTCTTTTTAGAATAACTGTCTAATACTCTCTCCATTTTCTATTATTTCATTTTTGTTTGTCTTCATTATTTTTTCCATTTTCTATGTTCCATCAATTATAATACTACCTCCGTTTTTTTTAATATGCACCTAAGGCTTTGCACTAGAACCAAGGAAAAAGTGCAAAAAGTAAGAGAGAAGGTTAATAAAAGTAAGGAAAAAGTGAAAAAGGTAGAGAGAAGGAAAGAAAAAGTAAGAGAGAAGTGTAATAATTAGGTGGGCCAACCTTCCATTTATGGCAAAAGGTAGAAAGGTACCAATTAAAAAAAACACCCCAAAATGGAGAAATGTGCATATTAAAAAAACGGAGGGAGTACTATTTTGCTTAGATAAAGCACTTGATCCTACTTTCTTTCTCTTAATTAAAAATTCTAAACAATACCCATTATCTTACTTTTTAATTATAAAATTAAAATTTAAGCCGCACACCAACCTTCCTTCTTAAACTTAGTGCCCAAAAGAAATAGGAAATCCTTTGGAGGACGGAGGCAGTATTAAACTTTTCATAAACAGCCACCTACTTTATAACTCCACCAACGTACTACTACTAAAAGCGTTTTAAAATTCAGAATTCCGCTAAAAGTATCACACCCTTTCCCCACGGTTTACGGGTTCTCTTCCAAAATTTAGGGTTTAGGATTAATGAAATTGTAGGAAATTAAAACCCCCACTGAATTTTAATTGATTTTGGAGGGATTTTTCAAAGGAGAACATGTGAAATCGTGGGAGAAAGAAAAGGATGGGAAATATTTGACATAATTTTCAAATTTTTACGGTTTTGATTATGGTATGTTGACTGATTCTAATTTTTAAATAAGCAAAGGTCGAAATCATTAGTGGTTTTTGGAGGGAGTTTTTAAAGGAGAACATGTGAAATCGTGGGAGAAAAAAAAGGGTGAGATCCATTTAATGAAAATTTTCAAATTTTTGTTAGAACTAGTAAGACGGCACGTGCATTGCACGTGTTTTATATATAGCTCGGCATCATAAAATGAGTTTACACATTTATGTTTTGAAAAATGTATTGGCAACATAGTATAAGAAATAAAAAAGGTAATATTGACATTCAATACAAGCAAAGGAAGAAAGGACAATAACGTTATAACTTAAAACACCATCAATTACAAAATTCCCACGGAATTACACCATATCTTATAACATGTCAACATGAGAAAAACGTTGCATAATATGAATTGTAAAAAAAAGTTTCCTCTCTTAGATAACGTTAAGTCAACAACTCTCTAAAACTACAATACCATTAATTGAGAAAGCAAACCATGTATCTCACTACAAGATTAATATTCCGAACGAATATTGTTTTAAGGGATAATATGAGAGTTATAAAAAGAGAAATTTTATGAGTTCACCCTGTATTTCACACATATTTCTAATGTAACCGCCAGTTAGTAGAATTTTAGAAATTAATAATTCGAAGACTATGTTACATGGATAAAAAATCCTATATGACTACTTGTCGTACCTCGTATTTCTTTTCAAATTTTCATTTGTATAACCTTGTGTTAGAAGAACTAAATTTCTAGTAAGAAGTGTCCGACAAAGAAAAAATCTTTTTATGTATATGGAACTTTCGAAAGAAAATGTGGGTTACAAAAACCTATGTAAAATTATATCCAAATTCATTACGTTTTCTAAACTTTTACAAAGTTGAGGATTACTTGCAGTAGACATGCAAACATGGGGTTACATTCGAAATATGTCTAAAACACATATTTCCCTCATATAATTTCCTTTATAAATATTACTAATATGGTAAACACCAACATTCCCAAATAATTTTGATAGAAGAGGTAATAGAGGAATTATAAAAATCAATACAAAATGTTATTAGTTAATATTTAGCCACCTTCTTCTATTTTAAATTGTCATACGATAGTTGTTATAAAGGGGGTAACATAGGAATAGTAAAAATCACTACAAAATGTTATTAGTTAAGTAATATTTAATTACCTTCTTCTTTTTTATATGGATATGGAGATATAAGTTAATTGTGGAGATATAAGTTGATTGTTACATTAGGGGTAAAATTGGAATAGAAAATTACTACAAAAGTATAAGGGTTAAAATTAGAAAAACTCAAAATTACTACAAAGTTGACTTGTATTTGACCATTACAAAAGTATATATAAGGGGTAAAATTGAAAAAACTCAAAATTACTACAAAGTTGACTTGTATTTGACCATTTACTCCTTTTCCATATCGCCCGTGCTTTGCACGTAATATAATAGAGTAGTACTTTTGTTTATTAATGCTTGTAATCAACTTGTTTAACATGTATTTTAGGAGTATGATTATCTAATATTATTTGAGTACGAGGAAGACAAATTATTGCATTAAAGTGTTACAATTATCTCAAATAATATATTTTATAACAGGTGAAGTACATATTACTTCATAGCACTTAAAACATGATAATACTTGTATATTTATGATTTCATAAAACGACGATTTGACCAATAATTTTCGGTGCCTCAAGTAATTTAGAACACTGACATTGTTTAATGTTCACGGCATATCATTGAAGTGAATCGCAATTTCTAACTAATTAATTTGAACCAATTTTATTTGCAACATGGGATTTTTCAAAGACTAAATGAGAAAATAGGGGTTTTTCCGGGGGGGTGTTTAAAATGCCTATAGTGGCTGTTTACGTAGTCTGGGACTTATACCTTCTTGTGTTAGTAAGTCAAGATTATTGTAATTTATTTAATATTTTGATATATACACGAGGCTCATGTTGTCATTGATTATACTAATAATCACCATAATCTCCTAGAGGAACGAGTTACAAAACCCAACAAACTCATATCTTTATATTCCTATCACGTTGCTAATCAACATATTTTGTTAATGATTTTGATTTTTTTTTATCTACATACTTGATATTATTCTCTATTGTATTAATATGTTGATCAAACAAATAATTCTACTCTAAATATTCACCATATATGTTCCCCCTCACAAACAAAATATACTTGTGAAGTATTAAAATAATTGAAAGTTTCTTAATCTACCTAAAAAAGCAAGAGAAAGTCAAATTAAGTAAAAGGATAAAATTGGAATTTTAAAAATTACTACAATATTGACTTAATTTGACTTTCTTCCTTTTTTATATAGGTACTAGAATTCTATGCACGCGATGCATGCGACAACAGTTTTATTATGAAATTTTATAATCTACAATAGATAGTTTTATGGATAGTAACATCTTATCACTTAAACTTTTCATGTTTTTAGAAACTCTCATCTTAATGTTTTTTTTTTAAATTCCACCTACCATTTCAAATTTTTTTAAAAACTCCCACCACTTTACAGTTTTTGTCAAATTTCATTAACAAAAAACCGTTAAGTGGGTCCCACATATACATATCGTGAACAAAATGGAACTTGAAATAGTTGCAATTCTTTCCAAGTAGTTGTAATTCTTTCCAAATTTGCTCTAAATTTGTTGAGGATTTGCCCTTAAATTGATGAAATTGACTTGCGTAAACTAATAATACAATGCATATGTGGGGCCCACTTCACGGTTTTGTTACTGGAATTTAACAAAAATCATTAAGTGGTGGGAGTTTCTAATAAAATTGGGAATGATATGTGGAAATTTAAAAGAAAAATTCATTAAGGCCGGAGTTTCAAAAAACGTGAAAATTTTAGGTGGTTTTGAACAAAAAAATCATAATTTTATTTGCATATGATGTGTGCTTTGGCTATTGTAACATGATATAATACGAAGGTACACAACATATTTTATTTTCAACATAAATTCATTTTGGCGCATTTTTCTTTGAAAACATCCCTTTACAACTTTTGTTATATAGTACCTGGTAAGGTATTTTTTGCTCATTGTCCAAATGAAAAAAAAATTCAAAAGTACTTGAAAATATTTTATCATATTTCTCACTCATGCTAAAATACTTTATCAGGATCAATTTGATCAAATGTGCATTCACTCATGAACAATCAATCACTCATATATTTCAAAATAAAAAATTTCAAAAGTATATAAAAGTATAGCAAAGTGGGTGTGTATCTATAGATATCAAGAAAATATAATCGTTGATGTTATTTTTAATTGTTTTTACTTTGTAGGTTTTTAGATATTTTAGTTTGAAGTTTTGAACATCTTTTATTAAAAATCTGATGGCTAAATTTGGAAATAAAACTTAATTACTTAAATTTATTTTATTTATTTTTCTTTTTTTCTTTTTGGTGTCCACCCCCCACCTCTTCACTTATATAATAGAGATTAGATATAAATATGTAAATATTTTATTATGTATTTATTTCCGTAAATATTCCCTTGTAACCCTAGTTTGTAAACCGTAGTGTATACACTATATATTGTTAATTAATTGAATAGCCTCCTCAAGAAGATTATCATAATTTTCAATTTTAACGGATTTGATAGTGGTATGTTGACAGCTGAGACATGAGAGAAGCTCGAGAAGGGAACACTTGATAATGGTTGAGGTACTTGACGAGGACGTGGGAGGTGCAAGTTGACGTGTTGCTTTTGTATTTTGGAATTTGGATGTAAATCATGTAATGAACTAATGACAAATGTTTAATAAAGAAAAGAGAGGCCCTAGCAGGCTAGCACACATGATAATGGCGTAACCAGGATTGTCTCGTGCTTCTCGGATTCCTGTGCGAAAATAAAACCCAGGCCACAAATTCAAGATGGACCAATACAGTCCGATAAGACTTAAGAGGTATAAGCCAACTTGTGTGTAGGTGAGCCCAAAACGATTTGGCAATCTAACTCACTCAAAAGCAAGTTGGGCGAGTCAAGGGATGATAAATCAATAACGGTTATTTAATTGACAGGCTATTTGATAACATAGAAAAAATGTAAACTGTTATAATTTTTGCGAAGTCACGTATAGTGTTGGTGTCATGTAAAAGAGGCAACAACCACTTAAAACGAGGATGAGGGGAGGATCCGCAGGTGATGGTACGGGGATGGGATGAAAATTGTACTCATTGTGGGTGATGGGCATGTGTAGATATTAAGGTTTACTGCTCGTTTTTCATCAAATACCCAGGTGTATCATAAAAATAGTACACCTAATAATCTTTTTTTCTCATTAATCATTTGGATATTTATCCCTCTCTAATGACCTCCCAAAGCTTTCCTCCCAGACCCAATTTCACAAACTCTGATTCTCACCCCACTTTCGTGGCTCGCCAAAAAAAACTATGGTCTCCTAATGCGGGAAAAGACAAAGACCTATCTGATAGATATGAATAGTAACATCTATCAGATAGGTATGTACTACATTTTTTAAAAAATATACTACAATTTTTTATTGTACTACAATTTTCAGAAACTATACTACTCTAACTTGTATATAAATATACTACATTCTGCGAAAAATATACTATATAAATATATAAGTGTATTACGTTTTTTTAAAAAAGTTTGATATATGCGCAGCTCCTACCTATCTGATAGGTACTAGCAGCCCTCCTCCTAATGCTCACGTAGTCGTAGACTCATAGTATAAGAAAGTAATTAAAGTAGGTATGACTTCCAAAATTCAAGAGAAGGTTCTTAGAAGCCAAACCCTGTTAATTCCCTTGACTTCGCTTCTTCCACAATCCACCATGAAAACCATAGCTCCATCTTCTTCACCAAATTCATAACTCCTTTAATTTATTGCAGCATATTTTCTCCCCTTTGATTTCCATCAAACTCTTGTTTTGATAGCAGGTGAAAAGAGCCAAAAGTCTCCATTTTTAATGTATGAGCTCCTTCTTCAACCCTTGATTTTTGGCACCAAATTTCTTGGTTAGAGGTAAGGTAATACACTTTTCATCTTTTAATTAAGTAGTTTATACATCCAATTTCATGTAATTTCCATAATCTTCATAGTTTCTAGTTGATTTTATGAAAATTTGGAATTGGGTAACTTATGGAAATGGAAGATGAATCAATAGTTCATCAATTAGCAACTTCCTTTAGAAAAAAGATTGAAACTTTACCCCCATTATCACCCAAATGTTGCATATATAGAATCCCACAAACCCTAGGTGAGGCAAATCGATTAGCCTATACACCATGTTTAATCTCAATTGGACCTTTTCATTATGGTAAGAAGAAGTTACAACCTATGCAAGAACATAAATTTAGGTACTTGCAAAATTTTCTTGCAAGAAATAAGAAAAAAAAGTTGTTGGATTACTTGAAATATGTCAAGAAATCGGAGGAAGAAATTCGCGATTATTATGTGGAGAAGATTGGAATGAATAGTGAGGAATTCAATGAGATGGTCTTGTTAGATGGGTGTTTTTTGATTGAGTTTTTCTTAGTATGGGTTTTTGATAAAGAAGATGGTGATGAAATTGATGGTATTTTTAAGAAACCATCTTTAGAAGTAGCTATTATGCGTGATATCTTGTTGTTGGAAAATCAACTCCCGTTCTTTGTGTTGGATGGTTTGTATAGCATTGCGTTTGGTGATGACGGATTTGTGTCATCGCAAATTGAAAATCCTGGATCCGCTACTGATGATGATGTTGATAATGAAAATGATGGTGGTGGTGGTGTTGTGAGGTTGCTACCATCTTTCATTGATCTATGTTGTGAAGTATTGGTTGGAAAAAGGGAGGTTATGGAGGAATTCAACGATTACGAAGTTTTACATCTTGTTGATTTGTTGAGGACATGCTACCTCCCTTCAGTTCTTAGAAACTCAAGTGGTAGTAGTGATGATCGTAGGTTGGAGTTTCCTCCTAGTGTAGAGAGGCTTCGTGATGCCGGGATCAAATTCGAGGTGGCAAAAGATGAGGAGAAGTTACTCAACATAGAATTCAGTAATGGTGTCTTAAGAATCCCGAGATTAATAATGGAAGATCATACAGAATCGATGCTTCTAAATTTATCAGCTTTTGAGCAATGTCATTACCATTTCGATTCGTACATAGTTGATTATGTTGTGCTTATGGATATCCTAATAAGCACACTTAAAGATGTTGATATTCTTATGAGTGGTGGGATCATAGAGAATTCCTTAGGTAACAATGAAGAATTGGTAGATGTTTTCAACACTATATGCAAGGGAACAACTTATCAAGCTAGGGGATTCTATTATTCTCATCTATGTAAACAGTTGAATGCATACTACAATACGCCTTGGCATCGATGGAGGGCGACCTTGAAGCATAATTATTTCAGTAATCCATGGACAATTATATCAGTCATTGCTGCTGTTGTGCTACTTATTCTTACTGTTATACAGACCATTTGTACTATCATTTCCATGTAATAAATTATTTTCTTCATTGCATTCCATCCAGGAATCTTTCGTAAGACAATGTTCATAAGAGTAACGATTTGATCATAACTTTTATCTTACACTGGGATGTAGGATGAACGCCGTGCACCCTACAACATTTTGCTCGTTACTCATTTGAGAAGCTCCAAATGAGCTAAACTCACACTATAGAAGAGATTTAAATGAGCAAAAAATACTCTTGGATGTAGGATGCTCCTCCTACTCCCCTGTGTAGGATGAATGAACTCTAATTTGATATGTAACTTATATAGGCCATATTATGTCAATGTCTATGACGATGAAATTTGTTATCCTAAACATGTAGTTTTCTTCATAATTATGTATTAACCTACATTGCCACTTTAGATGTGTCATTGAATGGAAACTATGCCATGAAAGTCACAAGTTCGGGGGCTAATTGTTTTATCACGGTACTAACTACTAAGTCGAGATTTTCCTTACAAATTAATTATTCATTACTATAACGGGTATTTGGGCCTGTTCTCCCCAGCTTATTTTCCGTTCAGTTCAATTTAATGCTGTTCAGTTCGTTCAGTTTAGCTGTTTTATGCCGAATAGAACAGACCCTTTCTACCTCCTATCAACGGGACAATAAGCTAAGGGAACCGAAAAAAATTGAAGTTCTAATACCAAATGGAAGAAAAAAGGCTGTTCTATTTGTTTTATTTTAAAGAAATTTTATTTGTGTTTTGATAAGGCAAAACTAAATATTGAAAGTCATTTTCTAAAATTGATACCAAAGATGAACATTCAAGATTGGTACGAACTTAAACATTTTTGGTACCAATTTAAACATTCAGCTACCAATAAAAATGATCAATTTGCGAAAATGACCGTAATTACCATCATACCCCTATCAAAATCCATTAGGTGTTGGGGATTTTTTTTCGTGTATAGAGAGACATAACACAGTAATGTAAACGAACATCAATCTCAATTCTAGGAGTATCTGCAATTCATTATACATCATCATGTGCATTTATTGTTTTTTTTCGCTCTTCCAGAGCTGTTTATAAATAATTGTAGACATAGTAACATGCTCATGGTAGATCTATATATATGATCATTATAATATCAGTCTTAAATACTACTATGGAAAACTTTACAAATTAAGCTAACTAAAGATGGAGAATGGCTATGTTATTTAATTGAGAACGTGCTAATTAGTGGAGCATGTGTTGACGAGTCACGACAATTATCTGTTTAATAAGGTAGACGAAAGTGATCACGTCGAGGTGTTATGGTTGGATGAGATTAGAATAAGAGTTAATGCATTATCGGCTGCTTTCCTGATTTGTTCCCACGTTTACAAATTTTTCCATGACATGCAAACATAGAATATTCGTCTTTGATGACGTTTAAGTTCCCTTTTTTCTATAGGAATTGGTTTTAACAACACAACTACTAATATGACTAATTGACTAGTCTTTTGGCATTGTCTTGTTTTTGATACTCCCTCCGTCCCAAAAAAAACTGCTACATTTTGACCAAAAAGTATATTGCGCAAGGTCAGCTGGCACGACACGTGATAAGTTTAAGTATACATCTGAAGGTTTAAAACAAGGAAATTGTTTAACAACCCAACCTTATCTTAACATACACTCATATGTTCCAACTCGTCCAATAATCTTATAATCGAATGAAGTTAAGCTGAACAATTCTTAATAGAACCGAAACTAATGAAGCTGAATTAAACTGAAATACACCAAACTAAGATGAACTGCACTGAACTAAATCAAAATAAGCTGAACTGAACTGAACCAAAATAAATTAAAGTGAATTGTCAGGCCTAAAAGTCCATCCCATTTTTTTTCCAAGTTTCTAAAAATATAACTAATTGCCCCTAGGGCCCCACCCACTCACTTAAACAAATCTTGGACTATTCTTTATTCTTTTAGATTTCAGACACAAATACAATCCAATAATCACGTTCACACAATATAATTACATAATTACAAAACCATAGGTTAAAATAGAATATTGGTCCAAATAATGAAATGATTCCCTTCTTCCTCTCTCTCCTGTAACTTGACTATGGAGTAGCATACGCTCACTCATCATCATCATCTCCATTGATCAAAATCACCATTTTTGTTCTTTTTTAGGTACCTCTCAACTTTCTTCATCTTCTTCATTACGCTTCTTAATACTTTCTTTTCTGAATTCGCCATTGTCGATTTAGCTTCATCGATCGTTTTTTAGGGCTAGCAATTATGTAAAATCCATTTGAAATTACGTATTTTGTGCTTGATCTAGCTGCTCTAATTGTTTGTAATTTATTTGAAATTTTGTAGTTTTTGCTTGATCTAGCTGCTGTGAATTCTGATTGCTTTCATTTTTAGGTTTTCGAGTGTGTTTTTGTTTATTGATTCTGTTGGAAAACGTAATTGCTTTACTTATGAACGTTGTAAATTAGTAGGATCATGAAAATTGATTTTATGAGGTTTTTGTGATAGAAGTTGAGATATGTGTATGTGTGTGATGTACATTATGAACCACTTCATCCGTTTTAAAATAAGTGATACGCTTTGTTTTTCACGCTTATCAAGGAAGCGATTAAATTTTTCGATGAAATTTTAACACAAGTAATATAGAGTCTCATTCTTGCTTGTATTAAAATTTCATCGAAAAATTTACTCGTTTACACCCTTAAATTGCTTCCTTGATAAGCGTGAGAAATAAAGTGTATCACTTATTTTAAAACGGAGGAAGTATATCTTACGGGAGCAGCAAGCTGAATTGTGTGCTTTGATGAGTGAAATCGTCTCGTTTTTCGAGTTCTTTGTAGTTATTACTTATTAATCCATGAAGCCTTAAAGAATTAGATGAAATTTGGAAAAGAAAACTTGTATCTAGTTACTTTGTTCTTCTCTTGGGAAAAATCTGTATTTTTTTGGCAAGAAATTGAATAAGTAGCTGATAGTTATAGAATATCTTCATCTGGTACGTGTTTGTAAGATGATTCGAGAGATAGGGGAAGGAAAGGGAAGGGAATGAAGTGTAGAGGAAAATTCAAAATTGCCTTTCTGTTCTTTGGTTCTTTCTCCTTTAGTTTCGTTGAATAATTAAGCGAATGACCTTTGATTGGTATCTTTGGTTGAGTGTCGTGTAGGAGGCTGCCTTCTGATCAAATTTCTTGAGCTTGGCTTGCCAAAATGTGCTCCTGTAAATTACTTGTTGAACACTTAAAAGTCGTCAAATATTAATTATCAGGGCCTGTGTATGTGTCAATATGGCTGATTTTATTTTTTAAGGAAGAATAGGTGGTCCATTAGTCATGCAAATAAGTAGAGCTTTCATCTTATTGAAACTAAACCTTCATTTTCTTTTCAATTCAGCCATGGGTAATTGCTTATTTCCCAATTCTAGGAGTAGCCAACAGCCTGTACAAGATTATTTCGTGTGTAAAGGGCATAGCAGTTAGACTGTAGCTAGTGGTATCTTGTAACTTGTAAGCCAAGGGCTCCGGCTGGTTTAATTTGGACTACTACAATAAGTTGCCTCAGATTTGATTCTATCTGGTTTTGTGAGTTCTGTTCACCAAATTATAGTCCGTTGATTGCTTTTGAAATTTGTCCAAGGTCGCCTTAGCTTCATATATCATATATCTTGTTGATGATTCTTAAGTAAGAGTTAGCTAGATTTTGAGAAGCACATTCAAAAGTATGTAGTTCTACTTTAGTTAAGTCAAGTATTCACGCTATGTGAAACTATGTATTCTGCTGAATTCTGAAATCTGAATTTAGGGGCCACCATTGTCAAAACATAATTAGAAGAAGACGAGGGAAATTTTTCACCATTCCCCCTTCCTAAAGATTAGCAACGTTTGGTTTGTGCCTTTCCTCTGCACTCTTCTTCATCCTAATATGTTTCTGTTCATCAGAAATTTTACAATGAAGCAGAAATTAAAGGGTCTATTTTTGGTTTTGATGTTTTTACTTGAAGCTTTCTTTTTGTTTGTTATGAGGTACGGGGTCTGTTTCTAATTTAGTTATATGTTCATATTTATCTGGAAACTCGGCTAAATATGAGATGAACTATCTGATAAGTGCCAAGTAATACCAATTCGGATAAAATTTCTGAGGAGCATTAGCTGTAATAATATGGGGCTCAATACCGCCGGAAACAATAAAAATGGAAATCAGGGGGGAAAGTTAGCTGTTCTTGAAATAAGAAATTTAAAAAAAACACCTCTCCTTCCCTCTTCGGCATCTTTAATTCAACTACCTACAAAAAAGCAATATACTTTTTTGAACTTTTAACTGGAAGAGCTATGTAAATACCTGCAAGAACAAAACATAATGGAAGAACCAACTTTGAATTTTGTGATGTATGCTCTGTATTTTCTTTTAATCAACTCCTAAGATAATAATAAAAGATTTTTAATTATCTGAAAACCATAAATTTGATTAATTTCTTCTCCATAATGACATATCTACACATAGACAGAGTCCAAATTGAAGGACATATAGCTCATATAAGCAACCTTATAGTGCTTCAACTAGAACTCTATTTCTTCAACTAGGTGAGGGTTTGGCTTGCCCAATTGCTGATGAACTAAAAAAAGGAAAATTTGTCAGGAATAAGTCAACCTTTGCGTTGACCGCTTTTAACAAGTCTACCTTAATTTATTCTATTAACAAGTCAACCTTGCAGCCACTCCGCTTTTAACAAGTTTTTACCGGCTAAAACCTTCTATTAACCTTTTTAACAGGTTAAGGTGACAGATATCACTCTTTTATTGAATATTTTAAAATTTAAAATTTATAATTAAAACATAAAAAATAAAAAGAAAACCCATATCCCTCCTCCCTCCTAAACACCACCTTTCCCTAGCCAACCACCTACCCTCCCCTACCCATAAAACTTCAGACACCAGATTTCTGCCACTGTTCTCGTCGCAGATCAAGCGACGCTTCTGCCACTGTTGATGGTGCTGAAACTACCGACTCACCTCTCCTTTGCCTCCCTCTATTTCTCTCTTCACTGTGAAACCCCAATTCCCCCACAACCTCCCCTCCTCTCCACCACCCACAAGAAAAAATTGTACCTATCCAAGTCAACTATTTGACTTCGGTTATTTAGGCAATTTGGAAACTGATTTGGAGAATCAGTTTCTTGGCCTTTGGAGGTAAGAGCAGGCCACGAAACAGGGAGGAAACAGAGGAGGGAAGGCGGGGCTGCGTTGCCGCGTTCTGGCGGCGTCTCTGGGTGGCCAGATTTCTCCGGCGAGGCTGGCTGTGTGGGCAGCCACGGTGGTGCTGCGGTGTGGCAGCAACAGCGAGAAGGGAAGAGGAGTAGCGAGAGCAGATGGGGTGAGACAGAGGCGGTGCGACAGCTGGGTGGTGTTGCGGTGGTTCTAGGTGGCGGCGATGTGGCACCACGGTGCTGGTGCGGTGGTGGGTTGAGCCGGCAGTCAAGAAGAGGGGAAGGGAAACAGGGGAGAGTTCAAGAGGAGAAGAGGAGCTTAAATATTTGGAGGAATTAAGAAGTCAATAAGTCAAACGAAAATGGGGGAATTAAGAAGTGGGTAACAGGTTTATCAGGTCACAGGTAAAAAAAACTTGTTAAAAGCGGAGTGGCTGCAAGGTTGACTTGTTAATAGAATAAACTAAGGTAGACTTGTTAAAAGCGGTCAATGCAAAGGTTGACTTATTCCTGACAAATTTTCCCTAAAAAAAAAGGTGAACATAATCATCTTCGTGATTTCCTGTCATGACTACCCCCTCCCAGATTCCGTCTCTCTCTCCCGACCCCCTTGCCTCTTGTGTGGTTCTCTCTTTGCGAAGGCAGCGTAGAGCTGAGTCGTGAGGGTGAGCTGGCAGGGGGATGGGAAAGGAAGATGTTCTGGTAGTTGGGTGGGGGAGGAGAAGGGATCTGGTGGTTGCTTAGTGGTCTGGCGAGGGTTTGCAGAGAGGGGACTTGTAGTAGCTTGGTTGTTTGGTTGTTTGACTAAGGAGAGGGGTGAAATTCTAGAGCACCATTTTCTTTCTTTGCACAATAAGTATTGAAGTTTATGTTTCTTAGACCCTAGTGTGTACTATTTTACATAAGGATTGGGTGACAGTTTCTTATGATGGTTCATGTTAGCCGACCTCAAATCATTTTGGGGCCAAGGCTTTGTTGTTCTTGTTGTTGTAGTGTTAGTTCATATCATTAAGGCCTTAAGGATGTATTCTTTTCACTTGAAGCTTACTTATTTGAACTTTTTGGAACTTGTATGAACTTACCTGAATTCAGTTTGTATATGAATTGAACTAGTTTAGCTCTTATTGGAACATAATTTTCTTGAAACTTTTTTGAACAATTGGAAATTGGTGGCATATCCGCCTGCTGTGATCTGGTAAATACAAGCTTTTTGCTTCTTTCCACTTTTGTTTGTGAAAATACTAAATCCCGTCTCTGAGATGCGTTTGACTAGGATTGACCTTTTTGTGTTGACTATAAATGATAAAGCCATTGATAGCAATAGTTCTTGATCTGAGACCTGTGGTCCGACCATGTTTAGCTTATATTTCTTGTGGTTTCTGTTTTCGCTTTGCTCCAAGATTCTGCGTGAAGGAAAACTAAACAAGCTTTTAGCAACATGTATATCTGACTAATTAAAATTTGTGCCATAGGGGTGGACTTTCAATGGAGGACCCAATGGATGAATTAGCAACTACCATCATGAGGAAGTGCGAATCATTGCCCCCTCTGTCGTCAAAATGCTGTATCTATAGAATCCCCAGAAACCTCCGGAAAATAAATGAAAACTCTTACACTCCTTCGCTCATCTCCATTGGCCCCTTTCATCGTGGCAATCCAAAGTTTCAAGCTTTGGAGGAGCAGAAATTGAGATATCTTCAGAAATTCATTCAACGCAATAAAAACAGAGACTTGGAGGACTACCTAAGTGCATCGATGAAATGGGAAAAAGAAGCCCGAGATTGTTATTTGGCAACCATCAATCTATCAAGCATAGAGTTTACAGAAATGCTAGTGCTTGATGGCTGCTTCATAATCGAGTTCTTCTTAACATGGCATGGAACAACTATTGAACAAAATGATCGTATATTTCACAGACCAGCTTTAAGCCAAGCAATTTTGCGTGATCTTAAATTGCTGGAAAATCAAGTTCCATTTTTCATTCTTGAAATTTTATATAACATTGCTTTTGAAGACAACGAAAAGGCCCCTAGCTTCTTGAAGCTCACTTGTGAATGTATGATAGGGCTTGGCAAGGTTCCACAACATTTCAAGAAGACAAAGATATTGCATTTGGTGGATTTCTTAAGAACTTACTACCTACCACCGGACAAGAAAGAGATTTGCCACGACGGTCAAGATTGGGAATTCCCGGATGGAATCTCCGAGCTCTATGAGTCTGGTGTGACATTAAAGGTTGATAAAGATGACAAGTTTCTCAACATCAAATTCGACAATGGAGTCCTTTATATACCAGAGGTGATGCTGGAAAATTACACGGAATCTCAACTTAGAAACTTGGTCGCGTTTGAGCAATGTCATTACCCCCGGGAATCCTTTGTAGTTGATTATGTTCTATTCTTGGACAGTCTCATCTATGACAGAAAGGATGTTGAAGTGTTGGTCAATCACGGGATTATATTGAACTCCCCTGGTAGTAGTGAGGATGTTTACAGACTCTTCAGCAATATCTCCAAGGGAACGACATATTCACGTGGAAGCTTCTATTATGCTGATGTTTGTAGACGCCTTAATGAGTATTGTGGAACTCCTTGGAACCGGTGGAAGGCAATACTTCGACAAGATTACTTCAGTAATCCATGGTCCATGATTTCTACTCTTGCTGCTATTTTTTTGCTTATTCTCACCGTCATACAGACTTATTGTGATATTGTTCAACTTCAGTTTTCTTGAACATTATCCTTTTACTGCCGCAGAAGAAATATGTACTGAAATTCGAAACAATTTGTCACAGATGTGTGTCCAGGATTCACTGCCGTTTGTAACAATTTGTATCAATTCTGACTGTTTATATAAAGCTGCTTTAGTCGAATCTCAGTAAGGAGTTAGCCTGAAGTAAGTTGCACTATCTCTTATACGTTTTGTCGTAATTTGGCATTCATGTTTATGTTGAGTTAAGGGAAGCAACAGCCTCCATGTCGACATTTAATGTGAGTGAATTACCTCTGGATATTGCCTCGAACGAGAAGAGGTCTTGGAAGGTAAAGAAGCCATTCATACACCAGTGTTGGATTACAAGCTATGGTTTGTTCTAATGTTAGAAAGGAGGTTGGAAGTCTATGGCAATTGTAGATGAAGGTGTTAACGCAAGGATCAGTACTTCGTTAGAGGGGTTCAAGATAAAGCAGACTCGGCGGATTTGGTAATGTATTGTGAGGCAGAGGGAGTATTAGTTAGTATTGTGTTGCCGCACATACACAATAACTTTGTATATATGTAGTGTAGAGGATGGAAACGATAATGAAAAGGTGCCCTTGTCCCTTGACCCATTGGGTTGACCCGAAACTTAAGCTACTTAGAGAGTTTAACCACCAACTCAAGACAATTTCATAACTTTATAATTCAAAACAAACGATATATGACGTGGTACTTGCACACTAACGTCAAATATACGCGATGCGCGTGAAAATGGCTAAAAATAATAATTAGTGATGCAGTTAATTATCAAATTAGTAAAGCAGTTTGGATATATCTTTTTTTTTTGTTTTTTGTGTCCATTTCCTCTTCCCTTATAATAGAGATGTATTGTTACTCTATGATAATTGTAAGAAACTATAACATTCTCTTATTCATTACTTATAGATATTCTATCTGCTTAGCTAATTTTTTTTTAATTTAACGTTTTTAATGTTTTTTTTTCATTAATATAGGACGTAGGCCCTGTTCTTTTAATTGAATTAATATAAATAAATTTCAGTCAAGTTCGGTTCGGTTCAGTTCAGTTCCTATTGAATTAGGGATTTCAATTCGTTTCTTGTCAACTCAGTCTGGTTCATTTCAGCTCCATTCAATACGAAATAACAGGATCGTAATAGAATAAAAACATTACATACTTCCAAGAATCAAGATTATATGATATGCTAGTAATATATATTTTTTTATCAGATGGTAGTAATATATTGATATCATTGCATATTTTATTAGGAGTCTTAAATAAAAAAAAAACATATCTAATTAATTAAAATCGGACTTTTTTTTTTGTTTCACATCAAATCGGACTTGTTAAAGGAAGGATATCAAACTCAAATGATTTTGATATATGTTGATAATTTGATGATACACTTAACTAAAAACTCAGTTAATTTACCATAGAAAATCTTCACTATCCTAATTTACAAACTTAACCACACTTATAAATTCAACGTCGAACCCATGTTATGTTCACTATACATCATCAATTTTTGTCATTATTTTACAAAGAAAAAAAGGTTAAGAATGCAGCAATGGCAAGTTCTAGATGTAACATCTTGTCTGCTCTCATTGTTCTCTCTCTATTGGCTAAAGCAAACTGTGAGTGCAACAATTTCTTCATGTTCTTCTACAAAAGTAATTTGCATAATGATCAAGTGCACTCTCATAGTTATAACTCATATAAAGATTTTATCAACTAAATTAGTTGACGTTCGTTGTGTTTTGTAATTTTTTACCTTTTATATTTAAAAGAGGTTTCGAGCTGTTTTATTTTATACTTTTTCAATAGAAAAATTGCATAGGCTTGCAACCAGAGTAAATCCATAGTATTTTAATTATTACTCGTTTGTTTTACATCGTTCTCTCGAATTTAGATATAATTTATGGTAAGTCTTATAAAATTTTCAAATTATTAGATATAGTCGGGTACTTGGGTACAGGGGGACGTTCCTTTGTATTAAAAAAAACCTCAAATGCCATGTGTGGATCATGTATCGTTGCAACTATGCAATCATATACAGTATATTAGCAGTTGGCACAATGTTGCAATTGGGCTTGTCATTTGCCGTCCTAAAATAATCAAGCGCTACCCTAGTTGGATCAACACTATACAAAATACTCCATTTTTTAAGAAAGGATCTAAATTCAACCATTTCATTTAAAAAAAAATCATTGTTTGTGATTCTAAATCAACACTTTTTTAGAAATTTTTATGATTTCTAAAAAAAATGCACGAAACGTGTGAAAAACACGGATATCTTAGTGCGACGTCCAGTTGTTCAGTTGCTTGTTATTTCTTTGAATTTCTCAAAACCATGGGGGTTTGTGAGAGTCTTACATTGTCAAACAAGAAATCAAAATATTTTCTAATACATTGTAGATATTGTTCTTTGCGCTTAATAACCAATCAAAAATCAACTTTTATTGAATTCAATTCCACAAAACCCTCAAAACTTTTCCGCGTTCTATGAAAAGGTTAGATTGTACATAAAAGTTCCCGCTGCATAAAAAACTTGCGCTATTATTATATAATAGACGCGCGTCATAAACATAAAATTATCTATGACAAAATACTAATGATGTTTTCCTCTATGTGTACACTTGCAGGCGAGATGATGGAGCAAAGCAAGAAGATTAATATAGTGGAAAATGGAGTAGAAATTATGCAAAAGATGAGCAGGAAATCAATAAATCTGGACAAATGTTTAAAAGACATTTGTGAACATGGTGCTAGTTGTTGGTGCTGCTTTAGAACTCTTCCCCCTGAATGTTGGAAAACTTATCTAATCTGTCTAAGCCGATGTAAGCAAGAATAGTACTTCCTCCATTTCTTTTTAACAAAGGAATTTTTTATGTCTCACAAATAATACCCCTTTGTCGCAATTAAAAAGAAACGGAGGAAGTATATGTTTTTTCCAATAATTAATTAGAGAATAAAGTATGAGATAACAAATTCAGACCTTTTTACTCTATTTCATGCACTTTTCTTTTACCATCTTTTTATTACTTCTATTTTGAGTAATTTTCCGGATCAACACAATCGCTCATCATCTAAAAGATGGCATGGTTAACTTTAACAGTAGAATTTAGACTCGAGCGATGTCACATGTTGTTGGATGAACTACAGTTATGGATTTATATCCTCGCTAATAAAGTGACAAAATCAAAATTATGAAAAATATGATTGATTCCTTTGTTTAAATTTGTGTTTCTAATCTTTCATATAGATCCAATATAAATTGTTTTGAAAGGAGAATTGTAAAATCACATAGAATAACTGCTTAAAATATTAGTGTTCATTCTTGAGATTAGAAAAATGATACAACAGCATATATATAATATATATGAATTAAATATACTCTTATGGACAATTGGGAAAGTCAAGATTTCGTTAGCAAATCTGAACAAATTCGGTAGTAAATTATAATTAACACATTTATTATTTTTGAACAGCCTGCGGAATGAACAGCCCATAGCCCCATCTACATATCTAATCGAGACTATAGGTGGCAATTAGATCATGCGAGTAACGAGACTATAGATGGCAATCAGATCATGCGAGTCAGGTAGATGTCGAATTAAGTTTATATTACGATTTAATATTTTCAGCTAAGGACGAACATATTAAGGTTATTTTAGGATCTAATATTTTCAGCTAAGGACGAACGAATTGGCTCATGTCAAGACACAATCACATCAATATTTGAACTAAAATAATAATCTAAAAATTAAAATAATAATTAGCTTAAGTCAATAACAAAATATTAAATGATAAAATTTAAAATTTGGTTTATTTCATAGAGGGTAAACTACAGTTGATGGTATAGCTTAAGTTGATTTAGGTCGGGGTATTTTGGATTAGATCAAGTTTGGCTGCTTGTTTTGGGGTCGGGTATGTTTTGGGTCTTAGGTCAACTCTGATCTTTGTTTACGGGTCTAGTTTGACTCTCATGTTATAGTCTTACACAAAGTTAAGGTAAAGTAGTCTTATACTATGCGCCTAAACTACTACTTATATTTTCTTATTCTTACCAAGTAGTACTTGGTTTAGTGGAAAGGATTGTACTCTTCCAACCTCAAGGTTGAGGGTTCAATCCCCACTAGGGGCACTTTGAGAGTAGGGATTTCCCTTACCCTTCCCCCTACTTTCAAGTGTCTGGCCCAATAGGACCCGAGCGGGGTTCGGACCACTTCTCTTTACCAAAAAAAAAAAAAAATTCTTATTCTTAAAGCATGTCATAGAAACCATGTTTCTAAGGTTTTAGATGGGGGATTTTAGTATCTTTCTTGTACTCCAATTCTTTCTTTCTATAGCATTTTTAATAAGTATGAATCATACCATGTATTGTAAAACATAAGAAGTATGAATTAGACATCTATCGGTCAAAAAGTTAGACATTTTTTTATATCATGTTATCTCCATTTTCCTAAATTCAACCCCCGTTTATTCTACTTTTTATAAAGTTCTACCCACTTTTATTATATTCTTTATTTGACCAGCATTTCCCCTTTTCCTAATACTCCAAATCTCCACGGTATGGGACTCCCTTCTAGATTTTCTCCTCAAAAGCACTTAAAAGATAAATAAGATGATCTTTTTTTTCCTATGTTTATTAAAGTATAATAAATATGCAAAATTTAGGAAAACGAACCAAGTAATAAAGATACCAAGTAAGTTTTGGGATTGTGAGAGGGGGAGAGGGAGCAAAAGCAATATCAAAGAGAATATTTATAATCGCTTCCCACAATCTCACTTTCATTTCCTCCAATATAAACCCATATAAAAACTATTTCACAATTTTTATGAATTAAGAAATACTTTTTTGTCTCTTAGTAGATTTTTCCAAACAAGCTTTGTGAACTTATCAATTCTCACTGATATATAATAAAAAAATCATGTTGGATCTTGTTAGATTTTTCGTACTGTGTGCATTCAAAATATCAAGTTTTTTGAAATTGTTATTGATATAAAACTAAATAATTTAACAATTAAATAGTGCATTGAAAACTAAACAAATGTAAATGAGAAATCTATTAGGCGAAAAAAAGGAAGTACTAATTTTATTATTATTTATAATAACATGAAAAAAGAACTCACAAAGAATCATACCTAATATAATTCACATCCACAAGTGCTAAATTACTTCCCTATATAGTCTTTATAAATAAATTTTCAAAACATTCTACTACTAATATCATATCATTATAATACTTATAAAAGATCTAGATCAAAAGTAAGTAGAAGAAGGAGCACAAGCAATGCAAGCAAGCAAGAGAATAGCAGAAGAAACACCATCTTCTTCAAGATTAGAACTACTTCTTTTGAATTTCTTAACATTGCCTTTGTTGCATTGCATTATTTGCATCACTTGCTTTTGTTGTTGCCCCATTGTTGCTTCTCTTTGTTGCATTTGCTTCCTTCCTTTAATGGCTTCTTCCACTCTTGACACCATTTTTTTATCTTTCTTTTGGGATCTTTCTTAAGACTATGTTCTCTTGTTTGTTATGAGGACTAATTAGTGTGCTAGTACTTTGGATGAACTTCTCCCCACTTTATATAGCCAACCAAGGTCACCTTCAATATATTAAATAATTGTACTAATTTGCCAACTAGAGGTGGGGTGGGTTGAGAATTTTTGTGAGGAATGTGCCAAACCCTTTAAACTACTTATTTTATTATATTGTAGAGTACTAGTTAGAGGGACAGTTATAGAGATGGACACAGTTGTCGATTAAGATGTGTAAAGTGACAAACAATATCGAACGTCTTATAAAGAGGTCCAAACTTCTTAATATTATATGAGTCAATAACGGCTCGCAATGGCCTTGGATTAATTTTAATACAACTTGTAAAAATTAATATTAATATAATAATTTAAAGAAATAAATTTCTATTTTTTAAATTGTGTTTGATAATTTTAATTTTTTAGATTAATTTTAAATATTAGCACATGAATTCTAATATGCTAAACAATGGCCTTGGAGATAGGGTTTGATGACCATCACAACATTTATTATCATACAAGTTTTTATCATTTAAGATAGTTAATCTCCCCGGCGACACTAAAAATAGTTTTTAAGATGATAGACAGTAAGTCAGTAATGGCTCGCAAATTTTCATAATGGAAATACACAAATATACACCATTTCTTTCATGTCAAATAATCGTCACACTTTAAATTATGTTCGATCTCTTTACCTTGAAAAAAGTTTTAGGATTATATTTAATCATGTGTTAGTAAGGTAATATGAAAGTTAAACGGGTCCAATTAAAGCTAATAAATTTACTTTTCATAACTTCATCAGATGAAAATAATGCACCCTACAGGCTACAGCTACACCGTGTGTCTAATAGTCCAACTCATAGCACCTTGTATGCATCTTAGTTCTTACGACGATTCTACCATATAAAAAATAATGCTATACATGTGCTTAAAATTACCTTTTTCTTAAGATCAAAAGAAAGAATGTAGAGAAAGTAATAAAAGTGTATATATTTCAGTTGTATCTCTTCATCTTAAGTACAAGACTATTTAAACGGAGAAGGTGACATACTGGAGTATTCGTACATAGTGTGTAGCAAAGGTTAGCGTATGGTTAGCTAGCCCCATAACTTCAACGTTGTAAGATCAAATCCAACTAATTAAGGATATCCGAGGTTTAGATTTCCTTTACTTTGATCCCTTTTCCTCTACCCGTAAGTTTAGGATTTGTTACATTGAATTATTCACATTATCTGTATAATGTTATGAAGAGTTTTGCTTTGTAGCTTAGTTACATATGATATAGGCGGCAGGGAGGAGAGAGATCCAATCCAATTATGCATCTGCCATTCTTCCTAGAACTCGAATAAAATATGTAAGTTTTGAGATGCGAGTAGATTTTTGTTGGAAAAAGTGATACATGAATCTTTCTGAACATGGTATAGACTTTAGACTTATTAAACTAAGTAAACCCACAATAAAGCCATTACTTCATGCATAATGCAACAAACTAAACATGATCTAATGACTAAGTACTCAGGATTTGGAGTTGTACAAATTCTCCCACCTACAAACTTATGCAAAGCTGCCGATTAAATGGATATTAAGTAACGTTCAATTTTCCTCTAAAAAAAGTCAAATTTATGTAGAAGAACAAAAAAAAAAGTATTGCTATGTAAATAACAGTTGGATATTAACCAACTGAGGTTAGCATGAGTGGTTAAGGGCCTCTTGCTCCTTAACCAAGGTCTCGGTATCGAGCCTTGGGAATGGAAAAAATCTCAGCTGGGAGGGATGCTGCCCATCGAGGTACCCATGCAAACTCCCGCGGGAGATTAGTCCACTCACCTAAGGCGGTGGGAAACTCCTCGTATTAGTACCAAAAAAAAAACAGTTCACGGCTAAATATTGCTCCGTCAAAGCATATTAATTATTTTTTGAAGTACGTAATATGTGACTTTCAAAAGCACATAGATTTTTTCAGTTTGTAATTCAAAAGCACGTCGATACTTTTGAAAACACTAAATGTATCTTGTTAAAACAGTACTAGTCCCTCTTTTTATAGTACTTTCTTTGTATCTAAAGATTTGTTATATTTTTCTAAAATAGAAAGGACATATTACTTGTTACATATGTACTATCTCCGAACAATTAATACTAAAGTATGTAGTAAGGACCATATTTTCTAGATTTCAACGAGGATTTTACCATCTTTCTTGTGGTCTCCTTCCTTCCTCTCAACCTTTCTTAGTAATTGTCTATTTTCATTTTGTAGCATGTAATAAAAACCATCACTTATAATATAAACCTTACAAGCTACATTCTCCCAATACACTTTGTTGATTTAAAAATATATACTGAAGTATAATAAGTATCTTCAGTGGATTGCTATGGATGCTAAGATAAGCTCTATTCTTGTCACTTTCATTAATATACTCTTAGCAATCATAAACAAATTGAATTAAGAAAAGATCAGAAAGGTTATAGAAAGCACATGGCAACATTTGGAAATATGCCACAAACTACTTATATGTTCTCTCAACCAACCTAGTTAACATTCAAATATTCCCTTGTTCAGCTGGAATTTTTGCAATTTAGTAGTAGTTCCTATTTTATGGGGCCAACTATGAACAAATAATGGTCATTCATCCAATAAAAATGAAAGAGATTATGAGATTCCTACCTATAATAATTAGTATATGTAACATCATGATTAGTAGTCTTCCTATAATTTCTGTTTTCCATTAAAAAGTACAACTAGCTATTACTATGTTACTTATATAGTTTATGTGAGAGGAGATCCTATATTGAGACAAGGGATGTCAGTCGACACCTCTATCTGATACGGAATAAAGACTAAGTCAAGACCTCTCTTTACAAGGGTTTTTAGTGATGTCCATTGCGCTTTTTGCTCACCTGGTGAAAGCCATATAGTAGGTAAAAGGCTATTGCTTGCTTGACTTCCTTACCTCGGGGAGATTTCAAAAGCTGCTAACAGAAACAATTCAATCAAAATTAATTTATCTTTTCTCTTTAAACTAAAAGATAAAACATTATATTAGTTTCCATTTTTACAATCCCAAGTAAGCAATCTATAACCTATAATTGACAATTTGCTACCAAAATCTCGAGTTCGCAACTCTAAACATGAATAGCTTTGTTGAAGCGGTAATATTAATGTCTTCCCTTTTCCTTTTTTTCTATTGGGGAATTAGATAAGGAGAATGTTACATTGCTGAAGTGGGTTCAGAACTTTTCGAAGACTTAGGACATAAGAGTTCGTGCTGCTGCCCATATTTTCACTAGAATAAGATTTGCTATAGTTAGAGGAGTGGGCGTCCAGATTGTATCTCGGCTGCACACTAATTTCTTATAAGTTGTATAATTTTGGCCGTTTATATTATAATAATAATAATGTTCCATCCCTACTGAATTCTCATGTGCAAAGCCATGTGAGCATGTGTTTTGTGGTCATGTCTTCTTGCGGCAGGCGGCTATCTTCCTTGGACCTAATAAATTACTCACATTTCTTTTGTCATATACTATCACCTTACATTTATTGATTTTTCCTAACTATGTTCTATTTTTGGCAGATTTAGTCGAGCCAAGGTAATTATTTGGATGCTTGTCCCTAAATTTATGTTGAGTAACTGAAAATCACATAGCAAATGTAGTATTGAAGGGTGTGTATGAGAAACCTCTTTTGCAATGTCTAAGTACATATGGGTGTATGATAAGTAGATCATAATAGTATGTTTTAGATTCGATAGTTGAGCACTTGAGTGTTGTCTAATTGATATTAGTTACGAGTGTCTAGTGTAGAAGCCGTCAAAGGGATTCTCGACATGAATCTTCACAATGATAGTCCAATTTGACATGTAGCATATAAAATTCTGAGCAACGTAACATAGGATGAGCCGAGCCTGGGGCATAACACATATTAGGTCGAGTACACCAATGATGAGCAGTGTGGTTATTAGCCGTTTATGTGATGTGACTATGTGAAACCAAGGATCATGGTTCATATGGACGTTATCCCTAAACAATTTGCTAGATAATAACCAATCAAATCAGCATAAGATATTATCGCATAAGTTGTGTACGAGACGGGTAATATCAGCCCATGCACCGAGCCAGCGTGCCTCATGGCCGGCATATCGGGTCGTGATACAACCACCTGCCAAATTTTCAAAAGAGTGATCAAGCACGTTTGTAACACGTATCGTGCTCTGCCATAGAGTGGCACTTAAGATTGTAATAATTTTGCCTTTTGGTCGAAAATGAGCGGATCAAAAAGCGAGCCGCTCCGTTATCCTTAGGTCAGGCTTGAGCCAAAATTTGAAAATGATGTACATAAACAGCCATGGCCGAGACCAAACTTGTGTTATGCCAAGCCGACCCTTCCAACGGCCCGGCCCATCCCCAACTCTATAATCCCTTCTACAAGGTTTATGGCTCTATATAAACCAAAGAACAACTCCCCCTTCCCTTCCACAAATCTTTGTACACACGAAATATGACAATTCAATCAAACTTATAATAATAATTGTCTTTAACTATTACAAAAATGAGACGTCTCAGTGAATGAAACCACACCATTTACTGTGACTTAAAACACCAAAAATGAGAAAATGACTCAACTTCTTATCCAACATGAAGGGTCAAGTTATATAGCTTAAGTACTGTTATAATATTGTCAGGTAGAAACAGACAAATTAATATAAAAGAAGGGGAAGGTGCAAAGTATCATAGCCCATAATTCTGAGCATGAAAGTTAAAGAAGATACTGCCATTGGTGTCTTTAGGTAATGGGATGTTGCCATCTCTTGTGACATCCCATTATTATAATTTTGACCATTCCTACATAGTCCCTCTTAGATTTTGCAAGAATACTTGTTCATTTATCTTATATCCATATATCTATATTAAATATATATTAAAAAGCGTAAGTACAGGTTGCAATCCGCTACATGTAACTCTCCCTTTTTTCCAACAATATTATTTTATCCACGTTGTTCTCATACAAAAAGTGCAAATTGTCCATGAAAAGCCTTGAACCCGCGACCTCGTGTATGGAAGTTAAATGCTCTAACCATTGCGCCACTATATTATTGTTGCTTCTTTTAGCAATACTAATAATGATATTATATAATTTCAATGAAAAACAATAATTAAGTTACTATATTTTAATTGCATTTATGAATAACACTACTAATTTATAACTTTTTAGTTTTTACTAACATCTTTCTACGTCATATTTGAGTTGTCTTAAAGTACTAAAGTATAATATAGATAAACCCCAGAGTATCGTCTGGGTCTAAATACTAGTTTTATCTGTAATATCAATTCATAATCGTCAAAAACTGACCCAACACGAATAACTGACATAAACTTATTGTGATCAATAACCAACATGTAACTGAAAAGTGGGTAGATTAATGACCAGTAACCGACAGATCTCAACCTGACCTGAAAATACTGATAACCAATTTTTATGAGCTTCACCTGTGCATCAAGTTACCTGATACAAACCCCTATAGTTTTGTCAAAATGACCCAGAACTGACTACATTGAAACGGATTTGAACAAAGCAACTCGACCTGGCCTTGAACCGAATTTGACATGATCTAAGTTGAGCTAGACCTAGAGAGTACCTCGATCCCATCACGACAAAATGACACCTCTACCTCTATATCCTGTAGTTTTCTTCTTCTTAAAGCTTTACTTGGTTGAATTTTATAAGAGACAAGTTTGCAAAGACCAAATGTAGTGGTGAGACTAAATCGGTGGATTTTCCTTATCATTTCTAGGTCAATTTTTCAAGGATTGTCCAAAGAGAAAATAAGCGCTTCTCAGTAACGGCTCCCCAAATCTGCATACGCTCTTCAAATGCCAACATATTGTACACTTATGGTCACGCGTTACGTATAGGAATGTGCTTCATGAATAGATGAAGTCCCCCGTTGGCTATTCACGAAACACATTTGCGCATGAGGTACAGTTATGCACAATAATCTTCCTCAGAGAAATATTCGACCAATATTAGATGGTGAGTAGGACAAGAAATCGATTCTCGCCTCAAGTTTGCCCAAGAAGGGCTTCTCTAAAGAAGGTGGGAAACCTCCAAAACACCAGATGTAGCCAAACATACGTCACCGAAAATTGGCTTATCATCCGTCACATTTGTGTGAGTGAAGCACAAGCATTGGCGGGGACACATGCTCCTAGGAGCATGTAATAATTTACCAATGTTTCAATGGTTTTTGGAAGTACCCAAACCTATTATTATAGTCTTGCAAATTGGTTTGTATACACTGAACTGAACACTGTATACTTGATGTAGTAATACATGTGGTTCACACACCCGAAATAATGGTGCTAGATATTTCAAAGATCAGCTTGTTACTGATAAAATTGGTAAGAAAACTCACCCATTTGTAGCAGTAAAGCATTGTCCCTCCTTGTAGCATTATTGTAGGCTTTGTAGCAACATCAATACTGCTCCATCTCCGTCTTTTTACTCGCTTCATTTTCCATAGATAGATGTCTCTTTCTTGAAGGAAATGTATTCCTTTCTAAAGGAGACATTTTCCTCTGTATTACATACATTGTTCCTTCTCTTCTCCTTTCATTCCTCTTCCCTCCATAGCAGTAAAGCATTGTCCCTCCTTGTAGCATTATTGTAGCAACATCAATACTGCTGCATCTCCGTCTTTTCACTCGCTACATTTTCCATAGATAGATGTCTCTTTCTTGAAGGAAACGTATTCCTTTCTAAAGGAAACATTTTCCTCTGTATTACATGCATTCTTCTTTCTCTTCTCTTTTCATTCCTTCTTCCCTCTATTTTTCTTATTGTCACTCTCAATCTTTCTTACTATAATGAATTAAACAAAGAAAAATGACAGAGAATTATCCGTGGAAACCCGCTTTCAATTTCTATCCAACTCACTAAACAGAGCCTTAAAGAAGATTGGATAATCACCCTTTGCTTCCTGATAGCTAATGTAAAGAAGCTGTGTAGCATTACAAAAACTGCCCAATGGTGCAGTAGACCTCCAAAACTGAGGTTGTAAGGCTTAAAAACCTATAATGACTCTTAGTAGGTCATTTTAACATTAATCAATATTGGTTAACGCACTTTGCTAAAACCACGAAATCTCATCACAAAATTTACTGTGCAAATAATCTTGTGTGATACAAAAGTATTAACATTTCTTTCACCTTTGGCCTTTCTTTTTCTATGATTTGTGCTGCATATACTGGATCGGCATGAACTCGAGCAAGTCAAAAGGGGTTCTCGTATGCAATCCCAAACTCGAGCAAGTCACCCTTGTACACAATCCCAAAATTACCATGTTTCTACGAACAAGAGACTTGAATGAGTTTTATGTTGGGTGTCTCTCAGATGCAACTTTGACCATTAACATATTCATTTACACATTAATAAAATTCTAAAAAGTTGAAATTTCGAAAATACATATTAAGAGAAAATTCTAACAAGAAATTTTCTCTATGTTAGTGAAAATATATGGTAAAAGTTGATGACATTAACTTTGAAAAAGTGAAATGGATTCAGTATTAGTCAAAAACAAGGATTTAGTTTACAAACTTTGACAACAAAAATCTCAAAATTAACCTTTAATTAAGGGTGGAGGGAGCATAAAGAAATAACAATCAACTTCTCCAACTATAATAAACCAAGATTTTCATTTTCATCTTACCTTTATGGTCCCAAAGAGACCTTCGGGAGATTCACAATGCAAAAAAGTGAATCTACCTCGAACCAAGTCCAGGAAAATCATACATCAGACTTGCAAACTGGACATGCTCGTCTTCTTCTCAGCCATTGATCAATACACTGCCACGTCACCACCAACAACAATCAGAAATCTAAAATGACTGTCGAAATAAGCTAATCAACTCAAAATAGAAGAGAAGTAGCAATCATATATGTAGAACTTACGTCTTTGTGAAATTTGTGCAAACAAGGCAGATGACGCATGGTATCCCCAATAACTGGGGTTTCAAGACAAATTGAGCAATCTTCACATCCATCGTTCTGTACACAAACCAGAATACCAGTCATTACGTACCAAGAGTTTCATTAGTCCGTTATCAAGTTTCTTCAAGTTTAACGTTTTAAACAACTACCATGATACTCACTTGTACTGTGGACTCCGGGAGGTTGGCTATCTGAGCAGCTGATGCACCAAGATGTGTGTGATTGTTGTCATCAAGAGCCAACAACATTTCATAATCGTTTCTACACAGAAGAAATCGCAAGATCAAAAGGCTTGCTCTATAACTTTAACACCAACCCGACTACTGAGTACTGACGAAAAGTAAACATAATAATACACTTAAAGCATCATAAAAGCCCAACAGTCAATATGGATACTCTTCATCCCCATAGTATCCAGAACTTTATAATACTTGAAGAAGGTATATGAACTTATGAAGTATAACCTATTCAAGTATTACCAAGAAGACTGAGTTAGAAAGAAAAAATTGTGAGAAAAAAAAATTCAAGGCACTCAGTATCTAACAGGATAAGATGGGAAAGTCTTTTAATTTTCCTATCGGAATTGTAAAGTAACACTTTTGAGGGATGAAGGGAATATATACGTCATATTTTGTCTAGGACAAGAGGACATACTCTAAATCCGTCCCGTGGGACTTCAAGAAGAGAAATATATTAGCTTCAAGCACTAAGAGAAGTAGACACAAAAAAGATTGATTTCGCGAGGGCCAGAAGCACAAAATTATATTGAAAATGTTCAATATGCACTCATAACTACAAGCACTAACCCATAGAAAGCAGCACTCGTCTACAGTGGCGGATCTAGGGGCCCTACTTGGTGCATCAGATTTTCACAAAAAGAAGATAGCAGAGTTGGTTTTTTTGTGTGTTTTAGAGCGTGGAGTGCCAGGTATGTTCACGGGTTATATTCATAGATAAACACAATATTGACCTTTTTATTTTCCGGAAGTTACTGCTTTCATTATATTTATCTTTTATATTTCCCTTCTTTAAAATCCTTTTTTCTCACCTCTCATTTAAGTTACCATATTCCTATTTTCCTTTCTAGTTAGCTTTTTGTCCCATTTTTACATAAAAGGATATATGGGTAAGCAAATAGCCAATTTTTTCATAGTTCTTTACAATTATATTTGTAAATCCGTGTTTATATATTACTCTCTTCATCCTAGTTTTTCCACTAATATTATCTCAAAAGTTTTAGGAAAGTGAAAAAAGTAGATAAAAAGTATTAAAAAATGGGTGCAGGGCCGAGGGGCAAATAAATTAAAGAGAAAAATGTTTACGAAAAGGGTACGTCGTAAAAAACAAAAAGAATAGACACTCAAAAGAAAAACCATGAAATAAACTAAGACAGATAGAATAGCACTTCAAAAGTTAAGTATACTTTCAGGGTCTGTCACCCCTTTCTGTGGAAATCCAAAAAAGCGAAACATAATACTTCGAGCACTTTCAGGAGTAGACAAGATAAACGAAGTTGATTATGCAAGGGCCTAAAAGCACACCATCAGATCTTAAATTTACCACAATCGCTCTTGACTACGAGCACCTTACCCTCAAAAAAGAACACTTACCACCAAATGACCGGATCGAATGACTAAAAACTGTATGGAGAAAGGTTGATAGATTCGACAGTACATGAGAGCTCGTAAATAAGTGAATAGAAAGGACAAAAGGAACAAAGTATATAAAAAAAGTAGTACTACCCTTGTTCTTTAATAACCACTACATTTCTCATTTTACACTATTCATACATCTCCCTTCAACCATCTATAGTGATTTATGCAAAAGGATAAACATGGGCATGTGATATCTTGTTAGATTCGTCTCAGTATATACTTAATTATAATCAACTTTTTACAATTTTTACTTAAGCATAATTAGAGTTATTAACGATCAAAGAACGGAGGAAGTATAATAAATAACGTAAAGATGGAGAATAAAACCTCCAAAAAAACACCTGCCTGCTCTATGGTCAATTCAAACACAAGCAAAAATAGAAATTCGGGTAATATACCCCAGAGGATGTCCTAACAACATAGCTTAGCACACAACAGTACAACACAGAACAAACTGCAGAATAGGGGATGCAGACTTACTCGCCAAATTCACGATCAGAATCAAGGAGTTGATTCACCATTCTGATATCATCGTTGACCACAGCTTCCAATGTTTCTAGTAAATCAATTCTCTACATGCAAAGAAAGGTTTTTGTTAAACAAAACAGCTGGAGAGAGACAATCAACTTCGAAACATGATAAGAAACTAAATACACCTTCGAGGCTCAGATAGACAAGAATTTATCAGCATTTCAAAATAATACATGCAAGCTAGTGAAACAGAATGTTTACCAAGCTACACAGGACTTTGTACGAAGAGGAAACACTTTATTCTACAACAGATTCATAGATTGTAATGTAAATTCATAGAGCAAAGATAAGTTAAAACAATAACGAGAGAGATCATTGCAGCAATAGAGCAGCCAATGGATTAAGCTTCAGAATAAATTAGTTACACAGCCTATTATGTTCTGCAGTTAGTCAAACACGCGAACAATAAGAAAATAATCAGATTAAAGAGTAGAAAAACAATCTTAAGATCAAGCCTACAATCTTAGTTGCAAGGAATCAAAAAAAGGAACTTCATAGAGTTATCTATCTTTATATAAGATGCACTTTACAGAGCATAAATTCCACAAGAGCATGCCATATCACAAAATAGATTTTAAAAAAGATGACACGTTTTGACATTAAAAAAAAACAAACATAATAAATGGGTTCAGATGTATTTTTCTGAAATGTACCAATAGCCTAGAGCCCTAGACCCATACTACGAGTTGTTATATGCCATAAATAGACTTGAATTGCCAAGAGAAAAAAAAACGGACAAGCGGATTCACATCTCTAACAGCCAACATAATTCTTTGTTCTTTGAGTAGAAGCTATTTGTTGGCCCTTACATCCATCCCAACTCCCAAGACATCATTTCTAAGAGTTATCAAAATATAGGAAAAATTGATAAGAGTAAGAGAATGACTTCAAAAAAACTACTTGAAAAATTGTATAACAATTAAATCAAGTATTTGTTTTACTCCCCTATATAATGTAGTATAAGTGTATACTGCACATAACAGTTCCTTACAGTTTTAGAGACTAATAAACGTCAAATAAGTACTTCTACTCTATTGTAAGCCTGGACATATTGCACAAGATTGAAAGCTAGTATATACCAAAACTAATGCAAAAAGTAAAACTAGACGATATAACTATCATAGAAGTATGAAATGCAAGTATAGAAAAACTTTATATACGCCAAGCTCGTAGCGTGGAGGAAAAAAATAAGCAGCAAAGAATGAGAACTTCAACGTTTGATATAAGTTAAGGTGAGCACAATTAAGGACTCGTTGCTCATTAACGAATAAAAGAGATATCAAAACAAGTAGCAGATAACTAAGATAAGATTCAGCAGGTAATACCATGTCGATATTCATATCTGAAGGGAATAATCTATCCCTCCCCCTAGGATAGTGATGAATACGACTCCTTAGCCTCGATAAATTGGATCTAGGAAGCCGTGCTTGGGCTCCTCGACGGAAAAGACGATTGCGCAAAGACTGAGATCGTAATCGATTTGAAGATGGGGGTGGAACGCCAACCTACCAAAAATCCAAGCAGAATCTTCATCAGAAATTCTTCAAATTGTTCTATAACTAAGAAGTGTTACAAAACAAAAGAGTCACACACACACAAAAAGGGGTTTAGTTTTCCAAGCAGCCAAAAGCGGCAACAGTCACGCATTACTAGAATTGAAATTCACAAGCTCTACGAGTATGTGTTGTGCACAAATACCTTTTTCCATAAGTATATCACAAAAAAGACAAAAGACTTTTGGGAGGGACGTTTTTACAAAAGCATCAACTTTTTTTTAAAGCGTGCATCATAGAGAGAAAGGGACAATCCAATTCTTTTAATCTTCATTTTCTGAATCACATTAACAAATCTCGCAATATCTAGGAAACAGTGAAGTCCAAAACCAAAATGTGAAAAACAACAACCAAGACAAGCAATCATTGGTTCTTCAATAGATGCCATTGGAGCACAATAGCTGCTGAACAGAGCATAGTATAGGCGCTAAAAATAACTCCAAACATAATCGAAAAGAGATGTGAGGGTCTAACTTTTACTATCCTTGCAAACCGTTGGTAAACAAATAGGCCTGTTTTGGGCCTAGATAATCGTAAATAAAAGCAAGTACCCAGATTCTAGGGAAGAACGAACAAAAAGGCTTAACCCACTGTTGAGTACGCAGATTCCGCAAGCCTCCCACATAAAATTCAGGGAAAGCTCCATATCGAAAGAAGCTTGATCGGTAGCGGAAGGGAGAATGAAGCTTGGGATAATCCACTGCCTTGATCCACTTGGCTACATCAGCCCATCCCCGGATTTACTTATAAATGTTTAATTCTTGAATTGAAAATTAGTGAGGGACGCATAAAAAATATTCAAATAAAAGAAGTTTCCATCGAGAAGACAAACGACTAACCAAAATGTTTAACTCGCCTTAACCGAAGTAAAAGCCCCCAACACCTTGTTTCCTTTTACGATGGTTCTTCCTTGGTAAACCTAGAATTTTCTCTCAACCCCAACTCCCCAAGATCAGAATAATGGACATTTTTGATGGGAAAATACATAATACAAATCTGCACAACACCTTGTTTCCTTTTACGATGGTTCTTCCTTGGTAAACCTAGAATTTTCTCTCAACCCCAACTCCCCAAGATCAGAATAATGGACATTTTTGATGGGAAAATACATAATACAAATCTGCACAACCCCCCCCTTTCTTCTTCGGTACCAGTGCCATTTTGAGGTACCATAGATTCATAGATTGGACTTCGCTTTCCAAATGATTCAACCAGTCCAAAGTCCACAAAGTAAAAGTAACAATTCCAGAATCCGACAAATGACAACACCCCTTGTCCACATAACCAACGTTTTGTGGAACTAAATTAGTCGGGTGACTTGGGTCTTTCCATATATAAGATTCAAGAAGTTTATTTGTCTGAAGTCCACAACGTTCTTCCATGATGCAGGGTATAAAATGATATTTTAACTCTTTCCTTGGCTATACAGTTTATGTCACTCCCTAGTACATAAGCATTCTTTTATGCAAGAGATCCCGTAGAATAAATCTCTGCATTGGTCCATTAGCCCAAAAGAGGAACCCATTTTACCCAAAGATTAAATTATTTCAGAGCAAATATTACAAGTAAATAGCTTTTGCATTTTGATTATAAAAACACAACTAGGCTTCCTCTGAACTATGTCACAAGCTCACAACTAAAGATCAACACAAAGAAGCAACCAGACCTATGGCGTAGGAAAGTAAACCATATACTCCCTAGTCCCTCCATTTCACAAAGATTGTTACACCAGCACTTTTCATGCATACCAATGTAAAAGTTTAAACATTAATATCTCTAATTCAGCACTTATCTCTCCCTAGAATTATTAGAAGTTGATACTTCCTCCGTTTTTTATTAGTTGTGAGTTGTGACACTTTTTATTTCACGGAATCCTAGACAATATCTGGAGAGAATAGAGATAGAGAGAAATAAAACGAGGGGGCCATGTGATAGGAGAGAGATAGAGAGAAAGAAATAACCCAAATAGGAAAGTGTCACAAGTAATTTAAAACTTTCTTTATAAAAAATGTCACAACTAATAAAAAACGGAGGAAGTATGAAGATTAATCAATAAAAATAATTTAGATGTTGCATTTGTTGATCGACTCATATTTCCAACACAGTCATTATTTAAGTTTCATGCATTTAAACAAGACTTTAGGGGGGAAAAGAATTTATTTAAAAGGGAATTTTGGCAACAAACAAACTTCAATAGCTTCCACTTAGTATACAGTATAGATAACTCACAAAACCATGGGCGTGATGAGATTCACTAGGAAAAGGAGGCTGCAAAATCTCTTCCTGATGCTCTATCCAGCCTAATGATGAAGGTCTCTGTAGAAACTATTTTGAAAATCATGGAGTTATAATAGCTCAAATCACAACACAAATAATGCAAAGTGAGCTTCAAGGTGAAAGAGACAAACCTCGCCACTAGTAGATTCAGTCTCATTATATAATTGTTCTTGCAGCTCACGAGCTAACATTTCATCAGCTTGAAGTTGTATTGCCCTAGTCTCTGAGTCATTATCAGTTTGTGAGGTACTTTCTCTCACTTCCGGAGAACATTCATCAACAGCCAAGGAAGAACCTACTTCCCTATGAGGGAAACCAACCTGGTTCCTAACTAATTTCTTGGTTGATGATTCCCCACCAGAACTTAAGCAAATTACCTCTTTGCTCTTTGAGGGGCTACCTGAACTCGAGAACTGTTTCTTTGGTGTTTTAAAAGATGAGCTTGGTGTGCAAAGCTGGCCCTCACCGAGCACAGGCTTTTGCCCTGACAGCGTTGAAGGGACTGAGGAGGTGCTTTTGCCCAAAATTATTTTATTGGAGTTGCCGTTCGTGTTTTGTATAAGAATACAATCATTTTCAGAAGTATTTCCTTGATGTAATCCATCAGCCAAAATATCAGCACTATTTCTCCTGCAAACATAGTGTTCATGATCAGTCCATCAATCACAATTTCAACAACAAGAACAGGTTTCTCTCTGGCTTTCTATGGTAGATTGACACCATACAGAATGAAACAAGCAGTAACAATGGACTACTATGAATACCCCTCAAATACTCTCCAAAAAAATCACTACGGAAAGGAAAGAAATATTGTGTAAAATTTAGGTTCACCGCGACATATAGTGAAACAACCCAAGATTAAAAATCTCTCACATATATTTCTCGAGTTTCATCTTTATTGAGAAAGCATTACTTTTTTAATATAGGATTATACTCGAAAGACAACAAGGGGTTGTCGCTCGTACACAAAAGGAGGGTTCAGAAGTTCATTCCTTGCATTATCGTTATCTTGCCTAAAAAATGAAGAAGAGTCAAGGGGCAGTCACAAATTGAAATAAAAAATAACTTGTCATATTATACACTTCAAAATAAAAAAACCACCAAAAAGATGAGCAAACAGGATCAGCAATCCCAAGAAATTTGACAAGATGAACTGATTATGTGTGTAAAATAACCTGATGATATGTCCGTTTGAAGAAGAGTCATGAATCAATAACCCTTTTCCTTTAGCTCGAAGTGCAGCTGTTTGTTTGGAAGTCACCTCATCATCATCAACTACAGTATGAAAGCCACCAGATACTGTAGCACAGTCAGCATTCTCAGGACCATTACCAGATGTCTCTGCAAGCTTTTTGGCCTTTGCTACATTTTGTGGGGATATACACCCATTGCGTACCCACCTTTTCCGTACAGTTGTATTAGGTACTCTAAACGAATGTGATGGCACAGATGAAGCATTCCCAGTATCATGATCTGAAGTAATGAGGCAAACACTATTATTACCTTTCACAGAATGAGCTTCACAGCGGACAGGGATAGCATGACCAACTTTCGCCTTCCCCTTATTGTCATTTCTAGTAGATTTAGAAGAAGCTCCACCAGAATGTAAAGAAACAATATTATTGGGAGGCACATAAGCTTTCATCTTTCTCCCCCCTAAATCGTCTCTTGTGGAAGAAAACTTTGCAATTTCACCGTGTTTAACCAACACTGGGTCCTCACTGCTGTTGTGATGCGATGAGAGCCTAGGAAAGCTAGAACGTGAAATTTTGTCATCCTCCATGTGTTGCTGGTTACAGTGATTTCTGTCCTTGTGTTTAAAGGTCCTGTCAGCTAGAGCATTCCCGAAATTAGAAGAAGGAACAGCAGTACTGCTTGCACCTTGACTTCGAGAAAAGTGACCTTTGTTCATCTTTGGATCCCCTGAATTGTGTCTTGCAGATGTAGAAGAACACTTTGCAATTTCCCTATGTTCAACGAAAACTGGGTCCTCCTCACTTATGTTCTGATGCGAAGAAAGCCCCTGAAAGCTAGAATGTGAAACTTTGTCATCTTGCATGTGCTGTTGGTTACAGTGATGTATGTCCATATGCTTAAAAGTCCTGCCATCAACCATATTGGACATTGGAGCATTCCTAAAACTAGAAGAAGAAATAGCAGTATCACTTGCACCTTGACTTCGAGCAATATCAACAGGATTACCCCTAAGATGAGAATACACTGGTGGAGCACGAATAGTGTCCCCGAAAAGCCGACTCCTTCTACCCACAATGGGTCGATTTGTCAACCCAGAATTTCTCAAACTGGAACCAGCATAACAATTTTTTTTAGGTTGTTTAAATTCCCTATCAGGAGTGTCAGGAACAACCATACCCTGGTCGATATCCATGAAATCTGTATCTGGAAGACCCCCTGTACACAAAGGCAATCACACACATCAACACTACACACATGCAAATCAATCTAAGAGCCAAAAACCATATGATATATGCTCCAAAATTTTAACAAGAGCTAGCAAACAAGACAACTAAAAATCAGTTTATCTGCGATTGTAATGTGAAAGACACGAAGACACGTACAAATGTCTTTAAATTTAAATACATTTCATGTATGTTATGTTCTCGAACTCGTGTCAACTTTGAAAATAATGGCCCCATGTCCAAATTTGGATTGATGACAACATTAGAACATGTACACCAATGACCAGATGACCATACCCATGTCTAGGTAAAATAGTAGGAACCAGCAATTAAAGAAGAAATTTTCCCTAAAAGCATCCAGACTATGTTTGTTGACCATCACAAAATAAGAAAATCATCCTCTATTACCTTTGCATGCATCATTTTCTACCCTAAATCTCTAACTCCTTCCGACAGCTTGCACCATATATATTGGGGCCTGACACTGCCATACTGATAATTGAAAATAGCAGAACATCAAGTCACTCACCAACACTTGGTCATGAATTTCATACAAAAGAAAGACCTTCCAAATCAGGAAGAAGCCTCTTATCTCAATCCAGATGTCACTTCTGAAAACCCCTTCATTCACAAAGTCAGATGTTTAAGACACAATGGAAGATAAACATCACACTTGCTAAACAATCGACTTAATATGATTTCTAGAATAAATCCCCAAGACCCATTAATAGCATTATGTCATAACATTAGTCAACAAGCTCCATAACCAAAGTAATGCATTTCGTAGAAAAGTTCATGAATCATATTCGAGCCCTTAGTGGTGGTGTTAACAGGGTTAACGGAATCTGCCGTTAAGTAGTGGTGTTTTGAAAGAAAAAAAAAGTGCCTTAACAGGGCGTTTTCTGAAAAAAGGTCTTTATTAGGTGGTTCCTGACAATTTTTCCTAATAAAAAAGAGAGATGGGTTAAAAGTAGTAACTTTTGAAAGGCTTAGCTTAAACATAATGCTTACTATCACTTCAATTGCAAAAGCAAAGCCGAAGCTTCCAATCAATACGGTCCAAAAATAGGTACAAAATGCAATTCATTACCCAATATTGCATGATTAGCCCAAAAGGATACCTCTTGCACGAACATATTTGCCTTTTTCGAGTTGCAATTCACCAAGGGTAGCGGATTACATAACACTCCTTGCAATGCCAATGCAAAAGGAGGCAATCACATCAAAATAACATTTTTTTCCTATTAGCCAATTGCATAACATTTTTCGATCAGGGAAGTCTACCACCTACGCCAAGCCCCCTCGTGACCAAGATTTTTCTATTAGCAAGTCCGAACCCATATAACATTTCACTTAGATATCATAACTAATCCTTTTTACCTCCAACTTTTAATAGATTTCCAAAACGATCCGATAACGCTACAACCTACACCAGTCCCCCCTCGGTTCCGCCCCTGATCGTACCACATCACACTCTATTCTATAACCTAAGTTCTCAAAAAAGGTCAATAATGTCCTTGCACCAACACAAATTTCAGCAAAAATTCCTCACTAACAAAACCATATTCATCCCAATAATACAACCATAAAAACTAATAATATCATGATCTAATCAAAACCCAGATCAGAAAATAACACACAGAGCTCAAAATTAATGAATAACATAATTTAACTAAATATATTTATTTTTTTTCCAATTTCACAAAATCATAAAGATAAAAGATAAGATATTTCACAAAATAAGTACATAAAAAAAGAGGGAAAAGTAGGGTTACCAGAAGTGGAGGGTTTGTGGTGGTGATGTTCCGCCATATCAACAAAACCAATGAATTAAATTGCCCAGAAATGGAAGAAAGATGAGAAAAAGCGGTGAAAAAAACCCAACAGTTATATGTAAAAAAACCAGAACTTTGACACACAGATGTTCGCTTTGTGTATTTGTACTTGTATAACTGGTGTGTCGTGTGTATGTATTTGGGGCCGCTAGGCGTACTTCCTCCGTCGCATAATAGTTGCAACTATTTGACTTTTATAATGTCAGATATTTGAGTTTGACTATAATTTTTGACATGTATTATTTTTCGTTTTATATTAGTTGTAACATGTAGAGTTTTACGTCTCTAAACATATATTTTAACTATTAATGTATTTATAAAGAAATTTTTTTAAAAAAAGGAATATTTAATAAGTATATGTAAAAATGCATTTAATAAGATCTCACATTAATATGTTTATTCAAGTATAAATCATAATTAAAGCTTGAAGGAGAATGAATCGATGGTGATAAAATTTCAAACATTGTGATTAATATGAAACGAGGAAGTACATGATTATATATTGATAAATAAAAATTTGAACCCCCAATAAATTCCTAATCTACGTATTACTTAAACCATTGTTTATGTAAGCAAGACGGTGCGCACAAATTAATTTTATGAAGGTTTTTAGTGGGTATTATCGCTAGTTGAATTAGTGGTTCGATTTCCTTTATAGCCAATTAGAATGACGGTTCAACCTTTGTGTGCCATAACCTAAACGGGCAATTTTGCTTCCGTTGTAGCGCTTGATTAGTTAGCGGTTTACTTGGCGCTTTTTCATTTAAAAAAGCATGACATGAATTGAGCAGAGTTAAACCTGCAAAACAACATATTCAACATCCCGACACACCAACATCATATTTAGTTATTCACCAATCACCACCAACATATTCACAAAGAGCTTGTTTGTTTAGAGGGATAAGGGGTGGGGATAAGGATTTCTTATCCCTCCTAACCCTTGTCCCATGTTTGTTTAGCGGGATTTGGAAATTAAGGTGGGATAAGAATAGGGATTAAAAGCCAAGTTATCCCACCAATCTTATACCTAAGGAGGGGTGGTATAAGGGATGGAGATAAGAATAAGAGCTAAAAAGACAAACATACCCTTAATGAAAAGGGATGAAGTAGGAGAGAATGAGATATTAGTAAGGTTATTTAAGTAATTTTATTATTTATTCCTAATCTTATCCCAACCCATACCAAACATGGGATTACTTTGATTTTATTCTTATCCCACCTACCAATTCCTTATCCCTATCCCAACCTTTATCCTTATCCCTAACCCCACGACATACCAAACACCCCCCAAACTTCAAACATTACTAATTCTTCCAATCATATTCAATAATATTAACATCGCTAAAACATGCAAAGTCTACGCAGCAAATTGAATATGGTCAAGCTTTCAAACCAAAGTGAATATGTTCAAGTACAGAACGTTTAGAAAACAAAGTTAATATAAACAACGAACAACTAAACTATACAAATGTACTACTGGCTAATTCCCTCGTTTTTTTCTAACACGCAGGGCAATGATCTTGGAGTGGACTCGTCGATCCCCCTAATGACACCTAAAGGGTAGAAGGCGACCAGCATTGATATATCAACTAAGGCGATATTACTCGGGGTGAAGACAAGGTAAATCTAATTACATTATATAGCAATAATGTGGTGATAGAAGAGATATGTCTGAACGGAACACGGCGGGGATAAAAAGTATTGCCACTGGATCAAGTTCCACAGTGCGTTAGCGGTACTAAGGTCTTGGTGGGGTGGGGTTGGAAACTATTACATTGAAAAGCCACGAATCCTTCCATATAAACAAAAGTTTGTTCTTGCGTGAACATACAGACATACAACCTTTTACATTTTTGGGAACATAATTTGAGTCAAGATAGCCCACTCAGCATCACAAGTTGGTTGGAGAAAGGTACTGGTGCATTAGATACTATATGGAGTCACGTTCATACTTTGATGGATTATCAAACGGTTAACTCAAGGATTCATGAAAAATCAAAGAGCAAGACGAGCATAAGGCATATGATCCGTATGATCCCTCCATCTTAGCATTTCTTATTCGTGTTTCTTTCCAACGTCTTGACCTTTTAACGAGAGAGAACATGAGACGTCGCAACTACAAGATGAAGTGACCAAAAGATATCAATTATATTTAACTACACATATGGCTCAAGTTTAGGTTTAGCAACTTTTTATAACATCGCCCTAAACTTCACATCACCCTTGCAACTTGAGACTCGTTCGATTGATGGCCCTTGGTAACTATTCTTAACATGCACTATACTTTGGGCCCTCGTGAATTGTTTCACGTGGTTATTGCACGGGGACCTGAAGGATCAATCCTCTTGATCGGGAAGTTTCGGATGGTTTGCTTGGGGAGAGAAAGCAAAACATTACATCGAAGTTTATAATTCTGTGCATCTCATAGGCAAGATGCCTACACCTTAACAACAGATTTCAAAAGCACTCTTGTAAAGATACTAAAAGCGAATTTATCGCAGCTTTTATTCCGAAAAAATACAAATAATATGAAAGATCAAAAGTACATTTACTACAGCAGATTCAGTATCAGAATAGAAGAAACAGCTTAGATAATTGGCATCCTCTGTTCTATAGTAAACCGGCTACTAACACAGCCTCCTTGGGGATGTAATTGTCCGACAATGATTTTTGTCTTTGTACTTGAAACTTCTTCACCAGTTGCTTGTTTTTTCCACATCATCATTTAGCATCTTTAGAAAGGAAACCATGGGTTCCGACCTTACGGGCATTGCAGAGGTCATCGGCAGCATCCCCCCTCTCAAAAACAGCTGCAGCCCCCATACCAGTGCCTGGAGTTGCAGAAAAGCCCTTTAGTATTGCATACATGCACATAAATGCATCCATGAATTTGTTCAAAACAAGTATGCTTCCAACAAGCAGGGCAATAAGTAGAATCCATACCTATACACATAGACACAACTCCAAAACGGCAGTCTTTACCACGGCGCTTCATCTCATGCAGCAAGGTAGCAACACAACGAGCACCTGAAACATAACACAGAGCATAGTGAAGCTCAATACAGATATATATTACATCCAAACAGAGGTATAGTGGTACAATTTTGCATTGGAATTAAGATCAATCAATCAATAAGAGGTCACTATCCAAAACCCACCGTCCCTGAATGGGAATATTTCATTTTAGACTGTTCCGAATAATTTCGCCACTTCCTTCAATTTTGAAGAGGTTGGATACGTACAGGTTTGATTGTGATGTCGTGATGCATAGCTAAAATTCTTCAGAATCACCGGTATGTGATTTAGAGAAGAGGAAGTACTAAATAAGGGCATATGAATTATCATACTACAAAGACACTCTTCCCAACCATGTGTTCTTACTAACATAGTCAGCCAACGTCATCAAATCATGAACCCTTGAAGATTGTAAATGGGGAGGTTTATAATAGATTGTGTTTCTAAGAAATCACACCAGGAATTCCCACGGTTCATGTCAAGCTCACATCGAACACATTTATGAAGTACCTCAATTTAACTAAAACAACATCAACTAAGATTCTAGGAACAGTCTCAGACAGAAGGAGAGAGTTAAAGGTGGGTAACCAGAGGAATATATAAAGTCAGTACCTGTAGCACCCAAAGGATGCCCTATTGCCATAGCCCCTCCATTTACATTGATCTTTTCTGGATCAAGCTCTAACTTCTTACGACAGTACACAAACTGAGAAGCGAATGCCTGTAAACTCGAGATGAGATTGAAACAAATATCATTTACACGTAATGTCAAAGCAACATATCATCAATATGATCTGAACTTCTGAAGTCCACCATAAACTGGCTTCAGAAATTCCAACTAAGATTCTCACCTCATTTATTTCAAAGAGATCAATGTCATCAAGTTCTAAGCCAGCCGCCTTAACAGCTGCTGGAATTGCGACAGCTGGGCCAATTCCCATGATAGCAGGGTCGACCCCAACAGCAGCAAAAGTCCTGCACAATAAGAAGTTTAACACTATAAAATGCAGCGATCCAAGCATTAGCTAATACCATAATCATAAATGTCAAAGAAATACCGGAACCTCAGACCAAAGAAAAAATCATCAAATTCCCAAGGAAAGAAAAAAATACACATTGATCATAGATATTATACACTCTAAGTCTTGTCTGATCATGCATTAACATCCTTTTTTAGCATCTAGTCTATTTTTTTATTCTTCAGTTTATTTTTCCTGGAAATTTACGAATTTGAGTTTTGAGGACCAGACAAAAGCTTAAAGAACTTAAAATCTGCCTGTTGTGGTTTTGGAGTTCCTCTTATAATTTCCACTAGGAATCTCAGTAAGGCTATGGCTGATATAGGCTACAAAAAGCATCAAAACGTTCCGATGATATCCTCCATTAAGAATCTCTGTAAGACTATGATTCCAGGATGAAGACTGCTACATGTTGATCCGAATCGGAAAAGAGACATGGCTATTGCAGGGAACAATCTTTCTGTTCTACAAGGGCCTGTTATCCTATCATATCCAATCCAACTGTCTAAAAGTTGGCCCCGAGTACTTTGACTGGGAATAGTCTGAGCATCATAGGCTTCCAGTTGGATTAAGATTTAAGACAAACCCCATAATACAAAAATAAGCCACATCACACTATTCTTTTTATTCTTCTCCTTTCTAACTAACCACAGAGAAATTATATCAATATAATAACAGAACAGTAACAACAACCAATAACCAAGACACTGACAAACAAAGCTCATGGCTTTCAGAGGCTACAAATTACAATGACGTGCAAGTTCAAGCAAGTTAACCATCAGAGAGGCAGAAAGAAAGGATAAAGAGTAAAGAGGTAGCAGATGAGTTAAGCAGCATGGTAACAGAAAATCAGAGCCTCAGCTTGAACAAATGCACATGTGGCATATCAAAGATTTACTTATACTATCGTACATGAATGGGTTTAATGGTACAATGGCCAACACCTCAATTCTGAAATGCAACTAAATGTATGTAATGCCTAAAGTGACAGATCAAATCTAACATGTTCCCATCGTGGTCTGAGATAATGAATGACAAAAAAGAGAAGCAATCTGCCATTGACACAACCAGTAAATGATCAAAGAAGAAATCAAATCAGATTCATACCTAAACACACCAAGAATAGGCAGCCCTTTACACATGGCAACACTTCTCTTCATCAACAGAACAGCTCCGGCGCCATCAGTCACCTGGCTAGAATTACCTACAGCACGGACATGAAAGTAGTAAAATTACATATGCAACTGATCCACAAGGAAGAAAGCTGAAGTTCAATTTCAAAATGCCCTATACCAGCAGTTGTCGTCCCACTTTTCTTGAAAACAGGCTTCAATTTGGCCAGATCCGCAATAGTGGCGTTCGGTCGGATACCGTCATCCACAGTGATGGTAACAGGCTTCTCATCTCCAGTTTTGGGATCAACCATCTAGAAGGTAGGAGGGGAAAATCAAATGAGGAACTGGTAAGTTGCTGAGTGAATTTATTGCCAAATCGGGGACAAATTATAGTAATTAGTTAAGAGGGAGATTACCTTTGTGTGCACAGGTACTATTTCATCTTTAAATTTACCAGAAGCAGTGGCAGCAGCAGCCTTCCTGTGCGATTCCACCTAACAGGTCAAAGTTCAAAGAGATTAACGGTCAACTCTATGGAAGGATCTGACAAGTACCCCACATCTAAAACATCATGTAACTCACTGCTGCTTGGTCCTGCTCTTCCCTCGTTACACCAAAACGGTGTGCAACATTTTCTGAAGTCATCCCCATAGGAAGAAGACAATCTTGGGCTTGAGCAAGTTCTTTTACCTACCACAGCAGGAAAAATATATCAAGAACTACACACCTTTATAACAGCAAGCTGCTCTATATATTACATGCAGATCGAGGCACATCCACTAAACATTATAAGAGATGCAGGAGAATATAGATCTTACTCTGGGATTCACAGATCCTTCCCATGCCATAGGGTTTGTTGTCATGGACTCCAATCCAGCACCAATTCCTGCAATATGCATATTAGTAAACACGATTCTCTCTATAATGTAAAAAGTAGACTCACAATTAACGTGTCTCCTCCTTCCCTCGCCTCAGTGGGAATTCTTCACTCTCTGTTACGAGTTTGAAAATTGCACTCAGCATTGCATCAAGAAGAGTTCTTACCTATATCATAAAATCCAGCCTTAATGGCTGCAGCTACATCAGCAACAGCCTGAAGTCCTGAAGAGCATTGCCTGTTCACAGTTCTTACAGGAACAGTTTCTGTCAAAAACCAGAAAATTTGGTAAGGAATTAGTTATACAAACCACAAAGTTCATAATCATGTCCTACTAACCTGAGAACATCACCCATTTGACTCGATGAAAACCATATAAAAAGAAATATAAGTTATTAAAGATTGAATCAAGTTCCATTAACATGGTCGCATATATCCGAAAATGGATTAGAGCTATGTTATTACAAAGTTATCCATCTATTTCAATGCAGGAATACATACACAAGCTATGAAATAATACTTAAGAATGTAATAGGATATTGTCGTATCAATGACAAAAGTTGTCCTTGGTAAAGGGAAGAATCATACCTGGGAAACCAGCATAAAATGCTGCCATCCTACACTCACTGGCTCTCTGAGAACCTGGGGCCAAAACAGTTCCCACAACAATGTCCCCAACTTCGGCAGGGTTCACATTTGTTTTCTCAATTACAGCCTACAATAAAAATACAAGAACAGGTCGTTACAACAGAGATATTATATAATACAGAAAAGATAGGTTTACGATTTTGAGCATAAAGAACACAGGAAATGGAGAAGAATTCAAAGAATTACTGGTAGGAAATGCAGAGCAGAACAAGTTTCTGAGGAACATAAATTAGTAATGGAATTTCTATTCCTCTGCGTCATTGCTACAAGCCACTTTCAGGAGGGATGATCATTTAATACGTTTTTAATGGATAAGTGTACCTTCAAAACTGGTGCAAGAAGATCATCAGGAAATGTGTCCTTGAAAGAACCTCGTTTTGCCTTGCAAAGTGGAGTGCGGTGTGCTCTGTAGGGTATCATATCCAGCGTAGCTTAGAAATTAAGTATCCCTGGTAAACCAAAAGTGAGTAATAACATTACTACATGGTGACAACTTACGCTACTATGACAACATCATCACCGAAAGCACTGGTCCTGTGATAGGCAGCAGAATCCCCAGCCATGCAATTAGATGCCTGCAATAATCACCACAACCAAGGTAAATATGAGAGTGTATTAAGAAGAGAAACTTACACCGCATGCATCAATGATGCATGATAAATACAGTACATAGACATAATTCCTCTCGCTAAAAGCATCAATCCCAGTAATATGCAACAGGATGACTGATAAAAGAAATGCAACGAAGAATAAATAAGCACAACCAACAAGACTCTGGATTAGTTCCTCGGGAAGTCATGACTAATTGCGTAACACGATAATGCAACCAGAATATAGACCATAGTAACACCAACTTAAGCTCACACACTGAAACCAAGCCCCAAACACACACTATCCCCCTTGAAACAACCACCATCAACCATCACAATGAATATTTATTTTGCCAGAAAGTTAGCATGGAACTTTATAAACGCCACATCTTAACACAACTACTTCAAAATTTCAGATTAGCTCCAAAGACTTTTAACGTGGTTCAGTGGAAAGGGTGGGTTCACAATTCGATCTCCTTAACATGATCCTAAGTCTTTCTAATGAGACAACAACCACAAATTTTTGACCTATCAAATAAATCCTATAAAAACGGAAAATCCAATTTCAGCTATAGCTAAAAGGGTGGGCTCACAATTTGAGTTGTTCAAAATGGAAATCATCTTTGCCACATCCCATGCAGATCCCTCAATCTTTCATACTTGAGATAACAACCGCATATTCAATCCATCAAACATATACTTCATCTGTATCAATTTAGTTGCTACACTTTTTTTTCGGTTTTCCAATGCATCTTTTTGATGTGAGAGAGATAGAGAGGAAAAAAAAGAGGGGGGGCCCATGTGGTAGGAGAGACATAGAGTGAAGGAAAAGGCAAATAAAGAAAGTGTAGCAACTAAAAAGATACGGAGGAAGTACTAAATAACTGACAATCCAATATTAGCTTTAGCTAAAAGGGTGAGGTCGCGATGCAAGTTTATAGAAATGATAATCATCCTTGCCACATCCCAGCAAGTTCTTGTTTTGTTAACTAAATAGATCCCCAAATTTTCATAACATGATAACAACAACCACAAATTATCCTCTAGACTGAAAATCCAATTTTAGCTTCACAAAAGAGCTTCAATCTTACTCTCGTCTCTACATTATCCTTTAGCTTTAAAAGGAAATAAAAAAGAACAATTGATAAGAAAGGTATAAACTATTGGCCATATTCTATAAAAGTTTTGTACTATTGATAATCCATAAAAGGGCTGAACTATTATCCTAATTTCACAAAAACAATCCCATTGAACGATTTACCTATTATAACAGGCTGACTTATTACCCTAAACCGGTCAATGGGATTGTTTTTGTCAAATTGGGGTAATGATTGGGGTAATAGCTCAGACCTTTTACGGATTATCAATAGTACATACCTTTTATAGAAGATGGCCAATAGTTTGTACCTTTCTTATCAATTTTTCCAAATAAAAAACATCAAACTCAATTAAGAGCGACCTGCTAACTAACTCAACATTATCCATGAAACATTCATCTTTACCAACTAGGTTGTACAATTAACAAAACATGACCATACCATTCGATTCAACTCAAATATGAGAGAAACAGCAAGAGACAGATTTGACATTATCCAAATTAAATTGAAGAAAATCAAAATGAATAGGAACAACCTAGCTCAATTAAGTAACATATAACTCATATATTCTCTAGTAATAAAACAAAAAAAAAATGAAATCGCATATTTTCCATTGTAATTTTCATCTAAACAAATTTTCGCACTATTAACCAAACATAAACAGCTCATTCGATTCAGATTTCATATATTTCAAACAAATTGGAGACAATCAAAATGAATAGGAACATACAAGCTCAATTAAGAACAACATGATTATTAACTCATATATTCACTAGTAATAAAACAAAAAAGAAAATTGTAAAAAATCGCATACTTCTCCGTTGAAATACTCATCCTAACAAATTTTCGAACACTTAACCAAACATAAAGAGCTCATCCGATTCAGATTTCACATAATCCAAAACAAATTGAAGAAAATCAAAATGAATAAGAACATACAAGCTCAATTAAGACAAACTTCGCACGATAAATCAAACATTAAGACAAACGAATAGGAACATACAAGCTCAATTAAGCAAAGATTCACTAATAATAAACAAAAAAAAAAAGTGAAATCGCATAATTTTCCATTGAAACAAACTTCGCACGATCAATAAAACATAAACAGCTCATTCGTTTAAGATTTCACATAATCCAATAAAATTGAAGAAAATCAAAATGAATAAGAACATACAAGCTCAATTGAGAAAGATTCACTACTAGTAAAACAAAAAAACAAGTGAAATCGCATAATTTTCCATTGAAACAAACTTCGCCAGATCAATAAAACATAAAACAGCTCATTCGATTCAGATTTCACAAAAATTCAAAACAAATTAAAAAAATCAAAATGAATAAGAACATACAAGCTCAAATTAAGAAAGATTCACTACTAATAAATAAATAAAAAAGTGAAATCGCACAATTTTCCATTGAAACAAACTTCGCAAGATCAATAAAACATAAACAGCTCATTCGATTCAGATTTCACATAATCCAGTAAAATTGAAGAAAATCAAAACTAATAAGAACATACAAGCTCAATTAAGAACGATTCACTAATAATTAACCAAAACAAAAAAGTGAAATCGCATAATTTTCCATTGAAACAAACTTCGGACGATCAATAAAAAATAAACCGCTCATTCGATTCAGATTTCACAAATTTCAAAACAAAATTAAAAAATCAATATACAAGCTCAAATTAAGAAAGTTTCACTAATAATAAAACAAAATAAAAAAGTGAAATCGCATAATTTTCCATTGAAACAAACTTCGGACGATCAATAAAACATAAACAGCTCATTCGATTCAGATTTCACAAAATTCAAAAATCAAAATGAATAGGAACATACAGAGAGAGAGGCTTCATAATTGTGATCAGTAGAAGAAGGAGGACGAAGATGATCGAGAAGAATTCTTTGCCTGTTGATTGCTTTCTCCATTTCTATAAATCTAAGAGAAATTTAACTGGTTTGCGATTTTAGGGTTGTGATCTGAGATAAGAGTAATGTTTATCCTAAATTATTGAAATGGAAGAGTACTATATAAACAAGGCAATGATGATGAAGATGATGATGATGTTGATGACGATGACTTTGTATTTAGCAAATCGAGGTGCAGTCGAATGCGGATGGGGAAAACCAAATAAAATACTCCCTCCGTTTTTTTAAATAAGTAAGTTTTACCAAAATGGACTTAAGGAAACCGACTCTCGTTCTTTGGACGACTAATCTATGACCGAAATGGGTTCGTCACTTCCATGGATCTCTGATCGGGAAACTATATCCAAGCTCCGTGGCTAGTCTTGGAATTTTTTTATATGTATCTTTCTACTTTTCCCCTTGGCCTACATATTACACTTCTCTCTTACTTTTTTTTTCTTCTCTCTACCCTTTTCATTTTTTCTTTACTTTTACTAACATTTTCTCTTACTTTACACTTTTTTGTTGATCCGCGCGCAAAAGCAAACATACATATTAAAAAAACGGATGTAGTAATAGAACGGGAGAAACTTTGTCAAAATATAAGAGTAAGTTTGAAATTTTGTTGAAAAGTACTTTATTCTTCCTCCGTAACAAATTAGATGTTACACTTTTTTTTGAGAGTCCAATGCATTTTTTTAATGTGAGATAGATAAAGAGGAAAAACTATGTGGTGGGAGAGAGATAGAGAGAAGGAAAAGCCAAATAAAGAAGTGTAGCATCTAATAAAAAATTTCCTCATTTGGAAAGTGTAGCAACTAAAAATTGATGAAGTATTATATTTTTGTAAGGAAACACGTTAAATGTCATTTTACATCAAATTACATACTTTGTTGTCATATTTTTGTTAAAAAAAATCACTTTTTAGGTCATTGAATCTCTTTGTTTTTCTCCCTTTTTGCGCATTGGAATTAGGTCTTAAAATTTGGGTTGATTTGCTTGACTTTTATAGATTAAAAAGGAGGAAAAAATAGACCCAAGGTTGACTTTTTGGTCTAAATATAGTAATAAGGTGTGTAATTTGGTAAGTAATGACATATAATATTTTTACACAAAAAAAATTAAAATGTGTTTTCATAAAACTTATAATATATAAGGTATTTTTAACAAAATTTCCTAAAATAGGAGAAAAGATTGTTACACATTATTTGTGTAACTAACTATTCAACTTTATTTTGTAAAGTTAACTAACTACTCTAGGGATCACATCTCGAATTTAAAAGTGGAGAAATTATGAAAAATGTGTAAATGCCTCTATTTGTCTCTATTCTTTTCATGTCCAATTTGGATATGATTTGTGTCCATATCGCCCTCAATGACATATTTGTCATACATTATTGGATATTTTATTGACTTGACACTTGAATAATTTCAAGGAACGTAGCGATATTTGGTAATTGGTTGGTGGTCGATTTGGTTGGTTGTTTTTAGTAACCGATTTAAATAATTGTATAATTATTGATTGTTTATAAAAGTGGTTATTCGTGCTAGTTATTTAGTACAAAATGTCAACAATATCAAAAGTCGGTAGAAAATATGGTAAAAATCGCTTTTGGCTTTTCGCTAAAAAGATACAATGAGTAATAATGATTCTTATTTGAACCTCCCTTGAAAATTATTTTTTACTTGTTGAATAGTACTATTAGATAAAAAAAATAATTAAGTTTTTTATTTGAGAACAGGCCCTACTTGGTTAGGATTGAATCCAGAGCCTTGTGTGATGCATTGGTGCTCTACTCTCTCTCTGTTCACTAGAAAGTTTCACTTTTTTTATTGGTAAAAGCAAGTGGCCCGAACTTTGCTTGAGTCTTAATGGGCCAGACACATAAGAGTAGGGGGAAGGGTAAGGGAAATCTCTACTCTCAAAGTGCCTCAAGTGGAGTCCGGATCATCTATCTCACATAGTGTCCCATTTGGTGTCCCATTTTGTATTATTTTGTCCCATAACTTAAATAAAATATTTTTTTTCTTATTTTGTACATTCTCCCTACTATTAAAGCCTCTTCAAACACAAAAATATAGAAAATAAACTTCACTCATTAAAATAAAGAGCGAAAAGGAAATAAATCGTTTTGGCCCTTTATTTTGTATGTACTTCACTCATTCTCCCTACTATTTTTTATTGATCCCCCCAACCTCGAGGTTGGAAGGATGCTCTCCTTACCACTAGACCAGATACTACTTGATATCATACACTTAGTTGTACCATATTTGAACAAACAAAATAGCCTTGGGTGTACCATGCCCATGGTACACCCAAATCTATTTGAGAAAAAAAGAAACTTGGGTGTACCATGCTCATGATATACTGGGTGTATACTAAAATTGTAAACTAATTAGCGTGTGGGGAATAAGATGTCTATCCGTGTGTGGGAGGATGCTTGACTGCCAGGGGAAGATCGAACGTAATGAATACCCGATATGCATTGGGCTCTCGTTAACTGTCTCGACTGCATGTTCATAACATATTCCCTTCTTTAGGTTTTGGGAGTCACATTGGTGCTTATAGTTCAATGTCGATGACAAAATTTATAAAAGACGATCAAATTAAGATATCTCGTTTTGTATGTCATGAAATGCCTCGAGGCCTACCTAAGGCATACATACACACTAACCGAGGCACAATTTCTAAAACATTTTTTCTATTTACTTCATCCGTTTTTTAAATTGTGACACTTTGATTAAAACTGTGAAAGCTTTTTTGATCAAAGGGTTACAAATAAAAAAACGAAGGAAAGTTATTAGGGTTTGTTTGTTAGGGTGTAAAACGTTTTTCTTAAAAACTGTTTTCTCATTTTACATTGTTTGGTTTGGAGTTAAACATTAAAATGTTAAACTTGGGATAAAAACCATTTTCCACCTTGTTGAAAATATTTTACACCAAAAGTGGGAGGAAAACATTTTCCAACACAAGTGGAAGGGAAACATTTTCCCTCACAATTAATTTAGTTGATTTTTAATTCAAACAAACAATGAAAAATGGTTAAAATGAAAAATCATTTTACACGCAACCAAACAACGAAAAACTTTCTTAAAAATGAATTTTCCAATGTAATATATTTTCCATGAAAAATCATTTTCATCCTATCAAACAGAGCTTTAATTCAATCCGATTTAATTTACTACCTCCGTAACATAAAAAATGCAACGATTTGACATAAAGTGTGAGTAGAAAATGTCTAATCGTTGCATTTTTTATGTTACGAAGGTAGTAATACAATTCCATTCACTTCACAGTAGAGATGGCATAAGAGATGACACGTAGAATTTGCCAAAGAGGAACAAAAAAGGTGCGTTACTTGAGCCGCTGACTCGCGCAGTCCTTATTAGAAAAAGGTCGATTAGAAAGCTGAAGAATTGCAGAGTACCATTCGAGAAGAAGCCAAACAAAGAAGGAAGAAAGAGAACGAGCAGTTATACAATGTCGAAAATCTAAACCTAGATCTTAAAAACGTAAGTTTTTCTTCTTCTTCTGAAATAATTTCGTTCTAGCTTCATGTTTGAATGGTGGAATTTGACATTCGAATGTTGAAAAACAGGTTAACCTGCTTAAATTCGATGATGTATAGAGTTTTCGGTGCAAAAATTAAACTGAGTGTTTCGCCATGGCAAGGTGTAAGGAGGTTCTATTGCAATGTTACGAGTCCGGAAGTTTCTGCGTCAAGCAGATGCGCAAATAGCAATGTGAGTAGGAATTTGTTATAGTTTTGATAGATTATTATTATATGAAGGTGTTGATTGCGTGCTCATTGATGAGATCATTGTTAATGAACTATGACTATGATTAATTGTCATTTGGTTGGAACTTGTTGCATTTTCCTTTGATTTTGAATAGGATTTTTTTGTTCAAAACCACCCGAACTTTTCATGTTTTTAGAAACTAGCACCTTAATGAATTTTCTTTATAATTTCCACCCACCATTTTCAAATTTATTAAAAACTCCCACCACTTAACGATTTTTGTTAAATTCTGTTAACAAAACCATTAAGTAGACCCCACATATGCATTTTATTATTACTTTACGCTGAAATCAAAGTGAATTTCATCAATTTAAGGGCAAAATCTCAACAAATTTGGAGCAAGTTTGAGCAAGTTTGGAACGAATTATAACTATTTAGAAAGAATTACAACTATTTCAAGTTCGATTTCGTTAACAAAATGTATATGCGGGACCCACTTAACAGTTTTGTTAACGGAATTTAACAAAAACCGTTAAGTGGCGGTAGTTTTTTAATAAAATTGAAAATGGTAGGTGGAAATTATAAAGAAAATTCATTAAGGTGGGAGTTTATAAAAACGTGAAAAGTCTAGGCGGTAAGATGCGATTTATCCTTTTGAATATTTTGCCACGAGGTTGGTATAAGGAGTCACCACACCGGAAGTTTATGTCTCGAATATAAATATAGCAATTTGAGTAGGAATGTGTGATAGATATTTCGATAGATATCATATGAAGGCCTTATACGTATAGAAGAGATCAATGTTCATGAATTATGAGTTTATGACTATGATGTAGTTGTAATTTGGTTGGAACTTATTTGTTTGTTTTGTCTTTGGATATGTTTCCACTAGGTTGGTATGAGTTTGTAGCAGCATTGCCTAATTCGCTATCTGGTTCGCCTTTTGAATTCACAATTTGGACAAAATGGGACAAAAATAGCGCAAAACCGACCATAGTTTGCTTGCCTTAGTTTGCAGGCATAGGCGAATTAGGCAACACTGGTTTGTAGTATAATCATATAACTTTAAGGTATTGCATAGTCTGCTTGGATGCCATTTTTGTTAGTTTTTCCTGTTAATGATGCTATTTTATTAATAATTTTGATAGATATCATATGAAGGCATTAAGCACACATGTCGAGGTCCTTGAGGAGATCAATGTTAATGTATTATGCCTATGATGTAAATATGTAATTGTCATTTGGTTGGCACTTGTTGCTTTTTACTTTGTTTTTGAACTTGTTGCCACTATGGTTGATATAAGTTTGTAGGTGACGCTGTTTGTAGTATAATCATATACTTTCATGGTATCACATAGTCTGCTTAGATGCCATTTTGTTAGCACTTCCTGTTTATGATGCTGTTCTATTAATACTAAAGGGAAATGTTAGAAACATTTTTGTTTCGATCTTATTGCTTTAATTGGCTAACAAATATAAGACAAGGGCTCACAGAAATGGCCATTGAAATTCTTGATGTTATTACTGGAGATCCTTTTGTGCGGCTATGCCCTAATATTCTTTTTCCTTTGTTTTTCATTCACATCACATCCTTTTCTTCTCCTTCCTTCCAAAATTTTCAGGTCTATTTATCATTATTGTATGCAACAGGAAAGTAAAGGAGAACATCAATTGGCGAATGGTATCCAGCAATATGACATTGCTATAGTTGGAGGCGGCTTGGTCGGCATGGCTCTAGCATGTTCCTTGGGTTAGTCTCCATTTATAGGGGGGAGGGTTTGACTGACGCTTTGCTTCTTACCCCATCCCTCCTTTCCATTTTTACGTTCTGTATCTTCTAAGGAACTAGAATTACACGTGATCTGTTGATATTAGTTTATTGTCACTTGAAGGAATATATATGGCAAATTAGGCATTTGATATATATCGTACGTCTTGCAGCGGGCTCTGCTTTAACCAGAAAGTTGAGTGTTGCCATCATTGATGACAATCCTGCATTGACATCTGGAGGTTTAATAAAAAAAGAGGAGCCTCCTGATCCTAGAGTCAGCACAGTAACACCAGCTACTATCTCCTTTCTTGAAAGTATGTTGTCTTTGTTTGTTTTAGTTTATATATATATTTGTGTATTAGCTTTCAGAATACATAACTGTTTACTCTACAATTCATAATAGCCTGCAAAGCAGAATATTACTGTATTTTTTTAAGTAGTGGTGCTTTTTTTTCATTGGTTAATAAGGGCATTGATTTCACAAGTGTGTCCTTTCGGTATGTCCGGCAAGATAACTTTTTACCTATCTCTTCTGTTTTCCTATTTGATATCTAGTTACTAAGAAGTTAATATTTCAGGATTAGGTGCTTGGAAGTATGTTGAACAGCAACGCCATGCATATTTCGATAAAATGCAGGTGAGTTTGCTGTATTTCATGGTTAGAATTCTCTTTCTGTATGTTAATATGTGTTTGCTTATATGATTTTGGGTTTGCAAATGTCAAATCATTCGTCCTTGAAATTTTAAATGCTTAAATAATAATCCATATGATTCACGACTTTGTGTCAGGTCCACATTTTGAATGAAAAATATTGTTGTTTAACAGAATGATTTTTTAATAATCAGTGCTAGCTGTAATGAATGCTTGCATAACAAAAGGTGGTACTTAAAGGTTCTGTGCTATTGATCTCCAGTTCTTGTAGCTGATTCTGCTGTCCAGTGGTGTTTCACTTGTCCAGGCTTTAGTTTATTCTTTTATCCCTCTTTTAATCATGGCATGTCATGGTATCTAGGCAAGATCATGGAAAAATGTAATATATACAAAGTCTTAATTTTGAAACGTGTAAATAGCCGATTTTTTTATTCCACATTATGCTTGTGAAAGATAATACTTTTTGATCCTCTATTACCAATGTGCCATTGTACAACCCTGTTTCTGTTCCCTTTTTGTGAATTGGTGTCTAACTGTATATATGATATGATGTATAAGCTGACTTTATGTAGGTGTGGGATTATACTGGTCTAGGGTTTACCAGGTACAATGCTAGAGATGTTAATAAAGAGGTACTCGGGTGAGTTTACGCTGGGAAAAAAAAACATTTTGAGCTTTTGTTGTCAATTGTCGTTGCATGCATGGTTGTTTAGAGAGGGCTAACTTAGGTTTTTCATATTTTAGGTGTGTCGTTGAGAATAAGGTGCTTCATAGCTCCCTATCACTGTGTATACAGGTACAGTTCAGTTCTCAGTATTTTCGTTCTTTATATATATTTACGGAGGAACTGGGAGCAAAACAATGCTCTTGTGCCAGAAATGTTCTGAAAGAATTCTTCTATAACCCACCTCTGTCTATGACTAGATATCTTGTGTTACATTTGACCTAAGAGAAAATTCTCATTGTTTAGGACCTCAAGGTTATCCACCTACTTTAGAATAAATGTGTAGGCTTCTATTGCGGTTCTTTATCTACAATGACATTGTTATGAATGGCATCAAAAGTTTCTGGGTATAATCCTGTAAAGAGTGGAGCTTGCCAATCAAAGAGCTTCATACAAAATCATAATTAAGTTACTTACTCCTTGGAAATTTCCCTCCCAAAAATGAAAGAGAAGAAACTCTTACAATTTGTGTTTTCCACAGCCTCCACCCACATACTGCAGTTAACTGTGTCTTGTCTTCTATCTCATCTCATAATTGTTGGATTGGGGAACTCCTGCAGGACAAGGACTTTGATAAAACTGTACTTCCTTCCCGACTGGCTTCAATGACTTTACAGTCAAGTCTGTCATCCACCAAGATGGACAATCAATTAGCAAAGTTGGAGCTGACAGATGGCAGCAATGTAGCTGCAAAATTGGTGGTAAGTCTTTTGAATTCCTTATCAAAGTAAATTTGCAATTACAAAAGTATAATGGAACTTTTGCTGAATCTTGTATCATTCTACTTTAGCTCACTGAGTTTTATGTTTTGAATTTTATTCAATTTAAAGTTAAATTGAAAATAGCCTAAGCCTTCCTGATTTTTAACTTCTCTTTTAAAGTATATTCTTCACGTTTTTGCTATCTATTTTCATATGATATTTGGCGGATTTTTTCACTTCCATATGTGCAGTTTGACATTGTTTTTTCTTTTTTGAAATTGGCTGTGACGGTCTTTGTTTGCTTAAGTGTGATGCATCTAGTATGGCAGGATTGGTTGAGAAAATCTGACGACAAACCCACCTTTATATTGGTCTTGTTATTTTACTCATGCTAGGATGTTTTTAACACTTGGCTTCTCTTTCATGATGCATTTTGCTTTTAATGGTCAAAAGGCTTTTACTTATCAATAAAGAAGGGGCTCACTTGCCGAACAACACACAGGATTTGAAAGGATTCTACCCTTTTATTTAGTTGTTAGAAACAAATTTTATCTATTGGCAACTTAGTATCTTCTTGTGCCTTTTCAAGGGTACCAATGATTGCTTACTAAATGGTTCATTGGTTTGATGTTCTAGTGGAATGAGATGCAAGAGATTTGTCCCACGCCTTTTGTAGTGATTTTAGCATCTTGACAGATCTAGGTCCTAAGATTAGAATGGGGAAGTCTTATGCTATATGTTTTGGAGTCTCATGCTCTATGTTTTGTGATTTAAGCAAATGGCGTACATAGTTGGCCCGTTCCTGTCAAATATTCTTTTGGAGGAAATTCAAGAACAATCCTCATGGTTCTATCCACTGTCACATAATTCGCTGGGGTGGTTTGCGAATTTCGAATTGGTTCGATCGAATTCGTTCCCAATTCGCAATTCACAATTCGCCAATTTGCCTAAAATCAAAGCTCTGTGCAGCGAATTCCGTTCCCGAATTCGTTCCCCGTTCCAGAGCGATCTACGAATTATGTGACACTGGTTCTATCTTTCGAGTTCATACATGTTTTAGCATTTTGTTTGAAAGTTGTGGCATATTAGTCATCTCCATTATGGTTGAATAGGAGTGGGGGTAGGACAAGTCCTTGATTTATATCTGAGGACATACTCGTCTCGTGTTCTGTTTGGTGCAAAAAAAATTTGCTTGGAAGAGAAGTAGGGGTAATCTTATTTTTCTTGTTGTACTGTTGACTGTTGAGTCTCCATGGTGTTTCTCCAGTCTCAGGTTTAAGAAGTGGAACTGTCAATATCTGCAGAAGGGATTTTTAAACATCTTCAGCTTTGAAGGTTGCATTTTTATGTAAGGGGAGGGATGGCTTCATATCCTGCAGCCCCTAATTCCTTCTCATGCCTAAACACTACTACCTCCTCTCTTTTTTTTTTAATATCTATGTTTGCTTTTGCGCGCGGACCAAGGAAAAAGTGAAAAAGGTAGAGAGAAGGAAAGAAAAAGTAGGAGAGAAATGTAATAGTTAGGTGAACCAACCTTTCATTTATGGGAAAAAGTAGAAAAGTACATACTAAAAAACATCCGAAGATGGTAAAACATACATATTAAAAAAAAACGGAGGGAGTATTAACTTGTAGCAGAAGTTCCAAAATTTTACTTTATTAACACTATTAACTACAGTCCTTCTCATATCCTGCAGCCCCTACATTCCTTCTCATACCATGAAAGATTATCTTTAAAATTTTGAACCAGATCCGTGTGGGGATCCCGCAATACGCGGGTATCTGGTGTCAAAGTTTTCCTCCAAATATTTGAAACAAATAGATTATAAAGAAAGATATTCTCATTTTTTATGAATATCTAGAGTTGTGGAAAGGTAAAAGCTAGACATGGATGTCTTGTAGTTACGTCTTTACCACAAAGAGTAGGCGCCAATGCTATTTGAGAATGGGAGATTAAGTGAAAGCCTTGTCTTAGAACTTAGAAGGCATTTGCTTCAAAGATAATGAATGTTATAGAGTTGCTGCCTCGTGTATGTATTAGAATTTCAATAATCCGTGCTGTGTTATGTTTACATTAAGAGAAAAATGGGTTGTGTCAATATTTTGAGAGTGTGCGACGGACCGACATAGCTAACTCTTACTGTTCTCTGGTGGTTTAGTTCTGAATGCCTTATCTCTACTTGAACCCAAATTGGAAGCTGGAAAGAGATTACAAGGGAATAGTGGTTATGAGAATGGTGTTTCCTAGTTTCTAGATTTATTACTATCCGGCTATCAAATACTCTTTCATCCTTGAATAGTTGAGAATTTTTCCTTTTATGGATTTCCAAAAGTAATTGTCAAGTTTTGTTATCATAAACAAGCTCATAAGGGTTTTGGTCTGAAGAAGTTGGATCTTTGCTGTTTATTCTCGTCTTTTTTCTTTTGAGGGCTGTTTATGTTATATCATTGATGAGTTAGGTAACTTTTCAACTCACCTTAAGCATAACTTGTTAGCATCTATTTGTGCTTTTCCATGTAATAAACAATAGCTCCTTTCTCAGGTTGGAGCTGATGGTGGTAGGTCACGTGTTAGGGAGTTGGCAGGGTTTAGCTCCACTGGCCGAAAGTATCCACAAAATGCAGTTATTTGCACAGTTGAACATTCAATGCCTAACCATTGTGCATGGCAAAGGTTTCTTCCCGCTGGACCCATTGCTCTTCTGCCGATAGGGGACAATTTTAGCAATATTGTGTGGACGATGAGTCCTAAAGAATCTTCAGACTGCAAAGCCATGAGTGAGGATGATTTTGTGAGAGCTGTAAATCATGCAATAGATTATGGATTTGGTCCTCATCCACAGTCAAACTCAAGTATCGATAAGATTTTCTCAGGTTTCAGTTCTGATCTAGTCTCATCCATTGAATCTTTTGAAGTTCCACCACAGGTTGTTAGGTTGGCCTCGCAGAGAATGGTGTTCCCTCTTTCATTAGTACATACTGATACCTATGCTAAAACGCGTGTGGTTCTCATTGGGGATGCTGCCCACACCGTTCATCCTCTGGCGGGTCAAGGAGTTAACCTTGGTTTTGGAGATGCATCTACTCTTTCAAAAGTTATTTCTGAGGGTACTGCTGTTGGCATTGACATAGGACAGGTACATCTCCTACAACTTTTTTATTTCTTTTGCAGTCTTCTATGGAGTCACATTCGAGGCTCTCCTCAAAACATGTAAAGTTGTATCCCCTCTCCTCCAGGGCAAACCCTGGGGATTCAGTAACGTTTTTCAGGAACTATTGGACTTCTAATAAATTTCGCCTCTGCTACAATCTGCTTGTTTTTAAAAATATAATACTCTGAAATCTATCAACAGGAACATAATTGAACACAGATCATATACAGGATTCATGCATGTTATTGAAGCCATTTCCTGATTATTTTTCAGTGAGGCCAAGTTCTCTTCACCCAATGTTTTTGAACTGAACCACTTTTACTGATTGAAACTGTTATCTACTGATTGTCTAGTTGGTTTTTCTTGATCAAAACTAAGTTTTAAGATCCTCTTTCGAATATCTTCACTTCTAGCTTTCTAGATGCAACGTCAAAATCAGGGACATGCCCTTCCTAACAGACTTGACATTTTTCTTGCTGTTTATCCTCCTTGTCTAAATTTTGCTGCACTATATCTGGTCGAAGGGTTATATTCTTTTCACGCCATCTCAAAATATGTTGTTTGATTAAAGGTCATGTTTACAAGATAAGCTCAGGTTGAAGACTAGATATATATATATATATATATATATATATATTAAATACTAAATATTTTCTGAAATTAAGATGTGAAATTCACATGTAGAGTACCACCTGTATGATAATAAATTGGACGATTAAAATTTAACAGGTCAAACTACAAAGCTAAGCATTAAACAAGTAATGTAACAAGGAGGAAATGTAAAAGTTTATTTTCTGTGTTCAATATCCTGGCGAACCTAGCTTATGCAATATTGATGGCCTGTCACAGCTGTCCCTCTTACGAAAATATGAAGCAGAACGAAAGGCAGCAAACTCTATGATGGCTACTATCCTTGATGGTGTCCAGAAGGCATACTCAGTTGACTTAGGACCATTGAATGCTGTAAGAGCCGCTGCATTCCACGGAGCACAATACATTTCACCTTTGAAGAAGAATATTATTTTATATGCCTCTGGTGAACAGAAGCTTCCGTTTTTCTCTTGGAGTTAAGGTTTTTCGGCTTTAGCTCTGCAGGATTGTCTCGTGATCTTCTTGTTTGCTCCTGGAGTTTCACAAATGTAATGTGCTGCGGTTTTCACTTCAAAGTCAACTCTTATCTAGCCTCTTTAGCAGCAAAAGAATGATAGACATTAGTATCTCTGCGACCAGCTCTACACGTGACCTACCTCAATCAGTTGTATTCTGCGTAATGGCTTGTAAATACGTTAATAAAGTTGTTATCGTTGACGGTACAAATTTAATGCATGAAGCTCAAGTTTGGCTCTTTTGCTGCCAGTATATTGTGTTGGCCTGTGAACTTGAGTTTGATTACTATTGTAAAAGAAAATTAGAAAAAAAAGGTTGAATTCTGTATTCTTGGATGGTCCTTAAAATCTAGTTCTATATCTTTGTCTCAACAGAGATGCAGACTTGCAGCTCAGTGGTAGCGGTCCCAAGTTTCCATTCCTTTTTGCTGTGTGTCTCGAGTTTCAAAGATGATCCCTTATATCAAGCCAGGCCCGTGATTTTTGGTGATATAGAACAAGTTCCCGCGTAAAGACATTTAGGATGAGAAATGAGAAGAATTTAGAGTTATAACTCTTCTTAGCTAGAGTCGTATCACTTAGAATTTAAAGCTTAGGCTAACCCCTATAAGAAAATCCAAGTATAAGTAACATTTTTTACCTAGAGCCCATCAATTCTCATTTCCTTGTAAAGATACGTTCTCATATGAAGTTATTACTTTATTTCTATCTGAGTTCATCTCTATTATATAAGGGAAGAGGTGGGGATGGATACCGAAAATAAAAAAAAGAAAAAAACTCTTAAATGCTTATTAATTAGATAATTAATTATTTTACTAATTAAATTTTTAGCCGTTGCATGCATTACGTGCATATAAGACTAGTATGTATATTTGTGTACATAGGGGTTCTCATCAAAATGGAACCTTGAAATCAACAATGCTTTAAGCCTTTTACTCGTCAGTGTCTTACGTTGGTAAGACCTTTGTTGGAAACCTTCTTGTAGAGCCATTTATAGCTTGATGTTTGAGTTGGGAAGCTTACCTCTTTAGTTATAGCATGAAAAGACCAAAACAATTGGAAGGACAATGACTTGTGTTGAGAAAGCCTTTGAAACTTTTCAAAATTCATTACTTTTTCTTTGTTCTTGGTCCACCTAGCCCCATTAGCATCAATAAAAAGGTTAATTTTGTTCACTTTTGTTCTTGACAATCCTTGTACCACACACAAAAAAAGAGATATTGAGTTTTCAAGATTAAGTCTATTAATTCTTGACTTTTTATGGAATGATTTCATTCATTTCGCTTTAGTGTCTTAGATCAGCAAAATATTTATTCAAGCTATCTAAATAAAAAATATTATGCTACTGGTTTTGGAAGTTTGCCTCTAATATTATAAATTCCCTCTTGCACATAAGAAAAACTAAATATGTTATGTAGCTCTTTTAAAACAACTTTAATTACTTCAAACAACTTCAATATCGTGTTATATGATATCCGTCATTGTGTAAAGACACTCTATTCTAAATGATGCAAGAGATATATGCATGCTCGACCAAAACATTAATGAACCCAACAGGGCCTTATACACCAAGAGAATTGCGTTCTACTATAAGACTAAATGAGAATGTTATAAGGTTTTAATTTTCAAGAGCTAAGTTATGGACCATAACCTAAGAGTAGTGCTGAAACCGAATATAATTCCTCGAGGCTTATGGATCCTAATGGAAATTCGATTAACACCAATCACTCTTAATTTTAGCAAATTCAGTTTGTTCAATATAGTGCCGAAAGCCTTTGATTTCACCCTCAATTGATAAGAACACCTTCAACTCGATCTGTTGAGTGAGGTAGTGACACCATTATATTCCCTCAAAGAGATCCAGTGTTTTATGACATTACATAGCAAAATATGTAAGAGCTGATTACAAGCTTCTTCTATTCTAAAAAGTGAAGATAATAGATAGTAGAGATAAACATAGAATGATTATCTACCACAACATATAAATAAATTGCTCCAAAGCATTAAATATTTGCAAATTAACAAACCTATACTCTCTATCTTTAGGAGAAGAAAGGAAGTTGCACTCCCATATCAAACTCCCTCAAAATCTTACACGTAAGATTTTAAGTTAAACCCTTATTGTTTTAAGTTAAAAGCCCTGTTTGGTGCTCAGCGAATAGCTGTTAGCGGATAGTTAATCTGATAAACCGATTTACTAATTGATTATATTTATTGAGCATTAACCATCAATTAGGTGTATTGAAGTTATTGGTAAATTAATTGATAGTTATAGATGTTTGTTTTTATGAACTAAAGAGAAAAGACATCACAAGGTTAAATTCCAATTCTCTCTTTCAAAATGCTCCTATTATGAGCCTTCTTCAACATCAGCTTATTCTGTTGATGAAATCCGCTTGCTACCAAACACTTAAATCTACTTTTTTTTCGTTGGTGCAATTTCTAATATGCTCCCAATCTGCCAAAAGATTGCAATCAAACTTTTAAGCTAAATACATCGTAATTTTAAGGCCTGTTCGAGATCATTATCACTTTTCTGGTCCGTTCATCATCGTATTTTGTTTTTAGTTTTCAAGTTTCTAAAAACTAAAAACCAAAATATGAAAACCAGAAAAATTAGTTTTCAGATTCTGTTGTCAGCTTTTAAATTCAACATGATTCGTATCAATACAACTAAATTTCATTTTATCATGTATATAACTTGTATCATATAACTAGAGGTGTTAAAAACTGATACGACCCGCCAACTCGACACAAAATCGACCCGTTATTAGCGGGTTTGGATCGAAGGTGTTGACTCGTTTAATTACACGGGTTGACACGACACGACACACTTAATAAACGGGTCGGGTCAGGGTTGGAGGGGTTCAACCCGTTTAACTAAGCGGGTTGACACGGCATAACACAATTACTCATTTTTCAATTTTTGTATGTAAAAACAATATGACACGCCAACACGACCCGAACTCGACACGGAATAGACGAGTTTGGGTCAAATCTCTTTGACACGTTTAAGTAAACGGGTTGACACGGCACGACACGTTTGTTAAACGGGTCGGGTTAGGGTTGAGGGGGTCTAATCCGTTTATATAAGCGGGTGACACGAATATGACACGACACGACATGTTTAACATGTCTATATATAACTCTAAATCTCTAAAATCGAAAAACTGGATACTGACCATAATACCAAACAGATCTAAAAAACGATAACGAAAACACCTTAACTTAAAAATCCACAAAATGCACCGTCTATCTAAATCTTTGGGACACACCATCTAATCTAAAGTGTTTGCAAAACATAAAAGGAGTAAATTACGGTCAATGATCATAATATAGATCCCTTACACACCCCTATTTTTCCCCCAAAACAAAAAAATTAGCAATTTTTATCATAAGAAATATAAAAACGTGTAACTAATAAGAGGAGAGAGAAAAATAAAGCAATAAGAGAGAGAAAGAGAAAAAAAAAAGGATTAATAAGTGAGAGAAAAAGAAGAACAAAATTTTCATTCCTAACCCTAACCCTCGATTTTCAATTGCGATCTCTCTCTTACATTTCATCGATTCCCCCAATTTCTAATCTTATACTAATTTAATCGGATTACCAGCATCGAATTACCTTTTTCCGAATTTGAGCATCAGATAACGCAAATTCACATATTGCGCGCAAATTCAAAGGATTGTTTTTCCGAAAAAAATTCGATCTTTTTCGAAGTATTAAGGTTTGTTTTTCGATTAATTGAAGTTTAAGTTTTTGGGTTTCATGCTTGTAGTTTATGTATGCTTGTATTTGAGTTGGAATTTGGGGGTTTTTTTCGTTGATTTTTATTGAGCTAAAAAGATTCAGATTTTGGGGGTTTAGTTGAATTCAGTTGGTGGTATTAGATGATTGCATTTTGCGCAGGGCGATGCGAGAATTGGATGGAATTTGAGATTGACTGTATTGTAATTGCTGTTTTGTGGGTTATTAGTTTGATTAATTGCTGTAAAATTATCATCTTGTGAGTCGTAGAGGTCTGTTTGTAATCGAAATCGATATCGATATCGAAGTTGGTATTGGATATTTCTAGTCATGACATATTGCCATTGTGTGAAGCGGTGCGATTGGATGCTCGATTGATGCTTGTACATATGATTTTAAGCTTGTAGGAATTCGGGGTTTATTCGTTGATTTGTCGAGCTAAAAAGATTCAGATTTTGGGGGTTTAGTTGAAATTTAGTTGGCGGTAGTTGATGATTGCATTCGGTGCCCCCTAGTGGAACCCAGAGTTTTGTTGTGCAGGGCGATACTACCGTATTGCACTTGATGTTTTGTGCTATATTACTATGACTAGTTACTGTATTGTCTCGTAGAGCTGTAGAGAGGTGTCTTTACAATTGAAAACTGAAGTTTGTATTGATACTCCCTTGAGTGCTTGACACTTGCATTTTTGATATGGTGTGTATTGTCTTTATTTTGGTATTGCCTACATTTTGGATATATGATGGGATGCTTGTGTTTTCTGCCGATTCTGTTTTTGTTGAAACATTTTGTAATGGAAGTTATATTTATGATCAAGCATTTAATTTAGTAGAAACTGCTTCCTCTTGGTTTTTAATCTATAAGATGACAGTAGTTTGGTGCATACTAGTAAATTTATTTGGTTCTTACTTACATTTGCTGCGATGAGTTGTCGTACGCTTTGAATATGACAACGATATGATCTAGAACTCAGTTTAGAAGCTGTGGGTAGTTGACGCTCTTTAATCTACTGTGGCAGCTTCTGGCTTCAGCTTGCTCGTTTTTCCTTTAGGATTGATTATTTGTGACCTGAAACATATGAAAGTGAAGCAATTTTGATGTTACTTATGTTCAAATTCTCGTTCGTTGTATTAATCAGTGGATGCCTGATTTGTTATTTGCATGAAGTTCATTTTTATTTTCGTAACGATTTCGCTAGATGATCATCTCTTAGATAAATGGTGACCACCTAAGATAGAGAAGGCAAGAATGAGTTCGTATTGGATAATATTTGGGACCTGTTGAGGCACAATCTTTTGTGATGTCAGTTTGTGGTATTTCTTTAATCAATTGCCTTTTGCCTCCCCTCTCTTTTGATGTGTTCTCTTCATCATTATAGAACTCCTTCTGATGTCTGCCGTTTGATCCACACAGATAGGGTCAAGTTTTAGCAAATTAAGTATTGACTTTACCCATTTTTGTTAGTTGCTTTGCAGGGAAACTATGTTCTTGCATTGGGAATAAGCCATGTGCTGGAGATGAATGGTGAAGTGGTCTTATGGTGAAGCTGACGCACTTCCAAGATTTTGGCTATTTAAAAATTGAAAATGAATGTTCAGGGCCTTCAGCCCCATGTGTCAGGCCAGATTTCTGGCAGGTACCTAACCAGACTAGTAATCAGCTGTCTGGATTGCCTCAGCAGAATGGAAATACATTCCATACGCAGATGCAAAATCTAGGTGGTCAAAGTAATCCATCAATTATGGATGCAGAAGTTCATAAAATGCGCCGGTTTATGCGAGAAAAGATGTAAGGTCTTATAGTTGTATTTGATTCCGTCATGTTATATGCGCCGGTGTTGATGGTTTTTATTTTTTGTTATAAGTATCTTTACTTGGTATGAAACTTGACATTTTCAGTAGTCATTTTCTGAATTTATTTGCTTAATGTTGTAACAAAGATATAATTTCCCTTTTGTTTGCAGCTATGAGATTCTAATGCTGAGGCAATCCCAACCTAATGAAGCTATCTCAAGAAAATTGATCGATATTTCTAAACGCTTGGAAGAGGGGCTGTTTAAAGCTGCTACAACTAAGGTAGTTTTGACCCCTCTCCTTTTCACTCCTGGGACATCTGATGGTCATTTTCCTGGCTATGATATCCTGTGCATGTAGCTTCTTTTTAGTTTTCAGTGTGGTTTGCTCGAGTTGAATTTCCTTTTTTTTAGAAACTAGCATCAAATGCACGCATCGTGTGCAGTTCAAAGTTTAATTGTTCAAGCGGTTAATTATCTATTTAGTAAAGCAGTTAGGACATTCTTATTCATTTTTTCTTTTTTGGTGTCCCCTTCCTCTTCTCTTATAGAATAGGAATATAGTTGTATCCTTCTTTTGGTTTTTGATGGATGTTCTGTGTCTCAAATGAGCTTTCTCGTTGTGTATGTGTTCCTTGTTTGATACCTTGACAGGAGGATTACATGAACATGGATACTCTTGAGAGTCGTTTGCAGGCATTCATTCGGCGAACACCGCAGAATAACCATGCTCCTCAACAGTCACAATATATGAATACCCCTACTCCTGTTGGTACGATGATACCAACACCTGGTATGCAACAGCAACACAATGTAAATTCAAATTTGATGGCATCATCAACAGTGGATCCTTCTAATATGATCACAGCTAGTGGTGGCATGTCATCCTCAAATCCAGGCACTGTAGGCTTGATGCAGAGTGCCAATGGGTCATTTTCCAGCATTCGTGGTGGTTCTTTCCACGGACCTGAAGGTGAGTTAAGTATGTCAGAAACTCATAAGTGAATTAAGAGATGTTACTAGGCTTAGTATTTTGGCCTTATCTGATAAAACATGTTTTGCAGGATCTCTGTCAAATGGTTACCAGCAATCACCATCTAGTTTTTCCATGAATTCTGGCAGTAACAATATAATGGCTGGGCAGAGAGTTATGAGCCAAATGATTCCTACCCCTGGATTCAGTAGCAATAGTAATCAGGCATTGGGGGGTGTAGAAAATACTAGCAGTGGTGCTGTGTTATCCGGTGTTGATTCTTCTGGCGTATCTCAACAGGTGCCTCAAAAGCACGTTGGTCAAAATAGTCGCATGTTACAGAACCTTGGCAGTGCGATGAACAATGGAATGAGGTCTTATATGCAACAGAAATTCCAAAATGGGTCTGTTAATAGTGGATTTGGGAATAATCTACAAATGGTGAATGGTACGAGCTCTTCAGATAGCTATTTGACGACATCATCTTTTGGAGCCTCTCCTAGACCTTCACAACAACCTCGTGATCCACATCAGCGCCCTTCTGTGGCAGGTACGACCTTTTCTCTTTAATTATTTGAGAGATGAGTTCTGAATTCTGATTGATTCTTTTAGTTAACATTTGCTGATGTAACTTAAATTGTCCGGCAGGTGATGGATACAGGATGAATGCTGCTGATTCCGCTGGAGGTGGAAGTTTCTACAATGCTGGAGCTCAGACTGGGTCCTTCAATAATCAAACTGTGAATCAATTGAGATCGCATTCAGTAAGCAGACCTAATACCCTAACAAACCTGACTAACGCACAAGCTGCACAAGCAGCTGTATATGTAAGACCTCAATTGCCCGAGCAGGCAGAAAAAATGCATTTCCAATCGTCACCTAGAGAAAATTATGCTCAATCTTATGGTAAACAGTCACAACAACAGCCTCAATTGTTGCCACAGCAGCAGCAGTTTGCTTCAACTCGTCAACTGAAGCAGTGTAGTGAACAGCAACAATCTTTCGGAAGAAGTGATCAATTTGTTCACCCACAAATGGCATCTGATCTTGGCAGTCGTGTGAAGTCTGAAACAGGAGTGGAGCATCAGAGCGAAATTCTTCAGTCACAAGTTTCTTCTGGGCAGCTCCAGCTTCCAGAATCACACAGTCAGCTCCACAATAATTACAATGGAAGTCTTATCAGAAATTCTCCGCCTTCTTCTGTTCCATCAGGTCCTCAAGACATGCAGTCCACTCTCTTGCAGAATCCTCAGCAGATGATGGTTGATGAGACTCCAAATGAATACAATAACATGACTTTTGCAGTACAATCAGAAGAAGTACTGCATAGCCAATGGCCTTCTGAATCAGACAGATCTTCATTCGCCGGAAATTTGTCCAATGAACAGCATGTGCAAGAGGAGTTCCAGCAAAGAGTGGCAGGGCATGATGAAGCGCAATGCAATAAATTGTCTTCTGAAGTGTCTAGTATAAATGCTGCTCCTAGGAGCGCTGTGGATCAATCCAGACTAGTTGGGGGTCCCTGTAGTTCTGCAAACTATTTACGTGGGCAACAGTACAGGAACCAGCAAAGGTGGCTTTTGTTCTTGTGCCATGCACGTTCGTGTAGAGCACCACAATGTCAAGAGCGCCATTGCTCCCAGGCGCAAACTCTGTTGAAGCATATTGATGGTTGTAGCACTTCTACTTGCACATATCGGGGCTGTCGCAGGACCAGAACACTTCTGGTTCATTACAAGAATTGTAGGGAACCCAGCTGCCCTGTTTGTGTACCTGTCAGGCAGTTTATACGCTTACAAGGAAAGGCACATGTTCGAAAGGATTCTGATTCTGGTTTGCAACGTTCAATTACTGGAACATGTAGATCATCTGAAGCTGGAGAAGCTAAGGTTAAAAACAGTTTAAAGCCTTCTGAAATAGTTGTTGAAACTGTAGAAATTCAACCCGCTGGCAAACGGTTAAAGCCAGAGCCTTCCTCCCAATCTGCTACTCCTGACAGTGGAAGCATGTTTGTGCCAATTAATGCTACTCATACGTCTCATGTTGCCCAAAGTGTACAAGCAAAAGCATCTGAGGAAATTGATAGCAGTTTGCAGGTTAAGGCTGAGTTTCCTAATGTGAAGGCAGAGATTTCAGCTCGTTCAAATCCTAATCTTACTGAGGTCAAGAGTATCATGGTGGATACTTCTAATCAGCAGTTGGATGGTATGTCTACCTTGACTGCTAAGGAAGAAAGTATTAAAATTGAAAAAGATGGTGGTCAAGTGAAGCCAGAAGAAGAAATGGTTTCTCCTGAACAGTCATCTGGAACGAAGTCGGGGAAGCCAAAGATTAAAGGAGTGTCCTTAACTGAATTGTTCACACCAGAGCAAATAAGAGAGCACATCTCCGGTCTTAGACAGTGGGTTGGGCAGGTCCGTCTCAGTTCCCACATCCTGTTCTCTTACTGATGCTGGTTTAAATATTTTGCGCAAAACCAATTGTTTTATTTTAGCGAGTGGATGTTGAAAATTCATTATTCTTCGTGCCATATGTCGTATTTTCTTGTTTCTTTTATCAGTTAGTACTGGAAAAGTATTTGATTGGGTAAGGAAATGGATAATAAGCTGTACGTGTCACAGAACTAGCAGTCTGTGATGCAGATATGCCTATTCTTTTTACTGCTTCAATCTGCTAATCACCAAGGGATTGAAGAGCCTCCTGATACTGTATATTACTTGTTGGCCAAAACTTCAGTTTCGAAAGTTAAAGAAAAGGAGAAATTTTAACTGATTCTGATGTGGCAATGATCACCTTGTAATCGGTAATTGTTCATAATGAAAGTTAAAGACAGTTCTTATCATGAACCTTAATGCTTTGCCACTAGATTGATATCCTATTGAGTGTTGCTGTGGTCTAGAAGAGTTTCTTTACCTGATTATCTATGACGAGAAGTTGGATTTCGTATTGTTATCTCCTTGTGCTGTCGTCTGGATCTGGGCATGTGTGCACCACTATAATGTGATAAAAATTGGAGTCTGCTCACAATGTTGTGCAGTGGTTATACCTTTGCAAACATGTGGGTTTGGTAAATACTTGACATAAAATCCCAAGTTTCGTGGGGCTGTAATTGTTGCACATGTTTTTCCTTAGTCGGTATAATTTATTAGATCTTTCTATGTTTTCTTCTTTTGATTGCAGAGCAAAGCAAAGGCAGAGAAAAACCAAGCGATGGAACACTCAATGAGCGAAAACTCCTGCCAGTTATGTGCTGTTGAAAAGCTCACATTTGAACCGCCACCTATTTATTGTACTCCATGTGGTGCTCGAATAAAGCGAAATGCGATGTATTACACCGTGGGAGCTGGTGATACACGACACTCCTTCTGTATTCCATGTTTTAATGAAGCCCGTGGTGATACAATTTCTATTGATGGAACTGCAATTCTCAAGCAAAGGCTTGAGAAAAAGAAAAATGACGAGGAGACAGAAGAATGGGTATGTTCTTCATTCATATGTTAGACGTTCTTGTAGCAATTGATAAATGCTAAAATGATTTTGTTTCAATTCATAATCTTCTTCTTCGCAGTGGGTTCAATGCGATAAATGTGAAGCCTGGCAGCATCAAATCTGTGCCTTGTTTAATGGAAGACGGAATGATGGTGGTCAGGCTGAATACACATGTCCTTATTGTTATATGCAAGAGATTGAAGGAGGGGAGCGTAAGCCATTGCCACAAAGTGCTGTTCTTGGGGCAAAAGACTTGCCAAAAACGATTCTCAGTGACCACATTGAGCATCGGCTAGCCAGGCGATTGAAGCAAGAGAGACAAGATAGGGCGAGAGTCCAGGGCAAAAGTTATGATGAGGTAATCTTCAACTGGCTTTATGTGATGTGGTCTATTTGTTGCATTGGCTATTGCTTACGAGTTTTGAGGTGAAATATCTTTAATGTGCTAGTTATATGGTTGAAATTGAAGATCTCCATGGCCAGTTATAGAAGACCAGATACATGGACTATAGATTTGGCGTCTCCTGTATTTTTGTTGTACTAGAATGTTCTTTAGGCATTTTTAATTTGACATTATTCTGTTTCCGTAAATAAGAAGTTACGCCTAATTTTTATAGCATGCATTTTGTAGTACAATTTAAATTCGTCCTTTCTTATATGTGATTGTGTTATGTCCTTGACTCCTTTGCATCCACTCAATTCTTTCGTCTCATTGATTTACGATTTGTCCAATCTTCTTTGTTATGTTTTCAGAAAAAAGGGATACAGATCTTTTTTTGGCTATTCCTTCTTGTTTAATTTTATTTTTGGAGTTGCCTTTTGCAATAAACTACCTAATAAAAAAATCTTGGGGTGAAAACTACCTTATATTTTTTTGTTAGTTATGGATAAGAATGCCATTGGTATCCTTTAACAACGAAAAACTTGTGAGGTAGCATTCTCCCAAGTTTTTTGTTTATTAGGTATTTTTTTGCAAAAAGGCATTTTTTAGGTAGTTTCTAACAAATTTTCCTTTTTAATAAATTTAGTGAGACATGGGTAATAAATTAGTGAAGGTGATAGATCCGATACATAGAATTTCTCATTTTTGACAATGAGGTACTAATTAGATCAATGAGTTACAGAACATTGAAAATTGCCTTGCTATATTGACGTTGAGTGAAATTTGGTACTAGTTACTAATTACGGAACCCATCTCCATACTGCACTTAGACATACCCCAGTAGAAGAGCGGGCAAGATAGGGGGGGCTTTAAGATCCATTCCTTTCCCCTCACGAAATCAGTCCATGTTCAATTTCATTTTCAAATTCAGGGGTAGCGAGAAAAATATATTTGCCACATGAATGCAAGATCCATCTTAACAAGAACATGCTGGCTCTTTATTCTTTGGCGTCACAAGAGTTGCAAACCGGTGTTGGTGCTCCTGTCGATTGTCGTCTTCTACTCTGGGAGCTATTTTTCGTGGTGAAACATTTTGCTCTTTCCTCTCCTCGCGTGGCTGGCTGCCATCCCTTCTCTCCTACCCTGTTTCGTACTGCCTCCATGCTTCTACTGCCTTGAAAGTTTATGCTCGTTTTTAGTTCTTCCGTCCCTGTACTCTTCTGTAGCCTGCTAGGTTCGGATATTAGTGTTTGAGGCTCTGTGCTTTTAGGCCTTTGGCCTTTCGTGTAACTGCTAAAGGGGTGTTTTGTTGTGAGAGCGGAAAGAGAATTAAGAAAGAAAATGTAGGGGAAGGAATTAATAGACCCGTCGTTCCCTTGTGTGTTTGGATTCACTACAAGAAGGGTGCTTGTATGTTTCTTCATGCTAGTAAAGTAGGGAATTGAATTGTTTTTAGTGACTAATGAGATCCGCCTATCTTAAGCTATTGTCCACCCTGTGGGTAAAAGGACTATGTAGTTGGCTATGCATATACTTTGCGGAGTGTTTGCATTCAGGTAAAATTTTGTTTGTCTATCAATAAGATTTTCCTTGACCTGTTTTGTATAGCTGATATGCTTCAGGGGCATCTTTAAGGTTGGAGATGTTCAATTTCAGGCATAAACTTAGGGAGCCATATTTCAATGAATTTGCTTTTGTTAATGATAAACAAGTGCAAAGGCGTCAGTGCCATTTTTTTAACCATAATCTTGTTTCATATTTTATTACATGTAGTGCCCCAAATAGTGTTAAAAGATTATGCTCCCTGATCTCCCCCTGCTTTTTTAGCTGTTTCACTTTCTATTTGGAGGTGTTTGGAAATAGTTATTTCACTTCTTTTTATCATAGCTTTTTCACCTTTTAGTTGTCTCTCTATCCATTTATCCTTGTTAAATCTTTCCCTTCTCTTACTTTTCGGGGAAGTGCATTGGCTATTGCGCCTAAGTCTTTTCTCGCTCTTACTTTTTAGTGTACTTTATGATCGTTGTAATTGTACAACCATTTGACAACCACTTCAAACTTCATGTAAACAGAAGGGGAAGAACTAAAACAACGGAGGGATATATAGTTGTATTATTTACTGAACTATCTGAAATTTGCAGTGTCATACTGTCATTGAACTATATTGGTTTTGATTCGTCATTGGCCGTGTCAGCTCAGTAAAACTTGAATTCTGAATTTAAAACTTTTGATTTATCAGGTTCCTGGAGCAGATGGTATAGTTGTTAGAGTCGTGTCGTCTGTTGACAAGAAGTTGGAAGTGAAGCCAAGGTTTCTGGAGATTTTCCGCGAAGAGAACTATCCAACTGAATTCGCTTATAAATCTAAGGTCTCTAATTTTGGCAATTGGTACTTGAAGAAACTAACTTGATGACCAGGCTACTAGGAATGTTAAGTCATTTAACCCCTAGAAGCTATATCTACATTATTGAATTGTGACCAGTTGACTTCTTTCTTCAGGTTGTTTTGCTTTTTCAGAAGATTGAAGGAGTAGAAGTCTGCTTATTTGGAATGTATGTTCAAGAGTTTGGCTCGGAATGCCTGCCTCCGAATCAGCGTCGTGTTTATCTTTCATACCTTGATTCAGTAAAATATTTTAGGCCTGATGTAAAAGCAGTAACCGGAGAGGCTCTTCGTACATTTGTTTATCATGAAATCCTGGTAAATGTGGCAATTAATTTTTTCCGTGTCATTATTGATTTTTTAGTGTATTTCTTTTGACAGAAATCTATGTGCCTCTTTGCAGATTGGATACCTTGAATATTGTAAGTTACGTGGTTTTGCTAGTTGTTACATATGGGCATGTCCACCTCTCAAGGGTGAAGATTATATTTTGTATTGCCATCCCGAGATACAGAAAACACCAAAATCAGACAAGTTGAGGGAGTGGTATGATTTTGATTATATTAATATATTAATTTATCGAGCTTTTGGTGATGACCCCCTCCCCTCACCTTCTGCTCTTGAAAAATGATGAGAAAATAATTTTTCTGCTTCAGGTATCTGGCGATGCTAAGAAAAGCTTCGAAAGAAAGTATTGTGGTTGATCTTACAAACTTATATGATCATTTCTTTATACAAACTGGTGAAAGCAAGGCCAAGGTCACTGCTGCTAGGCTCCCGTATTTTGATGGTGACTACTGGCCTGGTGCCGCAGAGGATATGATCTATCTGATTAATCAGGAAGAGGAGGGTAGGAAACTCAACAAGAAAGGGACAACAAAAAAGATGATCACAAAGAGGGCTCTTAAAGCATCTGGGCAATCAGATCTTTCCAGCAATGCATCAAAGGATCTTCTTTTAATGCATAAAGTAATATTTGTATTTATCATTGATGCTCCCATATCATTATTTGTTAGATAGTACTTGTATTTGCCTCCAGTAGGTTGGCTTCTATTTGTTTGGAGTAACTATGCATAATTTTGTCCTGTGTGACTCCTATCTTTGTTGCAGATTTGAAGAACTAATTAGTCTAATATGCATCTTGCTTAGACACGATAGTTTTACAGTGTTTAATTTATAGTGTGCATTTGTCTCCGCTCAACACAGCTTATGCTGCAATCTGCCCTTTATATCTTGGTTGTCTAATTTCTGTGTTTTATACTGTTCTGTAGCTTGGTGAAACGATTTCCCCCATGAAGGAAGATTTCATTATGGTCCACTTGCAGCATTCATGCACTCACTGTGGCGTGCTAATGGTTTCTGGGAACCGCTGGGTCTGCAATCAGTGTAAAAATTTTCAGCTATGCGACAGGTAAGACCCAAGACCCTCTTTGTGCAATCTATGCTCTCTCCATCCCACTTTATTCTTTAGACGTTCCTTTCCTCCGTTTCACGTTACGCTTTACACTTCTGTATATGGATATGGCTCACTGTACTATTAATCTATCTACTTTTCAACATGATCCACAATTCTATCGTATCCAAATAACATAGTAATCCACCAACTTTGATCACATCTACCTTTACAATGAATAAACAATAACTTTTCTGCTAAGAACTAACAATAAATTGAAACTACAGCAATAACCAAAGATATACTAGCTTTCGAGAGGCTCAATCTCTCCCAAATGAATTCCCTCAATTTCCCAATACTATCAAGATGATGTCCCTCTTCTTAATTCCTTCTATCTGTAGTATGTCTTCCCCGACAAACTTCCGAACTTATTTCCCAAGCTTTCTAAAACTGTCATATGGATATTGCTCTTAAGTATCCTTCCCCAAATATGAGTTTTTAGCATTTTATCTAGAACTACGTGCTTTAATAAGTGTAAGAAGTAAACCACGACGAGGGAGTACATAATTATAAAAGGGATACTTTTTGGGAGCATAGAGCACGCAAATTCAGCATGATATGTCATAATCTTCTATTCAAATAATAAATAGAGTTTAGGAGAAGCACATTTTGACTTTAATTTATATTGAACAACCAAAGATACTTATGATGAGTAAATTGATGATCACTTTCAATTTACACATGAAAGATTACCGTTTTGTACCATTACACATGAATATTTTTTTTTAAAACAATACTTTTTGATTCTCTGCCCCAATTTAGTTGCGTATGCACAATGTTTTAGGAAGTGGATAAAGTGGGACATTGATTTTATTAATTTATTATAATTTTGATGGATCATAGTTGGTTACTTTCATATAATACGTAAATAATGTGGATCCTTAGGAAAGGAGGTACTTTATTTAGTGAATTTCATCAAAATCAATAAAGATGTAGGTGTAGTTGTAGAGAGAGAAATATTTAAAAATTAGGGGTCCATGCCTATAGTAGAAGTGTTAGAATTTGGAAAGTGTCCCAAGTAAATTGGACGGAGGGAGTACATTAATACTCCTTTCGTTCCACATTCTACTTTATATTTTAATCTGTCTCACATTACTCTTTAGACTTACATTGTGGAAAGCACCAGTAATACTTTAACACATCTCTTTCCCACTGCTAAAATATTAGGATCCCACTCTCATTCTAAACATTAGATTATCCCATATTTTCATCAAACCAATATTTTCATGGAAAAGTACTCCATTAAGTCTTGTTACATCTAATTTATAGATGATTAGAAGGTTTTTAGGGAACCAAGGAAGTAGCCCTTTATAACCAAAAAGTAGCGCCGTTTGCTTTATGAAAGCTAGTTTAAAATTTGAGATTATGGTCATATGATGATTAATTTCTTCTTGTTGGATGTATAAATTTTCTGCCATCAATTTCATGTTGTTGTTGTTGTTGTTGTTGTTAATTGTGCTGAATAAATGTGTGTTTTCACATGATTAACTGTATAAAAATAATTTATACTCATCGAATTCAACAATATTGAGTTGGGACTATATTTTCAATATGGTAAAACTGAGTTATGTTTACTGCAGGTGCTATGAAGCAGAACAGAAGCGTGAAGATAGAGAAAGACATCCAATTAACCAGAAGGACAAGCATGCACTTTATTTGGTAAATAATCGTGCTTGTCTTATGTTGAAATATTTTATTTGGATGGTTTTAACTCGTTTTTGTTACAAGTTTCACATTTCCTGTTGCTAAGCATTCATATGGCTAAATGATCTAGGTTGAGATCACCGATGTGCCAGACGACACCAAGGACAAAGACGAGATCCTTGAGAGTGAATTTTTTGATACCCGACAGGCATTCTTGAGTCTTTGCCAGGGGAATCATTACCAGTATGATACCCTACGTCGTGCTAAACATTCCTCCATGATGGTGCTTTACCATCTCCATAATCCAACTGCCCCAGCGTTTGTGACGACATGCAACATATGTCAACATGATATTGAGACTGGTCAAGGTTGGCGTTGTGAAACATGTCCAGATTATGATGTGTGCAATTCTTGTTACCAAAAGGACGGCGGTATTGATCATCCTCATAAGTTGACAAATCATCCTTCCATTGCTGATCAGAATGCACAGAATAAGGAAGCTAGACAACAACGTGTTCTACAGGTATCAGCATTTGCATTTACATCCACCCTTCCCTCTTGGTTTCATTTCTCCTTAGGCGAATCAAGTGTCACGTCTTTTGTGGATTTTGGGTGTATTTTTTATTTTAGCAAAATATCTCAAAAATTTTCTTTACCAAACTTATTGTCCTCAATGATATCACATTGCTGAATATGAACAATCTTCTCAAGTATGTCACAAACTTCCCAATGTAGTTTAGATTTAAGTAAGGTGTTTATCTCTATCACATGTTAAGTTGTTTGTAAATTGCCATGTTGTATTTATTTGCACATGTTGACACCCATGGTGGATGCGCATTGTGGCGTACAAATATCTTTTTTGTACTTTTCCTCATAAAATTTGAGATTTTTGAAATTTTCATTTTATAGAATTCATCACTATCCAATCTAATAAATATCATTTTGCCCCACTAGATATATTCTTTGAACCCAGCACTGTGATATTTCCGACAATCATTTCAATCTTCCTTCTCTTCCCTCACTTTGTGGAAAAACATTGCTGCATAAATGGTGGTCTCTTTTCTATCTCATGCCTCAGAAACATCCCGTTCAGTTCAGAGAGAATCCAGGATTGATAAATGTTAGTTATAATTACTGTTAAGAAGTTGTATTGGAATAAGATAATTACTTCTATGTTAAGGTGCTAATAATAATAATTGTGGGGAGAGCACATAAAAGTGTTGAAAATCTGGCTTTAACTTGGGACTGTAGTAAGGTGTTCCAGTTAGCTTCTGAGCTCTGGATTCTACACCGGTTCAACTTGCTTGATATCTTTCTTTTTCTTACAACGAAGCTTTACGGCTCTCGTAATTGTTTTCTAGAAAGCTGTTTGAGAGTATTTCAGCTTGAGTTGTGAGTATACAAATGATTTTATTTTAGGAGATAAAGATTGAAAAGGACTTACTTAGTCTACTTCATTTGATGATTTTATGGCTCTCTCTGTGCGTGCTTGCGTGTATGTGCGTGTCTGTGTAGCACGTATTAATGATATTTTCTCTGGTTGCAGCTACGGAAAATGCTTGATCTGCTGGTGCATGCATCACAGTGTCGTTCACCACATTGTCAGTATCCCAATTGCCGGAAGGTTAAGGGTCTATTTCGTCATGGAATACAGTGCAGAACTCGTGCATCTGGGGGTTGTGTTCTTTGCAAGAAGATGTGGTATCTTCTTCAACTTCACGCTCGAGCTTGTAAAGAATCTGAATGTCACGTACCTCGGTGCAGGTTTGTTGCTCAGACTTTTCCATTGCTACAAAAAAATATTTTTCCTTGGCCCGGCTGTCTTCTTTTGATTGCATATCAAGAGCTTGTTTCTGAAGTTGTAATGCTTTTTTGCGTTTTCAGAGATTTGAAAGAACATCTAAGGCGGCTGCAACAGCAGTCTGATTCTCGTAGACGAGCTGCTGTTATGGAGATGATGAGACAGCGAGCTGCAGAAGTAGCTGGCAATGCTTAATCCATGTACATATTTTTGGACACTTAAGTTATCCAAGAACATGATAAAATGGTAATTTTCCTGAAAAATACTCGGCAATATCAGCAAGAGAATCGAGTCTCTAAATTGGCGGGAGAAGAAATGTGGATTTACACCTCTGTACAGATTCAACAACCAGAAGTCATGGATGTGGTAATACATTTCCTGCTTCTGAACCTCTCGCTTTGAAGACTGGTTGAATTCTTTTGCTACATTTTACTTGAAATGTAAAAAAAATGGAGGGAAGAAGAAAGAGATAGTGTTTTATTTCCAGAGATCACTCATCCTCAGAGCTTACCATCATCTCATGAATGGAGCACCAGAGGCTAGTGTTCATCTTTGTGGGGTGGAAGAAATGGTGATTCTTTGATTCTATCCTTGTGTATTTCCCGCAACGCCATCGTTGGGTGGCAATTGTACTATAGTCTGTCTTTATATGTCCGAGAAACGTTACTTTTTGTGCAACCGAGGGCGTTTGCATTTTTGTGCTCTCTACCTCTTACATGTTGTCTCCCTTTTTGTAGAATATTCAATTTCATTCTGATATGGAAATAGAAGTTACATCTTTTAAGTTATCTTTATGCTTTCAATTATGGTTTTCCTTTAGCTACAATTTACATATTCCACCCCTTAAATCTCCCGTTTCTCCTTCAATATCTCAACTGTATATTAACTTCAATTGGGAAAGGATCAAAAAGTATCTTCAACTTGGTCCCCAAACCAACAGCATATCAAAAGCTGAAACAAAAGCGTAAAGGAAAGGCTGGAAGACATCTTCATCCCAATATCTCAGTTTTTCATCTAGTTGGATTACAAGTTTATAAAGTATTTTGTACACTACGGAATATAATAAGAGGATCGTGCTTAGTGTAAATGTGTTTTATAAAATCGTAGTAGTATAATTTGTTTTAATCATTGTATACTATAGGTTCTTTTTTGCATAGTCTATATGCTTTTTGAAACATTACATGCGTTTCATTATCTATCCATGCTCTATGGACTGTGGAGTACAAAATAATCTTAAAGTAGGATACTCGTCTCTCCCTCTTAGGTATATGGTGTACGTTTCTAAACTACGTATGTATCATGTTACATTTATGTCAAGTCTTCAAGGCAAAGACCCTAATTACCTTCTTCCTCCGTTTTAAGATAGGTGATACAAGTTTCAAAACGGGATGTTTTAATATAGATGATACACTTTATTTTTTCCTTCTTTAGTAAGTTTTGGTGTGTGAATGGACAATTTTATCTTTACAAAAGATACTAACCATATTTAATTATTCTAGTAAGCCTACTTAGTTCTAATTAAATTTACTCACCTACCTCTCTCGCTCCTAATTTTACCCACCTCTCCCTCTCCTCAAGCCCCAGCCAACCACCCCCCCGCCCCCCAACCATCCACCTCTTACTCACCTCAACCCAAAACCACTTTGTCCCCATCTCCGCTAACACCACCCAACCGACCACCCATCCTCCCCTTCTCATGACACTAGCACCACCCACACACACTCCCTCTCCCTTGACACCATGTAAGGCGGATAATTCGGACATCACTCCCTCACTTCCAATTACTTAATCAAGTTTAAGAATTTTCGCCTCAAAATTTATGTTTTCCAAAGTGTATAATCTTTTTCGAAACGGAGGAAGTATATATTTAAAATCAAGTAGAAATATAGTATTAGCAAACATGAGGTTACATTTGAAAAGGGGTTAAAACATTGGGTTATCTCATATCATTTCCCAAAAGTAAATGCCTATTATTTTCTAACCAAATCATAGGTAAAACTAAAACAACCAGGTTCGGGCCTACAAACTAGTATATAATTTATATAGCTCGAGTTCCCATAAACTAGTTTATGGTAAAGTATAATTTATATAGCTCGAGTTCCCATGAGAATAATCATATGTGAACGCGCATAAGTGTATGTTTATCCCAACTCAATACAAGTTATTTGGGTTGCTCGAGTTACAATATTATGGACATAATTCGACAAAGGTAAAAATAGCCTGAAACTTCACTCAAATGTAGCAAAACCAGAAAACATCATCCAAAAACTTGGAAGCAATCGAGACTCACCAATTTCACTTGTAAACTCAATGTCACATACTGCATGACTGCACGTCATAAAAACCATACAAGAATCTTAATGATCCTACACTAATGGAGGGAAAGAAGAAAAGAAGACCATTTTCAACGTTGTCGTAATCTCTTGCAAAAGTACTACTACTTGTTTAGCTACTTTTGCGGGTCAAAACTCGCTGGCTCGTGATGGACAAGCCATAACTATTTTCTCATGAACTAACATCCATGGAATCACTAGCTTTGCTGCTCTTAAACTTATCAACTGCATCATCAAAAGTCTTTCTTACATGCTCGCACATATTGATCAAATTCTGACAACCATCTTTCAATACCTCACCCGCTGGATCACCTGGGAACGAAAATTACAACATGATTATGCAAATAAATGGTCATTAAGGCATATTTAAACAACAGCACCACTAGGTGTTCAACTAATGTGATTCAAAAGATGGTGCAAATCATTCATGAAAAATGAGGGCAAAGAGATCTCGCAGCACTAGAAAGCTTTAAATGTGACTACGAAGTATGAACCATAGCCTCTAAGCTAAAATCCCACGAGTTATGCTTAGTAAGCCTAGATTACAGTGTATCAGAATAGGTGGTCTGATCTTGTGCAGAAGCCAGATTTTTTTTTTCCCCTTTTCTTTGTTGACCCGATGCTTGGTCTGGCCTGACAAGCCCGGTTTAGCGGAGCCCAAAATCCGACCTTCCTTTTAGACTCCTCTAGCATTAAAGCAAGTCGCACGGGTAACTAGAAATCAAGGTTTTTCAGGAGAAGAGCTGAAAATATGAGCTCTATGCTACAGACGTTGGCTCAAGAGTCAAGACAGAGAAAAGTATTTAGTTAAGATGATGACAAGTCCTGAACAAGCTTCTGAGGATAATCTATACTATACACGTGAATAGTTAAGCCAGTTCATAGCTTGCAAGGGCCTTATCAAACATGAGCATGAGCTACATGTGAGAGCATATAGACCTATAAAGCCATCACAGGTTGGATGTAAGGCTAGCTGTGAAACTTGAGAATGTTTTAAGGTTGTCAGTAAAGGCTTACACAAATCATCGCTTAAGCCGACAATTAAATTCATTCCTAATAAGAGTGGATATTGGGTGGTGAGATTGCCATCCCTGACCAACGATCTTTACCTTGTTGTCTGGACCACCCAAAGACCACATCTAAGGTCACTTAGCTTGTCCATACTTCAATTCAAAATGCTCAAAAGAAGTCATTAGACCTCACAACACAAAGATCACTTCAACCATCTCACTTCATAAATTTTCAAATACAAGAGAATACACGATAATAATATAAGGGTTACAAACAGTTTCAACTTTCAAGAAACAAAATTCATCCGAAAACAACAAGTACCTGTTGTTTGCACTCTGATATTAACCCGGGCTTCAGAAGGATGAGGTATGCTGTACCCACAAAATGATACCCGTGGGCTGCAACATAACAGCAAAACATCATTACATGAATGGATAAACAACCCCTCCAAAACCTCCACACAACAATTTGCTTCTCGTATCGACGAATTAGAAGAGATGTCAACCGGAAAAGCAGATTTCAAGAAGAGCATATAATGTTGAAAGCTTTATCCAAAGTCCAAACACAAAATCTATTATGCAATTTCAAGGGTAAGATTTCGAGCAACTAACCCTCATTCCATCATCACCCCTAACTTGCTATAGACAGGATCCTCATGCGAGGAACAAGAATGATTCTTATAGTATAAATTGTCCTCCCTTTGCTTTCCTCCTCATGAAATTGCACTATCTAATTGATAAGAGAGGGTAGGGTTCCCCTCCAAACAATTCGCAAATCTAAATCCAATTCAAATTTCTAATTAGAATATTTGTTACTTTGTACCCATTGATTGTTTGGAAAATCAGACTTCAAGAAGAGTATTTAATATTCGAAACTTTAGGCTCCAAACACAAAAACTATCCTGCAACTCCAAGGGTAAGATTTCGAGCAACTACCCCTCTCTCCATCACCACCCATAACTTGCTATAGACAGGATCCTCATGCGAGGAACAAGAGTAACGCGATAGTATAAAAAAACAACCCTCCCCCTATTCATTTCCTCCTCCATTGATCTATTGAGAAAAGAAAGAGGCCATTCACATAAATTTTTCCGATTTCTTCGCCGCAGTTCTTAAAGTCTTGTTCTTTCTGAAAGAATACATTACACAACCAAAAATTTGAATTTGCAGCATTAAGTAAATTTTTTACAGCTCCATAAGAAACAAGCACACCAAACAAGAACAAGAACAAGAACAAAATGGAAGAATACTAACTACTACAATCGACTAAATTTACGACGAAAAAATCACAAAAAATTATTCGACGAAACAAGAAAAGCCGAAAAAGACTAACTCTTTATTGAGGACCAATCTGAGGGAATTAGCAAGAGTATGATCTTCCTCTGTTATTGAAAATGTTGATGAACTTGGATTTTGATATGACCCATGTTCCATTTTCTTAACCCTTTATGCACTTCTCCTATATAAATTGAATGGTTTAGTATTTCTGTCAATTACCCAACAAAAAGGCAAAAACTTTGAACAAATTTAATGCATAAAATCAAATTAGCACAATTCATAAAATTCTAAAATATACAAATTCGCTCAACTAAACAGCTAAAAATTCAATCATTAATTGAAATTAAGCAATTAACATACAAGAATTTACGCAAAGAAATTAAAAATTAGGAAAAGAAAGAGTAGAAATTACAGAGTTAGGGTTTAGTGGTTACCTCAAAGAATTGAATCAGAAATTACAGAGTAGGACGTGGGCTGATAACAGGTCGATTTTTGGCTAGTGTGTTAGGTTTGAACTTTGAAGACTGAAGTGAGTAGTGGTAACAGGTCGAGATAACTCGCGAGTTACTCGAGATAAAATCGATCAACCCTTTGACTCGAGCAAGCTCGATTTCAATCTCGTGTTCAATTCATAATGTTTAGGAGTCGAGATGAGTTATTCAAAATTCTACTCAAAAACTCGTTAGAAACTCAAAAATCATGATGAATATATAGGTTAAACTAAAAATCTTGCAGACTACCATAACTTTTAATTGCTAAACCTTAACTTTTAATTACAAGATTTCAACTTTTGAAACAAACCTTAGCTTTTCATTTATAACACGTAACTTTTGATTACAAAACCTTAACTTTTGATTGTTAAATCTTAACTTCTAATTACAAAATCTTAACTTTTGGGCTTTGTATTGGGTCTACAATAAATTTAGTGTACATGCGGTTTATATTAGACTTGATATTCAAATTATACACAATCTATCTTACGAGAGTTAAGGCAATAGAGAAACTCGCAAACAATTTGAGATTGACTAGATTTAAACTCAATTCGAGCTCGGTCAAAACTCTATTAGCTTAGGACCGACTTGAAGAGATCTTAACGAGATGAGTCAAGTTACGCAAAACTTGGTCTGACTCAACTCATCATCACCCTACTAGTATGGAGTGTTGTACCGCTTCAAACTAGTTTGCAATTGAGTTTTACCATGAAAACCGATTTTTCATGAAGACTCAATTATATTAAAATTGTTTTATGTCCAACCAAACGTGTTATGATTTCGGGTCTTTTTCTACTCTTTAGTTGCGTTACAACTTTGGGTCTCCGTCTGTTTTGTTGCTTTTTCAAAATAAGCAGTTGACCTCGTTATCATTAATTATATTTTAGAATATTTCATACAAATCCTCAAACTCAAAACTACTACTTGTTATCCAATAAAGACCTAAAATTCCTAAAAGTAAACCAAAATCTTCTACACGATTAGTCTCAAATGTTTTTTGAGAAGCATTTGCGTCAACCGGTCGTGTGAACCAAAAACCTATTAATAGATACAAATAAATTCCAACTAATCTCCAAAAATGTATAAATTTGTATCAACGATTTCGGCAAAAGTGTTGATTACATTTCTTAATTTTGCTCAAAGATGAGTATATATCCCTTAACTTACACTTGTGGTTTTTAACCCCCACAACTTCACCTTTGATCACCAGCCAAAACATCTATATGTATTTTACATCCCTTAAGTTTGCTCAGGAAATTTTGCGTTACCATTAATATCTTTATTTATACATAATGGAAAGACACAACAAAATGTTCATAAATTTTGACCTTAAGAAAGATAAACTTTAACATTAGTGAAAATATAAAATTAGGGAGAGTATGCAATAAAGAGCAAACAAACTGAATTCATCATATTGCTACTCTATAATCTATAAAAAACGGGTAGGATATAACTTTTATCTTACACCCGGATGTAAGATGAACACCATCCGTCTTCTGTACAATGCTCATTTGAGAAACTCCAAATGAGCAAAGCTGACTAGAGAGTTCTGACTGAGCAAATATTGTCCTACGCTCAGGTGTAGGACGAATAAACTCAAAGTAAGAGAATGACTTTGTGGGTAAAAATGATGGGTATTTCTGGATTTCCTTGAGCATCCCAACTACCCCACAACTCAGTTTAGGGAGATCCGACCCGGAATCTGAGCTAGAGAGGTCCGATCTAAGGATCCGGTTTGGACGCTGTGGCTCGAGGGTAGCAACCCTGAGAATTGAGAATGAGTATGCTCTTTCTTGGCGCGCGCGAGAGTGAGGGGTGCAATTGTGCCATGGTGGTAGGCAATTTGTATGTAGGGTTTTTAGCGAGAACAAGCCCTTTTTTGTTTAACCAATTGGTTATATATAGAAATATTATTAAAAAAGCTAAGGAGTTTCTATAAAACTAACGAGGTGCGTGTGTCTATGATAAATTTAAGACTTTTTTGTATCTTTTCTTCATGTTGGTAAGGGTGATAAAGTCACTTTACACCTTGTTTTATACCGAATCGTTACGTGAATAGCTTGGATCCTTTATTATAAAGCGATTCCTTTTTCTAAAAAATTGACCACGTAAAACAGGCGTATGTTTCATCTATCGCCAATTACTTCCCCACAATATAATGTCGTTGTTAAGGTTAGAGTTGAATATGAGTATCTCGACTAGAGAAGAGAAGAGGAGCATGGTTACAAGACTATGCCAATGGCAAGGACCACTAGTACAATTCATGAACTAATATTGAAGTTGTTTAAATGTGTTTTGATGATGAACTACTTCTTGTATGTCAAAATCTTTTGCTCCGACATTGGATGTGAAAATTCATGTCAGCTTAGATAGCATAGATAGCCTTCACATTATTAGTTGACTGCTTGTGATTTGTGAAGGCTCACCCGCAATTCCCTGCACATTTTGATGTAGATATCTCCACGATAACGCAAGGGCTCTTTCGCAGCACTGATTTGTTGGCTACTTGGCAGTTGGCACTCTGAAATTCTTCCCATCGTCGAAAAAGACTGTACAGCTTCATTCATTTACTGAACTTCTGAGATAACCATTGTATTCTGTATTCAGTTCCCATATGCAATGAACTGACACTACCAAACCTCGAAACATCCTTCGAGCGTAAGGGCACCATGAATAATTTAGGTGAAGGAAAGAGAAACGTTGCTTCATGATAATGTTAATTTTGAACTTTTATCTCATAGTGACACTTCGTTTATCTGAAGATACCCTTTCTATCACTTTCCCTCTATGACTACTCTTAGCAGAGGTACTTGTGCTAGGAGCTTCGTGCCTCGATAGAGACCGTTGCAAGATCCGAATTGGGATTCCACCCATATCAAAATCTTCCTTCAACGATTTAATTAAAAACCTTATTTCTGTATTTGATAGCTCAGTTTTCCCCTTCACAAAGGCTACAAATGTTGGTGGTCGCGCCTTCACCTGTGTGAAGTACTTGATCTTCGGTTGTGCAGCCTGATCTTTCCAAGAGTGCCTGCTCATAACCTGGAAACAATAAATTTGCACCTTTAGAAAGTGCAAAGTGCAGGTGCAGAATGCAGTATGCAGAATGTTGAACCATAAACTCAAATCAAAATATGATTTACAATCAACACCATGCTTAGGGTTTTATTTTCCCATCTGAACTCAAACAGAAGCACGCCAGTAGCAACAGAAAAAACATGAGCGTTAATATTATGAACAAAAGGAGGCACGAGGGGCGACAAGACAAAATTGTCTACAAAAAAAATAAATTTGGACACCAACTAGTCCTGCTTTGTTATCACTTGTAATCACACACAAATTTGACATTTGTGTCAGGTCGTAAAAGATATTATGTTTGAGCTGTGAAGGAAAGAAACACACCTTCTGCAACCAACGATTAAGCCGAGATGTTGGCAGTCGTAGACACCATTTCTCGTAAGTCTCAATAACTTGACGCATGACTGCTATCCGACCCTTTCCTTCCAGTGCAGAAACAAATAAAATTGGTATTCCAGTTACCTGATGACAGAAGTGGGTTACTTAAATTAACCAACAAAGAAAAAAGAAAAAGTCATTAACTCCTTCAGTTTTTGGTACCTAACATGTCAAGGGGTTCAAATTGCTAAAAGTTTCACGTTCTAAAGCAAGACAATGTTGCATTTGCCAAGATATGAACTGGAAAAAAAAAGAAGGGAAATCCACTCGTGGAGGTAATTTATATAGGTGTAGCAAAAAGACTGGAAGGACATAACATGCTCAAGTGCTCAACCACAATCACGAAATATCCACAAATCAGTTCTCCATTAAAGATGGGTAGTCTTATGAAGATAAGGGTTCCATTAGAAACAAAACTTCTCTGAGACTAACAAGCTCCATTGGAAGTTAGCTCTCCTCATTTACTCCCCCAGTTCAAAATAATAGGCAAAAACCCAATTTTCTCAGGCTCCAATTAGTTCTCTTATCCACACATGCTCACTCATAGACAGCTGAAACGTGGGGGAGTCAACTCCTCTTCCCATTTTCATCCATATATACTACATAAGAAACCATAGGTTCCTTTGTTAGGACATCTGCATTTGGAAGAGAAAGAGCTGACTCATCCAGCAAGGTTATGTTGACAGATTGTAACAATAGATAATAAAGAATTACCAATGTATAAGAGCATTAGAATGGAAGTCTCAAATAGAAAACCTGTGGTATAAGTTTCTGGATCTCTTCAGGAACAACTTTAATGACATCATCATATAACTTGGGCTTTTGTTTTCCTTTCAAAAGATCCATTTTGTTGACTATCACTACCAAGCCACGTCCTTCTTCCACTGCCTGTCTAGCTATAACTACTTCAGCATGCTTCAAGCTCCTTCTAGTCTTTGCAACCTAAAAGCCAGAGGAGAAACTATAAGCAGCCCAAAATCACGATAGGAAACCAAGAAAAGGAAGGAAGCTAATACAAGCAAAAGCAGGGACATTTTGAGTAGCTACTCAACATATTTCCATTTAGCTAAAAAGCCAGAATTAGATGACCATCCAAGTGATCGAAAATTAGAAACCATTCAAGATATAGATTATACACTCAAGACTAACGACTCTTCTTACAGACTACAGAGTGTAACCATATCAGTGGTTACAAAGTCCAATAAACACGTGAAAACACAACTAGAGGTCCTTGAAACAATTGCCGGCTGCCTTGGGAGCAGATATTAAGTATCAATGGTAACACCTTCATACAGCTGGGAGCTGACTATCTGAAAAATTGTATGCGAAGGGAGGAATCACAATGTCTTTTCAGTTGTGGACCGGAAATTGATAATGGATTCCAGCAACTCACTAATGATTGTAGCCATCTCGAAGGACTACCATAACTCCCCAATTGGAGGGCACTTGAGGAATTTGAAGACCTACTTGAGAGTGGCAGCTGTCAGCAACAATAGGCAGCCCGTACCAGCCCAACAGGACTTTTGCAACCCTTACCATCACTACACAGGTATGGACAAAATTTCCATGGATTTCGTTGAGGGCTTAACAGATTCACAAGGCACAGTTACCGTCTTAGAAGTAGTAGATCGCTTGACTAAATTTGCCCATTTCACTGGCTCGAAATGTCCATACGTAGCTCAGTTTGTGGCGCAGATTTTATTTCAAGGAGACAAGCAGGTGCACTTTTACATGGGACAATTTTTTTTATCAAGAACAGTTCGATAGTTTCTGAGTGATAAAATCCACGAGCTTACTTTGGTAAGAGCTATATCAGCTCCAATAAACTGTTCTTCACCAAAGCACTGCATACCAACTACAGCGTGGTGGTGGATCTGAGAATCAAAATACTGTCTTCAAGAATCAGAGGAAAAACCTCTCGTAGCAATCAGGTCAACTATCCTCAATGGAACAAGAGTTGGCCAATTAAGCAAGCTCAAGCCCATGAGGATGCCTCATTGGATGTGCAAAGGTACAAGAAAAGATTAGATCAAGAAAGAGATAATAGGAAATATGCAAAGATCTTGTATTAATGAAAAAACGCAAGAAACAAGATAGCAAATGGTTTTGCAACGTTGAGGTATGAACTGTTCAGACACCCTCAATCAGGAGAAAAATTATGAGATGCGTGACGTTCACCATGTCATCCATAGCCTAGCCACTTACAAAACGAAGGGAGAAATCCCTCGCAAGGTTCATAATTTAAAGCACCTTTGTTCTGCGAGCTCTCTAATGTGGCGATTCTTTATTGACTGCGTGGGAGTCCTAGACTAAGAAATAATGGCTCACTGTAGTTGGATAAGATCCTCTTCAAGGTTTGCAAAAGAAAAAGGGGTAGATTGAAGAAGATCTGGAATGAGATTATAAGAAAAATACGGCTTTGCTGAAGCTCACAGATGACATGACTCTCTATACGAATCAGTTGCAGTTCACATATCAGGCACTTGACTCAAACCAACTAGGAGATTATCCCTTGCTTCTTTTACCCCTTTACCTTGCTTCTTATGTATGTCTTACTCTGGGATACTTGTATTTTGGCGTTTTTCTATCTGTAGTAGTACTTTTATCTTAACTCAGATTATATAAAAAAAACTCTTGTTAGAGATCTCTTCTGTTCAACTTATTTACGATCAGAAATTTCAAAAAAAGTTCAGAAACTTCAGAAAAAATTATGAAAAGTTCAGAAACTTCAGAAAGCTTAAGCAAAGTTCAGAAGCTTCGGATATCATAAGAAAAGTTTGCAATGGAGAAGTCCTAATTATATGAAATAAAAAAACATGCTGGCCTTTCGAAAACAACATCTCTTAAGGTTTTTGTCTATTTAAGGACAACACTGCACACATATGGAATCCAGACCTCCTCAGTCCTTAGACCCCTTCTTGACATGATTTATATGCATTGGTTGGTCACTGGTATCGTCATTATTTATGTTCTATACCTCATTCTTTGGCTTGTTAGATGATATGTTTAATTTCAAAATTTATTGATGTAGCTTTTGTCAACCATAAGTCCACAACCACATCACTGCAAGAAAAATCAATGGCTCACCTCCTCTCCATCAAGAACTAATGCAACCACATGAGCCCTCATAAGATTCTTCCTGGTCTGCATAATGCTTAAGGAAGCTGGGCCTTTCTCTTTTGTCCTCTCCAACCACCCAGCAGTGTCAACCTGAATTAATAAAAGACAGCTAAACAATTCAATACATGATTTTAGTAAAACTACCCAATCGACAATTCATGTGATTCATTTTGGAATATTCATGAGAATGTGTTATACTAAAGCTAGGAGGTGAAAATTATATATACAATAATCTTGAGAAATTAGAATTTGCAGTTAGTAGAGCCATATCAACTAGGCAATTTTTATTATCTGCAGTATGTTCTTTCCGTGCATATTAATATTTACTATCTTGTCTCAAATTGCAGCTAAACAAGCACAGACTAAAATGACAGTTTAAGTGGCCTTGAGCCCTTGAGGCCACGCTAGGAGCTTCACTAAGGCATATCAGAAAAGAGACTACAAGAGATAACAATAACTTTTTAGTCTCTCTGTGCCAGTATCATTATCTACAATGAGCAGTGAAATTTTGTCTCCAGAGTAAGCCAAGAAAAGGCAACTAAGATAGCATGGTGTGAATGCATAATTAGAGTAAAGTTGGATCAAACTGGGTAATGGTAATAAACTCTCAAGCCTCAACCCTCAACAACGAAACAAGCTGATATCTTATCATTAGAAATAATTTCAGAGGACATGGAATTAATGACAGGCAATAATATAGACTGCCGCATTTTCCTCTGTTCATGATAGTGATAAAAGTTCCGACTAAATCTTCTTGAATAACAAGTATAACATATGAAAGGAGACCTCGAGAAGCTAACTCTACCATATATACAGTTCTGCCATCATACTGAAACTGAGCTCGGATAGAATCTCTTGTCAAACCAGCTTCTGGCCCCACGAGAACACGCTCTTCTTGTAATAATGTATTAAGTAAAGTTGACTTCCCAACATTGGGTCGTCCAACAATTGCCAGCTGTAGTGGTAGCTTAGATTCTTGAGCCTCAGAAGAGCAGCTGCTCTCAGTAGCTTCATCTGAAAATAAAGTGATATGCAAAGCACATGATTATAAAATGATACAACTATACAAGTACAGCCTAATCAAATGTAGCCAAGAGAAAGAACTTAGGCAGAAAGCGATAAATATTAATCAAAAATTTTATCATAGATGGTTAAGAAAACATCAGGCCTTCAAACAATTTGAAAACATAATTTAAGATGGTACATTACATAAGCAATTTCCCACATCCTCAACCACAGCCACCAAAAAGCCAAAAGCGCAGGAGACAATAGACAAAATGTAAGGATCATGCATATACAGTTATACACCTAAATGTGAACATGAAGATCACACTATCAAAAACACGTGCACCTGAGCGTGAGCATGGAGATCATGCATCAATGCATGTGCACATTCCTATGGTGCCTCAGAGACACAAAATTGAGGAGCAAAACTGAACCAGTTGTACCAATTGGTATTCAATATAGATCTGCATATCCAAGCAATCAAGGATAAGAGCTATCTGAATTAAGCTTCTCAATGTTGGCTTCACCGTGTAGGATGGAGTTTGTAAAGTGTCAAATTATGTTTTCTAAGAGCAGTATGCCTATACATAGGTAGCCATTGAACCACATGAACAATTTTCTTCCAATATTTAGAGTTCTTTACTTTTCTCCATCTAACTAAAAAGGCTCAGCAGGGACATATTTCATAATTCGGATGAGAAAGAATAACCGGGGCAAGCAATCAAGCCTTTGATCCATACCAATAACTTATTTACCCCCCGAAGTTATCCTCAGTTTCAGCCGTGTCTGGGAAAAAGTGCCAACCACAAGTGGTATCAATATTAAATTAAACCTATACTTCTAACAACAGTCCTGTCAGTTTTCAACTTTTGTCCTAAATTCTGCATTGGTTCTTTTTGGCTTTTGCACAATGTGCAACTGACTGACTAAGTCCTTGGCAAACAATAAGGCCAAGAGCAGCTCATCTATGGAAGGGGGTAACGAGAGATTGAGCAAAACAAGCTTAAAATCTAACGGTGTGTTCTTTTCACCTTAAATTTACTCATCTAAAGTCTAAATTTACCGGAACCTATACAATTATATTAGAACTTATTGGAACTTATCATTAGGACTTGTCTGCACTTCTCTGGACTTATTGTAGTGGTAAGTTGATTTTGGATAGCCCATATTGGAACTCATGTAACCTATTTTCACAAAAAATGTAATTTTCAATGATGAATCAAACGGGGCCAAAATCTTGTACACAAATAACTATATTGCAGCAGATCTAGTAATTACATAGAAGAAATGCAACAAAACAGACATCTATACAGAACAAGGTCTGAAGACCAATATTACCATAAAGAAACTGCTTAAACTTAATAAACCTGTCTTTTCTGTTCCCTCTTTTTCAGCAGCATTACAAGTTCATCCTCACTCCATTTGCATCTTTCTTATCATTTACAGAGCACACAAGGCCAAATACAATTTGTTCTTCAACAAATTTGGGTTGAAGCCTTGAAGGCATATGGGGTGGTAGGGGAGAGAATGGGTGAAGCTGCAGTTTGCAGCCCCAATCAGATAAGTGAATCAGCCTCACATACTCCTCATACACAGCAGTCTATTTAGACAAGGACAGCAGGTGCTCTTTTGGTAAAACGAATAATAAGGTAGTGTTCTTTTCAACTCAATAAAAAATATCAAATTAGTTTCGATAAACTCAACTTAAGTTATAAGCAGTTATGTTAAGTTCAAATCAGTTTTAAATAAGTTACAGATAAGTTTTGATAATTTCAGATAAGTTACAATAAGTTTCAGTATTTAAAAATTGTCAAATTCAGTTGAATAATTACATTGAGGAACAACTACTATTTTTCAGAAAGAAAAAGAAGGTAAGATTAACCCCGAAAAAAGTGATCCAAAAATTGTCAATGAACTGGCTAAGAAAGGCTTTTGATTATGAACTCTCTAGAATAGTTTTCCACTAGAAACAAAGCGCACGAAGAACTGAAATAAGTGCATACCCTTAAAGGCTTGGACCATATGCTCTTCCAGCAAGGGCTTCAAAACACCATAAAGTTCTGCCATGCCTAGTCCAGTCTCTGCAGATATAGCAATAGGGTCCCCGAAACCTAATCTGTATGCTTCACCAGCAGCTGCTGCCAATGAACCATCTGACTCGTCTAGTGATTCAGATTTATTCATCGCCAGAACAATTTTGATTCCAGGTGCATGCTTACGCAGCCACTTCCCAACCTGCAAGTCCATTGATTGCAAGCCATCTCTACAAGATTGAAAGTGGGAAATTTCAACAAATAACGTTAATCTGTCACTTAAGCTGTCAAATTGTGAATGCAATGTCATCAACGCACACAAAGGACACAAAACATATTCTTTCTTACAGAGAAAAAGGACTCAAAAGCCAAAATATGTGAAATTTTCTTGATTCAACACGAGATATTGAATAAATAAATTCTCCAATTATCTAGTGTCTAACTTCAATGGTCACCAATAATTAGACATAAGAAGCCAAAATAACATCTTTTGTTTACAAAATCATTACTTCCCATGCGTAATGCAGTTCCAATAATTGAATTTTCCATTATTTTTCTGCTAAATCTAAAAATTACGCCCTCATGATAGGCAAGAACAGGACCCTGAAGTCACTTTGTGGCCCAGACAAAAGACACATATTCACAATAAACACATACAGCGTGGCGATCAAGAAGATGGCAAACAGGATTTCGACAAAACATTGGCAAGAAACAAGATCCTGAAGTCACTTTGTGTCCTAGAACAAAGAAAACAATGAGACATACCGCGCGGCGATCAAGAAGATGGCAAACTGAGATCTCGACAGTACATTGGCCGTCATATCTGCAGTTCGTCCAAGAATAGACCCTGAAGTAGCTGCCGCTTCTAATCCAGCTGAATCAAGTACCTGGAATCGTAAATCCCCCAGTTTGGCAATCCCATCCCGTATATCACGAGTCACATGATCAGCAGGAGTGTTATATACGAGTGCCTCTCTTCGCCGAATTAAACTACAATGACAACAATTACACGAAGTTCACAAAGATAATCAATATCACTCTTCACTCAGCATAACAATTATCCAATAAAGGTTTCAGAATAAACCAAAACAATCTACCGATTAAAGAGGGCAGATTTGCCCACATTTGGCCTCCCCACAATGATTACAGTAGGAAGCAACTCTTTATCAAGTTGTGTAAAGTCCACCAGCTTGTGGCTCAACCTTTTTGCTTTCACTTCTTCAATGCAATTCTCCTTCGCAAGCTGGGACGCATTATATTTGAGATCTGAATCTTCTGTTGTGCAAGGGCTAGGTCCCGCCAGATTGGAAAATCCAAAAACGCTCATGCTTTGGCACCTTAAAGGTGAGCTAATGCCTAATCCAACACAACCTCCTATCCCTTCTCTAATTGTACCCGGTACCCAATACCCCAAAGACGAACCTGAAATTCAAAATGATTCAAGTAATACTTAGTTCTAACTAAAAGAAATGTAACCTTTATTCAGGCGATACTTATAAGCTTCATATGAAATTAACCTGAAGTTCTGATTTCTTGCAGTATACTTATTCCCCTCCATAAACACTTGTATGTTTAAGGTTAAATTTATAAATTTTGACGACACATTTTCACCATTATACAAGAAAAAAGACATTCATGTAGGATCTTGTTTATCTTACTAATGTGCAATTGAAGCTATTATTGGTCAAATTAACAGCGAGATCACTTTTCAGTTGTTAGTCTGCAAGAAGAGAAGCTTCCTCGGGAATCCAGTAAGTGGGAAATATAAATTCACATGTAGAGATGCCCTATATTGGAGACCGTGAAATGACAACTGTTGCAAGAATTATGGAGCCAAAGAAGTAGTAAGAACTAGTGCTTCAGATATATTGTAAAACACAACTACTAAAAGTGACATGGATCCAAATAAACCAAAATAGGGTGCCTTCTCTCCCTATTAAAAAAAATAAGTTTCATGTCTAATAAGGTCTGATAAGTTCATATAAGTTCTAATAAGTTCCAATAATTCACTAAGTTCAAACACGCTCCAATAAGTTCTAACACCCTATAAAACGACCTTCAATAAGTTCCAATAAATTCAATTGAGATAACTTCAAGAAAAATAAGCCGAAGACAACACAACCTTAGTTTGCCAACAACACTAAAAGAGGAACAAAAATCAAACCAACATCAATGAAGCGATACAAGAGCGAACCGGGTATTACCAGAAGTGAAGCTACGATACGATGTGGATGAATATAAACCATTTCCTCCATTGCAAAGATGATTTGAAGCCGCATTATCAACCAATATGCTACTACTTCTGGTGCAAATCGAGACCAGCGAGTTAGCTTGGTTAAGAAAACTTGAACCAATGTACCTCCTTCTTCCCATACAAATTGACCGAAACCATGAATTCGGCATCAGTAGGACCTAAACTATTGCAAAAGTTAGAGTTAACAACCTAAAATTTCAAAAGTCAAGAGTTAAGGAGCTCTACCCTTTTCAATTAAATACCATTTATAAACAGGAAAATAATTTTACAATCCAAAAAACCAATTAAAAATTGAAATTCACGGAAAATAATAAAATTAAGGCTATACCATTGTTGTTCTTGCATTAAACACTAGAAAAGTAACAATCTTTAACCCTATTTCCAAACATAAATCTGAAATTTCACTCATATCAAACTAATTATATGCAATGTTACAAAAGTTAGAGTTAAGGAGCTCCACCCTTTTCCATTAAATACCATTTATAAAAGGAAAATAATTTTAAAATCCAACAAAAAAAAAAGGAAAAGAATAAAAATAAGGCTCTACTATTGTTGTTCTTGCATTAAACACTATAAAAGTATCAATCTTTACCCCTATTTTCAAACATAAAATCTGAAACTTCAATCATATCATTACAAATTATATGCATATGCTACAAAATATATGACCTAAGCAGCAAAAGGGGTAAAATTAAACCAGTAATTGCATTAATTTCATACCTACGAAATTGCTAGTTTGCGTTGAAATTGATATTACAAGGTCAGAAATTAAGCACAGGTATTTCGCAGGTGAAGTTTACAGACTGGAAATGGAGATGTGGGTGGTGAAGTTTTCAATTTTTATCCATTTTTTGAGGGTGGTGGTATTGGTAATTTGGTAGGGGTGGTGGAAGAAGAGGGTGGATTTTTTTAGTCCCTCCGTAACAGATTATTTGCGACGATTAGATATTTTCTAGTCACACTTATGTAAAATTGTTGCAAATAACGTGTTATCTAGGGAGTATGTTTTTTCACTCAATTTCAATTTTTAATTGGTTTTTTGGATTTTAGAAACATTTTCCTTTTTTTAAAATGGTATTTGAAAGGTTAAATTTTGAAATTGTAAAGGTAATTAAGTCTTAATTTTGAAAATTTAGGTTCTTCAGTCTAACTTTTGTCATAGACTAGACTCTAGAGCTTTGCCAAATTAATATATGTCTGTTATATGCAGTGTTCAATGAACATGATATATAACGGTGGTAAAAAGTAGGGCTGAGCAGCATAGATCGCACCAAATCGCAAACCAAACTGTTTTAGCGCAGTTTAAGTTGGTTTATGGGCTCAAAAAAATGGGTTGATTTGCTTTTTTTACCAAACTGCGATTTGCGGTTTGGGGTTGGGTTATTATATTTCTAAACCAAACCGCTCCACAAACCGCCTAAGTGCCTTTTATATTCGACTTAACAATAAGATAAGATAAGCAAAATTGAGTTAAAAAGAACAAACACAAAATGTATTTGTGGTATTAACTTCAAAGTAATTCAGTGTTCGTTATCATTTTTTGTTTTCAGTTTTCAGTTTTTTTGAAAACTAAAAAAAAAGGAAACCACAAAAAGTGGTTTTACTTTTTAGTTGTCAGTTTCAAAATCATCATGTTTCTAATAAGTTTGAATAATTTTTTATTTATTATAAGACGTATATCATATGACTTTCAAATACAAAAAACCAAAAAATGAAAACTACAGTCATACCGAACGAGATTATACTCCTAATTTGGTTTTTCTTTGATTTCTCGATTACTTTTGTATAGGGATGTGTACAAGCTTGATGACTCATGAGCTTGCATCTCTTGACCCAGGATAACCATATTTGCAATACCAATTTGCCAACACCTGAAGCAAATAGCTTAGGAGTATTGTTCCTCATATACGTTTTTACCACATTACACTTGCTTGCCAATGTACTTGCATGCCTTTGTACTTATCCTTTTATGCGACTTAGACGTTAGAGGGGCGTTCCTCATATTATCCTACAAGGCTAGCTTACGTGTTCTTCTGTGCAGGCACTCCTTCTCATTCCCCCCAACTCTATCGACGTACATCACTAAAGAGATCGTCAACTTCTAGTACTGTCACCTTTGTCATACATATACTCGGTTTCCATACTGGAACAACTAGCTCTAGAAGGAGGGGATGATAACTCCACATGCTGACAACGGTGTCATTAGTGATGTACGACACAAACTTTAGGAATCGGTATAAGAACAAAGTTATCAATGAGGTCACATTAACCAAACCCCAAATCAAACCCAAATTGTCAGCAGTTTGACAAAGCATCAATGATGAATTGGCAAACAACTAAAATGCTAGCATTCTGAAGAAATATTGTGCATAATAGTTTTCGATCTTGAGCTGTAAAAATAATGCCCTTAATAGTTATATGAATGAAGTATTGACCACCTACAAAGCCAATACATTACTTTCAACTTAAGAATATATGAAACTTGCTTCACATTATCAGCCTGTTAAACTATTGATATACTCCCTCCGTTTCTTTTTGTTTGTCCCATTTACTGTAGCTCCAAATGCCAAGGAGAGTGATGTCACATGCATGTGGGTGGGGAAAACAATTGAAAAGTTCACTTATTTTATAGTAAATTGGTGATTAAAGTAGGTGAGAGAAGATTATAAGGTACATGTGGGACCAAAAAGTGATAAAGTAGGGGTAAATGGCTAATAAAATTTTCCCGTATAAGGAAAGATAAAAAAGTAGGACAAACAAAAAGAAACGGACAAAAACGGAAAGTAGGATAAACAAAAAGAAACGGAGGGAGTATCCCAAGTTTGGGGGTTATATAAAATTAAAACATAGAAGTTTATATGGTTTCCAATCAACACTTAAGCAACAAAAGGTGTACTATATGGTTTCCAATAACACTTAGGCAACAATGAGGTGTATAGGGTTTCAACTAACACTTGGATAAAAGGGGCATCGGGCATACATAGTTACTAACCAATATCTATCTATATATAACATTAAAGGAAAATGGTTTTCGCCATGTGTCGTCACCAGATTAAACCAAAGCAAACCTTGATCTCTCATGCAATCTAGCGTTTGGACAAGACACGTGTCACCCACAGATTTTTTTGCTTTTTTTAAAAATGCATTATACCAATTAAAATACATACGTGTCAAATTTGTGTTATTTTGCATTTTTTTAATTGTATTTCCGTTTAATTAGCCTTTGATTCCTTAATTAGAGAAATAAAATATTCCGAAATAAATTCCTTTATCTATTCCTAAATTAGCGTTTGACTCTTATTATATTCCTAAATATAAGCTAATTAATTGTGGCTTATTTTCAGTAAGGATGACCCATTTAATTCGGTTGATTCTTTAATTAAAACACATTCAAATAAATAAAATTCAAATCCTTAATCTATTCCTAAATTAGTGGACTTACCAAAATCATGTATGGGTTGATTGCTTTAATTAAGGAATAGATTTGTTTTGTCATTTTATAAAAGCATCATATTCCTAAATAAAAGTGCCATAAAAGAATTAAAAGATTTAATTCGGTTGATTGCTTTAATAATTACCCACTTAATCTATTCCTTGATTTTTCTCCCTAAAACGTGAATATTACTTGCTTTAAGATATAAGTATAATATCAATAATTCTTACTTGCCGCTTTTATGATTCCTATAATATTTTCGAACACAATATTTATCATATAAATTCAATAAGATCTATATATATCATTAAAGCAAAATGATTTTTGCCACATGTCGCAAGCAGGTTGATTCGTGTGCCATGTGTATGAATGAAGCAACTCTATGGCCACGTGGCTTATTTACATCAATTGAGCATAATTAAATTGGCTTAGGCCTTAATTAGGGGGAATAAAACCGGCTTAGGCAAATATCATGGGAAAAGAATCCCTTAAATTCCGGTTTGACATCTTTTAAATAGGGAATATTATTTGCCATTAAACTAGGTATAATATTACTATAACAACTATTGCCATTTTTAAAACCAAATCTACGATTTGACATCTTTTAAATAGGGAATACTTTTTTGCCATTAAAATAGATATAATAATTCCATAACAACTATTGCCATTTATAAAACCAAATCTAGCTAAAATGAAGAAAACTGTTTTTTAATTCCTTACGATTGCTGATATTTTTAAATATTTAAAACCGATTTAATTTTAAAAAAAAACATAACTGCCGAAAATGAAAATCTAATTAAGCAATAATTTATGTGAATCTTCTAACTTGCCTGGTATTGTAATTAATTAATTGTATAACTTAGGAAAAATTATATGGACCACCACTAATTATAAATAGGAGCACATTTTCATTCATTAGCCTTCACAATCATTCCTAATTCAAGATTCACCCATCTTTCTCTCCTCTCTAATTCATGTGAAGGCTATTCTCTCCTTCCTTGCTTCTCAAATTGCCAAGCATTTTTTTTAATACTTTGATATTAATTTCTCTCCTATCTTCCTTCTCAAATTTCCAAGCAAATTCTACAATTGGGGTATGTCAAGTTTGCAAGAATTATCCAAGCAATATAATTTTCGATTTCTTTCATAAACTTGAAATACCAAGCATTGTTCTTGATCCAGTTGATATGAAGGCTCGTGTGAGAGTCTTAATCATTACAATTATCTAATGATGGCAAGGTTATTAGTATTTTTAAGGATTGTATTTGACTTTTATTTGTTGTTGTACTTTGCAAATTATGAATACCATCTTAGATTATTTATTAATATGAATAATCAATAACACATTTTGTTGTTCTTCCTATTCCAATTGAGTATATATTTTATAGATTGTTTATGTTCTAATGTTTAATACAATGTTCTTCTTCTATTTTAATTGAGTAAATTTTAGTCTTCTTCTTATATTTTGATTATACTTTAGTCTTACTCTTCTCTTTCATAATAAAATAATTTTATTTTGAAATTGTTTATAGCCTAATTTACAATATTCTAACCTTTCAATATATATTTATCATTTACAATATTTAAATCAAAATTCATAAATATTATACATATATTCGTTATTAATTCTAGACTAATTGATAAAAAGATTATATGTTAATTAATTATTATACGTATATTAGTTATTAAGTTTTTCTCGACTAATTTTTTTTAGCATTTAGAATTTAGAATATAAAGATAATATAGACCATAAAAATCTGAAAATATAAATTCAAATAGTAATATATCATACTTTTAAGAAATGGTAATTCAAAGTTTAATATGTCATATTTTTTTGGAATGGTAATTCTAATATCAAATTGCCTTGATTAGCTTATGATACTATTATGTTACCTTGAGTAGCTTATGATAGTTAAGTACTTACCAAAAATATAAAACTATAAAAATTTGAAATAAAACTAAAGTATTAATTTATTACCATTTTTTTATAATTATTAAAGTTCAAATACTACTAAAAAATATATAATACCAAAAATATGTTAAACTATAATTATCATAAATCTACTAAAATCCGAAAATTAATTATGAAATTTTGATATAGATTTGCCTTGATTAGCTTATGATATCAATCACATTGATTAGCTAAATTTTAAATATTCTGTTATGTTACCTTGATTAGCTTTTGATACTTAGTACTAACCAAAATTATTTTAAATTAAAATTACATTATTTGATACGATTTATTAATGGTAATTATAATATTATGTTACCTTGATTATCTAATGATATTAATCACATTGATTATATAATCGCAAGCAATCAATTATTATATTAATGGTAATTATTAATCAGGTTATATTTATCATATTGGTTAGTTTATCTTAAACAATCAATCAATTAATCAATCAATTATTATAAAATATACTCTTAATTATTGAAAAAACATACCATTTTTGAAGATAATAATATGCTACATAGAGTTACATTTCTAAAAATATTAAATTTTGTTTCCTTATTTTTATTTACCCTCACCTTGAATATAAAACAAAATATTAATATAGTATAGAATTTGAACTATAATCAATCAACCATGATTTTATTTCGTATATTAATTCAGAAACTTACCATTTTTAACCCTATTATAATCCGAAATTTATATTGATTTATTTCCTTAGATTTAGTTATTCTCGGCCTTAACTATGGTACAAAATATTTAAAGATTATAGAATCTTAATTGTCATCAATCTACCCTAAAATGCTTCCAAAATTAATAATAATATTTGCCTATTTTTATAGAACAAAGTTTCTTTAAATATTTTGTTGATAAAGTTAAGAAATTTAGTTCCCATATTTTTAGTTATCATGAGCCTTATTATGGAATAAAATCTCTAAATTATTTATAATCTATATATAATATTGATTATAGTATAGAGATATTAAAATAATAAAGAATCTTAATTATCATCAATCAACCCTAATATATTTCAAAAAATAATGAAGATTATTTTTCTTTTTTGGAAACCATTAAAATTTGAAATATATTAGGTTTTTTAGGAGAATTAAATTTACTCTTAAATAATGAAGATACTTGCCATTTGTATTCAATAATAATAATCTAAATATACTTATATTCCCAAAACTATAATATCTTTGAATTCTTTTCCATATTGTATGTTGAAATTTTTTTAAATTCAGTTATTCGGTTGTTCCTCAAATATTGCATACTTTTATAAGTTTAAGATACGGTTTGCATAATAATGGCCGTTTTTTTCTAAAAAATCTTTTAAATTTGGTTATTCCTTAAATTTTGTAGATTGTCTTATTTTTAAAAAGTTTTGACCAATCTTTGTGATTTTCTGTTTTTTATAGTAATTTTTGTAAATGATTCAATAACAACGCTTATGTTTGGCAAACATTTCCTAAGTTAAGTAGATATTTTTGTTTTAACTGATTTCATTTATTCTATTTGCCTAACTTTATAATTTTTTAGTTTTAGCGTGAAGGTAATTAACAAATGACGTGAATAATAAGCTTAATTTAAAAATGTTTCCTATTGTTAAGACTTAAAAGGAGTAATAATTTTATTTGTTATCATTTTAAAATTATTGCATAATAATAAAATCATTGTGATTTTCTTCTTTTAAATTAGGTTATTTCTTGATTTCAGTAGATTTTCTTCTTTTAAAAAGATTTTGATTACTAAATTCTACTTAATCTTAATTTTGATTACTACAGATTTTCTTCTTTTGAAATAGGAATTAATTTTTAAAATATAGATTCTAATTACCTATATAATATTTACACTGATAACTTTTAAATTTCTTGCTACATTCTACTAATTTGGATGATCACTCACCATAAATAAACCAAAGATAATAAATATAAGAGTAACATTAATTTAGATTTCATTTTTAAAGTCCGAATTTTTGTAGTCATTTTTTTTTGGAAATTTTAAGATAATACATTTTTGTCAAATTTAGTTTCCTAAGTTGTCATCCTTGATTAATTTCTATTTATTTTGATCTTAAGAATATTAGTGTAAATAAAGCCCTTCAAGTCTTCATTTCCATTTATAAATGAATTCCTAAAATGTATGGAAGCCCTTAAAATATTAGAAGTTTTTGGCGGATTTTTAATACGCTATTTAGCTAATTGTTTGGGATATCATACATTTTAGGGAGATTTTTTAGCATATTAGTCGCTAAATGACATGATTTAAAGTGATATCAAATGGTTTTAGGCAATAATATTATACATGTAATTTAGCTGACTTTTAGGAGGTTATTTAATAGCATATCAGGCAAAATCTGCAAATTTTGCTAAACACCGAAAAATACATAGGAAACTATCTAACCTTCCCTAAAAATCTTTCGGTTAGGAATTTCACTCTTGAAGATTTCAGCAATGTGTAACCTTCCATAATAAATCTTCTTAATAAATATTCCCTGTGAGATTATATAATTTGCCTATAATATAATAGCAAATCAAGCAGAATTTTATCTTTATTACTTGCAGATTTTTTAAAATGCTAAAAATGAGCATGATTTGCTAAAGATTATCATGACTTGAACAGAATAAAAAAGATAATGAATGACTTTAAATTGCTATTAAAAAGTCTCAATTGATTCTTTACTAAAAATCATCATGTGATAGGCTAAAAAATCAGCAAAATTTCCTTCATATAACATGATAAAAAAGATAGATTTCTAAGATTTTTTGTGTTTTCTATAAAAAAAAGTTTTAAAGAAGAATGAGATTATTTTATTTGCTAAAATAGCATGATTTGCAAAATTTTAGAATCGATCGAAAATATGAGAAGATAAAGTCAATTGATTCTAAATCGTAAATGAAGGCTATTTTGCGCTTGCTTAATTTTGCTTGACTGATTTGGCTCTAAATAATACTTCCTCCGTTTCTTTTTGTTTTTCATACTTTCCGTTTTTGTCCGTTTCTTTTTGTTTGTCCTACCTTTTCATCTTTCCCTATATAGAAATATTATATTACTCATTTACCCCAACTTTGTCATTTTTTGGTCCTATGTGTACCTTATAATCCTCTTTCACCTACTTTAATCACCACATTTACTATAAAATAAGTGTAATCCTTAATTGTTGTCCCCACCACATGCTTATGACATCATCTTCCTTGGCATTTGCAGTTACAGTAAATGGGACAAACAAAAAGAAACGGAGGGAGTACATCTTGACTGATCTTGATCTAAAAACATAGCAAATAAAAAACGTAAGATTCAAAAATGACATTTGTCAAGCTAGTTAGCAAGTGGGGGGTATGTTGTTGTTAAAGAACAAATTCAAACTTTTGCAATGGAGGCGACTTCATTTGTAATCCTATCCATGAACTCCTGATTTGGTTACTTTTCTTTTTTGAATTAATTGCAAGGATGTCATCTTTGAGTTGAACATGTTTATAAGTTATAGATTTTCATTATTTCATTAAACTTGTATTTAATTATTCTGGTTCAAGTTATGTTTGGTAACCATAAGATTCAAGCTTAATCGTACAAGCTTTAGAGACCCTTATTACAAGGGTTAGTAACCTAAAAGGGGATACCGTTAGTGGATCCTAAGAGACATGGTGCCGCTTGTTTGTTTGCAATCTTTCCACCGATAGCACTGTAAACGTGAAATCTATCCCTGAGCTTCAACCATTAGTTTAGACTTTTAGTTGAGTTTGTTCCTTGACATGATATCAATAGCTAGTGTGACCAGAAAGTCACGAGTTCAAATCCCACCTCTCTTCCTTTCTAAGTGGACTATCTAACGCCATGTCTGTGAAAACCTATGCTGCATTCGCACTTCCAGCCCAATGGACTCTTGTATGTGTGGTGGGGGGAGGATTATAGAATATAAACCATTATTGCGCCTTCAACCATCAGCTTAGTCTTTTAGTTGTATTAGTTCCTTTGACATCGACCCATAATTACCTCTAAATTCTGAAGATTTAAGCTAGTTTGTTCTCCAGAAAATGACAACTGTGGTATGTGATCACCATTTGCAGCCGGCAATGACTTGGTTACCCAATATTAGCATATAATGGCACTATATGCACAATTGCACATTCAGTAAAGACGCCCTTTCACTATCTGCATGAGGTAATATTCCTTCCTTCTTTGTACTTTTTTAGATCCATATCATGCATTGACCTTGCCACGAAACTTTGTCATACACCACCCCAAAACTTATGAATTAGTACTAATCATAGAAAAAATTAACATAATTAATATGAACTTATATAGTCTAACACATGCAATGTGTCACATGCCGCCACCTTGAACCTTTCAATATTCCATTCTATACTTCCTCCGTTTTTATTTAAATGTGACACTTTTAAATTCACGGACTCCTAGGCAATTTTTGAGAAGGAAAGAGATAGAGAGAAAAAAAATAAGGGGACCCATGTGAGAGGAGAGAGATAGAGAGAGTTTATTGACCAAAAAAGAAAGTGTCACATTTAATTTAAAACTCCCTAAAATAGAAAATGTCACATTTAAAAAAAAACGGAGGAAGTATATCATTCTAATGGCTTATATATTTTGTGCTTGTCATGAAACTATTGCATGTTGAAGCCACGTGGCATCCTCCAAGTGGTAGAGCACCACCTATAGGATGATGACAACTGCCAAGTCTATTTTAATCAAGGCATAATTTTCAAGATAATACTTTGATATTAGTTTTTATTTAATCAACTAGTCTAAGTATAGTATTTAATGAATAATACTTAAGGTTGGACCACAATTTGGCAGACAAAAAATGGGATGTGGCACACATTAATATTATAGTTTACATCTATTACCAAAAGTCATTGTTGGTAAGGTATACTAGCGGTGGTCAACTAAGATAATCGATAGGGATGTACGTTTTAGGCACTAATGTTCGTTTTGAAAAATTCTATCCCTAGATTCCACATTAATAAAACAGAATCGCAAATGGTAAAAGTATCGTCTATGTAATTTTTGTTGGAAAATATACTAGATATAAAATATCTTGGATATCTTTAATTCATGTTTACCTTTAGCGCCATCAAGAATTACATAAGCCGTATTTACACCCATCGAAAAAGTAGAGAAAATGATAAAGAAGATTAGCTTTTATGAAAGAGAAGGTATTGAGTCAGACGCGTCCGACCATAACATTTGGTCGGACGACTTTCAGTTGGTTTTATTTTTGTTTCAGTTGGTTTCATTTTTGTTTCAGTTGCTTTCACTTTTGTTTCAGTTGGTTTCATTTTTGTTTCAGTTGGTGTCAATTTTTGTTCAGTTGGTGTCAATTTTTGTTCAGTTGGTTTCAATTTTTTCAGTTACTTCCAACTGAAACACTAATGCTTCCAACTGAAACTTAAATGCTTCCAACTGAAATACAACTGATGTAAGACATATAAAACCAACTGAAACAAAATAAACTCCAACTGAAACAAAACAAAAACCAATTGAAACAACACAAAAACCAACTGATACAGATAAAACAAAACAAACCTGCTTCTTCCTGGTTTCTAAATCTGCTTCTTCCCGCCCCTCCTCTCCGTCATCTCCGCCCTCCTCTCTACCTTTACTGTTGCTGTAGTCATGAGTCACGAAGGTCAAACACCTTCCACCTCCATTGCAAACACCTTCAGCAATAGGCGCCACCCCAGCAACAGCAATGGAGGTGGATGATGTTGTTGATGAGGAAATCTGAATGGTGAACGGTGATGGTGATGGTGAACGGTGGTTTTCGACGACGGTGATGGTGAGCAGCGGCGCGGCGGCGTTCTCGCGGCTTCGTCCGACGGAACATATTGGGTCGACGGTCTGACCCAATAGTTTCACTTTATGAAATACTCTGTATAAGCCAAAACACAAAATAAAATTGAAATTTGGATTGTAAACGTTGATATTGCATATATGTGTTTGTATGTATTTGTCTAGTTAATCCTCATCAGCCCTAGTTGACTATTTGAAGAAATATCCCAACAATTCGGTACGAAATATCGGCAATCCAAAATAAATTGTGTAGTTTAATGTGTCATCAGAAAAGTAAAATCTGTTTTTCTGTACTTCACTATTTTCCGCTTATTTGATACAATAATACATTTGTGCCTTTTATTCTATCATCAGAAACTCCTAATATCTTAACAATATAATATTTTATGTTGTTTGGAAGATTATTGTTGATCATTTTTTGTACAAGAATTACTTATAATAAGAGAAAGATATAACATAATACATTTTTAAAACCGTGAGAAAAAATACGCAATAAGAGAATATATAGTTTTTTAGAGTAGCATTATCTCTTACACTAATTTAGTGTAATACTACTTTAATAAGGACACTTTTTAAAGTCAAAAGAGTCATTATGATATAGAGTTTTCATAATAAGTGGCTCTTTAAATTTAAGAATGACCTTTTGAACTTAAGAAGTAAACCTCTTATATTAAAGACGTTCACACTCAAGAGTAGAGATAAGGCCGCGGGATCTACGTAACCCTTCAATTTCAAATATTATTTTTATTAAATTTATAAGGTAAAATGTGTTGCATTTTATAGAAATTAGGTTAAAATTTATATTTGGTCCCTCTATTTGTCGGAAAAATTCTCGTTCGTCCCATGCAAACAAAACTTGGTTTCGATTTTGATCCCACAAACACATCAAGGTAAGACGGTGTTATACAGGACTTTAAGAACAAAAGAAAAGTGTAATAGTAGTAGTGTCTAATAGTAGTATTAGAATGATTTGCTAGTATACACTATACATGCATAATCAATCACAGAAGTGAGAGAATCACTATGGGATTTTGGAAGAACAAAACAAATCAACAATTCCTCTTCCATACATGAGTGCATAATGTCCGTACGTATGAATGGCATTGACTTAGAAAGAGAACACCCACCCATGTTTTGCCATTTTTGGTGAATTTCATATTAAACAAAGGAATATAAACAAATAAGCAAGTCTTATTCCTTTTACTTATATTTTATTTTGGCAGCAATACATAATTACTAACCAAAAATAAAGTTCCTGTAAAATGGTGGATGATCCAAGTCAAAGAATTAAAATGATATCATTGATCATGTCACCAACATATTATAAAATATTTATTGAACATTCAACTCAAAAATAAATATTATTAGTGTGATATGGACTTAATTACTATAATATAGTGTAAAACTAACCAATCAATACCCTATATAAACTTTCATATATGCTTTCAAAAAAAAGATACAATCCTCATCCAAATATATACTCTTTATTAATTGTTAGAAGAGATTGATCTTTTGAAAATGGGTGATCCAGAAATGAAGTTGCTTGGATTATGGTGCAGTCCATTTAGTAAAAGAGTAGAGATTGGATTAAGTTTGAAAGGATTAGCATATGATTATATTGAAGAAGATGTTCAAAATAAAAGTCCAGAGCTTTTAAAGTATAATCCAGTTCATAAGAAGGTGCCTATTCTTATACATGATTATAAGCCCATTGCTGAATCATTAGTGATTTTGGAGTACATCGATGAGATGTGGAAAGATAAGCCTCTAATTTTGCCTCAACACCCTTACGAAAGAGCTATGGCGCGCTTTTGGGGTAATTTCATCGATGAGAAGGTAACATATTGCTTATTCGACTCAATTTAATCGCACCAATTTAATTGTTGTTTTATCCACACATAAAAGTAATATTTTGTGATGTGTTAGATTTATCTTAATGTATAAAATATCTACTTTTACTAATAGATAATTAGTGGTACTAATGACTAAACATGTTTAATGTGCATTAACAAATAAATGAGAAAACCAAACTGTTGTGAGCAAATTAGGATGGAGGGAGTAATTCATACAATCTTATGGCTTGATTGTTGGAGCTTGTTTGGTATACCTTTGGTAAATGAAGGAAAGAGTGGAAAAAGGAAAGAGAAGATACAACTCATACAAGAAAGTAATAACTTTTCAAATGTTTAGGCCAATGGAACAATTTAAAAGCAACTCATAATTTGTTTAGCTTTAATCAAGCCAAGAAACATAAGAGAAGAGATATATATTTTTGACAACTTTGAAAGGAAGAAAATTGAATGTTCTATAATTTTCGTTTATTTTTATTTTAAATATTTAAAAGGATGATTGTAAATTCCCATGGCTTCAATTCACTCAATGAGATTACCACTTACCATTTCCGGTAAAACAAAAAATCCTATATTAATATTTGAACCAAAATCATATAATTTTTCGACTTTTTCGATTTTTGTAGAAAAGGGAGGAAAAAGTAGCAAAAAGATAGGAAAATTTTAGGTATACGAGAAGAAATTGGGGAGTAAAGAAAGGGAGGGAGGATAAGTGCGTCACATGATAGTAAATGTTAGAATAGTTACTCAATGACAGGAATCCGATATACGATTTTTTTTTTTACTTTTAGCTTGTTTCATGCCAATAATTTTGTTAAAATAGTTTATAAAAAAACCCTAATATTTAATTATAAGCTTGTTTGTGTTGAATTTTTCTACACAAAAATTATAGAAACAATCTAATTTGACTAGTTCATATTTGTAGTGCCTACCCTCAATTTGGAAAGCATTTTGGGGACCTGAAAATGAGCAAAAAAATGCAGAAAAAGAAGCACATGACAACTTAAACTTATTGGAAAAAGAATTGAAAGGGAAAAGATTCTTTGGAGGAGCAAACATTGGTTATGTTGATATTGCTGCTAATTTCATTGCTTATTGGCTTGATGCAATTCAAAAAGCTGCTGGAAAAGAAATACTTACAAAGGAATCATTCCCATTGTTAACCAAATGGAAAAATGAATTTGTTACATGCAAAGTCATTAAAGAAAATCTTCCTCCTTGGGAACGACTTGTTGCTTACTACCAAATTCGTAATGAAGCTGCTAAGGCTTCAAAAAGATGAAAGAAAATAAATTTGGAGCTTCTTGATGAGCAAGCATTTCGCCTCGTTGTGCTCGTCGAAAGATTTGAGAAACTACGTATTTATATCGGATATATGGTTGTATACTTGTATTGCGTATGTTAGCGGTATCTTTGGTGATTTTTTGAGGAAAAAAAATGATTTTTCAAAAAACATTTCTAAGTTTTGTTGAAAATATACAATGCTTATTAATTTCTTCAAAATTAAAGAAGTTGAAGTCCACTGATATATGTATTATTTGGATATATCAGATATAAATCAGGCAAAGATCTTGTCTACTGCTGTTTTAATAGCTGATTGATTACTCGTACCTACAAAAACAATTACTCCCGACATAACGAATTACTTGTAACGATTAGACATTTTTTACTCACACTTCATGTCAAATTGTTACAAGTAATGTGTTACGGATGGAGTACCTTGTTTCCTTTTGACTTCAGTTTTGTTTTCGTTGTCAATCCAACAAATATAAGTAGTAATTCTATTGGATTACATCTTGCACAGTGTATACATGATTATACTAGTGTGATAAAATTGTATTGTCACTCCAATTGGATGAATTCAAGGCACAACCTCTTTAGTTTGATATAAATTTCATACATTTCGGTTTTGTTATTTCTCCATCTTTTCGAGAGTCTATACATAGGAGTTGGGTTGTGTAATGAGTGATGAATACTTCATATATATGGCTATCTTGAAGTCGGATATTCTTCTAAGGTTTCACCAATGTCTATTTCAGAAGAGAAAAGTTCGTTATTGAATTAATTAATTTATGAAGATTGTACTAACTTGTCTACTAGGCTACCAGCCTGCCAATCATTTATGAGCATGTATAACCGGCCTTGGAAAAATCTCGTGTTGTCGTATACAACACTTCTTTACCAACATACCTATTCTAATCTATTAGTCACAATTTCTCAGGATGGGCAGGTGGAATCAATGCAGAACCCTTACAATATGCTAAAAGAGTACCTGGTACCCGCGCGTTTGTAGGATAAGAAACTCGTATTTTGCTAGGTTGAAGAGAATATAAAGTTCAAAATTTGATTTCTAATAAATTATACTCCACAAAAAAATTAAAAAAAATTGTTCTAAGTGTTTCTCTCTAAGGCTCTAACAAACCATACATATCCTCAAAGGCTATCTAATTTTGTTCTACTTCTAATCTTCATAGCATGAACATGGGCAATAAAATCAGAGTCTTGCCCTAATCTTTCAAGCAACAAACAAACTCTTCTCCCTCTGTATAGCAAAGACTCTCCATATTGTATGTTTTAGTTTGAGCCCTTCATAGCTTTGGGCATTGGAAGCGAGATTAAGATGATGCTTCTCCTTCCACAATAATCCTCGTCTCCATATGCTTGTGCACTCAATCAGATCAACTCGTGCTCGACTGTCATGTATCTACTTCATCATACTATCATTTTGATATGTTTCACTTGATTATAAGTCCCAATAAGATGTAATAAACCAATGTAATTGGTAATGATATCAGCATACCAAAACTAACCCTGCATCAAACATTCAAAGCATGTCAGTATATGCTGTTTGCATCAATATTTCACAAGAATATAGTAGCAAATACCCTTGTGTTGTTGTTTAAAATTTCATGATAGTACAGTCATAAAAATACTTATCATTTTGTTTTTGCACTATCTCAAAGGCATGTTTTTGGGCATTCGTATCTTTAGCTATTTACTTATTTATATAACAAGATCTCGCATGACTGTTTTTTCCACAATATACATAGGTGAAAAACACTGTATGTGGTTAAAAACTTAAAATTAACAACATTTGGCTCATAGAAAGCAAATGAAATGTCGATCAAGGAAACGGAAAGATTAGTAGGAAGTAGGAACGTACGCTGTGCTAAGGATACCCGGATGAACATTATATTCTCGGGCATAGATAAACGGGACAATCGCTTGTGGTAGAGCTGCCTAAGTATCAAATTAGCACACAAAAAAGTAGTTAGTAAAAAAATTTCTAGGATTTTTCAGTTTGATTATTTCTTCTAAATCAGAGTTAATTGAAGAGTTTAACCTTAAATTACCTGCATAATGATAATCTGTAAGGTGGTTCCTTTCAATCCAACAATAGCTGAAGTAGATGATGTTATAGCAGGGCCCACAATGAATCTCATTACTGCAGCCAGGACAGCTGATGCAGTCCCACCAGCAATTATCCTTGGTTGTGAAGCCATGAACAAACCTGCCCATTTTGACATGTTTGCAAAAAAAGTAATGTTCATTTTGAACTACATCTAGCAAACAATTCGTTTCAATTGGTTATTCGGTTCGATTTTGGTTCAGTTTGGGTCAACCAAAGTCACGTCAGTCCGGCCAGATACGACTACGAGTCTATCTATAATTATGTGGAATTTTGAATCATGATAATGTTGGATCAATTTCGTGAGAATAGACATATTACTAGTCCGACTAGTTTAAGAGTGCCTAATACAGTAATACTAGCCTATTGTAAAACCATTTTTAAAAAAGGTCATTTTTTAGTTGAAAGAGTCACTCGAATCTACTATTTCCATACTAGGTGACCCTTTTAACTAGACAATAACCCCTTTTAAAGGCGATCTTACCAAAACATTAAGATAAGACAGTCTTATACGAGATGTAACACGTTACTATGCAATTTTGGTAATCAGGAACATGACATCGGCAGATGTACTTATGTAGTTATGTTCAATAGTCGTAGTGAAGTAAGATTATATTGGTGTTAGATGACCATATAATAGAATGCAAAAGAGAAAAAAATGAAGAATAATAAGCAAATTTGCTTACCAAGGCTAAACATTGCCATCCCCAGTCCTGCATCAGAGAGAATTTTAATTGAGTTGGCCACAATTACAGGAATATCAATATGCCACCTACAAAAATTTGAATTGTTCTTTTTAAGTATGATTAATACCTAATGTAGTAGTAATTACTTCATCGGTTTCTTTTTAAGTGCTACCAAATTTTTGGCACGTCGTTTTAGGAATCTGGTAAATTAGATAAATGGACATATGTTTTCTAAAAGTTTTGACATCATAAAGAAGATTGAATGGGAAGCATTTGCAAAAGTTTTATGTATAAAAATCCGTCCATTTGCCTAGTTTAAAACACGCCTCCAAAACTGCGTATGAGTGAGCTTGAAAGCACTTAAAAGTAAACAAACGAAGTATATAATATTAGAGAAGCAACATGAAATGTCACTCACCTGAATGAGATCAAGGACCAAACAAGAGCAAGAACGCTAAAGTAAAAGTTAGGGTTCTTGATGAGTTTTTTAAAAACCATGAGAAAAATGAGGCTAGTTGTCAAACTAGTAGCATCTGTAGATTTGGGTGCATTTTGAGTAGCGGTTTCAGGCCAGACTTCAACCCTCGATCGCGAACCGGATTGTGACAAGGTTGAGCCTAGCTAGCATCAAATAAACTCAAATTAGTACTCCACATACTATATTAATAATCATCATTAAAGCATTGATCAATGGTGTAAATGTGTAACATACAAACCTTATTATGTCAATTAAATCTCTTGTAAGGAAACTATAACTTGAGTGTACTCCAACGAATTAACATAAAATTTAGTCTACTTAAGAAACTCGGTGTTTTTCTATCAATAGGGATTCACAATCCCATAAGCCTAATCTACAATCATACGTTTCCGGCATTTTAAACAAGATTCCACATGAAAAAAACGGAAATCAAAAGAGGGGAAAATATAAAAACATGAATTTAAAGTTAGAAACAAACCTTTAGGGCTAGCATTCTTTCCATTCTCATGATCATGATCACTAGAAGGCCTACAACCACCTTGAACCCCATCAACCACGGCGGCTTCCGGCGGAACAACCACCTCACCACCACCACCACCACCAATATCCCTCTCCTCATCAAATCTCATATTCCCCCCATACCTAAAAGAATTAAGTGCCATAACATCAGGAATCTGATCACTCTCACAACATTGTTGTGGCATCAATGTAGCTCTTCTATACTCAAACAAGAACAACAAGCAAGGGTACCATACAATAAACTGTATAACAGACAGTTGCACCATCAAAGATTCCGACGGCGCGCCATACATTCCTTCTAACAAAGGGATACCCATAACAAGAGTATTAGTAAGAGTTGATAGTGAAAATATTGTAATACACCATTCAAGTGAACCTCTTGAACTTAACTTATACCATAAAAATAACACCACTATAACTATAGCTTTTTGTAGTGAATCTGCTGCAATGAAATGGAAGTTCATGGCATAAGGATTGTTTGTAGAGATGAATTTTATTGATAGAGACGGCGCCGCGAAAAGGACTACAAATCTGTTGATCCCTAAACATTCATCTGGTGAAAATATTTTCCACCATTTTACTGAACTATATGCTAAAATCATTACTACATATAATGGTACCACATTTGATAATACATGATATAAATCTTTCCAAGATATCATTTTTCTTTGATTTTAAGAGGAACCCAACAATTTTTTCCTTGTTTAGTTCTTGGGTTTTGATTCCTCAAGGGTTTTGGTGAAGAACAAATGAATTAGGGTAAGAGCAAAAAGAGATTATTTGACTAGTGTGTTTATTTATTTATATGTTGTGTAGTTAAGTGCATGGCTATTAATTAGGATCTTTCGGAAAATATGGAAGGAACAAAACAACTTTCAATCTGAACAACTAAAAACATTGAAACTTAATTAATTAGGTTGTGAAACTGAAAATTTTGCTTGCCTGCTAAGGCTGCTATATGCATATTTTGATAAGTGGGCTTGGCCTAACAACATCAAATAAATACTATGTAACTCTTATAATTCTAATAATGTGAAGCTAATTTTAATGAACTTTTTTTTTAATTGAGATCTAAATGAATTGCATTTAATTTGTGATTACAATTCTATATTAAGATATATATTTCTCATTCTATCAAGATTTAGATGAATTGCACGTCAAAAAAATTTTTTTAAATGAATTGCATTTAAATTTTAAACATGAGTGTTAGAGTAATTCGTCTAGAAGCTTCTCACAATTGAAAAATCCGCCTCATTTACAGAAAAGTTAATAGAATAGCTGGTTGAATTGCAAATGTTTGTCATCTCATATAGTCTCCTTTTCCATTTTGTGTATTGTCAAAATTTTGATTCATAGCAAATTATTATGAGCGACGTAATACGAGTTCCGATGTAAAAGGGAATTTCAGATATGTATATTTATTGGTCGTAAAAGTTTTTTTGATTAAAAATTCATTCATTTAATTGAAGTCATACGAGATCTACGACAAATGTCAAATGTCACAGCTAATAAACACATGTCGAACAGAAATAAATATATATTAAAATAAGATCGTAGATAAGCTAACTTTTTGAAACACTTTGTCGCGTACTCACACCACTGTTTGAAGCAATTTTCTACGAGCGAGTCTATCAATTTGTTGTAGTTTTGAAGTAGAACCTGATTTAATTTAACTAACTAGTTTAGCAGATGCCCCGAGTCCCTTTTATTGTCTTACATCTCCTTGAGCTAAAAAGATACGATCAAACAATAAAACTTTTCTCAAATTTCAACAATCGATAAACAAATTTTTAATTTCTAAAATTGAATTTTTAAAGGCATTTAATAATAACAAATCAAACAGTTTGGAAGTATTGAACAAGTGTATTTCAAGGGCGATTTGTGTTGTATACTTCAGTTATAATATCCATTCAATCAAGGAATAAAATGCTTGATAAATATTTATTAATTCCACATTACTTCCCCTCAGGAGTCTACTACTAATGAATAATAACAAAATGGAATGACTTCAAAAGAGGAGGAGAAAAAGTGGAAAGAAGAACATAATACGTAATTGGAATAAAGAAACATGGAGCAATACGTGGCAGTCTCCAATGCATACTCATTTTTTTTATATAATGGTAAGAAAAAGAGGGGAACGGATGCTTAGGTGACCCTCCACTCGAAGAGAACACTTAAGGCATCACTACAAAGTATGGCGGACAAATGAGAATGAGTCCAATCCGTGATATACACGGTCCAAAACTAAATGTACTCATGCCTTTTGATATACTTCAAAGTTGTGCGTTGGGAGGCGTAAAACTCTATATATTGTGATTAATAAAAAACGGAGGTAGTATTATTTTATAGATTGTAGACGAAATCCGGCAACCCCGAACAAATTCCGAACAACAAAGAAAACTCTATCCAAGAGTCTATGTGTCTCTTGTCTAAACACTAAAAAGTCTAAATCTTTGTACCTAGTAAATAAAAATTGCTGTCATGAACGGATATAATATGCTTCCTGTTTTTTCTTCCTCCACAAATTTGGTGGGCTCCAATACCAATTTTATGTGGTGGATAACTGCACTTTTTCAGATCAGTTTTGCATCTTCACTTACTAATCTTCCCTATTGAGCAATGCCTAATCAATATCGGATATATGCATATATCCATCAGCTCACTTTTTTGGCAGTATATTACATGAAACTGGCTGTACATTCCATGAAAATGGCTGTACATTCCATGAGAAACGTTGTATATAAAAATCAATATTTTCAAAGCTATATAACTATATAATTTGTGTTTGGCATATAATCTTTCATTAAAAAATATACTACCATATATATTAGAATATACTACCATACATATGAAATGTACTGCCATTTTCATAGAATGTACTGCCAAAAAAATGAGGTGATGGATATATGTATATATCCGATATTGATTAGGCAACCCTCGTTTGCAATTGGATTCTTGGGACCTAGTAAAAATAGCTTAACAAAATTCAATTTATTATCATCACAAGTTCTTTCTTTATCCATTACCATATTCTGCAACTCTTTTTTTTCCAACAATGTATGAATAACTTATTATCACCCAATTCATCATCATAAAAACAAATCCAAAACAACCCAATTCATCAAATTTCAATAAACATGGCTGCAGCAGCAACAGCAATTCATTTGCTTGCTGCTACAAACAACAGCAGCAGAAAAAGAACAAAACTTTATATATCAAATGACAAATTCAAAACAACCCAGATTGTGTTCATACCCAAAGCATCTGCAAATACTGAAAACAGTAGTAGAAGCAAGAAAGATAACAAATTGATCAAGAAAAACAACAATAAGAAGCTTAAAGATGGAAATAATGATCAAAAGGAGCAAATTGTTGAGAACAATGTTGAGTTAGAGAAGAGTGGAAAGAGTGATAGTAGTAATAGTAGTGATGTGATTAAGAGATTAGATGAAGTGGTTAATCCAGTTGGGTTAGGGAGGAAATCAAGGCAAATATTTGATGAAGTTTGGAAAAAGTTTTCAAATTTGGGTCAGATTGGAAGGACTGAATATGATGATGGTAGTAGTAATAATTTGTTGGTGTATGGAGATGGTGCACCTTTGTGTGAGTTTACTATTCCTGGTGCTCAAAACACTACTGTTCTTGTTGTTGGTGCTACTAGTCGTATTGGCCGCCTTGTGGTTCGAAAGCTCATGCTTCGGGGTTATAATGTTAAGGTAATGTTAGTTGATTAAGCTTGTTTTTGTATTGCTTTGAATGTCTAGTATGTTCTTGTTCATGTTGTGTTTTATGCCGCGGTTTGATCATATGTATGCAGTCTTATCCCTACAGGTTGATAATGCATATGTTAGCTTAGGGGGTATTCCCAATTTTTAACTGTTATGAAGAGGGAAATTTTGGGAGTTCGGGAAAAGAATCCGTAGAAGTTCTACTAGAGCCTACATGACTATATTTCTAACTTAACTTCCTAGTATACCGATATGATATGATATGATAATGATATACTATGTTAGAAGTAGAGGAAAACTGTTATTTGGTTGCCAAAGAAAAACATGGGAAGTGGAAATTCATGGGAAATAGAATATTGCAGAGTTGTTTGGTTGCAAAATTTCCTAGTACCCCCTAGGTAAGTGGAACTTCTCCATGGGAATTTCTAACTTCACATATTCAAAAGTAAATTATATAAGTATCTCACAATGCTAGTCATATTTTAAAATCGATTTTGTATAATGATCCGCTTCTTTTATCATATGGCCATTTGTACATCATTGTAATGCCTTGCATTATGAATCTTTCAAATGTGTTCAAACATAGAAATTAAAGTTAGACATGATTTTGATCCGTAGTGACGTAGTGTAGTTCATAGCATTGCCTTATGAGTCATGACATTATGGTTGATGACCTTGAAGCGACAAGTGTTTCACTACCGAGATTGCATTTGGAACTCGTACTCTCTGTCATTGAGTGATATTCAGTGGACTTACTCTAAGCTGTCCAAAGAATAAGCATTTTATAAATGTGTCAGGCCATGGTGAGGAAAATTGATCAAGGAGTGATGGATATGCTGCCAAGGTCAGTGGAACTAATGGTTGGGGATGTGGGTGATCCTGCGAGCATCCAAGCTGCGATACAAGGCTGCAACAAAATCATCTATTGTGCCACGGCTCGTTCTTCCATTACAGGGGATCTCAACAGAGTTGACAACCGTGGAGTCTACAATGTTGCTAAAGCCTTTCAGGTACTATTCTGTCTTATTTTTCCTGTGCTAAAGTTCCTGAAACCCTACATAAATATTGAAAAAGGATTAGTTTTCTATAGGCATATAAGCTTACTTATATGCATTATAAGATTTGACTTGTTATCTAGTTTAATAGCATAACTATGATGGTAATTTCTGAGCTCAGTCCTTTATACTTCGATTATGTTTACTACGTAGCATGTGTCAGAGATTGGATAATGAAAGTAGGATCACATGTACGACGTTACTAGGATTACCTATGATCTGGATTTTATCAACATTGCATCTTAAGTAATGGATAATTAGACAGGTATTGATGTAACGGTGTGTATTACAGGACTACAACAACTATTTGGCACAGCTGCGAGCAGGTAAAAGCAGCAAAAGTAAACTTCTGATTACAAAATTTAAATCAGAAGATTCACTGGAAGGATGGGAAGTACGCCAGGGAACTTATTTCCAGGATGTGGTAGCCAGCAAATATGATGGAGGAATGGATGCCAAATTTGAGTTCAATGAGAATGGCCTCGCTATTTTTTCTGGTATTTACGTGTGTTCTTGACTATTGGTAGTCTCATTTGTGCTTTAAGAAAGAATAAGAGTTTCTGACATTCATTTTAAATAACCTTATCGAAGCAAATTCATGTAACAAGCACTCTAACTAGACTTAGTTATTGGGCGATTTGGCTCATTTGTGGTCATTTTGTTGGTCGATAGAGGTTCAGGTTGGGAGCCACTAGCAGGTTGATAACGGACAGGCCAATAGAAGAGTAGGATATAGGGAAAGGCTGTATCTTCTTAGCAAAATATTTGGCCTACAAGCATGGCCGTGTTTTGCATACTGACCCTGTCCAACAACAGCCATGTCCAATGAAAGCCCTTTTAACTTGACCGAACCCTTACACCCATTTGACAACCAGGTCTAATTATAATTAGTCTCTTAATGATTCCAAATTCATGAGTAACCAAGATGTATAGCTGATTATATGATCATGAAAACATTTTGAGGGATGGGTTTGAGGCTATGGCTTTTCTAAATTGCCATTTTCATGATAGGATACGTTTTCACCAGAGGAGGATATGTGGAACTATCACGAAAACTTTCACTTCCCTTGGGTTCTACTCTGGACAGGTATATTTTCTCAATATCCTATAGACTACCGTAGTAATGTACATTCTTTCTTTGATTTCTTTATCTATGTGTTTATTGAATTCCTACTGTCTTTTAATGTTGGAGATCATGATGATTAGGTATGAAGGTCTTGTTTTCTCAGTTGGTGGCAACGGTCGTTCTTATGTAGTAATCCTTGAAGCTGGTCCTTCTGCAGATCCTTCCCAAAGCAAAATGTATTATTCTAGAATTAATACAAAATCAGGCTTTTGCAGGGTACAAAATCTTTTAGTGAAAAATGTTGATTGAATCTCAGATATCTTCCTCTTGAAACTTTTTCTTGTTAAAAAGCTAATATATATCTGAAACCTGCACTTTTCTCCTTACTGATTGAAAGGTCAGAGTTCCATTTTCGACCTTCCGTTCAGTGAATCCAACTGATCCACCTTTAGATCCATTTCTTGTGCACACTTTGAGCATACGCTTCGAGCCTAGAAGACAGGTATCCTTCTCAGTCTGATGTTCTCTTTTGTTTATCAATATGTAAACTTGAATAATTGAACGTGTCAAAGCTGACTAAAAGGGTTCTTAAAGAAGATTAGGAACTTACATGCAAAGGATTGATATCTGCATTAAGAAACGTAATATAACGTAAACTCTGAGAAACATTGTAGGTATCCACATAAACATAGCTTTTGAACTCTACATTTTTCGATGGTTAATTAAGCATGAATTTGAACTTTTGCAAATATTGTTGCCTATTATCAATTGATGTTGATCCTATTATTTTCTTCCAAAATGTGTTTTCTGTAACAAAATTTCTTTACGATACAAAGCAAAAACATACACTTGTTTCTCTTAAGTGATTTCCGTTAAAAAGGCAGTATGTTTGTTTAGCATAAACCTCATTTTGACACCTATACTTTCTAAGAATCATGCATAAAAGTTTCAGATTATGTTTCATCATATAGATAAATTACATTTTCGTCGTGCTGTACTAATCTGTTGATCGTGAATATTGGTGCAGAGACCTGTTGAAGGACCTAAAGGGATGAAGCAAGACCCGAGAAGTTTCGAGCTAATTTTGGAATACATAAAAGCTTTGCCCGTGAGTGCCGAATTGTCTTAATGCCAGTGCTATTATATTTACATGATGGAAGATTCTGAGCGGTGGCATTTCGTTTCTTTGATCTGTATGGACTGAGATGTTTTATTCATACATGCAGAGTGGTCAGGAAACAGATTTTATCTTGGTATCATGTACAGGATCAGGAATAGAGACCTCAAGAAGAGAGCAGGTTTTGAAAGCTAAGAAGGTATGACTCTGACCTTATGTAGCTGCTTTTACGATTCTCCATTCTCTTAGTCTTCGTTCTTTTCACCTGAAAAGTGAAAACCCTCTTATCTAGCCCTTAACAGAACTTGTTTTTAGTCGTGAAACTCAGTGTTTTATGGTGAGAATTAAGGACAAAGTTGTGAGTTGCATTTAGGAACTAGGCAATTGAGTTGTAAATATGTTTTCTTTCTTTGATAGGCCGGTGAAGATTCATTGAGAAGATCAGGACTTGGTTATACGATAGTCCGTCCTGGTCCTTTGAAGGTAATTTCAACATTTCCTGCATGTAGTTCCAGTGTCCAAATTTGAGATTTTAATGGTGAATAGAGAACTTATACTTCATGTCGACTTAAAAGTGTGTGTGTTTAACTTGTATCACAGGAAGAACCAGGTGGACAGCGTGCTTTGATATTTGATCAGGGAAACCGAATTTCTCAGGTGAACATAACGGGAAAGATTTAATGATTTTGTGAGGGGGTATACTAAAGGTGATCATGGATCGAGCCGGGCTACTGGCCAAGAAAATGGCCTGTTTCCGTACAGGCTGAGCTCGTGTTGATCAGCTCCTATAATTTTTTTTCACACTTCACTTGATGTCTGATTCATCTACATATCAAAATTAACTGTAGGGGATAAGTTGTGCTGATGTGGCTGATATCTGTGTGAAGGCGTTGCATGATTCTACTGCCAGAAATAAGAGCTTCGATGTAGGTTTACTTGTTTCTCAAAAGACCGACTTCATAGTCAGTTTAAACATTTGAACTTATCTGACTTCATCAATCTTACTGCCAAATTTCAGGTGTGCTATGAATATGTGGCTGAGCAAGGTCAGGAGCTTTATGAACTGGTAAGAAATCATCCATTTGCATAATCTTTATACCAACTCTAAGGGTCAAGCGAAGCCTAACGTGCATATAGGTAGGATCAAGTTAGAAGGGCATTTATCAGACAGGGCTTTCAAGGCGCGTGCCAAAACAGTAGGGCGAAAACCTTGTAAGAAAGTAATATGATACAGCAAAAGAAAATTCCATGTATGGTTTAGTTTCTATGTGTGCTCATTTCACTCTCTTTTCCCTTTTCTCCTTGCTCTTCTATTGATCTGTGCATTATGAATCCACTATTAGTGGCAAACCGTAGTTCTTAATTCTTATGCCACTTCTGTTTTGTTGGTGCTTTGCAGGTTGCACATTTGCCTGATAAGGCAAATAACTATTTGGCACCAGCACTCTCGGTTCTTGAGAAGAACACCTAATATAATCCTAACACTAAGATTTTGGCCTGTCTCGTGGCGGTTGCTTCTCGGAATTGAGGACATGATGATGAGCATTTTCACCTTTATATATTTACTTGTATCAATTGTGTATAGCACTATAGAATATATGACTGGTACAGATTTTTTTTCCTTGGGATGAACATACATTATGTTATCATCACCTGGTATGTCTTGTTGCAAATAGAAGATTGAAGGCATTGTATAATGTGAAATAAGTTGCAGATTTATAGCAAGTACATTGAACTTTTTTAATTGCAACTATTGCAATTCAATTATATACCATAAGAGATGCAGGATCTGTTCATGGAGGTATGTTTGTTGCTTGATAATAGATCCATTTCAGAGATTGGGAAAAAATCTCCATAGTGGGGGTCATAATAAACTAATAGACACATTCACACATAAATCTTTTTTTTAATAGAGAAAGAAACCTCGGTTAGTCTCTAAAAACCGATCTACTTAACTTGTCATTTCAAGTTATGTGACCAAACATATTATTACAATGAGGGAAGATTTTATAAGACTTTTTACTTGGTAAACAAATCATTTATTCAGCTTTTCAAACTAAACTTCTTATCAAATTTGTACAAGGGGCCAGAGGGTCAGACCTCAGTTGATCCCTATGGAAGATTCTCCCTTAAATACAACATTCGAAAAATTGAGCAATTCTTGGTTCATCTCAAGGATAAACAGTTAGATTAAATCAAGTGACATTTTCATAAGAAAAACGTAAATAATATGTGGCCGAAATTGTTAAATGTATAGTCGATAAATAAGTGAATCTCTTTTCCTTTTTCTTTTTCCAATTTTAAAAGCGCACATATATATAGTGATAGGTGATTCATATTCCGTTGTAAAAAATGAATATAAAATAGCATATTTGAGATATGTTGTGTTTGGTCAATCTTGGATATCAACTGAAGAGCCCTTAAATGCTTCCTAGTTCCCTCGAGATGGGCATTGTCGAGCCGACGATCTAACAACAGTTTGGCTCAATTTGGCAAAAGTCTACTAGTCCAGCATGAACCCGCTGGCCTGATGGTGGGTCGTTTATGATTTCCAAAATTTCGCCGCACGAACACGAAGGACCACCCCGCACTTCTTGACCCGCTTATGTTCAACCAAAACCAAAACATAGAAATTTAAAGGTGGGCCCGCCAGCACAACACGACCCAACACCTTGGATGGGTCATATTTGGGCTATTCTTTTGAATTTCAGCACGAGCCCATTTCGACAAAAAATTATTACTGGCCCGCTCAAGGCACAAGGCTTTCTGGCCCGGCCCGTGCATAACTCTTTATCCCACCCAAAGAAAAATAAAAGGGAAGAATCTATCCACATATCCCAAGTCCCAACATCCCTTCATTTCTCCCCCTGTAATGACGCTGCTGTTGCATAGCAGATGTAGTAGCAGCACCAACAGCTATATTACCCAAACTTTAAGGTCCTTAGATTTCAACAGGAGGATAAACCACCAGTATTCCCACACTCTCCCCTCATCTTCAATATGGAAACTCATCAATGTAAATGGAAATGGAAATGGAAATACATGGAGTTGTCAGGCAATCAGTGGAATGGGAATGCTAGCAGCTGCAGTGATACTGTCGACGCCTCCGCCATCCGAGGAAACACTGTCTAACATACCCTTGGAGCTTTCTGGTAAAACTTGTGATGCCTTGGACAAAGAGTGTGTTCAAGAAAATGGTAAGAAGAGAATCCAACGTCCAAAGTCTAGAAATGCTGAGTCTTGTACTACCAAGTGTGTTGGCACTTGTATTCGTGGTGGCGATGGCTCGCCTGGTGAAGGTCCTCTTAATGTTCGAAGGTATTGTAACTGACAGAGTGGCCTTAATGCTAATACTGCAATCTAAACATTGTTGTTACTGTAGCAAGTAGCAACCGTTTTTGATGCTGGTGTGTTTTATTGCAGACCTATTATTGTTTTTAAGCAAGGATTTCGAAGTCGTCAATATTGGTAAGATGTTCTTTTTTGCCCCATAGTATGAAACATTATGTGTTTCTTTCATAAGTTATGAATTAAGTTTCATAACAGCTATAGATGAGGAGTTCAGCTGCACTTGTTTCTTACTCATGTATGTATGTTTTCATGGATTTACTGGTTGTACACAGCTTGGTAGAATGTTCGGATATATGCAACTTGCTCGACGATGCTGATAAAGGCCATTAATATAATCTTGATCATTACAGTAAATTCAGTACAAGACATTTATGTATTTTTATTGTAGATTTTACTACCAAATCAGAAGAGGATTGTGGGTAGTCGTGTAATTATCGATAGTAATTCATGTGATTTGACGGAAGCCATGATATTAGAGGAATTTGACACAGGAAAGGCGGTGTACAGAGTTGCGAAGGTGTTCTGTCTGTCCTGCATTTTTATGCTTCACACTGATTACTGTTGTAGTTACTTGAGAAACAATATATACATCAGATAATTGGAGAAACTAAATCTATTAGTACTGATAGAATTGCGATTACACTGAATATGTATATACATTTGTATGTACTAGATGTCCACATAAAATTTACTCCTTCGGATCAAAAAGAAGCACCCATTGTCCCACCCTATACCCTTCTATTTCTGATTCACATTGCAGGCCTGGGTAGCATTTTAAGCCGCCATTTACTTACGCAGAGCCATGCTAAACTACAGTAAATGAGCACTACAGTTATTGGTATACCAATTCAGGCAAAAACAGGTAGCGAAACCGAGAATCAAAAGGAAGGACTGCACAATTCCGAGAACTGAAAAGTTTGTGTCGCTTTTGAGTTATGTGTTGATCGATAAAAGCAGCCTGCTCCTGAGGTAGATAACGCGATATCCACTGAGCAAGTTTTGAGTCATCTACATGATTTCTGGCAAAGCAGTGCAGCATCTTTGGAACCAGCAACTTCCCTTTGCAACTCACACCAGCTGAAGCCCGAATAAAATCACGCTGTGCTGCTTCAAGTTCATCTCTGACATTCTTTGCTGTGAACACCTGAACCTGCATTTGACAGGTGAAGCAAGAGACTTTAGGTATTCAATCGTATCTACTATTTCAAAAAAACGGTGGGTTGCTGAGAATTGAGATACTTACTGCAGGCGATGAGTACATCCCACAGCTGAGGGCAAATGCAGCATTTGGTTCATAAGAGTCAATTGTGAATTTCTTTTGCTCCTCTGAAACCTTAAGCTTGTTAAGAGGGAGAAGCAGAGCCTAGAGGCAAACCAGATAATTCAGATACTGCACGAAGTGGAAAATCAATCGGAAGAAATAAAAAGAGATTTTCATTGATATCAGACAGTAATTCCTTACGATTTGGGGCCGGTGAATAGGTGGTCTCATCTTCAGGATCACATATTCGATGACAGCAGCGCTGAATAAATGGCCACCAACCGTATAAGCTGCCTGAGAAAGAAGACACTTAAAATAAGTCTGTCGTCTTATCTTCCACACAAAAACCACATGCTACAGGAGACACCAAGAATTTTGAGACCCTCCTTTATATTGCCTCCTATCATCAAAGCATGATGTCCAAATGAAGTTCAAAGAAATAGCATCAGTTTTATTGCACAAGAACTCAAAGCTGTTAACTGATTTCTCATGCATTTCCGTGTACTTGTTCTCTGTTATGGAGTATCTCTCCTAGCATTGTATTTCTACTAGATATACTTTTGACCCCAAGTGTTCTCTTATCATCTAGTCTCGATTAAAAGAGTCTCAAGCAATTATTTCTACCAATATCTATCAATGAAGGGCAAGTGGCTTATCGCTAAATTTGCTAAAATAACGTTCAAACCTTTTGCAACAGTGAAAAGAACTTCATCTCACTTCGTGGTACCCCATATGCCAGATAAGCCTGAAATAAGGTCGCAGTATGAATCAGAATATTGGCAACTTTAACATGCCAAATACTCAGTAAGAAGTAGGAAACAGGATGCAAGAAACTGACATGCATAATCAAGGCGTTATATAAGTTGATCCAGAAAGCCAGCTTTTCATCACTGCTTAAGAGGATAGGATTCACTTTGGCCAATTGCTCAACAAGTATCCTGTCATCCAAATATGAAAAATGAAATGCATCAATCACCAATAGCCTTGACATCTTAACCTTAATATGGCTGATGCAAGTTGAAATGGCAATGAATTTTTCGCAATTCTGAGCAATTTGAAACATCATCTTCTGGATAGCATGTGCTACATGATCAGTTTAACATAAAGTAGAACAAAGAAATGAATAGAAGAGGTGTAATATTCATGACAATTGTTCTCTCTTTTATGTCAAATGTATAGGAAAAAAACGGTTATTGCCGATGCCCAAGTAGTTTAAGTGACAGGCCTTAAACAAGACTTTGGAATGGACTGCAATCCCGACTGCATCAGTATCCTATGAGGCTGTATGAACCAAACAAGAAAAGGAACAAATTATTTACCTGAATCTCCGTAGGGATCCTGCAGCATATTCCAGCTGCCTTTTCCCAACTGACATCCAGGAAACTTCGGTTGCCAATCCATATCTCCCAATCTCCATCCAACTTAATTTTCCACTGACTTTATAGGGGTCAAAAGTATTTTCTGTTCCTAGCACCTCAGAATCACGAGGCATATCGATTTGCGGGCTTTTCGCCCACATGGGAACCATCAAGTGTTCGGATAAGGACCATGATGGTGCATTAGAAGGATGAGAATGAGGTAGGCTTGGGGTTTCCACCGCGGTATAACTCGGAGAAGGGGCAGATTCAGCCAAAGAGATGAAAATACTTCTCATGCATCGCACCATCTCCTCTGATAGTCGATTAGGATGATTCCATAGACCCTTAGAAGAAAGCTCCTTTGTGAGCTTCCCAATATTCATAGGCCCACTATGCTTGGAATGTCTTTCTGGAGACGATTGAGAGCTCTGAAAAGCAACATATCATCGATTCAGGTAATACATCATAAACGAAAATTAAGTAGGTGTCTAGGTCATAATGATAATTTAGTAGTCATGCAGATGATGCTGATGCCATTCATACATTATGACATTAAAAACGATGCCAGGGAAGAGTTATAGGATTCATCTAATGTCAACTTCCTAATCTGAAGGACAAATAAATTTGGTAAACTCTACAGTAAATAATTCCATAATCTCAACAGTCTTGACTCTTCATGGCATTTCAAAGCCAAAATTATGGGGAACAAAGAAGAGCAAGAATTAGATGCATGATAGATCTGAAAAAAAAAACTCCAATATCCTTTAATTACTCATATATAAGAGCAAAAAGAAACCCAATTGATGCTTCTGAAGAAGTTGACGTAAAAGGCCTCGTTGAGAAATATACTTTGGCACAATTACGGCCTTGAGAGATCTTTTTATCACAAGGCATGAAGAAGAAACCAAGCAGCAACATTTCAGATGGAATACCAAATCTCACTATTGCATGAAATCTCACATTGTAGACCTCATGAATTATCAAAACTTTAAAAGTACATACAAAAGGATCTATACAACTTTGAGTTTTAATTATTTCAAGATAACATTGTCATCAATTTATTCCTTCTTGATCTTCCTGATTTTTACAGAGTGAACGATTAGGTGTTGAGGATAATGCTAGAAAAAATACAAATAGTAGACTATTCATATTCTAACAGCAAGACAAGAAGGGTGAGGAGATACATATTTTGAAGGACAGATGCAGAGTGCAGACTACAATAAATTGAATGGTTGTGATGTAATAGTAGCAGTACTGCAGTAGTGATACCGGACAAAGAAACAACAGTTTCGAGTGAAAGCTCACAGTCCGACACAGAGTTTAATCCGGCACGGCACGAGGGGCACGGTGGTGGACCATGGGCCACAGAGATCATTTTTAAAATTGACGAGTAGCCCACTTGTCAGCCCGTTAACTTAGATTCTTATGACTGCCGACACAAAAAGTGACCACGCGGGGTGGGCTATGGGCCCCTCTTTTGGAAATTTGGCACAAGCCCGGCAAGACTTTTCCTTTGGCCATTTCAGGCGATCCGACGCGTGCCCAGCTCAAGAACTACTCACTCCAAAGAAATTTGTTTGAGGTTAAAAGGTTTGGAACAAATTTTTAAGGCAGATTACAGGATATGGTGTTGGATTAGGTGTTGAAATCTTTGAGGATCGATATCATAAGAATTTGCATCACTATTGGGCTGCCAAGAGCCACATCACACGTGACCTATTCACTTCACCTTATTTTAACAACTCTGAAATGATTTTCACGGAATTAGAATTATATTGAAAGGAAATTGTACTTATTAAAACTCATATTTACTAATTAAACCTGATTTTTGCTTATCTCTAGTGTATTTCTCTAATGGAGTTTACAAATTTTCATTGGGTAGAACTTATTTCTACTATTCAAAAATTTTATTGATTGAAACTGATTTTTGCTAATTGAACCTGATTTAAATGATGTACTCTTCACTTTAAAAATTAAGATCTAAAGTTCAGATAAGTTCTGATAAGTTCGAAGGTTCTAATAAGTTCTAACACCTTATAAAATGGCCTTCAATAAGTTCACAAAAGTTCCAATAAGAGTTCAATAAGTCCAGATAAAAGTCGATAAGTTCAATTCTGATAAATTCGGGAAAAATTGAGGTGAAAGGAACACACCCTAAAACTTATCTCTAAGGAATTTGTTTCTTTGAAGATGAAGTGAACAAGACCTTAGCCAAAAGGTTTTTTATTCAACGGAACGTGGTAGCTCATATCAGAGTAACTACAGCTAATGGGAACTTGCCTCCAGGAAATGATGCTAAATATGAGCTTTGAAGTCTTAGGTCATGTAGCTTTTTCAATACCTGATCGATCCTCCAAGAGAAACTAAACTACAAAAGTAAGCTGTTTTGTTTATGAGAATTCAAAGACAATGATGAGAAAAAGATACGTTGGAGCAATCTACATAAGCCTCAATTCTTGATTTAGTTTAGACTTTCTTCCTTTCTTTGTTACTCATCTTCCAAATGTTTCGCTTTGTTCACCTCTGTAGGCGCAATGGATCGGTGTACAATATAGTAATGCATCTTCAACAAATTAATGAACATTTGAAAGACAATAAGAGGCAAAATACCCCCTCCATTCCTTATCATCAATCCAAATAATTACTCTTCTTATTTCCTATACTTGTCACTTCAAATAAAAATGCAACATTGCTAGTCATTTTAATGTCAATGCATTACTAGTGGTCAAATTTGAAGCATAATTTTTTATTAAAAAAGAAAAGAAAAAGGAAAGCTATCAAGGGAGAACTGTTATTTGAGAAAAAGGGCAGTACAAAAGAAGGTCAGGAGTCCCCTCACCTCTGGGTCCAGAAAAGCATAACAGAGTCACCTAACACTGACCAACTATATTGCAGAACAGATAATAATGATAATAGAAAATATGAAGATATTCCCTTAGATACCTGCCAAGATGATGAAGAGGTCTTTTTGGAAGAAGAACGTTGCAAACGGTATTCAGCAAGTCTCCTTTCATTTCTTTCTTGACTGAGTTGGTAATGGAGAGAAACCATCTCTTCTTCTAGTGCTGAAATAGAGGCCTCTAATGCTGCTATACTGGACAAAAGCTCAACTGTCTACATAGTTATCAGAACAAGTAGTCAACTTTAGTCATTGTGATGCTTTACCATGCAAAAACCATTTTATAACTATAGTGGAGCCGCAAATATTAAAGACACAATAAGTATACCTATCTTTAGGGAGAGCTACAGGATGAATCATGCATATACTAACCACCAGAAGTTCAATTACAGATTATAAAAGGCTTATCGAAGTCTGGATACTTGTAAATATTTTGTCAAGTAATCAAATGTTCCCTCTGTTCCTAAATACTCCCTCCCTCTCATAATAGAAGTCCCCTTTCCTTTTTGGGAGTCAAACTTTAAAAATTTTGACCAAATATTCTTATTACTCCCTCCGTAACGAATTACTTGCAACGATTAGACATTTTCTACTCACACTTTATGTCAAATCGTTGCAAGTAATGCGTTACGGAGGGAGTAATATATACAAGAAAACATACTCATGTGGGATCTTGTTAGATTCGCCTTAATATGTATTTTCACAATATCAACTTTTAATATTTTTTACGAAATTGAAGATATAGAAGGTCAAAGGTGCGTCGTGCAGACTATGGAAAAGAAAACAGGACTTATATTTTGGGGCGGAGGGAGTAATTGTTACACTTTACATTTTCACGCTTGCCAATACAGATATTTGAACATTAATGTCTCTAGTTGTGTATTTGTAAAAATTGTAAAAAATATATATTCTGAAAGTACACATCGAGATGAATCAAACAAAATTCCACATAGATATATTTTTCTTTACCCATACATCACAGATAGTCAAAGTGAAATTTGTTTTTAGTGTCAAATGTCAAAGTATAACCATTAAAAAGAAACAAGGGAGTAACTCCCTTGAGGCCTTGATCCATGCAGTCTTGTCCCCCCCTTGTCCAAATTCTAAATATTCTAGATTATAAATCCGTAAATAAGTTAAGCATTGTAATATATTTCCTACTGTTCCTGGAATGCACATACAAAGATCGTTTTTGATAGATAAGACAGAATGAGCTAAACCAAAAGACGGTAGATGTACAAAACTTCAAACATGACATACGTGCTTAGGGAAGTGTGATGGAGTCGACAATTCCCTGAAATTCTTTTCGGCAGCATGCTCCAGAGTTGCATGCAATTCCTTTTCCTCCAGCAACTGTTGTTGTAAACTTTGAACCTGAATAATGAACTTACATTAGAGTTCTTATATGTCATAACTGATATCAAAACTGTCCACAGCTTCATCTGAGAACTAAAAACATGGAGCTGGGTACCAACAAGGTCCTACTGAGAGTTTCCGGGGTAAAAGTACATTCTTCTCATTGCTAAAGCTAGAGCAGAGTCCATAATGGAGATTTTCCATCTATGTGCGTCTAGATTAAAATTGATAAAGGCAAAACAAGAGTTAAACATAGGCTAAATTTACAAAGCAAGGAAGAAGCACATGCAATAGTCACAAACCACAAGAGGCATGGATGATTTGACTTCAAGCACAGCCATATCACTGACCTGTAGCAGTGGTAAGAGAGAGAGATTGAGTGATACAAGACTATGCTCTTTTGCACAGCCATGTATATCTTATTCATACCCCAGTTTTCTGTATCTCAGGATCTTAATGTTCTATCTAAGACATAATTCATCGGATCATAATTGTCAGTAATTCATTATTGACAGAAACATCAGTAAGATAAAAGGAGTGACATTGAAAAACCACAATGGACATGTCTCCTATAGAAATTACTAGAGTTTTCCAATGCCTATTTTTTCAAGATACCTATTTCATCAAGACACGTGGTTGAAAACTATGAACATTGGATCATGTGTAGTCAGTATAAGTAAAGTTTCTTGATTTTCATCCCTTAAGTCTTTATCTTCTTCATGGTTGTTTCAGCAAGTGCAACCTTCCCATAATAATAAATTTTGTTGCATTCCAAAGGCTGATTTGAGAACTCCAGTTGCACCACCGAGACAAGTACTAGGAGTAACCCTGAAGACTTAATAGCATCAAACCCCTTTAGGCACCAATGGTAGCACCACCCCTTCTTACTCCACCGTACCTAATGACACTAAATCCCCCCCCCCCGCGAAAAGGGAAAAAAAAACAAAGAGAACACCAATCACAGAAATGATTTTCCTGAAAGAAATAATGACTGGAATGAGGGTGGGAACGACCATAAAATACAAGACAAAAAAAACCACCGATTTCCCCTGCCTGAGATCGAAAAGTGGACTGACAATGGAAATAACCATAGCAATTAGCAAGACCTCAAGTACAAAGGCCACCCTCATATAGTACACTACACAAGCATAACACCCCTAGAAGCCCAACATGAAGGAAGACAGGCCCAGTCTATATAGCAAAACTTATATATAGACCTAGCATGGAAAGCATTAGAAACACTCAACCTTAGTCTTTTGCGAAAAAAAGACTTGATATGTACAATAATTCCCTGACTTTCAAGCACCCTAAAGATGGTATTAATGCTAGCAATTGTAATACTAAAAGTACAAACAAAGTCGTTAGGATACTTTCGATCAACATAGATCATGAGTTCAGCTTTTGAAAACAGAAAGACCAACTCGTTGACTGAAGTACGACGACGGCCATCACTGATATTGGAATGCAATCTCAACCTAGAAACATGCCGATTGAAAATTACAAGGATATCTGCCTTTTTGAAAGTCTGTTTATCAATCAACAGTAACAGATACGATACAGACAGTCCCAAACTCCCAAACAAAGATATAAGGGTGGGAAACTTTCGCTTCCTTAAGAAGAACCTCTGACTGCTGCATACTTATGCAGGAGGCACGTAAATCTCTACTTGTTGATGGTAGTATGCAATACAATAACAGAATTTTCCATTCCAGACACAATGACTGGAGCATGGTGTTTCATGAAAAAGACTGCATTTGCAGAGCAAGGCTAAGCAAATCAAAGGGAAGAGACTGAGACTCTGAGAGTAAAAGCTCAGCAATCACTGGTAGGAACTAATATGAAAAAGCTTATCTATAATTCCCTTCTGGCCTTGATCGCTTTCATAATTTAAATGTGACTAAGGAAAGTTATTACTCCCTCCGTCCCACAATTATATTCCCGTTTCATTATTTTATACCTCACATATATTCAAGAAATGGGAAGATAATTGTGGGACGGAGGGAGTATCTTTTAGTGTTTGATATGGTTTGGCCCAGGAAGCAAAAATGGATAGGGTTCATAGAACTGAAGACCCCTTTTTCATTATTCTAGACATGGAACCATAACACTTGGCGATCCTACCCCATGCGAACAGGAAGAGAGAGCCTAACACTTAGAGAGAGAGTAATATTCTCTTTTGGCCCATGTAACGACAAATTCACACTGCTCCCTTCAAATGGGTTTCCTAGGCAAGGTAAGGATCAGATCAATTGCAGAGCTACTCCTAAACATCCAAACTCATAAATGAAACTCAACCAGGGATAAGTGTAGCAATACCAGATAAAATTACCAGTTTCCACCCGAAACTAGCTCTAATCCATTGCTCAGTTGTTTTGCAAGGTGAGGCAAAACTTCAAAGTTGGACCCTAAGTCCCTAGTCCTTGAAATTTGAGACTGATGAGACATGCATGACCTTTGATCCAAGGGTAACTTGAAATCCATAATGACTCATACTATAGACTTCCCACAGGTCAACACCAAGAATCATGAGTGTTATTCCATCCTTGATGTCATAAGTAGATAGAACGACGCTCTTCAGAGATCTAGGCTTGTCTTAGTAACCCTTCATGATCTAGTTCTTTTAGGTAGGGTGTTAACAGATCTTCTGTAGAACCACATTAGAGTATGCCCGTAAGGGAAAGCACTCTTCAATCCCTTAAATCTCTATTAACCTCCAAACCGTTCACTTCAGTCCACAATCAACAGTTTTTTGTACAATACATGTGGTAGGAGTCCAGGCCCTTAAAGTGAGTTTCCATAGCCAGTTATGTTGGAACTTGGAAAAGGCTACCAAATCCATGTACTTTAACCACTGTGTAATGAATGAGTCCTTTTGTTTGCAGATTGCAAAAATACTATGCTATGCTTGTCCTAATACTTCAATGTAATACAACTACCAATTTTGCAGAGAGAAGCACTGAAGACATGGCAAGCCATATTGCCAGGTGAAGAAACAGAAGGCCTTAATGCCTTATAGTGAAAAGCAAGGTGCTATGGATTTCGAGTCACATTGTTTTACGGACACGGAAATGGCTGTCATACTGTCAGTGAAAGTAATAAATTTGGCGATTGAAGATATAAAGGAAGAAAAGAAACTTGTCTCCAAAAGCTAGAACAAGATGCCAAAGATAGTCAAAAATTGCTCAAACAACACATGTTAAAGTCATTTCACCCATATTATATATTTCTGAAGGAGATCTAGTTAACACAAACACTTACGTCTTTTTCAAGCTGAGATTTGTATGTAAAGGCACCATCACCTCTGTCGTAGTATTCCAAATTTCCAGCTTCAATGTGATTGCTTGCCTAGCATAAATATAGTCATATAGATCCTTAGTTCCTTAGTCAAAATTCTCAAACAATATAAAGAAAGTTAGAGTAAGTAGAAACTTATAACAGCCATGGTTGTTGCTTGTAAATGAGAAAATTATCATTTATAGACAAATATTTCCTCCATCTTAGCCCAATGTTCAAGGTAAATCCATCATAAACAATCTTCAGCTACAAAATTCTAAAAACATAAGACATAGAGGTGCAGCCACCCTGCCACCCCATACATTTCAAGTTCCTCCAATTTACCATCCTTACCCTCCAACCAAATAGCATATTATCCTATCATAGACCTACATTTCAAGTTCTTCTGTGCTTCACATAAGGGCCTATAATGAAACATGCATGATTTGGAAACCGAAAGCCAAAAATGCACAACGATGCCCTTACCCCATTGCTTTAACGACTCCTGCCTAAGGTCTTAACCGGCTTTCACAACTATTGTTGTATGGTGATTTGGGGAGCACCAGTGTCAACTAACAACATCAAGTCAAAATAAACTAATACAGACAAAATTTGCTACGACACTAGCTTCAAGCGTATGATGCAAAGAAAACAAACATACTTCTAGCCGGGATAAGGGGAAGAAGAATGTGTTCTCAATCTTGCAGTGAAAAACCTAAACAGTTATTCGTCGAATTGAACCTGACCTTCACTTTCATTTTATGTTCAAAAGCCTAAGACAATACCTCATTCAATTGTCATAATCTTTTCCTTCTATTATTTCGTTTTCTAAGTCCAAAGAGCTCACCTTGGAAGACAACCAATGGGTCTGCCCATCATTCAACCGAGCATTTGAACCCTTGTCAACTGAACCAGCAGAAGCATACTCATAACCAGCATCATTTCTACAGACAACCAAAATAAATAAAAAAAGTGCAACTTTCACATAACTAATTCAATCCACAAGAAAATCAATCAAATTCAGCAGCACCCAGTTTCTACCCACATTAAACAAACAAGAAATAATCCAAAATGGAGGGAAATTGCTATTTCAAAAACCAATGTTACCTAATTCACTATCTAGTTCACCTTTTGAATTCACAATTTACCCAAAATGGACCAAAAATAACCCAAAGCCGACCATAATTCGCTTATCTCAATTCGCAATTCACAGAAAAATTAGCAAAATAAGTAACACTTCAAACATACCCATTTACTTAAAACTCACAAGAAGAAAGAAAGAATGAAAAGAGAAGCACTTACATATTAAGAGCAGAAGAAGACAGTAAAGCTGAAGTTCCAGCCATGTCTAAATCATGCATAGTTTCTTTAACACACACACACAACCAAAAACTCAAAGCTTTACAACAATGGCGAAATTCTGCAAACCCAATAGAGCTTAGAACCAACAAAACTCAACTGGGTATTTCAAAGATAACAACTTTACAGCAAAACCCTTATAACCCAGAAAAGGAAACAAGACAAAATAAGAAATTGAACTCCTGTAAATGAAAACTACCAAATGTTAAGTCTTGTTCTTTTTTTTAGAACGACGAAAGCGGGATGAGAATAGATTCCAATATCTTTGGAAATCGGGATTAAAATGTTAAGTACCCTTATAACCCAGAAAAAGAAACAAGACAAAATAAGAAATTGAACTCCTGTAAGTGAAATCTACCAAATGTTAAGTCTTGTTCTTTTTAGAGCGATGAAGACGGGATGAGAATCGATTCCAATATTTTTTGAAATCGGGATTAAAATGTTAAGCATTGTGGTATGGAAGGAGAAGACAACAAAAGAGGTAATGGCTCATGTGAACAAAAAGGCCAAAATAAACGACATTAATGACATGAAAGGACTAAAGGAGTGTACAGTTAAGGGTCATTTTCATTTTTCCAACAAATCCACAAAATCTATTATACTACCATTGTTGTTTATCAACCAGCGATTGAGTTCACCAAAACGGGTTAAACGAAAATATGGGCACTCTATGTGGTAAAAGTGTGATTTCCGAGAATACATAGAGCTATGCGATTTTTTAATAATTTAAACGGGTTTATTTATTTAAAAGGGAAATTTAATATGGTATTAAGGTATTTTTGGCTTTTCTATGTGGTATCATTAATTTTTTGAGAATTTTATGTGATACCACTGTACTTTAGTCTTATTTTCTGTCGTAACAGTCTAGTAATTAAAATATTAATTAGGGGTTAAGTAGGGTTAGGATTTTGTCCCGATTTGTATTTTATGATATGTATATGGGTAAATTAGCTGGATTAAAGTTTTAAGGGTCATTTTGGTCTAATTTGATGTCAAAATTAACAAAAATCAATATTGTCAATTTTGATCATAAATTTGACCCTTAAGGGACCAAAGTAGCTTTTTTATAGCACGCAAACCAAAACACGTAAAATGTGTAAACCCTTAACCCTATTTGACTCATAAATTAACATTCTACTTAAAAAAGAATGTTATGATATAGAATAAGATCAAATTACAATGGTACCATGTAGAATTCTAAAATATTAGTGATACCACATAAAAAAGCCAAAAATACAGTGGTATTATATGGAATATCCCTAAAATGTTCACTTTATTTGTTTTTTATTGATTGGTCCGTCTTTAACTAGTTCTCTAGTGTATGAAGTTTACATGTTATTGCGTAAATGAGATGAAACTAATTTTTATTGATTAAAACTATTTTTATTATTTAAACTAATAGTTTAAAAGCTGGAAAAAAATTTGCTCAAGTTACTTCACTTTCATTTTAATGGTAAACCTAAATCCTCACGATTTATAAGTTTAATATTTTGAGTCGAGTATATAAATTAGTAAGATAGTACTTACACCCCAAGTATTCTAATAGTGATCAGATATTCTCAATATTCTAAGGCACTAAACTGTATGTCTGTATCCAACACTGAGATATACATCCAATAATGAGTCACGAAAATAAGACGAGAATTGATCCCAAAATTTTATAGAACAAGGGAGGAATGCTCTAAACAAGTGAGTTATCCCTCGGGAAAAACTTGTTTGACCCAGTGGGTCAACTACCCGCTACTAATAGACAAATAAAATATTATTATTGTTGGTGAGTTGGATTCCACTATTCATTAATATTATTAGTAGTTGGTTGTTTACCCAATGATAAATGTAGTCATCTCCCTAGTTTAAGCTCAATTATGGGCTAGTCATGTGCCTATTACTAATTAATTTAATAGAAAGTTACCATTGTTATCATAACTCTACCTCCAAGTTCCAACCCCCAACAAAGTTCACATCAAATTTTACAAAAAGATAAAGACATACCATGACTCCATAAGTATGTATTGCTATACTATTAATACAATATAAATTTGAAAAAGACTTGTCTTTTTAATTATCTTTTACAATTATCCATCGACATAAGTTGTTGTCAACAATTTCTTACAATGTTGTCGTTTACAATTTCTTACATATGTTGATATGTCCCTTGTATCTAGAAGGAAAATATACTAAAACAAAGGTACCTATTTTTGTACTTCTATTAGTTGTATCTATTGTTAATATACGTGTATAGACATAAATTTTCCATAAGTGCGAAAATGCTAAATATTAACTTTCTACTTTACCCCCACTCTTAAACCCCAAATAATTCTACATTTTTTCACAATTACAAAATAAAAGTTGTCAAATAAATTTCTCTTTTTCATGAACAGTTACTAACTCATAATAAGCATACCAATCTTTGAAAAAAAAACATGGTTAACAATATTGTGTTTTTTTTTTGGAAGGTAATGTGGTGGACCCATAGCCAGATCTCAACTAGCACAGTTTCTTGAACTGGTGTTTGTGGGACCCGACATTTGAGAGCAGGGGGGAATGGTAAGGGGATCCCCATCCCCAAATGCCCTTGGTGGTTAACAAGATTGTGTTGTGTAGTATGTTTATGTTATTGCTTTGACAACTGATACCAACTACTTCAGTATAAAAACATTGACTAGTGCATTAAGTATCAGATTTCAAACAGATTGCATTATTGTCATATAAACTACTTCCTTTTTTCTTTCTTTTTTATGTACAGTAGGATTTAAAAAATATGTTATTACCAAACTTAACCCTGAAAAAAGTAGGTTTAACAAGAACTCTATATACTCTATGCTGCTTATATTATTGCTTTGACTAATGACACCAAGAGAATAGACAAGTGTGTTAAGTATCAAAGTTCAAACACAAAAATGTTTACATTACCATTGTTATTTATTCCGTGTTACAGTTGAAAGAACGTCTATTTTTCTATTATGGTTCATAAATAGTCAAATATAATCTGAGGGTGTTTTTGGAGTCGGATAAAGGGAGAGGCCGATATAGATATAAGACCAACATATATAAGGAGAAAGACCCTATTAAACCAGCACAAGTAAGTTAGCCATAGTCAGATCGTTATCCCTTTGAACATAAGGAGGGAAAGTATAGTGTGATCCCCATCCTAAATAAGGATTTCATATGTTCTGGTAAATTTCAAAAAGTTCTAATAAGTTCAGATAAGTAAAAATCAATTGTAGAAGCTCGAAGAAAAGGCATGATAAAAGACCATCATAACTAGGTGAATGAACAGAAAGCATATTGAATTCTTGCTACTTGCTGCCATATACATTTATGAAATGAACAACCAAGATCCCTGCCAAATTGAATACAAAGCAACTAATTATTTCTATGAACCAACAACTAATCTTGTACTCGCCTTTGCGTGTGAAATGAGACTAATATACTTATGCAGTAACTACTAACTAGCCACAACTCTAAGAGACTATATTTACAGGAATTGGAAAAGAACAGACAGGTAGAAGTCCGAGATACCACTCAATCATGTAGACTTGCTGACGGTTGCTGGTTCATTAGGCTTTGCTTCATCTTCAAGGCGAGGCTTTTTCTGGCATGGTTGCTGCTCAAAGTCCTCGTTTGAGTGCTTTGATGGAAAAGTAGATGAAGAACCGGTTTTAGATTCAGCAGGCTTAAGTGGTGATTCAGGACTGGCAGAGGGTGATTCAGGACCGCGCTCCAACTCTGGCTCTTCACTAGTAACTGATGACATGGACTGTGATGACACCAAGGCATTTTGAGCCTTCTGTTGTTCTTCTAAGATCTTCTGCAGATAGCGTGCATGTTCTTCTATGCGCACCTGAAGTGCTCTTTGTACCTGTGTGCAGAACAAAGTCAGACCAGAATACCTTGGGTACTATCACAACAGAAGTTATACTAGATATATCAGACTTCGTTTTCTTAAGATTATTTTTAAGAATGCACATAAATAATCATAATCTAACAGTAGTAAAATAAAACCTTAACAGGCCATCTGGTACATAGTTGGTCACGATAATGTATATATAGGGAAATTTGTGAAAATATTGCAGTGCCAATATCCATGGTAATTCTTGTCTATCTTCAAATATCTCTTTTTCTTCGTCAATTTCCATTACCACTTAAAAGGTGAGTGGTATTGAGTGGTAATGGAATTTGTGAAGCGCAACATATGTTTTCGTAATCTTGCTAGCAGTTCTGAATTTTAGTATGATAAACTAACCAACCTCAAGTTGTTCATGCAGCTGTTTCTGCACTTCCATTTGCATTCGGAGGGCTTCGGTTATACTCCTGTATTGGTGAAAAGAAGAATATGGTTAAATTAAACTAGTATAGCAAACTGTTGGAAGCAACCACAAGAAGTTAGATTACACACCCTTTCTTCGAAGCATCAGATTCTTTGGTGCTCGAATGCATTTTTTTCTCTTCTGAACTAGAAGTCTTCTTCTCTACAGCAAACATCAGAAGAAAATAGAATCAAAATCTTGAATTCAGAGGATAAATAAAAACTATTTTTGCTCATGCGCACAAAATTCTACACACTGTTAAGCAAGAGGTAGCAGAAGGGATCAAACAACTAATGCCGTTGCAGCCAGCAAAACATGGCCATTAACTTTCAAGCTCCTATGTTTATTATACAGCGTGATTTTGTGATGTGTTGCTATTATGCACTACTATCATCAAATCTATAAGACAACACGCTTTACTGATGAGTGAAATTTGAAGGAGAAAGTGGAGCAACATATAATTGGTTAATTTTGACACAAGATGAACAGCTGACTCAATAAGAAACAATAATGCATAGAAGACAATGATGATCAGAACTAAACAGAACAACAATTCAAGACAGGACTGCAATTTGGTTTCTGATTGCCACAGTAACGTCAAACATAAAACTTGTCTAGTATTGTCTCACCTTCTTTTCTCTCTGGCGTGTACTTTGCAAATCGGTATTTCTGCAGAAGATGAAGAAATAACACACTCATGAGCCCACAACAAGCAGATGCAACAAAATAAACGTATAGTCTTAACCAACATTCTCGACTTACCTGCAAGTGGCTTTTCACATGATAGATCGTGATCCCTTCAACATTCATAAGCTTTAATACACCTTTAGGAGTTGCTTCTGCAATTTAAAATACGATAAGCAAACCTCAAACAATTCAACAAAAATTCGTCATTTAAATACTTCCTACAAGCCAAAAACAGTCCCAGTTTCAAAAGGCATAGGCTTTTAAAAAAGCTTTTAACGAAGTCATTGCACGTTCAAAACATCCAAACTGAAGCACTAATTTCTATGACAAATCACATTTTCCTAGAAACCACTGTTACAGAAACGTACTTTCAGGACCATCTAGTTTGTTGACAGCTTCTATAAAACGTTCATGCAGCTCAGGTGTCCACCTCATCCTTGGCTTATGAGAAGCAACAGTATCAGGTGCCTTGTTACCAGTTAAAGCACTTAGGGATGGTAGAACAGGCTGAGGTTTGTTCTGCACAGTTGATGGGATGCCTGGCTCCGACGCTACTGGAGATGCTTCATATATTTCCTAATAGATCAGAAAGGTAAAATATCAGTTCACAGGCGAAATTTGCAAGAAAACTACCACAGTTTATTACAAGAGGGGCTAAGACTGTCCAAATTTGCACAATCACTCTTTTAAGGTTGTATACAAGGTAGAATATAATGGAAAGACTGCGTTCGTGTCAGCATTAAAAGACCCTTAACACTTGCCCTCCACTGACTAGCATGAGAGAAGAGCTACTCACTAGCTAACCCACAATGTAATTGAGGACATTAGCATCTAAAAGTTGCTCTGTAAGTTCTAATGAGGGCAAGTGAAGTCAATAGCGTTTTTTTTTAAGAGATTCTTGCGCATATGCAGGTTTAAATTAAGATATAATATCAGCATAATCCCTCCGTTTCTTTTTGTTTAACCTACTTTGACTAATTATGTGAGAGTTTTTTGGTCATAGTAGGACAAACAAAAAGAAAGATAGGGAGTACTTGCTAGGATGTTATAAATAAGCTCTTAAGTGCTTCACATAACATGTACAAGGCTAAGCCTTGTGAAGTACAAGTAGCATCTGGCATGCCATCAACATAGCTATGATCAGCTAACTCTTCAAGACCATCACTATCTATTACGGCACTTACATCGATTCCAGGCATTTCTCCGTTGTCAGTTATAGCCAAGTGTAGTTCATCAGACAATAGCTGTAGCTCCAATTGATCCGAAAATGCCATGGAGTCACTTCCACAAGTAACATCATCAAAGTCACCATCAGACATGCTTCCAGAATAATTAAGAAAATCTCTAAATGAATCTCCTGAGTGCTTTTGATCACATAGACTATCTAAATCATCACTTAAAAGCAACTGAGTCTTTGTTAATCGAGGTGTAGAGGGGCTTGGAAGAAACGGTAGATTCCCAAGGGGCCTTTTTGCTTCTGAACTCGTTGAAGATGATAAGTACAGATTCGTGCAGAACATAGATGATCGAGAAGCACTCAAGTGATGGCTGTCCGAGCTAGATGAGAATATGTTACTTGGTCCAGGTGGGGGTCTCAGTTTTCCTGACTGCTTCAAAAACGGATATGAAGATTCACTTGACACAGAACCTTCGGATGTTTCAACACATGAGAAATCGAGAGGGGGAAGAGCATGACAACTAGTGGTGCTCCCTTTACTAGGGTCACTTGGAATCAAGGATGTCCTACCAGAGTGATTCATCATACAGATTCTGTTTTTCCACCAGATTCAGCAGATGCTAATTATTCTACAGAAAACTAATCTATGCTGCAACTCTACAGCGCAAAGCAGGTTTGCAAGCACCAAACAAGGGGCTTGGTAGACAGAAAGGAAGGAGTGAGCAGTGTAGAAACCCAGAGCAGTTAGCTACATATGATAGTCAAAAAGACAAAGGCATGAAAATGGAGAAGTCTCAAGGAGAACCGAAAACATAATCAGCAATCAATCACTGAAACAATAATCAACAACATGGGACTATGGGAGAAGCCAACAATCGTATTCATTCCATACGGTTTCTGAATCATTGTTCTTCTCAGATTATGCACAATGCTATTATGAGATCACTCTTCCTCTTGTACTCAAATCCATAAGTCTAGGATGCAACCTTGTTCCAGAACCTCAGCACCGGTATATCATCATCAATCCTGCAAACAACAAAAAGATAAAGAAATAAGTACTAAAACTATAAGGAAAGTAATAGGTCCTTCAATTCAATTCTCTCGTCAGCTTGAAAGTTAGAGCAAGAAAAATATACACATTCTACACTAAAGAATAACATGCCTCGAGTAAAATTTTCTAATTACCGGTTTGCTAGGTGTGTGATAAATGGAGGTTCTGTTAATGTGATTATAGGTACATTTGTGAAGAAAGTCCCACCTGATGCCGATGGTAAGCTTGTCCATCCTCAACTACCTCTTTATCTTTATATATTTCCTTCATCATCGGAAATTTGTCAAGAAAATTACATGTTCTGGGATGAAGTTCCATTACCATTGGCATGGTATGTGACTTTCTTTACAAAAGTTTATATCAATTCAATACCATTACCACCATTTATTAATCGATACCAAACGAGCAGTAAGGAGAAACACAAAAAATGCCAAACATAAACACTCAAATTACAACAAAAGAATGTAGAAAAGTAATTGATGAAAACCCAACAAATAAGAAGATAACTGAATTTGGAAACATATCCTCTAGATTCTAGAATAAAGCATAAAGCTAAAAAATGTTCCCTTCTCAAAATTATAAAAATGAGACATCACTACACAACTCTGCAAGTCCACTTTTTTCCCCAAACAAGAGGCAAATACAGTTCTGTTTTTAAAAGTTCAAACATACAGAATAGGTTTCTGATTCTCCAACCACATTATCTCCTGTCATAGAAATACAGTACTTACAGAATGATCCCATAAAAAAATGTTCTTGTTTACTTTCTTCTTTTAAAAGTTCATTGTTCTTTGGCCTATAAATTTCTCCTCTGCAATCTAGTGTCATGACTCCTAACTCCTAGTGGGTAGACGACTCACGACTAATAGATGAGTGCGATAGTGGATTCCAACTCAGCTACTGTTTATTAGTAACGGATCATCTACCCACCTCGTAGACCTATCAATAGAAGTTTCACAACTATTCTTGTACCACCAAGTAAGTGTTGGTCCAGTGGTAATGGGGACTGAATTTGGTAGGACGGACCCGTGTTCGAATTCCCGCAACACCCTTGGGAAAGGAATAGAACCTAACCACCCCGAACTTGACCTCGATCCGGATGTAGCCCGAAGGGTGAACTGGGTGCAAATATAAAAAAAACAACTATTCTTGTACCAAAATTGTTATAGGACAATAGAAATGCACTTCCCAAAAGCTAGCTCAAGAGGAGGAGAGTTCATTGTCCTATATAAACCACACACCAACCTTCCATACGGCGATGTGGGATCCTTTTCCCTAGGATCAGTCCATAACAAAAACACCATATTCACAATGATACTCAAACAATTCATTTCTACTCCAAATCATTTCTAACATAACTCCATTTTGCAACTTCTTAAGTACTCATACATACAAGAACCAAATAAAGGAACAAACTTTGAATGTCAAAAAGAAGACAAATGAGCAAAAAACAAGAAACCCATATAAGATTAAAGCACATACCTGAAAACCCACAAAAAAAATCAGATGAAAATGGTGAATTTGAACTTCAAAAGTGACAAAATAACAGATCAGAAAAAAAGGGAAAGAATTTAAGAGGGTGAGGATTCAGATGAAATCAGCAGAGAAAGAAAGAAAGGGCCATAGAGGTGAAGAGAGAGAAATCATAGACACACACATAAAAGACATAAGATGGGTGGAAATAATTTGGGAGATTAGTGATTGTGAATGGGGACAAATTTGCAGTCATAATCATCGTCATTGTCATATTACTTTGAGTCGTCAAATTGCTAATGTTGGGGTTATACTCTTTCTCTTTGCAAGTAGTAATATTATTCAAATAATCAATCATCAACTACGTGTTTGATAGCCGATACTAAATAATGGTAATGGTAATGGTAATGGTAATGGTAATGGTAATGGTAATGAAAGGATGGTGTTTGATAGCCGATACTAAATGAAAAGATGCAATTTTTAAGCAAGATCAGAAGATCTCATTACGCTAATATAAAAAGTAAAAGTCTAGCTTTAAACATGCGATTTTCTTTATATATTTTCACTTACACTCAAATATCATTCATGGACGAGTATCATTGTAGACATTGATATACCCCTGCGTTTCTCAAAGATTGTAAACTTATACTTTTCACGCATGTCAAAGCAAAACTTTGAGCATTTATATCTCTAATTACGTATCTGTAAAATTAAATAAAAACTAGATATTAATATTCTACATATCAAGAGGAATCTAACAAGATTCCACATGAGTATATTTTTTCTTATGTATAAATCACAAACGATGGTCAAAGTGAAATATGTAAAAAGTGTAAAATGTCAAAGTGTAACAATTTTTAGGATACGGAGGTAGTATCATTTTTATTAATAAATTATATATGAACTTATAGTTGTTACTATCATTTAAATTAGGAAAAATTGCGAGAAACCACATTTTAAAACCATGATTTTGCGAGAAACCACCTTTAAAAACAGTTTTTGCAAAATTGTGGTTTTAAAAGGTAGTTTCTGACAATTATTTGTTTTAGGTTTCTTTTCGCAAACTGTTTTAAAAGGTGATTTTTCGCAAAATCGTAATTTTAAAAGGTGGTTTCTGACAATTTGTCCTTTGAATTATAATTATCTATCAAACAAGTTGCAATTGATTCTTATTTTCTTATTTTCTCTGCCCTCTTTTCTTGGATTTTAGGCTTTTAGACAACTTTCCAGCTTCTAAGGTTTCCACTTGCAAGTTTACAAATTGCAACAAGTCAGATAGAGTAATTGCTGAATTGCTGCTATAGTGCTATAATACTTCTATATTTTGGTGCTTCAGTCAGACTTATCCAATCATTCTCACTAAGAAGTAAGAACCGTTGTAGTACTACGGAGGGCGGTGCGTAAAATTGTTTGGTAGACAAAAAAATTATATGTGTCGGGAAGGCTGGAAGTTGTATTTGAAATTCGACTTCTAATTAAAGGAATTGTTAGAATTAGAGCCGAGAATGGGTTGAAAACTGGAAGGGATATCAATATTAGATCGATAACACTATTTATCACTATTATTGTTGGATTCGATAATATATTTAGGAGATTAAAATAGAACATCATCTACTAACGATCACCAATGTTACTACTTTATCATAATTTAATTCGTAATAAAATCGTTGACTCCCTCTATCTGCAATTAGAATGAACAATCACCGGTAAGAAAATATAAATTGTTGAGTGGTTATTAATTGTTTTTACATTAAAAGATATGTGTAAAAAGATATAATGGAAGAGTATTTAGGTTGTGTAAATTGTATTGAATTGAAAGTTACTTCTATTAATTCAGTTCAAAAGAACATGGCTTAGTATGGTGCGCCAGAGGATAGGAGAGAAGTGTTATAGCAAAATATTAGTGAGATTATTCTCAAAATAGAAGTTTGTCATACTATACTAAGACAAATGAAAAAAAAAAAGGTAGATGGTCTATCTTTTTCAAAATTAAAAAGTTGACTTATTACATATTTTAAGATGTTAGGATATAGAAAAGGGGGGAAATATAAAGAGAAAATGGTTGTCGGATTGGTTATTAGTTATCTTAGTTGCATTGCCAATATCTAAATTTTTTGCTTGTGTATACAAATGTTAATAAATCGGTTCTATTATCCTATCTTTTAGATCGTTATTTCAGATGCTTGAATAATTTTGCTATTTAGGAGCTCATAAGTAAGCACAACTTCTTATAACTCGCCTAATCAACCAAACAAATTTTATTACTTCCTCCGTTTTTATTTAAATGTGACACTTTTAAATTCACGGACTCCTAGGCAATTTTTGGGAAGGAAAGAGATAGAGAGAAAAAAAATAAGGGGACCCATGTGAGAGGAGAGAGATAGAGAGAGTTTATTGACCAAAAAAGAAAGTGTCACATTTAATTTAAAACTTTCTAAAATAGAAAGTGTCACATTTTTAAAAAAAAACCGAGGAAGTATATTTAAGTACATACACATAGAATAGCTCAATAGGTTAGAAGACTGTTGAATAAACCATACACGTTTCTTAGGAGTTATCCAGATAACATTTTAGGAGGACTTACGTAATCCTTATTTGCATAATTCATTAGAATCATAATTCATAAGGATGAACATTATAAGAGAAACAAGACATCATCTAGAACAAGTAATAGAATAACCTCGAGAAGTACCACTCAAGGTTATTTAATCACCATTAAATACATATAATTCAAACTCATAAAACATAGTATACTACAATTAAAGTGATTTTTTTACTATCAAAGTACAATTGTCATAGTATTTAGAAATATTATTTGGCTTGTAAAATAATACTACTCCCTGTGTTTTTAGTTAACAGAGACATTTTGACTAATGTTACTATCAATTTTTTCACTATGTTATATAATTTATACGTGAGGAAAAATATAGTCATATGCGATCCTGTTTGATTCATCTTAATGAGTAGTTTAATAATATCAACTTTTTATAATATTTGCTCATGTGCAATTTGAGATATTTGTGGTCAAAGATATGAATTGACAAAAGTAAAAAGTACAATTGTCCCTCTTAAATAAAAACAGAGGGAGTAATTGACATTGCCTTAATTTTTTCATAGTTAATAAAGGGAAAAGTAAAAAAAAAATGTTGTAATTTGAAATTTTAATAGATCTTATTCTTTTGGATTGAATTAAATTTAAACTATATTCAACTAAACTGAAATTATTTAGAGAAAAACTATAAGAGAAGGATATCATAACTGAAACGAACATAACTAAATTGAATTTTAAATCTACAGTATTAAGTTAGTCCAAAAAAAACAGGACCTACCACCTGTATGCTGACCTCATCCTTCTTTTATTTCTATTTATTAAAATGCATTATTATGGGACTTATATATGGTTTGTATCGTTTTATCAGTACTGTCTTTGTCCCCACCCTACAATCAGTTGCCAGTCGCCACAATTCCACGAGTGAAAGTGTGCAAATGCCCTACAAGCACAAGCTAATTAGACAAATGCTAATATACTCTAGAATATTCCTTCCTTAGCAAAAAGTGCTAGGAATAACCCACCACAAGCATGAATTTGCGAGAAATTATCTTTTAAAAACGTTACTGCAATAAAAAAAACAAAATAAAAAATTATTTACGAACATAAACTTTATGGTAAAATACGACGTTGACCAACTTTGACCATGTATAATTTGTTAACTTGAACCATATAGTGATTAAACTCTCATGCTGTTAGAAATTTCAGTATTATATATTTGATGATAATTTTTTCCCGGTTTTATACTAGATGAAGTTAAGGTATTCAATGCATATAGTGTCGCACGCTTGTTCCACGATATTAATACACATGAAATTGCGAAATATAACAAAAGGTGGTCACGTGTTTATAATTTATAATTTGTAATTTTTATTGTTAGAAACTGACTGTTTACAATGACTGAGCAAAGACTAAATTCAAGGCTGTGTCGCGGTAGAAGACCACTGACTTGAAAGCAATTACGGCCCGACTATGGTGGTAATCGCAACTGGCCGGAAAGCTCCCCAAGGTTAACACAGCGACCTTTCTAAGTCACCACTAACAGAGAAAGATCTTGGAGACTGTTTATGCACGTACCCAGTGTTTAGAAGAGAGGAAGAAGAAGAGAAGAGAAATGATTTTCGGATACAAACTGAAGTAGCAGTGGACTGATTTTATAGTAAAAGAATCAGGCCAAATAAAGAAGGTAATAAACAGAGGGAGGAAATCACGGGCGACAATAAAGGCCATTAACACTGTAATAAAGGCCATTTAACGCTGTAACGTTTCAGTTTTACATGTTACCGTTACACACAGTTGGGCTCGGGTCCAAAAAGATAAGCTCCAGCTCTTCCCAGAACCCAGAACCCAGAACCCAGAACCCAGATCCCAGGCCCGGCCCGGCCCGGCCCGGTCCGGTCAGGGCGGGCGGCGCGCGCGCGCGCGCATGTGTGTGTGATAGCAAGCCCAAACCCAAGTTTGATCTCCAACCACAAAAACCAACCAAGTACTCAACTCAATAAACATAAAGAGGAAGGGAGTTAATAAACAAAGGCAAGCTCCCTTCCATAGGAGATGTGGGATGTTTGGAAAAAACACAAGTAGGCTTTGCAAGCCTTAACTCCAACAATCCCCCACAAAGGCTTTGAAAAGCAAAAGAAATTCCTGGGTAAAGAAAGAGAGGTACTTAAGCATCAATATCTTTCGATTTGAATTGATACATAGTGGAGTGAGGCAACAACTTACTTTCTAGTGAGTGAATTTCTCTTGAACTCACCAGAGTTCCGTTGAGACCCCCACAACACATACCTACCTTAAGAACGTGCAGTCTCCGCGATACAACACAAGCGCTTTATAGCCATGCGCACACCTTGGGTCTCATAAGTGCTCTAGAAAGACAGCCCAGTCTTTCATAGAAGGCGGCTTAACCTCCACACTTACGTAGGTAGTCCATTAAGTGTTCCTCAATAACACCACCCCGAGGGATATGAAACTATTAAGAGCAAAAGCTCAACCTCTCAATATAAATCCATCAAGTGCGTCTCAATAGCACCACCAAACAGGCTATGGATTTAGAAAGCACTACCAACATGCCATAGGGATGAGTAATGTAGTGCAAGCTAAGATTCTATGGCTTCGTTTGACCACAAACGGGTATCCACCATAAACTCTCAACTAATGGGCCTAAGCCCCATCCCCCTCGACGACTCTAGGACAACTCTCCTAGATAATCCCTTAGTAAAGGGATCAGCAAGATTTCTTTCGGACCTGACATAGTCCAAAGAAATCACCCCATTTTTCAGGAGTTGTTTCACGACTCCATGTCTGATCCGTATGTGTCTTTTCTTACCATTGTAGACACTGTTCTTAGCAACGCCAATGGCTGCTTGAGAATCACAGTGAAGGGAGACAGGAGCACCCTGCCCTCCCCATAATGGAATATCAGACAAAAGGTTTCTCAACCACTCAGCTTCTTGCCCTGCCAACTCGAGTGCAATAAACTCAGACTCCATGGTTGAGCGTGCTATACAAGTCTGTTTCGAAGACTTCCATGAAATAGCACCACCACCAAGAGTAAACACGTAACCACTAGTTGAACTAATCTCATCATTACCTGAAACCCAGTTTGCATCACAAAATCCTTCAAGTACAGCAGGAAATTTAGAGTAGTGCAAACATAGATCAACTGTTCCTTTCAGGTATCTAAGAAGACGATGAAGAGCATTCCAATGTTCATTACTAGGGTTATGAGTATACCGACTCAGTCGACTCACTGCATAGGCTATGTCAGGTCGAGTACAGTTCATGAGGTACATCAAACTACCTATGACTTTCGCATATTCACTTTGAGAAACACTTTCTCCTAAATTCTTAGTCAAATGAATACTAGGGTCATAGGGTGTACTCACTGGAGCAACATCAAAGGAGTTAAATTTTTTAAGCACCTTTTCCACATAATGAGACTGACTAAGGGAGATGCGACCGGAGGTTTTCTTAAGTCTTACTCCTAAAATCACATCAGCTTCTCCCAAATCCTTCATCTCAAACTTCGATGCCAAGAAAAGTTTGGTATCATTGACCACCTTTAAATTGTTACCAAAGATCAACATGTCATCCACATAAAGACATATGATTACACAATCTGATCCTATTAGCTTTGAGTAAACGCAAGAGTCAGAGTTGTTGACAATGAAGCCATTTGACACAATAGTACTGTCAAATTTTTCATACCACTGTTTTGGTGCTTGTTTGAGACCATATAAGGACTTCCTCAACTTACACACTTTATCTTCTTGACCTTGCACCACGAAACCCTCAGGTTGAGACATATAAATCTCCTCCTCTAAGTCACCATTCAAGAAAGCAGTCTTAACATCCATCTGATGTATGACTAAGTCATGAATAGCAGCAAGAGCTAACAGGGTCCTAATGGTGGCTATCTTAGTCACAGGAGAATAAGTGTCAAAGTAATCTAGTCCTTTCCTTTGAGTGAAGCCCCTAATCACAAGTCTGGCTTTAAACCTCTCAATGGTCCCATCAGGTCTCAACTTCTTTTTAAAGATCCATTTGCTATCTATGGTCTTTGATCCCTTAGGTAAGTAAGTTAACTCCCAAGTGGAGTTAGACACTATGGAATCTAGCTCGCTCTTAATGGCCTCTTTCCAAAAACTAGCATCCACAGATCTCATTGCTTCCTCAAAAGTCTTAGGGTCCTCTTCTATCATGAAAGCATAGACCAATTCATCACTTAACAAGTCAATACAAGAGCTCTCAGACAGAAAAGCAGTGACAAAATCAGAACCAAAGTCTTTTGCTACTCTAGGTCTTTTACTTCTCCTAGGTTCATCTGTAGCACCAGAACTACCAACATGCAAATCAACTGAAGTACTACTTAAAGTCAAATCAGCAGTAACATTACTAGTAGGTAAGGAAACGTCGTGCGTAGAACAAGTAGGTAAAACAACCGTAGGAGAAGAACATGAAGGCATGGAAGCAACATCACCTTTTTTCAAGGGAAAAACATGTTCAAAGAACTCAGCGTCTCTGTACTCACAAATAGACCTATCACTCAAAGTCATGAACCTATAGGCAGCATGAGCATAACCAATAAATACTGCATCAAAGGTCTTAGGTCCAATGTTTGACCTTTTATAGTCAGGTAGCCCAACTTTAGCTAGACACCCCCACACTCTCAAGAAGCTCAAGTTTGGAGAAAACCCCTTCCATAATTCATAGGGAGTCTTATCTAACCTTTTGTGAGGTACTCTGTTAAGAACATGACAGGCTGAAAGGACTGCTTCCCCCCACATTTCATCAGGCAACCCAGAACTTACAAGCATAGCATTCATCATGTTTTTCAAAGACCTATTTTTCCGTTCAGCTATACCATTCTGTTGGGGTACATAAGGTGCACTAAGTTCATGAATAATACCCAATTTCTCACAATGGTCATTCAAAGAGAAGTTTTCAAACTCTCTACCTCTGTCAGATCTAACCCTCTTGATTTTCCTATCAAGTTGGTTTTCTACTTCGGCCTTATATTTGATGAAAGCTTCCCCTGCCTCACTTTTGGTTTTGAGAAGGTAAATCTTAGTGTACCTCGAACAATCATCAACAAATGAAATATACCAGAATTTTCCTCCTCTACTTCTAGTGTTCTGGAAGTCAGCTAAGTCCGTATGAATCAACTCTAGAAGTTGTGTGGTCCTTTGAGTCACAGTTTTGCAAGGTTTCTTAGTGAATTTTGCTTCAACACAAACTGGACACTTAGAAAACTCAGTAGTCGACAGATTAGGAATTAAAGCTAAGGTCCTTAGTCTCTTAATGGAAGCAACATTCACATGCCCTAATCTACCATGCCACAAATTTAAAGACTCAGCAATATAAGCAGAACCAGAAACAGTTTTATTAAAAACAGCAGAAATAGAAGAAGCAACATTCAGAATAAATAACCCTCCACTTAAATACCCCTTCCCAACAAATTCCCCACCACGAGTCATTACAACTTTGTCAGCCTCAAAAACAATTTTCAAACCAGCTTTGTTTAATAAGGCACCAGACACTAAGTTGCGACGCATAGTAGGAACATACAACACATTAGAAAGGGAGAGGGTTTTTCCAGAGGTAAGTTTAAGAGTGACCTTTCCTCGTCCAAGTACTCCAGCAGTTGCAGCATTGCCCATGTAGACACACTCGCCTTCAGAAGCATCCTGAAAATCATGGAGCAGCTCCTTGTTTGCACAGAAATGTCTTGAGGCCCCAGTGTCCAGAATCCAATCAGTACTGTTCTCGATCAGATTTGCTTCAACAACCACAGCAGCGACAATGTCGTTTGATTCAGCAAGGTTGGCCTGAGGTCCTTGTTTTTGCACAGAACCTTGGCGTTGAGGGCATTGGTAAGCCTTATGATCTGGCTTGCCACAGACATAACAGAGGACAGACTTCTTTTGAATCTTGCTATCCGGTTTGTTAAATTTGCCTTGCTTTTTTCCTTTGTTATTACCCTTTTTCCCTTTTCCCTTAAACTTATCAAAGCCTGATGGAGCAGCAGATTCCACCAGGTTAGCTTTAGTGGTATTAACAGAGACTGAATCTAGATTGTCTTTAAGGCGATTTGCCTCTTCAATCCTCATATGACTAATTAATTCCTGAAGAGACAGGAATTCTTTTCTGTGTTTCAGATTATTTCTAAAATCTCTCCAAGAGGGGGGAAATTTTTCTAGTAAAACATTAGCTTGAAATACTTCACAAATTTTCATGTCCTCATTAAGAACATCAGCACAGAGATTTTCGAACTCATGAACTTGATCCATGACTGGCTTATCATCAACCATACGGAAAGCCAGCCACTTGCCAACAACATATTTCTGTTTTCCAGCATCATCAGCCCCATATTTTTTCTCAAGGGCCTCCCAAATCAGTTTTGAACTTTTATGAACCATAAACAAATCATACAGATTATTGATCATCAGATTAAGGAGGTGGAAACGGACAGTTTTATTATCTTTTACATATTTTTGAATTTCGTCCTCTTTCTTCTTAATTTCAGTAGCAGAAGGAGAAGAGGATGAGTCACCTGTAGTAGTAAGCGCAGTGGGACAGTCCTTGAAAAGGACGTAGTCAATGTCCGATTGCTCAAAGAACATAAGCAGTTTGGAAGACCAACGTTTGTAGTTGTTTCCGTCAAGAGATTCGAGCTTGGACAGATGAGACACGGATTTGCTTGAAAAATCAGCCATTGCAAATTATTTAATTGCTTTCAAATTGTTAGAAACTGACTGTTTACAATGACTGAGCAAAGACTAAATTCAAGGCTGTGTCGCGGTAGAAGACCACTGACTTGAAAGCAATTACGGCCCGACTATGGTGGTAATCGCAACTGGCCGGAAAGCTCCCCAAGGTTAACACAGCGACCTTTCTAAGTCACCACTAACAGAGAAAGATCTTGGAGACTGTTTATGCACGTACCCAGTGTTTAGAAGAGAGGAAGAAGAAGAGAAGAGAAATGATTTTCGGATACAAACTGAAGTAGCAGTGGACTGATTTTATAGTAAAAGAATCAGGCCAAATAAAGAAGGTAATAAACAGAGGGAGGAAATCACGGGCGACAATAAAGGCCATTAACACTGTAATAAAGGCCATTTAACGCTGTAACGTTTCAGTTTTACATGTTACCGTTACACACAGTTGGGCTCGGGTCCAAAAAGATAAGCTCCAGCTCAGCTCTTCCCAGAACCCAGGTCCCAGGCCCGGCCCGGCCCGGTCCGGTCCGGGCGGGCGCGCGCGCGCGCATGTGTGTGTGATAGCAAGCCCAAACCCAAGTTTGATCTCCAACCACAAAAACCAACCAAGTACTCAACTCAATAAACATAAAGAGGAAGGGAGTTAATAAACAAAGGCAAGCTCCCTTCCATAGGAGATGTGGGATGTTTGGAAAAAACACAAGTAGGCTTTGCAAGCCTTAACTCCAACATTTATCATAATCATATGTTTTTCTTTAAATTCATTTAGCCAAAAATATCCCCGTGCATTTTACACGGGTGTAAAACTAGTTTCCCTAAGAAAGAATAAAGAAAATCCCTACCTGTGGACTATGTTACATCGACGAGACCAAGTAAATCTTTTTGTTTTTGCTTATTTTTTTTATTGTCGTTTTCTCAGTAATATTTTATTATCTATTCCATACTATTTTGGTTTATTTCATAACAAATAGAATTTAAAAAGGAGAAATAGAGAATTTGTTATGAGATAGATGCTCCACAAAACCATAAAAGATGGAAAACCAATTTCAGAAAGTTTTTGTATTTTGGTCTATCCATCACATGACTCCATGTCTCCATTGGGCTTCTCCACGTACGTCCTTGAATAGTTTAGGCAAAACAAAACAAGGTCCATGACTTCAAGGCCTTGTTCTACAAATATTAGAGGTTTCCAAAAACAGTGGTAGTAATATTTTTGATGTCTCACAATAGTAGATACCCAAAGATTGGTGTTGTGTAAAAATTTTATATAGACTTTTTTTTTAAAATCAAAGGTATTCAACGTCAGAAGTAATGACTATTTATTTCGCTTAGGGCGCTCTACTTAAGGACAAAGAGCTGACTAAATATCTCTTTTCATTCCTAAAGGGAAGGATTCGAATCTCTGACCAATTGTTTTGCTCCTGCGTCCTTAATACAACACAAGTACAAAGAAATTACTATTATAGATTCAAATTCTGCATGCATTAAATCAATCTAATTTAGCATATAATGCCTTTTAGGAGTAAAGGAATCTCACCCTCAAAGTTACTCGTAGTGAGGTTCGATCCTACAATTCCAGAGTTTGAGATGTAAACATTACTAATAGATCGACTGATTACTATTTGATACTAACATCCTAAACATGAAATGGCTTTTCCTTAAAACCCCTCACCATATATGAAAAACACACATTTTACAATAATATACATGAATAAGTAGATAAAAATTTATATAAATTACCTTGAAGCCCCTATTAAAAAATACACATATTTTACAGTAATATACACGACTTGATCCTTAAATGTGAATGTTGAAATAACACAATTTCTTTCAGACAAAAGGAGCATATAATACAATTGTTTTAGCTCAAGAAGGAACAACAAACAACAAATCAATATGTAAATGAAGATAGTAACAATTAAAGATTTTATACGCATATCATCAAATATGATCATCATCCATGAAGCCTGCTGGTATTCCTTCATCAACTGGTGCATCTCTTGATCCTCTATAACGATAAAAACATAGCACCAAAAGAAAGATAACAAGATTTATAGCAGCTGATGCAGCAAGGACCCAGTAATAGTTGTCTAAACGGCTCATATTCAAGGTGCTTAGAAACCAATTTCTATGTGTTCTTCCTTCACTAATCTTCCCCACAACGTACACTACAAGAACACTTCCCATCACTCCAATTCCGAAGAATCCCCTGGCGAAAAGATTGAAGTACTTAGTCATCGATTTAGGGGCTTGATCCACTGAAAACCCGTAAGCACACAATCGGTGTATGCCATCATGGCAACCAAGTAACACAAACTGTGGCAATACCCAAAAGACCGTCATAGGTACTCGTTCGTTTGGCTTGTCAAATAAGCCATGACTCGAGACAACTCCGAGCCTTCTTGTCTCGATCTTTGCTGCTGCAATGCAAGTAAGTGTACCGTACATCATAGCAGCAGCAAGTCCAATTCGAGGTAGATGACGTCTATATTTAGAGAATAATGGGGAAAAGCCAGTAGTGAAACTTTTCCTGAAGTGATCATAAAACCAAAAGAATAGTATAAGAGGAGCTTTGGCTGATCCAACTCTACGATCTAGGCGATTCGCTTGCTCAAGATAGAAGGTTGCACCTAAAGAGGAGACAACACCACAAACAATGAATGTCATCCATATAGGAATTGTGCGTATGAATATCTTTGTTTCCTCTACTTCAGTTACTTTGCATAGACTCCATCTGTTTCTCTCTTGTTGCTCCAATGCAATATCTGGTTTGATAATTGCAGCCTTGTCGAGAATCCTACAACCAATAGTAATACATCGGATTTACATCCTCTATTGCACAATTTCTATACCACTTTTTATAATCGAAAAATTGTTTTTAATAAGTCAACTTTATACCATCTTCTAAAATTAAGTTCACCTTTGGAATAAGTTAACCTTGTATGAGTATTAACTTTCTATAAGTTTAAGTGATCGTTTACATTAACAACAACTAATAATTTTTCCTTCTTTTCTTTCCCTTTACCAACCCTCTACACCTATAATCACAATCACCACCACCACTCGATCCCAAACACCACCCCAAGACCTGATCTAACTCATTGAAAGTTAATACTCATACAAGGTTAACTTATTCCAGAATAATCCAAAGGTGAACTTAATTTTAGAATATCGCATAAAGGTTGACTTATTAAAAACAATTTTTCCTTTTATAATTGGTTAAATATTGATTTTACACAAAATGTCAAAACTATGGAAATGGACTTCAATATAAGTTAAGTCATATTCTCATCCCACTTTTGTCTCCCATAAATTTATAATGCTCCAAGTTTTGTTATACACATGTAACCATCTACTCCCTCCGTTCGAAAATGTTATATCATAGGAGAATCTTATGTTTATTTTAATAATTTTCATGTACTTTTTTTTGTCCTTATTAGGAAAACTAAGAGAGAGAGATTCAAATGTGGGGACCATTAAAGTACAAATGAGTAAAAGGTAGGTAAATGTTTAGATATTGAAGGGTAAAATGGAGAGAAAAAATGTATATAAATAGAAAATATTTTATATAGGTATATCTTTTTGAAACGGCCTAAAACGAAAAATGGATATAACATTTTGGAATGGAGGGAGTACTTGTCTTAGCTTCTATGCCAATTTCTAGGAATTCCATCTAGTTTAAGAGCTGTTATATCCAAATGCTTTACATGTTGAATCACTTCAACCAACTTTCGAACCAAAACCTTCTAATTTTTCAACCCTCTTTCTGATATTTTACTGCTTTAGATATATTTGTTTGCAAAATTAAACATCATGAATTAAATGTGTAATATTAAGGGTGCATTTTCTTCAACTTTTGTTTCTTAAACCTATTTGAACTGAAGTTATTAAAACTTATTGAAATTTATTAAAAAATTGAAACTTGTTAAAACTGATGCTAACATAATTATATAAATTTCTTATATCTAAATTTTTTTAAGGTGAAGAGAACGCACTTTGAGTATTATTATCTTGAGACAGATATGGTACTATTAATTAAGTTAGAATTCTAATTTACCCGAGGCTCTTTGTATGAGGCAATAATTCTTCTTGGAGAGAGTCAGGTTTATCATAGAGCTCACTCATATCTTGTGGACGATGGCAGAAGCTCTTGGAGAAAGCAGCAAAAATAACCCGAAAAATCGTAGTTAAGGAACTCCCTTGTGGCTTTGATACACGGTTATTTCGACCAAGCGTAATCCTTATAATCACACAAAGAAGGAAAGAAATTAGACCAAGTAAGGCGCAAAGTCCAAATAGTATAGCCCATGGCTTAACGAAGGTGGCTATTAGGAGCGCGATAAAAGCAACTAAGTGAGTGCGACACGACCCTACGGTACGCTTAGGGATATTATCATTAGACTCGTGACTCTCATCGACGTGCTCTTGAGCAAAGGGCGCATAACAAGCAGAGAGAGCGGCCATTCCCAATGCTGTAAAAACAAGTCCGGAATAAAAGAGTTGTTTATGCTCCTCGCCAATGCATTCGGGCTTGTATTGCTTGCAATTTCCACTGGACTTGCCTAGCACAGGTGGTGTTGACATCCATATTAGACCAAGTCCCTACAATTATCAACTTTTGGTGTAAGACATATGACTTAAAAAACTCATAAACATAGAAGATCCATGCATGGACTCATTGGCGACTTGATAAAAAAGATATACTTTCGCTATTTCTAAACAAATACAAGAGTTTAACTTTCACGCTTGCCAAGGCATAAATTTGTCTATTACTCCCTCTGTCCCAATTTAAGTGCTCCATTTGACCAAAAACTACTTTACTTTTTGGTCAAATGGAGCACTTAAATTGGGACGGAGGGAGTAATATAAATTTGCTAACGCACAGGTGACATCCATATTAGAACAAGCCCCTGCAATTATCAACAACAGTACCGAACCTAAAATTTAAATTAAGTGGGTTCAAGTTAAAGATAAGTCAAAATAAGGTCAAAGTCAAACTCATAAATTAAGAAAATCAATGTATAATAACTAAAAAATGAAATCACTACATGAAAGTTTACAAAAACCCATAACAATAGAACATTTAATGGACATATGGGCGGCTTGACAAAAATAGTACTTCCGCGATTTCTACAATTGCAAGAGTTTAACTTTCACATTTGTTAACTTCAGAGGAATACGCGACTTACAATCATGGAGGAAAAGCTGCTAAAGAGGACGACGAAAGAGTTGCCGAGGAACGCATCGGCGAGATAAGCGAAAACAATGGGCAAAACTTTGATCAAACCCATCCATATGTTGATAATTGCAGCTGCATGAACTATATTGAGCTCCCATACATCAGTTAAGTACACCATTAGCAGCCATAGTATATAGCCAGCAAACAAGTTGACCCATTTCTGCAAATGTACTGCATTCAAAACGAAAGGAGTTATTGAAAAAATGTCATGGACAACAAATTCATCTAATAAATTTAATGTCTTAATAGATAATTTCGCCAAAAATAGTAGTTTCTCATAAAATACATATTTTTAATGGTATTTTGGAAAGCATATTCAATATAAAGATAAAGAAGTATATGATCGAACATGAGCTCACAACCAAGTTAGACTCGTTATCATCCCTATAATCCTTATGACACTTGCTTAATTAGTATGTACGAATACTTTATGACAAATTTTATGCACAAATATCATGATACGGAAAGTACCTTAATAAAGTACATAAAGCTATGCTATTATGACTATAGAGTTAGGCCCTATTCATTTTTACTAAATAAAGGAAAATTGATTTCAGTTTAATTTAAGTTGAGTTCAGTTCACTTTAGTTCAGTGCAATCGAAAAGAACAAAGCTTTAATATCAACAAATTTTGAAACTATATACACATACACAATTTGCCGATATACTCCATCTTTTAGCTCCTCTGTAGTGTTGCCAAGGTAATTTGGCCTTAACACAATGAGCTAGCTCAATTTTCGCCTTTTCACCTGAAAATTAGAGAATTATAAACATGTAAGATGTAACTATTAAGTATCTAAACAATTTTTTGAATATGCAAAAAAGAAAAGATATCTAAAATGAACTATAGAGTGCTCATACGTAGTAAGAACAAAAAACCAAAAATAGAAGATAAAGTAAAAGATTACCAAAAAAATTAAGAAAATGATTAGACAAAGAAGATGATAAGCACTAAATAGATAGCTAATTACCTTATTGGTATTGGTGTACGAAAAACTTAGTAAAGGAGGGTATTATATAAGAACCTTAATTCAGTTTGACATTATTTTTCCTAATCACAAGAGGCGGCTAACCCACTCCAAAAAAAAAAAAAAAGATGCTTGCAATTTTATTTTTTTTGGCAATTAGATGCTTGCAAGTTGCATGTGCTTTCATGTGCATATAAAAATATGTATTTAGCTAACTAACCTTTCATATCCACTCTCTAAATTCCTTCTTATTTGAAATTTCGACACTATGTAAAAGAATAAAATTTTCCTAATTATTTTCAATATATAAGAAAAAATATAGGTATACGGGTATTATTTTATTTATATATCAAAATATCAAATTTTTACTAATGATCGAGTAATTAAATATATTGATGATAAAATATGTACTCTCTCCATTTCTTTTTGTTTGTCTGGTTTATTGTACCTCCAAGCTCCAACTATCAAGGAGAACGATGAAAAGATAATGTAATTGTCATGTGGGAGTAAAAGATAAGTAGAGAAAAAGAAATTTTGAGAAAGACGTGGAACCGATGAGTGGAAAAATAAGGTCAAACTGGAAAATTATATATATATATATATATATATATATATATATATATATATATATATATATATATATATATATATATATATATATATATAAAGTATGAGGCTACTGCCTACTTGGGATTGAGGAGAACATGACGTTGGATAGAAGTGGGTGGAGGGGCAGTATCCATGTGGAGGAAGGGGTGTGATTACTGCATTTATTTGTTTTTCTCAATTGTGTTAGTATTTAAAACCTCTTTTAAAACCTTTTGGTGTAAACCTTGTTTTCAAAAACTTTTTAAAAAATCTTAAAACTTAAACCCTTTTTAAAAACTTTTTATCACTCTTGTCGATGACATCTCCTTTGGCAACGGTTTCAGTTGACGATTCATGTTAGCCGACCCCAAATCACTTTGGGAATAAGGCTTAGTTGTTGTTGTTATATATATATATATATAATTTCGAGTAAGACAAAGAAAAAAACGTAGTAAGTATTTGTAAACTTACAATTTATTATTATTATTTTTAACTAGAAGATACATGTCGAGTTCTAGGGCACCATTCTCTCAAAGCCGAACCCTAATCAGCTATCTACAAAAATTAGTTTTTGAAGTTTGGGAACCATCTAGACATCGACAAAACAGATGAGTTGATTGATTTATAAACATGCAAATTAGTCACGAAGAACTTTAAAAAAAGAGTGGGAGTACTAAATTCCGGTTGGCACTTGGAATGTAGCATACATCTACTAGACAAATTGCATTATATTATAGTAAGTCATAGACTCATAGAGAGAACTTGAGAAGCATGAATTGATTCGAATTTATTTCTTGACCAATATTGTCAATTTGTCATATAGTATATATTTATTAAAAAATTGAATTTGTGTTGTTGTCTGTCACGTGTCGACTAATATCACATATTGATTGGCGCCAGTCCATATTATTGTACATTCGCACAACACGTTTCAAAGATACATGCAAAGAGATTCGAACTAGTAAACAATAGTGACGACTTTACCATTAAACTACATCATTTATTGCTATCAATTTTATTTTCGTTTCTAACTTCACATTTTCATAATCATCTACCTATCTTATTCCATATTTTCTCATAAATGAATAAGAAAAAATAGAGTCAAGTAAAATTTTATATGAATTTTTCATAATATCAACTGTTTATAATATTACTTATACATAATCAAAGATATTGAAGATCAAAATAGAGTATTGAATAGCGTGAATAATTTTTTTTTTGCAAATGTTAAAAAATATAGGAAATATAATTACTTCTTTTGCTATTTGTGATAAAATCCTATGTTAGTTGCCACCTTATTAGTAGAAAAATCCGGTTGGCACTTGGAGTGTAGTAGTAGTATATCATTATATTCATTATCAACTAGACAAATTGCATTATAGTATTGTACTTCCTTCATAATCATAGGGAGAAGCATGAATTGACCCTAATTAATTTCTTGACCGAAATGGTCATTTGATATCCAAAACTATTACTTCTATACAATATGTCTCCGTCACTCCGTGTCGGATTAGTTTTGACACTTATCACGACTTAGGTTGTTAAGTATACCTTATTTTTATCAGCAATTGATAATTTTTTTAAAAGATAGATGTATAGGGAGATAATGAAATATTTTTTATTGTGTAAGAAGAAGTGGCTCGGATCCCGTTTGTATCCTAATAAGGCAGAAACTTGAGAGTAGTGGGGAAGGGGAAGGGAAATTCCCACCCTCAAAGCGCCCTTAATGGGGATTGAACCCCCAAGCTTGATGTTGGAAGAGTGTTTTCTTTACCACTAGACCAAGTACTACTTGGTATATTGTGACAGTGTCAATTCTTATATGGTGTTTCTGACATACTTAAGGTGAAATTAGTTTTTTTTCACAAACAACATAGAAGTGTTTTTTGTAAAATAGGAAATGTTGTCAAAAAACACCTAATTTGTTATTATAAGTTTAGCGAAAAAATACTTTTTAATTTTTTTTTATGAGAAAACACCTTATATATCATCATTCATCAAATTACACATCTTATTATCATATTTAAGCCAAAAGGTCAATCTTTGGTCTATTTTTTCTCCTTTTATGTGTATGAAAGTCACGTCTATCAACCCAAAATGTTAGAACAAATTCCGATGCACAAGAAGGGAGGGAAAAAGATTGTCAATGACCTAAAAGTTGACCTTTTAAGCTCAAAAACGTGACAATAAAGTTTGTAATTTGATATATAATGTCATATAAAGTGTTTACTCGCAAATGAAATTATATAAGTTGTTTTTTCACAAAATTTGGAACTTATAATATCTTTTTTGACAAAATTTCCTTTAAAATATGATTAAGTCGTTTCTAACATGTTGATTTTGAGTATACTCTGAAAATTTTCGAACTCGAAGATTTGAGTCCAAGTCTAATCCAAACAGTTTCCAATATAGTCTCAAAGGACTAGTACCACAAAATTGGAGTGGATTAGGCTGGATTCCGAACTTTTCTCTTCTACTTACATCATGGTTATATTCCTAATCCAAATAGTGATAATTGTCAATTTGGGATTTATATTAGAGTGACGAGGGATATGCGATTTGTTTTCTTTGACATAGGAGGAGTTTTTTTTTCAAAAAATATTTTTTTGACAGGGAGTTCCTTCAAGTCTTCCAAAAGGCTACAACAAGAATGAGCTCGACTAGCAAGTAGCAACCATAGCTGTGTTTTTTAGGGCGAATATTATAGCATGTATGAATTATTTATGTTTACTTTTATTTATTAGGATCTAAATTAATTAATTAAATAGTTTAACGTTGTTTGTATAGTCATAGGACTTTATTGATTAATTAATTAAGCTACACAAAGTTTACGAATAGGAGCTACAAATATAGGATGATGTTGTGACGGATTGGGGGATAAAGATTAATAAGAACGTTAAAGCAATAAACATACACAGATTTAACGTTATTTGTTAGCAATGTGCTAGCTACGTCCACCAGACTAGAGGAAGAGTGTTTTATTTAGGAGAGAACCACAATACAGATTAGTGTTAGGCGACACTAAGATTATCAGATTGTGAATAATACAACTAAAAGTTTAACCTAATGGTTTATATAAGCACCGTTAGAGTTAACCTAAGCAAAATGAGCCTAAAACCCAAAATAGAATATAAGGTTTAACTAAACCTTATAATACCCGGAACCGTGCTTGGTTATTCGAACCAACAGATAATTTAAGACACATCCAACAGATGCATATAGATCAAAAGACCTCTTGGAACCGGAAGAGATCCCCTAATTGTTAAAACGAAAGCTTTTAATCAAACAAACCGCTCAACACTCGAGCAGACAATGAAGTACACATAAATTTAATGAGGTTCACTATCAATATTATAACTACTTCCTCCGGCGAATGAATAATGTATTAGTATGAACTTGAGACGATTACAAATTACAATAGATTATTGCCTTTCTTAATCTCTCTCTTGTGGTGGTGGTAACGATAACTAAGCCCTACAATAATAAATGAAGAAGCGCTAAAAAACGAACAAAAAACAGCCTGCGAAGACTGCACATCAATGCAGCCACTACCACAGCCCGGAGTCGCTACCAGATGCCCACCAGCTTTGCCGAAGAAATTTATGGCCCACCCGCTACAAGCAGCCCTAGACGCGCTACCAACGAAATTTGACGAGTGAACTTCTCTCTTTGCCAAACGAGCTCAAATCCAACCTCGCTTCAAATACTTTCAGTTTAGTTGTCTAATTTCCTCTCAAAAGATTTGTAAATATAATCGGAACCAATATAATTTCACTCCAATTCAAACAATTTCTCTTCATTTGAGTTTTAGTCATTTGAGTCAAACTAAACTTGGTCTTCGATGCTCATCCTAAACTCCTAAAACTTCTTTTTTTTTTGCTTACTATTCATTTAAAAAAAACTCCAAATAAAAGTTCAAAATAAGAACATAGATAAAAATACTATTCCGAGTGACGAGTGTAGCATATATCCGGATCCGATTATATACAACATATAACCGGGTGTAGGATGAATAAGCCGAGTCCAATCTTTACGGATATACTCCTAGAATAGAACCGATCCAGTCTTAGCGTTGAATTCTCGAATAGCGTTTTGATAATATTTTGAATTTTCAATCCGCCATGTGCAAACTGCAAATCCGATGAATTACACTGTAGCATTACTTATTTGACAAATAAATCTCTTTTAATAAAACAAAAAAGTCAACATGTGTCGTTCAATTTCTCAAGTTACTATCTTCATCTTCAATCCAGAGTCACAGGAGAGAGAAAATTCCGCCATTGTTGCTTCAAAGTGTGCAAAGAAACAAAAGTTGAATGCTTTTCTAACATTTTGGAACAGATTTCTACCTTACCCACCTTTGATTTCCGTTTTTAATTTGCGAATTGAGCCCACAAATTCAGGTTTGTTTGATTTCTTACTATTGATTTGAGTAATTTGATTAGATTTGATTGGAAATGGTGATAGATGAGGTGGGTCATTTTCAGATAGTTAAAGATCTAATTTTTATGTAATTGTTAGCTACCATTGTATTATCCAATTTGATGGTATATTGAAAGAATGTTTTTGGTTTTTGCACCCGGTTCACCCTTCGGGCTACATCCAGAACAAGGCCAAGTTCGGGGTGGTTAGGTTCCAGGTGTTGCGGGAATTCGAACACTGATCCGTCCTACCAAAGCCAGTCCCATCACCACTGGACCAACACTTACTTGGTGTATATTGAAAGAATGTGAGAGTATGTAAATCAAAGAAATTAAATCTTGATCTATGTTACTCGGACTCGGGTATGCGGACATGTGTCCAAGTGTGTGGTTTGTCCATAATAAAAGGTTCCTTGGTCTAAAATGAAGTGTGTGCATACCCATGTCTAAGTGTCGAGGATGTGACACGGGTAGTTGAGATAATTATTGTTGGTTCACTTGCCAATTTGTTTGTTCCACCTTTTTGCTTATTATTGGGTTTGGTTTTGTAGAACGTAGTAGTAGTAAAAAAGTAAACACTCTGCTAATTGATGCAATTGGTCTGTTTTGAGTTAGTCAGTAATCAGTTTATCTAGTTAATATATGGTGTGATGAACATTGTCAATTAAGTAGGATTTAGGGCCTCTAGGGACTGTTAACCGGGTTAAGGATCCGAGACCCCGCCTTTATGGGATTTGTACCAGGTGGAAAAGTGTTGCTACATGGTGTTCTTGATACCACTGTTGAACAATGGATGTTTTTAATTTGATGGTATTTTCCAAGAATGTGAGAGAATGGAAATCACAAAAGATTAAGGCTTGATTGTTGGTTCTACTTTCAAATCTATCCGTTCCACCTTATTGGGTTTGGTTTAGTAGATAGTACTACAAACATCTCACAGGAGGGGCTTAGAAAGTAATACCAAACTCTGTGCTAATGAATGCTGATCTTTTTTTGAGTTTGTCGTTGATCAGGCTTTTTAGTTACTATATGGTCTGATGGACATTGTCAACTAAGTAGGATTTAGGGCTTTAAGGGACTGTCAACTGGGTTAGGGATCTGAGACCAGTGCTGAACAATGGATGTTAAAGAATTAGGGAAAGGCGGGGGGAGAGATCTTGCTATCACCAAGGAGGGGTTAGATGTTTGAACCTACTTTCTGTGTATGTTATATGTGTGTGTGTGTGTATATGTGCTTGGTGGAACCGCTGCAATAAATTGGAGACTATTATCTTGACTTAAGTTGCACAAAAGTGCTTTTGATGAAGTCGTTTACATAATTTTAGCTAACAATTTCCCTAAAGCATGTCGTAATCATCATGAAATTTTTTTTGAGTAAGATATGGACGTTAGTTTGATGTATTTTTCCTTGGGAACACTGGCTAGTGGTATGTGCAAAATTTAGCTAAACAACTAATTCTAAGTTTAAGGAGTGAATTCTCACATATGTCAAACTGCTGCGTCATTCAGTCATTGGTTTCAATGCAACTACGTTATTAGCATTTTGACATGCTAATGGATTGGGCTATTCGTTGTCTAGGAAAGTGTCTACTGTTATGCTGGAAGCGATATGTTGTGAATTAAACTTGGTTAAAAAGATGTCTATCGTTTTGCTTTGGCAGATGGGAGATGATACGGAAACTTTCACGGTTGATGATGCCCTCGTTGCCATAGGCTTTGGGAAATTTCAATATTATCTCCTTGTTTATGCTGGAATGGGCTGGATTTCAGAAGCAATGGAGATGATGCTTCTCTCCTTCGTTGGACCAGCTGTTCAGGCTGAGTGGGGCCTTTCTTCAAATAAAGAAAGTATGATAACTAGTGTGGTATTTGGGGGCATGCTGATTGGAGCATATTCATGGGGCGTTGTTTCAGATAAGTTTGGGCGGAGGTGAGCTCTCTAGATTTTTTCCCTATCAGTTGCTCCCAAGCCTCCCATTGTCTAGGAAGCTGTCGTAAAGATAAAGTTGTTTGCTTTTAATTTATATTCACTTACTTATCTCTATTATTGCATCTATCTTACATTCCAGGAATGGATTCTTCATAACTGCTATTTTCACTTCAACGGCTGGATTTTGTAGCGCTTTTGCTCCTAACTATACAGCTCTGATTATCTTTCGTTTCTTTGTTGGTCTTGGTTTGGGAGGAGGGCCTGTGCTGTCATCCTGGCTTTTGGAATTCATTCCTGCTCCTACAAGAGGTACCTGGATGTCTGTCTTTTCAGCCTTTTGGACTGTTGGGACGTTGTTGGAGGCTTCACTAGCTTGGGTATACTCTATAAAACATCAAATATCTATACGTTTGAATCTTTATGAAGGTGTTCTGATAGTTTTATTACCCGAGGGAGGGGATGAGTTGAGGATGGAGAATTGGAGATTCATTTTTGGGCGTTAGCCAATAATATTGACTACTTCATTTTTGTGAGTGTGTTTTAGTAAATTCATAAACGTTCCTATTACTGACTAAATAAGTGAATGTTAATGTGTAGATACATTTTCAACCAACAATCCCCACCCTTTAACTACCAGAAGTGTACTCGATTCCTGCTTACTAGACGCCTTTTTAAGGTTGAGGATGAGACTTTCAATATCTTCCTCGCTGGCTAGCACCTTATTCATCGTATGCTAACAATTTACAGACGGGAGGGAGTATTAGGACCCACTTTCGCTCATTCATATGGTATTAAGCTATCATTATTCCAATATAGTTAGGACTGCAGTAGTACGAGGAGCACACTTCTCTCTATTGTGGAAATAAAATGGGGATTTAGGGCCTTTATTGTTAAGCCTTTTTTATTGATCTATCAACTGTGCATTTTGATAGCTAGTAAAATCAATGTGTTTGAGTCTATAACTCAGATTGCATTGCGTGTATGGAATGAGCATATTCAAATTCATACAAATTCCAAACATTGCAAGTCTTTGTACTTGTCAACTTAGCTGTATAAGTAGCTGTATAAATGGAAAGATGTGATGAGGACTTATGATGGGAAACATTTGATCATCTGCTGCATCCACTAGTGCAGCTTGAATGCTGTGCTATGTAATATGCAATAAGTATTTACTTGGGCTATTTGTGTACTGTTCATACAAACTTCGATGTCTTTGACTAGTTAAGTGACGAGACTTTCTTGCTCTCTGCACACATGCTGGAGTGGCTTTTATGATTTCCTTAATTTTCTGACTTGCGATGACTCCCTCAAGAACTGAAACTGGAAACAAGAGAGTCGTGACTAAATTTCTTCTTCTAGACTTGTTAGACATAGCTACTTCAATGACAGCTGGTGAAATGGCTTCCTTTTGCAGTTAGTTATGCCTTTGCTAGGTTGGCGGTGGCTACTTGCATTCTCTGCCGTACCTTCTGCAGTCCTTCTAATATTCTACACCACTGCACCGGAGTCACCCAGATATTTGTGCAGGAGAGGTAGGACAGATGAAGCACTAGCAATTTTGGAGAGGATAGCAAGATTGAACCACGCAGAACTTCCATCTGGTACTCTTGTTTCTGATCACCAAGTTGCCAAAGTAACTGACCTTCCATCAGAAGATGCACATTTGCTGTCAGCAAGCAAAGCTGAAAATGGAATTCATGATAATATGGATTCTGATATACAAAAAGGAGCCTCGGTCTTTACTCTGTTTTCACCACAACTACTAAGGTCAACCCTGCTCTTATGGGTAGTGTTCATTGGAAATGCATTTTCATATTACGGCCTTGTGCTGTTGACAACTGAACTGAGCAACAAGGATAACACGTGTACTCCAACTCATACTCTGTCAGAGTCCGGAAAATCTGTGGATGTAAACTATAGAGATGTTTTCATTACCAGTTTTGCAGGTATCACTTTTATACTTCAGACTAGCAGTGACCCTGTTACTCCTTGTGAGGGAACTAATTAATATCAGTTGATATGATTTCCTCCAGAGTTTCCTGGGCTGCTTATATCTGCAGCATTGGTGGACAAAGTTGGTCGCAAGGTTTCTATGGCGTCTATGTTCTTCCTTTGCTGCCTGTTTCTGTTGCCATTGGCCTTCAATCAGTCTGGAAGCTTAGTAACTCCTCTTCTATTTGGTGCTCGTATATGCATCACAGCAACATTCACAATTGTGTATATATATGCCCCAGAGGTAACTTGCAGAAATCTTGTCCCTTTATCTTCCTCTATGCATTGCAATTCTATTTCGGGTTTGTGCTGCAAGAAACATGTCCAAAACTGGACATCTTCCACCATCAGTAATTTTGTGGTTCTACTCCTCCTTTAAGACGACGAGTCCTTGATTTTTGGGTCTGTGGTGTTTTGTAATTAATAATTGCTGCACCATTCAATCATTCAGTGTTTGCTTTGGTGACATTAGTTGCCTACGGAATTAAGATATTCTGGAACAATTCATAGAAGCTAGTTGAATACGTTCCTCTTTTAGTTAGTAGTCCCGAAATAATTATGGTCAAAGTATAGTCACTTTCTCCCTTTTGTTCTTCCCCGAAACCCCCTTATGTTCTAAAATTTCAATGTGTCACGAGTGAGAACCTGTCATTGTGAGAATCTGTTGCATATTCCTGGACTGAATTCCTCGGGCGATTTGGGAGATGAGAAGTTGAAACTTAATAAACTGATAGGGAACCTACTTCTCCTTTTATTGCCTTAATGTCCCACTTCATGTAATAAAATGAGTTCACTTTATTATGCAATGTTTCTTAAAGCTAAACATATATGAGTACTAACATATGGACACAAGGTCATAAATTAAGGCAATGCCGATGATTATATACGTGTACTAGTATATGGAATATTCCATGATAATACTTAACTGCCAAATGAGCTCTTATCTTCCTTGATCATCATTACCTTTTTTATACCCATATCCTTAGCCAGTAGCCTAGAACTCATTGGTAAAGAAAAACAATCATGGTAACGGATATGCATTACCGGGAACCATAAAATGGGATAATTCGTGTAATATTATTATTATGTACAATCTTCTGTAGTTTCTTTGATATGCCTTTCCACTAAACGAGTAGGCTATGAGAAGAGTATCTTAGAGAATCCAAATGCTCATTGCATCACTGCTTAAACAGAATAGGATTTATCACATTTCATTATATTACCACGTATTATGGTTCTCCGGATGTGGGGTAATTCTCTTCAATTGCTCCATCTTAGCCATGGATGATGTTTAGCCTAGTTTTGAGATATTATTCCACATTTGGTGTTATACTTCTCTAGTTCCTCGGTGCCTTTTGCAAAGCATTTATAAGATAAGAATTATAATTAGGCATGTTTGGCATTTGTGAGAAGTAGAACCAATTGAATCTCGATTCTTGGTTCTAATCTTTCCATGTGAAGCTTCTTGATTCCCGACGTATATACGTGGTGATTTCTTCAGCTTGATTGAGCAGTATTGATGTAATGAGCCACATATGGAAGATTCTGTTGCAACTTGTTCTGCACCATTTAGCTTGTTCTGTTATCACGCGCATATTGTCCTTATATATTCTTTGCACTTGTGAATATAATGTCTTTACATTTCTTCTTATGACTAGATATACCCCACTTCAGTTCGGACAACTGGTGTAGGGGTTGCCAGTTCTATGGGAAGAATCGGTGGTATGACCTGCCCCCTCGTGGCAGTGAGTCTGGTTCATGGTTGTCACCGAACTGCAGCCATTCTTCTGTTTGAGATTGTCATCTTTGTTTCTGGCGTATGTGTCATGCTTTTCCCTCTTGAAACATCAGGCCGCGAGTTAAGTGATGATATATCTGACTCGAATCAGGAAGTTGAACTAACCTGAACTCCCACATCAATTACTATTGTTATTTGGGCATGTAAACACTTCTCTTGCATGCTGCCAGTTGACTCCAATGTAATATTAGAACCGCGACTATACTTGTGGATTTGACATGCTGTGAATTCGAGCATCTCTTGCAGATATAGGCAAATATAATCTAAAGGATACGTACCTACAGCAGGAAATAGCAGTTCGTTAGTTGTAAAGAATCAGAGCTAGCTTAGCTAGATTGGTCGGCATGCGTATTCGCTTTGGAGGTTAGCATTGGGGATGTTGAGCCCAAGGAGTTCTTGTATTTAGGTTGTTTTCAATGCTCAATTGACCTGAGATGTAACATTCAGATTCATTCATTCTGAAAATTTTGCATATTTGGTTAGAGATACACACATACATGTACTTAAATCTGAATCACGAGGGAGCTGTCCAATTTCACAATTTATCTTATTGTACGAATGCTAATTTGATACCAAAAGTAATTCCATTGCTAAACGGTTTCCAATCTCTCAACTTATCTGAACTTATCATAACTTTGTCAAAATTTGTTGAAATTGGTGGAACTTTTGTATGAATCTATTACATCTGGGACTTATTCTTGTAAGTTGAAGAAAACACACCTTAAACTAATGGTGATGGTTAAGCTACCACTAATTCTATTAGCGGATTTATCCTAAAGCATTACTTTGACAATAGATTGATAATTATCTTTCATTAGTGATCTAATTATTATTGGATGGAGCATTATTTTAGGAAAAAAAATCACCAAATTAGGAATAAAAAAGAAGAAAGAATTTTGAAGAACAGATGAAAACGAAAAGCAAGAGGGAGTAAGATAGCATCATGCCAAACTTTAAGCAACCAAAATTGAATAATTTTCAGGCCAAAAAATGGTTTCTTTTGCCAATTATGTCCATTTAAACTGTCCACTTTGCTAATCATGCTAATTTCAAATAAGAAGTATAAAAAAGCTTGTTAATGGATCTAAGTTGATTTTTAGCCAAATAACATGAGAATTACATCATGATTTAGTTTAACAAAAACAACTAAACTGCATTAAAAATACATTATAGATTGTTCCAAATCTTAGGGACTGTTCTCCCCAATTTATCTTTAGTTTAGTTTAGTTTAGTTTAGTTTAGTTTAGTTTAGTTCAGCTGTTTTATGCCGAAGAGAACATACCCTTAACATAATTGTTTGAAAACAATTCGATTGACAGAATAAGTATGTTAAATAATCATAATTGATAGAATTTTCCTAAAATTACATTCAACCCTAGAATTAAAGAGAACCACTATTATTACATTTTGTTTTTCAAGAAAAGATAGCCACATATATAAATTTCTTTGAATATACTCTATGATTCTTGGGTGAGAAAATTCAAGATCCATATAAGTCTTTATCCTTTATCCATAATCCATAATTCCATATCATAAATTCATATCCATGTAAAAATGTGGGTCCAACATATTGGTGTGTACTTAAATTCCTCATTAGTCATTATTCCTTCCTATCTTCTTTATCTCTTTTCTCACCTTTAAAATTCGCAAGCTCACAACAATGGCGAATCACCATAAATCTAACATAAACCTCTCAAATTCAATATGATATGATATTATTTAGGGTTTTCAGATACGAAAATGGCGGAAATGTTGATTTCATCATCATCAACAGATATTGTTGTAGAATTATGGAAGGAAAATAAAGCTGGTGGTTGGACTGCAATTGCTGCTATCTCTTTCATCTTTTTATGGCAACTTTTTAAGTACTTTTTTCCGGTTGTTCGATTTTCAATTGCTCGATTTCGACGCAGTTCATCTCCTATTGATTTCTCATCTAATGAAGTTTCTCTCTCCTCTCCTCGGTAATAATTTTGTTGATTAGTTTTGAATTTGGTGGAAATCTGGATCAATTTGTGATTTTAGTTGAAGTTTTTCCAGTTTTGATGAATAAGTGTGTGTGTGAAGTTTTAATTGTTGTTTTAGTTGAATTTGGTGGAAATCTGGATCAATTTGTGGTAATAATTTTGTTGATTAGTTTAGAATAAGGCTTAGTTATTGTTGTTGTTGGTGTGAAGTTTTAATTGTGTGTTTAGATAGTTCGTTTAATTGTATTGTTTATTATGCTAGAGGTGTATGATTTGCACTAACTTGTTATCGATTTCGTGTTTGGTGTACTAAGTGATTTGACTAGCTGATTGTATTAGTTGCTTATTGTTTATCATGCTAGACTATTATAATTTGTACTAACTTGTTATTGATTTTGTGTTTGGTGCTTAGCGGTAGGGGATTATACTAAGTGATTCGACTAGCTGATTGTATTAGTTGCTTATCCTTATATAATTTGTACTAACTTGTTATCGATTTCGTGTTTGGTGCTTAGTGGATGGCTGATTATATTGACTAACTTGTCTAGCTGATTGAACTAGTTGCTTTGGCTATTAACCGCTAGTATTGAAGTGTTTGGTGGATTAGCTTATAGGTGATAGCTGCTTTGTTTTTTGAACTACAAAAAATGAGATCATGCGTTGAGTTCTAATCCTCTCGTTGAAATGCTCTTATTTTGAGCTTTTTCAGAATTAGTTTATTATGCCCGATTTGCTAATGAAATTCACTAGTTACCAAACACGAAAACTGACTTTTTGGATTGTCAAATCTCTAATATGCTCTACATCCGCTAAAAGCTAACAATAAACTCACTACTGAACAGGGCTGACCTACCAAAAGAGATAAGAAAAATAGAAAAGAAGAGCTCAAAATTGAAAGCTCAATGAGCCTTGAACTTTTTGGTTTTATGTTGGGTTTTTGAAACCTAGAAGTGAAGAAAAGTGCTGGAGTTAGAGTAGGAGCTCGGCCTTTAGAATTTAATCCACTATCTAATGTCCGAGGTTAACTCACTACCTTTGGTAGGAAGAGGTTGTCGTATTGTCCTGATTCCTAAACCCTCGTTACTATGGATTTGACATGGTTTTGCTAAAATGCTCCCTAGGAGGGCAACCTTGCGTTCGTCCTTCAATCATCTTAACTACGTATCGGGAAATTTAGTTACGAAGAATTCATATGGAGGACTATAAGGTTTGTATCTCACAATCTCAAGGTTATGGGATCATAGACTACGTGTATGTGATGTCTCTTAATTTTAGATCAGTATGTGCAAATACTCTTGTAAAATTAGCTCCTAGACCATGGAAATACAAGGCCTTGTACTTGTTGCAAACTGGACTAAGCTTAGATCTGAAAATCTAGTATAACTTCTCTATTATAATCTGAAAGTGTTTTTTTTTTCTGAAAAGAAGTTCCATGAGTATATATACCTGGGCATAGGGAATACAGCATAGAAGTCCGAGACTTCCTCTGTGTGTTGATGCGGATTGATCTATTATTATACAAAAATATCTGGAAACAACAATACTTTTGCTCTATTTTATTTTCTCTTGATTTATTTTTCCCTGTTTATTTTTCTTTCTTTTTGCTCAACCCCAAATAGCATAAATTGTTTTCGCAGATGTATGAGCTGGTTGTGTACTATTAACTTGTATTTTATTAGTAGATTTATACTTCTCATATCAATAATTCTGCACTCCAATTGCAGAATATCAGACCTTATACCAGATGGTGATTTGAAAAGCTTGATTGACAATTTGGATGAGAAAGCCAATGAGATTGAAACTGGAAAGTGGGAAAATGTCATTGAGAAAAGCAAAACCTCTCTGTCCTACAAGGCAAAATGCTGTAGACCAAAGGTGATTGCTAACATTGAACCGTGTTTGCTTACTTGAAAGGCATAAATCCTAGGAGGATTTTCACTACTTAGGTTATTCTTTATTCAAGATCTTTTAGCCTCTCTTTTGGGGGGTAGTGGCATCTAATCTGACCAAGTGATGCAGTTTCTTGCATACTTTGGGGTTTTTCTATTTTATGAATGAGGAGCTTTAAATTTTTTGCAGTCAGCTTTCACACTGCCATTCTATGCTTGTTGACAGATGTCCACTACTGCTAAACTTATGGGTGACCATCCTTGTTGAAGTGTCGACATAGTTCATATAAGTATAGAGTTTAATAATAAGGTGTTCCACAGTATTGGATCTTTCATTAGTCTATTCCGTTTCTAAATATCTTCCAAAATTACTCCTTAATGTGATTTTTTTATGCCCTTTCGTTGTGATCATGATATTCAGGATTAATTCCATTTTTTGGGTGGTGAGAAATAAAGTTTTGCTGTTTGAGAGGGAACAATGGTAAAGTTCTGTTGTTTGCTAACTAAAGCTGAATGCTAAAGATAACATAATGCGAATGTGATAACTTTCCTTCCTTCGTTCCTAATATTTTGGTGGATGCTAAAATTCTTATATGTTATGAATAGCCCTTTTTTGTGTCTTCTGCTCGATTCCTTAGCTCCATTGCTCTTGCGCAACTAAAGCCTCTTTTTTTTTTCCCCTTCTTTTCATTTTCCTGTTTTCTGGGTTTTTAGCGAAGGTTTTGGTTCTCTTGGTAAACTGTGATGATGTCACTCATGTGTGCTTCCTTATCCATGTAGGATGGTCCTCCCAAATACTGGAGTGTAACTGTGTTTGAAAACTGCTCCCCTGAAACCCTACGAGACTTCTATATGGACTGCGATTATAGGAAGCAGTGGGACAAGACAGTGGTTGCTCATGAGCAATTGCAGATTGATGAAGGAAGTGGAACAGAAATTGGGAAGACCATAAAGAAATTTCCACTTTTGACGCCCAGGGAATATGTTTTGGCATGGAAAATTTGGGAAGGCAGCAATAAGACATACTACTGCTTTACAAAGGTGAGCTTGAACCACTCTTTGTAATCTGCTAGATTACTGGAGCTTCTATACAAGTTTTTTAGGGTTTGAGGATGTGTGAACTGCAGAGGCTCTTGTCATTGTTAGTACGAAAAATTGCTTTTCGGATCATCCGTTCTCGATATTGTCCCTGTAGCTTTCCATCCTCTTCCTCCCTTCATATTCTGGTAGAGGAAAGAAGAGCACCCAGAGAACATGCATTATATGTAAACCCTACATTCAATATATGTAACATCGCAACCTCCGGCAGTGGCGGATTCAGGATTTTTCATATGGTGGTTCACCACCAATTACCAATCACATATTACCGATCACCATCAACTAATGACTTCTTCCTTTTAGAAGTCAGATCACTCTCATTCTTGCAATACTTCAATTATTGAGTTCTTTTTTGCTCTCACTAGATTAGTTTCAATAAATAGGCAATCTCATAAAGGGCAACAGCAAAAATTAATTCGTCAGACTGAGAGTCCGAGAGATACTTGTTGCTTACTGTGTTACAAAAACCTAATTTGTCGGACATTTTCCATCCGGACTCTTTTTTGTTGGATCAAAAATCATTCTCTAAGAACCCAAAGGTAGATTTTCAATGTAAGGGAGAAAAATATTTCCTCTTCCACAAAAACTTATTTTCAATCATTCGAAGAACCATATTCCAACATTTATAAACCAAAAAAGGAAAAATGAATTAGTATTATGGAAAAACGAATTAGTATTATGGAAAAACATTTTCATTCCAATTATCAAACGGAGCTTAACTACTTCGCAAAATCAAAACTTGAAAATCAAACACCCTAAACCTCAAATCCCAAAATTTGCTCTCACTCAATGAGCCAACTTCCCCCCGTAATCAAACATGAACATAAAAATCACAAATTTCTAAATTACAAAAAGTTCCAATAAATATGTGTTAACACACAAGTATCCCCTGTTGATATGTATTTCCTTTCCGGCTTTCCCCACATCAGCACATCACCCACTCTGCCATTCATCTCTCCAATTTCCCCCCATTCTCTCTCTTCCTACATTTTCTCTCTTTATAGATCAAATTAGAGCAATAATGTTGGAAATTATTGTTGAGTGATAGAGTCACCAAATATTGATGATCACAAATTGATTATTAAAGAAACCTAATTCATTGACAGTGATATGCCTGGGTTTGTATTGTGAGAAAAGAGGAAAAAAAGTTCGAGTTAATATTTTTTATGGTGGTGCACGTGTACCGGGGTGGCGTGAAACTACATCCGCCCCTGACCCCAGGGTGCGACGTGTGACCGAATGCACATCACAAACCAGCACGTCCATCCAACCCATTTTGTCCACCTTTCTACGTATGCTACGAAACTTTACGGCAGGCATTCAATCCAAGACTGTTCTCAAGTGTTGGATATCTTAGCATAAGAGTTATCTAAAAGGAAGATACACTATAGAACAAACAGTACACTTAAATTCTCTTAAAATCGGCGTTACAAAAACGGATGTTGCATTGCCCATGGAGTCCAACAATAGTGTCGGTAAATTTCATTGAAAAGGATAAGACACTTCCTTGTTTCTTAACAAAAAGGTGGTACACATTCACCCGGTGTAACCTAATATTTTCTATTTTTTAATTCTGACTTCGCTTTTATATCTCAAATTTTTATTTTTTAAGGCTTTCAGGGGTTTACAATTCCGATTTCATTTTTAGGCTGTTCATTTTTAACTTACATAACTGAATTTTTAAAACTTGGCAATTCACTTTTGATATAAGTGTGTACCAGTACCCAAGCCCTGACAAATAGTGGTGACGTGATTTATGATTCAATCAACACCGTACAATTCAAAATAGAGGTTTACTGTTGGTATAACAATTCTGAAGAGTAAAAAGATCAATCATTTTTCCTGAATATCTGTAGAAAGGAGGAGTGTTCTTTTTTAGGTATCATCATCTGTATATGTTGATTGGACTGTTGCGCACCATAATAGATAGTTTTCATGAATCCTTTCTGTAGAATTCTTCGCGTGACAATGAACACTGTCAAAATCTATTTCTTTGTGATAATTATGTGCAACTGAAGATATCTTGGTCCTCACGAACAATGCAGAAAATTACTATTAAGTGCATCTAGTTTATTTTAGAATATGTGCAGTTTTGCAGGAAATAACTCTAGATTTTAATGATTTATTTGGTGCAGGTGGGCTTTGCAATTCCCCCCTCCCCCAATCCATAAAGAAGTTCTTTATCACTTATTTTAGAATATGTTCTTATCTTGGGTGTGACCAGCCCACAATATAACAAGTAACGGCTTAATTCTGTAACAAGGTACCTTTTGAAAATGCAACAACTAAGCCCTTAAGGCCTCAATAATATAACGAGTTACCCTTCAGCATATTAGTTGCCCCTAAACAATATAGGAAAACTCACCCTTTAATGTATGACATATAACTAGTTTTCACTTAGTTTGTATGTCATGAACAACACAAGTCACCTCTAAAGCCCTCAAATTTGTGCTGCACCACTTGTTATCAAGCAAATGTTGCATACACGGCTTCCTGATCAATGTAATATCAAATCTTATACTTCAAAAATCTTGCTGAGGCTGCATTCTGGAGGCAAGAGGCTATCAGGACTTAGGAGGGATTTTGAGATTATGTACATTATTTAAGATATATGGTCCCTGTTTTTCCTAGATTTCTTAAATTTTGAGTAGTAGACTGGTGCTTGACTTGGACTTCTTACTTTCTTCTTAGAAAAGAGAAATTGAATTCTATATTTGCGCCTTTGCGGGGATATAGGGTGGCACATTTTGAGATTTTTGAGTAATATTGCAAAGTTTTCCAAATTGTTCCTTCTAGAGATACACTTCAGCCTTTGGCTTTTTTTCTGTTTGGTTTTTCTTCGAGTCATCATTAGCGATTCTAATGGTTGGATATGTTGCATGTGTCATTACAGAGTAAATCACAGAGCTGCTTTGCCTGTGATTGCAATTATCTTTCTCTGCCCCAAGTTTCTTGAGCTTCAGATTGTAGCTTAATTGTCATGCTATTGTTCTTTTCCTGATTTTTTTTGCTTAATGCTGATGGCCTTTATTAGGAATGTGAGCATCCTTTGGCACCCATACAGAAGAAGTATGTACGCGTATCATTTTTCAGATCTGGGTGGAGAATACGACAAGGCAAGTGCACATTGTTTTTTTTGTGCTCGAGTGCTTTCATAACTAATTGATGGAGGTTTTCATTTTTTTTGATGGTGAGCTCTGGTTTTCTCTTGTTTAAAATTGGGGATGTAAGACTGCAATTATAAATTTATAATGAAGTAACTAGGGTATAGTTGTATATCACAAATGTGATGATGGTGTTTGTATTGCTGTAGTACCCGGAAGAAATGCCTCTGAGATCAAAATGGTGCACCAAGAAGATGCTGGTTTGAATGTGGACGTTGCAAAGTTGGCATTTTCAAGAGGGATATGGAGTTATGTGTGTAAAATGGACGATGCTCTGCGCAAGTATTCTTCAATCCGTCGTCTGCAGTCAAGCTCAACAGTGACTGCTGTTTCTCTCATTCAGAAGGTTAGGCGCAAAAGTGATCTATAAATTAGTTTTGGTTTTAAAATCGAACATAAAATGACTGATAGGGAGGCCGAGAGTGATATCGTCAGATCAGATCCTTTTAAAGGGTCGGGTCAAATTAAAAGTATTCCGAACAGAGGGAGTAGTAGTTAACTTTGTGGTGATTGTTACTAAGTAAATGACATTGTAAAGCCATACAATAACTGTTTAAAAGGCTACGGGAGCCTGGGAGTAATATAATCATGAATCACTTACCAAAAACTCTTCACTAAAAGTGGCATAGAGAACATTTAATATCCAGAAACACAAAATTGAACAAAGAAGAATTTGGAAAACCCCCAATTTCATTGTCTAGGAAAAACAAAGAATTGCCTTAAAGTTGAATTTAAAGCCTTGATATTAAACCAGTTGCATTTTGGTCTGAAGAGCAGTGACATGCGAAACCACTAAATGAGTTTATCCCGTCTGCTAACATTGTAATCTCGTATTTATCCTTAAGTGTTGATTCTCGCACCTTCCTATAGTCCTTGAGTGATGAAATTTTAAGATCTGACTTCTGGGTTCTCAGGAAGTAGACTTTATTCTTCATCTCATCGTCAATGGAAGCATTTTCTTCCCAGATTTTGATTGAATTTTCTCTCTCTTTGGAAGGTCTCCAAAGATATCTATGCAAATTAAAGCAGCAAATCATGGACATGTTCTACCCGTTTATTTCTTTATTGACTATAAATCAGTTCCATTCAACTTATGTTATTATAGGGTATTACGTGCTCAATTTTTCTTACTATAGGCTGTGAGCCATTCTTTAATTATTTAATATATCCTCTAACTTATGTGTCAAATCGTGATAGAGAACACTTGAATGAATATAAGATGTAATGGATAAAAAATAAAAATTGCAAGGACAATGACTCCATTTTGAGCATATAAATTAAGAAAACAGGAGTGAGAGGGAGTGTGAAAGAAGCAAAGGGTGAGGAAGTTTTGATCTTATACCTTGTTCAATACTAAAACAAAGAAGGGACTTGGGTCTGTTGCAAAATAGCTTCACTGTAATTTTACTCACCAGGTAGCATGTGAGATGAGACCAACCCTAGAAGGGTGGGGATAAGATACCTTGGGATTCATGACAAATAAATGAAAAACTTGGGATTAATGGTGCAAGACACCAACTAGGGATTTATGGTGTCAATTTTTCCTTGATTATATAAGGTGGACTTAGTATCTTTGCAAATGGCAAAGATGTGTTATAAAAAACAATTTAAGCTGTCAATTTGGAAGGTCTACTTTTTGTGGGCTTGTGGAGTATGATTGACTTAATTAAAAGGGCTAATATGCTTCTTAGATGGTCGCTGGATATCTAGGTCTAGGTTCAATTTGGAACTGCCTTTCTGTTATCGCAGAGGTAAGACTGCATATACTAGGTTTCTGCGAACCCCAACCCCTGCATATACTAGGTTTCCTTAAAGGCATTATGATGAAGTGTTGGTAACAAATAGGACGCATTGTTTTCTACCCTCTGGGTGGAGACCTCTTTAATTACTGTGGTAAAGTGGGTGTTACAAATGGGAAGTACTGTTCTCTATATATGGTGGTGGGGCTGTTGAGAACTGGTTCTTGGCTTTTCTGTTAGTTGACTACATCTCCTTGAATTCTGAGAACAGTGGTACTCGGGGAGGTTTTGACTTTAGGAAACAAATCCTGAAATATCCTTTTGAACCTGTATTTATGCTAAGCTGATTTGATGAAAGATGATACAGATGTTATAGAGTTATTTTTCATTTATATTCCAGCATGATTGTAGTGGTCATCTATCTTTGAATGTAGGTTCCACGTGAGCTCGAGGCCATAGTCAGAGCATCATTGACGGATCTAGCTTCTAGTTCCGGTTCCGGTACTAGCAATGGCATCAATGGTACAATAAATAGAGCTAACTCACAGAACCTCAAGAAGAAACCTTCAAAGAAAATGATAGCTAATGGTTTGCTGCTTCTTGGCGGCTTAGTCTGTTTATCCCATGGAAGTACGGGTTTAGGTGCCAAAGTTGCCATTGCATTTGTTCTGAAGAAGTTAAGTAAGCGTGGCTCATCAGCATGTCAGAACCGGCAAAGCTAAGTATCAAGTTTATACATCATACAACCTGTCGGGCTGCCATAAGTTCACCCATGGGTCTCCTGAGTTGGTTTCTCTACGCAGTTTTACAGAGAAGTGAAAGAAAAACAGAGATAGAATGTCGATAGAATGTCTAATGTGTTCTTACCAAGCTTGAAATTGTATATAACACACAACACTATTTTGGGTTCAAGCATATTTATACTTCATTTCTATTTATACATCACGTCCACTGACTAAGCATTGCTTGGTGTAACAGGAAGGTTTGTATCACGTATGTAATATGTTGATAATCTATGAAAAGTTTTACGTGAACTGTTCTGTATTGAAGAAGAGAAGGGAATAAACCTCTGTGTAAGATTCATAGATGCTTTTCCTATTGCCCATTTATTTTAGAGGCGAAAGCCGCACAACCTTCTATGAGATTTTGAAGGTGGACCAAACTCTCTGGTCTTTGCCATCAAATTGTGGAGCAAAAACCCATTTGAGGATTCATAAATTTAACATCACACCTTGAACGTTTTTCCTATATATGCTAAATAACCTCAACGCATAATTGCTGTTGCTAGTCTCGTTCACCATCAAGGTTGTACTCACAAGGAAGTTATGGTTACAAGATATCATGTCATTCATCTCGAAAGACGACTTGTACTTGTTCATCTTGTATGTAGGATTGACATAAGCATGTAACAAGTTCGTGGATTTAGGATGAACCATGAATACTTGCGTCTTGGTTTTTGTATAGGTTCTTATTCAACAAATGTACTTTGTACTCAATGGATAGATGAAGGAATTGATTCATGAAACTTCCTGTCGTTCATTTAACGTGATCCTATTTTTATAATGGTATGTGTCTTATGTTTGGACATTCGTTAAAAAATTTCTCTTGCACAACGACAATGACGATACCCTTCTTCACTTGCGTTGAAGCCATGTTGCGAATAAGTGCCTGACCACCAAAGACTAAGGATAAGATGATGGCACTCTTAGTATACTATGTATCCATGGCTATGCATGTAGGGACTTATTTCGTAATTTGAAACAATTTTGCATCAAGTCCCATCTTCATAACATACTACCTTTATGCACCTTAGGCTTGGTGTTTTTGAAAAACGCGTCTTGTAAATCTCTCCCTTTTCTCAGAGATCTTTCAGTGAGAGTGCATCTCATATAAATAGTTGACCAAACATCTTTATAAGGTCTACGTGAAGATGACATTGCGTTACCAACACAAATCCTATTTTTATGTTCCAGTTTTGCAAATATCTTCAATTAGATAAACGATCTCTATAACTTTTACTCTCACTACCTTAATCCGTTGATAACACTATGACATGTTAATAAATTATTTATTAATCTAATTAATTTCCTGCCCACAATCTTTATAGAAGATTATCTAACACATTAATAAACCCTAAAAAGGTACCTAAATTCATTCAATTTTACTAAATAGTGGTCTTATATTAATTCAACAAATTACTAACCAAACTAGAGACTAATCTTGTATTACTAAACAAGTTTCATAAAATTACTTGATATTTTTACCAACAAAATTGTTAACGAGATCACTGACGAGTTACTACTTACAAAATCTTTATAAATTACCGACAAGTCACTAACAAAATCAAACACTAATCAAGATTGATCCGACTTTAAGCAAAGATCACTATGACTATCGCAAACTTTAACGTAAATAGATTAAAAATAACCTAAAACAAAGAATGAATTCGAAAGACTCAACACTCAGCCAACAAGAAGAGATTTCAGCAATGAAAATCACTCAAAATGTCCCGATACAAACCCCCAATTGGCACCACACTCTTCTTTTAAGTTTACTCGTGAGACCTTGAACGAAATGTTATATACCACGGAGTACAGTAAGGATTATGCTTCGCGTAAATATGCTTTTTTTCACATGGTAGTTACTACTAGTAGGAAAGAAGAGGGCGGGAACAAAACAATGTGTGCTCTCCAAAAGATGGGGCGAACACAACGGTTTATCTTTCAATGGTTTCAATTCCCCTGTTTTCTCGATAGAGCAAAAATGATCCCAAAACAAACCAAAAATAGAAACATAGATTTTCAGGGGAATTCTGGGAAAATCACCATTTTTTCAATTTCTTTTCTAGCTTCATCATCTATGGTGTTTTTGCTTCACATTTCATCTTCAAATTCCCTTCTTTTTCTTGCTGAATTTGCTTTGATTTGTATGCCTGTCTTTGATTTCTTAACTTTTTGGGGATTGGGTTTTCAGCAATGTCCCCCAGTTTTCTAGGGTTATGGTTCTTCATTTTTGGGATTTTAACCTTAGTGCACTCTAAAACTGACTCTAAAGATGGTAACTTTTTGTTATTATTTCTTGTTTCTTCCTTTTGTGATGTGGGTTTTTGCTATTTTATTAAAATATATGATATGATGATCAGTGGACGACCTACATTGAGGCAAAAGGTGTTACCTTTTTCGTTATCGGATAGCTAAAAAGTTAAAATATTGTCTTAAATTCGATCTTGCAACCCTAATATAATGGACACCCCGATATTAAAATCCTGGGTCCGCCACTATTGTTGATAGATTCTTGTTCTTTGATACAGTTACTGCCCTTAATGTAATGTTTACAAGCTTGAATTCTCCTAAAAAATTGAAGTATTGGGAATCAAATGGTGGTGATCCTTGTGGTGATGGATGGAAAGGGATTGAATGTTCTGGATCTTCTATCACTGAAATGTAATTTCTGTTTTTTTTTCATATTTTTTTCGCCACGATTTTTACCTATGATGTTTGTGTTGATTTTAGTTTTATCCCATTTCATCAACTTTGTAGAAATTTGTCTGGCCTTAAACTGTCAGGATCACTGGGCTATCAGTTATCAAGCCTTTCATCAGTTACCTATTTGTGAGCTTACTAACACTTGCATATACTTTGCTCAAGTTTGGTTTTATCTAGTTAAGGCTCTTTTAATATTGAGGATGGTGATGTATGTTTTCGTTATGAAACAGTGATGTGAGCGACAACAAACTCAGCGGTGACATACCTTATCAACTTCCTCCTAATGTAAAGCACCTGTGAGTGTCAGGATTGTTTTAGCCTGTTATTTTGTATATGTGTTGTTTGAGCTGTTTATGGGGGTAGTTTCTAACTGCATCATGTGAATGGTACTAGATATCTTTTGGGTGAAGTACCCATAGCGAGGTTATGAATATGTGTTACCAATTAACATTGTCTAAAAAGAAATTAGCTCTTTTTGCATACTTAAACATATGCTAGTTTTTCTCTATAAGTACATTTTTCTTTGGCTTCTTAGGAACTAGCTTGTTTGTTCAACATATTTGGTCTTGATTTGCATAATTAGTAATTTATCACCATGGCCAATGGTTATCTTGCTATATGTGTCATTACTTGTGGCTGTGCATTTTGTACGAGTTCTAATTCTATTAGTCGATTACTGACTTTGTTATCCTGTGGTTATTATCAGTGATCTTTCCAGCAATGGCTTTTCCGGTACTGTTCCTTACTCTATTTCACAAATGAAAAGCCTCAAGGACCTGTAAGAGATATTTCGCTTGTTGTGTTAGCTTATCAGTGTCATCTCTGTGGCCCTGTTGCACCAACTGCTGATTTATAATTTTGAGTTTTTATTGGTGGACTGCAGTGATCTAAGTCATAATAAGCTGAATGGTCAGATAACTGACATGTTCAGTTCACTTTCGAATCTCGATTTCATGTAAGTGCTTTACTTGGACTTACAAACTTTATTGGTTCATTCTATCACTCTGAGCTTCCTGACCTCTGTTTTATCTGATGAGTTTTAATTTAACCTGAAGTCCAAATTTTTCGAAAATCAAACTGAATTAGGAAATAACAATCTGAATTGTTAACTTGGTCTGTTCTGTTTGGATTTTGTTCTTAATCCAAATTTTGTACACCTTAAGTTACATGTTAGGTGCAGTTTTGCTTGATAAAAGATGGACAGTCATATATGCATCTAATTCAAGTTAATAGAGAATTGTTTATCATGCATTGTTCTCAGATAGATATTCAGTCACTCTGCAAAAAATACGTATGGCAATGCTCAAAGTGCTGATGATTTTTGACTTTATGCAGGGATCTTTCATACAACAAACTATCAGGCAGTTTGCCCCAGAGTTTTGGATCTCTTTCAGGCCTATCTTCTCTGTAAGAAATAAATGCATATACCTTTGTGTCTTAAAAGTTCTTGTATCTGACTCGGGTTCATAACACAGGTATCTTCAGAACAATCAGCTTAGCGGCCAAATAAATGTGCTTGCCAAATTAAAACTTGATGAGCTGTAAGTTGATCACACGTATTATCTTATTGATCAGCAAAATATTCTCTGATGGAGTAACATTGTTGATTTTACCTTATTCTACTTTCTATCCTACATAACATGCTAGGAATGGTGCTGCACAGTTTGCTACATATTCACCTTATTAGTGCATTAATTATGGGAAATTTTCTTGTCAAGATCAAATTTGGTGCTCCTTCTATGCATCAAATTATAGAAGTGAGCGCAGGGAAGAAAATCGCGGATATCATCGCGTTCGCGGTAACGGTCGCGATGACGCGGGAACGGCTTGTAACGGTCGAAAAAAGGCAAATCGCGGTTGACGCGGCGTGAATTTTTTCAAAAAATTTACACAATTAGAATTTTAACCTCAAAAGGGCATTTTTGAAGTATTATAAGTATTCTTATAACTTAATTTGACCAAAGCAATCATATGGGTGGATTACACATATGGTGAATAAAAGATTAACTTAAACATGAGTTTTATGTCACATTATATATAAAAATTGATACTAAATCATATATATTACCTCAATTATAAACCCCTGGTAAGTTTTTCTCCTTTCGTTGGTGTGGCCCTATAGTTTTTGTCCTCCTATGCGTATATTCCCTTTCTTTTTTTAACAAACTTTCATATAGTAACGGATGTAACGGGTAAAAAAACCTCTAACGCGGCGAGTCACCGTTACGTAACGGACAACGCGGCGAGTTGGACGTGAATTTCATCGCGGGGTTACGTAACGGCAAGTTCAAAATCCGTTACATAACGGCCGTTACGTAACGTAACGGCCGAGTTTTGTTTCCCTGAGTGAGCGTTTAATTGTCTCGGTTGCTAGATGTTTTCATGGTGCTCCTTAAATATTTGGTTTAGAAGCAAAATATTTCCTTAAAGACATAATCTTTGATGGAGTACACAATATTTTTCTCATCTCTATTCTGCTTATATTGACATGCATATGTTGATATTGAAGATTGGCATGCATACTTGTTTCTGGAGATCTTTGACTAGAAGTTTATATCTTGCTTGCAGCAATTTAGCGAACAACAAATTCAGTGGGTGGATCCCTAATGAGTTGACAAAAGTGAAAAAGATAGAGTAAGTTTCCAAACAGACATCAACTCTTGTCCTTTTTTGTTCTTGTTACTTTAAATCATTAGACCCCCCTTATCGACCTCATCCCTCCTAGATGGGACCTCTATAGAGTCAAGGGGTTAACTTTGATGTTACAAGATTGTGAGTATATCATAGTAACATATAATGACTTTTTTGAAGCATTGAAGGAAATTCTTGGTCTTCTGGGCCACCTCCCCCTGGAATGACTTCGAGCAAGGATGTTAAGTCTACCCATATGAGCAAAGATGGATTAAGTGGAGCAATGATTGCTGTGATTATTATGGGGATTTTGGTGGTAATTGCAATTGTTCTTGCAATTATTTCGAAAAAGAGATCTTCTTTTTCCTCAAATTTGCTTGATGAACAAGAAAATCAAGGTCATCGCAGATCATTCAATTACTTTGGGTCCAAGAGGTATTCAACCGACCTTGGCAAAGATAACAAAGCCTTCAAAGGTAATGAGTTTTTACGCAATCTTTATCGTCAGAACTTTTCGTGATTAATATGGAACCCGTTTGCTGGTTTTGTCAATCAACGATTCTAATCAGTATGATGTTTTTATATGATGATTTTTGGAACAGTCAATTTCTTGATATCTACATAGCAATTGTAGGAAAATCTAAGAAGGGTTATAGCTGGAATACCTTGTGTTTCGTGATACATTAGCAACATAAAACAGTGCTGGGTTATTCCCACTATTTGTATAAGACTATTGTTCTTTTGTTTCCTCTAATAACGCTGATATTGCATACTGGCTCGTTCTTGAAACGAGTTTAAGCACATCTATTCTAATGGAGGTCGAGTTTTTTCTTTATTATTCCCATTGGTCATGAGTTAAATCTTTAACTAGAAGTTGTTGTTACCTGTATTACCTTCTCCCCAAGTTAGGCAGTGAAATTAAGAATATATCATCTGAAACTAGCAACTTTAATTTTGTAATGCAACCTTTTTAGCACTTTACAACTTTAAACTAAAATAGGTAAGAGTCCTTTATCTTCGCACTTCTTATCATTTGCTTTAACCTTGGCAGACCGTAAGTCTGTTGATTCCACGAGAAGCTCACTTGACGTCAAAGCTTTACAATCTTCTGGTCCACTTGGTCTTAAGCCTTCACTATCATCCCGCCTTAAGTCATTTAGAAGTAATGAGCCTGGAAATAATGCAGCTTCCCAGAGGAAGGTGTCCTTTGAAATTACCGCTTATACATTGGCCGAGTTGCAGACTGCTACTAGCAACTTCGCTACAAATCGACTAATTGGAGAAGGATCTATTGGACGTGTTTATAAGGCCAAACGTCCAGATGGCAAGGTATTTGTAGCTTAATCACTTCTTTTCACTCAACTTATAGCTGTAAAATGTCTCGTGTGCTTTTAAAGGTCTTCAATCTGATTGGCTGGGATTCTTCATTGTGTTATAGATCAACTTTTGGTAAATTGTTCTCATAATGTTGGTCAATGTTTGATGCTATGCTGATTTTCCTTCATACTACTATGCGTTAATTGTTGACATTGGACACTTTTTTAACTAATCTGTAGTATTTCTGTGAGTACCTTAGCTTTTAGCATGATATGATCCTGACAAACTGCATTGCAGATGTAGTAATGGAAATCTGTCGATTTTTGGGGGTAAGTAAGTACAGTAGAATACTGATAGAGGTTGTCTTAACTCGTTTGCCAGGTATTAGCTGTGAAAAAAATTAGTTCCTCATTCTTTCAAGATGGACAAGGTGACAAGTTTTCAGAGATTGTTACAAGTATTTCCAAGATTTACCATCCCAATGTTGCCGAGCTTGCCGGTCATTGCTCAGAGCAGAGGCATAACATGCTAGTGTATGAGTATTTTAGAAATGGTTCGATTCATGAGTACCTTCACTTGTCTGATGAATTCAGCAAACCTTTAACTTGGAACACTAGGGTAAGGATTGCGCTAGGAACTGCACGAGCTGTTGAGTAAGTTACTTTCTCTACATGGTTCTTTGATTTTATATTTTAGCTAGGAATATATTGTTCATGCAATCATGTATTGATTTATATATGCTTGAATATTGATAGAGGTGCTTTGATTAAAAAAATAAAATTTGTGAATAGTGAATGTAAAATTTTTCATCTGTATATTTTTTATAAAGTTGCATGTACTAATTGTTTCTATAAGAAATATGATATTTCAAATATTTGCATTCGGCACCCTTTTAAAGGAGATTTGTTTCATTGTTGGCATGTACCGAACGTTATACAAATGTCCAAGTTCTTTTCACACATTGTTCACAGGTACCTGCATGAGAGTTGTTCCCAGGTTCACAGGAGTATCAAGTCTTCCAACATATTACTCGATATGGAGTTAAACCCTCGTTTAACGGAGTGTGGTTTGGAGATATTTTATCAGGTTAGAAGCAGTAGATGTTTGACAGTTTCTATTTGATTGAAAAGCCATTGATCCTTTCTATTTCATAATATTGTAGGAAGCAAGTGAAAACCTTGGAGGTGGCTGGTGTGCTCCAGAGTGCACAAATGGTGCAGCCTATACATTTAAGAGCGATGTTTATAGCTTCGGAGTTGTGATGCTTGAGCTACTGACTGGTCGCATGCCTTTTGATAGGTTTGCTGTTTGTATTCTTGCACAATGAAACAATGCCCGCCTTCAATCCCACCGGCTGTACTTGATCCGTTGCTTATCAATCACCTTTTTTTTTCAGTACGAAGCCAAAAGCAGAGCAGTATCTTGTTCAATGGGCCACATCACAGCTCCATGATATTGATGCTCTTGAGAGAATGGTTGATCCTTCACTGCGTGGACTCTACCCACCTAAGTCAATCTCTCAGTTTGCTGATATCGTAGCGCTTTGTGTGCAGGTGAGCTCTAAGACAACTTACGTAGAATAAAGAATGGGGCAAGGTGGGTGGGTATGAACTCAATACAATCTCGAATTCTTACCTGTCCTACTTTCGAATGATGGGTACAACTTTTATCCCCATACCTGCCCTATAAACCAAAGGTCTACCTGTACACTCTTGGAAACCCAATTGAATGCTTTATCACCTAGGAAGTTTGGCTCCATTTGGCTGGAATGAAAACATTTCCAGTGGTTAATGATGATTGGTGAAAGAACATTTTCCGAGATAAAAAACAATCTCGATTAGTTTTCCTTTGTTTGGTTCCTTGCATGGAGGAGTTAAGAGAAATGGAAGAATGGAAATAGAATGAGGATAGATAGGACATTGAAGGAAGGAGGTGAAGAATAGGGTGGAAAATGCGGCTTTCCTTCATTTGAAAAGGAAAATATTTTTCACCCTTAAGCATATTAGTTTCCACTATAACTTCTAAAGCACACCCAATACAATTATTTACTCATTTAGAGCCGTGCAAATGAGCAAACAACAGACTAGGAGAGCTCCAAATGAGCGAAAAAATAGCCTCTGCAATACCTTTGCTCTAGGTACACCTGAGTGTACGATATATATATTTTGATTTTCCACCATTTGGAAAACAGTTTACCACCTTTTACTAATCAAACCAAAGGAAAATAGGACTATATTCCGGGAAAATATTGTTCGCCCACCAAACCTCTCTTAGTCTTACCACTTGGAAGTTGTACCGATACACCCAACTTCTCATCTGGAGTGACTGTTATGTAGAGAGAGGACGGTAATGAGGACCACCCTATAGTGTAATTCCAAACTTTCCTCTCTCTTGTTATCCACAGAAGATGTTCTTTATATATAACCCAATTTTAACTGTCAATTGAAGAAAACTACAATTAGAAACAAAATGTATTCTCTGTGTAACATAGGGGAATTATCTAAAATGCAGTGAAAACAACTTTGTTTTTTTAAACAATGTACTAGTAATATTATGTTCTCGAGAGTGAAATAATGACCATTTATAACTTCATACTCCCTCCTTATCATTATTCAGGTAGAACCAGAATTCCGGCCACCGATATCGGAGGTGGTGCAGTCATTACTCCGGTTGATTCAACGTCCCAGCTTGAGCAAACGAGGATCGGATGACTATGATTACTAAAGAACAGTTTAGATAAGTGTACAAAATATGCTCTTGTATTTTAGCTTGGTTTTGTTTTCCTAGTCTTTTGTTTTGCGCTTGCATATGATTTAAGTTGCTAGCGCGTGTTTTCAAAATTATAGTCTTCACACGATTGAATAGCTCAAAATATGCTATAAAATGAGATGTGCTAAAAAAGAATAGGCTCGTAGAACAAATATCAATTAGATTGAGAATATATTATTTTAAAAAGAAACTTTTTGCGAAAAACTACTTTTGAGTCACTTTGCAAAGGACTATCCTATGATTTTTTTGTATCAATATTTACCTTTCAAGATCATTTCCGGTGTGCTTACTTAAGTTTCCAGCATTCACTTAGCATGTGAAATCTGTGTTTTTGCTTTCCCTTCAACTTTTCTTCCTTCTTCCTCCCTTGTTTTTCACTGTTCCCTCCCTATTTTCAATTTTTAAAACTTATGCCGATAGTTTCTTGTTTATTTTCTTTACTTTCATTGTACTTAGTTAAGTAATAGAATATTATATACTTATTGTACGGGTTAAAAGACGAATGATTATTACTACCTCCGTTCCATATGTATTGCGACATAGGGAGTTTTACGCCTCCCAACGCACTACTTTAGACGCTAATATCTCTAATTTTATTTAAGTAAAAATTATAAAAATTAGATATTAATTAAGCATATATCGAGACGAATCTAACAAGATCCCACATGACTATATTTATCCTTGTGTATAAATCACAAAAGAGGGTCAAAGGGTAGTGTATGAACAGTGCAAAATGTCAAAGGTTGCAATGCCTATGGAACGGAGGTAGTATATAACAATAACGTAATAGTTCTAGAAGTGCAAAAAAAGGTTCTTTTTATTTTATTTTTTATTGCGTCCACGTAATTTGCTCTATAATATTCCCTCCATTTTACCATTATTTACTAGGGACAAAGCTTCAAGAATATGCAATCTACATTCTGTATAGAATAAAAGACGACTTTCTTCGTAAACATACTAAAATTTCCTCGTGAGTTATGTAAGCCTTCAAAATCAAATTATTAAATAAATACAACCTTTTGCACTTACGATTAAGAAAATTCCTTGACGAATGATAACATTATTTTTTTTCAAAGTTAGTAAAAGTGCCTTGATTTGAACATTTTCGATCTTAAAAATGCCTACTTGAACTAAATTCTATCCACGAGTTATTTCTGCTTAACCGATGTGTGATTGTTTGATTCTCTTTTGAAACAATCATATTAACTTTTTACATAAATTCATTAAAATAGGACGAGTTCCTCGGGTTAGCTAACCCTCACGGATCACGACACTTTACCCTGACCGTTGTCGCACGTGTGTCGTCCAAGCCGTAAGGGGCATTATGACTTGATGCGATCCTCACTTTCCTCCGACAGTCTGGTCAAGGTTCCGAACTCAATGTAATCAAGCATTGATTGGATATTAAGTAACTAATTACATAATCTATTGAAGAAAGATGTGAAAGAGCATGTTTGGATATTATACAAGTAATCCTTTTTGTTGACGTACGGGTCATGTGTGATGCACAATGGAAGCCCATCACAGCACAGGCATCATGAAGTCGGCACACCCAATTATATGACTCGACCCATAGCTCGTAGGGACTGAGAAAGTGAGGTGCGAGAGTAATTTGTGGGTGCAACCCATTAATAGGAAATGGATTGGTCTAAATATGGTGATGTGGTTTGTCCTAAAGCAAACAACATCAAGTCACCTCAGGAAACGTTCGATTCATGTCAAAATGTCTAATATTGGTCCAAGTCCGTATCTGTTACCGTTTCCGTATTTAATACTATATTAGGCATGGTATGCCCGTTAATAAAATATGTTACCTCCGTTACAGTTACTATTTGCGAGTAATAATGACCATAGCCCATAGGAGAGAGGTAAAGCTTTTTTCGGGAGGTAAAGGTAGGAAAAGGTTAACTACTATAGTCTATAGAGAAGTAGATCAGATAGTGACGATTTTTAAAGGAAAAGAAAGGAAAAGGTTTATTCAGTATTAAAATTTTCCTATATCAGTGTGAGATAAAGTATAATAAATATTAAAAAAGAGACTAAAAATAAAAGGCGTAACTAACATTAAAGAATGAAGCGAGTAGAAGTTTTCTAAAACGTACTACAACGGTTAAATGTTGCGTTTTAGGAAGATTTTGGATCATGGAGTGTTAGTAAACTTTCAAAGTGTATCACACATACAGGTCTGTATACATATATAACATAGTCGCAAAGATTTTGGAGTTCAAGCTCCTGTGAGTGTTTGTCAGAGAGTCTATAGGTCACAAGTGTTTGTAGCCCACGAGCTTGCTAATCGAGCCTTTCGGGACTTGTCATAATTTGTCACAAGAAAAAGCATAATTTAGGGTTCCATCCAAACAATAAATTGACCATGAATGACAGAAAATTATTTTCAGTGAGTCAATAATATCCCACGACAATGCGACTTTCTCGCAAAACAACACGAAATTTTGGCTTAAGTTTATACATATCGTTCATGTTGTTCTGTGTACCCATCACATAGAATTTGTGCTGTGCACCCGTCACAATATTGGTTTGTGTTGTTTTGTGCACCAATCACATAAAGTTTGTGCTGTTTTGTGCACCAAACGAATAGTTCATGCTGTTGGCGCCAAATTTTCTATTTTTGCTTCCATTTATATAATATATTAGTATTTTTGCTTCCATTTTTCTTACTTTATATTGTACAACACTACCTCTCTCATCACTTATGCTTGCTTGTAATAGTTGTAACCAAAAGAATTGAGGAGTAGGATTGAGTTTTAATTAAAAGAAGGGACGATCAGTTTAGATGCTTACACTTTGTTTGGATAACAATTATAACGGAGAGAAGGAGAGGAGAGGGAAGGGCAAGGAAAGAAAGAGAGGGAAGAGTGTCGTTGCATTTCCTTTCAAAATTTTCAAACATTTTGAGAATTTGGTTTATTTTAAGTTAGGGAAAAAGGAAAATAATCCTTCGTCTAATTCCCTTCCTCTATGTTGCCCCCCCAAAAAAATAACTATTAGTCTAGGGTAGCACCACATCAAACCCCCTACCCCCTAAAAACAAAATACTATTCTAAGGTAGCACCACATCACCCCAATCTATAATAGTTAAGAAATTTGTACATTGCCAACTGTTGTGACATATTTAATCAATAATAAAGATAAAGAATGAAATAAAAGAAGAACGATACACATAGATTTGACATGGTTTACTAGCAATGTGCTATGTGTTAGGTCCAGCAGACAGAAGGAGAATAATTTATTATGGAGAGAGTACAAATTCACTAGCAATCTCTTCTTTTGGTCAAGTTTTAATTTAATTATTTTTATTCACTTGCGTTCTTGCTTTCATCAAAATCATACAACTAACATTCATTCGGTGAAATTCACGCTAAAAAATATAAACTTTATGTGATACAATTATTATGTTTATACTTACTAATATGGATTTTGGGATGGAATTGAGATACTTTTTCTGTTTTTTTTTTGTTTGTCCTGCTTTGATCAAAAAACTCTCATATAATTGATCAAAATAGGATAAACAAAAAGAAACATACATTTTAATTAAAAAAATTTAAAAGTAAAATATTTTCCTTGACTTTAGTGGTTGCAATTTAGAGCTAACTAACTTGTGGCTTGGGACTTTGGGAGCTAGATGGCCGTAAGTTGATTGTGTCATTTTTGTTTTTATGGAAAGAGTCTTGACTTTTGGGGATGTATTTATTGTTAACTTTGGAAGGAGTACTCCAATTACCAACTATGTGACCTTTTTTGTACATTTTGTTAATATTTTGATGTGTGAACTTACTCTTAAGCATTTTTTTTGGTAAGGAGAAGTGGTCAGGACTCTGCTCGGGTCCTATTGGGCCAGGCACTTGAGAGTAGGGGGGAAAGGTAAGGGAAATCCCTACCCTCGAAGTGCCCCTAGAGGGGATTGAACCCCTAACCTTGAGATTGGAAGGGTACAGTCTTTTCCACTAGACCAAGTACTACTTGATTACTCTTAAGCATATGAATAGGATCCCAACTACTATAACTTTCAGACTCAATGTTTAAAACCTGGATATTGCATTCATTGTTACGTTCATTCAGTTGAATAATGCATTCAGTTGAACAGTGCAACATGAGTGAGAGGAAGTAAATGATAAGACAAACAAATAAACACAATACTAGTGGCGAGGGTTTCTTTTAGGATTATTTGTTCATTGTTAAGGTGCTAATTAGTGTGATATATCCTAAAATATGTTGTATCTAATATTGTATTTGTGGTAGTTTCATATTTCCAAATATTAATAGTGAAGTTTTGTCACGTTCGTGGTTTTATCATATAGTTACATGTGATTTTTTACGTAAAAGTTGTTTTGTGTTTATATATGTTATTTCGTACTATATCTTTCTTCCCTTTATTTTTCGCATTTGTTGCTTTTTCATAAGAAAAGTTATACGTGAAAAATGACAGCAAACACCTTTCATAGCTCACTGCTTTTCAAAAAGTTGTTAAAAAAGGAACTTACATGTAAAGAATTTTATCATGGAAGATAATGGCTTTATATGCGGGAGTAATCCTTCCAATAATCTTTAGATAAATATCCTTTTTTTGTTTTCTTCCCTCGGACTATTCCCCTCTTTTTACTACAAAAATTAATCATGTATCTATAATATTGTTTAAGCAACCATCTACTAACAAGGACCACGCAAACTATGTTGAAATCAAACTCAAATTTGATAATAAAATTAGGCCTAATCACATGTACGTATGGAATTCATATTTAAAATCTATGATTACAAAATGGCTAATCGTCATTGATTTCACTTATAATTTGTGCTTAAATCATTGATCATAAGAGAAGATCGAGAAACTTGAAAAAAATAACAAACACAAGATGGTGTTAAGTAAAAGTTCTTTGAAAGGAAGAACTGAGGGGAGACGATGGGTATCGACTCTTCCACCGTAAACAAGTGAACTAAACTAAATTAAATTGAATCGAATTGAATAAAATAAACTGAATAGAACTAGATCGAACTGAACTGAAATGAGTAGTGAAATCTAAGAGTAAAAATATTGTGCTTAGGTGAACTTAACTGATCAACAAAACTGCAATGAACTGAACTAGCTGACGAGCTAAAGTGAACTCAACATAACTGAACTGAATTGAAATTAAGCTGGATCGTACAGACCCACGGTGAATATTGGCAAGAAAAAGAGGAGAGCATTCACCGTATACCCTCTCGCAGTTCTCTCTCCTCATGTGTTCTGCACAGGAGAAATAGGGGAGAGAATGTGAAAGGGTATACGGTGCACCCGTGTATAGAAAAAATTGTAGAAAAAGAGTGGCCATGAGAAATAGTTAATGCCTCAATTGTTCTCTTATTTTTGTTTGGTGAATTTGAAAGAAAGTACTACAAACCCAACATTAAATTCTGCAGCCCCCCACCTATACCGGTACGTACAAGCAAGAGGTAACCTGAAAGGAATAGTTCTTTCATAAACTGAAGCATCACTATCTATTCTTGGCCATTCAATTCACTCTCTGCCACTGCAGATGAGGCTTCAATGGATCAGCCATTATCGACCATTACTACAAAAGCTACCATCGGATATATAATGCACCCTTGTACGTACGTAATGTTGCCAGCTAATGATTTTTTCGTAAAGAGTCCAAATCTTCTGTCCCACAATTTTAATATCACTTCTGTCTCATTTCTCCCTTATTGATTAATTTCATTATTTTTACCAATAAAATAAGTACGTGGTGGCCTGGTGGGACTTAAATACAAGTATATATATTTTTACAAGAATCAGGAACAAAAAATATGTACTAGTATTAGTTTTACATGCAACCTCTATTATATCCTTATTACTTAAGAAAACTCACACAATCTTCTGTTGTAGACGAAGAAGAAAACCAAACTCAGCTCATAACCTCAAAGCACACCCTAATAGAAGTTTGATCAGCGCGGCGAAAGAAAATATATAGTCATGTGGAGGTTGAAGATAAGAGAGGGAGCAAACGGGCCATACTTAAACAGCACAAACAATTTTGTAGGACGTCAAACTTGGGAATTTGATCCAAATTATGGTACTTCTGAGGCTATTGAAGAGGTTGAAGAAGCTCGTCGTAACTTCTACAATAATCGGTTTCAATCTAAAGTTTCTGGCGATCTCATATGGCGTCTTCAGGTTATTTCTATCTTTTTATCTATTTCTAGTTTCAGCAGGATAGTTATATCTAAAGCATGCTATTTTAAGTATTTAGTACTTACTATTTTAGAAAACATCATATCATATTAGAATAGATAAGACTACATTTGATAAGAAAATTTTGTAGTTTAATATAGACCGGGTCTACACTAAATTTATTGTAGACCTAGTACAAGCCCAAAAGTTAAGATTTTGTAACTAATAGTTAAGGTTTAACAATCAAAAGTTAAGCGCCTGTTCGTTATCGTTTTATGTTTTTAGTTTTCAGTTTTTTTGAAAACTAAAAACAAAAAATAAGAAACTACAAAAAAGTGATTTTCACTTTTTAGTTGTCAGTTTTCTAAATCATCATGTTTCTAATAAGTTTTACTAATCTTTGATTTTTATAGGACATATATCCTATGATTTTCAAATACAAAAAACCAAAAAACTGAAAACCACAGTGATACCGAACGGGCCCTAAGGTTTTGTAATCAAAGTTAAGTGTTATAAATGAAAAGTTAAGGTTTGTTTCAAAAGTTAAGATTTTGTAATTAAAAGTTATGGTTTAGCAACCAAAAGTTCGGTGGTCTACACTATTTTTAGTGTGGACCAGGTCCACCTAAGAGTTTCTCTTTTTTAAAATCCAACTACTCCGGTAGGTTTAGATTAGTAAAATTAATTTTAATAATTCAATAGGTTTAGATTAGTAAAAATAATTTCAATAATTCAGTAGGTTTAGATTAGTAAACATAATTTCAATAATTCAGAAAAAAAATAAGTTCAATTCAATGTAGTATATCTAGTTCAGTAAAAATCAGTGTGCCAAGAAAAAAAGAACACATAAATCGGTTAAAATAAATTCAGTTAAGCTAATTTCTGTTCATTTCAAATGTTCAATTCAGTATTAATAAATAAGTTCTATTAAAAAAAATTAAGGTGAAGTGGGCCTTAATCATCTGTACACGCATTTAGAATTCTGAAGTACACTTCATTAGTTGTTTAACATGGTAACACTAAAACTTTACGTTATATACATACTTTAGTTTGACTTATCAATTAATACTAGCTCCGTTTTTTTTAATATGTACATTTGCTTTTACGTGCAAATCAAGGAAAAAGTGTAAACATAAGAGAAAACGATAGTAAAAGTATGGAAAAAGTGAAAAATGTAGGAGAGAAGTGTAATAATTAGATGTGCCAACCTTCCATTTATGAGAAAAGATAGAAATATACCAATTTTAAAAAAATATCCAAAATGAAAAAATGTGCATATTAAAAAAAACGGAGGGAGTATAAAATATCATTATACAAATTATTATTTCAACGTACTGTTTGTTAACATACAACTTTTATTTGACCATCAATATTTTGCTAACTTTTAATAAAAAAAAGAGTAGTTTTGAAATATATATACACCAAAACAAATTCTTATTACATTTGTTTTTATATACTAGTAATGGTCAATGTAGATTATGCAAATAATGGATAAAGTCAAAACTCAAAAGTGAAACAACTAGCTAGCAATATGAGGGGCGTATTGGATTTGTCTTAGTTTATAAATTTCAAAATATTCTATCATAATTTTTTTCCAATAAATAGTAAAAGATAGTGATGGTGATATCTTTGCATTCTTGACAATCATAAGTGTCAAAATATTGTAAGTTAGAAGACCTGAGAAAGTATACATATTATACCACGAAGAAATAATATCATATACCACGAAGAAATAATATCATACTATATGAATTAAACATAGCCTTACATTTGAGGGAAAAAAGAGCATAAGACTGGTTTTTATTTCAAAATTAATTGAATTCGATTTGTTGCTAATTATTAATTTTTAATTTTTGGTTTAAAATTTTTTGAATTCATATAATATAGGTGGTTTAATCGTGAAAAACGACAACAAATGTTTTTAAAAATAGTGTACTTGGTTTTTATATTTCATATTTAGTTGTCAAAATGGAGTACTTAATTAAAATGGAATTAATAAGTTGTGAATTTGACAATATTACACGTCGATCGACATAATTAATAATTAATTAATGGTTATTCTTTTCGCTTTTAGCGTCTATATACCGATTATTAAGGCTACATGTATCATTTTTCAATAACTTATGGTTACGTTATATGTTACTGTAAGTGTTATATATTTATATATAAATAAAAAATACATTAACTAGAATAATACTCCCCCATCTCATATGTAGTGCTCACTTGTTACTTCTTATGTATTATGAGAATTAATAAGGAGAATGAAGGGAGTAACAAGATTCCCCAAAAAACTTTAATGAAATACTCCCTCTACTTTAGAGGTTTGGGCACTTTTCACATGCAATTTTGACCCAATTATTATCATTAGTAAATATAATCAAATGTATATTATATGTTCTTAGATTTGCCTCAATGCATATTTTCTAATAATTATTTCTTTATATAATTTTTAGTTGTATATAACGAAGGATATTAATGATCAAAGTTGTGTACGGTATTTGCATAAATCCTAAAATAGCAAATAAAAAGAGATGGAAGGAGTAGTTTTCAGTGGTACTTTTGTCTTAAAACTATTTATTAAATTTCTTTTTCCTCAAATTAGATAAAAATAAATAAAGTTCCTAGAAATGGTGCAAAACAATAATTAGGGGCACATGTTCTGACACAAAATATGACATTTTGAAAATTAAAGTTTGTGTAAAATTATTGAGGATAATTTAGTCCAAACGAATTGATAAAAAGGATTTACGCGCAATATTTTGGAACGCCCAAAGTGAAATATAAGCACTATTATGCGATGAAAATAGTATCTAATGGTCAATATTTTTCTTAGTTTTTTATACATAATTCGACTACATATAGGAATATAGTAAGAAATAAGTCGATAACTTATCTCATACGATATATATAGAACTTGAAGTGCCACGAAAAACCCCCGCCTTTAGTTAGAAATTCATGCATCATTCAAATTCTTAGTGCATTATTGTGAATTTTCTCCCTATTCTGGTCTTTCTATGTATAATTCTTATTTGTTTATTGTCACTATTACGGATCTGTTAATTTCATGCATGTTAAAACTTTGTACGATTACATATGCTCTATGACACACATCTAGCTACTTATTTATGCTATTAATACAACCATTATCGAACAATGATCAACATAATTTTTTCCCTATTCGATCAACACATTGGCTTCATCAAGTCAAGATGTTGCCTAGTTCAATTATCTCTGTTCAACACTGATTACTTAATGGATCAATTATTATTCCAGTTTTTAAGGGAGAAGAACTTTGAACAAACAATACCTCAAGTGAAAGTAGATGATGGCGAAGAAATTACATATGAAACCCTAACAACCACGTTGAAGAGAGCCGTCAATTTCTTCATAGCATTGCAAGCGGAAGACGGCCACTGGCCAGCTGAAATTACTGGCCCTCAATTTTACCTTGCTCCCTTGGTTAGTCCATTAAGACGAGTGCAAATCTTATGTTCCTCAAATTTATGTGAAAAACATTAAAATATTACTCCCTTACTTTGTTAACTTTTTAAAAACCACATCACTTTCTATCACATCAACTTTTACAATAAATTCATATAACTGTACCTACACCTACTCTATTAACTTCCTATAACTATGTGCACAAGCTATTGTTACGATTAATATGGGATGAGATGAGTATTTTCTTTTTAAATTAATGCAACATTTGTATTTTTACGACTTGCAATGCACTACTTCAACCATTAATAAATTTAAATTATTAAAAAAAAATATATAAAACTACATATTGATATCATGATATGAATCTAACAAGTCCTGTACATTTCTATTTTATCGTCCTGCGTACTACTTGTAATTCATAGTCAAAGTTTGTAAATGAAAAGTGAATTGTCACATAGGTTTTTAAAGGAAGAAAGTGTGAATCAATAAAAAATAAGTGTTATAAAAGTAGCTTAAAGGAATTTTGTGATAGAAGATTTTGATTCTATTATTAAAACGACTCATCTTGTCATTTTACTCTATCTATTTGTTATTCGTTGTTTCATTTTGAAAATCTTTTTTCTTGCCTTATACAATTTTAATACTGCATGCGTCCCAATTTGTATGTAATAATTTGACTGATTTACTTGGCAACATACAATGATCAGTAGTATATGGCCAAAGTGAAGCATGTAAACAACGGAAAAGTCAAATTGTTGCCTCTAAATTAGGATGAATATACTCACTCCGTCCCATATTAGATAATACACTTTTATAAATGGCATGGCCCTACAATAGAAATATAATTTTTTTTTATTATGAATGGGTCCGACCCTACCATCCACCCCAACCCCTTTACATTACCCCACCATGTACTTTTTTTTCTTAAACAAATACCGGCAACCAACTACTTACAATAAAATAAAGAAGTCAAATAACACTCCTAAAACATCATGCTAGTCAAGCTGTATCATCTAATATGGGACGGAGGAAGTACAAACAATTGTTATTAAGGATTTTGATTTGTCTCTATCTAAATGATTTTTTGTAATAGTTAGACAGGTAAAAGTGTTAATGTTCAACGTCTTACTTTGTTTAGTAAATGTAAAAGTCAAATGAGAACAATGAAAAACAATTTGAGGAAATATTTCTTAACTAATTTTCAAGTGTACGTGATTTACATAGTTGTTATTATGCAGGTTTTTTGCCTATGTATCACTGGACATCTAAATTCTACTTTTTCAGAAGAACACCGCAAGGAAATTTTTCGCAACTTGTACTATCATCAGGTCGATTTCAATTTACAATTATGCCGGACAAAACTATTATGTCGTTGTGAATAACTTTCCATTTATGGTATACACTATCTTATAAACTAGAAACAACTAATTCTTAAAAAGTATAACTTCCTCACTATATATCTAACATGTAATATTTCCCAAACACAATATTCTCAAAATAATATTAGGATTAACGTGTTCTTATGCACCAAAAAAGAGAGAATAAGTATATTTCTTTTATAATGTCTCTTATTTGTTGACCTACTACCTTTTTGTGCATTTTTTTTTGCGTATAAAGAGCCACACTAGCGAATACTCTTATACTTCCTCCGTTTCGAAATACTCGCAACGTTTCTTGTTTGCACACTATCCAATGCAATACTTTGAACCTTAATATCTCTAATTATTGATAAGTAAAAATTATAAAAAGTTGATATTATGATAGTATGCATTAAGACGAATCAAATAAGATCCCACTTGACTATGTTTTTTCTTATACACTTGTAAAAAAATATAACATAAGATTGATTCATGAATAGTGGCTACTATTCTTATGTTGCGAGTATTGCGAAACGGAGGAAGTATAAAAGGAACTATGAGCACTGACAAGCACATTTGTTTTAAATGGTCTGATTTTGTTATAGAATGAAGATGGAGGTTGGGGTTCGCATGTTGAAGGACATAGTACTATGTTCTGCACCGCCTTAAACTACATCTGTTTGAGAATTCTTGGAGTTGGACCTGAAGAAGGTGATGACAGCGCGTGCCCGAGAGCTCGTAAATGGATTTTAGACCATGGTAGCGTTACTCATATTCCTTCTTGGGGAAAATTTTGGCTTTGTGTAAGTCATATATTATGTTGCTTATGAACTCGCGCTACATCTCTAATTAATATCCAATAGGCTACAAGTTGTGGGAAAATATTCACAAGAATAATCACGGTATAGCGTATATTCACGCAAAACAATTATCAACTACTCCTAAAAAAATCTATTTTTTCAATATTTTCCTTGCCTTCTCTCGTCGCATTTCCTACTCAGCGCCACTTTCAACATCGTTCACCTTTCTAAATCTGTTTTTTCAAGTCACTAGATCAATAGTCACATGATTGATTTGAAACTCATTATGACACCAAACACAAACAAATTAAAGATAAACAATTGTTTTTTCTTGTATGATTTACTTAATATATGAACTATATATGTTTTTTAGATACTTGGTGTGTTTGATTGGTCTGGAATAAATCCATTGCCGCCCGAGTTATGGATCCTTCCATCTTTTCTACCTATGCATCCAGGTAACTAAAACAACTATTATAACAAACATGATGTAGTATTGAATTAGTGATATATTATTCTGGCTAATCATTTTTGCAAATTTTGTACTACCATGTGAATTGTGATGCTGCGCAGGTAACATGCTATGCTATACTCGTTTGGTTTATATGCCAATGTCATACTTGTATGGAAAGAGGTTTGTAGCTCCTATTACACCTGTGATCAAACAACTTAGACAAGAACTCTACAAGGAACCCTTTGAGCAGATTAGGTGGAGTAAAGTTCGTCATTTGTGTGCCGCTGTACGTAAGATATTATTCATGCTTTTCACTAAGTAACATTGTATCAATTTACCTTATACACTTCTCAACATGCAACTATGCTTGAACTAATCTACTAAACTATGATGGGTACACAACTAGGAGGATCTATACTACCCACATCCATTCATTCAAGATTTCCTTTGGGATAGTCTTTACATTTTCGCGGAGCCATTGCTTACTCGTTGGCCCTTAAATAAGTTGATAAGAAAGAAGGCTCTGGAAGTCACTATGAAGCACATACACTATGAAGATGAGAGCAGTCAATATATAACAGTTGGATGTGTTGAAAAGGTAATACTATCTATGTTTTGTTTTTACGATTATTGGCACGAAAAGTGCCCTACCAGACCGAAACCTCTCGCATATTAGCCCAACCCATAGTTGAATAAGGAAGCTCCTTTGGCAGGGTTGGGCGGGGTTTGATTCCATAACCTCAAGGGTAAGTGTGACATACAAACCTTACCAAACTAAGTACTTCTTGATACATATGCACACATGCATGTGTTATGTGCATGTTTGTGATTCTATATACACATATTAATGTAATAATTTAGATTCTTTATTGAATTCCATTTTTATAGGCATTGTGTATGTTGGCCTGTTGGGTGGAAGACCCAAATGGAAATTGTTTCCAGAAACACCTTGCTAGACTCCCTGATTACATTTGGATTGCTGAGGATGGCTTGAAAATTCAGGTAATCAATTAAAGTTGCCAATATTCTTGTAAGAATTTTGATAATCTAAATTTAACAAAAAAAAGATGCAGAGTATTGGAAGTCAGCTTTGGGACTGCACATTTTCCCTCCAAGCACTACTAGCTTCAAATCTTAGTCTTGATGAACTTGGAGATGCTCTCAACAAAGGCCACTATTATATTAAAGAGTCACAGGTATTGGATCGGGTTGAGATCCTTGTTTGTTACGTTCATGTGAGCAGTTCCACATTGGAATAGATGAAAGATTATATCCGAGTTATAAACTTAAGGAGCTACTGGAGCTTGTAAGTGGTCTAGATTTTCCTTTTTTCTCGGCCGGTAACCTTCGCCTATTTCATTTTCTCTAAAATTTAACATGCTCTTAAAAAAGGTTCTTTTCTTGGAACAAATTTTAAAGTAGCCAAAGAGAGTACTATTTGATTGGACGGAAAATATTTTTCTTAGAATAGTGGTTTTCCTATTTTATTTTATTTGATTTGTAAATGGTGGAATGTTATATCAAGGCGTGTAACATTCTAATTTCTTCTTTCGGAATGTCACATTTTTTTTGAGTTTCTCTCGAGTTTCGACTAACAGCTGGTTTAAAATTTAGGTAAAGGATAATCCACCAGGGGACTTCAAAAATATGTATCGTCATATCTCAAAGGGAGCATGGACTTTCTCTGATCAAGATCATGGTTTGCAAGTCTCTGATTGCACTGCTGAAGGCCTCAAGGTAAGACATAGATCAAGGCTTAACATGTACTTACATTGTTTCTTTTTCTATTGCAACATACATTTCCCATTTATGGAAGTTCAATATTAATTACAACCTCAACAAATTCGGGTGAAAGTTCTCACTATCTTTTTCCTATCATATAAGTCATTTTTTATATCTATTTCTTCCTCTTTATATTCACATAACCTCTTTAATATGTCTGTTAAGGATAGATGTTGCAATGCATAGAAACAGACGAAGTAATAGCCTGCATCCAAGGAGTCTAATACAATGCAAGGAATTTTTCTGATACTTAGAAAATTATTATAATGCAACATATACTTATATCATTAATACTTAGAAAATTATTGGTAGTAATATATTTTTAAGGTACTCATAAAACATTTAGATCATATTGAAAAAATCTAATTAGTAAGAGTTCTAGTAGTTCTTAATTACCTTCTGGTGATATTATAAATGTATATATAATTGACAATACATATGACCATTACACATGTCCATTATGTAAAATTCCTATAGTTTAGGTTTTACCCTTGGGAGAAGCCGAGATAGGTCACTTACTGGTTACTGCTTTTCCTCGTATCCATTCAAAAAACAATTATGTAAAATTTCTAAACTACCCTTTGCTAACATTGGCGATATTAATGTGGTCTCCGTCTCCCTAAGCATTTTGAATATCAAGTGGTTATAGTTTTGTAATGAATGTAATATTCATCATATGGTGCTTGATAACGATTAACTTTGGTTTAATTTCTTCTGTGTTTTTAAGTGTTGCTTAATCTTGTCAACAATGCCACCGGAGATTGTTGGAGAAAAGATGGACTCAGTTCGCCTTTTTGATTCTGTCAATATCTTGCTTTCTCTTCAGGTAAATACTTCGTATATATTACTTTAGAACTATTCTTTTTTTCATTGTGTCTCGACTCCAACAAATACTACCTCTGTTTCACAATACATGCAACATGTTGACTTGCACACATGCCAATGCACTACTTTGACCATTAATAACTCTAATTATTAATTAGAAAAAATTATAAAAATTTTATAATTTGAATTTACATATCGAGACTAATCCAACAATATATCATATGGTAACATTTCTTTTTATATATTGGTAAAATAATATGGTCAAAGTTAGTTTATGAATAGTGCAAATTTTCCAATGTTGCATGTATTGCGAAACGGAGGTAGTACATTTTACCATTGATGTATTTAATTATGCAGTACTTCATTCATTCTTTTTCATGCATATGTTTGACTTCATAAATTACCGAGGTGAGTCTATTGATAAGTCAATCACTAATCTAATATATATTAAAACGCGTAAGCAATGGTTGCAGCTTGCCACTTGTCACTCCATGTCAGCATCACCATTGTACTTGATAATTTGCAATATGCAAATGGGTTTTGAACTTGCGACCTATTAGTTGTAATGTCATAGGCTCTACCACCAAGTTATATCCTTTTTTGTTGTCATCTTGTAGTTAAGAATTCATTTTACATTGATTATTAAGCTTTGGGAAAAAGTAAAGAGACCTTATTCATTATACCATCAAAATTTTAATATCAAAAAAATTAAATCTATAAGGAATAGTATTCTAACTCAATTAAAAAAATGAACCCTGGGCATCGTCGGGGACCACACATTAGTTTTTTTTAAAATTATAATAAGGGAGATTATTCTATTATTACTATTATCCAATCATACCTTTAGGCAGTTGGTTCCTGTTAAGCCGTTGTTAAATGAGTTCATGTTTATTTCAGACGGTGAATTTGATTGGATGTTGGTGATTTTTGTTCGTTATTAATATGATCGATATCTTATAATTTACTTACCTACCGATTGTGTTGAGCGGTTAGTAAAGACGCGGAATCTTGTAGGGGTGAAGAATAGGGGTGAGCAGAAAAGTTGGGTACCCGGTTCCAGACCCAGAACCGGTTGGAACCGACGGTTCCGGAACTGGAATTGGAACTGTCGGGACTGGGTCTGGGTATCAAATATTAGGAACCGGTTGGAAGTGGGTCCAATTCCGGGTAGTGAAATTATATACCCGGTACCCACTGGGTACCCGGTTCAACCGTTTCCAAGAGCGAATTTTTTTTGACATGAATGCATATGTAACGTATGCTTAAGACTTGAAGGTTTTTAAAACTAACTTGTCAATGAAAGTATCAAATTATGTTATGTACGATGCTTATATTTAGCTAAACATGAAAAATATAGCTTTTGAATGCAATTGGGTAGCGGGTACCCGGTATTGGAACCGGCCAAATTGACCAAATAACAATCACTTTTGTGGGACTGGGTACCCGATCAAGGAACCGGTCCCGGTTGGTTCTGGTTCCAATTCCAAAAATTAAGGAACCGGTCCAACCGGTTCCGGTTCCAAGTTCTGGGTACCCGGTCCAACCGGTTCCGGTACCGGTTCCGAACAATATGACCGGGTACCCGGTTGTGCTCACCCCTAGTGAAGAACATGATCTTCTTTAATCTTTTTTTCATTAGAAAAGTTACTTCACTACTCTTAACAATTAGCATTTATACCTTTAAAAACAACTTATCACCAAAATTTGTGCATGAAAAATGTTGAGACTATTACGAGATGGAGGTAATAGTAAAAAAGTAATAGTAAAATGCAGAAACAAATTCCTCCTTTTTCTTTGCCTTACACAATCTCATTTCATCTTCTACTCCTTGCTTTTTTTGGCATTACATATATTGCTTCAATACTTCCGTGAACTATAATATGGATTATCAATTTTCAGGGTAAAAAGGAGGGATGCCTGCTTGGGAGCCACCAATTGCTCAAGAATGGTTGGAGGTGAGTAAGCAAATTATTAATGCGACTAATGACTACGTGGACATAAACAAATACGAGAAACAGATACAAAACAGACACTAAAATGGGAAGCGAAAGTTTATAATGATTTTCAGCCCATGTAGATGTTTCCATGTTGTATCTATCTGAACTGCAGAAATGTGTTGTATCCCAAACGTACACATGTCTTCTTCAAAGTTACCGTACAACATAGACTACATTTTTCATTGAACGATCATATTAATTAAATTTGATTACTAAATATGATTGTGATATATATTTCCTTATACAATTTTCAGCTTCTCAACCCAACAGAATTCATTGCAGACCTTGTTGTTGAGCATGAGTGAGTATGGAGTATTGATTAACTTATTAAAAAAATTCCGAATGAATTATTTCTTTTTTTTTTGTAAAAGTTGACAAATAACTATAGTTATGCATACAATTAACAGGCATGTAGAGTGTACTAGTGCAGCCGTTCAAGCTTTAGTATTGTTCAAGAAGTTACACCCTCAACACCGGAAACAAGAGATCGAAAATTCCATCAAAAAAGCAGTCAAGTTTATTGAGAACGTTCAACATCCTAATGGAGGATGGTATGTGTTATATTACTCTAACTATAACTTTGTAATAGCTATTAGGGTAATTTGGTTAACCTGTTTAGGTTGCCTGACACTATTATATATATAAAGATATAAAAACCGTCTTTACAGACTAAGAGTCTAATTAACCAAATTACCCTAATAATAACAATTTCTGCATTTTATTGAATGATTATCTAATCAATGACATGTTTTGCATATTTTGATGTATGTGTAGGTATGCATTTTGGGGAATTTGCTTCATATATGGGACATGGTTTGCGCTTGGAGGACTAGCAGCAGTTGGTAAAACTTACGATAATTGTGATGCTATTAGGAAGGGTGTTGAATTTTTGCTCACAACGCAAAAGGAAGATGGTGGTTGGGGAGAGAGCTACATTTCATGTCCTAAGAAGGTAACTAATCTTATATTATTACCTACGTGAAACAAACTATAATTAGTACGTTGGTTTTGGCGTAGTAGTGACTAAATTTTCCTTAACCAATTGTCCGGGGTTTGATTCTTGGCCTTGGAAGATGAAAAGATATAGTTGGCCAACTTTTTATCCTTAAGTGAAGCACCTGAACGAAGGGAATAGTCACTGCTTAAGTGCTAATGGTGATGGATACCCTTAACTTCAAAAAAAAAGACTTTAATTGATAGTTAGATTATCCAACTGATAACAACACGCTATTAATAACCTATTTAAATGGTTTCATGCATAGAAATTGTAGATACAAGTCATGTAACTAATTCTGTCACCTTCTTATTGAATTACTAGGCGTCTAGTTAAATAGCTTTAATAATAAATTATTTTAAGAGTGAATAACAAATTATTTTATTTTTATGGAAAACATCACCTTAAGGCAAATAATGCAAAAAATTAAGAGTGAAAATAACAGGGTGATACAACTTACACCAATTATTCTGATGAAGGGAATACTATGTAACGTTTTTATGGGCCGGTGAATCACAGGAATTTGTACCATTAGAAGGGAAGTCGAATCTTGTTCAAACTGGATGGGCTTTGATGGGTCTACTTTATGCTGGGCAGGTATTTCTCTAACTCTAGGTTATGATGCTTCTATTTGAAGATTAAATTTATATACTACCTCCGTTCCATATGTATTGCAACATAGGGAGTTTTACGCCTCCAACCGCACTACTTTAGACGCTAATATCTCTAATTTTATTTAAGTAAAAATTATAAAAATTAGATATTAATTAAGTATATATCGAGACGAATCTAACAAGATCCCACATGACTATATTTATCCTTGTATATAAATCACAAAAGAGGGTCAAAAGGTAGTGTATGAATAGTGCAAAATGTCAAAGGTTGCAATACCTATGGAACAGAGGTAGTATTATTCTCATCAAATTCAAACTTTAGAATCTAACTTTTTTTAATGGGTAAGTAAACAATTAAGATTTTATTGCTTTCAACGACTTAATATAGTCTAAAAACGTGTTGAAGTGAACAAACTTTTTAGGAAGGATCCTTTCACATACAAAAGATTTAAGCAAAACAAACAAGACTAAAAGCCTAATTATAACCTAAATTTGAATCTGGATTGCTTAATTATGCTTATAACCATCTAATTAAATCATGATTAGGAGAAGAGAGATCCTACTCCTCTACACCGAGCAGCAAAGCTTTTGATCAATTCACAGCTAGAAAATGGTGATTTTCCTCAGCAGGTAATTTCACTATATACTCTCCAACATTCAACATTATTCTCAATCAATTCCAATGTTATTGATTTTGAAAGAAAATTAATAGTCACACAGTCACACTTATTAGTTTATTTTGAAGTATATAGTTGTTGGCATATGTTAGGGACTAATTAGTTGGTTAAGTGTTTCCTTAATCTTAGGATTAGTTACTTATTGAGTTTGTTAGAGTGTATTAGATATAAATAATTTACTTTGTGCATATTTTCATTCAAGACAACTCTAATACAATGTAGTCTTGCTTACTCTTTACTACTGCAAGTTCATCGGAGTTCAACTCTATTCATGAAATCTGACAGTTTATTTATTTGTACCCTGATGGTAAAAACAGGAACTCACGGGCGCTTTTATGAGGAACTGCATGTTGCATTATGCAATGTATAGGAATATTTTCCCAATGTGGGCGCTTGCTGAATATAGGAAGCATGTTCCATTACCTTCAATTAACTCTGCCTAAACAAAGCCTAAGGGCGGGCAGTTCGCCATTTTGCGTGCATAGCTTATATAATTATATTATGATAATTTTGGCTCAAAAATTTTGTGTCGGTTTTTGTTATTGGGGTTTTAATTATGTATTGGTTCACTTTGGAATGAAATTCATAAATGCAAATACCTTAATTCTGAATAAGTTTAGAGGCTTATAGCTTGAAGCAAGGTGTTTATTATGTGCATGTTTTTATCTAAGACTAATAGGACTAATATAAGATTAAATCACACTATATAAGTATGTATGTTAAAGCATCGCTAACCGGCAGACAATAGAGTCCGCCGATAGGCTCAAAAACTGCTAATAAGAATCCTTTTTCTTTTGTCTTACGACCTTCCATGCCAAGAAGGCTATTGGGATCGATCCCAATAGCCAAAAAAGGAAAAAACTCCGTCAAAGGACCGACACATTTTTCCAGTGCTTCAGCAGGGTTTGCCCCGAGGGCTAAGTTCAAGGGCTGGTCAAGCTATTTCATAACCTCATAAAGTACTTTTTTTAGTAGTAGTCAGGCTACCTTTAAAGAGAAAACGTCATGTTGGGGACAAATAGCATTAAAAAAAATTTCAGCTAAGTCAACCATGTGGTTGTCAGTTTGTCACATAACTCTTCCTTTCATTGTCCAGAATGGGACTACCATCAGATATGAAACATGGATGTTAGCCAAAAAACAAAATCTTCTTGCGGCAAATGTTGCATAGTGGTGTGTAACCTGTTGATTAGGCAAATTTCTACTACTACTGAATGTCCTCTATGAAGAAAGGAAATGAAAATTATAGACCACTTATTTCTTACACGCACAACAATAATGTTTTTTAGAAATATTAAAGTATTGTCTAATTTATTGGCCACGTAAACTTGTCTAATTATATATAGACTTTTTAAACCGAGAATAGGAAGACTAATGCTCAAAATACTCCAAAAGAAAAGAAACATCTGGATTATCTTGAAAGAAAGGAACATAGTAGTGTTCCAAAATGATTCTTATAATACTTAGAGATTATGGTTACGTACTAAACATTTTTCACATGACATTCAAAGCACATTTTTTCCGACCTTGCCTCCTCCCCTTGCAGGAGGACGCTTGCTCCCTAAACAACATCAAGTTAAACTACATCAAGTGAAAAAGAAATGTACGTTAAAGAAGAGAGAAATTGTCATGTTTTTTTAATAAGGTATAAGAAACGTTTAAGGCAAAATGATTATGATAATACTTAGAGATTATGGTTACGTACTAAACATGCGGGAAATAAATAAAATCCTTTTCACATGACATTCAAAGCACATTTTTTCCGACCTCGCCTCCTCCCCTTGCAGGAGGACGCTTGCTCCCTAAACAACATCAACTTAAACTACATCAAGTGAAAAAGAAATGTACGTTAAAGAAGAGAGAAATTGTCATGTTTTTTTTTAATAAGGTATAAGAAACGTTTAAGGCACCCTTTTCTCAATAATGAACCCTAAACTAAAGAAACTGTCTATGTTAACATGCTACACAGTTGGTACAAAGTTTTGCAGTGCAATTTTCACATGTGAGGTGGAGTGTTGAACTCCATTGTTGAACACATGCGAGTGTCCCCCAGGTTAAGAATAGAGGAGATATATGATTGTATTATTTGTGCTTGTTCTAATTCATTCTCATTACATCAATATATAGGCTAGAAAGATAACCTAACTAGAATAACCTGATAGGCCTTAGACCTATGGTCCAATACCCTCTAACACTACATAATCCAAAGATCTCTTCTTTCAGTCGATTTCTTATTTTCTTTTGATTCATGTGGAGGAACGTTAGGGTTCATAAACTCCAAGTGTTTTGCTTAAAAAGAATAAAAATCTAAAGGTCACATTGAAAAAACTAGAAGCTTTTTAATTCCCTCTTTAAATATGTAATTTCTCGGGCAAGCTTTATTGGAAGACTATATAGAGACCCCGATTGTTGCTAGTGAATACCGGTAGAGGAAATTTAATTTGTTCTTGTTCTGTAATAAGTTGATTCAGTTTTGTTTTTATGGAAAGAGTCTATTTGGAGATGTATTTATTGCTTATTTTGGCCTAGGAGTACTCCAACCACGTGACCTTTTTTTTTGCATTTTGGTAACATTTTGACGTGTGGGCTTGTATTATACTCCACTTATCAAGGAAAGCATGAAAGACATTGGACAAGAACTTAAGTGTTTTTTGTGTGCATTCATTTGAAGAGTGCATTCAGTTAAGGAGTGCATAAACAAACATAAGTGAGAGGAAGTAAATGATGAGACACATAACGCAAGATTAGACTATTAGTGGAGACAATTAAACGCAATACTAGTGGTGAGGTTTTTTAGGATTAATTAATAAAAACTACTCCAATGTGCTATATATGTCATTTCATATGATATCTTTCTTTCTGTTATTTTGCGTATTTGTTGCTTATTTCGTATGAAAAATTCTAAGTGAATATTGATAGCAAACACCTTTCTTATCTCTTGAATCGTAAACGCCTCCTTTCGAAAAATTACTAAAAAAGACTAACATATGTAAAGAATTTTACGAAAGATAACGCGTTTTTATATATTAGAGTAATTTACCAATAATCTTTAGTTAATTATACTATTTTGTTTTCTTCCCTCGGACTATTCTCCCTCTTCTACTACAAAATTGTTTTAGCAACCATCTACTAACAAGCATCATGCAGACTATCTTGAAATCATACTCAAATTCGATAATAAAATTATGCCTAATCTCAAGTACTTATGGAATTGGTATCTAAAACCTATGATACAAAACAAATCTTCAATGATTTCACTTATAAATTGTGCTCAAATTACTGATCATAAAGAGAAGAGAAAAATTCAAAAATAACAAACTCAAGATGATGGTGTATGTTAAGTAAAAGTTTTTCGAAGGAAGAACTAAGAAGAGATATGGGTATGTTCCATCCGGCTTAAAACAGTTGAACAGCATGTTATTTATTAACTGATTTATACTAAATCTAAACTGAATTGAACTGGACGGAACTAAACTGAAATGAATAGTGAAATACTTCATAAGAGTAAAAATATTGTGCAAAGTTGTAGTATTAACTAAGGTGAATTAAAATAGCTGAATTGAACATAACTTAACTAAATTGAAGTGAATTGAAAATAAGATGGATGTTACAGAACCGCCCATAGTTAATGCTTGTTGGCTTACCATTGTTTGGGGCAACTGTAAAAAAGTACCAATAAACCAAATACCCAACATTAAATGCTGCAGCCCCCCACCCACCTACGTACAAGCTAGGGGAGACGTGAATAGTTCTTTCATAAACTGAAGCATCACTATCTTAGCCATTAAATTCACTCTCTGGCAGATGAGGCTTCAACGGTTCATCCATTATCAACCACTTCTACCGTTCTACGAAAGCTACCATAAGATATAAGTATAATGCACCCACGTACGTACAAACGTTGCCAGCTAATGATTTTTTCGTAAAGATACCAAATCTTCTGTCCCATAATTTTGATATCACTTGTGTGTCATTTCTTCTTATTGATTGAAAAAAAGTACGTGTTTCAAAAAAATTTATCGATAAATAATGAGTCATAATCATAATAATAACCAATGTAAATAAGTGCCTGAGACATAACAACTAACATGAGTAGTACTAGTACGAGAATCATAAACAGAAAATATGTATTCTTTTTACGTACACCCTCTTTATTATAATCCTTATATATTGCTCTAAAAACCTCAAACACTTTTCTGTTGTAAAACCAAACCAAACTCAGAGAAGGTTGATCAGCGCACCTTTCAGCGTTCTGCAAGCTTGATCGCGCGCGGCGAAAGAAAATATATAGTCATGTGGAGGTTGAAGATAGGAGAAGGGGTAGAAGGGCCATACTTAAACAGCACAAACAACTTTGTAGGACGTCAAACTTGGGAATTTGATCCAAATTATGGTACTTCTGAGGCCATTGAAGAGGTTGAAGAAGCTCGTCGTAACTTCTACAACAATCGCTTTCAATTTAAAGCTTGTGGTGATCTCATATGGCGTCTTCAGGTTGTTTTTTCTCACTCTTTTTCTATTTCTAGTTTTAGCAGGACAAATCTAAAGGATTGCTATTTTAAGTATTTAGTACTTACTATTTTGGAACATCATATCATATTAGAATAGATAACACTACATTTCATAAGAAAATTATGTACGGACCATGTTATAAATTTTCATTTTATCTTTAAATATTAAGGGCTTGTTCGTTAATTGTACTTCGTTTTCAATTTTCAATTTTTTTGAAAACAAAAAAACAAGAAACCACAAAAAGTGATTTTCACTTTTTAGTTGACATTTTCAAAATTATCATGTTTTTAATAAATTAGACTAATTTTTTTATTTATTATAGGAAAAATATCATATGATTTTCAAATATAAAAAACCAAAAAACTGAAAACTACGGTGGTACCGAAGGAGTTTTTGGTGTGTGATTATTTCTAATCAAGTGTGAACATGATGTGAAATCTCACATTTGATAAATTCAATTCAAATATTTTCAGGAAATGCACCTTTAGCCCTGATACAATATTAAGTTACCTTAAAATAATAATATTCTTAGTAAAGATAAGTTCGATATTTCAGAAAAAGTAAGTTCAATTCAGTAAACATAAGTGCAGTTTAGTATAAATCAACAGTGCGAAAAAGAAAAAAACAACATAAATCAGTCAAAATAAGTTCATTTGGGTAAAATTAAGGTGAAGTGGGTCTTATAGTCATATGTATAATGTATAATTGTACACTTACTTAGTTGTTTAAAATGGTAATACTAAACTTTTACGCTACATACATACTGTAGTTTGACATTTTTTAACTCTTATATAAACATTATTATTATATAAATTATTATTTCAACTCTTTCTTTAGTTGGTCCACTTTGAGTTGTTATGTTCGTCTGCATATAACTTTATTTGATCATAACTATATTGATTATTTTTAGTCCATATAAAAAAGGAGTTTCAACACCAAGAGAATCTGATAATATTAGTACATTTGTTTTTATATACGAGAAATGGTCAACGTAGATATATTATGTAAATAGTAGCCGGGTAATGAACGTGAAACAACTAGAAATATGAGGGGCGTATTGGATTTGTCTCAGTTTATAATTTTCAAAATATTATGTTATAATTTTTTTTCCAATAAATAAATAAAGATGAAATCTCTGCATTGACGAGCATAGGGGTCAAAAATTGTAATTTAGAGGACCTGAGAAAGTATATAGTATATTACATCATTAAGAAATCATATCATACAATACGAATTAAACACAACCTTACATTTGAGGGAAAAAATAAGCAGCGGACTAGTTTTTATTTCAAAATTAATTGTTATCAATTCGTTGATGATTACTAATTTTCAATTTATGGTTTTAAAATTTTAAAAGTCATATATTGTAGGTGGTATAATCTTGAAAACCGATAAAAAATAATTTAAAAATAGTATATTTGGTTTTTTATATTTCATATTCTAGTTGTCAAAATGCTTACTTAAAATGAAATTAAGTTGTGGCTCTACGAAATATTACATGTCGGTCAGTATAATTATTAATTAATTAATGGTTATTCGTTTCATCTTTAGCGTCTTATATGCAGTTATTGGCGGTTCATATATCATTTTCCAATAATTTATATGGCTTAGGATATATATATATTGAATACATTAACCAAAATGATACTGCCCCTTTTAATATAGTGCTTACTTCTCATGGTTTAAAGACCTCCCCCCCAAAGAAAAAGAATAATTAATGAAATAATCCCTATACTTTAGGGTTTTGGATGCTATTCATATACAATTTTGATCCAATTATCATCATCATCATTATTATTATTATGTTAAATCAAATGTTAAAATATTATATGTTGTTAGATTTGCCTCAATGCATGTTTTCTATAAATTATTTCTTTTATATAAATTTTATATATAAACGAATGATATTTGTGGTAAAAGTTGTGCATGGTAAGTGCATAAACCTTAATGTAGAAAATATAAAGAGATGGAGGAATTCTTTTTTGAGTACTTTTTATTAAACTTCTTTTCCTTAAAATAGATCAAAAATAATAAGGTTCCTTGAATGGTGAAAAACAATAATTAAGTGCACATATTCTAATACGAAAATATTATAGGGCATTTTGAAAATTAAAGTTTGTGTTAAAATTTAGGATAATCTAGTCCAAATAAATTGATGGAAAGGGATTAGGCACAATATTTTGGGACACATAAAGCGGAATATAAACACTGAACTACGAACCCGACTACTTATTTTTGCTATTAGTAGTTAGTACAATCATTATCGAACTATGATCAACATAATTTTTTCCCATTCGAACATCATTTTTGCTTCATCAAGTCATGATGTGCATGGTTCAATAATCTTTGTTTATAACTAATTACTAAATGGATCAAATGATTTCAGTTTTTAAGGGAGAAGAACTTTAAACAGACAATACCTCAAGTGATGGTAGATGATGGCGAAGAAATCACATATGAAACCCTAACAACCACGTTGAAGAGAGCCGTCAATTTCTTCATAGCATTGCAAGCGGAAGACGGCCATTGGCCTGCTGAAATCACAGGCCCTCAATTTTTCCTTGCGCCCTTGGTCAGTCCATTAAGTCGAGTACAAATCTTATGTTTCATAAATCTATACCATTGTATGCCATTTTCTCAATTGTTCGTTTGGGACCCTTTGTTTGATAGTTAATATTTTAAAACATACATTTTCTTCATTTTAAAATTAATGCAACATTTGTATTTTTACGATTTGCAATGCACTACTTCAATGAACCATTAATAACTTTAAACTATTAAAATACAATAATTAAATTCTACACATTATATCATGATATGACTCTAACAAGTCCTACATTTCTATTCACCCTCCCCCCCCCCCCCATGATTTTGTAAGGAAGAAAGTGTGAATCAACTTAAAAAAAAGTGTTATACAAGTAGTATAAAATCAAAGAAATTGTGTGACAGAAGATTTTGACCCCATCAAATGGTTCATCTTGTCCTTATTCTCAACATGTTTGTAATTTGTTGTTTCATTTTAAATCTTGACATAATTTAACATATTTTTTCTTACCCTGTACAATTTTTCTACTACCTCAGTCTCAATTTAGATATCACAGTATGACTAACATGCTTGACAACGTTCAATGATCAATAGTATGATTTAGTGTAAAATTGAAGAAGAGTGAATATATTGCAAATATACATCATGATGACCCTTAGCATTTGAAATAATATATTAACATTTGTTATTATACTCATGATAGTTAGAAATATGGTCAAAATGACGTATGTAAATAGTGTCAAAGTCAAATTGTTGCCTCTAAATTAGGATGGAGGGAGTAATATACAAAGAAATGTTATTATGGGTTTTGATTCGTCTTTATATAATTGATTTTGATAATTGTTAGACAGTTAAAAGTGTTAACGTTCAAAATCTTACATTATTGGTAAACATAAAAGTCAAATGGGAACAATGAAAAACAATTAAAGAAAATATTTCTTGACTACTTATTCAAGTCGATGTGATTTACATACATGTTGTTATGCAGGTTTTTTGCCTATGTATCACTGGACATCTAAATTCTACTTTCTCAGAAGAACACCGCAAGGAAATTCTTCGCAACATGTACTATCATCAGGTTGATTTTAGTTTACAACTCTCTAGACAAACTTTTATGTCGTTGTGAATAACATTCCTTTTATGGTATAATATATCTTATAAACTTGAAGCAACTGAATTCTTAACAAATATAATTTCCGGACTATATATCTAACACGTAATATTTCCCAAACACAATATTCTCAAAATCATATTAGGAATAAGATAAGTATATATTGGGATCAATTCTCATCCCGCCTTCGTGACTACTTATGCACCAAAAAAATTGGGAATACGTATATTTCTTTTCTAATGTCTCTAATATGTTAACATTCTACCATTTTATTTGTTCCCTTTTTGGCGTATAAAGAGCCACATAAAGTAGCATTATATACAAATTTGGCTCATTGGTAACAAGATTTTTCTTATTAAGCTAACTAGCCAACGCCCTCATATAAAAGGTTCTATGACCATTAACTAGCACATCTATTTTTAATGGTCTGATTTTGTTATAGAATGAAGATGGAGGTTGGGGTTTGCATATTGAAGGACATAGTACTATGTTCTGCACTGCCTTAAACTACATTTGTTTGAGAATTCTTGGAGTTGGATCTGAAGAAGGTGATGACAACGCGTGCCCAAGAGCTCGTAAATGGATTTTAGACCATGGTAGCGTTACTCATATCCCTTCTTGGGGAAGATTTTGGCTTTGTGTAAGTTATATATTATGGTTCTTGTTACTTGCTACATCTCCAATTAGTTTCCAGTTGGTTACATAATTTGGAAAAATATTCACAAGAATAATCCATGGTATGGCATGTATTCACACAAAACAATATCAGCTATGTCCTCAAAAATTCTTTTTTTTTTCAATATGTTCCTTGCCTTCTCTCGTCTCGTTCTAGCGCCACTTTCGACATTATTCATCTTTCTAAAATGGTTATTTCAAGTCACTAGATCCATAATCACCTGACTGATTTGAAACTCAATATATGCAATCGAAACACAAACAAAAATATTGAATAAAAAATTGTGATTCTCTGGTATCATGTATGATTTACGTAAGTATATGATCTATGTATGTGTTTTTAGGTACTTGGTGTGTTTGATTGGGATGGAATTAATCCAATGCCACCCGAGTTCTGGATCCTTCCCTCTTTTCTCCCTATGCATCCAGGTAACTAAAATAACAACTCCTTTAACCAGCATTATGCAATAGTAAATTAGTGATTTATTAATCATTATTGCAAATTTTATACGACATTGTGAATTTTGATGTTGTGTAGGTAACATGTTGTGCTACGCTCGTTTGGTTTACATGCCAATGTCATACTTGTATGGGAAGAGGTTTGTAGGTCCAATTACACCTCTCATCAAACAACTTAGACAAGAACTCTACAATGAACCCTATGACAAGATTAAGTGGAGTAAAGTTCGTCATTTGTGTGCAGCTGTACGTAAGATATTATTCACGCTTTTCACTAAGGAACAATGCAATGACCATATACTAAACTATGATGGTTACACAACTATAGGAGGATCTATACTACCCACATCCATTGATTCAAGATCTCATTTGGGATAGTATTTACATTTTTGCGGAGCCATTGCTTACTCGTTGGCCATTAAATAAGTTGATAAGGAAGAAGGCTTTGGAAGTCACTATGAAGCACATACACTATGAAGATGAGAGCAGCCATTATATAACGATTGGATGTGTTGAAAAGGTAATAATATGTATGAGTTTCTTTTTACGATTATATTGGCAAAGGAAAAGTGCGACTAGACCGAAATCTCTTGGAGATTAAACCGACTCATAGTTGAATAGAATCTCCTTAGGGAGTGGGGAGAGGGGAGGAGTCGCTTTGACCAAGTTCCCCTAGCGAGGTTCGGTTCCACAACCTCAAGGTTGTGAGCTACAAACCTTACCACTAGAATAAGTACTTCTTGATACATATCACATATGTATATATTATGTGCATGATTGTGATTCTACATACACAAATTACCGAAACAATTTAAATTATTCATTGAAATCTTTTTAGTATATATTATGTGCATGATTGTGATTCTACATACACAAATTACCGAAATAATTTAAATTCTTCCGTGAAATCTATTTTAGTATATATTATGTGCATGATTGTGATTCTACATACATAAATTACCGAAATAATTTAAATTCTTAACTGAAATCCATTTTATAGGTATTGTGTATGTTGGCTAGTTGGGTGGAAGACCCAAATGGAGATTGTTTCCAAAAACACCTTGCTCGACTCCCTGATTATATATGGATTGCTGAGGATGGCTTGAAAATGCAGGTTATTAACTAAAGTTGTCGATATATTTGTAAGAATTTTGATAAACTAAATCTAATAATACAAGTTAATGCAGAGTTTTGGAAGTCAACTATGGGATTGTGCATTTTCCCTCCAAGCACTACTTGCTTCAAATCTCAGTCTTGATGAACTTGGACATGCTCTTAACAAAGCCCATTATTTTGTTAAAGAGTCGCAGGTATTGCATCTGATTGGGCTCCTTGTTTCTTACGTACATGTGAGCGTCCAACATTGAAACAGATGAGAGATTATAACCGTCTTATAAACTTAAGGAGCTACTAGAGCTTGTAATGTACGTCTATTTCATATTATCTAAAGTTTAACATGCTCTTAGAAAAAAGGGTCTTTTCTTGGAGCAGATTCTAAAAGTAGGCAAATTGAGTACTATTTAATTGGACGGAAATATCTTTCTCAGAAGAGTGGTTTTCCTATTTCCTTTTGTTTGATTTGTATATGGTGGAAAATAGTTATGTTCAGGCGTGGAAACTTTTTTAATTATTTCTTCGTTAGGAATGTCACATTTTTTTGTTGAGTTTCTCTCGACTGAATGTTGGTTGGAAATCCAGGTTAAAAATAATCCATCAGGGGACTTCAAAAATATGTATCGACATATCTCAAAGGGAGCATGGACTTTCTCTGATCAAGATCATGGTTGGCAAGTCTCTGATTGCACTGCTGAAGGCCTTAAGGTAAGACATAAGACACATAGAAAGACTTAACAAGTCTATTCCAACATGCATGCACAACATCACCAAATTCGGATAAATGTTCTTTCTATTTCTATTTCTATTTATCACATAAGTACAAACTACAATCTTTATTATCTCTTTCTTTCTCTTTCATCTTTAGATGACCTCTTTAATATGTTGCAATGCAAAAGTAGATATGGGGGGTTGGGTTTGTATGGCTTGTAATAGGCATTTGAGTGGGGGTCCGGTGCGAGGGCAGTCTAGAGGATTATTATTCATCTTACCTTAATATAATCTCATACTTATAGATGAGATTATATTTTTTTAAAACAAAAAATTAAAATAACATATTCTCATCTTCCCTCTTCTCCTCTCTAAATTCCGCTCAATCTAAGGTCCTTCAATGGAGCTCAATTGCTACTTCTATCAATATGACTATTACATTAGCGGAATCAGCGTGGGCTCCCTAATCATTTTGGATATCAAGTTGTTATAGTTTGTTAATTAATGAATGTACTCCCTCTATTTCTTTTTGTTTGTCCTACTTTGACCAAATATGTGAGAGCTTTTTGGTCAAAGTAGGACAAACAAAAAGAAACGGAGGGAGTAATATTTATCATGATGCTCGATAACAAGATTAACTTGGGTTTAATTTCTCATGTCTTCTTAAAGTGTTGCTTAATCTTATCAACAATGCCATCGGAAATTGTTGGAGAAAAGATGGACCCAGTTCGCCTTTTTGATTCTGTCAATATCTTGATTTCTTTTCAGGTAAATAGTACATATTTTAGAAACATTCTTTATTTTTTTCCGTTTCTGGACTTCAACGTATACATTCTATCATTGATGTTTGTAGTTACCTAGTACTTCATCCATTCCATAATATATTTGTGATTTTCTTTTCCATGCATTTGTTTGACTTTAAAAAATATATTGAAAAGTCGATCACTAATCTATATATAGACAAGGATTGCAACTTGTCACGAAATTTCCTTGTCATTTTTTCCAAAAAGCACAATAGTATTTGAACCCAGAAGGCCACAACCTATTAGTTAGAATGTTACAAACACTACCTCCAAGTCAGATCCTTTTCTATATATTGCAAGACCTTGATAAATTTTTGAGAAAAAGAATAAGCTCCATCCTCTTTTGTTGTCATATTGCAAGAAATCCTTTTAGTTGAAGAAAGTCTTGGGAAAAGTTGAAGAGATCTCGGTCATTACATTCTTCCATGATCCTTTTGAATTGTATAATTGGTTTTGAAATTAAGCCCTCAAATTAACAAATTATTTATTAATTATAGAAATCAGTGAACAATTTATTCTAATTCAACTGAATATAAAATATAAAAATGACCCAGGGCATCGCCCGGATCACAAACTAGTTTCTTTTAATAATTTTACGAGGGATGTTCTATCAAATAACCGTTAGACTGCTATTTCATGTAATTTATTCAGTCAGTAGATTTGTTTAGTTGTTGGTGATCAGTGGTACGTCGTTAATAATACGACCGGTATCTCATAATATATCTACCTACTGATTGTTGAGCCGTCAATAAAAACGCGGAATCTTGTAGCTAGGGTTGGAGAACAGGGTCTTCTTTGATCTTTTACATTGAAAGAAATTACTCTTAGCAATTAGCATATGTACCTCCAAATAACAACTTATCACCAAAATTTTGTGTCATTGCACGATAAATTTTGAGACTATTACGAGATGGGGGTAATTGTATAAGATAAAAAAGATAAATGCAGAAAGAAATACCTCCTTTTTTATCTCACACAATCTTGTTTTATTTACTACTACTATGTTTCTGCAGTAGTTACATTGCTCCAATACTTCCTTGACATATAATACGAAGCACCAATTTTCAGGGTAAAAATGGAGGGCTATCCGTTTGGGAGCCATCAGGCGCACAAGAATGGTTGGAGGTGAGTAAGAAAATTAATAATGCGACAAATGACTAAGTGTGCAAAAACAAATACAAAACGAAAAATGAACGTCTATTTATAATGATTTTCAGCATATAATATAGGTGTTTCCTTGTTATTTATGAAATGCTGAAATATGTCGTGTTGAAAATAGACACGACTTGCAAAAAGTGACCATGCAACATAAACTTATAAATTTGTTGAATAATCATATTAATTAAATTTGATTACTATATATGATCGTGATATAATATTTCCTTTGCTTATTCAATTTCCAGCTTCTCAACCCGGCAGAATTCATTGCAGACCTTGTTGTTGAGCATGAGTGAGTATAGAGTCTTGATTAACTTATGTTATTAACAAGTTAAAAATGCATTAATTCTTTTTTTAAAAGTAGAAAACTAACAAAATAGTAATACATATAATTATAGGTATGTAGAGTGTACAGGTGCAGCCATTCAAGCCTTAGTATTGTTCAAGAAGTTACACCCCGACCACAGGAAACAAGAGATCGAAAATTTCATCGAAAAAGCAGTCAAATTTATTGAGAACATTCAACATCCGAATGGAGGATGGTGTGTGTTATTACTCTAACAATAACTTTGCAATACCAATTTGTGCACTATGTTACTTCAACACCCTCCTTTGCCTTAAAAATCGAGTGTTGTATTGTATTGTGTCCGACACGACACTTGGATACTTCTTTCTTAACCGAAAACTTACTTTTTTTTACAAAATGGCCGAGTCGGATACTTGGACACTCTGTATCCGAGTAGACACTTAATCTGTATCTAAGTAACATAGTTTATGCATGTTATTGAGGATTATCTAATTAATCAATGACATGTATTGCATATTTTGATGCATGTGTAGGTATGGAAATTGGGGGGTTTGCTTCATATATGGGACATGGTTTGCGCTTGGAGGACTAGCAGCAGTTGGTAAAACTTACGATAATTGTGGTGCTATGAGGAAGGGTGTTGAATTTTTGCTCACAACACAAAAAGAAGATGGTGGTTGGGGTGAGAGTTACATGTCATGTCCTAAGAAGGTAATTAATCAATCTTATATTATTACCCACGTGAAACAAACTATAATTAACCAAGTTGGATATGGCATAGCGGTTGCTCGATCAATTTGTCCCTTAACGGCTTAACCAATGGGGTTTCGATATCCGACCTTTGGGAATGAAAAAATATCTTTGACCAGCCTTTTATCCGTAAGTGAAGCACCTCGAACGAAGGGAATAGTCACTTCTAGTAATGATGAATACCCTATGTGTTTCAAAATAAAGACTTTAATTGATAGTTAGATCACGCCACCAATAGCCTGTTTAGATGTATTTATGTATGAGTAATGTACACAAAGTGTAGATGCAAGTCATGTAACTATTTCTGTCACCTTCGTATCGAATGAATAATAACCTATTTAGATGTGTTTTAGATATTGTTCCCTGCAACTTATTTTACAGTTCAGTTCAATTGAATTGAATTCACTATTAATTTCAGTTCAGTTCAATTGAATTGAACTCACTATTAATTTCAGTTCAATTCAGCTATGCGCAATTCTTTCACCCTCACATTTCACTATTCATTTCGTTTGACTTTAGTTTAGTATAGTCTAATTAAGCTATTTTCAACCAAAGATCGAAAACAGGCTCTAATCATGTATTATCATAATATATATAAGCTTTGCATGAAGATGGGTTTTGAAGTTTCAAGCAAAGTTTAAAGGATTTTCCCACCTTCAAATATGTCCTTTTTTTTCTCAAAATTCTAATTTGTTTTCTCTAATTACTTGTAACTATCACCAACTACTCTGACGGAAGGGAATAAATAGTCTTTGTTTATGTAACGTTTGTGATGGGATGGTGAATCACAGGAATTTGTACCTTTAGAAGGGAAGTCGAATCTTGCTCAAACTGGATGGGCTTTGATGGGTCTACTTCATGCTGGACAGGTCTTTCTCTAGCTCTAGTTTATGATACTTGTATTTGAAGATTAAGTTTATATATACTTCCCAATTCCAACTTTAAAGTCTAACTATTTTACTTCATAAGTAAAAAAGAAGAGTGTAGTTTATTGCTTTCAACAACTCGTTACAATCTAAAACGTTTTGAAGTGAACGAACTTTCTATGAAGGACCCTTCAATAAGGCTGAAAGCCCTAATTACAACCTAAATTCGAATTCGAATCCGAATTAATTAATCAAGTATGCTTATTTTGACCCCGATAAAATATAAAAATTTGTTTTGACCCAGCTAAATATTTTTTCTGGATCCGCCTTTGACTTATATACCATCTAATTAAATCATGATTAGGAGAAGAGGGACCCTACTCCTCTACACCGAGCAGTAAAGTTTTTGATCAATTCACAGCTAGAAAATGGTGATTTTCCTCAGCAGGTAACTTAATCTTTTACTCTCCAACATATAACATTATTCTTAAAATCCCAATGTTATTAATATATTGAACAATAATTGATAGTAATTTATTTATTTTACCTTGATGGGTAAAAACAGGAACTCACAGGAGTATTTATGAGGAACTGCATGATGCATTATCCAATGTATCGAAATATTTTCCCCCTATGGGCACTTGGTGAATATAGGAAGCGTGTTACATTACCTTCGATTAACTCTGCCTAAACAAAACTTCAAGAAGGACAATTCGCCACTTTTGTGCAAAGCTTATACATATTACGATTATTTTGGCTCAAAATATTAGTGCTTGTTTCTGTTTATTGGGGTTTCAAATTCAATCATGTAAAGTTCACTTTGGAAATTGGAATGATAGTCATAAATGAAAAGGAAAATTAGTACTATACTTCCGAATATAATGTGGAAGCTTCATGCAAGAAATTATGTGTATATTTTGATGTAGAAGAATAATATGACTAATAGTGTACTATTTAATCACACAATGTATACCATGTTGGGGATTGGATTAACGGTATCAAGAGATTTTTCTGTTAAGTCAGTCATGTGATTGTCCTACAGCCCTTTTTATCCTTCCAATATCCAAAATGGGACTACCATTTTGGATCTGAAATTAAACATGGGTGTTTAGCTAAAAGTAAGTCTTCATAGTTCATATATCGAAAATGCTGCATAATAGTCAGTCAGAAGAGACAACATAATAGTTCATATACGGGCTTAGGCAAATTCCTACTACTGCGGAATATCCTCCTTTACGTAAAAATGAAATGATTTTTTTTGTTAAAAACTACCTAATATATTGCACTTTTTTGTTCAACTACCTTATATAATTGTTGTTCACTTTAACTACCTTATATATGCAATACTACCAGTAGCTTTCACAATCGATGGGTGATTTTTGGTCGAAAAACCGCCAACTTTAGCTGAAAAAACCACTCATTTTTTGTTGGAAAACCCCCTCATTTTGGCCGGAGAACCACTCTTAAATAGCTTCAAAGCACATAGCACTCCTAAAGTCACACTAATGATATGCCGTTAACGAAAAAAACATGCCTTAATAAACAGCAATTGCTCGCGCTTCAAGAAATACTATGTATCTTATTGTCAATCATGTCCAACATGATCATAGTAAGCACATTGATCTTGATTATCATTTTGTTCATGAGATGGTTGCTAAATGTGGACTTAAGGTTAAGCACGTTCTGACCCAGTTACAGGTTGCATATATATTTACTAAGGGTCTTTGATGTTGATTATCATTTTGTTCGTGAGTTATTTTGTAAACATCGTTCCAATCTATCCGTGATTACACCTCGTAAAGATTGAGGGGGTGTATTAGGATATTTGATTACTTATTAGACTCTTAGTCGGTATTAGTAAAAGACGTTTATTATCTCTTTATATAGTATATAATAGTACTAGGCAACCTAAACAGGTCATCTATTATTCTCAATACTCGTACAATCAATACAAAGAAGCTACCCAGAGCTTATATTCAACACTCGTATTTTTTAGATAAAATAGCCAAAACTCTTTAAATTACATCTCCCTTGATCTGTATATAGTCAATTGCCGCCTTAGAATCTAGAGATTCCATATCAAATTGTTCCATTGTCTCCATATCTTCATCTACTTTTTTTAGGTCCTAGATTCACCTATCCAATTTTTTCTACCTACTTTTTTACTCTCATAAAAGCTTGTATCAAATGTTGATGTTGCAATTATTTTGATACAATGGAATGTATCTTAATATGGTCGTTAATCAGATTTAACATCCAAATTGGTTGATTCTGCTCCAAATCTTCAAGTTTAAAGGCTTGTTTTTCAAGTAAACTAAGGCAACTGCTAAGCCATGCAAGCTCAATGAATGAAGTATGTCCCATCAACTCTTGGTTGCTCATAAAAACTTTTTGACCATCATGCATGAATGTCAACTATTACTTGTACGTTCTTCCTCTGGATCATAACCAGAATTTTCTTACTCCCTCCGTTCCAAAATATTATACCCATTTTCCGTTTTAGGCCGTTTCAAAAAGATATACCCATATAGAATCTTTTCTATTTATATACATTTTTTCTCCCCATTTTACCCTTCCATATCTAAATATTTACCTACATTTTACTCATTTGTACTTTAATGGTCCCTACATTTGAATCACTCTCTCCTACTTTTTCTAATAAGGACAAAAAAAGTACATAAAAATAATTAAAATAAACATAAGATTCTCGTATGATTCTATTTGCCTTGGTTTTCCACCATATTCCAAATGGGTATAACATTTTAGAACGGAGAGAGTATTTCCTTTTCGCATACTTTATTTCATGTCTCACTCTGACCCCTAGTTGCAACTTGGAAAACTTGAAGCAGACCATTAAATTCTGCGGTCATGGGTAGAAGAGGTGGATTGGGATGAAAAACAAATTGGTCTACGCATTGGGTACGGTAGGTAGACTACCCAACTCTAAATTCTAATAGACTGTAGTGATAGTGGAATCCAACTCAAGATATTTAATGATATTTTAATATTGTATAAGGGGTGGGTAAACTATCCGATGGATAAACACAACAATGTCCGACTGGGACCAGGGTAGCTCCTTCAATAATCGAAGCATTTGATGTTGGCAATAAAATTGACATGTGGCATATGATCAAGCTTCGGCGTACAGTTCAACCTTGGACCGCACGTCTCTTCTCCGCTTCTCATAGTACTTATTTTGTCTCAAAATAAGTGCTACATATATAAGCACTTGATACTCGTTTTGAAGGAAGCAAAAAAGTGGTGGATAAATAAAGAAATAGTAGAAAGAAAAAAAATCTACCCTGAACAATGTTGCAATTAATATAATATAATACAAATAAAAATACAGTACTACTCCCTCCGTCCTATAATATAAGTCTCATTTCTATTTTGGGAGTCAAACTTTGTAATCTTTGACCAAATGTTCTTATTTATATATACAAGAAAACATACTCATACGAGATCTTGTTAGAATCGCCTTAATATGTATTTATAATATCAACTTTTTTTTTTTTTTACAAATACGAAACTGAATATATAGAAGGTCAAAGGTGCGTCTTAGAGACTATGTAAAAGAAAACAGGACTTATATTTTGGGACGGAGCAGCACGGAATGAGACAGAGGAGCTAGTAATTAAGTTCTTGCTACGTGACTCAAACATGAAATAAATAATTCAACACGTGTTGTGAAAATAAAAAAAATATAGCCATGCAGCCAATTATTAATGCATGCACTCAACAATCTTTAAGTAATCTCTATCCTTTTTCTGTCACAATTCACCAACTTCATAACATACTTGAATTGAAGTAAGTTAATTTGATCAGCGCCCTACATTATAAGGAACTAATAATGTGGAGGTTGAAAATAGGGGAAGGAGCAAATGAGCCTTACTTGTATAGTACCAACAACTTTTTGGGACGTCAAACTTGGGAGTTTGATCACAACTATGGCACCCCTAAGGCCATTGAAGAGGTTGAAGAAGCTCGTCGTAACTTTTACAATAATCGCTTAGAAAATAAGGCTTGTGGCGATCTCATCTGGCGTCTTCAGGTTCTCGATACCTCTAGTCTTGTTATTAGTGGGGAGAGTATTTTAAGTACGGCTTTTAAAATACTAGTTTCATTTTGATTTCTCACGACTAATTTTGAACTGTTTTTTACAAGATTAACAATTTAGGACATTAAAAAGGAATACAAGTCTTGTACTTTTAATTAAATATAGTTAAAGATATTCTCTAAATATTTTTTATTTGTCGCAAAACAATTTTGATAAAAGATAGTCAAAGAGATTAAGGTCAATGTTATACGTTGACAAACATACAAATTAGAGTTGAACAATTAATAACAAACGGTGGAAATATTTATTCCTCTAGTACTTCTAACTTCTTAGTGTAGTGCTACTTACTTTTTCTAAAAACATCATATCATATTAGAAAAGATAATAGTAAAACTGATAAGATTGTACTTTATTCCTTTTGGTCCTCCTTTTAACCCCTTATTCTCTTTTCAAAGTCAAAAAAAATTAGCCATAAAAAATTATCAAAAATAAGTCAAGTTAAACAGAAATAGGTAATTTTAGCAAAAATAAGCTAGGGCGAAGAGAATCCTGTTATGCTATATCCAATTCAACTTATTTAAATATTTACGTACTTGATTCAAACAAAAAAAAGTATTTCATCCGTTTCACAATACTCGCAACGTTTCTTGCTTGCACACTATCCAATACAATACTTTAGACTTTAAATCTTTAATATCTCTAATTATTGATAAAGAATTATAAAAGGTTGATGTTATATTAGTATGCATTAAGACGAATCAAATACGACCTTACTTGGCTATATTTTTTCTTATACACTTGGAAATAAATATAAAAGAAGACAGGTAGATAAATAGTGATTACTATACTAATGTTGCGAGTATTGCGAAACGGAGGAAAGTATTTACTTACTTATTTGGTAAATGATATTTTCTGTTCTCGTGCCAATTCTTATGTCCATATTTTCTTTTTGGTTACTTCTTTCACAAAACTACAAAATTACTCATGCCAATTTAGATCCTGTCCATTTCCTTAATTAAAAAAGATCGACTGGTTGAGTGCATGTGCAAATATCCGATAAACGAAATATAACCTTATGAGTTACGTATATCATTCACCAAATTAGAAATGGAGGGAGTAATAAATTAACTAATTTAGTGAACTGAAAGCACAGGTTCTGAGAGAGAAGAACTTCAAGCAAACAATACCTCAAGTGAAGGTGGATGATGAGGAAGAGATTTCATATGAACATGTCTCAATGACATTAAAGAGAGCTTCGAATTTCATTATAGCTTTGCAAGCTGAAGATGGTCATTGGCCTGCTAATACTGCTTTTCCTCAATTTTACCTCCCTCCCTTGGTAGTCTTTTATACTTATGATACATGCATTGTTCATGATCTTGTCGATATCTCATACTCCCTCCGTCCCCCAAAGGATTTCCCATTTACTTTTTTTGAAGTCAAACTTTGTAAACGTTGACCATAAATTATAACTAATATATAATATAAATAATTGTCATAGGTGATCTTGTTAGATTTGTATTAATAGGTACATTCAAAATATCAACATTTTATCATTTTTATTAATAAATAATATGAGATATAAGCGGTCAAAGATGTGCATTGGAGACCGTGTAAAAAGCAAATGGAAAATCCTTTGGGGGACGGAGGGAGTACTATATTATAATGAATATCATCGCTATTAATGCTTCATTATTATTATAGTTGATTTATCAAATTCCCACAATGTATTAATAATATATATGACACATTGCAGGTTTTTTGCTTATACATAACAGGACATCTAAATTCTACTTTCTCACCTCAGCATTATAGGGAAATACTTCGCAACATTTACAATCATCAGGTTGATCCTTCACTTATTGGTTACAGAAAACCATGCAAATAAAATTCATTTAATTTAAAATATTTGAGACAGTTTGACTTTCAGTCTTGTTAAAATGTAACTTTATAACAATTAATATAAGAAGTACTTTGAGTGGCTTTTTTTTAAAAAAAATATAGATCGAGAATAATCTAACGTTTACTTTATAGTTCATATGTTGTTAAGTCAAGTCGGTTCCGATCTATAACAAGGCAGATCATAATGGGCCGCCTGTTTTTTGTTAAGTAATCTCATGAATGGCAAGCCCATCTATAGGAATAAGGATTACAAACCTTTTTAGGGAGGGATTTACCTTCTAATTAAGAAGAGCCTTAAAACTTAAAGCCCAAAAGGGGATAAGACGGTATTGCAACCAAATAATGGTACCCACCAATGGTAAACGTAGGTGACGTAGCATAACCATGAGTTTATGCATTAGAGTTAGGGGTGAGCACAACCGGATACCTGTTCAAAATAGTAATAAGTGAAGAAGTAGTAAAGTTGTGCATCAACTCTGCCCAAGCATTTGTCAAGCTTCTTAGTACAATTTTGTGTTTTTTCTCAATGATTTCAAAATTTTCAAGTTAAATCTTGTGTTTTCGTTTGCAAATTATCGTCGTATTTGAAAATTTTGTTAGCAACAAAAAGTAACTTTCACCTATATCAAAACCTATCCAATAAAAGTCTAGGTCCTGGTTTATAATTAAAAGCCCGTTTAGCTTGATTTAACCCTCTTTGTCATTAATCTAGTCTAATCATAATTTGTATATGAATAATGCAAAGTCAATTCGTTACAATTCTCCAAAAATAGATAAAGTATAAATGACATATTGACATGTCATACATGCCTTTTATATTTCAACAAATTGATATGTTTCCAGTTTCCTGATGATATACTCCACATACCTGGATTAATAATTATCAACCCTATTAGGGCTATTATTATTTCTTCATATCAATGTTAGATAGTTGTCACAATTTATAACAGAATGAAGATGGAGGATGGGGATTTCATGGTGAAGGACCAAGCACTATGTTTTGTACAGCTCTCAACTACATTTGTTTGAGAATTCTTGGAGTAGGACCTCATGAAGGTGACGATAATGCGTGCGTTAGAGCTCGTACATGGATCCTGGACCATGGTAGTGTTACTCATATTCCTTCTTGGGGGAAGACATTAAGGCGGAAGCACATAATTTTGCAATATTGTGTGCTTGAGCTAAGTATTAATTTCGGAATTTCTCTTTACAAACTTATTAGGAAACTCTGAAACCCCCCCCCCAAAAAAAAGATCATTTCATTCTAAGGCCCTGTTCATTCAACTTATTTTTACTGAACTGAACTTATTTTTGCTGAACTGAACTTATTTTTACTGAACTGAACTTATTTTTACTGAACTGAACTTATTTTTGCTGAACTGAACTTATTTTTACTGATTCATGTTGTTTTTTCTTCTTTGCTCTACTAATTTTTACTGAAATGAACTTATTTTTACTGAACTGAACTTATTTTTGCTGAACTGAACTTATTTTTACTGAACTGAACTTATTTTTACTGAATATTATTATTTTAAGGTGAATTGAACAGGGCCTAAATTAGTTCGAAAACTTTCCATTTTCGGTTGTCCTAGAATAATTTTAATACTTTTATTTTCCGAGTTGCCCTCTGTAAGTTCTTATACATCTCTTCCACAGTTCGACTTTATTTATCCTATATTCCCATGTATCGGATTCTCTTTCCAATAAGGCACCAAATTTTCCTAAAACTTTATCATGATTCATGATAAATGTTTTAACTGACTAGGAATAGAAAGGATCATAGTACAACTCAACTTATTAGAGACAGGATACAATTTAGATAAGTATTTTACATGCACGAAAATGAATGATATATATTTGTTTTATTTGATAATATGTACTTTTTCCAGATACTAGGGTTGTTTGACTGGTGTGGATGTAACCCTATGCCACCCGAGTTCTGGCTACTTCCATCTTTTCTACCAATGCATCCGGGTACATAAGAAAATTTATGTGCTAAGTTTAAATATTATACTATATACACATATTATAATTGGTGATTTCGGAAAGTTTTGGCCAATCATGTGATATTGTGCAGCAAAAATGTGGTGCTTCTGTCGAATGGTTTATATGCCAATGTCATACTTGTATGGAAAGAGATTCGTAGGTCCAATCACACCTCTCATTCAACAACTTAGAGAAGAACTCTACAATGAACCTTTTGAACAAATTAGTTGGAGCAAAGTTCGTCATATGTGTGCACCGGTAAGATCATAGCTTTGTAGGGACATTGCTAGGTTAACCCAGTGAGCTAATGATCCATTACTAATAGATAATTTCTACTTATGAGTCAGAATCCACTATCTCCTATGTCTATTAGTAGTGGGTCATTTATCCAGTGGGTCAACTAAGTTTCCCTTTCAAGTTTCAAACAAAAAAATTCGGTAATATTGTTAGGTTGTTCGATTATAAGTTGGGGCAGCCTTAACACATTAAGGTGTGTTTAGTTCGCGGTGTGTGGTTGGGTTTAGAACCAAAAAAACAAATTATTTGAATGCGTTGGAGTTGAAACTAGATTTCTAATACCGTGTATTGGTTCAATATTGAAAGAAAACAAAATATTTCCGGATCGAGAATAAGTTCGAAAAAAATTGATAAGATTTGATGAACTATGATTATTAGAATTTATCAGCCTTAAATGAAACTATGATGATTAATTTGTACCCAGCTATTAGCTCAACTATGATGATTATACAACAGGAAGATATGTATTACCCTCATCCATTGATTCAAGATTTGATTTGGGACACACTTTACATCTTTATGGAGCCGTTTCTTACTCGTTGGCCCCTAAACAAGTTGATCCGAAAGAAGGCTTTGGAGTTTACCATGAAGCATATTCATTACGAAGATGAAAACAGTGCTTACATAACCCTTGCATGTGTCGAGAAGGTAATGCTTAGACCTAGCTTTTTGTGGTGTCCGTCTTTAATAATTATAATTCATTTATTACAAATATAAAAGTCATGCATGTTGCTAGATTCTGAAGCAATATGTCCTTGACAATCTATGCATGTGATCTTTGATATAGATGTTAGCAAATTAGTTTTCTGATATTTCGCTATGAGTTTCTACATATTCATAATAAAATATTTTCAAAATTTTAATATCTTTATCATGTATGCTAATAGACTCCCTCCCATTTTTCAGTAGTTCCACTTCCATGTCACATAATAATCCATGTGATTGTACATTAAAATGATAACGGGCTACATGGAATGTGAATTTTACAGGTATTATGTATGTTGGCGTGTTGGGTGGAAGACCCTGATGGAGATTATTTTAGGAAACACCTTGCTAGAATATCTGATTATATTTGGATATCAGAAGAGGGATTAAAGATGCAGGTAATCAAAATATTTCATTCTAGACAAATTCACGTAATATTTTCCGATGGTCGTTAAATACATGAAATTGAAAGAGATTGGGACCAAACGGAGGGAAGGTACTTAACAAAGACGGTAACTTTTTTTTCAGTGTTTTGTTCAATAAGACAAAGGAATCGTTGAAGCGGTGGGGTGGTAGATTTTATAGTTATTCAATTTGAAAAAATAACCCTATATTTTCGCATGCAGCGCGTGTGTACAAAGCTAGTTATTGATAGTGTAAGGAGGCTAGTACGTAACATTGTACTATCCAAACCACATAAGCAGTATCAGAATCACTTATCAAAATCTGTGTCCGATCTTATGAAAAGCGCAATCAAATGGACTCTAAATCTAATCAAAAAAATCTAATGCAAAAAAATAAAGCAGGGTTGTGCGAGCCAGCAATGGGATTGTGCGTTGTCCATCCAAGCATTGCTTGCTTCAAATCTCAATCTTGATGAAATTGGACCAGCTTTAAAGAAAGGCCACTTCTTCCTCAAAGAGTCGCAGGTAAAAAAGAAGATTGTGTGTGTATTGTTATAATCTTTGCAATCTTTTTTAAAATTGAGTAAACTTGTAATTGTTGAAGGCAGTTGGGGGTACCATAAATTGTAATACATAGGATAGATTAGAGGGAAAAGTTTAGTTGAGCATAAATAATAATCTGGTCATCCCACATCAAATCAGGAAAAAACTCCCTTCATAATACTAGAGTGACTATTAATAAGCGTTATCAAAATTATGTTTTCTCCGGTTTTTTATCATTTGCATCATACGATGGGGATAAAATCAGATATTTGACGTGAATAAAAGGAAACTTATGGTAAATTCTCCAACACCGTTACTTAAAAGTTAAGAGCATCTTTACTTTGTTAGAGGAGTCTGCCACGTACAAGTCCAATAGGATTTTCATCCTAAAATCAATTAGTAATAGGTGGAGCAACCCACTAGAAGTCTGGACTAGTAAGTTAGTCACTAGTGTATCGTTCTCTTTCTTCAATGATGGACTCATGTGAGTTTTTACTCTTAACAATCTTTGCTCATCTAATTTACACTTCAAAAAAAAATCTAGCGGAGAAACTACAAATTTAAAGCAAATGTGATGCATTATTAAACAGGCCAAACATCTAAGTAAAACTCATCAAGTATTAGTGAATTACATTACTTGACTCTAATTTCTTAGCTTATTTGTTGTTTAGTGTTGCCTAATCTTATCAATGATGCCCCCGACAACCGTTGGAGAAAAAATGGACACTACAGATCTTTTTGCCTCCGTTGATTTCTTGCTTTCTCTGCAGGTAAATGTTGAAATATAATATCATATCAAAGTTTAAGCGTATAACTATACCACCACAGAGCGGGGAATCAAATGTTTCACTCTTTTAAACGACGAAATTAAAACTAGCCCGACCTAAATTGTAAATCACTTGACAAATGACAAGACCGAAACCAGCTTGTATTGTAATAAAGTACTCCCTCCGTCCCAAAATAAGTGCTACATTTTGACCAAAAAGATCTCACGTTGTTGGTCAAAATGTAGCACTTATTTTGGGACGGAGGGTAGTTAAAGCTGGAATCAATATTGACCAATGTTGGACTCTTGGTTCCATACAGAATTCGAAATAACCTCCGATGATCTGTCATGAACTCGTCCCGCACACCTAGGTTTTTAACATCGTTAATACCAAATGCAATATATGTACAAGGTTGATAATGTTGGACATGCATTAGAAAACTAGAATTTTTATTTTTGCCTTTACACAACGTTACTACCAATATCATCTATCAAATTCTATTGACATTAAGGAATCTCCCGATTGCAGAGTAAAAATGGAGGGCTTACTGCATGGGAGCCAGCAAAAGGTCAAAAATGGTTGGAGGTGAGTCGATAAGTGTATTACTAACCAACTTCGCCCGTTGTTCTACTCGCGTTCAAATCTATTTGTCTCTAGTAATATTTTGGTATGTCTATCAAAAAATAATGTTACTTAAAATCCTCACGATTTTTCAGAATGGTGAAAACAAATGATATGATATGAAATCAATTTTGGATGTATGTAATCGTCTGCCTTTTTCACCTATAATGTACTTATCAAAACTAGTTCTAGTTATGAATCAAATTTGTACTATTAACGCTAATATAATTTATCGAAAGTTATTGAAACTTCTCCTTACTTATTTTTATTAAGTATATGTAAGGTGGAAATGACGGAGAATTATCCTCTAAATATGACCTTGACATAATTTTTCCCTGCAATTTATAATGATCTCCAGCTTCTCAACCCAACAGAGTTCTTTGCAAACATTGTCGTTGAGCATGAGTAAGTACAAATTTTTAATTATGATGTGCAAAAAATTTACATTAGCTGTTTTGAATGAATCGGCAACTAACAAAATAGTTATGCATATAATACAGGTATGTAGAGTGTACAAGTTCGGCAATTCAAGCTCTAGTGTTGTTCAAGACATTACACCCAAACTATAGGAAGACAGAAATTCAAACATTCATCGGAAAGGCAGTTCAATTCATCGAGAACTCTCAATGTCCTAATGGATCTTGGTGCGGTTTTAATTTACTTATTGCATTATTTTGTATGTAATATTATAGAAATATTCATTGATGATGATTATATAATTTATACTCCTTTACATGCAAAATTAAGGCTCTGTTATTTTGAACTGGAATGAACTGAACTGAAGTGCAATGTAATTGGGAGACAAAAGCAGATGAGCTTAACTGAACTGAAATGTTCTGAACTGAACTGAAATTCATGGAGCTGAGCTGAAGTGGACTGAAACGTTTTTCAATTAATCCAGTCCAAAAGAACAGAGCTATAATTTAACTTGAAAGAGTAATGTGACAACTTTAGTTTATACATATTAATATTTAGTAGTCAATTCTGACACTACATGTAGGTATGGAAACTGGGGGATTTGCTTCACATATGGTACATGGTTTGCATTAGCAGGGCTAGCAGTAACTGGGAAGAGATACAATAATTGTGACGCTATTAGAAAAGCTGTCGATTTCCTTTTCAAAACTCAAATGGAGGATGGTGGTTGGGGTGAGAGCTACCTTTCATGTCTCAAAGAGGTAATTATATTCATTAGTACTATTATGTTAATAAGGCGACGTTTACTCAATGTTTAGATTGTACATGCAAATGGGAATGGAGGGAATGTGTAGTCTACTCTCCGATTAAAATTGAAAGTGTAAAAAAATAAATGCACACATTCATTTATGAGTTCAAATTGTGTCTCTCATATTTTTGTACACTTATGTGTCATTTCTTCTTACTGGTAGATTATTATCTAAATGGAAGGATTGTCATGGTCCATCACATTCATTTGGTAAAGTATATATGACTACAACCACTATAAATATGCACTTGCACTGATAGTATTGGTAACAACCATAAGAATAAATATCGTGAATATTCATTTAGCTAAACATAAGCTATAATACAAAGGTTTACAACCCAGCACAAGGGGATGGCTAGCTCTACCCACAATCAAAGTCGAGGTCCCCGTACATTGAGACTGATTGATCAAAAATAATCATCGAAGATTATGTTACGAAATCTATATAAGTAGTTAATATGTCGATAAATTGTAACGGACGTGAGAGAAACGAACTTGTCCATGCGCAACTTTCTCACACACGAAGTATACATCAATTTTAACGTGTTCTGTACACTAACGTAACGTTGACCATAATTTCCCTAGAGAAAATCGCATTTACACGGTAAAATTAAACTGGTGATACGGACATACATCCTTGTCGATCAGACAAAGGAGTTTCATGAGAAAGTTTCATATCCAACATGCTATGCAGATACATTAGCTACCTCTTACACTCGGCATCAACACTAAACCTAGACAAAGTATGTTGTCACTTAGAAGACCAAGAGATTAATATCCCAATGTAGAAAACACAGTAGCTAGAGGTGGATCGTCGAGTATGTGAACATCCCGTCTAGTCCGCTAGTCTCATCGTTGTAAAAGGTGTGACCATACACGAATGATAGATAAAGATTTATGAAGATGCAATCCGAAATCAAGAGATGTAGTCCAAATTCAAGCTAAGAGTGGCCTTAAAGACATTGCAGATTTTGTTTGAGAGCAATAAAATAAGCAAATCTGGAATCATACATAAGTAGACTGACTTGAGAGTTGCACGATATAGGAGATATCTTGTGTTACGAAAGTAAGACGTTATAAGGCGCCTATTAGACTCCAATTATGGGTAGGATCATCACAGAGAGAACATAAGGAATATTGAGTTTCGACTTAATATATACGAGAGAATGCGTAGACAGATCATGCCAACGAGCTCCAAAAGTTTGCCAACATAATTTCTTTGACAAAGAATCAATCCATCTGCATGACATGTTAGAACAAATTGTGCCTAAAAATTGACTTAATGACCCCAAATCCTTCATAGCAAAGATAGAACCAAGAAGGGTGCACATAACATATCATCAAAAAGATTTAATTGATGCGACAAGAACGTTGTTATCTGCGTAAAGTATATATGGTATGCCACATCTTTATGTTCACTTGAACTAAATACTAACGTGACTTTTTCATTTATTGATTATTCATTTATTAAAAACATAGGGTTATAACAAATAATCTAAAAATCTATATTTTGTCCGTCATAGAATTGAATGGTTTTCTATTAGGTTTTTCACTTATTGTTTTTTGCATCTGCCTTTAACTAAATACTTACGTAATTTTTCACGCGCAAAACAAAGGAATATGTGCCACTAGAGGGAAAATCCAATCTGGTCCAAACTGCATGGGCTATGATGGGTCTACTACACGCCGGTCAGGTATACTTAAATACATATGCGATTCTTAATGTGATATACTTTCAATTTTAATACTAATGTAATTCATATTCTCCATTATATTAACAATATAAATTATGTTGTCATTCTAATTAAATATGATCAGGCAGAAAGGGACCTTATTCCTCTACATCGTGCAGCAAAGCTTTTGATCAATTCACAGCTAGAAAATGGTGACTTTCCTCAACAGGTAACTCGATTAATCTCCTACAAAAATAATTGATTTCAAGCAATTTCAATATTGTTTATTTGAAAGATAATTTTAATGCTTATCATTTTCCTTGTTTTATTCTTACGATAAATATAGGAAATAACAGGAGCATCCTTGAAGAATTGCATATTGCATTATCCAATGTATAGGAATATCTATCCGTTGTGGGCACTTGCTGAATACAGAAAGCTTGTTCCATTTCCATCAATTAACTCTCCTTTAACTAATATTTTAGCTAGGAAATGAGTGATTAACTCAATTATTTCCCCTCTTTAATTTTGAAGTTGTATTTTATATGCGACGATCTCAACAATAACATGGTGAAATAGAATCGTTTATTTAATAATGACTCTTGCATAGTATTATTCAACAATGACTCTAAGATAATGTTAGAAGAGTCTCATAAATTGAAGTTGAGTTTCAAATATTCAACAATGAATTTCATGTATTCAAAAATGAGTCTCATTTTGCTAGCGACCGGTTTGGTGTAAGGTAATATGACACAAAAATAGTAATAACTTTTAGTGTAATTTTGAACTCTTTAAATGTAAGGTCATGAGAATTTATCCTCAAACAGATGCTCTTTTCTAAGACTATTTAAAAATCGGCATGGATCGATAAAATGGACTGGACTATTTTCATCTTTGTCTTATCAAGTTTAATAATTTTAATCGGGCCTTATTAAATTTAATAAATTTCAATCAAATCTTATAAGGTCTCATAACTTCCAAACAGTCTCATAAAAATTTAATAAGTTCCAATAAAATATCATAAGGTCTAATTTAGTCTGAATTGAATTTAACATTGAAAATAGAAGAAAACAGTTTTCGTACGTAGAAAATGTTTTACAGCCTATTAAACCGAGCCTAAATGTCAATATCATGAGCACATTCTTTTTGCCTGCTTCAAGATTGTTGTTGCAATTACCATAAAAAAAATCGCTCTTGCGATATACTATAATCAAAATGTGGCCTACCATGTGAATTTTACTACATATACTTCATATATTAGAAGTAATCACGTTAGTTTTGGTGTTTGGTATGAGCATTTTTCCTCACACTTTGTACATGCGTTCTTCATAAAAGACAGCATTGGCAGTAATTCATGACACCTCCCATAATTATAGCACCTTGATCTTTCTGTGGGAGTTTTCTTCTGAAAAATTTCCCATGCACTTTGGAAAAATATTTCTTCCCATTCTCTTTCGTTCGGCCTTTCTCATCTCATTTATGTCGGAACGAGGGATTAAAAATCCCTTGTTCCGGATCTCTCCAATATCGCTATCCAAGAGAGTAAACAATCAATTAGCCCGCGTTCATAACCATGTTGCACTATTAGTATTGTGTGCTTGATCGCACGAAGTAGCATCGTACACCCATAAATTAAATAGGATTAAAAGAACCGAGGAAGAGTGAAGGCAATGTGGACGTTGAAAATAGGAAAAGGAGAAAATGAGCCATACTTATACAGCACCAATAACTTTGTGGGGCGCCAAACTTGGGAGTTTGATCCCAACTATGGCACCCCTGAGGCAATTGAAGAGATTGAAGAGGCTCGTCGTAACTTTTACAACAATCGGTTTCAATTTAAAGCTTGTGGCGATCTTGTCTGGCGTCTTCAGGTTCTTTTTTCTCTCCTCTTTATAGATATATATTTAGCACAAGGAAGAGACTATTATAGTTTTAAACTAAACTTAAGTTCGACTCAACAAAAATAAGTTAGTTTTGTAAAATTAACTTCAGAAATAAGTTTAGTTTAGCAAAAGTAAGTTCAGTTCGAGTAAAAATCATTATTTGCAAAGACAAACAAAGAAAATTTGTAAAAAATTAGTTAAGTTCACCAAAATAAGTTATGTTCAACATGTACACCGAAGGAAAAATTAAGTTGGGTGTAGCAAAATAAGGTTAAAATGAACAAGCCATGATACTTTTTAAAGTATTGGAGTACTTCCTATAGACAACAACATATCATACTAGAAGAGTTAACATACATCACATAAGAAAATTTCATATTACACCATATATACTCCATTAAACAATTTATTCTAGTTTAGTCATGTGTATGTACATATATATACTTTGAGAAGTTTAGTCAAGATTTATTCATGTTGTTTACAAACATATAATTTAAGGTTTTAGTTGGGATATGCAAATAATGAACAAAGTCAAGTCGAATAACTACAAAAACAATTAAAGTGTTGGATTTAAGAATAACGTTGAAAATAATAAATTTTCATAATTTTGTAAATTCTTTTTACTTTTTTATCTACAAATCGGCTTCATCAATTCATGTCGTTCAATTAGCTTTGTTTAATTAATACCACTAATTACTAAATTGATCAATTGAACCAGTTCCTAAGGGAGAAGAACTTTGTACGAATAATACCTCGAGTGAAGGTTGATGATGGTGAGGAAATCACTTATGAAACCATGTCCGCCACATTGAAGAGAGCGGTCAATTTCTTCACAGCATTGCAAGCGTAAGACGGCCATTGGCGTGCTGAAATTGCTGGCCCTCAATTTTACTTACCTCCCTTGGTCAGCCCATTATATTTGATCATTAATGGTCTTATAATCATACTCCTCAATTATTATTAGTTGTACCACGTTGACTTTTGATACAATTAACATTTTGCTTAACTTGACCATATACTTTTACCAATATATACTCAGAAATAAACATATTCTTACTTATATAATTCAAAGTATGAATATTCAAAGATTTGCGTTGGCAAATGCAAGAATTAAAGTAGAACAACTAATAAGTAGTAACAAATAAAGATGTATTTCATAACAAATGTTTAAGTGAACATGGTTTATATGCATTTATCAAATGTCGTCATGCAGGTTTTTACCCTATATATTACCGGACATCTGAGCTCTTATTTCCCAACAGAATATCAAAAGGAAATTCTTCGCAGCATTTACTACCATCAGGTGGATCTATTATCTATTATAATTATTAAAACTTGTTGGCTCTCATTGTAGAGTATGTGGCACGTGGTGTTACAAATCATGGGTGACTGTATGCATGTTACATGCCACTTGACATGTCAACTTCATTTAAATCAATTCAGAAAAATATTAAAGCACTAGGATTCGAACTTGCTACCCATCATTTTGAAAGTCACCGGCCACTCAGACCACTAAGTCATCCTTATATTGTTGTTATTTCTTTGTTTATATTTTATATAACCTGAAACACGTTTTTGGTCCCAAAAAAAGCTACACCGTAAAGCCCATTTCCCCTACCGGTATCATTAGCATACTTAGGCATCAGGAGGGTCCAATAAATTACGTGGTGATAATAATCATATAAGCTTGGAATTATCAATTGTAGGTTTGTATTTCATAAAATCATGTTTCATAAAACATAAAATTAAAATGTACCTGAGGCATGGCCCGAACACAAAGACTAAAATTTTAATACTAAAAGTTGATATTAGACAAACCTTTTTTATTGATATGAAAACATTATATGTATATGGTACAATATTGTAGATCAAGAACAACTAAATTCTTAATCTCTGCCATGCATGATCAGTGAAACATTACCCTTGGTTTCTTCATATGTAAGGTTTTAGCCATGCATAAATCATATTTCATAAACATAAAATTAAAACGTATCCAAGTGCAAATTGAAGGATCCATTACGTATTTCAATCCTGGATACGTGCCGGGTTGGCGGGTTGTACCAACACCAGGTATTGATTAAGCATATTTACTCTTGACAGAATGCTTTGTTGTTATAGAATAAAGATGGAGGTAAGTATCAAAAAAAAAAAAGATGGAGGTTGGGGATTGCATATTGAAGGACACAGCACTATGTTCTGCACCACGTTAAACTACATATGTTTGCGAATTCTTGGAGTTGGTCCTGAAGAAGGTGATGAGAACGCATGTCCAAGAGCTCGTAAATGGATTTTAGACCATGGTAGCATTACTCATATTCCTTCTTGGGGAAAATTTTGGCTTTCTGTAAGTTATACGTTATATGCTACGTAAGAATCTCTTTGTCTCTAATTAATTTCGACGTTGTAGCATATAATCAAAAGAAAAATCAACATATGTGTGCATCATCTACATTAGAATGGTTGATGTTCGCAGAAAACATCTATTTTTTTTTCAATATTTTCCTTCATGCATGCAATTCCCTCGTGAATATCCATCTAACTTCGTGTTATGCAAGTCCGGATTATTATGAAGAACCACTTTTTAAAGTTAGGATTACTATAAAACAATCTATAAATAGTACTATAAGAAGACCGGCAAAGTTGGAATTATTTCCCCAACCAAAGGACTCACATACCATATCAAAGGTCAACTCAACCAAAGGCTTAACCTAATGGCTGATAGTTAGAGTCCCAAGAATAGTACTATGCTCTATCAAATTGGTTTTCTTATAATATTTACATGTGCATGGAATATGTTTATTAGATACTTGGTGTGTTTGATCGGTCTGGAATCAATCCAATGCTGCCAGAGTTCTGGATCCTTCCATCTTTTCTCCCGATGCATCCAGGTATTTAAATGAACTTTTTTTAATTAACAAGCTTTATAAAAGTATGTACTAGTGAATATTATGGCAAATCATTTTTCAAAAAAATTTGTATTGCGCAGCGAAAATGTTGTGCTACGAATGGTTTATATGCCAATGTCATACTTGTATGGGAAGAGGTTTATAGGTCCGATAACACCTCTCATCAAACAACTTAGAGAAGAACTCTACAATGAACCCTTTGAGCAAATTAGTTGGAGAAATGTTCGTCATTTGTGTGCAGCGGTACGTAAATTATAATACTTCTTCCGTTTCAAAAAAAAAGCTACACTTTTCATTTAAAGAAGTTTCAAATTAATAATTACACTTCTCCTTTTTCCTTTTTTTGGTAACTTTTTCTCTCTATCTCTCTCCTACCACATATCTTACCCCACAATCTCTCACACAAACAAAAAGTGCCTAGGAGTCCGCAAAAAAAAAGTGTAACTATTTTTTTGAAACGGAGGAAGTACATGTTTTTGACTAAGTAACTCAGCTATGATCACGGGTCCTCAAATATTTAAGATGACCTTGATCATATACTTTTAAATGAGCATTGCTTAGCTTAAACTACTTTTCTAAATTATGATGGGTTACACAATTCGGAGGATTTATATTGCGCACATCCATTGATCCAAGATTTGATTTGGGATAGTCTCTATATTTTCATGGAGCCTTTGCTTACTCGTTGGCCCTTGAATAAGTTGATTAGAAAGAAGGCTCTAGATGTTACAATGAAGCACATACATTATGAAGACGAAACCAGCCGGTATATAACAATTGGATGTATCGAAAAGGTAATAATATCTATGTATGTACGCATGTATATACATGTTATGTGTATGTTTACGAATATATGTACACAAATTAGAGAAATAATAATTAAATCCGATTTTTATAGGTATTGTGTATGTTGGCCTGTTGGGTGGAAGATCCAAATGGGGATTATTTCAATAAACACCTTGCTAGAGTCCCTGATTACATTTGGATTGCTGAGGATGGATTAAAAATGCAGGTAATTAAAAATTAAAATTGTCAAAATCTTGTGAAAAATTTATCGAACTAAATATGATGATATAATATAAAGTGCAGAGTTTTGGAAGTCAACTATGGGACTGTGCATTTTCCGTCCAAGCACTATTAGCTTCAAATCTCAGCCTTGACGAACTTGGACATGCTCTCAGCAAAGCCCACTATTTCATTAAAGAGTCGCAGGTATTGTATCCTAATTGTTTGATTGGACGGAAAATGTTAGGTTTTCTATTTTCTTTTGTTCAGGTCGTAAACGACGAAGATAATTATCCAAATGGTAACTAAAGGGTGACAAAATTTATGCCATAACCCTTGTATGTCTTTTTCATGGAAAACCATTTGCATATACTACCTCCGTTTTTTTTAATCGCTACACTTCCCTTATATGGCAATTTGGAATTAATCGTTGCACTTCTATTTCTTTCCATTTTTGGTAAGTTTTTTGCTATGAATTTACCATATTATCCTTACTTTAAAAATTAAATCTTACTTAATTACTAATTATAACTTTCTAAATAACAAATTAATACTTCACTAATTACAAATTATAACACATAAACCCAACCCATTTCCCCACCCACAGCCACCCCTCTCTCTCTCTTCTCTTTCCACCACCACCACCACCTCCCTATCTTCCTCACCCATTTTGCCGTTCCCAACACAACTGCCAAACCCCAACCTCTTCCTCACCACCCCCCATTTCCCGGCCACCTTCCTCCCACCCACCTCCCTCTCCGGCGCTCGGCCCCCACCTCCATTCGCAACGGCTAAACTCCTCGCAACCACCTCCATTAGCAACGGCTTCACCTCCATTTCAACTCATCTACAACGGCGGCTTCACCTCCACTCTTCACCACCATTCACATCCTCACAACGGCTAAACTCCTCCCTACCACCATTCGCATCACTCTTCGCCACCACTCTTCTTCTTCCTCTTTCACTCTATATCTTCTTACTCGAATCTTCTGGGTTTAAGGTTGTGGGTGGGTTGAATCTTTAGGTTTAGGGTTGTGGGTGGTCGAAATTTTGGGTTTAGCGTTGTGGGTGGGTCGAATCTGCTGGGAATAGGGTTGTGGTGGTCGAAATTTTGGGTTTAGGGTTGTGGGTGGGTCGCACCCGTTGGGAATAGGGTTGTGGTGGTCGAAATTTTGGGTTTAGGGTTGTGGGTGGGTTGAATCTGCCGGGAATAGGATTGTGGGTGGTCGAAATTTGGGTCTAGGGTTGTGGGTGGGTCAGTGGGTGGTCGAATCTTTGGGTTGTGAGAGGGTGGTTGGTGTTGGGGTGGGTGGTTTGGGGCTGTGAGGGTGGGTGGTGATTGGGGGTTTCTGGTGGTAGTGGTGGTGGTGTAGGTTTTCAGTTGGTGGTGATGGGTGGGGTGTAGGGTGGCTGGTGGTGGTGACTTAATTTGCTTTTTTTTTGTTAATTTACTCAAAATGGTCCCCACTAACTTACCTAATCATATACCCTTACATACAATTAAACCCCAAACCAAATTTTGCCTAGGAGTCCGCAATTTGAGAAGTGTAGCGATTAAAAAAAACGGAGGTAGTAATTTTTTTTCAACGCACCAAATAGAGCTTAATGATACTAAACTTTACAGTTTGCACGATAAAAAGCTATATTAGGGTAGTTGATTAATTATTAATTAGGCTCTGATACCATGTACGAGTATTGGAAATTAATTGGCTAACCTGTTTAGGTTATTGCCTGGCACTTTATATATATAGAAAATAAAACCGTCTCTAAAATTACAGACTAAGAGTCTAATTAATAATTAATCAACTACCTTAATAGGCTACATATCACAAGGATAAATTAGAATAAGCACGTAAGAGCTGAATAATAAAGTTTATAATTTCATGAAAATCAAGAAGTCGGTTATAATAATGAGAGACATGAGCTATGTTGAATATAGGTGAAGGACGATCCATTAGGGGACTTCAAAAGTATGTACCGCCATATCTCAAAGGGAGCATGGACTTTCTCTGATCAAGATCATGGTTGGCAAGTCTCTGATTGCACTGCTGAAGGCCTCAAGGTAAGAAAGAGCCTCCAAACAACAATATGAAGTACTTTCTCCGTCCCATATTAGATATTACTTGATATACTTCTCATATTCGTCCGTCCCATATTATTCGATACACTTCTAAAAATGGCATGGTCCTACACTAAAACTATAATTTTTTTATTATGGAATGGATCCCATATTTTACTTTTGTCAATACACTCATGGCTCACATTTGTCCCAGGTACTTTATGGACTTAAATAATACCAACAACTAACTACTCATAATAAAATAAACAAGTTAAATAACACTACTAAAACTCTGCGCCGGTCAAACTGTATCAAGTAATATGGGACGAAGGGAGTAATAAACAAGTTCACCATTTATGTTTTGTTAATGATATAATGATGATGCATTACGGTTCTCAATTACATATAGTAATAATTAATAACTTTGTTACTGTTTTCGTCAAACCTCTAAAAGCTAATGTCAAACACGCCCTATGTAAACATGCTATACCCTCGTTAGAGTCCAATTTGGAAAGAAGTGGTTGTTAGTTGTTTGTTAATATAAGTAATGATTCATTATGGTGCTCAATAACATGATTAACTTTGGGTTTAATGTCTTATATCTTGTTAAGTGTTGCTTAATCTTATCAACAATGCCACCGGAACTTGTTGGAGAAAAGATGGACTCTAGGAGACTCTTTGATTCCGTCAATATCTTGCTCTCTCTACAGGTAAATGGTCCATTACTAGTAAAAGAGTACATGCTATTCTCCTCGTAAATTTAACATGATATTAAAAGCACGTTAGATTTTAGGATCGCCTTATGCAATTTTTTCCCCCTGTGGGTTAGAATTTAAACCCTTTGTAGGACTCATGACCTTACTCGAAGATACCAAACAAGTGTTTTCAAGTAAGGGTTTAGTATTCCTTTCCTTACCTAACCTTTTCTTAATTCCTTTCCCTTTCTCCTCTCCCAATCAAACGCCCCCTAAGTATAATTTAAGCGTCAACTTTCAGGGTAAAAGAGGAGTGCTAGCTGCTTGGGAGCCGGCACGAGCTCAAGAGTCGTTAGAGGTACGAGTAGGATTAGTAATGCAACTAATGCTTCATCTAATAATTATAATCAGGTTGATGAATACTTATAAACTTGATATATTTTCTTTACAATTTTCAGCTTCTCAACCCAGTAGAATTCTTTGGAGACACTATCATTGAGCATGAGTGAGTATGAAATATTTTTAGCTTATGATATGCTAACAAGTACCAAATAAAGGACTAGGCAACTAACAAAATAGATGCATATGATTATGATAGGTATGTAGAGTGTACAGCTTCAGCCATTCAAGCTTTAGTATTGTTCAAGAAGTTAAACCCGGGCCATAGGAGTAAAGAGATCGAAAATTTCGTCGTAAATGCAATCAAGTTTATTGAGAATGATCAACATACTAATGGAGGATGGTAGGTTATTATGCCTAGCTAGCAGTGGCGGAGCCACATAGAGTTCAACGGGTTTATTGAACCCAGTGAATTTAAATTGAAATAATCTCATTATTCATGCATAAAGGTGTTATACTTAAATCTTTGTTATATAGTGGAAATTTTTTTATAAAAAAAAATAATAATGATTTCGAACCCACAGATCTGAATTTCTGGATCCGCCACTGCTAGCTAGTATAAGTTTGTAATAGCAATTTGTGCATGTTGAATGATTTTATGATGGATAACATGAATTGCATGCATGTATAGGTATGGTAGTTGGGGAGTTTGCTTCATGTATGGGACATGGTTTGCGCTTGGAGGATTAACAGCAGCTGGCAAAACTTACGATAATTGTGGTGCTATAAGGAAGGGTGTTGAATTTTTGCTCACAACACAAAAGGAAGATGGTGGTTGGGGTGAGAGCTACATTTCATGTCCTAACAAGGTAATTAATCCTATACAACCTTTGTTTCATATTGTACATGTTTTATACTGACTTTCACACATGTCGATGGATTATTTTGATCATTAATACCTCTGATTAATCGATAAGTAAAAATAATAAAATATTAATATGTTGAAGGTACATTGACTAATCCAAAACATATTATAGGAAGCATTTGTTGTAAACTTGTAATATACTAATTAAGAAATATTGTCAAACTTAATCTATAAATAGTGCAAATTTTTCTAATGTTGTATGTATGTGGATACTTGTTTACCTTCCAAAAGTTAAGTAGATTAACCATATGAAACAGACTTTAATCAATAGTAGATCCGATTGATAGCAACAAGCAACCAATTAATTAATTTGAGTGTCTATTGTATGTATGCATGCTATGCAGTGCATGTAATTAACTATCTCCTTCACCTTCACCTTCTTATTTAACAACTTTGAATTTTGCATCAAATTATATATCTTTGTATAATTTAATAAAGTTTATCTTTATATCAAAACTTTGTTTCGATATCAACAAATTCATGCCCAATGTTAGTATTTTTAACAATTAAAGTCAAATACTATGACTCTATAGTATCTATTGAGTCTATGACATACTATATATTACCTAGGAAGAGAAGTAGTAGTAGTCTTTATTTATGTAGTGTTTGTTACAACTCATTTATCTTACATCGTATATACCATGAGTATGGTATATCTAACCTCTAAAGTTATTTTCTTGTTCGTTACTTATTTGAAAGGTTCCAAATGAGTAAAATAATAGAGCAAGCTAAGTCATACGCATGGTACTCGATCTCTAGTATTCGATCAATGTACTGAACATTTGTGATGTGATGATCACAGGAATTTGTGCCACTAGAAGGAAAGTCGAATCGTGTTCAAACTGGATGGGCTTTGATGGGTCTACTTCATGCTGGGCAGGTACTTTGTTCCTCTAACTTTTAGTATTTGTGTTTGAAGATAGATTAAACTAGTTTTTGGGCCGAGGTGACGATAACCCATGGTATCTTTATTCTTTAATATAGGAGCATCTTGGATATTTTTATTGTGTTACGTTACGTTTCAGTAATTAGTAATTTTAAAAAATAAGATAAAAGAATTTAATAGTTGTCTTTGGACTTTTATTTGAAAGGAGAGATGAAACCTGGTGGTAGTATTATGACATCTGAAGTAAGTGGTTGGGGTTTTAAAGACCTCTTATAAAACTTCTGCTCATGTCAGTATATGATATAAGACGACATGTGACGGCCTACCATTCTAACGTGTTTTAAACTTTATACTTCTAATTTTAATATAAATTGATTAAATTGTACTATTATACCATTTAACTAAAGTATGATTAGGCGGAGAGGGATCCTACTCCTTTACACCGAGCAGTAAGACTTTTGATCAATTCACAGCTAGAGAATGGTGATTTTCCTCAGCAGGTAACTTAATTAATCTCTAACAGATAAAAATATTTTCAATCAATAATTAAAATGGTTTATTTTGAAAGATTGTTAATGGTTAAATTTGTTAAATTTATTTAATTTTACCTTGATGGTAATAACAGGAAGTCACAGGAGTATTCATGAGGAACTGCATGTTACATTATGCAATGTATAGGAATATTTTCCCAATGTGGGCACTTGCTGAATATAGGAAGCATCTTTTTTTACCTTCTATCAATTCTGCCTAAGCAAAGCTTAAGGGACCAATTTGCCATTTTGATCCAAAGCTTAAATATTTCTAACTAGCTAACAATGTTACAATAATTTTTCCTCCAATAAAGTTTTTTTTGGGGTTTTCATACTATAATTATGTAAAAGTTCACATTGGAATAAATGTTACAGAGAAAGGACAATTATATTACTTGTGAATAAAATGTACAAGCATGATGCAAGGCGTTAAGGCCCATTCGGTATCATCGCCAGTTTCCTATATTTTATTTTTTATAGTTGTAAAAAAGCTTCAAATTAGTCATGTACTCTTTGGTTTTTTATGATTTTAGATTTATATGATATAAGTTTTTGGTTTTTTTTTATGATTTTAGAGTCATACAGTACTTCGGTTCTAGTTTCATGTTGTAATGGAGGTATTTTGTTCTATAATAGTTTAATCTCAACATGCATTTCTTTGTCTCAAGATTATGCGGTCCATCTCTTAGATTGTAATAGATTCATTATCTCATTTACTCATGGTTATCCTTCTTTAAGCATATTACACGTTGGTTTGCGAGGAACCCTTGTTTACAAGGACCAGCAATCCCCAGGATAGTGGATCACCACCTCCCTGATGCTCTAGACCACCTGCGACGAGATGTCAGTTGTTTGTTGACAGATTTTTTTCCTAACAAATTGTTGACATAGTCTTATCCGTAAAATGGTTGATTGTTTTTGTCCCAACAAGTATTAACATAGTTTTGTCCTAACACCATTCATATCTAATTACACATTAACTTTAATTTTTTTTATAAAAACATGGTATTCTGAAAATAAATGTTGAAACTAATATAACACTTTGTTTAATAAAATCTTTTACATGCATGAGTAAATGATATGGTCAAAGTTAATACTATATAAATAGTACAAAAATTAAAAATAAACACTTATTTAGAAACGGAGGATATATATAATATAAGTTTTGGGGGCAGAGGGAACAAAATATTCATAATTCAATATTCCATCCTCATTGTACAAAACTCTTTTATCCATATAAGTTGGCAAAACTATTATTAGAATCATGCAAATTAAAACAAAGGAAAAACTGTACAAGGTTGATGATTCAAAGGTTGGCCATACTTGTAGGACTCAACACAGCTCATCTCCCAGATTCTCCTCCGCCAACCCAAAACCCGAAAAACACCGCGAATCTTACAGTTTGCAAAGCCATCAGAGACTTTGCCACCCTTTTCTCTCATCTAAACACCCAAAAACCCTCCAAAACCTCCCCCATTTCTTCCATTTTACCATCCTTTCGTCATGCCGGTACATTCATCAACCTGTTCTCTTTTCCTTGTATTCATGGAAGACAAAGGTGGTAAACAAACCGGATGAAGAAACGTGCAAGACGTTAAAACTGAACGTAAAGACCACGTTAGCATTTAGCCATTCCAATCTTCAACCTGTGAAATATTTAACGTGAAAAGGGGTATTACAAACATCCTTACCATCTATATTCACATCAATATAAATATATAAAACTGCTGATGGGCGCGCATGCATTTGCTTCGCTTGTGCGCCCACCACCTTCATCCTCGCGTTCCCTCCTCTTCCTTATTTTATTTCTTCTAGCAATAACATATATAGGAACATCGGCATCAGGCCTCACAGAGGCCGAAGCCCTGCTAAAGTTCAAGTCGTCCCTTACACATAACGAGGCTATACGAAACTGGAACCCTTCTATTAGTCCATGTTCAGATAGGGGTTCCTCAAGATGGTTTGGTGTCATATGTGATTATGGAAAAGTATGGGGATTACAGCTAGAAAATATGGGTTTAGGAGGTACCATTGATGTTGATGCACTTTCACAATTGTCCGAGTTGAGGACCCTGAGCTTCAAGAACAACAAGCTTGAAGGCCCTCTCCCAGATTTTCGTCGCCTACCAAAATTGAGATCATTTTATCTAACTAATAATAAATTTTCTGGTGAAATTCCTGAAAATGCCTTTGCTGGAATGGATGCTTTGAGGAGGGTGGTCCTTACAAGAAATGCCTTCACCGGCAAGATACCATCATCTCTCGCCACACTACCCATCCTCGTTGAGCTGAAATTAGACGGCAACCAATTTCAAGGGAGCATCCCGGATTTTCAGCAAAAGGACTTGCCAAGCATCAATGTGGCTAACAATCAATTGCAGGGTCCTCTTCCTGAAAGACTCAGGAAACTCAGCCCAAAGATCTTTTCAGGTAAAATACACCATGGTTATTTCAGCCTGTTTAGTACACGGCAAGAAATTATAAGTCATATATGTGTGCTATGTTACTACTTCGTAAGAAAAATCTCATGGTAACGCAACTCTACTCCTAAGCACGTATTTTTTCTCATGGTAACACAACTCTACTCTCAAGCACATGTTTTTCTTTTATGGATTTGGGGTGAAAAGTATTACCATGGACACCAGAATAGGTGTTTCCTAGCAAAATCATAGATAAGCTCGTTACCAATACATCCAAACAGATAGTTCGGGTTTTAACCATGTTTTAGAAACGCTCAAAACGTCCGACTTATTTAATTTTACATACAAATAATGCAGGAAACCAGGGACTGTGCGGGGGGCCTCTCGAGCCATGCACCGCTGAGGCAGCCAGCAGTCCGACAATCCCCAACAAAAAACACAAGTCATCAAGTAAAACCAGCATAATTGTGATAGTTGTACTGCTTGTACTAGTGATCTTGGTACTAGTAATCGTATTAGTATGTCAAAAGACACGCAAAGCAAAGCTAAGGAAACATGACAGCTTGGCATCTCAGGACGGGAACCAGTTTGTAGAGACATACATGCTGCCAAGTGAAGAGCACACAACAACCACAAGGAAGCGGTCAGATTCAGACAAGTTGAATTTCTTAAGACGTGACAGGAAAAGATTTGACCTCTCAGAACTCTTGACTGCATCGGCAGAGGTGTTGGAAAGCGGAAACTTCGAGTCCTCCTACAAGGTGGAGATATATACAGGGGAACTACTGGTGGTGAAGAGGTTTAAGCAGATGACCAAAGTTGGAAGGGAGGACTTTCATGAGCATGTTAGGAAGATGGGCAAGTTGAGACATCCAAATGTGCTAGCTTTAGTTGCTTATTACTACACGAAGGAAGAGAAGCTTCTTATCTTTGATTTTGTTGACAACGGAAGTTTGGCTAGTCACCTCCATGGTACGTAATACTTTGAAAGATATGTCGTAAAAATCAACTGCAATAACATACTATCACCCTAAATGGATATATTACTGATACAGCTTAGCATAATGTGGGATGATTTTTGGTTCTGTTTCAGGCAACCGTAATCAGAAGAATCTCGGGTTGGACTGGCCAATGCGGTTAAAGATAATCAAAGGAGTAGCAAGGGGGTTGGCTTACCTTTACAGCGAGCTTTCAAGCCTAATTGTGCCCCATGGCTATCTAAAATCATCGAATGTGCTTCTCAATGATTTGTATGAACCCCTTCTCATGGACTATGCCCTCCAAACTTTAGTCAACTCTGAGCATGCTAAACAGCTCATGGTTGCCTACAAGTCACCTGAGTTTGCTCAACTCGGACGTCTTACAGCAAAGACTGATGTTTGGAGCCTCGGGATTCTCATACTGGAAGTTCTAACAGGGAAATTCCCTACCAACTTCCTTGCCGTTGGAAATGTCAAGGGCGAGAATCTAGTAGCCTGGGTAAATGATATATTAATTGAAGAGGAGAAGGGAGAAGATGTGTTTGATAAAGAGATGGGAGGAACCTATCAAAGCGAGGTCGAAATGAGAAAACTTTTGAAGGTTGGTTTTGGCTGTTGTCATGAAAATATAGATGTAAGATGGAGCATAAAAGAGGCTGTTGAGAAAATTGAAGAGGTCAAAGAAACACACCAGCTCCATCAACAATTTACTGAGAGAATAATTTAGTTATCACATAAATTAGAGGATGAATAAAATTCCACATATCATTCTAGGCATTTTAGTTGAAACTTATACATTCTGTAAAAATTTGTAGTCTTTTTATTATCTCTTGCAATTACTTCCTTGTTTTCGTCATTTCTTTTCTCTTCTGCTAAATTGTTTTGTTTCACCAAGAACTAGTGTTTTACCCTACAACCCTTTTCTTACTTAACTTAGACATAATTATCGGGAGAAGTGCAATTGTGGCAAATCACCCCAAGACTTGCATCAATGGTTCGACATAGTCCGTCCCTTATCCTTCAAGTGTAGTGAACTATCCCCAGCACTTAGTTGTAAAATCACCCCAGTCCACGATTTCTGATTGAATGTATGCCAAAGAAATGACATGGCATCAGTAACTAAAAACGACTAAAGTATTTTTCTATATCTATGAAAAGTTAGACTATATACAAACTCACACACTTCATTCAAATCTACAATCAATAGTACTTGTCTTATTGATGTGGCGAAATTTCATTCACTGCTCATATGGCAAGTGATAACATATAGAAGCTGGATACGAATGTATTTTCGATTTGAAAATTAATTTACCACTCTCATGTCATTTCTCCAGTAGATGTGATTTGGGCAGTAATCATTAAACCACTCCAAATACGAAAGTCTGTTGAACAAAAATAAAGAAATTCTAAATGCTGCTACATTTCAACTTCACTATGGTATGCTTTATACTAAGATAGGTATCTACCCAATAAGATTAATGCCCCTAGATAGCCACCAATGAAGCATAGGGTAAGAAGTATATACGGACAAAATGACAGATTTAGAATATAATTTCGGACATTTCGACACAGAAAAGGAGACAAAATCAGGAAGAGAGAACTACTAGTTTAGAATACGATCAAAGAATCAATTAGTTCACTATGTGGGATTAACAATGGCGATAAAAACACCTAACAGTTAATCAACAAAATGTCTCATTAAACAGTGGTACCAACACAAGCCACAGTTTGAAGGCAGTCCTACCTCCATATAGGAGGGTGGATGAGCTAGGTGAGAATGATCTTTTTGATATCTTATTTTGTTAAAGATGAACAAAATTTGCTATTTTCTTTTTGTGCTGGAAAACTAATTTTAAAAATATAAAGAATCTATTACTGAGAGCATAAATTCCAACAATGAAATATATGTCATTTTAACCAGTTATTCATCATAGCGAATATTATGTAGATGCTAGCTAGCTCAGTTGATACAGCCTTCTACGGGTGGTGCTCAAGACTTGGGATCGAATCCCTTTATGTCATTGTCCTTTTAGGCTCCCTATATACCAAAGACGATAAACACACATTGTTCTACGGGTATAACAGCAGCAAAATCCAGTATTTTTTCTCCTCTACAAAATATACATACAATTTTCGGGTTTCCTAACGTTTTGCAAATTTTTCGAATTTATCTAGATCAAACATCCATATAACGAATTCATACACGTAAGGATGTTATATAATCAGGGAAGTAATATCAGCATTTTTATCTGATTCCTATAAATACCTCTGCTTTATTCTTCTTTTTGCTTTGAAGTTTTGTTATTTTCCTCCCTTTTTCTTGGGGATCTAGAATCTATTACTGCAATTACGCAAAAAAATATTTGGTCTTTTGTATTTCTGATTAGATTTTCTCCAGTCACTAAATTTCAGGTGGTTGGCTAAAAATAACCACATGATATTTGGGTGGAAGAAAATAATGCACAAGGGGGAAAAAGGAAGAAAAAAAAAAAAGAGGAAGCACATTGCTCCAAGGAAATCAAGGTGGTTAATCTTTCTATCATTTCTTTCTCAAAGGTATTGTCTGGAGAATCAGAAAATAACCAGGAATAACATGGGGTGAAAGTTTTATTATAGATCCTTATGCATGAATTTACAAACTTTAACAACGACGAATGCGAATGCACAGAAAGGAAAGGAAAAAATTGAAGGATACACAAGGACAGAAAGAAAGGGAATATATATTTTGCAATGTGGGCATCAAGAGGGGCTGCAGGAAGGAAAATAGAGGACCATGGACTGGTGGCAGTGGCAATAGACAAAGACAAAAGCAGCCAATATGCGATCCGGTGGGCCATTGACCACCTTCTCGGTAGAGGTCGCCCTATCGTCCTAATTCACGTTGCTAATGGCTCTTCTTGTGCAGGTTGTGTATGTCTTAATTTTCATTACCACGTTTCTCTGAACTATTTCTAGATAATTATTTCAAGATCAGGCCTAGAAGAACTTAATTCAAATATTATTTAGAGTATATAAGAAGTTAATTTTGTGAAGTTTCTAAAGCTTTTAACACATAAGCCAAACCAAGAAGATCACTGCTCCCTCCGTGTCTTACCGAACACCTTGGGGTACATACTACATAGAGCTATGTACTCTCAAAATACAATCTCATTATTTTGTTCATTTTCCTCTTGCGAGGCCCATTGTAAATTAGTATATAAAACAATGAGATTGTGGCTTGGGTTTACTTATAAGGTTGCAATTTGTGACTCAAAATATTGCAAGTCAAATATTTTAAAGATGGCAAACAATGTATGTCAAATGGTGGGAGTATTGTAAATTGAGTCAAGCTAACTAGCTATGTTGTTATTTGGCCCCCAAAGAAATCCCTTGTTGATTTATGTTTTTCCGAAATCCTGATTTCACTTATTTCCCAAACAAGTATTTTCTGGTTTAAACCCAAACTCATCCTATTTCAACCAGTCCTGGTTACATAAGAGCACTGGACTATTGGTGAATACTTCTTAAAAATCTTCCTTTTGTTTCTCTTTTCTTTCTTATTCACTTTGCTATTTTCTTTTCTATCATGTAGTCCAACTTGTTAGTTCTTATACTTGTCTTTAACAAAATTGAAGATAAATTAAAAGGGTGACACTATATTTGTTGAGAGAAAAACTAGATTCGTTCTTCCATTGTGCAACTTCTATTAACTAATGTGCAAAGAAAATGTGTTTCAATATAGATCAAAACCCTTAGAATTATGCCAGAGGCACTTAAATAGTAAACACTGTTCTGATAAGTACAAGTTTTGCGGAAGAATCCATACCATCAGACTAAGCGAAAAAACCAAGTCGTGTTCATATAACACCAAATCATAAAATGTGGTCTTCAAGACTTGAACAAAATAAGGTTTTGGTCAAAAATTTTCATGAAAATTTATTCGTACTGGAAATTGGCGAGTTTGTCAAGATCACTATCAATTTTCCATAAGCCGAGAGATTACAACTATTCCATTATGATAGTGATCTTGATTCTTGATACATGTTTAGATTCAAACTCGCCAGTTTCCAAAATGGATAGATGTCAACATTTATAGAAACCTTAGGCACAAAGATACTATTCAAAGGATTATGATTTGCATAATAACCTGACTGATGGTAGGCTTACCTTTAAATTAACAAGTCGTTCCGAGAACTTCAATGTAACACCAGATTTGATAGAGAAGTTCCTGCCACCTATACTTCAATAGAAGGGAAAGGAATTAGAAATTTGAGAGCCAAGCACAAAAATGATTACAAAGATAGGCCAAAAATTTAAGATGCAACCAAAAGTCTCAATAGCTGAGTTTGAACATAAAGGATTGCACAGTTGAAAATAGGCCTTCACTCATTTGCAATTGCAAAAAAATTTCTCTTTCTGCTTTCAGCAGGCAGTTCTGCAATTGTATCAACATCAAGTCCGGGCAGATCACCAAATTGTCAGCAAGTCGACAAGCAGACAAAGGACTTGTTCCTCACATTTCGCTGCTTTTGTACTCGTAAGGATGTATGTTTCCCTTAGTTTTACTTTTGCAATATTTCTTTCAACACTTAATTACACAATCAAACAAGAGAACCAAACAAGATATTATATGAAGTAGACATGCTTGGAGATAGGGAGTGCTTTTATATATGTGGAAAGGGATATGGTCCCATACCTTAACTGAAGGTGTTGTAGACTAATTGGTATGTCTCACAAGAAAAGTGCATTAACTATTCAGGAGCAAAGGAAGAACAAGAATTCACGTAGATCTAGTTAGGATTTAAAGCAAGAAACTGAAAACACATAAGTTAACTTCCATATAATATCACTATTTGATTTCATTTCCTCTTGATGTTTTTATTTTTTAACGCTTACTTAGCTAGCTTGTTTCGGGTTTTATCAGATACGCTGCATAGATGTCACACTCAAAGATAACGATGTAGGCAGAGCTCTAATAGAATACGCCAACTATGCTGCAATTGAGAATTTGGTTCTTGGTGCTTCAAAAGGTGGATTTATAAGGTACAGCACGAAAGCATACAAATATATTTATCACATACCAATATATTTTATGAGGTATATCTGTTCTATGTATCTACCAGGCATACATGAATAAAATCTATGTATAGCATGTAAACATGTGAATACACAAGAAAAGCAGTATATAGTAAACTATGAGAAACAGCATCATACAAAGATAATGTTTACGGCAGATAGCACAAAGAGAATGTTTACGGCAGTTTCATAAATTAGACAAGAACACCTGATGTTGGTGAATTTTACCCAGAAATTATAGAAAATTATTGAGAACTTTTAATTTGGCATCACATTATAATATAAGGCACATGATTTCCATCTGATAGACATTGATCTGTGAAGATCTATTTGTATTGTAACACAGAAAATTCAAGCAAACAGATGTACCAACTATTGTGTCAAGAGGAGCACCTGATTTCTGCAATATTTATGTAATCTCCAAGACAAAGATGTCAAATGTACGCAACGCTTCACGACCAGTTCCACACACATCCCCTCTTCAGACCTATTTAGAAAGCGTAGTCAAAGACAAAACAAATCCTCCCACGCCTGTTGCAACCCCTCCTCCGCAACGTAGTCTGAGCATTAGAGGTTTCTTTATTTCCTCTGCACTACTATATTACATAATTTGGTTCTTCTCAAAATGATAATATTTGCATACTGTGCACGCAGGGGATAGGCCATCGTACAGCGCAAACACACCACCAAGAGATGACAGAGACTTAGGCAGGTACATACCTTTTCCTCTAACAGGGGAAGCTGATTCTATGTTTGTCAAGAGTGTAGTGTCAATCATCCCTTCCTTGGATACCACTCCTTCTAGAATGAAAGGTTAAAAATGATTAAAATAAAAAGAGGCAAATCACTAAGCATGCTTAGCAGACTTCAAATCAAGAATAAACCATCAAATAATGAGAGCAAGATAATACTTGTCAAACCTTCTTCCGTTCAACATTGTGAAATTATCATGATAATATGCACCCATGTGATAAATGTTGTATCAGGTCAGATAGAATAAATGAAAGGCTGGTGCTTAGCGACTTTCCAGAAAGCGATACAGATATTTCCTTCGTGAGCTCCGAAAGAACAAGTGTTGACCGCCTTTCCGTGCAATATGACTACATGGATGTAGCACGAACCCCTAGACTGTCTACCAGCTCCGACCACAGTTACCCATCAATTCGCTTTGGACAAAAAATGAATGATATGAACCCAAGATCTGATTTTTCCTTTATGTCGCAAGATAGTGGAATGACTTCAGCTTCTTCAATACCTAGTGTAAGCACTTTGTAACTTTAATTTGCACATCAATGGGAAACATTTCATGATGTAATGTCACATATCATCAAGTAGTTTTTCTTAACACTTATCGCTGACACATGCACATAGACATGCTATACTTCTTGGGTGAGGTTTATATTACATAGGAATATTACATACAACAGTCTTGTTGTAACTTGCCCTTAGCCACTTCCTTTTTCATTTGTTTTCCTCACACAAAAGCGTTAGAGGTAATGTGCACAAAATACAACTTTTTTATGCACATTACCTATGTGTTAACTTCCACTCAACTAACCACCTTGGGGAATCTAGGATGTGTTGTGACCCGACCGAGTGATTATTATGTACCACAGCAACCTTCCATATCTTCCATATTTTTTATAACATAGAGCAGCAAACTCATGAAATTATATTTGTTGTCTTCAGTGTCATCCATACAGATATTTTCCAATGACTTTCACGTATCTTGCATTCATACAAACTATATACTTGTGCCAATGACTTCCATGTATTTTACTGTTTATTAGTTCATGTTATGAAGATATATGCAACCATAAAAACTCTGTTTGAAAATAATGCAGGAAGAAACAGAAACTGAGATGAGAAGGCTTAAGCTTGAACTAAAGCAAACCATGGATTTGTACAGTGAAGCCTGCAAAGAAGCAGTTTTTGCAAAAGAGAGAGAAAAACAACAAGTATGTTTCACACCTTCATACACACACACACACACACACACACTGACCCACCAATAAAAAAGATAGATTGTAGAAGAAAATGTTGATATTTGATAGTTAAATTCGATAGTACTAGCATTTCATTGATTAAATGTCAAGCAAGTGCAGGCAAAGGAGCTTCACCGATGGAGGCTAGAAGAAGACAAAAAGTTGGAGGAAACCGGAACTCCTGAGGAAGTCGCTATGGTGCTTTCTGAAAGAAAAAAAGCAGAAAGGGCAAGTGCACAAAACATGCCAGCACGTGCTGCCATAAGCTACAGGAGGTACACCATTGATGAGATTGAAACAGCAACAGATTGTTTCTCTGAATCTCTCAAGGTTGGGGAAGGAGGTTATGGACCTGTCTTTAAGTGTTACCTTGATCATACAAGAGTTGCTGTGAAAGTTTTACGTCCAGATGCTGCACAAGGAAGAACACAGTTCCAGCAGGAGGTAATATAAAAGCAGAATCATTTACTTATCAACCCTCATTTTAGCGGTTAATGTTGTGTGATCAATTCGTAAAAGAAATAACTCACTAGACAAAGTTATAGAAATGACCTACAGAAACATTCACCAATCACTAGATAGAATTTAACCCTTGCGGAGACAGCTTTAACACTGACATCAAACCAATGAATGACTTTACAGATATGTTTCTGATGACAATGGTACTTCCTTTGTTTCCAAAAGCAACTTCGGTCCAACTTGATTAATTTGCCTAACTGTTTTTCTTCTTTGTATGTTCAAAGGATATAACCATCACGAGATGTTTCAGATTCATAGGATCAAATATTTGACAGTCTTCAGTAGTCATATAATCAACATATCCTATCTTATCATTTTACCATTGTATCTAACAAGTCCCCAGATTTGGGCAAGGTATGAGAGTGAAAAGTGTCTGGCTTTCCCCATGTAATGTCTTATTAATCCTCCACCACAGCGAAGGATTGATTAAAATGATTTACCGGGCTTCATATCATTACAGACATAACACGCTGCAAAAAGAGTGACAAAAGATATAACTTACATAGACAATCACAGCAGAAAGCCAAAATATTACAAGTTGCTTGAATTCAAAGAGAATGGTGATGGGACCCTGAAAAGATGTTGAATTGTGTTTTAGAATATAGATATCATCGACGAGTAAAGAAGTATCCTCATATACAGAATTTATACATGCATTAGATTATACGGGATGAAAATTACCAAAGCCTTAAAGAAACTCTAGTTCTCTTCTAACTAACAAGTTTTATTGAACTCGGTTCCCTATCTAATGGCCATGTGGTAACTTCAGTCTTCTAACCATTCATAGCATACAAGCAGAGTTCATAATTTACTGAACTTCTATTACACAAATGCAGTAGTCTTAAACATCATAAACAAATACAGACCCTGCACATCATTTTTCTTTACCTCGGATTATTGCAGGTTGAAGTACTGAGCTGCATCAGGCATCCCAACATGGTTCTTCTTCTAGGAGCATGCCCAGAATATGGTTGCATAGTTTACGAATACATGGCCAATGGTAGTTTAGATGATCGTTTGTTTCGTCGAGGAAAAACCCCGGCTCTTTCTTGGCAAATTAGGTTCCGTATTGCAGCAGACATTGCAACAGGATTGAATTTCCTCCATCAAACAAAGCCAGAACCCCTAGTTCATCGTGACCTTAAACCTGGAAATATACTTCTAGACCGGTATTTTGTCGCTAAGATTGGTGATGTTGGATTAGCAAGGCTGGTGCCCCCTTCTGTTGCTGAGAACATCACGCAATACTGCATGACATCAGCTGCCGGGACTTTCTGCTACATCGACCCAGAGTATCAACAAACTGGTATGCTTGGTGTTAAATCTGATGTATATTCCCTGGGCGTTGTGCTTCTCCAACTGATAACTGCCAAGCCACCAATGGGTTTGACTCACCAAGTGGAACATTTTATTGAGAAGGGAACATTTGCTAGCATACTAGATCCGTCAGTACCTGATTGGCCAGTAGAGGAAGCTTTACGCCTAGCAAAGATAGCTATACAATGTGCTGAGTTGAGGAGGAAAGACCGACCAGATCTTGGGAAAGTTGTCTTGCCAGAGCTTGACAATTTGCGAGACTTCGCTGATGAAAGATCACACCAGTTAATGTTTTTTGCCACACCAGACCATTCCCCTATCCACAGCCAGACATCCATGTCACAGGTCAGCAGTAAGAAAACTTTTCATTTGTAATTGCATTACTAACACAATAAGTCTTTTTGAAAGAAAGCTCTCAAGGCCTTCCTAGAAGCAAGCTGTAACATGATAAGAAAAAGAATAAATAGCTACCCCCGCCCCCTTTACAAAGTACAGTAGTAGTAAATATGGTGCGGAGAAGATTATACTGAGTGAACTTAATTTGAAATAGCTGGAATAATCACAATTTAAACGGATTCTTAGCATATGTATCCTCACATTGCTTCTCTCCGAAAACCTTACACAGTCGAGACAAACCACAGAGCAAGTTAAGGTTCTTTGAACAAAAAAAAATGACAAGTTCATTACTCAGTAAACATATCTTTCATTGTCTGTCTAAACTCTAAATGGTATTAGGTGCATAGCCAAACTAGATAAGACATGACTTCAATATTTTGTTCTACGAAAACCAAAAAAAGATACCTTTTTTCCCACTCAGGGCAGTCACTACTTCATTATTACCCCTAAGCCTCTTAAGGGGTTCCCACTTTTGGCAATAAGGTTTCGACAACTACCCCTGCGACAATCAAGAAGCTAGTTCCTTTGTCCCTTAATCTGAATCACAATAGTTGTCTGTTACTTCACAATCAATAAGAAGCACATGCACTCTAATTAGTCCAATATAGTTCAAAAACCAAAGCATGGTCAATCTTTGCATCCAGTGGAAATGGACAATCTTTTCCCACTTTCTAAGAAGTTAACAATAGCGTGAAGTCCTTGTAATTGTGATGTTTGCGAAGATCCTAACATAAAGCAAAATGTGTATCGTAGGTAAGTGAAGCCACTATTTCAGCTCCAGGCAGCTCAAAGGCTCCCTCAGCCACAACATCACCAAGAGGTAGAGAATTAAAAACTACAGTGTTTACATCTTTCAATAGCAATGGTTTTTTTTTTCTCTGTGACATTTTTCATATCCAACCCTCCTGCCTGTCTTTACAGATGACCCAGATTAAAGGAAGAGAATGGCTTGCAAACCTTGATGACCGGTTCACGTACCCTAACTAGTCAGTTTAGCCAACTAACTTCATGTGACAATAGCTAGCGATCAAATTTTCTAATAGATAAAGAACTTGACCATCAGCCTCAAAAAAGAGTCAAATTTAGCATGTGCTACATTTACACGACAACATATCCTCAGCAAAAAGAGAGAGACGAGGGGTGCAACCTAAAGGAATGAGATGCTGCTAAAAAATGCAACTTTCGTGGACTCAAATCCTTTGAGAACCTAATACTTGCTTCCAAGTGTGATCAAATTTATAAATAATGTAAGGCATTGGAGCAATGACATAGGTTAATTGTGTCGGCTGAGGCTAACAGAAGTATCATATACTAAACTAGAAAACATATAGTGCAAGCTTGTAATACTGTAGATTTTTGATAGAAGATTATGCAGCTACTACCTCTTCCTGTGCATATAATTCCAAAGTGTAAACATAAGAAAGTTTTGTTTGTTTGTTTTTTTGTTCTTGCAATGACACATGCAAATGTCTGATTCATCTCTCCTCGCCCGGAGACTAAAGGAAGGCACCACTACTACTCACATCAATGTCAAACTCAAATCTTTAGCAATATTAGCGGAAAGGTTTGCAAACACCTCGAGTTCTCAGGTGCTACTAAAGCATGCTGCTACTTGGGGAGCCACAACACCAAACCTAGCAAGTAAGAAAACGTCTTATCAACACAATGGTAAGACTTGCAATGGGTTGTCATTGTTTCCATAAGAGAAATCGCAAGAAGTCGAGTTGAGTTTAAGTCATAGTAGATATTGTAATGCAAAAACAAGGCATGGAAAGTTGCTCATTTGGAGCACCTTAAGTCTACCATCCTCCCGGTTGCTCTAAAATAAAGCGGTGTTGTATGCTAACTTAGGGGTTGTTCTCTTGGGCTGAAAACAGTTGAACTGACCTGAATATAAGTGAACAGAAAATAACTGAACTGAACTGAATGGAATCCTGAAATGTGATAGTAAAAGTATTATACTAAACAAAACTTCCTTAAAATAAGTTGTAGAGAAGATGAAGATACATTAACACAAGAACAACAGTGTATACCCAAATTGGTTACCATCATTCCAGCAATATTGGGATTTGGGAGAGGTCAAAACTTTCACATTCCTAATCCTGTAAAAGAAAATTTGTTTATGTTACTCAGACTTTGCTATAAGTGTCCATTCGGCCATTCGGTACCCAGGTGTCAGGCTCGACCATTTCATAGTAATGTCAAGTTTTTGTTTAAAATAAAGTATCTACCTATCATGTCATAACTCCGATACGGGCACATAAAAGGAAATCAGAAGTGTCGGAGTAACATAACTAAAAGACCTTTCAATTGCTAAAATTACAGTCAATGATCCAAACAGTAAATACATTAAAAAAATTGCTGCAATATGCAATTTTTAGGCATTCGATTGAACAGTTGTCTCAAAGTCAGTCATCAGAAATTTAACAAGATTAAAGGAAGTAACTTGCTAATCAGAGGAATTGGGTATCTGGGCAAGAACAAGATTACACAGATAATAAGCAATTTGCATTTTGCTATAAACCCAACTAAATTCATCTACATTTTGCATATAATAACAAAATAGTCTTCAATTATCACAATAACTGCTAGTTTACCTGCAAATGGTTTGGATTTTTGACATTCTTTCCAAGGGCGGGAGCTCTAGCCTTGTCGCCTTCTTTTGAATGTGTGACATTACTTAATTTCAGTGTCATATTATTCCGCGGAGATTATGCATCATATATCGGGGTGTACGTGTACCATGAGTCGATGAGCATAATATATCCAAGGTTATTTGACCCAAAAAATAGCTTTGGCTGTATTATCTTGAGAAAAAAAAGATAGTCTTAGGTGTAGCAATAAAAATTGAATATCCCGAGAGCATGCATCATATATTCATATATGGATACACCTGGATGTTGGCCCACCTAATTATTACACTTCTCTCCTACTTTTTTTTTCCTTCTTTCTACCTTTTTCACTTTTTCCTTACTTTTACTAACTTTTTCTCTTACTTTTGCACTTTTTCCTTGGTTCTAGTGCAAAGCCTTAGGTGCATATTAAAAAAAAACGGATGGAATAGTTTAAAGTCGAAAAAGTTCCTAGTCAATTCTTTAAACAAACCCTCTGTATTCCAAGTGAGTTTCTCAAATCAAACTCTAATTGGATGATGAGTCATTTGATTTGATTTTACATTGGTTTAAGTCATAATCGAGGTGGGTTCTAGTCGAACATATTTTCAGCAAATAGTAATAATACATTAAACAATAGTATTAATCATTGACGATTATTTTCGATGGGGCAATAAGTATATATCATTCAAGTACAATTTGAATTTTGGCGGTATAATAAACAAATTAGATATACGGATATATAAGCTATTTTTTCATATTGTGGACATCTTTGATTACAACTAACAGGTCCCTCACGAAAATACATATATTATTTTGATTAGGATTGAAAAAACAAAGTATAATGTGACACTATATATAGTCTCAAAAATTGATTGAGGACAACAAAATGAGAATTATAATTTATCTAGCCTCCTCATTTTTCAATACAAAGATTTTCCCAAAGATATTAAATCTATAGCACCAATTGTCAACCATGATCATTCTTGTTCAGAATTGTTTAGCTCTTTTGTCCTTGACTTTCTAACCTCTCTCTTAGCATCCTTACTCCCATGTACCTACAAAATTAAAAACACCATTAGAACAATAGCTAGAGGAATATTCTATAATAATATGATCTGCATAATAAAATTCAATAGGTGAGACATACTTACAACAACTTGTTATAATACGTTAGAAGTTATCTAAATAGATAGTTTTAAGAAAAGTTAATTTCCTCAACTTTCATGATAACCTATTGTAAGTCTGTCTCATATAAGATTTTGCGCATTAAATACAATTACCTTCCGAGCATCATAACAGTAGCCTGAGGATTGGTGCCAGGAGAATAATGAAAGGTGGATCCATCAACCACCCTTAAAGCATCTATTCCCATAACCTTATAATCAGAATCAACCACTCTTCCTACCTGGCAACCCCCATGGTAATGCCAGATAGTCATGACCGTATCTCTGCAAAACTCCTCTAGTGAAGCTGACACGTTGGCATGGTGAGGCAACAAGTTTACAGGGGTACTTGCTGTCATATTCAGAAGTGTATGGACCGATATACCTTGATATTTGAACTTAGAAAATGGTCTTGAGTTTATGACTTTTTCTATGGTTTGAAACCCTTGTACACACCTTTGTAAATCCTCGGGTTCTTGAAAATAATTAAAGGTTACTGATGGGTTCGCGTTAGGGTCCAGACTACGAAGCTCTAGGTGGCCTGTCGATATCGGACCCATGACTTTTTCGAGGATGAAACCGCCTTGAAAGGCTATGTCCGGTAGGTTGGACATTTGTTCAATGGCCTCGGCTAGTGCCTCTGGGGTTCTTTGCTTTGGTGGTACTATTGATAATTGACCTATCTGTAAGACGTAACACCATGTCAACAATGTTATCATTGTACATTTAAAATTTGTCGTCATAAAAAAATGGAAAAGTGGAAGCTCGTAACTAGGAAACTGATGGAAAATAAGAATGGAGAGAGTATCAAGTAGTAAGTAATGTGCGACTTTACCTTTGGAGAAAGCATGCCAAAGTCTCTTGCGGGGGAGTTGCTGCCACCAAAGTTCTCACCACTAGCAGCCTCAATGTAGCTACCAAAGGGGGTGATGCCAACTACTTGGATGAGTGAGACCTCCACAGGTTGAGGAGAAGGGATGTAGACTGCATTCATTGGATTATCTGACATGCCTTGACCAACCATGGGTTGGTCCAACACTATGCTAATGTTATGGGCTTTAAGATGGTTTGTTGGGCCTATACCACTTAGCATTAGTAGTTGTGGGCTTCCTAGTGATCCAGCTGACAATATTACCTCACTATGGGACCCAGGCCTAAGGTAGGCCTTGTGTTGGACTCCTGCTGCGTCCATGTATAACACCCCTTGGGCTTGTGGCCTTCCCACTCCTGTCCATTTGTAAGCAGTTCATAGTTCACACTTTCTTTAATTATAAACTAAAGTATTAACGAGTCGTAGAATATAATAGATGACAATAATGATGATGAATTTATGGGTAGTTGCGTTGAAAAAAAAAACTATGTCAATGTATATGATGTTGAACATCTTATTTACATTACCATCATTTAGTATCAAATATCAAACATGCGGTAATAAGAGTATGCACCTTTGGTTTTGAACAGGATCTTGTGGACAATAGCATGCAAGAGGACATTAAGCCCATGGGGATTAGCATACCCTAACAAATCAGCAGCAGTATGCCTATTTCCGTCCCTATCAAAAATGGTCCCACCAATCTTAGTCCCTTCAATATGATCAAAGGTGAACCCGTTAAAAGGGACAACCCCAGCCTCAATGAGACCATCTCTTACAGCAGATTGCCACTGCCTCATGGGAGGCTCAAATGCTACCACTTTCTCGACCCATTGGTAGGACTCATTCACAAGGCGTGGGTTCCATCCCACGCCTTGTACGTATGCATGTCCTGCACGGGAGTAGAATCCTGCATTGAGACAAGATCCGCCCCCAAGGACACGGGCCCTCGCATTGATGACCCCATCCTCGGAGATGAACCTCTGGGACGGAGAGCTGGGCGAGAGGTCCGAAAGGGCTGACCCAAAGGAAGACAGGAGGGTTATGTTTGAGTTTCCATAGGGGGAGTCGCCTCGCTCAAGGAGTAGGACAGTTGCGTTGTGGGAGAGGGTTGCGGCTAAGGGACACCCGGCCGTCCCACCGCCGATGATGATGTAGTCATAGTAAGAAGTTGATGGTGCTGTTGTTGCATTGTGGACAAAGCTGTAGTTTGGAGCTGTCACCAAATCACATTTGTTAAACTATAACTCCATAAGATGCTAGTAGTTATTTTTTAAAAAGGTACAAGAAAATCTTAGGAGACCCTTCTTTCAACGGTGATAAGATGCTAGTAGTTAGTAGATACTACTAGCTACTATAGCTAGTATTAGGCTGTTTCATGTTTGTAGGTAAGGATGTCGATAAACAAAATTTTGATTAGTACACAAGAGAGAAACCTTCAACTTTAAGATCAAAGTAAAGAAGCTCTAACTATCTAAGCTATTCCTTGTTCATAGATGTAGTTAATTAATGGAAATGCCATATTTACTATTTAGAATAGAAACCTTAGTAAAACATCCCTAAAATGCTTTTAAAAAATTGGATCCAAAAAAATTAAATTAATATACTTGGTATTTAGGTGACTCTTTCTTCAAGGGTCCTAGTCCTAACAAATTTCACAGAAAACCATTATTCATAAAATCTAAACTTTATTATTAATATTCATAAAACTATATTTATAGTAGTATCATTGAACTATAATAATCGAAAGCATAAGTTAAAAGTGTTTCCATAAAATGTAGAGTCAACCGGACCCAAAAAAGAGTTCCTTAGAGTAGTGAAGGCTAATCCACAACATATTTGCTAAGTTTGAGTTGCTTCTCACGGCAAGCAAGTCAAGCTTCACTCGAGTTAATTCAAAACCAACATTACAAAAAATATGTAATGAGTATATCATTTTAACTAGTTAAGCTTATAAATAATTGCAAATTATGCATAATATACACTATATAGAGCAATTCAAAGCATGCAAAAGATACCTCTCTCAGAAGAAGAAAGGTTGTAAAAGAAGAAAGTAGCAACAATCAGCACTCTCCACCAGAGAAGGCTTTCCATTGTGGACTTACTCATTTATATCAAGCTTTAGCAATTTCAAAAAAAACTAACCAAAGAAACTATATACTATATGGTTGGTATAATAGTGATGATAGAAATAGTTAATGATACTCAAAACAACACTTGAGTGTGTGTTAGAAGTAGAATTCTTTGGTGTATATATATATTGCTAAACTTACTTACACATAATATAAAAAGTAATTATTGAACTTATTGTACAATATGGTTAAAAAATAGTAAGTAATAACGATCGATTTGGGTGGCTAAAATTACTACCCACTTCAAAGATGATGCGTGATTTTATATAAGCATGCTAAAGGGTTTAAGCTCTCTCCCCAAAAATTTAAGGCAATTATATCATGACTCTTTAAACACAAGTAATAACAATTCACAAGATATATATGAGTGCATAATAATATTAATTTTGTGTAAATGCGCCAACTTTCACAACGTGGAGTAAATGGCTAGCGATCGAATATGAAGGTCCTTCACTCATAAATACTCCATTTTTAAAGTAGTAGTAGCAAATTTATTTAGTTGATAAAGTTTTAGTTCTTTCTACTTCAAAGTCAATCTTGCTCAAACACACTCTCAATGACTTGCACATATTTACTTAATTATTCATAGGTAGATTGGAAGGCTAGGTGCACTATATCATTGTTGAACCTAACAACTTTGTGCATCAATTGTGGATAGTTTTGTTTTGAGTACATTAAAATAAGTTTTTACTATTTACCTGTTAGACAGTATTGACTTTGAAAGTTAATCTTTATATGAAGTATATGTTAATCTAATTTGCGATTAAAAAGTCTTAGTTCGTGGAAAAAGGTGATTAGGAGGGAAAAATTGTTTCATTGACTTTCGCTTTTTGCTCTAAGACAAACTTCAAAAAATGATGAATGATTATAACTCCTATAAGAATTACATGAGTTCAAGTTAGTAGTGTGTACGGCTTCTTCATCACGTTGACACTATGGCGGAACCAGGAATTTTCGGATGAGGGGGTGAAAATTAACAATTTGAAAGTTGAAATTGTATGAATGGTTAAAAGAAAAAGGTGGTATAGAGATTTGAACTTGGGTTCATGAGTTGTTTACTCTATAGTGATTAAAAACCAACTAAGTCAAATTTATGTAGTGATATTACACTACATTTAACACTATATATACATTAAAATAAATTGACGTTACTGCCCCCACTAGCCCCCCTCTCTCTGCCATTGCGTTTACACATTAGAAAAAAACGACCATGTGAAATCTGTTGGTTTTATTTCACAATATGTACTTCATAATTCTAAATTTTGAATCATTAGATACATAATTTGAAAATACGGCGAGAAGACCGTAAAAGATAAAATTAAATTATACTACCTCTATTTCTTTTTGTTTGTTCTACTTTGACCAACTATGTGAGAGTTTTTTTATAAAAGTATGACAAACAAAAGGAAACAGAGAGAGTACTACCTAATTTCCACCTAATGGAGGAAATTGCTTACCCGATTTTGTCCACTTTCCATTGCAAATTCTTCCCCCATGCATGTTAACCAAACCCTAAGAAGTATCACAACTTCATAGGAGGTGCACATGTTATTTCGAAGTATTACATGATCCTTCACCACAACTTTCAACAATCATTCACGAGAAGCTAACAGGGCTGCAAATGATATCGACTATTAGGCCGTTTTCCTTGCACCCTCCAGAACATGACCCAAAAGAATGGATCAAGGGAAATTGATTCATTTAAGTTTCCGAAGTTGGTCTAGTTTTACGTTCATGGTCCCATTTCAATCTCGTATATTTAGAGCAAAGTTTCCTTAGTTTCTTTAATTATATATTAGTTAGGGCACTTTTCTCTTAAGAATGTGCCCTAACAACCCCTTGCGTACCTATCATTCCTAGAATAGAAATTTGTAAAAGATCTCATAATAGCTGGACAAGATTTATGCTAAAATTGTCATAATTTAGATTAAAAACATTATTACTGCCCACTGCAAACCGCCTCAAATCTTTTAACTACAGAGGCAAATGAGGGCAAAGTAACAAATAAGCCCTATTTCTCCCTACAATATACAGCAAAAATAGTTAAAATTGAAACTGAAAAAAGAACGACCAAAAATTGAGAACTGGGAACAAATACGGAGAAATATGGATCTGCCAGGACATTGAGCTAATCTTCGATACCACAGATCAATATCGAAACTGAAGAAAGAACGACCAAAAATTGAGAACTGGGAACAAATATGGAGAAATATGGATCTGCCAGGACATTGAGCTAATCTTCGATACCACAGATCAATCAGTAGAGGGAGTTGTAGGTGTAGCAAGTAGCAATTATGGAGCCTACACAAATAAGTAAGGAAGGGAGCAGAGTCAAGTTCAGTAGACTACTTTGGCCCCAGAGCCCAACCAGGGTGATTGTGGCATCTGCCACTACTCTTGCCAGTGTCCCAGCTTCTGTTGAAAGTAGACCACCATTGTACGTTCCACGTGAGAGTCTCGATGACATAACTCGGGAGAGGAGCGACAAGTTGACACCTAAAAGTTGAGGATAGAAGTTTCTTTCAGTTTCAAGAGTTGTAGTCTAGAAAGTAAAACAGCACAGATGACAGCATTGGTAACAATGGTAAGAACTACGAAGAATGCATGCTTGCAGATGTAAGCTAAAATAGTATTCAGTTCTAGCTCTGAACAAAACTATATTTCATTTTTTTTTCATGGTATTTTCACCCATGTCCAAATAATTTTTTATTTTATAAAAGCTATATGTTGCTAACAAAGTTGGCCAGGTCTCGGTATATATAAAATAAACAATCATATTAACAGAATCTATCCAGCAATCTAAACCACCTCCATGAGTCTATCCAAAATCCATATTTTTAAGCGGTACATAAGAGCACAGAATGTATGGTAACCAATTCATGCCATTAAGAGTAATTTTAGAACCCATATTATTGTAAGAATCAATTGACAGGTTCCCTAATTCTAAGACGAAAAAGGCGGAGTCTACCACCTCCAAGGGCTGACATATGATTTTGCCATCTGCATCTGGCATTCTGAAAGTTACTTTCTAAACACCGGATGCAGCTTTGCAGGTGCCTAAAAGCCTAACATGTTTGCTTCCGGACAATATTCAGGCTACATGTACTCTTAATTGTGCTGAAATTTTGTCAGCTGAAACAAACAAGGTAGAGGGAAAGATGCTAAAATGATGAGGCTACAAAATTTATCAATATAATAATCCCAGGGTTCTAGCACAGGTGGACTCCCAAAGAATACCTGTAGCAACCCCTTTTTTTTGCTGCAACTTGCTCTTAGATATTGTTGAGTCAAGTGCCGAATATCCTATAAGGGTGCGTGGGTGCTTGGGGGAACAAAGAAGAATTGCTCAGGCGAGCATTGAGGACCCAAGGAAGCAGGAACTGCTCGAGCGAGCAGCACTATTCGCTCGGGCGAGGAACACCGAGCAGGGTTCACACTTCACAGCATGTGACACTGTTTTTCTGTCAGTTGTTTGTTACGGTTATGTATTGGGATTTCTTGTGGGGTGGCTCTTCTATTGACTTTTAGGAATGAAAAAGGCCCTGGAAACCCTGGAGAGAGAGAGGAGGTTGAAGGTAGCCTCCAAGAGCTTTCAAGAGAGGGAGAGCATAAAGAGAGAGGCACCGTTGTTGAGGGTTTGAGGATAGCTCATAAGAGAGCTTGAAAGAGCTAGTTGACGGCCCCAAATAAAGAGGTTTAGAGAGTAAACACTAAGAAAACTTAGAGAGCCATAAAGAGTGCTGTAATCTTGTATGAATGTAATTGTAGAGTTACATTAATATATAGAAGAGTTTGTTGGTTGAGGAAGGATAACTAAGGGACCCATAACTTTGTGTGTTTTTGCTTGCTTTGGTTTAAATTAGTTGTTTGTTCTTTTTCTTGCCAGATTTTGATCCATATTCATAACAGATAGCCCACCCTCTTAAGTCCTAAAAAGAGCCCCCTCTAGTATGTCAAGAACTCCAGAGATGAGTTGAGCACACAGAATGCTCTGAAGTCAGAAACTTAATCTGCAGCAAAGTGTTTATTCTCTATAGTTGGAAAAAAAAACTTACCTTCAAGAACTTCAGCAGAGACAAACATGAGCAGGCCTGAACAGACATATTGCGGGACAGAATACGGGACAAAAAGATTGAAGCTGAACAGGATACCAATGCAAACCACAATCTCAGACACCAATAAGATTTGCCTGCAACAGACACGTGTCAAAATTAGGGGGTTGTTGAGTAGGGCTAAAAATAAAATAAAGAGCCAAATACATTACCCAGCTAACAGTGCCAGTAGAACCAGTAAAAACTATTATTCTAGGTTAAGTAGAAACAACAGCTGATTCTTTCCAAGAATCCTTTCAATCATTCTTCCCTTCAAAGGATGATCCCACCCAATGTCGAAGTTCTACGAAATTTCTAAAACCCACAAGATGTCTTTCGTACAACCTGCAGTACTAGGAACTGAGAAATGCCTAAAAAAAGCTCCCAGATGAACTCACAGGAGATTACTAGTTATTCCAATTGCAACACATAATTAGCAAAAAATTGTTCTAGAGCAAATCTCGTAGAAATGTTGAATATAGTAATTGGTGGCATTCCATATATGCATTTTTTCGATGTAACAAGATTAGATAGTAATTGATCTCTTTATCCATTTTGCTCAATCCTCTCAGGGAAACCAAATTCTTTACAGCAACAGATTAAAATCAATCTGAATTTTTCTCACTCCTTAACACAAAAGAGAAATCTTAGCAGAATATATTTTAAAACAAGTATTTCAGCAAAATCAAATAACAATTACCTTTCCTGAAACATGTTACTGATGTAGTTTCCAATAACAATGTTCACTGGAAGTACCGTCAGGCCAAGACAGGCGAGAAAAATGGAGACTGTGCTTGTAGACCAGCCAAAGTAATATGTGGTAACAACACTGGATTCAGAAAGTAAGATTTCCATTGCATACTTGAGCATAAAATAAATCAACAATTGAACCTGAAAAAGGGAAATGCAATGTCATTAACAACGGGAGAATATCGTTTCAAAACTCCTAGATGATTGTCATAAAATTTACAAATCACTAGAAATTCTGTGAACCTAATTATAGAATCCTAATCCTAAACTCTAAAAAAAGGGCAAAAAGGGAAGTGAAAACAGAATAGGAGATACCTAATTAGACTCACACTTCAATAATAACATATACTCTTTAAATGAAATATACACCTAATTACACGGATTAACATAAAAGAAGCCACCGGTATGATTTCAATAATTAATTGCAGAATAGGAGACTGGTACAGAGGTATGAACTCATGCTTTCTGCTTGCTTTTAAAATCATGATGGTTGCTAAGAAAATAAGATTCAGAAGAATTGTGAACCCTTCCGATCTCCCTAGTCAGAAACAAAGGTATTCGACATTATGTGAAACTACGTAAGTCACAGCTCTTTTTGTCTTCCTGAAGATGGAACATCAGATAAGGACTGGTCATATATTCTCATAAGAAACACAACACATAGCTCCCACTGATAAATCAAGATGGATTACATATATCAATAGTAATTCATCCGTGACAATTTCATATTCAATGGCAACTTGCTGCTTTAAACCAAACACAGCCAATGCTATAGACTGTACTGAAGTAGGGCAGAGGCATAGAAGTACAGGTGACAGCTAGTTTAGCCATTTTGTTGCATACCTTAACAGAAGGCGTCAGCAATCTGTAAGCATCCGCAATTGAAGTAGCTGGTTTACGGGATTCTTCAGGAGCTTCTTCACTCCCATCAAATTCTGTATCAGCATCATCGTCCTCATCATGTTCCGTTTCTTCTAGACTTCTCCCATTTCCTTCAGTTGTAAGAAGCAAAGGTTGCTTAAGACCTCTCTCCATCTCATCATCATTCTGCTTTGTTTCTGTCAAAGGAAATAGCTTAGCAGATCAATGTTCAGATGTACAACAATACCCATCAAAGATCATCAAAAAAACATAGAAACCATCCAATAGATACATAGCTCCAATATTGTCAAATCCTATCATCAGCCATATCAAACAATCATTCTAGCAGGCAGTTGCTAAACATATTGCCAAGATGTTGCCCAGTTCCTAATATAGGTTTTTTAAGCAACGGATTACTATTTCGTCTTACCTTCCAACTTTTTTTGCACTTCACTGAAGTAGAGAAATCTAAAATCAGAAAACAGCTGAGACAATATTCTACCATCTCAGCATACTAATTGCTTCCTTTGCTAAGCGACTCTCTTTCTGCAAATTGTCATTGCAGTTCCCAGTGATATCTGATCATGTTAGTAACTTCAGATTTTTCACATTCCCTATTCATTCTAATACAGGGCCTGGGGATGAATTATGCTCTGCCCTCTTGGGAAACAAAGAAAGTAATTACGTCAAGTAAAATCTCACAGTAACAATATTTCAAGGGTTTGCATCGGAAACTAGCAAACAAGCCATGACAAAGTGTTAAAGATATATTATTCCTAATACTTATCTAATACTTATCTAGTATTTTAATATATCTCTAACACAAAGTTTCCCATATAATTGACATCTAGGAAAATTCGATAAACATCAACTAACTCAGCTCAAGGAAAACCATTATACAGCTGGTGTTCTGCGCAACACGAACTAGACCCTTTTAACATTACCAATTTCATGGTCCATATAGTAAGTTTACCTGATGTAGAATGTTGTTCCACATGTTCTTCCTCAAACGAAGGTTCATTAAACGCAATCCACAGCCAAATTAAATAAAGCAACCAGGCAGCTGCCATAACCCAGCCAGGCAGTGTATCCTGGTTAAAGGTCAAGTTGAGAAACTTGAACTTTATTTGAAGTAAGCCCGCAAGAGCAGGACCACATGCCATTCCAAGAGCACTTGCACTAACAAAACCAGCCGATGCCTGCATTCGAATCTTTAGGGGTACACAATCGCTGATATAGCGCCGATTAACGGCTCTAGCAGAACCCAATCTGAAAATAAAGTAAACAACTTCATCGCAACTCCCTTTCTAAGACACTTGCTAACCATGAAACGTCAACAAAAAACCAATCCAACATATTGCAAATACATAGTACTCCCTTCGTCCAATATTACTTGATACAGTTTGACTGGCACAGAGTTTTAGGAGTGTTATTTGACTTGTTTATTTTATTGTGAGTAATTAGTTGTTCGTATTATTTAAGTCAATAAAGTACAAATGTGGGACAAATGTGGCCTATGGGAGTATTGTAAAAGTAAAATAAATTATATTTTTAGTATAGGACCATGCTATTTTTAGAAGTGTATCAACTATCAAGTAATGTAGGATGGACGAATATGGGAAGTTTATCAGTTAATATGGGACGGAGGGAGTAGAAGCTAACTTATTTGGGAAGATCCGCATATAAAGAGAATCTCAACATACCCACATAGTAGACGACCTATCAAGAGGATCCATATTGAGTTGAAATCATAAGCCAATGCATACATGACGTTTCCCACAAAAAGAATGATGCTACTGAATATAAGAGGTCTAAAGTACGATTTGTTCGACCAGGCACTGAAATACACTGAAGAAAAGACCTGTGCAACAGCCATTGCCCCAATAATGATACCACAGACAGTTGCAGCAGCTCCAAGGCTCAAGGAGTAATCATCAGCAGTTGGAACAATAATATATGTATTAACCATATATAAAAATGTGTTTGCTAAGTTCAAGATAAGTGACATGAAATTGTATCTTTTGTCATCAATTTGCTCCTCAGATGCAGCCGGTAATATCTCTTCCTGCATGATAAGTGCATGTTGTGCCATGTAGTGAAGGAGATTCGTCGAGTAGCCCAGCCTATCTACAGCTGATTTTATTGAATCAATTATAGGATCCTGCAGTAATACTATTTAAGTGAGATGGAGCCATCTCTCAAAGAAGCCCCCACGGAAGTATGACATTTAGAGAGCAACAAAAGATCACAACCTGAAGTGGTAGAGTAGGCTGATCATAAATTGATGCATAACTTCCTTGGCGCTCTTGCAGGTCTCCAAGATTCCGAGTTATAGCTCCCACAACCGCTCCTATTCCCTACTTGGTATACATTTTCAGAAATTAGAGAAAACAGGGAGTGACACGTGCTCAATATAAACCTAGTGTACTTCGAGGAGGGATGAAACTAAAATTTTGCTCCTACTCGAAAAACTTACCACATGCTTGAACACTTGCTGCAGCTGGGAGTAAGGGTGATTGGCTCGAGTTTTCACATAGTAATCAGTGAAACGATAACCAAGTCGTTTATCGAATTTCTTAAGAATCTTACGAATACCAACAGCATTAACCTCGACAAAGTAAAGAAGCTTTAAGAGGTCCATCCCAGCTTCTCTATATGCTTCCCGTAATTGAGATATCTTGGCTATATCTGGCTGTTGATCAGGAGAATTATGTTGTTCTCCAAGTTCAGCTAACCTCCGAGCAAGTAGCCCTTGTTGCTCTAAAAGAAAGAGGACAATTTTCTCGATCTAAAAACAGAAAAGCATGATATTTAATATTTTAACTGAAATTCCTATCAAAACCGAAGAGTCAATATAAGAACATTCCAAAAACCCATTTCTACCTGGGTATCCAGGATTCTTGAGAAGTCTTTCAACACCTGGCGCTGGCTCAGTGTTCCATTATTGATGAGCTGGACATATTGATTGACCTTCTTCTTCATTAGTTTGTAGTTGATATAGTACCTGAAACAAGTGATATAGCCTCAGATTGATTGAACTTATCAATGTGAGTTTATGTTTTAGAGATGATGGTACCTCAAAGTTCAAACTGACACAGCTAGATGACATCAAGATCAACAAAAATAAACCATCAATCGTTATACTACTGACCACAGAGTATAAAACCACACCACAGTCTGTTCATCCTGCAGCTCAAGAGTGTAACATACGATTGCACACATTTCCAGTAAGTTAGCTTAAGCTTCTTCTTCTGTACTTTCTCATGAACTGTAATGAGATACAGGTTTTCTAATTCTAAATGCACTCGAGCAAATAAAGTTTTATTCCATATATTTTCAACATTCGTACTCCTACTATTGGAAATGTAAGCACCAATTTAATAACAAATAGCTCAACAGATTGCTATTACAGCTTAAGAAATGAGATAGTATTCATGAATCAGTGAAATCTTTAGGCATATAAAAGCCCCTAATTGCATGAAAGTGACAATTGATCCACTGAACGACACAAGTATTATTAAGCTTCCTGGACCAAGATTCTAAAATAGAAAGGAAGTATTATTTAAGACCCTGATCAAAAATAGTACTTAGTAGTACGTCAATCTGATCGAACAGTAAAATCCAATAGACAAAATGATTGTTTGTTGAATTAAAAACCACAAGAAGCTCTACATTTCGGGATATTAGAAAACCAGTGTGTTTTGACAAAAGAAAGTACAATCAGGAACATGTGATATTAGTCCTCACAACACGATAAGTGTTGCTTAACTAGCCCTCTAAAACTTATATAACTCTAGCAATAGCCCAAACAATTTTGTGTATTTCCTAAGAAATGGAAGGTCTTGAAAATAGTACTTTCTTGAGCAATGTAACTATCTATCTATATCCATTAATCCATGGCAAAAGCAATATAAATACAAGCGAGTGCATAACATAACATAACATACTCTTGCCATTCTTGAAGTCGCCTTTCTATCAACTTCTTCCCAAAAGCAACCATCGCGTATATGATCTGTTGAACGACAAGAGATAGATAAGATGAGTTTATCATAAAAAGCGATAAATCAACGCAACTCCAACAAATCTAGTAACAAAGCACTTGAAACTATACCCAATACAAAGATGCTATCAGCTGCTAAACTACTCATAAAACACCTAGCTCCCTTCACGGCTGCGCCTAATTAACCAAAGAGAACGTTTACGCTTTCACTAAACACAACAATGCCTCATCTCCTATCAATTTAAATCATATCTTGCTTTGAAGCTGTCATTTGTCAACCAATTTTATTTTTTTTTGAGAACCACTTAGTTGCCATGCATTAAGTAAACTTTGTCAATTATTCATGTCATTTTCTATAACTGGTAGAAATCATCATAGTTCATACCACTCTTTAATAACAAATACTTAACTAAATCATTTTCTTTCCATTTTGAAGCAGTCTTTTTAGATACGTGCCGCGTCGAATTTCCCATAATTGACATTATCCTCATGAATTCCATCCTCATTCCCAAATGCCATATTTACATACCATTATAGAGGAAATACTAACTTATTCCAAAAAAAAATATTAAAATTGACTGTTCTACAAGGAATATAATGACAAAATTTCTGAATAATTCAAAAAAATAATTAATAACTTTTGACAAGCTAAATTATCCAAATTCAATAATTAGGCTAAAAAAAACTCAGAGGTTCGAATCGCGACCTTGTTACCTTTAAGTGGAGCTCCCGAGACGAAGGGAATAGTCACTGTTACCGCGACGAATACCTGAATTGTTGAATAGTATAATAAAAACTCAGTGGATCAATTAAATAATATACAGAGATCAGAATTAACACGAACAACTGAACAATTCAGCTTTTCATATCAAAATAAGTATAATTTAAATACTCAATTCAATGAAGCATTGACTGTTCTAAATAATCAGTACCACAAATTAAAGTACAAAATGAATACTGAAATTCATAAGTTAATAATCACCACAAAAATTGAAATAATGATAATAATTAAAGGTTGTTAATCACCTTATTATTGAATTAGATGACCATCAACAATACGAATTGGTGGCGGTTGCTGATACTCCTAAGATTATGGCGGCAAAATCTTAGATAGAGAGAAAAACAGGGGTAGCAGAAAACATTAATAATATTGTGAGACGGAGCGAGTATTAAATAAATAAGAAACGAGCATTATATTATGCGACGGCGGGAGTATTAAAGAGGGGAATTAGGCAGAAATGGGAGAGAGATATTTGAAGTGAGAGTTGGGTTAGATATGGATTTGGCCCATGGTTATAAACAAGATGGTCATTGAAAGAGATAATTAAATTTGAGAATGATGTGTTTTTTTAGTTTTGTTGGGTTGGATTAATATGATTTTGCTGCGTCCTGCGTATGATAAGGACGTAGATCTGGTAAAATGGTTGGTCGAGTTGGTTTTAGGTGGGGTAGGTATGGCCTCAGGTTAATTTCGAGTTGAGGTTAAAGTTTAGCAAATTCTTGACCATGATCTAAAGATTCTGGTTTCGAGTCGAGCGGATGGTTGAGGCCGCCTTTTTTTGTTTTTATGTTTTGCATGAAGATTCCTATTTATTTTTATAAGTATTATATTATAAATAATTGTTTATTATTTATGCAATAGATATACGTAAAGAATAAAATTGATTCATATCACAAGTATAATGTCAAAGTTAAGGTATAAAAACACGAAATACTTTATCTCATTGCCTTGTTGAATATGCTTTAAAATATTTTAAAATTCAAATATAAACCTAGAAAAACCATCTGTCAAGTCGATTTATGATCGGTTTGTATTTGAACTAGTTTTTCGTGTTCAATTATATTTAGATGCCGAATCGTGATTTTATATTCACGGCCTATTTTTTACAAGTCGTTTTGAGTCGGGTCAAGTTTTACGAGATATTCAACGAGATATTCAACTCAGAATTGCCGCTAAGAGACGTGCTATTTTTTAGTTTTTCTACTTTCAAGAAGGTTACACGAATCTCAGTTTGTTGTACTTCTTATTATTGTGATGTGATCAGGCTTCAGGCCTGAGACTGATTAGAAGATGCGAAGCCATGTTTCGTTGGCTTAAAATAAGTGATTTTATTCAATTTAAAATTAGTTATTATTACTTTAATGAATATAATTTGATCTACTTTGTTATTAGATCTAAGGAGTTTCCATTGATATGATCTGATATTTTCTTTCACAATCTTATGGGTGCATTCTACAATAATTTAGAGATTGTAATTGAATTATTCGTGTCAAGTGTTCGATCACTTTGATTAGTATAAGGATTGAGTCTACTTAATTCTGTTTAATAATACTCCCTTCGTCTTCCAAAAGACTTCTCATTTTTTCATTTTTATTTGTCCCGATTATATTTTTCACCTCCTTATTTGGATATGAGTCACCTATTATAATATCATTATTGTTATAAAAAGCACTTGACACTCTCTCTTAATAAACAACTAGTATTAAATGCATGCGATGCGTGCTAAAATACAATAATATGGATTTTTGGCGTCCCCCACCTCTTCACTTATAGAATAGAGATTATAAAAGATACCTACTAGTGTCACTACCTTACTTTTCAATTATAAAATGAAATTTTAGGTCATATTCCCTCTCTTTCTTTTTGTTTGTCCTACTTTGACCAAAAAGCTGTCACAGACAAAAAGAAACAAAGGAGTATATCAACCTCCTTTGCTTAATCAATACAAAAGAATGATAGATTTTATTTTTGGATGTAACTAAAGATATACAACTATTATCATGCACCCGGGTGCACCGTGCGCATGGTGCACCCGGATACAATATGGAAACAGTTATATACTGAGAGCGTGCAGAAAGTAACATAAAAACTGCTTAGCCCAGTTGGTCAGCGTGCATGTTTGAGTTGTTAGATGGTCGCGGGTTCGACTTTCTTACCAAGCAACTTATTTGGTTTTTTCAATTTTGTCTTTTTCTCATAATATTTGGTTTCTGAATCTCATTTTTTCTTCTACAATTATTCTTTAAAATAATAATATTATTTTTTCTTCCATAGTCTTACTTCTTATTTTTGTTTATTTATTCTTTTCATTTATTTTCCATATTGTTGTACTAGAATTATTGTTTCTAAATTATTAAATATTTAATTTTATGGGTAAAATATATAGTTATTTTAAATTCACTTTAATTTTTAAGCTTCCAATATATTACTAGAATGAGCAATACATTATAAATAGTTCGAATGAGCAATGTATTTTAAATGAGCAAATATCTATTTCTAATGTTTTGAAATAAATAATAAAAAGAGTCATAAAAAGTAAGAAAATGAACAATATTGCTTTCAAATGAGTAGTAGTTTTACACTCGAATGTGAAAAATAAATAAATGAGTAATTTATCTTTTAAATGAGCAATTCTATAATTTTTTATTGATTAGTAAAGATGTGTATATTGTTTCACATTAATGAATATATTACTAAAATGATCAGTTCATATTTGAAATGGGAAATATATTTTATTTTACTCATTTTGACAAATGAGCATTTTTTAGATAAGTAAACATTATGGTCTCAAGTGAGGTAAAATAAACCTGCTCATTCACAAAATGAGCTGTTTTATTTTACTCATTTGATCAAATGAGCAATCTTTATTTGCACAGGATGAACAGTCTACAAGTTGATCTTGAGTGAGTTAGAATAGATCTACTTATTTAAGAAATGAGCGACTGTTATATGTTATGGTATTTTTTATTCTAAGCCCATATTTTTTCATCTAATCCCTTATTTTTCATTTCATGAAACAGTCGTTTATCTTTTTAAAATAATCAATTCCATTTTGAATGAGCAATTTTTGTTTCAGATGAGCAACTGCGTGAACAAGAAAAATAATGAGGGAAGACGACAAAACAAAATAATGAGCAATTTTTTTTAATAGTTTTGAAATGAGCAATTTTTCAAATTAGCAATTTCCTAAGCAAGAAAACTAGGGGGAAAGATAAATAAAAAAAGAGGAATTTTAAAAAGTAGGGGAATAAACAATAGAGGAAAAGGTTGTTATAAAAATAAATTGAAAAAAATAATAAGAAATAAAAATAAGTTCAAGAGGGCTCGAACCCGCGACCTCCTGAACACTCACTAAGATGGAATGCTAGTGCAACCATTGTGCTACACCTTCTTTATTGTAGAATGTTGCACAAAAATAGTATTAGAGCTTTGATGCTGAAGTTCGCGAAAATTACGACTATGCCACCGGGTGCACCATGCGCACGGTGCACCCGGGTGTACGGTGCATGGTCTCCTAAAGATAATATCATAAATAAAATTTAGGATCAATAAAAACGATAATAAGACTTGCCAAAAACTAATAATATTAGAATTTTATATAAAAACGGATGTTGTAATTTGTAAAAATACAATGATTACTCACGAATGTTAGATCTATTTTTACATATTATCGATTATTATCATAATTATTTTTTATTTTTATTAATTTTCATTCTTTTAGTCCGTTCATCGCAAAGACCTTTATTCCTATTATATCCTAATATGATCAAAAGCAACAAAACGTAATTTATCTCGTTAAATTGCAGAAAATAATATAGCTCATCTTGACACTTGATGGGGGGACAGCTGTGATGTGAGTATGTTTTTTTGAAATAAGAATTCATTCATATTGATTTGAAGTCATACGACATCTACAATAGAAGCCAAAACTAACAGATATAAATCAAACTGAATTAAATAAAATTCTAACATAGCAAAACCACGATCGTTGAGGAGATCTAACAATTCTGAAAACCCTCGTCTCTCATATCGTTGTCTATTGCAGCCTTCTACAAGGGGGTCTATCGATCTGTTGCAGTTTTGAAGTAGAATCGAATTCAAATCAACTGATTGTAAATGAAGTATTGACGTCTATTGCAACCCCACACAAAATCCGATCAACAAAGGAACCTTCAGAATCACACAAATAACAAAAAACAAATTCCCCAAACTCTCACATGGAGAGAGATAAAACCTAATATATGGGTAGGTATAACCCAATAGATGGGTAGAAAAACTCTCCATTAGAGAGAGACTGAGGTTTATTAGCAACAATAACAATGAACTAACTAAGCAAAAGCAAAAAGGGGCTTACCACCGCCTAAAAGGGTGGTGGTAGCCCCTAGATAAAAACTAGGATTTGGGGAGAAAAGAGAGAGGAGGCGGCAAATAAGGCCCAAGTCTGTGATGTGAGTATGTGAGTGCAACTTTTGTCAAGTTTCACTTTTAGGTCATTTCTTAATTTGATTGCAAGCCTAAAAATAGCAATAGGCTATATTATTATATCTTCTATTTCATAAAAGTCAAAACTAAATTGTAGAATTGTTTTAGGAAAACGATAGACAATGTAAACAATAAATCAATAACCACTCAAAAAAAAAAACAATAAAATTAATAAAACAAGGAAAAATTGCATAGAATAATGCAACCTTTTGGCGATTCGCAAATAATAATGCAACCTAAAGATTATTCAGGAATAATTCAACATTTATACCCCATTTATTTTAAACAGGACAAAATCGGTTATGACTTAAAGAATAGGTAAAATGGACACTTGTCGCATAATAATTGGCTCTCATAAACAATTTTAAAAAGGAAAAAAAATAACAAAAAAAAATTATCAACCCGACGACGTTGGCATTGCTCCTTGGTCGAGCCGCCGGTCGCCGGTGTGATGGGAAAGGGAGGGGTCGTGGCTTGGGGGTTGTAGCGAGGGGAGGGGTGATGGCTGGAGGGAGGGGGGTGGGCTAGGGTGTGGCTGGGGTGGGGGGGTTTGGGGGGTGTTTTTTTAATATTAATATATTAATTAAATTTAAAGTTTTAAATAAAAAATTACCAATAGTGCAGGTTACCGGTCATTTGTCCAATTTAAAATAAATGGGGTATAAAGGTTGCATTATTCCTGAATAATCTTTAGGTTGCATTATTTTTTGCGAATCGCCAAAAGGTTGTATTATTCTAGGCAATTTTTCCTAAAAACAATTTAAGAATTGGTAATTCAATCATTATTCCTCTCAGTGGTATTAAATTGTTCAAAAAAATTATCCATATACTTCCTCCCTTACTTAATGACACATTCATGTTTGCACGCTTGTCAATCCATTATTTTAAACATTAACATCTATAATTATCAATAAGTAAAAATTTTAAAAAAAATGATAAAAAAATTACACATTGACACGGATCTAACAAGATCCACATGATTATGTTTTTTTTAAAAAGGTAAATTACCAAAGCTAATTAAAGTCTAAATTGTGAATAGTAAATACTATACAAGTGTGTCACTTATTAAAGAACGGAGAAAGTATAATTACCTATTATGCTTGTAAAACTAAATGCTAAACCATTTGATTGCCAAAAATTTTGGTTATGATAGATATGATGATAAGAAATCTCATAATCCGAAATGATTTTTGAATCAATAATTTAAGTCCATACCATCAAATAAATCACATTTCTATGTATTATGGCCGCATTAGAATCATCACTAATAGAGGTCCTCTTATAAAACTTCCATAGTTGTTTCCAATAATAGACAGTACTCTAGAGACTACATGCATGTCTTTGGTGTAAGGATCTTTAAGGGAACTCTGGGGTCCTCTTAAATAGCAAGCCTTTGACCCTAAGCCCGTAGTTTTCTATAGTTGTTGGGCTTGCTATTTAAAAAAAGAACACTAATTCCCATACATGAACGTATTATGATCATATGATGTGATAAAGAGGTGAGAGTTAATCGCTAGTGATGGAGTATTAGAAACGCGAGCTTAATTGATAGATATACTCCCAAATTAACTTCCACTTTGGCATGAGAGTATTTTATGTGAAAATGATTTATCCAAAGAAAGAAAAGAATTCTTCCAAAGAAATCAAGAATAATGGATCTACATCATCAGTCAATTTTCTATAATTGTCAATACTTTGAGTATGCAAGAAAAGAGCTCCAACCACTACTCCAACATACTATTATTACTTCTTCTATCAAAATCAATGATAATATATAAGTAAAAACTAAGTGTTACTCCGTAAATTGTAACTTTCAAAATCCATATTATAAATGAAACGGTTTTTTATCTCTTTTTTAAATAAGTATTTCACGGTAAACATTAATTATTTTCAACTATTAGTAAATTGTAATGTACAAAATTTTGAAGTATCGCCGGGATCTAAGTATTAGTTTGTATAACAAATCAAAACTTCAGCACATATAATGATATAAAGTAATCTAATATATTATGAATAACCTCGATTTTTAGTACCTTTTTTCGTTTCTAGTTAATTTTACCCATAAATTTAATTTTACCGATAATGTGTTTTAGGTGGGACGAACTTGCAATAATTTAATGTGAGCAGTTGCATGTTATACCACGGATTGTAAAGAATTCTTTTTAAAAAGTTACAAAGGTCTTAGAATTATATTATTGCAAGCTTACCTCACATAAGATTTGCTATACTTTCACTTATTTCACAAAAAACATACAATAGTTAATAATTTTTCATAATTTCAATTCACAATTGATAAATTCAAACTATACTAACTATAAGACAATGTATCTAAACTCTAAGGCTGCGAGCTGCCTGACATAATAACAATATACTTCCTCCATTTTCCTTGTCAATTTTTTTTTACAAATTCTATTTTATGACAAACCATTAATATACTTCCTCCATTTTCCCACTCGATAAAAAGGTATAGATAATATTTAAGTTACTTCGATTTATTTTAATTATTACAACCCAAATCGTTATTCAGTGCAAAAAAATCCAATTTTCAACAAATGCAACTTATAAACAAAAATAATAGGAGAAAAACGAATGAACCAGCATCACTAGGTAGTTGGTACTAAATTACCTTCTTTTACTTCTACAACATCGTCTTCCTGCTTAATCGAGTTTCTTTTGGAACGGGTCTAAATACACAAAACGCAAATGCAAAGCAAAGCGTGAGCAAAATCTAGACTGTTTTAAGGCTAATACTACAGACTCTAACTAAACTACAAAGCATCATCTTTAACTCCTAATCTGCTGTGCCCAACTCCTGCAGTTTCGACCTTCTTGCTCCTGTGTGCTCTAGATACATTATACTATCCCAGATGCAACAACACCTAAATACCCTGTACAAATAAGTTGTATTTGTCAATAATGGTGTCGTCTTCAGATAAAATACCATTCTAGCTTGCTGTGTAATTTCTGAATGCTGCGACACGATGTTTGAGTTCCAACCATTTCTAGAAAGTGGAAACTGATTACGTTAAATTACTGGGGGGAACACGGAAGCATGGTTTGTACATTTTATGAAATGGATTATCTGTAATAATCATCAGAAACCTCATCCACGGATACTGAGACACCATTATCTTCATCAACTACAGATTTGGGTTTCAATGCTTTGGCAGAAGGCTTCGCCTTCTTCACGGGTTTCTTCACCATTTCCGCTTGTTGTAACTCCAGGACTTTCTCAGAGGGTTTTCGCTTTCTTTTAAAGCGTCCTCCATTTGTATCTTCTGCAGCTGAATTATCTATACCTGCAACAGAAAGCGCAATCTGATCAGAATCGTTGATATGTAACTACTATAGCATGCACTTATAGAAGATAATTGCCAGTAGACCTGTCAAAATGGTTGGACAAGATAATTTTGGGTTCAATACAGGTCAATTAATGGGTTGCTTTTAAGTTGAACCAATTTTCAGCTAGTTAATAGAGTTGTATTCCAAAATCATCTCACAGGACTCATGACGTAACAAAACAGATGGCCAGATGTGTGGTCATTTGAGCCCATACACGACGCAAGCTGAAATTCGAATTTTAATTCACAACATCACAGGTGTCAAGTTAATCAGAATGAATGAATCTAGCTATTCTTCAACTTATTTTTATAGAAGTATATTGTAGCTAGGCTTCTCTGTTTGTCATGAACATGAAACATGAACCATGGAAACATCAAAGCATCTGTATATTGTATCTAAGTTGAAGCTGCAGTGATATTAACCCGCAGTTGAGCATCCATCGAGTTGTTAAGATCAATACTTCTTCTAACTTCCTTCGCAGGATTACAGAATTTCATGTCTCACCAAACACATGACTCAGTCAAATCTCGATTTGTTTTATCAACGTATTGTCCATCTCATAAATATATTTTCGCCCAAACAAGTGGACTTGCAACTTATATGTTCTTTCTTGATGGTAGTGTAGGCCTTCAACTGCCACTTATGATCCAAGCACATGTGGCTCATTGTGTATCTCGCACCCCAAATCCAATATTTTGGGCAAAAGGCACTAATTATACACCTCTGCTGGTTCCTGAATTATCTTTCACGTTGAAAATCACAGGATAAGGCTATACTTACGCCTCATGGGGTGAAGGGGAGGGAAAGAGGAGGAGGTAAGAGGAATGAGCTTGCAATTCCCTTCCAAAATCTTTTGGACAGTGGAAGGATACAGTTAGTTTAGAGTAGGAAGATAATGGATCCCTCCAATCCAACTCCATTCCCTTCCCTTTCCCCCAGTCAATGTCCAGATAGATGCTCCGCCCCCCAAAAAAAACCAAATTTCCTCATCCAAACACTTATGTAGGAGTAGTTTCGACACACCAAGAACTCGGATTAAAAAAACATACTTCCTCCGGGTTTTCTTAGTTGCTACACTTTCCAAATAAGGAAATTTTTATTAGATGCTACACTTTTTTATTTGGCTTTTCCTTCTCTCTATCTCTCTCCTACCACATGGCTTTCCTCTCTATCTCTCTCACATCAAAAAATTGCATGACTTTCCAAGATTTAAGGACAAACATTTGAAAAAGGAAGAAAAAAATTAAGTCCCAAAAAAAAAAGATGACAATGTTCTGGACAGGAAGGTCTACATCAAGCAAAAAAAAAACCTTGCTCACTGATCACTGGTAACAAAAACCATACCTTACTTAAACGTGTTGCTTTTTAATCAGTACTCTACTTCAGATTTTTGGCTGTATAATAATATGGCTTAGATTAAGTTTGTTCAGTTTCTAGTACCGTCATGTTGTTAGTTTCAGTTGCTAACACCGTCATGTTAGTTTCAGCTGCTACCACAAGGAGACACTGACAAATCATGATGACATGTCAAACACTTTCAAGCTTTTCAGCATCTCATTTCGTGTCTCCTTTAAGTCTTGCCATCAGACTAATTTTCCTCTTCATGCTTCCTCCACATTAGGAGGACCAACCCACAAAGACAGAGAAAAGAATCCAGCCAAAGCAGCATAGCATATGCAAAGCACATCAATGAAATTCACTAACTTCCAACATCTGCTAAGGTGTTCAAGATTTTAGCAGTTCCGCACATTCTAACAATCACTCATCATGCTAACTTCTAGAATTCTCAGAAGATGTGAAAACTTTCTTTTTGCGAAAGTTAAGTTTGTCCTTACCATCAAACAGTCCCCCCGCCCCCCCCAAAGACACCCACAATCAAGTCCTTATTGCAGCAAGCATGTACATCATTGTAATGGTAAAGCTTAATCCAGTTAGTAAAGTTCTTCACAGCTATTGGTTTGATTCTAGTCAAAGCTGCCTACAATTCTACTAATCTCCCGATATTCAATAAGCATTTGGTCTTCTCACCTATAAGGTAAAGTTATGCTATATAACAATAGGTACTAAAAGATTCATTTTGAGTAAAATGCATCTACCTAAGATTTCTCAATCCACAGACCATATGGACACTAATTTTAAAGAGAGAATCACCAAAGTCTAATAAAAGGCAAAGACAAGGAATTGATTTAGCCTTTACCTTCAAGAGGACTTGACTCATGATTCATAGCTTGCCCATTTCGTGCTATGTCAGCGGAAAGAGGAGATGCAGAATGATTACTTTCCACCAATTTCAGAGAATTTCCAACACTTTTATCTTGCACAGGAGCATCAGGACAAGGCATTGCAGGCAAGAAGCAAAGTTCTTCCTGCGACATATCCGAATCACTGAAAGTTGTATCATGCTCCACTGTCATAATATCAACGTCTTCATTCTGGTTGACCTCTGATTCCTTAACCTGTCAACAAAAAACACATTAATGACAAGGAAATAAAAAAGGCCACTACAGAAGATCTGACAGCAACTATCAGTTGACCTTTTCAGTTTCTGGCATGATATCAAATTCATCCTCTCTTTCTACATATTCTTCATTTTCTTCAAGCTCTTTGAAATCTGGGGCAAATGCACTCCAGTTCTCCGTATAGTCTTTAGCCCATATGTAAATCAATCCAGTCAAGGATACTGAGACAACGATTGGGTGAACCGGATGCCAAGCCAAATCAATCAAAGCTTCTTTAGGACCTTCAAGAAATTTCACAAGGTGTCCTGCCCGATCCCATATGTATATCTTGTGCTCTCCTTTGCTAGCAGAGCCACCAATAACCCACTCACTGTCACCACTAAAACCGGGCGCCTTCCAGTGGATTCTGGTTACAGAGTCTTGAAACTCACGGAATAGGACTAAGCTCTTAGCTCCAATTGCCTTTAGTTTCTCAACCCCAGTAACATCTATCAAAGTCTCACCCATCTCTTCTAGTGCTTTCCGACCATCTTTCGTAGGTAGCATATTTTCATAAACCCTGATAATCCGATCGCTAGAATTGGTGAGAAGATATTGTCCATTTCTACTAAACACAATGTTCTTGATCGCAGCACCCCCGGCAACGGGGACAACAGCACCTACTTGAGCCTTCTGATGATCAATAATAAGGATCTCTCCCTTAGAATTCCCCAAATAAACCAGATCCCCATGCTTGTTAAAGCATGCAGGAGTCTGAGGTGCAGAATCATCAGAGACTTTGTTTCGAGAAGGAACAGAAAGCCCATCTCCCCCATCTGTAACTGATGCAGGCAAAGCAGTGGTTGTACCAGAATCGAAATCAACAATTAAAGGAGCCGAATAGACAGGACATGCCAAGCACAAAGATGGAGTAGAGGTGCCCGGATGCAGGCGAGCATGCAAAGGGGCTTTTTCTAATGTTGTTTTGGCAACTTTCTCTCCAGTAGCTACATCCCAGAGAAGTAATGTCCTATCAGCAGTAGAAACTAATATGCGATGTCCATACTTCGACCAACAAACACTTGTTATGGCAGCATTGCAATCTTTATCTTGGAGCTCTTTCGCAATCCCTCGAGTTTCAAAGTCCCATATGATACAGCTTCCGTTGGAGCAGCCAGCTGAGGAAATAAAACATTGTCACTAATTACACGATATTATATAAGTCCCCAACTAGTTAACATAATAGTCTCTCTAGCAAGCTACAAACAGCATGATTCACAACAAGAACCGAAAAGTCATTAAGGCTCCGCTTGGTTGAAAGGAAAACACTTTCCTTGAAAACTATTTTCCTACTTTCCTTTGTTTGGTTTGTAAATTGTGGAAAGTAGTTCTCCTAAAGATTGCAAAGAGTGGACTGGAAAATATTTTCCTTCCTAAATGCAAGGAACACACATTTCGTTCCTATTCCTCACTTTTCTCTTTCCTTTCTTCCCTCTATCCTCCCATTTGTTTTCCATCCATTGTTTTTCCTCTAACTTTTAGGTAAAGAACCAAAAAAAGGAAATTTTATCTGCAACTGAGATTTCACTTTGGAAAAAAAAATTCCTACCAACCAAACGGAGCCTAAATTACAAATGTAGCGTCTAAAAAAAACTCAATGAGTGTTAGACTAGCTCTCAGATAAGAAAACAAGGCAATCGTCACATGAGCTTCTAACTTCTTTACCCACGGCAAAACATGGAAACAATCTTCTAGTAGCTTAATTCTAAGAAGATGATAATAGCATTAGGATTTCCGCGAAGACTCTTCATGCATAACCAGTGGCGAAGGGGGGGAGGGTGGAGGGGCTATCACCCGATTCACCCCCACAAGGTCAAATTTTTTTAATGCATATGTAGAATTTAATTGAGTAATCACTATATAGACTTGGCTTAGTTGGTTTTTAATCACAAATAGAGTAAACAATTCATGAAACTCGGGTTGAAATCTCCATACCAACATTTTTTCCCCTTCCATACCATCTCACTTTCCGAATTATTAATTCTAGCCCCTCTCATCCAAACATTCCTACCTCCACCATTCATAATAGTATTAGGATTGCCGCGAAGATTCTAGACACATAACACACAACACACAACACAACAAAAGCAATGCATCTCATAACACCATGTTCACAACAAAGGCAATGCTTTAATAAAGTACCAGCAAGGAGGGTGCCGCGACGATTAAAGGCAATGCATTTCATAACACCATGTTCCAAAAATTCCTCTATCACCTCCGGGAAATCCCCTTGCAATGGATCTTCACACAACACACACAACAATAAGGTCATTGAAATTTTATTTTTAAAAAAAATATTACTTTTGACAAAGAGATGATTTAAATTGAAATAGAGAGCGATAATCACCAATGATTTGGGTATTCATGATGCAATTACATGAATGAACAAGACCCTGATAGCAAAACAAACAAAATCAGTAAATTTATCAGTTACCCACTTCAATTCAATAGACAAAACTAGGAAAAATACTATTGGGTAATGCTAATCGAATGCTTAAATTTATCAGTTACCCAACTCAATTTCAATTTCAATTTCAATACACAAAACTAGCACAATTTGTTTTTGGGTAATGCTAATTGAATGCTTTAAAATCTGTAAATCTGCTAAAAAGCAACAAAAAACTCACCGGAAAAAGGGTACCAGAACTAAAACGCTGCCGGAAAACGACACTTGCGACGGCGGTGGTCGACAATCTTACTGGCGTCGCGCGGTTTTAGGAAGGAATAGAGGACAGTATAATCGATATTGGTTTAAATATAATTAGTTTCAAAGCAAAGAAGGTACAATTTTATCTTTATATTCGGGTGAATCATGAGTACAGTACACCCAAATTATTTGTTATTCTATATATTGTTTTGAAATAGATAAAAATTTAGATTTAGTTGTTTCCCTTTGATTGTCTTTTGGAAACTAAAAGTTTATATGAATTTCCAGACCCAGATGTTTGGGTCTACTCGATCTATGGGTCCTTACGGGATCCATTATGAATCCCTCTTAATTTTAATTTTAATCGCATTTTATAATTTAATAAATTATTTCGCCCTAATTTATAGGTTCACACAACATTGTCTTAACAAAATTTTAAAAATAGCTCATAAATGATTAAAATATTAGTAGAATTTACACTATTATTAATAAAAAACATTGTCTTAACAAAATTTTAAAATAACTCATAAAAACTTAAATAGGTTTGTGCATGAGGTTAGGGTCTGAATATTTTTAAATAACATATGTTCTCCTAGATCTGGACCGACTCGGACCCGTTGGGTCTCAAAAGTTAGACCCATACCTTTATAAGTGGGTCGGATCCAAACGGGTCCGGACGGGTCCAAGACCTATTGTCATTTATTGACTTAAAAGATTATGAAAATGGGATATCTTGGACATTTTAACTATAGACACCAAGGATCCGTTCTTTTCAGATTTCAGTCTAAAGAAAGAGAACAATAAATCAAGGAAAATAAAGAGTTACAAAAGAATCAGTCATAGAAATTTGTATCAAATTAGTGAAAAAAGGTTCCACATTACTTTTTTCTTAAATAATTTTGTGAATACGTGAAAGACCTTTCAAAATAAAAGCCGTAAGCGGTCGCTTAAACTACACCCCCACTAAGACCCCCTCCTTCCGAGTAGGAATGGCAATGGGTAGGGTCTGGGTCTGGTCTGGCCAGACCCAGATCCTTTAGGTCTGATGGGTCTAAGGTCCTTAGTAAGTCTTTTTGAATTTCAGGTTTAATTGCGTTTTTAATCTAATAAATTAATTTCGCCTATTTTATAGGTTTGCGTGACTATGGTTAAGGTTTGTATCGAAACAATTAACAAAATATAGCTCATAAAATCTTACAAATATTTCAACTTACATCTTTACATATATTAAAAAGGAGCCACAATTACTCAAAAGGTCGTAATTTACAACTTAATTTTTTTTGAATTTTTTAAAATAAATGAATTTATAGATAGGGTCTGAACCGGATCTGATATATTTGAACCTTCAGACCTAGATTCGATCCAGACCCATTAAATCTAAAAAGTTAGACCTAGACCATTGTAAATAAATTTATAGATCTGAGTCTGAGTCGGATCTAAAACGCATTGCCATCCCAACCCCCGAGTGGTTCTATGTATAATGTAAAAGCCCAAAACCCTCTAACCCAAACAAAGGAGGATAGATAGCCCATAGCATCATAAAAACAAAGGGGAATTGATTAAGCGGTTAGGGTTTAGTGGTGATCAGATCTTCAGAAAAACACGCACACAGAAAAAACAACACAACAAAAATGGCGATGAAAGGAAAAGGAAGAAAAGCGCGAGATGGAGAAGATGAATGCAAGACATTGAAGTGTGTTGTCGATTGGACTAATTGGAGCTTGAAGAAAGCTAAAGTTATCACTCACTATGGATTAATTCCTTTGATTATCTATATCGGCATGAATTCTGAGCCTAAACCTACAATTTCTCAACTTCTTTCTCCTTTTTGATCATCTAATGTAATTCTGTCGAATCGATTTAAGGTATTATACTGTTACTACTAGTACTTTGTGTTTATCGGTTGTATTGAACTTGAGAAGTTCTTGTTATGATGAATGATTAGGTTTTTCGATGTTTATTGGTGTTGATTTGTAAGTTTGTTATAGTTTAATTGCTTGTTTTATGTTTGTATTTACTTATGATTATCATCTTTTTGACATCGAATTTGTTTAGCTGAATCGTATGAATGATTTGTTTAGCTGAATCGTAAGAATGATTTTGAGGAATTTTTGGTGACTCGATTGAATCATATCGAGTTTTGGTCTATATTTTGAATATCATCTTTTTGACATCGAATTTGTTAATTGTTGAATAATTTGTTTAGCTGAATCGTATAAATGATCGAGGAATTTTTGGTGACTCGATTAAATCATATTAAGTTTTGGTTATACTTGCTCCGCTCCATAATTTTGGTCTCCAATGTACGACTGTGATCATTAATACTACCTCAATTGATTTTTAATCTACAAATTGAGTTTCACGTTTGTTAATATATAGCTTATTATCGTCGTTTGGACATCAAACTTGTTCAGCTTGATTGTGATTGATGGAGGAAATTTTGGCGACTTGATTGTTGGGTTATGTTGAGAATGATGGAGTTCTGGTCAATATGATGTTGTGAATTTAGTTGAATTGCCAATTCATGAGAAATGATGATGATTGATGAGTTTTGGTGATTATTATTGATTGATTATAGTTGAATTTATTCGCGTTTATGGTTTGTTCCTCAAGTTGAATGGTTAGTTGATTCAAACCCTCTTGAAATTGGACAGCAGAATTTAGAGTGTTTGGCTAGGTAGAAAACTTAATGCTAATGAAAAAGAGTGACAATCGATATTTCGAAGGGTGGAAAGCATTTTTCTTTCCTATTCATCTGCTTCCATCAATTATCATCTTTAATCCAAAGTTACAATTCGATGTAATGAATTTTGGGCAACCAAATATAGCTTTAGAGATTAGAGAACTTTTCAGGCTTCTTGGGCAACGAAGTACTACCTCCGTTCTAAGTGTATTGCAACCTTTACCTTATTTAGCAATTTGATATTAATTGCAACCTTTCTATTTTAATCACCAAAAAGATCACATGTGCAACCTTTCTCTCTCTTCATTACATATTATCACGTGATGCAAGTGGGGAAGATGACCCACTTTTTTGCTTTTCTTAATAAATGTGTCAACCCCCTATGTTGCAATATACTTAGAACGGAGGTAGTATATCACTAGACTACTACCTAGAAAACAATTGAACTGGAAAGATAGAGTGGAATGTGAGAGTGAAATGTTGAGCTAAACTGAACTAGAAATAACTAATAGGTTGGGGAGAACAGAGCCTAAGAATTGTAAGCATTGCATATGATGAATTAGTTTAGTTGGTTCCCATCTCAACTACTCTCGCCCAAGCTTGTTTTCCATGTAAAGAGCGTTTTGTTGTAAGGAGAATATGTTTACCGAAAAAGTTATATTCTCGTGATCCTTTGATATGTAAAGGCCAAGTTTATCCAAGACTTCAAAAGTAGGAAAATATCTTCATCTCTACCCATCTGCTAGGCGGTTATAATGTTGGTAACATTTTTGACTTGTTAGAGTCTTAGAGATCCTCAAGCCACCCGCAATACTCAAACTTTACTCTTAAACATGTGTTTTGTTCATAAATTTGCGTTACTATCTATTATCTCCTACGCAAGTCAAACTAGCACGGCAAACTTACTAGATACCAATTCATCTCAAACAAAATTACAATCTACTTCTATATATTTAGAAAAATCATGAAACCGAAAATGGTATATGGTAAAGAGCATCACATAGTTGAAGTTGAGTATTCTTTACCACATTTTCTCTTACAAAATTCTTTCACGTGATTTCATAACTATTACCATGATTTGCTCATTTAATATCACCAACCAAACGAAATGCGCCAAGAAATTGGCGCATTTCGTTTGGTTGGAGAGCATCATTAATGGTGGGGCAAAAAAAAAATCTCAATCTTCTCTTTCTTCAATTCTCTCTCCTCCACATCACCAATTGATTCCACTTCTTAACACTGAGCTTTTATAAATTCTCAATTCTATTCTCTCTCCTACTTTTTGCCTACCCCACCACTTTTTCTCTCTCTTCACCCAATTTCAATACTACACTACATATTAATTTATTATAAATTGTTATTAGTAAATTGTATTATTAAGGTGATTATTATTAATTAATATGAATTAAAAATAAATTTATGTAATAAACATTGATGAATAAATAATCATTAAAAATTAAATGCTCTTACGTATGTAGATGTAGATGTAAATGTTTAATTTTTAAAAAAATGAAGATTTAATTAAGAAATAATGTATATATTAATCTCGTTAATGCTTGTTAATAATTTATTAATCATAAAGCTATAAAATTAGTATGAATATTAATCGATAATTAAGCTTAACATAAAATTAAACATATTTTTATTGATATTACAACAAAATAAAAGCAACGAAATTAATGAGAAATTACTTAGAGTACATGATCACTTAAGTAGATGACACACATAATAGATAAATATTACTAAACATTTAATTAACTAGTAGATCAGTGTCGATTACCACCAAACTTTTGCCATATGTGTTCCACTAGATCCTTTTTTAGTTGCAAATGAGTGTGTTGATCTTGAACATCTCGTGTGTTTTGTAAGTAGATGTTAATATCCACGATTCGATTGGTATGGTACACGAATGGCTCTTCGTTGGTAAGCACTGCTGCGCGCCGAGGTCTTCGTCGAGGTCGATCCGCAATAAATTCTGAGGTATCAGCGTAGCTCGCATACGAGTGCCTTTCATCTTCAACAATCATGTTGTGCATTATGATACAACACATCATAATGTTATGAAGTATGTTCATGTCCCAAGCAAGGGACGGTTGCCGAATTATTGCAAATCGAGCTTGTAGGACTCCGAATGCTCGCTCTACGTCCTTCCGCACAACTTCTTGATGTTGAGCAAACAACCTGTCTTTCGGAGTTTGGGGACTTGGTATAGATTTGACGAAAGTTGACCATTTTGGATAAATACCATCTGTAAGGTAATATCCCTTGTTATATTGATGGCCATTAACAGAGAAATTAACGGGCGGTGCATGACCTTCTAAAACATCGTCAAAAACAGGGGAACGATGTAGGACATTCAAATCGTTGCATGAACCAGCAGTTCCGAAGAAAGAATGCCAAATCCAAAGGTCACAATCCGCAACGGCTTCTAGGATAAGTGTGGTTTTCCCATCCTTGCCTTGAAATTGCCCTTTCCAAGCCATGGGACAATTTTTCCACTCCCAATGCATATAATCGATGCTACCAATCATGCCTGGAAATCCACGGTCCTCCCCAATTTGGAGTAGCCTTGCAACATCATTAGAAGTTGGTCGCCTCATGTACTGATCCCCAAATTGAGTGATGACGCCCCACGTGAAATGGTGTAGGGCTTCTCTTGCTGTACTTTCACTTATGCATACATACTCATCAACAGCATCGGCTGCTAAGCCATACGCTAACATCCGTATCGCCGCCGTACACTTCTGTAGAGGAGATAACCCTAATTTCCCCGCGGCATCCCGTTTTTGTTGAAACCAAGCATCATTGGCCACAACAGCATTCATTATACGGAGGAAAACATCCCTACGCATTCGAAATCGTCGACGGAACAGACGATCGTTGTACACTGGTTGTTCTGCAAAGTAGTCATTGAACAAGCGGACATGCCCGGCTTCCCGATCCCTATTACAACGTGGGTTTCTTCCACCCGGCTTTGGTCTAGGAGCGACTGCGGCCATGAGGTTAGGAAGATGAACACTTATTGCAGTGTCAATCATTTCCTCAATTTCCCGATCTTCATTGGCTCTCCTTTCCTCTTCAGAATCAGAAGATGAACTTGATGTGGAACTTATAGGCATGTTGAAGGGGTTAGTCGAGAAATTGGATAAGTGGAGGAGGAATTTCAGAATTCAGTAAAGTTATTAGTGGAAAGTGTAGTAAGATACCAATGCACAAGTATTGTTATATAAGTTGGTTCCACATTAACATTGGATTCTCCAATACTCATATGAGTAACATGGACTACTTTGGATGCTCCACCACAACTTTTGAAAAGCTGAGTGACAAAGACAATTGGATGATATATCACTTTTGTAGCATATGGTCCACTACTCTATTATATAAATACTGCCCCTCAACATCTGAAAAATGATGGTTGCTTTGTCATTTGCATTGGATCCCTATATCATGGTCCACTACACACTCTATTATATAAACATGTGACCATTGGATGCTCTTGTCACAATCACATTTTGCAAAAGCTGAGTGATGTTGCTTGGATGTTATTGTCACAATTATTTTTGTAGAAAAAATATACTTGCAAAAGAAGACATGTATGAATAAAATATTGAAATAGCATTACATAATAAGAGCATTACATAATTATAGCATTACATAAAAATATTGAAATAGTAGATTAATTAAATCCTGGGTGATTATCGAAATATTTCATCAAGTCCTCATACATTTTTTGTTCAAAGGGCAATCGATCATGGTTGCCTCTTAAATCACAAAGAATGTTCCAATTGTTAGTGTACTCCTCCCTTGCCACCTGCTTCGCCTTGCGAGCTTCTTTCTCCCTTTTCAACCGCAACTTCTCCTTTTCAATCTCCATGAAAGCTTCTCTGTTATCAGTGTGAAGCTTGAGTTTTTCTCCAAAATCATTAAAAGCTTCAAATGCTTCATCAACTTTCGTCTTTCCTTTACCTCTTGCCAAGGCTTTTGCCTTCTTCGAACCTTCAAGACGTACATTACTTGTTGGTGTATCATTACCTTCAAATTCATCCCTGGATCTCTTTCCACTGCTTCCACTGTCCTGGGGAACCACATTTCTCGGTCATCCTCGAGGTTGGTTGATGGACATGGCCACATTTTCTTGCCACTTAGGAAATTCAATAAGTTGTTTCCAACATTGCTCAGACAAAAAATGTCTTCCCCACTTGTTCTCATAGATGAGGTAAGCCTCCTGAAGGATTCCATCTTTGCTCTGCCCACTAGTCGCCCTACGAGTGGCTTCGTCGTAGCAACCAACCCACTTCATTATTTGTTCACTTAGCCTCATCCAACGACTGTGTATCAATTTTAGAGTTCTTTGTGGAATTTTGCTTGGGTTGGCCAACCTGATTTCCTCGTACTTTGCTATCACCTTGTTCCAGAATTCTTTGCCCGACTGATAGGTTCCGGTTATACTGTCACATGAAGTGTTCATGTACGCCGAAACTAGGGCTTCATTCTCCAGCATAGACCAATTTTTGGCCCCTTGACCTTCATTAGATGTTTGTGTAGGATGTGAGTCGAGCCCAGGTTGTTGTTGCAGGAGCTGTGTGAAGGCTTGTTGCGTTTGCTGAACTTGAAACTCCTCCTCCTCATACTCCTCCTCTTCCTCCTCCTCCTCGGGCTCATCTTCATCCTCCACGTCAACCTCGTTTTGGTTGGTGCTTGAACCCCCACCAGGAGTAGAACCGCCCTCAGGAGTTGGAGATCGATCATAATGGTAATTACCTCCAGACTCCATTGGAGATAAAGAGTAATTTTGTGAAGGATGGGAATAGCTTTGAGACATGGTATAATTTTGAGGATAATTTAGGGAGTTTTGCGGCCAGTTCTGGGGATAACTTTGAGAGTTTTGAGGCCAATTTTGAGAGTAATTAGGTGCATAAGTCATTGGATTTTGTGGAGTAATTTGTGGGAAAACTTGAGGATAGTTTTGTTGATTGATTCTCATATTTTGTTGATTTTGTGGAAAATATTGTGGGTTTTGAGGATAATTTTGAGAAACACCTTGTGGATTTTGAGAGCTATTTTTCCTGCTTCTACGCTTAGGCTTGGGATTAGTAGGATGATTAGGATTTCCAGATTCCATAATTATGGTTTTGAATATTTTAGTAGGAATTTTAAAGAGAAGAAAACTCAAAAGATAATTAATTTAGCAAATGTATGGAAAATCACAATTAATTAGGAGTTTTTGGATGGTGTTCAAAATATATGAATATGGGTGTCTATTTATAGAGAATGAAAAATCATGAATTTTGATTAAAAAAATTTTTTTTTTTTATTTTTCGTTTACAAGATATAAGCCGTTGAAGTTTTACCTCCACAAAATAATAAAAATCTGTCGGTCCAATCACAGGGCGCCAGTTGGACTGACGCGCGTCAGACCCAGCTGGCTCCCTTTAATTTTTTTTTTTTGGTTTGGGTTAAACGCACGACATTTCTTCTTCCTCCTTGCGTTTTGCTGTGCTGCTTGCATTGTTGTGGGCCCCTTTCTCCAACTGAGATTTCTTTGAGAAATCTCGGTTGAGCGAGATTTTTGCCAAAATCTCAATACTTGAGATTTCCCCCCCACCCCATTAAGAGTTCTTTTAATTCTCAAACAAATCTCAATACAATTGAGAATTGTTTGAGATGACCATTAAGGATGCTCTTACTCAGTCTTACTCTCATCCATTCTCTCCCCTGCAAGGTTGCAATTCACTCTCCTATTTCTATAGGAATATTAATTATGAGGACCCAAACAACTACTTCCTCCGTTTTTTTTAATCGCTACACTTCTCATTTTACGGACTCCTAGGCAAAACTTTAGTGAGTGAGTAAAAATGTGTAAGAAAAAGTGATAAGAGAGACATAGAGAGAAAAAATTACTAATAAGGGAAAAATGAGAAGTATAGCCATTAATTTTAAATTTCCTAGAAAGAAAAGTATAGTCATTAAAAAAACCGTGTAGCACATTCCAACTTTACCAAACTGAGATAATTCCTACAACATAAAATGATTGCAAATCCAAATTGAAAACCACCACTGTGCTTCACTAAGCCATACCTACGGGCTACAGAAGTTCGTTACACAAGTCACAAAAGCATCCTAAAATCACATTCTTCTTCTTTCAAAAACTAATGTCTACACATAGAGAATGTCTTGACTAAATCAGAGCATTTGGGATCAGGCACCTCTGTCTCAGGGTGGAGCTCCAAACCCAGTTCTTTCTCAATGTCATCAGATGCCGATATCAGAAGAAACTCGCACCCTTCATAGTTTAAAAAGTCAGGAGGATCAGCTGGTCCGAAACGTTTCCCTCCAAACTTTCCATGCAAGTGTGCAGGGAACACAGCTTTGCGTTTGTTGCTTACCCCTTGGAATTCAGACCTACCACCACCTTGTTCAGGACTCTTTATCTGGATGATAAACGAGCCTTCTCGCTCTACGTTGAGTCCTTCTTGCGGTTCGTTTTTCTTGTGTTCAGGTGGAAGTTCCAGCTTGTATACCAAGTGAGTGTGCATTTTCTGTTCAGAGTATTTGTGCCTTAGGATACGGTATACGCCCTCTCCTAGAGCTCTTGCATTTGGCTTGTGCCGATGTCCCCTTGTTGCGGTATCATATTCTTCTGCACATTTCATTATATATCAGATATATATGTTAGAATTAACTGATTTTTTACCAAAGTGAATATCTTGCTAAGGATATCAGTATACCTCCTTGAAGAGCATCTTTGATATCATCGACTTTTGTGGTGACCAACTCCACAAAACCCCAAAAAGGCCTACTCTTCTTAGCCGGATCAGGAAGACTCTTCCGTCCCATAACGATGAATCGTAGAAGTGGTTGCTTTTCTATGTTCACTTCCTGCATGACCAAATCCAAGCCAAACAAGCATGTTATAATTCTTCACATCACCTATGATCGAATATTCGAGCATGCACTAGGAGAATGTTATGTTCGGTTAGAAAGAAAACAGGTAGCTTGACTGATCACCTTCACTCCATGTCCACCTTCAGGATGTTTCTTGATTCGACGATTTTCATCATCATCTTCACCTTCATCCTGATGACTTGAACTAGGATTATGTCCAGACTTGACACCTTCTTTGCCAGAATCAGGGTTTTGCTTCTCCTCTACTGGCCTTTCACCCGATTCAGGGCGTAAAACTATGTACATCCTTTGAACATCGTCTGCACTATGAGCTTCTTCTCTGTTCACTTTCGGCCTGTAGAAGAAAAATATTTCACCCCTCTCCTGCAATGTAAACTTGCACTTATTTTTCCAAGTTTAACATAATATTATGCAGCTAATATACATGATCCACTACCAAGTAAGTGTTGGTCTAGTGGTGATGGAGACTGGCTTTGTTAGGACGGACCCGTGTTCGAATCCCCGCAACACCCTTGGGAGAGGAATGGAATCTAATCACCCTGAACTTGACCTCGATCCGGATGTAGCCCGAAGAGTGAACAGGGTGCAAACATCAAAAGAAAAAAAAAATATACATAATCCACTTTATAACAAGTACTACTTCATAGTAATAAACCAAATCTCACATGTTAATGACTTATGTGTGATTTGTTTTTTCTCTCATTTAGTTATTTGGCTCAATTTAAGATGACTGAAACTTTCCAATTTGCCTCTCTTCCTTCCCAATTATGCACACATTATCTCATAGTATGCGCTACTAATTTCTGTATTAACATAATCAATTAATCCAAAATATTAATTTACAGGGTTGTACACTTGTATAGTTGTATGCAATCTATGCATTGATGCTCCTCTTCCCCCTTGTTGACTTCTTTACAAAAAGAATCCATAGTCAACAAAAAAAAATCATCTAAATTTTTAAGGTAAAAAAAAAAAAAACTTATCCACTTCTTATGTTAATGGAAATATGAAAATATGTACAACATCAACTAAAATAGAAAATATTCATAAAAACTAGTTAACTATCCTATCAACTTCAAAATATAACTAATCAATTTAAGCTCCATTTCAGCTACCGTATATATTTACAATTTTTATTATACATCGAGTGTACAAAGAGCATGGTACACTTAAAGGCTTTTTTTGCTTAAATAGTTTTGGGTGTACCATTTTTATGTATATGATGTATAATCTCTACATATTCAACATATTCCGTCCCTCTGTTCCCTTTTAATGTAAACATTTTGTAATTTTACACTGTTTATAAATCATTTTTACACTATTTATAAATTATAATTCGACCATCACTTGTAATTTTTTCCTAGGAGGAGACTTTGTTATTTTCAACTTATTTTTATTTATCTTAGAATTTATCAAAATTCATTTTTTTATTATTAGATCTTATTAAAACTTAAGTGAACATATTTTTTCCTAAGGAAAAAAAGTTAAAAAGAAAGGATCCTACGAACTTTCAAAGTCTTTTTTGGTGCATCCCAATATACCTTTTCAGAACATCAACTTTTTCACTTGTTAGTTATGATAAATTAGATATATTAATAATCAAACTAGCCTTATATGCACACAATGTATGCAAAAATTATATCATAATAATTTTGGTATTTTGAATCGATTATAGGTGGTTTATTTATGCAATTGTTCACATTAATTTTTTATTTATTTTTTTATAATAAATTATTTTTTTTGTGTAAATTATTAATTAAACAACAAAGGGTAAATTAGACAATACATTAAGTTTGGTGTCCCACTCCTCTTCCCTTACAGTATAGAGATTTATGGGTGGACTTTAATTGACAAACGTAAAAGTCAAACTGTGTAGATTAAATAAGACAAACGTAACTGCCAAAGCTTGATAAGACGATTATTCGTGAAGGGATGGAATACAAACAACACAAATTAGCACAATATATATATATATATTTTGGGAAGTTAATGTGATGGACCCTGGCTAGATCTCAACTAGCACAGTTTCTTGATCTGATGTTTGCGGAGTCCGACATTTGAGAGTAGGGGGAATAGCACAAAATATAGTTTGTCTCCAAAGAGAATTCAAGGAGTTTAAGCAAGACAAGAATGAAAAACAAGAGGAAGTTGAGAAAGATAGACCTGAATTTCGACTTGAGGATCATTTCTAGTCTTCACCTCTTCACCTTGTCCCATCTTTTTATTTACTGCAAATTCTCAGATTGCTAGAACTAGGAAAAGAAAGATTGCACAAAATGGCTAGATATTAACTTATATAGTTTCATACGATTTACTACATTCACTATAGTTATTTCCTTGACTAGGACACATGTCGTGCTACTAATTCTTAAGGCCACGTTTCGAGGGCTTTACAATGCCACGATCTTGTGATTTTGTTAACTGATCATACTTGGTAGTTCCAAAGGTCTAATATACTTTCTCATTTGTTAGTTGTATTTAAAGGTCCACAATTTTTATGTTACATACAGGTTTATCATAAGTATGATAAACCTAATGCTATTTGAGCAAAAAAGTATTTAAGTATATATGGTATACCCAACACTATTTCAGCAAAAAATATACATTACACATCCGGGTGTACGGTGTACTATGAGCATGGTACACCAAAAGCTATATTTTGCTCAATTAGCCTTAAGTGTACCATGCTCATAATACACCCGTGTGTATGATGCATAAGTCATTTCAACACACCCATATACCATCGTAATGATTAACGGGGTCGATTAATGAGTTTGTGTTGAAAATTAAGAGCCTTAATGATTTTGTCGCTATTGTCCTTGTTAGTCATTGTTTTGAGTATAAAGAAGATATCTGGTTTGTATTTATTTTTCAAAGATAGCAATTCCGCCATAGCTTGAATCTATTTTGCACCCTGAATATATCTTCATATTAAAATGCTCATGGAATAACGAAAATAAGGTTTTGAAAATTAAGAATCTTTTTTGCACACTAAATATTCCAAGCAATAAAATAGTGGAAAAATTGATAAGAATAATCCGACCTTTGGCCGGTCTTCCATGAATGGTACCACCTTCAATTAATCCAGGTATAATCCCACCTTTGACACCCATATTCTCTCATTGGTACGAGATGATGGCAACCTGTTTGACCAGCCAATATTACCGTTGACTTTTCAAAAAAAAAACTTTAAAAAGAAAAGGAAGACCCCCCCCCCAGCCAGCCCCCTACCCCTCTTCCCCTCCCCTGCCTCCCTCCCCCTTCCCCTCCCCTCCCCTGCCACCCACCCCTCCCCTTCCCCTGCCACCCTCCCCATCCTTCTCTCTCCTCTTTCTATCTCTACCCCCTTTAATAAGAACCTCTATCTCTCTCCTCTCAATTTCCCCCATTGTTAAATTAACTTCATCTCACTCGAGAACAGAGCCGAGGTGAGGTGATTATGATTTCCATTCAAACACCCCACTGCAATAGAAGAAAGAGCAATAGCAACTCCAAGAACAACCTTATTTGGACCATGATGTCCACCATCCTTAGGGCTAGTGGAATCCTCCGAGTCACTATCAGCATCGTCGCTGCTGTGTTCGTCGTCCGATTCCGACTTCGCCGGAGGCGACATTGGAAATCCATTCTTATCACAGGGATAAATTCCAAGCTTCACCTTTGAAGAAATACTAGTATGATTATAACACAAATTTGCATTACTCCCAATCTTAAAAACCTCCAATCTCTTAATAAACGATGCATTAAACGGCATAACCCCATGAAAGTTATTATTTTCAAGATTAAGAAACTTCAATCCCTTCATATCACCAAGAAATTTAGGAACACTCCCATTGAACTGATTTGAGCTCAGATCAAGATACACTAAAGAGGATATTGAAAAAAGAGATTCAGGAATCGACCCAGATAACGAATTCGAAGAAACAGACAAGTTTCTAAGCTCAAAGAGGTCACCAATGGAGGTGGGTAATTCACCAGTGAGCTGATTTGATGATAAATTGAGAGAAATCAAGTTCTCAAGCTCAGTAATCGAACTGGGTATCTTTCCTTTCCCCCTCCCAACCACGAAAAACTGAGCCAACCATGATGAAATCTGCTGGTGGGGGTGGTGGAGGGGTGGCAGTTGAGTTGAGGTGAGGGAGATGGGGTGGCGGGGGTGGGGGAGGGATGGCGGTTGAGGCCAGGGAGAATGGGCTGGCAGGGGTGGGGGTGGGAGTTCTTTTTTTAATTTTTTTGTTTATGAAATTATACTTTATTAGTGATTAATTAAGAATTTAGGTTTAAATTATATTTAAATAGGTATTAATAACGTCATTAACAGAATTAACCTGTAATTGTAGGTCACCAACAAGTGAGGGACCAATGAGAGAATATGGGTGTCAAAGGTGGGATTATACCTGGATTAATTGAAGGTGGTACCATTCATGGAAGACCGGCCAAAGGTCGGATTATTCTTATCAATTTTTCCTAAAATAGTTATAATTGTATAATTTCCTTTCACGAAAGTTTTAGCTTTTTGGAAATTTTGGGGCTATGAGGAAGATGGAAAATAAAGTTGTGTCACTCTTTTAAGACACTAGTGTAAGTGTGTAACATTATATATTCTCTTTATAAAAGTTTACAATTAATCACAACATATCCATCTTAGATAACTTTTTCATCTCACATATCGTGTCTATTTTTTCACATGATATTAGACATTACTTATCTCCCACACAGGGGCGGATCTATGAATTGAAATTTGGGTAGACACTGTATAATATACCAATAAATTTAATTTATTAAATTAACCAATAATTTACTCATCCCAAATTTTGATTATAAATTTTATGAAGTACTTCCTTTGTTTTTTTAGCTGACACGTTTTGACTTTTGACCTATATATACCTTTAACTATCTTGTGTGATTCACTTTTATTGAAAAACATATATAGTGAGATGAGATCTTGTTAGATTTATCTCGCTATATTTTCAATATTAAGTTTTATGTTTTTTGCCTACTTATGACTCAAGATATAATTTATTGAAGTTATTTATAGACAAACATGATAAAAGAGTCAACTAAAAAGATAAAAACAATAATATATCAATTCATAGTATGTATGTATTTTAAATTTTGATGCAACTACTATAATTTCTCGGAGCAAAAATATTGAGGACAACCTTCGAACTTGCAACCACAGTATTAACACGTTAGTCTTCCCACCAATTGTGCTCCAATCACCATGATACTTGTTACTTTGGATTTTATTTGGCTAGACAACAAAGTACAACATGGGTGCGCCAATGCTCCCCATGCTTCTAAATTTCATGACATTAAGTCATTAACATTCGTACCACAACTATATGAAATTAATAAAGGCGGATATAGTATATAGCAAACCTACCCACAAAAGGTGAGCAGTTGTACAAATTGGAAAATCCTTCCACAATCCTAATGTTCATAAATCACTAAGCTACAAGAGTTAAGGTTGAGCTTGAGCAGACCTCTTCTTAGTGTAGTAGGGACAGGGCTGTCTTGAAGATTTTGGGGCTCCGGTTCTATCATGAGAATAGGGCCCCTAAATTTATATTGAAAAATAAAGTTAGATGGTTGAATAAAGAATAAGTAGTGACCCATGAAAAAGCCATCACAATACACAGCTAGCTGCAGCATGAAAATTCTTAGCCTACCGAGCCCCTTCCCCACAAGAAAATTTAGTCAATATCCCCTCTCAAATCATGAAAATTTTCCTTCTCAATTTGGCCCTCTGTTAATCTCTAGGGAATGGCTGGGCGTGGATATGTTGTATATAACCCGGCCCATGTACCAAGGAACGTAATGCCCATTCACAAGAACAAGTAAGATAATTGTTATATGCTAAGCTTGCCTGAATTTTCCGATATACGCACTGTAAAGAAAATTAAGATTTACCGTGAGATGATCTTTTAGCCGAACATGTTAGTAGGTGAACATGAAAATAATGATTTTTCTTCAGGAAATCCCTACTGAAGACCTTATAAAAACAGCAACATAATAATTGATAAGCCAACAGTTATCCATGTACTAATTGAAGATGTAGCAAAACCAGAAACAACTTGAAACTTAAATAAAGGCAGAATCAAGAAGGGAAAGATGCATAACATGTAATCTCTCTAACTAACAGCATAAGATCAAAAATTGATATAAGGGGTCTGTTCGCCTACTAGTGTTCATTACTTTAAGATGAATAAGTTCAAATGAACAATCATATTGATAAACATACATTTGGAGTTCTGATATGAATATGAAGCTATCAAACTATGAATACCCTAAGGTGTACCTTACTCATCATGTTGCAGCAGCTCTACCAAATTGTTGACCAGCAGGTACCAACACTAAGCATCTCCAAGCAACCACAAAGCGATTGCCAAAAAATGAGGGGAAACTCGAAATTTCTTTTTGTCAGTTTTCTGTTATCTAAATTATACCAACGAAACTGCTCCTCCTTGGTCTTTACCAATACTTCATACTCTCCTCTCGAGAGTATGAAGGGTGGATCGACTAATTGTCGACTAATATTTGCATGAAGATCACAACTTAGAAGTTTCATCCAATAAGATTCATTGCCATAATCCTTCATTAACCAGACATCAACCATCTCCTGCTTCCCCACATACGTGTGAGTTAACACACATAATTGATTATCAAGGTTTCCTAATCTACTGACATTCCCACCTTCTTCCATAGAATCAGCAACACGGACTCTACCCCATTTTTCATCACATAGATTCAAACTAATAATAGCATAAGGTTTACCATACCCTGGTAACCTCCAATGTAATAGATGGTTATGTATAAGTACCCCCACCTTTCATCAAGATAAGTAAAAGATACCGTTTCTTTAATAGCTTTCCAAGCTATCAAACTATGAAGACCCTAAGGTGGAGGCACTACAACAAATTTACCTTGCTCATCATGCGGCAACATTTTTACCAAATGGCTGACAATCGAGTACCAAAACTAAGCTTTTCCAAGAAATCGCGAATCGATTACAAAAAAAGTGAGGGAAAACTTGAATATTCGTTTTCTCAATCTTTTGTTATTTAAATCGTACCAACGAAAGTGGTTCACATTAATCTTTAGCAACACTTCATGCCCTCCTCTTGAGACTACAAATGGTGGATCGACTAATTGTCGAGTAAGATTCGCTTGAACATTGCAACGTAATAATTTTATCCAAGACGATTTATTCTCATCCTCCTTCATCACCCAGACATAGACACATAAACAATTATCAAGATTCCCCAATATGTGTGTGTTTCGTAGGGGCCAACAGGGGCATCACCCATAATACAAGTCTAACAATTATTTTGTTTGAAAAGTCTAATTGTTTGGATTTATTTTCTTTAACTTAAACGCTTCTAATTTCAAATCATACTACCCCATGCCCCATCCATAATTTTTTCATCTATTTAGTTTTCCATGGTATTCAAAACAATATAAGTTATACATAATATGTTTTACGTAGTAGAGAAAAAATTTGGTACATAAGTTTTTTAAAGTAAAAAAAGAAAGAATGGAATGTGTCACCTTGCTATTCTTTGGAAGGTTTGTATGTTAATTCAGCAAATCAGTTAGTTAAAGTTTATAAATCGTTACCTTTTATAGGTCTTAGATAGTTAACTGGAATATAAAATCAAATTTTATTGGTAACGATTAAAACATTTGTTCTTTTATGAGTGATTACTCTTTTTAAGATTTAATAACTCTATTGTGTTCTCATTGATGTAACAATAAAATATCATTTTGTACTTTTCTAACCTTTTTTCTAAGTTGTATATTAATATTTAGATCACATACACAAAAAAAAAATTGGCCTAAAAAAAAGAGTTCAAGAGTTTTTGGTTGTTTGTTAGTTTAAAATCGACTCAATGTAGTTTATATGTTTTCTATTATGAATAATTAGCGGGTTCTTTCAATTTTTGAAACCCATTAAGGTTAAATAACCCAAAATATGGTGACAATAAAAGCGATATTATACTAAAAGAATTTTGATATAAAAAGATGCATAATAATTTAAACGTAACATGTTTATATATTATTCCAAGTATCTAGGTCACCTATTCTAAGATATTTGGCCCCAAAACAAAAAGGTTCAAGGTCCACACTGATGGCAAGTACCAATTACATTAATATCAAGACATTAATCTCAACAAGGTGTTTGTAATTTCAGTGTAACTGATTTTTTTAGAGAAATCTAGGTTGAAAGAGTAGACATCAAACCAAGTTCACAAAAAAGGTCATAATAGGGCGATATTGTTAATGCAGAAATCTAAACAAGATGTTGTGGATTATCTTTCATGGACCTATACGTATATGTACGAGTATTAAGAATAATTGGCTAACCTGTTTAGGTTGTCTGCCACTTTATATATATAGAGGAATAAAATCGTCTCTAAATAATACAGACTAAGAGTTTAATCAATAAATAATCAACTACCCTAATACACCCCTCAATCTTTACGGGGAGGAATCACGAATAGATTAGAGCGATATTTACAAAAAAAAATTCAGAGGATAAACCCTTAGTAAAAATATCATAGACCTGTAACCGTGTCGAAATGTGCTTGACCTAAAGTCCACCTTTAGCAACCATCTCACGAACAAAATGACAATCAACACCAATGTGCTTACTACGATCATGATGAACAAGATAGCAGTAAGATACATAGCAGTAACATTGTCACAATAGAGAATGGTAGGCCGTCGATGAAAATACCCTAAATCAGCCAACAATTGACGTACCTAAATTGTTTGGGCCGCAGTGTAGGCAACATCACGATTCTCAGCTTCAGTGGAAGACTTAGAAGCAGTATTACAGCATAGCCAGAAGTAGAACGTCGAGTGTCAAGACACCCGGCCCAATCAACATAATAATAGACAATGGTCACAGTAGGGGAGCCAGTACTGTGAAGAAATAGCCCATAATCAGAAGTTCCCTGCAGATACCTGAAAATTCTTTTCACAGCATGAAGGTGAGTCGTACGAGGCACATGCATAATTTTGAGAAACCGAATTAACAGCATAGGCAATATCATGACGAGTCATAGTTATATATTGCAGTGCACCAACCATACTACGATAATCTGTGGGATCAACAAGAAGTTCACCATCTAAGAGAGAGAAAGTGACACGAGAGATAACATGAGTACGTACGAGTTTGGCAGTATGAAGATGAAATTTATGAAGAATATCAACGACATATTGTTTTGGGACAACATCAAACCCCGAAGAGTACGTAAAACCTGAATGCCTAAAAAATAATGTAATTCGATCACCCATATCCTTCATAGCAAACTGAGCAGAGAGAATGATGATAAATTTCTGAAGCAAAGAGGAACTACTACCTATAAGAACAATATCATCAACATAAAGCAAGAGAATGGAGGTGTCAAAATTGCTGCACTTGAAACCAATCGAGAGTAAGAAATTGCTTAAACGAGAGAACCAAGCTCGAGGAGCTTGTTTCAAACCATAAATGGATTTTCGTAACCGACACACATGATTAGGTTTAGAAGGATGTTCAAAACCGGGGGCTGACCCATATAGACTTCCTCATTGAGGAAACCATGAAGGAAAGCATTTTTAACATCAAGTTGACGAGTAGGCCATTTAAAGGTAGCAGCAATGGTTAGAACTAAGCTAACAATAGTAGGCTTAATAACAGGACTAAAGGTTTCAAAGTAGTCAATACCTGCCTGCTGATGTTACCAAAAACAACAAGTCTGGCCTTAAACCGCTCCACAGTACCGTCAAAATTATATTTAATCTTATACACCCACTTACAACCAAGAGCGTTTCGGTTATAGTTGCGAGGCACAATTCCCCAAGTATCGTTCTTAATTAATGTCGTATACTCATCACGTATGGCTTGTTATCAGCCAGAATCTTTAAACGCTTGTTTAAAATTAGATGGTTCAGACTCAACAACATCGTGTTTTAAGTTTATTAAGTTCCTAGTTGAAACAATTCCTTATTTTAAATGATAGTTATAGTATGGACATCGGTAGGATCGACACACTTAGACGACTTACGAGTACGCCTAATGGGAGGGACGATGGGAGACGGGGATGACACAAGGGGGACATTAATGGGAACCACCAAGGACGAAGAAATGGGAATGGTGTAGCCTGCGGTGACCGCGCATGTGCAAACGTGTGCTGCGGGCTGGCAGCAAGGGGCTGCGTACGCTCGCGGATGGCTGTGGCCTGCGGGCGCGGGGCTGGGAGACCTGTGGGCTGCTGCTGCTTGCTCGATAACCCGCGGGTGCGGAGTTATGCTACGCGCAGGTTGTGGCAGCAAAGGCTCGCGGAAACCTGCAGGCGAGAGAGCTGCGGGCTGACGCTGTTGTCGCAAGAACCCGCGGGCGTGGAGACAAGCTGCAGAGTAAGCAGATTCCGCGAACACCATGGGGGAATGGGGGCTGTGACCGTGGGCTGTTAGCCGCGGGTGAGACGCAGGACTCATATCAGTAAACGACAACGACTAAGACACCATAGGTTGACCATACGACACGCTAGGAGACGCAACCAAGGGCAAGCTAGATTCACTAGACGGAAGGAAACTCGGAAGCATAACCAAGGGGTCAAGATACTCGTCGGAAGACTAGACTATTGGCTTGCTAGACACGAGGGAGCGATACGGAAATATACGCTCACTAAACAACACATGACGACTCATGTAAACTTTGCCAGAAAAAGGATCAAGACATCTATAGCCCTTATAATTTGACGCATAGCCAATGAAAACAGATTGAATCGATATAGCCTGTAATTTATGATTTTAGGATCTAAAAACAGAGGAAAACAAGCACAACCAAAACATTTCAAAAGCTCATCGGAAGGAGGGCGATGAAAAAGTTTGGCAAACGGGGATAAACCCTACAATGCTGACTGGGAATACGATTAATCGTATAAACAGTCATATAACACGCATCGACCCAATATCGAGTTTTCAACTCAGAATGAATAAGCATAGTACGTGCCATCTCGATAATGGTGCGATGTTTCCTTTCTGCAACACCATTATGTGCTTGAGTACGAGCACAAGATTTGCGAAAATAAATGCCCGAATCACATAAATGTTGCAGTAAAGACGTGTTATCAAACTCACGTCCACCATCACTTTGGAAACACTTAATTTTTGAATTAAACAAATTTTCAACAAGTTTTTGAAAAGTTAAGAAAGTCGAACAAACATCTGATTTCAGTTTAAGTGGATAATGCCAAGAAAAACGTGAATAATCATCAACGAAAACCACATAATACTGAAAATATTGTTTCGATTTAACAGGCGATTGCCAAAGGTCACTATGTATCAAATATAAGGGATAGGGAGCACGTAACTTTCCTACTTTGCAATGAACACAATCGTCAGAATTACATGAAATCAAAATTTGTGAAAGTAAAGTTCCTAAAACTCTAGCTTTGATTTTCCCTAATTTCGCCGGCCGTTTTGCCCTAACTTCGTTTTCCGATCAGTTATTTTGTCCTAACTCCGTTCGCCGACCGTTTTGCCCTGACCCTGATGCACGGAGTACTGTGCTCCGAAAAGTACGAAAAAATATTCACAACTTTATTCCATACCGAACATATCTCTAGGTACTAATTTGATTATACAATCATTTAACTCCAACTTTATTCAATCTTTCGAAAAATAATCTCAACTTTAGATTATTTCCAAAAAATTCCAAACTTTTACATTTTGGACATTATATGAAAAGGTCCTCCCCAAACTTTCTCATGCCAATATTTCATTAACCAAAATGAATTATCCGTGTAGAAGAAACTATACAAACCACTTAGAAACGTGATTACAAAAATAAGACAAATTTTATGCAGAGAAAATTCAGTCAGTCTCACAGACCAGAAAATTCTCTCTCTCTCTCTCTCACTTTCTCTCTCCTCCATCTCCATTTTCTCTCTCCTCCATTTCCACTTTCTCGAGGAGTTGCAGAAGTGACACACACACCGCCATTAACACCTCCAGAAGCTCGCTCCTCCGCCATAACTGAAAGATCTCATCTCACATTTGATTTTAATTGTAAGTATCACTTTCATTTCTTCAATTTCATTTCATTTTCGGATCTCAGCGTTTGACTCATCTGATCGTTGATTTAATCGCATTTATCAATGTAATTTGTTATGTTAATGTTGTGATTGATTTGTAGTTTGTTGAATTTGTTCGTTGATTGAATATTGATTGTTTGATGTCTTTGTTACTGGTACTGAATCGAATTTGTTTGGATTGATTTTTGGTAGAAGTTGTGGTTTGTGAGGTTTAATTGTTGATTTTTGTATGAATGTAGTGGTTGAAATGTGGTAAAATTTGATGATGCAAACTTCTATTTTCTGGTTTGTGAGGGATCCGAATTGCTTCATTCGTTCTTTTATGATCACTGCATTTCTCATTACTTCCTCCGAATTTGGCTTGCTTTATGATAGAAATTCTGGTTTGTGAGGTTTAATTTTTGCTTTTTGTATGAATGTAGTGGTTGAAATGTGGTAAAATTTGATGATACAAACTTCTATTTTCTGGTTTGTGAGCCTGTGACGGATCCGAATTACTTCATCCGTTGTTTTATGATCACTGCATTTCTCATTTTAGACTGTTCGTACTGTTCTCTTAAACAATATGATTTATGCATTAGAATATACGTAGTCATGCGGAATCTCGTTGGAATATATGCTGTTCTCATTTTATGATCCTGTTATAAAAGAAGGGAGTAATTATATGATTAAATGAAAAAAAAAGAAAGAAAAACAAGACTTCTTATTTTTGACAGAAATTCAGAAAATAATTGGTCCAGGGTATACGTTTATCTGTAGCACGAAATATTATAGATAAAATCACTTTCTCCATATAATTTGGGGAAGAATATTCATCTAGTTTCAGTATGATTGACGGAAGATGGTATATATAGAGAGAAGGAATTTATGTTTTATAAGTTGAATTTTGTATACATTTGAAAGTGCAGATGGTTGTCGGAACAAACGAGAAATGCTCGTTATATTTAGTTTTTTTTGGTCTTATTATATTTATTGGAGTGTCATTCATTTGCACAGCGGAGTCAGTAGAAGAGAAAAAAAGAGTGGAGTCTTGTTTGAAGTTAGACTACTTGCTTGTAAGTGAGAAGAAACTGGACGAGTCGGTAGGGTTTCATAAGCAGGTTATGTCGGAGCTTTGTATCTGAATGAGGTGAAGTCCCCCGTTATCAGGATCCCTGGGAGGCACTTGGGGGTGTGAAGACAGCATTTCAAAATACAGCGACCAAGTTCAGGGGGTGAGTTCCCCCAAAGTGGCGAGTTCAGCCCATTTCCAGTGGCCAGGAGGGTGAATTCCACCCATTCCATCATGATGGATGATATGGAGAAGGGTTCTGTGGGGCCTTACCAAGATAGGCCCCGCACTTTCCCCGACATGCGCACCAAACCTTACACCCCCTTGGTAAGAATTCTTTCCCCACAACTTGGCAATTTTGTTGGCAAAGATGTTTTGATGTATCAATTCAGCTTGTTTATTTGGCACTTGATTTGGGATCAATTCAGTTTTTGGATTGATTAACCAATTTGATGATCTTTGGCCAACAAATGGCACATGGTCTTGATTACTCTGAGTTGATGATTCAATCAGAAAACAGGTCTCGAAGGCTACACGACTTTTACGGGGTATCTGTAAATGATGGTGATATTTTTCAGGATGTTTTAGCGTGAAGCCATTTAATTATGTAGTTGTGTGCTTAGCGTACCCTTTTGCAGGCTTTGGCGAAACTTGAGTTTCTTTGAGTATAGAGTGTTGGAGTGAGTTAGAAGTTATACACATTACAGGTTAGGATCTTATAGATGTCAGCTTGTTAGCGTTTGAGTTCTTGTATATAAATGTTATGACATTTCAACAAGAGGGAAGGCTGGAAAAGACTATAAGTAGAGCTCCGAAATTGCTTTATACACAAGCAATCTTGATGTGAAACAAATGTCATATGATTGGACTTGAAAATAACTGCTCTTATGAGAAGTGATTCGGGAAAATTGGAGCAGGGAGCAGAAGACTAGTAACAAATAATTAACATCTGGGGATGAACCGTTTTTGTCTATTTTCTGCTTGGAACTTGAACTTGATTGAAGAAGCTATTTTCCATAATGAGCTGTTTCAACCTCGACCCTTGTAAAATCTTCGTCCTCAATGTTTAGGGAGAGGAGCGTAATAAATGTTTCCACAGACATGTACTTGGCTTGATTTACTGCTTGTGGTTCTAAAGATAATAGCTGGGGCGCTGTGTGGGGCCTATGTGAGTCTGTTGAGCATCCCCCTTTATGTATCTTTTTGTGAGTGTTATATTATGTTAATACCTTCATTACTATGTATCTTTGTCACATCTATATTTAAAATTTTTTGAATCCATTGCTGCTTAATGGAATATAGGACTTCTTAGTGTGCAAATTTACATTAGTACTTCAACTCAACAGCCTTAATAGTTCAACAATATCATCACCTTATGCTTCTAAAGAGGCTTCTACCCCAAGAAGGGGTAAGGGAGGGTCAGATGTAAACAACCCTACCCCTATAATATAGAAATCGTGATTTCCAGTGGATGCTTACTCCAATATCTTATAATGTTTGCGATAAATTATAAGTTTATTTTGTTGATGAGCCATTTAAATTTAGTATATTGTTCTACATTCTAAAAGCCAAAGAATGGTGAATGTTTGACTTCCATTGGAAATGGGAAAAATATGTGTACTTAATTTATTTTGTGTCAACAAGCAAAAGCTTTATCTCCTTTATGTCTGATAGTATCGAGTATGGTTTCATCTGAATGTATATATATTTATCAAATTAAATCATTTCATGTGTTTGCTATGGGTAAGTGGATATTATAAAGATGTGCAGAGGAGAATTAATCACATATTAGCTGGCATGATTGGGGATATACTACAAGGAAGATTACATGAATACAACACTTTCTGAACTTGTTGCATTTAAGCATGTAGATGAGAACATGAACATAATGTGGGTGTGACTTAAGAAGTTAAGCAATGTTTAATACAAGGATGGCTCAGAAGCATATAAAACAAAGCTGATGGTGGTATAGTACTGAAAAAACATTGAAGAAAAGTTGATAAGAACACCAGATGGGAAGCATTGGTATAGCAAAAGTGTTCATGTTGTTCCTGAGGTTTATTTGTATAGGGAGATTTTTTTTTTAATGGCGAAAACTTCAACCTCTTGTTAAACCCTTCCTTTTTTAGAGGTATTTATGAACTTCTTGCAATCCTAATTGCCATGGTCCGCTTCATCACAAGGAGCAATTGTGAAGCAGTGATCCGGCTCCAGCGTGGGTTCAACTCACCCACACGGATCCGGGAATCAGAGGAGCAAAAATTTACTAGAGAAAGTGTTAATTAATTAAATCCTCCCAATTAGATCAGACACGTGAGTTTGGCGTAGTGGTTTGGAAGCTAGATAAATGTACCTTTCCTTCAACCGAGGATGACCTCGTGGCTTGTTTATATTTTTTTCTTTCTCAATTTTTTTTGGCAAACGGCGTCACTTTCTTATACAACTTTATGGTACAATTACTTTCCTTTTTCTTTTTCCCCCTTTTTGTGTTCTTTCGATTTTGAGTGTCATGTAGCATTTTATTTTTGTTTTTTCCCCATGTCCAAGTCATTCCCTCACTATCAATCCTTCCTTTTCTTGAACAAATGCTCCATTTTGACTTTTAAACATACTCTATTTTGACCATATTTTTCTATTAATATGTAAAAACAAAGAACAAATGTTAGTATACAAGATTTTGGTGGATTTATCCAATGTATATCTTCAAAGTATTCAATTTTTATATATGTTATTTTTGATATTTAGAAATATTAATGGCCAAAGGTGTATATCGGCAAGTGTAAAAGTCAAAGTGGAGCATCAATTTAAAAGCGGAAGAAGGATAGCAATATAGCATCGTTATTATCTTCATTAATTACTACTAAGAATTGGAGATTTTGTTGCATCAAGAATATGCATCTAATTGAATTTAACAAGACCCCACATAATAGCTTTTTTGTTTATATGTAGATCTTGTTGGTTTATTGGAAGTCATACTTGCATTGCCCATGTAATTGAAGCTCCTAGGGAAAGCAAAATTGTGTTTGGTTTGTACTTACCTGGTGACCTGGGTAAGTAACTTCCTATGTTTTGCGGGAAGTAGAACTTCCTAGGAAGTGCAAATTCCCATGATTTGATCTACCAAACAACTCCATGTTCTTCTACTTCGTAGAAATTTCTACTTCCCATGATTTATAATGTCAACCAAACTAGTCCATAATTGAGAATTTATGCTCAAACTTTCCACTCTGCGAACAAGACATATTATGTGGGTAGGAAACGCAGGTGAGTCATTCACATGTCATTAACTTATCATTCTTGTAAGCCTTTCTAGAACTACAGATGAAATGAGGACACAAATACTCTTCTCCAATATAGATCTATACTTCTAACAAATACTTGTCTCCCATAATTGGCATTGGATAGTGTACACAAAGCAAGGTACAACATCCTCAGTTATCTGCTTTGTTTAAAAAAGTACTTGTAATTATGAGTGAAGGATAACAAAGACTGCCAGATTTGAGCTCACTATCTAGGAAAAATATCTTTTAAGGTTACATAGAGGTAGCCTGGCTGGTCAATAAAAAGAAACAAGTTTCCTGTTGTATATTGGACTTTTCTCTCTTAAGGTGTATGGATGTTTGGGTGGAGCCTTTTCGCTTAGATTTGGTACGCCAACTTCTAGTGATTATTTACGAGTCATGGGATTTATGCATGTTAGTATTCCTGATTCTCTGTGTTCCCAGCTGCTGGTCTCAATTCTAGAATTAGTTAAGCAGATATTCAATCATGGACAGAACTAACAGTTCTTTCTGCAGGTTTTTCGTATCATTATGGGGTTAAACACTCGTGTTCTTTTTATTCTTATGCTTCTGGCCTTGGGAGCTATCTTCTATATTGGAGCTAGCACTTCCTCAATCATTGTATTTGTATTTTCTGTCTGCATCATCAGCTTCCTTTTGTCAATATACTTGACAAAGTGGGTTCTGTCAAAGGATGAGGGACCGCCAGAGATGGCCCAGGTGCATTTATAGCTTATAAGTTTCACATGTATTCAATTTCTTCATTTTCCCGTACTTTTGATGTTTACCTACTTGTCTCACTGCACTGATTGTGGAACTGGTAATCTTTGTTATTATGTTATTTGTTGACTTCTATTTGAGTTCCTTTAATGTTTTTGAAAAGGAATAACACAGGGGTTCTAATAATTTCTCCTTGCTCTTGTTTGATTATCTATAACCATACGTGACTAGCAGTGATAACTTCTTTTCATATTCTTTTTTGAGTGGTATTGGGGAGCAGGGCAGATCGACTTGGTAATTTGACAGAATATTGACATTACAAGGGTAACACTTGTCCCTCTGTTATATTTTTTTAGTTGCTACGGACATGATTTTGAGAGGGTGGTGAAAGTTTGGGTACAAATGTCACTGGATTAAAAGGCTTAACATCAATGATGTATCATTCAGCATGATTCCGATACACCTCTTTAACAGTTGTGCAAATTTTGGTTTAGATAAATAAAAGGAATGGGGGTGATTCTCTGTCTGTTCTTCTCATTCTCGCTGTGTTGCAAGATGTTGCTCATGGGAAATATGTCCTAATTGTCCTATTTCAGTTTGGCATGTTGCCATTTAGCATTCTTGTTTCAAAGAAGAAAATTGTGAGAGTTCTTCCCTTGGTACCTTTTTGGAGGGTGTGTACTGTGTGTCAACATTTTTCTTGCTAATTATCAGGTCCCTCATAGCTGCTTTCCTCTAGTCTCATCTCAGGTTATGTCAATTTACTTCCATCTATTGTTTTCTATTAATAGACCAGCTAAAGACCCTAAGTACTTAATAACGGTGCCACATAAAGATAAGTTTTGGAAATTTATATTGAATTTCCCCATTTTAAATTTCTTTTATCTATAATATAAAAGCAAAACATACTTATCATGTGCTCTCTTCACCAAAAAAAAAAAGTTTCAAGCTGATTAGGTCAAATCAGATGTAAAAGTAAGGAAAAATCATGGGTGATGTCCAATCAGATCTAATAAGTTCAGTTCAGATAAGCTCCCGTGAGTAGACGTACCTTTATTCTACTAATGCACTTCAAATTGTTGATTATTAACAAGAGATGGCTTGCCAATAGTTCATTATAGAGTGGAGCTTTTCAAATACTTTGTACGAGAGCTATCAACATCTATCAATTTGTTCCCATCTAACGAAATACTATAGGGTTAAGTGACAAAGACGTTGTTGCGAAAATATGGCTTTTCCTTGATGAAATGAAAATTTGGATTCATTTCAGAGGGAGAAAGATTTACCATTTCGTAGTTGGAAAGATATATGGCCATGAAAAGGGGGGTGGGGGGGGGTGGGTGGGGTGGGGGGGTGGGTGGGTGGGTTAAGTGGAATATATTTGACTTGATTTAAAGATCTGCCTTTTAAACTGAATTTGCTGGTTGATTTATGTTCTGACTCTCACTGTTTCTTTTGCTAGATATCTTATGCTATACGTGATGGTGCCGAAGGCTTCTTTAGGACCCAGTATGGTACCATCTCCAAAATGGCTGTTCTGCTTGCCTTGGTTATTCTCAGTATATATTTGTTACGGGATACAACTCCTCAACAAGAAGCTGCGGGCATTGGGAGGTATTAAGTTTTGATCTGTTAGAATGAAGTGGACATGCTTTATTTTGTGCTATCTGTTTGTGCTTAACCATTCAACCTTGTTTTTCTGTATGTTCTGATGCAGGGTTTCATCTGCGTTTATCACTGTTATTTCTTTTCTGCTGGGAGCTTTATGCTCAGGTATAGCTGGATATGTTGGGATGTGGGTATCGGTTCGTGCAAATGTTCGGGTTTCTAGTGCAGCAAGGCGGTCAGCCAGAGAATCCTTACAGGTTGGTGGATGTAACCTTTTTAGCCTAAAGAACTTCTGTATATGCATGTATCTTATAAACTGTGAACAACATTGCAGATAGCTGTTCGTGCTGGTGGTTTCTCTGCTCTAATTGTTGTAGGTATGGCTGTAATTGGCATTGCCATCCTCTATGCCACCTTCTATGTCTGGTTGGGGGTGGATTCACAAGGTTCAATGACAGTCACAGATTGTAAGTGTTCTTTCTGCTCCGTTTCTTCCTTTGTAGAACATAATATCCTTGCCATACTGATGGTTGTACCTTTCGACAAATTGTAGACAATTTCTTGCTTCACGACACGCCTTTCATCGGCATTATGTTTTTGTTGTTCGATGGTGATTGCTTATGTCATGTTGATGGCAAATCGGAATTAGTTACAGAAACTGTTTATCATTATTGTATGAAAATGATACTCCCTTGATCTTAAATTAGGTTTCCAAATGATGTTCTACGCACCTATTAAAGTTATGACTTATGTTTGTTAATGTATATATATTTGCTTACAGAGAGAAAAAAATATGCGAGGGCAATATTGAATGAATTTAATCTTTGGCATTCAAATTGCACAGTGGCCAATGGTCACTTATTGGACAATTTTGCTGTCAAAAGTGCCGTATATTTCAGAATGGAGGAAGCAAAACTCTTCTTGAGTTTGAAAGTTGGGCTAGACGACTTATTTCTATTGATGCGAGATATGTGTGGATCCCTAGCCCAAGATTTTTATGAGAATTCAAATTGCTCTATTCATAGTCCACTTATTAAGCTTCTCGCATAGAGAATGCTTGATGTTGAGCTGAATACTTGAACATGAGACCATAATAGCTGGTTGCTTAATTAAATGGATGTTGGCATCCTGATTCTCTTCGTAAATGTAGCAAGGATTATTTTTAGCTCATTGCCTTGAATTTAGGACAGTGTTAAATTAACAATGGATTCAGCAATTCAGGTAACTACTAGTACCTACAACCTGGTTTTCTCTAAGCCGTGTGGTATATGGGAAGACTTTCTTTTGTCACTCCACTGCAATGGGAAAGGCCTGAACAAAAGTTATTGGGAACTAGTGGAACCAAACTTGTGAAAGGATGTTTCCTATCCTTTTTCTTTTCTTGCCAATAAATGTCAAATTATTAAATTGTTTAACATGTTATTGGAAACTAGCTGATTCAGTGTCCTTGTTTAATTATTTATCAACCGATGTAACCATCTACTGTTATGAGTTCTTATGCAGCCAACCACGTAAAAGTTTTTTACGTGAAACTTTTGTATTTCCTTGAATTTCTGCTAAAACCTGAAGTGAATATTCTTTTGGCATGGAAGATTATCTTTGTGTTTGTAAATATGATGGATAGTTGGCATTGAAACATGTCTTCTATTGCTAAAACAAAAACCTGCCTCTTAGCTTTACAATATTGCCTCTACCCTCACAATATGTGTCTCTTTGTCATCTTACTATGTTTTCATTTCTTGAACAACTCGAACCAATCTTGACCAGTTTATTATCCAGACCCTATCTGTATACACAAAAGGCAATTGGAGGTGTTATACAGTCAGCTCCCTTCACGATATGCTGCCAGCATGTCCCACTTTGAACTCACAATGCTGTTTTCGATCTTGAAATTTGTGATACTTGTGGCGATCGTTAACATGGGGGGAAAAAATACTGCGTCGTTAGTTGCTATAGAGAGAAGGTCCAGAGACTTATATTTTCATAAATTGGTTTTAAACTTATGTCACAAAAGCTGCTTAACACATTGATTGGAAAGGAGGAAATGGAAGGGAAGGAAGAGAAGAGAAAGGGAGGGCGACAATTTCATTTGTTTGGATAAATTGTTGCAGGAGGGATCCATTTTCCCTACTTTAATAAGCATAAACCCTCCGAAATTGAAAAGATTTGGAGGGAAAATGGACCACACCTTTCCCCTCCCTTTCTCTTCCCTCCTTCCCTCCCTCCCCTCCCTTTCCTTCCTTTGCTATCTAAACAAAGTGTAAATTTTACTTGCTCTGAAGTGCTTCTTTGGCTCAAGGATATAATTCCTCTAAACTCTAAAGTTGTCTCAATGGAGAAATTTCTGTATTGTGTTCTTGAAATCTTCCAGATCTGGATATAAGGAAGGCTTAACGCTAGAAGGTTCGTATTTGACTGTAGCAGCTATGCTAAGTTTAAAGTTGTTCAATGCTTTCCCGCTCATATTTTCAGTGTTTTTAGTGACTGACATAATTGTATACAACTCAAGTGACTTTTAATATATGCACATTTCACCTTTTGACGGCTTCTTCATAGTTCACAATTTCTCAAAATATGCTTGCTTAAATGGTGGAAAAATCAGAGACATTGATTAACTGTGATTTTTTGTTGCATCTTGAATTCCTTCATGCCTATCACCTTATCCTCATTGTAGCTATTAATTTATCCTCTTGGGTTGATGGGTGACTAGTTTGACAAGTTTGTGTCATTGTGTGTATATTGTACATCCATAATCCTTGGTTTTCAAAAAATCCAATAAAATTTCTCCTCCTTTATTAGATGGTTGTGGCTACATATGGAGAAGTACAAGGAGAAACATATCTTAATTGTAATTGATTCTTAAACTTGTTGCTAAATTTAGCATGGGAATTAATCCTCGGATTATTTTTCCAGTGCCTCTTCTCCTAGTTGGTTACGGTTTTGGAGCTTCTTTCGTTGCCCTCTTTGCTCAATTGGGTGGTGGCATCTACACAAAAGCAGCTGATGTTGGAGCTGATCTTGTTGGAAAAGTCGAGCAGGGAATACCCGAAGATGATCCTCGTAATCCTGCTGTCATTGCTGACCTGGTATTTTTTTGTTGTTTCACAATTTTTTTTTCCTGTGCATTATCAGTGACTGACTGTAAGTGAGCTTCAACATTCAATGTTAACCTGCTAAACATTCAATGTCCTTTGAATTTCCATGCATGCGAAATGAAAAGTTGAACCTCTCTTCCCTCAGAATGTAATTTGTCCCCTTCTATCCTGTTGCTTATAGATATAATTGACACATGATAATGTGATGTAATCTTATATGCAGAGGAAGTATTTGGAATGTAAGCTTATATTATATGAGACCGAGAATTGCACTGAAATATCTTTTGTACCTTTGTGTTACCTTGTCTTAAATATTGGAGCGCTTTACTAACAGTGTTGATCTCACTAGCAGGTTTGGGACGTCCAAATTTGAATAACCTTGCGCTTATCTAATACTTGCAGAGAGACTGTTTAAGGAAGACCTGCACAATTACATATAGTAGATAGTTTCTAAAATATGCGGGGAGATGGGGTTGGGATGCCTTGTGCTCGGCTAATAAGTTTGCCTTCTTTTCCCGCTTTCTATTATTCTCCTTTTTATCATTTTTTACCCAGGGGGGGGGCAATTACATTAGTCTTGAATCGTGATAACTTAATCCCTTCCAGAGTTTAATTGACAAAAGAAACGCCTAAATATATTAGATTATGCCAGGAAAGGTTAATGCTCTAGGTTTATACGTCCAAGAGAAGAAGTATCCTTTCCTATCTCCTATATCATTGTTCTTTTGTCTCTAACCTGATGTGTGTCTTTGGGCTATATTACATGCTTATTGTTGCCTGTTGGTGTAGTATTTTGCTAGATCAAATATATTTAAGAGGAGTGGATTTAAGTGGAACCTTCAACGAAGAATTAAAGATGTGTGATTTACAGGTTGGAGACAATGTTGGCGACTGTGCTGCTCGTGGTGCAGATCTATTTGAAAGTATTGCTGCGGAGATTATAAGTGCCATGATTTTGGGTGGGACAATGGCAAAGCGTTGTAAAATTGAAGGTAAAATATGATCCCCTCACTGGTTTAGACTTTAGTGGTCTGCTGCTTTTGAAATCAAACTTCATCTCTCACTTGATCATCTCAGATCTATGTGTAGACTGTAGAGTGATAACAAAATGCATCACTGTTTCTTGCATCTTATAGACTAGCTGTCCTTTTCTTTTTGCTGACACAGATCCATCTGGCTTTATCTTGTTCCCTTTGGTGGTTCACTCCTTTGACCTTGTCGTCTCATCTGTGGGTATATTTTCAATAAGAAGCACGCGAGAGGCTGGTATTGCTGTAGAAGATCCGATGAAAATTCTTCAGAAAGGATATTCTATCACGATAGTATTGGCGGTTTTGACCTTTGGTGCGGTAAGAGCAATGTTTGACTCCTCCACTGATCTCCTCTGTTTACTGATCATAGCTGAATATGTTGTTCCCCATTCTTCCAGCATTCTATTTTTTTTTCTCTTTAGGCATATATGGCTGTTGAGCTCCAGCTACTTATTGCCCTCAAAGAAAAGGATTGGGGGGGGTTGCGGGGAGTTGGGTGGACGTGCTCTTTTTATACATGCATTGCCAAAAAGAGAATTATGGAAGTTCTTGAGTTTCTTATTTGTGTTCACTCATTTGCAGTCAACACGCTGGTTGCTGTACACAGAGCAGGCACCTTCAGCTTGGTTGAATTTTGCATTGTGCGGACTAGTGGGAATTATAACAGCATATATTTTTGTAAGGATAACTATGTACTACACTGATTATAAGTATGAGCCAGTACGTACATTGGCTCTTGCAAGCTCAACAGGCCACGGGACTAATATAATTGCTGGTGTGAGTTTGGGACTGGAATCAACTGCACTTCCAGTTCTTGTTATCAGCATATCTATTATTTCTTCTTACTGGCTGGGTCACAGTTCTGGATTGCTGGATGAATCTGGGAACCCTACTGGTGGACTTTTTGGAACAGCAGTGGCCACAATGGGCATGCTCAGTACAGCTGGTTATGTTCTGACTATGGATATGTTTGGCCCAATAGCAGACAATGCTGGTGGAATTGTGGAGATGAGTCAGCAGGTATGATAGGATTCTTAAGTCTACGTTGTTTAGAAATGCAGTATTCATCCCTGCTAACAGATTATCATATACTTCTCTACAGCCTGAAAGTGTTCGAGAAATTACCGATCTTCTTGATGCAGTTGGGAACACCACAAAAGCTACCACGAAAGGATTTGCTATTGGATCTGCTGCGTTAGCATCTTTTCTTCTTTTCAGTGCTTACATGGATGAGGTGTCTTCTTTTGCTCGTATACCATTCAAAGAGGTTAGAATACGCTTGTGCCTTGACTTGTTTGCTACAGTCATGTGATGCTCTATTGTCTCTTAAACCTATGAAATGCTCTATATTTCAGGTTGACATTGCTGTACCTGAAGTTTTTATTGGTGGCTTGCTAGGCTCTATGCTAATTTTCCTCTTTAGTGCATGGGCCTGTGCGGCTGTTGGCCGTACAGCTCAGGAAGTGGTAAATGAAGTTAGAAGGCAATTTATTGAGAGGCCTGGTATCATGGTGAGTATTCATCTGTTGAATGCGACTTGTAATATGTCTGTTATCACTTAATGATTGTCGTTCAACTACAGACTTATCAGGAAAAGCCTGATTATGGTCGTTGTGTGGCAATTGTGGCATCTGCTTCATTGAGGGAAATGATTAAGCCTGGTGCTTTGGCCATTATATCACCGGTAGTAATTGGTAAGTTATTTGCTTCCGTGAACTGGTATAATCTGTCTCTGAAAACTGCTTTGCTATGTATCCCTCCCTGTGAAATTTTTAAATACTGAATACTTGGTTTGCCACCTTGCTTGATCATTAGTGATGTAAGTTCATGTGTTACAGGTCTTATTTTTCGGGTACTGGGACATTATGTTGGACACCCGTTACTTGGTGCGAAAGTTGTGGCTGCATTCTTGATGTTTGCAACTGTTTCTGGCATCCTTATGGCTCTTTTCTTGAATACTGCTGGTGGGGCTTGGGACAACGCAAAGAAGTATATAGAGACTGGGGCTCTGGGCGGCAAGGGGAGTGAATGCCACAAAGCTGCCATTACTGGAGACACGTAAGTTATTTTATAGTACAATATACTCGATATCTCCATTGTTGTATAAGATTCTGCAGCTTAATATAGTAAATACAGTCTTTTGTAAAGATGTTTCAAGTCCAAGAAAATTGAAGCTAAAAATGGAAGAACTATTAACTCTTTGAGAGATTTGCTGGTCCGTCTCTTTATTTTAACTCAAGCACCCATGTTAGATCCTTGACATTCCGAAATGGGTATGGATACTTTCACACTTCATTCTGAGGAAAAGTAGAGTCGGACGCTTAGACACATATTCGTTTCCGGCATGGGTACCTGGGTCCGAATAACATAACTTTTCTGCATTGTTTTTGTACCCTATTCCAAGGTTGTTAATATCGTGATTTTAACTTAAATCGGACGGGCCTGTTAAAATCGAATCGTAAAATCGTTAGATTCTAGTTTTTTGGCCAAAAAATGGTTTTTTCTGATAAACTGTGTTAATATTTCAACCATTTTTGCTATTATACAACACTATAACTTCAATTTTTTGCTTAGTTAACCTACAAATGTTCGATAAAATTATTAAATGCTGATGTAAAATAACCGTTTTAGTATTTTTTTAATGGGAAGACCTTTCATATATTTAAATAAAAATTAAAAAAACAAGTTAAGTACAACATTCATCATATACTAAAAACAAGCATCACATATTACATTATTACACCACATTCTACAATAATCGAAACTCTAAATATATATTTAATCATCATAACCAAAGCTTCCATCCAGGGTCTGATCTGTTTCCCGCTGCTGTTCTCCCCTTTTTTTTTTGAGCTTGAAGCAGAACTTGAGATGATTCTACAAGTAAACTAATTCAATAAGTAAAAACGAATTAGCAGCAAAAATGAATAGCAGTGAAAGTAAACTAATTCAATAAGTAAAAACGAATTAGTTGCGAAAGTAAACGAATTCAGGCTATGAATGTAATTCCTATAGGCTATGTCGATTAATTCAACAACAATTAGCAGCGAATGTAAATAGCAGTGAATGTAATTAGCAGCGAATGAAATTTCACAAGTGATGATGATTGTTGCGAAATTAATTCAACAACTATTAGCATACCAAATTACCAAGTGAACAGCAAGTCACACGAAGTCAACAACAATTAGCATATTAGCATATTAAATGAGAAGAAATGAAGAGCACTTTTCACTAACCTTTGGAGATGAGCAGCAACTATGGAGATTTTCGAACCAGAAGGCAGCAAGTATGGAGATTTTCGTACTAGAGGAGATTTTTTGAGTGTTTGGGAAAGAAAGTTAGGGTTAGAATGAGTGTCTGTGACTGTTGTGAGTGTAGAGATGAGTGTCACTGAGTGTTTAGGAGAATAGGCGTGTAAAAATGGGCCTGGCCCACGTTTTTAATGGCTTTTTAAAAGTTTTTTTTCAAAATCGTTAAAATCGTATATAAATCGCGATTTTAACGATTTTCAGCGATTTTAGTTGCGATTTTAACTCAATCCGATTTTAATGGCGATTTAAATCGTGGCCTCAACTAGAATCTTAAAATCGTGCGATTTTGCGATTTAAATCGCGATTTTAACAACACTGCCCTATTCTTGCACATGGGCTGCTTATACCTGCTTAAGTTTTTCATGCTTAATGCTTTCCCAGTTTTCATCAATTCGGGAATTCTAATGTCACCAAGTACTCGTGCTTCAAAAGCCCTATTTGACTGTGGTTTAATGGGCCTATCTTCGACCTTATCTTCCTCAGATGTTCTTAATGATTGTTTTCTTGTGGTTTGAACAATTAAATCTATATGAATCATATAAGCTTGCCCAGTTTGACCAGAATTGACTTATTCAAAGATCCTTGTTGAATTGAGAATACCTACTACTGTGTAATGGGTTATTGAAGTGCTGGTGAAGAGTATATAACTTAATTCATTTGCAGTTTTTTAAGTATCAGAGGAAGAGAGAGATACAGGTTATCTTGTACTTATCTTCAATCTAGACCTTTTTGATTAGTGCACGGAGCAACACTGTAATGGAACAGACAGATGATATTACTCTAGCATTCTATGATAAAATGGACTTCATTGTTTATGTTTTTCTAACCTAATGACAACATGTTAACCATGTATGTTATTAATTGTAACATTTAATGCCTACTTAATAACGAGGCCACATTCCACGAAAATAATATATATGCATTGAGGGGGGCAGCTTGGTTCGCTTTAGGGGAAGAAAACTCTGCTATGCTTAGCACTTTAGCAGAATATGGTAGGAACTAGTATAGCTAGTTAGTCAATGTTTCTAGGTTATTGGGTACAGCTGGAAACCGCTCATATCAACTGGTTATATTTGTGTAATTGTGTATGACAAGTCTCAACAACATGTGACCAACTATGAGAGTACCTATTCTCTTGCCATCTTTTTGGTGGAGAAAAATGTTCAAGTTGCAATAGTTTTCATTTGGCCCATGTGCATTGATATAGAAACTGTAGGGAGGTCGCCATGGGTTGATTTGGTTCATGTAAGAAAACTGCCCAAGAAAGGGAAATGAGGAAAAATGAATCAGGTTTGGGAATCAATTTTTATCGTTGCTTCAAATGGATGGTATATTCTCATACCTTTTATAACATGTTATAGTAAGTACTGTCCAACCTACAACCCGAAGTCCACTGCATCCTCTTTCCTTCATCCATCTCTCGAGTCTCTTCTTCAACCAATGAATGTTGTGCATATGGTCAGCTATCTGCATCTTGGTTGCTATCCCTCACCCACTCTCTCTGTCAACAGGGTACCTAGATATAGGCGTTTGATGCAAAATGCCCCTGTTTAAATCACTGAAAGTTTGCATCTTGGCCAACTGGGATAGGATGAGATATCCTTCTCTTTCTGCACTATTTGGGGGCCTGGTAGTTTGTATGATATTGAGGTAATATTATCATTGAGCTTGGTCAACACCCTTGGCAGGAGGCCTACTGCCTCAGCACTATTGTGGTAAGACTGGTAACGGTGGCTATGACGGATTTGGGCATGGGGACAGTGGATCTAGGTTGTTTGTACTAGAGGTGTTGGTCACACTGTTATTGGATGGTGTTGGAAATAATGATGTACAGAATATGAGGCGGATGTGTATGGTTGTGGAGGATTTGGGCATGGGACAGTGGATCTAGGTTATTGGTACTAGAGTTGTTGGTCACACTGATATTGGGTTGTGGTGGTGATAATGATGTACAGAATACGAGGGTGGATGTTCAGACGTTTGGTTATGGAGGTGTAATTGTGGCAGGTTAGCCTTGAAATCTTGAGTTGGGGGAATCAGGTGGTTGAAAAGGAATCAGTCTACTCTTTCCCAGCAATCTAAGACAAACCTTTAGAAAGAAACTCTGTAATTTTAGTTGCTGGTGCTGTAGGCACAAGCTCAACCTTCAAATCTCCTCTTAGCAGATCAAACTTCAAAGTGCACAAGCGTTGATTTGAGCTCCACTAATTTCCTAATTTGTTGCTTCCTCTTGAAGAGGGTGCGCGTCTATTTGTTTATTAATAAAGCTACCAAAACACAATTTTGCAAGTTTCATTATCTAAGTTGTGTCAAGACCAGATCGAACTTGGTGTCCTTTTAAGATTACAAGACTGTCTCTGTTTGCTTGTAATTTTTTTTTATCGCAGGTACTGAATCTTCTGTTTACTGCTGAACTCAAGAAAGTTTCTCTCTCTTTTTCTTGCAGGGTCGGCGACCCTTTTAAAGACACAGCCGGACCTTCAATCCATGTTCTGATAAAAATGCTTGCGACAATTACACTGGTTTTGGCACCTGTATTCCTATAGAGTTGTTAATACGAACATGAAGATTTAAGTAGACAAGAACTCTTTTCCTATCTCCCGTTAATGCTTTTGGAGGCCTTTGATGTAGTTATAGGTGCCAAATTATTGGTGAGTTACTTCTTAGTCACACAGGAATTCTGTTTGATTTCCAAATTTTGAATAAAATCTCTCTTTAGGCAGGATCTCAGTCTTGAATTATCTTGTGTTGGCGCTTTACTGTATACGACAAGTAAAATTCTAACAGGTGACCCATGGAAAATTATAACAGGTGACCCTTGGTCAATTGTTGCAATAATTCTGTTACGGGGAAGTAGTTTATATGAGGACTTGAGGAGGTTTGACGGCTGTCCACAAAACCTTTAGATTGCTACAGCCTACATAGCTTTGTGTGTCTTGTCATGATAAAACACTCAAAATGACTAAGGGCTTGTTCACTATGTTTTTTGTCTCTAGTTCTTCAGCTTTCCTAAAAAAAAAACTAAAATCAGAATATGGAAATCAGAAAAAAGTAGCGTTATTTTCCTATCGTCAATTTTTTGCATTAATATGATTAGAATGAGTGTTAGTAATCTGAAGTTCAAAAAATAAATACCAAAAACTAGCAACTTAACAAACGAGCTATAACATTTCTACGGTCGTCAATTTGCCAAAAATTTCATTGAAACATGGGAAATGCTGTGGACTAAGGTGATATTGTAGGAGAGGAAAGAACTTGATAAATTGATGAAGGATTTTTCTTAATAAATCATCTTGTAAACCACTTTTGGCACGAAAACTATCTTCTAAAACATTGGCATTCAGCGCATCTTCAATCACTGTATCTCTATTTATCTTTGTTCCTATATTAGGGAGAATGTAGGTCAAAATTTTAAAACTTCAACCACAAATACAATGATGCATACATTAGTAATATACAATCACATACTTTAGATACAATTTGGTTGTTTAACCAAGGACTAATAATGTACATCTAAAAACGTCCAGACGGATAAAACTTTGTATCAATTTTCTCTTTTAGATTGATAAGGTTTCACCCTTGAGAGAAGGGTCACCTAATACTTTTCCTTCTATCCTTTAAAAAAAAATGTACATCTAGAAATAGACAATTATGTACTCTGAAGACGCATTCTCATTAATATACATCGAGATACATTTTGTTTTTTCCTTTACAGCTACCCACTAAATATAAATGAATAAAACAATATGATTGCATCTTAAAAGTACGTAACTCTATGTATTTCAAGATGTACCTGAAAATTGGTTGTTTAATCGGGACTAGCTCTCTCCTCCTTCCATGTATTTTGGATGGGAAAGTCCTAAAACCTATCTGATAGATGTGAACAATACATATCAGATAGGAATGTACTAGAATTTATAAACAAATATACTACATTTTTTATTATTCAGAAAATATATTATCTTAAACTTTATATAAATATACAACATTATTTATAAAATATACTACCTATTTCTATAAATATACAACATTTCTATAACACACAAATCAATATATATCCAATCTCTATCTATCAGATAGGAACTGGGCAGCCAACCCTCTATTTTGGACTTACTTCTCCTATTGGAAAAAATACTTCATCCGTTTCTTTTTAATAGCAACAATTGCAAAAATAGAAATACCAAATTAATTGCAATTAATGTTTTCTTTCCTTTTTACAAGTCATTTTTTTCTGTCTCTCTTTATCACATGCTCCACTTTCTCTCTCCATCCCTTTACATTCATACCAATTTTGCCTATTAATCCACCCACTTAAATTTGTTGCAATAAGAAACGGACTTGAGTTTATTGCAATTAAAAAGAAACGAAAGAAGTAGTTTTTGTGCTCTCATAAACTCCCAAAAAACAAGGGGGAAATAAAATCTCTTATCTTCACCCCAAATCAACTCAACTCCTTTCTATCATATCATACCATTTTCCTCCCAAAACCCCCCCATTAACCAAAATAGGGTTTTTCTCCCCTCCTCAAAAATGGAACAACCCAAATTCCCCAATTCCTCAATCTCCTCCACCCAACAACCACCACCAACCACAAACACCACCAAACAAAAGATAAAACTTCCAACACCACAAGAACTAATTACCCATTACGAATCACAAGGTCTAAACACAAATGAAGCTTCCATTAAAGTCATTGATGATTTACAACACATGCTTTTTAAAGTTGTTACTTCAGGAAGAGGCAAAAAAGACAAGTTATTGGGTGAAACTTCAAGAAAACTTGATACTCTTAATGCTCGTATTGCTATTGTTGAAATGAAACTTGATTCTAAACCTGGGTTTCCTCAGAGTTTTGCTATTGGTGTTGCTTCTGCTGCTACTTTTCAAGGGATTGCTGCTGTTTTGCCTCATCTTGGTTCTGCTGTTTCTAGTGTTTGGAACTCTGTTAAGGGATCAACTAATACTTAGAAACTAGATTGTAGTACAATTAATTTGGGATGTTTGATTTTGTTCTTGAAATTTTTGGGGTGTATGTAATTGGAGTAAGTTTTTGTTTTGTTTTGTTGTAGTTTTGTAGACTTTTGTAGTTGTAGGGTGTCTGTCTCCGATTTATTTTCAGTTCAGTTTAATTTAATTTAATTTAATTTATGCCTGTTTACTTTAGGTCAATACGATTATTCACATTTCAATGTTACTTGCAATATAGTTTTACGGTACTCTTTTCAGTTTAGTTTAGTTTAATTGTTTTAAGCTGGAAAGCAAGAGAACAAACCTCCTCGACTTATTTTCAGTTCAGTTTAATTTATTTCAGCTTAGCTCGGTAAGATATTTTACATTTCACCGCTACTTACAATTTAGTTCTATTATTTACAGTTTAGCTTAGTTATTTTAAGTCGAAAAACAAGACAACAAGCCTGTAAATTGTAGTTTGAACTTTTGAAGGTTGGAAAAGTTGATGGGAACAACTATAAATCACGTTGCTTATGTGATTGTACAATCTTGTTCCAGACGAGCCCTCATAAGAAGTTTTATCAATAGGATATGTTATTCATCGAGCAAATATGGGTTCGATATAATTTGTCTTAGTGGAGTACCAAAAGCGAGCATGATATCATTATGAACAAATTCATCTAACTTAAATGGGATATGAAAGTTTCTTTATGGTGTAAAATTCATGTCGATAAATTATCTTCATTATGTTTGGGATTGTAATCTCTAATGAAAGATAGTTTTATGAGCACAAACTCCTCTGAATGAATCATGCAGTGTATTGGGGACGCATATATAACGCAACTTGAGTGAAAGAAGTGAGAATTGAGGTTTTATAAATCTCGAGTTTTATAATTTCATCCTATTTGGGTGATGACTATAAGTTTTTTATGTAACCCTTTAAAACATAGCTAGAGAAATTGAAGTGAGCAATATTGCTTGTTCTTGGATTAAAAAGCTAAGGTTGTGATTGCAAAACTTGGAAATTATCTCTTACAATATTACAAATCAAACAGATTAACCTAAGCAACATTTACTGAATGATTATCAAAAGCTCTAAACATTCAATACATTCATGTTAAGCCCATACTCATGTTTTAGCTTGAGCATCTCATATACATCTCTGTTTGCCAAACACAATAGTTAACAATTTTGGCAAAAAAAGGCAAACGTATTGGAGCAAGTATTACATGAACATCACAACACTTTTCGCATTTTGTGCAAGTAGATATAGTGCTTTTGAAAGTTCAACATCACCCATACCAAGTGCCATAAGCTGAGTTTTGGCCACAATGCACTAGGACAATACAATAGGCACCTTTCGGTTTGCCAAAGAAGGAAGTTGCTGAGTCTTGTCTCGCCTGAAGTTCGAATCAAAATGTCGGGCTCCGGTGCTATAGACATGTAGAATTTTTTCTCTAATTCTTCTAGTTCAATATTACTCGTATTTTTTCCAAGACCAAGGTGATATTCTTCAACAGCATGAACTATTTCATCCGTTGAAGTATACGAGACGCACACTAGCAAAAACGTCTTGTTATTCTTAGATGTCACTTCCATTGCTTTGTGTACTGCAACCTGAAGTTCTTCACTTAGCAATGCCAAGTTTCCTACAAAGTATATTCTAACACCATACTTGTTGATAAAACCATCATCTTCAACAAATGTTTCGATTTTCTCTCGCATTATATCCATCAACATCTTCACTTCTTCAGGTCGTCTTTTGAAATTGTCAATACTAAAAGCATAGATTGTGATGTATCTTACACCAAGCTCGTAACAATGCTTGATTATAGACATAAGAGTTATGAATCCGGGCCTATAACCATCTTTTGGTTGAAGTTTTTTCTTTTTGGCATACCTTCGATTTCCATCCATGATAAAAGCGATGTGATTTGGGAGAGGACCAACTGCTAGAACATGGAAAATGCATTTGAAAAAAAAGTTACATAAATTTCTTATCAATTGTTTTGCATGATCTTGTCTAACACTTGACATCTACACTTGATCATGCAAAACTTGGTGTTATAAATTAGTACGAGAATGAAGTGAAATGAAAGGAAAGTATGTAAAGAATGACTTGAGATCTAAATTCATACCATATGCTAGAAACCAAACAAAATGAAAAGAAAATACATTAAATAGTCACGATAATATGTGTGTACAGAGAAAGAAAGACTCAAAAGCGTGTTCCACAAAATTAGCAAATTTATAGGAGAGCTTTGCGTATGAGAGATTAGTGATTGGAATTCGGTTGTGTAACATTTTTCATACCAATTCTTCACATGGCATATATAATCATCCATGCATTTCTCGTGTTTTCATTTTTAACTTCCATCATTATCAAAAATCACCGCATCCCCTTCATGATTCTAAATTTCTAATACACTGTTGACTTTATTATTCATGACCTTATTTTTTTAGTTAAAACTCAATTTAACAAATCAACTCATTATGGTTTGATAGGTTGAGTTTACTATCAATCTTTGTTATGGCTTTTAGTCATTAATAGTATATATTTTTTAATCTTTTAATTAAAATTGAAACATTATTTGTCAAAGAATAAATAACTACACCAAGCTTTGTGTCATGCCAAAAACCATTAAATTAGAGTGTGTGACAAATGACAACTATCACTTTTAACACCTTTTGAAAAATCTTATGTACTTATTACATATCATAATCTAAGAAAAAAATGTACACCACTCATAAATTTACACGTGAAATGTTAAAATTAAAATTAAATCAACTTTTAAAAAAGGAACCTCACACTAAATTCTATCTATATAATTCAAAACCTCTTAGTCACTTCTCATGAAAACATAGATTATCAACTATCAAGTAAAAGATGATTAATTAAATATCTCTAGTTTCTAGATGTATTCATTAATAAAAAATTAGTATTGTCATAAGGAAAAAGTAATTGAGCACTAACATCCAATATAATAATGATAAGTTTCTATATATAAAAAACAATGATAATCTTCAGAGTCTCTTATGGAGGGAGAAAATAGGGATCCTATTGCGATAAGAGGCGAGAATCGATCCCCTATTGCAAGGAGAATGAGGAGGGATGGCTTCAAATCACTAGGCCAGCCCATGATCCTCAACTAACTTTGATCAACCAACTGTAATATTAGTAATCGTATATAATCCTTCTTAACTAGATTTATCAAATGTAGAACAAGGGCCTCAACTAGTCAACTATAGTTTAACACGAACTATAGTTTAACACGAGAGTGGGAGGTAACTTAGACCCTGTTCTCGTCAACTGAATTTTGCAGAATTGAATTTATTTTTACTAAATTAAACTTATTACTACTGAACTCAACTTATTTTTACTAAACTGGACTTATTTATACTTATTCATGTTGTTATTTCTTGTTTCACTAGTAATTTTTATTGAACTGATTTTTGTTAAACTGAACTTATTAGTACCGAGCTAAACTTATTTTTACTACTCTTTCCGTCCCATATTACTTGATACACTTTTCATATTCGTCTGTCCCATATTACATGATACACTTCTAAAAATAGCATGGTCCTACACTAAAAATATTTTTTTTTATTATGGGATGGGTCCACATTTATCCTATTGCATTCTCTCTCTTTAGCTTTTTATATTACTTTTCCAATACACCCATGACCCACATTTGTCCTACAATATACTTTATGGACTTAAATAATACCAATAACTAACTACTCACAATAAAATAAACAAGTCAAATAAAACTCTTAAAACTCTGTGTCGATCAAACTGTATCAAGTAATATGAGATAGAGGAAACTTACTAAAATAAGTTAACGAGAAGAGGTCCTTACTTGAGAAAAACAGCCTTTCTGATTTTAAAAAATAATGGGATCGATTCTCGTCCCGCTCGAACCACTTGTACACACCCAAAAACTCTAGTTTAAGATAGAGGCAAAAAGGGCTCAATTAGTCAAGAAGGGGGAAACGAAGGGAGGTTAAAATGGCATTAACGAACTTCATACTGACGGTGGCCGGAGTTAGCGCCGCCGTACTTCTCCTCCGTAGCGACGTCAAGAGTTCCGCCGCCATTTTCCGCCGTAACGTCCGTCAGATACGTAACTGGATTGAAGAAGAATCTCTCTCTTCTTCTTCTTCCAAGTATGTCTGCCTTTTTCTTTTTTGATTTTGTGTTCTTTTGAATTTGTGATTCTTTTTATTGATTGATTAAAAATGAAATTGAGTAGTTCTGTTATTCAATTCAATGATTTATTCAAGAAAAAAAAGGATTTGATCACTAGTTAGGGCCTGTTCGCTTCGGCTGAAAACGAACTGAATGGAACTGAACGGAACTGAACTGAGAGTGAATATTGTAAATGCAATAGTGTTGATGGCTTACTGTAGCTCAATGTTGAGAAAACTGTGACAATTTGGTGTAGAATTTCAATTCTGTGTTTGTTCTATATATGGCAAGTAAAAGGATGATAGAATTAGGCCCTAATGAACTAAACTGAAATGAACCGAACTGAACTGAACTGCAACTCGTAATCAGCAACTGAACTGAACTGAAATTAACTAAACTGAACTAAAATTAACTGGAGTAAACTTAATTTAAGTTCATTGCAGACCAAAAGAACACTGCTACTATCTCAAATGAATCAATGCTTTGTGCTGCGAGATAAATGGTCAAACTGCGAAGTTAGTGTGAATTGTGAAATGATAGTTTTGGCGAAAAAACATCGTTTTGTTGTCTTGTACTGGTTTGCTGTTGTTGCCTTGTTGGATCAAAGAGTAGTTTTAGGGATTTGAGGAGTTGGAAACTTGCTTACTTTACGTCTTAATCTGTCTCATTGTAAACACTTACGGGGCCTTTGGTTCAAATAACTGGAATAAAATATTATGGGAATGAGAATTCTGTGGGTATGGATTCTGTTAGTCATTTGGTTCACCTCAACGTAAGGTTTTAGAAGCTATTACTAAAGAGGAGCTATGGGGATCTCAATTCTCGATAGTCTATCCACATAGAGTATTGGGTGTAGGGGGAGAAATGCGTGGGTAATCAAGTGAAAGAAAGTAATGGATTTTGAATTGATACCCTCAGGGTTTTCACTCATATCATTCCTTTCGAAATATTTGAACCAAATGCTCCCTTAGTGATCAAAAGCTACTAATTATGCATTTTTAGCGTTTATTGTTTCTTTGTTATCCTTTTCTTCACTTGCTTCATCTTTCTCACCCTTTCTCTATGATCTCAACTGTCTGACCATGTTTGTACCATACAATAGCATTGTTCGTGCCTCCTGTCTTTTCACCCACACCCTTGATTCCAATCGAGTACTATTTCACCAGAAATGAGGGGACTAATTAGTTTCGTGGGACCAATTGATCCATCATTGTCGAAGTTATAAAATATCCTCTCTAAAGGCTTTTTGTGAAAATTGATTGATTTCTCGTTTTATATCCTAAAGTTTATGTTTGCACAACTTTTGGTGATCCTTCCTCTTTGACTTTCTAAAGTTTTGAGTTGTATACTTGGATTCCACAGCTTAAAACTTTCCATCTTTATTGCAATGTAAAATTCCTTATCTCATCTTAGCTCTGTGAATGTCTTGAAATTCTCCAAGTCCTTCGTCATTTTGGTGTTTGGTCATCCTGTTATGTAGAAGGCCCATTTTCAACCTCTTCTTTTTATCATCTCTATTATCTTCCCTTTCTATATGCAATGCAAAGTAGACCTAGTTCATGCATAGAAAGTTGTTTTAGCATAGTTTGACATAAAATACACGTGAAGAAAAAGTGATAGAAGGGTAAGACGAATAATTGTACTTCCTCCGTTCCAAATTAAATGCAACAGTCAATATTTTGCACTATTCACAGTATGTACTTTTACTAAAATTTGAGCTTTATACGTAATGAAAAACATAGTAAAGTGGGATCTTGTTAGATTCGTCTCGTTAAATACTTTCGTAATATCAACTTTTTATAATTTTTACTTATATATTATAGTAGATATTAACCGTTAAAGTTATGTCTCGGCAAGCGTAAAAGGTGAATTGTTGCATTTAATTTGGAACGGAGGAAGTAATATATTATGGGATTTGATGATGGGTCAAGATTTCAAGAAGTTTACAATATACCCTTTCAGTGGAATTCCTTTTGTGTTGTGATTCCTAGGGTGATAGAATGCCATCAGCATCAATACTTTAAGTAAAACAAGTTTGATGCTATCCCCTGCCTGTTTGTAATATTATTGCTCCAGCAATGCTTGTTGTGCCCCTTAGCACATGATTTGTTTGCGGCTTCTCACTGCCAAAGTGCCAATTCATTCAGATTACCTAATTTGGTTGTAAGGGTTGATTTGCCTATGCCTATGTGTGGTGTCTGATGTGTCTACCAGTCTGCCTATAAGCCGTTGCAGTCGTATGAGCCCATTGCAATCTTATGAGCAAGGTAGATAATGTGAGATTCAGCTGCATATAGTAGAGAGAAAATGCGGCCTGGTGCAGAATCTGAAGACCCGTCAAACATGAGTGACCCATGTCTTACAAATGAGTAGCTATTCGCTGTTCCTGGCTTGTTGCTGTATGACGCGTGAGGTGTCAAGTGTCATCAGTCTTAACTTTTAACTGAATTCTGTTAAAATGGCGGAACTCTGACAGCTATGTTACTGCACAAATCTTATGCCTTGCTCTTGCTGAAACCTTGTTACTAGTCAGGCTATTACAAATTGGTTCTATGTATTCCCATGGAACTTCGAATCTAGGAATTTACAAGCTTTAGTTCAGTTACCTGGAATTTCAAGTAGTCATTAATCAGTTACCCCTTCTAGTTTTGCTCTAATATTTTCTCTTTGGGTTTGATCTTGGGTCTATTGTATTCATGGAAGGTATGAAAGATTGTGCTATGTACTTACTTGGTAAATAATGCAAGCCTTTTCGTGTGAGAAACCTCAGGATGGTTCTGGGTTTTTAACATTGTGATAGATGATATTTTCCTGTTAGAGGTTTTATGATTTGAACATTATTGCAACCCCATCAGAAGGTCTCTTGAAGAACTGTCTAGTTCAAGACATCAGAACTCACGAGGATGTGCTATTTTACTTAGACCTATGGACACAGACTAAATATATGTATGGAGGTGGGGGTTAGACATGCCAATGTCAGCTTGTTTCATCTGAATCGTCTCATATGGGTGTCTGAATGTTAGCTTTGTGTACTTCTTTTTAATAAAAAAGCGTGATTTAAGAGTTTTCGAGTATATCACACCATCTTTGTAATTTATCTGTCCTACTGTCTTCACTTCACTTCATTGCTTGATTGTAGTGTAACTTTTCTGTAGGGCAGCAGAGAAGGTTAAACCCAAGCAAGTGGAAGGACAGGTTAATTCGAAGGATACTCCCAAGGACAATTAGCACTAAGAAAGTGTCTGCGGGGAGAACACAGATATCTTAAGGTTCATTTTTGATAGTTGTCTTGTACAGATCATCACAGTTCCAGTTAATATACATACCTGAATTTTGGTTTGTTTCTTGTAGCATGTTGAGATTTTTTTTTGAACAGAGCTGCGAGTTTGGGAACTTATTTTCCTGTTGCTGAACTCTGTTATTTCTGTTAGTTTGGTACTCTTTTGAACAGTGGAAACCTTTTGTTGGCCATTGTTTTGATAATAAGAATTGAGAAATGTACTATGAAGTTGCTTAGTGTCTTCTTAGTAAAGATTGAAGCAATGTTTGGTTGTTACTTGTCATATCCTTATTTACGCTATTCAGCAAGCAAAGAAATGAACAATCCTGGTTATGTAGTTCCCATTCTGCTCAAATCATCTACTTTTACACCTTTTTCTGTTTTTTGAATGCTAGGTGTAACAATTACAAAAGTTGCATAGAATTAGAAAGATGATAGTAAGGTAGAAAACCAGTTCTTGGCCAATTGTTGTGCTTGGTTGACCGGAGCCCCGGTAACTTTATGCACCATGCGCCAAGGGAAATATTTCGTGGGCGTCTGAAATTTGGGTTTTCGATCCCTTACTGGATATCAACAATAGTAGCAGATCAAGGTTAGTGACTCAGTGGAATCCGTTAGGGCTTCACTGCGCGGGCCCTTTATCCCTCCAAACATGCCGTGGCTTCTACTTGAAGGACTTACGAGCAACCACCATTAAAATCTGGCACTGTTGAACTCCATTAGTCATTTTATTCAAAAGATGAATGGGGATGGATCAAGATGAGTTTCAATACTATAAATTGAGATGATAATTAAGAATTTTTAAAAGGAAAAATTGAACTTTCCCACCTTTTTAAAGCACGAATTTCAAAACTCCCACCTTTGTTTTGTTTTTTTTAAACTCCCACATTAAAACTACCAAACGTTTTAAAACTCCCACCAGTTAACGGAATCCGTCAAAAAATCCGTCCATATACCATTCCATCTCCCTCTTCTTCCTCCCTTCTTCTAATCTACTCTTCAACTCCCCTTCATTGCTCATTGCTCACGTATAGATTGAATAGCTTGTCTCTCTTGTGTTCCAACTCTCTCGTCAAGTGATGAAGATGATGATATCTTAATTATTAATTTCCACCTTTGATAGTTATAAGGAGGAAAAGAAGCTGGGGAGCTTTGTTAAGGAAGGGAGTTTATATAGTTAGATTTCACTCAGTGGATAAAAGAGATACTCTGTTGAATGGAACCAAGCCCTTCTTTGATATACGCTTGTGTATATGAAAGCTTCGAGATCTGATGTGGGTTTTGCCAAGGATGATATAAAGATGGTTCCTGCTTGGATTCAGGTTAAGGTAGACTTCAAGTATTAGGGGGAAGAGGAGTCTATTTAAATAATACTAGAGAGCATTCAGCATTGGGAAGCCTGTGAAGGTAAACCAGGCTACATTTAAGAGAGAGAAAGAGAAGTTGGTATATGCTATGGTGCTTATATAGGTTGCTCCAAATCACTAACTGCCAGAATGTGTTGATTTTATCAATGAAAAAGGAATTGATACTAGAGCTGAAGTGTTTTAAGAACAGAAACCAGTGGTGTGCAAAGGCTGTAGATCCATGGTCGCCCTGGTGCATAATGTAGGAGGGTGTTGTTAGGAAAGTTTGGAGACCAAAACCACAGCAAACTAATGTGGTTCGATTACAAAACAAGACAGAGGGGGATGTTATAATTCAGTAAGAACTGCCTAAAAGGCCAGATGGAATAACGAGTTCCAACAGGTGGCAAAATCATTAAAACACCATGAAGGTCAGAATGACAATGTGGCTATCAGGAAGTCTTTCATTGCACTGGTGAGAGGATATGAAGTAATTGGAGGATGAAGGTAGGTTTCAGAAACAACCAAGGAGGGGGGACTCTCCTTTTGCAAATGGATACAACTATTTGCTGGAATGTGAGGGGGTGAATAGCAGCCAGAAGCAGAATGATGTTAGGAGAATGATCAAATTCAAGAATCAAGGGCTAGTTTGCCGTTTGGAAACTAAGTTGTTTTCTGGATGGTGTTGTACTAGTAACTCTTGATTTCATAAGGAGGGGAAGAGGTACATTAGCTTGGACATTTCTATTGGATTTGGTGTAGAAATATGATGGGTTGTTTTTATTTTAATTAGGTTTTGGTTAAAGGAAAAGAAGGGTGCTAAATTAGAATGAAGGGGAGTTGAAGAGTAGATTAGAAGAAGGAGGAAGAAGAGGGAGATGGAATGGTGTATGGACGGATTTTTTGACTGATTTCGTTAACTGGTGGGAGTTTTAAAACGTTTGGTAGTTTTAAGGTGGGAGTTTAAAAAAAAAAAACAAAGGTGGGAGTTTTGAAATTCTTGTTTTAAAAAGGTGGGAAAGTTCAATTTTTCCTTTTTAAAATGAATTCTTCAATCTTTAAAATGAAAAGGTAACCATAAATATGGCATATTCGATCTTGGACAAGGAACGACGATTATATTGTGGATACGCTTTTTGTTATATTGAAGAACAATCTAACAAATGCGGAATGAATATTAGTTACAAACAAATGAGCAAAGGGACATGAAATGAACATCCTTGACAAACAAAAAAGATTCAATTCATCAAAAAAGAACATTAATTTATATTAAAAAGCGTTTTATCTATATATATTTTTTATAATAGGATATTATAGCATTTGATCTGTACTGTTCTTTTGACTGAACAATGAACATGGTGTTCATTTGATTTAGCCTTTTTTTATTTAATTTAATTTATAGATCTTTTGATAGAAATAGATTTTTTTCTTCTAGATGTTCTTTAACTAAACATAATGCATTAAATAAGATTTAAAGTACGTAAACGGACTTAAATTGTAAATTATTATGTGTAACTTATCATTTAAGGTGTTGGACTTCTTTCCCATCTCAATTTAAAGCTACTTATATTATTACATTTACCAAATACTCCTTCCGTCCCCCAAAGGATTTCCCATTTGCTTTTCTTGAAGTCAAACTTTGTAAACTTTGACCATAAATTATAACTAATATATAATATAAATAATTGTCATAGGTGATCTTGTTAGATTTGTATTAATAGGTACATTCAAAATATCAACATTTTATCATTTTATTAATAAATAATAGGAGATATAAGCGGTCAAAAATGTGTATTAGAGACCGTGCAAAAAACAAATGGGAAATCTTTTGGGGGACGGAGGGAGTAGCACTTAAAATCATCTACCTTAGTAATTTCAACAACTTAAACTTCTTTTGACCTTTTCAATTTTAGGTAACTTATTAATTTTAGTTGCATTTGTGCTAGTGTTACCAAACATAGCTAAAGTATGATTCAGGCCCTCTTCCCTTGACATTAGTTTACAAAATCAAACTTACTTTTAGTAAATAAACTAAACTAAACTTATTTATACTAAAATAAACTTATTTATACTGAACTTATCTTTACTAATCATCGTTTTATTCATCATAGTTAATTAGTTATAAACTATTTGTATCAAACGACTTTTTAGCTAAACTAAAGTAATTTTTGCTAAATATATTTTATACCGAATTTTTTTAGTATCAACTTTAAAGTGCGTCACTTATTTAAAACTATACTAGTACTATGTTTCATTCAAGGTGAATAGCCGGTCTTGCTTGTTTCGCCTTCCCATATCCGCTGATTATGAGCTACTCTTCTGCTTTCTGAAATTTCTTTCTCAAAATCAACAAAACACAAAAAAAATTCCCAAACGGAGTAACACCCAGAAATTCCAATAAAAAATTGAATCAATTGAAGTAAAACCCATAATCAATAATGTGGATTGCAGCAACCCCATTGAATTATTCGCGCATTTTGATAATTAAACGCAGCAATTATTCTTCATTTCGTGTTCAATGTTCTGATACTCCTCGTGGATTCGGCTCTCAAGATGATACTAATGTAAGCATATTTTCATGGCTAATTAGTGAAGATTAATATTCTAGCTCATTTTCATTTGAAGATAGATTGATTGAATTATAATTGTGATTTGCAGTTTTTGGCATTTTTGCCATTTTTTTTTGGCTTGATTGAGTTGATTGTTTTGTAATCTTTGCAGACGAAAAAATGGAACTCCTCAAAGCAGCAAAAGGGCATTCTTCCACAGCAAAGGTGTTTTTTTTTTCTTTTCTTTTTGCAAGTTCGCTCTACTTTGACCATTAATATCTCTAGTTATGACATACTTTATGTTTTCACGTTTGCCAATGCTATTTTAATCATTAATATCTACAATAAAAAATTATAGAAAGTTGATTTTAAATAAATTCACATTGAGACGAATCTAACAAGATCTACATGACTATGTTTTTCCTAAAATATAAATCACCAAAGCTAATTAAAGTTTAAACTGTGAATAGTACACTCTATGCAAATGTGTCACTTATTTGGAAACGGAGGAAGTATAAAGACAAATATATGACATCGATTATGTATCTATGATTATATGGCCTAACCTGAATCGTCATATGAAACCGTTGAAAAAAAAGATATGACATCGACAAGTGTGTCAAAATTTAAAGATAGAGAAAATAAAAAATGAACCAACACATTGGAAATAAACATATAAACATTGAGAAGAATGTAATATGATCTTATATGAGTGTATTTTCCAAGATTATGTAGTGGTTCTTTTGACCATTAATATCTTTGATTATATATTAGTAATATAAAATTTAATTTTTAAAAACTTACTTAATGATGTGAATGTAATAAGATTTGACATGAATATTCTTTTCGTAAATGAGGATATGGGGTTGAAGTTCATAAAGATTGACCCACTGCTGCAAGAATAATGGAATGTAGGAAGTAGTACTCATAACATTATGAATACTGCGATTGCAATTTTGAGGGCTTAAAAATTGGTCAAATCCATATGAGTTATGTTGCGACAATGCAACTATATTGCTGGCTCTTTCCAGAATGATTCATCAAGTAATTTCTTTGATGGTTGAAAGAATGTTGGCAACTTAGCATAAACAAGATCCATAAGCCTTGCCTTGTCTACTCTAAAGAGCAGATGGAAGTTTTTGTGACATGATCTTAGCATATATCTGATATATGTGAAGTTCTTTATTGCTTGACATTTTGTTTTGTTATTATCCAGACCTAGAGGGACAAGGATTAGGTTAGGACTTAGGTGTCGAAACAAGCTTAGTCTTCGCTAGGAGATCTTTGAGTTCCAACTTGTAGTGTCTTCCTAATGTCTTAGCTCATGAGTCCTTTCGGGCTTTGAGTTGGGATCATATGTCTTGATTTGTGTGTCATCTCCTGCCTCAATTTGCTTTGCACATTGATAACTTATAATATCTTTGTCCTCAAATAAAGTTATAGTTGGGCTTCAAGATGCATTCTAATAATTCTTAGTAAGGGGTGTAGGGCTTTCTGATAATAGTGTAAATGTAAAATTGAGTGAGAGAGTTAGTGGGGGCAGGGAAGAAACTTCCTTGAAAAGGACAGAAGACAGGGGACATTCTGCCCGAATGTTACCCCCCAAAACCCCCTTGGGGGGATACTAACTTTAGGTTCTGCTTGCCGACGCCGTACTCAACAAGGACCTTTCTTTTTTTTAGTAGAAGGTTGGGGGGAGGGTGTTCCACATTCCATGAGTTGGGTAGTAAAATTTGCTTTTAAGGTAACATGAAGTTTATATGTGGTATACCGAAAGTGGAATACAAGAAGGTTTATTTGAGGACGGAAGTATTAACATTATTAACGTTATTGGTGAAAGGTTATTTGTAGCATAAATATAGTTAGAGACAAAAGATGAGACCACCCTATGGGATAGAGGATCTTGAAAAAGTTCAACATGTCACATGTGTGTAATAAATGTCTCAGCAAAGTAGATTTGGTGAAACACAAGGGTAGAAATGGTGACCGGTCTGTAGACACTAAGGTGGCAAGGACTGTTTAATTTGATTATGAAGATAATCCCATGATGTTGTTTTTAGCTTTTGTCATACCATCACCCTTGCTATGTTCTTTTGGACTGAACTGAAATTGTGAGACAAATGAAGCTGAAGTTAACTGAAATCAATGGAGTTGAACTGAATTTAATGAAGCTGAAAGTCAATTCCATTTTATCTAGTCCAAAAAAACAAAACCTAAATCTATAGTCAACTTTCTTAAATGGGCTTTCTTTGAGTCTCATTCCACTTTCTAATTTTTTCTGTTGCTTGTTGCAGCAAGTCAGCGAGTACGAATGATCGTAAGTTGGTCTTTTCCCTCTTATTCTAGTTTTGTTAGTTACCAGCATTTTCCTATTTCAGAAACTTTTCCTTTAGGAATGAAAGATGTTTTTCTAGAAGACATAGTTTTACTTGTTTGATTCATCCATTCTGATAGTCTGAAAAGTATTTGTCTCATTATTTCCCTTTTCGGTTTGGTTAGCTTATGGTAACAAATGTGTTAAGAACTTCGTTTCAAGAGACATTATATATTTGTACATTCAATTTCCTTTGTGAAGTTAATTCAACCAGTTTGCTATACAGTGGAGTTCATCCCATGTTCCTTTTTTCTTCATTGTCTTGTTTAAAATATTGGTTGTAATTTTTGTAGAAGCACCTGGAGTGAGTTCGAGGCCTGACAAAATGTATAAGCAGACTTCTTCAGATCAGCAGTTTGAGGAAAAGCTGCTAGCTGTCAAAAGGTGCAATCTTCCGGTCTTTTCACTTTTCACCATTTACCTTCTTTACACTTGATTTTTCTGAAAAGCATTTAGACATAAGCTTTTAAGAATTTCTGATGATTTTCCAAGGACCAGTCTTCATTTGTAATTGTTAGGAGCTACACTCTTTGTTTTTAAATTCATAGAGAAATGTCATTCGAATTCCATGAAAATGTGAATTATCTCGCTTTTGCTCTCAACCAGTGGCTCATGCACCGTTGATGATTAGTTTTCTGAGAGTTCTTGGTAACCATGGTGTAGCTTACGTATAATCTTGTTATAATTGCCTGACCTTTCTTAAAAAATAGGAAGCTCTGAAGCAAATAATGCTAACTATGGAGCATTGGACAGAGTTAAATAGTATTTGAGCATTGACCTCTACCGGTGTTGAACAATTGAATTTCTGTAAACCAGCAAGTCAACCCTGTAGTGCAGGAGTGCAGTGGCCCAGTTGTTGAGTTATGATTGCTTTATCAACCATTCTTAGTCGGGATATTTGAGTCCAATTTTCCATTTAATAACTAATCTGCTAAATTAATTGTATGCTGTTTTTCTTATAGAAGATCATATAACTTAGTTAGAGTCTTAAATTCAGTTCTACAAGAAGTATGTTGGAGGCAAGCGCACTTCCGATGTAAAATTGTGTGTTTGTAGTTCGTAACAAAATATCTTTCCTATCTCTGTCTCTTTCTCCCACTGTTTAGAGTAGTTTTAGATTCAACTAAGGTGTCATACGATGATGCTTGAGATACCTATATTACTGGAAGTGCTTCGACTTTTCGTTTGCTTATACTGATGCTCTTAACAAAAGTCAAAAGTTTTATCCACTTATGATAGGTGAAAAGAAAGATGTTACCTGATAACTTGTGTGGGTTATGACTTTTTGGGAGTGAAAATGTTCTAGTAACTTGTCATTCCTATAAGAATAAGTAAGCAGGTCATTTTTAAACCTATCCTCAAGATTTTAAGCTGTTATCTGAGCATTAAATCTGAATGTTCAAATAACATCTCCAACACTTCACTTAGCTTTTCGGTTTACGGTGCAACGTATAGTACAAACTCAACTTCTTTTCCTTTGCATTGACGAATACGATGTTGTCAACTTCTGTTGTTGATTATGATAGTTTCCTTTCATTTTTGGGTTTTTTTTACTCGTTTGCTTCATCTGCTTAGTAGAATCTTAATAGAAAAATTCTGATGTATCATGTATTCCATCAGGTCAGCAGCTCTTGTAAAGAAGAAAGCAGAGACAAAGAAAGAGTTTGGGCCAATTGACTATGATGCGCCAGTTGAGCCAAAGCAGAACACGATTGGGCTTGGGACTAAGGTTTGAGTTGGAAAGTTGTCTCCTGCATTTGTTTGAGCATCGATGGAGTTTTCGTGATTTGTGCTATGCTTTTCCTGAATGAAATTTGAAAATATGGTAGATTGGAGTTGGAATTGCTGTTGTGGTCTTTGGCCTTGTTTTCGCCTTGGGAGATTTTCTACCATCTGGAAGGTATTTGGCATCATTGGGATTTCTCTTGTTAATGTGAAAATATGTTTCTTAGGTCTCCACGTTCTTCTTTATCTTCTTAGAGAAGTTTGAGCCAGACCATCTGAAAAGACCCTTCTCTAATCAGAATATTATGATTGTTTTTCTCTCTGTAACTTCATATCCTCATTCTTTCAGGATTTTAGCATCTTCTATAAACTATTAAGCAGGATTAAGTCTGTAATAAGAGGAAGCAATGATGCATAACATATCCTTTATGTGTATCCATTATACAGTTCTGGACAGTGGTTTTCTGTGAATGTGTTCATTATTTCTTTTAGATAGTCTCCAGGAGCGATACTAGACCTTAAATGGTTTTGGAATCATCATGCTTTTAGGTCTGGGCAGATTCTTCTTTTTTGTCCCAGAGAAGTTTGAGCTGATCAAATCTTCTGATTACAGATACAATCTTTTCCTTATCAGAGACATACAATTGATTCTTTCTCTGTAACTTCTAGAGTCCTTAGCATCTTTCATTGAACACGAATAGTCCTATCATTGGAAGATGCTTATTATATCTGTATATGTATTATTTATATTGTTCTGTACTGTGGTTTTCTGTGTATGTATTCATGCTATCTGGCTTTTTGCTAGATGATCTCCAGAAGTAACACTGGACCTTAAATGGTCTTAAAGAAATGATGTTGCTTGTGTATGTTTTGTTTCTTGAGTGATATACGTTTGTATATGCTATAAGATATGTATATGTTTGTCTTTTATGGATGGTGTTAATGTAATTTAAACTTATGTGCATGTAAGTGACAAAATAACCTTATCTCTTTTTCTCCAGCTCTACAAAGCTTTGTTTCTCGTCTAGGAAGCATTTTCCTTGAGTTGGAGCCAGAGTTGAATTATCTATATACTGCTCTATCCCAAGTGTATTTTGTGTAGTGGAACCACTTTCACGTCTAAACTCCATGAAAGCACCCTTTCCTGTTAGTCAACTATGCTCTATTTGTCAGATATCATAGTGATTACTTATGTGCGGTCCATTCCATCTTTGAGTTTGTTGGATAAGGTGACATAATGCATGGTTCTGTCATGTTGAATCATAAAAACATTGCTCTAGAGCTTGGAGGGAGTGGATATTGTCAACTTATTCTCGTGATATGATAAAATCTTTGGTGCTAGGTGCTTAATAGAGTATTTTGAAAGTTATTGATGATTGTGAGTTTAAAATTAGGTACCCTGAACAGAGAAGGTATTGCCAGAAAGGGACTTTAAAGCTCAGCAAAATGCTTTTTGCCTTGACAGTTGACACCTTTGTTCTGCTTTCTGTTTCTGAACTATGTTATTTTCTCTATTCCCTTTCCTATTCTTTTTCTTGGCGTCCTTCTCCCCATTTTATTGAGAGAGTCCGATTGGTCTTTTATTGACCCTTTTTCTCATGTGTGGATGGATAATGGGATTTGCTTGTTGGAGTGTTAACCCTCTTCCTGTTTAAATCTGGGAATACTAAACGATGCATAAAATGAAAATTCAAAATAGTATATTTGGGGACAAGTTAGTGGTTTTTTCAACTTAACATACATGCAGTCGTTGTATATTTCTTTGCTTTCTGAAGCCACTTGTTCTGACTTCTGGACCTCCCCCTCCCCTTGTGATGTTGATAATTTCTCTATGATGTCTGCAATCCTTCCAATGTTTTCAGCAATCTTTTTCTGAATCTTTTTTATCTTTTTGGTGTTGTCTTTGGCTTGTCCCAATTTGCAGCATAACTTCCAGTGAAGACAATGGAACAGTTAGTAAGAAGCTTTCCAAAGAAGAGACAGCATTTCTTCAGGTATACTGCTGGTCATTTTCCCCACGCGTCCCATTTAAAACTCTAAGCTAATACTTGTAAAGCCATGAGCTAATTTGTCGAAAGTTGGTATTTCATGGTTTGTGGACCAAATTGCGCACGTCATGGGTTCAAGGGGCATAGAGTTATCCTGCTTTGATATTTATGAGTTTCTGTCTCTATCCAGTGCTAGCCTTGACTTTGGTAACCATTGCATAGTCAGGATGAAATCCAAACGACATAGCTGCTGCAAACCTAATTGTTCATGCATGTTACCTGCCAAACGGATTTATAGACCTTTAGGGCCAAGATATAAGTTACGTCACTTACGTGTCACAGGCTTGCATCGTATGGGGTTATGCACTTTGGACTTTAGAATCACACAGAGAGTAGTACAAGGCCCTACAAAAGTTTGTGAAACAGGTTGCTAACTAGTAGGTTGACATGCTGCAACTCTTTGATTCAACTTTCAAGTCAAAGTAGCACCATGCTGCTAGGTGGCCTTGCTGTCTAAACTAAGTTGTCAACCCCGTCTAAATTACACCATGGAAATTAAAATAGTTGCCCGTGTTTGATTTGATCCTTGTTCTAAGTTGGGGGGCTGAATGTGCTGTGGCCAGTGAGGCATACGCTCACAGTAGTGAATGCGCAATCTGTTACGTATCATAGTAAAAGTTGCATGTGCTACAATGTGTTCTTGCTCTTCATGCCAAATCCTGTACTTATCATTTGAATTGTGTTAAAGGCTAAAGCAAAAAAGTCAATGCTTTGACTTATATTAGTTTGTAAGCCAAAGTCTACATACGCTGATACACATCTTGGAGCAGAAACAATACGCGTCTCGGAATGGAAACTATCAGTGATAGCTTGTTGGCTGTCCATGGTTTCTCATGTTTGCTCTGGCCAAGGGTTATTCTTCACCATGCTTGGCTCTAATCTATAAAATTTCTAGCTCATTCTCAAGTTTAATGCTGATGTCAACTCGAGTGTGTCTTCTAATTTTGCTAAAAACTCTTGTTACTTATGCCAAAGAAGTGGTTGCTTTCGTGGGAGGTGAAGCTTTATGTTTCAAACTACTTATTGGAAATTGGTTTGAAAATTTGGAGATGTAGCCATGTGGGCTCTGTTGATAAAATATCTCATTAATGGTGTAAACAAGACTTTCTAGTGAGCTTTCTCTCAAAGCTCTCCCACCTTTCTTGATGGGCATTCCAACTAAGATTCTCGCCACATACAGAATGACAATAGCCAGTGTAAACCCTTACTTTATAACATCCTTGAGCCTAGTCCACCTTATCGTTTTCCATTGCTATTAGGATTTCCTATTATATATAAGTCCACCTCTGAACATGCTCCTTTATGTCTAAACTGTATTATGACCATTATGTGAGGTATGCGAATTGCTCAGGATGATATTGGCTGAAAAATGTTTAACTTCTAATCACTTCAAAGGAAAGGGCTAAAGTATGATTTCTAGGGAGGTGTATAATTGAAGACTGAAGAAAGCCAAATTCGTTCAATACTCGAGGGATCTACATTTTTTTGACTACAGACTCTTGATGACACAGTTTGCGAAGAGAGAACTTAGCGAACATGGAGGTGAAAAAGTGAATTTAAGAGAAACGAAAGAAAGAGAAAAAATGGAGTTACAAGAAGATTATTCAGTGGCTGCTCTGGTGGCCTCTACTATAAAAGTTAAAAATGGACAAAAACGTTTATTAGCAAGGTGAATGCGCAAAAATATGGAAACACTTTTTATAACCTACAACCAGTCTGCTAAATTGCCATGGGCCAAGGGGAAGCACGAAGTTGTGGTGGGGATATCATGTATGAGCAAGTCATGGAAATTCTTCAATGTTTGCAGAGTGCGGTTATAAATGATCTTGTCATGGCATTCTTCTGTTAATAACGTGCAACAGTTAATGAAATTTCAAATAATTCAGCTATTTTCTTCTTCTATTGTTTTTTGTAGCGGAGCAATTTATTAAAGTCCCCTAACTCTTGACAAGGGTTTGTTTTTGTAATTATCAGAGTAGGCTTCAGCAATATGAGGGGACCCTGAGCTCCTCGCCTAAAGATCCAGTTGCTCTTGAAGTGAGTTATTAGTTTTTCAGTTAAAGTTTTTCATTTTTGGTCATATTCTTGCTTTTGTTTATAAACCTGTTCCTCTCAAGTTAAAAGCATAAGTAGCATCGTTGAGTTTGGATTATTGTAATGGGCTGAACTCTCTTTTGGATAATTTACATTATTCAGCCTTTGTTGCTTATGCTTAGTTTGACGCCAGTTGTCACATGTCCTACAAAATAGAAGACGCTAGGCATCCTTATTTGATAATATTAAGAGGATATTTGTGCTAGAATGAAGGGTTACTCACGCGCCGGCCACGTCCCTGGCCCCGGAGTCGAATCTTGCCCAAAAATTTTTAGGGGCCTCCTTGGCCATATGAGGCCCTTTGGAACCTTAACATGCCCCCCGAAACCGGGAACCAGATGCCTTCCAATCCCTCCTCCGTAATTTCGACCAATACCGATAACCGACTCGGGAGGCCATTTAGAGGCCCTTTTGTGCTTGAAACCCCCCAAAATTTACAGACCCTATTGGGACCCCCGTGAAGGAACCCGTCAAAAAAATCACCCTGCTCGAAAAATCTTCCGATTTACCCGTTTTCGTGTACTATTACTCACGCCCCGGCCACGTCCCAGGGCCCGGAGTCGGATCTTGCTCAAAATTTTATTAGGGCCTCCTTGGGCCATATGCAGCCCTTTGGAACCTTAACATGCCTCAAAATCGGGCACCAGAAGCCTTCCAACTCCACCTCCGTAATTCCGACCAATACCGATAACCGACTGGGGAGGCCATTTATAGGCCTTTTTGTGGCTTGAAGCCCCCCAAAATTTACAGAGACTCTATTGGGAACCCCAGGAAGGCACCCGTCAAAAAAAATCACACTACCCGAAAATGTTCCGATTTACCCGTTTTCGTGGACTATTACTCACGCTCCGCCCATGACCCAAGGCCCGAAGTCGGATCTTGCTCAAAAAATTTTTTAGGGCCTCCTTGAGCCATATGACGCCATTTGGAACCTTAACATGCCCCAGAACCGGGCATCGAATGCCTTCCAATCCCAACTCCGTAATTCTGACGAATACCGATTACCGACTCGTGAGCCCATTTAAAGGCCCTTTTGTTGCTTGAAGCCCCACAAAATTTACGGAGGCCCTATTGGGACCCCCGGGTAATAAAAAATCACCCTGCTCAAAAATGTTTCGGTTTACCCGTTTTCGTGGACTATTACTCATGTCCTGGGCCCAGACACGGATCTTGCCCAAAATTTTTTGAGGGCCTCCTAGGGCCATATGAGGCCCTTTGGAACCTTAACATGCCCCAAAATCGGACACCGAATGCCTTTCAATCCCACCTCCGTAATTCCGACCAATATCGATAACCGACTCGTGGGGCCATTTAAACGCCATTTTGTGGCTTGAAGCCCTCCAAAATTTACAGATATCCTATTGAGACCCCCGGGAAGGCATCCGTAAAAATAAATCACCCTGACCGAAAATGTTCCGATTTACAGGTTTTCGTGGACTATTACTCACGCCCCGGCCACGTAACGTGGCCCGGAGTCGGATCTTGCCCAAAATTTTTTTAGGGCCTCCTTGGGCCATATGAGGCCCTTAAGAACCTTAAAATGCCCCAAAACCAGGCACCGGATGCCTTCTAATCTCACCTCCGTAATTCCGACAAATACCGATAACCGACTCGGGAGGCCATTTAGAGACCCTATTGTGGCTTGAAGCCCCCAAAATTTACAGAGACCCTATTGAGACCCAAGGGAAGGTACCCGTCAAAAAAAATCACCCTGCCCAAAACTGTTCCGATTTACCCGTTTTCGCGGACTATTACTAACGCTCCGCCCATGTCCCGGGGCCAGGAATCGGATCTTGCCCAAAATTTTTTTTAGGCCTCCTTGAGCCATATGAGGCCCTTTGGAACCTTAACATGCCCCAGAACCGGGCACCGGATGCATTCCAATCCCACATCCGTAATTCTGACTAATACCGATTTACCGACTCGGGAGGCCATTTAGAGGCCCTTTTGTGGCTTGAAGCCCCCAAAATTTACAGAGACCCTAATATGACCCCAGGAAAGGCATCCGAAAAAAAAATCACCTTACTCGAAAATGTTCTGATTTATCCGTTTTCGTGGAATATTACTCATGCCCCGGCCACGTCCCGTGGCCCGGAGTCGGATCATACCCAAAAAATTTTAGGGGCCTGTTTGTTCTATATGAGGCCTTTTGGAACCTTAACATGCACCAAAACCATGCACCGGATGCCTTCCAAGCCCACCTTTGTAAATCCGACCAATACGATAACCGACTTGGGAGGCGATTTAGAGGCCCTTTTAGGTCTTTAAACACTCCAAAATTTACAGAGACTCTATTAGGACCCCCGAAAAGGCACCCGTCAAAAAAAATTACTCTGCCCGTAAATGTTCCGATTTACCTGTTTTATTGGACTATTACTCACGCCCCGGCGACGTCCTGAGGCCCGGAGACGGATCTTGACCAAAAATTTTTGAGGGCCTCCTGGGGTCATATGAGACCCTTTAGAACCTTAACATGCCCCAAAATCGGCCACCGGATGCATTCCAATCCCACATCCGTAATTCTGACGAATACCGATTTACCGACTCGGGAGGCCATTTAGAGGCCCTTTTGTGGCTTGAAGCCCCCAAAATTTACAGAGACCCTAATATGACCCCAGGAAAGGCACCCGAAAAAAAAAATCACCCTGCTCGAAAATGTTCCGATTTATCCGTTTTCGTGGAATATTACTCATGCCCCGGCCACGTCCCGTGGCCCGGAGTCGGATCATACCCAAAAAATTTTAGGGGCCTGCTTGGTCCATATGAGGCCTTTTGGAACCTTAACTTGCCCCAAAACCATGCACCGGATGCCTTCCAAGCCCACCTTTGTAAATCCGACCAATACGATAACCTACTTGGGAGGCGATTTAGATGCCCTTTTAGGTCTTTAAACACCCCAAAATTTACAGAGACTCTATTAGGACCTCCGGAAAGGCACCCGTCAAAAAAAATCACTCTGCCCGTAAATGTTCCGATTTACCTGTTTTATTGGACTATTACTCACGCCCCGGCCACGTCCTGAGTCCCGGTGACGGATCTTGACCAAAATTTTTTGAGGGCCTCCTGGAGCCATATGAGACCCTTTAGAACCTTAACATGCCCCAAAACCGGCCATCGGATGCCTTTCAAACCCACCTCTGTAAATCCGACCAATACGATAACCGACTCGGGAGGCGATTTAGATGCCCTTTTGGGGCTTGAATCACCCCAAAATTTACATAGACTCTATTGGGACCCCGGGAAGGCACCCGTCAAAAAAATCAGCTTTCCCGAAAATGTTCCGATTTATACGTTTTCGTGGACTATTACTCCCGCCCCAGCCACATCCCGTGGCCCGGAGTCAGTTCTTGCCCAAAAATTTTTAGGTACCTGTTTGGTCCATATGAGGCACTTTGGAACCTTGACATGCCCCAAAACCAGGCACCGGATGCCTTCCAAGCCCACCTCTGTAAATCCGACAAATACGATAACCGACTTGGGAGGCGATTTAGAGGCCCTTTTGGAGCTTCAAGCAACCCAAAATTTATAGAGACTCTATTGGGACTCCCGGAAGCCACCCGTCAAAAAAAAATCACCCTGACCGAAAATGTTCCGATTTTCCTGTTTCGTGCACTATTACTCACGCCCCGACCACGTCCGGAGGCCAGAAGACGGATATTGCCCAAAATTTTTTGAGAGCCTCCTGGGGCCATATGAGAGCCTTTGGAATCTTCACATGCCCCAAATTCAGGCATCAGATGCCTTCCAATCCAATTTCTGTAATTCCGACCAATACCGATAACTTACTCGGTAGGCCATTTAGAGGCCCTTTTGTGGCTTGAAGCCCCCCAAAATTTACAGTGAAACTATTGAAACCCCCGGAAAGCCATTCGTCAAAATAAATCACCGTGACGAAAAATGTTCCGATTTACAGGTTTTCGTGGACTATTAATCACGCCCCGGCCACGTTCCGGGGCCCGGAGTTGGATGTTGCTCAAAATTTTTTTAGGGCCTCTTTGGGACATATGAGGCTCTTTGGAACCTTAAAATGCCCTAAAATCAGGCACCGGATGCCTTCCAATCCCAACTCCGTTATTCCGACCAATACCGATAACCACTTGGGAGGCCATTTAGAGGCCTTTTTGTGGCTTGAAGCCCCCCAAAATTTACAGAGACACTATTAAGACCCCGGGAACACACCCGTCAAAAAAAATCACCCTGCCCAAAAATGTTCCGATTTAACCGTTTTCGTTTAGTATTACTCACGCCCCGCCTACGTCGCGGGGCCCGGAGTCGGATAGTGCTCAAAATTTTTTTAGGGCTTTCTTGGGCCATATGAGGCCCTCTGGAACCTTAACATGCCCCAAAAATGGGCACCAGATGCCTTCCAATACCACCTTCGTAATTCCGACCAATACCGATAACCGATTCGGGAGGCCATTTAGAAGTCCTTTTGTGGCTTGAAGCGCCCCAAAATTTACAGAGACCCTATTAGGATCCCCGTGAATGTACCCGTAAAAAAAAATCACCCTACCCAAAAATGTTCTGATTTACCCGTTTTCGTGGACTATTACTCACGCATCGGCCAAGTCCCGAAGCCCGGAGTCGGATTTTGCTTAAAAATTATTTAGGGCCTCCTTGGGCTTTATGAGGCCCTTTGGAACCTTAACATGCCACAAAACCGAGCACCGGATGCCTTTCAAACCTTAACGTTCCGGGGCCCGGAGTCGGATGTTGCCCAAAAAGTTTTGAGGGCCTCCTTGGCCATATGAGGCCATTTGGAACCTTAAAATGCTCCAAAACCAGGCACCGGATGCCTTCCAATCCCACATCCGTAATTCCGTCCAATACCGACAACTGACTCGGTAGGCCATTTAGAAGCCCTTTATGGGCTTGACGCACCCCAAAATTTACAGACCGTATTGGGACCACCAGGAAGGCACCCGTCAAAAAAAATCACCCTGCCCGAAAATGTTCTGATTTACCCGTTTTCGTAGACTATTACTCACGCCCCAGCACGTCCTTGGGCCCGGAGACGGATCTTGCCAAAACTTTTTTCAGGGCCTCTTTGGTCCATATGATGCCCTTTGAAACCTTAACATACTCCAAAACCAAGCACGGGATGCCTTCCAATCCCACCTACGTAATTCCGACCAATTCCGATAACTGACTCGGGAGGTCATTTGGAGGCCCTTTTGTGTGTGATGCCCCCACAAAATTTACACAGACTCTATTGGGACCCCCGGGAATGCATCCGTAAAAAAAAATCAACTTGCTCGAAAATGCTCTGATACCCGTTTTCTTGTACTATTATTCACGCCCTTGCCACGTCCCGGACCCAGAGTCGGATCTTGCCCAAAAAATTTTAGTGGCCTCCTTGATGAGGCTCTTTGGAAACCTTAACATGCCCCAACATCGGGCACCGGATGCCTTCCAATCCCTCTTCCGTAATTTCGACCAATACCGATAACCGAATCGGGAAGCCATTTAGAGGCCCTTTTGTGGCTTGAAGTCCCCCAAAATTTACAGAGACCCTATTGAGACCCCCGGGAAGGCACCCATCAAATTAAATCACCCTGCCCGAAAATATTCTGATTTACCCGTTTTCGTGGACTATTATTCACGCCCCGCCCACGTCCTGGGGCCCAAAGTTGGATCTTGCTCAAAATAATTTTAGGTCCTCTTTGGGCCATATGAGGCCTTTGGAACCTTAACATACCCCAAAACTGGGCACCAGATGCCTTCGAATCCCACCTCCGTAATTCCGACTAATAACGATAACATACTCGGGAGGCCATTTAGAGGCCCTTTTGTGGCTTGAAGCCCCCCCAAAAATTACAGAGACCCTTTTGGGACCCCCGTGAAAGCACTCGTAAAAAAAAACACCCTGCCTAAAAATGTTCCGATTTACCCGTTTTCGTGGACTATTACTCACACCCCGTCAACGTCCAGGGCCCGGAGTCGGATGTTGCTCAAAAAAATTTTTGGGCCTCCTTGGGTCATATGAGTCCCTTTGTACCCTAACATGCCCCAAAACTGGGAACCGTATGCCTTCCAATCCAACTTCCGTAATTCCGACCAATAACGATAAACGACTCAGGAAACCATTTAGAGATCCTTTGTAGCTTGAAGCCCCTAATATTTACAGAGACCCTATTGGGACCTCCGGGAAGGCAACTGTCAAAAAAAATCACACTTCCCAAAAATGTTCCGATCATTCGTTTTCGTGGACTATTACTCACGCCTCGGCCACGTCTCGGGTCCCGGAGTCGGATATTGCCCAAAAATTTTTGAGCCTCCTTGGGCCATATGAGGCCCTTTGGAACCTTAACATGGCCCACAACCAGGCACCAGATGCCTTCCAATCGCACCTCCGACCAATAGCGATAACCGACTCGGGAGGCCATTTAGAAGCCCTTTTGGGGCTCGAAGCCCTCTAAAATTTACAGTGACCCTATCGGGACCCAGGGAAGGCATCTGTCAAAAAAATCACCCTGATTTACCCGTTTTCGTGGACTATTACTCACGACCCGGCCACGTCCCGAGGCCCGGAGTCTGATTTTGCTCAAAAAAATTTTAGGGCCTCCTTAGGCCATATGAGGCCTTTTGTAACCTTAACATGCCCATAACCGAGCACCGGATGCTTTTCAATCCCAACTCTATAATTACGAACAATACCGATAACCGACTTGGGAGGCCATTTATAGGCCTTATTGTGGCTTGAAGCCCCCCAAAATTTACAGAGACCCTATTAGGACCCCCGTGAAGGCACCCGTAAAAAAAAACACCCTGCCCGAAAATGTTCCGATTTACCTGTTTTCGTGGACTATTACTTACGCCCCTGCCTCGTCCCAGGGTCCTGAGTCGGTTTTTGCTCAAAATTTTTTTAGGGACTCCTTAGCCAATTTGAGGCCCTTTGGAACCTTAACATGCCCCAAAATTGGGCAACGGATGCCTTCCAATCCCACCTCCGTAATTCCGACCAATATCGATAACTGACTCTGGAGGCCATTTAGAGGCCCCTTTGTGGCTTGAAGCCCACCAATATTTACAGAGACCCTATTGGGATCCCCGGGAAGGCACCCGTCAAAATAAATCACCCTGCCTGAAAATGTTCGATTTACTCTTTTTCGTGGACTATTACTCACGCCCCGGCAACGTCCCGGGGCCCGGTGTCGGATCTTGACCAAAATTTTTTGAGGGCCTACTTGGGCCATATGAGGCCCTTTGGAACCTTAACATGTACCAAAACCGGGCACCGGATGCCTTCCAATCCCACCTCCGTAATTCCGACTAATACCGATAACCGACTCGGGAGGCCATTTAGAGGCCCTTTTGGGGCTTCAAGCTCCCAAAATTTACAGAGACCCTATAGGGACCCTGGGAAGGCACCCGTAAAAATAAAATCACCCCGTCCGAAAATTTCGATTTACCCGTTTTCGTGAACTATTACTCACTACCCGCCCACGTCCCGGGGGCCGCAGTCGGATCTTGCCCAAAATTTCTTTAGGCCCCAAAATTTACAGGGAACCTATTGGAACCCCCGGGAAGGTACCTGTTAAAAAAAATCACCCAGCCCGAAAATGTTCCAATTTACCCATTTTCGTGGACTATTTTTCACGCCCCGGCCACGCCCTGCGGCCCGAAGTCGGATCTTGCCCAAAAATTTTGAACGCCTCCTTCGCCATATGAGGCCCTTTGGAACCTTAACTTGCCCTACAACCGGGCACCAGATGCTTTCCAATCCTACCTCCTTAATTCTAACTAATACCGATAACCGACTCGGGAGGCCATTTAGAGGCCCTTTTAGGGCTTGAAGTCCCCCAAAATTTACAGTGACCCTATTGAGACCCCGGGGAAGGAACCCATCAAAAAAAATCACCCTCACCGAAAATGTTTCGATTTACCGGTTTTTGTGGACTATTACTCACGCCTCGGCCACGTCCCGGGGCCCGGAGTTGGATCTTGCCCAAAAACTTTTTAGGGCTTCCTTGGGCCATATGAGGCCCTTTGGAATCTTAACATGCCCCAAAACCGAGCACCAGAAGCCTTCCAATCCCACCTCCGTAATTCCGACCAATACCGATAACCGACTCGGGAGGCCATTTAGAGGCCCTTTTGTGGCTTGAAGCCCCCCAAAATTTACAGAGACCCTATTGCGACCCCTGGGAAGGCACCTGTCAAAAAAAAAATCACTCTGCCCGAAAATTTTCCGATTTAACCGTTTTCGTGGACTATTCTAGGTCAGGATATCTTTTTATTGTTTATAATCATGATCTTTTGTTTTTGTAATCCTCTCGACTTTGCCTTTTGTTTTCAGTTTGTACCTACGCTTGGTTGCCCCAATTGGTTTATACTTCATAATCTTTTGGTGGAAAGCAAAATTGCTATGTGAATTCTAAATTCATCGTGACTATCTATCTTCAAACTTGATAATTAGAATACATTAGCCATTTAAAATTACCATTGGGGTTTTGCCAGAGGATGGCTTGACATTTGTATATCCCTGTCACCATAAAAAATGTTATGATGATGACTATCTATTGGCTTGGAAATGATGTTGCTCAACTTGGATGATGGCTATCTATTGGCTTAGAAATGATGTTGCTCAACTCGTCCCCTTCTTTTGTGAAAATTCTAATGTAGTTATCAATGTTCTTTTCTTTTCTTTTGCTCTGGCCAACTACCATATTCCTGTGCTTATGAATTAAATCAGCGCTTGATTTCAACCTGAAAAATTAACTGGTTTCCTGCCTAAAACTTTAGATCGATTTTATATGGAAGTTTGTTGGAAAGTCGGGCCTTCAGTTTTAAAGTGTATAATACCATCTTTTGAATGTCTAAAAAGAAAAGAACTTGTGGGAGTTTTGGTAACGAGAAAAAGGTACTGTTTACAAGATATGGTATGTTTATCACTTATGAGCTTCTAGGTCCTCTAGGCCTCTACAGTCAAGTGAATGATACTTTCAACAAAATCAGTCTCTTGCTTTTGCATTTCAGTTTAGAGAAGCATTTGGCAACTGCTAGTGTAAAATATAGTCACTGTGTAGGGAGCTGCGGTGACATTAGCAGAGCTGGGAGATTATGCTCGGGCTGCTAATTATCTTGAGGACTTGACAAAGGTTTGTTCGTTAAATTGGCATACTCTTACTCTGTCTTGTATGATCTAGACAATTCTAAGTCGGTTTTCCTGATTCCTTAGGAGAAACCAAGTGACCCAGATGTCTTTCGCCTGCTAGGAGAGATAAGGTACGAGCTTAAAGATTATGAAGGAAGTGCTGCTGCGTACAAAAGTTCAGCAAAGGTCATTATGCTTAGATCTTTTTAAGTTTATTGTTTAATCATGTCAAATGCATTTTCCGATGTTTTAATGCATGCATGACATGTGCTGTTGGTCGCGAAAATACTTATTTTGCGCTTCTTTATAAACCATAAATTTATAATGATCTTTTATATTTTTAATTGCGCGCCTTAGATTATAGCCCACAAATTGACCCTCGCGAGGCTTTTGCGGTCCTCAATTAGCTCTAGGACCTCCCCTAGGGATTCCCTTTGCCCCAGAATCACTCTCGGGCGCATGGAGTACCTTACTTTGCTTCAAGTCGCTTGTTTTAAAGGTATTTCGATAGACTTGAGGTTTGCTTCAGTTCCAACCAAATGCCCTCTTTTTGCACACGAAATGCTTACAAAGGGTCTAATACGACTCCATGAAGATCCAAGAGTCCTTTCGTCAATTTTTCTCACTGGGCTAGGGAACGTCGTAAAGGCGTGTATTAGCCCACGAAAATGGCCCTTAGGAGGCTATTCAGGGCCAAGACCTCTTTGGTCCGACACCTTCCCAAGGGCTTCCATATGCCCTGAGGTCATTCTTGGGCGGATAGGGGCCTTACTTTGCCTTGCGTTGATCATTTTATAGGTTTTCCAACGAGCCTGCCACTTTGTTTTGGATGATTGCGGTTCCAACCAATTGCCTTTTCTAAGCCCACCAAATGCTTTTAAAAGGTCCTATATAACAGAATTGATGTGTTTTCGTACCGTGAAGTATCTGCCGAGACCACAAGAAATCGTTTGAATCGGTCTAAAACGGGGTTCCTTTAACACCTTTACAATGCGAGTAGTATCCGTTTTTTAGATTTGAAAACCTTTACAATACGGCCGATACGATACAATACGACCTTGTTTTGACACCATGATATGATTCCAACCCCAGCTCAACCCTCCAAGTCTTTCATCAAATTTTCTCATCGAGCTCCAAGAACGTCCCGGATGAGTGTATATTTATCAGCCCACGAAAATGGCGATCTAGAGGCTTTTTCGTCCCCCCCAACCCTTTTGGTTCGGATCTCCCGAAGGACTCCATTTGCCCCGGGGTCACTCTAAGGTGGTAGGGGCTTACCTTTGCCTTAAGCTGCTTGTTTTATGGGGTTTTCGATGGACTCAACATTAGTTTGTACTTCCGTATGCATCCGGTTCCAACTAAGTACCCCCGATATGACCCCATTAGGACCCCAAAGGACTCTCGTCAAACTTTTTAACCGGGGTTAGGCAACATCTCGGAGGCGTGTATTCCCACAAAAATGGCTCTCTGAAGGCTTTTACGGGTAGCGATATGTTAAGTGCATGACCTCCCCGAGGGCCTCCATTCACCCCGTGATCACTAAAGTATCACTCTAAAAGTTCAGATGTATGTTTTGTCGTTAAACTTGTTTTATCTGTCAATAGCAATGTATCACTCTAAAACTTGTTATATTTCTGTGTGCTCAGATATGCTCCCCTCGCCCTTTGTGTTAAATCTAATTTCAATGAAGATAAAAAATTGTCTAGTAAAGGGAATTTTTTCATCTTTTCTGGTGCTTTTGAGCATTAGCATTTAGCTATCTGCATGCTGACAGTAAACACTTATGTTAGGTGACTAAAGTTATAGATTTTGAAGTCTTGCGCGGCCTTACAAATGCATTACTTGCTGCTAAGAAGCCAGACGAGGTATTTTTTTTGGTTCAATCATAGATTAGCTATTTAGCTGTGTCTTTTTGTTGTGTAGAGTAACTCAGTAGCTAGTATTCTTACATGCTGGTCTTGCCTCATCTTTTTAAGAGAAAGAACTTAGAAAGACATGAATCGCAATCAAAATAAGAAAGCCCAGGTCTTCGACAAATTTTTTGTCTTCTAAGATAATCAACCTGCTTCAGTTGCAAAGCTTGATTGCATCAATTAGTGACTGGAAAATCATTGTTTAACTTAAATGCTTTAGCTTTTGAGGAGTTGTAGGTGTCGGACTATTATTATACAGTATTGAACAAGGACATCTAGACTTTAGAGTGTTTGGTTCACGATTTTGTAGTTTAATATCTGTAGTCTTTGTGTTCTTCTGTCATCCTGCTGGTCAAAAAATTTGGAAATGTCGCTAGCTTATCGTTCTATATTTCACACTGACATAAGATATCGGGACAAGAGTTTTGTTTATTATACTATAAGCCAGGAGACCTTTGTTCTATACATCATAAGAAATAGAATTTTTTTTCTCTGTGATGTTCTGTAAGGATTAGTGTATTGTCTTATCTTGGTACAGTTGCTAGGTTTTCTAAGTGTTGCTAGTGTTGACCGTGTTAACTGTTAACAATTAACATCATAACATGTAGCTAGCGGTGGACATTTTATTTCTTTTGAGTATTGAGAGTTTGAAGACTTTGAAGACTTTGAAGTAGACATCATTGACCATCCTATGTTTAGCTTTTGTTCTTGTTCTTATCTAGACCTATATGTTGACTTGGTTTTATTTCTTTTTGAGGGTAGGCTGTTCAGGTCCTTTTGGAGTCCCGCAAACGTCTCAATGATGGAAAATTAAGTGATGGCACCATGAAGACAGAAAGCAGCACAGTGGGAAATGACAACCAGGATGTGGATCCAATTCAAGTTAGTCTGCATTCTTATTTCTTTGCGGATATTGAATTCATATAAATTTTTAATGGCCATTTGGTTTCAGACACGGGAAAGGAACCTAATCAAGATATAGGAAAGAGAAGGGAGAGGAAAGAAATCAGAGCCCCTCCATTCCCTATTTTTTTTGGTTGGAGATGTGAAAGCATTTTTAGTTCTTTCTTGGGATTTGTTTTATATCAGTGTGAAAACCCCTCAACCTCTGATCTCTCTCCACTTCATCCGATAATGGCAGCACGATCCCCCAACCCTTCTCTCCAAGTTCTCATCACTATAACTTTTGAAAGACAACCACCGCAAAGAACCAGCACTGTTTTTCAGCCATGGCCACCCTACAGCACTCATCAATTATCAACCCATCAATGGTCAACTGCTTTGCCCCATTTGTTGCTTCCATCTTATGCTCAGCCTGAAGCTGAACCTCTAGTGGTCAGATTGGGCCCAAAATGGATCAATCTTACCATTAGAAGCCCATATTTTGATTGACCTTGGCCGGAAAATGATTTGTTTCTGCCATATCCTGTGGTGCATTGAATTCCCCTTTTTTTTTAAAAAGAATCTGAGATTTGTGTACTATCTTGTTGGATAGCCGAATCATATTTCGTCTTAGCTTGAGCATATTTTTCTATCTGAACTGGAATCTACCAGTTAAACTTGGGTCCAGACTCCAGCATACGTATAATTTCCAAATATATTGTCCAGGTTGACCTGCTGCTCGGCAAAGCCTATTCAGATTGGGGTCATATCAGTGATGCTGTATCTGTTTATGACCAATTGATTTCTAGTCATCCGAGTGACTTTCGGGTTTACTTAGCTAAGGTAACTTTCCTGATGATTAGTGTTCTTTATTGTATGTTCTTTATTTAGCTATCTGATTGTTGGATTCAATTGTTAAAGTAGGCCAATTAGATTCTTGTTGGCCATTTGGACTATCTATAACTAGAGGCATAACATAATTCCAAAGAACCACTTTACGAAATTCATGTGACAATCTTGCGTAATGGCTCCATAACCGTAAATGATGGCGAACCAACACCTGTTGACGCTGAAATGCAATATGTCATGCATGAGAGAACCTTTAAGGATGTCTCTGTAAGATCTAGAAAAAGTGTGTTGAGTAGACTTGCTCCCTCAAAATTAGCTGAGTGTTTTAGGGTCACCAGTGTCTTGATTGACCTTATTGGTCGTGTGTAGCATAAGATTTGTTATTGCCACAGGGGAAGTTTAAAGGTCACTCCCATGAGAATCGACACCTTTGATTCACAAAGTTGGAAGGCTTTGCCTCCCGCACCACCTTCTATGGTCATTTAGGGTTCATATTGACCATGTAGTATGCGATGTTAGACTCAGAACCACACCACAACTAACCATTATGAATGTTATAACTCACACTTGGAAGACCATTTTAGGATTGGTGATAAATCTTGATGGAAATTCGAGAGAATCTTGTTGTATGGACTCCTTAACCACGTGAGACAATTTGCTGAAAAATGTTGGCCTTGGAAAACGCCGTAACCCTCGAGGGATTCATTTGGGACATTGATAGAAATATTTGAAAGTTACAAGGGAAGGCTTTGTGTCTCTTGTGCTGTTGTGCAGCTTCTTAGGCTCTTATGATGACCCAAGTGTATATTGGTCATATGGATCATACGTTGCGTGCAATTCTTAAATTGTCATGGCGAAATCCATTGCAAGCGATTTAGTCAATTTTGGAACCAAGCAAAATTCAGAAACCGAAGCAAAGTTCCCTTCCTCAACATTATACAGCCAGTTTAGGCAGAGGTTAAGTTATCTATAAATTTTTTTTATTAAGACTGTTAAAAGTTCTTGGAGAAGGCTTTTAAGCTATCATCCTAGTTGCATTTTACACGACAACCAAATAAAATTCAAAGAATCTATTAGAAAGGTCATAATCGATGTTCACAAGATCTCTCTGAGGTCCTTGATCTCCAAGGATATTGGGGGATGACACCTGAATTGGTCACAAGTCCTTCATAGTAGACCCTCTGGAGATACGGATAGAGTATTTTCAGCAAATTGAGAGAAGACCTCAGCTTCTGTGGCCCAAGTGAAACTTTTGCATTTAGATTTTATATTCAAGAACCAACTATGATAATGAATCCAAAACCATGATGACGCCCAATTGAGGGGCTGTGATAAATCATGAAGACTTACATTGCTCATGTAGTGGCCTATAGACCATTCATGACACAAAATTTGCATTGGTGTACTCTGGCAAGCCAGATGTTATATGTAATGAACTGAAATCTGGGTAGGAGGAAGTAAGGGTTCAAGAATAACATTATTATAATAAACCAGAACTCACAGATTTTTTTAAAAAAAACAGCAAGCTCTCGAGTGCCTTGACTCACTCCCAAATTAAACTATAATTAAGAAGCTCTCAACAATTTTCTGATCATTCCTTTCTCTCAACTCTCCTCTATATATAGAACACATTACTTCCGTTTTCATACTCTCTCTTCTGACTAACTTATTTCCTTCTTCCTCAAGACACTAGTTAACTTACTATTTATGGAATACCAAATTATGCCTCTCTTAGGCCGACTCACTACACCTCACTCGATAGTGTCCGCTTGACCAAATTGGTTGTATGGATCGTATGCGACATAGGTACCTATGTCGCTAAAGTCTGTAGAGTTTCAGAGCTATTTGTGTATTATCAAATACTGACGTCTTAGACACTTAATCTGCACTAAATCACATGTATCTCGTTTCTTATTGTTGAGGAGTTCTGCAACAGAATGCATTAATCTTTCATGGGCAATATGGACTTGGGCCACGGGTCTTCTAGCTTATAATAATCAAGTATCTAATTAAGCTTGGATTCTTAAGGCTGTGTAAAAATTTAAAGAGCTCATATCATCAGTTTGTTCAAATTGTCATGCATAATTGTTCCTTAAGATCATCAGAATTTTACGCCTATTACTTTCCAGGTAGCTACTGTCTGCAATAGTACTACAATCAAATATGCTTTGTGTTGGTGTTGCAGGGGATATTGCTGAAAGAAAATGGGAATGTTGGGGATGCGGAACGGATGTTTATACAAGTAAGACATTTAAGTCCTCTGGTTAGCTTCTTTCATGATAGCTGTTCTATTGTACCATGTAGATGTGTTGCTACTTGCTAGAGCTCTTTTTTATTGGCTTTGCATTAAAAAAGAAACATGATTTAAAGTTGCAGTTCCCTTTTCTGTTCATTGTCCATTTGCTACCACCTGCAATGATCTAATTCTGCAGTATAGAGATGGATCAACAACTTTATTTCTAGTCTCTATTCTTCGGCCCCGGTTAGTCCCAGAAGTTCTTTGGCTTGTCATGCTCCACTATCTATCCTTGTTTAGCTATGCTGACATGCTTGTTTGCGAATTAGTTTAGACGGTGGCTTTAGAAGAAAAGCTTGGTTCATATTCTCACTCTACAAAGATTTTTGTCTAGTGAAATTAGAAATTCAACCAGAAAAGTAATAGGACAAGTATTTACATTCTTAGGAGCTTTCAGGCTTTATGGTGACCTGAGCACAGTTAACCTAGCGCTTCTTTAGAACATGAAATTGTTCATAAATATCTGAAGTGTGGACATCAGTAAAAGGGAAAAATGGCTGTTTCGTCCTAAGGCCCTACTAGCTCAATGGTAGTATGATTTAGAGCATGCACAATCATGGGTTCCCCTTATTTTCTCTCTCCTCACCTTATTCTTCTACATCACTTTCCACTAACTTTTTCATTTATCCTTTTCATATTAAAGTTTAGTACCCACATTCATTGGTTCCCCTTTATATTCTCTCTCCTACTTTTCCATACCCCACCACTAACTTTTGCAAGGCTGAGATTCATTTATAAAAAGTGGTTCATGCCACTTGTCACAATCCGGTTAACTTCAGAAGTGGGAACCAACCCTTGGCAAAGGGCTTCCCCATATTATGGGAAGGGTCCAACAACCATGGGTTCCCCATTTCATAAGAGAGAGAGTGAAATGGGGAGGTTCTAGCCCATGATTGTTCATGCTCTTAGGAAACAGTCCCCAAAGTTTGTAACTACAACTAATAATAGCACCTGGGCAATGTTTTCCCTGTTACAATAGACCGGTAATATGTCACTTTCATCCATTCATAATTTTCTTTCCGCTCTCATCATCTCTTTTAGTTTTTCTTTTTATTTCTTAAAATAACTTTATGATATGGTGGGCGTATGAATAGCAGTTGCATCTAATTTTTTTGTAATATGCAGGCACGTTTCTTTGCTCCCGAGAAGGCAAAAGCATTTGTGGATCGTTATTCAAGAAACTAAGAGTAGATGTGAACATATAATCTGCACAAATACCATTCTAGTTATTTGATCAACATAATACTCATGTGGGTTATCTTTCTAAACCTCTTCTATTCCAACAGTAGATTCGTACTGTATGATGATGAGTATGAAATGAAATCAAAGATATGTTTATATTTCTTATACAGATCAGGAGAACTGATGGATCAACAGAATTGCTACATTGTGCTATGTCATTGGTCGGCTCTACAGCACGGTCCATTGAACAAATCAGATTCATGTATACAACAATGTGCCATGATGGTGATTTTCCCCCCCTTCACTGCTGGCCGAACCCTCTCGTTGCAGATCCCATCAACCCCCTTACGATGTTGAGTGTTGTAAATCTGATATCTGTTACAGAATTAGTAAAAGAGCATTAGAAAGTGCTAACGCTATTCCATCATCATGAGCACTAAAATTCTTTTCATCCGATTTTGCATTGTTATATGTTTTAAGATTTTGCTAATTATGTACATTCTACAATGAATATATGGATTAAGAAGTCACAATTTAAGTGGCTGTAAGATACCTTCTAACCTCATGCCAATTTTCTCTTTCTGGTTTTGGATTCGGCTTTGCAATTTTCTAAGCACTTGAACAGGATCTCCTCAAACTCCTCCTCGTCACAGGGGATCTTCAACCCACCCTCCTGCTGAAAACCGAATTCTTCAGCTGCTGTGTCCATCAAACTCACAAAATCTGGCATCGACAAGTAGACCATCGGAATGATGAATTGTTTCTCGTTGGGCCCCACATAAACAGGTAAGTGTTTTTTCGGTATCTTCTCTCTATGTGGGTTGGACCATCTTCTATAGTATAGCTCATGGGCAGCCGGAGACTCACTGAAGCTCGAGTCCGGGCCATTGATTCTTTTGTATGCTAGTCTCGACCTGTGATGATGATAAGCTTTCAATAATATCAACCGCCGGATATTTTTTACCTGCAAGACATTCGTGGCCATTGTCTTGCGCGAAGTTGACATAGAAAGAGAAAGGGAAGACTTGGGTTAAAAGCAGATCCACATTGGTTTAAATCTTCAAAAAGAATTGCGAAAGAGGAGGTAGGGGAACGGGATGTTCGAGTTGAATATCTTGAATTATATTGTCATGAGGCTGCTGGTGAAGAGGATTCATTTTTTAAGGGCTCACATAAAAGGGATGTTAGTTTTTTCGAGTTAAGAGACAGATTGTGAATCTACGATGATTTCTGAATACGGTGATTATCCATGCAAAGGTTGATGTTCAACCATGCAAATCCCTTGAAAAATGGGAGCTTCAAACTCACGTTACCTTCCATTAACTATTTTTGGGCTCTCCAAAACAGAACATGGTATAAGCTGACTTTTCTGTAATTATTGAGATACTATATTAGCTAATTATCAAGAAACCTATATTTTTGATGTAATTTATTGATTTCTATCATCTAGACTGAGTCTTTGTAGAAAGATTAAATTCGACTTATTATTTTAGCAAAATGGGGGTAATATATACACTATTTGTGCCAATTTATGCCAAATTCCACCAAGAAAGGTGAACAAAGGTATATCGGACACAGTGACTAGATAATCTACTATCAATTCAACAAGACTAATAGCAATAAGAGCAAAGCAATAAAGAGAACAAGAATATATATTTATTGATATATGTCGTGAAGGTATTGACGTAAAAAATGCCAATATATCACGTAAAAATGTGCTCAATACAATAACATTGGTTTTCCTCTCAATAGTAGCTAGAGAGCTTACAAATGACCTAATAATCTTCTTTATACCTAAACCCCCTTTACAAAAGACTTGAATTCGATCTCCCCACTTCAGAGTTGACCCCCTTTGCAACCAACCATCTACGACCCTTCTGTCCACATCCCTTGATTATCGGCACTCTGATCACATCTTGCTAACTACGTCCTCTTTTCTCTGGCGGTTACTTGTGGCGTGTTATTAGGATAAACATTTGCGATATTGAATACTGAATGTAGCTTTTAGGATTATGTATGAAAGTACAAGGAGATAATAATAGAGATAATACTTTTTAAAACATTTGATAATACTGAATGATGGCTCCCTCTTTCCTCTGCCTCCCTCTTGAACTCTAGGTTTCATTGTTTATTTTGTAAGGGCTTTTACCGATTATAGAAGTGGTGAAGTCCCCCAAAATTTGCCATATTATATATACTTCCTCTGTTTTACAATACGCGTAATTTTTCTTGTTTACACACTATTCAATGCAATACTTTGAATCTCTAATTATTGATAAGTAAAATTATAAAAAGTTGGTATTATGATAGTATGCATTAAGACGAATCAATTAAGACCCCACTTGGCTATATTTTTTCATACATTTGAGAAAAAATATAACATAAAATTGGTAGATAAATTATGATTACTATGCTAATGTTGCAAGTATTAAGAAACGGAGGAAGTACTATTTTTGATTCATTAGCCTTTGTATTTTAATAAGGTTGTGCTCTCTTCAATTTAAGCAAAGTATATTTGGTAAAAATAAATTTTAAAATTGGTTTGTATGGGTGATGCCTTTCAATTTGCTTTATCTATCTAAGAATGGTCTAAGCTAGTAAGGGATCACAGTCCTTGCATGATACAAATAAAACATAGCCTATTTCTTTAGGTTAAAATGGAACCTACCTCAGAACTTAAGGGAAGCTGATCCATATCTTCTCTCGAGATTAATACTTGAATGTTAAGTTGAAACTTTAGATTTGCTTGCAATTATAGTAGGTTGTTATTGTAAATGTCATTTGTCTAATCATCATCGATAATCTTCCTTATATTAGTACATTGAGATTTGACCTACTTGAAGTTTGTTAGTGTCCTATAATTTGACCTAACCCGTCATCTTTCAAGACTCTAAACTTGAATTGTTTTATAATTACAAACATTTAAAAGTGAAATAAGAAAAGAGTAAAAGACCAAATTTGGATTAAGCCAAACATTATAATATTAAACTTTAAACTTTAAATTAAACGACAAGGAGATTTATTGTAGAATCTCATAAATATTATTTAGAAAAAAAGCGGGTTTTTTTGGTGTTAGCTAGGAGTATCCTACACCGATAGTACGGGTAATCTCCCTCGGGGTATTGGAGTCAACTTAATGGGTAGACCTCTCCCAACTTTGGTTACCCCATTCGCGAGAGTCAGGAATCGAACCTCTGACCACTTGTTTAAGGGATGCATGAGAGTACTTACCACTCATACTAACCAATTTTGGTAAAAAAGCGGTTTTTTTGAAAAGGAAAATGAGGGACAAATATATATTCCTGCCTGTCCAATCCCACAGACTAGGAAACTGGGTTTTTGCTGATTCCCTTACACAACCACAAAAAACTTCCACCATTGGAACTATGAGCTTTGAATTTGCATATGTGTAACATTTAGAAATAAAACATTTGTAAAGAAACCTCCACGTACAGAAAAACTTTGCCTTTTCCAATCATGGGTGGATAAAACTACCATGGTTTGTGGGTATCTTCCTGCAAATTATAGGGTTCTTTCCCAATGCATGTTTTCTCATCATCTTACACTGCATGCATGCAGTATTCATCAAATTTAAGGTTACAGTATATTATGATATAACCTTGTTGTTCTTTTTTATTTTGGATAAATTGCAAGAAATCATCTTTTAAAACCATAATTTTGTCAGAAAATCGTATTTTAAAACAGTTTGGTGAAAAGAAACCTAAAATAAAAATTTGTTTGTGAAAAGAAACTTTTGACATTAACCTACATTTTTTTTAGAAGTATAGTATGAAACATAGAAGGAGAGAGAAAATAATCAAAGTGTGCTAATATTAATTTTTAAGTTGGTTGACAGGAAAAAGGGTAGGTCAATGCCTGAGAAAATGAGTCAACGCCGGAATTTTTGGCTTGAGATTTCTTTTCACAAACAAAATTTCGTTTTAGCTTTCTTTCGCAAAAAAATGTTTTAAAAAGAGAGTTTTCGCAAAATCGTGGTTTCAAAAGGTGGTTTCCAACCAGTGGTGAAGATAACGGGGCCAAGAAAATAAAAGGCAAAAAAAAACACTATGCCCCTACACATCCTTGAACCCATGACCTCTTGTATAAAAGTTATGTTTGCCAACCACCAAGCCAAGAGCATATTAGTGCTATTTAATGTAGGAACCATTAAAAAAAATATAAGGGTCGCAACATTGGGCCGCGGGGGCCGGGCCCCTGCCAACCCCCCATGTGGCTTCGCCCCTGTTTCTAACAATTATTCCTTTTATTTTTCCTACTTTGACTTTTATGATCTTTAATGTCATAAACTTAAAACAATCTATACTGTACATATTGACCAATTTATCTAAATATATACTTCCATAAAAATGTACAATATATACTAGTATTAATATACGGGCATACAGTCAAAGTTCGTTCTTGAAAACTACTACCTCCCTTCCTTAATAAGTGACACACTTCATGTTTTCACGCTTGCCAATGCATTATTTCAAACATTAATATCTATAATTTTCAATGAGTAAAAATTATAAAAAGTTGATATTAAATTAATGCACGTTGAGACGAATCTAACAAGATCCCACATGACTATGTTTTTCCTAAAAGACAAATCACCAAATCTAATCAAAGTTTAAACTGTGAATAGTAAACATTATACAAGTGTGTCACTTATTAAGGAACGGAGGAAGTATAAGATATGGAGCACATGAAGGACAAATAAGATCATGAGAGGGAGTATATGTTTTTTGATCTTCTCGGATGATGTTTTTTTTATCCTATTTTCTGCTCCATCTGCAGAGCCTCACCTTTACATTCAATAAAAATGGTGCCCACTTCATTCTTGCATGTATAGGATAGGTTAAGGGAAGTGGTGGTTGAGATTAAGAACCAATTAAATCATGTATGATTAAAAAACAACTAAAGAGACCAAACTGAACACATACATTAATGTAAATTTGCAGATTGATGTTGATGAGTTTCAAGTATACCCTTTTGCAGCAGCATCCATTATCTGATGTTGAACCAACAGCTTAAATCATGCTGCTTAATTTCAAGTCATCTGTATCTGTGGGCTGTGCAAAAGGTGGATATTAGCTTTTTTTTCTTCCCTTTTTGCTTCTTTTCTTGTTAGTTATCGGGGAAGATCTTCTATCGGTGCTAGTCGAGACGTGACCTTGAATATTTCGTTAAGAATAACAATTATACTGTAAAATGAGTCGAGGTTACTAAATAAGGAAAAAAAACATTGTTGCATCTATTTTGAAACACCCATATTTGTATAATGTGACATCTATTTTGAAACGGAGTAAGTATAAAAAACGATATTATGACGTATAGATTGAATGCACTTATAATATAGAATAGGTTGCAATTTTAAACCTTGGCCGCTCATTATATATATTTATATTGACCAAAATCCACCAGTAATTGTTATATGTAACATGAGTCGAGGTTACCTATTGTCAAAGAAGGGGAACTTTTTTATCATGTATGTTGACTTCTGGTGACTTGTTGCACTTTTAATCTGTATAAAGGATGTTTGGTATTTAGCTTTTTGCCTAGCTTTTGGCTTTTAGCTTGTCAAAATAGTCAAACAGTCACAAATTATATTTGGTTATTGGCTTGTTAGTTGGCTTACAAGATAGCTTTTTAAGCCAAAAGCTAATAATAGTAGCTTGTGGATTTTGGCTTTTGGCTTCTCAGTAATGAAATGTCTATTTTACCCTTAATAAACCTAAAAAAGTATGAGTGGGGTACAATATCCATGTCTAAAAATATCATTTTGTACTATTACAACAAACAACCAACAATAACTAAATTTGTCAAACATGTTTTTACTCAAATAGCCAACAAATACAACCAACAATTATCAGCCAGTCAAACCAGACAAGTAAAACAGCTAACAACCAGCAGCTAGCAGCCAACGGCCAGACAAGGCCTTAGATTACGGCCTTGTTCTTTTGGATTGGATTAATTATATAAATACTTTAGTTTAGTTCAGCTCAGCTCCATTAATTTTAATTCAGTTCAGTTCGATTCAGCTCAGTTCCATAATTTTAGTTCAGTACAGTTCAGGTCATCTCCTTTTGTATCACAATTAAAGTTTAGCTTAGTCCAGTTCACTTCAGTCCAAAAAAAGAGCCTAACTACACCTTCAATTAGGGTTGTTAGTTACAATGGTGCAAGAGTCCACAATACTTCAAGGATCCTGTAAGAATTTTAAGCTAAGTTTCGATTTTCATTTAGCTTTCATTTCTTGAGTCTCACAAGTGGGTCTGCATGCCAAAGACATAGTGTCGACTACACTCCTTTTCTCTATCTGTCACATAAAACACTTTCACTCAAATATGAGTCGAGTAGAGCCTTTTTAATATCATATGCTCAAGTCGAACTTGGGTAATTTGGTGAGCACTATTGAGCACTCCAGTTGTACCAAAATATCGTAGTCAAGTAAATATTTCTACTTACCACGACACACAATTTATATCCTTAAGTCTTGTTCTTTATGGTTCATATTTCTAGAAACTTGAAGCTATCACATTTTCAAACTTAATAGATCCACCATTTTTATTGCACATACTATTCTTAAGTTGTGTTATGATCTGTTCTTTTCAACTTATTTTTGTTTATCTGAACTTATTAGAATTTATTCAAATCTTAAGATGGTCAAAAATATTTTGCTTATTTTTGTTGAACTGTACCTATCTGAACTTAGTTTATTATAATGATTGAAAATAAGTTAAAAAGAGCGGGACTCAATTAGGGTTAATGTTGAAATGAGTAATATTACAAATTATTCAAATCAAATTTTACTTGCAAAACTCAAGTAATATTAAGGTTTTTTAAATTTAATAGGCCTTTCTAGAAGCCCACCTTGAATGTGGGCCCAATATTTTGATTCAGACATTCAGTTGCAAAGTCGAATAGTTAAGTGTACGTAGGAGCTGCATGTGAGGCTGTGTGAGCTGACGAACGCATGAAAATCTGAAATACTGTAATTAAGAGAAAATAGTTATAAGGAGTTACACTCTGCTCCTGCCTCTTTCTCTCTCTTTCTGCACCATAACAGCCTGCCTTACATAAGCATTAATAACTACTGATAAATTGATAATAGATATATACTGCAAAGTGTATGATTTAGACCCAACGTTTGCAAAAATTAATGATAGTAATTAAAAACTTAACTTTTGATACTCCTACTCCTGTTTCTTTGTAGAGGACTCGTTTTTTTTTTGGCGCATATATTAAGGAGAAAAGTTACGTAAGTGATAGAATTGATTACTAAAAGTGTATGGATAATTATGTCAGTGAAATACGTAATAAAAAAACAGTTAAAAAAACTTTTTCGAAAAGGAATACAAGTTACTACTATTTAAGAAATGAGAACGGAGGGAGTATATTGCATATTATGAAAATTAATTGCATACTTGGTTTCCACATATGTAGCCACATGATGAGGCTGCATTAGTTTTTGCATGTTGGTTTGATTACTTGCATTGATCGTCAAGGAATATTTTAGTGACTTTGCCTTGTAAGGTGTTATAATCATGTTGCATTCCACTCATATTCCCTCCTTTTAAAGGAATATTGTTGATCTTTCTATTTTTGGTTTGGTCTTATTATTGTAGATAAGTGCCCACATATCTTAATTGATAGTAGTATATGCATATTTATCCAATCAATTTCCTCTATTATTCCAACTATATTAAGTTGTTAGTTAATAATCACACATTATTTATAGTCTAAATAATACTCGACAGGCCAAGACCTGAATCCAATTAAGTAGATTCAAAACTTGACCCAGTTTATAATGACCCTCCCCAAATCAACGCGAACTATATCATCATCTCTATTCTCCAGTACAGATGAACCCGATGTAACTTTTATTATTCTGGTAATACTTTATTAACTATTTAAATGTTATTTTCTACCCTCTTTGTTTTTATTTTATAGGGACATTGTACTTTTTACGCTTGCTAATGCATATCTTTGACCAAGAATATCTCTCATTACTCATGAGTATGAATTATAAAAAATTAAGATGAATCAAACAAGATTTCGCATGACTATGATTTTTCTCATTTATAAATGACATAGGATAGTCAAAGAGGCAAATGAGAATAGTACAAAAGTCAAAGCGTCCCTATTAAATAAAACGGATGGGTATTAATAATTTGTAATTCTTGACATAAAGTTAATTTTTTTTTTATTTTTAAATTATATTTTTATTCAAAATTTGACTTTCACTCGAAACAAACCTACCCTATTTGACTTGATCCAAACCCGACCCAAACCCAATTTGGTCGCATAGATCAAAAACAGAATTCAACGGAATCTGACTCGATCCAACTCAAATTAGACCAAAACTTAAGCAAAACCTGAAATAAACGTGACCCAAAGTGTCACGACTGACACTAATCTATTAAAGCCTTAAAAGTTCAAATAACATGCCCATACCCTTGATATTAAAACTATGAAAAGTTGATATATATCTTGAAAATACCTACTAAAATATAGGCTGATATATCACCCATTTAATTGATCTTCGTTACTAAACTAAACTTATTTTGTTGTTGAACTTATTTGTACTAAAAATGAAGGAACATAACCAATTTTGGCTTTTTGTTAGATGCAAATTGTCCTTTTTTTTAATTTGAAAGGACCCAAATTGTCAATTTGTCACTTACATTAGGGGAAATTTTTTCAATTCTTTCAGGATTGTTCTATTTTCTAGATGACTTTCTTGATTGATTTTTTAGGTGACTTTCTTGATTGTTCTTGAGATTGGAGGTAGTAGTGACCAATTACTAGTAACTCTTTGAGACAAGACCTAACCTTTATTCTTCTAGTAAAAATAGGAATATAGATACCCGACTATCATGGGATCATTGTCTTATGGTGCATCTTTAACAAGATTACAAATTACAACATAATCAAAACGAAAATACGTAAACCAAATCCTAATTAGACATCGTGAATCAGTAAAGTAAAACATACTCCATCAGACTGTAAGGACAAAGGAGGACCATTCGTCCATTCTCAATCAAAATCTCATTGATACTTTTTGTCACGTCTTTTTAATAGAAACTTTACCTCCTCTTTTTGTTTGTCCTAATTAACATTTTAATATGTAAACAAGAAGATTACTTGATATTTCACGGCTTGTTTGGTTAACATAATAAATCATTGGAAGTAAAGATTGCTAAAAAGTAGAAGAACATAGAGTTGTTTGGTTTATGTTTATCAAATCATGAGATTTTGCACTTTTAAGTATGTTTTACTTCCCACAAAATATAGGAAGTTACTTATCTAGGTCCCTTAATAGAACTTTCCATAGCCAAATACAATTTTGCACTTCCTCTAAACTTCAATTTGGCAACATCATTTTTGTCTTTAATTTTTCAACTCTGCCCAACTAAGTATATTAGAAAAGGCAAACAATGTTTAATGAGACAAATAAATAGGGACAAATGGAGTAGCAAATAAAGAAAATTGATTTTATATTATGGTAAAACTACGAGGTAACCAAAAGTAATGAGTACACGGTTTTGAATCTCAAATCGAATAATACACGTCGTCCATGAACCAAAATCACAACCATTGGAACCGATTATGGTTCCGAGAAATTAGACTCGGACGAAATTGATTCTGATTATTCTTAGTGTTCCGGATCTAGATCCAATGGATATGAGTACGTACCAAGAAATGAAGGCACTAGTTAAATCTGGTTCCATAATGCAACCCCAATATAGAGGCTTTGTATTTTTACTATATAGAGTTTTTGGTCCCATCTACTTTTACAGAATTTGTATTGTGCAATACTTTAGATCATATTGAAATTGAGTTTGAAACTTTGAGCTATTTTCATCCTTTACACTCTTATTTCCCAACTAGAGTAAGTGAAGAAAGGAATGAATGAACCAATTGAAGTAACAAAAAGTAATGAGGTCACACATTCCTTATATTGTCAACGCTGGATCGAAAAGTCAATCCACCGAAAAACAACAAATGGAAGCAATTAATAACTAAAAGTTCTTATAAGTTGCTTACAACAAATTATTAGTTAGATTTTGACAAATTTTTATACTTCTTTCGTTTTTATTTAATACTAACAGTTTTGATTTTACAGACTCTTCAGTATTTTTAGAGAGAAAAGAGAAGAACGGACTCATGTAATATGATAGAGATTGTTAGAAAATGACTGATTACAATGACTGAACAAAGACTAAATTCAAGGCTGTGTCGCGGTAGAAGACCACTGACTTGAAAGCAATTACGGCCCGACTATGGTGGTAATCGCAACTGGCCGGAAAGCTCCCCAAGGTTAACACAGCGACCTTTCTAAGTCACCACTAACAGAGAAAGATCTTGGAGACTGTTTATGCACGTACCCAGCGTTTAGAAGAGAGAAAGAAGAAGAGAAGAGAAGTGATTTTCGGATACTAACTGAGGTAGCAGTGGACTGATTTTATAGTAAAAGAATCAGGCCAAATAAGGAAGGTAATAAACAGAGGGAGGAAATCAAGGGCGACAATAAAGGCCATTAACACTGTAACGTTTAAAAACGTTTCAGTGTTACATGTTACCGTTACACACAGTTGGGCTCGGGTCCAAAAAGATAAGCTCCAGCTCAGCTCTTCCCAGAACCCAGATCCCAGGCCCAGCCCAGCCCGGTCCGGGCGGGCGGCGCGCGCGCGCGTGTGTGTGTGTGATAGCAAGCCCAAACCCAAGCTTGATCTCCAACCACAAAAGCCAACCAAGTACTCAACTCAATAAACATGAAGAGGAAGGGAGTTAATAAACAAAGGCAAGCTCCCTTCCATAGGTGATGTGGGATGTTTGGGAAAAACACAAGTAGGCTTTGCAAGCCTTAACTCCAACAATCCCCCACAAAGGCTCTGAAAAGCAAAAGAAATTCCTGGGTAAGAAAAGGGAGGTACTTAAGCATCAATATCTTTCGATTTGAATTGATACATAGTGGAGTGAGGCAACAACTTACTTTCTAGTGAGTGAATTTCTCTTGAACTCACCAGAGTTCCGTTGAGACCCCCACAACACATACCTACCTTAAGAACGTGCAGTCTCCGCGATACAACACAAGTGCTTTATAGCCATGCGCACACCTTGGGTCTCATAAGTGCTCTAGAAAGACAGCCCAGTCTTTCATAGAAGGCGGCTTAACCTCCACACTTACGTAGGTAGTCCATTAAGTGTTCCTCAATAACACCACCCCGAGGGATATGGAACTATTAAGAGCAAAAGCTCAACCTCACAATATAAATCCATAAAGTGCGTCTCAATAGCACCACCAAACAGGCTATGGATTTAGAAAGCACTACCAACACGCCATAGGGATGAGAAATGTAGTGCAAGTTAAGATTCTATGGCTTCGTTTGACCACAAACGGGTATCCACCATAAACTCTCAACTAATGGGCCTAAGCCCCATCCCCCTCGACGACTCTAGGACAACTCTCCTAGATAATCCCTTAGTAAAGGGATCAGCAAGATTTCTTTCGGACCTGACATAGTCCAAAGAAATCACCCCATTTTTCAGGAGTTGTTTCACGACTCCATGTCTGATCCGTATGTGTCTTTTCTTACCATTGTAGACACTGTTCTTAGCAACGCCAATGGCTGCTTGAGAATCACAATGAAGGGAGACAGGAGCACCCTGCCCTCCCCATAATGGAATATCAGACAAAAGGTTTCTCAACCACTCAGCTTCTTGCCCTGCCAACTCGAGTGCAATAAACTCAGACTCCATGGTTGAGCGTGCTATACAAGTCTGTTTCGAAGACTTCCACGAAATAGCACCACCACCAAGAGTAAACACGTAACCACTAGTTGAATTAATCTCATCATTACCTGAAACCCAGTTTGCATCACAAAATCCTTCAAGTACAGCAGGAAATTTAGAATAGTGCAAACATAGATCAACTGTTCCTTTCAGGTATCTAAGAAGACGATGAAGAGCATTCCAATGTTCATTACTAGGGTTATGAGTATACCGACTCAGTCGACTCACTGCATAAGCTATGTCAGGTCGAGTACAGTTCATGAGGTACATCAAACTACCTATGACTTTCGCATATTCACTTTGAGAAACACTTTCTCCTAAATTCTTAGTCAAATGAATACTAGGGTCATAGGGTGTACTCACTGGAGCAACATCAAAGGAGTTAAATTTTTTAAGCACCTTTTCCACATAATGAGACTGACTAAGGGAGATGCGACCGGAGGTTTTCTTAAGTCTCACTCCTAAAATCACATCAGCTTCTCTCAAATCCTTCATCTCAAACTTCGATGCCAAGAAAAGTTTAGTATCATTGACCACCTTTAAATTGTTACCAAAGATCAACATGTCATCCACATAAAGACATATGATTACACAATCTGATCCTATTAGCTTTGAGTAAACGCAAGAGTCAGAGTTGTTGACAATGAAGCCATTTGACACAATAGTACTGTCAAATTTTTCATACCACTGTTTTGGTGCTTGTTTGAGACCATATAAGGACTTCCTCAACTTACACACTTTATCTTCTTGACCTTGCACCACGAAACCCTCAGGTTGAGACATATAAATCTCCTCCTCTAAGTCACCATTCAAGAAAGCAGTCTTAACATCCATCTGATGTATGACTAAGTCATGAATAGCAGCAAGAGCTAACAGGGTCCTAATGATGGCTATCTTCGTCACAGGAGAATAAGTGTCAAAGTAATCTAGTCCTTTCCTTTGAGTGAAGCCCCTAATCACAAGTCTGGCTTTAAACCTCTCAATGGTCCCATCAGGTCTCAACTTCTTTTTAAAGATCCATTTGCTATCTATGGTCTTTGATCCCTTAGGTAAGTAAGTTAATTCCCAAGTGGAATTAGACACTATGGAATCTAACTCGCTCTTAATGGCCTCTTTCCAAAAACTAGCATCCACAGATCTCATTGCTTCCTCAAAAGTCTTAGGGTCCTCTTCTATCATGAAAGCATAGACCAATTCATCACTCAACAAGTCAATACAGGAGCTCTCAGACAGAAAAGCAGTGACAAAATCAGAACCAAAGTCTTTTGCTACTCTAGGTCTTTTACTTCTTCTAGGTTCATCTATAGCACCAGAACTACTAACATGCAAATCAACTGAAGTACTACTTAAAGTCAAATCAGCAGGAACATCACTAGTAGGTAAAACAACCGTAGGAGAAGAACATGAAGGCATGGAAGCAACATCACCCTTTTTCAAGGGAAAAACATGTTCAAAGAACTCAGCGTCTCTGTACTCACAAATAGACCTATCACTCAAAGTCATGAACCTATAGGCAGCATGAGCATAACCAATAAATACTGCATCAAAGGTCTTGGGTCCAATGTTTGACCTTTTATAGTCAGGTAGCCCAACTTTAGCTAGACACCCCCACACTCTCAAGAAGCTCAAGTTTGGAGTAAACCCCTTCCATAATTCATAGGGAGTCTTATCTAACCTTTTGTGAGGTACTCTGTTAAGAACATGACAGGCTGAAAGGACTGCTTCCCCCCACATTTCATCAGGCAACCCAGAACTTACAAGCATAGCATTCATCATGTTTTTCAAAGACCTATTTTTCCGTTCAGCTATACCATTCTGTTGGGGTACATAAGGTGCACTAAGTTCATGAATAATACCCAATTTCTCACAATGGTCATTCAAAGAGAAGTTTTCAAACTCTCTACCTCTGTCAGATCTAACCCTCTTGATTTTCCTATCAAGTTGGTTTTCTACTTCGGCCTTATATTTGATGAAAGCTTCCCCTGCCTCACTTTTGGCTTTGAGAAGGTAAATCTTAGTGTACCTCGAAAAATCATCAACAAATGAAATATACCAGAATTTTCCTCCTCTACTTGTAGTGTTCTGGAAGTCAGCTAAGTCCGTATGAATCAACTCTAGAAGTTGTGTGGTCCTTTGAGTCACAGTTTTGCAAGGTTTCTTAGTGAATTTTGCTTCAACACAAACTGGACACTTAGAAAACTCAGTAGTCGACAGATTAGGAATTAAAGCTAAGGTCCTTAGTCTCTTAATGGAAGCAACATTCACATGCCCTAATCTACCATGCCACAAATTTAAAGACTCAGCAATATAAGCAGAACCAGAAACAGTTTTATTAAAAACAGCAGAAATGGAAGAAGCAACATTCAAAATAAATAAACCTCCACTTAAATACCCCTTCCCAACAAATTCCCCACCACGAGTCATTACAACTTTGTCAGCCTCAAAAACAATTTTCAAACCAGCTTTGTTTAACAAGGCACCAGACACTAAGTTGCGACGCATAGTAGGAACATATAACACATTTGAAAGGGAGAGGGTTTTTCCAGAGGTAAGTTTAAGAGTGACCTTTCCTCGTCCAAGTACTCCAGCAGTAGCAGCATTGTCCATGTAGACACACTCGCCTTCAGAAGCATCCTGAAAATCATGGAGCAGCTCCTTGTTTGCACAGAAATGTCTTGAAGCCCCAGTGTCCAGAATCCAATCAGTACTGTTCTCGATCAGATTTGCTTCAACAACCACAGCAGCGACAATGTCGTTTGATTCAGCAAGGTTGGCCTGAGGTCCTTGTTTTTGCATAGAACCTTGGCGTTGAGGGCATTGGTAAGCCTTATGATCTGGCTTGCCACAGACATAACAGAGGACAAACTTCTTTTGAATCTTGCTATCCGGTTTGTTAAATTTGCCTTGCTTCTTTCCCTTGTTATTACCCTTTTTCCCTTTACCCTTAAACTTATCAGAGCCTGATGGAGCAGCAGATTCCACCAGGTTAGCTTTAGTGGTATTAACAGAAACTGAATCTAGATTGTCCTTAAGGCGATTTGCCTCTTCAATCCTCATATGACTAATTAATTCCTGAAGAGACAGGAATTCTTTTCTGTGTTTCAGATTATTTCTAAAATCTCTCCAAGAAGGGGGAAATTTTTCTAGTAAATACTTCACATATTTTCATGTCCTCATTAAGAACATCAGCACAGAGATTTTCGAACTCATGAACTTGATCCATGACTGGCTTATCATCAACCATACGGAAAGCCAGCCACTTGCCAACAACATATTTCTGTTTTCCAGCATCATCAGCCCCATATTTTTTCTCAAGGGCCTCCCAAATCAGTTTTGAACTTTTATGAACCATAAACAAATCATACAGATTATTGATCATCAGATTAAGGAGGTGGAAACGGACAGTTTTATTAACTTTTACATATTTTTCAATTTCGTCCTCTTTCTTCTTAACTTCAGTAGCAGAAGGAGAAGAGGATGAGTCACCTGTAGAAGTAAGCGCAGTGGGACAGTCCTTGAAAAGGACGTAGTCAATGTCCAATTGCTCAAAGAACATCAGCAGTTTCGAAGACCAACGTTTGTAGTTGTTTCCGTCAAGAGATTCGAGCCTGGACAGATGAGACACGGATTTGCTTGAAAAATCAGCCATTGCAAATTAAAATAATTGCTTTCAAATTGTTAGAAAATGACTGATTACAATGACTGAACAAAGACTAAATTCAAGGCTGTGTCGCGGTAGAAGACCACTGACTTGAAAGCAATTACGGCCCGACTATGGTGGTAATCGCAACTGGCCAGAAAGCTCCCCAAGGTTAACACAGCGACCTTTCTAAGTCACCACTAACAGAGAAAGATCTTGGAGACTGTTTATGCACGTACCCAGTGTTTAGAAGAGAGAAAGAAGAAGAGAAGAGAAGTGATTTTCGGATACTAACTGAGGTAGCAGTGGACTGATTTTATAGTAAAAGAATCAGGCCAAATAAGGAAGGTAATAAACAGAGGGAGGAAATCAAGGGCGACAATAAAGGCCATTAACACTGTAAACGTTTAAAAACGTTTCAGTGTTACATGTTACCGTTACACACAGTTGGGCTCGGGTCCAAAAAGATAAGCTCCAGCTCAGCTCTTCCCAGATCCCAGGCCCAGCCCGGTCCGGGCGGCGCGCGTGTGATAGCAAGCCCAAACCCAAGCTTGATCTCCAACCACAAAAGCCAACCAAGTACTCAACTCAATAAACATGAAGAGGAAGGGAGTTAATAAACAAAGGCAAGCTCCCTTCCATAGGTGATGTGGGATGTTTGGGAAAAACACAATTAGGCTTTGCAAGCCTTAACTCCAACAGAGATAAAGAAAAATAATTGCCTAAAAAAAAGTGTTACAACTAATTTAAAACTTCGGCATAAGAAAAGTGTTACAACTAAAAAAAGGGAGGAAGTAAAAGTAACCAGGTGATAAACAGGAATATGATGATAATAGTACATGAATGACTGATCTCTTAATAACTAATCAACCATTACAAACTGAACAACTCCTTTGTTCTAATGGAAAAAAAAAAATCTACCACATTCCCCATTAAACATTCTCCAACATCATACATTTCCCCTTTTAACAAAAATAAGATCTGAGGATGGGCAGACCCAACAAAAAAAAAAGTCCAAAAAAAAAAAAATGAAGTTCATCTGCACAACTGAGGAAGAGAAGGTTGAAGAAGCTGTTCGCAATCGGGCGAACAGCAACCACTAAGATTCGAACTCATAACATCAATGTCAGATGCATGAAACTCATATTCATGAAAGTAAAAATGTTCATTATTCTTTTGTTCTACCATTTTTAAGATCTTGTCAAAAATAGCAACATCACATGGAATCTTAAGAACACCTTCTTGATGAAATCCAAATTCTTCTTCAGCTTCTCTTAATAATATTCCAAATGCTTGATGACCCAAATATTCTGTTGGAATTACATATCTTTTTAATTCTTTTCCTACACAAACTGCTAAGAAACCTTTTGGTACATAATCTGTTGTTGTTGATGATGAAATAGAGGAAACTGAGTTATCTGAAAAAGAAAGTGTCTTTTTCAGAAACTTTATGCCTTTGTTTCCGCTACTGCTACCTCCACAGCTATTATTGTTCGTAGTCGTAGCGGCTATAGTAGTGGTGTTGTTGTTTTTTGATGCATTTGCATTTTTTCTCCATTTCTTGAGGATTTGTTGAAGCCTTACTATATCTCTTATTTTGTTGGATTTCTTTGAATCCATGATTTTTTTTGGTTGGGTATTTTTTTTTGTTGTCAAAAAAAGTGGTAGGGATTGATTGGTGAAACACCCATGTTAAGGGGGCAATTTAAAGGGGTGGGAAGGGTTAAGGGGTTGAATTATTTTATTTAGCTTTGAATATTTAAATGTACCTACTGCTTATTATAAAGTATTTTATTTTGTTGTATATTTTAATTAATTTTAATTTTGTTTTGAATTATTAAATTGTTGTAAGAGTGGAAGTTTTGTTTAGTTTTATCAGTTGGTGTTGCAACTGCCTAAAGAGGAGACTCGAAAAATGATTCAGGGGTGTTTAATTTAGAATTTCGATGTAAAGAGGTTCCAGATTTTTCAACAACTTGACAGTTGGCTACTTTAGGTAGGTATATTTCCCTCCTTTTCATATTGGCCGTTTTGGATAATTTCATGTAGGGTAAACTTGGATTCATTTCTTTGGATATTTTTTTAGATAGACTAGTTTTTTTTGACATAAATACTATGGAGAAAATTCACTTGAGCGAGAAAGTTTACAATTTTTATTATGCACCCAGGTATATAATGAATATGATACATATAAAGTAGTTTTTGTGCTCATTAAGGAGCAAAAAATTAGTCTTGTGTGTACTACACTTATGGTATACCCGAGTGCATGATGGATACTCTCAGAATATCTGATTGCAAACATTTATATATACTCATATAGTCATATGAGTAAGATAAGTTACCCAAAAAATATGGGTCAGCTATAAAAAACTCTATGAAAAGGAACTTCTTCAAAAAGGAATATAAACTAATTAAAAAATGGATGAAGTATTATACCAAAAATTCAAAGTAGAATAAAAACAGTATAAATATCTTGAAACTACTCCTTCTGCCTCTTTTATCTACTACAAACGAAACAATTAAAGTTTTAGGAAGTGTATGCATGTGGTGGAGATCGATGTTCCCTGAATCAATGAATGAGAAAAAAGGATGAAATATGTATAATTTATAGGGATAATAATAACAAAAGGAACAGGTGGCAGATAAATTTAGAGTCGTTTTTATTTACAAACAGAATATCTTCTAGGCTGCCATCACTCAAGTCCTACCAGAGGCCCGAAATTGTTTATTCTTTTTGTTCATTACCCCTCCTACCAATCTCAACAAATTTTGGCGTGCTCGTTGATGACTTTGAGGGTTAATGAACAACCTTTTAAGTATGCTAGTCTTTAAAGGTATATGATGGAACTGATAAAAATTTTGGGTTATATTGTACATTCTTTGAACGCACAGGGATTCTCATGAAAATTCTCCATTTTTTTAGTGTTTGAGAACATAATAAAATTATCCAATTTAGAAAGCCACCAAAATACTATTTACTAAACACCCTAGTAAGATCGAGTATCTCAATGAGGTCAATTGTAAGTTTTGAAACCCCTACCAATACATTAGTTACTATAAGATGCCTGAAATTTGACATATGAACATTGGACAATTGAGAGGCTCTTCCTCACAAATGTTACAACCTTTGATTCTCTCACAAGGAAGAGAGGGGATCCTAATATCCAATTGAGAGGGTAGTTTGACTAAATTGGTTGCCTAACCTATTAATTAAGCTTTACCAAGTGGGTTGATATGGCTAAAGATTTATGAACCCACTCTAGAAACAAGAAGACAAGCATTAGGTAGCAAGAACTTATTGACCAAACAAAAACACGATAAAATTTCATCGGATTAACGTTTTTCACTTTTAAGTCCGATTTCTTCATTTTAAAATTGGACTTCTGAATTTACAACTCTATTTTTTTTTAAAATAAACTTTAATTATTTCAGGTTTTAGACGACAGTTTACATGTAAGAAAATTAATGGGTATACATTTACTCCGTCGTATTCGAACAGGGTCAACACTACTAATATTTATATTATTTTTATCACACCATTTTATAAATGGTCAAACATAGACTATCATCATAAATTCTACACCATTTATTACTTTCTGTAACAATTTTTTTAGTATAACTTGCATTAATTAACATCATCTTTCAGAAGATTGTGTTTAAGCATGAGATTCAAGTGCTCCTTAACCCTAGATAACCCTCCATATCACCAAGACTTTGGTGTTAGATTTGGAGTACGCATAAGATAGCAATATTTGCAGCAAATCCCCTACGTAACAAATGCATGCTCCCCCCGGATTACAAGGCAATATGCCTCCCTTCAGGCTTCATCCCAGGAGGAGTATTAATTGTGACCTTATAATACTTGTAACTGCCTTTCAACAGTCAAATACCATCAAACGCAAATCTCTCTTTCCTTTCCTCCATGTTATAGTATTTCTTCCCTTTTTCTTCGCATCGCTTTCCGTGTCATAGTTCCACTTTACTACTTCCTCCGTTTTTTATTAAATGATATACTTGTTTTTTCACGCTTATCAAGGAAGCGATTTAAGGGTATAAACGATTGAATTTTTCAATGAAATTTTCACACAAGTAATATAGAGTCTCATTCTTTCTTGTGTTAAAATTTTGATCGAAAAATTCAATCTTTTACACCCTTAAATCGCTTCCTTGATAAGCGTGAAAAAACAAGTGTATCATTTAATAAAAAACGAAGGAAGTATTTATCTTACAAGGGCTCATTTGCTTACGATGATAACTTAAGACAAGTTTCTTTATACTAATTATTACAAAATTAAGGTGAACATAATTTAAAACACGTGTTGTAATAATATACTACTTCCTCCGTTTTTTATTAGTTGACCTGTTTCTTTTATCACGTTTGCCAACGCGTGATTTCAATCACTTTTATCTTGGAAAATTGATTAGTAAAAATTATAAAAATATGATATTTTGAAAATATATAATGAGACGAATCTAACAAGACCCCACATGACTATATTTTCTCTTACGTATAAATCACAAAAGATAGTCAAAGTAGATTATGTGAATAGTGTCAAAAGTCAAAACGTGTCAACTAAAAAAAACGGAGGAAGTATTATTATACGTAAGAATACAGGAAAATATCATATTAAATGTTTAGTAATCAAATAGATATGTCCTTTTTATGGATTGTGTCCATGTATGAGTATCAAATGTTAACATGCCACCTTTCGGATATGTCTATAGTACCTATATGTTGTTGTCTCCCCAACCTGATTGCTATAGAAGCAAAAAACAAATAAAGAATAAATGAAAGAACAACACCAGATCTAACATGGTTCACTAAATGTGGTAGCTACATAAACAAGCAGGGGAGACACTGTTTAATCATTTGTGAGAAGATAGAGTACAAATTACAAAACAATGGGGGCAGAAAACAATTAGAAGGTTTATGTAAATCTTGATAGAATAGGGCAAAAAGAATTCAAAATAGAAATAGAATTAGCACACTCCAACTACGTAAGATAACAGATTCAAAACATTCCAACACCAATAAAATATTTCTAATCTCATGTCTCATGACAAGAATGACTATATTCATAAGCAATGTGGTAAACTTATGATGAATAGTGTATAAGGTGAAATATTGGTATAATGATCACGGTAAGATTGATCAAATATGTCTCAATATAGTAGCTTAGATGGTTACCTCAAACTGAATTCAACAATTTAGTTGAACAAGCGATTGTTGCATTATCATTTTTCCATATATACTCTTATACAACAACATTATATTTCTCGAGTTAGTAATAGTCCACGAAAACGGGTAAATCGGCCAATTTTGAACAGGGTGTTTTTTTTTTTGACGGGGTCTTCCCGGGGGTCCCAATAGGGATAATGGAAATTTCGGTGGCCTTTTGGTCCCTGCATTGCCTCGAAATGGCCTCTCTAGTCGTTTATTGGTAATGGTCGGAATTACGGAGATGGGATTGGAAGGCATCCGGTGCCCAGTTTTGGGGAAAAATTAAGGGCAAGTTTCGGTTCCGGGCCCCGAGACGTGGCCGGGGCGTGAGTAACAGTCCACGAAAACAGGTAAATCGGACAATTTCGAGCAGGGTGATCTTTTTTTACGGGGGCTTTCCCGGGGGTCCCAATAGGGATAATCCAAATTTTGGGGGGCTTTTGGCCCTCGCATTGCCTCGAAATGGCCTCTCTAATCGTTTATCAGTATCCGTCGGAATTACGGAGATGGGATTGGAAGGCATCCGGTGCCCAGTTTTGGGGCAAGTTAAGGTTCCGAAGGGCCTCATACGGCCCAAGGAGACCCTAAAAAAATTTAGGGCAAGTTTCGGTTCCGGGCCCCGGGACGTGGCCGCGGCGTGAGTAATAGTCTACGAAAACGGGTAAATCGGACAATTTCGAGCAGGGTGATGTATTTTGATGAGGGTCTTCCCGGGGATCCCGAGGATCCCAATATGGATACTGCAAATTTTGGGGGGCTTCTGGCCCCTACATTGCCTCGAAATGGCCTATTTAGTCGTTTATCGGTATTGGTCGGAATTACGGAGATGGGATTGAAAGGCATCCGGTGCCCAGTTTTGGGGCAAGTTAAGGTTCCGAAGGGCCTCATATAGCCCAATGAGGCCCTAAAAAAATTTAGGCCAAGTTCCGGTGCCCAGTTTAGGGGCAAGTTAAGGTTCCGAAGGGCCTCATACGGCCCAAGGAGGCCCTAAAAAATTTAGGGCAATTTTTGATCCGGCCCCTAGGACGTGGCCCGGGCGTGAGTAATAATATACGAAAACGGGTACATCGGAAAAATTCGAGCAGGGTGATTTTTTTACGGGGTCTTCCCGGGGGTCCCAATAGGGATACTGCAAATTTTGGGAGGCTTCTGGCCCCCGCATTGCCTCAAAATGGCCTCTTTGGTCGTTTATCAGTATTGGTCAGAATGACGGAGATGGGATTAGAAGGCATCCGGTGCCCAATTTTGTGGCAAGTTAAGGTTCCGAAGGGCCTCATACGGCCCAAGGAGGCCCCGGGACGTGGCCGGGGCGTGAGTAATAAATAGTATTTTGGATATTTTTAAATGATAGTTATAAATAAATAGAATTAATAATCATAAATTATTAATAATAATATAATGATTAGTGATTATCATGGTAATTAATAACAATTATTTTATAGTTTTTGTATTAATATATTAATACTTGATGATGATTATATAAATAATATCTAAGAAGTAAAATTATATTACTATTTTAATAATTATATTTAATAATATAATAATATTTAGTAATACAATAATGATTGGGTCGGACAGTGTAAAATTGCATCATAAACCATTTTGACGCGATTTGATTGGTTTATACTTTTGACATATATCATGTTCCTCCCTAATGATAATAGTAATAATAATGAGTAAAGCTATAATAAAAAATTATATATAGATATAATAATAATACTTAATAATAATGATATATAAATAATAATAATAATAATAATATTAATAATTATAGGGGCGCGTGCTGCTGCCCATATTTTCACTAGGATAGGGTTTGCTATAACTAGAGGAGTGGGTGCCCAGATTGTATCTCGTTTGCCCACTAATTTCTTATAGGTTGTATGATTTTTGTCCTTTTTTATAATAATAATAATAATATTAATATTAATATTAATAATAATAATAATAATAATAATAAGAGTAATTAGTAAAATAAATTAGACCAACATAATAATAATATTTAACAAAATGGTTATAAAAGAATGGAGCTGAACTGAACTGAATTGAACTGAACTGAACTGATTGGAGCTGAACTGAACATATTGAAGCTGAACTGAAATGAACTGAAAATAAATTGGGGAGAACAGGCCCTATGTCAGAAATTGCTCGCTCAAAATTCCATTAACCAGCACGAGGGCCTAAAATAGCCCAACACAAGCATATGGATGGAATAAGTTGCAATTCTTGCAAATATGCTCCATCAAATACTTCCTTTTTAGAATCTGAGGATTATAAACTCATACTTACCTTGCTAGGACGAAATTAAAGTGAAGGCACACAAATAACTTCATGAAAATGTCAACTTAATAAATACTTTAGTTCGGACATAAAAAGTTCACTGGATATAAGTCTATCACAATTAATTATGGATACACATATGTATATCCAACTTCATGCATTTTGCGCAGTATAACATTATACATACAAATATACCTGATATACATACCAAGTAATACTTGGTTTAGTCGAAAGGTGAATACCCTTTCAACCTCGAGGTTGGGGGTTCAATCCCCACTAGGGGCACTTTGAGGGTAGGGATTTCCCTTACCCTTCCCCCTACTCTCAAGTGCTTGGCCCAATAGGACCCGAGCGGGGTCCGGACCACTTTTTCTTACCAAAACAAAAAAATAAAAAATACCCTATATACATAACGAGCATAGAAGGAATTCTAATTTAAAACACCCTATTTTCTAAATGAAAATATTAACTAATTTAAAACTTTCGTCCGATATAATTAAGCAGTTTAAGCCACAATGACAATCCAACTCGATGTGTTTCGTGTCAAATGACCATGTATATGCCTAATCATTTGCATACTAATTTATCCACCTCCCTTGTTCTAGCTAGTAGCATTCATGTACATACACAATTGTTTATAGGCACATAGAATTTTGGGGAAATGCTTTGAAGAACGTGGAGAAAATGGCAAACGAAAGGAAGCCATGTGAGAATCCCTTACTGTGCTGCCGTGAGATGATGATAATAAACAAAAAAAATTATAGACCCACCTTAGAAGACTTTATGGCCCCTATTGCAAAATATTAAGGGTGGGTTTATTAGTAATATTACATTGTTGTTGGCATGTGATAATGTGATTTGGTAGTATTACGGACCTCTATTATGAAGTACTACCCATTTTATCATTTTTCTTAATTAGTACGAATCTGTCCTATTAAAGTTGATTAATCATTGATTAAAGAGTAATTATATTAATTTCCTATTGCTATAGTTACATATCTTCACCAAATCGCCTTGTTATCTATTAGGATGATTTGATGTAAAATTTAGTCTTTGATAAAGGAGGAGGCAAAAAACTAACTATCATGTGATGCCCTTTAAGTTAATACTAATATTTTTTATATTATTTAGGTTGGTAAGCAGAAGTGTTCTACTAGCTACAGGATAGGAACCTCCCGCCAATTAACTTTGTTCGGCTTAATAACCAATGTTCTTTGGAAGTCTTAGAGTACTTCTAGTGAAATTTGACTCCATGATCTCAAAGTTGTGAAATACAAACCTTACCTTCCATAAAACAGTATGAATCTCAAAATTATGAAGGGGGTGGCCATGCATACTATTTGGAAAAGTTTGGTGCAAGGAAAATCTATAATGGGGGGATTCTACAAATACCCTTCTGCAGCAATTGTGTCATTATTTCCATCCCATTTGCAAATATCACTAGCTAATTAAGCTTGCGAGTAAATCTAAGTAATATGGTATCAAAATATTTGGAGATTTTCTTAAGATTAGCACCTAAAAACATCTCCAAATAAAGTATATCATTGTTTGTCGATGAGTAACGGTGTATGTTCTTCATCTTAATTAAAAATTTGAATCTCAGGGCTAAACAGAGCTGATTAGTCAATCGGATCAAAGTTGATCCAATCAAGTGTTAAGGTGAAATCAAGGGTGATCAAGTCCAATCATATCTACTCAATTTAAATAAGTTCAAGTGCAAAACATAAGCTCTAAATCTATATACAGTTCTAAAATCGGAGCAAAACAGATTGAAACCCGAAGACCGTTCTCTATGGATGGAAAATTTCGTGCAATGCTTTGGTTTACAGTAAAAAGTACTAAAAACGATATTTAGTGTAGCACAATACAGCTACAAGAGGAGATAACGATACAAAAGTATATTACCCTTACCCAAGCTGAAAGAAAGAATAAGAATGTCAATTTTACAAGTTAGGTTTAAAAGGCTCGGTTGAGATGCCTCTCGGTGGACATTGAGCACCATATTGTGACACAAAATCAGACATATACATGTGAACCCAGAATTTTCTCAATGTGGTCTCCATTTTTCCAAAGAACCAAAATCTTTACTTTCCAAAAATGTTACCAAGATTCTAGGGTTACAAATTTAATTACAATTATATTAAGATATGAGGGTTCGTCTAATGAAAAATTTAATCTGATAAAATCTTTGATTCAAAGCTGTAACTTTTAATATGAGTACGACTTTTAAGAGGTGTGTTTGGTTTAAATAATTGGAATAAAATACCATAAAAATGAGAACTCTATAGGTTATAAAATCAAATTTATTACTCTCTTTTTTCATTATTGTTTCGTCACTTAAAGAGAAGGCATGAAGAACTCAATTCACAAGGAGTAGTGGGTAAGAGATTAGATCGGGGTCTAGAGAGATGACTTGCTGACCATATTATGGTTCCATACCAATTTCATTCTACCAAACAACTTTTTCATCATATGAACTACGTGTTTCATTCCATTCTATTTGAAAACATTACTATTATGTTAAGTTGATCATATTACCCCATATTTTCTCTAATCTACTTGTTACTAACTTGTTATGAACAAACTGCGATCTTAACAGTTCAAAAGCGGGAACGAGAGTTCGATATTTGGAGTCTCTAGTTCATTTTGATTCATGGATCAATCTTATAAACACTAGACACCTCCATAGATCGGTAAATTCCATAAGATTAACTTGGATGGCATGCATCGATCTACTTGTTCTTACTCACATGGTCGATGATATCGAATCCATCTTATATATTATTTCTTACCTTACTGTTAACTTACACATGTTTATACTAGTATTCCCACATTTTATTGACCACTTGCTCAAATAATAAATCCTCTTCCATCAATTATATATAGTAGTTTTCAGAAGCACAATTTCTAGAATGTTATTAGTGATCACATTCTGTTTAATGCTACCTATATGTATGCCAAAAAGTTCAAACATTAATATATACTGAAAGTGGTACTTATTATTAGTTAGCTAGTTAGTCTAACTAAAGATAGTTAACTTATTGGATACGAATAAGTAATTAATCACAGGTTGAATGACATCATAGCTGACTTTGAGTCGCTTTATTTTTCCAGGAAACTCACCAACAAAAACTCAATCAATTTTCATCAGTCATCAAATATGTTACTCCTATATAATTTTATTGTAACTACTGAAAACCATCCAATATAATTAACTCAAAAATAATAAAATTCAGTCAAATCATGTTTATTGCGAAAACTAACAAAAGGAATTGTCTATAATTATACTTTTTTTCCTCATTAAATATACTCATAATTATTTTTCCCAAAATCACAGTTTCCGTAGTAAGGGAGGTAAAAGAAATTGGTGAAATGAAGCAACTAGAATTAATAATTATTAGTTACTTAGTATAGTGTATTATAATGATCTAAAACAATAATAACATTTCAATATTGAACTATGCACGTGACTCTGACGGAAATTTAATATTGTAAGCGCTCTAGTCACGAAAGTTGGATTATTTTATAACATCAGACCACTAAAGTTGGAATGTCAAAACTCAAGACAGTTAACTTGAATTAAGGCACACTAGGGGTGATAACAAGACAAGATAACTTGCAAGTTACTCGAAACCGAATCCGCCAAAATTCGGTCAACACTCGACTTGAGCAAACTCGATTCAAACTCGTGCTCGACTCACAATATATACGAGTTGAGTTGTGTTGAGTTACTAAAAATTCGAACCGAAAACTCGTGAGAAACTCGGAAGGCTTGATGAAAGATTAAATATTCAGATTTTATGAATAATCTACATTATTACAGGCGTTAAGGTAACAGTCAAATTCGCAAACAACTCGAAATCGTCTCGGCTTACAAAACTTGGTCAAAGCTCGACTCGAACTACGCAAAACTCGGCTCGATTTACCACCCTTAAGTCAAACCTTAAGTACACTGAAGTGACTGAACTTAGAATTTTCCTAAAAAGAAAATAGAAAAGCAAGAAATCCACTCTATTATTTCTCAAAATAGAAAAGCAAGAAATCCACTCTATTATTTCTACTGAGATTTGTTGATTTATTATGGGATGGGGCTCGTAAATCGTATCATTGAAGTGCAAGTATTATAGGGCAAAACAAAAAGGGCCTAAAACATAGAGAACATTTATTCTAAAAAGAAGCAAGTTAAGGGGCAAAGAGTGCAGGTGCTAATCATTGATACTGCAACAAGCACAAATGCAATGTACCAAAGAGGCAAATGGAATGGGTTGTTGATTTTGCATATCTTACTGCTGCACCAAATCTTGACTCTCTCTTAATTTAACCTTTAGGATTAGGGAGCTAGGTGGTTGACAAACAAACAATAAAATCCAAAAATTTCAGTAAATCAAATGGAAGAATGGTTTTTGCACAAACTATGGGTTTATGAAGATGGTTTCCACTTATTTTTCATCAGATCGGAGAGTTTTACGGTTTGTTTATCTTTATGCCAAAAATAAAAAACCGGTGAATAAAATATTCACTATGAATACATTAATGTTTAGGAAAAATTGTTTTTCATAAGTCAACTTTTATACCATCTTCTAAAATTAAGTTCACCTTTGAATTATTCTGGAATAAGTTAAGCTTGTATGAATATTAACTTTCAATGAGTTCAAGTGATCGGTTATTTTAACAGCATGTAATAATTTTTCCCTCTTTTCTTTCCCTTTACCAATCCTCTACACCTATAATCACAATCACCGCTACCACTCGATCCCAAACACCACCCCAACACCCGATCTAACTTATTAAAAGTTAATATCCATACAAGCTTAACTTATTCCAGAATAATCTAAACGTGAACTTAATTTTAAAAGATGACATAAAAGTTGACTTATCAAAATCAATTTTTCCTAATGTTTAATGAAGTCTAAGTTAATAATGAGTAATTTTTTTCATATCTCCAATTTGGGTAGATGTTGTATTGTCCCTTCTGTTTAGAAAAGCAATTACCCTCAAGTGGTGGATCTAGGGGTGATTATCGCACGAACCGAGACCGAACACCCTTGGGCTCGGTTTGGCTCGTTTAGTATTTAAGTAGGCTCGGCTCGGCTCGTGAGCTCGTCGAGCCTGGAAGATCAGAGCTCGGCTCGAGCTCGTGAATTTTGTTTGAAGCTCGAGCTCGGCTCGTGAGCTCGGCTCGACTGGTTCGCAGGCTCGAGTTCGGCTCGATTTCATACACTTTGAAATCTAGTTCACAAAGATTGAATCTTATGGTAACAAAAAAAACGATTGGATTTTGTTCAAAAAATTGGACCATTGATAATTCGAAGAATTGAACAGTTGATAAAGGTAATCTACTGCTTGAAGTAATATGTTCAAAAGAATACATACCTAAAGCTTGTCGCTGGCCGCTGGTCACTCTATTGCTGCGCATGGTGGTAGTTGGTTTCCACCGCCAGCCGGTTGGAAGTGAATGAAGGGAAGGGAAGGGGCGCCATTAGTTTCCGCCGCCGCCGCTGGCCACTCTTCTTGCTCTCTCTCTCGTTAAGAGTTTAGGATGACTTAGGCCTTAGGGTAAGTTTCTTTCAATTTGTGTTACTTCTTTTTCAGTGTTACTGCAATTTTTTTTGTTACACCTGTACTCTTTTTTTTTTTTTTAAAAAGTGTAATTATAGTTACTAAACTTACTAAATTTATAATAAAGTTCTATTATGTACAATATATTTGTAGGCTACCATTTAAATTTTAAAAAATGTAATTTTTAAAAAATTGTTTTATAGAAAATATTTCAGTTTTTTTTTTAAAAATATTTTTTTAAGGAAAAAAAAGTTAGTCGAGCTTGTTCACGAGCTTTCGAGCCGAGCCTAGCCTAACTCAGTTCGGCTCGCTAAGCCTCCGAGCCGAGCCCGAGTTCGAGTCGAGCTTCCACGAGCCGAGCCCGAACTGTTCGCGAACCGGACAGGCTCATTCTCACCCTTAGGTGGATCCATCTTTCTAAATGCACTTATCAAGTTTGGAACGTTACACGTCTATCCAATGAAAAGTCCATTTACTAATTATAGATAGATAATAATAAAAAACTTTTTCTACAATAGTTTGATTCTGCTAAGTATTACATCTATCTTTACTCTTTAGTAGTTAGATTACTCACTAAATAGTAAATAGATATAGCCTTTCCCCTTACTATCAAATTATAAAGATAAAAAAAACAATTAAAATATAAATTTGCCAATAAAATTTTGTGTTTTTGCTTTCTTTATGACATCCAAAAAATAGAAGTGACCATAAATACCTTGTACTATAAATTAAAATAATTAGGTATTTTGGTAATACAAATAGTAAAAAACTTTTAAGCTTTGACAAGATGATGTACTAATATCTAGATTAGTCAAAATTTATGGTAATCTAAAACCTTTTCTTTTAAAAAAAATAAGAAATTATTTTCTTGTGTACACATACAATTTTCCTAATATAGTACTTCTATTTCTTTTTATTTTACCCACTTTTCATACTTCCTCCGTTTCACTAAAGATGTTACACTTTCCATTTTATGAAGTTTTTTATTAGATGTTACACTTTCCATTTTTGCAAAAGGTTTCTCTCTATCTCTTTCCAATCACATGGTCCCCACTTACTTTTTCTCTCTACTTCTCTCCTACCCAAAAATTGTTTAAGAGTCCGTGAAAAAAAAGTGTAACATCTTTAATGAAACGGAGGAAGTATTTGTTTGATTCCTTTTGTTCTAACTACTTTTATTCCTCTTTCAGCAATATTCTTTCATCATCTTACCCTCTCATATCCCCCACTTGCCCTCTCTTTTGGCCCATATTTTTTCTGATCCATTTAAACAAGTAAAAAAGTACCTTAGTCTTTTTCTTTCTTTTAAAAGTATGTTTAGAATGAGAATAATGTATAAGTGGGCAATAAAAGTCAAATTAATGAAATAATATTGTTGTAAAGGAGGTGATATAATGATAGAAAGAAAATAAGGTGGTAGAAAGGAAGAGATATGATGATGGTGAGATAATACGAGAAGCAAGAGAGAACTATTACCCTCAATTGGATAGTACCCCAGGAAGGAGGAAAATGATTTCCTCGTCATTCCATCTCCATTTACACAATCATTATTTTATGACCTTCCAGTCCTTTGTGACTAGCTTACATGATTAATCTTTTACCCATATTCTCCTTCATATAGGGTGCAACAATATAAGGATAAAACATTGGAAGGGTGTTATAACTAGGATTGACAAAAGTAGATCCACAATCCCGAACATTAACCAAGACAAACATATTAGGTCACGATTTTGGATCCAGTGCAATCAATAGGTTATGGTTTACATTTGTAATTTGATGAAAACAATCTCCTTGACTTAGTTAACTCATTATAGAAAATGTCATGATAGAAAACGTCCAATAAAATTAATCTTTAATGTGAAATTCGGGCAAAAACATAAAAACCTCCCACATAAGTCGCAATTATTTTAGAAACTCTCACCATTTGAATTGTTCACGTGTTTCTCATTAAATAAATAATTTATGATAGAAGAAAAAGAGTATGATTAAACAAACTAAACATGAAACTCGTCTAATAAATCTAACATTTTGGGCTCGATTCCATCTGATGGATTGAGCGACTTCCAAGCCATTTATTATCAACCCGAATATAAATCAAAGTGAAGTTGCTTGTTTGGCAACCTCAACCATAACAATGTATTATCACACTTCACAATATACCACTACTTAAATTGAGTATATAACTTTTGAAATAATATGTTCATAGTACACCCAAGTTCATAATAAAAGTTTTAATTGAGTTACATGTAGTGACCAAAATTGATCGAATTATCACATTTTTTTGGCAAAATCATGTTATATTCTCAAAAGAGATTGAGACAAAATAACTAATGAGAACCAAAAATACATAGGTAAGCAATATCATCTATTTTGTGAAAAGTAGATACTTTAACTCTTTAGACACCACTAGGCCACTTCCGTATCCCTTTAGTACAGTAAACCTCCGTATATGCTTCTCCAATTTACAATTTGATAGTACAAGAACCTAATCTAAAAGCCCCATATGTAGGTGGGTTGGTGACAGATTCCTCGTAGCTAACCATCCCCCACGCAAATTACAATTTCAGCGACAACTTCAAGTTGAGACCAACCAAGATGAACAACTATCCCAAATTCTTTAGCATTATACAAAGTACTATTCTGCTTTTTAAAATCCAAAAGAAAAAAATTCTTCTCTTTGGATTTCTGAAAAGGTACATGTAACGGCAATTCAAACTATTATTTAAAGGTTCGACTAATGCAAAGCACTAAATAATCATAGAACTGCCAGCCATATGAGCTACTTAACTTGGAAATCCTATGATTAGTAACTTGACCAAAAGAAGTATGGTGCCAAAAGAATATAGTAGAGAGAGGAAGAGAACCTCCACGGTGCCCCCCTATGGCCCATCTCAATCACAACCGAGCACGATTTATAATTCCCTCCGTCAATCATCGCGGCTTTTGTTGCGCGTCAGAAAGCAACCTTTCACTGGCTACGCCAACCATTGCAATCATTTAGAACCAATCAGGGATCACTCTGCATTAAGTAAAACAATCATTAATTGGTGATTTTTTTATATGATCCAAATCAACAAAGTCATCTATCAGACTATCAGCCATTGCTTTCAGATGCAGGTGCACAAAATCTCTAGTCACTACAGCCCAAAGTTAAAGATTTTCACAACTGGCCAACAGTTAATAGATCAAAAGAACTGATTGAAGATGGTGACATGAAAACAGATCTCGAATTAATTTTTACAATTATACAAGTTTTCAGTTGGAAATAAGATCGCAATCATATCATATACTTATAATGAGAGAGCATTTAAAAGGAATAGCAGAAAATATGCCTAGGGGTCATTAGAGTCAATCAAAGTTCCATGGACGAGCAACCGGGAATAACATGGAAAATTACACCAAAATGAAGTCACCCAAAAAAGAGAAAATTATTGAATTACCGAATTACCATCACAGTAACAAATACTCATCGTATTGAACAGATTTCTTGGTACTATTCAAACGATTTCTCATCTTGCGGAATCATGTACTCCAAACACTTGCTCCATAGCAAGTTGGCACACTTGAAAGTTGAAACGCACAGACAAAAAAAAAAGTTGATTGTTGTGTGTGAAACCAAATCTTGGCTAAAAAGCACAAAGGAAAAGTTTACCATAAAGGAATGGAGGAGGTAATCAGAGACACCCTAAATTGGAAAATGGAACAGGCAATCTGAGACACGCTAAAAATGGAAAATGGAGCAAATGATTCCCGAAATCCTAAAATGGAACATGGAGCAAGTAATCTGAGACGCCCTAAAATGGAACATAAAGCAAGTAATTTGAGACAGAAGTATACAAGCTTTGCACCCAAAGATTAGTTCAGCAAGAAAATAAATGCAGCATCATTACCATTACTTCCTTTGGGCACTAAAGAAATACATCAGAAAAATTACTACAAGACTCTACCCAGACCACTACAATCTCAGGTTCTGAATTTGAAGCATCGACAATGATTTCCGAGAACTTGTTTGGAAACACAAAATCATGCAGCGGGATTCTCTCCAAACTGCTTCCAAACTTGGGAAATTCCATATCAAAGTTCCACCATGTGGGTCTTCAACAACGTAAGATAAGTTCAAAATATAGAGGCTAATGCAAGGAATGTATGCTAGTAAGCCAGAATGATATCCAGAGAATATCTAAATCAAGGTTATGACAGTACAAGAATCTGGATATTGCAATTATCGAAAAGGTTCACAAAAAGAAGTAATTCAGTACCTAATTGATGACAAGGTTTCCGTCTTGCTAAAATTCTGAATTACATCTCCAACAAGAAACATGATTTCACTGAGAGCTTGCAAGTCAGAAGTACATATCCAACAAGAAACAAGCAATGATTGCAAAACTGAATGAGCAATAACATGCACGAGCGAGCTATATCCGATCACCTGAAACACAAATGTTTTGGACATGAAAAAAGCAATATCATAGGAAAATTGAGATTTTATTAGTGAGCACACGTAAATTATCTCAAAGGACCTTAACATGTTTCTTGACAAGTACACGAGCAAAAGAAGCGAGGACGTAACGTACATCTTTTCTGAGTAGAAAAGGAGGCTGCTATCAGCAAAAAAAAAGGTGTTAGTCAAGAGCCAGCTTATCAAACAATGAACAAGCTCTATGCAACAATACCAAAAACTTACACTGTGCTGCTTTAATTTGCCAAGAAGCACAATCCAGAACAAGATGCAAATAAATTCTACCTGTGAGGATGCTTCCTGGGTCCTCAAATCTGAATCCACAATCAGCAAGGATACATAAGCCAAGTTATGCAGGAAAACCCGCCCAAGGAAACAAACAAAAAGAAAAAAGAAATTATAAGCAAGATAAGCACTATGATGACCCATGGAAGCATAAACAGATAATTAACAACACATACATTTTAGCTAATATAACAAATTCTATAATGTACGCAGAATCAAAGCTGACATTTATGAATTTCTACTTGTGATGATGCATAAAATAAAATAACTTGGTGTAAGAGTATAAAGAAACAGAGCCATGACAGATTGTGTAATACTTGAAGAACTTACAATCTGGAAGTACCTAATATTACATGTAAGTTCATCAAGTTTACATGTGACTCGCAAATCTATTACTTGAATCCTGGAATACAATTTAAAGACACATTATCCTCTCAAAAGAAAAGTAAAGATTCTTTATGGAGACTAACCAACGTACCTCTGCCATCAACAAACGTTCTGCATACTTGACTTTCTCTTAAATAATCGGTTCTGTGTGGAGGTAATTTATCTCACTACTTGACAGGCAGAACCAAAAAAGCTCGAACCCACATCACGTAAGCAGCAATAGAATGATCAGATTAGCACATTGCTTTGGCAACAACACACTTTACCTCCAAATAACAGATAGCCAATAAACAGCAACCCAACTCCCATACCTGGGACAAGTATACAAACGAAACATTTAGCTTACTAGAATTTGATCAGCAACTTCAGCAGGACACAAGTTAGACATAAATAAAATTAGACCCACCATTTGGGAATAATCCCCCTCAAAGGAAAACATTAAAGTGCAAGCAAAGGGAAACCAGTCCTCACATATTCATACCAATAGCAGTCCTCAATTAGAAAAATTGAACACAGAAAATGATATCAAATCTTTCTTCTTGAGCTAAGGGAGTCCACATTCTTGCATTTCTTCCGCCCTTGTGTTTGGCCTTGTAGACCTATAAATGAAAAAGTCCAAAACACAAAACATCAAAATCTATGCAGAATTGACAGAAATGCGGCATTCCCTCTCAAAGAGCAACATAACATTCAAATAGCGGAATATCCACATCTTGAGAATTGAAGATGTAAAGTATGAGTCAAAAGAGCATCCTAATGCGCTTCAATATTTATTTTCTGTTTTCCTTTTTTCATACAGTTATTTTAGTATTAGCAAAAGTCCATTTATACCGCTTACCGAGAAACTTTCACCTAATTGGAAGTGGAATAGACCCCTGAGGACACCGTTCAAAGTGTTACACACATAACACCTTGAAGGCCAAGACTAGGGGGAAGAAATGAAAAACATAAAACTATTCTTAGTATAGTTGCAACAAATAATCACAGCTAATAGGCAAATTAGGTACTTCAATAGTCATCTCTATCTCTAACTCGTTGATAAAGGTAGCCTTCTGGGGACTAGAGATATAAAAAGTTAGCAGCAAATTCTGCTGAAATACATATGCCCTAAGCATAGATTAACACCAGCATAAATTATACAGCTCCCAAATAAAAACAGAGGTCAATCATAATATCTCAACATAAGTTATCTTGTAATGAAGACGTTTGGTCTAACATATATTAGATGTTTCATTATAGCATCACGGGATCAATGTACCTCTTTGTTGCTTGGTGGGTTTGGAAACCCCACCCGTAGAAGAGGGAGAAAGAGGCCTTTTATGGGCCACTGCTCTAGATGAAGCTTCAGACTTCTTAGAAGGTAAAAAGGCCGAGGGAAGAAGGGCATCAACAGCCTCTCGCTGTTGTTTTCTATTGGAAATCAAGTCTTTGGGCCTCCGAGTTTCAGTAGAAGGCTGCCCTCTACCATCTATGTCTATATTTTGTATCTTGCAGTTAACAGGTGATCGTGTATCACTTTTACCTTCCTGCTTCTTAGGATGCTGTACAGGGATTTCAAGTCTTTTTGACCCTGGTGTATCAATTTTCTTGAGGCCACTATTTTCTCGCTCAAACTGGTGTACATCACTTGGCTTTTTAACTGATTTCTCACTCCTACGAGTATCCTCACTTGCCTTTCTAACTGATTTCTCACTCCTATGAGTATCCTCAGTTGGCTTTCTAACTGTTTTTTCACTCCTATAGAGAGCACTATCTCCTTGGTCACATTGGTCTGAAGCCTTTTTCTTATTTTTTTTCCCACTCTTGTGAACATTTTCCAGTACATGCTGCTGCTCGACCTGCTCCTTACATTTCTCACTAGCACTCACTTTTTTTCCAGCAGTGTCTAAGATTTCACTTGCAGATGATTCACCACGTCCATGCTTCATTTCTTTATACTTACTTTTCCTTCCAGAACTCTCATAATTACCTTCAATTTGCTTGAAATGCTGGCTTTTCTGAACTTCACTAATCGGTCTGCAATAATCACTTGAATTTTCAGTGTTAGAGGATTTGCCCAGTTTCTTCTCACATATGGACTTGTAAGGCTTACTCACAGAAACAACCAAATTCCGCTCCCTAGCATCCTTCAGAAGAGCAGACCAATCACTGTTCTTCTGCAATGTCCTTGCGTTGCCCAAAATCCATAGAGAAAACCTTGCCCTTGTTAGAGCAACATTCATTCTTCTTATATCCGCAACAAACCCAATACTGCTAGAGTTTTTGGGTGCTACAGAATATGCATCAGAAGATCTAACTGTTGAAAGGAGAAGTATATCAACCTCCCGACCTTGGAAACCATCTACCGTATTAAATTCCATATCAGAAGAAATAGAAGATCCAAATACTCTGGAAAATCTTGAACGCAAGAGGGAAAGTTGGCTCTTGTACGGTGTAATAATTCCAATTCTTTCACCAACAAACTCAGAAGGATACCTATAGAAAATTTCAAAAGACATCGTCAATTTCAACTAGAAGGATATGCATTACAGGTATCAGAAACTCCAGTAATACCTTTTCTGAAGAAATCTCACTATTTCAATAGCAGCATCCACCTCACGCTCGTTATGAAGGGATGAAGAACCGGTATTTTTTCCGTAGGACTCCTGACCATCACTGACATCATAGAAGACATAAGGTCCAAGACCTGGAGTCTTATGAAAAGGTGCTGTTTTACTTGATGACAGAACTCCATTCAGCAACTTGCCTTCATAAAAATGTAAGGAAGGAAAATGACTTATCTCGGGATGCATCCGATACTGCAAACAGGTAAAATTAACTAGTAAGAAACAACACCAGCAAGAAAATTTCAAAGACAGTTTGGAGGGGATATTGGAAAACAAATTACTACTATCAGCAAAATGAAAGCATAAAATAAATCATTTCAGGGGGTGTTTGGTTGGTGAGAAATCATTGTTCAGGAAAGCTGATCTTCCCATTTTTTTCCATTTGGTTTGTAAATGGGTGAAACAAATTTTCTCGAGTCTGAGGAAGATGGAAACAATTGGATTGAACCAACTCAGGTTGCTTGTTTCTGCCCCAGCTCCTTTCTCGGAATCCAAAAAGGTACATTAAAAGAGCAAGGGGCAGCCCTTATGCTTGTTCCTTCCGTCCCCTTATTTTCCTTTCATAATAGATGATATGCCTCATTATCCAGATTCCTGCCCATCCCTCACCTTCCTCCTCCTGTATACCCTAATTCCTTCCCCAGTTCCGCTTTATTTCCATCTTCCAATTCTCCCTAACTTTTCTATTAAGGAAGCAAAACAAAGGTCAGTAAACCCTGATTTCATTTGGAAATGATCACTTCAAGATATTTAATTTCAAGCCGAAGTACCAAACACAGCCTCAGTAAACAGTTAAGTTCGAATTACTTGTTCAGTGAGCATAATGACTGGATAACCAGCTCTCTGTAGACGTTCAAACATGCTGCATTCGTACAAATATCTGCTGGCAACATTAGAAAGGACTGTTGCAGGAAGTTGCTTTGGGTCACCAACCTTCAAGAAAATTTAATAAGTCAACATCCATATCCAATTGAATCTTTTTCCAGATCAAGTAAGCCAACATAGTCCTTGTAACTTACCATGATGCATTTTGTGCCGCTTGATTTTAAAAGCTGAAGAGGTATCAGAGTGGCTGGTTCCAAAGCCTACAATAAAGAATTACAATGTTCGAGAGACATCAGAAAGAAAGTTGGACGACTCAGGTGGAGAGCGAACGTTCAACGTAACAACACCAAAAGCAGCAATACAGACCTGTGCTGCTTCATCAATGACAACAGCATCAAACAAGTTATGCTCAGACAGGTTTGCAGTTTTACTATTGGACATCGACTCAAAGCATGCTGAATATAGATCTCCACCGCACCCACTCAATGTTGTTACCACAATTTCAGCTTCCCTTAAAATTGATCTCCTTAATTTATTCCTTAACACTCTAATTTCTTCACCAATCTTCTTTTCCCGTGCTTGTATTGCTGCAAGCCTCATATAGATCTCCTTCTTTTGATTATAAAGGCTTCGTAATCTAACCCCCAGCTCCGAATTAGATAGTTTCTTTCCGTTTTCAACTTCAACATTTTCATCCTCGGAGGCCCCATACTTGTCTGCACCTTCATCTTTCAAATTGGCACGTTTAGATTCATAATACTTGATACGATCAACTATCTTTTCCAAACTCTCACGTAGCATTGTCGAAGATTCTCCACTCAACTCATCCTTTCCATCTCCCACAGCCACTTTTTCTTCAGCAAGACGATGTTCCACTAGTGTATCAATGAAAAAAGGTAATGAATTTTGATGTATTGTTTTTGCATTGCCAACACGCACAAGGTACGGTTTGTACATGTTCCCATCAGAACCATATAGGCCTTCACCAGATAACCTTGAGACTAATTCATCAACTGCAGCATTTGACTGAGCACAAACAAGCACCCTTTTTCTGACTGAGCACCTTGGCATTGTCATATCCTTTTCAGCATTATGATTCAGTTGTCTAGCCAAGGCAGCATCCTGCCATGCCCTTGCAATAGCAGCAGACTCGTTTATGCTTTTCCTGAAATTGGTGAATGGAGTAGATTTGGCATTCACAGAACCACCAGATTGTTTTTCCGCATAATTTGGCCGTAATGATACTGCAAGCAGCGCACTGATAAGAGCCACAATAGTGCGTGTCTTCCCGGTACCTGCATACAAAGACCATCACCTAATAGGCAATAGATTGAAACATTGCCAACTTATTTAGATAGTAAAGCCACAAACCTGGAGGACCCTGAACAAGAGACAGGTCAAAATCATTTATTGAATCAGGAGTTTCCACAACTGAACTGATTGCTTGAATCTGACTCTCATTAAAGGTTGACTTAAGCACTTGTTGCATTGGTCGCGACAATTTGCTCAAATCTATCTTTCTATGCTGATTAAAACCATGGGAATGATACGAAGGTCTCAAGATAACTGGAAGGGCAGGGATAACCTCAATTGAAGAAAGTGCTTGAAATTCTCGAAGTTGAGGTGTAATACTCATAATACGACTCAGATACCACTTGCTCCTCTCAAGAAGCTGCTTTCGAGCCCGATTTATTCGTGACAATCCACTTTGAAGAAAAAATCTTATGACAAGCATGTTTTGCCTTCTTTTATTGTCTTTCTCACGTCTCTCAACCTGAGACACACACCAAAGCAGAATCTCATGATGTAGCTAAGAAAAATCTAATAAATCTGAAACTTGTAAAAGTACAACAATTTGAACATAAAAGAGACAGTTATCGACATGCAAGCATGGAACCTTTTTTTTGTTATTAACTTGTTATCAGTTGTATGTGATTGTTTATCACAATTTCAAAGGTGCTAGCAACGTAAAGCTACATTCCGATAGATAGGTATTATAACTTTCGAGTGCATGTCCTATCGATTGGAGCTTAATTGCAGGAACAAGCAAAATGCAACTGTGCCCCAGAGAGGAACGAAGAACAGTAGCCCATATCCCCAGACATGCTTTAGAATCTTAACCAATTTCACATGTGAAGATGCTTATATGTTGACCAACAAAAGGACACACTGAGAGAGAGAGAGAGAGCCTAATAAAGTTTTATATGATCAAACTCCATTTACTTCCAACACTCCATTCAGAATGTAATGAAGTAACGTAGAACATAATTCACTCTCTCTAAAAAGTAACCAGAAAGATACATCCCCTATTCTGAAGCACCAATATCTTAAAGACTAGAATGTTCAATGCAATTATTTCAGCTCTACATACCTTATTTTCCATCTTAACAAACATCAGAACCCAAGAACTAACCAATATTTTGCATCTTTTTGGTGGTTATTTGAAACTGGAGGCACGTAAGACTGCTTCAACTGATTGATCAAACCAATCAGATCATGCAACAGCTAAAGATTGTAATTAACAAGATTCATCTACTAGGGGCTGACATCACAAAAGTAATGAAAATAAGTCATCCTTCCAAGTTTCATTTAAGACAAGCATATAGATCATTGGTGCATACCTTTCCTACTATGTGAACGTTATGAGGAGTATTCTTTAAAGGTTGTTTAGTGAGAATCACTATATCATTCTCAAGACAGCTGCTAGATACTGAAGAACCATCCTCATCATAAACGCATCGAACAAGATGGAAGTCATCAATTCTTTCAACTGAAACCACAGATAGACTGCAAGAAGACATCGCTTCTAATGAAGACACCTCTTGAAAAGAACTACGTAATTGTGCTTTGAACTCTTCCAAAACCAAGGGCCGGAAAATGTCCACATACTGCTGAGGTGACTCAAAACTTACTGGAACCTCCTTTAAAGTAAGAGCAGTCTTACTCTTCTCTTCGTCAGCAGTAGTTAATCCGACAGCAGAAAAATAGTCCATCTCTAACATTAGCCTAAACCATTCATCCATCTTTGGAGGCTTGAAACGTCTGGCTGCTGCCTCCAGCTTACGCAAGTAAATAGATCTGCTATCAACAGGATCTGCAAGTTGAATGACTTGCCGTTTAGGAAAAGAGGAGCCCTGCTTCTTCAAAGATGAATGATTACGTCCCGCAGACTTCAAAGCAAGTTCTAATGGATCTTCAGTATCACGCACTATCTCTTTTAAGACAGTGTCATTTGAACCAGAAACTACTTTTTTCTGGACATTTGCCAAATGTTTGTTCTTGGCAGCTTCAATAGAGGGGGCTCTTGCAGTTGTTTTATCAAGGATTGAGAGGCGTTCTTTTGGAACACTCTTGTTGTTTACTTCCTTTTCTACAATCACCTTCTCTTCCATTTTGGTAAGAGATGTTGATGTCAAAGCATGTTTCGTTACACTTGACTTCCAAGATATTGGAGTGAGATCAGCGTCATTTTGAGAATCAGTTTCTCCAAAAACTTCTGACAAAATCTCTGCAATGCCAGATTCAGAAGTCTTATTTCCAACGTCAGGTTGTGAAACTGGCATATCAGCAGAGGGAGCCAAAACATCATCCTCCCTTGGCTTTGTATCATCTTTTATTACAGGTGGAGAATCCAAAGTTTGGGTCTCCTCATCTGACAAAACAATTACAGTGTCGTTAACTTTCTTGCTTCTAGCTCCCAGAGCACCCAAACTTTGCACAGAAGACTCAACATCAAAAGGTGAGCTCTTCTTCCCAGCTTCCAATCCATCAGATAGCGGTTTTGACTTCCGATAGGATTTGTCAACATGTGAACCTTTCTCTGATAAAGAAACAGAGAGACGTGATACTTGCTCTGTCAATAATTTCATTGGGACCGCATCTGCTCAGTGAACCATTATATGTAGGCCAGTAAGGAAAATGATGATGAGCAATAATCAGTAAGATAATACCAAGTTGTTTTAAAAAGACCAGAAGTTATTTAGCTGCTTACCTAAGGTGATCAAATTTTCGATGGCTGCAACAATCGCGCCAGATCTTTCATCGCATGAACTCTTCAGCAAAGCAAGCAAGGAACTCACTGAATGCTTCCAGTATCGGACCACCACTTCCAAAGACGACTTTCCCCAATCTACCAGATCATGGAGCCAACTAAAGTCGGATAATCCATTCATCTTCTTCAAAGATTTCCCAAGAAACCCATCAGGTGACTGGACAAGTTCTCTGAACAAAATCGGAAGGATTTCAAGCAAACGGACACAAGACATCTGCCACAAAGAAAAAACAAGCTTGACCACTTTCTTTTAACCATACAAAACAAGCATGTAACTTAGAAGACATAAGATAAAGCAAGGATCTAAACCTGAGCAAAGATTTCTTAAATCAGTAGTGAAGTGAAAGTCTACTAGTAGTCAAATATTGAAATTGGAAAATTATCAACTATTATATGTGTCATTACAAATGTCAATTTCTTGTGAAATACCAGGCTGGTCTATTCCTCTCCAATAAAGGCTACGATGGACATAGCATTTTATTGTTCACTGTCCTCTCTTTCGAGCACTGGGAACTGCCCTACCAAGCTGGAGACCTTGTTAACTCTGCAGGTATCCACCAAGGGATGATGATTAGGTACTGGATTTATGCAGCACCAGAACACTATCTTTCAAAAATCAAACTGATAATATGTTTGGCTGTGGGATATTTCTGTAAAAGCTTCATTCTAAGACCACAATGTTTCCTCTTCATACATGTTGTCAACAGATACACTTTTGCTATAAGAAAAAAAACACACACACACACACACACACACATGGATAGTCCTAACTCATACACATTTCTCTGTTACCATACAACCTGGCTTTTCCCATGCATCTCCAGAGAGCCAAAACGATATCCCACCCGCAATGATGTAAAGGTGACACACTAATGAGAAAAATGAGGAACTAAGGAACTCTCATTCCCCTCTACAGCTACCCAAAAGTCATATCAAGAAGTGTAGGGACACAAGGAAAGAAGAGGAAAGGTGCAGTAAGAGAAAAACTGAAGGGCTAAGAAGCTGCATAATGTGGATGTAAATCAACAGCCAATATAAGTGTTCGAATCCAACCCGCCTTTACTTGTATTTGACTTACTTTGTGCTTTCTAGATTCGCGTGGGATGTCCAACTCTATATGAGGATTCAAAAGAACAAGTGGGGGAGACGACTCCCAAAAGCAAGGGTCCTCTCTCCAAAACACAACAGAATCCAGAGTCGGCAAATCCTCAGTAAAGACCTGCGTGTTATGTCGAGGTCCACATTGGTGGTGGGAGTCCAAGCACAAAGGGGAGCACGACAAGATGCAGCGCAAAGTAGCCGCTATGTATGTCGAAAAAGCACAGCGGAGACTGACAGTGCCTATACATATAGGGATCATCTATAAAATGGAAGCAAGACAAGATTGATTGTTTTACATCATAAGCAGTCAATTCGAAGGCAACAATGAAACTTACCATCGTCCATCCTTTCCCTCATCTATCAGTGTTCTAGGAATGGTAGCAAGCAAAAAATTTGATCCTAGTTTCTGCAGAGGGAAGATTCTTCAAGTTCTCACAGGCAGATTAAGCACTTTGCTCTAAAAAACATTCGATAAACCACGATGCAATAGGATACATGGGCAGCCTATTCTAGTCATTTAAATACTGGTTAGGACACTCTTTCATTCCTTCAGCTCTTACTTCCCCCACGATATGAAGAAAACTCCAACAAAGCCCCAACAGCATTATAGATCATAACATGAATTATAATACCGAGTCAAATTTTCAGAAGGAATTGTTAAAAGAGTCCTGTATAATAAGGTAGTATGTCGAGCTGGTAGTCAATAAATGATGGTAGTTCTATTGCCATTGATCAAAAGTGTCAAAATGAACTGAACAAGGTTTTCTAAGTTTTGATCGAACATACTCCCCACATCCTTGTTCGTGTAAGGAATTAGAAATGTGTCCAACAATTGTATGAAAAGGAAAATCAGAGAAATAGGATAAGATAGTGGCAAATGAAGACGTAGGCATGAAGATACTAGAAATACAAATTAGCACAGTCAAAGAGTGTGAAGTAGCTGACAATTTTTCAAGTGAAATGCTTCTCTTTGACTGTGAAGTAATTCTCCCCCCCCCCCCCTCCCCTTTCCCTGTGCGGACACGTTTTCAGAGGCATTCAAGTAATAATGTTAGAGTCCACACTCATTCATGAAAATAAAAGTCATAATCGGGGTTCTTCGCTTTCCTGTTCCTTTCTGAACCTAAAAAATACCGGACTTCTGCCTTTAATATTACTACTCAGCTAGCAAACTGAGGGCCAATGTTCAACACACATGCCGTGCTAGTTACTCTCCAAGAGTAAGAAGCTCTACACCGCTCAGTATCCCATGGTACCAAAACAAACATTTAAAGGCATTTTCACTCACAAGAAAGGTAATGGCTTACTAAGAATTAAACATCCAATAAGCAAATGGGGAATGGAAATAACCAAATGTATCAACATGATAGATAAAGTGGATTTCCCAAAGAAACATGGATTGATGCAGTACCTGTGAGATTCTATAATCCATAAAAGCCTTCCCTTTATGCATGCACTTCTTAACAGGAGGCCATGCAACTTCAGCAAGCTCGGAACTGAAGTTCTCCCACAATTTTTTCTCAACTCCAGAGAGCTGTTTGCTATCATTCACATGCAGAGAATTGAGCGTTGTCTGCTGCAAGAACCCACCTTGGGATGCAAACTTACGACTTAGCTCATCAGGCGAAATTTCCACTGAACGAACGGGAGGCGAAAAACCTTCTTTAAAAATTTTGCACAGGACAAAGAAGAAGTGATGCAGACTTTGAAAATTAATAAGAACAGAGTCCAACTGTACCTGAAATAATTCAAGAAAGAGACTTCAAAATTCAAATGTAAGGAAATGACTAGTGTCATAATTTTGAGTCTCTAGTGCTGAACGTCTTCCAATTCATGATACTTGCAAAACGTAAACTCTAGAATGACTATTATTATAGGATCACTGCCAAACCTTTCTCAGGCACAGAACTAGATTGACAACTAGAACTGCTCATTCAATAACAATATTTCACATGGCATGGACTTAAAGAAAAGGACTTTAAAGCTAATTAAGAAATACTTATAGCGAACTGAACAAATAAGGTGTTTTACCAGCTTCAAAGCATGCTTCAAGCCTGACAGAGTTGCAGCCAATGAAGATCCAGAACAGCATAGAAACTGTAAACCAGAAGCAAGTCCCCGTCTATCTGAGACATACTCCAAAATCCGTCTACCAACTTGCCTCACATTCTGCATCAAGCAGCAAGTTATTCAATAGCTGAGAGCCCAACAATCTAAACACAAGCAGAACCCACACCAAAAAAAAGAATGTGCAGCTATGTACATAAGTCTAATTTTAACATTAGAAGAAAAAAGATATAAAAATAGGGGAAATTGCATGTATCAAGCTACAATGTATTAGACACTTTGTATATAACTAATTAATAGTTTTTAGAGCACAAAAGTATCTTATGCTTCCTCCATCCAAGAATAGTTTAAAGTCTCAACACTTTCCTTCTCCATCCAAGCCAGCATAATTTGAACGCTTCTATTTATTGGCATGGTCTCACCAATCTCATAAATTCTTAGCTCTCCTTTTGGACCCACTGTCTCAATTCACACATACTTTTCCATTAACTAACCATACAGATATCTACTTTTCTATTACAATAATTGATAGCCGAACAACTAACCTAAAACTTTGTCCTCATAAGAGTTCGAATTAATTTCCAACGAAGGGAATACATTACTTTAGTATATGTTGGACACACCTTCCCCAGTTATTCTGAAAAAAAATCATGACTTACAATGCCTACAGATTATAGTAACCATGTATGGGTCTATCTAAACATCATTTACGCTTTTCCAAGTCATAGTTTCACCAAAATATCGATATATTGAGATTTCAAGCCGCAGCTCCATTTTTATGATACTTAAATGCTCAAAATCGTGAATTGTATAACCAAACGATGGTATTTTAGACGTTAAAGGAAGATTTGGCGTGCCGAACATGCCAAAAGTAATACTTCCTCTGTTCTATGATAGATGTAACATGGAGGAGAAGCACATTTTGAAGGAGCACATGTGATGAGAAGCAAGTTAAAGAGAAATAAAAGGAAGGACCCATGTGGTGTAGAGAGAGTTAGAAAGAACCCTTTAATCCAAAATAGAAGGGTAGTCATTATTTTGCAACTTCCCAGAAAGGAAAGTGTTGCATGTTTTTAGAACAGAAAAAGTACTAGACAAGAAAGTTCAGTTGTACTAGTTTTTTGTTGCACGTCATGCACGCATAATTAATTTGGTTTGGTCATTGATTATAAAAAAAATGTTTTTGAAGTGTCTTTGTTAAATAAAAATTCTTAGATCATGCAATGTAACATAATCATGTTTATTAATTAATACCAAAAAAAAGTTACATGAAAGTACGAAAAAAGTTATAAAAGAAGATGATATATGAGGATAAAGAGAATAATATAGAGCATATGCTCTACTTAGTGAAGCAAGGGAATAACATGTAATTGCTTCCCATTGCTTTTGTTTCTTTAAGATGTATTGTATGTATAATACAGGTGAAAAGAAAAGTTACATTATCCACATCAATTATGAGATTTTGGAAATACATATAAGCTTCACATAAATCGAAAAAAGTAATTACCATCACTAGGGTCGTCATTGTAATATTATATATGTTCCATAACCTTCTCGACATTCAACCACACATCCATACTATGTTATTTTAATTTTATTTTTATTTTTAAATTTTTTGAAATATAGTACTTTCTGATTGATGATATCACTTAGATCTCATTCCAATATATCTTTTCGTTACTTATCAAAAAAAAATTGAGACAATTAGTTGATGAAGAAAAATAGACTGGGATCTTAAAACATTTTACACCAAATCTATGAAAGTTGAGCTATAAAAAGATATATGGTTAATTGCTTAGAGTGTGTATATTAGGTCACTATCAAAAAGCGTCTATCATATTAAGTGGTTCCTTTTCCGTCAGAAGTGGAATAAACTCATTGATAGAAGTTTTGGAAGGTACATCATTCGGGTCTGCGAGCAAAAGAATCAGGCTCTCCGCCATCTGTGGCTCCCAAGCCCACTGCCTCCGGAGCTCTCCTTGCTCCACTTGAATCATAAAATGTGCAGCTAACCTAGAAGCAACATGGTTACATACATGTTGTCAATACCAAAGATACAGATACAATTTAGCTTTCTGTAATAAAAGGTTAGCCAATAAAAAGATTCCACTTCCGTTATAGGAAGTCTACTGTAATTTCTAAGTTTAAAGCTAGCACTAACCTCCGAAAGGTTCTTATCAAAGGAATACACATTGTTGACACCCTCACTGAATTCTTGGATGTCTTCCCATCTCCACTGTCATCAGAGCCAGTAGGGCACTTCCAACCCAAAAAAGCTGCAACTTCAGCAGCACTGGATGAAAGCCAAGTTTTAAAAGGAAGTGACACCTCAGAGCTATTTTCAGGCTCCACCATGGAAAAACGAGATAAAGCCCACAGGACAGCCTTAGCAAATGATATTGGAAGAATAGAAGATCCAATATCAGCCAAAACATCAGACCACAGCATAGGAACACACATCCATTCAGTGTACTCCTGGCAAACAATATTGCTCTGAAAGGTAAACTCATTCCAACAACAAACATGTTTCTCTTCAGCCAGCACAGTACACGAATTGATATCATCAGTTTCTTCACTCGATTCAAAAGAAATGTTACAATCATCGGTCGAAGTCTGGCAGTGCAATAAGGAAGACAGCAGCGCAGTAGCATCAGACACAATAATTGTTTGTATAAGGTCAATGGCAGGTTGCCGCAGAGAAGTATGGAGTGTCAAGTCTTTCAAAGAAGACACAAGAGACGGCCCCCTGCAAGGAAACAGCACCAAAATGACTACTAATGATGTTCTATAACTTCTATTATCAATGCTACACCCAGAGGAAAGAGAAAAAAGTCCCCACTAAAGCGTCGACCTTTAGAGAATACATCTTGGTTCGTGCCTGCTATGGATCAGTGCTCACAAGGTTGGTAACCCTTACTTTCACACACACACACACATGATAGTTGTTAGCTAAAATTACTAGAATTCTAGCTAATATCCCTCATTCATTCGAGAATATGAGGATTCTCCCTAGAGTTCTCTTCTACTTTTTCATTGATAATGAACTCCTCTTACAGCCCTATTATTTATACACATTCTTGAGAGATTCTCTCTGCCACAGATTAACAGAATCTGTTGAGAGAAAAATGACTCATATAACAGAAAGATGACAGCAGCCAATAAGGAAATAACACAAAATATAAAAGCTTTAAAACATAAAAGCTAAAAGACTTAAGAGCCCCTAGGTAGTCTGTTTCTTTCTTCTGGTGTAGGTTGCTCTGATTGGAGGCCTTTCCCACTTTGTAGCAGTGCCCTAGAGCATTCTAGGAAAATATTTATCACCTTAATATCCATTTCCATATACTATTGTGAGAAGATCATAGAAATATAACCAACATATAGAATATATATATATATATATATATATACATATAGCTAAGGTCAAACTCAAATTTGAGGCCCAAACAGACGAAAACTTAACACTGCATGGAACATCTAATTTCTGTATAGATTTCCACATCGATAAATAAATGATGGAGAGACTGTTATCTACCACATGTGTGCGCAATCAGACGGTGGGCTGGGTGGGTTCATCTTGTAACCACGATGGACAATAAGAAGAGCAATCTGCAAGGATACAGCAAACAAACTTATCTCGTCACACAGAAACTACAGAAGCAAGATCGTATATGGTATACCTCAACCTACAGCATATATTTATGCAAGCGTAATATTTGGGAGAGGAAAAAAACCTGGCAAGCCTTTTTCCTCATTAGCGTACTGAAGTTCCTACTCCTTGTTACTTGATGCAATAAAAAATATAAAAAATGCCTACGTTGCTTTTCAAATTCCCCATCATGCAAAGCTTCCAGAGACTGCATGTAGACAAACACATCCAAAGATGAAAGCAAAAATTAGAGAAGATACTTTGTAAACTAAGAAGAATCTGATAAATAATCAATCACGTGCCTGCAAAAGCGGTTGAAAAAGATCAAAAATTTCTTTATGAGTTTTCTCATTTTGGGTATGAAAACATTGGCTCAGTAATGAGTCACGCATAACAGTTGGGGGCAATGAAGTTCTCAACCAAAGCTTACAGCCTGAAAAGATATAGAAAAAGTCAGGAAGTTATCATTCCATCACCTGTGAAAATCAAAAGGGGAAAATCCAAAAATACCAGCTAAAACGTACCCAAATTTTCAAAAAGCAGCCTCATGCAATTAACTGCATGAGAAAACTCGGGAGAATCATCACTGATATGATCCAGCACAAAGTTGAGAAAAACAGGATATGGCTCCAATATCCCGTCTTCTAGTGCTGGAGGTTCCAAAAAAGCAAGCCTTGCAAGAAATCGGTATGAGGAAATAATTAGCTGAAAGAGTAATGAGCAGAAAAATCCCAAGATTTCAATAAATAAATGGCCCAGAGCTACATTTGTTGCATCCTTAGTTGCTTACTATATTATCATCAATAATAATAGAAGGACAAACCAGTACATACAGTGCTTTGAGTCCCAACCATACAGTTATATGATCCATCTGCGTTCTGGGCCTTGAAACTTTATCGGTTGGCTGCATCACTACACCAGTTAAAAAGCCAATGCATCTTTTAAGCAAAGGCTGAAGAGGTTCTAGCTCTGCCGCAGACCTAGCAATAGAAGATACTGGTGTGAGGTTCCAGCCTAGAGAATAGACTTTTTTCATCAAGCGAATCATAACCAATGAGAAACTGTATTTTATAGAATATCATGTAGCAGATGCGAGAAACTAAAGCACCACCAGTTGGCAGCTCCTACCATTTCAGCAGAACAAATGCCCAATGAGAGACACTCACGTACATACAAAACAGCGTGCCTATCATACACCCAGTGACCCAGACGGTGTGTGATGTGCATGCACCTCATGCACTGGGGCGTCATATCAGGATCGTACAGGGGCATGAAGCAGGTGTGACGTGCATGCGCTAGCGCGTAACAAGCAGCACTGCGTGAAAAAACCGATGCAGCTTCCCTTAGGTACACATAAGTGTTCAATAGAGTTTCTAAAGGAACAAGGACTCGCAATTTGGCAACCCCTACTAACACTAAAGCTTAAATTATATAGCTTACTTTTAAAAAGTGCAGCTTTACCATTAACAGATCTCAGCCAGATCCACAAACGCATACAAATTTTTAAGCCCATAAATTTCACTAGTGATCTCCATCTGACCATCTCTAAAAAAATTCTCAGAACTTCCAGCGAAGATATAAGCAGTTGACAAGTCTTTGGCCATGAAAAGATGGCAGCAATTTCGTTACATGAAAACCACATTAAGATGTTGACAGTTCTCGCAGTTGTAATGGATGCCGCAGATTACATGCTACAAGAGTATAGCAATATATAGTACTACATCTGCTGTAGCATTTGGCTCAAAGTTCAAGTTTAAACCCAATTATACATAAAAAGACCATTAGGATGCAATAACGACGAATGATTACTGTTCGAAAATGAAACATGTCTATCTTAGTGAAAAATATAGGAAGTTGGAAGTTTTGTAAATATCCATCATGAGAAATCCACAACATCATACATACTATAAGTTGTTAAATTTAGTCAAAAAGTTCCAGTGAAGGTTAGTATATGAATGACACAAAAATCAAAGTGAGCAACTAATTAAAATAAGGGAGGTACTATATAGCAATATTTATCCATATATCAACAATTCGCTTGTACCAGATTTCAGCAAAACGTTAATAATAATCCCCTGCAAGCTATGTTACGCAGACACGGATTTAGTGTCTACTAGGATACGGGTGTCCAAGTGTCCGACTCAGCTATTTTGTAGAAAAAAGTCTAAGTTTTTGGTTTAAAATGAAGTATCCAAGTTAAGTGTCGTGTCGGACACGACACGACACCCGATTTTTGAGGTAAATGAAGGTGTCGGAGTAACATAGCCTGCAAGGCTATAACTAGATTAAATACAGCCATGACGTAAAAGAGCTTAAAGTGATAGGATACTATACCTCAGTTTTCCCAAATTACCAGCTAACCGATGACCAATAGATCGTGATTTTCTACTTTTGAGAAAAAGTAATGCATAGACACCCTAATAACAGCAAAATTCAGGATAATGATATCAATACACAGTAAGTATTTTAAAACTTGTGCGTACGATACAAAATAATACTCATAATACCGGAAAGTGTTGTTGCTTTGCTAGTGCTAATTCATGAGCATCATCAACTGCTTCAATCAGTTTTTGAAATTCATTGACAATGAAGTCATCATCAAAGAATACAGGGAAGGTTAAGACCTGCAAAAGGGATGAAAATATGGCATCAACAAGGCTCACAAAGAAAAAGCCTCCAGAAATTGTCAAACAAATCCTTTCCACCCAACTGAAACAAACTTCAATGGTGCCTTTTTGAAGATATACATTCTATAATCATCCAAAAAGCGGAAACGATTTCTAGGAGAATGATGAAAGAGTTGCGTACAGAATTATGATCGCACAGAAGTGGCACTCTAACCAAAAGGTACAACACAAAAGGCCGTATATGTCAAGAAGACGTATACGTCAAGAAGAGGGATAACCAAATACCTTAACCAAACAGGATCTAACAAAAGTTAGGCACAAATTCCTTCGATGTATTCGTGCACTCAAATAGACAAGCACTTTGCGCAAATACACACAAAAACCATGAGAAGAGATGTGCGCATGCTGGTAGGCATGCAAGCACACCACGTAACAGGCATTGTCGTGAAGGCGATTTCCTAGGAGGATTTTGACGGAAACATAATTTCCTGCCAAAGGATGGTACATAATAAACATAGGTCTATGACATGAATAGAGCAGAAGGTAAAAGAGACATTGTTCTTCCACTGGAACCAAAACAGAACGCAGACACACATCATAGAATAAAATACATTCAGGTTAAGTGAAGCTGTTTAGAATACACCAAACTTCCATAAGTCTTACATGCATACTTGCTCAATTCAGGAAAACCATTTCAGCATACCTCAAACATTAGACTAACGATCTCTGCATTATCATGAGCAAGATCATACCCTCCATATGCAAGTCTTGAGTTAGCCTCTTTTAGGTGTTGGGCGACTCTTTCTTCATCAAGGCACTGCATTATACTAAGTAGGGGAGAGATAAAACTTGACTCATATTCAGCTTTGTACATCTCTTGAGCCTGATGGTGCCGAGATATGCACTCGGTACATCTCCTCATTTCTCGAGATATCCGTTCCCATAAAATCGTCAGAAGAGAATCCTTTTCCTCAACCTTGAAGTAATTAAAAAAGGTTTCCAGAAAAGGACCCATTATATCCCAAAACCCACACCAAACATGATGCTCCCTTGGAAGACAAATCAAATAATCATATGCAGCTCTAAACCTGAATCAAACACACAATCAACTTTAGAGGAGAAGAGCAAGCATGTTCTAAGTGCATTATCAGTATATAATGAAAAGTTGAATCAATCCTTCACATTCAAGTTCTTATTATGTCCAAGAAAAATGCCACGGAAAAAAGACACTTAAAGTGGGCTTACAAGGTTACAAACGCAAATAGAAAGCTGAGAGTCTATCCAGCATAACCTGAGCGTTGTTTCAGTTGATAATAATTTAAAGTACCTTGACCTCTTCTATGATCGGTTCAACTTATTTTTCATGAACTTTACTGATTTGAAGTGAACTTACTTGTTCGAACTTATTAGAACTTACCTATCTCAACTAATTGGAACTTATAGAAACTTAACCTTAGAACTAATTGAAACTTATGGGAACTTCTCAAGTTCTCAACTTATTAGAAATAATTGGAACTTATCAGAACTTATGGAGACTTATTAACTTACCGGAACTTTATGGAACTCAATGGAACTTATTGAAACTTTTCTTTTAGGCAAAGAGAACACACCCTTAAAGTGCTTAGGAAGTTAGGATGTGTTCTCTTCACCTAACAAAATGAGGTTCGGATCCAATAAGTTTGTATAAGTCCCACTAAGTTCCAATAAGTTCATATAAGTCCCAATAAATTCTATTAAGATCCAAAAGTTCTAACATGTTCATATTAGTTCAAGTGAGCTCCAATAAATTCTAACACCTTATAAAGTACTTCAGTAAGGTCTAATAAGTTTAGATACGTTCCAATTAGTTTATCTCCGTGTGGATTATTCCAGATAGGGTAAATTTATATGAATTTAGATTAGATAAAAAGAAGAGAATACTTTTCTTGGCTAGCATTCACTATCAATTATATGCATGGTAAAGTAGACATCTAATATCAACCTTCATTACAAATGCATAATACAATGCAATGAATGATGAAGAACACAACTACACAAGTAAGCACACTAATTGCAATTAACAAATCCCATATGTTCTATCACAACATCATTGTCAAACAGTCTCGAGCACTGATAATTGTTTCCTCCAGACCTTCATATAGTACGCAAAACAATTATCTAGAAATTATGACAAAGTTACTATAAAATCAGAAGCAAAAACAGCAGCTGCATTAGTCACTAGCCTCTTTCATCCATACATATAGAATATTGGCCATAATATAACTAACAAGGATCAATATCCAATCACTAGACTCATACATTAAAAGTACATATTATGTGATTTTCAAGAGCAAATATGTACTTTCGAAAACACTTAATGTACCTTGAAGGACGCCGTGCACAAAATAATTTACAGACATTAAGCTCTGTTTGGTAGCGTGTAAAACGTTTTCGGATGAAAATGGTTTTTCATGGAAAACCTTTTACATTGGAAAATTCATTTTTATGAAGGTTTTCCGTTGTTTGGTTGTATGTAAAATGATTTTCCATTTTAAGCATTTTTCATTGTTTGGTTGAACTGAAAATCAATTACTTCAATTGTGAGGGAAAATGTTTTCCTTCCACTTATGATGGAAAATGTTTTCCTCCCAATTTTGGAGGAAAATGTTTTGAGGAAAATGTTTTCAATAAGGTGGAAAATGATTTTCCACCCCAAGTTTTACATTTTAATGTTTTACTCCAAACCAAACGATGTAAAATGGAAAAACAGTTTTCAAGGAAAACGTTTTACACCCTACCAAACGAACCCTAAGTTGTTCATAGACAAAACATACAAAAAACATCAGCTGCATTTGTCACTTGGCTCTTTCATCCATCCATATAAATTAAAGCCATAACATAACTAACAAGAATCAATATCAAACTACATTCATACATTAAAAGTTCGATACTAATAGTAATTATTTTGTGTACCGTGGAACATTCAGCCATGAGGCCCATGACACATTAACAATTTTCCGAAAGTACATAGGTAATTTCCCTCTGTAATTGAAAAGCACATTATATACTTTCGAAAACACTTAAATGTACCCTGGCACGGACGCGAAAGAATTTGCAGACATTAAGTTGTTTATAGACAAAACAGATAAAAAAAAACAGCAGTTGCATTAGTCAATAGTCACTAGCCTCTTTCATCCATACACATAGAATAACGCCATAATATTAACTAACAAGTAACAAGAATCAATATTCAGTCACTACAATCGTACATTACAAGTTGAACACTAATCGTAATTAATTTGTGCACCACGGAACACTCTGCCATGCACATTATTTACTTTCGAAAACACTTAATGTACCTTTGCGCGGACGCCGAGCACAAAATAACTTGCAGACATTTAAAAGTTTGACACTAGCCGTAACATTTGTGCACCACAGAACACTCCGCCGCCAAGGCACATCAACAATTTCCAAAATTACATAGGCATTTTCACTCTATAATAGACAACCACATTATATACTTTCGGAAACACTCAATATACCTTGGCGCACAAAATAATTTGCAGACATTAAAAGTTCGACACTAATAGTAATTATTTTGTGCACCACGGAACACTCCGCCGCCAAGGTACACCAACAATTTTCAAAAATACATGAAAACATTTTCACTCTATAGTAGACAACGCACATTATATACTTTCGAAAACACTTAATATACCTTGTCACGGACGCCGTGCACAAAATAACCTGCAGACATTAAAAGTTCGACACTACTAGTAATTATTTTGTGCACCACAGAACAATCCGCCCCAAGGCACATCAACAATTTTCAAAATTGCATAAACATTTTCACTCTATAATAGACAACGCACATTATATACTTTCGAAAACACTTAATATATCTGAGCGCGGACGCTGTGCACAGCAAAATTTGCAGACATTAGAAGTTCAGCTTCAGCACTAGTAATAATTATTTTATGCACCGCGGAACACTTCACCAATACACATTAACAATTGAAAAGCATATTATATACTTTATGCACAAAATAATTTGCAGACATTAAAAGTTCGACACTAGTAGTAAAACCGCGGAACACTCCGCCAATACACATTAACAATTGAAAAGCATATTATATACTTTATGCACAAAACAATTTGCAGACATTAAAAGTTCGACACTAATCGTAATTATTTTATGCACCGCTGAACACTCCGCCAATACACATTAACAATTGAAAAGCATATTATATACTTCCTCCGTTTCGCAATACTCGCAACATTAGAATAATAACCACTATTCATCTATCAATCTTCTATTTACTCTTTTTCCAAATGTATAAGAAAAAATATAGTCAAGTGGGGTCTTATTTGATTCGTCTTAATGCATACTATCATAATATCAACTTTTTATAATTTTTACTTATCAATAATTAGAGATATTAAAGTTCAAAGTATTGTATTGGATAGTGTCCAAACAAGAAACGTTGCAAGTATTGCGAAACGGAGGAAGTACTTTATGCACCAAATCATTCACAGACATTAAAAGTTCGACACTAGTAGTAATTATTTTATACACCGCAGAACACTCCGCCAATTCACATTAACAATTGAAAAGCATATCATATACTTTATGAAGAAAATAATTCACAGACATTATAAGTTCAACACTAGTAGTAATTATTTTATGCATCGCATAACACTCCGCCAATACACATTAACAATTGAAAAGCATATTATATACATTATGCACAAATTAATTCACAGACATTAAGATGTTACAGAGAAGAAGAAAAACACACACCAGTTCTCTTTAGCTTGTTGAATACGACTCTATAATAGACAATCACATTATATACTTTCGAAAACACTTAATATACCTTGGAGCAGACGCCGTGCACAAAATAATAAAGTTAGACACTAGTAGTAATTATTTCATAGACCGCGGAACACTCCGCCAATACACATTAACAATTGAAAAGCATATTATATACTTAATGCACAAAATAATTCACAGACATTAAAAGTTCGACACTAATATTAATTATTTTATGCACAGTTCCGCCAATACAAATTAACAATTGAAAAGCATATTATATACTTTATGCACAAAATAATTTGCAGACATTAAAAGTTCGACACTACTAGTGATTATTTTATGCACTGCGGAACACTCCGCCAATACACATTAACAATAGAAAAGCATATTATATACATTATGCACAAAATAATTCACAGACATTAAGATGTTACACAGAACAAAAAACACATACCAGTTCTCTTTAGCTTGTTGAATACGATTAATCCTTGAAGAAGATGAATGACCATCACTATCAGAACAACGATCATCATCATCATCATCTTCGTGTTCTTGTTCTTCTTCGATAGCTCTCCATTGATCGAGAAGTTCATTTCTGCTGATTCTGCTCATCGACATTAATCTACAGTTTGTTATTGTTTTGAAGATGAATTGAGAAGGAGATTGGAGGTTTATCAATGGAGTTTTTTCTAGGTTTCCGACGCCGGAGATTGGAGAAAAGAGAGAAATGTTATCGTCGCCGGTGGAGAGAGAGAGAGAATGGAAGCGCGGGGGATGGTTTTTGGAGACAACTGAAAAGAGGGAAAGTGATGAGTTTTTTTCTTTCTTTCTTTTTTAGACAGTTTAATAATTCCGCTAACAAATGTTCTCGAGGCGTTAATTAACATTCAATATTAGTAGTTGAAATGATATTCGTAGTCACGCTCAGGCTTTGAGTGGAATAAATATGAAGCATTGAATCGTTCGAGAAATAGGGAAAGGTTAATTTAATATTTCACTTTTAGTTACCTTATTCAATGCTTCAAGGGCGTTTGTTAGCTTTTGCCTTTAAAATTTTGAGTAAACACTTAATATGACTATATGAGCTTGTTGATAAGTGTGGTCATGTTTGTAGAGCGGGTAATATTGTTGCCCACCTTGTGGCGCGATGGAATGTTGGTATTGATTGTAAACTTGAATGTTTTAGCGTTATTTCTCCAAAGTCTGAACACTTTGGTGGAGTATGATACTATATTAGTCACCAGTTTTTCTCCTAAATAAGAATATTTTTGAATTAGATTAGACCATTGATGATTTATGATATACTTCCTCCTTTATATTAGTAGTTGCAATCAATTTATTTGGCATGCAAGTCACCGTTCTAATAATACAAAAGGAAAAAATATACACGCGTATACATTATATATTTGTTTTCCACGGTTTTCCATTACTTTTGAAGGCCGCTAATAGATTTATATACGGCATAGTTACTTTAGATAAATTGATTGATATATCGTTACATGTTTGAAGTTAAGTTTATAACATAAACAATCTAAGCATTCGTTTCGAGCTAATCTTTTACTTTTGCCCCGGGGATATCATACCTCAATCATTTCATTCTCACTTTCCCTCACCTCTTGGTTGAGGATTATTGAGGTTCTATTCTGGGGTAAATCTTTATGGCTATATATAAGAATAATTTATGTTAACTATGGAGAAATTGGAGTAGAAAATCATATGCTAACTTTAATTACATTGATCTTGCAAAATTGTACACATTGGAGAACTGTCTAAACACTATATACACATAAGAAATGAGCCGCATAGTTCACACCAAATAAGAGGACATGAGATTCCAACTAATTTTCATGTGGGAAGGCATGGAAGCAACAAAGCGAAGGACATCCGGCTTATCACTGACCCGTGGGTGATAAACTGCAGACCTCTGTCCCAAAACTCCAATGAACTTGGCAATGTTAGGGAGAACAAGCTCTCTGCAATGCAGGTGTAGCAAGGGAACTTTAGATAGAACACTTCCCTTTTGGATGTCCAAACCGTCAGGACGCCGCAACTTGTAAGGCTCACCACTTGTTGGCTCGATGTTAACTTGGGGTGTCTGCTTCCACTTTCGATGCACAAACCACCCATATTTGTAATCACCCACAATAGGTGTGCCAAGCGCTTCAGCACAGTGGACTCGCAGCTACAGGTTGCACAACGATAGCAGTATAAGAGTAATGGCATTAGTTACTTTTATCATAAAATGCTTCAATTATAACTTAAGAAAGTAAAGATCAAACTGTTTATCAAAAACATGGCCCCATAAAAAAAATTGGCAAATCCCACAGAAAGATTTTTCATCAGCATGAGAAGAATGAGAAGCACTGAGCTCTGCTCCTTTCGTAAGTGTCCTTTCGATGCCATTTTTATTTGATTCTAACAAACGGTTGTTTGTTGTCTAAATTCTTCCACTGGCAAGATTGGAACTCAAGCTGCACTGTGTTCAATTCCAACGTGTGCTCAAGCCTCAACCCAACAAAGTAACTGACCATGCATAATTTCTTGAAAAATTAACCCTCTTATAAGCAAGCGAATAATGTTTTACGCAAAGTGTGGCAAATAATAGGGTTTCTACTTCTTCACTACTTTCGCAAGAGAAAGGAATATAACACACCTAGTGTGGAAAAAGTGCATCCAAAAACAAATAAAACCTCATAAGCAGGCAACCAAATCAGCTATACAAACACCTTGCTCCAGCCTCCATGCATCAATTTAGGAGGCCAAAAAACAGAAGAGGTAGCTTATGATTGAGAGACACGGAGAGAGCAAAACCTACCTGATGTTTACGGCTGGTAAGTGGGCGTAGTTCGATCCATGAACACCCGTTGATCATAGGACCAAGTACCCGATACTCAGTCATAGCTTCTTGAGAAGCTTCTAAACCTGATGGATGAGCCAACATAACCCTCTCTGTTTTTCCGTCATCAAGAAGCACCTGCAGACAAATCTTGTCAAATTACCATAAACCTGAAATGTGGACGAAGATGTACCAACAGCATAATTTTTTTCAAGAGTGGAGAGGTGTGTGAGAAAAAGAACCTTTGTGAGAGGAGCACATATTACACCTTCCTTCTCTTTAGGGGACCCAATAACCAATGCCCAATATCTCATGAATGTTGCTTCACATGCATCATTCCAGGCCTATATTGGCCACAAATACTTCAAGTTATGTAACTTCAAACAACATATGTAGAACTGATAATCATCACAAAACCACGTCAAATGAATGAGTATCAATACCAGACAAGATGTTTTTGCCACATTAATATTGATGAACAGTTGTTGAAGATAAGAAGCGCTCTCCTTTGTCCTCCCCATCAAGAGAATACCACTACTTTCTCTGTCAAGACGATGTACCTGATAAGAATAAACTTGATAAAGATAAGATGGATCCAAAATTCCATATTTTCTACCATGGTAGCAACTGATGAGAGGGGGATATGCTTCTATGAGAGGGAACATAAAGGTGCCAATACACACAAAACAAAAATGTCAAACTTCCCTAAAGTTATAACAGAAAAATAAATAACAGTTTTCTTAGTGATACAAAGGCACACGAAAAGTATTAACAGCGGCCAACAAGCTTTGTCTACAAAAATCTACAGATAAACTAGAAATTGAACCCACTAAACTACTAGGGGTATAAGTGAGACCCTAGTTAAAAGCCAAAACTCCATACAAGTTCACAATGTAGGGTAATGGCGATTTGTGCCTAGTTTTACATGTCATATACCAAGCGGGTGTTTGTAATAATGATCCTCCATCATTGAATTACTCCCTCCGTCTTTACATAAATACTCCCTCCTTAACAGTTTAATGGCAACAATTGCTTTTGCACGCATTTTAATGAAGCGATTTAAGGGTGTAAACGAGCAAATTAATCAAAATATTTTTAATACAAGCAAGAATGAGATTATAAGTTACTAATGTTAAATTTATTTTGATTAATATGTTCGTTTACACCTTTAAATATCTTCCGTAAAATGCGTGCAAAAACAATTATTGCCATTAAACTGTTACGGAGGGAGTAGATCACATCTAGTTAAGGGTCATTTTTAAGCAATTGCATTTAAAACTCATAGCTAGTTTAGTTCCTGCTACCGATTAAATTTTTCACTAAGTCATGTCATAAGTTAGTCTCTAAAATTCTCCGTTATTACTTATTACTAACATTAAGGGCAACTCACATTTCGACTCACTATATATAGCAAATGACCAATTATTTTCGGATGGCCCAACAAAAAGCGTCCTAGCATTTAGAGACGAACTCCCTTTGTCCCGTTCATTTTGCAGAAAGCTTACCAGCTGAGGACCTTCCTCATAATCATAAGATAATGCAGCAGCAGCTAAAGCATCCATGCTGTTATGTACTGGCAGGTTACCCTGTCAACATTTCACAATGCAGAAAGAGAAAGAATGAAGATTAAGAAAAACTCAAATGTCATTTGCTAGCTAAATATTTTTATTCATGCAGTGCAATCACCTTCACTGGTAATTTTGGAGGCTTGTTTAGCACAATAATTGCAGAATCCTGAATATCCAACAAAAGCAGAGAGAATGCTATCAATGATTAGAATAAAACATGAGAAAAAGAGAGACCCCTCGTATTAGAAAGTGGAAACACACACTAGCTTATTTATGCTCATAAATGGGTGAAAAGATGTAATAACAAGGAAACCGAAAATTTACAGCGAACATAACAACTTGAGACCTGCCTTGTACATAACTAGCCTTTGCAAGTAAGCTATTTCATCAGCATTTGGATATAAAGTTCCACATGGTATGGGATCAAATCTCTTGGAAATCCTACTTTCAGCAATCGACACAGGTACATAGATTCTTGCACCAGCCTTCATGACTTCATTGTGCTTAATCTGTACATTAACTGTAGAATTGTAGGAAAATTAAACCTACAAAATACAAGCAAGAAGAAATTGCAAGCATACGCGTAAAAAGGCAAGACTCTTCAATGAATGATGGCTTGTGGAAAGATTACCTTCTTCATTGATTTCTTCCCTAGAATGCGTGATGGTTCCATACTCGGATATTCTATTTGCACCTGAAGTCCAAACAAAATGGAAGATAATCAAACACACTCGCGGGCCACAAAAGGTACATGGAGGTACAAAATTACTTTATACGAAAAATTAAAAATATCAAGTTAGAAAAGCCTCCTGAAAGTCTAGTCCAAAAATGTAAGTGCACACCATATTCACCGGGATTTCTTCCCTAGGATGTGCGATGATTCTTCCCTCACTTTCACTTTCTCATTTTTCTTTGCTTACTCTCTTTAACTAAATTTTTCACTTTTCGCACTGACAGTCCCTTATGACATGTTATGTTATTCCATCCTATATTATTTTGGAGCTACCGCAGTGTCGTTGATGTTAGTATACCAGAAAGTTCGTTGTGCCTTTGGGTCAAACTATAAGGGACCAATACCATAAGATATGATAATTAGTGTCGATGGAGGGGGTAGAGTATACTTTTTGGTCACTACTTTCACAAATTACTAGCTTCACCACTAAAATTATGGGTGTATTAACCTTAAGGGTTAATAGTTAATACCATGAGAGAATTAGTATCAAGAAGTATGCCTTTTGGTCATTACTTTTAAAATCTTAGGTCATTACTTTTAAAATCTTAGTGTCACCACTAGATATACATGGGTGTGTTGATCTATTATATGAGTCCCATTCAATGTTACGCAGAGCCTCGTGTAAACTTTCAAAAGGGTGCATATCTCCTTGTGCACCACAAAGAACCCAATAAGCTCGAAGATAGTACATTTCACTAGTGTTTATGACCGTATTTTTCTTTCCATACCGCCAATTTCAAAATACTGGATCCGCCACTTACTAAACATTTAAATTCTTTCCCAATGCTTGAATAACTATTTCAGGGAACAAAATGATTCAGTTTTCACTCTTTTCAGCTCAAACACCAGCTTTTCATCTAAACTTTACTATAACTAACAACTAAGGGAGCTCCTACAAGTAGTTCATGAAGTTTCCACACTAAAAATCCAAATCAGTGTAATATATATGCTATTCAAGATAACCATGAATAAAATCTAGAAACCCAAGTACAATCAAATATACATGAGCGGAACCAAGGGAGCTAGCGTAAGCCATGGCCTCCCCAATTATTTTGGACATCTATCTAAAGCTGGAGGTAAAAAGGACTACCTAACATGTACATGTCTAAGTCAAATATTATACACACTCGGCCTCCCTTCTTGAAAATTTTTTAGTTCCGCCACCATAAATATACAACCACTCTAGAGTCTAGACTCAGCCTCCGTCATAAAAAAATTATTGATTCCGCTATTGCTAAATTATACAACCAGTATAGACTCGGCCTCCCCCATAGTAAATTTTAAATACTGCCACCGAAAATATACAACCACTTTACATTTCTAAGTGAAATGTTCTATAGACTCGGCTTTTATCATAGAAAATTCTTGATTCCGCCATTGCAAACATATACAACCACTTTACGTTTCTAAGTGAAATGTTATATAGACTCGGCCTCCCTTATAGATAATTCTTGGTTCCGTCATAGCAAACATACAACCACTTTAAATTTCTATGCTATATAAACTCGGCCTCCCTTATAGAAAATTCTTGGTTCCGCCACTACATATACTTCTTCCACTTTTTTTTACTTGCATTATTGAACCATATTACACAACCCAATATACCCTTTATAAACTAAATATCTTTAAGTTCTACATACGAAAAAAATATACAAACTTGATATTAATAATTTACACATTGAGATGAATCTAACAAGATCCTACGTGACTATGTTTTTCGTTATATATAAGTCACAAATTTGGTTCAAATCAACATGAATGAATAGCGTAACATTGCCAAATAATGCGAGTAAAAAAGACGGAGGTAGTATAAAGATAGAGTTAAGCAAACACTCACAAGGCCTTTATTAAAATGTGATTGAATAATCGAATCATGAACTCCGTCAAAATAATACTTGACCCAGCTTATGGCAGTAACCCGGGTGACCCGCTTCTCATTGGGGCAATTCGTCAAACACCTAGCGGGTAATGGGTCAGAAGGGAAAATAGGAAGAGAGAGAAGCTGACGGGGCTTCGGGCCCTCTTTCGGGTTGCCCAGTTGGGCTATGTTGTTGACTACACGAATCACAGGGTCGGGCCCGGCGGGCCGTGGTGGTGATAGACGGGAGTAGTGTCTCGGGTTTTGTAGTAGTTGGTTTAACGAGCGGTGGGCCCGGTGAAGAGTGATGATCATGGTTACACTGTGGTTGAGTATGGCGATATTCTGTTTTGAATTGCGAAAGTATAAGCGCATAGTAGTTGTTTTTGGAAAGGAACTAAGGAAGGCTCGTTTGTTTAGGACCGCACTGAGCTAAGCTCAACTGAAATAAATACTTATTAAAGTAAATTGGATTAAATTGAATTGAAGTTCTTGACTTCGATAGCAGTTGAATGAACTGAATTAAACCGAATAAAGTTCTTGACTTAGCTATGAGCTGGAGTGAATTGAAGTAGCTAAATTTGATTTACGTTAATTTAGGCTAAAAGAATATTGAAGAGATATCCTTCATTATAATCTTTCAATATCGTTTTAAATTGTTTAATTAGTTCTTAAATATATGTCTTATTTTTTAATTAAAAAAATAATTATCGATGAACAATATTATTCTAACTAAATTAGACATAAAATTGGCCCGGGTTGATATGTGAATTTTCTTTTTATCAAGTAAACAAAGTGGTTTAAGAAGAGAAAATAAGGTAGAAAAATGGTTTTAAGACGATTTGAACATTTAGTTTATATATTTTAAAGGTTTAAAAGGTCTAAGATTTACTTATGAAAAGTTGTAAGTATTTGATAAAATAGATTTAAAGGATGTTTGGTGATTGACAGATGGTTGCTGGATAATGGATTTTTAGAGTGGTTGATATGGCCGGTTGTTTGTATTGATTTATGTAATCGATTATGCAATATTGGCTAAATGTTTGGTAAAAACAATTGTCAACAATGGTTGTTTAATAAAAGTACAAGATTAAGGAAAAGTAAAATGTCAATAAAAAAATTCATATTTTTTTTGTCTTTTGACTGAAAAACTGCTCTAAAAGTTGTTTACCAAATGTTTTTTATAACCATATGACCACAAAATAGCCTTTTTATTAAAACTTAAAAGTCAAAAACCACTAAAAGCGATTTGTCAAACCAATAGGGGTATGGTGTTAGATTTCTGAAATGGCTCAATAAAAAAGAAACTAGATAAAATTGCAAACGCGAGATAATGGATAGGAACCGGGAAGAATTGATCTCTTTTGAAAGATACTCCCTCCATTATTTCCACTTTATTATTTTATACTTCACATATATTCAAAAAGTGGGAAGAATATTATGAAACGTAGGGACTAGGGAGTAACATACTTCATCTTTTAACACTTGTAGTCACAAATGAAAAGATCCAAATAAGAAAAGAACTTGAAAAGAGAAAAAGGGCAAAAGGGTTTATATAAAATGAGTGAAAGGTAACAAAAGTACATAAAGATGCTCCTCCCGTGGCGCTGCGCTGCAAAAGTCCAGTTGCAGAGGTTATTGACTCACTTATTTCTACCATTAATTCTACATAAAACTTTTTAGTTTATATTCCTAGTTTATATTCCTAGCACCCATTAGAATTTAGATTAGACCCACTCAACTTTCTCGACCCCACAAACCTTCAAAGAGTGCCAATTTTTCAAAAAGCTTGGACGATAAAATTTCACAAGATAATATTTTAAGATATTATTTTAAATTAAATTTTTTTGATTTTATTATAATTTATCTATTATCGTGATTATGGACGGTCTATCACTCTATCTAAGGGGTGCTAACTGCAAATTGAATAAGACGGTTCGTGGCTACTTAAGCTTAACTCGGTCAAAATTTGGTCAAAGTTAGTTCAGATCAAGTTTGAGTTCGACTCAGACGCTAATAAGACCGAAGTCGAGATACACAAAACTCAACTCGAATACTAACAAGAAACTCGAATGATATAATAGAAAAGTAAAATATTTTGTTTTTATGTACGATCTATCTTCTGAATATAAAGCTGGCCGGAAAATTCGCAAGTAGCTTGAGATTGAATCGAGTCAAACTCGACTCGAGTTTGTTCAAGTTGGTCAAAACTGGGTCAAAGCTTGTCTCAATATCAACTAGCTTGGATCCGAACCTTAACGAATTGAGTTGACTTATACAAACTCGACCTAAATCGGCTCGTTATCATCCCTAATAACACTTATATAACAACATATCATAGCGTGCGCTATATTATTTATAGAGAGGTGTTAACACGTAGCGGGATAGTATTTCTTTGCCCATAGTAGGCACACTCAATGTTGTCGATCCCACAACAACAGTCCTAAACCCTCAAAAAGCGCCAATCTTTTTCCAAATTTGAGCAAAAAAGCCAAACAATTGACACTTTAACAAACAAAAACCCAAAAACCCTAACAAAAAAATAGAGTCTTGGTCTCAAATTTGACATCTTTCTCAATTCTTCCTCGCACCTCTTCAACTGATTGAAGGGGGAGCGACCAAGAAACCAAAAAAAAATAAAATTTTTAACATACCCATCTCAAATTACCAATCCACTTCTCAAATGGTCCAAAAATCTCCCTCTCAAGTATGTCCTACTATCAATCTATTATGTTTTTTAGTGTTTTTTTGGGTTATTTTTTGTGGGTTTTTCCTCATTTTCATCACCATTGTTTTTTTCTAGCTGTTGTGATTTTTTTTGTTTTTTTTTTTGAACTGGGTATGTGTTGAATTGGTTGATGATATTGGTAATTTTTGTAAAAAATGGTGATGGAATTGAATTTGCAGAATAACAAGCAATTGGTATTTGGGAATGTATATGGAGCTGTTATGGTACCAAAAGAGGTGCAACTTCATAAAGGTCAGGACTTGGACCTTAAATTTCAAGTTCCTGACATTGGTAAAGCCTTTAAGGTATTATTTATATTTCTATCTGGTTAAAGTTTATGTCACACTTGTTCATGCTTTCAATTTGTTTTGTGTTAATTTAAAAGTTTTAGTGGTTTATTTTGGTTTGCTTGCCAAATTCACCAAATGTGTGTGATAATTAGATTTCAAAAGTGGATATTTGATGTTCAAATTATAGGTGGATTTCGATTTAAGGATATGTCGCGAGTGCAAACCGAATTCACCAAATGTCTGTCACAATTAAATTGCAAAAGTGGATTTTTGATGTCCAAGTTATGGGTGTATTTCGATTGTTGGATATGTCGTGAGTGGCAGTCATGGAGTTTGTGTGTTATTGGCTTATTCCATTGTAGATGGTCTTGTGTTATAGTAGAAACTAGAAAGAGTCCTTAAAGACTTTAGTTGAAGGAAGTTGCAAAATCGATTAATTTGTGCTGAGTAATTATGTTTCTATTGGGTTCCATTTGGTTGGACGGAAAATATTTTCAATGGAGGATGACTTTCCATGAAAGTACCATTTTTCAAGGAAATATACCATTGTAGATTAGTTTCTTTCACATGAGAAATAAGAGAGAACAGGAAGAAAAGAATTGAATGGGGGAGGATAGATGAGACTCTTGGGAGGAAAGATAGCGGAAGATAAGAAGTAGGAAGGTTGTGGAATTGCTTTTCTTAGTAAGGAAAGTAAAAACTGTTTTCCACCATTTGGAAAACTTTAACAAACTACACCAAGGAAAATAGGAAACTACTTTTTCCGGAAAACGATTTCCGCTCAATGAAAAACTCTCTCTTGCCGTTAAAGATGTCTGTTGGTGCTAACATGTCAAAATTATATAGTGCTTTTGTTTGGATAAATAGTATTGAACATCATTTCTATTGTCTAGTTGGTGGAAATGATGTTTGTACTTGACGGAATTGTTGTTATAATGTGGGTCAGGATCTTATTAAAAGCCGAGAAGTAGGCGAGTTTCTTAGTGGTGCTCTGGCAGGGGCTATGACCAAGGCTGTTTTGGCACCTCTTGAAACTATCAGGTGCATTTTCGTTTTATTTTGTTAATGCAACTTAAATACTACATGCATGGAAACTGTTCCCGCTCTTTGTTTATAATGACGACTTCTAACTTGAAATTTTTGTATTTCATTTGCATAATACTTTTTGAAATTACGATTGTCCCTCTCGATTCAACATGATCTTGATTCAATAGAATCTTGTGTATCTTTCCTTTTACATTCGAAAATGGCGGGAAAGTACATAGTGCAATCAGCAGTTCCTGCATGTTGTAATGTAGCTTTTCTAAATTGTCTATTATGATAATCTTGTTGCGTTTGAAATTTTAAATTGTTGTTTGTAATTTGTTGATGTATTCACTAGAGATTTATTTTCTCAACTTGAAGACTGTGGACAGGATTGTAAGTTATGATAGTATAAGGCCCTGTTCTTTTGGGCTGAATTATTTAAAAAACATTTCAATTTAGCTAAGCTGAGCTCCATTAATTTCAGCTCAGCTCCATTAATTTCAGTTCAGCTTCTTTTGTCTCACAATTTCAGTCCAATGCAGTTCAACTCAGTTGAGCTCCATTTAGTACAAAAGAACAAAGCCTTAAATCGACAACTTATTCTGATTTTAAACAATTGTTAATGTGATACCAATAAATCCTTTTGCTCATTTGATACGATGTGTTGGGTACGCATTCATCATCAAGAATGACCTCATTCCCATTAAATATGGATTCCAAAACTCATATCTCCTCCCCCCCCCCCACCACTACATACACACACCACAAAATGAGATAGGCCTGCCTGTGCCTTGAGGCACGAAAGATGGGTTTTTGAGCTGTATAGACTTCCGAAGACCTTTTAGGCTTTTGCTGCCTTTGTTGCGGTGACCTTTAGCAGTTTCAAGTTATTTTCACTTTATTGCTATCCTGTTATATGTTGTATTATGTAAAATGTGATTGATGTCATTTTTTATTCCATCATCCAAATGTCAGGACAAGAATGGTCGTTGGCGTTGGGTCCAAAAGCATACCTGGAAGTTTCATACAGGTCATTGAGCAACACGGTTGGCAAGGTCTCTGGGCAGGAAATACAATTAACATGCTTCGCATAGTCCCAACTCAGGCAATTGAACTTGGAACTTTTGAGTGGGTGAAGCGAACAATGACTTTAAACCAAGAAAAATGGAACCGAGACGGGGAACCTAAGATACAATTTGGCGACATCACTTTGACCTTTCCTCTCTCATGGCTTTCTCCAGTTGGTGTGGCAGGAGCTGCTGCTGGAATTGCTGGTACACTTGTATGCCATCCTCTTGAAGTTGTTAAGGTATCCATACCGACCATTAGTGTCCTTTTAAACTGTCTTCTTCTTCGATATTTTTAAATGTTTACAGTCATATCATCAAGGTGTATAAACCCAGGCCATTAACTTCATTGATAAGCATAATAGAAGTTCAATTCTTCATGTTTTTATGGGGAAGGCAGAAATTCTTTGAATGTCTGGGGAATTCGATCATTCAATTTCTCATGATGAAAATCTCTCTGTTTTAGTTTGTTCTTTTCAATCAACATTGATTGCTGGCTTCTGTCTAACAGGACCGGTTGACTGTTAGACCTGAGGATTACCCTAACTTAATGGTTTCACTCAGTAAAATCTACAAAGATGGTGGTGTTGGTGCCTTATATTCTGGTCTTTGTCCAACCCTTGTCGGGATGCTTCCATACAGCACATGCTATTATTTCATGTATGACAAATTGAAGACGTCTTATTGTGGTGCAAAGAAGAAGAAAAAACTGAGTCGTGTAGAGATGCTCTTGATTGGAGCTATATCAGGTGAAACTTATCATCTTTTATATTAAGCACAATTAGTGTAGCTTTTTCTTCGAAAACTATGCCCTCTATTGCTTAGAGATCTTCTATATAAAGTTACGAGGAGAGAAATGGGCCAACTACTGTAGTATTTTACTTCAAAAAATAATTAATGTTGTTCTATTTGATAATTACTCTGTTTGGTTACGTTTTGATAGGACTTACATCAAGCACAATTAGCTTCCCCCTTGAGGTTGCAAGGAAAAGGTTGATGGTTGGAGCACTGCAAGGTAAATGCCCGCCAAACATGGCTGCGGCACTTGCAGAAGTAGTACGGGAAGAAGGTATAATGGGGCTTTATAGAGGTTGGGGTGCGAGCACATTGAAAGTCATGCCAAACTCAGGCATCACCTGGATGTTTTATGAAGCCTGGAAAGACATTTTACTCGTTGAAAGACGCCATTTATAAACGACATAAACTTGTCCCCAAGTTTTATAATGGGACGACCACATATGATATCGTTCTTTTGCTTCTACAAGATTTTTGCTCGTTTGCTCTTATACAATCACATGAGGCTGTTTAACATTGTAACGGAGAGAGATCAAATTACTAGCAAAAGTAGATGTTTTCTTGTTCTTTAGGAGCTGTAGTTACATTTGACTAAGATACTAGTCTTGCTTTGGCTAAAAATCGGGTTTGTTACCTGCTCTAACCATTAAATTACTTGAAGAACTAGCACTTAGTTATGGTTACTTATATGGAGGCCTAAACGAGAAAGGCTTACCAGAGTCAAATCATTTCTTCAGTATATTGAGTTGTAAAGCCTACCAGAATTGCGCCCGAGTGTTTCTTTATTATTTTAATTATTTATGGAATGAAAAAATAAAATTTCTTAAAGTGAACAAGCAATATTATTTGCTCATTGCCATATTCCAAGCCAAGTGAACAGTAGTTTCAGTCTCCAAATGAGTTTCGTGGCTTGTCTACGAGGCATCCGGTGTACCTAACTCTAGGTACATCTGAGAATATAATAGACAGATTAAGATAAGCACAGTTATATGCGGAGGGAGATAATTAGCTGCTGAGCAAATTTGCGCATCCAACACCGTTCTGAAACGGTCCAAGTCTCCTGGCCTAGACGGCTTTACAACTGAATTTTCCATGTTCAGTTGTTCACTGTGAGACTCGGTTTAGCCGTAGTGTGAGTGTTTACAATAGCCTGCAAGATATCCATTCGTCTTCTATATAGAGCACATTTCTTATCATAATTAATTAAACGGTGTCAACAAAAGTAACAAGGGAAAGGACACGAATACAGAGTGTAGATAATATTGCCAAAAATCAACAGGTTCAAATGTGCAAATGTACAAAACTAAGAAAATACTCCTACTAACATTGTGAGCACTGATATCACAAAAGGTGACAAGGCTTTTTGGTTTCTTGTTTCTGGCTTTTCCCATATGCCAAGCAACGTACCAATGTCTAAAATTAATCAAACAATCAACTAAAACTGAGTGACATTTTGTACACCTGTAATCAGCACCTCTAAATTGATTTTCTTCATGTACAGGTATAGCTGAGGGAAATAACGCCTCTGCTGCCGACATGCTAATCCTGTAAATCTACTGCATTCTCTCGTCTAGCTAAATACAGAGATAGTCGACTACTGATTGGAAGTGAGCTTTCAACAAACATGTAGAGGCAGAATAAACACAAACCTGGATGAAGACAACAGCATATGTTAGCCACGTAGCAGAACATACATCATGTTTCTGTTACTCAAATCTGGGTTCAACTGATAAAATGGTAACGGCAACCACTATAGTCTAGATTTCAAAATATAGGCAAGAAAAAATCAACAAGGAGGAGCAAAAAAATGCGAAAAAAACAAGCCGATTTAGATTTAGATATGTATGACATGAATTCCTGCTCAAACAAACAAACACAATGTTTCTGGTCCTGATAAACTATGCATCATTTTCAACATGAACATGGCAGCATGAAACAAAAAGATTTGCTGTAAGCAACAAGGGCTATCCAAGAAGGTATGAAACCTTGAAAGTGAAACTTAACGGAAAGGCGTATAGAATACACGATAAAATCCACTGAAAGATCACCTCATTCCCATGACTGATAAAGATACTACAAAGACAAGACTAAAACTAGTATGGCCCACAATAAGGTATTTCCATTTCGGGGAAGCTAGGATTGTTGGTAATGAACTAGGAGAAAAATAGAAAGTAAGAAAATAAAGAGAATGGAGGTAGCGAAATTGTAATAGATGAGATGAAATATTGATTGTAGAAGGGAGAATGGGGAATGGTTAGTTGGTTACCCAGCACTCCCCTAGAGTTATATCCCCCCTTCATCTCTCCTTCCTTGTATTATCTATAGATTCTACGCATCACCCCTAAGCCAAGCATGCTCACCAGTTAAGTAGTACCACTAGCTAGATGATGATAGCAATATGTGAAGAAACTTAATAGATATGCATAGCAACACATTCAGATGTTTATTTTTCAACTGAAAAATGCACATGCACTCTTAACTCGCTAGACAGAATCACCACTTTGAGTTTCGAAATCAAACAATGCACACAATATCAACGGAAAAGGTAAAAAGTAAAGGTAAAAGAAAAGTACCAGCATAAGCAACTGTCACCCCAGAGACTATTCTTCCAAGAACTGATAGGAGATAGAGACTGACAACTACCTGCGATACATACCAAACGAAAATGAATCATCAAATTCGAAGCACTGAAGTCATCTTTTATCCATCCATCTTAAATCTCATACAAAGATAAATTGAATAGCCAACTAATACTAGGGCCAATTAACATGGATTTCTCAGAGCAACTTTGAAAACATCGCTTCCATCACAACATCAACTATAAGGTTGGATATAAAGAGATATAAAGCATGTTAAACAAGCGCAATTTACGGATCTGGACATTGATATGTTGAGTTTATAACATATATGTCATAAGGTGTGCCGCTATAGATGGAACTATAAGAAAGAAGCATTCACAAGCTGCTAGTGATCCACAAGAGCCATTAAGAAAAGCACCCAAAGATGACGATTCTAAAAGAGGGTACGTTCTCTTCCCCTAAATTTCGAACTTTTGTAAATTTATTGTTAGAACTTACTAAAACTTAGTTATGAGTTATTAACTTATTTGAACTTATTTTCCCTGCGACCTATCTTTTCAAGGTGAAGGGATCACGAGTACACACTCACACACCCTTAAACAAAGGCCATAAAATACGAAGACATGCAAGCCCCTTAAAAGTTCTTTCTTCTCATCGCTCTTATACATATCTCATATTTGCATAATAACAACAAACACAAGCACAGTAAGGAAACTTCATATGATGCACATCAAAGTGAATCAGCATAACCACCAATAGACATAAATGGCCATAATGACATTACCCTAACAAAAAGCCGCTTATCATGACCAGTAGCAGCGACCCGTAGAACCGACTCAGCAGCCCCAACAGTATTAGCCAAGCATGCAAATATGTTATTGGCAGTGTCTTGTGAAATCTGCCATTCTAATGGATCTACAGGTACTCTGCAATTCATATACACCCAAATATAATCATCAATACACCAGAATGGAATGCAATCCAAAGTTCCAAACCAAATAGAACGAAAATTGCTAGACTATTTCCCTTTACAGGCAATCCCAATTCTTTTTAGATATAATTCCCACTAAATCCACAGCATAATTATTCAATTTTTTCACTAAGTAGCAGCAAAATTCAAAAATTTACAACAGCCGAGTTCATCTGCAGCCGAATTAGGGAAGGGACGGGGGTGGAACCAAGGGGGTCTGGCGTAGGCTGTGACCTCCACGATCGTTTTGTAAATCTATTAAAAGTGGAAGCTAAAAAGTATTAGTAATCATATCTAAGTAAAATGTTATATTTATTCGGACTCCTTAATAGAAAAATCTTGGTTCTGCCACTATGAAGGGGGAGATTGAATGTATAATCGAACCACTTTGTCCCTTTACAAGTAATCCCAATTCTTTTTTGATCAAATCTCCACTAATTCCACAACATAAAAATTCCAAACTTTGATTAAGATAGCAGCAATATTTAAAAATTTTGAATCCCATATGATCACCCTTACCAATTCAAACTGTAGCCAGAGTTCAATTTGAAACCAAATTGAGAAATGGCAGAACCAAGGGGGGTTGGTGTAAGCTGTAGCCTCCCCAATCATTCTAAAATTCTACTAAAAGCTTAAAGCTAAAAAGCATTAGTTATTATATATTAGGCCTTCCTGATAGAAAAATCCTAGTTCCGCCACTAGCTAGATCATGGGCATACATAACCACTAGGGGCTGGCGTAGGCTGTAGCCTCCTCGATCATTTCAAAAATCTATTAAAAACTAAAAGCTAACAAGCATTACTTAATATATCAAACTAAAATGTTATATAGACTCGCCTCCCTAATAGAAAAATCCTAGTCCGACCACTAGTTATGAGGTATGATGTATGATCATGGGCAGAACCAAGGGAATTGGCGTAGGCTTTAACCTCCCATTGAAACCTTACGAGAAACTCCTAGTTCCTATCTAATAGACGTGAACAGTACATCTATCACATAGGAATATACTCTACTATGTTTTCTAAAAAAATATACTAGGTTTTTTTATCTAAGTTTTATTAAATTCTTAAATGTACTACCTTATATCACGAAAAAAAAATATACTATCTTAAATTTTATATAACTGTACTTTATTATTTATATAATATATTGTCTGAATCTATAAACATATTACTTTTCGAGTATATAGACATATACCCGGCCCCTATCTCTATTCTATAAGTGAAGAGTAAGAGGACACCAACAATCAATATTTATCTTTTTTTTCTAATTCTTACTTAAGTGAAACAACTTTCTAACTGTTTTTACATTTTTAAATAAACTTACTGTTACATATTCATGCAGAATTTTATCACTAGTCTATCATAAAGGAACTAGGCAAAGCTCGAAACCTTAAAGCTAAAAAAAGCTTTATTTAATACTACCTCCGTTTCACAATAGATGCAACAATTCCATATTGTGCACTATTCACAATTTAGACTTTGATTGGCTTTGACGATTTACAGTTTTGGAAAAACATAATCATGTGGGATCTTGTTAGATTCGTCTTAATATGTATTTTTTTAATATCCTCTTTTTATAATTTTTACTTATTGATAATTAAAGATATTAATGTTTAAAATAATGCATTGGCAAGCGTGAAAAGTACAAATGATGCATCTATTGTGAAACAGAGGAAGTATATCCAAGTAAAATGTTATACAGATTTGGCCTCTTTAACAAAAACAAAAATCCTGGTTCCGCCACTGATTCCGAACCCTAAAATGAAATGTCCAAAGCATAAAACTTAAATTAAATGAAACAACAACATAAAAGAAAAGGAAAAGGAAAGGATTACAGACGAAATGTTGAAATGGCGGAAGAGGAGACCGAGAATGGCGAGAGAGCAGAGAATGACGAGGAAGACATCAGAGAGAAGAGAGATAAAACTGGAGTTGCGGAAAGAACAGTGATAGTACACTAATGTTCCGCTTATTAAAATTACTATCGCCATTGCTACTTGTCCTTGATGTTGTTGATGCTGATGTTGATGTTGATGTTGATGATGGTGTTCATCTTCTTCCATTTCTCTCTCTTCTATCATATGATATGATATCAAGATGGGTTCTTTTCTGTTTTGACGGTTTTTACTTGTTTTTAAAGCCATCTTCTTTGAATAAGTATATTCTACCTTCTAGAAAAAAATAATTAGTGAACTTTCCAAGTTATGTTGGTATTTATTATAGGTGGCAATCTGGTTGAGTCACTTTCGGTCGGGTCGGGTTTTGGGTATGTCGGTTTCGGGTCGGGTTAATTTCTAGGTCGTTGCTCCAAGCCCCCTTCTTGATCGTTGATCGAGCAATTGGTTGTGTTAGGCTTAAGGGGAGAATTGGTATCAGAGCACCACAGCTTTATTTGAAATTATGTCGAGGCTTTATTTGAAATTAAAATACAAATAATTATGAATAAATGTTATTCGGGTCAGTATCGGGTCGGGTCAATCTCAGGTCAACATTTTTCGGGTATGGGTCGGGTCGTTTCGGGTTTCTGGTTGATTTTAGGTCAATTTCAGTTTCGGGTCGGGTCATTCGAGTCGGGTCGTTTCAAGTCGGGTCAGCTTTGCTAGGTCTAATTTTTATCATACTAGCGAGTGTACCATGAGAACGGTATATTCATTTATTTTTTTGCAAATCGTTCACTTAGATGTTTTTAAACGAGCAATGAGCAAAAAGTAGACTTCAGTATCATGCTCAAAATACACCCGAGTGTATAATATTTAATTTATTTTTGTGAATTTATACTATCTTATACTAAAATATAATATATTTATACGACCTTTTGATTCCTCGCGCACTAAGATCCCTCATTATTTTTATTTTATATATATATAAAATAGAGTGGTATATGTGAATATGTGAATTAGGTACATTTCTCTTTAACCAGTGCTCCTATTATTAGACCCCGTCCTTTTCAACTTATTTTAATCCCCTATCATATAAAGTAAGTTTAGATTATTTCTAATAAGTATCAATACGTTCTAATAAAGTTTGATTCCTCATAAATAGGATTTTGATAGATTCTGATAAGTTTCAATAATTGCTAATAAGTTGAAAAGAATCGATCTTTAATTCTAAAACATTTTGAAGCGAGCACAATACATGCACATTTTTAGTCGTGGTAGAATAAAGGGCGTTTGATTCAAATAATTAAACGGAATGGAAGAAGAATGAGAACAAAGAATCCTATAGATTATAGGTACGGATTTAAATTCCATTGGTTCCTTTTAATTGTTTGGTTCATCTCACAGTGAAATTTTTTCCGTCAATTGGAGGTTACGTAGTTTGTCCTAATTAGGACTTCAATGATTTGATTGGGCGCATATTAGTATACATCCATTTCGAATAATGAATATATCAATGTATATGTACCAAATTGGTGATAATTGGTCTTATGCAGCATCGGGAATTTTCTTCTATAAATCACAAGTAGAGCATGCTTGAGATTTGAAGTAGCATCAAGGCTCTGACTCGATACAAAATACTCGATACAAAGTACTTCCTTTATTTCTAAATAAGTGACACACTTCTTACTTTCACGTTTACAAATACATTATTTTAAAAGTTAGTATTCAAAAAATATCAAAAAATATTAAAATATTGACATTAAAAAAATTCACATTGAACAAATCTAACAAGATCCCACATGACTGTTTTTTCTAAAATATAAATCATCAAAGCTAATTAAAGTCTAAATTATAAATAGTTAACACTATTTAAATGTATCACTTATTTAGAAACGGAGGAAGTAAATTTTGAACAATTTTATGGGGGGCAACATTTTGAAAGAAAATGCTACAAGTCTTTCATTTTTATACTAATAATGAATCAGGACCAACATTCAACTAGGGTCATTTCACCCACACCTCACTGCGTACCTCTGTTCCCGGCTCTAAAACATTACAAAAATAAGAAGGTACGCCTGGGAAGTAAGCAAACAAGTTATATTCAACGTCTTATATGCACCCTCGTCAATCAGAATATGAAAGAACAATCTAATGATCAAAGTAAGACTGAACATCTATTGCACAAAATGACACTAACATCGGACCAAGGTCCTTGTCCACAAGCACTCCTTGAGGATAATCTCGGAAGCACACTGGCCTCGGCGGGTAGAAATTGTTTGGGCTGTACGCAAAACACTCCATCTGTGCATGCCTGATAAGCAAACTCCGAGTAGCTTCTTTCTATGTGGTGAGGAAAGCCAATAGCATCATCGCACTCAAATGAAAGGATACAAGCGAGTGGAGCATATGAAATGTGACCAATTTATGGCTTCTGCTTTCTATCAATATCATGCAGAACACATGCATCTGCAGCAGTCTTTAACTGGAAAAAATGGAAGGAAACATTGATTTAGACATGAGAAGTAATAATGAGCATTTTAAGAGCAGTTGCACGAAGTAAAAAAGAACTTAGTTTGAGATGGAAGAAAGTGTTGTGCAAAACAAGGTAACAACTACACAGCAAGGGTATTGGGATGGGGTCTGGAAAGTTGGGTAACTGAATGAGCCCGGAGTAATCTTCACCCGAACATGTGAAAATGTGAGTAAGGTTTTTGTGATAAATACACTTGGCATGGGCCACAAACCAGTTCCTCCTTCATTTAACCCTTCTCTAACTAAAACAGTCTGAAACCCACTTTGGTGGTTGGGGGGGGTTGGGGGGGGTGTTTGAACCAAAACTGGTTTGCTATTTTTACATCTCAAATACCAGTGATAATAGATACATCATTCACATGCTAAGTTACTTGGACCCTTCAATTTACCACAAAAACCAGTGCCGGATCCTCGACACGGGTATGTATACTTCAACTCTTCATTTTAAGCCAAAATAAAGGAAATTTTTTGCAATATGAACGAGTTGGACACTTGGAAACGTATCCGTGTCTGACACGGTACCCTGAGTCCGAGTAACATAGTTCACATGTAATATGATCCAACCGTGAAAATATATGCATACCCCAATTGTTATCTCTCTTCCTTTAGAAATCCTCAGTGTCCAACAAGAAAGATAAAAATCGGATGACTGATAGATAGGAGACTAACATCTAAGCATCTGAAATTCTGAATTATCATCGACATTTTACCAAGCTAATAAAGGAAAAACCTCAAGTGTTTTACCTGTATTAAATTGATTGTTTGCTTAATTGCCCAACCAAACAGAACTATAACTTCCAATAGAAAGAGAACCAAACTTTGTCTTCTGGATGAAAGCAAAACCTGTGCCGAGAATGCACAAATGAAGATATCAGCAGAAATTTCTCAAAAAAAAACAGAGGGCTTCTAACGTAATTTTCCACTTTTTTACTTAAAAGATGAAGTAATTGTGTAGAGGAAATCTCACATCAAGCACATCTTCACTTTGACTCTTTGCAAGGAGAAAAAGGATTATATACAGAACCTGTGGATTTAGGAAATTAGTGGAATAAGCAGAGACTCCTATTAGAAAGAAATTAAAATATTAGAATATTAAAAATACAGAGAACTTCAGCATCTAGCATACAAACAAGTCTTATTACCTCACATGAGACACAACAGAATGCCATGAACATTCTGTTTCCATAGTATAATCTGAACAGCCAGCTAGAGCTGTCTTTTACATCTTTATGGCTAGTCTTGCCTGTCAAGAAAGTACTGCAGCCAGAGAAAGTGATGAAATAACCACATCAAGAGGAATATATTTTAAAGAAGGTGCTGAAACGATGGATCCTGATACCTGTACATTTGGAACCAATGGCTTGCAATATCCAAAGCAAGCAATGATAAGAAAATCAAGCTAGGCCTGCAAAAACTCATGAGGATTAGATGCAGTTTATGCAATACGGTAGCAAGCACACACAAAAGTGAAACAAGTGAAGAACTTGAAGTTTACCGATATATTTGAGATAATATGACTAGCAAACAAGCTGTGCTAATCCTGAAATAGCCAAATAACTTCACGTAAGTACGATAGGAGTAAAATATAACAATCCAACAATCCCATAATAAATGTCTCACTTTTCAATAGCGTGCAATTAATGCATAAGCTTGAGCAAAATAGATTGTAGTCAATTTGTTTTGAGAAGCAACTTGGAAGGGGCAATTTTCAACATTGTCATAGAAAGTTAACTGGGTAATATTAGTAAAGAAAGAGAGTGGACAATTACTCTGGGACGGGAGGGGGTAATTAATAGTAAAGAGAAAAGGAGATGAAGACCTGTCTGTCACCATGTCCAAAACAGCACCAAAAGTTGACACTAGAGAGAAAATGAGCATGAAGTCAGTGCAAGTCTCTCGGATCTAAATTGACTCAATACTTCAATGTAGAAAAATTACCAATTCCAGTCATTCCACAAATATGAATTTTTTTAAACCCACCACACATAAAGATTCGCGCCTTTTAGGGTCCTTCATAGATTACATTTATGATAAACCTATTCTATAAGAACAAAGATAAAGTACAACGGTAAAGAAGTCATACCTTGATTGAGTTTACGAGCAAACCAACCATCTATACCATCACATACAAAGCTGTAACCGAAGGTAGAAAAGTTTAGCACCCAAGTTCACTTCAGAAAATCAAATAACTGAAACCCATTCGCAACCACAATGAATAAGATGGTGGTAAATAATGATTACCTTATAAAATACAGAACTGAAAAAAGGCCTTTGTGAGAAAAGCATAAAGCAAACGCAACGCAATTCATTAGAACTCTGATGTACCCTGCATTACAGATTATAAAATTAATGCAGAACATGGAAGAAGTATCTTGCCCTAAGAATATTTATAGGAAAGAAGTTTCACATTGCAACCCTGACCACCTTTTAAAATGATACAATTTATAGCAAAACTCACCAATAATGTTGGGTACATAAAGATATATTGTCGACATCCTCGGCTTTGATTTATCAGCCATTCTCCTCCACAAAGTGATACTGTATGATCTACGAAAGATTGCAACTATGTAATTTTTTTGTACCTGCACAAAATGAACATACATTTAGTAATCTAGGTCACCTCCAGAAGCATACAATCAACCAATCAAGGCAAACAACAAAATTATAAGCATTTTGAAAGTCCTCCACCAACATAGATATGACACAATGAGTGTGCATAGGTATCTGAATCGAAAAATAACTTAAAAAAACACATACTTAATCTGATGAATGGCAGACACAATAATTGACCCAAGTGGGTTCCAAGTTATTCGGGAAATAGACCAAATTCGCTAAAAATCTAATTGGTAAGAGATCACATTTCATCTTGAAATAATCGTCACCATAATATAAAGTTGATTCGCAAAGCTGATTCGCAAACTGCACACAAAGCTGGGACTTGGTCCTAGAACAAACCTCTCGATACGTTCAAACTCACCCCTTGAGTGCCCTTCCCAAACAGATAATTGTCATATTCTTTGTATCAAGTAAAGACAACAAGAGCCTTCTTAGTCGAGGTTCATTCTTCATTATTTCAGCATGTGAAACCCCCAATTGTTAGCATGATTATCACACAATTTTAATAACAAAAAACATTTTTGAAGTTGGCTATTACAAGAGTACCACACCGACATAGATTTTTCCAACAAATCTTATTATATTATTTCATTTAATGATCACTATGACATGGTAACTAATAAAAGCTAAAACAAAGCTCATAAGTTTGGTTTTTCATGAGAGCTATATGACATCCAAGGAATTATCTTTAGACTATGGCATCATATATGCATAATTTCCTAACAGTAAAACAAATGCACAGCAACAACAAAACTTCACCAAAGACGATAAAACATCCAACTAAAACAACACAACAACGTAACAGTATGCTACTCATTAGCTAGTTCTCTTTGATATTTCCTATTTGATGCAACTTAGATTCAAAACAATTGCCTGGTTTAAAGCTTTTAAATACTTTACAATCTGCAATCACACATTTGCTGCACACTACCTATTTGATGATATTGATCTTATGATTGTTGATTCATAATCAATGATTCATTCTGAACCTTTCTTGCTTAAGGATTTCAGATTCACCTTAATTCAATTCTTTCCAGAGATTCATCATATTCTTTCCTTGTTATTATTCTATTATGTACTCTCACTATCCAACCACACAATGCCTAACAATGCTGAAACTCCGCTTACTGCTTCTCTTGATCCTACGTCTTCATTCTATATTTAGCATGCAGCTGAGAATTTAATGGCTCTTTATATAATAATTGGAAAAGGTCCATGCTCATTAGCTTATCAGCTAAGAACAAGCTTCCATTCACAGCTGCTGAATCATTCACGAAAATCAAGATGCTATGAGACGAACTTGATGCATTGAATCCACTTCCTGTTTGTACATATACATGCTGTAATTAAAGTGACACAAAGATTGGTCCAGGCTCAAGAAGAACAAATGCAGTTCAATTATGCAAAGTCCTCTTCAAAAGGTGTCTCGAGCCTAGATGCTCTTGATGCAAGAAAAAATATAGATGGTTATAAACTTATAATATGTTGCTCTAGTAGCACACAAGAGAATGTTTAATGATCCTCCTACAAACAGATTCCAAAAGCCTTACAATCAGCCTAACCCTAGGGTTCATTTTGAATCTTACAAAGAAAATGGTGAAAGAATGAAAAAATCATCATATCCCTCTTAATTACAAAATACCTAGTCAAACTATTGATAGATGTTGGAATATACACGGATATCCTCCAAGCTTCAAAGACAATCAGCACTCAGCAGAACAAAGGAAGAAGATTTGCAGCTTTGGCTAAAACGATGATTCTGATTGTTCGAACAACAATGAAGCAGTCACACAGCTCATACCTACTCTCACTACTGAGAAATACACTCAATTCATTACTCTTCTAAGCAAACATGTGTTACAGACCAGATTCTCACAAAATAAACACAAGCAGATATAAATGAGTGAGCAACAATAAGTAGATAATGAAGAGCAAGATGAGAGGGAAAGGAGGGAACTTTGTATTGCAAATAGAGAATGTTACAAGACTGCCGTCTTTCTACACTAATTACAATACAAACTAATTTCCACTTCTTTTCTGAATGACCTACAAGGTAACAGTATCATGCTATCTATAGGCTTAGTCATCCTTCTTTCCTTTCCACTTAATTAGTCCAGCCGATTACTCTTTTTAAGTCTTTCCCATAATACCCTTTTTCCTTCTAGAGTAAGTGAATTGTATAGGAGGTCTGATTGCGTGTGTGACAACATGGTACTACTATTAACCATGCTAAACACCCATCAAGTGCTCTCTTGCCAGGTAAATATCCACACTTACTTCAACATGGATTATTGATGTGGGGTCAGTAACCATATATGTTGATCTCAACAAATTTGAAACGTGCTCTTTACTTAAAGACTCATGAAAGTAAAATCTAAGTAACACAACGAATCAGTTAAATTGACTGAAAATCTTGTTTTATAAGATGTTCAATATGTTCTTGATGTCCATTTTAAATTATCTTTGTGAACAAGTTGTGTCATAATCTTGGTTGCCCAACTACTTTCACACCTTCCTATGTGTGTGCTCCAGGCCCCCTTCAATGAAAGGGCTGCAAGATTCTAGGTAAACTGCAGCAGGGACTCTACAGGCTTGATGAAACATCCTCTCATGCTGATTCTGCTATTCCTATTGCTGCTATTAGTAATTGTGTAGTTAACGAGGCTAAGTTATGGCATCTTATATCAGGACAATTACCCTCTGCTACAATAAAGTTGATTAGACCTCATATTGACGTTTCTCATTGTATCAAAACTTGCATATCCCAAGTTTGCCCTCTAGTTAAGCAACCTAGGCTCTCCTTTAAACCTAGCTCCTTTAAATCTTCTGAACCTTTTCAATTGCTTCATATGGATGTATGGAGTTCTTATATGTCCATGACTCACAATGGTTGTAACGGTTTCCCTACAAAAACTGCTATTTTCAATAAATTTATTCAGTATATTGAGACTCAATTCGGTTCTATTGTTCAATTTGTGAGGACTGATAGTGCTTTTGAGCTCTCTAAAGGAGACATGGAGATATGTTATGCCTTTAAGGGTATTCATCATTAAAAGAGTCATCCTCACAAGTCACACCCCTCAACAGAATGGAATCATTAAGAGGAAACACACATTCGATTGACACACTGCTTGATACGGCAAGGTCTCAGTCTAGAAATCCCACATCAAATACTAAGGGAAGTTATAAAAATGTTGCATATCTTGTTTACATAATGAATTTACAAAATCTACATCTTAAGACACCCTATGATATGCTCCATGGTCGACCTCCTAATCTCAACCATCTCTATGTTTTTCTTTTACCTCCACAACTATCTAAATTTAATCCCAAGGCTTCTCCTTGTGTTATGATTGGTACCATAATCATCACAAGGGATATAAACTCTTAAAGATACACACTCACAAAACTTTCATCTCTAGAGATGTAGTGTTTTATGAGAGACATTTTCCTTTTCATCTCATTCTCATACCTTCTTTCTCTCCTACTACCTCCACTTCTTCCTTTCACTTTCATACTTTTTTGCGTGCTAATCCCTCTCCTTTGCTTACATATACAAACCCTCCTTTTCCTTCTTCTATTAATCCTATGGCTCTGTTGACTTCTCCTTCTTCTCCCTCTCCTTTTCTACCCAGATATTACAGACGCCACCTCTCTCCCTATTCCTCCTCCAATTACTACTACCCTCAAAGGTAAAGGATCCAAGAAATCTAGTGCTGAACTCAATTATTACTAATGTCAAGCTAGTTCTACACATTGTTGTATCCTCGTTAGCTACAACCTACCTACCTACCTCGCAATAGGCTTTTATTTCTCATTCTGTAGATGTTGATCACACTAAGCCTTCTACTTTTACACACAAGCCTGCCAACATCCTAAGGATTGACTGATTGAGGCAATGGAGAAAGAAGTTCAAGCACTTGAAGCAAACAATACTTTGGGATCCCTTCACCTACAATAACCTACATCCCTCTCAATAGGCTTTTATCTCTCATGTTGATCACACTCGCCTTCCACTAATACACAAGCCTGAAAATATCCTAAGGATTGAGGCAACGGAGAAAAAGTTCAAGCACTTGAAGCAAACTATAAAGTTATGCAAGTGGGTTAATAGAATAAATCTCAACTCGATTGAAAGATTTGTGGCTAGGCTAAGGGTTTTGATCAAAAGCATGGAATTGATTATGATGAGACATTCTCACCTATAGCCAAAATGCTTACAGTTGGAATTGTTGGAAACTCTTCCAACTAAATGTCAATAAAGTCTTTTTTCATGGAGATCTCCATGAAGAGATATAATACAACTACCACACAGAACTCCTAATCCCTCCAACCTAGTCGAACTTAGAAAGTCTCTATACGGCTCAAAAGCAAGCCAGGAGACAATAGCTTTCTAAAATTGTTAATGCTCTTTCTCATAAGGGTTTCATCTTTTGACTATTCTCTTTTGAGTAAAACCTCTGGTGACTTTATTAGATGCAAAGTCCTTGCTTCCATCAGCAATCTCAAGTAACATCAAACAACTTTTAGCATCAAAACTTGGGTGCTCTATTTTTTATTTTTTATGCATTGAGTGGGTTACTCTCAAGCTTGAATCATTCTTTCTCAGCACAAAATCACCAAAGTGCTCTTACTTCAGGTGAGCACAAATTCATCAAAGAATTCTCACTTGTGGTGACTCTTCTTTTAACCTTTGATCACCCCTTTACCCTTAAACTTAAAGCTTGATGCCCAGGGAGGTGATTTGTTTGCTGATTCCTCTCTCTATAGATGCTTGGTTTGAAAGCTCAATATCCTCACTCATACAAGACCGAATCTAGCTTAGAGTTCCAACTTCTTAGCAAACATGTAATCTCCTAGAGTACCTCATTTTCAAGCCTTACTTCATACTTTAAATTATAATTCTGCTACGTGTGGGCAAGGGATTCTTTTACAAGCTTGTGCTTCAGCTCAGCTCCAACCATAATTCAAATAGTGTATGGGGTTCATTTCCTGATACTAGAAGATATGTTGGGCCTTACGCAACTCTCCTATCTGTTAGAAATTTAATATCTAAGAGGCAGAACACTGTCAAGATCTTCCTTAGAGGTTTTAAGTATACAAGCAAGCAACACAATGGAACTTTTCTGTTGCAACTAATTTCCTAGTCTGTTAGTCTCTTATTTGTAAAACTGCCACATACTCCTAGCTTTCTACCATCTTCCCTTATACTCCCTTTGCTCCCATAAATTCTAACAACAGTTGCCATATGCAGTCCACTGTGGCGTACGGATAAGAAATTCATTAAGCCTTATAAACAACATTAAAATTCAGTTAAAGAGTCAAATTACATCTATTCAAAGGAGACAAGATTACTTAAGTTTGAAGTAAAAAATTACAAAGAACAACGCTAAAGTTCAATTAATGAGTCAAATTACATCTAATTCAAAGGAGATAAAATTGCATAAGTTTGAAGACATTATTAGTTTACCACATACAACAAATCTAAATTCATAAAAAATCACATATTTTCAACAATGACAAAAAAATTGTCGTCCTACATTAATTTAACATTCACTAACTATTTCATACAATTCACAATTGACATTTCAATTCACATTCGACAAAAAAAAACATTTCAATTCAAGAATTTCACACCTAGAAAACCAATTAGTTCTTCTAAACTACCAACAATGGCAATAAATAATGAGAGTCTAACTCCATATTAGTCCATACATAACAATTAAGAGCTAAAAAATGCTTAAAATTTAAACTAATTCAAAATTTAATAAGTAAAACTAACCTTCCTCCAACAATGGCGCGACGCGAGCCTCCGACTGAGACTGACTGGCGAGACGCGCCGCCTTCACCAACACCGCTGCACCACCGCCGCTTAGCTGAGCTTGATTATTCTACTGCATTAAGTTTCAATTCGTATAACAACGTAAATAGACTTAAAAATGATATTGAACAAAAATTAACTATATAATAACATGAAAAACGAAAATCAAAATCAGATCTGAAAATTAAAAATGGATGAAAAAGAAGAGATTAACTATGAACATGATCTTATACTAAAAAAAAGAATGAAAAAAAATGAAATCAGATCTGAAAATGAAAATTTGAACATCTGACCTTATTCGATCTTGAAGAAAAAATCGTTTTCGATGATGAGAAAGTAGCAAATCATCCAAGATATTCTTCGCCTTTCGAATCTTCAATTCATGGTTGTGTGAGGTGAGGTTGAGGGTTTGAAGTTGAGGTTGAGGTTAATCAATTTGCGTATTGAAATAAACTTGAATTGATAAAAAAAAAAGGCCCCAAAAGAAAAGGAATACAAGGTGAATAAGTATATTTGTCGAGTTGGTCTGATAAGAGACAGTCTATTTTGAAATTATAATTAAGCGATATTCTCTGTTTTTTATATAAGTGACATATTTATATAGTGTTAATTATTTACAGTTTAGATTTTAATTTTATATTTTAGAAAAAACGTAGTTATGTGGGATCTTTTTATATTCGTCTCAATGTGAATTATTTTAATATTAATTTTTTTTTAATTTTTACTTATTGATAATTGTAGATATTAATGTTCAAAATAATGCAAGTGAAAATATGAAGTGTGTCACTTATTTAAAACGGAGGAAAAACGAGGACAACTTTTTATTTTTTTGAGAGAAGAGGACAACTTTTTTGTATATAGTGACTACATTAATTTATGAGAAGGTATTGTGTCAGACGTTATGGTCAGACGGACTTCAGTTGGTTCCAATTTTTTTTCAGTTGGATGTATTTTGATTTTAGTTGTTCAGTTAGACCTTATATTCTTTCAGTTGGTCGTTCTATTTTTTCAGTTGGACCTTTCTATTCTTTGAGCTGAACCTTCTCTTCATTCAGTTGGACCTTCAATTCATTCAATTGGTTGTATTTTAATTTGATTGTTACCAACTGAAAGAATAAAAGAACCAACTGAAAGAAAAAAGGAACTAACTGAAAGAATAAAGTGACCAACTGAAAGAATAAAGTGACTAACTGAAAGAATAAAATGACCAACTGAAAAGATAAACCAACCAACTGAAACAAAACAATACCTAACTGAAACAAAACAAATACCAAATGAAACATAACCTACCTACCTCCTTCTGCTTTGCTTCCCCTCTTTCCTTTCCCCTTGATTTGTCAATCTTCTCAACATCAGTGCTAGTAGCTTCAAGACTCTCCAAACATACACTTCATTCAGCTGACCATGCCTGGAATTCTTCCGTTGATGCTTGCTCGAAGCAATTTGGTACATTTCATATTCTCATCTTTCGTTTTCCGGCGGTTTTTTTAGCTTCTGATATTTCTGGCTTCGTTTTCTGCAACTTTTTTTGTGCATAGATTTTATTCTTTAGGTTCCGCATTTAATACTCCGGCGAAGAAGCGCCGCAAGCAGCGCAAGGAGAAGCATCGTCGGGGACCTCAGCGGGAAGGTAGGGTTGTCGTGAATGAAGGAGGAAGCTCAGCCTGTCCGACCATAAAAATTGGGTCAGACGGTCTGACCCAATAGTTTCTCTTAATTTATTTGCTGACCTGTTTAGTTTCTGTAGTGGCCAACTAAATTCATTCAATGATAACATTTTTAATTCATTCGGTGATTAGTTTCATTCATTTAGTGACTAGTTAATCCATTGGGTAATTTTGTCGAGTTGTTTCTTTTATAATTGTCTGCTATAATCTGTGATTTAAAGGGAGATAAAGGAATGAGAATAGAATAAACGACTATGTTAGCGAAAGATGTTTATAAATAGTGTTAGTTTTAAATGAAATGGAATGGCATGTTAGGAGCGTATAGGTTTGCGTTGATCTAACTTTGTTAAAAATAAACAACCAATTCTAATACCTTTTGTTGTCTGTTATAATTTTTTTTTTTAGAATTCAAACTAAAACATACAAACAAGAAAAAGTGATTTTCATTTTTTTATTGTCGGTTTTCAAAACAGATACGATTACTATCTATATGACTAACTTTAAGTCTTTCTTACAGCTTATTATCATATCATTCTAAAATCATAAAATTCGAAAATAGGAAACTGACACTGATACCGAACATGCCATTGATATAACATGGATTCTTTAGGGCGAGGAATAGGCTAAGAGCGATTAAAATATAAAGCAAAAATTGGATTAGGTTAAGAGTATGATAAATATAATTATATAGATTACTGAATGAATTAGGTTAAGGGTATGTAATTAGAAAAATGAATGGGTGAAAAGATTAACCATATACATGATCTCAAATTAAAACTTGATCCCCACTTTACCACAACTCATAGGAATAGAATCTATGACCTTATCAAGTGTACGAGCAAAACCTCCAATGACACCAAATACTTCTTAGTCCTTGTATACTAGTGTAGTGTAGTTCTATGAGTTACTACCTCCGTTTGTTTTTAATTGTTACAGTTTGATATTTTATACTATTCACTAATGTCACTTTGACTATCATTTGTGATGTATGAGTAAGAAAAAATATATTCATGTGAGTTCTTGTTTGATTCGTCTCGATATGCACTTTCGTATTTTTTTTTTTAGAAATACATAATTAGAGATATTAACGCTCAAATATTGGCAAGCATAAAAAGGTAAAATGTAACAATTAAAAGCAAACGGAGGCAGTATATCAATATTAGGAACGGCTCACCTTGAAACAAATTGAAATACACATAAAAATTAAGATATCCTCAACTTTCTTTATTTGCCTTGTTGGTAGAGTCACAAACTACCCAAGCTATAAACACAATAAAGCTTCATGATAAGCATATTTTGAGTGAAACTGGTGAAAAAGTCATACTTACATCGTGTATGTGTCTTTGAATTAATTAATGAGATGTTAATATTGTTTCATGTTATTTTAACAACTTGCATTGAAACGATATGATTGGGCGCACCTTCACTTTTCACAATTGATAGTTCTTACTCACACAGAGAGGGTTTAATAATAAAACATGTTGCTCCCTCTCCATTATTATCTATTAGCATTTAATACAAGCAATGCGTATAAAAACGTATGACTGGTTATTAGAAGGGACTAGAGAAAGAAGATTAAGAATATAAAAGATAGAGTGTGCTAAGATGTTTTGCATTTTTTCCAAAAATAAAATATGTAAAAATCGTTAATTATAGAGAGAAAATTTTGTCATTCAATCAAAAATTTAAACAAAAAGTTAATATTGATTTTTGGTGTCCACTCCTCCTCTTCCTTTACAGCATAACTAGCCTTGTATGCACGCGATGCATGCAACAATTAAAAATTTATTTTAATTAATAAAGCATTTAAGAAATTCTTTTTTTCATATATTTTATTTTTGGTGTCCACCCCCACCTCTTCCCTTATATAATAGAGACAGAGATAGAAATAGACTACATTTATGCTTATCCATACAGTTTAAGGCATCTCTTATTGCTTGTTCCATTTGTTTCTTCGTAGTTACTATTTTGTTAATTTTGACCGTAAAATCTCATTGATATATAAGAAGATCTTGTTCGATTCATTATAACATGTAAGTTTCAAAAGATAACTGTTATACTTCCTCCGTTTTAAAATAAGTGATACACTTTCTATTTTGGGGTATTTTAAAATAAGTGATACACTTTGGTTTTTTGCTTTATATGGTAACTTTTTGCTTGTGAAATGACCTATGTGCCCTTACTTTTTTGCTAAACACATCATTAACAACACTAACTTCAAAAGGGGTAGGGGACTACACCCACTAACTTCACCATTAATTATACACTAAATACAATTATAATTTTTTGCCTCAAAATCCGCAAAAGCAACAATGTATCACTTATTTTAAAACGGAGGAAGTAATTCTTTTCCATAGGTAACCAAAGATTTAACGGTCAAATGTGACCTTTAGAGGCCACGATAAATCAAATGAACCATTTTTTGGGATAAAGGGAATGTTACAATAATATTTAAAAGTGCCAAATGGTAGTATTAGTAAGTGTACCAAATAAATGATAATGAATTGATGTTTTAGAATGAGAAAAAAGTACTCTTAGAAACCTGGTTGACTAATAAAAATATATTGTGCTTGAGATCCAAGATTCAACTTGAAACATATCTATGTTTATTAACTATGGAAAATAACCAACATTTAATTATGTAAGCAAATTCTCATAAACTACTACTTTTTTACTTGATCCATTTCCATACGCTTACAAGTTTGATAGGTTTGAAGACTGGCTCCAGCTTTTATCCCTATGCCTTTGATACATCATGCAAGCATACGTCGTCCATGCATGCATCAGCAATTCAGTGTATCAATTACTGGAACGTTAGCACGACCAGCTACCAAGCTACGTACATACAAACACAACAAAAGGGCATCGAACTCGAAAACAAGAAACAAACTTATTTCAAAATTTAACACGCCGTAATAATAGAATCACTTCTCTAACTCTATATATCTTTACAACAAGTGTAATTGAATAGAAAGCATTGATTCTGAGTTCCTAATTAAAGTCTTTTTTATATATCGTACCTAAAAACGGGGAAAAAGATAATCAGCAAAGAGAAGATTTTGTTGGAGATTGATGAAAGAGCAATGCTGTTTTATATTTATGGAATTCTTATATATATATATTAGTTTTTATAGAGAAATTAGGGTTTATATAACTTCTTATTAATTTTAGTGAGAAGATAATCTGCAACAACTATAAGATCATAGTTAAAGTGCAAGAGTAAATGAAATGTTACAAAGCTGTTTAAGGTAATTTATGTAATTATTGGCTAAACAATAATAATCCAAAAGCCATCCTATCTAGACAAAATTAAATTAAACCACCAAAAATTATTAATCACGCGCATGTCATGTTGGACAACGGAGGTGGCTAGGTGCGAGGGAGTCTATTACCCTCTCCAGCCATACCTTATACAAGTCATTAAAGAAAGCTCCACCACACAAAGTGCGATAAATTAATGTCCACTACTAACATGAGACTTGGCTAAAGGGGAGATAAGAACCGCAGTGGTAATTCAGTGTATTCCAATTAAAAATAAATAAAAGACTGGCCAAATCGCTTTTCATTCACATCGAAATTAAAATACCTAATTATTTAGTTAACGTACCCAAATGAGCATTCACTATCCTAATACCAACTTGGTTTACCCTAAAATGCTTTAGCTCTCACATATTTTATGTATTCCGATCCCTACTGCCCTTCATAGGTTAACCACAGTAATTACCACCCTAAATTTCTCTTTGACCTTGTCTCACTGTTTGACTTTGAGATGGTTGGAAAATCAAGTGGCAAATACCGTTGACATTAGTAAAGAAAGGAAAAGTCAGGGCAAGTAAAAAAATAAGTCAACTACTTGAGGTATTCTTTTACTAATGACAATTTGAGGAATAGTATTGAAACTCCTCTATTTATATATAGTCCCAAAACCACCAAGTGTATATATCCCAATTCCCAAATAGCAAGTTTTTTTTTTACTTACATCGTTATTGTTATCAATTCTTGAATACCAAGAAATGGTGGCAAAGCCCTCTCAAAACGATGTTTTTGAGTTTTGTGGTCCTCTCCACCTCACTTCATGTCTTGATTGGTAATATTTTTTACACCATTTTTTGTGCTCCCTAGTTCTATTTTCATATGGAAATGGTAAAATTGTTGATTTAAATCTCATGTAGGTTGGGTCATGTTTAAGGAACTAGGTTATTTGGTTGAGTTTTAGATCGGCTTGAGTCATTTTCAAGTTAATCGTTGATCAACTTATTACTTATTACATAAACTAATGTTAGTCGTTTATTACAAATTGTGCCAATTTTAGTGGACGACTGGACGTCATGTAATATTTCAGTATAGTTCAAATTAGTATCGTCAATTTAGACGGAGTTGTTATACAAAGTCTATATTTTATATCTATGTCTCCAACATACATTCGGTATGTAGAAGATTGATAAGAAAGCTAATTACGAATAAAACTGCTTTTTCTATGGTAGGATGACCAAATAATTATTGTCTGACCAATTAGCTTTTATATAGTTTGTTAGATATACACTTTGTAGTTTTTTCATGAAACTTTTTAGCTTTTAAGATTAATTGTATAACCAAACTTTTTATTTTGTTTTAAACTTTCCTTGTTTTTTGCTTAACTCATATGGATCTGTTTGATAGTTTCAACCACTACCTTTCTTAAGCATTAAATAGTAGTAGGCTCGAGCGATACTCCAAGTCATTTAATATATGTATTTAATATCATCGATATTTAGTTTCATTAATGGAATAATAATTTTATTTTATAAATTTAGATTAAATTTAGTTATTTGTAGTTTGAAATTAAATCTTTATCGAGTACAATTTTTAAAATTACTATAGAGAAGTGCTTTGAATGCTAGCAATCCACTTATCTTGAAGAGCAATGTTGCAGGAAAATACAAGAACATAGAAGATCCGTATTAGCTAGTTTGGTTAAAGGAGTGTACGTTGCAGAAAAAGATCGTCGAGAAAAGAGAAATGGAGATACGGAATTAGCCCCAGCTTGGTGGGAAAATTTCCACTTCAAATGCATCAAAACTCTCAATGATAAAAAGGATTCCTCCATTTGTGGAGCCATCTTTGAGTCTATGGCACCCCAAAATGTACCCCTTAAGTATGTAATTGCATTTCGAGGCACGATCCTCGAAGGAAAAACCGGGGTACGAGACTGTTATTTGGATGCGAAGGTTATCCTAAACCATCTAAGTTGCAGCTCTAGGTGCGAAATAGCATTAGATGCAGTAGAAGGCCTAATAGGCCAAACCAACCCTAAAAATATTTGGTTAGTAGGGCATTCTTTAGGTGCATCTATAGCATTACAAATTGGTAGGGATATGGTTAAAAGAGGTCATTACCTCGAAACTTATCTTTTTAACCCTCCATATATTGGACTACCCGTTCAAAAACTCAAAAATCGAGTTGTAAAGAATGGGGTACGTGTTACACGTAGTGTTATCAAAGCTAGTGTTTCGCTTGCTTTGAAGAGTACACAAAAAAATAATACACATGATGTAGGATGTGATCCGTTTACTTTACTACACCCTTGGGTGCCATGCTTGTTTGTGAATTCGGAAGACATAATTTGTTGCGAGTATATCGGGTATTTCGAGCATCGAGAGAAGATGGAACGATGGGGTGTGGGTGCGATTGAAAGAATCGCAACCAAAAGTTCGGTTTTGAGCTTGGCATCGAATGTCATCGGACGAGATCGTGAGGCTTTACATCTGATCCCATCTGCTGTTGTTACTAAGAATATGAAAAATGAGGTTGTTCAGGAACATGGTAGCTCAGCAGCTCATGGCCTCTCTCAGTGGTGGGAACAACATTCTTATTGGCATTCTAAGTGTTACCAGTATAAATTTTCGGATGGAAATGCAAGGAATTTAGCTAATGCAATAGTAAACAACTAACATGTAAATAATGTAATAAGACATGCAGGTAATGTTCATCATACCATTTTTCAGATGAGGAATTCATCAAACTATTATTGTGTAATGTATAAAAAAGTACTAATAGAGTATACAAACCATACCATTTGTCCTCAGTAGTGTATATCATTGTAATCTCTTTTACACAAACTAAAAATGGTTACATTTGCATTGCTTTTTAGACTCTCTAAAACACACTATATCTTTTGAGAGTTAATTTTTTGAGTAATTTTTTTGCTTGACGGTTCATCCACATATTTACGAATAGATGATTATGACTAAATTTATATAGAGAAATAATTTTTGTTTCTATATGAAGATTGATTATATTCTTATAACATCGCCTTTTGTTAAAGCAAACTATTTTCTTATCAACGGATGATTATAACTAAATTCTTATAAGTACTTGATTTTTTGTTATTCTAGTATTCTATATGAAGTCAAGTCAAATATAAATTATAAAATTAAGTGTAATTGATGGGAGAAACTCTTGGGTGGACCTGGTCCACACTAAAAATAGTGTAGACCACCTAACTTTTGATTGCTAAACCTTAACTTTTAATTACAATCTTAACTTTTGAAATAAACCTTAACTTTTCATTCATAACACGTACTTTTGATTATAAGACCTTAACTTTTGATTATCAAACCTTAACTTTTAATTACAAAATCTTAACTTTTGGGCTTTGTACCGGGTCTAAAATAAATTTAGGGCCCGTTCATTTCAGCTTAATTTCAGTTCAGTTCAGTTCAGCTCTAATTAGTTCAGTTCAGTTCAGTTCAGTTCAGTTCAGCTCCAATCAGTTCAGTTCAGTTCAGTTCAGCTTCATTCTTTTATAACCATTTTGTTAAATATTATTATGTTGGTCTAATTTATTTTACTAATTTCTCTTATTATTATTATTATATTATTATTATTATTATTTATTTATTTATTTATCATTATTATTAAGTATTATTATTATTATCTGTATATTATTTTGTTTATTATAGCTTTATTCATCATTATTACTATTATCCTTAGGAAGGAATATGTTAAAAGCACAAATAAACCCGCGTTTTCAGCCCATAATCCAATCAAATCACGTCAAAACGGTTTATGATGTAATTTTGCACGGTCCGACCCAATTATTATTTTATTACTAAATATTAATATATAATTAAATCTAATTATTAAAATAGTAATATTAATTTAATTCTTAGATATTATTGTTATTATATAATCATCATCAGGTATTAATATATTAATACAAAGACTATAAAATAATTGTTATTAATTATCATTATAATCATTAATCATTATTATTATTAATTTATGATTATTAATATTATTTATTTAAAAATATCCAAAATACAATTATTATTATTCATTAATAATTATTCATTATTATTAGTTATCATTATAATTATTATTTAATATTCATATTATTATTGTTTAAATATTATTTATATATTTATTAAATTCAATTTAATTTAATTCAATTCAATTCAATTCAATTCAGTTCAGTTCAGTTCAGCTCAGCTCAATCAATTCAGTTCAGTTCTGTTCTGCTCCAATCAGTTCAATTCAGTTCAGTTGTTTTCAGTAAAACTAAACAGGCCCTTAGTGTAGCCCCGGTCTACATTAGACTTGGCTTATTTCTAAAATCTGACATGGAAGGATGTATTACTTCTTAATTTTTTTTTAAATTTTAAAAATGATTTGTTAAGTATGATTTATTTCCTTTTTCGATTAGTTATGTAAAAGGTTTGAGCAGGAAGGATATAGCTCTTTTAGGAAAATTTTCGAGCTCCTTTATATCTTATATAATGATATATAAATTGCTAGGACTCTCTAATTCGTTTAATAGACTTCTCATTTGTTCTCCTGCACGTCTCCAGTACACATCTTTGTCTATTTTTGTATTTAATATGTATTAAACACATGAAAATTTGATATATTGAATGAACACATTAAGACTAATCTAAGAAGATCCGAAATAAGCTAATAGGAAGTATCGGGGGAGTCAGTATATTATAGTGCAAGAGTTTGATAAATAGAAGTATTTAGATTACACAGTGTAAGTGGCCAAAACTACTCTATGATGATGAAAAGTTTGAAAGATATACAAAGAAATGGAACAGGAAACTGAAATAAATACAGGTAGCTGGAGGAGGCTGAAGAAGAAAACCAGAAAAAATAAGGTTGTATGTACAAGATACTCTGCACAATTTTAATCAAACAATATCAGTATCTTTACTCGACGAAAAACAAGAATTCATGCACTATGTTCACACCATGGTAAATATCAAAGGTTCTGTCGTCTCAATTATGTTAGCATTTGAAAGATATTAGATATGTAACTCAACCAGAAGTGCTCGGAACGCTGTTAGCTGTCTGTGCACACTGCTTCCGCTCCTGTTCTGACTCACCTGCAGTTCAAGACCGAGGCTAACTTTATGCAGGAATAATAAAAGCTGAATTTGAAGTAACAAAATGCATTGAATAAAATTGCAAAGTACCCCCTCTAGGACTATGAAGCATGGAAACCTCTATGACCTGAGGTTTCATGTTTTCGAATTGTTTGTGTTCCCGGAACATCAGCACATTTTGTGCTACGAAGGCTGGAAATGGCTAGAATGTGAGGTTTCCCCGTATCAGTTTGAAACCCAAAAATTTATAGTACATTTTTCTTTGATAGAAGGTTAACAATTGAGGATTATAACATTGGAATGCCTAATGATATATTCACTCTTTTAGTTAGTTATGCGCCATAACAATGAACGAGTAACAAAGTGTTGAACTCGAAACTAACTATTACTATATGAAATTTGTAAGTATTTTGCTGTGTCATGTGTTTCTAGTTGATCTCCTACTTCCATATCTTGAGAGATTGATACATTAACATACGGTTGAAGAAATATTCTATGCAGATTAACATAAAGGAAATTCAGAACATACTACAGGGACTGTAGTGTGACAGCATGTCAAATCGAAGAAGAAAACAGTTGCGAAATTTGTCAATATTCATTATTCAGCTGTCTTGGCTAAATGCATAGCTGAGAATAGCTGAGAGATGTGAAGCATTGAACCACTTAAGAGGCAAGCACAAGAGACAGAGGAAGTCCACCTGTTATTTGCTCATAGCGAGACACAATGTGCTTCGCGTATGAGACCTTTTTCAAATCCGGAAGATGTAGTTGTACACAATTGCGCAACATATCCTTTTGTGTCTCAGAACCAATCTCAAAAATCTTCTGGACTACATAATTTGCATATTGGTCCTTCATCATCATCTGAAATAACAAAGTTCAAGAGAAGGGAACAAGTAAGGAACCATAAGAAGGAAATAGCTCCACACAAGTACCTTCTTAAAAACCCGCCACACTAATACAACATGGCACTTGGACTTTCTACAATTACACGAAAAACACACGATGTGGAAGTGTGTTGCGTTACATTAGTATACATTTTAAACAAGGTATGTGAATCTTATTGCAGTAGGCCAATTTAATGCAATGTGCATAAAATTTTCAGATGTATATAAATAGGTATCTCCACCAACTTACCAATAGCGCGTCAGTGTTGCTAGACTGTGCAATGATTTCCTCAATAATCAGATCTCGCTCCGAAGCATTGCCATATTTTATGCATTTTTCAACGACATTTGATGCGAACTTATGCTGACTCAACTGTACAAATTGACCCGTCAACGTGTGAATAATTTGGCTTCTTTGATGGGGATTCCCCATCTCCATAATATGCTGCAAGGAGAACATGAGTGATCAAAATCATGTCATGACAGAAGCATCAAGAGTACAATTTAAGCAGGAACATGTACGAGATATAGACACACAGCCCTGAAACGGACTGTCATAGTTTCGGATGGTGGCTGTCCCACATGTAAGTGTTAGTTGCAAGAACTGTTTTTACAATAATGGTTAATTATTTAGCTCATCTTAATATTTGTTGCAAAGTCAGATAAGAGATTCATTGTGCGACAGAGGCAACATCATACAAGCGCGTAGAGTTGGGCATGGGCCAGATTAGCAAGAGAGGCACATGGCCTGCACATAGACAGCATTTTCGAAATTAATCACTAGCAGCACGACAGTGCAGCTCGCTCATTTTTAACCAAAAAGAAATGTGCATTCTCAAGGGGGCTGTGGCACGGTGCACCGACCCTCTTTCGAGAGCTTGGCACAAGACCTATTGTTCTGGCACAGGCTGTTCCCAGCTTTACAATCTCCCTGAAACACCAAATTTGAGGAAGAAAAACAAGGACAGATTACTAATAACGATAAGCATCGATACCTGAGTGACATAGTTGCCATACGGGTCTTGAGCAAGAGTAGAAGTAGATTCAAGAATTTCATCAACTACCCACTGACTTATCTGCTCGTCTAAACAATGCTCTAGAACTCTCTACACATATGCATAACGATCTTTTAGGAAAAAGAGAAGAATGATGAATCGAGATAATATTCACACAGCTGAAGTTCGAAGATACCTGAATGACACGACAACCATATGGATGACAAGAAAGTGTTGCAATGTGACCAGTAAATGAAGAGATAATAAACTTGATTTTGTCCGTTGGGATACATTCGATACATTTCTGTATCACATGGTTTCCATTTTGGTCATGCACACATCTCAAGACATGCCCTTCAAGCTCCTTTACAAGCTCCAACTTCTGATCAAGCTCAATTACCTCTAGCGCCTACAACCAGTAATACAGTTACAACGACAAAATGCCATTCCACTATGCTTTCCGATCAACACGAAACATAGAAGCAGCTTAGCAATACTCTTAATGCCCATTTCTCACTAAAGTTATTGAAATGCAATCAATCAAGTTATTATTACTAGTAGAATACAAACAACCATAACTGGCTTATGACCGAACAATTTACTCCAACAGTCCTCTTGTTCCTTCCAACCACGTGGAGACTAAGTTTTAACTTGACCAAATTTACATTTCTGAACTAGAAGCGAATCAAAGGTGCATGAGAAACATGCATATTCGACCGTCTCTGCCGTGGGAGAGACTAAACTACAAGAAGATTGTTTGGTGTCTTCTACTACATACAAATTGACAAAAGCTTCAATTATTCTTGAAACTGTGTTCTGCACTACTGATGACTACTATACAAACAAGAGTTTGAAATAATATACCTTTTGGATCACGCGACAGCCATACATTTGCAAACTCAAGGTTAAAACCTGTCCAGTAAGTTGTTGGGCAAGTTTTCTCCTCTGTTCAGCCGTTCCATGCTCAAAGAACTATAATGACAGATGAAACTCAAATCAGCAGTTCCCAAAATTCAACCACAATCAAATTAAATAAAGAATAATTATTCAAAACATAGAATCTAGAGATACTGAAACTTCACCTTTTGAACAACATAATTCCCAAACACATCAGTCATTAATTTTGAAGCTTGTGGAAGAACCTCAATGAAAACAGATTCCTTCTCATCACTGCCACAGTTCTCCAACTTTTGTTGAATAAATCGGCTACCATGTTGATCAGTGCTGCAGGTGAACAGATAGCAATATTAATTACAAAGAAATCCTTTTCAAATATTCCTATGTAGCATTGGTAAACACTACCTGAACTCGACAATCTGGCCTGAAATATCTGACAGTTCGAGCATCCTGGAACTGTAGGATTTGAGCAATTCAAGAAAAGAAAGCCGTTTAGAAGTATGAGTATCAGTATTCTCAGGTCCTCTTTGTCCTTTCCATCCAGACGATGCAACTGAACTTTTTGGTGAATTTTCTGAAGCACTAAGATCATTTCCTAGCCCTTGATGAATATTCCTAGATACGAAAGATCCTGGTACTGCATGAGACGGGATTGGGAACTGTGTCTCCCCGAAGCTTGGAGGATATCCATAGTAGGGAACACGAATGTGGGTCCCACTTGTTGGAGAAGATATGCTTGGTTTTTCCATTGCAGGATGATTAAGTTCCTTGTCACCTGTCATAGGAAATGCACCGGAGTCTTTTTGTGATAAAAGAACATCCAGCTGATGCTGAATAGCTCTTCTGCGAGCATCCTCGTAGAGTGGTTGAAAGCATTGTCCTTGGAAAGGACTGCCAAGAGAAGGCCGTAGAAGTTGACTTGTATACAGGTTCATTTCACCCGGTAAAATCTCCATAGGTTGTCTAAAGAAACCCGCTTTGGAATATGCATCAATTGGTACTGGAAATGCATTGTCCTGAAGATATCCACCAAAGTGAGGATGATATATGGAATTCGGACTAAATCCACCCAGAGAAAGCTGTGGAGTAGGGAAGCCCGGCTGTGGTACACTTGGGTAAAAAGGGTTTCTTGAATTCATTTGAGCAGCTGTTGATGCATATAGTAGCGGTAGAGGTCCTGCATTAGGCATGAATGGGTGATGCACAGGTAGCAGCTTCTGATGGACAGCATACGCTCCTCGAGGAATAGCATAAGATTGAAATCCAGGAGGCTGATATGTCACATCTTGTGGAGGATGAGAAAGAAGCCTATTTTCATTATGCAAGTGTAGATTGTCACGTCTCTTTTGGTCAGCCTCTCTGATTAATTCCCCTGAAACATCTAATGTTTTCATTCTTGCCTCTATTGAAATATCTGACCCAACATTACTCTGGTTAGACGCGTTATCCTCTAAATCAATGTTTCTGTAATAAGAAGCAGTAGATACAGAAGGATTGGTGCCAATCGAAACTGAACATGACTCCTGCATTTTACTCTGATCAGTTGAAACTGTACCAATGTCATGATCATTTTCTCCTTTGGCAGCTGCAGTAGATGTCGAAGAAGAAACCTGAATGAAGTCTCCCTAAACCACCAAGAAAAAGAGGGAAACCATTAGCCCTGCATGAAAACATACAGTAAATCTGCCAACTAACTTCGGAAGAGCTCTTCAAAACCTCATTACAAGGAATTATAATTGCAAATAACAACCTCTTAACAATTGTTAATGTATGTAAATATGCACAATTAGATGAAGTTATAACATAATAAGAGAAAATTTGGTTGGCGGGAATACATTTTTGTGGAATTAGTTATCTCATGGATATAAAACCGTGGAAGATAATTTTCCTATGGATCGAAGATATTTTATATCCCTCCCTAGTCCCTGATCTCCCCTACAAATTCATTTTTCTGTTTTCTCTCACTTCACTTGTGCAGAACCAAACAAAGGAAAACTAATTTACAGTTTCGTTTCTCCTTGGAAATCGTGTTGTATGGAAACACAAATACCATTGAAATTGTTTTCCGTCCAACCAAACAGCAGCTAAATCACATATTTTGGTCAAATGAGTTTCTACCAGCATGGAGAAGAAACAAGTTAAAAAATCCATTAGATATACCTTACTTCCATCATTGCCAACTAAAGATGTCATTGTACCATGCACAAAACTTTCCTTCTGATCACCAGAAGTTGTGCATGGTGACACGGCTTCTTCAGGTTCCTCCTTATGAGTACACAGCAGACCTTCAGTTGCTGAATTCTTCTTACCAGAAAAACCTCCTGTAAGTCGCACTAGATGACGATTCTCTCGTGAGATTAGAGGAGGAGGAAGTCTTGGGTTCAAGTTAACATTAGCATAGTAATATGCAATATATGCTGGATTAATTCGCATTTGTTCCTCAGACTCATGACCATCCATAAACTCATTGTTAAAGCTAGTTATAGATGAGTGCCTCTGATCCATAAAAGACCGAAAGGCAGCAATAGAGCCCTCAGTAGTAGGTGGAGCACTACCACTTCTGTTAGGCACAGCACGAGTTTGTTCTTCAACGACTATACTGTCTTTTAAAACTTTGCTTACGCCTTCTTGACCAGCAACATTACTGAAAGGTGAAGAAAACAATGCAGAATCCATAGTGGTTCGCCACTTTTTAGACTCATCACACTCTAACATCCGGATTGGACTCTCGGTTGCCATCTTTCCCAACTCAATGAGCAGCTTCCTCGGCTCAGACACGTCTATTCCAATGCTTCAGCCTGCCTCTTTATGGCCACATTCCATCAGATCACAAAGAGTTAACATACAATTAGTTAGAAATTTATCAAACCATGAACTTTATGTCACAGTAATTCAGTAGTTCGTGTTACTAACATAATAATGTACAACTCAAAAGAAAAACAGAATGATGGTTAGCTGGTGCAGATTCAGAAAGACGAGACCAATTACCACGAGGATTTCCTAATTTATACAAGTGACAAGCAAATAGTTGCATATCACAGCACCATTTCTTGTAGTTCTGGGGATGTGACAAGTATTTTGTGCAGAAAAAATCAGGGTACTTGCAAAGTTCATAAAAAAAATCAGCAAAAATCACACAAAATCTCATTGCCATATGCTCTATTCCCATATCAGAGTTGTAAAACAGGAGTTCCTCAACTACATTTACAAACAAAAACATTACATTATCCGCGAATATAGGACAAAATAATTAGTAGTTCACAAGTGTAAACTTGCAAAAGCCACTCCCAATTGAAACACTTCCAGTTGATTATGGGTAGGTTACCAACATTGCTATCCTTTCCTTCTTTCAGAGCATTGGATTAAAAGTTATTTCCTCCTATTCTAAATGATTGTAAGTGCTCAGAAAGTAGCTAGAGACACCTCCTTTTGACTCAAAATTATAAGTACTAACAACACACATTATAGCCCATGCTTCTATAGTACCAATGATAGAAAGCTAAGAATCTCTTTAGTCCACAATGGATCATTACATGGGTTCGAGTGGCATTTCACCCCTAACCACAACTCATCCGCTGATTCTTCAACATTAGTCAGTTCGGACCTCCACTTAGTTTCAATCTTCCCAGGTGCATCTCAAATTCAAATTATGTCTTGTTGAATTTCAAACCAAAGTCTTGAGGCTATCGTATTCCTTAAAGAGTCAAAAGACTTTACGAGCTAAGCTGAGTTCGTCCTAAAAAATTATCACGGTGATTTGAAATAGTAGCATATCACATGAAAAATATGTGTAATTTTGGAAAATGAAACATGGGTATCTCGAGAATCCCAAACGGGGTGTTTTGGGAAATCCGACTTTTTATCCTAAAAATCACGAAAAAAGAAAAATCATTGTGACGTGCATTATTTGCATATTACAATGATAAATTCTTAGTTTCTCCAACTATACCCAACATCTAAAAATAGCAAGATTAGCAACTATACCCAAGGATTAGACTTATATCATCTCATGAAGGACAAAAAAATCTCTTCTCTTTATGATATCTATTTTTTCAAAGTTCGTTATAACGGGCAGTTCCTACAAAGAATCGGACTAATGACGTATATACTTGAATTCTCGACCTATGCTATATTAGTGGGTTCTCATCCTTCAGAGACTACGAGTGTAATAGGAACATCCGTCAACTATTGAGAACCAATCAAATCAGAGCACAACACAGAAAAACTTTCCATCCTCAAAAAAACAAAAATCAATCACATACTTTATATTTACATCCACAATAACCTTATTATCTTTTGGTGTACAACGAGCCACGAAGACAGGATAAGAATCGATATTATTAAAAATTTGAAATTATGTAAGGAAATGTAAACTACCCAAAAAAAAGTTGACAAAAAAGGAAATAAATTTACCTGCACACCAAAAAAAGGGGATAAAGTAAAACCCTTTTTAACTGAGCTGTCAAAATCCCAACTTTCTGGGAAATCTGTGAAGACAGAGCACCTGGGTTTTGATCAGAGAATAGAATTTAAGTTCTGTCTCTCAAAAAGACAAGAACTTTGAAATGAATGATTGAAATTTCTGATCAATATCCAAATGATGTTTGAGAAAGAATCCTAGATTATCAACACTTTTGCTGGTTGGTGCAAGATAAACAAATTAAAAAATTGAATTGGTGTAATAAAATAATTAAAGAATTTTATATTTGTATATTTGAATAGTAGTAGAGTAATAGTATTACTAATTTATTACTTCAAGTCTTTCACGTCACGATATTGTAGCATGGCCAATTGGCGTTGACATTATTGAAAAAATTTTAATTCTTATATTCGAGTTTTTTTTTATACCCATTTTCACTTAAAACATTCTAAATCACACGCGGAGTTTTAAATGAGTAAACGAGCAAAATAATCTTAGATTTATATTTATTTAAGGGAATAATAATTCGCAATTGCATAGTTCAATGATAAATACTTATTATGTATAAATTACAAATATTATATAGTATGAAAATTAGGTAGTATAACATATTTATTTAGCTTGTTTTTAATCATATGTTTTTTTTTTCATATGATATACTTTTAGTTTCATTCAATATACTTTAATTATTATTTATGACAATTTGACAATTTTCATGTACCTATTAGTGATAAAACATTTATATATACAATGAACAAAAATTATATATTACCTCTATAATTTCGACAATTTCACTAACATTTTTTAATAGAAGACTCAAATCCGAGTAGACACATTATTTAAGTGTAATACTTCATCCGTTCTTTAATAATTGATACACTTGTATAGTGTTTACTATTTACAGTTTAGACTTTAATTAGATTTGATGATTTAAATTTTAGAAAAGTCATAGTCATGTACTAATGTAGAATCTTGTTGGATTCGTCTTAATATGTAATTTTTTCAATATTTACTTTTTATAATTTTTACGTTATAATAATTATATATGTTAATATTTAAAATAATATATTAATAAGTGTAAAAACATAAAATGTGTCACTTACCAAATAACGAAGGCGCAACATAATTTTCAGAAAATAGAAAAAGGGAAATAATCAAAATGTCAACATATTGTCGTATCGTATTAGCAAAGCTTGTTGATGTAACATTGTGGCCCCGACTAGGTCCATGCTGTACATTTATTTAACTTATTTATTTGAATAATATGATCATAAATAATGTCGTTATATACAAAACTCACTATGGCTTTTTTTGTAACTTTGTGGTTCACGCCAAAGAGACAAAGCACAAAGAGGATCATAAAGTCATAAACTACGAAATCCTAGTAATAACAAAGGGTCATAATCATAGAAGCTTTATTAATACAAACACTTAGGTTGTTCTTTAATAAGGTACAGGTAAAATTTAGGGAGAGTTCACTAGCAGATGAAATTTAAACCGGTTAAACAAGAAAGAAATACGATAAGCTATCTTCACGTACATCATAAGGGTAATCTTTTGTGGTTAACTAATGTCATTGTTTAGAAAGATAATCTGCAACTTGTTTAGTTGGAAAGGAGATTAGGGATGTTATTGATGAGCGTTTGGATACTCTATGGAGTTTTGAATAGACTCTTGAGGATTTTAATTAATACCAGATTATACCTTCTATGAAAAGGTTTCGGATCTGCACATAGTAAGCTTTGAGAATGTTGGTTCTTAAGGCAGTAGCCAGTATCTTCCGCATAAAGACAAACGTTACGACCTTCTAGTCTTAATACTTCATCTCATTTTTATAAGTTACAATACTTCAGCTTTTACACTTGCTAATACACAACTTTAATCATCAATATCTTAAATTAAAGTTTAATACGATTTATAAAAATGCATTTATTGAAGATATAGAACTTGAGACAAAACTAATAGCATATTAATACTAACATTTGATTTATATAATATAGTAACAAATAGTGAAAAAGTCAAACAATTTAGTATTATGTTCGCAATGTGAAATTATGAAAACATGATGATTGGGTCCTTTCTCTCAAAAATATATTTTTTATGTTGTCACTGGTTTAGAGGTTTTTTTTAACCATAAAATTGTATTGAAATAGATTTGTAGATAAATCTTTATAATATAGGCATAAAGTCAGGGTATTAAGGCTTGTAAGTAGTAGGCTTTTAGCTACTATTTTTCATAATGCCTACGGATGACATTGAGTTAAAGTCCATTAAAAGGGTCCCGTCAAGAATATTGATAAAATTGAAACGATACAAAGAAGATTAACATGATCCATGTGCAAGGATGACACAAAACACAAGTCCATTGAAAAGATTGAGTAGTTTAGCCATTGAAAAATTGTCATAAATTTTTTAGTAAAATTACTCCTTAGTTTCAATTTCCATATTAAACTTCAACATCCAATCCTATAGCTTTCCATTAAGCTGCTTAATTTAAATGTAATTTTTTGGATGGCATGAACCATGCAACAATCTGAAGAAAAAAATCACTCCCATATTGCTACTTGAAATGAATAATATCCTACCTTATTTTGGTTGGTATTGGGCTCAAGCCCAGGCCCATGGGCATCCGATCCTACGCGCCGTCGTAACCACCACAAGGTCATTCCCATATGGCAAGTAAGAAATATTTTCCAATCTATGAAGGTAACCTTTCAACAAAAACAACAGCACAGAACTGCTCTCACTACTTTTCCACACTAGATTCAACTCCGTACTAACCTAAGCATCGAAAAGTCATTCTCGGATGCAGAACCCGAGCAATTCTCTTATTTGTTTTGCTCATATGAGGAAGTCAGAATCAACCCACAAGGTCAAGGAGTGATCTAGATATTTCGGAAGCTCGTTCCTCCGTACATTATTCAACGAAAAACCTGTCTAACGCTTTCAGAAGTGGAGATAATAGCCATTGAATTTGGGACTTCTGGTAGCTAATCACCAAATATGTTCTCCCAGTTACATAATAAGTCAAGGGTGGCATAAACTAATGGCTTTTTCAAACATATGATCAGGCATACATCAATGCTTTTCAGCCATTATTTTTCACACACCACAGAATTAATCAGCTTCACAATAACGGTAGAGCATAACTACTAACATAGTAACTACTTGCAGCATTCGACAAAATCTCCACCGCATCGTGCCTCTAAGGAATTGAAAATGGCTAAGCTATACACGGACGAAATGGCACAGGAAGAATGGAAACTTCTGGAAGGCAGCGCATCAACAAGGAAAGAGAACGGGAGACGGGTCCCTTTGGAGCTTCCCTTCTGTCAGATGAAGTTTTCTCATCTTGTCTTCACACCAGAGCAATTGGTCTTTGGTGATCTTCGCCATTTTCAGTACCCTCGACACAACTTTAGCATCGACGAGGCTTAAGAGCATGTCCACTTCTTCGTGTGTTGACGGCCATGACTTCTTTTTCAGGCTTTTCTTCTTGCGCAATTCCTTCAGTTTTATCCCTTTCTGCAATCAAATTACCAATGACAATCCCTTAATGATTGGTTCGAGTGAAGAGGAACTTCTATCTACGCTGTTTGGTTCGAGTGAAAACACTTCAAACTCATTTTATTTTCAGTGGAAAGTCTATTTGAATAGATTTCAAGTTTTCTGAAATGATTTCTTTTCTTCCCCAACCAAACAAAGCCCTAGCTTGCTTATGTCATGAGTATTTCAATCACAGCCTAAGGCCACGACCAAACTAGAATGGAAATTTGTGTTAACGACGAGTACTAAGGATGTATTCTAATTAACTTAGTTCTAATTAACTTATGTCAGAATAAAATCCAGAAGAATTCCGATAAATTCAATGCACAACAAGAATAAGTTCTATAAGTTCAGATAAATCCACTTTAGTTAATGGAATACACCCTAAATGTATTAACATGAATGGATTATATTGACGAAACTATGGATGGTTCAATGGTTTCATCAAAATGTATTCACTCACCACCATAGCATCCAATGAAGCAACATGCATTTCATTATCAGAGCCATGTATTTAGAAATCAAAACCACAAAATAGTTTATTTCTTCTTTCTGCCTTATTGCATTTTCTTCAGGATGGATTCTTTAGGTCATAAAATTAATGGAGGGATATCCAAGTTCAATCAACCAAGAAAACGATGTAAATTCAAGATTGCTGAGGGCATCTACTCAAGGACGTTGCACTTTTACAAAACTACGCAGACATTCGTTGCATGCTAAATAAAGGATTGAATCTGATTTAAACAGAAATACCTTCTCTGCAACTAGCTGAACATGTTGAAGAGGTGTAGCCATATGGTTCTGGTTTCCAAACAGATTACGAACCCCACCAAATTTTTTTTTATCCAGCCTCAAGAACGTATAGAAAGTTAAGATTGATGTCTCAATCAACTTAAGCAGGTCGGGGGCAAGAATCCTGTAATCTGATTCCTCGTCTTCGACCACATTCTGACAAGTAGCTGAACCATTCAAAAAGACCACGCTTAATTAAAAATTCATTTTCACACGTGCACATGAGAGTAATGACAACTAAAGCTGTCCTTCTTTCGTCCGGAATTACTACTTCAGATGTCAGTGAAAAAAGGTTGTCTTTCATGATAGATATGGTTCGATTGAAGTAAATAAAGAGGATAAAAATACCCAATTATAAAGTTATTTTTCAATTGAAAAGATAGACAATCCAGCCATATAGTTGAATATAAGGAGTTGGGACAATGTAACAGCAAGTTCCAGGGACATATTAAACAGGATTTTACCTTGAACCTTTGGAACCTGTAGTAGCTTCGACAAAGAATTTCTGCTTCGAGCATATTTATCAACTCTTGAACCTTGCTCGAAAGGCTCATTTTCAATAAATCTTTGCAACAACACCTCAAACTGCTGATATTGCTGTGCACAATGGTTATAACAAGTAGGATTCTCAGGCTGACAGGATATCTTCTGGCTCAACTGGGTGTATTGGCTGTGAAGGGCTTCCCATGTTAAGCAAATCTGAGCTACATATGCCGTTTCAAGGTCCACACAAGGACTATCATCTGGTTGCTGCAGCTGCTCAGTCTCGCTATCAGGCTCTTCAATCCTCTTCAATGAGAGGCATCTGAAAGGAGATACAAGCTTCCTAGATGCAGCTCTTGGAGATGGTGTCGAAGGACTCCTTGGCTCTACATCACAAGAACAGCTTGCGTCAAGTTCAAGAGCAAAAATTCAAGTCAAAATTTCACAGATGAAGAGAGCATCAAGATAGTGTGTCATATACTAGAGCAAGATTTTATACTAGAAATTTCAACAAGGTTAGCAAATAGAAAGTATAGCTTTTGAAGACCAGATCACTCAATATGTGAAGAAAACACGACCGGATAGTCTTAGCGATCAGGAATGATGACTAACCAACCAGAACAACTCGAGCATTTCAATCAAGTGTCAGATTCCCTCCCCTCTTCCCAGCTGTTAGAAGTTCTCACTGCTAATACGAGCAACAAAGTGAGGAAAAAAAAAAGAAAAAATTGGGGTGGAACAATTTCATTTTGAGCAGAAAAGCATTAAGTTTTGTGCCATAATCAACCTACAGTATAAGTTTTATGCATTTTAGATAATAGACTGCAAGACACAATTTGATAAAAGCCCATATAACCAGAGAGTTAATAGTAGGACCATAGTATACATTTTCAGTAAGCCATCTGATGAATCAATTTCATGTCATTATCGGTTAAAACAGGCATGAAAGGATATAGTTCCTCTAACTCAGATGCATCCCTCTCTAAAATAGGTAAGATGGCGATGGGAATGATTTAACGAAACAGCCTATATTAGAAACGCGAATCTAACTAGGTTCACTAGTGAAAATTATCCATGATTTTGACCCAAAATGGAAGTACCGAAGTAGATATACTGATGCCACGGTCGAAGATTCGACACTATAACTTGAGGGGAGATGAAGAACCCGAGTAACATAACAGACAATAAAACATTGTGTTTAAATTAAAGAACACTACGTACCAGCCACATTCAACTGCTGAGCACTCATCCGATCAAAGAACAGCATCCGCTCACAATACTTTTCATATATAGATTCAAAATCACAATACAAATGTTGAACTTGAGATCCAATGTCTCTTCCTTCACTTGAGCTTGTCTCACCTTCCTCCTCTTCCTCCTCGTCTTCAGCTCCATCCTCTTCTGGTATCAACACCATAAAACTGTTTCTCCTCAATTCTTTCAACCTCCTCTTCACCTCATTTGTGATAAAATCATCGTCATCATCATCCACATCAGGAGGAGCATCCATAGCAACCGATTTCCCAGAAAGATTGTTACCCTCATTGTTCGGTTCCTCTGGATGTGGAATTGGCTTTTCCTCTAAATCCTCCTGCGATTTTGGTTTCCGAGCTTTCCTAAACTTTCTTACTTTGAAGAAATCCATCACTACAGATACAACCACTATGCAAGACGATCTCTTTCAATGTCGAAACCACTAACTATATTCTCCCAGCTAAATCGAAACAATCCCACCAGTATCCGGCCAATCCGAGCCAAAAAGCACAATGCACAAAACCAGGACTCTTTCAGTCACAAGCAACCATTTCCTAGGCCATAGAATCTGAAGAGTACAATATGTACTCAAATTACAATGTATCCAGTATCCAGTATCCAGAATGAACCTCTATTTCCAATCACACATAGGCAGCACCCATGCCCGGAAGCTCACTTGATTTGCAGACTACAGAAACAAAAACATACTACTAAATCAGTGCACATTTGCAACAGAAAACTGTTAAAGATCTAGTAAACATATATGCTTACCAACCCCACCCCTCCAAACAGAAATCCAACATAAACATCAGAAAAAGAAAAAAAAACAACTTTGACAAGAAACTCAATGAAACTGACTGTAAAGATTCCATCTTTGAACTACCCAGAAACATTAGAGAACGTACATTGAGGCAAGGGGTAGCAGTCGACACGTCGATTAATTTTATTTTTTTATTTTTTATTCCATTGGCCAACTAAAAAGTTTTCAACTTTGCAACCCCATACAACCATTTTCAAAATCTCTAATCGACACCCCGATACTAAAATCCTAAGTCCGCCACTGACCCCAAAAGATAAAGTTTCCTACTTGTATAGAACCAGAGAAATGTTCACTCTAGAATGAAGAATTTTTTCACTAAAAACCACAATGTGCTACATTTTGAAACACAAAATGAACCCAAAACACACTTAAACAGCAAAGAACTTACATAATATTCAGAAGATCAAACCCAAAAGTACACAAAACACCCACCATTCATGTTATACAGAAGTTATCTAACATGAAAACTTCAAAATCTGAGAGACCCAGAAAGCAAAAACAAAACCCTAACATCTACAGTATACACACCATGATTTAAGTAACAAAAAGAAAGACAGAAACAGAGAGAAAGAAGTTAAGGAAGTACCAAATGTGTGAACTTGGTGGGTAACTTAGATGAAGTAGAAGCATTAAAAGTTTAAAACCCATTTCTCATTTTCTCTCCTTTAAACTTTTTTCTTCACTTTTTTCTCAATTTTCTCGTGAAATGTTGTACTGTAGTCTGTAATATACTCGTGCACGACTTACGTTAAGGCAAGAGGTTACAATCGATACATATTGAACATATCCCGATACTAAAATCATGGGTCCGCCGCGACACATACAAGAACTATGTTTCTACTGGGGGACCTTAGATAAGAAATCTAAAACCCTTTTTTGTACTACACTAATGTGTTTTTTTTTCTTGTTGTTTGCTTTTTAATTGACTTTACTTATGTTGTTTGTTTCATGTTTAGGAAGCTTAAACTGTGATTTATAGGAAAAAGTAGATTTTGACAGTTTTTGAGAAACCCTAGGATTTAACCATCAATGCCATTGTTTTTATAGTATTTTTTTGCAGTTTCTCTCTCTAGTTTCTCTCTCTACCATGAAGTGTAAGGAATATTGTCAGAGAAACCAATGCTTACTGCTGAAACAGAAAGGCCGCGAAAGCAGAGATTTTTCGAGTTAACCACTTGTGAATTTACATTTCTATCCCTTGGTAGGCATGGTAGCCATGTTTGGAAATCTAGTAACCTTTTATGGATATGAACTAGACTTGTCAATTCGAATAAATGAGTCGTGTTCGTGGCTGGTTTCGTGATGATATCATTAGGGTGTTATTAAACATAATCCGTATTTACCATCTTATAACCCGTATTTTATAGTAAATTATCTAAAATATCCTTATTAAACATAACTTGTGTCTGGTATTTTTTTTAAAAAATTATTTTTAAAATACGGTACCGAAAACTCTCCGATTTCGTGAAAACGGAAAATTCACATGATGTATGAAAGAGTGGAAGCAATTCGATCTTGTAATATTAGCAATTGTCGAGAGTTTTAGAAAAACTGTACTTCTACGACAAAGCTAGTATATTTTTTCCTTCTTTGTAAATATTTCCTACAACGAATTAGCAATCCTCCGTTTTTTATTATATGTAACATATTGACTTTGGGCATTATTCATCCAATTTACTTTGCCAGTTTATAGCTATTTATACATAAAGAAAAATATAGTCATCTGGGATCTTGTTTGATTCATCTCGATATACACTTTTCAAATATATATTTTATAACATTTGCAATTATACAATTAGAGATACAATAGATTAAAGTTTTGTCTCAGCAAATATCAAAAATCAAATGTTACATCTAATAAAAAACATATGGTCAATTTATTTTTATTTATTTTATTTATTTATTTATTCTTCACCCCTTTATAGAATAGGCATAATGCACTACCATGCATGGATTTGGAATATAGTGAATTTTGAAGTTTGGTTGGATACTTTGGATCCCATTTCATTTTCTGAATTTCTGATCTGATGTTGTGGGAAGAGGGACCCACATCTTTAGATCCCAAAATTTAATTTGTTATTAGGAAGATTAGTATGGAGTATTTATCATGGTCAAAGTGTGGTCAAACACTTTTGTCCTAAACTCTAAACTGAAAAAGGGGTAGTAAAAGATTGCATGAGATGTGAAGTTAATGAGGTCACAGAATCGTAGTGTTCCTTTTTATGTAACTCCTCACCTGATGCAACCATATTGTCCTTCTTTGTAGCGTGATCAATTGTTCACTTTTGGAAGATTAGATTCAATAGAAATAAAAAGTAGTAACAAAAGATGCAAACTCCATGTGTATTTTATTGTCAATGAAGTACATGGTTTAGTAAAAGTATATCTAAGTTTGATATTATGGTAAGAAGAATATCCTTTAAACTGTCCTCGCGTAGACTGGTCCCTACTCAAAGACTCATTACAAGTCAAACTAGGTGTGTCCGAGAAGAAATTACGTCAATGTCTAATTAATATCGGATATATGTATATATCCATCGGCTCACTTTTTTGGCAGTATATTACATGAAAATGGTTGTACATTCCATGAAAATGGCAGTAAATTTATTGAGAAACGTAGTATATAAAAATCGATATTTTCACAGCTATATAGTTATATACTCCCTCCGTCCCCCAAAGGATTTCCCATTTGCTTTTCTTGAAGTCAAACTTTGTAAACTTTGACCATAAATTATAACTAATATATAATATAAATAATTGTCATAGGTGATCTTGTTAGATTTGTATTAATAGGTAGATTCAAAATATCAAAATTTTATCATTTTTATTAATAAATAATAGGAGATATAAGCGGTCAAAGATGTGCATTGGAGACCGTGCAAAAAGCAAATGGGAAATCCTTTGGAGGACGGAGGGAGTAGTTTGTATTTGGCATATAATCTTTCATTAAAAAATGTACTACCATATATATTAGAATATACTACCATACATATGAAATATACTGCTATTTTCATGGAATATACTGCCAAAAAAATAAGGCGATGGATATATATATATATATCCAATATTGATTAGGCAACTTCAATGATGTTGTAAGAACTCCTATTAATGAAATGCCACCAAATTTAGTACATAGGGACTTCAAGATGTTAGTTTTCCAACAAAGAAAAAATCGTTGAAAAATCCACGTCACTTGTTCAAAATCATTGAAAGCACTTTGTTGCACATAGAACAGTCGTAACCAATTAATTAGACTATGCATCCCAATAATTAACTAAACTTACTCAAGACACTACTCTTTTTCCTAAAATTTACTGAATTAATATAAATTAATTTCAGCTCAAGTCCTGTTGAGTTAGGGATTTCAGTTTGTTTTACTTCAGTCCAATATACAAGAATGGGGACTTAGTTTCCTACTATAGTTCAGTTAATACTTTAGATGATTGATAGTATTAACCAAACCTGTTACAATACAAAAAAAAGTCATATACAACAAGGATATCGTAAGAATGGAACAATTATAAGGATATCGTAGCATATCACTTAACAGTTAACACAACAAATACAATTACGAGGAATTCATGTTTCTTGACAAAAGGACTTACTGTATAATAAGAATCACTTAGGCCGAATGAAAACCAAACTCAATAGTTCTTGAAATCAAAATTGATGCTCTAACCAACCCAACTATCAGAGTCATGAAAGGATGTAGGTCGAGTCCCTACACTATTCAACATTTGATTTAATGTGTCCGATAGACTGTCCCTATAGTATATAAGATGAATGTGATTCACACTAAATCACATCAACAAAAACCTCAGAGAAAAAATATATATTTCTCAACCCCATTCCAGAGCCAAACTGCTTAAGCTCTGTTCTCTCCAAGACTCCAACGAATAAGTTCAAATAAGATCGAATAAGTCAAAATAAGTTAAAGAAAACACACCCTTCATATGGGGTCACCAACTCATTCTTTACCCTGCCAAAAAGATTCATAACTTCACAATTGAGTTACAGTATCCTATCAACAAGGTAAAATTATGACCTATATGATACCTAGTAACTTCAGGGTAACATAGTATACAATTTCTTTATGTAAAAGCAACAACATCGGCTGTGTAACTACAGTAAGGCCCCAAATTGGACAGTGCATCTACATGTACACTTCTAAGTTCTAACTAGATGAAGCAGAACTTAGTAACCTAACCAAGCATTACCTAGTAACTTCAAGTTACCTTAACTTAATTTACAGTTTCTTTACGTAAAAACAACAACATCGGCTGTATAGCCACTCGAAGGCCCCATATGGGACAAGTGCAACTACATGTACACTTCTAACCAAGCTGAAACAGAGATTAGTAACCTAACCAAGTAGATGGTATAGGCTGAAATCTGGATTTCGCGCTTGCCAAAAGATCATAGTAGTCGACATAATTCAAGCAGTCACGAAAATCTGTGAAAAGCTTCTCGAATATCCTCCAAAGTACCTTGTTTGATCTTGAATAAGGGAATGGAAGAAAAACCTGAGACGAAGAATAAGAATGAAATTCAAAAGGTTACTCACAACTTGCATGCTAGAAATGTGAAAGCATTGAAAGATGATAATTAAAACTTTCATCCCGTGTTACCAAATTTAAGTACTCCCCACCACCCCCCTCCCAATCCGAACTTATAGCAACAATTATTATGTGTACTATTTATATACCCACAGTTGACAAATTTGTTTACTAATATAAGGAACAAATGTTTGTATATAAGATGTTTGATTTATCCTTGTATATCTTCAAATTATTAACTTTTGATGATCCCTCCGTCTCTAATTTGGGTGCATGTGGGGGTCTAATTTTATTGAAAAATATAGAGAAAACAACATGCCAAATATGTATGTAGCAAGTAAATTGAGACAGACAATCATGGTGTACGTACGAAATGATTATAGACGGAGGGAGTAATATTTACTAAGCGATTAAAGATGTTAACAGGTAAAATTTGTGTATTGGAAGTGTGGAAGTCAAATTGTTGCGATTAGATTGGAACAGATGGGACACTTATTTTGTGACCTTCAGCCAAAATTAGCGTGATTCTTACATTTCCTTCTAGAGCCAACCGCTTCAATAAATGAAATGTCCTTTCACTTTCCTCTAAATTGTCAATGACAGCAAGCCAGATCAAAGAAGCTAGCTCATGAGCACTTTCTCTTGATTTCCCACATGCTATGAACTGATCTGGTGAGAAATGGACAAACAATTTTACATGGTTAGTGCATATTAAGAATCCAAGTTGATGGGCTTTTTCTAGCATATAAGAGCTATTGACATGAGCCTACCAAAAGCAAATCTACTCTAAAGAGCTAATGACATGCTGCTGATCAGAGAAATTAAAGACTGTTGACCTAAAAATACCCGAGGGGTTGGGGGGGATAGGGTTGACTAGAAACCAAAAAAAAATGCTCCGTTGTGCACCTATTATTGTCCCGTGAAGTATCGTAGAAGGGGCTGGCATAGTAGGAACTTCAAGTTGTTCCTTCAGAAAAAGGTATGTATGACCCACAATCTCATCCATTCCATCATCTAGGGCAAGGATGTGCCTACTGACATACAATGCTGCGAATCGCCTGCACATGTAAGCTGACAATTAAAAGCTAAATATATTACTATCACCATACTTGCAACAGTGAAATTTGCTATGATATAGCATATTAATGTCAAGGAGAAACCACTCACTATGAGGCTACTTGGGATTGAGGAGAGCATGGCGTTGGATAGAAATGGGTGGAGGGGCAATATCCATGTGGAGGAAGGGGTGTGATTACTGCATTTATTTGTTTTTCTCAATTGTGTTGGTATTAAAACCTTTTGAAAACCTCTTTTAAAACTTTTTGATGTAAACCTTGTTTTCAAAAACTTTTTTAAAAATTCTTGAAACTTAAACCCTTTTAAAAACTTTTTATCACCCTTGTCGATGCCATCTCCTTTGGCAACGGTTTCAGTTGACGATTCATGTTAGCCGACCCCAAATCACTTTGGGAATAAAGCTTAGTTGTTGTTGAGAAACCACTCACTATGGCCATTACAACTTACAAGAACAAGGTCAACAATACTCCTGCCTCACTCTAAGGAGGACTCAAGAGCAACTCTATTTCTCACTACTAGGATCTCAGATTGAGCTCATTATGTCACAGCAATCAGATGCAGCCTCAGTTTTAGTAATTTAAAGAATGGAATATTTTACAAGTTCTCTAGTTGTTTGGTTAAAAAGGTTATTCGAAGATAGGCTATAAGTTGGCGTCTAAATTCTATATGTCCCCATATAAATACACTCAATAGTATCGTAGTTAACTATGTTAAAGATATACCTTTTACTTAAACCTCGAGGAATTGGTCCTGGCCAACTTTTTGCAAGACCAGCAAATGGATATGTCTTCACAAGAGCAGCATGCCACAAACACTCTTCTTTGAACAAATTTGCCCATTGTCTCTTAACGCAAGATACTTGAGCCCAGTCAGCGACAGGAACTCGAATAAATATCTCAACTAGCAAATGATCAGGAAGCTTCCCGAGTGGATTACAGTATGAGGTTGCAGTTTCACTAGCATTTGTCATTAGCTATCTGCAGTATAATTGATAATTCATATCAAGAGGCCACTGATGTATAAAACAGAAAAGAACACACGAGGAGGAATAGTGAAGAGAAACAATGAAGAGGAAGTACGTGAAAGAAAGTTCATCGTCAGCAAAAGGTTCAGTTAACGATCCGAATACCAAAACCACAAATGATGTAAATGAAACTCTTTACAGTCGTACCAGGGACTATTTGGTCTAATAAGATACTTAAGCCTTTCCTTCAGTGATCATATTTTCCAAAAAGTCATGAGTACTTTCAGTGTGTCGATTACTGTTTTGTAAATAAACAAGGGACTTAATACCACAATATCATCTATTGAGTACATACTGTATTAGTACTTCTGCAGTTAGGAATAAATATCGATCTTTTCTAAGACATTGTCAAAACATTCTAGCTTAACTCCACCACATCTATTCGAAAATTTTGTATCACAACCGGATAGATGAAAATGACTCCGTGACCCCTCTATTTAGAACCAAAGTCTACGATTCCCACCAACTATCACCCTAAAACAAAACCACGAAGCATCTAATCTCTTCTTAATCGATTCAAAAAGAATTGCAACAACATCAGAACACCCAATAAATAATACTGATTATAGACTACATATTACATAATAACATCAACAAGCCAACAAGTGATACACCCATCATCCAAGCTGCCGGAACTTCGTAACCCCAACAAGTTCAGCAAGAACAAGGGTAAATAAAGTACAGGCAGCAAAAATCCATGGACAATAACGTATTAGAGCATAAAATTTGTGCTTTTGCACAACTTGTTTCTTGGTTTCCATTAGGTTCACTAGAGCTTAGCTCCGACTACATCCAGATCCAACCCGGGACACTCTTGGGTGTGGTGGGCCCTCCTCAAGCGGTACCAAGCCGCTTACCACTTATATAAACCCTCCTTTTGCACATTACAACACCAAAGAAATCATAAAAATTCCAGCTTTTAGTATCAGTTATTGATCATCATAAGCAATTTTGCAACCCAATTCGTTTTGGGGTTAGATATACATTAAAATTAGTCCAATTTCCATTCAACTCCCATTACAATGTTCAATTAACCAACCAGAAATGACAATCAAAAACGGTTTGGGTTTGAATACAAACACAATTGTTATATGGAAATGGCAGAATTCAGCAGAAATTAAGTTCAAACAATCAATTAATCATGATAATTCAACAACCCTTTTAAAATCACAGCAGAAATAAACTCAAAAGAGTAATTAATTACAAATTTTAAGCTTCATATGAACAGTTTTTACCTGTATGGGAAAAGCGAGAGAGAGAATTTCTGGTGAAGAAGTGGTGACTGATGAGGCAATAGGGTGGAGTATTGTGAGACGACGTGGACTTAAGAAACACGCAAATATTATTGAGCGAACTTTTGAACTATTTTATTTTTCATGTAAATACATGGATTGTAAAAATAGAATAATGAGTTTGAAATTCTCGAGTTAAATAATAAAAACGTTGGAGGTATCTGTCTATACTTAGTAATCACATAACTAGGGAATAATATATTGAAACTTCTTTGTCATGGATTTACTTAAAAACGTGACCCAAAATACTCAAATCACAATTGTTTACTCTTGACTGAGTTTTACGGGATAAAATTATTCTAAAAATCCAATATTTTTTTGTATCACGTGGACTTTTAATTTGCCCGAACAATTAGAATTTCACGTGTATTTTGCACGAGTCTAAATAGGAAAAATTGATAAGAATAATCCGACCTTTGGCCGTCTTCCATCAATGGTACCACCTTCATTTAATCCAGCAATAATCCCACCTTTGACACCCATATTCTCTCAATGGTCCCTCACCTGTTGGTGACCTACAATTACAGGTAAAGTCTCCTAATTACGTAATTAATAGCTAATTAACTATAATTTAAACATAAATTCTTAATTAAAGTTTTAAATTAGATTTAATAAAAAAATTAAAATTAAAAGAAACCCACCCCCTCCCCTCCCTCTTCCCCCTGCCACCCTCCTCCTCCCCCGCAGCCACCTCCCCCTCCCCCGCAGCCACCCTATACTTCCCCTGCCACCCTCCTCCTCCCCCGCAGCAACCTCCCCCTCCCCCGCAGCCACCCTATACTTCCCCTGCCACCCTCCTCCTCCCCCGCAGCAACCTCCCCCTCCCCCACAGCCACCTCCCCCTCCCCCGCAGCCACCCAATACTTCCCCTGCCACCCTCCCCCTCCCCTGCCAAAAACGTCAACGTGACCCCCTCCCCTCGCGAGGTTTTTGTGGTTGTTGGCGAGGTTGCCGTGAATCATCGCCGGCCATCGTGAAGAGGAGGGTGGCAGGGGAAGGGGAGGGGGTGTGGTGGCACGTGACAACAGTGGGGGTATGAATCATCGCCGGCCACCGTGAAGAGGAGGGTGGCAGGGGAAGGGAGGGGTGTGGTGGCACGTGACAACAGTGGGGGTAGGGGGAGGAAATGGGGGTTGGGTTGGGTTGGGGTGGGGTGGCAGTAGGAGGCAGGGGAAGGGAATGGGGGTGGGGCTGGGCTGGGGGGAGGATTTCCTTTTTTTTATTTTTTTTTAAAAAAAGTCAACGGTCATTTTAGCTGGTCAAATAAGTTGTCATCATTCCATTCCAATGAGAGAATATGGGTGTCAAAAGTCGGATTATACCTGGATTAATTGAAGGTGGTACCATTGGTAGAAGACCGGCCAAATGTCGGATTATTCTTATCAATTTTTCCGTCTAAATACTAGTATGAATACTATAATTATTCTTTAGTTAACCAATATTACAAGAAAAAAAAAACAAATGTTAAACAACTTATTTTTATAGTAGTATTTCCTAGAAAAGAAAAGTAGTAATGAATAAAGGAAATAATTAAATTACTTTAAACTACACTTAGTTACTTAATTCGCGTACAATACACTTATATGAAAGCGGTAAAAAACTGACAACAACGAATAAAAGGGAATAACGTTTGAAACAGAATTTTAACCAAAAAAAACGTTAGGTTTTACCTCCCATCCCAAATGCAATTTCTAGTGTGAAAAGAAACAAATCTTCACCAGTTCCCCATCAGAAATCAGAAATCAAATATGTAAGGTAAGTTTGTTTGGGTTTATGAATGTGTAACACAATGCAATTTCTGCACTTATTGATATATCTGCTTGTTATTTGATCTGTGTGATAATTTGATCAAGATATCTAGAGTTAAAATGGGGAGCAGCAGTTCTGAAAACCTAAGGTTTTGCATCGACAGAGGGGGCACATTTACTGATGTACTCCCTCCGTCCCCCAAAGGATTTTCCATTTGCTTTTCTTGAAGTCAAACTTTGTAAACTTTGACCATAAATTATAACTAATATATAATATAAATAATTGTCATAGGTGATCTTGTTAGATTTATATTAATAGGTACATTCAAAATATCAACATTTTATCATTTTTATTAATAAATAATAGGAGATATAAGCGGTAAAAGATGTGCATTGGAGAGCATGCAAAAAGCAAATGGGAAATCCTTTGGGGGACGGAGGGAGTATATGCTGAAATCCTCAAGACAAACTTTCCATGCACAGAATCAAGGGAGCACCAGGCAATCACAGCAAGGCTTGGGAGATCAAGGGAACAACATCAGAACATTCATTAAGTAATATCGATTTTAGACTACATAAATAACATCTACTCCCTCCGTTTCTTTTTGTTTGTCCCATTTACTGTAGCTCCAAATGCCAAGAAAGATGATGTCATATGCATGTGGGTGGGGACAAGTAAGAAGTCCACTTATTTTATAATAAATGTGGTGATTAAAGTAGGTGAGAGAAACTATTAAGGTAACCAAAAAGTGATAAAGTATGGGTAAATGGGTGATATAATTTTTCCATATAAGGAAAGATAAAAAGTAGGACAAACAAAAAGAAACGGACAAAAACGGAAAGTAAGACAAACAAAAAGAAACGGAGGGACAAGCCAACAGCTTGGTCCTCTAGAAAATTTTGGGCCAGAGAATCCCAACCTAAGTGATACACCCATCATCCAAGCTTCCAGAACTTCCTAATCCAACAAGTTCAGCAAGAACAAGGGTAAAATACAGGCAGCAAAAATCCATGGACGAATCAACAAACGTATTAGAGCATGATATTTGTGCTTTTGCACATTTTTTTTTGAAGATGTTAGTTTATCTCAGTCAAAATTGATGATCTGAACATTCATACAACATATTCAGATTGAAGTAGTAGTAACTAAACAATTCTTCTCCGGTTAAGAACCTTCTTTAGTAGCGTCTCTCTTCCAGGAAACGGACTGTAAACCTGTGCATTTGCATCAGAATTCTCTCTGCTCTTCCTGTAAACCTGTGCATTTGCATCAGTATTCTCTCTGCTCTTCCTGTAAACCTGTGCATTTGCATCAGTATTCTCTCTGCTCTTCCTGTAAACCTGTGCATTTGCATCAGAATTCTCTCTGCTCTTCCTGTAAACCTGTGCATTTGCATCAGAATTCTCTCTGCTCTTCCTGTAAACCTGTGCATTTGCATCAAAATTCTCTCTGCTCTTCCTGTAAACCTGTGCATTTGCATCAGAACTCTCTCTGCTCTTCCTGTAAACCTGTGCATTTGCATCAGAACTCTCTCTGCTCTTCATTCTCAACCTGTCTCTTCTCTCAACTCGCCTCTCCCTCGCTCCAACCTCATTACTGCCACCCTCATTACTGCCACCTTCACTTCTCTTGCCTCTCCATCTTTCACCATCTTCACCCTCACCTCTCTTCTCCTTCATTCTCGGTATCCTACCGCCTTTCGAAGTCCCAAGCAGCGTAAAATCAACTTTACTCCATCCAACTTTATCCTCATTATCCCATCCAAACCTCTTACTCATCTCAAGCAGCTCAGAAACCACACCTTCAGACTTAGTATTCATGTTCAAGACATCACCATTGAGAAGCTTTTGTGCAAACTCCCATTCCACTCGGTCCTTATAAACCGGGTCTTCGAGTACTTGATCAGCTAACTTAGCCCATTCTTCAAAGTCCCTTGCTCTAAGATTGTTAGACACCCATTTAAGGTAGGTTGAAGGTAGTGTTCCTAACATTCTTCCCTTGTATTTCCCAAAGTCTATGGTTTTGTCTCTTGCTGGTAGTGATGCATAAGTGATTATGCATCTTAAGGAATTTGGTGTTTGAGTGTTTGGGAGTTTAGTGCACCTGAGGAATGTGTGCAATGAGTTGTTGCCAAGGAAAGTTGTCATGTTGAAAGAAAGGAAGATAGGGAGAGCTATGTGTTGGTGGCCTGTGGGTGTGGATGGATGTTACTTATTTGGATGCCTTATCTTGAGGCTATGTCAAGACAAGTTTTTTAATGGACCCCATTTCATTTTCTACACCATGATGCCATAAAAAAGCAAAAGGCGTTATTTCCTCGTTTTATATCATCTTCGATCCTTTTTATTCTGTATTTATTTGATTTTTATAGTTGCTTACGTAGAACTTTGACCATTAATATATATAATTATCTAAATTTAAAATTATAAAAACGAATATTTAGAAAACATTTTTCAAAACAAATCTAATATGATTCCACTTAAATATGTTTTTCTTTTGTATAAATTACGAATAATGGTCAAAGCAAAGTGCTTAAATTTAAAAGAAACGGAAGAACTATGGAGTATTTTATTTTCACTTTTATGAGTAAACCTTGTTATTTTAATTATTACTAGCCTTTCAGCCATGCTACTAACGATTTTTATGAATGTATCTGCTTTTATGTTTGGCTAATTTATGAAATATATATACTTTGTAATTCACGGAAGTATGAGTCATTAGTCTCTTTATATACTTTGTATTTTTTAATCAAGTTGGATAAGTCTACGATATCTCATATATTTTTCTAAAATATAATTTCATTTATAAGTATGAGATATTAGCTAAGAAAAAACCCATGTACAAGCGTGGGGAGAAATGGGGATCCGACCTTTGCAAGGGGCGGAATCGATCTACTATCACAAGGACAAGAGGGAGGGCCTCAAAACGCTAGGTCAACCCATGATCCTCATACGACATCTCATATAAGGTATTAAATGTTTGAGCGAAAATTTGTACATAAACTTCATATAAATATAAATAACATACCATAAAAATCATTATTTAATATCTATCTTAACTCTAAGTGTAAAACTTATTCAGGCAAGTAAAATTTACCAGCTAGAGTATCTACGATTCATCGAACTTTTCAGCATTCAGAAAACGGCTGGTGACAGATTACAGTTTTGAAACTGTATGTTCAAAAGTTGTGGCCGGAACTCCAACGAGAATCATAGTAGAATGTCCATAGAATATCGATACGGTATAAAAACGACAGTATCAACCTCTTACAAGAAGAATTCACTCAAGATATAGTACAAGGCTACAAGCTCTGATTACAGGACAATTGTTAGTTCTAATTTCTGAAAGATACGCAACACCTTAGCAACCAGAAACCAGAAACCAGAAAAGATTAACTGCCCAGTGTACAACAATGTGAAAGTCTTAAGGGATACTTAGCCAGGGCCAACTTTAGGAATGTCATAGTGCTCACTCAAGTCGGCTAAATACTGATTGAAGTCATCTAGACGGTCACGATGCGAATTCTTGGACATTTTTGCATACTTATGGACATCCAGCTGCTCTCTCTGCTCGATGTATCTTTTTTCAGCTGGCGTCAGATGATCAGCAAAGTTTGGGGCCTTTCCTTTCCTGGTTAACTTGTCTGATTCATTGTTGTTGTCTTCTTCATTAGTAAGAGTGGATGATTCTACATTTTCACCTGTACAAAAAGCCAAAATAAGGTGATGAAATCCATGAGTAAATTATACAATCGGATAAACCATTAAAACCTATCATATATACTCCAACAAGATAATATTATGTAAACAATTAAGGGAGGAAAGGGAGTAACCCATCATAAGCTCAGAAGAAAGGTTTATATTGCAACAATTTTGAAGGTCTAACGTTGGTATCTTTACGAAGTAATTGAATAGTCTTACTCTCTCGTTATCCTTGTTAATCAAATTAACGACCAAAAGGGATTAGAGAGCTCAAAATACTCAGCAGTGAAACATATCACCTAGCCAATACACCTAACAGACTCAGAAAACCATATAAACAATTGGCGTCTTGATACGATAGGCCACTGGCCCACTGCCATAGCGAGGTTGTAGCTTATAGGAAAGAAAGTCAAATGTACACTACCTTCAGCTGCTGGGGATGTTTACCTGGATCGGGATTAAGTTATTTTACTACTGGGTTTCCATAGCAGCCTATAGCAGATAGCGAGAGTTTCACATCTCAAAAGTGGAAAAAGGAAGTGTTCACGTAACCCCCGCTTTCACAGGCAATGCAGATGGTTTGCTGACACAGACTATATCAGTCATGGCAAGTTCAAAAGGCTTTACAATGCAATTGTGATGTGGTGATATACTGATAAAACTTAGATATAAACATCCTGCCTAAAGCAATAGGAGTATAGGACAGTTGTTGTAATACAGCCAGACGCAGCGCTTAGCAAGTAGAAGTAATACAGACAGAGGCGACGATCATAGAGGATAAATGGAAAGTTCAGGTGAAAACACAAGACCACGTTTTCCATGTTGTACAACAGAACCAGACAAACAGATTCAATTAGTAGTCGCTGCTTCAAGTTTAGCATGAGATTAATTGCTATGACAATTTCAGCCTTGTAACATTTAACAGAAGGCCCCTAAATGTTACACACGACAGAAATCACGTTGGAGCAAAATGTTTATATGTAATATGTAACACGGTTTTAAATGAATGGCACAAAAGTAAATCATACAGCTCCTGACTAAAATACGAAGGTAACGATTCTTAACAATACAAGACATGAATTGCATAGTTCAAGGTGTCAACAAATCAGAAAGATAAGCAATATGCTCTAAAACTAGTATATCAACTCACCATTTAACTTCTCGTCTTCTTTTGTTTCCGAAACTTCATCAAACTGTTTCTTTTGTTTCTTCTTTTTCTTTACGCCACCACTTTTCACATCCAAAGCTTTTCCTTTTAGTTTCAGCTTACCACCAATAACATTGTCATATGCTGACATTTTATCTGGAAGCAGGTCAACCAGATATCAGATTCCAGCACTAACAACTAACAAAAAAACATACGATGTATTTTTGCTCAGAAGGATTCATATTGATTGGAGCAATGACAAGATAATGTGGAAACATTGCATCACAATATCACATTTGTAAATCCATGAAACATATACAAAAGGAAGTTAATTTTAGATTAGAAAACCCCCAGTTTTGAACATGCTTTCTGGTCCCAGTTAAACCATAAGAGGGTGTGACTCATAACATTCGTAGGAAGAAGTTAACATTCACAACAGAGATATCGCCTTTCCAGTAAAAAAATGAAACAATGAGCTCTATACATCAACGAAGCAACCATCGAAAAATCTTTCAAACATCAGTCATGCAACACTCAACTATACTCGTACACACACAGCCTCATGTAGCCTCTGCAAAAAAGTGTACAGCACTTGTTCTTCACTCCAACAAATAATAAGAGGTATCTATTCTTTTCTTCTTCGTTGAGCCGCCAGCTCTACACATCCAAGGTTTTTCCTTCTAATTTCATCTTACCACCACCAACATTGTCATATGCCAACATTTCATCACCTTTCTAGCTAATAAATGAATCGACGAGCTTTATACATCGACAAAACATTCATCGATAAATCTTCCAAACGTCAGTCATGCGCCGCTCAATATGCATGTACACACACAACCTTTGCAAAAAAGAATGCACAACACTTGTTCTTCACTCCAACAAATAATAAGAGGTATCTATTCTTTTCTTCTTCGTTGAGCCGCCAGCTCTACACATCCAAGGTTTTCCTTCTAATTTCATCTTACCACCACCAACATTGTCATATGCTAACATTTCATCACCTTTCTAGCTAATAAATGAATCGACGAGCTTTATACATCGACAAAACAACCATCGATAAATCTTTCAAACATCAGTCATGCGCCGCTCAATATGTATCTACACACACAGCCTTTGCAGAAAGAATGCACAACACTTGTTCTTCATTCCAGTAACATCATAAAAGGTACCTAATTCTTTTAATTTTCGGTCGACCAAGGGTTTTGATTACATTTCCACTTGTCACAACAAACAAAATCCATTGTTCATTTTTTTCCTGATTAGAAACTAAACTAGAACTAATTCAACCAAATTAACAACATAAATCACAAACCCGAGTACGCAATTCAACCAAATTAACAAACAATTCCCAGCTAATCAAGCTTATGCAGTAGCGTATTCAATGGCGATTCACTGATTCAATTGACCCCCAAAAGCTAAGTTTTTTTAGGGTTACGAATGAATAAAATGATTAACAGATAAATTCCTAATTCTTGCTCAAAAATGCACAAGATACAAAATTTTAAATCTTGAAACTTCAATTATAATTAGTACTAAACAAACCTTCAAATTTTCGGAAGATCTAATTTTCCGGTGTCGCCCGAAAAAAGAGTTTGATTTGCGCGCAATCCTTTTCTCTTTGTCTTTTTATCTGTTCTCAAAATTTGTCAAAGGTTAATTGATGCTGGAAATCTAATATATTATGTGTGATAATACATCATGTTAGTGGGTGGAAAGTCGCTACTGTGAGTAGCGAGTTTATTAAGATAGTTGTTATTGTGAGTATCGAGTTTATTAAGAAAGTCGCTACTTATAGTAGCGGGTTTTTGTCTCAATATGATGTTGATATTCGTAGCTTTGCCTTTGCATGAAAACCGGTTCAATAAAAAAAGTCAAAGCCAAAATCTCTATCGATATAGAGGTTTAAGGATTTTTACTTAAAGTCGCTACTCTGTGTAGTGGTTTTTACTCTAGGTAGCACCTTTGTCTGAAGCAAGATAAGAAAATTGTAGAATTCTATCAAAGCCTATATGGACAGTATTGATGTAAATATGTTTAGTTCCAAACTTCCAATACAAAGAGGGATATATTTGTAGGGTTAATATTATTCAAGAAAAAATATCGGTACAAAATGACCTCTAGTAATTTTTTTTGGCGTTACGAACCCAAATAGAATGAAAATTGATCTCACGCTCTAGTGGAACTAGAAAGGATAACTTAAGAAATCCTTTTCGAACTACTCTCTTAAGTTGTGACCTAAGGACCTAAGGTAATCTAAAATAGTAGAAGGTTTAAGAAGATCGGAGTTCAACAAATCGACGTTTTTATATGAACTTATTAGTTGGATTTACTATAGTATATTCGAATTTTATTTATTAAAGGGTCAAATCTTTTTAGTATTATATGAATCTAGTAAATTATAATATTAATCAGAAAGCAATTTTTCTTGTCAAGAATTGGAAATAAGTTAAAAGAGACGGGACTATATGCATAGACTTACAAATGAATAATCCTTCCTATATACCCGAGAATATTCATCATACATCCGCACTCAACCTATTTATTTGTTCATTATTCATTTAAACATCTGTGTAAGAATTACACGTCCAAAGGAATAAAAAATTAGCCTAATACAACGTACTCATAATGCACCGGAATACATAATAAAAGTTATATACACATGCACTACCCCCATTATTCAAGTTGTGGCACACATATCAGAGAGATGAAGCACCATTCTTTCCCCATGTCTTGGTAATGTTTCCAGCCAAACGTGGCCTACCTTTCCGTCTTCACACCTGCGGGGCGTAGGCTGCACTACGAATCTAATATTCCCTCCGTCCCCAAATGTTCTTTCTACTTCATTATTTTATACCTTGTATATATTAAAGAAGTGGGAAGAATATTATGGGACCGAGGAAGTAGCAGGCAGGAGTATAATTAAATGCTCTAAGGAGGAGAAACTGGGAGCACATTTGCAAAATTATAACCTAAAATTAATTGGTGATAATATTCAAAATTATATAATAATAAATACGGAAGCATCATTCTTGAACTTTTTCCCTAAATAATGCTTTTTCGTAAAAGAATTCTCACTCTACTGTTATATTGGAAATAATTCCCGCAATAACATCCACGTAAGCAAAGTCAACGTTTCAGCTTTTTTGGTCTGCAGAGCAATTTCGCTACTTGAAATAGCGAAACAGTCTATAATTCGCTACTTGAAGTAGCGAATTACTAAACAATTTCGGTCTTCAAGTAGCGAAATTCTTCTTACAAATCACTCATAACAAGTTGGTTGTTGTTGCCTGCTACTTCAAGTGGGCAACCAATTTCGCAATCTGAAACAGCGAAATAGCTATGCATATAATTCGTTGTTTCAGATAGCGAATTTGGTGCATGAAAAAACAAAAAAAAATCTTGCATTGACTTGCTTAAGTGGACAGTATATTGGAAATTATTTTGAAACTAACGGTAACGTGGGAATTACTTTGTAAGTAGGCATTATTTTGGAAAAAATTCATCATTCTTTTCATAGATTTAGTCAAAATATTCAAGTACTTTTTAAAGAAATAATTTATTTTTAGTTAGGACAATATAGTATGTTTAGTTTTTTCTTGTTTCTGTAATATATCTATAAATATGTAGATAGACTGTTTATTCCAAGATTTACTGGTAAAATAGAAAAAAATACAGCAAATAAATCGAAATACTATTTATCTATATTGTATAGCAAATACAAGAAAGAATAATGGAGTAATAAACACACAACAAATCAATCATGATCCTACAATATTAAAAATGAAGCTTAAAAACTCAAAATTCAAACATATTGCTTAGGAGGATACCTTATTTGCTGTATCATTATATTAATACTTACAAGTAAATACATTAGCTGGTTTAGAAAGATCAAAGATGGCAGAAGCAAAAACAATGGTGCAAGCTCACATGGTGACTTATGTCTCACTTTTATCACTTCTCTTGCTATGCCCTCCTTTTGTCATTCTTCTGTAAGTAATCCTTCACTTAGCTTGAATCTTATCTCATTCAATAATGTTTGGTGTTTGAAGTAGTGGAATGGTTCTCTTGGTTTAAATGAGATCAATAGATCATACTTAGTCTATATCATCATGTATACTTCCTCGGTTTTGTAAAAATTGCAACAGTTTGATCGACTTACTTGTTTGATGAAGTACAACTTTGACCATTAATATGTAAGTATTTATAAGCTAAAAGTTTATATGGTTCATATTTTGAATATATATGTTGATACACATATAACACGAAGTATTCGTTAAAAATTATGGTTAAAATAGAATTTTTGTAATAGACAAATTGTTATTTTCTTTAGAAGATGGAGGAAATATTCATTCGATCGAGTGAATTGATTATCGTCTTCTTTCTCTATAAACATGTACAGTCTGTCTTCAATTTTAATTAATCGTTTTTGTAGGATTGAGATTATTGCATCACACGACCGTTAATAAGTGCAAGGTAGAAGTATAACATTCATAAAGCATAGATGGATGCACTAAAACGGTTAATAACTAGCTAGGCTAACCCGATCATGTTTTGAAAATACTTTTGAACAATGTTACGATAGTTTTTCTAGACCGTGTTGCTATATGACTTATCATTTGAATATGACTTTACTACGTAGCACGTATTTTATATCTTCTTGAACATCATTTTGAGAAGTTGTCAACATTTTTATTAAAGTTTACAACTTCAATTGCCTGTCAACGCAGCTGGTATACGATGGTACATGCTGATGGCTCTATATCTCAAACATTACAATACTTGAGAGAGCATGGTTTACAAGGTTTCATTAACATATGGCCTCAACCCTCGTTTATTGCTTTCAAAATCATTTTCTCATATGTTGCATTTGAGGCTGCACTACAGCTATTCTTACCAGGGCAAAGGGTGGAAGGCCCGACGTCTCCCATGGGAAACAAACTTGTTTATAAGGCATGTTATAATCTCTCTTCGTTAACAATTAATAGTCACATTTGTTTCGGGATGAAAACAAGAGACTTGTAGAGATTGTCCATAAGAATGTATGTGAGATGTCGGTATATGAAGGTTGCATGTACAAGAAGCACGTTAGCTATCCTTGGGGTTGTCCTAGGAAAGCTCCTCCGATACTGGTGTGTTCTTTTATGCGAGCAACCTTCAGATATCGACATTTCACATGCATTTTCACTGACAACCCTTGATGTTTGTTTCACTTAGATCGATCATGCCCTATGTTTTCTGAATCTATTGCAGGCAAATGGTTTGCAAGCATATATTATAACTTTGATCTCTTACCTTGGGCTTTGGTGGTAAGCAGATTAGCTGATGAGTAAGTTTCACTTATATGCATACGATGCACCATATTATTAGTTGATGGCGTGATGCGGGTACTCGTTAGTATAATTAATGAGGTTTACTGACAATACATATATGGAGCTATTGTTAACATGGTGTCATCGTCAAAGCATAACAGGGTTAATTACGGAAGTAGAATTGAGGCTTGTATAATGCGTTTATGGGTTTACTCATGAGTCGCACCCTCAGTTTAAACGTGCAACTGTCGAACATGGAACATAGACAGATAGACTACTTTCCATTCTAAATCATGAACTATATGTGAGCTTAAGTCCTGAATTGTGAGGTTAATGCTTTCTATATGATGCTTGAGGTGCTTACACTATAATGTTCATCTACAGACTTTCTTGAACTGTTTTCAGGTTTGGCATTTTTAATCCAGCCATTGTGTATGACCATTTGGGAGAGATATTTTCAACACTTATATTTGGAAGCTTCATATTTTGCATCTTCTTGCACATAAAAGTATGAATTTAAGTCCAATGCATTAATCTTTCTCCATTTTCATTGATTATGCAAGACTTTATACATGATTCCGACTCGGTGCTAATACACTTGCAGGGGCACATTGCACCTTCTTCAGCTGATTCTGGTTCGTCCGGAAACTTCATAAGTGATTTCTACTGGGTGAGCAACACGCCAACAGGGAAACACATTCATATCGGCGTTTATTTTCTAATCTTTCTGCAGAACATGGAAATCCAAAAAAATGAATTTGACACAGACTAGAGATTCAGCTGCCTTTTGACTAGCTATATTATGCGCCTATGGGATGAATGATGTACAGGAAAACACATAGTACATCTCACTGATGTTAAGCTTGCCCTTTTCTGTAGGGCATGGAGCTGTGTCCACGAATTGGTAAAAACTTCGATGTAAAGATTTTTACAAACTGCAGATTCGGGGTGATGTCTATGGCAATTCTCCCCTTGACATACAGTATAAAGCAGGTAAACAACTCTTAAGAATTCTTCCTATCTGAAAGTTCTAATTATGTGCATGCTTAAGCTTTATGGATTTGGTACACTAATGTTCAGATTGCAATGTACCTTTGCTTTCATTTATAAACTGACCATTTTCTTGGTTCTGAAAGCTCCTCCTCCGGTTTCTTTACAGTACGAGCTGTACGGAGAGGTTACTGATTCCATGCTAGTCCATACCATTCTAATGCTTGTGTATGTGGGGAAGTTCTTTTGGTGGGAAGCTGGGTATTGTAACACCACAGACATTGAGCATGACCGAGGTTTGTAGATAGCCTTACTATCGTATAAGCGAGTCTGTAGTTTGCGGTTTTCTGTTGTCATTTGTTAGAATTTACATGACCAATACAATCATAACCAGCGGTATACCAATTCTCTGTTATGCTAAACCTTGTCTATATCACTGCAACTATGATTCTGGCAGCTGGGTTCTTCCTTTGCTGGGGATGTTTGGTCTGGGTCCCATCAGTATATACTTCTCCAAGCATGTATTTAGTCAGCCATCCAGTACAACTAGGAATGCAGGTAACTGCCTCGTCGAGTATTCAATTTCAGTGTAGAAAAAACACGTAATGAGACAGTGACACATTTTGGTAATTTCACTTGTTATAAGCCCCACCCCTTTTCCTTTCTCTTATTGACCCCCGAAGTGTTCTCACGTGTAACCAATTCCCCACATGTGATATGTTTCCGCTGCTTCAGCTTTCGGTTTTCATCCTGGTGGCTGGTGTGTTGTGTATCTATATCAATTACGACTGCGACAGACAAAAACAAGAATTTCGCACAACAAAAGGCAAATGCTTGATTTGGGGTAAAGCTCCTTCAAAGGTGCATCATCTTCACTTGCCATGTCCTTTTCTTCTTTTCATGTAGTGTACAAACACAATCAAGCTAAACCTGTCGGATGTTCTTGCAGATTGTAGCGTCATATACTACAGCATCCGGAGAAACCAAGACTAGCCTTCTCTTGACCTCAGGATGGTGAGTCTTTCGATCATTTGTTTCTTTGTGTAGTACTCCAGCGTCCGCAAACTGCACAAGTACTACCTCCATCCTATAATAATAGACATAGGCCCTTTTTTTGGGTTCATCCCAAAATAATAGAGCATTTAGTTATTTTTTCTACCTTTGATTCGCAGGTGGGGTTTATCTCGACATTTTCATTACGTCCCAGAAATATTAGCTGCATTTTTCTGGACACTTCCAGCTCTTTTTAATCATGTAAGAGAATTTCTTGTACAGAACGTAATTCTTTTAACAGGGCTTGTTTAATCATCTATTCCTTGTTGTATGTGATCTCTGTATAATTCTTGTGTGTGCGTGCGCGCTATTTTTCTACAGTTTCTTCCTTACTTCTACGTCATATTTCTTATTATTATTCTTGTGGACCGAGCAAAAAGAGACGATGATAGATGCCGATCCAAGTAAGAGACTTCATATTGTCTAACCTGCTACATAAATTTTCTCTATCAAGTGTTATGATTTCCAATGTTATGTAAGTTCATTCGTTTAATCATAAGTTCGGATATTAATCCAAGGGTTGTGATACTTTACAGGTACGGGAAGTACTGGAAACTTTACTGCGACAAGGTTCCCTATAGGATCATACCAGGGATTTATTAATTGGTGAGTTTCTTTTGTATGAGCTACATCTTCTAGCTCATTACTCAGGCCTAAACTGGTTTCTTTTTCACCACTTCCTTATCAACTAGTGTGTCATCTTCGACTTCGAGTTGTTCAGATGAAAATCTGGATCAATAATGTAATTGCTAGTTTAAAGTTTGTTGTTCATTTGGATCTACTTTTCGTACAGAGACAATGGGTTGATTAAGATAGCAGACTAGTTCTTTTTATCTATATATGAGTGTTTTCAATTAACGGGTTGATTGACTCGTATGGTAAACGAGTCACATGATGGTTGAAGGTTGCCAACTCGTTCAATAGGTTGAGGTTAGAGTAAGTCAATGTGTTAGCCTGTGAAGTTGACACAACACAAACTCAACCCATTAGCCAGTTAATTTAGATAACCTCGACATCATTGTATTCGAAAGGGTTGGAGGCACATCTAACACAACTCGAATCCACGTCAAACGAATGAAACGATTCCGAGTTATCATCCTCCTCTACCTATAAAGCCTGGCTCAGGTGAGTACAGCTCTAGTCAAAGGACACCATTAAGCTCAAAGCCTCATTAAGGCGCATCAAGTTAGACACCAACATTGTGTCTTCCCAAAAGAAAAATAAGTTCACTATACTATACAAAGACTAACAGATTTCATCACTATATTAGATGGTACAACATTGAAGAACGATAGTGAGCTATATAGCAATGAGTTGAAAGACATAGCTCGTACAAAGCATGCTCTCAGTAGATTCCTGGTATAATCCTGTAGGGAACCTTATCACAATAAAGTTTCCAGTACTTGCCATATCTGCAAAAGTGTCACAAGCTTCAAATTAGTTTCAAAACTTAGTAACAGAAAAGAATGAAATTGCATATCGTTGAAATTTGAATAGACGAAATGGCAATTGGATTTAACAACATGATGGTGGATGGTCATAAATAACAAGTCCGTTAAACTTTGCTCGTAGTGTTTTTTTTTTTTGCAGTTGTAGTAACCAAGAAACTTTTCGATAGATAGAAATGGAATATTGCAAGCACACGATTTGAATTGTCTTACTTTGATCGGCATCGGTCATCATCTCTCTTAGCTCGGTCCACAAGAAGAATAGTGAGGAAAATCACATAGAAGTATGGAAGAAACTGCAGAAAAAAAAGCATAGCACAAGATACATTTCAGTTAACAAAATGATGCACATGCGAACTTGTTAACCCCTCCATCCCTAAATTATAAAACAACATAGGGTCATGTCTTAAATTTTGAGTTACAATACTTTAGTTAACGTGGACTATGTCTTTGCCAAGAGGAATCTTCTATTCCATATTGTGTCGCATCCATTTCTTATCTTGCCAGCTCGCTCGCTTACATAAGTTGTTTAAGGCAGTAAATTTTAGATTGATGAGGTGAGAGTCGTGAGACACAAAATGAGACATATGATCTTGGTACGGACAAAGGGAATAACCTTGACATATACAGCTTGAGCAGAGTTTACAAGAAAAAATGCTTACATGACCAAAAAGAGCAGGAAGTGTCCAGAAAAAAGCAGCTAAAATCTCTGGGACGTAATGAAAGTGTCGAGATAAACCCCACCTGCGAACAAAATATTGCAAGAAATTATGAATTATAACAATACAAGATGCAATGGCTATGGAAATGTAAAGATCTGTTTCCGAAATCAATAGACGTGAAACTTCATGGTTGAAAGTTGAAACAATATCCCAACCCAAGAACTGCAGAACGACTCAAAATTAATACCTTTGCAGATAGTAAAGAAGCGAAAATTTAAACAAAGGGACTGAGAAAACCCACCATCCTGAGGTCAAGAGAAGACTACTCTTGGTTTCTCCTGATGTTGTAGTGTATGAGGCTAGAATCTGCAAGAATTATTAATTAACTAAGAATTAGAACTAGATATTGCCCTGGGAGATGCCCCCAAGTCGTTGCACGTAATTTAAGATTAGAGTTAATTTAAATGTAGTCAAATATATTTTATTATGATATAAGATTAAAGTAGTTGCATTTAGTTTGAGGCAACAATTTGATTAGTATCATATAAATTTGTTTGTTATTACTTTAATCGCAACCGAAAACAGAAATTAGACTAACAAATTTTGTAAGTAATTTACATGGTTAGCCAGGAATAGGAACTTTAATCCTTCAGTTGTATGAAATTCCTCGAAGGCTCGAACAATAAATTGTACACTTAGGGCCCGTTCGGTATCGTTGTCACTTTTATGTATTTGGTCCTTATGATTTTAGAGTTATATGGTAGAAGTTGTAAAAAAACATAAACTTTGTCATACAGATAACAATCATGTTTATTTTAAAAACTGACAATTAAAAAAAGAAAATTACTTTTCTGGTTTCCATATATTGGCTTTTGGTTTTCGAAAAAAATTGAAAACTGGAAACAGAAAACGATAACGAAGAGCCCTAAGCTAGAAAGTTATATTTTTTGTTGATTAGAATTTGTGACTGAAGAAAAAAGTTTGTTAACTTAGAGAAGTATATATTTAGATGTTCCAATTCCTTTTTGATATTTTTTTATAGAATTCTAAGTACGAGTAAGTAAAGAAAGTAAACAAAGTTGAAGTATAAATGTGAAATTATATAATGTTACTCAAAAAAAGATTGAGCATTTATAAATCTATGAGCAAAAATTTTCACCATCTTCACTAACTTTGTCAGAATTAAGTTGTATTATTGGAGTGGGCAATGGGCATAAAAGTTCTATTCTATTGTACATGAGGTTGTGGGTTCAAGGCTTCGAGCATTGATGCTTATATTTATTCACTATTTCATAAGGAAAGAATAATGATTAATGTGTGCATATGATAACATGGCACCACGCTTTTTCAAGAAAGATGATGTTACTTGATGAATAAAATGTATTGACACAGTCTACAATACTATATGTAGATGTGGAACAGGACATGTAAAGAGAGGCTATACAAAACGGATTGGTTCTTCATCGTCTTTCTTTCTCGTATGTGGAGGTTCTTCACTCCCGCCGACTTTTGTGTGGAAGAGGCCCCATCTTCTCTCTTTGACTTTCTCCCGCCCGATCGGTAGAATTTCGGAGAGCACTTGTTGGGTTAAAGATTTTTTTTTTGCTAGATGTTATGGCCTAAATGCTGAACTATTGACTCTACTTGTTTGGATGGGTGTTCACCCCAAAGTGTTCCCGGACCGCATGCATACATCCGTAAGTAACTTAGTGCAACATGGAAAATTTCATTGAGAGGAATCAGCAAAAAAAAGAAAAAAAGGTAAATTAATGTGTATTTGAAAGATTGTCCTCGGGCTGAAGAGTGTCCACATGAGTTCGTTCAGGTGTCTACAAAAGGGGAAAAGAAAAAAAGAGGAAAAAATGAAGGTAAAAGAATGCACCTTTGATGGAGCTTTTCCCCAAACCAAGCCTTTGCCATTAGTTCTCCGAAATTCTTGTCGCTGCCTATCGCAGTCATAATTGATAAAGATGCACAAAATACCGGCCACTAGAATATAAACTGAAAGCTGGAGTATAAACACAAAGATTGTCAGGAACACATATGTTGTCGGCTTTTCTACCATCATGAGCTCGTAAATCTAGAATTATTCTCAATAACGCAGTTACCTGAATTCCAAGATGTACAGGGTGATTGACTAGATACATGCCCGGAGAAGTATATATTGATGGGACCCACACCAAGCATCCCCAGCAAATGTAGAACCCGGCTGCAAGAGTTGCATTTGCAGCAATTTGAGACAGAATGAGCATCGTAGAGATAACCGGTTCAACATTTTTCAAAATAGAACTTTGAGAATGAATTTAGTCTATGACTCCAATAGTTTAAAAAGCAACTCATAATAGCAACACTTGACTAAAATTTACATAGGCCAATACTTTAGGAGCTTATTTTGCTGTGACAAAGATAAACCAACACAATAGTCTCATGTTTACCTTTATGCCATCAGAAATGATACGACTAACGAGTGAAGTAGAGAACAGTGGGAGATATAGAGAGTACACACCTCGGTCATGGGCAATGTCCATGGTATTCCAATACCCAGCTTCCCACCAAAAGAACTTTGAGACATACGCAACCATTAAAATGGTATTGACCAGTATGGAATCAGAAACCTTGCCATACAGCTCATACTGTTGAAGATAAACCCGTAAAATTGGAAAGCATCTTTCAGTACCAATGTGACACTTTTAAACATAAAAGTATATGAGTATTACAATCCAATATTTGTTTTTCAAAATTAGTGTTACATTGCATATTAATAACAAATATAATGCCGTCATTCTTAGGGTGGGTTCTCTTTACCTTACAAAAGTAGATTTAGTCGATGGTAAACATAAGGTTATACCAAGGTAATCCGGTCTGATAAGTTTAATACAAAACAAGGAAATCTATCCTCATATACCATTTTCATGACAAAAAGGCCCCATAGTAATAACAAAAAGGATTCTTAACCATATAACTTCCATATGCAAATCCATGAAACTTAAAGTATGCACATAGTTGGCATTCGAATTATAAGTAGTCTCAGATAAATTACCTGTTTAATACAGTATGTCAAAGCAAGAACTGCCCAAGACATCATTCCAAATCTGCAGTTTGTGAAAACTTTTATGTCGAAGTTCTTACCAATTCGTGGATATAGCTCCATGCCCTAGGGAACAAAGCAAATATATGAGTGAGGCACGCATTTTCCAAATCACAATAAACTTTCTAGTTTTAAGATGTCAGACAGTTAGCCAATTACTTCCTCCGTTTCAAAATAAGTGATACATTTTGCATGGTGGATATTATTCACAGTTTAGACTTTAATTAGCTTTGGTGATTTTACATTTAAGGAAAAACATATTCATGAAGGATCTTGTTAGATCGTCTTTAAGTGTGTTTTTTTAATATCAACTTTTTATAATATTTACCTATTAATAATTATAGATGTTAATGTTTAAAATAATGAATTGGCAAGCGTGAAAACATGAAGTGTATCACTTATTTTGAAACAGAGTAAGTATTTTTTTCTTCAAGAGGATTGCTTGGTTGTTCGTCCAAAAGAAATTCCTCTTTCTTGTGTCTCGCCGATAGGGAACAGGGATATTTCTAATTGTTTCAGACTATTTAGCCAATTTGCATCTATACTCAAAACCCCATTAACATGGGATTTGTCACTAAGGATAGCTAAATTAGTCCATGTCAGATTAATTCCGTCGTTGGGGATCACTAACACCTTTTTCGTATCTCATTCATGGAGGGAAGGTAGGGGAGGAAAAGTAAGCTTTCATTTTTATTTCGAATCTTTCCAACATAGGGAGGATTTGGTTTATTAGGGAGGGAAAGAACATGAATCATTCCCATTACCTTCCCTTCCCCTTCTCCCTGTTGTATCCAAACAAGAGAAAATGAATCCATCATTCATCGGGTTTCCTTCTCTCCCTTCCCCTCCGAATTCCCCAAATCAAAACACTTATACGAGTATTTAAGATAATTGTATGAAGACACTTATACGAGTATTACAAGAAAAGATTTATCTCCATGCTTTGCAAGGCCTTTAAAATTGAATCTAATCCAATGCATCAAGTGAAGCATGATCATAATACAAGAGAGTCGAAAGATGATAGACGAAGACAGATGTCATTACAGTTCAATGAAGCTTACCCAATAAAAATCAATTATGAAGTTTCCGCAAGACCCGGAATCAGATGAAGATGGTGCGACGTGCCCCTACATGTGAACCAACACTCTGTTAGTGAAGACCATGCAATCAGGATGTAAGACATTGTCAATTTGATTCTTTAAGGTAACACACTTTTATGTACAATAAGATGCAAAAGATGAAGCTTCCAAATATCAGCGTTGAAAATATCTCTCCCAAATGATCATACACAATCGCTGGATTGAAGATGCCAAACCTGAAACGGTCAAGAATGTAAGCAATTGAATAAAAACACATAGTAGCTAAGAGAAAATTCAAAGGAAAACTAATACTGAGATTAAGATGACATGTAAAAGCTCCCTCCCTAAATTCAGAATCAAATAAGAAAGTAACATTGCCTTTCAAGATATACTTTATTACTCGTATGACATGCCAAGGTTTTAGAGATTCTAGTAATAAGAAAATTGTTTCCATACCTGTCCTTCCCTCTCTTTAGCAACATGAATATACAAGCAAACCGTCCAACAATAAAGCAAGCGACAAAGGAAAGGGACATGGAGCAGGTAAAAACAAGATTGCAAAACCAAGCTTAATGAAAAACACATAATTTGTATGGAAGTCATAGCTTGTGTAGCAATTTATAAAATTTGCACATAGATGAACCAAGAGGGAACAAATGAGCTGAAAGCATGAGTTACTTAGTGCTAACAAAACTAAATCCAGAGCGTTGAATTGTGAACACCAACTTAGTGAGCCAATGAAGTATAGATGGCCTGTTGGGATGTCTTGAATCTAGTGTTTCAAACGATCTAGCAATCTATTCTCTCATCAAAAACCCATATAAGATTTGGCCTCTCCCCCTGCCTGTGTACTAGCTTACTAGCTAACACGTCATTGGTGAACAGGTGTGTCGATTTATAGTTATTCTGTTTTCTTTGTTATGCATTCGTCATAACATAATATAATCTACGCTTCTTCTTTCAGAAAAGTTCTTTGCTACTCTTTAATACTTCATATGAGACATCAACACACAGATTTTAAACGGAAGTCCATATGAGGTGCATCAAGAGGCAATATTACAATTATACACACAGAAAGAGGTTATATCTTTTAACCCCGTCTCATCATGGAGAAAAAATGAGACTATTTGGGGGAGCAGGAGCGGGTAAGAATTGGAACTCTAATCATATGATTTGAGCCGCGAAAAAAGTGAGAGTGGTATAGTTACTCACCACCAAAGTCCAAGATAAGTGATCAAAGTGACAAAATATGCTTGCATACCATTTGCCTGCAATAAGAAAGCCATGAAATAAGTAAGACAAGCCAGCCAATTAAAGTCCCAAAACTACCAATGGTCATAAAATCATAGTAGCATTCTCTAATTGGATAAAATAGATTACTTTACATCAATAACAAAGAACAACACAACGCACTTTATAGACGGGACGATTCCCTGTGGGAGATATTGGGCCCTCTACTCTTTTCCCTGGTAACAATAGCTGCAGTGCAGCCTCAAAAGCTCCATAACAGAAGATGATTTTGCAAGCCATGAATGTAGGTTTAGGCCATATGTTAATGAAACCTTGTAAACCATGTTCCCTCAAGTATTGAAAAGTTTGAGATATCGAGCCATCAGCATGTACCATAGTGTACCATCTGCATTGCACGGAAAAATTATTAATAACATAGCAACAGTGCATCTCCTCTTCCAAAACTTTTCAATCTGATGCATTTCGGCCTAGCCACTTCACTTCCATGGAGACATCATTATATGCATGCTATTTATTTTTACACTCTCAAGTGCTACTCAAAACACATGCACTGCAACCAGCTAGGATATGTAACAGGTTGAGCACAGATGCGGATACACCCTTAAATGAGAATTAATAGATTCAAAATTCGAGTTAAACAACAAAAGAATGCAATTAATACATACGGGCCCATCCTATCTGTGTAAAAACACAGGAAAACTACAGATGCCTCTTGCTCTCTTCAACTCACGAAGATAAAATTTAAAAAAAAAACTCGGTATTATTCAGTTTTTGCATAGGAGAAAAACAGCAGAGAATCAGCAGAGGTCAGTTTTAATTATAAAAAAAATACTTACCACACAAAACCAGTTTCGATCACTAAAAAGAGTTCCATTTCAGTAAAATCACACGAAAAATAACATGGCGTAAAAACGCAACTTCATTCCACCATCGTTCAACTAGAATCATTAGTAATTTTCAATCCTACAGAATGAAATATATGTTTGCTGTGAAATACAGTACAATGTTACTCGGACTCAGGTACCCAGGTCGGGCACAGGTATGTGTTCGAGTGTCCAACTTGTCCATTTTACGAGAAATTCCCTTGATTTTGGCCTAAAATGAAGTGCCCTAGTATCCATACTCATGTCCGAGTGTCAAAACCTGACACGAATACTCGAGGTAAAACGAAGAGTAATCTGAGTAACATACTCTGAAACATACAAGGATCGGATCATCCACTGATCCACAAGTAGATCATTTAATATAGACAAAAATACTAATATTAAAACCCTGTTAAAACTCAGAAGCAATAACTTCCAGTTTCAAACAATCAAGAATCACCTGAGAAAGCTAACAACTAACAACAACAAAGCATAAACAAACAAGAAACCAATTAATTAACCATATATAATAATGGCAAGATATAATAGTATAACACCATTGACAAATTCCTCAACCTTATAAAACAAGTATATATTTCATTAACACAATTAAAAATTCAACAATCAAGATTATAATACAATTAATCAATTGAAATCTAACCAAAAATTTGTCCTTTACCCCAAAAAAATCATTTCTTTTCAATAATCACTAATCTAAACCAGGATTTACTACACTAAACACCAAAAAAAATCATTTCTTTTCAATAATCACTAATCTAAACCAGGATTTACTACACTAAACACCAAAAAAAACAAAACTTTGCATGTTTTTCATCAACAAAAAAACAGTAAAAATAAACTTAAAGAAGAAAAGGGTTTGCTTACAGTAGGATAACAAAAGGAGGGCAAAGTGTGAGAAGTGACAACATTGATGCATAAGTCACCATTGGAGAGTGCACTGTTTTTGCTTCCGCCATTTCTGTTGAACTCAATTCTCCACTTTCTCCCCAAAAAAAAATGTGGGTAATCTTTTTTTTAATACACACAACAAATAACCAAACTAGTGTGAGAATGGAAGAAAATTAAATATCAAAAAAGTTGATTTTTCTAACCCAAGAAATAATTTTCCAAAAAGATGGCTCCTTTTTAGGAGTGTGGATTTTTCATTTGAATGACTTTAATGTCCTTTCTTTTAGACTTCACTAATCAGTAATTCAATGTTTGCTTTTTTATGTGAAAAAAGTGTCTTTCTTTGGTGAGGAGGTGAGTATAGTAATCGCATGAGAGCATTTATCGTACATCCGGGTGTACAATGCATTTTCTTACAGTTCTCTCTTTTTATGTGCTCAGAACATGAGATATAGGGGAGAGGATGTGAAAGTGTGCACGGTGCATGTGGGTGTATAAAAAATTGTATAATGGCCTAATGGGTATCCGGTTTTGGACTTGGAATCGTTACTTAGTTGAGTATCGGTTGATTTGAATTGGTATCAATTTTGATTATGGTTATAGAATTAAACGAAAGCGATATGTACCGATTCTCAACTTTTTGGAAAAAGAACGAGTTGGAAATCCGGTTAATCAGATACAATATTAAACTTATTATAGGCATTCTTCTTTTAATATATTTGGAATTTGGATATGATATTTTTCCCTTTTACAGAACTTTTAATTGTCTCTTACAATTGGATCCTCACTATCCAAATGAGATTTTAATTATTCTTATATAAATAAAAAGTTATACTTATATATAAGCATTAAGTTACCAAAAATAATCGTAGAAACATAATTGATATACGATAGTTCCATTTCCAAATTTTTAGAGTTTGTTTTAATCGACCATTTAGATCATGTTCACATATCAATTATATGAAATCGCTTATAATTGTTTCCGGTTGTAAATTTTAAAATTTTGACCGAATACCATATTTTACATGGTTATCTAGATTTTTTGATTGTTAGGAGAATAATTATTTCACTCTACAGCTAACAGCTGCTTAGACAGCTGTTAACTACCCTTACAGTTTACAATTAGCTTTACAGTTTACGGCTACCTCTATTTCTATTGTCGCAGAATAGAGTGTGGCTAATTACTTCACTCCACAGCTAGATTACTTGATTGTTAGGAGAATCATTACTTCACTCTTAACTATACAACTTAGTGTGGCTAATAATTAGTTAGAGAGGACCACTATGTACATTAATAAATGTAATCAAAATACTTCAACGACAGTATGAGAATGTTACTAAGTTTTTTGAATAAATTAAGTAACATAGTTTGATTAATTTCTCTGATATTGTGGGTCCACTTTCATTGGACAAAATGGTGAGTTTTTGAAACTTAGGCTTAACGTTTACTCTGACACATTCACTCAGTCAATCTGACTTGTAAACTAGGGCGACCAGGCAACACTAGAACCACTTATGAAATCTTGAAATGTGACCCCACTTCACCAGCTTCTGTGGCGGAAAATCCAAAGCCTTGTACTACATGTAACATCAGTGACAGACTGACAGTGCTAGTAGACACTGCTCTTCTCGGACCAACGGAGTTTGGTAAATGGCTTTTGGTCGACTTTTTCACTGACTTCTAGCTTTTGGCTTTTATTTCTGGTCAAACAACAAAAAAAGTGTTTGGTAACTGGCTTTTACAGTGGCTAAAAAACGACTTTTCAGCCAAAAGCCAGAAGCTGCTTTTACCAGCTTTTATGGTTGGCTTTTGGCTTTTGCTTCCATTTTGTACTAAACAGCCAACAATAACAACCAATTTTACCAAACACTTTTTTTAACAGCCAATAATTATACAACAGGTCAAACAAAGCACTGAAAACAGCCAGTCAAACTAGCCAACATATAAAGCCACCAGCCAACAGCCACCCGCCAATTACCAAACACCCCCAATGTGTAACCAAATCCAATCAACCCAACCCACTCGAAACGGACTCCATTACTAACGACTCGAACTTTTTGAGCTAACTTGACTCAAGCGAGGTTAAAAACTCGAAAATATTTGTATTGAGATGAAATTATATAATGGCCGTTTGGTAATGTTAAAAATGCAAGCTCAATATAGTTGAACACTATGATGTTCGGACAAGTGTGGAGTAGAGGAACCAAGTTAAAGAGGTGATGAGTTGGTTAGCGATTTTCAATATCGGTTAGTCTTGGGGGTGGTTTATGCTATTAATGGTTAAAGAAGATGATATCTTAAGTTTTTGTTGACTAGTTTCATTATAGTTGCGAGTATTGTGAAAAGTAGGAAGTATTTAGTTTCTACTTTGTGGAATGTCTTAGTTTCATTACATTTAATGTATACTAGATAATTGTAGAGAGTTGGCATCATACACCATGGTGTAGTGTGTACCATGAGCATGGTACATCCAATGTCATTTGATCAAAAAATAGCATGCATGGTATACCCGGATGTATAATAAAAATTATAATAATTGTATTAGGAAAGTCGGAAAGCCATGAAATATTATAGAATATCTAGTGGTTTGATACTAGGAAAATTGGTAGTTTCCTTATTCTACTTTTGTTTCAAGTTTGGAACAAGTGACTTGTGAGTCTTATAAATGGGAATTTATAGACTCGTGAATCTTGTGATACATATTTTTGGACCCAATCTTGGATGTTTTTCCCATTAATTAAGTGGAGTGTAGGTTGGTATACAATTAGGGGGTGTATGCACAACCAATAGTGGGTTACACACATGGGTGTTCAAGCTTCACCCAAAAAATTCTTGCTTAAATTGTATGATGTATTACGATATTAAGTACTACTACCTCCTTTTTTTTAATATGCACATTTTTTCATTTTGGGTGTTTTTTTTTATTGGCACATTTCTACCTTTTGCCATAAATGGAAGGTTGACCCACCTAATTATTACACTTCTCTCTTACTTTTTATTTCTTTCTCTCTACCATTTTCACTTTTTCCTTACTTTTACTTCCCTTCTCTCATACTTTTGCACTTTTTCCTTGGTTCTAGTGCAAAGTCTTAGGTGCATATTTAAAAAAAACGGAGGGAGTATATAGTTATTTTAGTAATTTTCCCTACAAGGAGGTTTTCCACGTTAAATTGTATGTGTTTGGTTTTTATTGTTTTATCTCAATTCTTTTATTGTCCCTAATTGAAAGATGTGTGGTCAATGTATAGATGGACCCCCCCCCCCCTAAGGCCATAAAAATTGGGGATTATTACCAATGAGAATTTCCTTACTATTATGATTTATATTCTTCAGTTTTTGTTATCCATCCTTTATAAAAATCAAGTTGTTTCTTGTTGTCCCTCGTATTTGAATTATTTTCTTTGACATCCATAATTACCCCTACGTAAATGAGTTGAGATCCTCTTCTTCACTAATAGAATTAGATGCTCCTCTTTTTAGATAAACAGTTGAATATGTATTAAATGAGAAAGATAGGGAGAATTTAGAATTTAAAGTTCTTTACTAACTTAGGACTTGTTTATTATAGTATTTTATGTTCAGTTTTCATTTTTTTTTTTTTTAAACCAAAAACCATAATCTGAAAATCAGAAAAAGTAATTTATAAATTTTTAGTTATTGATTTTCAAAATAAATATAATTACTACCCGTGTAACCAAAATTAATTATACTCTCTATATCATATAGCACTTAAATCATATGAATCAAAATTTGGGAAATTAAAAGATACCGAAGTGGGTCCTTAGAGAACCAATTGTGGCCCAAATATAAAGAGAGGGAGATGTATGAAGGAGGATAGGGAGATTAATTAGATCAGTCTTGCATGTCTTCATATTATGGCCCAATAAATACCATCCTTATTGAAGCTAAAACATAGGGCTCATTCGTGTATGACTTTACATTATGGCCCAATAGTCCACAATCTTCCACACTTTGTGAATTTCTACTTGATTTGTGTGTTTGGATCCCTCATCAGCTTGTGTTCTTTATCTTATTGAATTTTAGGATTATTGAACATTTATCTAGCATCACGAGTAGAGATGGAAAAACTTTGTCTATCCACTGGGTGAACTGCACACTTCTAATAAAGAGTAGCGACAGTGGATTGCAACTCATCATATTTAATAATATTTTAATAATGTATTAATAATAGGTATATTATCCAATGGGTAAATGTAGCAATGTTCTTAGAGGTTGTTTCATAATAGTGCAGTGATTTATGCTTATAGATGTCTATTTCCTTTTATATAAGCTTATATTCCTTGTTGCTCTCTTGTCCATTAAATAAGCACAAGCATGCAAACAAGGTTTATTATTGAGGTTCCATCGATTAATAGTTCATTCGTTCTTTAGGTTAGGCTAGGTGAATTTATTTAGTTTATTTTCGCTAGTGTTTATTAATTTATTTAGTTTAAGTTAGCTAGTGTAGTAGTGTTTGTGTTGGTGACTTTGATTTTGGAGGCTTTGGGTTCGCACTTTTGTGGGATTAGAGAGTTCTATTATATATTGCTATATCTATTTGTATGTTGTAAATGTCTATTCACCAAGGTTTTTTTGGAATTGAGTTGGGACAGTATGAGGTTAGAGTGTGAGTTTTTATTTACTTTGTAATCTATTTTTGATTGTTTCAAAACTGATTGTATTAGAGTCATGTATTCATCCAATTAAGTGTTTCAGGTAGTCCGTCTGATTTTCTTATCTTATCAAAAGAACTAAATAAATTGATGAAGTTTCATCAATAATTGGTACATGTATTATTTAAATAATCAATCACAAGCCGATATATATAGCTTATCGTGTCCTTATTTAAGCCATTGAACCAGGGAAGCAAATAACGGCCGTTACAAAGCGTAACGGGCGTTTTGTAACGGGTTTGTGAGTGGCCGTTACGTTAAACCCCGTTATGTAACACCGTTTTATAATTCACACCAAATGCGCCGTTATCGCCGTTACGTAACGGGTAACGGCCGTTTTTTGCCGTTACAACAAGGACTCGGCCTTAGTTTTAAAAAGCGCGCCTCAGGCGCGCCTAGGCGGCAAGAGAGGCGAGGCGCGTGGAAAAACGCCTCCGACCACCGAGGCGAGGCGTTTTTCCAGAGGCGCGTGAAGGCGCACGGTTTAGGCCGCCTTAGAGAAGGCGCGAGGCGCGTCGCTTCCAGCTCATTTTGGGGTGAAGAGCAAGATAAAGTAGATCTGAGTTGAAGATCGAAAAAAATTAAGTATTGTCTACGAATTAAATCTTACCTAGGGTTTCGAACTCAAATTCGAGCAAAACCCCTCAATTAATTTCATTCAATTGCTTCAAATTCAACGCCAAATCGAAAAACCCTAATTGCGGAAAAACCCTAATCTGCGAGAGAGCCATTTTACAGCCGCTCCTTGGTCGGCGACGGTAGAGAACGCCACAGAGACAGCCGACAGTTGTTTATGGCTCAAGATCTGCCAACCACTGGCAGTGGTGGATAGGTTTCAGGCAACTTCTCCGGTTCTCCAGTTTACCCTATTTCCTTTACTGTGATGCGATATCCAGCGTACTTAGTTTTCTCTTTTATTCTTTTATTTAGTGAGTTAAAGTGTAAAAAATAACCCACCCACCTACCCCCAGTCACGTGCTTGTGATGGTTGTGATGGTCACCTATTTAACTATTTCCCAGTTTCACCTACTAATTCTGTCAAAACCTACAGCCGGAGCTATCATTTATTCCAGTTTTCACCCACAATTTTTCATAAAGCAACAACTGGCAGCCACTCTCTCATTTACTTAAACCTTGATTTATTACGTACTACTTAGTACTTTATCATTTTACATTTTCTATTTCTATTGCTAGCAACTGAGACTCAATTTTAAAAAATGAATGGATTTAAGTAAAAACTAAATACCTTTTTCATAATAAAATAGTAAAATAAAATAAAATATTTTTTATTTAGATTTGTATAAGATAATCATATTTTTTTATATTGGTGTGACCTTGTATTTTTTATGCTCCAAACTTGTGCTAAGTTTTAATTCAAACATATTCAATTTAATTAATAATAATCTCAAATTTTTTATCACTAATTCTATGAAATATAGTAAAATAATAATAGTTTTTACCTTATTATGCTATAAATATACTTTATAAACTATTAGAACATAAAAACAAGGTTAAATTCAAGCTTATGTGAATTTTTCCCAAAAATTCACGCCGCGACAACCGCGACCCGTTACATTACACCCGTTACGGCCCGTTCCCGCGACAACGCGACCGTTACCGCGAACGCGACCGTTACCGCATTTTTCTTCCCTGCATTGAACACTTGCCTAATGCAAGGCATATACTTCCCCTTAAACTTTCTTAAAGTTCTTAGCACCCACCCATTTCTTACAACTCATCTTCATCAAGTATCTCCACACTGCTTCATTTGGGTGTTTGTTTATCCATTATACATTCGTATTATTTTAGATAGAAACTCACACGCATAGTTTAATAACATGTTGGACTTGTACGTAACAATTAAACACATGCCCGTGCTTGACAAATGTTATGTCAAAGGTGGTTCAAATACAAGCAAGCTAAAACTATAGCATTTAATCGATGTCATATTCACCTTGACAATTGGCTTTTGAGTGGCTTTTCTATTGACTTTTGGCTTTTGGCTTTGTTTGTGATCAATCAACTAAAAAAACTGTTTGGTCAATGACTTTTGTAGTGACTGAAAAGTCAACTTTTCAGCCAAAAGCTTTTTTACCAGTTTTTTGTTAGCTTTTACTTCTATTTTGTATGAAATAACCAACTTTACCAAAATATTTTTAACAACGAATAATTATACAAACGGACAAACACGCCACATGAAAATAGCTTGTCAACCTAGCTAACAAATAAAACCACTCGCTAATTATCGCTCACTAATTGCCAAACACTAAAAACTTATCAAATTACCCTGAGAATCGTCCGATCGGTTGGGCCCAACAACTAATTTTTAATACATTTATTATTGTAGACCCGGATGTACTATGCGCTTATAATTTGTGCGTGAAATAAGCTACAATTAAAGTTGTCTCAGTCGATATCCACTATGTGCCCAGGAGTTTGGGCTTTTGGAGTAGGTCGCGGATTGGACTGGGTACCTAGAAACTGGAACTGGAACCGGTTGACCCGATTCCTTAATTTTTGGAATTGGATCCGGACAATCGATCGGGGCCGGTTCCTTGACCGGGTACCCAGTCCCGCAAAACTGATTGTTATTTGGACTATTTGGTTGGTTTAAATACCGGATACTCGCTACCTAGTTGCATTCAAAAACTATATTTTTTCATATTTAGCTGGAAATAAGCATCATACATAACTTAACTGTAACTTTCATTGACAAGTTTGTTTCAAAAACCTTCAAGTCTTAAGCATACATTACATACGCATTCATCCTAAAAAAAATCCGGTTTGAACCAAGTACCCAGTGGATACCAAGTCTATAATTTCACTACTCAAAATTAGACCCACTTTCAATCGGTTCCTAATATTTAAAACCAGACCCAATCTCAATAATTCCAATTCCAATTTCGAAACCACTTATTTCAACCGATTCTGAGTCTGAAACGTACCCGGCTTTTCTGCTCACCCCGTAAACAATGAAGGAGCTCAGCTTTTAATTGAAAAGTTATTTGCAAAACCCTTTCTTTCTCCCTTTCTTTCTTCCTTACCGCCCCCATTTTCCCAACCCAAACATAAACCTTCAACAACAATTCTTAAACCCTTATCAATGGCCGCATAACTCAACACCAATTCAATTCACTCACTAAACCCTCAAAAAGAGTAAAAGAAACACTTTTGCAGGTCAAAAATGGCAGCAACATCCATACAAACGCAATTAAAAGCTCTACAATCGTTAGTGAAAGTTGATAGAGAAGTAGCTAAACGACCAATTACTCGTCCTTCCATTTTATATAACCCTAAAGATGCTGCTGATCTTGATATTGATACCATCTTCACTAACGCTCTCTCTGGTTAGTTAGTTACTATTTTCTTTCGTTACGACTTTTATTATACACCCGTGTGTAAATCGATTACCAAGACTATTTTTTTTGCTCATTGCTCATTTGAAAAACGACAAATGCGCAAACTTTTACGTTATAGGAGAGTTCCAAATGAGCAAATGAGTAAAATAAATTATTGGGTGTAGGATGAATCTTAACTTAATGAGCTCAATTTGAACATTTTATTATGGTTTTTGGTTATGGGTGATGTTAATTTTATTGTATGCCTTATAGAAATTGGGTACATAGTGGGATTCATGTGTGTTTTTTGGCATTTGTTACTATTTCTACACTTGAGCGTAAACGCTTACTAATAAGACTATTTTTTTTTGCTCATTGCTCGTTTGAAAAACTATAAATGCGCAAACTTTTATGTTATAGGAGAGTTCCAAACGAGCAAATGAGTAAAATAAATTATTGGGTGTAGGATGAATCTTATTTTAATGAGCTAATTTGAACTTTTTTTATTTTTATTTTTGGGTGATTTTAGTTTTATTTGCTGTCTTATATGAATTGGGTAATAATATTGGGATTTATGTGTATTTTTTGTCATCCATTACTATTTTTAAACCCGAGTGTAAATGGTTACCAAGACTATTTTTTTTGCTCATTGCTCGTTTGAAAAACTATAAATGCGCAAACTTTTACGCTATAGGAGAGTTCCAATCGAGCAAATGAGAAAAATAAATTATTGGGTGTAGGATGAATCTTAATTTAATGAGCTCATTTGAACATTTCTGTTTGTTTTGGGTGATGTTAGTTTTATTTGTTGTCTTATATGTATTGGGTAATAATATTGGGATTTATGTGTGTTTTTTGTCATCCATTACTATTTCTAAACCCGAGTGTAAATGCTTACCAAGACTATTTTTTTGCTCATTGTTCGTTTGAAAAACGATAAATGCGCAAACTTTTGCGTTATAGGAGAGTTCCAAATGAGCAAATGAGAAAAATAAATTATTAGGTGTAGGATGAATCTTAATTTAATGAGCTCATTTGAACATTTCTTTTTGTTTTGGGTGATGTTAGTTTTATTTGTTGTCTTATATGTATTGGGTAATAATATTGGGATTTATGTGTGTTTTTTGTCATCCATTACTATTTCTAAACCCGAGTGTAAATGCTTACCAAGACTATTTTTTTGCTCATTGTTCGTTTGAAAAACGATAAATGCGCAAACTTTTGCGTTATAGGAGAGTTCCAAATGAGCAAATGAGAAAAATAAATTATTGGGTGTAGGATGAATCTTAATTTTAATGAGCTCATTTGAACTTTTTTTTTTTTTGAGTGATTTTAGTATTATTTGCTTTCTTATATGAATTGGGTAATAATATTGGGATTTATGTGTATTTTTTGGCATTCATTAGTATTTCTACACCCGTGTGTAAATCGATTACTAAGACAATTTTTTTTTTGCTCATTGCTCGTTTGAAAAACGACAAATGCGCTAACTTTTACGTTATAGGAGAGTTTCAAACGAGCAAATGAGTAAAATAAATTATTGGGTGTAGGATGAATCTTAATTTAATGAGCTCATTTGAACATTTTTTTTTTATTTTTTGGTTATGGGTGATGTTAATTTTATTGTCTGCCTTATAGAAATTGGGTAGTATATTGGGATTTATGTGTGTTTTTTTGGCATTTGTTACTATTTCTACACTTGAGCGTGAGTTCCAAATGAGCAAATGAGAAAAAAAAAGTTATTGGGTGTAGGATGAATCTTTATTTATGAGCTCATTTGAACAATTTTTTTTTTTGTTTTGGGTGATTTTAGTTTTATGTGCTTTCTTATATGAATTGGGATTTATGTGTATTTCCCAGCATTCATTAGTCTTTGTTGGTCATTGAGAATGCTACCAGGAATGGAAGTTCTTTCATCCTACACCCGGGTGTAAACACTCACTAATACTATATTTTTTTGCTCATTGCTCGTTTGGAAAATGACAAATGCGCAAGCTTTCATGTTACAGGAAAGTTCAAAACGAGCAAATGAGCAAAAAAATTATTGGGTGTGGGATGAAACTTAATATATGAGCTCACTTGAACACTTTTTTTTTTTTGGTTTTTGTTCTGGGTGAACTTAATTTTATTTGATGGTTTGTGGAAATTGGGTAATAATATTGGGATTTATGTGTATTTTTCGGCATTGGTATCCTCCATTGAAAATGCTATCAGGAATGCAGTTTGTTTCCAATGTGATGTTTGATTTGTTAAAAGTGTATTCTAGCTGAAATTTGCATATGAGTGTACTCGAAGCACGGATTTTAGCTAGTTAGCATATTTTTATTAAGATAGCTGAGAATAAAGAGCTTAATTAGTTTGTTATGGTGATCTGTTTAGGATAGCATAATCATTTAGTAACTTGAGAACAATGAAAATGAGGTATAAATGGATGGATGTCGTTTAGACGTTTGGGGCAGGCGCATGGTTAGATGATTTGTTTACTTGGTGAAAAAAACATTAAACAGCTTTGGATAATAGAAGAGGGCATGCAAGGAAGATGGAGCTCTATGTGCATTGCTTTGTTATAATGATTGTTGTTACAATCGTATTTCACATGGAGGGATGTAAGATTATTGTAAGCCTCTACGCTGGACTCTGAATGGTTCCTCTCAGTGTTGTATAGAACAAATACACTCTAATGGTAGTGGATGTTTAAGGTAAAGTAGTTTTGTTAGTGAATAAGCGTTTTTTTTTAAATGTTGCGAAAGAGCTACTCTAGTGAAGATGAAATCTTTGATCAAGTAGCTTACTTCTTTTGAATATCGTGTTTGGTCACTCCCAAGAGAACCTGTGGATGCTAACTATCGTACTTACTTCTTTCATTTGTAGGTTTGGAAGTTCTAGTAAACATTGATGAGCGATTCAGAAACTACAAGCAAGATCTGTTTAGTCATAAAAGTGTGGAGTTGGATAGGGAACTGATGAGTATTGAAGAAAATAATGGCATCAATTCATCAATCAGTTCTTATTTGCGCTTGCTCTCTGGTCATTTTCAATCACCTTCTGCCTTTAGGACACTTGAGTACTTGATTCGTCGATATAAGATTCATGTTTATAATATCGAGGAGTTAATTTTGTGCTCACTACCTTATCACGATACTCATGCTTTTGTTCGAATAGTGCAATTGATTGACTTGGGAAACACTCTTTGGAAATTCCTTGATGGTGTGAAAAAATCTGGTGCGCCACCTCCTAGGGAGGTTGTTGTCCAGCAATGCATACGCGACATGGGTGTTCTTGAGGTTATATGCACCTATGCAACTCCCATAAAGAAGCATCGACCTGCTACTCCTGTGGTCAGCTTTTGCACAGCAGTTGTGGTTGAGGTTTTGGGCTCATTGCCAACCGTTGATAGTGATGTTGTGAAGAGAATACTTCCATTTTTGAATCATGGTCTGAAGTCTAGTGGTGTAGGGTCTTCTGACTATAAAGCTGGCACTTTGATGATTGTTGGTTTATTAGCAAACAGAGTATCGTTATCTCCCAAATTGGTTAACAGTTTGGTTCGATCAGTGGCTGAATTGGCTCAAGCTGATGCAGAAGCTGCAACAGATTCACAGTGGGCTAAGTTGTCAATTACGGCTTTAATCAACATTGTGCAGTTGCAGTCTGTTGAATTACTCCCCAAGAAGGCAGTAGACATTCTGAAAGGAATTAAAGATCTACCTGGAATTCTCTTGCAAATAACCACAAGGTTTAATGTTGACAGATTTCTGAGTGTGCTTTTGGAGTCCCTTATTGATTACAGTAGTTCTGATGCTCACTGCCATCTTGCTGTGGTATCAATTATTGAGACTGTTACGCTCAGGGGCCTGGTTCGAGGTATGGTTTTCAGACTCCTTTCTTCATGTCTGCGGTTGTCGCAGAATGCTGATGCTTCGGATAAGTCAGAGTCAGGGAGCTGGGCTAAGAAACTTCTGCTTCTTCTCAATAAATTGTACCCTAATGAACTACGTTCTTCCATTCATGAATTTTTGAATGACAAGAAGGTTCAGTTGAAGGGTGAAACTTCAGTGGTTGAGGCCCTGTGCAGGATGCTGGATGGAAATATGAGCTCATCTGTAGCCTTTACAGATTCAAAGATTTGGTTTGGGCTAGAACATCCAAAGGCCGAAATCAGACGGGCTACACTCTCTAATCTTGACGTGTCCAACTTTTTAAACGGTGGGGTTACGTCAGAGAGGCTTGTAACTGTCCAGGATGCCGTTGTTCATTGTCTCACTGATGATGATTTGAGTGTTGTTCATGCAGCTCTTTCTATTGATAAATTGTCAGAGTTTATCGACCCTGCTCGTCTCCTGGAGATATTTCAGAACTTACTGCAGAAATGCACTTTGAGTTTGTGGTCAGGTGCGTCAGAGGATCTTTCTGTAGCCAGTGAGGTTGCTATTTTATGCCTGAAGCATGCGGTTTCGCTCTTGAAAAACCAAACTGAGTTTGTGGAGCAAGTTGCTACAATGATATTCCCTTTCATTCTTGTTTTTCCGAAGACAAAGAAGTTGAACTTGAAGGCGCAGGAATTAGCTAAGGAAATTAAATGGCCTTTCTACGCGGATCTAATCATCGCATCTGATGTTAAGAAGGACCTTAGAAAGAAATCAGGAGGGGAGTGGGTTTCTGCTGTTAATTTGCCAACTATTCGCAGCTTTGTGGGTGTTTTTTCCGAGGGTATTGAAGAATTTACGCCGTGGCTTATCAAATGTTGCAGTGAATCTGAATTGTCAAAAACTTTATTTTTCTTGGTCCTACTACAGTCATTTATGATGCAAAAGAAGGCCTCCACTATGTATGAAGCTACCTATGCTTTTCTTAAGGCAGAATGGAGAACTCTTGAGCAAGTTGAGAATGTTTTGCACGGTCAGGACTTCAGCTCTACCATTCTTGACTCAGAAGACAAGTTCCTGGAGAAGTTTGATGAAAGCAATCTTAAGAATTTGAATGCAGGGATCCTGGTTTCCGTGTTTTGGAGGGCAATTAAGGCATATATCTCAGCATTGCCAGCAAATGTTGACATGGGTGATGATGGACAATATATGTGTACTTTGAGGGATTTGTATGTCTTCTTTGCTGAATCTAATCTGAAACATGTTCTTGAGGAACATAGGAATTATCTTGTTCAAAACTGCAAGGTCTCTCCCGTCCATTTCCTCTCTACCTTCATTAGTGACCCAGGAGTTTCCTCCAGGGTACAGGTTGAGAGTCTGCATTCAATTGTTTTGCTATGTTCTCAGGCAGATGAGGGTTCAGCTTTGCAGCATATGGCTGGATTCCCTTTGATTCTCGTTCCATTGTCCAGTGTTGTTCAGGATGTCAGGGCAGCAGCTATGAACTATGTTGAAGAGCTTAGCAACTTGTGTTCCCGTGTGAAATATGCAGGCAAAAAAAATGGAAATAATGATACTTGGAGTTCATCTATTGATGAACTTTTGAGCTTGCTTGTACAACAGAAAAAGTTGATCGTGTCAGATAGGGATTTCCTTCCTTCATTCATGGCATCAATTCTGTCATCATCTTTCCAGAGCCTTCTCGTGCCAGAGCATGTTGGTCAGAGGTTAAATAAGTCCAGCATTGAGAGTATACTCGCTTTCATACTAGGATCTGCTATGCGATTTCCTGGATATGCGAAGCTGAAAGTACTTTCACTTCTGAAAGAATTGGGCAGCTCCATTGTGCGAGTAAAGGATGTTGAGTCTCTTCTGTGTGAACTTTTGCAGCGGCGTCAAAGTTACCATATTAAACTTGATAAGTCACATCAGGAGCTGTCAAGCATTGATGTGGATATCCTCTGCCTTCTAATTGAGACCTGTTCCGTGGCCGCACCATCAGATGTACGTGTTGTTGAAGACCATCTATTACCAGTATTATGCATCGACAGTTTGCTGCCAAATGATGCCGCTATAGTAAGACCATGTTTTGCGTTATTGCAGAAGCTGAATGGAACTCTGTATCGTAATTTGAGTTCTGAGGCGCAGCAAAATCTTTTTCAGCAGTTGGTGCTTCTTTACCATAACACTAACAATGATGTTCAGAATGCCACTAGAGAGGCGTTGTTGCGATTGGATGTTTCTTCTCTAACATTTGCCCGCATTTTGAAATATATCCATGAATCTGAAGGTGATGTAGTGGCTTCCTCACGCCAGAAAAAGAAATCTAAAAAGCACAACTTTGACTTAGTTTTAGGAGGTCGAAGTGCTCTTAGCTATCTCAGCTCCCTTCTTGATGTGCTTTTACTAAAAAAAGACATAGCAAATAGGGCCCTTCTTATAGAGCCTCTTTTGCAGCTTCTTGGGAAAGCCTTCTCAAATGATTGGGCCCAAACAGTTATCCAAGAGGGTTGGGTACCAGCTTCATCAGGCGTCTCTCAAACCACATCTAACGCCTTATCTTACATTCAGCAGACACTGTTGCTTATCTTGGAAGATGTAATTGCTTCACTCCCGAATGATCCCTCACCAAATACTGGAGTATTTGATAAGTTTGATGCTGCGCTGCTTGTTGATTGTGCACAATCTGCGACAGATGTTGCTACCAGCAATCATGTATATTCACTATTTGCTACAATTGCGAAGGTTGAACCTAACAAGGTGTTGCACCATATTCCTGCCATTCTTGCTGCTATCAGTAAATCAACTGTTAATCATGATGATAGTCATTCAAAACGTGTATTTGAAGGGTTCATTTCAACTGTGGTTCCTTGTTGGTTATCTAAGGTGGATGGTGCAGAAAAATTGCTTCAGATCTTTGTAAATGAAATGCCTGACGTTGCTCAGCATCGTAGGCTGTCAATCATTCTTCATCTTCTAAGGACTCTTGGAGAGAGCAGTAGTATGGGTTCATTTTTAGTCCTTCTTTTTCGTTCATTGGTTTCAAAAGAGAGATTTTCCACTCTTCAGCATGAGACTAACACTTCTAGTTTCATAACTTCTGTCATTCAAACAGAATGGGAGTATAGCTTTGCTGAACAAATATGTGAACAGTATACATGTATCATATGGCTCCCATCGCTTGTTGCACTGCTCAAGCAATTGCAGGAAGGTAGACCTGACAATAAGCTGTGTATGGCATTGTTATTTGCCTTGAAGTTCGTTCTGGGGAAACTGCAAGATCCTGAAGTTGTATTTAAACTTCAGTCTAGGGAAGATATGGAGACGATCCAGGGAATATTCTCTGAACTCATGGTGCAGGTTGTCTTTTGTTGGCAACATGTTGACTTAAATAGAAAGAGGACATCACTTCCGGTCATTTGGAAGAAGGAGCTCGAGGAGATTGCCCATGCTGTTTTAGCGAAGATAACAAACGTAATGCTCCCATCCGCCTTTTTCCAAGGCATCATCAGGTTGCTGGTTCAGGCTGACACAGGTGTAAGGAAAAAGGCCCTCCAAGTTCTGTGTAAATCTGTAAGGGACCTTGATGTTCTGAGATCTAAAAAAGAAAGGGAGCAAAATATGCACTTGAAAGGCTCTTGGCATCGTCTTGATGGAATTGATTTAGACTCATTCGCTGCACTTTGTTTAGAGATCTTGCAGGTGGTTGATGGTTGTCATGATGAGCCTAATGTTTCCGTCAGGCTGGCGGCAATTTCATCCTTGGAAGTTCTAGCCAATAAGTTTCCATCTAATCACACAGTTTTTAGCAAATGCCTAGCCAGTGTTGTGAAAATTGTGTCATCTAGTGATCTTGCTGTCGGCTCCTGTTGCCTACGGACGTCCGGTGCATTAATTAATGTTCTTGGGCCAAGGGCACTGTCCGAGCTTCCTGAACTCATGAAAAATGTTCTGCAGAGGACTAGGGAAGTTTCTCCGTCATCAGTGGCACACAAAGAATTTGCTGCGGGCAATAGTGGTCAGCCAGTTTCAAAGGATAGCCTTATGCTATCTGTACTTGTCACGTTAGAGGCGCTTGTAGAAAACCTTGGTGCTTTTTTGAACCCCTACCTTGCTGACATCGTTGAAGTTGTGGTTCTGCATGAAGACTATGTATCAGAGTCCAATCAAAAATTAAAATCCAAGGCTGATAATGTAAGAAGGCTACTTAGTGAGAAAGTCCCTATCAGGCTAGCACTGCCTGTCATACAGAATGTGTATCCAAAAGCTGTCAAGGCAGGGGATTTGAGCCTGTCCACTGTATTTGTGTTGCTCAATAACTTTGTTAGTAAAATGGACAAATCATCTGTGAGCGGTTACCATGCAAGCATCTATGACCTCTGTATGCTGGCTCTTGATCTTCGCAGTCAACACCTTACTTCAATTAAGAATATTACTTTTGTGGAGAAACATGTCATCAATGCAATCATTTCTTTGACGATGAAGATGACTGAGACTATGTTCAAGCCTCTCTTCATAAGGAGTATTGAATGGGTGGAGTCCAACTCCGCAGAAGATAATTCTCTAGAGGGCAGAAATATCAGAAGGGCAGTTTCGTTTTATGAATTGGTCAATAAGCTCTTTGAAAATCACCGGTAAGTGCATAAATCTTTAATTTTCTCCTTTCTTATTAACGATGTTGATAATTTCTGTTGCTTTTTACTGTTTTTAAGAATCGCAAGGCTTAGAACAACTGAGAAGAACTCCTTAGAGTTAGACAGACTCTGAATTATAAGTTTCTTCCTCCGAAGCCTTCTAAATAATCTCTAAGCAACATTTTACTCCTGGCACTTTGAAGTTTGACGTTCTTTCCATTATATTTCAACTTTATACTAACTTCCCTTAGCTGTTAGTAACTATCTAAACATTGTACAATGGTCTGTTTGCACTGATCCACAGCCCACAGGACATTCTCGTTTTTGTTGTTGTTACGGCTTTACTAGGCACTCGCCTGCAAGAGTTAGACCCAAATTCATTCAATGAGTATTTTTATCCTACATTATTACCCATGTCATTGTCGGCATGCCCCTTTCTCCTCATTTGGTCTTGCCTTTTGTCAATTAGTTCCTTGGGAGTTTGGTCTAGAATGGAGTTATCATCTTGCTTATAGAGGTGGTTTTAGATCAATGGAGGATGTGGACCTGTATTCTAAGTTTTGAGGTTTCCGTACTAGGTCTTTGGACTAGTAATTTGGGGTATGTCAGAATCGACAATCAACACAATTTTCCTTGTTTTTAAGGGGCTTTCTAAGTATCTACTTCTATTGATGGATAAGGAGGTGAAGGGTGTCACTCCATGCGAAACAGGGGATGGGGTATGACATAGAGATGATGGGTTTATTCTGTTTGATAATGCAGTATTTTTATGCACCAAAAAAAATGCCCAATTTTTTAGTTTTTCGGGGGGTGGGGTGGGGGTGGAGTGGGCTGGGCTTGACAAATTATATCAAGGTAATTTAATGAAGGAGTTTGAACTTGCTAGTTCATGTAAAGGTCCTTTGTAACGTATTTAGATTAAAAATTCGTTTTAGATTATTATGCTACCGTATCAGCTACTCACTCCTTTGCTGATTAGTTTGAAGTTTGAACACTTTCTTTTGTCATCCGTCCCAAGTTACTTTGACCACTTCTATGTTGGGAATGGTTCCATTAATATTATAATACATCTCTCCTACCCCTTTGGAACACCCTCATTCTTAGTAAAAGGTAACCCACTTTCTCGCTTCTCCAATAATATTTACCCACCAACTCTTATCACATCTAACTTTTTAATAGAATAACAATTGACAACCATTTAACTACTTCTCTCAGAAACTATGCGTCATGATAAGTATTCGAACTAATTTAGGACGGAAGGAGTATAACAAACCGTTACCACAATCATTATGCTTATTGATGCTACTGAAACTAAAGCATGTAGAAGTAGAACTCTAAACTCATATTTTAGTGACTATAAGAAGCTATTAGTCACTACGAACCTCTATTTATTCACAAAATAACAAGGTAAGGCTTTAAAAAGTATATTTTCATGTAATATCTGAAACGTGTGTTTCAAAACTATTGCATTACAACGAAGAATCTGAATAGATATTGCTTCCTGAGAGATGCTGCTTTATGACAATATGAAGGCCATTCCTTCCAACCACAGCTGAGATTTAATCCCATGCTACTTGATGACTACTTAATGACTGAACTATTTTACTGTTGGTAGCTGCTGCAGCTAATGCAGTGTTCTTTTTGTTAATCTTCAATACTAAGCGAATGGTACTTGAGAATCTTGATGTACTTGGTGACATGTCATTTGAGTTAAACATGAGAAATTGCCAATTGTGACATCCTGTATAAGTATTGAATATTATGAAATTAATGTGGTATGTGGGGAGGTCATGGATTGTAATTTTGAGAGTACTGTTAACCAGAGCGGATTAACCAATCTATCAGTTTAATTTTGCTCCTTCAGAATTCCTCTCCTGTAAGTCACTTGATTCTAATTAATCAGTTGGGTTCCTTAATCTAAGTACACCTGCTTTGGATTTCATGCAGATCGTTGTTTGTGCCATATTTCAAATACCTTCTCGAGGGATCTATCAGCTATCTTACTGATGATGATGGTGGTAAGAGTAGTTCAAGGAAGAAAAAGAAGGCCAAACATCAGAATTCTGAAAGCAGAATGAATCAGGCAGATGAGCGCTCGTCAATCGAAAAATGGCATCTCAGGGCTTTGGTCTTATCTTCTCTGCATAAATGTTTTCGCTATGACACTGGGAGTGTCAAATTTATGGACTCTACAAAGTTCCAGCTTCTGTTGAAGCCCATTGTGTCACAGCTTATTGTAGAACCACCAGCTTGTATCGAAGATCATCCAGATGTTCCTTCTATAGAGGAAGTAGGTGACATATTAGTTTCTTGTGTTGGTCAGATGGCTGTAACAGCAGGTTCTGATCTTCTGTGGAAGCCCCTAAACTATGAGGTAACAGCAAATACCTCTAAAAATTGGATTGTCCACTCACTAATATCCCTTCCTTGCATATTTTCAACTCAACATGGGATTATGATTTTTTTAAGATGACTCTTTGACTGTTTTGGTCAAACCCTATAAGTTTTCTGGGTTGTCCATGGTCTTCTAAGGTCTTCTCTTGGAGAAATTGATTCTAAGGTCCATCACCGGCTTTTATCCGATTAGTGGCTATTTTATATAACCTTTGCATGTTTCTGGGTCCAAATGAAGTAATAAATGTGCATACACAAATGAAAGCATTGTATATTCAACCTTGATATTCGAATAGCATGAATGCCTCTCTTATAGTATTGGTCTGCACTCTGCATCAGTACTGGTACCTTGAGCTTGTTATTTGATCGATCTGTTGTTTTTCGATTATCCTAAGTCTGCTATTCTTGTACAGGTACTGATGCAAACACGGAGTGAAATGGTGCGCTCCCGTCTTTTAGGACTGAGAACTGTCAAATACCTAATTGAAAATTTGAAAGAGGAATATCTGGTACTACTGGCTGAAACTATTCCTTTCCTTGCCGAGTTGCTGGAGGATGTTGAGTTACCAGTTAAGACCCTCGCACAAGAAATACTTAAAGAGCTGGAGTCGATGAGTGGCGAGAATCTTCGTGAATATTTTTGATTATTCAGGTAATTTCATTTTATAGCTATTCAAGTTTGGATAGGTGCATAATATCTCAAGCCTCCAGGGAATGGAACTCCAGTTCCATGTATCTGTTGGATACTCTAGTATTCCCCGAGTATACCATGCTTCTTTGATACGATCGGGTGTTCTGTCCCTTTCTGATCAATGCTTTGCCTGGTGTTCTTTATTTTGCCTTGATTATCACAACACTCATTCTTGTATGCTTTGCATCGTTATGCAATGAAGCCCTAGTCCTTTCTTTCTCCCCCACATTTTCCTCATGCTCATGTGATGACTTATGGTCTTACGGAGATTGAAGTCATTTTTTTGGAATGCATGGATGCAATAAATGCCTGTAACTCTTGCGAACCAACTGGGAGTCTAAATCTGATGGGTGCAACCTTTGTAATTTTTCCTTTTAGTGCTTCTATGAAGTTTGTAAAGATAGATTTTAAGACCGACATTTTCAAATTAAGCAGTGGTACCATTTAACATGAACTTGGAAGAATACTTCCATAAAGTGGTTTAAAATTTGCGGCTACCAAGTAGTTTGAATGTTTGATGGTTATCCTGTGGACTGCATCTCAAGTTCTAGTGTCTCCTATTCTGACAAGTAGGACAGGGAGCAACCACTTAGGGTACACGCTCACATCACCTAAACTTTGGTGAACCTATTACCTATCTGAACTGAACTTGCTGGAACTCCTCTGAATTATTGAAACTGATTGGAGATTATTTTCGCAACTTACTGGAACATATCTGAACTTGTTGGAACTTATGTTTCCCGAAACTTACACTTCGAAGCTAAAGAGAATGCACCCTTGCTAGACTTTCAGGCAATGATGCCCAAGGCTTGAGGAACCATTCCTGTCTGCATTATTGCCTATTGTTGCTCCCCATAATAACTAAATAAACTGGTTAACAGGTTAAATTTTCTGCAACTAGAAGTTAAGTATGCAACCATAGACGGTGAAGGGTTGGGGACAACTATTTCCATATTTGGATGAAATTTTCTGGACCAGTAAATGTTTAGATATGCACAAGCAAACAGCTAGAAACAGGCTGATATGTTTTCCCTGTTTGGGCAACATTGTCCGTTGGAGTTGTCATCTATATTTGTTTTTCAATAGCTACTTCATACAACAGCATTATTATGATTTCTTTGGTATTCCTAAGAAGCTACCCAATGAAGTTTCAGAATTGAGTATTAAGTTTATTTCTGATGTGCAGGGACCAAGCAAAGTTCAATCGTGGAAGGCATTGCCGTGCCATGACAGGCAGTTGAGTCTGTGGATCATGTTTTCACACTCTTGAAATCGTTCCTTTAAGAATATCTTTCTATTCCAACTTTCACCAAGTGAGAGAGAACAGTTCATGAGTTGGAGCCATTTTTGTAGTGAGGTTTTTAGATCTTTTAGTTGCAAAAACTAACATCCTTTTCTTTGCCATCTTTTCGTCTTGGATTTACTATCTGATGTTTGATAGTATATATGTATACAAGCATATAACTCCATCTCTTTTGCATTATATCAACTCTCTATATTGAGTTCTTTCCATTTTTGGTGCTTAAAAGCGACTTACACTTTCACCAACTGGTCTTACCTGCGTCGGAAATTTCATATTTAAGTTCTCATGTCGTTGTTTGAATACATGTTTCTACATACGGCAACTTTGCATGTTTCTAAATACGGCAACTTTGCATAGACTGTTAGCTCCGCACCTACTATTCAGAAAAACTTCTTCAAGGATGTTTGTATCATACTATTATATATAGTTTGATTCTTTCAGTTCCAAACTTTTACCCCTCTGAAAAGTTCAAAACTTGTAGAGGGGGATAGATGGAGAAAAAGCCCTTTGATGAGGAGATATCAGATATGAAGGATAGAAAGAGTGAAGGATCAGCATCTTCACCCCCGCTTCCCATCAGCACAGGGCCTGACCATCACAAGTATTCTCTCTCGTCCTTCCCTTCTCCTTCGCCTCCGTTTTCACCACCTGGTTCAACCAACTCGTCGTCCGAGAAACTCTCTCTACTGCATGACAGTAAAATTTCCAAGTCTAAAAGTGCATCTGCCCTGTCAACATTCTCCTTACATCAGTCTCAGCCTGCAGATGATTCATCTTCTCAGACTTTATCTTGCCTCATTGAACTGTAAGCCCTTCTTTTATAAATCTCTTTTTCGGGTAATGTGGCCGCCCACGACTAGGTCCTATTTCAGGGATGCAGTCTTAAGTTATCGCCCGGGGAAGGGTTGTTTGGATTCGATCTCGAATGTGTTGCGTGGGAGGTGACCGTTAAACCACCAAACTAAACCCTTGAAGCCTTTGTTTTATCCCTGTCTGTACTTGAATGTTTTTCTTTTGTTTTTCCTTTCTATTTTGAAGTAGGTTGACTAGTAGGTAGTATGGTGAACCACAAAGTTTGATGTTATGAGCCAACTTCTTCATACATTGATAATTAAGGCTTTTATAACAGCAAAAAGTTTATATGAGAAAGAGATAGAACATAGAAGGGGCACATTTTCTTTTGTTTCTCAAAATTTTTCCCTCTTTTCATGTTAGCCCGTTCTATTAAGAATTTTTTTTTTTTAATATTTAGTTATTAATTTTTTTTATCACTTTTTATTCATTTGTCCTGAAAGCACTAAACTTTACAATCTCTTACAATTACGTTCTCGTTTTTTTTAAAAGAGCTTTTTTTTTACTTCTCTTTGCTTCAGGTTCTTTTTTTTAATTCAAAAGAAAGATAAGTTCAACAATCAAACGTCATACGACACTCACAATAGGTATCAGATAATGAACCAAATACAATGTAGCTTTGTAATGGATCATGGCATCGGGTCTCTCATTTATATAAAAAATTAGTTGTTGATAATGTCAAACTTGGAGATCTTATGATCAAATTTTCTGTTTGGTTAAGGGCCCTAAATATTCAACAACAAATCTATTTTAAATAATAAAAATAAACTTGTTCACACAATAGTCATTTGGAGTTAAAATGGTTAGTTCTTTCTACAACTACTTATTAATACAATTAGTTTTAATACTTGTTATGTTTGTTTAGATAACTCAATTTGACTTTTGATATTATTTACAAACTCTAATTGCCTATCCTTTTTTCTTTTTTTTTAAAATAGTAATGTATTAGCTTTGATATATAAATATTTTCTGATGATTCAAGATTTAATAAATTGAAATTATGCATTGACAAACGTGATAACAGAAAAAAGTTGACTAAAAAGAGACGAGGAAATATATAATATCGATAGTTACTACTCCCTCCCGTTTCTCAAAAATTGTTACATTTGAACTTTTCACGCATACCAATGCAGAACTTTGAGCGTTTATTATTTGTAAAAATTATAAAAATTAAATATTAATATACTACTCATCAAGAGGAATCTAACAAGTTCCCACACGACTATATTTTTTCTTATGTATAAATCACAAATGCTGGTCAAAGTGAAATATGTGAATAGTGTAAAATGTCAAAGTGTAACAATATTTGAGAAACGGAGGGAGTATAAGAAAACCTTTACATTTTAACAAATAACAATCAATTTATCCACCAAAGTTAATGTCAACTATAGTAAGTTTTCAATCTTTATGGTGTGCAAATTAGAATTGCAACATAAGAACACTTCATCTGCTATCAAAAAAAAGAAAGAAAATCATCATTGTAGATAATTAATTATGATAATAATTTCCTTTCCCTCTCTTTGGTTTTTTTGCAAATTATAAAATTTCAGTTTGGAGTTTCTTGCACTTAAATGCAGCAGTTGCTGCACTTGGCACCTCAACCGGCGATCGAAACTCAACCACAACTAGGATATGGCTGAAAAACTCAACCACAACTAGGATATTCCCTGAGTTTCAGTTGTCTAAGTTGGTTGGAAATGAGAAGGATGTTGTTCAACTGGCTTTTTTTGTAATGCCTTGTAAGAAATATCCACATTTTCACAAGGGAGATTCTATTCATTCTACTTAAAATGCAAATGTTTTGAATGATTGATTCATGTTGAATGTTTCAGTGCTTGTAATTATGGTAAAAGATTTGTTTGTAAATATCATGAGGATTGACGGGGTAATACTAATCGCAAAAATACTTTTTTTTTCAAGCCTTTCAAAAAAAATAAGTTATTTTATATTGTAAACTACTGACATAATAATTTTAACAAAAAAATAATCTCACACTGTTACATGTGAAATATTGCAAGTTTTCCGAAAGATAAAACGAAAAAAGAGTCATTCACTTCTCAAACAGAGTTTGAGACTTTAAACTCAATAAGAGAAGGGACAACATGTAAGTCTATGTTGTCTGAGGATGACGCCAATCGGATGAGTTGGTCTAAACAACTAGCTGCTAGGAGTATATAACAAAATCAAGGAAGACAACCCTGTTTGGCAAATAGAGTATAGAGTTTAGAGTATAGAGTTTGCTGTTAGAGTTTGTTGTTAGAGTTTTAACTTTTTGTTTAGATGATTTGACTGCTGATTTGACTAATTGTCTTTGGTAACACATAGCTGATTAATAAAAGCTGATTTGTGTAAAATGACATTTATGGGCATGTGTCTTTTGTAATATTTCTTTTTCTTTTTAAACATAAGAATTAAACTATGGACAAACTTGTCATATTGCAAAATAAATTGCAATCCTCTATCCAAAAAGTTGGGTTTCCCAGCTTTTTATAAATTAGAGTTTCAACCCCCAAAACTCTATCAAATCATCTTTTTTACCAAATAACCCAAATAGAGTTTTGACTAGTCAAAAACTCTATTTGGGCTCCAAAACTCTTAAAACACCCCAAACCTCTCATTGCCAAACACAGCCTTAAAATATTCCTCCAAGCTCTAACTCATCACAAAAATACCACTATGGTATATAAGCTGTTGTGTCATTACCAAAAAAGCCAAGATTTACCCATTTAAAAGCCTTTGCCTTAAGATCCCGTCGTGCACAACACAAATGACACGCTTATCACGCTGATATTCATGTAAAACTAATGCATTCAAAATCCTCTGTTTTATGTGTAGCAAGTCATTAACAATAACCAGATGGAAACGAAGAGCATCGGCATGGAAATGATACGCTCTATGCAGATGCATGTATCTGGTGCTTCCCTTACTGGCTATGTAGTTAATGTAGGAGAGTATGATGAGCTATCCAAATCTCAATACGGTGGAAAGTAATCTTCGATGTAAAACTACGCAAATTGTCATAACATCACGTGTCATCATCAATTACGATCTCCTGCTAACAATGAAATGATATATAACACCAATTGAGAGCCCAATGCTGTAAGAAGAGTTTTAGGCAGACCTTGTAAGGCCATCATTATGGCACATCATAACATGTTGCAGTAAATAAATTTCCAGAGCAATAGAACCAGCTCAGGTGGCTGGAAACAAAGACTTAATACCCAGACATAGAAAGAAGATGATATTCACATCCCAAGATATGCAGCAGAGCAAATCCAAAATGGTAAACTATACTTTTATAAACTAGAATCAACAATCACATTTGCAACGGCAACAATATCCAGCTACAGCAGAAGGAACAGACTGCAGGCTCACAGCCCCTGAATTGAAATGGCGCAAATACACCTCTAAAAACTAGAATCTACTATAACATTTACAGAGGTTATAACAACACAGTAAATACCTTTGACATCATTTAAGTTCACCAAATCATTTCTTCTGCAGAATCACTGCTGATTCTGCTGCCTTTGTTGCTGGAAATTTTGGAGGTTCTGAGGTGCATTTTGAAGAGGTACCATATTAGATTGGAGATTCTGAGAATTCTGTGACATGCTTCCAAAAGCACCTTGAGAAAGTTGTTGTTGCTGAGGTAAACTCATCATACTGGCCGGATTTGCTCCCATATTAAACACTGCAAAGAGACAGCCACCAGAAATCATGTCCTTTCATAAGCGTTTTGAGTTCAAGCAATAATTTCTAACGGAACATGTTTCTTCCCGCCATCCCATATTCAATAACATGAAGCATACAAAAGGAAAGGAGGATCCCATACTCTGATCACTGAGCATCTGGGAAGGATGAGTCCTTTGAGGATTTCCACCAGCTAGAGCAAACTGAAGGTGTGAAACAGGGAATTGCCAATATACGTTAGTACCATAGGAAGCTCAAAGAAGTTTATTCAGAAAGAAATATAAACACATCATTTGTTCCCTAGACAAACCTAAGAATGAGTATGAACCAAGGTTCGAAGTGCAGCATAAGAAAATGAAACCATTCTTATACTCAATCTTACATGAGGATCAGCAATGAGAAAAAGATCTTACCACCGCCACCACCATTGCCACGACCACCCCATCCAAAATAAAAAGACAAATTAATGGATTTCAAGCAAAGCCCTTGTATGTTGTAAACCCCCCACCCCCACCCCCAACTCTCACACACACATTCACGCAAACTCCCCTTCAAAAAAAAAAAGAACAAACCTTTATATGATCAATTTCACATTGATCATCATACCTTACACGTCCACCTTTCAAGCACTCTTAGGGAAGCAAAAGAAAAGTTGATACAACTCCAAGCAGTCACGCATTTTAACTCAAGGACAAAGCACTAATAACATCTAAGGTTGGCACAATATCGTCTTGAACAAGTTCAAAGCTCTAGGCAGCCTAGTTTTGGGCCTTCCAGAAGCTTCCAAGCGGTACATTTTGACAGATATTTAATTGGAAGCTCCAGAATATTATGGATTTAAGGTTGCTATTTAGGGATAGCAATTATAATTCGGGAGAGAAATCCTATGAGACTTCCAATATATCTAAAGGGGTAGGTATCCATATTCCACTTGTGCGGTCATTAAACTGGCCAAGTCTCAATTAGTCACTTATTGGTAAACATACCAGGGGGGACACTTTTATATAAAATTAGTAATGCCAATTAAGTACTTAAAAACTTGGGAAGTACTTCCTCCGTTTCTTTTCATTAGCAACGTTAGCAATTACACAAAGTTTAATGACAAAAAGAAGAGTAAATAAGGTAGGAATAATATGGGATCACAACCTATAAAAGGACATTTAGAAAATAAAACGAGAAATCCAATTATGGTATATGTAGCAAACAAAAAGAACAGGACGGAGAAGCAAATATATTTCAGCATTGAACTAAACTTTGTATAAATAACCAACCAGTACTCTTGAACCTCGCTTCAATGTCCCAGTATACAAAATCATCTTTTGTTGTTTAACTAGATGGTGAGCGGGAGATTTGCTATAGAAAAGGAACAACCTTGTACATTATTAATGCAAACTACAAACTGAATGAAGCTAATATAAAATCCTTCCTTCTCTTTTAATTCTTCCTTTCCAATCCAATACACCACGTTTAACAATTACGACATCCATTCCTCTAAGTTCTTCCCACTTTTCACATTAAACTATTTCCAAAAATTCCTCCCACTTCTCCTCTATCGGTTGAATACTTACCACTAAGTTAAAAATGGTAAAATCAAACCTCAAACTACTAGAAGGCATTACGATGCGCCCCGCAGATAGATAGACAACTCCTTAATAAAGCTGTCTATCGACAGGGAGGGCGTTAGCCCATCGGTAAGCTTGTGCATAAGGGTAGGGTGTCTTTCTTCCGAGCGGGAGGGAGCGGATGAACGATGAGATATACTTAATTAAATGCAAGACCCAAACTTTTCCTCAATCTATCATCTCATCAAAGTATAACAATTTTTGTTAAGTATATAAAACTCATCACTCCAAAATTGTCCGACAGTAATATACGCTAAAATCATTTATATTAGCAAAAACATTAAAGAATTAAATGAACCAACTTAGATAAAAGAACACATCTAAAGAACTAAGCTCGGTATGCTCGTGTTATGAGTCCTTGGTGAAATCGTGGCAACATTTCCTACCGTGGTTAGAGACCATTCGAGATAATGCACAGTAATATGATACAAAGCAATGAAAAGAGATTAAAGCATCAAAAAGCTAACCTGCATTCTTGGAAGCATTGGTTGAGATGTCATTGTAGTGGACATGTTGGAAATCTGAAATAGACATATATTAATATCAGTATATCACTACATAAATCCTTACTTATTTTCAACGATTCAAAAATAATAAACATCAATATTCTAAATTACTATGTATAGCATATCAAGTAATGAATCTTGTTGTAGACAAAGAATATGAACCATTAAAAGATATCAACTTATAAAAGGTAAGAGTTTATCCATGAAGGTAAAAAATACATTCATACTAAAAGTATTCACCTACGTCGTCAAAATTTATCAACTTGAAAAGGCATTGGACATCCATTAGTATAGATGCAAAAACAGATAAATGTTCCTCCACATTAATATAGACTAGAGTCATCGTATTTGCAACATTAAAAGCAGCATGGAATTGAGCATGCCATATCATGATAAGATAAATAGAGTGGAAATAAAGACAATACTTACGGAAAAAAAACATATGTGTGAGATTTTAAATGAACAATAAGAAGACCCCGAGTAAAAGATTCATTCCAAATAGGGTTACCTTCACTACAATGATTGGATTATCAAATAATGAAATGTGTTCACAACCTCTAAAGGAACTTCATAACTATAAATGCTAGTCCAGGTAATGCATATAACGAACGGTGAATCTATCATTTAATGCAATAATGTATCTAACATTAGTTAGTCATATCGATTTTAAGATTTTCAAAACAAAAAATAGGTTTGCAATAATATGTTGTTCTTAATAAATATTTTCAAATGTTATTTGGTTCCCCCACTTTCTCCATATCCTCTCTTTGCCCTTTCTTTCAACTAATAACATGAGATGCTAGAATTTTTTTAGGTCTCTTTTATTATATATATTTTTGTCTATTATTCTTTTTAACATTTGGTCACATATTTGATATGCCTACAACAAACTACTAATAGCTTTGTTTTGTTAAGGTTGAGCCGTGTCAAGGTTGATGTTAGAGGGAATGGAAATTAAAAGCTCACTTAATGAGCCCTAACATATGTTGTTTTCTTACCTGATCCATAATAAACATTTTGATATTCAACGTGGAAAGCAAGTACTCAGGAGACAACACACATTTGATATATTGCATGAACAAAAATTATGTATCTACACCCCTCCCCCTAAACTTTTTTCTTTTTGGCTCTGTTAGCAGTTCATTTACAATGCAACGGTTAATATATATAACATGTTTGTTTATCAAGTTTACAATAACTTAAGCCATCATATGCTTGTCGTTCATTATAGCAATTTTTTCTCATGTCATCCTTGTGTCTTGGGCACAACTTATCTTGGAACGGACGGTTACCTTGGATAGTCATCAATGACGATAATAAAGATAAAAGACAGACAAGCAATTGAGAAAGACTATCATGTTCTAATCAGAAAAGGTGCGTTTTTAGTCCTTTTAGATTATACCATGACAAAGATCAAGAAAAAGACAAAATGTATGTGAATAATATTCCAACTGAGGACAGCACACATAATTGTTGAAAGACATTGAACAAAAGATAATATGCATTCAGAGTTCCTGTGAAAGATGAGGTGCATGTTCTACCACAGGAGCATTAGGTGAATTCTGAGCAGCGTTGAATAATGCTGTATTAGCAGCTCCAGGAAATTGGCCAATATGGCGATTCAGCTGGTTTCCTTGGTTAAGTTGGCTTTGACCAATTGCATGCTGCATATGTCCAGCAGACAGCTGTCTACCTGCAAACTGTTGACTTGCTAATGATTGAGAAAATTGCATCTGGTTTTGTCCTTGCAGCTGGCAAAACATTCATACCGATAAGAAACATTGAAAATCAACCTTAGAAGCGCATATTCCTCTTACTATCTCCATTCTGATATCTTAGCATTACAGTAATTCGACTATCTGTGATACAGATAAGATTTATATCCCCTCACCCCAAGAGAATAGTAGGCACATCCAACTCTATAGAAGTTGAAACACGATCTCAGACTCAAAGGAGCCTTAGCAATAGCGTATCCCTATAATCAGGAATACTTGTAATTTTTTTTGACAAGCTCCTATTTTGATGGCGTGAAAAGCAAATATTTTCTAAACAACTAGACCTAGTAATACATACATATATATAGATATAAATAGAGAGAGGGTCAAGATTATATATGTAAAGTCAAGATTGAGAAGGGTCTTGTGGTGAGAAGAACTTAGAGTTATAGCACTTTTTACTTGAGATATAGCACTTCTCACTTAGATTTATAGCAAAAAAGGTTGTTAAAAAGAATTATTTATTTTTTCAAAAAAAAATAAAAATACTCCCTTCGTAACGAATTACTTGTAACTATTGGTATTATTTGTGAGAGGTAAAATATTCCATTGTTGTAAGTAATTCGTAACGGAGGGAGTACCTTTTTTCGTTAGTTCTATCAGTTGTTGTTTAAAATTATATATTTTCACACAGAAGCCTTCTTAAAATTATAAATATATATATATATATATATGAGAGAGAGAGAGAGAAAGGGAGAGAGCAAAAGTATATATGGTGCCATAGAGGATACCGATGAGAACTTCTGCTGAGCCTGAGCCTGAGCCTGAGCCTGCATATCATGTAGCTGTGGCAGTTGATTCTGCAATAAATTGATCAGATAGGTTAATTAAAGCAACTGTAAAGTAGCAATTATCCCAACCCTCCCCCAACTAAAACAAAGTCCAGTTCCCTTTTCCCCCCTCCTTTTTATCAATGTCAGAAGAAGCAAACAGAGGCCAAAGAAAAGGATGAAGAAACATGAAGATAAAGCAATGATGTCCAGTTAAGAGATAGAAAGGAAAATATCGTAGTATTACGCCCTATTAATAAATAACAATGATGTGTGAAAAGCTTCTCCCTCATCCTGAACTTCAAATGGAACTCAAGTATTACTCTGTCAGCAAACTTCAAGCCCCATTCATGAATCATGAATTCATGATGACATGAATGAATCAATAAAGGGAATGTCATTCCCGGTAGAGCCCACGTGAAGATGATTCCATGCTGAGGGAAGGAATAATAAATCTACGGATACCCTATCAGCCCATTTGCATCAGGACCCAAATAATCCACAGCAACAAAACCCTCCTAAGTTTAAGGGGTATTCTAAAAGACATCTTTAAAAACCAATAGAAACTGTTTATATATTTTCAATCAGCATAAAAAATTACCTTGCATGATACAAGCAGACAAAAACGGCAGGATACTTATTAGTAGTCTGACATCCAACTCAAACCATCCACCCTCAAAAGGCAACACGTATGCACAAAAATTACCTTGCATAATGGTTCAAACCTCCAATAAATTGACAAATGTTTAGGACCAGCACATCGTCCAAACACAACAGTCCACAACTTTACATGGACTTCTTGAAAACCCACTTAAAATCAACAATTACCAATCCTCCTCTTGACTCCATAAACTAGACACTTGTCGGGGAAGGGGGGGTGAGGGGCAATTCACCATATTTCTTCATGAAAAGGAAAACTTACACGGGACTCCCATCTTTAACCTTAGCAGAGACCAATTTCTTGAATATCAAAACCACATTGAATTCAGTTCTATATTGCCTGGACTTCGTGATTTATTGGAATTTTAGAAGGGAACTGAGATAGAAAATTAACATATACCATGTATGCAGGATAACAGCATGATATGAGGTGAACTGACTGAGACCACAATTGCAACTTTGCAACAACTCTTGGCACAAAAGAGTACATTCAGGCGAATTGCAAACTTGTAATATATAGATTTCGTATAACAAAGATATAACAGGAAACAGAAACAAACTCAAAACCAACAACAAATCAGGGAGAGCACACAAGACTTAAAGTACTCTAACATAGAGATTCGGCGCACAAGCACACAAGATACCTGAGCCAAACCTTGCATGGCATTCTGTCTATACTGCTGCTGGGCGATAAGTTGTTGCTGCTGCTGAGGAGGAAGCTGCATCAGTTTTCTCTGTTGTTGCAGATGATGTTGCTGTTGGAGTGTTTGCTGCTGGGGAGAAGCTGCATTCATCATGGTTGTACCAGACCTAGGAGAATTTGCATATGACATTGGGGATGCTGTATTATCAAAAGTAGAAGCTGCAGTGGCAGTAGAAGGTGAAGGCATTGATCTTCCAAGAAGCTGTCCCCCAGAAGCCTGCATCAGAATTGTTTTCATCCAATAGAAACGAAACAACAATACATGCTACATTATTCAAGAAAAAGTATATATTCAATCAGGTCCAGAAGAAAAGCCAAAAAACTCTCGAAAGAGTCTGGACACACCCTTCGTTTTGTCTGAAGTACGGGTTGAAACAGTAAATCAAAATAACAAAGCACTACAAGAATTACAAGGAGGAAGCAATTGCAGTTCTACACATAAAATAGTCCAATTTTCAGACATTTGCCGCCAAGAGGACGCACATAGGCTCATTAAATAAAGCAAATTGCTTTTGCTTATCTAGAGGTACAAAGGAACTGGAAATTACTAGAATTAAGAAAGTAGCTAAACAAGAAAAGAGGAAAATCAGTCATTGCCAATTTGCCGAACAAGAAAGGTTTAAGACATTCGGATCTGGTCCAAACTGGATGATGGTGGCGTTGTGGCGGTGAAAGTTAATATATGTCTTGAAAATAACTTCATGCTTGAGAATAGTAACATCAAGTGAGACAAGAATTGAATGATTGACGCAATACCAAAACTGTGTATCCGGCAGGATGCAAGCCAGGCTGCGGTATCATGCTCTGGATGCAAAAATTGCTTAAAATAGCCTGACTCATGCTTCAAGCTTCAAGCTTCAAGCTTCAAGCTTCAAGCTTAAGGAGAGGGGGTGGGGGTGGGGGGTTGGGGTGGGGGGGGGGGGGGGGGTGGTTGGTAAGAAAGCTCTTTTTTCTTCATTTAACCACTTCTTGTTACTCTTTCGAAAAATATCTAAAATAACGAATTGGCAAAGAAGAATGGAGTCGATCAGAACAGACATAAAAAGGAAGGGAGGAAACCAAAAGCAATTGAACGATTTAAATCTGAAAATTGGAAGCAATATAGCACACCATAGACAATATCAACCTGCAATGGAGTACCCTGATTACTCTGATTGCCGGATGGCATGGGAGGTGTATTCTTCATGTACATGCCTGAAAGTGCAATTCCCATATTATTAAAGCCATCAAAAGATAATATTAAGAAAGAAAGCAGCTGAAGACCATAATTCATACGTGAACAGAAATCGATTTCTAATTACCAGATCCATCACCATAAGCCTGCGCCCCATCGCCAACAATGAGTACATCCACCAGATGTGAGGGAAGTGGAGAAGTAACATGCCTCTGGTCTACAGGCAACCTTAATCCTGCCCGACATAAAATCAAGCATCACCAAGAAAGAAAGCAGAAAACATATCAAAAGTACCACACTATAATTAAAGGCAATTAGCATCAGGCAGGGAGAGGACAAAATAATGAACTAACCCCTTACCCAGGATAAAATCAGTTAGATTCTCATTAACTTTGCGTTACTTATTCCATCCCACCTCCCTAGAGGTTTGAGAAGGTTTTCTTCAATAAAAGTTTGAACTTGATACAGTACATAACAGAAAAGAGAGTCATCTCTTTAAGCGGGACATAAATCGATCACATCGGAATAAATCACACCCGTACGGCATAAATCTACATTCTCAACCACTTCCACCCAAACAAAAGGAAAAAGGGCAGTCCCCGCGACTGGCCTTTCAACCAAATCAGAGAGCCTGAAGGAAATAAGCAAGATAAAAAACACAAGCACCAAAACACAGCACGTAGTGGAAGAGAGATATGATTGGGTGTAGGGCTGTAGGCATATATGTTTGCCGTGCAAATAACAACATTTGCTTTGCAATGAAACCTTTGACTGTTTGGAGACTCACCTTCACCATGGTTAACAGCAGCCCGAAGTAAATTTTCCTTCTCCTGAATTTTGGCAGAAAAAGCCTTGTCCAGTGTTGGGACAGTGCTCATCCTTTGACGGGTATCTAAACCATAGGCTTTGCGAGTATCGGCTATGACTTTTTCAGCACTTTCACAGGCTGCAGCAATCATGTCAATTCTAGCCTGCCACAGTGACCAGTCATCTTTTTAAAAACTGATTCCAGGAGTTGCTTGCTAAACCAGCAATATCAAGTCACCTTAAGCTTATCGATTTGGGAGGGTATAGGTAGATTTTGCATGCCAAGAAGCAACTTTTCTCTCTTAGAATTATCATCCACTTCCATCTCAGGCAAGAGCTTAGACGAAAGCATGACAGGGAGTACTGCAAGGAAAAAGACTGTAAATATAAGGGGCCATTGAACCAAACCACAGATCCTGATAACATAGTCTTGATATTTCAATCTTCTGTTCACCAACGTCTCTCTTCATTCTAATCTTTGTTACTCTTTTATCTCCCTCCTTCACTTTGTTAGCACATTCTCACTTGGAATGAATCTCTCAACTATGCACTTAACACATCAGTTTCATGCTTTCTGTTTTATAAATATTTTGTACATATACTTTTTAAATTGAAACTAATAATTAATAAATTATAAATTTTTTAACAAAAGCATCTTCCTCAATCAAATTCTGAGATATAGATCCTAGTTTCTGCTGAGCAACCTCTTTGCTCTTTGTATAATTGTGTACATCTGGTTTATTGTTCATGTTGGTAACTTACACGAAGATTTTAGTCACATGGGATCTTGCTAAATTTGTTCACTGTATTTTCAAATTTCAGAATATCATTTCTTCACTAACATGTGATTAAGGATGTTAATACTCAAAGATGGGCATGGGAGCCCAACTAGCCAAAAAATCAAGTTGATGCTGTTGTTAGTAATTTGACACGTGTAGAAAAGGCAAACAAGAAGAGCAAAAGACATAGAGGAAAACCATATATATATATATATAAAGTTATCAAGCTTTTAAATTATACAATTGCTTCTTCCCGCAAATCAACCCCCATTTGTGGAAAAAGTAGTTGTAAAAATTCAAAAGTATGCTCAATCATACAGAACTAAAATCTCAGCTGAATGAAAGCTACTTACTTGTAGCATTCTCGGCATTAACATTCCTAGGATGAACCACAAAAGCCTTTGAGACCTTCTTAATGTCCTCCACAATATTGAATAATTCAAGATTCACCATCGAAAATTGACCCACAACATCTTGCCTAGTGCCACACACAACAGTAAGCAATTAACAAATGTTAACACGAAACTATCTTTGAAAAAGAAAATTAGCCAAACAAAATACGTTCAATCTCTCTCTTCTCATGAGCCTTTTTGAGCAGCTTCTTCTCGCCAAGGCGGAAGGCTCTTTAGACGCATTTGGGGGGGGAGTAGTGTTCACCCTCAAGTTAATATGCAACTAACAAAAATGTTATAAAATGAGATTAAACCACTATTCGTTACACATTCTTTTACTTAATTTTCAAGATAACAGTGAAATGTTCACAGAAGATCAAGCATAAGGTTGGAAGACTTCGGATAAGTTTAGGAGCATGATAGTACAAATTTAGATAAATTTATAAACTATCATGAGTGCGCCTAAAACTCTTACCTCCACTATCAAGCATTTTCCCAATCAAGTAAGAAGCCCTAACAATTCCTCTGCTAGTACCTATCCCTTTTTAAAAATAAAAAAAAATCATCTTCGGACAAGTTCGCCTAAAAATCTTAACTCCAGTGTCAAGCATTGCCTCAATCAAGTAAGAAACCCTAATAATTTCTCGGCTATTACCAACCCCTCTTAGAAAAGTTAAATTTTCATCTTCAAACGAGTTCGCGGTATCAAACATTTCCACAATCAAGTAAGACACCTTAATAATTTCTCCGCTATTACCAATCCCTCTTAAGAAAATTAAATGTTCATCTTCGGGCGTTCGCCTAAAACCCCATATCAAGCATTTTACCAACAAGTAAGAAACCCTAGCAATTCCTCGGCTAAAACCAATCCCTTTCGAAAAAATAACTTCTCATCTTTGGACGAGTTCGCCTAAACTCTTACCTCTAGTGTAAGCATTTTCCTTATCAAGTAAGGAACCCTGGTAATTTCTCAACTTTAACCAATCCATTTCAAAAATATAACTTCTCATCTACGGACTGAGTTCGTCTAAAACTCTTACCTCTAGTATCAAGCATTTTCCTTAGATAATTTCTCTACTATTACCAATCCCTTTCAAAAAACAACTTTTCATCTTTGGACGAGTTCGCCTAAAACTCTTACCTCTAGTATCAATCATTTCTCCCAATCAAGTAAGAAGCCCTAATAATTTCCCCGCTGTACCTATCCCTTTTTTAAAAAAAACAAATTTTCATCTTCAGACGAGTTTGCCTAAAACTCTAACCTCCAGAATCTGCACTGCCTCAATCAAGTAAGAAACCCTAATAATTTACCTCCAGTATCTACATTGCCTCAATCAAGTAAGAAACCCTAATAATTCCGCTACTATTACCAACCCCTCCTAAAAACAATCGTGGAACAAGTTCGCCTAAAACTCTTACCTCTAGCATCAAGCATTTTCCCAAACAAGTAAGAAGTACTAATAATTCCTTGCTCTTAGCAATCCCTCTTAATAAAATTTTCATCTTCGAACAAGTTCGCCTATTACTCTTACCTCCAGTATCAAGCATTGCCCCAATCAAGTAAAAAGCCCAAATAATTTCATTGCTATTACCAATCCCTTTTTAGAAAAATAAAATTTCATCTTCAGACGAGTTTGCCTAAAACTCTTACCTCAGTCCTTTAGTATCTCGTACTTTCCCAATCAAATAAGAAGCCCTGTTGATTTCTCTGCTATGACCAATCCCTTTTTTAAAAATTTCATCTTTGGACAAGTTTGCCAAAATTCTAGCCTCCAATATCAAGCACAAAGCCCTAAAAATTTCTCTACTATTACCAATCCCTCTAAACTTAAGTTAAGTTTCTATCTTCAGACTAACTAATGAATTCACCAAACCTCAAATATTCCTCGAAATCCACCATAACCACTAAAATACACGATTCAAAACCCTAAATTAAGCTTGAAATTCAAACACAGATAACTTAAAGCAATCATCTTTCTTTTGCAATCATACATCAAGCTTCATCTATGGAATAACTAATGAATTCACCAACCTCAAATAATCCTCAAAATCCACCACAACCACTAAAATGAACGATTTAAACCCTAAATTAAGGTCAACATTCCAACTCAAACAACTTAAGGCAATCATCTTTCTTTTGCAATCATACATCAAGCTTCATCTTCGGTAACTACTACAAACCAACCTCAAATAATCCTCGAAATCCACCACAACCACTAGAATAAACAATTTAAAACGCTAAATAAAGGTAAAAAATTCCAACTTAAACAACTTGTGGCAATCATCTTTCTTTTGCAATCATACATCAAGCTTCATCTTCAGACTAACTAATGAATTCACCAACCTCGAATAATCCTCGAAATCCACCCCAACCACTAAAATATATGATTCAAAATGCTAAATTAATTCCAACTCAAATAACTTACAACAATCATACTTCTTTTGCAATCATACATCAAGCTTCATCTTCATACTAACTAATGAATTCACCAACCTCGAATAATCCTCAAAATCCACCCCAACCACTAAAATAAAAGATTCAAGATGCTAAATTAAGGTCAAAAATTCCAACTCAAATAACTTACAACAATCATCTTTCTTTTGCAATCATACATCAAGCTCCATCTTCATACTAACTAATGAATTCATCAACCTCGAAAAATCCTCGAAATCCACCACAACAACTAAATTAAACATTTTAAAACCCTAAATCACGGTCAAAAGTTCCAAGTCCAATGGCGTGCAAACCATCTTTCTTTTGCAATCATACATCAAGCTTCATCTAGGGAGTAACTAATGGACATTGATAGGTCTACCTAATGAGTAATTTCTACAAATGAGGTGAATTCCACAATCTCCCTCCTCTATTAGTAGTAGGTCCCACTGAGTCAACTAAGTTTTCTCCGTAACTAATGAGGTGAATTCCACTATCTCCCTCCTCTATTAGTAGTGGGTCCCACTAAGTCAACTAAGTTTTCTCCGTAACTAATGAATTCATAACCTCGAATAATCCTCGAAATCCACCACCACAACCACTAAAACAAACAACTCAAAACCCTAAATAAGCTCAAAATTCCAACTCAAATAACCTACAGCAATCATCATTCTTTCGCAATCATACATCAATTAAAAACAATTCAGTAATAAAGGCGAAGAAAAAAGATATATACATAGAGAGAGAATGGACCATTTAGGAACGGCATTGGAGCGAGAAACGACGTCGAAATCTTCAAGAATGCGAGAAATGGCTTTAAATAGACTAATAGCACGAGTTTTGACAGATTCTAAGTTGAGTTGTTGTTGTACTGCCGGATTTAGCCTCTCCGCCACCTTCACCGGCGGTTGTTGCGGCGGTTGTTGCTGCGATTGGTCTTGTAGTGCGCCCATCATCGCCTCCATGATCGACGCTACAAGAGAGGAGGAAATATGGGAAATGGAAATGTGCGGGGGAGTGAAATTAGGTGAGTTTTAAATTGGACTGGACTGGACTGGACTGGACTAGACTATATTTTATTGCGTCGTACACCTTCTGTCTCATATTACTTGATACAGTTTAATCGGTGCAGAGTTTTAGTAGTGTTATTTGACTTGTTTACCATCTCACAGCCCGTATTTTATAGCAAATTGTCCAAAATACCCTTATTAAATATAATTATGTCCGGTTTTTTATAAAAAAAATCCAAAAAAAAATTTAAAAATTGAATTTTCACGGAACCGGATGGAGTTTCCGGTACCGTGTACCGAAAAGTCAATCCGGTACCATAAAAATCCATTTTTTAAAAAAAAAATTAAAATTTGAATTTTCACGGAACCGGATTGACTTTTCGGTACCGGAAAGTCAATCCGGTACCGTAAAATCCATTTTTAAAAAAAAATCAAAAAAAAATTGAATTTTCACGGAACCGGATTGACTTCCATCCGGTTCCGTCAAAACTGATAATTTCACGGAACCGGACGGAATTTCCGGTACACGGTACCGGAAAGTCAATCCGGTTCCGTGAAAATTCAATTTTTTTTTAAAAAAAAAAAATTAAATTTTTTAAAAGGAAGTGAGTAAAGGAAAAGGGGCAATTTAGACTTTTATACCACGTATTTATATGTATACAGGCTGTGAGCTAGTAAATACGGGCTGTGTTTAGCCGCACACTTATTTTATTGTGAATAGTTAGTTGTTGGTATTATTTAAATACATAAAGTATAATGTGAGTCATGGATGTATTGCAAAAGTAAAATAAAAAACTAAAGAGAGATAATGCAATAGGACAAATGTGTACCGATCCCATAATTAAAAAAATATTTTTAGTGTAGGACCATTCTATTTTAGAAGTGTATCAAGTAATATGGGACGGACAAATATGAAAAGTGTATCAAGTAATATGGGACGGAGGGAGTAAGTTAATATTAAACTTTTCTTGCAGAAGTATATTGAGACCTGAAAAATAAAATTATAATTGTCAACTTGTCATCTCCGAGACGAATATTTTAGTATATGAGTTCTACGCGCTTTAATTATAGTGATTTTGTGATATGTAGGTAAATAGTACCATTAATCATCTTTGGTATATCAGCTAGTTTAAGAGATTTCTCCTTTTAAGTGTATAGCTTAAACACATGATATGTGATTTTGTTTTATTTTTAAATATGTATACATATCAAAACATAAGTTGATTGTAATATAAATGTGGGATGCTTTGTTTATCCAATCGATGAATTTGGACAAACTGTTTGTTCTTATGATATGAGCACTTTTGATCAACATGTGCGAAATTGCTCGAGGACAATCTCATTAGTGGTCGTCTGGTTGGTAGTAGCAAAGTGATTAGCACACTTGTACCTAGATGTAAGAATAGAGGTGAGGGTACTTTTCAAAAGCTTTCGCCGACAAAAATATTACAAATTTTTGGTATGTTCTTGATCCTCAAAAAAAAAGGAGTAAGAATCATTTACAACTTGTTGTTACTTCCGAGCATGATTTAATATCGTCTTCTAATAGACATACATCATGAAAAGGAATGGCTCAACCTCACCCCTTTGCAATATGGTCTTATAATATCGTCTTAGCACAATTGTCCTAGTATATTAAAACGAATCGAATAAAACACCACTTGAATCGTATTTTTCCTTACGCATAAATCACAAGGAGTCGATAGTCCAAGTTTTTGCTGGTTGTTGTTGCTCACAAATTCCAAGTCCACCTCATTTTTCTTCTCTCTTCTCAAATAATTTCTCCTGCTCAAATTTTGCTTTAGCTCAAAATTTAGCTTTTGTCACTACCACAACTTCCAAATCCGCCATTTTCGTTCATTTTCTTACGATCCTCAACTAATATCGCACTTCTAAGAGCTCCGACAATGGCGGAATCAATCAGGTAATGATCAATTTAGTATTTAATCTTCGTTCAGTTCTTCAATTATTTCCAATTATAGTCGAAATTTTTATGCGGTTTCGATTTTAGGAGATCTCGAAAATGATTACATTGATCACAACTTCTTTTTTTTGAATGTAATTTTCTGTACTGATGTAGCTGATCCATGATTAATTATTAGCATTGCTTCGTTTGTTCTTACTGAAGATTTAAGGTAGCAAGATTTTGCCTGTTTTCTTAAAATAATTCTCGTTTTTATCATAGGAGATTGAACATCTTAATTATAAAAGTTTTCGACCGAAAATATATGCCGAATTAAGCTGGATTGGTAGTGTAATCTAAACTATGAAGCTAGATTTTGCATATACTTCCTCCGTTTTTTTATCGATTGCGAAATCGGCTGTTGTTGAGGAGGTCATGTGGAGAGGAGAGAGAAAGGAAGAGATAAAACGGAGGAAGTTGTAATTGCTACTTCATATGTACTTTATGTAGGGAACTTTGTAAGTTGTTGTTTTTTTCGACAATTTACTGGATCGGAAATGAAGTTAGCTGATCATTAACTATGTAAAAAAGCTTGTGTATAGTTGATGAAAAAAGTGAACGAAGACTTATGTTACGCGGTCTATCCATGAGCATGTATAGACCGAGTAGAACTTTAACTTGAAATTGTAATATTTTAACTTAAAAGTCTAAAGTTTCAAAACTTTAACGCCTCATACTTAAAACCTTACATTATAAGACTTTGTGTTAAAAACTTAAAATCTCTTGGTTTTACTATGGTCTATCTGTAAGTATATGGATACACTGTCCACCAAAAAACCTACTCAAAATAGTAATATAGTTGTGATTTGAGTGAAATTCCGTGCTGGAGTATTAGAAGCTTGGTATGTATATATTAGCATTGATGGTTTTTGAATATTGAAGGGTTAGGCTGCAAACTTCTAGACCTCCCGAAACCCCATCTTAATGGGATCTGAGTTGATGAACGCAGTTGCGAACTTGTGATATTTAGAACCTTACTAGTGTATGGGAATTGATTATCTTGCTTTCACGGGACTTCTTTGGAGTTTAATTTATGTCTTTGCTTCCTCTTGTTGCAGGTTTCTTCGCAGTTGAATGTTGAAATGATTTGCAAGTTTTACATATCAAGGGATGGTTTTTTCACTTTGACTCTTTATATTCTCCGCAATGCAATTAGCATCAAATGGTAGTCGTGGAGAAGATAGTTCGGAGACAGAACCCATCTTGTCAGAGTCCCGCATAGTTGGAGAATCTCCTGAAACTACTCTATGTGAAATAAGAACGGTTGATGGGGATACCTCGATTGTGACAGATGTTGATGCTGACGAGAGCTGCAGTCTTGTGAACTCAGACCTACCACAATGCCGAATATGCCTTGACAATGAAGGTCTTTACCACCTGCGTTTTTTGTTTTCTTTCTACTGCTTCTGATCACGCTCCAGCTTATCATATTTATACCTTGCCATTTGATTGTTCTTGAAATTAAGGACTGTTGTTTTAGACCAGCCTAGGCCAATAATAAACTTTACCTATTTGAGGCGCAAGTATCGGTAGGCAGAGCTGTCTCGAACTTTTTCGGGACCCTGAGCGAAAATTGTACTCTGGGTCCTATGTACAACAAAATATTTCAAAAAAGAGAATAATTAAGGAAGATAAGGAGTTATGAAAGAATTACTCATATGAGTTCGTATAAGGTTAGTAAAAAGATTAGTATTACTTTTTTCTTGAGTAAACTTTTTGATGTGTGAGAGGCCCCTCAAAATGGGTGCCTTGAGCAGTCGTGCAAGGTGCTCACCCCACTGTCATTAGGGCAAAGTAGGCAAGTTAACTTACAACTGTTAAGCAATCAACTGAACTTGTTAGTCAATCACAGTGACGTGTGTGAGATAGTTACGGAGAGTGCAAGGATTCTAATATTTTGTAATAAAAAGGAGGCGGTGTAGGGTAGAGAAATTCATCAGAAATTGTTATTTCATTCCTTTTGTCGTGGGGAGACTCAGCCTCTCTAAAGCTTTGGAATTTGTTACTTGTAAGCCAATATCCAAATGATCAATTGTCTTCGACCTTCCTCTATTTCTTCCATCTTTTCTTCTCTAATCTTCCCCTCTTCTCCTATTAAACGATCTCTAATCTGATTTACTACACTTGTACCTGTGGTACTGTTATGGACTAGATTTGATGGACAAGGTTTTTGATAATGTGGGAAAAGGATTAGTGATAATAATGGTGATTTAAGAACTTGAAATGGAACTTGGATTGATAGGATGGATATATTACATAAACCCTAAGAATAATACAAGCTAAGCACTACCTACAAAAGATTCATTCTCTCATTAATTTTCATGATGCTTACTCTCTCTCTACTTAGCTCTATTTATAGATAAGTTATCCCTAAAACCTCTAAACCCTAAATTATTATAAACTACCTAGAATACCCTTAGCCTAGTAATATCGATTCATTACAGGTACCTTTCTGTTTAGAAATGCAATATCTCTGTTAGCTCTAATCTGATTCTGCTGAGATATGTTGTAATATGTTCTATGTTAGAAGTTAATAAGTTGTTATTTCTTGTCAGGAGAAGATTTGATTGCTCCCTGTTATTGCAAAGGCACTCAAAAGTATGTCCATAGATCATGTCTTGACAATTGGAGGTCCACGAAGGTAAATGCTTGATTTTATTTCTTGAGTTGTAAATTAAACAAAAGTGTAATAGACATACAACTATGATTAGTCAACCTAAGCATTTTGGTTGTATCCAAAAGTGTATTGCTTTTTTTTCTTTTTGATATGAAAAGGTGTATCAGTATTAGCTAACTCTACATCAGATTTTTTTTTTGGATTAATAGTATCTCTGTCTGAAGGTCTGATTAGCTATCACAGTTGTCCTATTTTGATATATTAGCATATCATCATGGTCATTGGTGTTTTCTATCATGTTTGGAAAATCCGCAAATTGATTTCAATAGGTTTGATTAAATAAGTATTTCCACTCACAAGCTGCAACAATTAGTAATGGTTGATTATTTGAATACTTGATCTAACAAGGTCTTTCACTTCCACTATCGTGTCTCTCCTCTCATCTCAGCGGTTGCTTGTCAAAGTGCCTGACTTTATTAGTTAATTTTAATTAATATTCAAGTCATTTGAATTTTTTGATATTTTTGAGTAATTTCTGGCACTGAATTAGATTGCAGCAAGACATGATGAAGAAAAAGACTTCTGTATAGTGGTCTACTAGTTTGAAATTTCATAGGTGTGTAATGAGATAAGAATCAGAAGAAAGTATTTTTCTTATGTCTTAGCGAACTGGTGGCTTACAAAGCTGGCTAAGCTTCATGTTACAGGCTATAGCATGTAAAAATAGTTTAGGATGATTGCAGTAGTCTTGCACTTGCCAATCAAGTCAGGAAATATTAGCCATATTATTGATCATCCATACTTACCGATTAAAGGTGCTTGATTTACGGGCACTTAATATAGCTGAGCAAGCTTTCATTTCCCCTCGCAGTTTCTATCTCATTCCAATTTCTTGTATAAGCCAGCTAGAATATTTCTTTTTCTCAATCTTCTAAGTTCTGCTGAAAGTATGATCATGTAAGATCTTCTACTTTCAGGATTCAGGATTTCTTTCCTTTGCAGAATTTTCAAATACTTTTGCTTACCGTTGCTTGTTAATTATTTGGCCTTTGTTTCTTTATTACGGCATCTAATCTTGCTAATTGTGCTCTACAAACAACCATTGCTTAAATTTAATTTCTTGCTAAGCTAAGTGGGTCGGCAACATAGAAATCTCCAAACATTACTCACCTTGACGAAAATTCATCTTGCTATTCTTAATTTTCTGTAAAAAAAAATAAAAAAATCATTTTTGAGGGCTAATTGAATATGCTATTGCTGTCATGGTCTCAGGAGGGCTTTGCTTTTGCTCATTGTACAGAATGCCGGGCAAGGTTCTTATTGCGAGCAAATGTCCCATCTGATCGCTGGTGGTTGAGATTGAAATTTCAGTTCCTTGTTGCGAGAGACCATGCATTCATTTTCATATTTGTTCAGCTGGTATAATGACATAACATGATATTCTATAAGTACCTATTCTTTCTTGCTATTTTATTCTCATGACTTGGTGCTCTGTAAAGTGCCTATATGTTGGCAGCATACAGGAAAATCTATCAGTGTGCTTGAAAAAAATTGAATATTCTGGTTCGGACAGGTTTTGGCCGAGTTTTGCAGATAAATAGTTTTGATAAATTTGGTCGTACTTGTAACTGCTTTGTCTTTGTATGTGAGGGGTTGAATAGAGTCAAGTTAGGGTATAAATAAGAAGAGAGGGGAAGGGAGAAGGTATGCAATTCTTTTTCTGTAATGCTCTTTTGATGAGTTAGATGCATCAATATGTTTTGGACTGTATGACTTGTTTTCCATAGGAGGATAGGTCACAAGTTTCCTTGTCAACGAACCTTTAAAGTTGATGATTTTAATTCAATTATCCTATCCTACTAGTCTAGCCCTCTACAGCTAATGCTTAAAAAGCTGACAACTGTACCTCGACTCTTTCTTGAGAACTGTGGTTTATTATAGAGAATGCCTTAAAGAAAGGGATTGACCTTTTTTAGGGGAAGAAAGGGATCAGCTTGTTATCTTTTGTTAATAAAATTATTCTAGGAGATTAAACTTGAAATAAACAACCTTTTTCTGATCTTTCAGAACAATGCAAGTCGCCTTCGTGGAAATTGCATAAAATCCTTTATAGAGATCCATTGCTCTTTAGTGGCAGTGCTTTTGTTATAATGCCACTTATACAGTTTACCTGCTTTGATAGTTAGGCAGTCAGTACAACTTTTTTGTTTGGAGAAGAAAAATCTAATTACATTGTCTCACCAGATTGTGGCCATGTTAGGCGTGCTGGTATACAAATTTTATGGTGAAGAGCTACGTGAAATGTTTGGTTATCAAGAACATCCATATGGCTTCTATATAATGGCTGGTATGTGATATTCTTTCTGTCAAGCAGCGTCTATTGTTATAACTTTTAAGTGATCCTCTCTATTCTATGCTATGCCCAATTTCCGATGCAATAGGAACAAATTGAACTAAGTTGTATTATCTCCTGATTATAGATTATAAACAATTACAGACTCCTTTGTGTGGGCAATAATGTTGTAGCTGATGAATGTACAAGTATATTTAATGGGTAGGAGGATAGATTGTGTGAAGCTGATTGTGGGTAGGATCTCCGATGGGGTTGGTGGCTGTTGTGGGTGGAAATTGGTCAGGTAGGCGGTGTTGGGAAAAGTGGCTGCGTGGACAGGGAGGGGGTTGGAGGGGGTAGGGTTAAGAAAAATTGAGTACATGTAACAGAAAAATCCGGTAAATTTTTTTCATGGAAAAGTGGCTTCGTGGACTAAGGAGTGGGGATAGGCTTCCTTATGAGTTAATACCAGTAAAATTCGATTTACGAAGACACATCATAGAGTTGGGATTAATATGAGTTATTGAAAGATGAGATAGTTTTAACAAGATCAGACAATAGTCAACTACGCGATTACTTTTTCACATATTGGTTACAAAAACAGTAAGGTTTAAGATAGAGAGTTTTGCAGGGACTTGCCGGTATATGTTCTTCTCTGGCAGGATTTACTCAGAGATCTCTTTCTATATGCTGTAGACCATTTAAGATGTATAAACTACGCAAGGAATTTACAAAGTGATTTTGGCAAAAATTATATTTGAACTATTGTTTTCTATCGAAAGTGTTGAACCCCTTCCCTATTGATTTCTGGGAAGAATATATCTTTTCATGGAAGATTTACACCCAAATTAATGTTAAAGTAATTTATGCCATCGTAATATATATGGAGGAAGTTTTTGGTAGGTAGAGAGGGTCACAGAAGTCTCCCATGTCACAAATATAAAAAGCAAATAAAAAACGAAGTTCTAGAGTGAAAATAATAGATATATACACTGCCACCTTTTGCTAATAACATAGGTTTGCTAATAATTTAAGCGTTCATTTATTGTAGTTGTGAATATGTTAAAACAAGTACTACAATTTGAAGCATTATAATCAACCTCAGCATTTCATGTATGCGATAACTAGTAGCAATAAAACTGACAATAAATGCTTTATGCAATAGGTTCTTCAATTTACATATCTGTTGTGGAGTGGTTGGGTTTTATATACTCACTTGTACATAGTCACTGAGTGGGACGAGTCTTGCAAATCTGTTTGTAATCCCCCAACATTTTGCTTTTCTGAAACAATTAGTTACGATCTGACTGGAAAGTTTTAACGAAGTGTTGACTGTTCATTGTTGGTCTAACATTGCAGTTTTGGCGATTATACTCGTTGGCTTGCTCTATGGTTTCTTCATAGCAATTATATGTGGTCAGAGGATCAACGAACGCCACTATCATGTTCTTGCAAAGCAAGAATTGACAAAGGTAGTAACTGATTCATTAAAATACGTGCTCAACTCTAATATATTAAAAATATAGAACCGTGCCACTTTCTTTTCTGGTTGGTTGGCAACTTGGCATGCTTATCTGATGTTGGATAAAAATTTGTTGATCTTGAGATGGAGTTCTAATTTCTGTTTCTGGTAAATGATACTAAAAAGTAAATAATATTACTAGTAACTTGCCCTTAAATAACACATCTGATCTAAATGTCTAAATTATGCACATATGCTATTCGATTTGATGATAATCCAATTGTTACGTTGATATTAGATACCTTGCACTTCATATAATAGTACAAGGCCAACTGACTGAAACTAGAATCATTTGTTAAGTAATACTACCTCCGTTCCATATGTATTGCAACATAAGGAGTTTTACGCCTCCCAACGCACTACTTTAGACGCTAATATCTCTAATTTTATTAAGTAAAAAATTATAAAAAGTTGATATTAATTAAGCATATATCGAGACGAATCTAACAAGATCCCTCATGGCTATATTTATCCTTGTGTATAAATCACAAAAGAAGGTCTAAGGGTAGTGTATGAATAGTGCAAAATGTCAAAGGTTGCGTTACATATGGAACGGAGGTAGTAATATTCAAGTCCCTGTTGCATGCATTTGAATCTTACAATTTTAAATTCCGTGCAGGAATACATTGTGGAAGACCATGAGAATAGAGATGTTCCTGAGCTTGATCCTAGCCACGTATCAGAGCTGAGAATGTTGGGCCTCTACTGAATTTCATAGTAGGTGTTTTTATGTTTATACATTTGGGATCGATTTTGGTTTCTTCAACCTTATTTGGTGAGAATTTTCTCAATCTCGTTGTGAGTGCTGATAACTGCGTAGCAAATGAGAAGTTTTTAGAGTTTATATGTTTCTGCTGTTGCATTGCTATTTACTGTTTGTTGAGTACAGCAACAAGCAATCTGTTCATTTTATTCCTTTTGTTGTTGTGTGTGTGTGTGTGTGTGGGGTGGGGGGGGGGGATACATAGGTTTGGGTCTTTGGAGTTGGAGAAGTTTCAGGTTACTACTTGCTTCTGTGATCTGAGAGAGTTGTGTATTTGAGAATTGGGCTTGGATGTGGTAGCTCTGTTTTGTTTTTGCTTCACCTTCAGTTCTGTTTGTTCAGTTAAAAGATAGATCCCTTGCTCTCGGCTCATTTCTGACGTAAAAATCTATTTCAGGTCTGCTCTTGGCTCGTGATATCCTAGATATGATTGGTGCGTGTGGAGAAATTGTGTAGCATTTGGAGGTTTTATACCCACATACCACCTCTTTTTTTAGTAGATACGAGTTGTGAAACACTAAAATATTGTAAAGTTTATAGGCATTCAGTTTCCGCTAGGTTTTGGCCATTGTCAATTATTGTGAAATGTCCTTGTTGTTGAATAACTCAATCTTATGCAATTAAAGAATGTCGATCATTGTTACAAGTCCTTGTAGTTGAGCAACTCAACCTTGTGCAATTAAAGAGGTTTACTCGTAAACGGGTTTCTTTTTTTTGGTATGGATTTTAGTACATTTGTTCAGAACTCACAAGCTGTGTAATTTATCAACTCAGACATAGTAGTCTAACAAAAACCAAATGTTTGCTGAGATAGAATGAACAGATCTAGGCCAACGTAGTATCATCGACACCTGAAGGAATAACCCCCCCTTTATCCTCTTGTTTCTGATCTCACAAGAGCAACAGGTGAAGTGGGTCTGCGGAACCAGAGCACAATCCTAAAGAATGATAAACACAACTCAACCCTATCGAAGAATTATAAGCACATCTCAACCCTTTGAAGAATTATATTTCAGACAATGAATACAATTCACATCTGAGTGATTTCAATTGAGGAACTACTGAATATTATGCATCTCTTGTTCAAGCATAAAATTGATACATGAATCAAGACTCGAATATTCACAAGGCTATAACTTATTTTACAAATACAAACAGCTCTAATCAACATTTTACAAAGAAGACACAAGTCTCTTTCTGTCTATGCAAACTCTTGTGGATCTTCACCTTGTAAAAGAACTCCTGTGTCTGTAGCTTTTGTCTCCGACAATCAGGCTGCTCATTCATAATCATCATCTTTCAGCCAATCAAGTCTCTCAATCCCTGATTCACATCTGTCAAGTTTCCACCTTTCCCACAGATAATTTACAAATGGTGGAAGCCTGCAATCTCAATCGATATTCAATATTCAGTATGCCTCAATACCGAAAGTAAGAGATGATATATTTTGAAGTCTTGACACCTAAACAAGATAAAGCGATACACAATCCAACACAAACTAATTATCTGGAGACAATAGAACAAGCCAGTGCTAAATCATCTTCTCCTAACATCTACAGCATCAATGCCATCAACCCCAGTCCCCAGGTGCCGGACACTCATAGCCAATGCAAACTAATTATGAAATCTTCCGTATATTATAGCCACCTTTGATCATTGTAACTAGATGTCAATGGGCGGATCAGATAGATAAGAATGAAGATTGAGATATAGTATGATGGGCTGAAAGATCCAGACTCAAAGGACTAATCCCTTCACCAATTTCTCTCTCGATTGTCACAGTGAACCTTAACAAGTCAGTGCAATGTAGGATAATGCCCTAAGCCCCAAAGCCATTACTAATGGAATATTCTTGTAAATCGCAGATGCTGCAGATAGCGAAGCTCTGGTGGCTTAACTACTGCATGAAACATGGATTGTAATTTCAAATCAAATCGATGTGGGAATTTATATGTTTTGTAAACACAGCTTTTTCGGATACCTTAAGAGGACGAGAAGGACCAATGGTAATTGAGAAAATTTCGAGAAAAAGGACTTAAAACCCATTGATTTTAAGCAGTGCTCTAAGTCATAAGTCATCTAGCATTCCCTCCTTCATGCTTCACCAAAGTGCACAACCGGCATAGAAGCGGTGACATGCTAAGAAATATACACAGTTGAAAGATACATAGCATGATCTAAAGTGGTGGTTCTTGACTAACCTCGGATGCAATTTTCTGTTAGAGCAGATTTACCCTTCCTCGTCTTCAGATTGAGATGTGTGTTTCGATGTTATCTCTCCCTCCAATGGAGAATGGGATGCCCCTGCAATTGGCTTACCTTCATTAGAAAACACAATATCCGTATAACAAGCATCTAGGGACTAGGAGTACCATATCAGTTTGATGAAGCCAATTTCATAAACTCTCATTCCTGCCGACCCCCAAAACTATAAATTCCAAATAGGGTTTGCCGATCCAAGCGTTAGACATGATTGGAACTCCTCAAAATTAAGGATTTTCGTGATGGTACCATGATCTTACCATCAGGCCTCTAGTTTATTGTATTCTTCCCATTTTTCTCAACTACTCACTTTAAATGGGGGTATGTTTAAAATTCAATAAAAATCTATTTCTAATGAAGAAGTTGCTAGTCTATGACAGCTTGTTCAACCATCAAACACAGCATAAGCTGTCATTATTACTCGACCAAGGGACGTCAAAGTATACTTCTAACAAAAACGTAACACTATCATTCTTTTAGCACTCCAAGAGGCTAGCTCATTCATTTATCCCACCTACCCTGCTCTAGGTGGGAGTTTCCCTGGTAAGTGGTAACATTCAAGTAATATGCCGTGTCTGAATTATGCTCTTACTTACGAATTATTTCACCTTTCCCCCTTAAACGAACCAAATGAGTACGGAGTATCATTAGCATGCCATTTTTCCCTCCATTGATTTATCTTCAGCACATTCCTCTAATGATCTTATACATGAATATGATACATGCACATTGCACCATCAAAGAACATATAACTAAGAAAGTGTTTGGTTTGACAATAGTTTTCCAACAAAAGTGGTTTTTCCGATTTTCTTTGGTTCGTAAGGGGTGGAAATTAGTAATCCAAAAGGCGAAAAATAGTGCGTAAAACATTTTCCAACCCCTAATTTCCTCCTTATTCTCCACCTTCCACTTAGTTTCCCCCATCCACCCTCCCCCTCTCACTTCCATTCTTACTATCCTCTCTAACTTTTCACGCAAAGAACCAAACAAAAGAAAACTAATCTACTACTATTATACTTCCGGCAATGAAGTAATTTTTCTCTTCGTCAAAAAGAAAAGAAGTAATTTTTTCTCGTTTTCCCTATATAGAAATGATGAACTCATCAAATGATAACACAATCAGATACCCAAAATTCAACCACCCCACAAAATACAATCACGCAGCGAGCGATAACTCAATTGGTAAGAGCAATTCTCCGGGTTCCAACATCTATATCCATTCTTCCTATCCTCTCTAACTTTTTATGCAAAGAACCAAACAAAGGAAATCTAATCTACCACTATTATTATTCCGGCAAAGAAGTAATAGTTATCCTTTTCCCTACATAGTTACAATAAACTCACCAAATAATAACACAATCACATTACCCAAATTCAACCACCCACAAAATACAATCACACAAACACTATGAATTGAACAAAACAAGAGCTAGAAATAGCTCAATTGGTTTAGATCAATCCTTCCTATTCCAACATATCTTTAAAAATTCTCATCCCACCTTCGTGTCTCTTGAGTCTTGACCCACAAAAAAAATGAAGGCCACCCACAATTTGAATCGATACCAAAACTTTTATCCTTAATCATTTCCATGGTAGTAGTAGAAATGTAGAATCACAAACCAATTTCCCCAAATTTTTCTTTTGCACAAAACGGATCCTAAATAAAATAAAAATCATCTCTTTTCCCCTATATAGAAACAAGAAACTAATCATATAATAACACAATCACATACCCAAATTCACACCCACAATATACAATTACACAAACACCATGAATTGAATAAAATAAAAGGGACCCAGTTCCAACATATTACCTCTGTACATTTTCCACTATTGTGACTATCTTTATATTCGTCTCCATACTTAATTAATGTCTAACTTTTTACAAATTTTAATGTCTAAAATAGTATATTAGGAGGCGTAAAACTCTTTATGTTGCAATAAATATAGAACGGAGGTAGTATCGTTATTGATTCTCATCCTGCCTTGACCACCAAAACCAAAACCAAATTGAACATAACAACATTAGGACAAGATCAAACCTTTAAAAAAACCAGCAGAAGAAGGCCACCCACGATGCGAATCGATCCCAAAACCTTTATCCTTCATCATCATCATCCCTGTATTAGAATCAAAAGCCAATTTCCCAATAACTTTTGCAAGCCCATGAGCTTTACTCTTAGGTGGGACCCAATAAGAAGCACCAGGAACAAGGGGAATCCAATCAGGTTGAGATCTTTTAACAATAATCTTATGAATTGCATCTTCAAGATTCTTCATTGCTACCTTCTCCACCTCCTCACCCGGTTTTTCGACATCCGGGTTATTCGAGCTGTGTCGAAAACTGATCATTCGGGTGGCGGTGGCGGTGGCGGTGGCGGAGGAGAGATTGCAGAGAGGGGAATGGCGAGTTAGAGATCTTGCCATTGTTGTTGGTGGGGGGGAGATGGGATTTGATTCTTGTGCTGTAACAAGAAGCTAAACCCCACCAACCAACAAAGGAAGAAGATGGAAGATGATGAATGAGAGAGAAAGATGAGAAATTTTAGAAGGGGAATGAAATGGATGAGGATGATGCTGTATTTATAGGATTTTGGTGTGATTTGTGAACATGGATGAGCTGGTTGGGGAAGTTATGAAGAGGATATAATGAGATTTGTGGGGGAGAAAATTTTCCTCTTTTGTTTATTCTAATCACACTACTTAATTAGTTGTAGATAAGGATGGATCAAGGGGTTGATCATTCAAGGGTTGGATGGAAATTCCATCCTGTTCCGACGGAAAAAGTCCGATTTAAATCTAAAAACATAAAAATTGGATAAGAGTTAGATTTAGATGAGATTTGATCTGAATTGGACTAGAATTCAATTATTACCTGTTAATAAATTACTTATAACATTGTATTTTCATAATATAACTATGCTTTTTGCTATCTTAATAGTAATTTAATTCAAATCCAACTTGAGTACGAAACAATTTGAAGAAAAGAGTTTGCATCCGGGAATATATAGTCTGAATCAGAATATGAGAGAAAAATCCGATTCCATTTAAGTCCGATTTGAGTTCAATCCATTGCCATTCTTAAATGGTCCTAACACAAATTATAAATAAGACGACCTAATTTTAACATAAAATTAAACCAACTTAAATTCACATCCTATTTATAAGATCATTTCATCGTACTCTAACCCAACACTATGCTTAGACATTTCTATTGATGGGACCAAAATTACGGATTTTGGTCCCACAATTTATCCGTATTACTATATTAGTCACTTATTTTCTTCGAAACAATGGGACCAAAATCCGAAATGCATCGTTAAAAGAATCGTTTGAATCAAAATCGTATAACTTGATACTAATTTTACATTCTTAGAAAAATTAGACAAACAAAAATCAGAGATAGCACATATACACTGAACAAGCATCATCAACCAAGAATCAAATCTTCCTTTGCTGTCTTGTGAAAAAACATTTCCTCTCAATATACAAAGTTTCCTCATCTCTCGCCTCTCGGTACCCAGCTAGTCAGCAACAGCAAGAAATAAAAGATGACGCTGCTATCTGGAGTTTAAGATTTTCAAACTCGCGCAATTTTGTAAGCATCATCACTCAAAAGTCAAAACGTTCCTAGAGTTTAGTCCTCGATAAATCACATACAGCCATCTTCGAGCAACAGGTGAGGAGATATGGAGATCCTAGACAATGCATTAGGAATGCAGCCACCCTATAGTCCCTAGATACTAGATAATCTAGTTCAATGATGAGCTGAGATAATCACAACCTTATACTGACAGACAATCCCAGAAAACATCGATATAATCGGTCCTCCGGGCAACCAGTGGGAACATATGAAACTGCAACAGGATCTTGAGTACCTGACCTTAAAACCCACTGCCTGAAGTATCTCCGACGGGTTTTGTCTTGCTGATAATCCCTTTCCCGAAATAATCAGCAATAACAGAAAATCCATCTTTGGAGTTCTTAACTTTCTGAAAGAATTGATCTTGGTCTCTAGAATTCTGTTCCAAGCTTCTTTTCATTTCCAGCACAGACCTGTACTCAGGAGCACACTCCGGACACTCCTTTTCATTGTCACCAAGGCAACGCAGATGATACGAGTGCATGCACATAAAATGGACAGCTGGAAGATCGAGTGTGAAAGTGCACATGGTACACTTGCTGAGCTGAAAGATTCTTGCATTTGTCCTCAGATCCTCAATTTCTTTCCTCATTGCTGATGTGCTCTCCTGCAGAAGCATAAATCCAACCTTCATGACATTAATATATAGCTCTTCTTGTACGGAACATCAATTACAGGTATACAACACAACTGATTCAACCATAGATATCCAGGAGAAACTAGCTTGCTAGTATAAGGAGACTGAAATGACTTCGGATTTTGAGGAATGGAACTAAAGAAGAGCCACCAATTTCATCAACGTAGTCCATTACGACAGATGTAATTTAGCAATTGAAACTAAAAATGTCAGCAGTCTAGTGCACAGGTATAATACCATACATACATGTATAAATCTTCTCTAATCATTAGTATTATTATGTCAATAGGCCTATACTAATCAAGTCTTGTTTTCCTGTGCATATCTTGCAATTTTACTTTCCATGGCTTCGATTACCAGAAAAGGCAAGCCAAAAGAAGTGCCATGAAGTTTTTAAGTTGGTGAAAAGTTAGAAAGCAAAATAAGAAAAACCAAGGATATAAACACAAAGGAAGAAAAGCTGGCAAAAGTTCACCTGATACTTTTCAGCAGCCAGCCTATCCTCTTCAATTAGTTTCGACTCCTGTTCAAGTTTCCGAGCAATATAATCCTTAATTACAGATAGGGTAAGGCAAGGATTCTGGGAAAGTGTTTGGACAACAAAAATAGGCGGTAAAATGTCATCCCTCTCAATATACTTCAAGACCTCTTTAACTTCTCTGGAACAATCTTCTCCAAGTTCACCAAAGTATTTTAGTAGGTCAGCCCAAAGAGCGGCATCTCCACCTTTACCTGAGTCTCCAAGCCTCTTACAGCATGCAATCAATCCCTCATGGTCATGGGCCTGCATGTAGCAGGAAATCACCTCCTTATACAGTTTCATTTTCTCATATATAAACAGAAGCCCTTCTCTAAATGCATGCATTTCACAGAGGATAATAGCAAGATCAACATCATAAAGTGGATTTTCTTGGTCAGATGGCCATGCACTTCTAAGCAAGCGCAACCCTTTCTCACGTCTTATAGAACGACCCTTCTCATCGTCATCCAATGACAGTTTTCCGTTCGATGAAGGTTTAGAAACCGCTGCAACTCCAGATGACACCCTCTCTTTATCATCAAGATCTCCATTGAAGCTGTACTGCGATACAGATGGGAAGGTCAATTCATGGGAAATATATAACTCCAACAGGGTATTGTGAATTTCCACCTGTGCAGGTGTGTCCTTCACTTTGTCAGTGTATTTCTCAAGAAAATCCATTAAAGAATGTGGATGATGCACAAAGATGTTGAGGAAATCAACTGGAGATGGCAACATACTTAAGGTATCCTTTTTGGTCGGTTTTACCTCCTGAGTACAGAGCTTCAGGAGTATTAGTATAGTCTCCCTCGGTTTGTGCTCTATCAGTATTTTGCCATATTCCTTAACTGTAACCCCAGCTTGGCTTGGATCAAGGCTTGAAATATACAGTAAGGCTTCATCATACCTACCAAGATCTTCTAGCAAAATCTTCAGGTATAGCTCATGCCTACCTGCCTTTTTAGCAACATACATTGCATGTTCATGATAATTAGCAGCACGGCAGACTCGTATCACAGTCTCTACATCAAACTTATGTTCCCCGCCATCCTCACTTTTGATAAAATAATTCAGCTTATCAACATCTTTTAATTTTGTGTAGCAATTTAACAAGAGAGTAGTGTGATCTTTTGACGCAAGCCCCTTTTCATGTAGATTTTCCAAGTAATTGGTCAAATTGTGGATCCTCTGAGCATCAAGGAATTTCTGTATCACAAAAGAAGGTTCAAGGTGGCCAATGGTGTGTATGTACTGAGCCATAGCCTCATCATACTCCTGCTTGCTGTATAAGTGATCACCATATTTTCTCAGCACTTCAGCAGTTGCAGCAGCGTCAGCTTGCTGAGTTTGAACAAGATTAATAGCCACAGAATACAGGTTCTTCTTGAAAAGCACATCTAATTTGCTTTCCATGTCCTTCTCTCCAATACAAATGGCTGACTTATCAGACATGACAAGAATAATGTTGCCCCATTCACAGAGCATGTACGAGACTTCGTTGACAACAGCGCTATGAGCAATCAAACGGTTCTTAAGGTCATAAATATTGAATGTATTCTTGGTACTTCTTTGATCTGCAATCACACACAAGAGATATCCGCGGAACCATCCAAGTAATTTCTTCTCTCCTTCAAACGCCCAACAAGGACCACGCCCATCATCTTCATAAAAATACACAGCTTCAGGCCGACCAATTATTAGCTCCTGATTACAGTTGGTTTGGATGTGTCACATATCAATTGACATAAAGCATGAGAAGGAAAATGACCTACAATACTTGATCAATTAAAGCAATTTACAACAGCATACCAAGCGATCACTCATGGCAACACTTTTTGTATCACACCCAATCTGATCCAAAGTTTGCCTTTTTGCTGGTTGGTATTGGAGGTTGAACAAACTAACAGAAGATGGAGTCACTGCAAATATTTGAGTGGCAGGACCATCACTTCTGAACCCAAGTCCTGTAACAGCAGCATGACCTGCTGAGGCATTTTCCACCCGAAGTGTGAATCGGGTAATTCGCTCACGAGCTATGTCCCCTTTAATGCAGTAGATGCTGCCATTGTCCAATCCAATGGCTATGAGTAGTATTGGTGGAGCTTCCTCTAGAACCAAAAAGGACGTAATCTGCATAAAGAGCGGTAATGTATCAACAAAACTTTTGGTTGGGTTTAAAGTATAAAAAAAACAAAGACAGCAGGATAGCCGATTCAACAAGCAAGTAAATGAATAAAACATAAAATTCACAGCAATGAAGTAAGCGGAAACGCACGTAGCAGGAAGAAACTGTAAAAAGAAAGAATAGAAGTGGACATTACCTTTGCTTCGGGGAATTGGTTGGTGAATATACGTAGTATTTGGACACAATCAGGAATTGATGCGCTTGTGCTTGTACCCTCCATTTGTGTCTTATCCAGGTCAAAAACCTTCAGACACATGGCAGATGCCTGCGGAGATATTTGTTCATCTTGGCCAATAGTAAGAAGGTAATTGCGTTGCTGTACAGACAGGGCATCAAAAACATCCATGAGAATGAACCCCGAAAGAATATCATCACTATCACTAATAAAATGATGTTCGTCAAATCAAATTTACAGCTCTGATTAATTTTGAGAGCAAGAGAGCACAAAATAGTAAGCTATTCAGCCCATTTGCTCTAACCTCTATTGTCATAAAGAATAGAAAACGGTACATGAAACAATTTCAGAAAAAAAGAGGCTGCCTCTATAGTTACTACTCCCTCCGTATAAAAAAAAACGCAACGTTTGACCTTTGCACTCTCTCCTAGGCAAATTTTCTTAATGTCAAATTAGAAAGATGATTAGGCTTTTAAGGAGAAAAGTGTGGTTAGAGACTTTCAAACTCCAACCACCACCTTCAACACAGACCACCACGCCAACCACCACCTTCAACACCGACTACCACGCTAGCCACCACCTTCAACACCGACAGCCAAGAACACCACCGCAAAGGCGCAAACCCAGCAAAAAAACCACAGACGAACCCAGATTTCGTCCCCCACCGCCTAACCACGAACCACCGCCAGATCGAACAACAAACACCACCGCCAAACCCTAACTAGCCCTAGAACCACGAACCCTAGAAACCGTCCACCACGGACCACCGCCAAACCCTAACTAGATCGAACCATGAACCACCACCAAACCCTAACAACCACAAACCCTAACCATCCCTAGAACCACCGCCAAACCACGAACCCTAGAAACCTTCGCACCATCGAACCCAAACCATCCCCAAACCATTCGAGCCCTAGAATTTCAAACCCAGATAACGCACCATTATCACCACCGTCAATTTCATAATCGCACCATTCACCACCAGTGGAAGCACTGAAACCATCGCAAGCCCAGACGGAACCTAGAAGCCACCGTCGAACACCATCGAGCCCAGAAATCACACCCCTACAGGTACTTGCTTCGACGTTGTGGTGCTGGTTAAGGTTTTGTGGTGGTGATTAGGGTTTCGTGGTGGAAGTGGTGGTGGTTAGGGTTTCGTGGTGGAAGCGGTGGTGGTTAGGGTAAAATTGGGTTGATTGTGGTGTTGGGTGGTAGTGTTGGGTGGTGATGGATGAATTTGTGTAATTGGGTTAGGATTTGTTTGAAATTATTAACTTTAATTGTTTTTAGTTAAATTATAATGATGATTTGGGCTGTTCTAATTATGATTAAGTAATGGCATTTTTGTAATTAAAGGTAAAAAAATTTACCTAAAATGGAAAGTTTGCAAATGTTGCATTTTTTTTTTGTTACGGCCAAAAATGGCAAATGTTGCATTTTTTTTTGATATGGAGGGAGTAGTATGTTCTCTAGTTACATGTATGCAAATGGTGCCAGACAAGTGGGTCACAAGACTCAGGCCACCACCCAAACAAAAAAATCAGCAATGGCATCTTGAACTTTTGTTTGCTACTTTTATTCTCTGAAAAAATTATCTCGAACTAACTAGGCTGCTCCTACAATGCTCCATCTTTCTGATACCACAAATCATGTTAGGAAAGTCTTAGTAGTCCACTACTACTGTCTTCAGCAAACCAGTAGTGACCTTCCTTTTTGGTGATACGAAAAGTTAAATAAAAATTATAGGTAAGAGAGTTTAAGCTTTACCCCGGAGAGGTTGAATATTTGTAGTAGAGCGTGTAGTGTATACAAGTAACAAGGAAATATTACAAGCATAATAACTGTTTTCAAGGTTACTGATGCAAAAGAACAACAATTTGCTGTACCTCACTGGGTGATTAGGTTCTTACTAATTAGTAGTACTTTGCAAGTTGATGGGTTGATAGAGCATGTTCAAGGCAATATTGCCGTAGACTTTAAGCTAGCTAGTACAGTTTAACCAGTAACAAAGGGAGCTAATTTAGGGTAAGATCTACATGGACCAAAGAGAGGAGCAGCGAGGGAACAAGAAATGAAAGTTACTACTCTAAATCTAACAATTCTATATGGGAAAGAGATATAAGAAATGTCATCCGGTATTTCAGAAGAAAGGAAGTATGATCACTTATCACAATCATTCACCAACTTAATGGCGCCATAACAACTATCCACAATCTCCACCAACAGAATCTAGAGACATTCTCCGAATTGATTGGAAACTAATCCGAGGTGACAAATTGACAATACTCAATGAATCAATAGCACTATCAAAATAGAAAGTTTTCATCTCTCTCCGAGATGATCGAGAATTAATTTGAGATGACCATCACTCAATGACTCATGTTAGCGGTTCTGAAGAGAGGTGCAGGAGGTCACCACACACAACCACATAATAACAACACGTCGATTTTTCAAGAGCCAACATGAGATTACAAAAGTAATCAAGGAGAGAGATTTTTAGAAGAGCAGATTCCCTAACTCTTTCTTTTATATCTTTCTTTCTTTCCCCTTTGTGTGTATAATACATGAAAGCATGCTAGCTCATTTGTTAAACCTTAAGAATAGAACAAAGACCAAATTCATTTCCTCATCCTAATTTGATTAGTCAGAAACTTTCATATGAGAAGTAATAATTAACTCAAAAAAAACTTGTGACTATAAACAGTGAGTCTCTAGCACAAGAATTGAATGAAGGCATATACTGTAATTCGATTCAGGATACGTATTCTTTACTAAAATAAAACACTGAGCTTTCTAAAGAGACCAGATGAAGCAAACCCCTAAGCCACTTTATTAGTGGCAAGTAACAAGACTTGGGAAGATCAGAGATAAGCTTGAGAATCATTGCTTTATCATTGCCAAGGACTAATATCTGATGAGATGTTCACATTCATCCAGCGCCAAAAAAAAGAAAGCACCCCTAAAATGACAACTACAGCTGTTGGCTTGTTTATGAGATAGCAACCTTCACACAAGCATTATCTTTTCAAGGAGGTTCAATAAGATACCGATTCAAAAGCTTTTTAAGATTCGAGAAGTTCCTTTATACTCATCCAAACCTAGATAAGGATTGAACTCGATTCTAATTCTTCTACAAGCCTCAAGATCTCATCAAGAGTTCAAATTGAAATTTGTTGGTTTGTTTTGATCTGTCCGCCCCCTCCCTTTTTTTCTTTAGAAATGGAACCCCTTAAGGTCTTGTTCACACAGCTTACACAAGGAAACCTCATACATTAACGTTAGATCTCATTCCTAGTGACGTAAAGTGTGCATATTACGGTATTTCTTATATTATAAATTGTTTATCAATTATCATATTTTCATTCACCCTTTTTGGTTCGCTTCAACCTGCCTTCGCCTAGCCCCAAAATCTATGAAAATCCCAAACCATTGTATTTCTAACATCGTCGACTTTTAAAACCCAAATATAGCACGACCAGTTGCCCACATGACAAAACATGCATCTCAACAGCTATGAAGTCCCAAGTGAGACTATTAGCATCTAAATAGCCTTATTTGAGTATTTCAACACTATAAGAAAGCATGTATCAAATTCAACCCAATTAGTGGTGAGACCATGATAATTCTAGTAGGGAGGCCGAATCTATTCATTTTGCTTAGATATAACAACTAATCTTTTTTAGCTTCAACTTTATATAAAGTTCCATAATGGTCAGGGAGGCTAACGTCTATGCCAGCCCCCCTTAGTTCCCCAATTTCTCAATTCGGCTTCAAATTGAATTCGGCTGTAGTTTGAATTATTGAGAATGATCATGTGGGATTCAAATTTGCTAAATTTTCCTGCATTTTTACTTTAAATTTTGAACTCTATATTGTGGGTTTAGTGATAATTTCATCAAAAGTTCACTGGTAAAGGGAAAAGATAAACTTTGCCCATTTTGTTTTATTCACCCAATCACCCCCTTCCTAGTTTCGGAACCAAGGTTACTCCATTAGCGAGGCCAAATCTATATAACATTTCACTTACATACAACAACTAATCCTTTCTACCTTCAACTTTAAATAGATTTCTAAAACAACCGAGGCAGCTGCCGCCTTCGCTAGCCCCCCTTGGTTCCAGTGGCGGAACCAAGATTTTCTCTATTCGCGAAGCCAACTCTATATAACATTTCACTTATATATAACAAACGAATCCTTTCTACCTTCAACTTTAATAGATTTCCAAAACAACCGGGGCAGCTACCGCCTTCGCCAGCCCCCCTTGGTTCCAGTGGCAGAACCAAGATTTCTCTATTCGCGAAGCCAAATCTATATAACATTTCACTTATATATAACAACTAATCCTTTCTACCATCAACATTTACCCTGCAATCAATCACATAAAAGAACCCAGCTTTCTAACTAACATTGAAATCAAAGCAAAACCAAGATCACAATCAACCCTAAATTGAACAGAAAAAGAATCCTCCTTTCTAGTTAATATTGAAATCAAAGCAAAACCCAGATTATAATCAACCCTAAATTGAACAGAAAAAGAATCCTCCTTTCTAGTTAACATTGAAATCAAAGCAAAACCCAGATCATAATCAACCCTAAATTGAACAGAAAAAGAATCCTCCTTTCTAGTTAATATTGAAATCAAAGCAAAACCCAGATCATAATCAACCCTAAATTGAACAGAAAAAGAATCCTCCTTTCTAGTTAATATTAAAGTCAAAACAAAAACCCAGATCATAATCAACCCTAATTTACAAGAAAAACATAAAATTAAAGAGAAAAAAGAAAACCTTGAGTTGTTGAAGAAAAAGAACAGAAGAAGAATGAGCTTGGAAGGCATAATTGAACTTGAAACCTCGATCAAGGATACTAACAGTTCCATCATCACATCCAATTGTAACTTTGCCTCTTCCACTTGAACAACAATTGATTTCTCCAGTAATTTCATCAGGTACCTTGAATTTTCCACCATATTTTTCTTCAAAGAACTCAAATTTCCTCCATTGATACATTATTGTTCTTACTAGTGTTTGTGGGATCTGGCACTAATCGCTGTTGGGTAACGTTTTCAGGACATTGTCAATAAAACACATATGATATGGCTATACTCCATTTGGGGAAAAAAAAGTTTGGGATGTTTTACTTTACATTGTAGATAAAAGTGGTAATTGGAAGAGTAGATTAAAGGGTGATCTCTTTTCGGCTGAAATAGTCGGGGTCGAATCGTGACATCAAGATTTAGAAAGATTGTCGATGAGAACTAAGAAGTGGTCCATTTAAGATAGATATTGAAATGGTTTTATGATGGGACTGTTTTTTTAACGGTTTGTCTTTCTCGTTAAAGAGTTAGAAATGGGGAAGGGACGGCTCGAGCCGGTTTACAACATAAGTTTGGCTCTTTTTAGGTTTGAGCATGATGGAGCAAAATTTCCAACCAAAAAGGAAAATTGAGAGATTTTAAAGGGTGGGTTGTTATCATGGCAGGGCAGTTCGAACACGACACGTAGATTGGGGCGTGCATAGGCCCCTCTATAATTTTTTGGCATGAGCCTTGGACGAAACAAACGTTCCTTGACTCGTTCCGTTGTTGATCATGTATGGCACAAGGTTTCTAGCTCTACTCGAAATCAAGTTTAAACAAATGTCTCTTGCACTTATGTTGAGCAAGGCCCATTTTGAGGGGTAATGGCTTAGGGCCCAAACTTGCTTGAGAAGGCCCACGAAAAAAGAAAAAAAAAACTTTTATAATTTCCACAAAAAATTAAACAACTATCAACAATAAACATTTTATTTAACTATGACAATGGCAATTTTTTTTCTACAATGTAAATTAGGATAAATTTCATTTGTATAGTGTTGTACTCATAAGTTTTTAGCCTCAATCCAGTTGAATTTATTAAGAAACTATGAAATTAAGATTAAGAGGTCTTTTAATAGGATTACTATCTTATGTTTTTATTTGTTCTATTACATCTTGTATACATTTTTTAAAGGGCCCTCGATCTACCATTTTGCTTAGAGCCCAAAATGACCAGAACCTAGCCATATCTTGAGTTATCTCTATTTTATAAGTGAAGAGGAGGGAAATACCAAAAATCAATATTTATCTTTTTTTAAATTAAATGGAACAACTTTCTCCATAATTAACTATTTTCATTTAAAAATAAATACAAAACATCCTAAATAAAGTTACCGCTATTTATTCATACATTATTTTACATTATTTTACACGCATCGCGTGTATATATAACTAGTATAATTGATGATGACTTAGATCAGATGGTTAGATTGGATTTATGATAGAGGTCCAACCCAATATCCTTAGCTTTACCGACCCTTATTGCATTATTAACAGATCATATAAGCTGGGTTTGAACAATTCAACCAGAATAATTGATTGTGTGCTCCATTTAAAAAATAAAAACCAAAAGTCGCATTTGTTGCTAGTGCATGTGCTTTTGGCCTTTTGCCCTCCAAGTCCTGCCAATTGCAAGTATATGTAATTTAGGGTTGTAAATTGACTTGGCAAGCAGCCACATAATTAATCATGGTCAACTCTAATTTTTTAATATTTATATCCAGTTGGTAAGGAGAACGAGAGAAGTGCACGATAGAATCAAAGTCAGCCTTGCATAGGTTAATCCGGTCCAACTCCGTATGTAAGAAGAAGATAAGACTTAAGAAAATTCCTACCACTAAAGTACCTCTAAGAGAACCGATCTTACAAGATTAAGATTATGAGGTACAAACCTTATCGTTAAATGAGAAGATAATTTGCCTAGTCAACTCTTTATAAGAGCATATTATGAACCCAACACTTGACTTTTTGTAGAAAACTTTCAAGTCAATAAGCATGTTTGTTCTAGGATGTAATATCAATCAATCATGCCATTTCATGCTGTCATCCAAAAAAGTGATTTTTAAAATCATTGATTTAGCCATATCTAAGCCATATATAATAGCTACAAGAGGGGATAAGAGAAAATTTGCACGTTCATGACATGCAAATATACTTCCCAATCATGCAATAATAATAAGACAAACTTGTATAAAATTAACTTAACAATTATAATGCATTAGTAGTACTAACATGCAAATTAATAATTGAGTCCATGTAGCTCGATCCACTATAAATAACGAATAGTTTCTCATCAATATCATCACTTGATCATAAATCAAATATCTCATTTTCTTCTATGTACATTTTTGAATAAATCTAGCTCGATTGATAGAGGAAATTATGAGGTGCATTTCTCCTTCAGCAGTCTTAGCCCTAGGGCTCATGCTAGTGAGCCTTGTTAACCAATCTTATGGGCAAGGGCAACTATATGTTGGGTACTATAAGGGAAAATGTTGGAAATACAATGTTGAAGAAATCATTTTCAATGTAGTTAAGGCTAAATACATGAGAGATCCAACTATTGTGGCCGGTCTCATTCGCTTACATTTTCATGATTGCATCGTTAGGGTAAGTGTCTAAGTAAATCGTATTTTATTGTTGTGACCGATGTAAGTAAGAAGTGTGCGGGATGATGATTAAGACTAATAAATCTTATGTTTTTTTTTGTTTGTTTTTGAAAGGGATGTGATGCATCAGTCCTACTTGATGGGCCAAATACTGAAAAAACTGCAAAACCGAATCAAAGTCTTAGGAGCTTTGATGTAGTGGATGCTGCAAAGGCCGCAGTAGAGAAGTTTTGTCCAGGGGTCGTTTCTTGTGCTGATGTGCTAACTATTGCAGCTAGAAGTTCAGTCTTTCTGGTGAGTAACATGCACCCCTTAATATATGTTGTATCTTTAATAAAGTCGAGAATCTTCGCGACTCAGTTACTATGTTGTTTTTTTGTCGGCTATTGTTGGTACAACTATAAGATATGTTTATGTCTTTTTCAAATGATGATCAACGTATATCTCAAACTAATTATTCAAATTACAATATTTAGGCGGGAGGTAAATGGTATTACGTAGAAACAGGAAGACGGGATGGATTAGTTTCACGTCAAAGTGAAGCTCTTGCAAATCTACCGTCAGAGTACATGCCAGCACGTGACGCTATCAATCTATTTGCTTCAAGAGGAATAAGCAAGGAGGATTTTGTTGTTCTTCTAGGTATGTTATAGTCCTTCACCAAAAATGTCATAATTAGTAGAGTTAAGAGACTGCCTAATTTTAATTTACAATTAGACAATAGCCGAAACCCAATAGAAAGTAGAGAATGAACCACCTTTTTGAATAAATTGATGATGGACTTTTTGAATAAAGTGATGGCTTAAGTTTGTCTAATTTTAATACAGTATAAAGTTAGACCGCCTCTTTTAATAACTTTTGTAATTAGTATACTAAATTCAATCACGTCTATATTATTGTTTGACAACTTTGATTATATAGGAGGGGGACATTCGGTTGGAACGGTACATTGCGACAAATTCAAACACCGTCTATATAATTATCACAACACGGGTAAACCAGATGCAAGAATAAAATCCGGTATGCTCTACGCCTTGAGGAAAATATGTCCAAGGAAGAGTAGTTACAACAACAAAGTTAACTTTGATTACACTCCAAGAAGCCATTATCGCGTCGATAATGGCTTCTTCAAGCAACTAGTCTTGAATCGAGGACTACTTGAGGTTGATGCAAATATAGCAAGTTCACCACTTACCAACAGCATTGTGCAAAAACTAGCATTTGTTCCAGGTTACTTTGACAATAAATTTGGTCCAGCTATGGTTAATATGGGAAGAATTGGCGTTCTTACTGGAAAACAAGGAGAGATTAGAAAATATTGTCGTGCTGTAAACCACAAAAAGTATTGATTTTGATAATTTCTTCTTTCATTTAAGAAGAGATTTAACCAATTAATTTATGATCTTGTATTTTTATTTACCAAATATTAAATAAACGTTTGTAACAAAGATCGAAATCTATACTTATTCAACTTTCCACCAACTGTTACAAATAGTTTTATGGGATTGATTATCATCCCACCTTCGTCGTCCTTATATGTTATGTATTCTTTTCTATTGTCGGATCGATTCATATACATTTTTCGAGTCAACTTTTATGCTATGCTTGTATTTCAAAATTTTAAAAATATATGAAAATTTATCATAGGAAGTATATCACAATAAGTTAATTAGTTTATGATCCAGAAGTTGTATGATAGTAGTAATAGATTGTATAATATATGTAAAATTTGTTATATTGATAGTAATAGCTAAATTTATTTTGAAAATTAGAAGTGAAAACTGCTTCTGAATTTTTTATTCAATATTTTCGTATTCAATTAATCTATAAGGTTAAAATGGACTTGTGGATAATTGGATAATGGATTACAAGGAGTACATTATTGGACTAAAATGGAGTGAAATATTGTAAAAGCTTGGAAAGTATCTAATAATTCTATTAGTTAGCTGATTCTTTTCTTAATAAGTATGTGCATTCTTGATTTCTTTCACTTTATACTGGATTGGAGCTGATTTGTACATATTTTATGCTTTATTTGACTTCAACGATCCAACCCATATTTAAAGAGAACAAAACGTCTTTCATAAGATAGTGACTAGTTCAATCCAATTTGGATCTGTTTAATCCATCTTGTGACCTATTTAATCCATTCAATAATCACAATATCTAATTCATTTAGTGACTAGTTTAATCCATTTAGTGACTAGTTTAATTCATTTGGTAAGTCCATGTGAAGGTTTGAACCCCGAACCTCATGCATGGAGTAAATAGCTCTAACCACTACAACACCATATTATTATTGATGCTTCTATCAACAATAATGATGATATATATAAATGAAAACCAAGAGTTAAGTTGTCTAAGTGAGATGCCTTATATTTTTTTTAATGATATTTTACACGTTAGATTACATTAATTATCGCTAACTAATACCAGGGCATCGCTGGAGACTAATACTAGTTTATGAACGAAACTCGTTTAGACGTTTATAAACGAAAGCTCATTTATTAACTTGGCTCGATCTATAAACAAGCGAGCTCGAGCATGACATATGTTAAATGAGCTAAGCTGAGCTTGGATAAAATTTTAGTTTGAGCTCGGGCTCGAGCTCAAATAAATTAAATGAGCTTGAACAAAAATAAAGTAGTAATCGATTAGGCTCCGTTCGTTCTATCTCCGCCTCTTTTAATAACTTTTGCTCTATCAAGCTTAAAAAAATTGATTTGAAATCAACAAACATTATACACCAAAATCATATTAAGAATAATATTGTTATCTATAATTACCTTAAAAGCAAGACATTTTCTTCCATTATTATTATTTTGAGAAGATTATTGCCCTACACACTGGAACTTACCAATTTTGGATCAACCTTTCCCCTATATATAGTTGATTAGCTCTTGCAATTATACTATAATCTCATCATTAATCTTGATTATCAACCATATAATTACATTAGAAATGTTTAAACTTCTTCCATCCTTCTATATTTTCTTGTCTATAACAATAACACTTTCGTTAATATGCCAAGCCACTAATGACGGATGGGTAACTGATGCTCATGCTACATTTTATGGTGACATCAAAGGAAATGATACTATGTGTAAGTCATTCAATCTTCTGTTTATCAAAGTTGTGCTAATCTTTTGGAAAATGTTTTTTATAGAGCTTGCAAAAAAAAAAAATTATCAAGGGTGTTCATATACAATCTGTACCATACATTTGGGTGTATAATACACCTCTCACATTCTTCACTCATGTGTGTACACACGAGTGTATGTTGAATGTCAGCGTGTTCATCTAACGATAAAATATAAATGTGTGAGTTATCACGAATAACATGTCCCACTTTGTAACTTTGAGGATATTTTTTTAGTTGTTCTATTTGAATACACTAATCTCTTAATAATGTTTTCGGCATGTAATCTACAAATTAGTCAAATGCTCACTCCATTTCACCTTTCAAGTGAAAGTTCATAAACTTAAGCTATTTTTTCAAGTTATGAGATAAATCTATATCATTTCTCTTGTGGTTTTAATTTCCATGTTCAAAGCATCAAATATTTATATATTTTTCAAAATCCCAATGAAGTATATAAATGATAAAGGATGCATCTTAGAGTTTGTGAAAATACTTCATCACGGTAAACACGGATAAATCTATATTGACTACAATTCTATAACTATTTAAATCTAAACCCTTCATTAGTTGTAGGCTCATCTCGACCATTAATTTAAATGATTTAATAAAAAAAGAAAGTCATTTTTTAAAGATTAATTATATTTAATGGAAAAGATGAATCTACAAAAGATTAAGGGTTGAGATTAAAAGTATTAATTGTAGCCATTGAATAATCTTCACAATAAACACCTAAAGTTAATTAGTCGTATCGTGTAATTAATTCATAAAATGACGTTATGCATTATTTTTATTTAATATTTCAAGGCCGTCTGTTAGCTTTTGCCGTATTATACCTCAGTATATATATAATTATTTTGAATTGCAGATGGTGCTTGTGGATATGGGGATCTATTTCAGCAAGGTTATGGCCTTGAAACAGCAGCATTAAGCACATCATTATTCAACGGTGGATTAGCATGTGGATCATGTTATGAAATACAATGCGTAAACTCCAAATGGTGCAAACCTGGGTCTATTAAGATTACTGCTACAAATTTTTGCCCTCCTAATTACACCAAAACAGTTGATATTTGGTGTAATCCTCCTCAAAAACATTTCGATTTATCGATGAAAATGTTCTTGAAAATCGGAACATACAAAGCCGGAGTTATTCCCGTACAATTTCGTCGAATTACGTGTGTTAAGAAGGGTGGGATGAAGTTTTTGCTTCAAGGAAATCCAAATTGGTTACTTGTACTTGTGTTTAATGTTGGAGGTGTTGGAGATGTTGCTAATATGAAGATTAAGGGGTCTAATTCTAATAATTGGATGCAAATGACCCATAATTGGGGGCAAAATTGGCAGATCCCTCAGAATATGTTAGGGCAAAGTTTGTCATTTCAAGTTACCACTAGTGATGGTAGAATGGTGCAATCTGATAATGTTGTACATGCTAATTGGCAATTTGGCCAAACATTTGAAGGCAAAAACTTTTGATCAATAAATACATGTGCTTTGCTCCTAATTTCTTGTCTTGCACCTCGTTTTAGGCTTTAAGTTACAAATGGTATACCACATGGGTTTAAAAGATGTCACTAAAAAATTTGGTTGAAAGATTCAATAAAAAAACCGCTTTGATATTTCCGTTTAATCTCTTATTCAATCTGTATATGTGAGTTGTCCCATATTGGAAAAGAGAATAGATCACGTTATAAACTTGATTCTTCCCCTTTAATTAGTTTTGAGATAGAACCTTCATTGCTCTCCTTCTCGCTCCTTCTTGAATTGCCCAAGTGCCTTTTTTGAGGTTTGTTTTATCGGCGAAAGTAGAAAATGGAAAACCTAATAGTGATACCAGAAGCCCTTACTATTTCTAAAGAAGTTGGAAGAAAACCTAATAGTGATACCAGAAAAGTATGACTTCTTTTTGTTACTCTACAAATATCCTAAAAAGTTGTTAAATACTTAAATATATTGTTTTGTCCTTTATTTTTAAGGATTAATCATTATTTGAAACAATATTGAATTAAAGTATTTTTTATACTATAGAAATATTAAAATGCGTATACCAAAGTGTCCAAGCTTTTCAACTATTAACAGGGTAGTATACTGCTATTAGTAAAAATAGAAAATTTGATATTATAGATATTTATATTTTGACACTTACCAAATAAGATTCCACAAAATTATGTTTCTCGTTACTTATAAATCACAAAGGTTGGTCTAAGTGTAGTATATGAGTAATGGATAAATAACAATTGTACATATTAAAAAAGAGAGAGTATTTCATTTTTTGTCACACAAATAAAAATAGTAAATCAAAAAAGTATATATTGTTTCGTGAAATCCTTTAATTTCAAGCTAATTCTACTAAACTCTTCAACAACAAATAAGCTCCTAATTCCTCGAGCTATCCTAACTTATCAGTGATCACAACACTCAGTCCAACTCAATCTTCCTTAAAAAACGAAACAAATCTATTAATCACAACAAACTTCCATTAAAAAAATATCTTATCATTTGTTTTAAAATATTATTCTCAAACAAACTATACATTTTTAAAATTTTTTTTTTCTTAAACACCCTCTCAAAACTCTATATAAACCCCCCTAAACCCTCATTTCCAAACCACACAAACAAAAACCAACAAAAAACACTTTCATTCTCCACACCCTTAAAAACCCTAAAACACAAACAAAAATGAAGCTTATCATAGCATTTTTAGCCCTCTCATTCTTAGCCATTAATGGAATGGCACATATAGCCCTCACCGACGAAGACGTCGAAAACCCTACATGGTGGCCACACTACCCTCCCTTCCCTCACCCACCTTCTCATTCACCTCACTCCGATCAAGCACAAAAGAAGTGCATGAAGGCGGTACACAACCCCGACATGGTGGCTTGCATGCATGATCTTCAACAATATTGGAAAACACACAAGATTAACGTTAGTCCTGATTGTTGTTCTGCCTTAATTAAGGTTGGAAAAGCTTGTCCTCTTATCAAAGCTCGTCATCCTTACATTGGCAAAATTGTTAAGTACCATTGTCAAGCTACCCCTTCTCCTTCTCCTAAGTGAGAACTAGGTTTATGAATGAGTTCTTTTTTTAATGGAATTTTAGCTAGTTAGTTTTATTATTAGTAGGAAATTTGTTATTTTGGTACTTTTATTAGGAGAGCATATCTCATGCTTTGATAAAAGTATTAGTGGTTATGTTATGGATTTACTAATGAAATAAAGTTTCATTTTGTTAACTTTCTTGTTATTATCTTAATCCGCAGATTTCGACTTTCATGCTTGTCAACACATAATTTTAATATTTAGCAAGTTTATTTGTTACATTGGCAAGTTTGTTAAGTACCATTGTCAAGCTACCCCTTCTCCTTCTCCTAAGTGAGAACTAGGTTTATGAGTTTTATTATGGAATTTTAGCTAGTTAGTTCTATTATTAGTAGGAAATTTGTTATTTGGTACTTTTATTAGGAGAGCATATCTCATGCTTTGATAATTAAGTATTAGTGGTTATGTTATGGATTTACATTAATTTTCTTGTTATTATCTTAATATGCACATTTTAATTCAAGCTTGCCAAGGCATAATTTTAGCTTATCTTTGTTTAACAAGTTTGTTATTGGAAGGGGAATCTAAATAATAAACCTTATGCACCTGGTGTATAGATTTGAAAAACAAATTATCTTAATCTATACATTTTGACTTTTACGCTTACTACTACATATTTTATTTTCACCCTTATATTGTCAAAATTGTAAGTAACACTCTACTCCTTCCTCTTCTCCTAAGTCCTAGCTATGTGAGAACTAGGTTTATGGTTTTTCTTTTATGGAATAGCTAGTTAGTTTAATTATTAGTAGGAATTTTTTTTATTTAGGGTACTCTTTTTATTTAGTGGGGGAGCATATCTCGTGCATTGATAATAAATTATTAGTGATTGTTATATGGATTTATTAATTAGTGAAATATAGTTTCGTTTTATTACGTTTCTTCTTGTTACCCTTCGTTTCAATTAATTTGCTTAAGCCAATGGTGATGTTGTTAATTACTAAAATCGCTAGAAATTAAATATTTTCTTTTTTTTTGTAAATCTTCATGTGATTATAATTTGCCTATAATACTATTTACCAACATAAAAAAATGATTTAGTTCAAGGTTTATTAAAAAAAATAATTTGGTTGCAAGTAATCTCTAATTTTATTATACTAGACTCATATGCATGCGATGCATGCAAATCTTTATCGTGACAATTTTTCCTTTTCTTTATAGATTAACAATTATTTTTTAATTTTTCAAAAAATTTAAGAAACTTTTTATCTAGAACAAAGGGGAGAGTCGGTTATGATTTCAAAGAATCTTTGTAATTTTGATTTTTTTTGGATTTCACACTCTTCTCTTATAAAATTTAGGTAAACGAAAAGGGGCCGGCACAAAAAATAAAGAAAGCAACATAATGTAAAGACTAAAATTACACATATGTTCAACCGTCTCCTAAAATAAGGTGGTTAAAATGGCAAATAAGCTTGATTGAAGGATAAGGGCAACCTAACTATTTTTAGCAATCATGTTATTCTTATGTGCTGAAATTCTTGGCCAAATTGGCTAACTCCATTCACATAACCGCCCATTTTAACTTCAGGTGAGATAAGTGATTTAAATTCTTTATTATTGTAATAAAAAATATCTAGATTCCAAACATCTCTATTACTGTACAAAGAAAAGGTGGGGACACACAAAAGAAAGTTGAGCAACATTTTGAAAAAGATGTTGTTTTAACATATAATAAAGATTCACAATTTTTTTCCACTACTAGTTTATTGTCTTATTATCTCTCTCCTTCACATGCATCACGTGCATACTAGGTTAGTATGACATATGCTAAGAAAGAATGTGTTGGGATGGCAGAAACACCGTGTTAAAATTTGGTGACGATCAAACCACGTTTCATCGTCGATCGCACCAGAAAGCGGATTCAGCTCTAGCGGGAGAAACCACTCAAACTCTGCCAATTTCTTTGCTTTGTGCGTGTATGTTGCTAACTTGCTACTATGTTGTTGTTGATTCACCCATATTCCAACAGCTTCTTGTCATTATGTAACCCTCTTTATATCTCCAAATATTTTGTCCAAAGGCCACAATCATCATATGGCCCAATACTAGACTAACCCATACGGAAATACTAGGATATAAACCCAAATAATAAGTCACTAAAATATGGACCCTTCTCCAAGTAGGAAGGAATAACCCAACAGGTTCGTAGGGATGTAAGGTCGATAACGGAAGAGTAGACAATCTTGTTAATGTTTGCAAATTATAGTCGTGCCCTTCTTATTCACTATAATTACACGAATTGCTATTAGGAGAACACTGTGTACTAGTCACAGATGTATATAGTAAATTGCCCAAGCCATGACAATTGACAAGCGTGGATGAAAAGAAAGAGAACATGGAGATGAACCGGAGTTTGGACCAAAAAAAGGAAAAAAATGCCAAATAGGTAATAACTAATAAACCACCAGATATCACCAAATATGAGATTATTCTAAGACTTTGTTCTTTCAATTTATTTTGGCATATCTGAATTCATCTTAACTTATCTAATTTTTTTTTATATTAGACCTCAATCGACCTTATTTTACCTTATTAGATGAAATCTTATTACATCTTATTCGATCTTATATGAATTTATTGAGCTTATCTTAACTTATATGTACTTATTTTTTCTAATAAAGACTAAAAATAAGTTGAAGGAACAAATCCTAAATAAATCAAGTTTGAATTAATATAGAAAGATACTCCAAAACTTGAGAGATACGGTGACAATTAGAGTTAAGTATGAGACTGGTCGTGCCGGCCCATGCATTAGGCTAATCGACTTCGTTCCAAATTCAGATATCATGTTTGGAACGAGCCAATCGTACGGGCTTGTAAAATTTTTCCAAAAGAGTGATCCAAACACGACCCAACCCATCATGTGTCATGCTAGGTTGGCAAGCTCTTTTATAATCTCACTTCATTGCCTTTTTTAGGTTGAATATAAGTAGGTCTGAAAGTAGACCGACCTACATGTCAAAATTTGACGTACATGAATAGCCCACACGACCCACCATCAAGCTTCTAGAGCCAAGCCACGTCAGCATCAAGATTGCACTATACCATACCAAACTTGTGTCAGACCATGTCATACTCTCTACGCTAATACCATTAACAATCTCTTTATACTACTTCCTTGGTTTCTTTTTATTCGCATCACTTTAACATCAATAGTATTTCAATTCAGTTGCATCACTCTTACTTTTTCCTATTTTTTTCCAAATGTAAAATGACCAAAATACCCTTTTACGACGAAAACCGGAGCAAGGTAGCCGCCGCCGATTAAAAAACTAACAACTACCGACAAACACAAACCCACACCCAAAACCAAAACCAAAACCAATTTTCCTGTGTGCCGCGCTTTCTCTCTTTTCTATTTCTCCCCCCTTTTCTTCTTCATCTTCTTCCTCCGATCCACCATTTCTGCAACTTCACTCTCTTCATCTTCATCTTCAACAATGAGATTCGGAAGACATAATCACAAACATTCATCATCTTCTTCATTAAAACCAGTAATTATAGTATCATTACTTGCTCTTGCAGGAGCAGGTGTGATTCTAGATCTCTTATGGACATCTTCTTCTTCTACTACTACTACTTTTTCCGCTTTTCGTTACGTTACTGATAATTGGCCTCTTCAGCAATCTCCTACTCTTAATCTTCCTATTCTTAATGATACCAGAAGTATTAAGGTTCGATTTTTGTTTCTTTTATGCTTTGATTTTGTTCATGTTTGCTGAAATTAGCTGTTTGTAACAATGTTATTGATGTATTGCTCGTATTCGATGTCGTAGTTTATGTTCTTTTCACGTGAACTAGATACTTATTAGACCTTATTCGACCTATCGTCGTTATATTTTATACCTGATCGGAACTTATTAAGTTTGATTTTGATTTCTTTCTACTTTGATTTTGTTCATGTTTGCTGAAATTAGCTGTTTGTAACAATGTTATTGATATATTGCTTGTATTCGATGTTGTAGTTTATATTCTTTTCACGTGAACTTATTTAATATCATCGTGAGATTTTTACTTGATTTTATACCTGATTGGAACTTATTAAGTTTGATTTTGATTTCTTTCTGCTTTGATTTTGTTCATGTTTGCTGAAAGTAGCTGTTTGTAACAATGTTATTGATATATTGCTCGTATTCGATGTCGTAGTTTATATTATTTTCACGTGAACTAGATACTTATTAGACCTTATTCGACCTATCGTCGTTATGTTTTATACCTGATTGGAACTTATTAACTTCGATTTTGATTTCTTTCTGCTTTATGGTTTGATTTTGTTCATGTTTGCTGAAATTAGCTGGATTTGTAACAATATTGTTGATATATTGCTCGTATTCGATGTTGTAGTTTATATTCTTTTCATGTGAACTTATTTAAGTACTTATTAGACCTTATTCGACCTGTCGTCATGAGATTTTTATACCTGATTGGAACTTATTAAGTTCAATTTTGATTTCTTTTTGCTTTATGCTTTGATTTTGTTCATGTTTGCTGAAATTAGCTGGATGTGTAACAATGTTATTGATGTACTGCTCGTATTCGATGTTGTAGTTTATATTGTTTTCACGTGAACTAAGTACTTATTAGACCTTATTCGACCTGTCATCGTGAGATTTTTACTTGATTTTATACCTGATTGGAACTTATTAAGACGATTTTGATTTTGTTCATGTTTGCTGAAATTAGCTGGATATGTAACAATGTTATTGATATATGTTGCTCGTATTCGATGTGGTAGTTTATGTTCTTTTCACGTGAACTTATCTAAATACTTATTAGACTTTATTCGACGTATTGTTATGAGACTTTTACTATACCTGATTGGACCTTATGAAGTTCGATTTTGATCTCTTTCTACTTTAATTTCTTTATGTTAGCTATAATTAGTTGGATATGGAGCAACATTCTTGATTTTAGTTTTTTGTGTTATTGATGCGTTCTCTTCGCTTGAACTTATTAGACGTGATTCGACTTGATTAACCCTTGTTTTCACACTTGATTGGACGTGATCACCACTAGAACTTATGTTTCTAAGGTGAAGAGAATGCACCCTATGTGTGATTTGAGTTTCATTCTTATTTTTTTCTTGCCCTAGATGGTGTGTGTAGTTGAATGAAGCTGGACAATGTACATTTTACAAGTTATTGTTATTTTTGCGTAATTGATTTTTGGTGGAAATGAACTTGGTTTACCGTGTGTTAGGTAGGGAGGAATTGGATAGAAAAGAAGGAAGTTAATGGAAATAACATTATTAATATCTTGCTCATATTTGATGATGTAGTTTATCTGATCCTCTTAATTTTATTGTCATTATGGCGCACTCTCTTCACCTGAACTTACTGAACTAAACTTATTAGACTCGGTTCGACTTGATTTTCTCCTGTTTTTACACATGAGTGAACCTGATGAGAGTTTGAGACTTGAAACTAATTTTTGAAGTTGAGGAGAACACATCCTACGTCTAATTTTAGTTTTATTCGTATTTTTATCTTGCCCTAGTTGGTTCTTATAGTTAAATAAGCTGAACATTGTACATTCGACTATTCATTGTTAGTTTCACGTAATTGATTTTTGGTGGAAATGAACTTGGGTTTACAGTGTGTTCGATAGAGAGGAATTGGATGGAAAAGAAAGGAAATGAATAGAAAAAAGAGACTTTCTTATGTTTGGTAATATGGGATTCTATAGGAAAGGAAAGGGAGTGAGAGGAAAGAAACCTAATATTCTAATTTTTCCACTGTAGATTAGCTTTGAATGACTGATTTCGTGCTGAAGTCTATAGACACAAGAGTAGGATGCGAAAACATTGTGACTCAAGCTCTTTATTAAGCATAAAGTTTGTTGGTTAGCTTTGAATGACCAATTTTCTTACTGTAGGAAAAGGGTGAAGATAAGGAGAAGAAAGGAGTTCCAGGAAGATTTCTATCAGCTACTTTTGCGGACTTGCCAGGACCTGAGCTGCAATGGGAGCAGATGCCATCAGCTCCTGTGCCACGTCTAGATGGGGCTGCCATACAGATTAAGAATCTTTTGTATGTCTTTGCTGGATATGGAAATATTAATCTTGTGAGTATTTGTGTATCAGATCAAGCATAATTTTTTTTATTCTGTTTGCTCCTATGCTTGCTCGTCTAAATGTCCAACTCCTCCATTTGATTTGGGTTTGAATTTTTCGGTAAGTTGTAGCACCTTGTTCTTGTCATTGGTATGCTATTCTGCTAAGCTTGTCACTCTGCATTCTTAGGGTGATGCATTCTGACAAGGAAAGATTACATTAACAAAATACTCGTATATGGCTATGCTTGTTCATATCCATAATCAATACTACTCTATCTTTGGAGTAGGTATTTGCCTCAATGTCTTCGCTAATATTCCCTATATTTGCCCTTATGTGTAGGATTACTGCAGTTCTCATGTGTTTTTTTTTGGTGCGAACTGCAGTTCTCATGTGTGGTTGTGCCTTTTTGACATTTTTTTGTGAAATCTAATCTCTTCTTATCCATCACAAAAAGAGAGGAAGTTAATTTTATGGTTAGGAAATTCTTTCTGGTGGTGCGAACTCATGGGAAAATTGTAGTTGCACGTTTTGGTTGACTGAAACTTTCCAAGATTTTGAGTTAGAAATTCCGAACAGTGAGATTCATAGAAGTTATAAGCTGTCGTATAACTAGCTATGCTAACTACATCATACACTTAAGGTTGTTAATTGAAAAAATGTCGAATGTGTTTGTCGGACTAAGAGTTGCATGGAAATAAAATATTAGAACTGCATGACATATATTCTCATGAAATAAAATAAAACTTGTTATATGAGTTTGTTCTTCATGAGTTCGTTATTTAAGATCACAGGTGATGAACCTACTCATAGTCTCATCCTGCTTACTTGTTAATTTATGGTTTTGCAGGTGCATTCCCATGTTGACGTCTACAATTTTACAGACAATACTTGGGGAGAAAGTTTTCCTATGCCTAAGGAGATGGCGCATTCTCATTTAGGAATGGTAACGGATGGGAGATATATATATGTAGTCACTGGACAATATGGGCCGCAATGCAGAGGGCCAACAGCCCGTAATTTTGTGCTGGATACGCAGACGAGGCAGTGGAAAGACCTCCTTTCTTTGCCAGTCCCTAGGTAGGTTTCATGTTGATCTCCATATATTGTTCATTTTCTGGTCCCATATACTTGTGGAAATTGTTGTATAGTCCTCCTAGTTTGGATTCCTTCCGCTCCTCATAGTCACTGTAGTGTGTGCCTCATGGAGTAGTCCTTTGGTTCTTTCTCTTTGGCATTTGACCTTTGACCTAGTTTGGGCTGACCTGGGTTCGAACTTGTTTCCATGAAAGAAGGAAATAATAAAAGGACGAAAAAGGGTTGGTTTGTGAGGTTTGGATGATGATTCCGTTGGCAATATAGTGGTAGACTTGGAAGAAAGAAACCAATAGATTTTTGAGGCTTTAGCTTCCACTCGTGAAGCTTTCTGGCTCCATATTTGAGACTTTTGTATTTCTGGGGTCATGTTCTAGTCTCTTTGACTTTTCCTTATTTTGTAGATATATACTTAGCCCAAGGGCTTGAGCTTTAGGTCCTCCTTTTGTAAATTGGTGACATCCCCTTGGTGTCTTTCTAATATAATTTTGGTCACATCTCCAAAAAAAATGGTTTCTTTCTCCAATTAAATAGTGTTTCACCTCTCCTCCAAAAATAGGTTTGTGCACAAGAATTGAGAAAAATTCCCGGTCTATGTTTGGTGTCGTTTTAGATATAGAAGCCATGCAAGTGACTGTGTCTTGAACTGATTATGCGTGAGAAGTGAGACACAAGGTTGCTGCCATTAGTTTTGCCTGGTCTGTTCAGAATAGAAATGAATTTTCTATTTATGGAAATTAAGGTCTAGCTGAGTGTTGCCTGTATTCTGAACATTGGGCAAAACCTATTCTGCATTTATAAGAATTTATCACTGTCCGTGTAGGTATGCACCAGCTACTCAACTTTGGAGAGGAAGGTTGCATGTCATGGGAGGCAGTGGGGAAAACCGGTACACACCAGAACTAGACCACTGGAGTCTGGCTGTAAAGGATGGGAAATCGTTGGAGAATGAGTGGCAATCTGAAGTACCTATTCCTCGTGGGGGACCTCACAGGTTTGGAACTCATTTTTGTCATAATTGCATTAATGAAATAAGCAAGAAACAGCTAGTTTAGGGTATCTTCTGCTCAACTGTATATTACTTACTGGAACTGCTTCAAATTCATTGGAACTAATTAAAACATTAATTCTTATAGTATTAATTACTAAGTGACGTTAATTATTTATTCTTTTATGCTAATATTACTTATAATAATTTTTCATAATAAATAAAAAAAGATATTAAACATCACTTATAATTTTAAATACGAAATTATTGCTTGAACTTTATCTCGCAAGTTGTAGTTGTGTTATGGTGTCCTTAGAAGACTTCCCTTAATCCAATTCATATAACTGTGCATAGCCTGGTTTCATAGATTTTATCTCGCAAGTTGTAGTTGTGGTATGTTGTCCATAGAAGACTTCCCTGTGCAGGTTTGCATAGCCTTTTCATACCTTATATATCTGTTCTTTTTCCTCTTTTCAGGGCCTGTGTTGTGGTTGATGACAAACTAATGGTTATTGGCGGTCAAGAAGGTGATTTCATGGCCAAACCTGGGTCTCCAATTTTTAAGTGCTCCCGCAGGCATGAGGTAACTTGATAAACTTCTTCCTGAACATGGATTTGATAAACGTGGAGTTTTTGGTTATTGCCTTGATATTCAATGTAGCAATTGCAACTTCAACTTAGCATTATGTTTTCTCTGCTTAGTATTGCCTTGGAAAAGAGAAAAGGGTTTGTCGTTTGTGTTATGACCTCCCAGTCGTGAGGATTGGCACATGGAAGTTAAATTTTAAGTTGACGTTGCAAGTTAAGATTATCTTATTGTTTTACTTTCAATGGCATGGTTTATGTACTGCTATTGCCTGAAAACATTGTCCGATTTTGCCAATCTATTGATCAAATGAGAGTACCAATTTCCGTCAATACCATAATATCACTCTTGGCCTAGGTCTTCGAGATCATTCATCATACACCCGGGTTTACCATGAGCATGGTACACCAATTCTATTTTTTTGCTCATTGCTCACTTGGATATCTCCAAATGAGCAATGAGAAAAAAAATAGCATTGGGTGTATCATGTTCATGGTCCACCCGGGTGTATAAAAAATTGAAAACCGGATCTTGATGGTGGACTCTAATCTTGGCCGCCCGGCCGAGGACTGTTGGGCAGACATAGGCACCAAGAAGAAGACTATTCATGATAATATAGTTAGGTGTTTGAAATTCCAGTTCCTTTTTTCAGCTAGGCTTATAACCCACGATCACGAGTATGCATATAAATTGGAAATCCAAGGGTTGTTGATTCCCAAAGAGGTCAACACCTTGCGGAGTCATACACGTTGGACAAGCTGCTGAATCAAGCTGTGTATGACAATATATGTCAAGTTTCCAACTATGCAGGAGTTGCTTTCTGATATACTATATCTAATAAATTATAAAGTGATATCGGGTTAAGTTACATTGCGTGACATCAAATTCTTAGTGTGGATTGAGATGCATGATGTCCTGAGCGGTAGAGTACCAGGCATCCTAGTAAACCTTGTGGTGTTGCTCTGCTGTAATAGTTCATGATTTGACGAACAGCATTTGTTTTAATGCTAGGTGGTTTTTGCTGATGTTTTCATGCTGGATGATGAGATGAAGTGGAAGAACTTGCCTCCCATGCCAAAACCAGATTCTCATATAGAGTTCGCGTGGACTATAGTTAACCATTCGATTATTATTGCGGGAGGCACTACCGACAAACATCCTATCACAAAAAAGATGATCCTGAATGGAGAGATTTTCCGGTTTGATCTAGACACAATGGTAATAGCTCCTCACTACTGCTTCTTGGTTTCCGTAGAAATTTTTTACTGCTGTACTGATTTTCACCCTGAACTTTCTGCTCTTCACTATAACATGTTTTCTGCGTACATGTAAGTTGTAACTGTCCACGTCCTTACTCGTTTCATTTTATGGTCTATTGCAGAAATGGTCAGTGATAGGGAAACTTCCCTACCGTGTCAAAACAACTCTAGTTGGATTTTGGGAAGGTTGGTTTTATTTTACTTCTGGTCAGCGAGACAAAGGGCCTGATGATCCTGCCCCCAGAAAGGTACTTGGGGAGATCTGGAGAACAAAATTAAGATTCTAGTCAATTGTTTTTGAATGTAAAAGTTTAGGTAGGTGATATTCTTCAAATTAACCACGTTAGTTGTTCTAAAGTGAAGCTGCGAAGCAATTTTGATTCGTTTCTGCAACACTGTGTCAAGATGGAAAGATAGGAGGATGAATGCCGAGGAAGAAAAATTATTTTGTTTGATTGATTCATGTAAATTTCGTATACATATAGGAACCAATCAAAGATGCCTAGCCCTTAAAATTCAAGGGCAGTTTGTATTTTATCTTCTGATTAAAACATTACTCCGACAGTTTGTTAGAAATGATACATCTCTATTGTGAAGCATAGAAGCTCAATGAATGTATGTTTCACTTGCAAAGAACAAGCTTAATACCATCCAAGTGTTGTAGTCCGGGGAATCTGTAGTACTGTTTTTCTTTTGTCAATGCACACTTTGATGCTTGTAGGCTCAGAAGGCTCCAACGACTGTAATCAATCTCATCCAGCCTTCTCTTTACCTTTTTTTTTTAAGATGGCACTAGCCCGGGTTAGCCGGAGGAACTGATACGTTATTGTGTAATGGGCATTGCATGAGTCCAATTTTTGGATGCAAAAACACGACACGACATGAATAAGCATGATAGAATCACGAGTTTGAGGCTAGGCAACAGGATTGAGCTAAAGTGTTCACATTTTATTAATAGAGCTACGATATCGATAGAGGGCACACGATTGAGCCTAGCAAACATGACAAGAATTGCATAAAAGCCAAAGGTCAGGCAATACCAGCATCTATTATTTGGACATATACCAAAAACCCATCTTCAACTGTTGTACAATCATACAAACTTCATTTATGATACAATTTACAAAATTGAAAATAACTTGACTATAGGAACTAACACTCTGCAACTTAAAACCCTCTACAACTTTAAGTTATCCTGTACAAAGTCTACTATGCTAGCTGCTACATCTAATTACACATTGCATCATATATGTACACAACTCACTAAAGAACATGACATAAGGAAAAGATTACATGTACTTGTTAAAGATTAGCTAAGGGTCAGGCAAAGTTCCACACCAAAGACATCACCGTCAAATCGAAGACCAGGTGATTCTAATCGCTGAATTAATCCATCCACCATTCCACCGAACACGTACACTAGACGGCCTGACTGGTCGGAGCATGATGCATGAAAGGAGCGAGCTTTGGGTTTATAACCATATGATTTCACCTTCCTCCACATTTTTGAAGAGAGAGGGTGCTTTTTTAAGGAGTTCACATCAAACAACCAAAAGTCATTTTTTCTGAGCCTTTCAGAATTTTCACCTCCGTAAATCAGAAGTTTTCCTCCTAGGATGAGAATAGCTGAATGACCTACTCTTGCAAGGTTGGGTCCCCAAGGAGTGTTTGATAAGTCAAATCGAACACGGACCCACCGTGGATGACCCTCCGCGGCATCGAAAACCCAGACATCATCAAGGACATCATAACCCGATCCCCTTCCTCCAAAAAGCAGTGTTCTCGTATCGTCGATACAGGTCAAAGTATGTCCAGAACGTGGTGAGGGTGGTGGTGATGGGTGGGTAAGAATTTCATGCCAAGTTCCATGACAAAAGTTCTCTGACATTTCTAAGATCCACAAGTCTCCTAATCTGACACCGTTTGGGCCAATCCCTCCATGAATAAGCATTTTTCTGTTCTCCATGCAGCATCCAGCATGGGCTCCACGTGGTGGCGGTGCCACTGAGCCTACATCAAGTAGCCTCCAAAACAATGTAATGCCAAATGTCTCCCCTGGAACGATTTTTCCAATCCAGGTATCATTTTGCCGGACACCATGATCGTTGATACCGCCAAATAGTATGAGGAAATCACCACTTACAACAGAAGTATGCCCAAAACGTCCACTAGGAAAGCCCGAAGCTACTTTCTGCCATTTTAATATGGTTTTAAAATCATAACCAAGGTATGCGACCCATGTATCATCAAGATGACGGCCTGAATAGAAAAGGTTTCATAGCTGAGTAAATGCAGATAGTGTTTAAGCAAATCATTTTTACTGTCACAAGATGGCATGCATGATGAACAAAAAAATCCAAAAAATAACAAGATTTTCACATAACTTTTTAGAATGGACAATTTTCATACCTTAAACATATTACAAGCACCATATTGCTCAAAGAAGTCAGGACAAAACCAGCAGAGAAACTACACTCAACTATGACCTTCATCATAAGTGCAGAAATTCAAAATCAGCAATAATATGAGATATTGATAAATGGACAATGGTTTCACATAGAAAATAGAAATCAGCTATTCTTTTTCGATGTATATGACATTCTGAATGCTTGCTCTTGGACAGCAAACATCACAGTAAAGGGGAAGACTAAAGCGAAAATTGCAGTACTGCATGTTTAGGTTAAAAGTATCTCACACAAGTGTTTGTCCTAGTGTCACCTAAAGACATTTTTCAAATTCTGAGTGTTTTCAGCCTAATTACAGGAGTAACACAGATATCCACAAATCCTTTTAGACACGGGCTAATTCAGTGAACAGCAGAGAGCCCTTATAACATAAACACAAGAATCACTTCCTTGTATTCCTAAAGTGACTTAAGTAGAGCAAGATTAGAGCGTAATTTGCGATCAGTAATCAGAATACTCTTCGTGAAGAAAAGTTACAAAAAAAAACAAAAACAATATGACTCTGGTTTGATACAAAAATATAAGAAAGTATTCCTCATCTCCATAGGATATCTGTAGGTAGGCTATGTTGATGTTCAATGTCAAGCCACGAAAAACTAAGCAGAAAATACTTTGAGAAATTGGGAGATTGTATTGGCATAGCTATAGGCTATGTCACTCAAACACGACTATACGAGGGTGCAAGGACCAAAAAACGGGTACATCTTTGTGTCAAACACGACAAGGCACAAATTGTCTGAGATACGGACACTGTCCTTAGATTTGGACGCACGTGAGGGGACAGGACATCTTAATGAAACATAATTCAGATTCTGAGAGTATATTGCATTATTATTTCTTCTCTTAACCTCCCTAAAAAGTTTCTCTATGACTACGCACTTCTAGAAAATTAAAGTGTTTGGGATACAAATGAAGCATCAGCCATCAGGTAAGGATTTCATACCCTTGTTGAAACATCCAGTGTCCAACATAGGTACATGGAACAAAATGAATAATCAAAGTAACATAGTCAACAAGAAAAACCTATCATTGCTCCGAATCATGTCAGCAACCTCAGCCGCAGCACCCTCTTTTGAGTGCACAAAACAACGTTTTCAGCTAATACCGCACGAAAACTGATCCTAGAGACAATCCTCAAATATTACCTAAAGCCATCAGCAATCCAAAACCCTAATATGTCAAACGTTACCAAGGATATGTTCTCTTCACCTTAAAAAAACAAGTTTTGGGTCCCATCAGGTCCAATCAGAGCTCATCTAGTATGAAACAAACGGAAATGAAGGTTGATTAGGTCCAATCAAGTCTAATAAGTACGACTCGGATAAGTTCAGGGCCTTCAGGCTAAGGCTAAGTGAACATACCCAAAGTATCCAAAAAGCCTATCCACAAAAAGCTAACAACTTGATAGAGCTTTGGTTTAAGGAAATCAGACACCATGATCAGTAAGTAACTCATACTTTCATTACCACCAGTCAAATTACTAGCAATCATGAAATATACTAACAATCCAATATAACATATATTCGAGTTGATGTCATCTCCTTTTTCAACGGTTTCAGATGACTATTCATTCATGTTAGTCGACCCCAAATCATTTGACGTCGTATAAGATATAATCAAGGCAATAAATACAAGAAATTAGAGAAAAACACAACATGGGTATTTCAGAAACTAACCTCCTTCACATCCACCACCAAACAAAACCAAGCAATTCGAGACGAAATTGAGAGAATGAGAAGCTCTAGGGCAAGGAACCAAATTATCAGCAACTGGGTCAGTCAATTTAAGGCATGAAACAGAACCCAATTGAGTTACCTGCTGATATAACTTCATCCATGGTAGATAATTTCCTCCATAATTAACAACAAAGTTTGAAACTTTAAGAGCATCAACACAAGTGTGTCCCCATTCTCTTCTACAAATAGATTCCCATAAAGTATCAGATGATGTTAAAGAATTGAACTTTTTGCAAGTTAAAGCAAAAGAAAAGATTGAATTTATGGGTAAGAGTAAAAGGATTGAAAAGAGATGATCTTGAAGTAAGTTACAAATTGGGGTTTCAAAATTGATAGATTCTTGTTGTTCCATGAATGATTGATGATAAAGGCGAAATCTTTTCTTGCTAGTAGTGAATGATTGAGGGGAATTTTCTCTCTCTAAAAAGTTGAGGTTAGCTGTTGTAGGAGGAGCCATCATTTCTCACTTGTTGATCCTGGGTCTGATTTGCTCAGTTTCTTTGGCGTCTTCTACACCTTCTCCACTCTAGTCTATTGTTTTCTTGTGTAGGAGAGGGTCGCGAAGGCTGAATGAGAATCGATTCATTATTGCTTAAGATCGGGAAAAAATATTTCGTCAATAAGCTATCACTCACTCTCAAATGTATTGTACTCAATTGTGATTGTGCTACTACAATATTACTCTCATAATCATTGGTGTATTTTGAGTAGGGGTGCTAATTGATTGAGACAGCTCGTGAGCTACTCGAGCTTGACTACGAGCTTGACTCGGTTAAAGCTCGATTCGAGACGCTAATGAGACTGAGGCGAGATACACCAATCTTGACTCGAATACTTGCGAGAAGCTCGAATGATATAGTTGAGGGATAAAACATTCAATTTTTAAATACGATTTATTGTATAAGCGTAAAGCCAACTGAAGAACTCGTAAAATGGTAAGCGAATATCAATTTAGCTTTACTTGCATATAATTCTAGCTAAACTCCTTCCATGCCAAAACCTCGGGGCTGCACAATTTGGTGAAGCAAATTAGCTCCATAGAGCCAATTGGCTCGGCAGTGTAAATAACTTTGTTCCAAAATTATGGTAGAGCAAATAACACTACATCAACGATGTTTGCAAGCAAGTCTTTATATACAATCATCATAGTTGCTCATCTATGAGTTGTATATGTAGTTAATTTGCCATCGGTCTTGGTTATCAGATATTTTTTTTCTAAATAAAAGGTAAGAAAAAGTTTTTCAATTGGTTGTAATATCTTATAAGTGAACATGTTCCAACTTAGAGACAATCCCCTTTAGTAGTATGAGGAAGGTAAATACTTTGTGGTTGACCAAAAACGTCACCCTTTATTTTTTCCCTATATATTCATAATAATAATTAAGGATTGATAGCGTAGTTTTCCTTAATTCTATAGTAAATATAGTTAGGAGAAAGACCCCATTAATTAAACGACCACCATTTCATGAAAGTTCCTTGGACATAGAAGAAAATTCATATTCCTAAAGATCTCATAGCGGGGTTTAGTTTTCACTACATCAAAGTGTTATTACTAGCTTTAACGATGACCAAATTGTCTCCTTCAATGATAAGATTACAAAATTCCATCATACTTACGCTTTTAAAGCCTTTTCGAAGACCCCAGCTTCCGCTTGGATAATAATACAATTAGGGCTAACCGGCTAAGGGCCTTAGTCCCAACAAGCTTTAACGCCACCAAGATGGTCTAGAATAACAAACCCAAAGGAAGCATTTTCCATTAGATAACTTAGCCCCATGAAAGCTAGGCTTAAAGAAACTGCAAGAGGATGTGACCAATAAAAATCTTAGCCAAAGAATGGTAAGTATTTATTTTTCATAGAACATCTACAACCTAACTTTATTTTGGCTTTTTCTATAGGCAAACCATTTAGGATTAACCACCATAACAAAGGAAAGACAAAAATTTAGGGATAGAGTCATCCATCATGTACATTAAAATCATCATCAACATACAACAAATTACTACCTCCGTTTTTAAAAAATTGTTACACTTTGACGTTTTAAACTATTCACATATTTCACTTTGACCATCGTTAATGACTTATACATAAGTAAAAATATTGTCATATGTAAACTTGTTAGATTCATCTTGATATGTAGTATATTAATATCTAGTTTTTATAATTTTCCAAATACAGAGATATTAATGCTCGAAGTTTTGCATTAGCAATTTGGCATGCATAAAAGTACAAATGTATCAATCTTTTAGAAATAGAGGGAGTATTAATTTAGTTTTACGAGCCAATTCGGTGTCCTTAAATTTATATTTCCTCAATATGAGTTATTATATTTCTTAGCTTGGAGAAATCCTTATCACAACACTTTCCACATAATTACATAGCATAACTAGCCGTTATAATTTTTCGAGTATGTAATTTAACTTTCCACTTCAAAATCTGCACATCATAACATAAGTATGTATATTAACACATCGTAGAGTATATCTTCCTCCATAATAGAAACTCTCACAATTTGATTAATTTCCTAATTCAACAAGTAAATTTTAAACAATACTAGCCGTTATTTTCATTGCCAATATTAGAGCAAGAAGCTAATTACTACCTTTCAAAAATCATTAGAGACTAATATATATATGATCATCATAATATCTTACAAGATTAACTACATCTTATTTCAGATTTTGAAGTGGTAAGAAAGAAAATTTTAAAAATATTCTGAAAGATTCAATTAAATCCCCAAAGATTATATTATTATTTGGAGATCGAGAGAACAATAATGTCAAACTCAAGAAGATGTGCAGCTTGCAGATATTTGAGAAGGAAGTGTCCCAAAGATTGCATATTTGGACCCTACTTTCCTTCAACTAATCTTGATAGATTTGTTTGCGTTCATAAAATCTTTGGAGCTAGCAATATTGCCAAGATGTTAAAGGTACTTATCTAATTCATCCTATTGATCACCTACATACAACATTTATAGGTTTTGATATTGGTAATTGAAGTTTCAAGATCGACATTGAACATAACATTTAGTTTCTTTCGTAGTTATATGGAGAGAAGAGTAAAAGTAATTTTAATCCGAAAGTGTGACACATCTCTTACCTCAATATAGATCCTTCACTATCATACACATGACACTACCATCTTTATTTAATTATCATGCTTCCTAATTTGCTGTATGTGTATGAATATGACACCCTACTCATACTTTTCTAATTTATTTTAGGTGATAAACATCATTTTTATTGGTCTCTTCATTTCTATGATGTTAGCTGTGACGTTGATGTTTGCCCATCATATAATTATTCAGATTTTAGAGCAACATGGGACCCCTAGTGGATCCAAAATAATACTTCCTCCGTTTCTTTTTAAGTGCTACATATTGACTTTGCTACTATTCATCCATTATAGTTTGACTGGCTTTTACAATTTATGCATAAGAAAAAATATAGTCTTGTTGGATCTTGTTTGATTCGTCTCGATGTATACATTTTTAATATCTTGTTGTCATAATTTTTACAAATGCATAATTAAAGATAAAAACCATACAGAATGTGTCTCGACAAATGTGAAAAAAGAAATGTAGCACTTAAAAAGAAACAGAGGAAGTATATTAGTGGATGTAAAAGACTATAAAAGAGTATACATTTTTTAAATTAAAATCTAAGTCGTGTTAAATAATCTCATATATCTCATAATATAGCTCCGCCCCTTCTTGTATGCAAGTAATAGTATCTTTGAACTAGAAAGTATATGCATACAAAAAACATATTGGATAATTGGTGCTTAAAATCTAATAATATTTGATTTAGATAGACATTATCTATTTCAGACCAAGACAAAATTATATCTTATTTTGTCTAGATTTCAATAGAACAAACTAATTTGCAAGTTGACACATACACGTTTCTTTGACTAAATCTCTTAGACATTATATTTATCAACTACATATTTCAAGTATGATATCTATTTCAATTTTATTTTTTCATGCAATGTGTGTATAGTTTTGTATTTTTCTTAACCAAAGTGCTGGTAATGCATGCAGCAAGTTCCGGAGGGAAGAAGGAAGGAAGCAGCAGAGAGCCTGGTGCTCGAAGCGAGGTACCGGGTTCGAGACCCGGTATATGGAAGTGTTGGGATGATTACTCAACTGAGGGAACAAATAATGGAAGCTGAATATGAATTAGCTAAGACACAAGGTCTTATTGCCTTGTGCCATGCACAATTTTTGCATGAACATAAACCTAAATTAGAAGCAGAAAACACAACTTTTACTTCTCAGATTCAGGATGATTTACATTTTGACTATTCTTTGCAATTAAATTCACTGCTACAGCAGGAAAGTACTTCATTAGGGGATTTTAGTGATGAGTTATCCTTGTATTGAAATATTGTAATGTATCTAAGCCTTTGAATGGTGAAATAAAGCTGCAACATTATAGAGTTAAAGCTTTTAGAAAAAGTCTCCTTGTGTTTTTTACTTCCTCCGCTTTTAAATAAGTGACATATTTGTATAGTGTTTACTATTCACAATTTAGACTTTAATTAGTTTTAGTGATTTACATTTTATGAAAAATATAGTCATCTGGAATCTTGTTAGATTCGTCTCAATTGATATCAACTTTTTGTAATTTTTACTTATTGATAATTTTAGTTATTAATGGTTTAAAATAATACATTGGTAAACGTGAAAACAAGAAGTGTGTCACTTATTTAGAAACAGATGAAATATAATATACTGAGGTCTATTAAAAGTCACTTCAACAATTGATAGCTCTAGTAAAATTAGAGGTGGTAAACGAGTCGTGTCAAGTTCGTGTCGGGTTCACGAGTTGGCGGGTTATCTTCCCCTAACCCTAACCCGACCCGTTTACTTAAACGTGTCAAGATCATTGACTCTAATCACCGGCACGTTAATTAAACGTGTCGAGTTCGGGTTGACCCGTTTAAGTTTTTATATATTAGTTCATGTTCTCAATTCATATATTTTGGTTTGGAACTTATTAAATTTCATGCGATAATCAAAATAACATCTAATAGTGTATAAAAGACTAAAAGTAACACTAAATAAACTAAAATAAAAAATAAATGAATGAAGGTAAGATGTAATAAGGAAAAACTTTAAAATATGTGTAGATAAACGGGTTGTCGTGTCGTTTTCGTGTCAAATAGTTCGACCCTAACCCAACCCGTTTAATAAACGTGTCGTGTCGAGTCAGCCCATTTACTTAAACGTGTCAAAAGTCTTTACCCAAACCCGTTAATTTCGAGTCGGGTTGTCGTGTCGTATCAATATTTACCACCCCTAAGTAAAATACTAATCGATTTTCACATATTTCATTAAATTAGGTAATAAGTTTGCATCTTCAACAACCATTTGGTGAAGCCACCAACTGCAAGATGGAAGAAAACCTCTTATGTAAACTTCTTGCAAGTGTTATCTTTTACTTTAAGTGATGACCTTAACAAGCAACAAACTACACAAAACACATGAAACACCTACACATTCTAATTAATTAATAACATACTTCATTAAGAATATGATAATAAAAACAAATGATTCATTCTCATACAGTACTTCACTCATTTGAGTTAGCTAGTTCCCATCATTTTGCACAAAGTTCTCATTCTCCACAACATGAAAATCCTTTCAAATTATATCACCATATTATAAAATGTTACACACAAATCATTTCAACTCTTCAACATCACCCATATTAACACAAGCCTAGCTAAGCTAAGCTAAGCTAAGCTAAGCTAAGCTCATTTGAGCCATTATTTTCCTTTCATATATTTCACATAAATGGGATCCACAGAACGCTCGAAGAAGCGAATCCATCTATGGAAAAAAGTTGTTTTACAATTCTTGGTATGTTTTGTAATGGGCTTTTTCACGGGTTTTGCTCCAACGGGTAAACCTCCATTTACTAGTCTTAAGACATCTTCATCAGTTGCACACTATAACCAGTCCATTGAGCCTATGGTGGGTATGGTGGACGACAACCTTGACAACCCGTTTATGAGCAACAGAAGTCTATCAGAAACTCCCGATGCTAATACCATCGAGGAAGACGACACAATGAGTGAAAATGACAGTCTGAAAAACCCGAGTGCACGATCACAAATCATTGTAATTACTCCTACAAATGATAAGGATCCTTTAAGAGGAGTTTTACTTAATAGGTTGGCGAATACTCTGAAGCTGGTGCCTCCACCATTGTTGTGGATTGTTGTGGAGTCGCAACTAGAGTCTTCGAATGTATCAGATATACTTAGGAGAACAGGAGTTATGTACAGGCATTTGGTTGTTAAGGAGAATTTTACTGATCATAGAGCTGAAATGGATCACCAACGAAATCTTGCGCTTAAACATATAGAGGTTCATCGGTTAAGTGGAATTGTACATTTTGCTGGCCTTTCAAATGTTTATGATCTCAACTTCTTCTACGAGATTCGAGCTATCGAGTATGATTTCTTTCTCCCTCGTTTATACTTCCTCCGTTCCTTAATAAATGACACACTTGTATAGTGTTTACTATTCACAGTTTAGACTTTAATTAGATTTGGTGATTTATCTTTTAGGAAAAACATAGTCATGTGGGATCTTGTTAGATTCATCTCAACGTGCATAAATTTAATATCAACTTTTTATAATTTTTACTCATTGATATTTATAGATATTAATGTTTAAAATAATGCATTGGCAAGCGTGAAAACATGAAGTGTGTCACTTATTAAGGAACGGAGGAAGTATATTGCACCAGGTTAGGAATAAATGCAACTGTTGCATAGTAGTACTATAAATTTTAAGGGTGTGTTTTTTGTGACATGTTTAATATCGCATTTGATGAAATCCAAGTAGAACTTTAAAGATTAATATCTCTAATTATAAACATTAGATTGTAAAAAACTAGAAGTTGAGACTAATCCAACGAAGACCCCACATAACTATATTTTTCGTTATGTATAAGGTACATATTACGGTCAAAGTTAAAATTGTGAATAGTGTTAAAAGTACAATTTGTTACGTTTATTTCGTTGCGGAGGAAGTACAAAAATATGAGTTGTTGTGTATGCAGGACATTCGGGGCATGGGCGTTGGCGAAATTATCATCAAGAAGAAAGAAAATGATAATAGAAGGACCAGTGTGCCAAGATTCTCAAGTGGTGGGATGGCATTTGAAGTTTTCAAACATGGAAGCAGAGGAATTAGCCATTCATATTTCTGGTTTTGGATTCAATAGCTCTATTTTATGGGATCCTGCAAGATGGGGCCGTCTCCCTTCTGCAGAGGCAACTATACAGGTTTTTTTTCTACACATCTTTAAGACTTGTGCTATTATAAGATCATGTTAAGGAGTATAATGTGGTCTAATAATAAGGTTGTGTCTCACAATTTTGAGATTGTGGAATAAAAATCCTATTGGGGCGATTTGGGAATAGGCTTACTCCGAAGGAACCTTGCCCATGAAGATGTATCTGGTTAACATGTGTAAGGTTTCGATCTAGTAGGAGTGTAGGACACTTCTACTTACCAACCTAAACAAAAAAATGACATAATATTTGAGATTGTGGAATAAAAATCCTACTGGGGCGCTTCTATATGGTAGCATTAGCATAGTGTTAGTTGTAGCATCTGAAAAACTTACAAATTTGTCATTCTTTTTGGTTGAGAAAAACGAGAGTGATTAAGCAGCAAAATATGGTATAGTTTCCACTGGTAATTGATTGTGAAATTGAGCTGTATAAGTTTGGATTTTTATGGGATGTTTAAGATATGTTATTTTTTAGAAAATACTACTTATAAAAACTGATTGATAAATGTTATAATTTATTTTGAATATTACTTTTGTGTTTTTATTTTGTTAACATTATGTCATTGGAGTGTTGTTTAATGCTCTACTATATTGAAAGGAAAGGTTATATTATTCCTTTTTTGGATGAAGCCCGCATAACGGGACAAAAAATTGAAGTTTGTATTATTTGAAAACAAAATATAATACCAATAAAGAAAAAACATAGTGGTGAATGTTGTATATACAAAACCATAGGACAAAAGTAAGAATCCTTTTACAAAATTTAATTTCAATATAAAAGTTTATAGAATTTGACCTCAAAACGCTAATAAAGTAAAACTTGCTTTGTGAGGAATTGTGACTTGATCTATGAGCGTTGAAGAGCGGCATTGATCGAGGGTTGCAAAGGATGAGCTATTGACGGAGAATGTTGAAGTCTAACTTGGTAGATAGGCCACTGATCGCGGAGAAGAAGGCGGCTCGCGGAATTTTGCTGAGAGCCCACCACTGGTCGCTGTTTTCATCGCGGATCGCGGTCCGCCTACCACTGGTCGCGGTGCGCGACGTGGCTCGCGGCCCGCGATCTGCGTGGGCTGCGCGTTGGGTGTTTTTTCCTTGTTCGATTAGGGTTTCTTTACTCTCTATATTTGTATATATATTGAGAACGTCTTTTAGCCTAGAAACACACTTGTATGATTCAGAGAATCAGAGAGACCACAGTTATATATTTCCAGAGTGATTGATTACCACAAAAGCAAAGAGATAGATTAAGATTGACAATAGAGATATTCAAGAGGGAGTCTTGTGAGATTCCTCAAAGAGAGGTTTTTAGTGAATTCATGCCTATTGTAATCTGTAATCTTTTCAGTTCATAGTAACCCCTGCCCGCATTTCCTATTTTTTTAAGGGGGTGTCTCGCCCGAATGAATTAGTTGGTACTAGAAATGAGAATCTCATCATCTGTTAGGTGGGCTAACCGACCGACCGAGTTGGGCTGAGCCAACATTATTTGATTCCAAATTCAGAGCAGTACACCGCCATGTTCCCGCTCGTTCCAAGTCTACTCTGTAGCGAGCAGAGCAGTTCAAAAATGAACCCCAAGAAATGAGCTCTTTAAGAGAGTATCCCTGCCCCGAGGACGTAGCTACCGCATTGATAGTGAACCTCATTAAATTCTTGTGTTGTTTATTATTGTTTGCCTGATTTGATTGCTGCGCGATTTGTTAGATTACACGCTTCCGTTATAACATGCTTCATTATCTTCCATCATTAATCCAAATACAAGACTAAACTTCATACTGATTTGTATTGCAGAATTCACTCAAATTTGTGAAACAAGCAATGTTTGAAGACGAGAGCAAAATAAAAGGAGTAGCATCAAATGATTGTTCTAGGGTTGAAATATGGCAGCTTCATCTTCCCTACAAATTTGTACGAGTTAATCACGTTTCGGATTCGATAGTCAATGGTGGACAAAGATGATGAAGTAGAGAAACAATGGATCTCCCTAGTCCCTATTCATTCTTAAACTTCTCCTCTTCATGTTTTCTCTTTTGATATAAATCTTGTTCTATTGATTTTTTTGTAAGCAGCTTTTGGGTAAATTCTTTTGGTTTAGTTGTGTAATTTACCAACTAAAACCCATTATGGATTTAGATGGTACATATATTTTTTAAAATTTTAAAAATGATGTATTTTTTCGTTTACGTCATTTGTAATGCATCAACCCTAGATTTCTAAAGAGAAGGGACCTAGGGTTTATACACTTGCCTATTTATATGTATGCCAATTTCCACCAAGGTTCCTGAACAAAGGTAAAACAGACACAATAACTAGATGCAATTTCACTATAAGAGCAAGTGTAATCAAAGTATTCAAGGAGCAACAATATGAACGATGAACAATAATTTATATATATGATGACGCCAAGGAATTGACGTCATGGATTACAAATTTTACGTAAGAATGTAATATGAAATGCTTTATAAGTATTTTCTCTCTCAAAGCATCCACTGACTTTACAGATAACATCTGATCTATATTTATATATAATAAGATTGGGCTTATTTTGGTTCATAAACTATCATAGAATCTTGCAAAAAAATAAAAGATTGACGTTGTTGTCATCTAGGTTAGTTGATAAAGTATAGTAGGAATGATACACAAGACCTTGTTGGTATGTATGCGTAAGCCACACAAGTCTAACATGGTTATGGGTGAATCGAGTCTCGAGCAAGTAAGTGTACAAAGGCGAAGATGAGAAGATCGAGGTTGAGGTTCCGACCTCTGAGCCACGACAGGCAGTCCAGCCGCTTGTTAATAAGATCTTGATCTTCTTACACTAGTCCTAGTATGATTCTCATGCTTCCTTTGTTCTTGAATTTATACAACATGTTACTTTAACACTATAATGTTTCAATTTTCCCATTGTTTGTGATTTGTACGTAACAAAAAAAAACGTAATGATGTGGATCTTATTAGATTCATCTTAATATATGCTTTCTAGATATCAGTTTTTATAATATTTATTTATTGGTGATTAGAGATATTAGGGCTCGAAATATTGTATAAGCAAACGTGAAAGTCAAAGAATTTGCATGTTGCATTTGTTCAAGAACAAAGAAAGTGCTATTGTTTTCTAATTTTGGGATAGTATTATTTCCGATCCCTAGAACCTAGATATTTCTAAAAGTCTAGATTTTTCCAACTTGGAGAAGAAGTAGGCCCAATCCGTATATAGAGAGGGGTTGGGGCTACCAGTTTTTGTGTGTGTTAGCTTGGTTAGATATTACAACTTACAATACCTTGAGTGCTTTGTTGATAGGAACATCTTTGTGCGAGATTACTAAAAGTTCTAGCTCAAGAAACAGAAATCATAGAAGGAGGTTTTTCCCTGCTTATTAGTGAAAGGTTTTTCGACGTAAATGGTTTGTCTTATCAAACTTCGCATTTTAAATATGTTTCATTGTTCTTGTTTTGTATTACAACTTCCACAATAACTAACAGGTCTAAGATTAAATTTCATCCATATTACACAAAGGCAAGGTTAATTATTTTGAATGCATCAAGTGCACACCTAGGTACCCCATAGCATGATTGAACGCAAAATCATTTTATTTTACTTATCGGCTTGTTTGAAGCTCTCGCAAACTGCTTAGTTAGATAAATTGAAAAACAATATGCATTATCTTATGGTTGGTGGCCTCATAAAAAAAATTCAAACAAATAGCCGCATAGTTGGTATTATTAAATGCAATATCCTCAATATTAATCATATCACATGTTTCTGTCCAAGACAGCAACAGTGTATGTGGTGGTGGGTACTTGGTGGAACGTGGCTCCCAAACGTCCTTCGTGGTGGTGGTTACCTGCAAAACAAGGAGAAACCTCGGGGGTGGTACCAAGGATCGCCTCTCCGATGCCTAAGTCAGTCCAAGTTGAGCACAAGATCTCTAGTAGAGAGAAAACGAGTATCAAGTGCAAGTATTTTGTGAGTGTTTGATTGAACGTACCTTACCCATGCATGGGCATGGGTATTTATATGAGACATGGACTTGCAACTGACCTAGTAAAGTGAGTGGGCCTCTTTGGAAGTGGACCAAGGTGGAACAAGACCTTCTTTAAACTCCAGCCTAGAGGTTATGTCCGGAGCGGTCTGCCTGAGGAGGTCTGCTCTGCTCCAGGCGCTCTGACGTGGAGTGGTGGGACCAGTGGTCTGCTGCCAGCTGGAGGTCTGCTGGGCAGACCCCATACATCACAGATTCACTATTTATATCTATTATTCTATTGTTAGGCCACTATTCATCCTTATTCTAGTACCTTTTTCTTTTGAAGCAAGATCATTACTCTAAACATTCTCAACCGAACAAAAAATCCATATTCACACAACAACGAACATACAAAGATGTCAATATATATACATCACTTATTTAGGGTGCGTTCTTACATGACAAAAACCATGTTTTTGGCCCAACGTTGAGTTAGATTCGCGTAGTTGGTTAAGTTACAATAAGCTCTAATACGTTTCAATAAATTCAGAAAGATTTAAAGAGACTTTAATACGTTCTAACAATGCCACAAGATCCTTCACATATATAAGTAAGTTTAAGAGAAATAAGGTGAATAAAGAACGCAACTTCAGCGATAACATAAAAGTTTTTGGCGAAACGTTTCCAAAACTCCAGTAAACGTATGATAGTGTTTTGTTAAAATTAAAAAACTTTCTCACAATATATCCATTTCTTTTCCTTTGAAATGACTAAATCTCGCATACTTCACATATATTCCTTCTCATTATCTAATTTCTTCCCATGACAACATGTAGTTGCTCTAATTTTTTAATTTTTATTCAGTTCCCCCATGTTTCGCTACGTGTCCTCATTTTGAAAAATTACGTTTTCCAGTTTTTACGTTTTCGTGTTTCAGTTTTCCGTTTCCGTTTCGTGCAACCTAGGAAATCACCACCCTGCAATATGGGGACCATAGTATAATGCAGCAGTAAATTCTTATCAACTAAAGAACAAGTAGGAGTTGATGAATTCGTTGTCCCAAAGATCACTTTCACCATTTTCTTTTCTTGTGGTTGGCTCAAGCTTACTGTCACTCACTGCAAAATTCTGTAAAGGCATAAATCATACATAATGATAAACAAGACAAGCAAACATCAATACCCCTTGATTGTAACCTCCTTAAACCTACTTTTTCTCTACAAAATCCTGCAATTGGCAGTCCTATGTACAGTCTAAGCGGATCACAAAAGGTCTAAAGTCTAGTTCGATCAAGTCTGAAATTATCTGATTATTAATTGGATTAGAAAAGTTCGAACTAGACTTAAACTCGAATTATTTGATTATTAATTCGGATTGGACTTGAATTCGGACTCAATCCTTTGGAGTTCAAACTTTTCTTTTTATGTACATATATATCATCAGACAAACAAATTAGAATGAAGTTTTCATTTAAAAAAGTCCGGCTACAAGTTAGAATAAAGTTTTCATTAAAAAAATCCGGCTTTTGAGCGATCCTACTCCAAAAAACTTTGTTTGTCCCTTTCATACGCTAACAACGAGTAAGGGCATGTTCCCTTCAACTTATTTGTAGTTCAGTTCAGTTTAACTCCATTATATTCAGTCCAGTTGAGCACTTGAGAATACTTTTACTCTCACCTATGACTATTTCTTTCATTTCAGTTTAGTTTAGTTTAACTCCAATCAGTTCAGTTCACTTCAGCTAGATTTAGTCAAAATAGACCCTAAATGAAAAGTTTTTTGTTGTTGTTGTGGACCTTGCGGTGGTTAAATGACAAGTGAAAATTTGTTGTACGACAACTCCAAATAGATTTTATCTAAACGACTGTAGCAGTTTTCATTCTCCCTCTCTTGATTTTTTCCCACCAACATACAAATTAGATCTAGATTGTTTTGAAACAAATGTTATTAGTGATAAGTTTATTATGTTAGTAATTTTCAACCATGCGGATACTTATCCACCGTTCCAACCACCAAGACACTTTTCAATTTCCCAACTTCTATCTCCTTATAGTCCTTCATGTGACTCAGGCTATGTTCTTTTCAACTTATTTAAGCACTCTAGTGCTTATTTCTGAAATGATCAGATCAGATCAGATCAGATCAGAAAAAATCAGATCATATCAGAAAAGTTCAGATCAGATCAGATCAAATCAGAAAAGTTCAAATCAGAAAATAATAATAACAAAAAACAACTATAATAAGTTTAGATCAGTTCAGATCAGAAAAATTCATATCAGATCAGATCAGATCATAAAAATTCAGACCAGATAAGAAAAGTTCAGATTAGATCAGATTAGATCAGAAAAGTTCAGATCAGATCAGACCAGATAAGAAAAATTCAGACGAAGAAAACATAGCCTCAGTCATGACTATGAGTATGCTGCTCTTTTACCTCCTTTCCTCTTTTCTTTTTACCTTATCTCGCTCAACCTCTTTAGCTAATTAACTAATGAAGGAATTATGTATTCGACTCTAATTCAATTACTAAATATAATATGGATCGTATTATGGAGATAATAATTCATTTAATTGGGTCGTCTTTACATCTTGCTAGAGAACGCTATAGACCTTTGGGTTAGTAAATAATAAATCCGAAGCCCACTTGAATGGATCCTACAAGGTCACACATAATATTTGGATCAACAAAAGAGAAACCCATAACCCATAAAGGCTATAGGATAGTCGGCCCAAGAGGGAGATAAAAGGAGATTATTTGACCTAATTATTCCTATATAAAGGTCATGCAGTCAGAAAATAAGATACAATATCTCTCATTATTTTCTCATGCTCTTTCTCTCTCAACTGACATTACTCCATAAAAGAAAAACGCTTTTTTTTCTTCCTTCCAACTAGCATTGGTGGAGTGTTGATCTGAATTGGTTGACTAAGTAGAGGAATCACGTTTGAGATTTTTTCTCCAAGATCATTGGCTATACTTTGAAGTATTCAATCCCGTCATACCAATTGAAATCACGCATCAAGAGGTTGGTAATTAATTATTATATAATCCTTAAATATATGTGCATGAGATCCTGTTTTAGGTGCTTATGAATTAGATTCATGAAATTCCGCTTATAGTACCTATAATCCTACAACTAACACTACAACAATAAACAAATCATTCCTCAAACCCTCCTTGTTGCTAAAAAATTGCAGAACATGACATTTGATGAAACTGATTATCAGATTATGCTTTATTAATATAGATATTTCGTGAACAAGCATTTATAAAATTTGGGAATGCCATAACCGTAGGTAGTGATCTATATATATAATATATATATATATCATATGACAAGCTACAAGAATGATACTGCCTTCTTATTGTACTTGCTCGTTCTTGGCTATATTTACTATATGTGGAACAATATGATGAAATTACTATCCAGCTCAAGAACAGAGGTCCAAGTTTTTATCATATCCTCCTATAAACGGTGTTAGGAGTCAAATATATGAACTTATATTGGCCTTGTCAAAAGACTTGCTCCATATGTTAGTGGGTGATTTGTGATGGCATAATTATATTTAACTTGCCACCACTCACCTTTTCCTACAGTGTTTCTAAGGAAGGTGATTTGGTTTGTTCTGTAAACTTTAGTCACTCAAGTTACGATTTCTATTTGGCTTCATTTAACATTTAATTTGATAGAATTGGAGACTTGGAGTTGAATATGTAGGTGAGGTTGTCTTTGGTCATCTTTTTTCCGTTTCTTTGGATTAGTGAAAAAACAAACACAATCCAGTTACAGTGTAAAGCCAATTCAACATGCTGTGAATCACACTTCGTCTAGGCAGTTTGTTGTTCGTATAATTTGCAATTGCTCTGTTATGAATTTACTAATTTCATGTTAAAATAACCTAGGGTTTGGTGTAATAATCCAAGTGCTTGAGATACTATTGTTGCTATAGCTTTTTGGTTATGCTTCCATTGAAGAGTTATTTTTTGATCGTTATTGACTTGATAGTTCCTCCATTAGTAACCAATATGAACTTTAAGCCTCTTTTTGGTCTACGTCGTGCTTGAAGCAGGTATTGGTGCTCAATGAACCAACAACATCAATTGATAATGCAACACACATGTATATGTGAATTTGTCTTAATGGTTCATTTGAAGTGAATTTATATGATTTTTTTGAGCTTAGCTGAATTGTTGGAAGTTGAAACTTATGACTCCCTCAATTCTTTAATAATAGACTACCTTCTAGATTTACTAAGTTAGGTTTAAAATTTTTCTTCTTATCTTTGACCAAGCATTGCAAGGAACGACTATCTTACTGTGTTTAGGTTGAATTAGGCAATTAGCATTTTTTCCTTCTCTAAATTGGATTGGAATTAATCAATAGTTAGCGGGTCTTTTGCAGGATTTTAAGTTAGTACCCCATCCTACCATTTTTAAGATGAAATAGAAGTTGAACTTTAAGATGATTGAGAGAGGAAGAGGAAAAAGAGAAGCATGCTACAAAGGGGTAAGAAAGGTTTCAAGCCTATATGATTTTATATTTTATTTGTTTATCATTGATATTCAATCATTAGTTACTTAGTTTCTCATTTTGCGTTATTTAGGTCTCACAGTTCCAGTATATCACCCAGTTTTTTGTACATTTGTTAAATGCTTGTAAAGGCCCATAAATTGAGTTATTCATGAGACTCCAAGGTTGCACTTAATTAAGCCGAGTTTTCAGGGGGAGGCAGATGATATGTAAGTGAAGTTGCACTTTCCAATGTGATTGTTGCTGGAAAGCCGAGGCTTTCTTTAGCTACATAGAAATTTCTTTGAAGTTGATGTGTCACTACATATTGAAACTAATATCTAGGCGAGTATCGTAAGGCGCCTTAGTTTTTTGCTCTTAATAAAAAAAAATTAAGGTTTATGTTGAGCAAGAACATTGTTGTACTTTAACTTAGTAGTTAAATATGGGCTTTTTAGAGGAGCGACCAGTGGAGCGAAGGATATGTAAGTGAAGTTGCACTTTTCAATGTGTTTCATGACCGTGAATTACAAGAGAAGCATTAATTTAACTTACAACGTTTCCTAAACATATATTAAGTCACCTTTAGTTTTTCTAAGCAAAGTGTTATACCTTGGGGGGTCGCGTGCTACGCGCGCGGACCAACCACTAGTAACTATAAAACAAGAAAAATTCATATTCGATCTCATCAAATCAAAAAATTCAAATCAGATCAGAAAATTAAAGACGAAATGAATGCACCCTAAGTGTTCACAATTAAATTAAATCCTTATAGTAGACTATTTCTGGAAGTCTTTTGTAAAATTAAATTTTCAAGTTTTTAACACAATCATACGTTAACACCAACTTCAAAACTAACCACAACATCTATCAACTAATACAGATTCTCTCCAAACGAGTAAATGTTATATACTCCTACTTATAGACTACATCCGTTCCATATGTATTGCAACATAGGGAGTTTTACACCTCCCAACGTGCTACTTTAGACGCTAATATCTCTAATTTTATTTAGATGATACATGTTATCGCATCTCCTGACTTCATTTAAAATTCAGAAATTAAATGCAACATTTCATTGCGAGTCATAAACTTGGCTTGTAAGGGCTTGGCCTTCCACATGCTAACCGCAACCATTTCTTCCATGTCTAATTCTTCCTCAACACTCTCCCACGTAAAGCACTGTATTAATGACCCTAAAGTCAATCCCACCACACGCATCGCCAAATTTTCACCAGGGCAAGACCTTCTTCCGGAGCCAAAGGGCATGAACTTGTATCCAACTCTATCACCCTCCACATTTTCGAACCTCTCAGGCTTGAACTTACTCGGTTCGTCCCAAAGTTCAGGGTCATTTTGAATAGCCCACAGGTTCACCATTAGCATGGTGCCTTTCGGAACTCGATAGCCTCCCACGACACAGTCTTCCGACGACTCATGTGGTGGTAGGATCGGAGTAGCAGGGTACATTCGTAGTGTCTCGTTTATGATGCAATGTAGGTAAGGAAGATTATGCAGGTCTTGTTCCTCGATTAAACGATCGTGGCCTACGTGCTCATCGATTTCTTTCCGTGCCTTATTATGAATTTCTGGATTTTTTAATAGCAATGTTGCTGCCCATTCCATTATACTCGAAGACGTTTCCGTTCCAGTTAGCAATAATATCTGGTCGCAGAAAAAGAAACCAAAAATAAATTGGAATGAAAACTCTTGTTATTACTTGATGTTATTGTTAATCTACGGGCCTGTTCTCTTCGGCATAATTCAGCTGAACTGAACTGAATTGAATTGAATTGAATTTATTAAATATATAAATAATATTTAAACATTAATAATATGAATATTAAATAAAAATTATAACGATAAGTAATAATAATGAATAGTAATAGTATTTTGGATATTTTTAAATGATAGTTACAAATAAATAATATTAATAATCATAAATTAATAATAATAATAATAATAATGATTAATGATTATAATGATAATTAATAATAATTATTTTATAATCTTTGTATTAATATATTAATACTTGATGATGATTATATAATAACAATATTATCTAAAAAGTAAATTAATATTACTATTTTAATAATTAGATTTAATAATATAATAATATTTAGTAATAAAATAATGATTTGGTCGGACCGTGCAAAATTGCATCATAAACTCTATGTTCCTCCCTAATGATAATAGTAATAATAATGAGTAAAGTTATAATAAACAAAATAATATATAGATATAATAATAATACTTAATAATAATGATATAAAACTAAATAATAATAATAAGAGTTTTTAGTAAAATAAATTACACCAACATAATAATAATATTTAACAAAATGGTTATACAAGAATGGAGCTGAACTGAATTGATTGGAGCTGAACTGAAAGTTGTTGAGAACTACCATGAAAATGTAACTTTTTAAAAAGAACTACCACGATTTCGGTTTATTTCACTAAACTACCACAAAAATGCGACAAACTTTTACGGCACTACCACTTAACGGACCGTTAAATGGACCCCATGCCAAGCCACATGTCACATTTTGGTTGGCTGCTTCATTTTCTTTTCTCATAGTACTTCCTCCCCATCTTTTTAGTTGCTATACTTTCTTTATTTGCTTTTTCCTTCTCCTACCACATGGTCCCTCCTCTTTTTTCTTCTTTATCTCTCTCACATAAAAAAAATGCATTGAAAACCGCAAAAAAAAAGTGTAGCAACTAAATTGATACGGAGGAAGTATTTGATTCTCTTCCTCTGAATTCTTTCCTAGTTTCATGTTGTGTGTCTTTAATGGCGGGAACTAAAAACTGCTCAAGATCATGAGTTCATGACCCCAAATTTCACAAAAAAAAAACCCAAGTTTCATGATTCTTTAGCTCAGTATCCTAAGGCAACTAATTAGACCCATTTCATTTTCACGCCAAGTAAGCAGCTTCTCGTAAATACTTCCTCCGTTTGAGAATACTTGCATCATTTTCCATTTTTGGAAGTTACAAATTACTTACATCATTTTCTTTTTGGGAAATAGATTCTCTCTAACTCTCTCATATGACATGGGCCCCCTTTATTCCTTCTCTCTATCTCTTTCTTATCCTTAAATAGCGTGCCCATCTCCAATGATGCAAGTATTAAAAAGCGAAGAAAGTAAATAGGAGTAGAAAAAAACAGGGAATCAAAAAAAATTACCATAACAAGTCCTTTGATAATATCTTCAGTAAAGAAATCGGGATCACTCTGCTGCAATCCAAGCAAAACCTGAACCAAGTTCCTGTTTTTATTGTTTCCATCTTGTTGCAATTTTCCCCTTTGCTCATCCACCAGATCCTGGAAGAACTTATCAAGTTTAACAAATATAGCCTTCCATTTGTTTTCATTAGCCTTATTTAATCCCAAATACTTGAAAAATGGGAAAAAGTCTCCACCACTAAAAGCACCACCACTAGACAATAACTCCTTAAACAGCAACTTAAACCTTTTGGAATCTTCATACTCATTTGGCTCACCATATATCCTCTTCCCAGCAATCATCCTCATCATCACGTTATTCGTCAGCTCGAAAAGCGCCGGCTTAATCTCCACTGCGCGATCCTCTCCCTGATCAAACAGTCTCTTAAGCAATAACCTCACCTCATCGGCTCGTATGTCAGCTAACAAGTTGAGCCGATGAGGGGAGAGAATCTCGGTCGAGGCAATCCTACGATGGTTGCGCCATAATGGACCGTAGGGGGCCCACAACATGGTGGTGTAGTCGTATCCTAGTATCTTGGCCCCTAGGAGGCGAGGACGGCTGGCGAAGATAACATCATTATGGTGAAGGCAGTCCTCCGCAGCAGGTGCTGATGAGACTAGGATGGCACGTCGGAACCCCAACCATAGTTGGACCACCGGGCCATAGCGGTCCGACACTTTCGCTAGGTCCCGGTGAATCCGGGTTGGGGTTTTTAGGAGGTGAAGGTGGCCCAATATTGGTAACGTAGGAAAAGGGGTGGGTGGTAGGTTTTGAAATTTTTGTAAGAGTTTTTTGGTTAATATGTAAGTTACTAAGAAGATTGTAGCATATAATGAAATGGTAAAATCCATTTGCAAACTAGCATTCAAAGGACATCATCTTGATCATACGTATTTATTGAAGAACGAAATAATGGGCAGAAAGAAGATATTCAATTTGGTACGTCCACAGGTAAGGATGTCAGTGGGGCGGGTTTTTGGAGACCCGCCCCGCACCCGCCCCAGTTAGGTGGGGATGGGGGAAGGTTTCGCGGGGGATGGGGCGGGGATGGGGATGAAAACCATCCCCGCCATAGGTAATGGGGCGGGGGTGGATGTTAGTCCATACCCGTCCCATCCCCGCCCGCCCCGCCCCATCCCCACCCGCACCGCCCCATCCCCGCCCGCCCCGGCTGAGCCCCGCCATATGTATTCTTCAAAGGCCTAAAATCCTAAATGTTATTAGTTGTTTACTGCTTTTATTCGATATTTTTTTTTCCCAAAGGCTAAAATCCAAAATTACTTTTGAACTTTTGTTTTCCCTCTCCCTTAACCCTAATAGATTTAGGCGGGGATGGAGTAGGTGCGGAGATTCGCGCGGGGATAGGGCGGGTGCGGGGATTCGCGCGGGGATGGGGCGGGGATGGATTTTATCTTGTCCCCGTTGGGGCGGGGATGGGGACAAGATTTTCCCCCGCCATGGGTGATGGGGCGGGGATGGGGATGAGTTTTTTAGGCGGGGATGGGGATAGGAATGTCAACATCCGCCCCGCCCCGCCCCATTGACATCCCTATCCACAGGCCACAGCATAAGACTTTTCTAACATAAAAAGGAAGAAACGAGACTTCATTATTTCCTTGGTGGCTTCGTTGGTCTTATTTTGAGTCAAAGTCAATTGTCAAAGTCAATTGCATGACTTTTATTACTTGGCCAAAAAGATAATTTATGAGTTTGCACGGACTCCTCTTACTGTGTTGATTACTTCCTCCGTTTTTTATTAGTTGTGACACTTTTAATTTCACGGACTCCTAGACAATTTTTGGAGAGGAAAGAGATAGAGAGAAAGAAAGAAGAGGACCCATGTGATAGGAGAGAGATAGAGAGAAAGATTTGCCTAAAAAAGAAAGTGTCACAATTAATTCCAAACTTCCTTATATAGAAAGTGTCACATTTAATAAAAAACGGAGGAAGTATTTGATTTTAGGCAAACTCTTGGATGGACCCGGTCCACACTAAAAATATTAGACCCAATACCTCCTCCTTCCTCACACCAACAATAATCAGTATTTTATTCTATTTCTAGCCAAGATGCCGACAGTGGTATCAAATTCTCGTCGTTTCAGGCAGTTGGAGGTCACCGTGCAGAGTCACAAGAAGATCAAAATGGACAATACCAGTGAGTTTCATGATGACGTCAATTTTCCGGAGAAGTTGAAGGTTCACGCCTGTTCGATGGATCGGAGGATCGGCAGGCACATGAAGCGACACAGAGCAGATACTGCTGCAGGTGGTGGAGGATCGGCGGCGATGAGTAGTGTGACTACCGAGAACAGTATTGCGGTAACGACCGTAAGAGAGTTTGTATGGATTTGGATTTAATCGTTGTGGAGGAAAAGAGATGTTGATGTTGAACAGAGGAATGATGATCATCATGAGGTTGAAGAAGGTGAGATAGTTGAACATGGTGTGATTTATTACTTCCTCCGTAACGAAATAAAGGCAACAATTGTACATAGCGTTTCTAGTGTGTCCAATTTATACAACAGTGAACATTAAATCAACACTGTTGTATATCCAAATTTTCTACTATTGTGTCCAAGTCAATGACTGGTAGCGAAAAATTTAAACCTATCCGATCATGTCCGCTCCCTTAACCTGCAGAATCAGCTAACTAGCAGTTCCAATCCTCAACTTTGGCGGCCAAATCAGAATCTAATAGTATACGTGCCACTACATTTGTAACGCGTAGCAAAGATGGCCTCAGTTCAGAAAACAATCAATGAACTTACCAACATAGTAAAGATGACCAATAGCACGGGAAACAAGTGAGCATCTTCACTTGCAAAAGCGCAAAAAATTTCATTCTCATAATTTGATTCAGGCGTCCTAACCCCACGAACTTGGCAAGTAATAATGCGGTTTTTCATCTAAAAACTAGTAACTTATTCTATGGAACAGCTAACTAAGCGGTATATTAATTAGGATTACAGATAAATGCATGCAGCCGAACCCCCTTCCAGAATAGCTGCTGTGAAGCTTTACTCTAAAAACTGCCACATCTTCAACAGATGTGAAACTCGCCCAAAATAATTTATTAAGGGGGTTTGGTTGCAGATGAGGATCTTTCACTCGAGCGATTTATCGTTCATTTCTGATAATTGTACACCTCACCTTTGTTTATTAATTGCTGGAGAGCAGATTTGGCTTCCTCCAGAGTCTCGACAGCATGTCCTTCTTCAAAGGATATCCTTTGTATGTTAAACTGCAAGGCAAAAGAGGAATTCAATAAGAACACGATGTTTAAGAAGAGCCAATCCCAGGCCTTTTGTGATATTCTTGAAATACATAGGGCTGTTTTGGGTTTCCTGGCTTAAATAGGGGGGCATCTATCGAAGAAAACCCAGAAGCGGATGATTTGGAAATCTATTGAGATAAAGTTTTGATGAATCATGCAGATTGCAATCAAGCTGGAAAAGAAGATATACCTGGGCCCCTTGACGAACTCGGATATCAGTTCCTCTGCTGTCTATAGAAATAAGTGCAGCATCATCTACCTCAATTTCGGCGGATAAAAGCTTTTTCAAGGGCTTTGAGAATATAGCGTTCAGCTCCTGGATATCACATGAGATTAAAACAAGTTGGATACTAGGGCTATACAGACTCGAACCGCAGACATTCTCGGTAAAACAGATCAAACTTGTTATTCTCAAAATGATTTGAATGCCTTTGTAAGTGAATAAGTGTGAACTTCTTTGCATTACATTACGTGATAGTACAAGTATACCTTTAAATACTGTTCCCCTCCTTCAAGAGCGATCTTATCTGGTTTAAGGTTTTCGTATTCCTCTACGTCAACCCAAGCGACTGTGCCGAAGCCACCAATGAAATAGATATCACTGTTTTTAATCATACAAAATAGAAAATAATCAGCAACACAAAGATATGAAACAAATGGGTTAAGTAGACAAGATCGACTAACCGGCAACAACATATAAGCAAGATCTAAAGCAAGAAAGAACCCCCATGCTTGGAGGCAAATCTATAGCCATCAACGCATAGCAAAGTTGTAAAACATCAGGAAAGCATTGTTTCCTCCGAACCAACCATACCCAACAACTAAGAAACAGGTCAGACATTCAAATAAGTAGCCTAAACAACAAACAGAGAAAAGTTTATACAGAAGATCAGGCTCGTCATATCAGAGAACAGTCACGCTTTGGTTATGGTCATTATCAGCACCAGAAGCTGATACAGTTCAACAACAAATTCATAGTTCCATTCAAATAAAAGCACTTTTAATCATATAAAAAAGATGAAAGGAGGCTTTCTTCGGCACAATTTCGTATTTTCTTTTAAGAAATTGTGCATCCATCAGCTGAGTTACAAAAAAGAAAAAGTAAAGAAAGTATTACCTTATGTTTTGCATCCGGAAGTAATAGAAGTTTCCCCACTGTTGAGATGGCCCTTGCTGATGTTTTCTTATATACTGTTTATGAGCCCATCCCTAAAGACATACAATGAGAATAATTATTGGTGAATTATTATGATCAAAGAGGATCGTTATTTGCAACTATTAATCCAAACCATGGTTTCAAATCTCAAGAGGTGGTTGCTGAACCACTTTCGCGGGCAAGGCGACTAATTCACGACTGCTGCGGCCATACCACAGTCGTCTCAACCTCAAAAAATTTTATATAACAGTCGCTATGCAGGTGATGCAGTAGAGATTTGATACCATGCTCCAAACAATACTTTGAAAAACAACAAAACAGAACGAGCAAACTAATGATCATGTCTAATGAAATCCCACATCTTAAATAATGACCAATTGCGTGTAAGTGTTAGTATTACGGAAGCAACTTTTGATTAGCTTGTTTGGAAAAGCCTGCTGGGTATAACTCTCGGGCAGACAGTGCATCACATTCACAGGTGACATAATAGTAAATTAAAAGTATATATATTAAACAATCAATCACCTGTTCATCTTCAGGAAGGGGAACGATGTCGCCAAAAATTGTCACTCTTGCATTGGATAAGCCACTCCATCCAGGTATCTATGAATCCTAACGGTCAATAAAACATATAAATGGAGAACTTACACTAGTAGACATACACAAAGGTAAAGAAAGAAGGACAAACCTGTACAACAAGCGTACATCGTGGATCAGCCAACAAATTTCTTGTGTGGATAGCCAATGGGGAGAAAGAGAAAATTGGATCTGCATCCAGAGACAAGCTAAGTCATGGTTTGGACATGACACTTAAAGGAATCCGGAAGTACTTTTTTTTATTACCACTTCGTTTCTTAGAGGGGGAGAACACAAACTCACTAGGAAATTAATGGCTTCGTACATCTTCTAAATTAAGTAGATATCATCAAAATGGGAAGAAACAAAATAAAAAACCAATCATCCCACCTTGTACAGTTATATTCAATTCTAGACATTTCAATGATATTAGGAAGTACCTAAGTGCTCAGCGGACAATAATAAGGAACTAACCTCTGCTCAGCTTTATAATTCATTTCAAATTTTAAATAGAAAGGGAAGTAGTATACTAAACACACGAAACATTCTGCTACACACAGTCACTTACGTCCCATGGCATCAGGGGCAAAATCCACCAGTGAACCGAATGGATATCCTTGCCTTCGATGGTGCATACGAGACATGACGGTGCACAAATGAGCAAACCGAGCCTAAAACAAGAAACACAGATCATTAGTCCTCAGGTTTTTGCTTTGGATTACAATTTTTTACATTAAGAAATCTGGAATCTTCACCTGTTCCATCAGATTGCGAACTGCCAATGCCGGTCTTGGTAATCCATGGGCGGAGGTCGCACTCTGAACTCCACCAGAGATTGGTGTTCTAAATAATCCTGCCCTGGAGCTTCCACTTCCTGATCCACCTGGTGTTGGGACCACCTTTGGGGTGTCATCAAAGCTTCTCTTGGGGATTTGGATTGAATTAGCATTAGCCTTCAGAACGTGAAAGAAGCCATCATAACAAAGTCGAAGCAGCCATTTCATAAACCCGTTCACAGACTAAACAAGAAAAGAAATTGTTCTACATCTAATCAGGCATACCCTTGGCCAAAAAAGAAAAAAAATGCACTTGGAAGAATGTTTTAATTCACCAACAAAGTTGACCTCAAACCAGGTGAACCATAATCCAGTGCACAGTCAAAATAGACCACGGGCTCCAACATATGAACTACAATCCGACTTCCAGAACATATGGAAGTCTTTGATAGTCTATATTCCTCCACACACATACCCGGCACGCGGGAAAATTGAACCTAAAAAATATGAACTAGAAGACTTACATCTAAGATCATGGTCCTTCCAACTCTTTCATCCCTTGGGTTTATAGCATAGGTTGAGATTCATTGTTTTGCCCCCATAAGAAGGGATAAATTAAGGACGGTTTTGTTTTCGTCAATCACTCTTTAACTCATTCAAAAATGAACAAGGAGAACATATAATCAGACAATATCCTTGGATACACCTTTAGGGCTGTAGCTCTCTACTTTGTTCGATTAAACCACCGTGCAACATAAATTAAGGACGGTTTTGTTTTCGTCAATCACTCTTGAACTCATTCAAGAACGAACGAGGAGGTATAATCAGACAATATCCATGGATACACCTTTAGGGAGGTAGCTCTCTTTAAACCACCGTGCAACTAGAAAAGACTGAATATATTATCTCTTCCAAATATTACCACAGACGCGGTAGGCAAAGACAAAACTTGATCTTCAACAAAACAAAGCCAAAACACAAACACTACAAAGGCCAAAGCAGGCCTGATTAATAAATTCTTCAGGATCACATGCACCAAAACAGAACACTGTAGAATTAGCTTGATCAGCTGAAATTCATCAACCTTTTCCGCAGCATAAAGCATATAAGAGTACATTAAAGGAGCAATTTTGCAAAAAAAACTTGTAATTATTTGCCCTATTTGAATCTTTTTAGTGATCAGACTGCTATCCACTCATGACCCTTCCATCATAATGGAAATGCCCAAAGTACAAAACTGTAAAATGAAACAATCATTTGGAATCCAAACCCTATAACATTACTCTTAAATTATCAGAATTTCAACTCAAACAAACACAAATTCTCAATCATAAATCATATATCTTTCTCTCATACACTCCTCTATCTCCAAACCCTAAATAAACAGTCTTCAATTTGAGCCAAACGCACCGATACAACAACAACTAAGCCTTATTGACAAAATAATTTGGGGTCGGCTAACAGAGCCAAACGCGCCAATGATCATGTAAAAACTACATCGAGAAGTTTCAACAATATCAATTTATCCACATTATACAGTCTCATACTTCTGAAAAGCATGTACATACTATTAAAAAGTGCACAAAATAATTACTAGTACACAAAATAATTACTAGTACACAAAGAGAAAGAAGAGTTCTTTACCTGAGCAACAGTGAGAATATCCTCAGAGACTAAACCAAGCCCATCATCAGACCCGGGCCCGGACCCGGGCCCAGCAGGGTTTTTCTCACTTTCACCAGAACCTTTCTTTGAAACAGCCATAATCCTTGATGACCCACAAACCCCAACTCTCTCAGATTTCACAATCCATGAAGAAAGATTCAAACTTTCATTGATTTTCACACACCCAATTGGTTTATTCCATGGTTTGATCGAAAATTGGGGCAATTGAGAGGTTACATAAGTGTTTTTTTCTGGGTTTTTTGGGATGAACACAGAGCTTGAAAGAGCTTCCATGGTGGAAAAACAGAAATCTTTACTAAAAATCTAGAAATTAAGAATATTGCTACTATGATATTGAATTGAAACCCATCTTGATATTAATATTATTATTATGCTCAAAAACTCAAAAAGTAGTGAAGATTGAAAGATTACTTTTTGCTTGATTTGGAATAAAATGAGAGAGAATCTGTAGGTGGGTAGGCCCGTAGAAAAACGGGTAGGGCTGTTTAAAGAGTCTCAAAGAAGGACCCGTATTTGATTGGAGTAATGATAAAGTGTGCGGCTAAACACAGCTCGTATTTATGATTTCACAGTCCGTATTTTGTAAGGAATTGTCCAAATTACCCTTACTAAACATAGAACGTGTCCGGTTCTGTGTTTTTTAAAAATAAAAATTTAATTGATATTTACCGAATGGAGTTTCCGATATTGTGAAATTCGATTTAAAAAATGCCGTCAGAATTATGGAAAATGGAAGCGGAATTTGGATGGAAGAAGTAGGTGGTGGTGGTTGGGAGGAAAGAAGTTTAGATTGAAAGGGTATAAAGTGACCAAAGAGAGAGGGGGTAACATAAATATTTCTACCACGCATTCATACGTATACGGGCTGTGAGCTGGTAAACACGGCATGTGTTTAGCCGCACACTAAAACAACTAGTACTTCATTACGAAATGATAAAACAACAAATGAGGATGTTTTGGGATTTTTGAGGTTATGATTTAGTAATAGTTAAAGATAACTAATGACATTCATTACGAAAAATATATTGAAAGAAAAGAAAGTAACTTATCTCATTTATAATAAAGATTTCAAAAGTTACAATTTAAAGTTTGGTTTTCATGCATACATCTAGAGGTGGCAAGCGGGTCGTTCGGGTTGGGTTCGGGTCATGTCATTCAAATCAAGCTACTTTCAGGTCAGATTTGGGATAGGCCAGGTCTATTCGGGTCGAGTCAATATATGAAGGATGTCCTGATCGGGTCAATACATTTGGGACATTGGTATATAAAAATAAAAAAATATTTATAAATCAATTTGTTCTCCCTCCCAGATTCGTTCCAATTGTGTTGTTCACTTTTATAGAACTCTATGTATTTGCGGTTTATTTTCTAGTGATTGTCTTTTTCTTCATATATCATATAACTTTGGCCGTGTCACCTAATTAAAATAAATATTTTAATCTATCTCTTTTCCCGAGATAAACAGAATAAGAAGTATTAAATTTACAATTTACTATGAAAAAATAACAATAATATTGAAAATTAAAAGAGTATTACAATAAAATTATGAATTTCTATTTCAGGTACATCCTTAACTTTTTTCACGTCATATGAATGCAAAATACTAAGGGGTTTTTTATGGTTCGAGATATAGAATGAAAAGGGGATGGAAATAAATAAGGGAGGTGAATAACAACAATGGTTATCTTTACTAGGTGTTTGGTTCAAGCCATATAGTATGAAAAATGGAAGGAAATTATAACCATTACCACCAAGTAGTGGATTTTGTTACTTGAGGGGGAGGAAAAGGTAAGAAATCGAAGGAGTCCATTACCACCAAGTAATAGTAAGGATTGATGAAGGGTCAAATAAACAAGAAGAAAAGGAACTGGTAACTAATTTCGTTTCTTGAAACCCAAAAATAGTGAATCAAACGACCTCTCAATACATAAATTATATCGCACTAGTATTATCAGAATAAGCAGGTTTACGTTGAAATTTAATTTCATAGTCACAAAGTTGTTGCTTAATCCAAAGCGGGAAGTATGTATAATTCAGTATATAATGTTAAGAATTCATGGTCAAAATTCCTCCGCTCCACAATTATTCTTGCAACATTTACTATTTTTGTTGCCTCCAGACTCTAATGCATCACCATTAGTATTTTCTATAATGAATTAGGAAAAATTATGAAAAATATGTTACTAAGAAATTACACAATGACATCAGTTTAACAAGACCACACTAATTATTTTTCTTCTACCAAGTAAGTGTTGGTCCAGTGGTGATGGGGACTGGCTTTGGTAGGACGGACCAGTGTTCGAATCCCCGCAACACCCTTGGGAGAGGAATGGAACCTAACCACCCCGAACTTGACCTCGATTCGGATGTAGCCCGAAGGGTGAACCGGGTGCAAACACCAAAAAAAAAAAAAAACTAATTATTTTTCTTCTTATATAAAGTTAAAGATTATGGTCAAAATTTATAATGTTCCTACCTCCTCCCTTTCTTTCCCTCTGGCTAGCTTAGTGGGAAAGGATCCCTTGCAAGCAACTTATCTTCTCTACACATATCACTTAAGACGATATTTTCCCAAATTATTTGAACGTGAAATCTTGTTGAAGTTTTGGCCCCATAAAACATCACATGTGAGAGTCCCACATTGACAATATCGGAGAGAGGGTTGTTCACCTAATAAGGTTAAAGGGCTACTCCAGTCTCCAGCCCTCTTATTATCATATGGGTTTAAGGTGGAACCTCCTTCAATCTTGTAAAGTGCAATATCTCTCCTAATAAGCTAGGGTGTGAATCGATGAATCAAATTTTGTCGAGCCTCAGGCTCCGATCTGTTTGTTTTAGTGGAAAACCATTTTCTTTGAAATTGATTTTCCTCCATCTTTTCATTTTCCTTTGTTTGTTTTGGTAAGGGGTGGAAAATGCTTTTAGAGGAGGAAAACCAATTTCGATTTTGTAAAGAAGGTGTGCATCATTTTCCTCTTGATTCTCTTCTCTCATATTTCCTTCTCTTTTACTCCATTTACCTTCTCTCCCTAAATTTTCCGCTAGTAAAAAAACAAAGGAAAACTTTTTCTCAAATCATTTTTTCCATTGAATATTGTTTTCCTTGAAAAATAATTTTCTTAAAATTGTTTTCCATTAAAACAAACGAAGCTTTAGTCCAATTAAAAGAAAATTTGAGTTCAAATCTAGTCAAAACTTGTTTTTATAAGTAGGACTCCTATCCAATTCGAGGATGGACTTCTAGTAACAGCTGATCTTCTAAGAGACCACCTACTTTTAAAATAGAATTCGGCAACGGCCCAATAAGCCCAATAATAAGAAGAGAAAATCAACAAATCGTCCTCTAAAAATAGATACCAATTTAATCCATTTTGTGACCTATTTAATTCATTTCGTGACCTGTTTAGTTTATTCAATACCCGATGTTAATTTATTTGGTGACTAGTTTAATTCATTCGGTAAGTCATGTGCTTCTTTTAAGAATCGTTTGTTATATTTCGAGACTAAAATTAAAATAGGGAAAGGAGAACAGAATGAACAGGTAGAGTGTGCTAAATGTCTAGGAATAGTATTGGGCTAGAGTAAGATAGAATGGACTTGTTAATAGAATGTAGGCTTTGGTTGGTCTAATTTAATATTAAAATTAGACCGTCTCTTTTCATAATTTGTGTTCTAGTAATAATTTGAGGAATAATACCAAATAAGTCATAAAAGGTATTAGTAGATATCTTGCCCGTAACCGGATATGTATTATATTTATGATCGTATTATTAAATCGGATTTATATTTCAAATAAAATTGATTTGTTTCCAAAAAAAATCATGCAAGATACGTGCAACTAACAAGTGAAAAGGAAGCTAATCGGGTGGCCGACTACCTTTCTAAGTAAGGGCATCATCTTACAACAAAATCACACTCTTACGATATCTTTGAAGATCAAGAGCTGCATTTTCTTTTCTTGTAACTTATTCAAAATATTAAAAATAAAACAAAAAACTAACAAGTGAGAAGTGATCATGCCTTACTCCTTCAACACCCAACAATCTCAATCCCGACATTGAAATATTGCAATGGCCGAAGGTATACCTCTTTCACTCTATTGCTTACTGCTTGCACTTCCTTTATATCTTTCGTATCAATATAATAATATGTCATGTGTTCATATAATGAAAGGGGAATAAGAAAAACATTTGTCGTAGTTGAAGTGAGAATTCACTCAAGTAAGGGAGGATCGTCCATCGGGTCAGTTGAGGTCCGGCCTCGAATAATTATTTGAGTTAAAAATTACACAAGCTCAAAAATACGTAGAAATATTATTATATATAAGTTAAAAGCACTCCTATTGAATTAAAATTGAAGTTTTAAATCATAGTCCATTATATTATTTTGACCAGGATCCACCATTGCACTCACGTCAATGCATATTACCTTATCTCTTTTCGTGTGTGTGGGCATGTGAATATGTAATGATATATTAATAAACGTATTTGTTAAAATTCTAATTTTTTTTGATAGTAATACTTACATTGCCATGACTTCAATGATATATGATGTTTTTTTTTCAATATGTTTAATCACGAGATTCTAAGTGTTAATTAGAACAAACAATATGGAGAGGGCAGTACATCAAAATGGATTTCTTACGAAGGGGATGTTGAATTATCAGCTACTAGCGTTATATGTAACCGTTGCATGCTGAATCATGTAAAATTTTACATAAAAAGATATCATTTTTATTTAGAGTGTTTGCTATTTCTTTATTCAAAATTTAAAAATATGAAAACAGTTAATTATGTAGAGTTGTTCCATTTATTTAGGAATTAAAAAGAAAGATAAATGTTGATTTTTGGTGTCCCCTCCTCCTCACTTATAGACTAGAGATAAAGTATCATAGAACATCTACATATTAACAATAATAATTATCTTAGTATAATCTAAAACATCAATGTGTAGTTTTTTTTTAATCCAATTTACTAGTATGTACGCTTTGATGTTGCTCAATAAACGAAATACGTACTATAATTCTACGTCTTTAATTTCCGTAACGAAAGTAAATTGATTTCTAACTTGCATCTCGATATTCTTGATCTTCAACGAATAAAATCGACTTAAAGGAAAAAAAGGTTGGTGTGGAAATTTGAACCCGGGTTTTATGAGTTGCTTACTCTCTTTGTGATGAAAACCAACTAAGCCAACTCTATTTCGCGTTATTATAACAACATTAAATTTTTGGACCTTGGGGGGCGACCGCCCCCACCAGCCCCCCTCTGTCTCCGCCCTTGGTCATACATCACTTATTAGTTTGTTATTAAATCATAGCTTAACTATCTTGTTTCTGTGTCATGTTATGTAGGATCCTTGAGAAGTGAAAATGAAGATGTCTCTAAACTTGAAGAACCACTTTTGAATCATGTCCATATAAGCTCAAATAGTAAGCCTAAGGTTATTAGAGGGTGTAATACTGTGACTCCTTACGAAAATGCCGGGTTTTTCAGTACTCTCACTTTCTCTTGGCTAAATCCTTTACTTGCATTAGGGGTTAAGAAAACCATATTAGACATTAATGATATCCCTCAGCTTGGCACTTCTAATAATGTATTTGGAGCATTTCCAGCATTTCAAACTACGTTAATCAAGTCATCGTCAACAGTTGATAAGCGCGATAAAATTGGTGTTACGAGTAGTACTAGTCGTAGTAGTAGTAGTAGTAGAGTTGTGACTAATGAGCTTGGGCTTGTGAAGGCATTTTTCTTGTCAGCTTGGAAAGAAATTTTATGGACTGCATTTTTGGCCATAATATACACAATATCTTGTTATGTTTCTCCATATTTCATTGATAGTTTTATTGATTGCCTTAGTGGGAAAGAAAAATTCAAGAATCAAGCTTATATTCTTGCTTTCACCTTTTGTGTTGCAAATTTTCTTGATGTGTTCATATGGAGACACTATATGTTTGTGATGCAACAAGTTGGGATAAGGATTCGTGGTGTGATCATCGTAATGATCTACAATAAGTGTTTGAAGCTTCCATCTTGCTCGCGTTCATCACAAACACACGATGAGGTGGAAGACGGCCAAGCAACTAGTGGTGGAATCGGAGGAATGGCTATTAATGTTGTGGCTTCTGATGTCGAGGCAATAAAAAGTTACATTGTATTCATGCATGATACATGGTTAATCTTTTTTCAGATTGGTTTAGCTTTACTAATACTATACAAGAAGTTAGGAGTTGTTGCATCAGTTGGTGCTTTTGTTGTTACAGTAAGTTTTATGGTTTTGAACTATATTATTACGATACGACAAGAGAAGTTTCAGCGTAAACTGATGGAATCCAAGGATAACAGAATGAAGATGACTATTGAGACATTAAAGAATATGAGAGTTCTTAGGTTTCAAGGATGGGAAATGAGTTTTTTGTCAAAGATTCTTCAACTAAGAAAAGAAGAAACACAATGGTTGAAAAAATATCTATGTAGTTCAGCATTAATGAATTTTTTGTATGGCATAGGTCCAACTTTAGTGGCTTTGTTGACGTTTAGTTTGTGTGTATATATGGGAATCCTGCTTGATACAGGGAACATTTTATCTGCACTTGCAACCTTTCGGATACTTCGAGAGGCAATCAGCCTCCTCCCTGATACAATTTCTTTGCTAATTCAAGCCAAGGTTTCTCTTGGAAGAATTACCTCATTTCTTTCTCTTGATGAGCTCAACGACGTTAGATTATCGATGTAGGAAGTATGACTGGTAGATTATAAAACTTATCTGTGAAATTGCTGTGCCGTGATATGATCACTGCCCTAAAGTTGAAATTGCCCCGCTACGAACACACGGACTCGTGGCAAACAACCTCCAGGGTTAACACAACACTGACTCGCTGGTGAAGTACAGAGAGACAGTTTGAGAACGCTCTTAATATTGCCCAGTGTTTGAGAGAGATTAACAGAGAGAATAATTTTTTGTGTGTTAAAAACTGTGCCAGGAAGGGGGTATATATAGGGACAGAAGAAGGGAAAACTGACCCATAAAACCGTGTTAAAACGGTAATTAATGGGCAAAAGAAACTGCCCACTAACGGCTAGTGGAAGCAGTCAATAAGGAGTGGATTCAGAAATTGACTGATTCCATAACAGTCACATAAGGATGACAGAATTTTCCAGTAAAAATTTAGTTAAGTTAAGTTATTTCCCAAGGCCCAAGGCCCACGGCCCGGTCCGGGCGGGCGGCGGCGGCGCGCGCGCGTGGACTAGCCCAATCAAGAGCCCAACCACAAAAGCCTACCAAGTCACCAACTCAATAGATACTAGGAACATAACTATTAATAAACTCACCACTCACCTCTTATTCTTCCTATATGGGATCCCCAACTCTTCATATTCTTTTGAAGCAACTCAAGAGTTTTTGTATTACTCTTCTCACAAACTCCAACAATCGAAACTAACGTTAGGTAGTTCAGATACATCAGTTGAGATTGTTGACGGCAACTTTACAATTAAAGACATAAACTTGAAAGTGTCCCATGGTATGAAGGTGGGCATATGTGGTAGTGTCGGTTCAGGTAAGTCGAGCTTGCTTTCTTGCATTCTCGGTGAAATACCAAGGATCTCTGGGACGGTCAAGTTGTGTGGGACAAAGGCATATGTTGCTCAGTCCCCTTGGATACAGAGTGGTACAGTTCGAGACAATATACTATTCGGTAAGGAGATGGATACGGAAAGATATGATCAAGTAGTCGAAGCTTGTTGTCTAAAGAAAGACTTGGAGGTCCTCTCATTTGGAGATCAGACTGTTATTGGCGAGAGAGGTATCAACTTAAGTGGTGGACAGAAGCAGAGAATACAAATTGCTCGTGCTGTCTACCATGATGTCGATATTTATCTCTTTGATGACCCTTTTAGTGCTGTTGATGCTCATACAGCCTCTCATTTGTACAAGGTGAGATGTCATTTATACCAATATCACCCTCTCTTGAGTTCTCGAAACTTCTGTCGTTCCATCCCTGCAGGGGCAGAGAACCTGTCAGTGCGGCTTCAACTTTAATGAAGAGAACCTGATTGAGAATACTAACTACTTTTCTTTTTCATATTGGATGACATACATACAGGAAGTTTTGCTTGGTCTCTTGAGGGGGAAAACTGTTATTTATGTTACTCATCAAGTTTGAGTTTTTAGATGCTGCGGATCTAGTTGTGGTGAGTTCACCAATACAGCCTACTGCTTTCTTCATTTTATTTCATATTGAGATTGTATATCTAGTCTATGTTATTGACATGAGTACATGTCCGAGTGTCCAACTCGTCCATTTTACAACAAAAAAATCCCTTGATTTGGCCTAAAATAAAATCCATAACCATGTCCAAGTGTCGAGGATCTGACACAGGTACTTGAAGTAAAATAAAGAGTCCGAGTAACATAATCACTAAACAGTTTGCACCAAGGGATGCAAAACAAATTTACTCTAAAAGTTGCAGTTTTTATCTAAGAAATATCAATCTGATGGTTTTTAGAAAAGCTTAGAAGTGTAAGAAGATAAAAATATATATTGAGATTTTGCATGTCTAAATGTCATGACAAAATCTCTATACTTCTTATAATTAAGGTCATGAAAAATGGAAGGATTGCACAGTTTGGAAAATACAACGACATCCTCGTTCCAGGGTCGGATTTTACACAGCTTATAGGTGTTCATAATACATCAGCTATGTCATCATCAATGGCTACACTCGATTCCAACACAACAGCACGTGTCGTTCAAAGTGTTAACGATACTAAGAGCATCGAAGAAGTTTCTAAGTCAGCAGCACCTGCAATATCACAGCTAGTGAAAGAAGAAGAAAGCGAAAGAGGTAGTGTCGAGCTTTCAGTCTACTGGAGATACATCACAACTGCATATAGAGGAGTTCTGGTTGCTCTCACAATTTTCGTCTTATTTCTCTTACAACTCCTTCATATTGGAAGCAATTATTGGTTGACATCAGCTGGATCAAACAGTAATGATAAACAACATACTAGTGGATTTACACTAATGTTTGTTTATGCATGCTTGGCTATTGGTATATGTATCTGCACTATTGTTGCAGACATACTTGTTCTAACCACAGGATATAAAACTGCTATTTCACTCTTCACAAAAATGCTTCAGAGTATTTTTCGTGCTCCAATTGCGTTTTTCGATGCTACTCCTACTGGTAGAATCCTCAACAGAGTAAGTGATTTTCATGTAAGAGTATTACTTGTTTGTTTTCGCGAACTTTTTGTCATATAAGTATGCCTTATTACTACTTTTTTTTGTTCATTCACACCACTTCAACAAATTCCTGTTAGAGTTCAGTTGGATTGTTCGCCGAAGAATTGGATTTTTAGGCGGAATTTGTTGAGATGGTCTTGATGTACAATCAGAAGTAGTCTTTCTAACGATTTTTTTTTAATACTTCCTCCGTTTTTTATTAGTTGACCTGTTTCTTTTATCACGTTTGCCAACGCGTGATTTCAATCACTTTTATCTTGGAAAACTGATGAGTAAAAATTATAAAAATATGATATTTTGAAAATATATAATGAGATGAATCTAACAAGACCCCACATGACTATATTTTCTCTTATGTATAAATCACAAAAAATAGTCAAAGTAGATTATGTGAATAGTGTCAAAAGTCAAAACGTGTCAACTAAAAAAAACGGAGGAAGTAGGTCTTATCTGACAAAAAGTTCTTGTTTTGGCTGTCGGTTTTTCTCTTAACTAAGGCCCTGTTCAGTTCACCTTAAAATAATAATATTCAGTAAAAATAAGTTCAGTTCAGTAAAAATAAGTTCAGTTCAGCAAAAATAAGTTCAATTCAGTAAAAATAAGTTCAGTTCAGTAAAAATCAGTACTGCAACGAAGAAAAAACAACATGAATCAGTAAAAATAAGTTCAGTTCAGTAAAAATAAGTTCAGTTCAGCAAAAATAAGTTCAGTTCAGCAAAAATAAGTTGAACTGAACCGGGCCTAACTAGTTCCATCAACTTCCTCAAATTTTATTGTTCAACCGATCAACGTGTCGTGGAGACTCAAATTCCGTCGTTACTAGTGGCCTTATTTCCAACACCATACAAATTTTGGGAATTATTATTGTAATGTCTATGGTAGCATGGCAAGTTTTGCTCATTTTCATTCCCTTGGTATTTGCCTCCATCTGGTATCAGGTAATTTTTTTTGAACAAAAGACCCTACTTTCTTCTATTGAGTTCTTCTCCTAAGTGTTATTCTGAGACACTAATCAGTATTCTGAGACACTAATTAGTGAACCACGTTAAAGCTCTCCTCGAAGATTAAAAAAAAAAAAGTTTCCCTGTGCTTGTGGACGTATCTAACATGTTGTTAGTGAACCACGTTAAATCTTAGTACTAATCTTTTGCGTTCTTAATTATTTTCTTGTCAGCTGCTCAAAATCTAAAATTATGTATGTATATTCATGTACAGCAATTGCAGGCTTAGCTGTGACATATGGGCTCACTCTAAATGCTTGGGTACCTAATGTAATACGGTTTTTAAGTCATTGGCAAACTAAAATGATATCAGTTGAGAGAATTCTTCAATACATGATCATTCCTAGTGAAGCCCCTCTTATAATTGAAGAAAACAGACCCGATGCTTCGTGGCCAACACACGGGGAAATTGTTGTTCAGAACTTACAAGTCCAGTATGCTCCGCATTTACCACTCGTGCTACATGGTGTGACATGTACCTTTCTGGGAGGGGTGAAAACTGGCATTGTAGGAAGAACAGGAAGTGGTAAATCGACGTTGATACAAACACTTTTCCGGATTGTTGAACCTACAGCTGGTCGGATATTGATTGATGGGATTGATATATCATTCATTGGACTCAGAGATTTGAGGTCACGGTTGAGCATTATCCCGCAGGATCCAACCATGTTTCAGGGAACAATCCGAAGCAATTTCGACCCACTTGAGCAGTACTCAGATGAGCAAATATGGAATGTAAGGCCTTATTTTTTTTTGCTTGATGGTTGAACACTAACCATGCTTGGCATGCTAACTCGAACGATGTATATACTCGTAGGCTCTGGATAGTTGTCAACTTGGTGATGAAGTCAGGAAGATGGAAAAAAAGTTGGATTCAAATGGTTTGTCCTAACCACACTTATAAGTTCATTTGTCAAATTCACAACTTCTTTTTGTCCATCCTTGCTAATGATACTAATCGGTTCGTTGTTGTTTGCAACAATGCATATTATAGTTCATGAAAACGGGGATAATTGGCGCATGGATCAGAGACAACTAGTATGTCTAGGGCGCATACTACTCAAGAAAACCAAGGTGTTGATCTTCGATGAAGCAACCGCCTCGGTTGACACAGCTACTGATAATCTTATCCAACAAACTCTCAAACTTTATTTTTCTGATTCTACCATCATCACCATTGCACATCGTATCACTTCTGTTCTTGACAGCAACATGGTTGTGCTTCTTAGTCATGGTAAAATTAGTATATTGTTCATGGTCTTTCTACATTCAAATGAAGTTGATGATAGATGCTTTAATTCTTCTGTCCTGCTATTAATTGTTGGGAATAAGGCTTAGTTGTTGTTGTTGTTGTATCTTTGATAGGGCTTGTCGAGGAATATGATTCTCCTACAAGATTGTTGCAAAGCAAGTCCTCTTCGTTCTCAAAGCTCGTCACAGAGTATACAACAAGGTGTTCCAATTCAAATAATGCTTGCCTTTAGAGTTTAGACCAACCAACTCGTGTACAAAATCGGGTTGCCAACATTACATACTTCCTCCGTAACAGAATTATTGCAACAATTGAATATTTTATACCTCACAAATAATACCCACTTGTTGCAATAATTCTGTTACGGAGGAAGTAATAACAAGTGACATAAGGTAGTGTATACAGTATTGCCAACTAGTAGCATATACAGTGGCATCAATACAGATTTGTCATTTTAGAGAGCTGTATTAGTAGCTAATTTATACTTAGATTTTCATTTTTGATAAATGTTAAAACTCAATCGAGTTTGATAACTATACATGTACATTTGTGATTATAATAACCATTCGTTCACAAGGGGGTGACACTGTACTATTTTTATTTGGCATAATAAACTCAGTTTGTCAAACTCTGCCTGTGATGGTGATATTATTGGTGTCCTCCTTACTAGTAAGCCAAATAACGAGCGAGGCGAGCTGAGCTGAGCTCGAAACAGTTATCGAACAAGCTCTTAACATTTGCTTGAATGTTCAAACTGTACTTATGCACTCAGATGTGGACAATATTGAGTGAACCACATTGACATTTTACCTACCTTAATTCTCGTATGAAATGTGAACGAAAGTATAATAAGAGAATAAAGAGGTCATACACAAAACACTAATGCAGTTTCTTTCATTAATGAGATCAAACAGACAACATAATGATCATCAGAGTACAATAATGTTGACATACTTTACTACAGCACATTATTAAGGCCCTGTTCAGTAAAAAAATAATATTCAGTAAAAATAAGTTCAGTTCAGTTCAGCTAAGAAATAGCATGCATGAGGGCCTGGTTTGGCTTAAGGACGATAGTCCTTCTTGTGACATGCGATCACTTGATGCCGTATTGTCTTAATAGGGCCAACAACAGTGTAGAGTTGCCATTTCCCAGCTGGGATAAACATAGGCTTGACGACACATTTACCCATCAATCCGCCAACAAAGTTCGTCGTAGAGTCTACGTATGATCTTACTTCTCCTCGTACTTTAGATTTGTATAATTCCGGGTTGGGACAATATGGGCTCACCAACTTTGGTAGTGCCTTCTTACGAAGTCGAGCAGACCTTGGCCCTTCGTTTGTGAAAAACAAAGACATTTTTTTCTCGATGACAATGTCATCGTATCGATGGAATATTGTTAAGTTTATGAAATATCGATGGAATATTGTTAAGTTTATGAAATCGAAGTTTATGTTTGGGTAGAGGATGTCATTGTTTTTAAAGCTTGTTGGAAAGACTTTTTAAATAACTTGGTTCAGTTCAGCAAAAATAAGTTCAGTTCAGTAAAAATAAAGTGAACTAAACAAGGCCTTAGAGTCTTAAAGTGTATCTTACCTTCGTATTTTTCTTTATCTCCGATAAAATGATAGAGTTGTTGGATATCGTCAAGGCCAACTCCACCAGCATACTTGTCCTTATCGACGATTATATGATAGACAGAATTGAATTGGGCTAAACTTGTTGAAGGTGTATTATTGTAATTGAGCATGGCATAGAACTGATCAAGCTGGTTAGCTGATATAGCCCATATAGGGAGGAGGATAAGAAATGAAGTTACTAGGAAGAAGAAGGTTATTGTAACTGCAAAATTATGATTTGATGGTAGTTTGTGGAATGTGGTTTGTGAATGAAATGGAATGGGGGATTTATAGAATGATTTTTTACCGTGATCCAAGTTTTCTTCCATATTTTGGGGTTAAATGCAATGGTAATTATAGTAGGTGCATGTAAGCAACTTAGGGAAATATTCAAAATTAATTTGGCTTAATTACATGAGGAAATTAAATGCAATTGAGCACTAAATTGGCTAAGTTAGATGAGGAAATTAAATGTAGTTGAGCACTAAGTTCGCTTAATTAGATGAGAAAATGCCAAAGGTGTAGGAAGGGAGAACGCACATGCATTAGCTACTAGTAGATATTTAATACATAATGCTTAGTTTAATGACATTTCCAATTCTGTAAAAGCAATCAATAAAGGAGAACAAGCTTTAGAATTGACATGATTTTAGAAGTCTTTCAGACTGTGGTGCGTTCTCTTCACCAAGTTTCACGGTTAATAAGTTCTAACACCTTATGATATGACTTTCAATAAGTTAATATGAGTTCAAATAAGTTTCAATAAGTTTAGGTAGATTTAGTTTAAATGAGTTTAGGAAAAACAAGGTGAAGAAAACGCGCTTTTAGATTTTTACTCGAAATAATAAGATGAATGTCACCTATATAAGGTGGATACTATGGATGTGATGGAAAGACTTATCCTATTAGGGTGCCAAGTAATCTTTGTATAAGTTAATAAGTAGGGTTTACACGTCTATATTTACAATCATGTTCTTTGTTGACTTAGTATATTATTACACCTCCTCAATCTGTATAGGGGTTACCACGTGCAAATTGAACTTTAAAAACTCAAAACGTTGACTCGAAAACCCAAAGTAAAAATGTTAGCTAACTGTATCTGAGCAGTGATGGATCTAACAACAAGATCACCATGAGCAACATGCTCACCTAAAAAATAATACAGTCTAAATACTTCCTGTTAGATAGTTCTCGTAAGTTTGATTCAAGGACTTTTCGGTAAATGCATTGATTGAAGGCTTGAAGCTGAAGGATCATCTTTGAAAGAAGGCACATATATGATATATGTAGGCCATGCAACATAGAGATTCTAGTTCTTGTTTACTGCAGTAGTTGAAAGTTTTTCCTCAAGATTTATTTTGATGATAAAGGGACAAAAAACATTAAGATATTGAAACTTTTATGGTTGTTTTCTATAATAACTATTATTTATAAGTCTTTTATATAATTATTTATCTAGTAATGTCCTATAACATAATAGGACATTAGCATCAATAAACATGTAATAAAAATAAATAACGGTAATTCTTTTTTCTGTTTAAGGACATAACCAATTAAGACATGTAATATCTTATCATGTTGATGGACAGAACCGAATTAAATGCTTATGGTCATCATTGTTTCAAACAACCACCATAAAATCATCCATGGAGTATTTTTTTTCCCACTATCAATTAAAGAAAATGTGCGAAAACAATTATATATTGACATGATATCTGAAATAGGTTTCTATCGGGTTTGAGATTGGTTTTTCATTATTCGGAATTATGACCAATATGAGTGAAAGCCTGATGTGAGACAGAGACCCTACAAGACCTGGTAGCATAATAATCAAGGATCTGAAATCGAGAATAATAAAAGAAATGATTTAGCCAAGTGAACTATTCCTCGCTCTCAAATATTCCTCTTCATAAAGTTGGCATTTTATGATTGCAAACTAAGGATAAATTGATAAGGCTTCCTTTCCGAACATGCATGTATGTAAGCCCATTCAGTCTCATTACTACTACTCCCTCCGTTCCACAAATTTATACCTCACATATATTTAACAAATGGGAAGAACTTTGTGCAACGGAGGGAGTAAAGGATAAACAAACTTATACTGACATCCCAACTTCTTCAGAGTCCTTCGAGTTGAGTCTTTGTCAAATTGTGAGTTCCACTAAACTTGTCTTCTTCTCACCATCCACAAATACTCGTCCTTCGCCACGCAGATGTATTTTAACTCGTTGTCTTCAAAATACGGCATAATCTTAACCACAAACTAAGTAGTGGCTTCTTTAATTAATTTACTAAACTAATCAATGTCAACAAGATGAGATAGGACTATAGGAGGCTAGCTAGACCTGTTGTTTAGCTGTCCAACTTTGAAGCGAAAGTTTAAGGGTCGAATTTCATCAAACTCATTTTATGAAGAACGTTCCTTATTCCATACTTCCAGCATGGTTCTTATTACTAAAAAAACACAATTAATATAAATAATATATTATGCTTGCTCTCTTTTAGAAAAGACGTAGCTCTATTATTTAAGAAATTCACTTTGACTAACAATATCTTGCAAAAAAGCTAAGTGTGAAAATTGCGAAAACATAACTTTCAATCGCATAAAACCGATACGAATCTATCGTTATAATTTTCATAAATTTTGGGATGGTAGATTTTTGTAAGATTGAAAGTCAAAGTATTATGTATGTTTAGAGCTATTATATATGAGAACGACATCCATTTAGGAATAAAGGAGATATTAACATATATGCAAAATAATGAACTATTAATAATATTATTATTAGCTTAAAGTATATGATTTAAAGAACATTATTTAGCCTATACTAGCAAGAAGATTATTGTGATTAAGATGTGTGTTAGTGGAGGGAAATTATGGTTAAGATTTGACTACAAGACCCTACAAGGCAATATAATGCAATATTAACCACAAGTCAACAACTTAATATATTCACCAACTTGGACATCTGGTGGTGGAAAGCCTTGTAGGTAGGTGTACTTAATGTCTTACCAATTCATCCAATCAATGGTCTTCTTCTACTAGCTATCTTACAATAATGGGAATTTCGAAAAACTTGAAGTTCCTAATTGTTATCACAATAAAAATATAGAAATTTAACAAAATCCTACACATCAATGGTTAAGTTTTTGTATTAGTGAAACTAACACAAATTTAATTCTAAGGTGACTTTTTAAAGTAAAAGTGAGGCCAACATATGAAAACTTCCTCTTAGCAAAGAATATGGTGTATATGTTGTTGTATGAAGTGTAAGGTTACCCTACTCGGCCTACTGTACTCGCTACTCGATAAGATATTAGTAAAAAGGCAAAATTAAGATGAAGCCAATGTCCATATGAGCAAATAAGATAAAGTGTGGCCTTTAGAATAAGATAATGTTACAGTTTTACCAACAAGGGTTCTTAAAGAAGTCGATTAAATCTCTAAGCATGACCTTGACTCGTCATAGCCAAAAATTAGGACCTTCTTTTGTAGAGTAGCCAAAAAGGTTCGAAAATAATCAAGCAAAATAAGGTAGAACGAGGATGTTAACATAAGAAATTCATGCAACCGACCTTATCATCAAAATATAAAAAAATATCATGGTAAACTTAAAATTCCTAGGTACTAACAACACGTGTATGGTAATAGTATGAATATGATTAGATTAAGAAGTAGTATGACATTCTTTAATTTTGTCATAATTAGATAGATTATTCACCTCTTTTGTCATAAGTATATATATAAGCATCAGCATTATTACACCCATGCATATCCTATGAATGTGATTATTGATGAATAAAACGTATAATTAATTGATAATGATGGATGATGTAACCAGATACTTATGCATCGACAAAGCTTCTAATTAATATTAGCGGAATTTGTGGATCACTAAAAGACACGCCAAATATGTGAATAATAAAACAAGAATGTGTCGCCCCCAGCTTAAACATGCATGGCGCAACGCACAAACTGCTCAAAAGTCATTCTCTTAAGTATTGTTTAATCTACTAAATAAGTGGCTGAAACTACTTAACTAGGTCATGGTGTTGATTGATTTGCGGTATAATTTATTTGGACAAGTTTAGTCCTGTTGTTTGATTCATTTGGAGGACCATTCACATAATCACATTTCTCCAAACTCTTAATAGGGTGATTACACTTGATTAAGCTAAGGTAATTGGTACTTTAGATAATTACTAATTAATTAGGTAGTTCAGTTCAGTTCAGCTCAGTTCAGCTCAGTTCAGTTCAGCTCATTTCAGTTCAGCTCCAATCAGTTCAGTTCAATTCACTTCAATTCAGTTTAGTTTAATTCACTTCAGTTCAATTCCTACTATGGGTGTTCATTTCGGATTATCCGATCCTAATTTCGGATACCCATTTTTTTGGATATCCGAAATTTCGGATCAGATACCCGGATTATCCGATCCGATTTTTATGGGAAAAAGTTTTAAATCAAATTTATTTAATGCAAAAAAATTACAGATATTTCGGATATTTCGGATCGGATCCGATAATTATCCAAAAAATATCCGCTTTTTTTAACATTTTTCGGATAATTCGGATATGTGGAAAAACCAAAAGGGTGATCCGAATCCGATCCGAATTATGCGAAACACTATATTTCGGATCGGATTGACCGGATCGGATTTTTGTGAATACCCCTAATTCCTACTTTATTTCTTTGATAATAAAACAATGATTATAATAATAATAATAACAATAATAACTTATATCTTAATATAAGAGACTATGAAGCCTAGGTGCATATGGATTGAGAGAGAGAAATGTGTGTATATTCTACATTGAAATAACTATTAGGGTATTTGATTATGTATTTAGACTCTTATTTTAAATTTGTTAGAGATTCGATTATTCTCTATATATGTAATAGCCTCATGCAACCTAAACAGATTAGCCAATGGTTGCAATATTCGTACAACACATATGACTTAGCTGAATGAAAGTACGTGACACTTTTCTATGCAGTTTGTCTCTAATCGTCTTTCCACTCGTACTCATTAATCCATATACTTGTTAACTACTAACCGTTTATAGTTATATAGGTATGGTATACGATTCATGGATATGATTTTACTTCATGGATCATCAATAAATTTGACTCTTCTGTTTTCAACATGTATATTTTTTGCGAGTAAACTATTTATTTACGATGTTGAAGTAATGTTTAGCTTGTAATACATACTTTACTCAATGTTATTGATATCCCAAGCTAAATCTTACAATCCTACGATTCTACTATCTAATTAGGTCTCTCCGCTCCTAATCCTAAGTAAAATCTTAATTATGTAGGATCTTTCAATCCTATTCATCTGAAATACTCACATGGTAGGATCTTATAATGTAATTCTATAATTCAAGATTCTACGATCGAATCCTATTATGAAAACTAGAAAATAAGTTCATACATTAATTTTTCTTCCATTAGATTTCAGTTAAATGTATACACTATATTTTTTCGTATATACTATAATTAATGGGGAAATTTTGATAAAATTGGTAAGACTCGACTCCAAAAATGTAAATAGAGTAAGCATCTACGAATTAAAGGAGTGTATAATTACTTATCATATTAATCCTCCTTATATATATTTTTTCTCGTTTCCTAACATTTAGTATGTATTAATAACGATAGTTGTTGCTAGAGATAAAAGTTCGTTTTGCTTTTCTTTTTACTAGAATCACATAGGTTTGAAAGATTAAATATATACATACAAATATAATAAAAAATTTACAATATAAATCAAATTGCTTACCTAAAATGAGATCAAGACACTTGTTAGTTTTTGTTCAGTTTGTGTGTTTTATAATAGTTCTAATATTTTTTCTAATTGAATTCAAAAAAAAAAATTGCCATATGTTTTTTGTAAAATCTTCTAGTTGTGTATATGTATCAATATATATTACATATTCTGATACTTTGGATCAAAACTATAAGTTTCAAAATCAGCCCCTAATCTCAAACACCGACAAAATGACAAGCATAAGAATTACAAACTTTGAAACTACAGACATTAAGTTTGAACATTAGCAACTTATCAGTTGATCTAATGTAATCGAATGACAATATAAAATTTGAAATTTTCAAAAAAAATATATATCAATGTTTTACTTATTCACAACTTTGATGTGCAACGTTGAGGTGATTAAGTGTAGTATGACTAGTCGCTCTGCAAAGGCCCAAATTGGGTAGAATTTTTTTACCTGTTTTTAGGTCCGGTCCCAAGTTAGCCCATAAAAGGAATTTGGACATGATTTTCCGGTTTGCTTATATTTTTCTCTAAAGGATCGGAATCGAGTTTCTTACCTAGAGTTTTCGTCTTTTGGACATAAAACTTGGTCTGAAATGGACCACTAGTTTGGGCAAAATATGGCTCGACCCATAGATCAACTCTGATTACAAAAGTGGTCTACGTAAAACATTACTCAGACTATATAACTAATTAACAGCCAGATCTGATAAGAAAAACCGATTCGTGGTTGTTGAGAAAAAATCAAGATTAAAATAGTGAAGTTCAAATTATGTGGTGTTAACTTTAGTCTTTAGCTATACTTAATTAATCTCAAAAATCCTCCACTCGCAATTGCCCTTCAAATTACTCTTCTCATTATTAAAATAGGTAGATCATCAGATTCCTCAAAATATCTCATCTAACATGTGGATTGGAGCAATTTACTCCAGCTTGCACACATAATTCTTTGTGACTAGTGGGGTTTGAAAAGTTAAGCAATCTTCAGTAGGGTACAACAATTCTTAACCATACAATTATTAGTAAAATAGATTATGTTAAATAATTGATTAGGTCCGTCAAATCTCATAATCCAATAGTTTAATCACCCTAAAAGTCATTGGTCATAATTGAAGTTGTTAGTACTAATCTATTATTAAGTATTCTTTTCTTCATGTATTAACCTTTGTTCATTGTTTCTTCAATATGACATAGAGTTTTAATACCATCATGATTTCATGTGGTTCATAAATTTTATTATTAATCATAGGAATCTAATGCTTTACATCACCTTTGAACTTATGCCACTAAAATTGGTCTATTAAATATGCGTGAGGTTGTGACATTATATTACAATAACTTATAAGAAAATATCTAGTTCTACATTTGTGACATGTAGAAGTCTATTGTACAAGAAATCTACTTGTATATCTTCTAGCATTACGATTTTTATTATATACTCGGGTGTACCATGTGCATATTTATACTCAATTCAAATTAGTAGAATTTAGAATTCAAATGAGCAATGAGCAAAAAAAATAGCCCTAAGTGCTATATTTAAATGTATGATGAATACTCGGCTTACACTTCACACTAGACTTTGTATATACTAATGAATTAACATTAACTATGTGCAAGCTCTAGGGTATTGTTAGCTGTTGATAATGCAGGGGGTTGTAGTACCACGGAATGGTGTGAGCCTGCTGGGTGCTCTAGTGATGAGTTGGGTACCAACCAGACCCAGTAGTGGCCCGTCCTTACAATGATGCAACACACTTCACTAGCTTAACATTGATTAGGTAAAGTTGCTTAAAAAGTTTGTATGTTACTTTTGTATTGAAGAAAATACCACTCATTACTTTTTCGCTAGATATCCATTTTCTTGAGGAGAAGATTAAGATATCCTTACACAGTAGCATCTCAGGCCGAACAAATTTCATGGACTCAAACATTTTGATAATTGGATCTATATCCAACGGATCAACCGTACTAAAAAATTATTTTGCTTTGGTTCAACCCTTAGTCCTATATGAAATAACAGATATCAATTTAGCAACACTGTTTCCCCACAATTTGTTGCAAAAAAATGAATAATATGCAATTTCGGAGTTATCTTTAAACTTACACATATTTGATAAAAAAGAAGTTAGTCCTCAATTCCTTATGGTTGATGTTTAAATGGAACTCCTTTATTTTTGTTGAGAAAAACAAGGAACAAATTACGTCAAAAGTTTGGTTGTTGTCTATTCAAATGAATAAAGTGTATGGTTAATCGAAAAATAAAGAGAATATTTCGACCACTAAAGCAATAACTTGTCAATTACACGGCTAAATTGTAAACAACTCAATTGTCTATTCTACGATTCAAAGTATGCACAATACACATTGCTAACACAACTGCTTTCACAATCACTTAAACAGGACAAAACTTTCAACCGTCCATTTCATGCAATTTTTCATTTGAACATTAATCAAATTAAGCAAGCAAGCCAGCTATGTACTAGCAACATTATTATAACATTCTCTAATTCATTTTACACCAATTATATATGTGACCTGTGAAAATACTATGTTATTTTTTACTCATGTCTATTTCAACATCTACCTATACCCCACTTCTTTGAGAAACTACTACCATAAAACACATAAAAATCTTAGTTTTGCTTGTTTATTAATCTAACAACTAGTTGTGTTGATGGATATCGAAAAATTACTACCAACCAACAAAGGTTGCCACAGTTAATATAGTTACCACGCACAATATTTACTTTTCAGAAAAACGCCCTAAATATTACTTAAAAGATATAACGCTCTAATTTTTTAAGTTTCAAATATTCTAAAATTACCTAGAAAGTTGTTGAAACACGCCTAAAAGTTACTTCATACGAGCTAAATTACGTATGCTACATAGTTTTCTTTTTGTTTCTTTCATTATGTCTCCACTTTGCATAAACTTGAGATGAAACATTTATAAGATTGTTTCCCAACAAGCCTATCAGATGAAATCATGCAGATTTAAAAAAATTGAACCACAGTCATAGTAGTAACAAAACTAACAAAATAACATGGATCATCCCAAAAATCATCATGATATATCTTCAAATAACAAATTAAGAAAAGAAAAAAGGAATCTGATTTCTCAAACCTACCAATTTGCCATTCCACATTCTTTAACTCTAATAAAATTTATGAACCAATCACATACAAACCCCATTCCTACTAATCTTTTTTTCACTAATAGTGGAATAATACTAATTCTTTCCTCTCTTTTTTTCGTTTTTCGAATTACAATTAGTAGCATCTCTTCTAAGACCAACTCTTAGCACTCGGCCCACCCTTCCTCGTGATTCTCACGTGATCGCCTACGTCTAATAACACGCGCGAGCCTAACTTCCGTAGCCAAGATCAGCTTAGCTGGCACCCCGGAGATCTGCTCCACCCTCTTCAAATCTTGACACGTGTTCGACGAACAATGGTCCCCACCGCCTCGGCAGCAAACCCTAAGCGCCACCCAAAACGACGCGGCTAACATAACCCGAAAGGGCAAAACCGTAACTCTATCCAAACAACCACTTAACAACTCAACTGCCATCTTAACAACTTTTCCAATATTTTCCTCTTGTTCAATCCCCATCTTCTTACACCAATTTACCAAAACACCCTCCACTTTCAAATCCACCACCACCGTACTCCTCCTCGGACCACCACCACCACCACCCTTTTCTTTCGTTTTCCTCATCGTCGAACTCGTCTCCGCCTCCTCTCCGGTGCTCGAAACACACGAAGAGCACGACGAGAGGGAATCCTCTCCATCATCATTATTCGCATCATCCTTTCCATCCTCCATTCCAGGAGAACAGTTCCTACAAAACGACGTCGTAGATGTCACCGGAGGAACTCCGGTACCGGAAAACCGGTTTCCGTCAAGGTTACGACAACGAGGACATATCGAAGCACGAACATGACGTGCAACGAGGAAATTAGCACAGTGAACCTTTGAATCACAGGTGTAACAAAGAAATGCATTATCAGATGGACAGTATAGTAATGCTTCTCCATTGCATAACTCGCAATTTCTCTTCATTTCCTCCATTGCCTCGTCGGTTTGAATCAAAAGATGAAGATGATGATAATAATAATACTAAGATTTTGAGAGAATATATGGGTATGAAGTATAGAGCAATATAAGAGGAGGAAATGATATGGAGAGAGAGAGAGAAAATCTGTAAAATATAGGGGGAGGAGAGAGAAAGGTGGAGGATATTGAGTGGTGGAATGAGAAAGAATGGTGAGAAAGAATCAAAGTGTTGAAGGGAGAAAATAACGTTGAATGAATAGCACTTTGAAAATATGTGGTGGATTATAGAGGGGTTTTTTATATATACTGAAATGAAAAAGATTTGAAAGGTGATACATTTTAATGTGTGGCTTTGTGGGGGAAAAGAGAATAGGGGGGTTCACTTTGTTTTTTGTCCACAAAAACCTCGTTTCTCTCGAAACACTCACTTGAGAGAGAAGGGAGAGATGTTTTCTTTTGGTACTTACTATTTCTTCTTCCATTCCTTTTTTTTTTAAAAAAAAAATTTAAAGTTTGAAAGTAATGGTTGGCGAAATGGCTAGGTGTGTTACTTGCCACATTAATTTTTTACTTGGTTTGTGGGTCCTACACATGGAGAATGAATGAGTTTTTGTTTGAATTTTTCATATGCCTACCACTCTTTAATATTCATACTACTATGTTTACAAAAATATCTAGTTTTAGGTTGTAGAAGAATAAGAATTGGTGGGTGTTGTATATTGAAAGAAATTACATTATTAGTGTACATATTAACACATAAAGGATATTTATACGAGTAAAATTGTTATCCTTGGTTAATCTGGTATTGTAAATATATAGTTTATAATCTTCATGATTATCATTGTTTAACTATGGTGATAAGATCGAGTGCTCGTAAAGAATAGGTTACCTAAGTCGACAGTCGTTGAATACAATGATGTGTATAACGTGTTTTAATTTAATTAGGAGCTCTAGAGCAATCACCCACCACTTATTATGAGTCACATATATATTAGCAATTTACCATGCAATAATAGATATATTAAAATATAAGTAATCAAATTTCTCTCTTTTTTAAGATTGATGAATATCTAGTCATTTTTTCTCCCGTTAGAAGTGGTATTGACTCTTTGAGTTTGAAACATTTATAAGTTAACTAGCTTATTTACGAACTTATAGAAATAACCTATCGAAAATGGTTTTTCAACAAAGTTCCTTTATATACCTATGTGTAATTATGTATGTTATGTGTCTCTAAATAATATATTACATTAAATTGAAGGATTAGATTATTATATAAGTATCCTTCTTGATCCAAATCAAATAATGTCATCCTTGATGATACAAGAAAGTTCGGGTTTAGTTGATGAATGCTCCTAAATCTCTAATAATGACCACAACATTTCTTGTGAGGTAGTACTAAACAATTTATTTGAATATAAGTTTTTATCTTATACTTTTTTTTATCTCTCTAATTATTAATCACACAAGTGTCATGAAAAAACATGTATTTCCTAATAATTAATTTAAAAACTAACCCACAATTCTGAAATGACTTTTTAAAATGTGGCTGAAGAGAGTAGTAAAATAATAATGTACCACCACACATGCAAAAACAAATGGTTGAAATGGAGCACGTCAATCAAAGAATTCTTCATGAAAGAATGGGTACAAGTGTGTGATTATAAGGCATGCAAGTTCATAGCCAATATTTGACCACCCATATTTCTGAAACAAATTCAACCACCCAACCCAAGAGTTTGTTAGGTACGTTGCAATTTGTGATAATGGCCAATGTTTCATCACTACCTTTTTATTACTATTTCCCCATCTCATCAAATAAAATATCTTAGTAAAATAATATCTTAGAGATAATTCAGTTGAATTAGGGGGGTTAATGTCTTACCTAGTTTGAAAACTATTCGAGTTCGGCTCATGATTTTTTAGAGTCGAGCATAATTAAATTCGGTGTAAGAGGTTCAGAAACAGGTTTAAAAATACTTTATTTATTTTGAATAGTTGATGACAAACTTGTAACAGATTTGTGCAAATTTTTTTGAAAATTTAAAAATATTATTAAAATTAATTTATATATATAATAATTTTAATACTTCCTCCTTTCCAAATTAAATGCAACAGTCAATATTTTGCACTATTCACAGTATGTACTTTGACTAAAATTTGAGCTTTACACATAATGAAAAACATAGTCAAGTGGGATCTTGTTATATTCGTCTCGTTAAATACTTTCGTAATATCAACTTTTTATAATTTTTACTTATATATTATATTGGATATTAATCGTTAAAGTTATGTCTCGGCAAGCTTAAAAGGTGAATTGTTGCATTTAATTTGGAACGGAGGAAGTATAAGAATATTACCTAACTTAAATTTTAAGTTCAATTATACATTAAAATTTGGGCTAAAAAAACTCTGAGGCTCGACTCAAGTTCGAATAAGATGTCACGAAACAAGCCGAGGTAAGACTCGCTCGGCTCGTTATTCGTTAACACTCCTTTATTCAGCTATACAAACAAGACCTTTTAAAAGTCGAATTAGGATAAAGAAAAAACCCTACTCTTAAAATATCTCCGATAAAATTTGATCCTAGCTACAAGCTCATAATTTGTGGCTAGGACTAAATAATGGTTCTATTAGTCATTAGTCAACTATTCACATATTTGAAAGTAATAAAGCTATGGTAGCCGTCGAAAATATCTTAGAAATGTACATAAGATAGTAATTGATTATTTGAAATTTGAGGCTATGAAGTAATGTTAAATTCTTGGTGTTTTCTTTCCTCTTCCATTATTAAAGACCATATATAACGTGGCAAAACTTGACCATATCTAAATTGTAGTATGGAGACGCGTCAACTATTTTGGACACAAGCTTGAGGAAATAGGAAGCTTCACTAATACTAATACTCTATGATCACCACTAAATTACATACGTTGCATTCATATTAGGAAATTCTGTTCTTTTGCCTTCTTCTCTATACGTCTCACTAGTGACTAGTCCCTACACTTTTTCATGATGTTGTAGAGTTGTGGGGCAACCTTCAACTAAGTAAAGATGGACAATGGACCGGGCTGGTTCGGAACTAGGTGTGTCGTAGGCTTGGATAGCCGCCGAGCTAGACATGATTCGAGAACGGTACACTAGTGTTGTGATTGTGTCGGGTCGGGTTGAGTAGACCCAAAATTGGAGCCTAGGAATGGCATGTTTGTTAGAACTAGATATCGGATATATACCAAAGAGAATAACCACAACAATGATGAATAATATTAGGGTAATTTGGTAATTAGACTCTTAGCTTGTAAAGATAGATTTTCATATCTCTCTCTATATATATAACAGTGCCAGGCAACCTAAACAGGTTAGCCAATTATTCAATACTCGTACATGGTATCACGAGCCTAGGTTATAATTTTTTTTTATTCAATACTCGTACAAATAATACTCCAGGCGTGTTGGGACAGTTTTCCAAAAGGAATATTCCAGCCTTATACAAAGCACGAGTTAAACGGAATTCGCCTTCGAGATACAAAAAAAGAAAAACGTGAAAGTCTTGGTTGCCAAGAATTTCAATAAATGAGAACAAGTGTTTGAGAGAATTGCGATGATAAGAATGAGATAATATAAGTGCTTGAGAGAAGAATATTTTTCGTAATGCCTTCATCAAAGAGAGAACACTCTTTGTGATGATGAAGAATGAGATAATACGTGACTAGAGGGCTTCCTCGATCGCGTGCTTTGCTTCAAGGGATCTTGAAGCACGCCCATGTCTCTTTACTTGTTTTCTAGCTCGTCAAACCAACTACGTATATATTCCAATGTTATTTAAGTAGTGACACTATAACAAAACGACTTAATATAACACTACTTGAAACTTAACCTACCAAATACTCTAAATATCCAACAATGTCCCACGAGCATGCCGTAGCATGCATATGTCGTATCCTATCTAAAACCTTGGTATGAAAATAATTATAGGCTTTTTCGTACCAAAAGTTGCGCCATGCTTTTTCAACAAATAATTTGTCGAGACACAGCTTGCCACCAATAGGATTTGTACGTATTGACATTATGATTCTCGAGGTACCTTCCATACTAGCACTCTAGATAAAATTGATGATGCAAAGATTGTCTCCTTCAATAACCAAAGTAGTTGTTTGAAGAACGGTTGCTCCTAGGGTTGCTTTCTCCTTCACTAACCCTCCTAAGTGGACAAAGCTTTGGCCATTACACTTGTTTGAAGAAATGACATTGGAACTAACCAACATCAACTTTTCGCATATGACCCTTCATGCAAAGCCCAGAGCCGACACCATCTTTTTTAACTTTTATTATTGATAACTGAAGACTTTATGGTCAATGATATGAGTTGCCAAGTGTGAAAGTCAAAGTGTATAAATAGATAAGTATAAAGGTGGTATTATCGTGAAGATAATTACATTTCTTTTTGGACAAAAGATGATATGTAGGCTTATTTCTGTAAAAGAAAAAGGTTAAAACTCTTACTTTTCCACTAATTGAGTTACCATTATATTAATTTTTTTTTTGAAAGAACACCACTTAGACAAGGCATTTTACACCGTGCAAGATGAAAACAATGTCTTCACTTCATTCACTTGAAACCGTCTTGTAAGCCACTCATTTTAAAGATCATAGAGTTTAGGTGTCAATAATGTAAAGTTAATATCATAAACAAAAGAACAAGCATGAAGTCCATAAAAATTCCTACTCCAATTTAATTTTTGGGTCATTGTCACTAAACCTTCTTTAGAATTAAAGAATCTTAACTTATGTACTTTCTTTTTCTAAACGTTTAGTTGATAGTATTGTAACACAAAACTCATTCACAAATAAAAGTTGTACATGTTGTTAAATCAACTAGAAGAATCTCAAAGCAATTTTACCGTTACAAAAGAATGTACTTCATATAAAAAACGAAAAATAAAATTACACTTAAAATTATACACTCATATTCCCAAAACAAGGACAGTTAGATTAAGGTTATTCATTAGAAAAAAGTGATGTAAAAGGGTTAATATAACAATGCCAAAATAGTTATAACTATTATCAGCGCAATCAGCCTGATTTTTGTAAAAGTAGATACTAGGGTAGTAGGTAGGGATGGCAACGGGTGGGATTTGGGTCGGGTGAGCCATCACCCGCATCCATCACCCGGTTAGACCAACTCTCATCCATCCATCCGTCACCCGGTAAGAGCATCACCCGTATCCATCCATCCACCACCCGCGGGTGAAACAGGTGGACAGGGTGAGCATCCATTTATGATGATTAGACGAGAAAAGCTAGATCATACTTGCAAAATCACAATTTATATATAAATTTCAGTCAAATTAAGATAAGTTAAGTTTATGGAAACATATCGATAATAATTAAAAGGGAAAAAAATTATACTAATGTAAATAAAATGATAGACATTTAAGAAAATGTAACAAATGGGTGATAAACGGGTGATGAAGCGGGTGATGGATGAAACTTGCTCACCCTAATCCATCCATCACCCGTTACTTGTTCACCCGTCCACCACCCATTTAACTCGGTTTTTCACCCTTTTAATTTTTTCGAGTGGAGCGGGTGATGGATCATCCATTGGATATTGTCATCTCTGATAGTAGGGCCATAGGTGCCCTCTCTTTGTCTAAGCCTTTAGTTACCAATGCTGGTAGCACATTGCTTTTACTCCAATTTTATTATGTGTGGATCAACTTGGAGTATTCACTATTTAGCAAAAGATAGTGACTGACCCATGGGCCCATAGCCCATAGCCCACAACCCATACCCCCACAAGAGGATATTTTACCCTCAAATTGATAACACTTATGGGTCCCACAAGCCCAACATAAATTGAACACGTAATGACGTGGCAATTGGACAACGGACCGTTAAGCTTCATCCAATCACAATTCACATGAGAAAGCAACCCTAGGAACAACCACATATTAGCAAAAGATTTCCAATTTCAGCATAAGAGGAAAGAATAATGAATATCACCTTAATTCAACCACCATATTATCGACACGTGCTTTTTAATAGTGGCCGCTATGGAAGCCTCAGGTGAACTTACTAGGGAATTTTCGATTTACCTTTTATTTTTATTTGTAGAAAGATTTATTATAATTGTGCATTTTCTTCGGTTAATTTATCACAACCTCGTATCCCTCATTTCACAACTTTTTTATTCGCCCTTATATTCTTGATTATTGCTTGTTCTAATAGATAAACAAAATTCGAGCTATATGTTGAATTCTTAGAATATGTTGGATTAAATACTTGTTTGTTATAGTAGCTAGTAACATGGAAGCATAATTTACTAGAAAATAGAAGAATGTGAATTTGTTTAGTTAACAAAATTATAACTCTCTATGTGAAATTTCCTATGATCACTCGACTATATTTTAAAAAAACTTTTCAAATAGTTACAACTACAAAAGGAGTGGCTTTTTCCCTCAAGTTAGATCATTTTGACTGTAATTTGGCATGCCTAGAAACAAATCAAGTTCGGATTAGGCTATTGTATATCTTTAATGAAGAAATAATTTACGATGGCTACAAAAATTACACAATGTTTCATTAGTCTCATACTCTCGTTAATTCCCTAATTAATACTTCATTCGGCATTCCTCTCATACTCTTATTATTATAGATATGTAAATTTTAAAATACGCGCGAGATACGAGAAATGGCTAGAATTAATGAGACCCGTCTCATACTCTCATTATAGAATAGGAAAACAAAGTTCGAGAATTCTGGCTATCCTACTCCGATTAACCCTTCATTCAACATTCCTCTCATACTCTTATTATAGATATGTAGATTTTTAAGATACGAAATACGAGAAATGGCTAGAATTAAAGAGATTCGTCTCATACTCTCATTATAGAATATGAAAATAAATGTCGATAATTTTGGCTATCCTACTCCGATTAACCCTTTTTTATACATTAATTATAAAAATGGTCTAAAAAGCCATATCCTAACGTCTTTCAAAATCGAGATAGATGATTTAACCAAATAAACTATCCTCACTCACTAATTAGTAATTACTATAGTCTATACTATTATTGACTTAAAGTGGCCGTAGATAAAGGAATTAATTCTTTAGAGGTTATGGGTCCACAAAGTTGCCTTTTTTTTCTTTTTGATATCTCTCTTTTAGCATTCTTTGATTTGGTCCACAAGAATAAGTAAGGCAAAATGGGAGCCACAAAATCATTTCCATGAATGTGTTTGGTGATGATGAAATCCAGAAGATTTTATACGTTAGTGTTCTCTGGTTTTTAGCCCACAGATTGATTGTTTTAGGGTAAAGTTTTATCATACACACAAACACACCACAACATAAATACACCTCAAGCACAATATGTGTTGATGAATTATGTTAGGTGGTTGGTGATATATACTTTACCATTATTTCTTCTTTTTCCTTTTTGCTCTTCTCTTGTTGAACATGTTGTGGCTAGGACAAGAGACTCATGGTTGGGGGTGAACCAATGTTATAAGATATCTTAAACTATGGGACAATGTTTGCATCAAGTTGTTGTTATTGTTGTTGTTATTGTTGTTATTGATATGATGCTACATATGAATGAATGCTAGCCATATGTTACTAATTCACTAGTGTGTCATGATTATGAACCAAATATTTGTGTAATATTATGTACTAATGAGTAATATCTTGAGTAGAAGTATATAAATGTTTCGGCATTTTATTATTCTCTTTATGTATTTATAACTTCTCTGATTTTTCTAAAAATGTCACTTTCACGCGTATAATATTGATTATCGATTAACGAAAAAATTTATATAATGTTGATATTTTGTAGATTGGGTTATCTAAGTTATGCCACAAGGCATAGGATTAGAAGGACCATTTGGTAATAAGCTTCTTTTATATAAGATCTTTTATAATTTTATGATCATCTTTCCCGTAACAAACCCAACAAACTTAATATCTCTCCTCCTTAATTCATGCACAATCATTAATATAGAATCTTTTCTTAATTGGACACACTTAATATTTTCTTAGCAGTCCTTCTTAATTAGACCTGGTAAACGTGTCGTGTCGTGTCATATTAGTGTCACCCGCTTACATAAATGGGTTAAACCCCCTCAACCCTAACCCGACCCGTTTAATAAAGGTGTCGTGTCGTGTCAACCCGTTTACTTAAACGTGTCAAAGAGCTTTGACCCAAACCCGTTTATTCCGTGTCGAGTTCGGGTCGTGTTGGCGTGTCATATTGTTTTTACATATAGAAATTAAAAATTGAGTAATTTGTGTTATGTCGTGTCAACCCGCTTAGTTAAACGGGTTGAACCCCTCCAACCCTGACCCGACCTGTTTATTAAGTGTGTTGTGTCGTGTCAACCCGTGTATTTAAACGAGTTAACACCTTCCACCCAAACACGCTAATAACGGGTCGATTTCGTGTCGAATTGGCGGGTCGTGTCAGTTTTTTAACACCTCTATTCTTAATCTATGCCTTGCTAAACCATATTTTTTTATTAACACGTGGTCAAAATCTTAAAGTTTTGACTCCGAAAAAAGATAATGGTGCATATGTTTAAGACGCGTGAAGTATGATATTCCATACTCTAATCAACAACTTCGGGTTAAAGCATTATATGAATGCTCCAAAAATAAAAGTGTTGCGGCTAATAAAAAGCCTAGCAATACTACTAATTTGTGCATCACCTTTTTAGGTGACCTTTATCATGATGAATACTACTTTTTTCCCCTACTCTCAAAGTGCCCCTAGTGGGGATTGAACCCCCAACCTTGAGGACTTTGAGGTTGGAAGGGTGCTCTCCTTACCACTAGACCAAGTACTACTTAGTTATCATGATAAATACGTACATTTGTGTATGATCCAATATATGTGTTCTACATTTTGTACCAAAAGAAGAGGGGGGAAAACAAATCTCACATAAATATATACAAAATAATGAAATTTAATCCATCTTTATTTATCTTAACTTATTGAAAGTTCTTAAATTTACTTTTAAGGTGTCTCTTCTTATGTTCACCTGAAATTTGTTGAACTTATTAAAACTTATAGTACAAATTTATTACACTTGAATGAACCTCATCATCCTTGATCCTTGATTGACCCTTATTTATGAAATTTTGTAGTTAACCCATGTTCTTCGTTCCTTAAATATCTTTCTACTTTCTACTTTCTACTTTCATCCATGCCTTAAAACTCTTCCTACTTTTACTTTATTCCTAATTTGATATGCACATTTTCTCTTCATACCTAGCATTACCCCACTTGTTGGCCCACTTTATTCTATAACCTCTCAAACTCACATTCTTTCTTCTATTAAAACAACATAAAAAGATCTAATTGTGTGTTCTTTCTCCTCTTTGCCTTTACTTCTGTTGCTACAATAAATAGGAAATTTTTTAATGAACCCATTAATTCATCAAATTGAAAGAACTTTTCTAAGGAAAAAGACTTTAATAATCGTTTCTCAAACTTGCAATAAATATTTCTAAATTCTAATAATAATGTCGTTCTATAAAATAAATCTATGGTCACATTATACCGTGTTAAAAGCTTTAGATGAATCATTGGGGTTAAGTTTTTTTTGTTTTAAAAGAGACCAAAAACCCTTATGCTTAAAAGACCAAATTACATGTTTTGAAGGGTTTATATAAATCAACGTGGGGACAAGTTTTCTTTTTAAATGGAACCAAAAGGCTTTAGGTTTATGGCCACACTATGGGCTTATGGAAACAAGTTGGGATTAAGTTATTTCACAAGGGATCGAAGGCTTTGTGTTTTGGGCAAATTCTGGAAATTGGGCCTAATCTTAAACCCTTAACTAAGTTTAGTATGCATCAAACCTATAATAATGTTATTGTGCACAATTTACAAATGGTAAATTGGTAATGTTAATAAGATAAATGAGTTACTTTGGTATGAAAAAGGGTCACTTTAATTTTAGCAAACAAAACATTGAGAAAAATGATAATTCTAATGAGAAAAGGGTCCCCTAATTAAATATTACTGCATTGTAAACGAGTTCATTCTCGTATTTAGAGTTGGTGCATAATATATTTATCATGTACCTGATGCACGCAATAACTTTCCAAATAAGCTTAAAGGTATCTAGTTTAACCGGTTAAAGTACTAATCCGTTCACTATATTCCATTATTTGTGGCCCTAGATGGTTCAATCCCGACAACAACAAGTTCATACAGTCCAGTTGGGACATGCTCGTGCAAGGTCAAGCTTAGATCACATATGTGATATGCATCTTCCCTGCCCTAGCCTACATTTCGAATTAACCCTCTATGCCTCTATATTTTTGTAGACCACTATGGCTATTGTAATAAGTAGACATGTTCAAAGGTTCGAGATCCCAAAAAAATGCCCTGAACTGACCTTATATTATAGGATTATGACTCGACCCTATCAAACATGGGCAGGGTCATTAAAGGTCTGACCCTATAAACAACATAAAGGGGCGGGGAGGCCCAATTAAGGGTCAGTTCAGAGGCGCATGATTAGTCTCAAAATTATGGTATATAATTTTCCTTTCCACTCCCTCTGTCTCTCCTTTTATTTAAAACAAGATCTCTCTCCTTTTTCTCTTTCTGTTATGATGTGCTTTTGATTCAAAAGAGTTTTTTAAGAGATGTAGTGATTGATTTGTCGTTGCACTACTTGGCCAATGTTAGGAATCTGGTCATTAAAGGTGTTGAGAGGGATGATATTGAATTTATTACTAACCCCTTGAACTGTTTGCCTATTGTAGATGTTAAGCATCTTCAAACAGAGAACTTGAGACTTTTTGACATGTTTATATAGTTGAGGAGGTCCTACTTGGTGAGTCGAAGATGACTAGGATTAAGGATATGACAAGGATTACAACCGTTTTGGTTCAAAGATTCAAAAACTAGGTAGATGTCAGGTTTTACACTATTAGTGGAAGTCCCTGGTACTAGGTTAGGCGAAGAAAGGCAAGTGGTTCTAGTTCACCTTCTTTCTCTCTCTGTTGTTAAGCCTTGGCGGCCACATAAAAGACAAAAAAGAAAGCAATAACCTTTAAGTCCTTAGTTGGTAGATTTTCAAACAAAAAAATGGTCAGGGTCGGGTCAGATCAGCCTGACCTATGACCCAACCTAACCCGTTAATATAGTCATCTAACCTTACTCAACCCAACTTTTTTATACTTTAGCCCGATCCATTCCGCTTTTGCCCCGTTAAACAGGTCTAATCGTAAGTAAACCTTTGGTTCAATTTTAGGGTCCAACCCAAACACCGCTAATAGGAGTACAATCAAACTATCAAATAGGACTCCACAACTTATCACAAACATTCACAAGTGTTCACTCCAACAACAACAACAACAACAACAACAACAACAACAACCTCAAACACTTTGACTTCCAAGTCAAACTCAAACCACACCATCCCCATCTCTATCTTCGTCAACTGTGGTCCACTCCACTCCAACAACTCCAACAACTCCAACAACAACAATGGAACAACCTCCCTTCTCTCTCAAACGCCACCACTCTCACTCTCACTCAAACCCTAATTTACCACCATCATCATCAACTCCATCTCTGCAACAATCTAAGCTCATCAATGGCGGAAACGGCGTCAACAGCGGCGGCGGCGGAGAAACTCAATTTCGCATCCTCTGCCCCGCCGAAAAAGTCGGCGGAGTCATCGGAAAAGGCGGCGCAGTAATCCGACAACTCCGCGAAGAAACCGGAGCTCGAATTCGCATCATCGATGATCTTCCCCCTTTCTCTCGCTGCGACGAACGCGTTATTCTAATAATCGCTGATTCCAAAAACCCTAACCCTAACCCTAATTCTGATGGTGAGTCAGATGAGGGATCAATTGCGCAAGTTGCGCTTGTGAAGGTGTTTGAGAGGATATTGAAGGTGGATGAAGAGAGGAGTGAGAAGAATGATGAGCAAAAGAGTGTTGAAGAAAAGAGAGAGATTGGTGATGGTGATGGTAATGGTAATGGTAATGGTGGTAATGGTGGTAATGGAGGACATGTTGTTTGTCGATTGCTCGCGCCGAGTAATCAAGTTGGATGTGTACTAGGAAGAGGAGGGAAGATTGTTGAGAAGATTAGGTTAGAGAGTGGTGCTCAAGTTAGGGTTTTGCCTAGGGAGCATCTTCCTGTTTGTTCTTCACTTGGGGAGGAACTTATTCAGGTGAAGCTTCTTTCTTTTTTCCGATGATTTTATGGTGGTCGTTTGGAATATGATCATTATAGGATGTTAGGTCGTTAACTTTTGTTACATGTTTATTGCAGGTAATGTCGTATTTTGATGCAGGACATAACTAGTTAAATAGTAAATATGATGGTCATATTATAATTGTTTGTGACTTATCTGACTTATGTTAAATGCTTTGATTGCTTAATTGATCCTATGTCATTGTGGTTTTAAACGAGCTCTCTTATTCCTAGTAGTTGATGAATTAGAGTTCTCTTATTCCTGTTTGTTCTTCACCTGGGGAGGAACTCATTCAGGTGAAGCTTCTTTCTTTTTTTCGATGATTTTATGGTGGTCGTTTGGAATATGATCATTATAGGATGTTAGGTCGTTAACTTTTGTTACATGTTTATTGCTGGTAATGTCGTATTTTGTTACAGGACATAACCATTTAAATAGTAAGTATGATGGTCATATTAAGATTGTTTGTTTGTTTAAAGAGAGATTATTATGTGACTTATGTGAATTGCTTTGAATGGTTAATTGGTTATATGTCCTTGTGCTATTTTGCTCCGACACCCTGCTTCCCCCGGTGTATCGCGTGTCGACTCGACACGACGCTCGACACGCCTGGGTCGAAGTGTCGACACGCGTATCAGGAAAGTATCGGATCTATTCTTCAAGTGTCGTCGTCGATTGACACAAGAGGACCGAAAGAGGGAGAGGAGGAGAGAAAAGAAGATGCAAAATTGCAGATCTAGGTTTGATTGACAAGGAAAAGATTAGAACTAGCATAAATTACCATGGGGCTTTTGTTCTACGAGAAATTCCGAGCAAGATGGTGGCTTCATCTCCGATGATGTCGTTCACTGGTGCTCTGGCCGCCGTCTGGCACTTTGCCGTTCAATGTCCTTCTCTTTCCCTTTCTCTTTCTGTTACTCTGTTAGGAAACTGATGACTGATGTGGCCAGTGGCCCTCCCCTTCTCTGTTTTTCTTTCTCTTTTTCTTTTTTGGCTTTTTTTTTCTAAAAGTTATAGACATGGGCTTTATTCTATAAAATGGGCTAAGCCATATTTTGGCTTTTATTTGAAAAGAAGCTGCCATTGTATAAAAATAAGCCACTTTAACACATTTTTATATAATAAGAATATGCTTACTAAACAACAATTTGTTACTCTTTATTATTTATTGTATTTTTTAATTTCAAAGTACATGTATTATTAGGACCATATCCCTAAATATCAAATCTTTTCCCGACACTTATCAGATACCCGTGTCTAGAAAATTAGTCAAGACACTATTTTGACCGTATCGCCGTATCCTTAAAATTTTAGGTCTAGAGTGTCGGATCCTCGGATACGACACCCGTATCCGAGTCTGAGCAACATAGTCCTTGTGGTTTCTAATGAGTTGTTTTATTCCTAGTAGTTGATGAACTTGAGACACATATTGACACACAAACAATACATTATTTGTGGGAAGCATGTCCTTTGAACAAGCGTGTAACTCGATGTGGACTTATGTTTTAGTGCATGTTTGATTGTGATCAATGAAAGAATGGGAATGGGGATTCAATTCTAGTGTTAGTTTGTTGAAGTTAGGGAAATCTAAAAGTGACTAATTTATGTTCTGTTATACGTAAGCTAGCGAATTGAGGAAAATTTTCACTTGTTGTGTTATATTGGACAAGACAAAGTTACAAAAAGAGTTACCTGCAAGATGTGAAGGAAGTGAATTATGTGATGGAAGGACCCATGATGAGGTTAGATACTCAGAAGTATGTAGAGAAGGCTTTCCGATGCCTAGGTGGAGGTGTGAGAAGATTGACATTGGGATCTGAGATCTCTAAAAGTATAAAACAAGGCATAGGAGATGATAAGGAAAATTGTCCTAGGTACACTTCACTGCCGGCATGACCTTGCTAATTCTTTGTAGCACCATTTGGTCTATACACCTCTGCTTCTATCCCTAATATTACTAAGGAGTTAGCACAGAGGTTATTGTTTGAATTTTGGATCACAACCTTTTGACTTTTAATGGATCACAACCTTTAACATCTGTGTTATCGAGTTCTTGTGTCCGGGAACTCTTTTGACTTTTAATGGATCACAACCTTTAACATCTGTTTTCTACTGGGATGTGAATTTGTGAGTTGAACCCCTAAGAACTAGAAGAGGCTTTCATGATTTTATGTCTTGCATAGCTCAATTTGGACTACAAAATCATAATCAACAACACCAACAACAAAGCCCTATTCCCTAAATGATTTGGGGTCGGCAAACGTGAATCGTCATCTCCTCGATTTGGACTATACCTTGTTGTTATTCGCCTTTTTATTGGGGGAATTTGAAAATGACTTTTGGGTGGCTTTCCATTGGTTTGTAGCTTCTTTGTATAGAGGCAAATGAAATGTTTGGTAAATGGCTTTTCGGATAGCTAAAAGTAAAAAACTTGCTAACTTCATTTTTTTGGCTTTTGCTTTCAATTTGCGTAAAGTAGCCAACTTTCACTATCGATTCTAACAAATATTTTTGTGAATAATTTATGGTCAAACAACCAATATTAATAGCTAATGCAAACAATTGCTCAGACAAGCCAAGTAAAACATAGCCAAGAACCAATTGCCAAACACCCCTTTGTGCCTTCTGCATATGATTTGTTTTTTAGCACCTCTAAATGTATGTTAGCTGACAAGGGACTATAGTATCTTGAGACTTCAGAATAATGACTGATTTTATGATCTAACTTAGTCTTTATCAAAGTAAATTTCCTTTGAATTTTTGAAACGATTAGATTCTTTGTTTAGATTCAATTAATCGGCTATTTTGTTCTTCATAAGAATAGTATTTAAATTGTAAAAGGCAGTCAGATGACAATCACACAAGACATATAAAAATTTGATACTAGTCAGTTCTACTTAATATAATCTTATTTTCATTGTTCTGATGGCTTGTCTTTACAACTGCACCATCTAACCCATCACAATGATGACATGCAGATTGCGGGAAATTTCCAAGCTGTAAAGAAAGCTCTCTTGTTGGTTTCAAGTTGTCTGCAGGAACACCCCATGGCTGATGTATTCCAAGGAGCTAATAATGCTAGCCAGACAGATTCTTTTCCTCAAAGAGGCTCACATGCTGCCGATCATCACTCCAGGAGTTTCTCAACAGTGTCCTCTTCTGAAAACAATGGACATAACCATAGGATGATTCCAGAAGAGGACATTGTTTTCAGATTGCTATGCCGTGCAGATAAAATTGGTAGTTTGATAGGAAAAGGTGGGTCCATTGTACGGGCGATTCAAAATGAAACTGGGGCGTCAATTAAGATTGGTGATCCTGTTGTTTCTGATTCAGATGAGCGGGTTGTTGTCGTATCGGCACGTGAGGCATGTAAATGATGAATTAAATCTTGTTGTTCATGCTTGATTTGGTTTAGTTTCATATTACATTTAAGTGAAACATTCTCCAATCATTACAGAACATGTGTTTTGCACCCATAAAAAGGACTCATATATACTATATCTCAAGAAACAAGACTTGATTATGCTTTCATGAAGTATTTTTCTTTGAGTTCCAAACTTCCAACTTCCAGTGTAGAAGTAACTATGGCTTCTTTCTCTGCTAGAATCTTCAGTGTCAAGATAAAAAAAATTCCCGATGTTTTATTGTATCAGAGATTAGTAATTACGTATCTTGTTAATGAAACAGAGCTACACATAACCATTAGATGAACTAGCTTCTTATCGGTGCTTATTGGCATTTTCAGTGATAAAGTACATTTTTCTATCTATGCAAACTTTCGTGAATGGATAATACGCGGGCAATGACTTGTTTTCTTTTTCATTTGTGCTTTGCAAACTGTTGCAGAGTATGGACCTGAAACGCTCTCCTGCTCAGGATGCTGTCATTCGTGTGCACAGCAGAATAGCAGAGATCGGATTTGAACCAGGTGCTGCCGTTATTGTCAGGCTTCTTGTCCATTCACAACAAATAGGTTGTCTGTTGGGTAAAGGAGGCTTCATTATTGCTGAAATGCGAAGACTTACTGGTGCTAGTATTCGAATTTTTGGCAGGGAACAGGGCCTGAAACTCAGTACGCACAAGGATGAACTTGTGCAGGTAATATTTTGGTTAACCCAGAATTGAAACATACTAATCATTCCTCAGCTTCAATGAACATAGAGCTTTCTTCTATCTATTATTCTTTTTAGCTGCGTCATATATTAGATTGTGAAGGCTGTTGGTGGAAGCAGTAGCACTGCAGTCTAGAGGTGTTATTGGGTATGCAGTATGCACCTTATGACTTTGTCCACCCCCCCCCCCCCCCCCTCCTCTCTCTCTCTCTCTCTCCCTCTCCTAAAATTGAAAAGGAAGCTTGGACATGGCATTAAAAATTGAAGAGAACATTATGTAAGGACTATCTTTTGCTTGTGTTTTTTTTGGAACTGCATCAGAAAAAGAGGGATTCCACTTCTCAAAACTAGATTTTAAGAATGAGTTGAGAACATAGGCATTATTGGTAGTTAGCAAATGTTTTTTTGGTTGAGATATTTAGCAACATATTGATGCTTATATGAATATGTTTGGCAGGTCATTGGGAGCGTGCAGTCAGTCCAGGATGCTTTATTTCGGATTACTAGTAGGCTTCGGGAGACTACATTTCCATCAAAACAACACCCTTCTCATGTCAGTTGCGCGCCGTACTTCTCTACTTATCAAGATTTACAATCGCCTTCATTTCGGCCTAGGCATGATCAAGCTTCCCCGAGTCATTACCATTCGTCAGTTGAAATGCCTCATTCATATGATAATCGTGCTACTGGTCAAGGGCAAGCCCATCCGTCCTTTCCACATGATATTGATAGAGCTAATGGTGAACATGAGCACCATCATTACAGTAGTGATAGAGCATCTTATGGCCTTTCATTTGAGCGCCCCCCTTCTCCTAAAGCGTGGCATCCTCAGGTATTACATGTTGCTTCTTTGGTGAGTCAAGATTTATCTGAAAATGATCACTGAATTTTGAACTTGTTTTTTCCAGGCAGTTGACTATGGGAATCCAAACAGATTTTCTGATGCAGCGTCTGGGCCTTCAAGTATAGTTAATAATAGCGAAAGGTGAGGTTGTGTTTCTGCTGTATATTACACACTGCTATTACTCCTTCAGCCCGCTTTTGTTTGCCCCATTTTCCTGTCGTGGATGTCCTCCAAAGTTTGTCAAATACTAAAACCAGTTATAGGGGGCCATAACTTTACTCTTATACCATTTTTATCTTTCATAAATTCTACCCAACCAATTGTCAAAAAAGCGACCAAATGCAAATGGGGGCAAATATATAGGGAGAGAAGGAGTATTAGGCTGTAAAATGTGGAGCATTTTGGCTCCTTGCCGCACTAGAACCCATGGTATACAAGGTATGTGTGTATACCATAACCATATTTGCTGGTGGTTTCGGTGTTGATGTGCTGGATTTTATATAAATCTGTTGGTCTAGATGTTCTCTTTCTGACTGTAGTGCTTCATAATTTTCGAAGCAACTGTTGTCCACCACCCCGATTGTTAGTTATTGAAATTTGTGCTTATCATTGAACCATGGTCAACAGAAAAAATTATAGATTTTCTGATGGTTTGATTCGCTGCTTGTTTGGCTTTTCTCTGTTGTGCAGTTGTCAAATGCCAATGGTGACATCTGTAGAAGTTGTAGTTCCACAGATATTGCTTCCTCATGTTTACGGAGAAAATAAAACTAATCTCGGTCATATAGTACAGGTGTGTTTGAAACAGCATCTTTTTGTGGTAGTTCTTGCAGAATTGCAGAAATTACTTTATTGTTGCTGAGCCATGTACTAAATTTTTCTGTGCAGTTGCATCAGTGAATCAATTCTTGATTTGGCTTTTGACATATTTGCTCTATGTGGTTTCTTGATTCCAGTTTTCTGGGGCAGAGGTAATTGTTCATGATCCAATGCCTGGCGCTTCAGAGGGTCGGGTTGTAATATCAGGAACTCCCACTCAACAACACGCTGCTCAAAGCCTCGTTCAAGCCTTCATCCTCTGCGGTCAAGCATTCTGATTCACTTCATACAACTCGAAGATAAGAATCATTGAAGGTGACTATATAGTGAGATGTACATTTTTGTGCTAACCTCTGTAAATTATCCTCAATTTTGTTTGTCGAGTCAATGTTTGTCAGAACAAAGAAGCCGAAGTTCCACATATTGATGTTTAGTTTCATGGATCTCTATAAGTTGGCCCTTTCGTTCTTATTCTTTTGTTTGCCTTAAGCTCCCTCATATTGATGTGTAATTTTATATTTATGGGTTTTGCTATAGGTAGGTCTAAGGATTAGCCATTGTATGTATTTCTATATCAATGATAAATGAAGAAATAACTCGTTGATAAGTCGTTTTTTGTTTTTGAAGGAAGTATTAATGGACAATTTTCAATAATCGAAGCTATACAACGATTACAAAATTTGGAGAATCCCTACGAAATGAGTACCTACGAGTCGGGTTTTTGGGCACGCACCTCGAAAGGATCTTCTCGGCTACTTCGAAGTGCGTGCTCAAAAACTACAGGGTTCCATTAAGAAGTCAAAAAAAGTGTACCAACAAGAAAAGCCAAAATCAGGAGTGTTCCATTGCGAATTTCTTATATTTTTCTAATCAAGTAAAACATGAAAAATGGAATTAGGGCATCGATTGGGCCACAAACTCGTTTATTTTTAGAAAAGATTAGTACAGTCACATACTTGCCTTTTCTATTTTTGAAGTTTGTCACATACTTGCCTTGTGCTGAGCTAAATGCGGCAAACTTTCGGAAATGGGCCTAATTGTTCCACGTCCACTTGCATAATTACAATCTCTCACATCGACCCTTTCTGAAATCTCATGGTATGAAAGTTGAGAGGAAATGTAATAGAGTATAATCTTGCTTATGTTCTTTCGAAGTGAAAGGAGTTTAACCGAATTGAAATTAATGGAGGTGAATTAAACTGAAAAAGGTAAGTCATGCGTTCTATGTTTAAAGTCTTCTAATCCACCAACTCTTGTACATTTGTGTAGAGCCTCGTGGTTGAAAGTGTTAGATTACAACAACCAGATATCCAAGTTTTAAAGTGTTGGTACTTGGTAAAATTACAACAACCAACTAACAATGTTCAATTTACAATACAATACAATACATATTATTTTAACGTTCAAGCCACAATCTCGTGTTCCCAACTTGGATCAAACATACAATACATGTCACGTACTGAATCATCCTCAAAACATGGAAGGCAAATTAGATCACTCAAAAATCATTCTATAAATTAACCCATCCATTTGATTCACAAATCACATAAAGTAAAGTACTACCAAATCCTAACTTCGCAATGGCATTCTCAAAGACAATAACAAATCTTCTCTGACAAATTTTGCCGACTTCAATTCACTGTATCACATATAGTTGCTGATAAGGACAAGTATGCGTTAGGCCTTGATTAATTGATTAAATCCAACAAATCTATCATATTATCAGTGCCAAAGAGAAATATGAGGGTGGAGTAAGCCTCACGAGTGTAAACTGACTAAACCATTTTATGAAAAATGTCTTTCCAAAAAAAAAATGATGATAAAAGACAATATAAATTAAGAATATTTAAAAAAAATAATTGTCCATAAATTTAAAATAATAACAAGAAATAAAAAAATGATGGATTGGGATTTGAAATTGAGTCTTAAGGAAAGCGAAGAATAATTACCCTCCAAACAATTTAGCTACAAATTTTGTTTCCTTTTGTTAAGCTTGAAAATCAATTTTAATCTAGAAGAGAGATTTTAGTAAGAAAGGTCGTTTCACCCCTAACAATCTCGTTTTTGAGTAATCCTAGAATAATCCAGCCTTTGCTAATCATCTGCCATTATTAATTGACCTTGACCAGTTGTTACATGTTGAATATGTAAAATGCCCAAGTATAATGTTATAAGTGGTTGGTAATTTGTTTTGCCTTTTCTTTTTAGTAGGAAATTTCATCTTTTAATTAATTTAACTAGCGTGCGGTCTCCGACGATGCTCACACTTATTTAAATAAGTTGGTCTAACTTGATATGTTTATTAATAAGTTACATTGAGATTAATATTTTCAACCAAAACATAAACTATTTTGATCCATTTATATGTAGATATAACATGAAACAATTTTGATAAAAGTAAAATTGGTGAAGAAACATAAAAAAGTCTAAACACCTTGTAATTATCATAATTTAAAAGGATGATAAAATGTATTCATTTCATTGTAAGTTTTTTTCATTGATTTTTGTAAAATGTAATTATTTATGATAGTACATCAAAGACAAAAGAGTATAAAACAAATGTTTAATAATATATAAGTTGGATTAGAGTTGTGATGTTCAATCTGTTTAATAAATCAATTTATAACTCAAACTTTTCAATTTGTTCAAAATTGACTCGAATGTGAACCTAATCAATACCTATCCCCACCTATTCACTAACCCTAGATATGTCATATCAAAATTAAAGCTGTAAATATTTAGGTTAGCATTGGACTTCATCTCAATCATAAGTGCCAAAGATCCGTTATTTTGACTTTTTTTTCTTCTTTCTATTTGAACTTATTATGACTTAGGACCTCTTCTCCTCACCTTATTTTCAGTTCAGTTCAGCTCCAATCACTCAGTTCAGTTCAACTTTAATCAGTTCAGCTCCAATCAGTTCAGTTCAGTTCAGTTCAACTCCATTTTTTGATAATTTATTTTACTAATTAATCTTATTTTTATTATTTTTATTTATTTTATATCATTATTATTAAGTATTATTATTATTATATCTATATATTATTTTGTTTATTATAGATTTACTCATTACTATTACTATTATCATTATGGAGGAACATGGTTTAGGTCAAAAGAATAAACCAATCAAATCACGTCAAAACGATTTATGATGCAATTTTGCACGGTCCGACCCAATCATTATTTTATTACTGAATATTATTATATTATAAATCTACTTATTAAAATAGTAATATTAATTTACTTCTTAGATATTATTGTTATTATATAATCATCATCAAGTATTAATATATTTTTGAAATTTTTTATTTTGGGAATACATGAGTAATTGATTGTTCATGAGTGAAGGCACATTTGATTAAATTGATCATGATAAAGTATTTTAACAAGAGTGAGAAACATTATAAAGTATTTTTATGTACTTTTGAATTCTTTCTCATTTGGATAATGAGCAAAAAATACCTTACCGGGTACTATAAAACAAAAATTATTGTAGTTGATGGTGGGGAGTGATGGTGGGGAGTAAGGGATGTTTTCAAAAAAATATGAGCCAAAATGAATTTAGTTTGAAAACAAAATATATTGTATACCTTCACATTTTATCATGTTACAGTAGCCAAAACACACATCGTATGCAAATAAAATTTGGATTTTTTGTTCAAAACCATCTAAAATTTTCACCTATTTAAAAACTCCCACCTTAATGAATTTTTCTTTCAAATTTCCACCTATCATTCCCATTTTTATTAGAAACTCCCATCACTTAATGTTTTTTGTTAAATTTCGTTAACAAAGCAATTAAGTGGGCCCCACATATGCATTTTATTATTAGTTTACGCTGAAATTAAAGTCAATTTCATCAATTTAAAGGCAAATCCTCAACAAATTTAGAGCAAATTTGGAACGAATTACAACTATTTGGAAAGAATTGCAACTATTTCAAGTTCCATTTTGTTAACAAAATGTATATGTGGGACCCACTTAACAATTTTGTTAATGAAATTTGACAAAAGTCGTTAAGTAGTGGGAGTTTTTAATAAAATTGTAAATGGTAAGTGAAATTTTTATTAAAAAAAAATCATTAAGGTGAGAGTTTCTAAAAACCTGAAAAGTTTAGGTGGTAAGATGTGACTATCTATAAAATTATTTACTGTAGATTATAAAATTCATAATAAAAGTGTTGTCGCACGCATCGCGTGCATAGAAATCTAGTAAGCATATAAGAAAACGTAAGAAACTGACAACAACGAATAAAGGGGGAAAAAAAGGGAATAACCGAATAACGTTTGAAACGAGAATTTTAACAAAAAAAAAAAAAAGAAGCATTAGGTTTTAACTCCCTTCCAAAATAATTTCAAAAAAAAAAAGCTCCCTTCCAAAATGCATATCTATTATCTAGTGTGAAAAGAAACAAAGCTTCCCCTTCCCCAATTCCCCAGTTCCTCAGAAATCAGAAATCAGAAATCAGAAATCAGGAATCAGAAATCAGAAATCAAAACCCTCAGTTTCGCCGGCGGAGTTTGGGCTGAATTGGTAAGGTAAGTTTGGTTTGGGTTTATGAATGTGTAACGCAATGCAATTTCTGCACATAGAGATTGATATCTGCTTCTAAAATTGAGCATCCTATTCCTAACTGCAAATATTAAGTCCAAAGTTTCAATACAATCTACTAACAATTAATTTGCTGTAATTTGATTATTTTGGGCTTTTAGGGGCCAGGCCCCAACTGGCCCCCACTGAAAATCCGACCTTGATTATATGCACGCGATGCATATGAAAACGGTTAAAAACTTAATTAGTGAAATGGGTAATTATCGAATTAGTAAAGCGGTTAGTATTTTTTTCTGGGTGTCACCTCATGTTCATAGATATGATTAAAGTCAAATTAAAGTAGAAAATGGATAAAAGTTCTTAATTTTTTTTATTTTTTTTTATTATTTTTTTTTTTGGGTTGGGTTGGATTCATCCAAATTTGATAGAATATTAGAATTAATGTGGTAAATGTGGTTGCAGATCGTCGGACGAGTTACTTTGGAGTTGCAAGACAAGTAACTTGAGAAGTGTAGTAGTGGGGGCTGAGCAGAGAAAGAAGGAGATAGAGGGTAGAGAGTAAGAGGAAGTGACCTTTGGTACGATTGCGGCGTTGCAGTTGATAGGATGTGAATAAGGGAATGCTTCTTTGCTGAATTTGTTATTTGTTCAAAGGAACCAGCTTTGTTTTGCACTGTATAGTATAGATAGTGTGTTGTGTTCATAATGTTGTAAAACATTCGAAGTGGAAGCGCATTGAGGGTTAGTGTTGGTAATAAAGGGTGTTTGACGGTATGGATGATTTACATGGCGATGATGCTCAAATGCATATGACAGAAGCTGAGCAACAAATGCATGTACACTATATGCATGATCAAAATCATGGGATGCACCATATGAGTAATGGGAATGGAATGGACGATGATCATGATGATGGGACTACGGTCGCAGGTGAGGGTATGGATGGAGAGCTTCATAATGACCCTGGGAATGTTTCTGATAACCATGGTGGAATGATGGTGGCTAGTACTGATAACAATCAGCTAACTCTTTCTTTTCAGGGTCAGGTTTATGTGTTTGATTCAGTCTCACCTGAAAAGGTAAGTCTTCTTTCACTCAGCTCTTTCTTTATTATTGGTTATGGTGCTTGTTGTTCTAGCTACTGCGGTAAGTAACTAAGTATGTTGGATGGGAGTCACTCTTGAATATATGATGTTTATAAGTTGTCATCTCACTACATCTATGTTAAATGCAATCTTGAGCATTATTGGCCAATTCAAGGATTGTGGATTTGGGATGATTTTTATGATTAGTTAGCTATACATTGGGAATGTTCTTGTGCTTGTGCATTGATTGACTTTACTAAGTTTTTTGTGCATCTTTTTTGCAAACAAGTTCAAAGTGTGACCAAATGGGATACCCCCAACCATGAGAGATAAACCTGTGTGATGAATAAACTTGCATCAACCTTAAAAATCAAGGTCAATGTATTTACGAAGATTTCCGGATTGATAAATATTTTATAGCAAGTGAGCTTACGCAAGATGACATTTTTTAACATAGGAAAGCAATAAAGATTTGGCTTTAAAGGCTAAAATTCTGCTCATTTGCCACTCTTGGAGGCTGAAATTCTGCCACTCTACGTAAGTAATAGGGAATGTTGTCGTCATTAATGAAGTGGTGAAGCAAGGAGTAAGTTATATCTAGGTTTTTCAAAGAGTTTCGCATTGTAAATGGTAGCACTTCTACTTAGAAAGATAAAAAGTTTTGTGTTCGCTTTGTGAACAAGAGGAAACATTAGTTCCCAAGGAGGATTGAGGCATTAGCTTCATGAAGTACCCAAGATGGTTCTTGCATAAAGTGATCTTGCTTACGCCAAAGGGCTCCTAAAATGTTGTAGATAGGTGATTTGCATTTATTAAGTGATCATATATACATGTTGTGTAGGAAGATACTTTGATAAGGAGATTTTAAGTAATAGGCCCAAGATTGGATAAATGTGTGGAGGCAAGTAAATGAATTGAGAACACTTTATTGAAGAAAGAGATAGCTTGTGTGAGCTATCCTCTCTTATGCAAAAGCTATCTTAGGGTGCATTCTCTTTACCTTACAAAAATAAGTTTTAAGTCTATTAGGCTCATAAGTTCACAGAAGTTCAGTTTAGTTATATTAAGTCCTAGCACCTTATAAAATGAACAACAATTAGTTTTAATAAGTTTTGATGAATTCCAATAAGTTTATCGTTAGTGCTAGTAATTGGGAAAGAAGAAAACAACAAGAACGACTACAAAATTCTCTAGGTGTGTTGGGAAATACTTTCCCAAAATTAATATTCCGACCAATACCAACACGGGTTGCACGGAATTCACTTCCGAGATACAAAGAAGAACATTGAATATCATACTCGTATGAGATTCATCAAGAGGAAAACCTCTTATTATAATGTTAGCGAGGTAGGAAAAACAAGCTATAACCGCACAAGTGCTTAAAACCGTCAACTAGAGACATACGCAGAACTGGAATCAGTTCGCGACGTTTCACGACTCGCGACCAAAACCACTTTGCAGAAGCACCGTCGCGATTCGCGAAACAGACCGCAACTTGCAACTACAGCCAACATGGTGTTTTCCCCCTTCCTTTGCTTTCTTGCTTCTTTTATGCTAGAAGCTACATGTCTGTAGTCTTATTTCCTAACATATTTAGCCATTAACGAACATAAAGAGCGACACCTTAACCAAGCTACTTAACGTAACATTACATGAATTATATCTACCAAATACTCAAAATATTCAACATTTACTTCATATCAGGTGCAGAGAACGCACCCTTAATAGGATGTAGGTTGGATTTATGGTTGGTATCTTGCCCTAGTGGAGAAATGGTAAAGCCATGCTCATAACACTATAAGGTTAGATGAAAGTTCAACATGAAGAACAGTTCTTGTTTTTGAAGTTCCAAATGGCTGATGTGGCTGATGATGGTGCTTAATTTTTTGGAATATTTGTCAAGAATAAGTCAACCTTTGCGTTGACCGCTTTTAACAAGTCAACCTTCGTTTATTCCAGTAGCAAGTAAACCTTGTATACCCTCTGCTTTTAACAAGTCAAGACCGGCTAGCACCTCTTGTTAACCTTTTCAACAGGTTAAATAACACATGTCACTCCCTTATTGGACTTTTTAAAATTTATATATATATATATAAAAACCATGTCCCTCCTCCTTTGCCCCCTAAATCAGACCACCCCTGACATCACCCCACCACACCACCAGCCCTCCTTCATCACCATCTTCCAAATTCACATTCCAACCCCAACTTCCCTATCTCCAATTTCCTTCTCCGAGTTGACTCACTATCTTTCTCCCTCTCTCACTCCCATCCTTTCTTCTCTTCTGGCCATGTCGACGTCATTCTCCCCACCATTTCACTGCAGCAAAATCTGATTCCTGAGTTAGGGGTTATTTCGAAGCACATCCCGAAAAATTGAAGCAAATTCGCAAGCAAAATCACTTAGTAATTCAGATCTTCAACTTTTCATTTGAAGAAGTATATTGAAAGTTCGTCCATTTCAATTTTCCTAGTTTTTAAATTATTGCTTTATTTTTAAAATTATTGTATAGTTAGATGGATTATTTACTTTTACAAATTTGAGTAAATATTGCGCTTTTAACTTTAGGTCTGAATTTCCCTTTAATTTTGTTTTCTTATGTTTTGTTCATTTTATCTTCCTTGTGAAGATATGTCAGACATTGTGAATGATGTGGGTAGTAATTGTCATTAATGGATAATGTTGAAATTATGAAGCAATGAACAAAAATTTGGGGAAGAAAACGTGAACATTGCTTACTCTCTGTTTATGGGATTAGCTTCAAATTCAGCATTATGATACTGCTGCTGATAAAAATGGGGATTTGAAAACGGTTTGCATCTGTTTCCATTTGATTCAATGGTTTCTTTTCCTTCACTCGTTCAGGTGGTTGAGTTAGGGGAGAATTATCCTCAATCTTGATCACCATAGAACTCTGCCCACGATTTTTGAATGATGAACCACTGTATGTGGGGTTGAATCTATCAACTAACAAAAATAATAGAATTAGGGTCATGCGATGAACATACTAGACTCAAATACTTGGAAGAAATCAATTTTGTTCTTAGTTCTTGCGAGATATTTTGTTTTATATTATCATGGCAACAAGTAAATAAGTCTTCCATATTATCTATTATCATTATTTGGTTTTAAAATTTTGTTTTTTGGGCCCTGATTCTTTACTTCATTTTACCCAAATACTCTTCATAGCTTCATAGTGGAGGGGAAGGAATAGGAGAGAGATGAAATGTGGAGGGAAAGTCAACAGGTCAAAGTAAAGTAGTTTGTTTAAAATGTAAGTTACAAGTTCAACAGGTCACAAGTTAAAAAACTTGTTAAAAGAAAATTACCTACAAGGTTTACTTGCTACTGGAATAAACGAAGGTTGACTTGTTAAAAGCGGTCAACGCAAAGGTTGATTTATTCTTGACAAATTTTCCTAATTTTTTTGGATAATCGTTCGGGCCTAACTCTTCCCTCAAATTGTTTTTGAGAAATGTTTTCCTGGCTTGCTTTTGTTGCGAGTAGGAGAAACGAGTTTATATCTCCAACAAGTTGATGAACTAATAAAGAAGCTCTAGATGAGAAAGCTCCAATCACTAAGAGGTGTAGCTTTGCATATCCTTTTTTGGGTCTTTTACTAGTGGTGAAAAGTGATAAGATTTTCTAATAATATTAAGATACCAGAGCTCATTGAGAACACTAATGTTGCTTCCTATGAGATGGTGCCATAGTGGATCTTAGATAAGTACGCTATACTACAATACTAGTTTCAATTGGATAGCCCTAGCTAAGAAGATCATGGAGATGGTTGATAGCATGCAACGGAACCATGTACCATATAATGTTGGATTAGATCTGCCACTTTTTTCAAAGTGCACTTTGTCTCCTTTAGTAATTGCCTTCCTGTTCTTATTTTTCTGAATAGACGTGGAATCTATGCATAATCCTATGCAGGTCCAGGCTGTACTTCTTTTGCTAGGGGGTCGTGAAGTACCTTCAACTGTTCCCGCTGCACCATTGACCTCACCTCATAATAATAGGGTAATGGGATCGTAGTAGCCTTTTGTTCTGTGATACATTGTGTTCTATGTATACTCACCTTATGGAGTATTTGCTCAGGGGGTGGCTCCAACACCACAGAGGTTCAACGTGCCACAAAGATTGGCATCACTACTCAGGTTTCGTGAAAAGAGAAAGGAACGTAATTTTGACAAGAAAATACGATACACAGTTCGCAAGGAGGTGGCTCTTAGGTAACTTATATTCTTGTAGTTATCGTTGTGTTCTCTCTTATGGTATATCTTACCGTGTCAAACTATGGCGCGGGAAACCTGAATAACATTTGTGTTGGGTGTGTGCTTTTTGATCTATTTCCTCCAAGTACTTCAAGTAGTATGAATCTATGATCTGGTCCGTAGCTGTTCAAGGAGCACTTAAGGGAACTTTTATATTCAATTAGTTTTTATTTTTAATTTTACTGAACTATTTTGAAGAAACACTTTAAGACTTTGAGATTATAAGAGGGACTTTTGACGCTGCAAAGGTTGGTTTACCTCTTTGATGCAAATGTAAAGCCAAATGTGTGGTGGAAGGAATTGTGTATCCCTCTTGAAATCAGGAGTACATTGTTTTTTATCGGAAAATTATATTGCGAATTGAAAGGAAGCGTGGATGAGATGTTATATTCTCAGGAAGTTGGTATCACATCAAAAGTTGAGCTCATTAAACAATTGAAATGCACGGATAGGACCTTTTTTTTGCCTCTAATTGGATCTCTTTGAATTTCCGTCCTTGCACAGTTTTTGGGTCATTTTCTTAGATTCCTGACAGCAGTTGTTGGATTCATAAGCACTCTCATTGGCAATTTTTAGGGAAACATATCCTGTGTTTACAGTAGTGTAGCCTTGGTAGAGATTGCATGGCGCAGTTTTACTATCTCTTGAACCAATTCCTAAAGACACCTCAAATTATTGTAGATGGTTTGTGAAAGGTTGCATGACTGACTGCAATCACTTTATAGGAAATCTTGTAGAATGTTAGCTTCTCCAATCTTATTGAAGAATTTGGATGATCTAGATCTAGATGTAGCCAGAAGTGCTGATCTAGGTCTAGAGGTTGGACTCATTAACCAAAGGCTCTTGTTAAAGAAGACAAATGATAGATACTCAGTAGCACTTGGCTTTGAGCATACAATGAACTTAATGAAGAATCTTGATTCTGATGTGAGCAAGCTTTGCTGTCAAAAATTATGTTGGCTCCCCGTCCACTCTTACCATCACGTTGCCAAAGGTCTCAGCTTTGAGACTTTTAGAAGCCTGTGCTTGTATGTATCAGGCCACTAAGACATGTTTGGATGCAGAATATTAGCCAATATAGTCCTAGTTTATTTTCTCTGTTATTGCTTTGATGGCACATATGTTTATTTCTAATGCTTTCTCTTGTTCAGGATGCAGAGAAACAAGGGCCAATTCACATCTTCAAAACCTAACCAAGATGAGTCTTCGTCAGGTGCAACAAGTTGGGAATCTAACCAGAGTTGGGGACCCGACGGACCAGTACCACTACAACAAGAAGTTTGGTGAGTAATGAGCGCTCTCTCTTGCCAATCTTTTATGTTTGTGTTGTTTTGTTTCCCCATTCATTTTCTCTGTTATTTCGTGGGGTGGAGGGAGGGGATGGTATTTGCTGATGGATTTTCTATTATGGTAGTAGTGCATTACTGCATTGCATGTCGTTATGACAAAGATGTTAAATAGTTGAATAATTTAAACTTGGCATAGAGATTCTCTCCATATTGAGAAAGCTTAACATATAAATATAATAAAAGGGCTGACTGCTCGATGAAATGCCATGTGAAGATGTGATACCTTTTCATGAAGTAAAAGAACAAAGTCTTCCACTCTTTTCTCCACATAAGATTCACGTGACACTAGTAAAATACATTTAATTAATGACGTTATTCTGCAACTAATTAGAACAACGATTGAATTTACGATTTCGTGCCTAAGTAGATATCTAGTTGTTTTCTTTCCACTGAAAATGCGACAAGTCACTTTTCCTTCAACATAAAACAGGAAGAAATTGGAGGTGAATAGAACTATTCCGTAGTTGAGGATCACTACTCAACGTCATTGCCTTAACGTCAACACCACATCTCCCTTGACACCCTTTTCTGCAAGCTCCTTGAATTGATGTCCTGAACACCTTAACCACCACGATCATCTGTTTTTATCATTTCATTTTGCATTTAAATATAGTGTGATTGCATCATACGAAACACAAGTGTAGTCTATAAGCAATCACCTAGTTGTTGTATACTAAATTCCTAACCAGTGTTTGTCTGTGGCTCTGTGCAATGCTTAATGTTGATAGCTTAACTTTTTGTATAAGCCAGTGTTATTACAATGCATTTTGATTTTTTGAAATTGTTTGTCTAGCAATTCCTTGTGTCATCGCGTCTTTGTCCCTTGTTTTTCTTTGTAATATTTGAAGGCCAAAACATATGACATTTTATAGATGATGATTGGAAGATGTCAAGTTGCACCTAAACGTTTTAACTTGTTAAGTATAACATTTGGGGTTCCAACATCTTAAAAACTGCTTCGAAGTGGGAACCGAATACTAAAATGGGAGGCTCATAGAATTGCCTAACGTGCAAAATCGAGAAAAGTGTGATGATACTATGTGACTGATAATGTAAATATTAATCAACTCGTTTGATGGTTTTTTAGGCCGTGATTGGTCATCTCTTGACCATTCATGACCTTCTCCTTCTTTCTAAATTCTAATACTGTTTTGTCATTTTTCTTCATTTAATTTCGAATAAATTGGTCTTTTTTTGTGAAAGTTAGTTTTATTGTTTGGTTGGAGTTCTTTTCTCTTCTCCAATGAAAGTTTTATGGGTTGCAGGGTTGAATATTCGAAATATGAAGATGAAGGTTGAATACCAATTTTCTATAACAGTTGTAGGGATCTCCGCAACTGAAATGATAGTTAAGTCATTTCTTGCGGAGATATATATAAGTTTGAGCCAAATTTGTGTTCTAATGTATAAACACCTTATTTTAAGTTACTTTTTGAACTTGCTTGTGTGTCACTTGTAAGCACCTTGATGAGACATAATTACATGACTAAATAGATATCAATTTGATAGTAAATCAGTAAATTCTGACATTTTTGTGGGCAATTTTCAATGCTATTCGAAATATAGCTTTAATTGTAAATCATATCTGTAAACAGTTTCTTAATGTTTTTTTGCAAATATGTTCTTTAGCTGCCGACATTGCGGCATCAGTGAGAAAGGGACGCCGATGATGCGGCGAGGACCCGAAGGACCAAGGACTCTTTGCAACGCTTGTGGGCTTATGTGGGCTAACAAGGTACTTTAGCAACTTTCAGTTGCTATTATCCACTTGAGAAGAACTGATTTATGACATGGAATATTTCTTTCCTAATATTGCAGGGACATGTTAATTCTTCTGTTGTGTTTTCTTCTTTATTGATCTCTCCTTTTTGACTTGCTTTTAGTACTGTACTGCCTGTTACCTGCTTTAAGATGGTTTTCTGGGTTCTTGGAACTTTATAGGGAACTCTTAGAGACCTATCGAAATCAGCAGTGCCCGGTGGACAGAATCTTACCTTCACTAGGACTGAAGAGGTAGACTAATGGAAACTCCTCATTTTCTGTACTGTATGTAGCTTTTTTCTCATGTTTGTTTCTCTCCCTTTCTAAAGTTATGTTGTCATTTTTTTGGGCAGCAGAATGGGAATTTTGAGGCTAACCAAATGGTTAGAGTTGCCGGAAATGTTAGCGATTCCACATGATGGCTTATTCTATGTGCAGCCGATGCAGTTGGGACTGCTGATCCTCGATTCCCAATTAGAGGGTTATCGAATTGCTCGCGCAATTCTTTGTCTTTAGATCGGCGGTCACTAAAGACGAGATTAGCACTGTACCCTTTTCTATTTGTGTCGGGCTTGAGGTCTGTTTACTGAAAGCAGATGAAATGTACCCTCTTGTACGCATTTTCGACTTAATAATACCCTCTTTTAATGAAATTTTTACTTCTACAGTACTGAACTGTTTGTTAGAAAGCTAGAGTGTGCTCTTCTGTATCTTTATCCTGATGTTGTCTGAGAGTTGGCTTCTTGCTCTTTTGTGAAAGTATTAATGAGGTAATGTAGTACTTCATACAAGATAAAGCTATTGTCTTCACGATTATGCGCTGCATCTCTTGCATATCATTTGGAGGTTCGGTATACATTTGATCTCTTGCTTGTACGTAGAAAACTGTGTTTAATAAGGGAGAGGAAAGCGGGCCTGTGTGACATAGTGCAGTTGCCTATGTTTATGTATGGTATAGTGATTGCTGTGTTGACAAATGCTGATGGCCAAGTCCTTGAAGCCGTAGCCTACAAATCGGGTTCGTCTTCCTTTAATCGCTGAAGAAGCCATTTTTGCGGAATGGCCTTATCAAGCTTAGAATAGGGCATCCAAGACCTTATCTTTGAAGGTGACAATCGAGTTGTTGCCAATAGTTTAAATGGAATTTATGGCACTCAATGATGAATTTAAATTCTAACACTAATTGAAGATATCTAGCATATCCTTTATGCTTTCAAAACCTTAACGATTGTTGCCAAGCTTGGCTTGGCCTAATGGTTAAGAGTTTGATCTCATGATTTTAAAGTTATGGGATCAAATTCCACTAGAGGTATTTGGGGGTGGGGATTCTCTTACCATTCCCCTCTATTACCAAATATTGGGACTAGTAAATATTAGATCAAGAAACTGTGCTAGTTGAGATCTGGTTAGGGGTCCATCACATAACCTTCCAAAAAAAAGACCTTGGCGATTGTTCGCATCTTCTTCGAAGCCAAACGGCTAATTGGTGAGCTTTCTTCGTAATTATATCATCTAACACAATATCAATCATTTGATGTCTACACACATTTTGAACTTCATAATCTTTCTCTTTTACATAATTTAAGTTTCGTCGTAGTAAAGTCTGTTAAATTTTCTTATATAACGTGAAAAAAGAACATAAATTAGTATTGTCAAATCTCTTACTTTTTTTTAGGATTTGTAAACTTTATTGACTAAAGAATGGACTCTATCAAGAATAAAAAAGCGGAACAACTAATTGAAAAGTCAGAAAAAGAATTTAAAAAAAAAAGACTTGGTTGACTTGTACAACCTACATGTAATGTCATGTACGTGGCGCACTTCCATTGGACAAGCCAAGAACCTATGCTTGACTTGCAACTCAGGAATCAAGCTCTTACAAATCAAGATTTCCAACAAAACCCATAAATTACGATTCTCACTTTTCCCCTAATTTCTCTCTTTATGTTTTTGATGAAACAATTGCTTATTTTAATTACTCGTTATTCTCGTACTTCTATTAGTAGTAATCTTAAGAAAACATAGTTTGTTGTAAATAATTTAATAAAATAAAAAAGAGTTAATTTTGATCAGCATTTTTATCATAAATTAAGAGTCTGTTTCATTTTCAATTCAGTAGCTAGCTATGTGTAATACTTTTATTTTCAAATCTCACTATTCTCTTTCTATTCAATCCACATTGTTTTTACTTAAATTTAATTGTATTCAATCGAAAACAACATGAATTAAGTCATATTTTAAGGATAACTAGTAAGTTTCTAACATTACAACGAAAAAGCTTACCAGTTTATGTACTATATATTTATTTTCAGTTCGATACAATACTTTTAATCCGCACATTTCACTAATCCATACCTAACTCAATTTATATACTTATTTTTAAACTCTAATTCATCTAAATGGAAAAAACCGATAATCATATTAGATACTTTATGTTAATACATACATTTATAATACTTCCTCCGTTTTGCAATGCTCGCAACATTTCTTGTTTGCACACTTTCCAATGCAATACTTTGAACCTTAATATCTCGAATTATTGATAAGTAAAAAATATAAAAATTTGATATTATAATAGTATGCATTAAGACGAATCAAATAAGACCCCACTTGACTATATTTTTTCTTATATACTTGTGAAAAAATATAACATAAGATTGGTAGATGAATAGTAGTTACTATACTAATGTTGCGAGTATTAAAAGGTATTTAAGTAGTATTTGTTTATTAAGCAAGTAAGTATTTATTTATCTCTTTTTTCCTCCATTTTTAGTTGTAAGAGATTCTTTTCTTCTTCTTCTTCCTCATCTGTCATCATCTTCTTCAATTCCACTGGCGATCAAATGGGGAAATCGTGAAATCGGAATTAACCCTAATTCTTTCTCATTAAAATTGAGTGCATAATCAAACATTATCTTCAAGATTTGATCCTTATCTTCTGTAAATCAACCTCTTTCATGGTTGTTCAGCTTCATTTTATCTCCAATTCACTCATATTTTCCACCTGAACCGCCATTTTTAGGGTTTAGGGTTAAATTTTTCTTTGCGCAAAATGGCGAGGACTAGATCATCATCTTTATGGAGATATGTAAATCCATCATATTATTTGAAGAGACCAAAGAAGCTTGCTTTGTTGTTTATGGCATTTGTTATGGGCACTTTGTTTGTTTGGGATCGCCAGACTCTTGTTAGAGAGCATGAGGTTACTCATTTCCTTTCCATTTTTTGTGATTATATTTTTGGTTTTTTGGTAGATCTGCCTTTGTGTTTTTGTTAATGGTTTTTGTTTGTGAAATTGTTTTGAGGGGTTAGTTTTATGTTAATTGGGGGAGGGGATCATTGGGAAGGCGGGATGAGGATCGATATTAAGAGACCGGTTGGAACTGGGAGGGATGCTCTAACCAACTGAGGTATATCGTACTCTCGAAAAAAGGTTGAATCTTTGTAGTGCATTGTGAGAGATGTTTTGAATTTGTGTGGGTTGGTGATGGTGGTGGTGTGGGTGTTGAAGTTTGAAGTGACAATTTGATTAATGAGTAAGATATAAACACTTGTGTATATGTCATTTAAATTTGATTTTTTGCTAGAAAGGTGGGATGAGAATCGATTGTAAGACTGATTGGAACTGGGAGGGATGCTCTAACCAACTGAAATATCGCGCATTCTCGAAAAAGGTTGAATCTTTGTAGTGCATTGAACAGATATTTATCATATGGGTGGGTTGGTGATGGTGATGGTGATGGTGATGGTGATGGTGGTGGTGGTGGTGATGGTGGTGGTGGTGGTGGTGGTGGTGGTGGGGGTGTTGAAGTTTGAAGTTCGAAGTAACAATGTTGTTTAGCTAGTATGGTCTAACACTTGTGTATTTTTTCTTTGATGTGAATTGATACAAAGACCTTTTGGGACTAGGAGGGATGCTCTAACCAACCGAGCTATTCCCACTTTTAGAAAAGGTTGAATCTTTGTAGTGCATTGAAGAGATATCTATAAATTGGGTGGGTTGGTGATGGTGGTGGTGGTGATGGTGATGGTGGTGGTGGTGGTGATGGGGGTGTTGAAGTTTGAAGTTCGAAGTAACAATGTTGTTGAACTAGTATGGTTTAACATTTGTGTATTTGTCCTTTGATGAGAATTGATACCAAGACTTCTTGGAACTGATAGGGATGCTCTAACCAACTGGACTATCCCCGCTTTAAGAAAAGGTTGAATCCTTAAGTGCATTGTAGAGAAATTTATAACTTGAGTGGGTTGGTGATGGTGAAGGTGGTGGTGGTGTTGTTGAAGTTAAAGTCTTAAGTGACAAATCTGACAATGTTGTTTAATAAGGTCTAACAGTTGTGTATTTTTCCTTTGGGACTGTTTTGCTAAGAATGTGTTTGTGGTTGAAAGTTTTTGTGATCAGTGGAGCGGATCATGCTAAAATGGAAGGTGTGGGAGTGAGAGCAAATGTGTTGGGCATTGTTTAACTGCTTTGCTGAAGTTTGATTTTAGTGATTGCTGTTTTTGTTGTAAGCAATGATGTGAGTTGAGGTTTTCTATTTGGAAAGGGGTTTATAGTATGAGTAAAATTCTATCATATTTAGAGAGTTGATATTTGAGCTGTTTCTAAGTGATAAGTAAGCAGAGATGTATCAGGCCGATTTAGGGTCAGGTAATGTTGGTATTAGATTGTCTTTTCCAATAGTATATATATATGGCATACCGGTCATTCCTCTTATTGAAGCTTGAAGCATTCATTGATTGATGTTGTATACTTGTACAAGATGTTAGTGAGATCACTTTGTCGAATTGTTGATACTAGCAAGTGTTTTAGGCAGTGTTGACTGATATCTTCATCTTTTGGGTAGGTTTCCTTAGATTATTCTGATGAATTTAAGGCGTATACATGCTTGTTAGTGTATGGACTAATCATAAAGCCGTGGATTGTCAGGAACTGATGTTGAATTAATATTTTTCATATTGTGGTTGAAGTTTGAGTTTGGTGATTTATGCGATCACAGTGGTTGCAAATTTGCAATTGTAAGGTTTTTGTGGCATTTAGTTTTTTTTTAGGGTTATTAGGGATAATGTCACTCTACGTTTACAGTCGCTGAGGTGTCATCTTATCTAGGGGCTGCAGCCTATTGTGTGTGTCTATTTAGGGATTATATCATACAGAGGTGGAACCTTTGAATTTGATGGGGTCAATGTGGTGAGAAGGTTTCATTTTGGTGCTTAGTCAAATTTATGAAGCTACAATGGCCAATGGAGGGGTGAAGCGTATATTTGCTGATGATTTGCAATTTCTATGGAAGGACAGTGAAGCTTTATGGGTTTCCAGTAAAGCCACCGCATTACTGGTGGTTCGTGTAACATTGTTGTTACGTAATATACCTCATTGTTTAAGATTTCCACGGACAGCTTGGGAATGAGATTAGTGGTTCATTTTTAACATTGAATGCCTGAGACATGACTCTGCAAATATATTGATAGTACTTCAGATAAAATGCATGCACACACACACACACACATAATCTCTCTCTCTCTCTCTCTCTATCTATCTATCTATCTATCTATCTATCTATCTATCTATCTATCTATCTCTCTCTCTCTCTCTCTGTGTGTGTGTGTATGTGTGTGTGTGTGTGTGTGTGTTTTGACTCAGTCTGCTTTGAAAGAATATTCTGGCGTTAGTTTAATAGAATCTTTCTGATTGCAGGAGGAGATTGCAAAGTTATACTCAGATGTTAATCGGTTGCAGGAAGAGGTGAAACATTTGCTATGTCAATTTTATCCCTTTGTTTCTGTGTCCCCATTTTATCGACTTGCTAAATTTGTGTGACGTCATTATTTTCACTTCCTTGAAATGGTAGTATCTCTCCAGGATGATTTCTTCTCCAAAAAAGAGGAAAATATTTTTGTTCGTTCTCATGGTCAACCTGTTTTACTGCTGCAATTTTCTTTGCCTGAAAGTATTGAGTGTCTGATTGTCTGGCTGAGTATTTTCCTTTTGTAGTATTTTTCACTACGTGAATTAACTCTTCTACTCTTTGTGGACTGATTTTCTGTTCTTGTACAGCTTGAAGGGATTAAAAGTTCTAAAGGGATAAATTATGATCATCCAACAAAAAAGATTGTTTCAGATGATCCTATCGATGTTGAGCGAAGACAGAAAGTTAAAGAGGCCATGATTCATGCTTGGAGTTCATATGAGAAATATGCTTGGGGGCAAGATGAACTGCAGGTATTTCATGGTGAAAATTGCTCTTGTACTCTAAATATCACACATTCTTGAAACTTGTAAATAAAAGAACTAGTGTACATTTTATTTGATGTTGAAAATTTCAGCCACATGACGAGTGCAACCCGCCTTCCATATTTAATTAATGGAACCCTGTCCAATGGCAAACAATAAACGTCAAAAATGTCTGCCATTTGTTTTTCTATTAAGGAATTCCTGGTCTCCTGTAAATTTTTGTTTTTGATCAACCAACTCAATGGTGATATCCCTTTTTTGTTTACACCTGTTCTATTTTGTGCTTCCTGTACTGATGAAGTTCATTTTATCTATACAGCCCCAGACAAGGAGTGGTGTCAATAGCTTCGGAGGTCTTGGAGCTACGTTGATAGACTCATTGGATACATTGTATATAATGGGCCTGGATGAACAGTTTCAGAGAGCCAGAGAGTGAGTTCTGACACTCTCTAATATTTTGCGCCCCTCTTTTCCTTCTGGGCAATGTATACAGTCAATGTTGTAGATCTTATTTCCTGAAAATTAGTGGTTCTTCTTTGGCCTAATAGTATACTTCTTCCGTTTCTTTCTAGTTGCAACTAAAGGGTTTGTCAAGGTGGAGGGGAGAGAAAGTGGAAGGGGCATGTAACCCGTAACTAACAAACTTAATACTTTTACTACTACCTCACAACTACGACTAGGTTATATGGCGAGTCCGAGCATTACACCAAAATACATTTACTACCACCTTACCACCAAAAATGCACTATATTAATCATCCACGAAAGCTCCTCCCTGGGCCCAAACAACTATTTTCTCCTATGAGTATCACCTGCCACTTATTCCCACCATACACCACAAATGTCCCTCTCTAACCTTCCGCGACCTTCCATAACAATTGAAACACCTACCTTGGCCAAGGCCAACATCACTAACAAGCATAGAGGTATGAAGAATCTAACACTTCGGCGATTTGGTTGGCCGTTGTGGTTTCAAATCTAGAACCTTTGGCCAAATTCTGAAATCAAGAACTCAAGTTATCTCATGCGACTAAACAAATAAATAAAGAGAAATATTTGTGGAGGTTGGTGGTGTTAATGGTAGTTAGCCAAGTTAGGTACCCGTGTGGGTCAAGACAAGCAAGATGGTTATTGCTTTGCGGGGATGATGTTTGGTGAAATGATGGTGGTGGTTTTTGCTTCTGTCTAAGAAAAATGATGTTGGTTTATGGATCTAGTGTTGGATTAAGAGGTTGGGTGCATGGTTTGAAAATCCAGTGTTGGTCGCGATTGGGTAAGGGCCAAAGTGTCGCAGTAATGGAGATGATGTGATTGATGTACAACCGTATGTTAGTCGAGACTATGAGATAGTGCTTGATTCGGCCTAAAACGCGTTTTTTCTACACCTTTACAATGGCGAGTAGTATTGGTTTGGTAGATTTAAAAACCTTTGCTATAGGTTTGATATGATAAACTGCGCCTTGTTTTGGCACCATGGTGGACCTCACGTTGGATGTGTCAGTATTGGAATTTTACCACATAAAAAGTTTGAAATGTTGCAGCTGTGACATCTGCCCAAGCTGGGAAGTGTTGCAACTAAAAGGAAATGGAAAAAGTATTAATAGTCTATCTTAAAGCTTTTGTCATGCAATCATGAAGTATATGATAGATGTTGTTCACTGAGAAGTAGAAAGATTTGTAAATCTCCAAAAAAAGGTTCATTAAACTTCTTCCGTTTCGGACATGTGGGAGACAAGTGGTATAAAAATCACATATCCCAAATTATTTTGGGAATAAGCCTTTGTTGTTGTTGTATGAGAGAGGAAAGTTACGAAATCTAGGTATGTTGTGATTAATAGTAAGGCTCCATATAAGGGAAATGTAGTGATTGAAAGGGAAGGGGGCAAGTATAATTTTCATCGTGTTATTATCTATCCCTTTTATTTGGTCTATTTTGTTTCATTTGACGTTATATGGATTTTCTATATGGTAATTGTTGTTTATAAGCCATGATGTTAAGAATTTATTGTCAAACATCACCGATTCACCGTGGCTGTATTTGGCCCAAAATTTCTGGTGGGTGTTTAGCAACCGATTTTTAGTTGTTTCACTTGGCTGGTTTACTTGCCTAGTTTGTCTAGCTCTTTATGTTGGCTGTATATATAGAGTTAGTGATCCAATGAGAAGGATCTTAAAATGAGAAGGGTGAGAAGGATCGGTGATTCGGTGTGCATATTTTTTAAACTGGATATGCATATCTTTTAAATTGGATACGCCATATTTCACTTTGCAAGCTAGATCACTTTTGGTTTGCGAGACACGTGTTTGGCCGCTTGACCACTTGAAAAAGCCACAAGCCACAAGCCACCAAAGTTTACCAAACACCCCCATTATCTTAGAATCCCGCTTTTACTTTTTATTGATTATCCTGGACTGTGAACTCATGGTTTTACATCGTTGGCTCGCTTTGCTTTCGCGCTTGTTACTTTATCCTTTTTTTTCATCCTTTTTTTAATATTTTCTTTTGACTGCTAATCATTTGTCCTATATGATTCCTGAGCTTGCTGATTGCTTTGTCTTTTGGCAGGTGGGTTGCCAATTCATTGGATTTCAACAAAGATTATGATGCTAGTGTCTTTGAGACAACCATAAGGTTGCTTTATAAGGTTTAATGTCAATTTTTTAGTCAATTTTTTTATCCAGCTAAAGTGGTTCGAACTTGCTAAATCTTTGAGACCAATTCTTTGTATGTATGTTTGTTTAACAGAGTTGTAGGAGGACTTTTAAGCGCATATGATCTTTCCAATGACAATATGTTCCTTGAAAAAGCCCGAGACATTGCTGATAGATTGCTGCCTGCATGGGACACATCTTCTGGTATACCATATAATGTTATTAACCTGGCACATGGAAGACCACATAATCCAGGATGGACTGGGGTAAGTTGTAGGTTGGTAATCCATTATACCTTGTATATGGATTGACAGGGGCCTGATTGACTTATGATTATGGAATTTTTGTTGGCACTTTTGGATAGCCAATGCTGTGGTTTGCGCATATCTTTAAAGAGAGGTTTATGTATTAGGTGCTTGGCTTCTTGTCATGCGGTTCATGTAGCACTCTTCAAGAAAAGAGAATTTTAAAATCTGCTTTGCACAGTCAAAATAACTGTTACTGCTTATTAGCCCGGGTGTCTTGGGGTCTGGGAAGGGCAAGATATATAACGGTGGAAGGGCAACATAAATCATGCTATTCTTTGGCGAAGAGATACATGATGAGGGTCTGCATATGCAGCCGATGCATGTTGTTTGGTCATTGTAGAGGACTGCTTTTTTTATGAAGCTAAGTTACATATCCTAATCGCCTTTGTTGAATATTTTCTTTTGCAGGGCGACAGCATATTAGCAGACTCAGGCACTGAGCAAGTTGAATTTATTGCACTCTCTCAGAGGACAGGGGACCCCAAGTACCAGCAGAAGGTAAATTGTAGAGTTTGATTGAGATTCACGTGCTTTAAAGAAACTAACTCTTGTCTGTGCACACTTTCCACAATTTGTATTTAAAGTGTCTTGTTCTAATATCTAGGTAGAAAATGTAATATCAGTGTTCAATAAAACTTTTCCGGACGATGGGCTTCTGCCTATATATATAAGTCCTGATAGTGGGACGGGATCACGTACAACAATCACCTTTGGTGCTATGGGTGACAGGTAAATTTTGTTTGTACTTTGTAAGCTCAAAATTTTCATTCTTGACATGATCAACTTTCTGTCTTCTTGCTTTTTGATGGATAAAGGGCTAACCTAAGGATTTGGTTGCAGCTTTTATGAATATCTGCTCAAGGTATGGGTACAGGGGAACAAAACTGCATCTGTAAAACTCTACAGGTGTGTTAAGCTGATATTAACTTTGCATCATACAGTACTTTATTGTCCTAAAAAAAGTAAAATGTGGATCAATCAATCAAGCATACCAAGGTCTCTTTAGTCATATTTTATCCGCTAAGCCTATTTCAGTTTGCCATACAACTAACCAACTTATGGTACATTTTTCTTTCTTTGCTTCAATACTTCGTCTTTGGTGACACTTTTACTTTTAATTCATAAATGTAAATATTGTCAAAGGCGGATTGATCGCTATTCAGTTCTTCACCCTTGATGATGATTGGAGTCTTTAACAGAATTTTGTCAAGTAACTAAGTATTTGATGACCTCTTATTTTTAAATTGTCGTGTCTTGTGACTATGCTACTGCAGAGGAGAGTGGTATTTTATGACCCGAATCGTGTAATACTTAATGCTTTAGTGATATATGCTTAGTTATTTCACGTCTCTTCATCTGCTGGTCCCCATCAAACCATATAGTATGGAACCTAAGATTTCTGGTACTTTTTTGTAATAGCATTCATAATTTCAGATAAAACCTCTTTTGTGTTAAATTTTCTCTTTATTGCTTTTCTTACATCTTGTGAGCCATCTTGGAAAAACAGAGATATGTGGGAGAAATCAATGAATGGCCTTTTAACTCTGGTTCAGAAGACAACACCTTCATCCTTCACATATATTTGCGAGCGAAATGGGAACTCCTTACATCATAAGGTATATTTTTGTTTTAGAATAACAGCTTTTTTTTGTGAATTATTTGTGTGCTTATATTTCTCTTCATATCTATCTGTGCAGATGGATGAGTTAGCATGCTTTGCTCCTGGAATGTTGGCTTTAGGATCATCTGGTTATGGCCCAGGAGATTCCGAGAAATTTATGTCGCTTGCTCAAGAGGTATTTAACAAAATGTTTGATGCAATGCAAGGTTCTAGTGCTTGATTCCCAAATTTTTATCTAGATGCAGTATCTTTTCGAATTTTTGATAAGCATGCTTTTAGTATTAGTCAAGAAGTTACAAAAAACAATAACCTTGGAATGCAACTTGGACTATGCCGACTGTAGATAACGTGAAAATGACCTTTGTTTAATATGAAATTTTGGACCCATGAAAGTCGTTCAATAATTATTTATTTCAAGTCTTCTCTAATCAAGCTTAATCATTCATAATGCTGCTTCTTGACAAAGTAGCCTGACAAGGGAGAAATTATGATGTTTTTCTTTGCATAATGCATACCAAATAAATGGGAGTGTGACTGTCCGCTGGCAGCCATGAAAGATAAGGGAGGATACGTGTTAGTGGGACAATATTTGTGGCCAAATCTACAACAACTCCTCTTGTGAATCCTTCTGTAATTGGGGCCTGGAGAGCTCAGGATTTACGTAGTCATCCTTCAAAAGAACCCTAAGATAAAACTGCTTTAAGAGATTCTATTAAGTACAGTATTTTATTTACTCTCTTGGTGTAATATAAAATGGTTGTGGGAAAATGAAAATAGTCATGTGAAAAGTGAAGGTCCTGGCTTACTGACTTGGATACTGAGTTCATGGTTTAATGTGACCAAGAACTGACTACGAAAAGGGACTTGGTCTTTGTTTGCAATAAGGTCCATTCTTTTGTTAAAAATCTCTACTTGGCAAATCCCTGGGCTCCCCTGCCCCCCCTATCAAAAATCTGACTTGTTTTTGGATGTTGCAGCTTGCTTGGACATGCTATAACTTCTATCAGTCAACACCTACTAAATTAGCTGGGGAGAATTATTTCTTTCACGAGGGAAAGGTGAGTCCTCCTCATATTAGGTACGTTATACTGGGAAGTTGGAATACTTGTCTTGTTAATCTTTGAATTTATGTGCAGGACTTGTCTGTGGGTACATCGTGGAACATTTTGAGACCAGAAACGGTGGAATCACTGTTCTACTTGTGGCGCCTGACAGGTAATAAGACGTATCAAGAATGGGGTTGGAATATATTTCAAGCATTTGAGAAGAACTCCCGTGTAGAGTCCGGCTATGTGGGGCTCAAGGATGTAAGCTTCTGAAATCTCAAACTCTTCTAGCTTCCGTATATTTTTATTACTTGGTAATGAATTTTGTGAATGTTACCTAAATGCTGAAGGATCATGTACAGAAGAACTTCCGTTGGTTCATTTTTGAGTGAAACTCTTGTTGATTATAATTCTTTTACATTTGTCAGGTTAATACCGGTGTTAAAGATAATATGATGCAGAGCTTTTTTCTGGCAGAAACACTCAAATATTTGTATCTTCTCTTCGCACCCCCCTCAGTCATTCCTCTAGATCAATGGGTCTTCAATACCGAGGCTCATCCATTAAAAATTGTAACACGATCTGATAATGGGGATCAACTACATAAACCCATTATTCGACCGCGTCAGCGTGCTAGGAAGGAAGGTCGAGATTGACCAATTCACAATTTTGAGGCAAGTTAAAACTCCCAAGAGTAGATGTTGTACTGAGATTAGATACCTTTTCCAACTTCGTTTCGATTTGAGGTTCCAATCAATCCACGGCTCAGGGTTTAAACTGAATGACTCACAGGTATTGGCGCCATTAAAATACCACACTATGCTCCGGATTAGCTTCATCTTATATCTTGTAGGTTTGTAAAGTAGAACTATTGTAACTTAAGCTTTGTTTTTCATTGTCTTGCTTCATGAGGCATTCATACAAGGATACGCTGATAGTTATAATTTGAGCTTTTTGTGCTTGCTTTAGCAGATGTCTGATTTCGTACTTAATCTTTGCCCCTCCCTGCATTGTGCAGATATGTAGAAGGTTTTTTTTGTGTCATCTCCTTGACCATAAACGCCTTGTGTATAATTATGCAATCTGTTTAGTTTCAGTTCTGAAGCACACAACTACTGATAATGATGAATCATGAGTTCTACGTCGCTCTAAAGGTTTAGGGAAGCATTGTTGTATCTAGCTCCTGTACTTTCTCCCTCTCTCTCTATATTTTACGGCTACGAGAAGGACTTGTATCAAATCTACTCTTACAATTTCAGTCGTTTATCTGTCGTTACACACGTTAGTGGTCTCACTAGCCAAGTTCGAAACCGCAGATATGGTCAAGTCTTACCAAGTGAAGTATGCCTAGCATGATTAGCTCTAGTAGAACTAATGTCCACCTTGTATGGTCAATTACTTTAGAATCATATAATGGCTAGTTTGCGAGTATGACATTCAGCTTGATGGTACTCTCAAATTATGAGAAAGTGCTACTTTGGAAAATGATCCTTGATTTTCCAGAAAATACAACTAATACGTCAACCTTATACACATTGCATCAATCCCAATCCTCAAGTCAAATTAATCTTTAATCAAATAAATCACCAAGTATTTAGTTGGTGGAGTTTTTCTTTATGATCTCAGGTTCCATGATTCCTACCAGTTTCTGTCTTTGGAAAATAAAATTTTCCCTTATCATATCCTTCTTGCTCCATGGTTTAGGCCACAAATTTTGACTATATTCGTCTACAAAAGAAAAGTCTCGCTCTAGTAGAACCCGTCTATTTACGATATTACACGTAAGAAATCAAATAACTTTATTAACACTCGAAAATATTTTAGCTTTCATGTGATTATCAAATAATATTGCAAAACCGCACCAACACCACGCCCACACCAAAACTTTTGGACTTTGGAATTGAAGTATATTGCTTAAATTTGGTAAACTTCATGAAAAAACTCTATAACAATATCGGCAATGCCACACTCATGTTAGGACAACCGTATTGAAAGCTTGACTAAGGACTGGACAACACACTAACCTTCTTCCTAACACCAAGACACATCACAACCCTTCCACAAACCAACATGTGAGTTGTGACATTATGTTTATATACAACCCGTCCTACGAGCCCATATGTGAGTTGTAACATTATGTTAATACACAGCCCGTCCCACGAGCCCATGTGAGTTGTAAGTTGAACACTATATTCAGTTCAGTTTAGCTCCCGACAATATATTACACTCACATAATCATATTTCAGTATCTCACTATCCCTTTCAGTTCAGTTCAGTTCAGTTCAGTTCGATTACGACGAAGAAAGAGAAGAAGCCTATGGGACTCCACAATGACAAGCAAAGTACTCTCCTTTACTTCCTTGCTTCACTCAACTGAAAAATTCCCCCCAAAAAAACTTCATCTTCCTCCATTTTCCTCCATTTTCCTCCATGAAAATGGAGTAACAAAAAGTGTATCTGCAACAGTAATACATTATTATGCAGTGGCGTATACGTTCTTCGCGCATTTTCTCTCTCCTCTCTCCTCCTCCTCCTCAACCTCCACCTCCACCTCCACCTCACTTTCTCTCTCAAACTCACCATTTTTGCGACGATTTCATTTCTTCGACGCCTCCTAAATCAGACGTAAACCTAGGGTTTGACACTTTTTTGCGACGTTTTTTGGTGTATAATTCTCCGATAAGAGTTTCGTCTTTTGCGCAATTTCCGTTTGATTATAATCGACATCATCAGCTCTCATTTCATCGAAGTATTTGATTTCTGCCTTTTCTCATTTTGTTAATTTAGGTCATCTTTTTTTGTTCTGATTTTCAGATTTTGTAACTTTTTTGTTCTAATTGCTATGTTTTGGTTATTCTCTGTTTGTATTGAGCTGCAGATTTTTTGACTAGAGCTAAAGAAGTGAAAAGGATTGAAGTTAATGATCAACACAGGTATTTTAGCTTTGTTTAAAAATCTAATTTATTGTTTTGTTCTACCTTGAAATAATTTGTTATGCTTGCTTCATGTGTTAATGAAAAAGGTGTTTGTTTCGCCTTGCTGATTAAATGTTGATTTTTTTTATTTGGAAATCTATTAGAAAATACTACCTCTGTTTCGCAATGCATGCAACATGTTGACTTGCACACATGCCAATGCATTACTTTGACCATTAATAACTCTAATTATGGATTAGTAAAAATCATAAAAAGTTGATATTTTGAATATACATGTCGAGACTAATCCAACGAGATATCATATGATAGATTTCATTTTGAATAGTGCAAATTTTCCAATGTAGCATGTATTCAGAAATGGAGGTAGTATGTATTTTGCGAGAAACTACTTATAATCATCACGGCGAAATAAACATAATCTGACTAAAGAAGACAACTTTTTACATGCGATTAACCATGTAGGATGTGTGTGCCTACTGATTTCGAGCATTTTCTCTCGTTTGGCGTTCAATTTTCATCTTAACAAACAACTTATAAATCGATAAACTATTGAACTAGAGACCTCTACTGAATAAGAGGCTACCTGAGAGGCTGAGACTAGTGAGAATGTTTTCCCTTGGTTGTGTGGTTAACTTTAGTTTTTGCTTCAGTAATTAGTTGTAAATTTGTTTCTTTTTAAGTGTTTTTGTGCAATGGTTTCATTAGTGAGGAACACTTGTTGCCTTCTACGGATTCTACAGTAACTAATTTTTCATGTAAATGAGGAAAACGTAGTGATGCCAGTTTCGATCATGTGTTTGGATACTAAGATTGAAAGGTTGTCATTGATACCCTAGTTGGAAATTTCATAGTATGACATGCTTTGTGCGGATATCATATACCTTTAGCAATATATGATAAGTGACTTATGAAGTGGGCTAAGATCATCTTGGTGATGTTGCATCCTGCATGTAATATTGATCATTGTGAAGCCATCAGATAATGAAATTATGGTATGCTTAGTAATTTGTGTATTATATTAATACATTCTTACATTGTAATTGCTCATGAGGAATACCTTTTGACTTAGAGTGACTTAGAGAAGTTCATAATATGAAATGCCTTTTGTTGATCTTGACTTTTGCAGTTTCTTTTCTTCATTTGTTGATTGGCTTTGTGTAATTTTCTAGTCAACGAGCCGTCACCACTGCATTATGGTGCAATTTTCTTGTGTTTTCACTCAAATTTGGGGTTTGGTGGACAACCTCTAGCCATGTTATGCTGGCTGAAGTTATACATTCTCTTGCAGATTTTGCGAATCAGGTACATTTCTTTGTCTTGTTCCTTGTCACCTCCAGGACAATGTATTGTGTTCATAAAGTTTGGTGCTTTGAGATTGACTCTGTCCATTGATTATTAAATGCAGAGAGACTAATTCGTCTTCACATTGTAGGCGCTTCTTGCTTATGGATTGAGTAGTTCAAGACGTGGCCCAGACGCTCTTCATCCGTAAGTTACTCATGGAAACTAACTCCATTGGATTATTTTTTTCACGTTTGATTCATGAAAACATAAATTGACTCTTCCCGCATGAAACATCTTATTACATCTAGGCTTGTAGAATACATACTTTAACTGAATCTTTCTAATTATAAATCTTTTTTGTCAAATCACAAAATAGTGGTTGGTCGCTTAAAAATTAGATAATAGGCGGATCCGTTTTGAAGCACTTGCTTGATTACAGTGTTAGGACATCTCAAGAGAGTATTCGGGATGAGAAACTGGACATTCCAATTTCTAGTTTGGTTCGCTGACACTTCTATCTTCAATATCTTTTGCTTGTGCAAATTTCTAGTTTTGGTTCTGTTACACCTTTCTTCAATATCTTTTGCTTGTGTGAATGCTTTCTTCTGCTCCTTTTAGATAGTTCTAGGGATTATTTTTGTTAGATTGGTGGGCTACCCGTGACTTTACTTTTTGATATAGAGGCAGAATATCCAGCTGAATAGGTTCAGCATAATACAGCGAAAATATACTAAGAAGTTTTTTTCTGACGGTATGGTGGGTGATGGGGACATGAACAGCTGAAGGGATTATTAATCTTCTTCTAATGTGGGAGAGCAATTAAAGTAAGACAATGTGAATTGTGAATAGTGAGATGGATAGTAGATCAGTAGTAAACAAGATAAAAGGCAAAAATGATGGACAAAAATAGTTTCAAAGTTTTCTTCCATAAATTGGGGGATTGTTCACTTAGGAGCACAATCCCTTCAAGAGTGAGATAACTGATAATTGAAATAGAAAACTGGGGCCTTTTTTTACAGAAGACCGGTGCTATTTTGTAACTTCTATCGTCATGAACTTGATAAATGCTTCCAGTAGGATTTTATGATTTAATAGTGATTAGGCTGAAAAATTAAATAGGAATTGATTTTGGTGAACTTAAGTCAAGCTGGTGAGATGAGTTTGGCTGTTGATCACTTCTAACTCTCTTCTCATTATATAATCTTATGTGAAAAATGTTCTCTGGATCTCACTTCTGAATCAGTCGCTTCTTGCTTTTGTCTTGCATAGGTATGGCTACTCAAAAGAAAGATTCGTTTGGTCTTTGATATCTGCTGTTGGCATATTCTGCCTCGGCTCTGGTGCAACCGTAGTTCATGGATTTCAACACTTGTGGGACTCACAGGTAATACGATTGGAAAAAGGAAAAGAATACTGAATGATGAATTTTAGTTGCAGTGCTTCAAATTCAGTCTGGTTTGTAAATATATGATACGTCTTACAGCCCCCAGAACATATTGGATATGCAGCCCTTGTGATTGGTGGTTCCTTTGTCATCGAAGGTACGGTCAATTTTATCAAGATTTCTGGTCATTTTTTGATGACCTGTTTGATTTTTTTCTTACATATCAGCAGTTGTTCAGGTGCTTCTCTTGTTGTTGCTATACATGCTGTGAGGAAAGGTGCAGCTGCAGAGGGAATGAAGCTTAGGGATTACATCTGGCGTGGGCATGATCCTACTGCTGTTGCAGTCATGACTGAGGTAATGTTCCTGCTTGTTACTGTTGCATTAACTAAATATATGCTCTCTTAAACTTGTCATGTGTAATGCGTATTCCTGTTTTGTTCAATATCGATCTACCGATTTATGTGACAGAGCATCCTAGTTTTTCCGGTTTGCTTTGCGTGTTTTTCAGAACCTATCTTGTTTTGCTCTCTTGTACTTTACTCAATATTGAGGTAGAGTTATATAAAATTGGGAGTGAGATTCATAGATAGGTTCTTCAATATTTGATTGACAATCAAGACTCAAGACGCCCTTGGTTATAATTGAGAGCTAAGACCCAAGAGGCCCTTGGCTAATTAGGAATGTGGTAGTATTTCATCTCATTAATGTGGTCTTTCTAATCCCTCTTTCTTTGTTTCCCATCTCTTCTCTCTCTTTCTCTGTCTCTCTATCTATATATCTTTTGTTCTTTTTCTAATTTGAAGGAGAGAACAAATTATTCTGAATTTTAAAAAAAAGGATCAATTGCTAGGAGCTCAAAACTTGTGGGGAAGGAGAAATCTTTCTTTGGACATCTTTCTATTATTCTCGTAGACCTGGGACTTTTGACTTCATCTACCATCTATAGAATTGATTGACCTAAGCTCCTCTAGCATTTTTAGGTTCAACACCGTAATCTGAATCCTGTTCTTTCTACTCAAAAAGAACTGGATCAAGATTATTTAAATTTCGTTCTCAAAATAGAGTATGTGCTACCCCTCCAGTCTACTGACCTAACATAACTAGTTTCCATAACCTAATAATACCATTGGTTGCTGAAATCTGGATTGTTTCCGCTATAGCTGTGGACCTTAATGTTGCCTTCATGCACATGCATTCATGCGAGTTGCTTGTGATGACACTGGTAAGTTCCTATCAGTAATGGCATGTTGCATGTACCCAAGCACTTCATTGGCTGTGCTGACTTCTACTCTTTTTGTGTGTGTGTTCGTCTATTGATTTGCAATTTATTCTCACTGTCTTTGTTTTGTCTATTTTCTGAAGGATGAGGTCTGGAGGTTGTGTTGTTTGATCTGCCCCTCATTGTATTCCTGATCCATTAACTTCTAATCTGCAGGATGGTGCTGCAGTTACTGGCCTAATTATTGCTGGCGCGTCCCTAATGGCGGTGAATGCTACTGGGAATCCAATTTATGACCCCATTGGCTCAATTATTGTTGGCAACCTGCTTGGAATGGTGAGCAGAATGAATTGCTGAATGTGGCGTGCTATAAGTCATTGACTTTTGGTTTCGCCCACATTGTTATTGTGGTTTTATGGCTTAAGCTATTGTCAAATACAGTTTACTTTCATTTTGTCTACCTCTCTAGAACCTGTATTTGATATTTTTTTGATAGCCTGCTTATTATTTGCTTTCGGTTCCTTGAGAGAAGTATGGAGTGATACAAAGAATAGGCTCTGCAGACCACAGAAAAACAGTCAAACAGATAGAAATTAAAAAGGAACTACCGTAATGTGTTGTAACTTAGAGATTGATTAGCACCATGAGTATGAGTCACAGAGAAGCTGTCTATACAGCTTATTTCACAAAGAAATTAGATTTAGATACACGATTGTGGAAGATCCTATCATAAAATTCTAACCGAATCATTTACAATAACAGCATATAAAGGATGCCGCGACAAAATCTTGTTTCATTGGAACCTCTGAACACTCACATAATTAACCTGTAAGCTATGCTACCCGAAAACTGCTGATTTTCTGGCATATGTATGTACGACAAAATGACACGCCATCTCACATCTAGACATGACTACCTCTCCAAGGAGTGAAAAAGAGGAAGAGAAAAAACATGACGGAAGTTCAGACTGAGCATTTATCATTGTCTTTAAGGCATATAGTAGGGATTGGATACCAAGAGAGGCCCTATGAAGAGACTGATTTCTTCTAGCGACGGTTCCAGAGAAAAGTTCATAGATCTGTTAATTGAAGGTGGAAACCTTGTTATCAAGAAGTTAAATGCTGGTTGTTTGCTAGGATAAGGTGAGTCGATTAAGGACGAAAGGTGGGTAGCTGGATAATCTCCAATATCCCTCCCCCCACCCGCCTCTCCCCTTTGTGTATCTGGCTGGTTCCTAAGTTTCTTCTCCTCTCTTTCCTATTCGTTGGCTTATGGCTATGGTTTGACGTGAATAATTGCCCCGATCTTTTTAGAGAAGAAATTTCCTTTTTTTTATAAATGTGTTGTTGCCTGGCTCTGTTGCTATTCTGACAGTGTCGTTTAGTTGTAAAATTTTGAGTTATGACGAGTTGAACACCTCGACACATACCCCCAAGTGCTTTAGCACCGGAGATGTAAGCTATTATAATTCCAACACCAAGGTGTTTGCCTACGACCAGTTGCTAGATTACAATTCAAAAACAAGGATTTACTGATGCTACTGGCAGAACAAATGTGTCAATGCTGTTTCTGCCTGTACCTTCTGTTTATCACAAGTATGAAGTTTCTTCGGACCAACTGCCCATCCAGATGCTGTCAACTAACTTTGGAATTTTGGCCTTTTAGATGATAGAGTTTCTTATTATAAATCAAAATAATTGTCCATGGGCTGATATAGCTGTCTTGTTTGGTCACCGGGTCTGGATATCGAAATTAGAAGTTCTGATAGAAAGTTCCATCACTGTTCTGAACAGGCGAAAAACATGGATTATTTGGAGTTAGTGGTACAGACTTCCATAGCAAATTTCTCATCGTATTTGTTGTGGGAACTTCCGATGTCAATGCATAAAGCAAACAGATTTTCCTTGTAAAACCAACAGAACGTTGCACAAATAGAACGTTTGTAGCTGTTTTATGCAACAAATGTACATTGTGCTGACAGCTTCAGGAAGAAGATCAACTAAATAATAGTAGATCGCTCTAATGTCTTTCTAGCCTGTTTCACTATTCAGTGGGGTTTTTACATTTGATTGTTGGAAGTTCTTCTTTTTTCCCTATTCTTTGCATAATTAGTTCTTTTATCGAATTGAGCACGGGTTTTTCACAACCTAAGGGCCTGTTCTCTTCGGCTGAAAGCAATGAGCTCAACTGAATAGTGAAATGTGAGAGTAACACTATTGTGCTGAATTGAACTAAACTGCGAATAAGCCGTAGAGAACAGGCCTTAAATTTCATGTGGACCTCTGCAGACCTTGGGTGGTATTTTATTGGAACTGGAACAAAGCTCCTGGGAAAGGGAAATATGTTAACTCATTTTATAGAATGCTCTAGTTATCTTTTTTGTTTGAATTGATCAATGTTGCAGCTTATGGCTCATGAATACTTCTGTAAGTTTTATGTTTCTTTTTGGGTTGTTGTGTGTGTGTGTGGTGTGACTGTAGGTCGCCATATTCTTGATTCAAAGAAACCGACATGCTTTGATTGGAAGGGCAATTGATGATCAAGATATGCAAAAGGTCTTGCAGTTTTTGAAAAATGACCCGGTATGTCCTCGTTGGGTGTCATCATTTCCACTTGAGTCATTGTATCTGTTAACTCCATAACTGTAGCCTCTTCTTTTTCATTGCATGTCCTTGATGCTTGGCAGGTAGTAGATGCTATATATGACTGCAAAAGTGAGGTGATTGGACCTGGGTTCTTCAGATTTAAGGCAGAAATCGGTAAAACTTTTAACTTCCATTCTGTGAATTATCTGGCTGAAAATTTCTTATATAGCATCATATATTATCCTATTTGCATCCAGTAGCTACTTGCCTACTTGCTTAACTTGGTTGCATGCAGCCTTTTGCGTTCATAACAACTTATCTGAACACTGAATGGAGATTAGAAAACTTATGCTCATGTTAATTCTGGTGCGTTTAGGGCATTAAAAATATAATGCAAGTAGTTACTGCACCTATAGAAATTACTTGGACTGTCTTCTGCGTATACAGAATAAAAAACAATTTCATGTTCGATAAATGAGGCAAATAATTCTTCATTAAGTTGCCAGCTCAACAAATGATGCTGTAGTTAATGAATACAAGTACTTGAGCAATGATTAATATGACAAATGAACCCCTTTTTCCCATCACTTAATTAAGCTTAGCTGCACTCATTGTGAATTAACCCTGACAAAGTGTTGGTGCAACAGATTTTAATGGCGTTGTGCTGGTGCAAAACTATATTAATCGTGCTGGGGGTGAATCATGGGCTAGACAGGTATGATTTGCTATTTTGTTCGTATCACCATTCTCGTTTGACTGGCTCTAAGCTCTATTATTTCTATCAAATATATTATGCTTTTGTGATCACTTCCCTGGCATTTGTGCTGTGAAACTTGAAGTAAACTATTTAGCTAAGAGCTATTTAGCTCTTCAAAAAAAGAAAAACTACTTAGCTAAAATCTTCTCAATATGTGCAGTTTCGGGATGCCGCAAAAGGGCAGGATGAATCCGAATTGCTCAAGGTTATGTCGAACTATGGTATGTAATTATGGATTTGGTCTTCTTAAATGAGCATGCACCGTCTTCTAAAGATTTATGTCGAAGCTATATTATTGTAAATGGCAGGGGAGGAAGTTGTGACTGCTTTAGGAAGTGAAGTGGACCGACTAGAATCAGAGATCCAGAAACTTGTTCCTGGGATTCGCCATGTTGACATTGAGGCTCATAATCCAATCATCCCGTCGTCTTGATATAGCTAGTACACATTCGTCCATCTATAGATGTTAGAGTTCTGGCCATTTTGCATTAAGCTGATATGTAATTACCCTGAATTTTTGCTGAAATTCTTGAAACCTTGTGTACATAATGCACGGAAGATATGTAATTTTTTTGGGCCACACAAGCTCAATTTTGTGGTCCTCTGGTTCAGTGAAAATCAAAGAGAATGTTTGATTTGTGGTTTTCTTCATTTCTTTTGTTTGTTCGTAAAGAGTGTAAAATGATTTTCTATGGAAGTATTTTGTATTTCAGAAAAAATAAGCTCAGATGTAATAACTATTAAGAAATACTAACATCTCAGAAAATAAGTTTAAATAAGCTTAAAGAAGTTAAAGTTTAGATTAGTCAAAATAATGAATAAAATATGCTTGAAGAGTAAAAACAATATTTTCGTTTTATGAGATCCCTTTATTTCAACTAGCCTTATATGCACACAATGTGTGCAAAAATTATATCATAGTTTCGGTATTTTGAATCAGTTTCTTTTATGTTATTTATTTATTGAGGTTGGGTGAGTGGGTGGTGGGTAGTTATTTTTGTGATGTAGTGGGATTGTGGGATGATTATAGGTGGTTTATTTATGCAATTGTTCTCATTAATTTTTTATTTATTTTTTATGATAAATTTTTTTTCTATAAATTATTAATTAAACAACAAAGGGTAAATTAGACAATCCATTAAGTTTGGTGTCCCACCCCTCTTCCCTTACAGTATAGAGATATATATTTAAATAAATTTTAAATAAAAAATATTTTCTCAAGTAAAAATAAAATTCCTTAGAAGACAACCTCAAAGGAAGATTATCACATTATCTTTCCAATGTTTTATGTTTCTCATTTTGTCCACCCTCCATCCCTCTTCCTTTTTCATTTATTTTTTTTCTCTACTTTTCATGCAATGAATTAGATAGAGGAAAATTTTAAAATTGGCAAAATACCTATGATCAGTATATACTTCATATTTTATTGCTGGGATGGACTATATTAGGCATCAATACTATTTTTTAGATTGTAGAATTTGTGTACCTGCTATTAATGATAGTTGAAAGCCAAAACCATTATCAACCGACTCTTAATTTCTTAATTTTTGGACCTAAAACCAAACCGATATAATCAATTCTGCAATCAGAAATTTAGAACCGGCACATTCTAACTAGTTCTAAATCCGAAACCGAATACTCAACTATTTTGGTCACCGTCACCCTACGGTAAACCCTCCACTGGGTACATGTACATTATTTTTTCTTGAAAAAGTCTAGTAGTGTACTTCTGTACTATTGATATAAATATGATACCACCATTAAATAGTAATCCTAGGACTATAAAGTCTATAAGGCGTGAAATTTCTTCGAAACTTCAAATTGTACCAAATCATCAACATTTTTCCCCAATATGGCATGTTTCATGGGGTTTCATACCATAAACTGCCACCATCAATTAAAAAAAAAAAGAACAAGACATAAAATGTACCTCTATATAGGGAACACATCATCTGCGAAATACTGTATAGTTTACTCAAAATAGTAAATAATATTCGTAATTTTTTTTATTTATGTAAACTTATGATTGCATTCTTATTTTGCTATATTTAGTAAACAGAACAACTATCTAACCGTTATTATTCATACTAAATTTTGGTTTTTTTACATCTCTAACGTGTATAACCTCTCCTTCATTTACTCCCCAACATCCATTTTTTATGCGTTTCATCTATGTGAATTTTTCTACCATTTTTTTCTTCCTTTTTTTTCTTTTTTTTCAATGATCCAAGTTCATTGTTGGTTGATGATTCAGTTGTTGCATCAATAATAATTTCATTTTTGTTTGTTCATATTTTTTTTGTTTAAGGGGGTGGTGGCTCCGAACTGATTTGTTTTCCCCAAAAAACAAGAAGTTGGTGCCATCTCTCCTAGAGAAGGCTCCTTAAAAAACTTTGTAACGTGAAGAAAAGTGATAATATTGACAAGAAAGAAGGGAAAATAATCATGGCGGGCGGCGAGGAGGCGGCCCCGTACAAGGAGGTGTCACCGCCTGAAAACGCCAACGACGTCGAGCTAGGTGGTTCTGCTTCTCATCATGATCCTTATGTGGATGATGATGAGGAGGAAGAGTTCTTGGATGATCCTTTTGATATTGCTAATACTAAGAATGCACCACCTGAATCCCTTAGACGTTGGAGGGTATGATGTTCTTTTTTTTAACTTATTGCATGCATGGATATGTAATGGTAGTATGGTAAATTATGATGCATGGACGTTGGTTACACTTTCTTCCTAACGTACGATAAATAATATTTCTAATCGGGTATTAGTCAGAATTTTGATCTGTAATTTGGAATTACATGTTGAAATGAATCTAACGGAATATTTAAATGTGAGAATAGAGGTATAAGTTTTAAGCAAAAGTGTAACCATTTAAAAAAGAAAAAGGAGGTAGTGGACCTAATAGTGGTAGGGTACGTGATATATACCATGATGATATTGGTTTTGTTGTGTATTGAAAAAGAAATGTGATGAAATGAAATTAATCTAAGGAAATATTGGAATTAGAAAATTGAATTTCATCTATTAGGCTTGGTAACAATATGATGATGTTCATTGTGGACTTGTGGTGCTCAATCAATTCATGGTGATTGAGACGATTTCTTCGAGTTAAGGTCTTAAGGAACTTCATAATTTTACGTTCATGGTTACAATGACTACGACAATGACGAGCTACTATCATTTTCGAGACAAGGAGAGGATGTATTATAAGATCACTAGATTTTTTATGGTATAAAAGACCATCACCTTAGATTTGCAACTAGTTTGGGGTGTTGAAATTAATTGGTGCATAAGATGAAAAAATTGCACAATATTGGCTTTTCACATACCAATATGAAGTACTATGTTCATATAATCATATGGTGGCTTGCAACGGAGAAATTCGAGGTGTTGTCAACTTGCCATTGCCCAAGATCTTACCTCTATGGGAGTCAAAAAAATAGTTTTGTTTATGTCAAATAAGAAGTTCATTATTTTCCAACTATTTGGTGAGTTTTTAAGCTGATATAATTTCATTTATTGGGGAGTTTTTGGTTTAATGTGGATTTTTACTATCATACTTCATATGCAGTGTATAAGTAGTATAAGTAAATTATTAGGTAAGAACTAGTGAAAAGTTATGTACTCGGATGTCCAACATTAATGTGACATTTTTGTATGTTCTTGAAACTAATCTTAGCTTTGGTTATTATAATCCATACATATATTACTCTTACTTTTCCAATGTAGTTTAGAAGATATCTTGAAATTTGTTTTTGTCTTTGGGCTATGGGGTTGAGGAACTTGATATTTCTGATACATTTATCTCTATTGCAGCAAGCAGCACTTGTGCTAAATGCCTCCCGTAGATTTCGCTACACCCTCGATCTAAAGAAGGATGAGGACAAAGAGCAGAGGAGGAGAATGATCAGGGCCCATGCACAAGTTGTGAGAGTAAGTACTACCAGACTTTTTCATGTTTCGTGTACTTGTGAAATTCGAAATTTTCTGTCTTAACGCGATATGTCTTTACACTAATGTTGTTTCTTTCGGTGGCTCGTTTATTAGGCTGCAATGCTCTTTAAATTGGCTGGGGAACGCGATATTGGTAACCCCTCGATCCTGTGCTTTGAGCTCTATAACATTTAACCTGTGAACTACTATGACATTTGGCTCGTTTGACACTTAATTTCTTTTCATGTGATGTATCTAGTGAAAGGGCCTTCCGTGTCACCTCCAATATCAACTGGGGATTTCGGAATTGGACTTGAACAACTTACTTCAATGACCAGGGATAACAATTTTTCAGCTCTGGAGCATTATGGGGGTGTAAGTAAAATCATTACAAATTTCAGTCATTTTACGATTACAATGTTAACTGACCTCACAACATTGTATCGTCCAGGTTAAAGGGCTAGAAGAAAAGCTTAGTACAAACTTAGAAACAGGAGTCTCAGGGGAGGTCGATGATGTTGTAAAGCGAAAGAGCACTTTTGGATCTAATACATACCCTACCAAAAAAGGGAAGGGTTTCTTGGTAATCAGTTTGTATTTTGTTACAGTTTCAGAAGCAAAGTTTTTTAGCTCAGTCTATCAGAAAATTTTCTGATCAAATTTATTTCTTGTTTTACAGTCGTTTCTGTGGGAATCTTGGCAAGATTTGACACTTATCATCTTAATTATAGCTGCAGTTGTATCACTAGTACTAGGGATAAAAACTGAGGTGAGCTTCACTTCTTTTCTTAATCCATTCCCTTATTTCCTGGTTCCTGAAAGAGTGTTTAACAATGACAAATAGGTATATTGAGATTTTTTTTTGAATAGTTTGTCGAGCAGATGGATAGTTTTCTATGTTTCTCTTGGGAGATACTTGTCACTGGTTGTCATGACAAATCTGCGGGAATGTGATCCATAGAGTTCAAAGTTTGTAACAAATGTGCTCTTTCAAGGCTAAGCTTTTGACTCTAGTTTCTGCATGCAGGGTCTCAAGGAAGGATGGTATGATGGAGGAAGCATTGTTTTTGCAGTTTTGCTTGTCATATTTGTTACTGGTAATTCATCAAACCATATGTTATTAGACAACAAACTATCCAGCAGAAAGGTAAGACTTAATGACTGAGGGTCTGGGGCGGGGTTGGAGCTAAACAACGATGCTGTGGTGTAAAAGATTATACTATGTTTTAAGCTTTGCTCCTTTAGCTCATTGCACTATGTTCATTTTGTTTTGTCACTGCTTGCACTTGCATCATTTTACAATTGAAGAGTCATCTATCCTTTTACTATATGAAAAAGAAACTGTTCTTCTCTAACGTTAACCTTAATTTGCTTTACCAACAGCCACCAGTGATCATCGACAATCTCTTCAGTTCAAAAATTTGAATGCAGAAAAAAGGAATATACAGCTAGAGGTCTGTGATCTTTTCAACATGTAACTTTTCACTTAAGTTTTCCATGTACAAAATTATTGGATTTACAGTTTTATCTGCACTAAAGTGACTGCACAATATCGTTAATGCAGGTGATCAGAGGTGGCAGAAGGGAAAAGATCTCTATCTATGACATCGTTGTTGGTGATATTGTGCCTCTTAAAATTGGAGACCAGGTGCCTGCTGATGGAATCTTCATATCTGGTCACTCCTTGGCCATTGATGAATCCAGCATGACTGGAGAAAGCAAGATTGTAAGCTTATTAGACGACTTCAAATTTATCTAGGCATAGTTTTATTGATAATTTTCAAGAAGTATGCTTTTCTGCGCAGGTTCACAAGGATAAAAAGTCTCCCTTTCTTTTATCCGGTTGTAAAGTGGCAGATGGCTTTGGAAATATGATGGTATGAGCTCTGCACTCATTGGCAGCATTGATTTGAGTCTTAAAATTAGGTACTATGTGTTCTATGCTGTTTCGCTTTGATCTTTAGCATGAGCTACTTTTACTTGTTCTAGATAACTGGTGTTGGAATTAACACTGAGTGGGGATTGCTAATGGCTAGTATTTCTGAGGACACCGGTGAAGAAACCCCCTTGCAGGTTCCCTCCTTTACCTCTGACCTTTATCTTGGCGTAACAATGTTACACCCTCATAATAACATGTTTGATTTAGGTGCGGTTAAATGGAGTGGCAACTTTTATAGGCATAGTTGGGCTCTCTGTTGCTGTAGCTGTGCTAGCCATTCTGTTGCTGCGGTAAGTATCTTATGAATCAGTGTACTGCCTGTAGGAACATCTTTTAACAGGAGTTATTAACTTCTTGGATAATGTTGCAGATTTTTTACAGGTCACACCAAGGATCCTAATGGACAAGTGCAATTTACAAGTGGTAAAACAACCATTAGTGAAGCAATCGATGGAGTTATAGAGATTTTCACCATTGCGGTATGATTAATTCTTCCGATGTTCACCAATTATTGTGGCACATCTTCTTGACCAATTGCTGCACAATATAGGTCACTATTGTGGTTGTTGCAGTACCTGAAGGACTTCCCTTAGCTGTTACGTTAACGTAAGTGTCTTCTTTTCCCCCTCCTTTCTTGGGTGTGTCTGGACTTCTTGGTGTCTCATTATCTATATCTGTTGATTTTTTTTTTGACAGCCTAGCTTATTCGATGCGCAAAATGATGGCAGATAAAGCCCTGGTATGTATATTTCAGCTTTTTTTCTTGCTGTATCCTAAATGTTGGGAACGCACTCGTAATGCATCCCAGACATGTGTTACTATACGCGAATATAATCTCCCTTTCAGTTATACTCTCTGTTATATCAGAAACTTACACACTTGCCAATCCTCTGCTTGAATAATTTGGAAATGATTTTCTTGATCATGTTACTTGACACTTGAGTAATAGAAGATCCTTAGTCGGTACATACTGAGACAACTGAGTCATTTGATCATTGTAATATGGTTTCGGTTTCTAGTAATAGTAGTTCTCACTTAAGTAAACCTGAAGCGCATTCTATTTTTAATAAATTGTGAAATGTCATTGCAAGTTTATGTTGTCTTCAACCAAATATGAAATAGCAACATAAAAGATTTCATGTCTATGTGATTTGGTTTTCTTCTTCATGGTATTTCGGGTTCATTTTTTCCAATTTTCAACTTTCGTCATTCTATAAAACATGTATATGCTGTATGCAGGTGCGAAGGCTTTCAGCTTGTGAAACTATGGGTTCTGCAACTACTATTTGCAGTGACAAAACAGGAACTCTAACACTGAACCAGGTGAATACCGGTTAAACCTTTTTATCACTACACATAAATAAGCATTACTCTAAAGTTCTATTATCGCAATGGGTTGAAAAGAAACATACTGAAGTTTTACTTTACAAATCAATGAAGAGAGAAACATTGGAGAAAAGCCAACTGTAACTGTTTAAATAACAGGCTGTTTTTTTTATCGTATAGATGACCGTGGTTGAGGCTTACGCTGGTAAAAAGAAGTTAAATCCAGCAAGCGATCCTTCTCAGATGCATAAAGATCAATCCACTCTTGTTATTGAAGGTGTTGCAGTTAATACCACTGGTAGTGTTTTTGTCCCCAAGGTATGCTTTTCTTTTTAGTAACTCTTTGTTTTGTTTCTGAAAAATTCATATGTGAATGGAGTATACACTTGAGTCATTAAGTATACTTTACTAGGCTTTAATCCTTTCCGTCGATATCTAAGAGGACATTGTTGTGACTTGTCTCTCATCCACAGGAAGGAGGTGCTGCAGAAGTTTCTGGATCTCCCACAGAAAAGGCTATCTTATCCTGGGGTGTCGAGGTATCTCCTTTATTAAGCTTAAGTTTTCTGTGTCTTGTTTATAAGACTGGTCCTTTCTGACATCTTTGTGAACTTATTTTTGTTTATCCGTAATATTTTCACAGCTCGGCATGAAGTTTGAAGCTGTGAGATCAGAGGCCATTATTCTCCATGTTTGCCCTTTCAATTCAGAGAAAAAGCGAGGTGGAGTTGCATTGCAGCTGGTAATTGCCTCTCTGCCGTTTCTAGTTACTTGTAGATGGACATATGGTTGTTACTGTTTCTAAGTTAACAGGTTTAACATTGCTTTATATATATAATACTCCTTTCTAGGAAAGTTACGTTGCTTGTTTTTATCGATTCTATAAACTATTCTTGTGCACTTCTAATATTCTAATTATGCTAATTAACTTTATGTTGCTGCAGTCCAACTCAGATGTTCATATTCACTGGAAAGGGGCAGCTGAGATGGTTCTTGCTTCATGCACTCAGTATCTTGAGGCTGATGGTTCTGTGAAGCCTATTAGTAGCGAAACGGTAATCACTACTCTTATAAATATTATACTAGCTCATCTAGCTGACGAGAATTATGAGATTGAGCTGTACGAAATTGTGTAGTTGAATCTTATCTAGGGGCTATCCACAAAAATCAGATGGTTTCATAGTCTCTTTAGTTGCTAGTTGAGATGTCAGTTCCCCCACCTCAAAAAACTGTAGAACGCTTAACGAAAACAATGATATAGATTGAGATATACGCATCTGTTTTCATTTGGGTTTGATTGCCCTTTAAAAGATATAGCTTGTATATTCTACACCAATTTTGACAAAATCTGATTAGAGACATCCGATAATCAGTTGCATGCTTTTTGCTCACAAGTTTTGTTTATTGACATTCAAATATCGATATGGACCTTTGGAGAGTTACTGAATAAAGTTTCTGCAGTCATATTTCAAAGGAGTCATTGATGATATGGCAGCAAAAAGCTTGCGTTGCGTTGCCTTTGCATATAGACCTTATGACAGAAATGCTGTTCCAAACACTAATGAGGAGGAGTTAGCACAATGGGATTTACCAGAGGAGGACTTGATTTTGGTTGCTATCGTCGGCATAAAGGTATTGAATGTTAATGAAGTTCTTTAGTGCATAAATTATATGCTAAAAAGTAAAGTGTTAATGTCTGAGCTGATTTCTTCACTAACATTATGCATGCCCTCTCTGTGGAAAAAGATTGCTATAATTCTAACATCCGCTTCTGTACGTTGAAATCTCTCATCTACCTTTATGACCCTAAACTTTTAAAAGTACACATCTATGCAAGATATTCATCATTGTGACGGTGTTGAAGGAACGTTAGAAGGAGAACGATGACAGATCTAACATATGAAAAATTGAATATATATGTGCATACATTTTCTGATGCTCAAGTATGCTTTTATCTGTTTTCTAATATAATAGGGATGTGACTGTATTTCATTGTCTTTACACTAGTTCTGCCTCTTTCAGTAACTTAGTATTCCAAATTTCTTTGATGTACTTGTCTCAGCTATATTTACATATGCTCGTGTAGGATCCTTGCCGACCTGGTGTAGATGAAGCAGTGAGACTCTGTACAGCTGCTGGTGTAAAGGTACAATGTTCTATGCAATGTTGATTTGTCTCCATCAGTATGTAGAAAGATATTAGCCCTGTCAGCTTAGGATTTAAGGTACTTCCAGATTCAGCACTTAACTATATTGAGTTGCACCAACAGGTTCGCATGGTAACTGGAGATAACATTCAAACAGCGAAAGCAATTGCTGCAGAGTGTGGGATTCTTCCTCCAGGAGCTGATGCATCAGAACCCACTGTTATCGAAGGGAAAGTATTCCGTGCACTTTCTGAGCAAGAAAGAGAGGAAATCGCCAAGAAAATTACAGTATGTATAAATGGCTTGAAAGTGTTCTTTTATTTATGTCTTTGTTAAGTAGTTTTTTCTTGCATGACGATCAATATGGTTTCAATTATCATCATACTCATACTAAAAACTGTACAAAAACATGTTAATGCATTTATATAATATGATGTTTGTTGATTGCATACAGGTAATGGGAAGGTCATCTCCGAATGACAAACTATTGCTTGTGCAAGCTTTACGCAAGGGAGGTGATGTCGTAGCTGTTACAGGAGATGGCACCAATGACGCTCCTGCACTTCATGAGGTCTTGTTCTGGTCCGAAAACAAATCGTTCTGCGTTCATACATAAACTTCACATATATAAACTTGTGTTATAAACCTTTACAGCCAAATACAAAGTTTGCATCAATTGTATCTAAATGCTGCTAACACATCAAGTACATTATAGTGCCCTAGTGTCATTGTCTTAGGTTTCCCTTTTTAATTAGTTGATCTCTGTTCTTACCTTGTACTGTAGGCAGATATTGGTCTTTCCATGGGCATTTCTGGAACAGAAGTCGCTAAAGAAAGCTCTGACATCATTATTTTGGACGATAATTTTGCTTCAGTTGTAAAGGTAGTGTAACACTAATTTCTTTTACATTGAACCTTTTCTTCTTTCCATGTCTCAGATAACTGAAAGTTCATATGAATGCAGGTTGTGCGTTGGGGGCGTTCTGTGTACGCAAACATTCAAAAATTTATACAGTTCCAGCTCACAGTTAATGTCGCGGCACTGATTATTAATGTTGTCGCTGCTGTTTCCTCTGGCAGTATTCCTCTAAATGCAGTACAGGTTAGTCTTTGATTAATTGATTTTACTACTCTTCCTTTTTCATCTTTTGGATAAAATCCCACTCTTTTTCTGAAATGTATGATGCTGTTGAGGCAGCTTTTGTGGGTAAATCTCATTATGGATACTCTGGGAGCACTTGCATTAGCCACTGAACCACCAACCAACCAGCTCATGCGTAGAGCTCCTGTTGGCCGAAGGTAAGATTACGGACTTCAGATTTACATACTGATTCTTACAAATTATATACTTTTTTTCGCTGTTGAAATTTCATGGCTTACAACTCCTGCATTCTATATGACGCTGAGCTATGATGATTAAGACATGCTGATCCGTGCACTCAATTATGATCATTTATGGTGTTTTTTTTGTTTTTGTTTAGGGAGCCTCTTGTTACAAACATCATGTGGAGGAATCTAATTGTACAGGTAAACATCTTTCTGTCTTATGTTACTAATACACTCTCCATCCTTTAGTTGCAATGTTTGCTTTTTGACGGTATTCAAGACGCACCTGGAATCATTAATATCTTCAGTTACGTATTAGTAAATGTTAGAACTAATTTGGAACAGGTGCAGTATTTTTCAAAAGATGTATTTTTGTGGCTTTGCAGGCTTTATATCAAGTTGCTGTCCTCCTTATATTCAACTTTGGTGGCAGCAGCTTTCCTATACTACAAGAAGGTGACATTGAACATCAGAATAAGTTGAAGAATACATTGATTTTCAATGCATTTGTTCTATGTCAAGTAAGCCATAGATTCCTTCTAGTATCCATTAGTTAGATTTACCGATCTATTCAGATGATATTCAGATATTAAACTACTTTCTACGGTGCAGTTGTTCAACGAGTTTAATGCTCGGAAGCCAGAAGAACTGAACGTCTTTAAGGGTATAACTAGTAATCGCCTGTTCATGGGAATAATCGGAGTTACACTTGTGCTTCAGGTGATGGCTTTGCTTCAGCTGTTCACTCATTTATAATATGATTCCTAAATTTTCTGCCATTTCCTGATTTTAATCTGCTACCTTTCATCTTCAACAGATAGTTATCATTGAATTCCTTGGGAAGTTCACAACAACTGTTAGACTGAACTGGAAACTATGGCTTCTTTCAATCGCCATCGGCTTGTTCAGGTTGGTATTTTTTCTTTCAGAGTCTCGGCTAATTACAGAACATTACAGGAGGCAAAATGTCAATTTCCCTAGCTAGTTAAGGTTATTTAGCATTGGCCCTCTGCTAGTTTTACCTAACTAGACATACAAATAGACTTCCTTACATTGATAAGGTTAAACTTCAGCATCAGCATATTCAGCAGCGTTATTTTATGACGAGGTTCGAGTCTTTAATGCCTTTGCTTCTTTCCTTGTTTATGCAGCTGGCCTCTGGCTATTATTGGAAAGTTCATACCAGTTCCAAAGACGCCCTTGTCCAAAATGTTGAGGAAACCATTCCAACGATGTAGAACAACACGTAACGCTAACGCATGAACATTTATTTTTGATAATCTTCGATAACTTGCAGTAAACATATTACAGGAGCTAAAATATGTCATGTTAGCTTCCCCCTTCTGCTTTCCTGTAATGAATATTGTGCTCTCACTACAGAGAGTCGAGTGACATGTTCTTGCAGACTGTTTCCGGAGGAAGACAACTAAATTCTCGCTCCCATCCCTACTACTATTCTAGCAACAATTGTGTGCTGATATTACTGATTATATCTGTAAAGAAACAACTGGCAAAATGGGCAATTGTAAATGCAAATGTGGCAGTTTATAGCACTTTGTTTCATTTTTTGTTTGAATTCATCGAGGGTCATAATTACAGAGATGATCCTACTTCTTCCTCCAAGAGTTTCCAATTCGAAATAGCAATGGGAGCAAAAATCTGGCATGTCATATTGCAAATAAACACAAACTTAACCAAACTAACATGTGGAAATCACACTGTTTACAATCACTAAAATACAACTTAATAAATATATTACAAGCTGTATCGCTAAAGATATTGTAACCTCGAGTTTTATGAGGTTACCTGAACCTGAATTTTAAGTATGAAAAATCACTCAACCATCAATTGGCTAACCCAAATTGGTTTGACGCATCTGTTTATCAGAATTCTGAACACTATATTATAGAAGGTATGGCCAATGTTTTTCGTTGTTTTTTTCTGAAGAACTATGAGCAGAAACATGAATAAGCCAAGTGGTTCTGCTTAGTGACATAATGTGAAATGTAGTTATCTGGGGAAGCAGAAGAACCAGGTATATTGGCTGGAACAAGGATCTGTGTTTTCCCCGTAGAGATCCTCTTCCCGGCAACATTGGCATAGAACAGGCCAGAAATGGCTGGTACAAAAACATCACTTTCAGAACAGATGTGGAAGTCAATAACCTCTTCTAGAGTTGGGGCTTCTGGATTGAGGAATTGGTCCTTTTTATCCATAGGCATTATTCCCTCCTGCAATGATTGACAATATCGTAAGCATCTAAGCAACTTAATACGTGTACACTCAATCACTACGTCGTTTACAATGTAGCGTATGAATAAGACTATGTTTTGATCTGCATTTATAGCAATGAGCTTTATCTAAACTGAAGTTATTACACCTAATTGCACCTAATATTTACGCATGATTAGACCTGATCAGCCTTGAACCGTTTGTTTTTAAGTGAAGAGAACGCACTCTTAGTGGTTCCGGTTAGGGCTCTCGGAACAGTTCTGGTCTCAAACTAGGTCAAGACCTTATTAAGGAGTTGAGCAACAGACGAGGAAAAGAGTGTTACCTTCGTGTAAGTTTTGGGGAAGAGCTCCTTTAGAGCATCAAGACTGCTGTCCCATCTTGATTGGGTCAAATAGATTGTGGTATCCTTGCCAAAACCAATTTTCCTCAAAAACGTAGCAATTTCTCCGGCATCATAACAACTTTTTGATCCAGAACCACTTTTATCTTTGCAACCCTTCTTTTCTAAAACATCGACCCTCAAATCCACAGCTACAAAGCGGCCATCTGACTTTCGACTCAATGTTCTTAACCGCTCCACCATCGAGTCCACGACTCCACGGACCTCCGGTTGTAACTCTAATGTACCGAACATTGCCATGCATGCAACCGAGTCGATTTCACTTTTAACTTTAGATTTTCTCATATTTACAGATTTAAAATATGTAGCTAGCCTGATGTTGCCCTTTTCCCTGAACACTGGTTCAATATTTTCAACAATGTGTTCTTTAGTAATGCGATTTGGAACCTTCACAACTGCAAGTTTTTTGGTTGATATTTTTGTAGGTGGTTGCCTTACAACTCTGACCGCTCCATCCAAGCTACTTATAAATTTCTCAGCATCATAGACATCATCAAAATCCCTGCACATCACAATGGATATAAGGTCAAGAAGTGTACATGAACATCAATAAAGCAAGGATTCGGCTGGGTCTCATACTCCATACTCCTATCATAAAACCAATCATACATTCCTCAAAATAATTCAAGTATACAACCTAAAGCAGTTTAACAAAATAGTTCCGTTTAACAGATCCCCCCCCCCTTCCGTTCTACAGAGTTCTTCAAAGCATGCAATTGCTAAACCATCCATTTGGATATAATAAAACTTTCAGCCTCTCATGACTCATGTTGTATTTATTATCACACCACGATAATAACACGCAGGATCCCAATTTTTCGGTACAGAATGAGAAATGAAAAAACTTTAATATGTGATCATGTCAAAAACATGGACGAAAGAACAGAATATGCTTTGTATTGCAAGAGTTGATCACCAACCTCTTGTCCCCTAATTTGCTTCCCCTAATATCAGGAATTACAAGAGTTGCACCAAGGCTTTTTGCCACCACCACTGCATCAGCAATCTGTGTAAAAGGGAATACTTAATCAATATTGACAATCAAAGAAATGTCTACATTGTACACGTGGACAGACTATGCGCCACCCTAGTTACAGACTTACAGTGTGTATATATATATAACCTTGGAATCCTTAATTAGGAATACAATTAATCTGTGAGAACAAACCAAAAACCAACAAACTAAATACTAATTGCAGTAAACAATGTGAATGATCCAACACTCAAAACTCAAAAGTCTTGATTCTATGTATGCCAATTAAGCAAAGGCTATTAGCACAATCCTGTAGCACTAATTTAGTGCTTCTCAACAGATACTCAGATCACACTCTAACAAACAACAAAATTGTGTTTCCATTTTTATACTGCAAGAAGAAGGCAATAAAATACGTACATCATTATTACTAACTTGTTGAATGTCATCTCTATAAAACATTCTATAAGTATATCACATTCGAACAAACTTCAACTCGTCCACAAATGATAGTTACCAAGTGATGGACAATATTATTGCAGTTTCGAGATTTAAGCGTAGTGTGAATAAGAGAAGGAAAGGGATTTGGTTAGTCACCTGTGAAACATGGTATTCTGGACCATCAGTTAAGGAGAAAGTAACATATCCTTCTGATTGTTCTCCTTCTTCTGTAAGAAAAAGATGGTTCACTTTAAGAAATTGACATCATAAAAAAACAATTTTCAGAGGTTCAAACATCAAATCAAGTATAGAGTCAATACCCAAACTTGGTTCAGTCCAACAAGGTTTTAATTCAGGAGCATCATCTCTCCATAAACCATTGCTATCAGCTGAAATAGCAGTGTTTTCATCAAATTTGGATCCTTCAAATGAGTTCTTTTGCAATGGTGATGACATCTTCACCTTCAGAAAACAAAATTTGCAACAAAATAAGATCTTAAGAACCCAAGTAATATACTCTATGAGAAACTAGATTAGATAAGAGAAGTTAAAACCAAGAATTACATAATTAGAAACTAAATTAAGATCTTATGAATGTCAGAAATCTAAAACCAAGAATTACATAATTCCTAAATATTCTACCAAACATTCACCAAAAATTGGACTTTAAGTACTTCATGTTTTCACCTATGTTACTCGGACTCAGGTACCCATATCGGATACTAGTACGTGCCCAAGTGTCTGACTTGTCTATTTTTAAGAAAAATGTCCTATGTGAAAGTATCCATACTCATCATATCCACGTGTCGAGAATCCGATATGGGTACTTCAAGTAAAATGAAGAGTCTGTACATTAGCTCAAAAGTCAAAACCCACAAATGGAATAGGAAAACCAAACAGTATACAAAGATCAACAACATCATATTGAATGAATTGAATTAAAATCTAACAATGGTGAAATAAAAGCAACAAAACCCATATAGAAAAACCCATAATTAAAGCAAAAAATGAAAAACCCACCTGAGAATGAGAAGAAAAATGGTCTCTTTTGATCATATGAGCAAGCATAACAAACATAGTAACAGTTAAAAACCCAGCAAGAATCTGTCTTGGATCAACCATAATGCTAGAGATCCAATTTCCAAAAATAAAAACACAATTTGTAGATTCTTTCTTTTTATCTCTTGGATTATCTCTTTCAGATCTCTGCATTATCTAAAGATTAAATCTTTCTTAGAATTCAGCAAAACCCAGAAAAAAGTGAACTGCAAATCTCAGTAAAAAAGCATTGGAATTGAATGTGGTGATGATTGGTTGAGTTGGTTGCTTTGAAGATAAAAAAAAATGGGGTATTGATGAAAGAGAGGAAATGGTGGGGGAGAAGTAGAGAAGAGCAGGTGAGAGCAGAGAAAAGAGGAAAATGTAGAGCTCAAAAAGAGTGAGAAAGAACACCACCGACACCCCCAAGAACTATACACAACTTGCTTGTTTTTTAACTACTACCTCCACATACAATGCCCCGCAGTGTAGTTCTTGCATTCGCGACGCAGTTTGACTTTTACGCTGGTTAATGGGGATGTTTAGCAAACGGTTTTTAGCTGGCTTTTTCATTGGGTTCTGGCTATTGGCTTTTATTTCTGGTCAAACAGCTAAAAAAAGTGTTTGGTAACTGGCTTTTACAGTGGCTGAAAAGCCGGTTTTTCAGCCAAAAGCCAAAAGCTGCTATTACCAGCTTTTATGGTTCGCTTTTGGCTTTTGCTTCCATTTTGTACTATACAGCCAGCAATAACAGCCAGCAATAACAGCCAATTTTATCAAACACTTTTTTTAACAGCCAATAATCATACAGCCGGTCAAACAAGCCAGCATATAAAGCCACCAGCCAATTGCCAAACACCCCCAATATGGTGTATACGACTATTATTATCTCTAGTTAAGAATGGTTACAAATTGTTATAGATTATGTGAATTGGTATTTGAAGTAGATTTATTGAGACGAATTTAAGAATTTTTTTACGTCTGTTCTTTTGGTTGAAAATAGCTGAACGGAGTTAAAGTAAAACTATACTGAAAGGATTGGTAAGATGTGAGAGCAAAAGTCATGTCAAGAGCTGGACTAAACTGAATTGAAAATAATTGACTGGATTGCATTGAACTGAACTGAAAATAAGCGGAGAGAACATACAGGCCTTGAAGTACTATTTTTTCTACTTATGTATAAATCATAAAAGATGGGAAAGTGAGGTATATGAATAGGGTTTCCCTCAAAAAAGATATGTGAGTAGTGATAAAGTACAATCCCCACTAGGGACACGTCAAGAGTAGGGTTTCCCTTACCCTCCCCTACTCTCAAAGTGTCTAGACTGTTTATTCGGACTGGGTGAACCCATGCGAGATTTCAACCCGGTAAGATAATTACATACCTTCCAAAAGAAGAATAGAGATAAGTACAAAGTGTGTGAATTAAGAGAAGAACTGAGATGGTAGTATCTTCTTGATCCTTTGGGGTTTCTTGGGTTTTCTAGCTCCATTTTAAGGACAAACCTAATGGGGTAGGCTCCTTAATTGACTTTAAAATGTTGTCCACACACCTCATTTATGTGGAATTGAGTAGACATGGTGAATTGGTTGATTGGGAAGTTATGCGTTTACTTTTAACTTTTTATAGTTGGCCTTTAGGAGTACATACATTTTAATAAAGATTTAGGGTACGTTATCCATATGTAATTTTCAATTCAGTTCAATTTAACTTACTTATATCGAAGGTAACAGGCCCTTATATATACAGTTATAAAAGAATCCTTAGTTTTTTGAAACTTAGTGGGAGTCGCCGAGAGCCTCGGTTGAGGCGCCCTCAACTTTCGTAAATCATTTATAATTTTTTAATGTGAAAATGGTATTTTTTAATTCAAAGTAGATTAACTTTTTAACGTAGCCCCTTTAAAAAATAGATGAGCCATTTCAAAAAAAAAACTTGCCTCAACACAAAGTTAGACCACTCAAGCCCACATTCAACTAACTAGCTCATTCTTTCTTATTCTAGCCCAACACTATTTTTAAACATCTCGTACCAATTTAATTATCTTTTATCTTCTTCGTTTTGTGTCATCCTTCTAATTTCGAACTACAACGTATAATTTTAAAAAATAGCCTAGCAGACTTACCAAATGAATTAAACTAGTCACTAAATAGATTAAATTAGTCACAAAATGAATAAAAATTATGATTACTAAATGAATTAAACAAATCGCGAAATAGATTAATCTAGTCACGAAATACATTAAACTAGTCATTTTTATTAAGGAAGACAATCATTCTTCTAAATATTAAGCTTAGATTATTGTCTAATTTGAATTTAAATGTAGGCGATCTCTTACAAGACCAACTGCTCGTGCTGGTTCAACCGCTGAATATCAAGTCTTTCTTTATGTTTTTTTTTTATAGTTAAACTTGGTCTCTCTTTTCTCGAGGACTAATCTAATTTGTTGAAAGAAATGAAATTCTAAAAAGTTGGATCACTATCTAGAGTAATCCCTCTCCCCGGATTAGGAATTAATGGCATGTTTTTGCTAGACACTAATCCGCTAACTCGATTAACTTCATCAACAATATAAATGAACATGATGTAAAACAAAAGAAGATAGATTAAACTCAAGGGTATATATATTTATTTTTTCTGGTGTTTGTACCCAGTTCACCCTTTGGATTACATTCGGATCGAGGCCAAGTTCGGAGTGATTAGGTTTCATTCCTCTTCCAAAGATGTTGCGGGGATTGGAACACGGGTCCGTCCTACCAAAGTCAAATTGATTCGATCCGTGATCTTGGAATTTTCTCCATCACCACTGGACCAACACTTACTTGGTAACTCGAGGGTATATAATTATATATATATAGAAGCATTAAGATATGGGTATAATGTGGTAATCATAGCAAGAAAATGGAATGCAATGTCACAACCTTCGCTGAATTCCATGAGAAGCATTGACATTGATTATGTTTGCACCCAAATATAATAATTGACATTAATGATTATGTGAACTTCAAGATACTTGCTTCTTATCACAATTCTGTTTTTTTACTGCTTCACTTTTGGTAACATTGAGACTAGTTGTCTTTTTATCCATTTTGGGTAGATGAAACTCTCCCTTTTTTACTGCCCTTTTCTGTTTCTTTTTTTTTACTTGCTCTTCAGGTGTATTGCATTGAACAGAATTGAATTGAACTGACGAAACTGAAATGAATAATGAAATGTAAGAGTAAAATTGAACTAAAGTGTAAATAAGCTGTATAGATTTTGCCATAAAGGCTCCTTGGACGGAAAACTAGTTTTCCTATATTCCTTTTATTTGACTTGGAATTAAAGGGTAGAAAATAGTTTTCTTAGTGGTAGAAAATGAGGAAATATTTTCCTCCCTAAATAGACGGGAGTCACATTTTCCTCCGTATTTTTTACCTTCCTCCTTCTTTTCTTTCATTCTATTATCCCATTTCAGTCTTCCTTTAAACAAAAGCGTTGGAGTTAAGGCTTGTAAAGTCTTCTTTGGGTTTTTCCCAAAGATTCCATATCGGCTATGGAAGGGAGTTTTTTTTGTTTATTAACTCCATTCCTCTACTTGGCTATTGAGTTGGTTACATAGTTGACTTTTATGGTTGAAGGTCATGCTTGGGCTTGGACTTGCTACCACACACCCGCCCGGGCTGGCCTGGTTTTGGGTTTTGGGAAGATTTGGAGCTTATCTTTTTGGACGCGGGTGCGTAACGGTAACTGCTATTGTTTCAGACACACAAAAATACTCCGTCTCTTCTTCTCTTCTATCTTCCTGGGTACGTGTTGTACAATCTCCAAAACTTTTCTCTGTTAGTGGTGACTTGAGGAACTTTCCGACCAGTTGCGATTACCACCATAGTCGGGCCGTAATTGCTTTCAAGTCAGTGGTCTTCTACCACGACACAACCTTGAAATCCTTCTTTTATCCGCCATTACAAACAATCAATTTCTAACAATAAGAACATTAATCCTTATAAAATAGTTTTATGAAAATTCATTTTCATTTCCATCCAATTATTTCATTTTTACTTGATTTCCCTAAAAAAATAAATTTTTTGGTCGCGTTTAAAAGAATTTTATACTCATAACCGCTGATGTCATACTTATGTTATAATTTATAAATAAAATATTGTTCCCATTACATCAAATAATAAAATACCACTACCATTATCATTCTCATCGTGACATTACACGAGCATTCCAATCTAAGATCCAAATAAATGTAATATTCGCATTCTGTAAGGCCAAAAATATAGATCTAAGTCAGCTTAATTTCATAGTTGTATAAGTTAAAAATACTATAAACATTAAACAGTATATTAAGTGAATAAGTGATGGTCCCATCCCATGTGAAATCTTCTTGCTACTAGAAAAAAATTGAACAACATTATTTAAAAAATGGATTCAACACAAAAGACAATAAACTTGATTTAGATTTGGATTAGAAGCGTAAGTGAAGGCGTAGATCTTGCCATCTTGGCAAACTAGTCAATCCACTTCGTAAGAGTAAACCAAATGGGACCCCATTCGAGAGTGATATTTCATAGAACTCTCCAAAAAATGAAATAAATGTAAGTCATGGGTTGAATTTTTTGAGTTCGACCTTGCTTTGAAATTAAAATTAGGTAACAGCGTAAATTACTATTAAGAAGAAAATAGACTGTTATTCTAATATAATGATTGATCTAATATTTTATTATTCACTTTTTTGTGATTCAATGATTAGTCAATCTATATTTTAGTGACTTGTTTAATCATTTGGTATGTCTGTTAAGTTATTTTCAAAATATGTTTTACTTCGAGAGGGAAACAAGGAAGGAAAAGAGAGGGGCGGCTAGGTTGATGCTAGAAGTCTAGCGATAGTATTGTGTTAAAGTAAGACGAGTCAAATTAAACTTGTTAAGAGAATGTGAGTTTGAGTTGGTTTAATTTTATGTTAAAATGAGACTGTCTTTTTAAATGATTTTCTATTTTTTATTATATTATCCACTACAATAATTAATTTATTCAAGAATTACAAAGACGAAAAGTGGAAATTTTAATCTATATTTTTACTCAATACAAGTTGAAATTGTTATGATTTTGAAGTAAAATTATCACACCATAACTTCATATTTTAAGATCAACATTTAATATTAATTTGAGATTTTAGAATTCAAATGGATGATATTAAATATTAGGGTTTGATATTCATAATCCTTTAGGGCTATGTATAAGCATTTAATACTTTTCCAAACTAGTATAAACAAGAACTAATACCGATTGAAGCGTGATTTACCAATAAATTCCCAACTTAATACTATTTTGGGTGAAATATTTAATGCTTAAACATAGCCCTAAAGGATTATGAATATCAAACCCTAATATTTAATATCATCCATTTGAATTCTAAAATCTCAAATTAATATTAAATGTTGATCTTAAAATATGAAGTTATGGTGTGATAATTTTGTATTGTATGTGAATAATTGATGCACTACTTATATGATTAAGACAAAATCTATTATGCGTTAGTTATTTGACTAATCACCAAAAAGTAATGCACTAATCTACCTAATTTTGTATGGCATTTGACCTTTTATGGGCTAAGGAATACGACTACAAATGTACAAAATGGGCTGCCTCGTGTTTATTTTGCTTTATTTAGCACAAGTTAGCTTTATTATTGTTTTTATTTTGGAAAATTCCAACTTTAGTGCTAAGGAATAGGGCCCAATCCAAAATTTAAATCATAGCTTTATCATACTTTTTATTTAGTGACTTGAGGTTAAACTAATCCAATTTTTAATAGTATGAATGTTTACATTGTTAAATTTCTCTTAGATATATATGTACGATTCTATGATCCCGTATATCAACTAAGTAGACCATAATAATAAAGTAATTAACAATAACAACTCTATCTTTTTTTTGGTACATATAGAGCGAAAAAGTGCAACGATGTAGACGGGATTTAATTTCAAATCTGTAATTCCAACTCTATAATCTTTTCAGCTAGTGTTATAAGAGAACTTCTACTTCTATATTTAATTAGGCAGCAACGAAGCCCAATATTAAGAAGATTACAATTCTTTTTTCTAAAATAATGACTACTTGAATCCATTTTATGATATGTTTAATCTATTTCATGACTTGTTTAATTAATTCAATAATCACAATGATTAATTTATTCAGCTACTAGTTTAATCCGTTTTTTGACTAATATGTTGGTGCGAAATATCTAGGAATAGTGTTGGATTAAGGTGAATGCAATAAGTTTTTTAATATAAGCTTAAATTAGTCTAATTTTATATTAAAATTAAACGGTCTCTTTTAATAATTACCATAAGCTAATGCTTCTTAGCCAAACTGAAATATTCAAAAAGTACAGACCCTACTTTCAAAATGGACCAGAGAATTTGTTGAAGTTGGACCTAATGGGCATATGAGTAATAGATGGACCATATCATTAATTGTGGGCTTCTTTCAGGGTGGATTAGAAATGAATTAGTTCACATTGGGCTTTATGACCCAGAGCATCCGGATGAGGACACAATGGTGGGAATTTTTTTTTTTTTGGTAAAAAGAAAGAGCCCAAATACGATTTAATCTATCATACCTAATTTAAATCTTTAAGTCTATTTCGTATTTCCAATTGATTGGTAAAGCATTTATATTTGAAAAGTCTTTATTAAATGGTCTTTATGAATAATTATAGATATATTATGGTAAATTAAAAAAAATAACTTAGTACACTAAGGTTTTAAGTTATAATTTAATGTATAGTTTTAACATGAAAGTGTAAGATATTAAAATTTAAAAAACCTTAAACATTAAAAGTATATTTTGATCTTATATACTGAGAAATTTTAAAGTGAATAAAAAACTTTGTATTTCTAAAGTGACCATGAGTTTTGTCAATGTAAAATGAAAATGATATTCATGCCACATTTTTGCCACTAAATCCTCATTAAAAAAAACTTTCTCAAGTTCTGGGATGCATGATGTGAATAGAGACATATATTAATATATATACTCAATTCGATCGTGTTCTCATGAATTTGTCATTTAAAGTGTGGTTGGCGGTATGTTTTTGCGAAAAATGTTGTTTCGATGTCAAAACACTTTTTATATGTTTTGGTATGCCTTAAATGTTTACATACTTGTACTTGTTTCGACATTTTCTCGTCCTTTTTTGCCCTCTGAGGGCATAGACAGAACCCATTTTCCAAAAATCGTCATTAAGATCATTAGTTCACCTAAATTAAAGTAAAACAATATTAAAGTTTGTTTTATCGCTAAAGTTAAACGATTATCCTCATTAATATCAATCTCGATACTTTTTTGAAACAAATTATTAGGCCACTTTAGAACAATTTTTTTTTTGCTTACACCACATAAAATTTACCAAACGACGATATCACCATGTAGATTTTTTCGTACAATTATATACTTTTACGTATACATTGATATAGCTAGACGTAGAGTATAATTTATAAATGTAGATTTCTAAAGACAACCAACTAAGATAGGTCGTAGTCTCATAGCTAGGCCGTTGGAGAGCAACTGATTCATTAATCGATGAATAATCTCAACATTCATTAATTAGGATTTTTTTAGGAAAAAAGCACAAAAAATGAGATTGTCTATTTCGATTTATTTCAACATTTTCAAGTTTATACTTCCTATTTGAATAATCAGGGCATAATCTATATATATATTAAAAAGCGTAAGCATGGATTGTAATCCGCCACGTGTCACTCTCCCTTTTTTCAACAACATTTTATCAACGTCATTCTCATTTAAAAATAATGCAAATTGTTCATAAGGAGTTTCGACCTCGAGTATGGAGAGAAATGCTCTAACCATTGCGCCACTACATTGTTGTTGCTTCTTTCATGAATACTAATAATGATATTATATGTTTTCAATGAAAAACAATATTTTAATTGCATTTATGAATAAAACTACTAATTTATAACTTTTAACTAGCATCATTCTACACCAAATTTTAATTGTGTTAAAGTACTAACGTATAATACAGATTAACCCCAGAGCATCGCCTGGGTCTAAATACTAGTTAAGCATTAATAACCCGTCATCTACATGTTATTTTAATTTCAGTTTAGTTCGGATCAGTTTAATTCAGGTGTTTGCAGCCGAAGATTATGAATGGCAATGGACCGAACTCGGATCGGACTTACCAAACTCCAAGTCCGCTGTATTTCAATCGAACTATGATTTTTACACTCCTATTAGGATGTGGACTATATATCCTCGTATTCGGACTCGGATTTTCTCCTTCGGATTGTTTCGGACTCGGGTCGGATTCGGTTAAATTACCATATTAAATAACCAAAACACATCTTTAATATAAATTTTTTAATGTTTTAGTAAATTTCTTATAATGTAAATCTATTATTTCTATCAAAATGTACTTTCAATCCATTAGTTGACGAGGTAACAAATAATAATCGGACTCTAGTCGGATTCGGATCGGATCTTACCTAAGGTCCAACTCCTACCGGATTTCATTCGAACTTTTATGTTTTCGGATTCGGATCGGACTTTTTTCTTCGGATTGAGTCGGACTCGGGTCGAAGTCGGACTGAATTGCCATCCCTACCGAAGATAACATACCCTAAGCAACCTTAATCTCCATCAAAATAGCATTTAACATTAAGCAATCTCTACTACCACGCGCAACGCGCAGGGCTAAGGCTAACACAACTCTCTCTCTATACAAATTCCTCAATTTTCTTTCATTTTGCTCACTGTAAGAACACTCGAAGAAACACCATCCAGATCTGCGCTCTCAATAATCCTCAACACACAAATCGAAATTCAAATTCGCTTCAAGATCTGAATATCAATCTTATGAACTGATTCACACACAATTCAAATTTTCAATCAATCAATCAATCTGATCTGCTCTCATCGTGCGAAAACAGGTTCATTTTCTCTTTCTTCTTCTCCGATCATTTCAATTTCAGTTTCTAGATTGATAATCATCGTTTAATCACGAAAAACTGTAGTTAATTGAGAATTAAATTGATTTTTATTAGCGATTAACTCAAAATGTCTCAAATTAGGTTTTATTTCATCATTTTGTATTACGACAATGAATCTACAATCTAGTGATTGAATTTGTAGAAATGTAGCTTGTAGAATGTGATGATTGTTTGTTTGATGGAGTAAATTGTTCAAAATCTGAATATTGATTTGTCGGTGTTCAGATCTGATCATGGAGAAAACTTGTACGCTTTTGGTGCACTTTGATAAAGGCACGCCGGCGTTAGCGAATGAGATCAAAGAGGCATTGGAAGGAAACGATGTACCGGCGAAGGTCGAGGCGATGAAGAAGGCGATCATGTTATTGTTGAATGGAGAGACGATTCCGCAGTTGTTTATTACTATAGTTCGGTATGTTTTACCGTCGGAAGATCATACTATTCAGAAACTTTTGTTGCATTATTTGGAAATTATTGATAAGACTGATTCTCAAGGGAGAGTGCTACCTGAAATGATATTGATCTGTCAAAATTTAAGGAATAATTTGCAACATCCGAATGAGTATATTAGAGGTGTGACACTTAGGTTTTTGTGTCGATTGAATGAGTCGGAGATTGTTGAGCCGTTGATCCCGTCTGTGCTGCAAAATTTAGAGCATAGGCATCCATTTGTTAGGAGAAATGCTATACTTGCTGTTATGTCGATTTATAAGCTTCCGCAGGGGGAGCAGCTCTTGGGGGACGCACCTGAGACGATTGAGAAAGTGCTCTCTACGGAGCAAGATCCGTCAGCGAAGAGGAATGCGTTTCTTATGTTGTTTACTTGTGCACAAGAGAGGGCGGTTAACTATCTTTTTACTCACATTGATCGGATCTCGGATTGGGGTGAGCAGCTTCAGCTGGTGCTGTTGGAGCTAATTCGTAAGGTTTGCCGTACTAATAAGCATGAGAAGGGGAAGTATATTAAGATCATTATATCTTTGCTTACTGCCCCTTCAACTGCTGTCATATACGAATGTGCTGGGACCTTAGTTTCTCTCTCGTCAGCTCCTACGGCTATTAGGGCAGCTGCTGATACTTACTGTAAGCTGCTGCAGTCGCAGAGTGACAACAATGTTAAGCTCATTGTGCTTGATCGTCTTCAGGAGCTGAAGAATTCTCACAAAGAGATCATGGTTGAAATGATTATGGATATTCTTCGTGCTCTTTCTAGTCCCAATCTTGACATCAGGAGGAAGACGCTTGATATTGCTCTTGAACTGATTACTCCTAGGAATGTTGATGAAGTGGTTCTTCTGTTGAAGAAAGAAGTTGTTAAGACCCAAAATGCAGATGAGAAGAATGGAGAGTATAGGCAAATGCTTGTTCAAGCCATCCATACATGTGCTATGAAATTCCCAGAGGTGGCTGGCACAGTTGTCCACGTACTAATGGATTTCCTTGGAGACACAAATGTTGCTTCAGCTATGGATGTTGTGGTCTTCGTACGAGAGATCATTGAGACTAACCCCAAATTGAGGGTCTCCATCATAATAAGGCTTTTAGATACCTTTTATCAGATCCGTGCCGCAAGAGTTTGTTCTTGTGCTCTGTGGATTATTGGGGAGTATTGTCTGTCGCTGTCTGAAGTTGAGAAAGGGATTACTATTATCAAGGATTGTCTTGGGGAACTTCCATTTTACACCGCTGTCGAGGAAGGAGAGGCCCTGGAGGCTCCGAGGAGTGACTTAGCCAGCGCTATCACAGTCTCTTCTAGAAGGCCCGTGGTCCTTGCAGACGGAACTTATGCCACGCAAAGTGCAGCCTTGGAAACTGCTATGTCCCCACCCACCTTGGTTCAAGGGTCGTTGGCTAATCAAGGGAATCTGCGATCGCTGCTGCTTTCTGGCGACTTCTTCCTTGGGGCTGTCGTTGCCTGCACTTTGACAAAGCTTGTCTTGAGATTGGAGGAAGTTCAACCATCCAAGGCTGAAGTGAACAAGGCAACAACACAAGCCCTATTGTATATGGTGTCGATGATTCAGCTGGGGCAATCTCCTGTTCTTCCACACCCAATTGACAATGATGCTTGTGATAGGATAGTTCTCTGCATCAGACTTCTGTGCAACACCGGGGACGTGAATAGAAAAATATGGCTACACTCTTGCAAAGAAAGCTTTGTTAACATGCTTGCGGACAAGCAATTCCGTGAAACTGAGGAGAGGAAGGCTAAGGCTCAAATTTCTCACTCTCAACCTGATGATCTGATTGACTTCTATCATCTGAAGAGCAGGAAGGTCAGTTTGATCTATTTTTTTAAATCTATTTGTGCATCAGAGACTGGTGGATTCTTGTTTTTTTTTTTGATAGATATTGAAATCTGAGCAGATACAACCCAGAAAATTTTTGTTGACTTGTATCAGTTTTATAAGTCTCTTTCAAGATGCATTTATCATTTGGAGTGGTTATTTATACTTACAGAAATGCTATCATCCATTTTCTATGTAATGCATCATGTGGATTGGGCACAATTCTTGAGAAAAGAAAAAGAAGTACTGGGAAAGGGGACCATAACTACTGCTTAATACAAAAAGGGAAACTTTTTTATGATGCAATATATTATATATATGCAACCTCTATAAATTGAAATGGTGCAATAGAAAATAAAAGCGAGAAACTATTAGCTATTGAGGATGACTACATGTGTTTAACACAAAGGGGAGGTAGATACTAGCTGTTTTCTTGTTTAAAGATAACGTCATCACCTCATACTTTCCATGCTGCTAGTGTTGAGGATGACTAAGTGCTGGTGTCAAAATGTGCAGTAGATCCTTCTTCACTACCGTCAAGTGTGTTTGATGTGCTTTCTTGAAAACATTTAGTGCCAGTTGATGTCTTCGCATGCTTATGATTTTGTATAGTTGATATCTTCCTTGTGATTTGGGCTGGGCCTCGCTTTAACTCTAGGATGCAGTTTGAGTAGTTAATTGCAAATGAACATATTGTTAAGTATTGACTCAAATAAGCACTCTCTTAGAGTTTCCTTGTTGCAGATGAAACTTCCATTAGATTGTCATGATCACTGACCACCTAAACACTTTCCATTTTGCTTGTCCATATTGGAGTTCGCTTTGCATCTCATAATGCTTGTTACTTTTCAGGGCATGAGCCAGTTGGAATTAGAAGACGAGGTTCAAGATGATCTTAAGCGTGCAACTGGAGAATTTACCAAGGACAATGATGATGTGAATAAACTCAATCGTATTCTTCAGCTCACAGGATTCAGTGACCCTGTTTATGCTGAGGCTTACGTGACAGTTCATCATTATGACATTGTTCTTGATGTTACTGTAATCAACAGAACAAAGGAGACCCTGCAAAACTTGTGCTTGGAATTGGCAACCATGGGTGACCTTAAACTTGTCGAGCGTCCGCAGAACTATACTCTGGCACCAGAGTCGAGCAAACAAATTAGGGCGAACATTAAGGTCTCTTCTACCGAAACAGGAGTTATATTTGGAAATATCGTCTATGAGACTTCAAACGTGCTTGAACGCAATGTCGTTGTCCTTAATGACATCCACATTGACATCATGGACTATATTTCTCCTGCTACCTGTGCTGATGTTGCATTCCGATCTATGTGGGCCGAGTTTGAATGGGAAAACAAGGTATGTCTTGTTTTTACTCTATATATACATATTCAATTTGCTTATAGGTCTTTGACAATGACATATGTTGAATATGAAGTTGTTTGGATTACTTGATGTGTTTTAAAATGTTACTTAATCATGAGTCCCTTTTGTTCTGTGTTTCCGGCTTTCCGCCTTTGTGGCGATTCTGGAGTTTCCTACTAGTTTTCCGCGTCCTTGCACGGCTCACATTTTTTGAGGAAATCCCTGCTTTTCCCCTCCTCCTCCCCCCCTCTGTCAAACTGTTTGATTCTATTTCTACCATCATCATCTTGTAATGCCGCTTTGTCAATTAACATTTGTCTTGTTTTGGAGTTAGAAATAATTAAAGTTTTACAGTCTGGAATTACTCTTTTCTGCTATGTTAATCAGACACGGATCAAGTGTCTACTCGGATACGAGTGTCGAAGTATCCGACTCAGCCATTTTGTAGAAAAAATCAAGTTTCTAGTTAAAAATGAAGTATCCAACTAGAGTGTCGTGTCGGACACGACACGATACGACACTCAATTTTTAGGCTGAATGAGGGTGTCGAAGTAACAGAGCTTTTCTGTCTACGTTCAGTTGCATGTTTGCTGGGTATGGATATGCACTTTGTAATTGCTCGTTTGATACCTCTATATGATGATGTTTGCTTACTGCTATATCTGATTAACTTGCATGTCTTTTGATGGTTTTTAAAAAGCTATTACCCCTGTAATCTTATTGGAACTTGTTGTTAGTAGGTTTTCAAGTCTTTTGTGATCGAATCAGATGACTGGTTATTACTAAGTGGTTGATTTATACTGACCACATTTTACAAACTTGTCTCCTTTTTTTGAAGTTTAATACCTTATATTACGAGACTTGATTCATTTCCTCTAGTTTGCTCGCGAGTGCCATTCAGGGAATAAATATTATTCTTATACAGGCTTCTAACCCTGATTTCCCCCAGGTTGCTGTGAATACTGTTATTCAGGGCGAAAAGGAATTTCTAGACCACATCATCAAGTCAACTAACATGAAATGTCTCACTCCACTGTAAGTCTTGTGATGACTAATAGTTTTTGGTGAGACATACTACTGGATTCATATGGCAAAACATTTGATGTTTACTACTTTCTTTTTCTCGCTGCATCAGATCGGCATTGGAAGGAGAGTGTGGTTTCCTTGCGGCAAACCTGTATGCTAAGAGTGTCTTTGGTGAGGATGCTTTGGTGAACGTGAGTGTCGAGAAACAAGCAGATGGCAAGCTGAGCGGTTACATCAGAATAAGGAGTAAAACACAAGGCATTGCCCTTAGTCTCGGGGATAAGATAACGTTGAAACAGAAAGGAGCTGCATGATCAGCTTTATTAAGTTGTTGCATCCTAGGAGTTTCCCTGTTCCTGCTTCACCATCATTCATCGGGTCTTGTCGCTACGGCCATGACCATTGCATATCCTTATAAGCACTTGTTTATTAAGAGAGGGAGATTTTTTACTTTTCTAGTGTTCATTTTTGTATTTTCAGGTTTCCAGTTTCGGAAAGTTAGCTTAAAACTGATATTCGTTTCTGTAATTCTTGAGATGTATGTCTTGTCTTTCTCCCATTTTGTGTTTTTGGCCGAGGAATACTTTGTACAATGTAGACCTCTCCCTCGAGGTTATATGACTAGCTCTTCAATCTTTATTTTTTCATTGTCTATCACCCTCTTTATCAACATTCAACAGTGTTGTGCATCTGCATATTTCAGTTGATAAAAAGGTGAACTCATGACCTTTAATATACTTTTTCTGCACATATTTTTTCTTCTATCTTTTCCTCAAGGAGGGTAGAATGAGCAGGGTGCAGTAAATCTGTGCTGCAGATCACGGTGAGAAACAACCCCTTACCATGCGCCATAAAAGCCACAATGATTTTAGAATGAGTAGGGTGCAGTAAATTTGTGCTGCTTCTGTTAGTTGCCCTTTCCTGAGGAATGATACATCATGCATTGTGCATGAGCGGACATTTTTTTGAAGTTATGGCCTGATGGGATATATATACAGGACGAATGAGTTTTTACTGACCAAATTGGGGGATATTTTGATATTTGTGTACTACTGTTAGCATCATCAACTAACAATTGCACGAATTTGCTGGCGGATGGATGATCTTAAGCGGGGTAAAAAGGAAACAAGGCAATAGGCAATATCGTGACTCTAATCATGAAGATTGAGATAACCATGACCTTGTTGCTGTTGCTTTCTTTATCTTTCAATGGTCTGGAATGCTGTTTATGGTTCACTAAATTGGTACATCTGTTTTACTGTCATGCCAGAGACAAGAACAAAGAACAAAAACTAATTGTAAAATACTTGCCATAAAAGCAAAGTCAATAATTTTTGCCACTTGTATTTTATCTTAATGTTAATTATATTAACTGCAATTCTTATGTTTAGGTGTATCTGTCAAACTTGTTATTTCCTCCAAATCTTCGACAGAAGGCGCTTATGCATCTCTGTTCCTTATTTTGTGATAACATAAGTTAATGGGTTGGTTGAAGTTAAGTGAGAAACTTTCCCTGAAAGTAAGGATTTGTTTGTTTAGAATCAGCTGGTATCTCCCCTCTTCTTCTGACTTACTATTTGGTAAAGTTTGGTGAAGATAGTAGATACTGATTTCTCAACTCCCAGCTTCAAGGACAACTTAAGATAATGATTTATTTCTCTGCATTTGTTTCAGAACTCAAAATAAGCCAACTTAAATACATCAGCCTTATGGTTGTTTCTTTACGAGCAACATGGACAAGCTTTTAGCTGCGCGACAGTGTCTAAGAGATGGCCTAGAGATATCAAATTCTATGGCTTCTCAGATTGATGAAACCAAGTCAACATTACAGAAGATCAAGGCAAACTTGCCGTTGTTATCAACTGATCTTCGCTCTTCTTACACTCGTAAAGCCACTCTATATGCGGTGGGAGAGCATGCGGACAGAGCCTGTGGACCTGTAGCTGCAGTTTTGAAGATATATGATTCGGTACGTGGGCTAGAGCGTTCAATCATGGCTGGGCCCACAGGTGGTGATATTGTAGGTTACTTGTCAGTAGTGAAGCAACTCGAAGAGGCGCTGGTATTTCTGTCTGACAACTGTGGTTTAGCAGTGCAGTGGATGGAGGATATAGTGAAGCTCTTGGATGAAAATGTAATGGCCGATGACAAGTGCATATTGAATGTGAAGAAATCTTTGAGAATTCTGTTGGAGATGAAGGACAAGGATGCTCGTGCTAGGCACAACGGAGGAGTCCTAAGCGATTCATACAACACTTTAGAGCTCGTGTTCAGACAGCTGGTCAAGGAGAATCCTTGCAACTCTCAACTTCAAGCCATCATTGAGAGGTTAAAAGCTAATGACAGGCTTGAGAATTGCAAGACTATCTTTGTTGATGTGAGGAGCTCAAATGCAAGGGCAGCCTTACAAGCCCTTGATTTAAGCTACCTTGAAATAGAAATCTCAGAATCAGATTCTATACAGAAATTTGAAGATCATACAGTTCAATGGGGCAAGCATATGGAATTTTCATTGAAACACATACTCCAAACAGAGTACGAGGTTTCAAGGAGCGTGTTTGAGACGTTTAGCTCGGAGATATCTCTTGGATGCTTCGCGAAAATCACAACTCAGTCGGGTTTCTTAACACTTCTTGCATTTGGCACTCGAGTTACCGAGGCCAAAAAGGATGCAATCAAGCTTCTAAAGTTGCTAGACATATTTGCAATCTTGGATAACCTAAGAGTGGACTTCAATACGCTGTTTGGCTCAAAAGCATGCCTAGAAATCCAAAATCTTACTAGAGACCTCATCAAGCGGGTAGTTGATGGAGCGTGCGAAATATTTCAGGAACTATCCCTTCAAGTGGAGGTCCAAAGGTACGAGATGATGCCTCCATCAGATGGTAGTGTACCTCGGTTAGTGACTTTTGTCACTAACTATTGCGTCATGCTCCTGAAGGACGAGTACAAGCCGGTTCTCTCGCAAGTTCTCACAATCCATCAAATTTGGAACAAGAATAAAACCCACAATGGAATTTTAAGAAAAGAGTTCCAAAAGATACTCGATTCCTTAGAAGTTAACCTAGAGACATGGTCAAAGGCCTTTGAAGACACCGTTTTGTCCTACTTCTTTCTCATGAATAATTACATATACCTGTATGAATTCTTGCAGGGAACAGTTTTCGGCGATCTCATGGGAGAAAAGTTGGTAAGCGAATATAAGAAAAGATTACAAAACAATGCTGGGTTATACCTCAAAAATAGCTGGGGAAAGCTACCGGCTATTCTAAGTGAAGACGACTTAATATTATTCTCGTCCGGAAGAACAAGTACTCAAGATTTGGTGAAGAAAAGGCTTCGAGAATTCAATGACGCGTTTGAAGACATTTATAAGAAGCAATCCAAATGGGTGGTGACTGACAATGCATTGAGAGAGAAGGCATGCCAACTTATAGTTCATGCAGTTGTTCCTACTTATAGGTCTTTTGTTCATAACCATAGTTACTTAATAGAATATGGTTCCGGTCCCAGTAAATATGTTAAGTACTCTGCATCAAGCTTGGATTCTATGCTTAGGTCTTTGTTCTTACAATCTAATATAACTGAATATGGGCGTAGCAACAGCTCTAAGTCCAATCCTTTGATGGGTAAACTTAGAAATGTTGTTGCCAATCAGTTTCGTGTTGCTCCGATTACTACATGATCTGTTGTAAATATACAGCTCTTAAATCCAGTTGTAGTTTGTTTGAGCAGAAATGCGTTCTGCTGGTGTCTTGTCTTTGTAAATATTCTTAAGTTGAAGATTGTTTATACATAACCTGAAATTGATACTTCCAATCTTCTGATAAGGCAATGAAGATCAGCAATTTTAGATGTATATAGGGATTTTCCCACTTGTACTCTTTTTGTATCATCATATTAAGTTTGAGCTTTGCTGTAGTTAAAATTTCATATTAGTTAATGCTAAGTCATTGTTATTCCACTTTGAAAGTTGAAACTCATAATTTATAGGCCCCCCACGTTATTCGAGTGTATTCATAATACACTGGGGGAAGTGTTCAGAGCATGGTACACCCGAAGCTACCTTTTGCTCATTTGCTTATTTTATCTCTCCTCATTATGTGAATTTTGCTCATCTCATTATGTAAATATTGCTCATTTGGAGTCATTCAAAAGAGCAATGAGTCAGAAAATAACCTTGGGTGTAAAATTATCATGGTGCGCTCGGGGTATGTTAAAGTTGTAAACTTACTCTCCATTCGTGATAAGCCTTCACTATTAGTTGTGTTATTATTTAAGAGAATGTTAAAACCGTACAGTGATTTTTCCCACTTATAGAGCTTTACTTCTAAGTTCGTTGTGGTCTCATTTATAGGGTTTGGCTAACCTTAACCTAACATATCCTACATTACTCGGACTCGGACTCGGGCACCAAATACCAGTTAGTGTTCAAGTGTTGCCTTGGCTATTCTAAAACAGATATTATGATTTTGGCCCAGAATGAAGTGTCGAAGAGTGCAAACCCATGCCGGAGAGCCATCATGGATCCTTTCGGTAAAATGAAGAGTTGGAGTAACACACTAACACACTTGCATTAAGCACATTGTTATCTCACCTTGACATACCGGCTTTCTTTGAGCAAAATCATGGTATATGCTATTAACATTGTAAGGTTATGTTTTTTGGTGAAGAATTCGATTATTTCAATAACTACAAAACAATATAACAAACAATAATAAACATTAAGTTCTTAATTCATTAACAATATTCAATTTGTTGCTTCTTATGCCTTTGTGTTCAATAAGACTGACCAGCAGAGTGGATATGAGACCAATATTCCTTGACGAGTTGGCCAAATAGCGAACCTTCTGTGTTCATAAGCTTCAGTGGCTCATCATACTCCACCAGTTCTCCTACAACGTAATCAGAGTTTTTTTTAGCATTTGATATCATTTTAGTATGTCAGAAGATTATCCATGTTTTTTTCAGTATTCTGTGATTTCTGTTACAGACATATTTAAGATATAGTAGAGAAATTCAACATCTTTGAATCACATTACTATGGCTTTGTTCATTTCACCGTAACTTTATAAATTCAACTAGTTTTTACTGATTAAAACTTATCTTTTACTGATTGAACTTGATTTTTCCGATCAAAACCAATCTTTGCTGATCAAAACTAATTTTGGCTGATTCCCTAGTGTTTTCCTCTTCTGTTTACTGATTTCTGCAGACAATTTTTCAAGTTGAAGTTTTTGAAAGAAATTTCTAACAATGCTGAATAGAATTGCAACATATTTGGATCAATGTTGAAAATAAGTAAAGAATTACCATCACTTATGGCAAGGACCTTTGTGCTGTCCATCACAGTGGGTATCCTGTGGGCTACAGTGATCACAGTGGAATCAGCAAATTCTGTTCTTAATGTTTTTTGCACGATCATGTCAGTTGCATTATCGATGGATGCAGTCGCTTCATCAAGCACTAACACCCTGCTTCTTCTCAGCAAAGCACGCCCTAGACAGAACAGTTGCCGTTGTCCCATGCTCCAATTTGATCCATCCTCCACAACTGATGGTAAAATAGATCGTGCAATCCATATATAATCAGAGAGTAACATTATCGTATTTTTACTATGACATCTCTAATAAACTGATGGTAGAATGTCTGTATGTGCTTTCGGAAGAATGAAGACTTACCTAGGGAATCTAGCCCCTGACTTTTCACTTTAACTGCTTCTTTAAGCTGACATTTGACGAGCACCTTCTCAAAGAAGGCAGAAAAATTAGTTCTGTTGCATTGAGTTCGGCTATTTACTGAACTGTTCTCGACTGAACAAAAAGAGGGGGGAGGGGGGAACCCGTAATTTTAGTTAAATTTGGGCCCCACCAATACCATCCTCCTCTTCTTGTTATGTCGGGAACATGCTCTACATAAAAATGTCTTTCTTTTGTTAAATCCTACATCTAAGAAGGGGGAACTGAAGGGTACCTCCCAGATTTCTTCATCATTATGCTGGCTTAATGGATCCAAGTTGAATCGTATTGTGCCATTGAATAGAGTAGGATCTTGAGGAATAATCCCAAAACGTGACCTTAGATCATGAAGTCCGATTGATCCTATATTGATGCCATCAACTATAATCTTCCCTCCTACCGGTTCCACTAACCGAAACAATGCCCCTATCAGTGTACTCTTCCCACTGCCGGTCCTACCAACAATGCCAATTTTATCTCCCCCTTCAAATGTGCAACTGATTTCTTTAAGAACCAGTGGTGTGTCTGGTCTATATTTTATCTGTTTAAGACACGAGAATTCTTAGTAATCCACTCTTCAAAATGTGTCTGATATGAATACAAATGCAGAAAAATTTACCTGCAGATTGCATATCTCCACTTTGCCAACAGACGGCCAGCTTTGTGGAGGACGACTATCATTGATGACTTCAGGAGCTTCACTTGGTATATCCATGTATTGATTGAGCCTCTCCACGGAAATGATATGGTTGGCTAATATGCACTGACTCTGAATTGAGTAAACCATCCCCAAATTCAAAATAAGACCGTACGATAGTGCCATTCCGATGAAGCCTGCATTATGGATGTATCAGCATTACCTTGCAGAAATTCTCGTAGATAATTCTCATTTATTTATCGCATAGAAGATTCCAGTCATATAAAGTATAAACCTTACGAAATAGAGCAAGAAAGATAAACAAAGAGCGGGTTACCTGAGCTGAAAGTACCAGGAGGAAGTAAAACCAGGAACAGTGCTGCTGCTGCAAGAACAATGGCACTAAGGGTCTCAATCCTCAGAATTAACCATTCGCTGGCTGCAAAATTGTGGAAGAATGGGCTTGCGTTTGAATCAATAAAATTTAGATTCTGTGCGAAAAACCGATCTTCCTCTTGAAAAGCTCTAATTGTCATGGCTCCAGCTAATGATTCCGCTAGATGGTTGGCAACCATAGACTTGGTTGTACCATTAAGTCTCATCAACTCTTTCGCGGTTGCAAAGTAGTATCGCTGTTCACATGTTTAGTGATGAAAATTAATTAGGTGGTTAACTTTCCATCAAGTTTAACAGTATAAGAAGCACATTTTGCTGACAGCTATCCCCAATTCTATCTATTCAAAGGGAGGTTCAATAAAAGGAGTAAGCTAAAGGTTCTCGACAAAACTAGTACAGTAATTTGCTTCTATTAGCAACACCATGGTTCACAAACCAAAGGGTAAAGTTGTTATATGCACCTCTTGTTCTGTTCAGTGGCGGATCTAGGATTTTTCATATGGTAGTTCACCACTAATTACCGATGACACCTATAAAAATCAGTTTTTTAATCAAAAGTACTCCGCAATGAATTTAATTCCAAAGGTAAATAGAGTTCCTAAACATATGTAGTCGGTTAGTCGGTACACTCACCTCAAAAACGAATGCTATGACTATAGATTAATTACAAGTTACAACATAGTACTTACATGAGAATTGTACGGGGATAATTTCAACCAAAAAATGCAAAAAAAAATGACGTAAAACTAGTAAAAATTTACCAATTAAATTCCCGAGACAACGCGTGTACAAGAAATTAAAACTCAAATTTTGAAAAGACCCAACAAATCCCCTCACCTCTCCCTAATCTTCCATCTAAATTTACCCTTATCGGGGATGACTTTAAGACTGGAAGCATTATTTTCAATCTAATATAAACCAAAAATATCCAAATGCGTTTATGTTATGAGCGACTATAGTCATCCCACTAATTTACCCATCATTATTAGATGAGAACCTTTTCTCAAACAACCATGTATACACTCTAAAGGACAATTTTAAAAATACACACCACACAAACAAAACAATAATTTCACACATCTCAACACAAAAAAACTTAAGGACACACAACCTGACAACCACATTGACTATCCCCCTTTTAGACGGCCTCTTCAACCTCCCACCAATTCACCTATCACCGCCTACTCAAACACACACACACTCTCTCAACCCCACAACAATTACCAATTCACTACTCACCATATACAATCCCAATACTAACCATATAAATGCAAAGTCCACAACAATAATATTGAAGTCATTTCTTCACCAATTCATGTCTGACTTGCACTACCACCACTCTGGTCTAGTGGTCTCTGAGTTACACTAAGCTCCCACAAGGCCACAAACTTTTCCATACTTGGGTTTCTTCGCCATTCTCATGTTCAGGATCTACAATATTTAGAGTCAATATGTGGTTTAACAATGAAGATTGAGATTATTATGCAGTAGTATATGTCATCTCTTCGCTTCGGCTCGGACTACTTTCATGGCTTCTCTGCTAATTTCATGGAACATTTTGATTTTTTTTTTTAAAGATTGGTGGTGCACGTGCACCAGGGTGGTGCACGCTGCCTCCGCCACTGGTTCTGTTGGAGTATACATAGGTAATAACCTATTTATTTAAAAAAGTTACCTGCAATCGTATTGCCATGTAAATCACTGGTATGGCAACAAAGGAGACCTGCCAAATGATGACGATCAATACTCCTAAGATAGAACATGCAATTGTAGTAGCTGCAAAGACAGTTTGGAAGCTGAAGGGGATGTCAAGATCAAGGATACTCAAATCAGAAGAGATCTGCATGCAGTTTGTAAAGAAACAACGGGAAGTTAGTGTCAATTCTGTTTTGGTGAAGCTTAATTATGACAACTTAATTAATACTTACTCGACTCAATATCCTTCCGAGAGGTGTAGAGTCATAGAATGACACCGGAGCACGAAATAGAGAGTTGGTTAAGTGAGAAAACACAGATTTTGATGATTCTATCCCTAATGTTACCACCGCAAGAGATCTTACTAGTAAACAGATTGTAGAACATAATCCAATGAAGAGGTAAACCACAATTAGTTTTGCATTGCTGACTTTCGGATCATCAACACCCGAGGCAATCCAAGTGTTCTGTAACATCTGCCCTATCAAGAACATGAGTTGAGCAAGAGCAACAATAGAGAAGTACAAATAGCCTTTATTCTGACTCAGGTATATTAAGTACGGTCTCAAACCAGTATCGCCAACTTCTCTTTCTTCTTGTTTAATCAACTGATCTCCTTTTGATAGTGCACTTTCATTCTCCACAATAGCTCTCTTAATCTCACTAGTAGAGTTATTGTTATTATGCATTTTAGATATGGTACTGACTTCAGCCAGTGTTTCTCTACCAGCTGTTTCTTTGTGCGCGTTGATAAGGTCCAAAAATTCGTTACTTGAAGCTAATAACTCGTGATAAGGGCCTGAACGAAGGACCTCTCCATCTGACATTAGCTGCAAAAATACATAACTTTACCATTTGATATTAATGAATATTGCAATCTATGTTACTCAGACTCTTCACTTTACCTCAAGTATCAGTGTCAGATACTCGACAATTATAGTTCTGGACACTTTGACACTTTGTTTAGGCAAAAATCATGAGTATTTCTCCATAAAATAGCCAAGCCGGATGCTTGGTTACACACCCGAGTCCGATTAACATAGCTTGCAGTAATGCATGCATTTGAAAAAGAAGCTCACCAAACAAGAATGAAACGCAGGAAGAAAGTCAACTTGGTGTGTCACAACCAAGACAGTCTTTTCAGAAAGAGCTTCCATAACAAAATCCTGCCACAACATAGCATGTCATGTTTTTTAAGATTCTACACTAAGGAAATGAAAAGAATTTATGGTCAAGATGTAAGAGCTATTACATTGAAGAGGCTAGTTGCAGTGTGTGCATCAACAGCACTGAATGGATCATCCAAAAGATAAATGTCAGCATCTTGGTATAATGCACGAGCAAGTTGAATCCGTTGCTTCTGACCGCCACTTAGATTGACTCCTCTTTCTCCTATCTCGGTCATGTCACCATAAGGAAGAAGTTCAAGGTCCTTCACCAATGAACACTTAGCAAGAGTTTCTCGGTATCGCAGGTCATCCATGGCAGACCCAAAAAGAATATTTTCCTGTATTGTCCCTGTTTGAATCCAAGCTGTTTGGGAAACATACGCGATTTTCCCATAAACTTCCAACTATAAAGAAAACAATGCAAATATTTCTCATTAAACATCAAATATTAAATATACAGCAAATTATAATAATTTTTAGCTTGATGCTTATGGGTGCATTCTCTAAACCTTAAAAGAAAGTCAGATAACTTCTGATAAGTTTAGATAAGTTCACTTCAAATATGTTCAACAAGATTCATTCAGGTGAAAGAGAACACACCCTATGGTGTCACTGGGCCTACTGGTTAATTACCTATCCAAATTATGCAAGATTATAATTAAGAAGTATGAAGGTTACTCAAGAAGCTTACAGTTCCGTGTATATATGGCACTTCTCCAAGAATTGATGCTAGTAATGTTGATTTTCCCGAGCCAACTTCTCCACATATAGCGATCTTTTCACCTGGACCAACATCTAAATTAATGTTTCTTAGTGTCGGCTTTGATGGATTCAATTCCCATGAAACATTTGCCGAACTTATGAGAATGACCTGGTTATTCTTTCTGTTTGTCATATTGCTCATTTTTCTGACATTTTCAGTTTGAAGCTCTGGTGCTGCAAGAAACTTCACAACTCTTGCAAAGGCCACTCTTGCTTGAATCACTACACCAATGACATCAGGGATAATTCTGATAGGTTCTTGCACCAGTTGTAACGTTGCAAGAAACGTGAAAATGTTACTGGCATGTAAAGGAATTCCAAGGACATAACATGTCCCAAATGTAGCAGCAGAAATCAATGCAGGAGACATCCAAAACAGAAGCACATTGTATGCCTTTTGCAACTGCACTGCTGATAACCTTTTAGATTCCACTTTCCTCAATGTCTCTACTACATTTTTAAAGTAGGTCTCCCACGCGTATAGCTTTAGAACCTTCATGTTCACAAGAGCCTCTGAGATAATCTTCAGCCTATTATCTTGCGCAACCATCAACCTGCTTTGATACTTATGCTGTAATCTGGCAAGCGGGGTATTGCCAGACACAGTTATTATAATCACTGCTAGTGCTGCAAAAGTTGCAAGTCCTACTGCATTTATCAGAATAACTAATGCTAAGCAAAGTTGGAAGCCTGTAGTCCAAGTTTGATGAAACCAATAAGGGAATTCCCCGATCCTATAAGCATCCACAGTTACATAATTCAATATTTCACCACCCGAGTGCATTTGCTTTGCAACATTTGATAGTCGTAGTTGCTTCCTGTAGATTGCTGCCGTGAGCATGGACCGCACTTTAAGGCCAATCAATCTGCTTCGGAAATACCATTGCCTTTGCGACAAAGATTCCAACATCTTTGAAGTAAAGAGCAAAAATGCTAAAACATAAGTTTCATATCTAAAAGATTCTCTACCCTCTGCAATCTCAATGAAGGAATTCAGCAAAAGAGGTCCAGCTGATAATGTGAGTGTCTTGAGAAATGCAAAGAGCCCGGTTATCAGAATCTCCCTTCTGTGGCATGCAACAATGCACCAAAAGATTGAGGATTCTGATATGGATTGATCAGCTCTTTTATGTTTACTGTACTGATCAAGAAACTGTAAATAACAATATCCTGCTTTATCTAAGTCGCGTAGTTTTGGTACGTCATTTTCTTCAAGAATTTTCTCCTTCCCTAAGTTCATCAAAGGGTCCAACCAACAGAATGACAATTTACTGAACCACCCAGCTTCCGCAAACGACATAACTTCAGCAGGTGAATCTGAATCAGTTTCACTGATGCTTATAGGGGTATAAAGGGTACTTCTGAAAGTACATAACAAGAGCAAACATGCTCCTAGAAAACACAAAATATCTAAGCTTGCCTTAGCTGTTAGTATTTCATGGTTCACTATTGCAGAAAACAGAACTACAAAGCTGAGAATCCCAGCACAAAGGAAAGCCAAGATAGACAAGATTTGCAATGTGGCTTTCGACATCAACTCTCCTTTTAGGCTAATTGTTAGTCCTATTAACAACCATGTAACTCCATGAAAGAAATATAAAATCAACCAATTAATCGGTAAAAAAGAATCATCATTTCTGAAATTTTCCTCCACAATCCAAATACCAAAACCAATGTAAATGAGTCCCAAACATCCATTAAAAACAGCTGATAATATCTGCAAGCTTGAAAATGGTCGTCTCTGACGAGCTTGTAGCTCGACTTTCTTGGAACAAAATGTACAGATGAAAGTCCATAAAAGGATTGCCATAATTAGGAAATCAAAACAAACAATGGTTGCATAATTGAAACATGAAAGATGATGAACAACAAACATAACCTTCGGAATACAAGGCTCGAAATTCTTTCTTGCACATCCATCAGATTGCCCACAATATGAAGTCCACAGATCCTCCATCATCATCTTTCAACTGCCTTTTACTCTGCTACAACAAACATATAGGTTACATAACATCACATACACCTGAAAAAGATATTTATATTCTTTACAGACTTAAGAAAAGAGTTCACATACCTTTTTTTTGGTTTAATTATACAACAGAATGTAACACAACATACTTTAACAAATTATGAACAGAAATGTTGACTATGTAATCTACAGAAACAAATAAAATAAGAAATCTCTGTCATTGGTCAGAGGATAAAATTATTTATAAGCTCATGTTCTTGCCATTAATATGATACTTCACATCTGAAGAAATAATACTTTAAGCCCCATGCATATTGCTCCATATGTATACATAATTATATTTTTGCATGACTTTGTCAATGCCAGGCTATAAAAACGTTCTGACTCCAAAAATGAAGGAAGATTTGACACAAGAGCTTAGCTGCAAGAAATATATATTTGAATGTTCAGCTTAAAGTGAGCGGGTTGGCGTGCCAAGCTTGTGTCGAATTTGGAAAAAGAAGGTATTGAGTTTTACCACCGTTCTTTTCATGGTGTGCCAAGCTAGTAGAGCGCTCATGTTGGACCGGGCCAAACTTGTGCTAGAGCCATGCCGGGTCATTCCCATGTCTATTATACAGGAATAGGCTTCTACATAAACTTGTGAAGGTTTTAACCCACGACCTCAAGTATGCAACAAAGAGACCTATCCATCACTCCACCACAATAGATAGTGATGATATTATGTGTTTTAAACCAACTAACCAAGAGTTAAGCCAAAACGTTGAATGTATGTTAATGAATAAAATGACTTATTATATTCATTTTGCTAACGCAATTCCACGGCAAATGAAATGAAATTAGTTATGAACTACTCGATAGCAACAAAAAAAACCCCGAGACATTGCGTGATCCTTAAAACCAAATCAGATATAAGTAAACGTGTCCTCAATAATCCATAATGAATAAAAATGACTTATTAGACTCTTTTTGCTAACATCTTTCCACAACAATGAAATGAAATTAGTTGGGAACTACTTAATTGCAACATACACAACCCAAGACATTGTCCGGGCCTTAAACTACTACCTCCGTTCTTAAATAATCTACACGCTTCCCTTTTTTGTCCATTTCTTTTTAATCTACACATTGCTAGTTTTTTCTATTTTTGGTAACATGTCCTATCTAATTTCTCAACTTTTTTCACCTATATGCTCCACTTTTAATATAATAACCACTTAAAATTTTCTCTCTCCCATTTTTCAATTTCTCTCTCGGTCTCTCCCAGTTCTTCTCTCCATCTTTTCACTTTATCTGTCTCACTTTTGTAATTCCTTTGTGGTTCTCTTAAAGTAAAGTGTGTAAATATTAAAGAACAGAAGTAGTAGTTCCGATATAAGTAAACATGTTCTCAATAATCGTTGTTATTACATGTAACCTATTAATCTAACCTCATTAGTTGCGAACTCCGAGAATACGAAATGCATCTATTGAGACTAAATGAGGACCTTATACAACATTGTCTTTTGATTTAGAGGATGATAGATTTTACTTAAAATAATTTTTGAAATCTAAATCTAAGGTGCATGTGTTTGGTTGCGAAGAAAGTGTTTTCAGCAAAATTATTTTACTCGATATCCGTATCGTTTGGGTTTAAGTAAAAGAAAATATGGGTTGAAACTTATTAAGGGTGGAAAATTCTTTTTCCCACAAGGCAATGGAAGCAACACTCCATCCATCATTAAAAGGAAAATGGGCTTAAAAAGAAACTTTCACTTTCCCCGCAACCAAACAAAGAAAAATGAAATTGTGAACCGAGTTGACGAGTATATCGGTATTCATGTATATATGTTTAAGGATGCTAAGGCCTAAGGAAGTGAGGAATTCGACCTTGTAGGTGTAACCGTGTAAGGATCCTTAAAATCCTTCTTTAGGGCTCAATTAATCTCCACTTCAAGGTACATAAAAGCCAGTTCATTTTGGGAATTAGAAAACTAATAATTTTGTGGGAATTACGTAAAGGGATTTAGGATTTGATTGTATGACTTATATTGAAGTATATTTACTGTCTATCTTTTTAATAAACCACTGGAAATCGTGCATGTATGATGTAGTTATATTAAAGATGTGATCTATATTCTATAGAGCATGAGCATTGTGCATGTTTTATGGAATTTATGACGGATTTTGTGAGAGATCTAAATCTTTAAATGTTTGCACATGCTAGGGCCACAGATAAGCTTGTGTGCTAAAAGAGTTGCATGTGTGGTTTCAAACTTTCAATACCCAAATTTTTTTCTAAAGAGTTATGGTTCATTTGGTTAAAGTGACATAAAAGCCTCTTACTTTTCTTATTAAATTGTTAATTTATAATCATGAAAACCAAGTATTTAATGTTCTATAATTTTTATTATGAGTATCTCTATTATATAAGGGAAGAAGTGGACGCCCAAAATAAATAAAGAAAAACAACTAAAAAAATATCTTAATGCTTTACTAATTTGATAATTAATCACTTACATGCATCACGTGCATATGAGACTAGGATGACAATAAAGTTAAGTTTTGAAGTTATAATAATTTTAATAATTCAAATTGCTAACAATTTGTGATTGGAATTTCCCGCTAACCGCTTTGAACCACCCAAGACAAGCCTTGTAGAGGACACCACAAAATTTCTCATAAAGTCATACTAAGAAATATTAAGGTGAACTAAGGTTGTTACAAGTGGCAATGGGATAATAGAATGATTTTGTGATAAAATAAGAGAGATAGACAGAGTAATAGTTTACCTCCGTAATGAGGATAATAGTTCCCTTATCCATTTTCTACCTACTAACACCAGATTGTCCTTTTTTCATCAGCACCTCTAAATGCCTTAGTGTTTGAAAATTAGACCTTAATTATCCCTTAATTCATTACTCTCAATCCAAACGTACCCTAAAAGTCAAACGATTTGTAGAGCAACTCCACAATGCACAAAATAATTCACAAGATTCGATCGGATATTCATAACATTACTTCTTTCTATAAATAAATAAAGAGTAAGAAAACTAGTACCTAGGAGTTCTACCCAAAAGAAAATCCACCAAAATGCCCCAAATTTGGGGTGTTAAGAATCGAACTCCCAACCTCTTGTACGAGAGGTGAGAAACTCTATCATTGACTGTCCACTTGATTGTCACAACTTCTATTGATACCTAATACTTCCTTCGTTTCTTAATACTTGCAGGTTGCAACATTAGTATAGTAATCAATATTCATCTATCAATTTTATGTTATATTTTTTTCCGAATATAGAAAAAAATATAGTCAAGCAGGGTCTTATTTGATTCGCTTGAATACTTACTATTATAATATCAACTATTTGTAATTTTTACTCATCAATAATTAGAGATATTAAAATTTAAAGTATTGCATCAGTTAGGGCCTGTTCATTTCAGCTTAATTTCAGTTCAGTTCATTTCATTTCATTTCAGCTCCATTCTTTTAAAACCATTTTGTTAAATATTATTATGTTGGTCTAATTTATTTTACTAATTGCTCTTATTATTATTATTATTATATTATTATTATTATTATTATTATTATTATTATTTATTTTTATATCATTATTATTAAGTATTATTATTATCTGTATATTATTTTATTTATTATAGCTTTATTTTTTTTTTACTATTATCATTAGGGAGGAACATAGTTTAGGTTAAAAGCACAAATAAACCCGCGTTTTCAGCCCATAATCCAATCAAATTACGTCAAAACGGTTTATGATGTAATTTTGCACGGTCTGACCCAATAATTTATACTAAATATTAATATATAATTGAATATAAGTATTAAAATAGTAATAAAAAATTTAATTCTTAGATATTATTGTATTATATAATCATCATCAGGTTTTTATATATTAATACAAAGACTATAAAATAATTGTTATTAATTATCTTTATAATTATTAATCATTATTATTATTAATTTATGATTATTAATATTATTTATTAATTGTCATTTAAAAATATCCAAAATACAATAATTATTATTCATTATTATTACTTATCATTATATTTATTATTTAATATTCATATTATTATTGTTTAAATATTATTTATATATTTATTAAATTAAATTCAATTCAGTTCAGTTCGGTTCGGTTCAACATCAATCAGTTCAGTTCAGTTCACTTCAGCTATTTTCAGTAAATCTAAACAGGCCCTTAGTGTACAAACAAGAAACGTTGCAATTATTGCGAAATCGATGAAGTACTATTTTTTTTCTCATTGCTCTCGTGACAAACTCCAAATAAACAAAATTTGCTAAACTTCCAAAGGATCAAATGACCAAAAAAATATAATCTTCATCCTATTAGCACTACGGCGCTAGCGATTAGCGAATTAGGAATGAATGAAAAATTGAAGATAATCACAAAAAAGAACTAGAAAATTAAATTGAAGAACAGATTATTCGACTAGAAAACAAGGAAACAAACCTGAATTCCATCTCATATAATGTTAAATTTACTCAATTATGAGTAGATTTCACAGTAATCAACCTCTGTCCGTCCAATCGTCATCATTTTCCGTCGCGATCGCCGCCGTAGGGCCCACCGGAACCGGCGGCTCCGTCAAAAGCGCCGTCATTGAAGTTATGAAATAGCCGGAAAATCGCCGACGGGAGTTTGATCACCGCCGGCGGTGACTTTGGTCGCCATAGATGATGCATGAGTAGAAGAGAGAGAAAAATGTGTGGGTAAAGGGTAGAATAGTCAAATTCATTATCCTCCATTTTCTTTTTGTTCGTTCCTATTTTCGGGTTTTGTCCGTTTCCTTTTGTTTGTGTTACAAAAAACTTTTTTCTATCAACGATATTATTTTTGTAAGAAGAATCCAAACCCGCCAGGATTCTAATGGGTTGGGCATTTTGAGAGAGGGGAATTATAATAATAATTCTACTCTCAAAGTGCCCCTAGTGGGGATTGCGCATCTAACCTCAAGGTGGAAAGGTTTTCTCAATTTTACTAGACCAAGTCTTGCTTAATGTGTTAAAATGATACTTCCTCCGTTTTTTATTAGTTGACCTGTTTCTTTTATCACGTTTGCCAACGCGTGATTTCAATCACTTTTATCTTGGAAAATTGATGAGTAAAAATTATAAAAATATGATATTTTGAAAATATATAATGAGACGAATCTAACAAGACCCCACATGACTATATTTTCTCTTATGTATAAATCACAAAAGATAGTCAAAGTAGATTATGTGAATATTGTCAAAAGTCAAAACGTGTCAACTAAAAAAACGGAGGAAGTATAACAAACAACTATGTAGTTGAAAACTTGAAATAATGTAAACAAATGCATTAAAGTGTTAAAAGGATATAAGAAACAAAAGTCTACTACAATAATATAGAAAACATTATAATGATACAAACTTGTACTAAAATAATACCATAAAAATGGATATAAAACTATACTAAAATGATACAACTGAAATACTATATTATACAAAGTATCAAAAACGAAATATATTGTACTAAAACGGTATTAATATACTAAAATAACGCAAATTAAAACAATACAAATTTATACTAAAATAATATGAAATTGTACTAAAATAATATAAAATTGTACTAAAATGATACAAATAAAATGACCTAAAAGCATCAAAAAGATGCAAATTGGTACCTAAACGACACGATGACAAATGATACTACCTCCGTTCCATAGGTATTGCAACCTTTGACATTTTGCACTATTCATACACTACCCTTTGACCCTCTTTTGTGATTTATACACAAGGATAAATATAGCCATGTGGGATCTTGTTAGATTCGTCTCGATATATGCTTAATTAAAATTTACTTTTTATAATTTTTACTTAAATAAAATTAGAGATATTAGCGTCTAAAGTAGTGCGTTGGGAGGCGTAAAACTCCCTATGTTGCAATACACATGGAACGGATGTAGTATATAACTATGAATTTGTACTAAATTTATATGAAAAACATCAGAAATGATACAAATTATGTAAGAAGTATGACTGGTAGATTAATTACTAATCTGTAAAATTGTTGTGCCGTGAAATTATCACTGCCCTAAAGTTGAAATTGCACCGCTACGAACACACGGACTCGTGGCAAACCAACCTCCAGAGTTAACACAACACTGACTCGCCGGTGAAGTACAGAGAGACAGTTTGAGAACGCTCTTAATATTGCCCAGTATTTGAGAGATAAATCGAGAGAAGTATGAGAGGATAATTTTCTGTGTGTTAAAAACTGTGCCAGGAAGGGTGTATATATAGGGACAGAAGAAGGGAAAACTGACTCCTAAAACCGTGTTAAAAACGGTAATTAATGGGTAATGGAAACTGCCCACTAACGGCTAGTGGAAGCAGTTAATTAAGGAGTGGATCAAGGAATTGACTGATTCCCTAACCGTCATAAAAGGATGACAGATTTTCCAGTAAAATTTTAGTTAAGTTAAGTTATTTCCCAAGGCCCAAGGCCTGGGCGGGCGGCGGCGGCGCGCGCGCGTGTGGACTAGCCCAATCAAGAACAAAAGCCTACCAAGTCACCAACTCAATAGATACTAGGAACATAACTATTAATAAACTCACCACTCACCTCTTATTCTTCCTATATGGGATCCCCAACTCTTCATATTCTTTTGAAGCAACTCAAGAGTTTTTGTATTACTCTTCTCACAAACTCCAACAATCCCCCACATGATTCAAAAGAAGAGACAGAAAGAAACAGGGCTGAAAAAGAAGATTTAGGCAATAGATACTCAGTTTTGTAAGCATCAATGTCTTAGAGACTTGAATTGATACCCAGTGCATACAAGTATGTCATATTGTCGTATTAGGTAGATTTCTCTTTGAACCTTCTACGGAGTTCATAATCAATACTTGCGCACTAAACCTTTTTCAAAATAAGAAACGTTCTCGCGATATATATATAAGTGCCCCACAATGCCTGGATTTTCATGAATGCTCTAGAGATCCTAAGCCTTAGGGATCTCATAAGGGATTGGGCGTAACCCCCACATTCACATAGGTAAGTTCATCAAGTTTGTACTGTTTCAAACCACCTTATCAAGACTATGAACTTATTAAGAGTATTTTACTCATCCTTACACATTTTACAGTAAAAAACAAATACTACATCACTTTTATTAATATAGGAATGGTAGTAGTATCTACTACTTGAGTTCTTTTATGACTTAGTTTGACCCTTGAACTTAGAAACATTCTAAGAAGGGTATCCATCATAATTCACTCCACAATAGGCTTTAAACCCATTCCTTGTGCCGACTCTAGCACCATTTTTCTACAAAGGCCTTTGGTGAGAGGATCTGCAATATTCCTCTCTGACTTTACAAACTCGAGTGAAATTACATTATTTCTAATTAGATTTCTAACTATAGCATGCCTCAAGCGAATATGCCTCCTATTTCCATTATAGGCTTGATTATTCGCGACCCTAATTGCAGCTTGTGAGTCACACCGCATTGAAACTGATGGAGCTGGCTTCCCCCACAATGGAATATCAGCTAGCAAACTCCTTAACCATTCAGCTTCCTGACCTGCCAATTCTAAAGCAATAAATTCATATTCCATAGTAGATTTGGCAATACAAGTTATCTTTGATGATTTCCACGATATAGCTCCACCAGCAAGAGTAAAAACAAAGCCACTAGTAGATTGAATCTCATCATTATCATACACCCAATTAGCATCACAATAATCTTCTGGAACACAAGGTGTTCTTTGATAATGCAAACCCCAATTGATAGTGCCTTTTAAATACTTCAACAATCTAATCAAAGCACCCCAATGCTCCTGATTAGGATTGTGAGTATACCTACTCAATCTACTAACAGCATAAGCTATATCCGGTCTAGTATAGTTCATCAAGAACATTACACTACCAATAATTTTAGCATATTGTTCTTGTGATATACTATATCCTTTATTCTTTTCAAATGAATACTAGAATCATATGGAGTTTTCATAGGAACACAATCATATTGATCAAACTTCTTTAAAATTTTCTCAATATAATGAGATTGATTTAAAGATATTCCATATGACGTTCTAGTAATCTTTATCCCAAGAATAACATCAGCCTCTCCTAAATCCTTCATTTCAAAACACGAATTTAGGAAACTTTTAGTTGCATTCACTATGTCTATATTGGTTCCAAAAATCAACATATCATCCACATATAGACATATGAAAACACAACCAATACCATCTGTTTTGGAATAAACACAAGCATCAGAATCATTTACTAAAAAACCCTTTGAAGTAATGGTTTGATGAAATTTATCATACCATAGTTTTGGTGCTTGTTTTAAATCATACAAAGATCTAATGAGCTTGCATACCTTGTCCTCTTGACCAGGAACAACACATCCTTCAGGTTGCTTCATATAGATCACTTCATTTAGCTCACCATTCAAAAAAGCAGTTTTCACATCCATTTGATGCACAACAAGATCATGAATGGATGCAAGTGCAATTAATGCTCTAATAGTGGCTACCTTGGTCACTGGTGAATAAGTGTCAAAAAAGTCTAGACCATTCTTTTGGTGATGTCCTCCAACCACAAGTCTAGCTTTATATTTGTCTAATGTCCCATCAGGCTTGCACTTCTTAGTAAAAATCCACTTACTACTCAAAGCCTTACAACCCCTAGGAAGGTCAGTCAAAATCCATGTGTTGTTACTCATAATAGACTCTATTTCACTGTTAATAGCCTCCATCCAAAAACTAGAGTCAACAGATCTCATGGCCTCCCCAAAAGTTCTAGGGTTCTCTTCCAATATAAAAGCACTTACTCTTTGCTCATCTAGAAATCCTTTTTCAGCTAGGAAGGAAGTAATGAAGTCAGGTCCATAGCTAGTCTCAGTTCTAGTTCTTTTACTCCTTCTAGGTTCTAAAGTCTCATTAGATGATGCAATGTTATGATGCAAAGTAGAGGAAGATGCAACAGGCAAGCATGATTGCACACTAACTTTCATAGGAAAAATATGCTCAAAGAATTCTACATCCCTTGACTCTCTAATAGGACCAAAGCCAGAAGCATCCTTAAGAATAAGTTTATATGCAGCACTGTTAGAAGCATACCCAATAAAGATTCCATCAACAGTCTTAGGTCCAATCTTACTCCTTTGAAAGTCAGGAAGTCCTATTTTTCCCAAGCACCCCCACACTTTAAGGTAACCCAAATTTGGTTTAAAACCTTTCCACAATTCATATGGAGTCTTATCTAACTTCTTATGGGGAACTCGGTTAAGCACATAGCAAGCAGAAAGAATTGCCTCCCCCCACATGTTAGTAGGCATCCCTGAACTTATAAGCATAGCATTCATCATATCCTTAAGATTTCTGTTTTTCCGCTCAGCTATTCCATTTTGTTCAGGTGTATAGGGAGCTGTAACCTCATGTATGATCCCATTAGATTCACAAAATTTCCTAAGTGGAAATCCATCATATTCTCCACCCCTATCGGATCTCACTCTCTTTATCTTAAGGTCTAACTGGTTTTGTACTTCGGCTTTATAAATAAGAAATTTCTCTTCAGCCTCATCTTTCGTACTTAACAAGTAGACCTTAGTATAACGTGAGAAGTCGTCAACAAATGTAATATAATATCTCTTCCCTCCCCTACTCATAGAGTTCTTAAAGTCACCTAAGTCACTATGGACTAGTTCTAATAAGGTAGAGGAACGAGAAACACTCTTGTTGAATGCTTTCTTAGGGTGTTTGGCCTCTACACATACTTCACATTTGTCAAAAAGAGGTATTGCTAAAGTCAGAAATAAGACTAAGTCGTTTTAGCCTTTTAATGGATGCAACATTCACATGACCTAGTCTAGAATGCCATAAAGAAACAGACTCAGTAATATAAACGGAAGCAGTAGATATTTTATTATCAGAAATTACATCCAAAACAAAGAGTCCAGCATTACAAAATCCTTTATCCACAAAATCACCATTTCTGGTTAATACAAGTCTGTCAGATTCAAAAGTTAATTTAATTCCAGCCTTGTTTAAAAGTGCACCAGATATGAGGTTTCTGCGGATATCAGGAACATGCAAGACATTTTGCAAAGCAATGGTTTTTCCAGAGGTTAACTTTAAAAAAACCTTTCCTTTGCCTAACACACTCACAGTGCTTGAGTTGCCCATGAAGACACATTCTCCTTCTGAAACTTTATCATAAGTCTGGAACATTTCCTTGTTTGAGCAGATGTGGCGGGTAGCTCCAGTGTCCACGACCCATTCAGAAACGTTGCTAATCAGGTTCACCTTGGACACCACAGCAGCAATAATGTCATCTTCAGCAAGGTTGACTTGTGCTTTGTTGTCTTTTGGTTTGGTGACAGCAGCATTTGAAGAAGCCTGTTTGTTTCTACAATCCCTAGCAACATGTCCAAATTTACCACAAACATAGCAGTTACCCTGAAATTGTTTCTTATCCTTAAACGCATTACCATTCTGCCTAGTCCCGTGAACATGGTTCTGACTTTTACCCTTTTTCCCTTTTCCAGAATTTTTAGACTCAATAAGGTTGGCTAAAGTGAAAGAATGGTCGGTCTTTCCTTTAGTCTGAATCCGGTTTTGTTCCTCAATCTTAATGTGGGAAACTAATTCCTGAAGGGTAAAGTCTTTTTGCTTATGTTTCATAGAGTGAACATAGTTCTCCCAAGAGGGTGGCAGTTTCTCTAAAAGGCAATTAGCTTGAAATAAATCAGGAATAACCATACTTTCAGCAGCAAGTTCCGCACACAAATGTTCATAGTCATGGACTTGGTCTAAAACAGGTTTGTCATCAGTCATAGTAAATTTTAACCAACGACTACAAGCATATTTCTTAGTCCCAAAATCATCCAGTCCGTACTTAACCTTAAGTGCATCCCAAATATCCTTTGCCTTTTTCGACTTACTATAAATCATATATAAAGGAGCAGTCATATAATGCAATAACATTCCCCTACATGTCTTATTATCTTTCTCAAAATCCCTAACTGCGTTAACAGGAGCAACATCAATAGTTAAGCAGTAATCTACCCCAATTTGGCCTAAAAAGAATTCCATTTTATCAGACCACATAATATAATTTTTTCCATCCAAAGGGTCTAATTTCGACATATCAGGAACAAAGGGGTTGACAGAAGTAAGAGGAACAGCAACAGGAATACCAGCCATAATAACAGTATAATAAACGGAAAAAATTTCAACTTTAGATTGTAAGAAGTATGACTGGTAGATTAATTACTTATCTGTAAAATTGCTGTGCCGTGAAATTATCACTGTCCTAAAGTTGAAATTGCCCCGCTACGAACACACGGACTCGTGGCAAACCAACCTCCAGGGTTAACACAACACTGACTCGCCGGTGAAGTACAGAGAGACAGTTTGAGAACGCTCTTAATATTGCCCAGTATTTGAGAGATAAATCGAGAGAAGTATGAGAGGATAATTTTCTGTGTGTTAAAAACTGTGCCAGGAAGGGTGTATATATAGGGACATAAGAAGGGAAAACTGACTCCTAAAACCGTGTTAAAAACGGTAATTAATGGGTAATGGAAACTGCCCACTAACGGCTAGTGGAAGCAGTCGTTAATTAAGTTAAGTTATTTCCCCAAGCCCCAAGGCCCACGCCCCGACCCGACCCGGTCCGGGCGGCAGCGGCGCGCGCCCGCGTGTGGACTAGCCCAATCAAGAGCCCAACCACAAAAGCCTATCAAGTCACCAACTCAATAGATACTAGGAACATAACTATTAATAAACTCACCACTCACCTCTTATTCTTCCTATATGGGATCCCCAACTCTTCATATTCTTTTGAAGCAACTCAAGAGTTTTTGTATTACTCTTCTCACAAACTCCAACAAATTAGACTAGAGATGATACAACTACACCCAAGATGTTACAATATTTATTGCATCCATAACTTATAGTAGTATAACAACTACACCCAAGATATTACAATATTTATCGAAAATTGTTGCTGGTTCCACTTTGGGGGTAAATTTCCCACTTTCCAGTCATCTAGCTAGAGTTTCTTTGTGAGTTAAAATTCCCTTAACCGGTTACCTCCCTCACTTGAACAGTATTGTGCCTATTTTAGGCTAGTAAAATTCCTATAAAAAAGATAAAAGATGTATTAATGATTTTAACTAATCCATAATTGGATATAAATTTATTTAATAGATAATGTCTTTGTCACTTCATTATCCCGATAACACAATCACCGGAACAAAATTTGATTGGGTGTCATTTCTCCAAATTACTCATTTTAGGAAATAGAGGTGAATGATCATTTTAAAAAATTATTTTCATTGTCGTTAAGAGTGTTGAATTGTTGATTGGATCTAATGATATAAAGTTTAGACGCAATGAAAAACAACAAATTCTTACTCCGATTGTGGAAATGGAGACCCTACCTAATTGATTAATTAATTTGAGACAACCATTAACAAGAATTTAAAAATATATTACAACGAAGGGAGCACTAAGTCTCAATACAACACAACCTAATTCAGGTTCTACTGAACACCTTTGCTTAACAAGTAGATCTCCGCGCACATAAGGTTGAGCTAAGCTAAGCATGGAAGTAAACTATACATGCAGGTGTAATATGTACCGTTGTAAACAGTTAGGAACCTATTGGGGTGGGGATTTCCCTTACCATTCCACCCTACTCCCAAATGTCTGGCCCGCAAATGCCAGATAAAAAAAATGAGCTAGTTGATATCTGGTCAGGGTCCTTCTCCTTACCAAAAAACAAAAAAAGGGAACCTATATTGAGACAACGAGTTGTTGTAGAGAAGAGGCTATAGCTAGCACAAACAAAAATCATGTCAAATCTGATTGAAAAAGGGACCAAGATCATCTCCGTTGGTCGTAACTATGTCGATAGCAACCCCTCCCCGACACCCAAGGTTCTGTCCTTCTTTCTCTTCTCGTTTTCCCGTTTACTAAACTTAGTCTAATCCGGATTCAAATCAGGTCAAACTGATAACAATAACAACCGCTATAAATATTATTATTGCATATGTGTACTCAAACCCGAGACCTCTACTTAAATTGAAACAACTCGGATTGACTAATCCTTCCTAGCAAGCCAACTAGCGGTTTAGCCTCTAGTTAGCAACTACATAAATATTACTACTGCATTTCTAGGCTCAAATCTGAGACCTCTGGTTAAGCTGAAACAACTCGGATTAACTAATCCTTCCGAGCAAGCCAACTAACGATCTAGCCTCTACTTACCAATGTTTAGATTGTTATCGTTGTTTCTCTTAGCTAATCCTTCCGAGCAAGCCACATAGAACTCTAGCCTCTAGTTAGCATCTAGCATGTTTAGATTGTTCACATTGTTTCTTTAAACTAATAATGTTTAATAGTGTGTTGGCCTGTTGGTTGAATTTATGTTATAAACTTAAAAATGTAGGAACCAGTGGTGTCCATGAAGCCAACATCATCGTACTTGGCAAATGGAGGAACCATCGAAATCCCGACTTCAATGGAGCACGTTTGGTACGAAGTTGAGCTTGCTGTTGTTATTGGCAAGAAAGCTCGCGATGTTCCTAAATCTGAGGCCATGGATTATGTTGCAGGTTTTTGTTATTCCTTGGATTACCCTGCTCTTTTTTCACTTTGAAAATGCACAACACTAGTTCTAAATCTGGAAAGCAAAGTGTAGTGATATATTGACTTCTCAAGTTATGCAGTAGGACTTGACATGACAGCAAAGGAACTCCAAGCAACCATTAGGGCGATCTTCTTCCTCTATATTCCCCCTGTGTCAGTTTGTATATGGCATATAGCCTTCTTGTTATACGACATACATTAAGGGATGTCGTTTAATGAAAAATGATGCGTACAAATAAAGAAGAAGATCGTACAACTTAAGTTAACAGGGCCGGTTATTCGGAACGTGGACAATATTTCTCTACTTCTTCTTTTTAAAAGTGAGAAGTTGGGGGTACCGTAGCTTAGGAATAGTGTGGAGACAATTTTGCCCTTGTGCTTCACCTTCTCCCACTTCCACCTCTCTCCCCTTCCACATTCTGCAACTTCTCCTCCTCCACAAGAACATCCTCTCTTTCTAAACTTGTACGAATACAAGCGATGTGGAGAACATATTATCCAGATTCTCCAAAACTCGTGATAATCTCACCGTCATCCATGAGCTTCTCTTATACTGGAGCCTCGCTGATACTGATCGCGTTCTCGACAAACTCATAGAGGTTTTTCTCTGTCTTCTCTAATGGAAGATTATGTAATTGATTTTTTACGGTCTTTTGAGTTGCAATTTGGAGTTTGTGTTGTGGTTTTCAGGATTTGCTTGTTTATGATTTTGGACCGAAAGTTACTGTTAAGATTGTGGAATCTTTGCGAGAAGATATTTTGGCTGGTAAGCTTAAATCTGGACCTGAGGTTAAGGTATGGTTTTAGTTCATATGTTCAACAATGATATTGTTGCAATTGCTATTTCTTTTGGTAATTTGCCGAGCTTTTTTCAAAAAGTGTGCGTTGAGATCGGAGAAAAATCTTGATTGTGAATTTGAGCTTGTATTCACCATAGGTTAAATACTTTAAAAGCCACTCTTCCTATTCAGAAGCCATTAGATTCATACTTCCTGGTGAACCCAGTTTTCTTCCATGGTGAAATTCAATTGTAAGAGCTTGTTGAAGATGAAGAAGGCATTTCGCAGGTTTGGGGAAAAATTGGCGAAGTTCAATTGAACATTCAGAATTGCAAATCAATTTGGGGAAATAAGAAGCTTATAAATCAGAAGCCCTAATTAACAAATTTAGGAGGGAAAAATCATTGGTTAACCATGGTTAACAAAAACTAAACACACATTAACGTGTAATTAACAGAGGGATAATACAGATTAACGTATTAAACCTCAGGGGCATATTTTTTTGAAGGGGTATATTATAAAAAAACGCAATATCTCAAGGATATTTTATAGAAAATTCCAATAATATAATATATCGAACGATCCTACATTTTTAATTTTTTTAAAATTTTAAAAACGAAGACGGAGCCACGGACGTGCTTTTAAGTTACGGTTTGGTTCGAATACTATGGAAAAATAGGATTTTTTGTCAGAAAGCACCTTTTATGTATGTTTTTTTTGCGAGAAAACACCTTATAAGTTCATTTTTGCGAATAAGCCCCTTTTATAGACACTTTATTTAAAAAACACACCTTTACAAGGATTCCGACGATTAAAAGTGTAATTTCCGATCAAGCAATTACGTTTTCCCTCCAATTTGGGCAAGTGCATTACACTCTCCATTCAATCTCACGCTCCTTGGATTTCTAGTCCTTCTTCTTCTACTCAATTCCTCAAGTCCCATTCCATTTTTTAATTTATCATCAGAACTTCATTTGTCTCTCTATTCCTTTGTTTATCTTCTACCCAATTACAAAACCTAGAGGAAAGGTTTGATTTTATTCTAAAAAATTTCTCAAAAAAAAGAAATTCAACATATCTTGCATGCTCTGTTTTTTTATTTCATGTTAGGATCTTCATAACCAACAGAACACCCCACATAAACAAATACAGGGGTCTCTTACAAATATATACTGAAGATGCTGAAAATTGAAGTCTCCATTACTTTGTGATGAAGTAGTTAAAATGCCTGCCTAATGAAACAAGCAGTCACTCATTTGCTAATACAAATTTCAAAAGATAATTCATGTTCCCATTTAAGACTAATGTCAAAGATAAAATTGATGTTGGTTTGGCACTAATTAAATTTGATATTTCAAAGATAGAATTTTGCCACCTTCAGCAAACCCCAAAATAAAAGCTCAATTTCCTCTATAAGCAGTCACAGTTCCACGTCATACACTCACGTTTCGCAAAAATCAGCCTTTACACGTAGTGACGTAGGTGATGCAGCACCTTCCTTTACCATCAATGGTACCAACATTTACGAAGAGAAAGAGTAGAGAAGGAAGAGATATGATGAGGTTGGTAGAGAGTAGGAGAGAGAGTTAGGGTTTTATTGAGGGAGTAGAAGTAAATGAGATGAAAAAAAGTTAAAACAAGGGAGAGTGTAATGCACTTGGGCAAATTGGAGGGAAAACATAATTGTTTGATCGGAAATTACACTTTTAATTGCCGGAATTCTTGCAAAGGTGTATTTTTTAGATAAAGTGTCTATAAAAGGTGCTTATTCGCAAAAATGAACTTATAAGGTGTTTTTTCGCAAAAAAACATACATAAAAGGTGCTTTTTGACAAAAAATCCGGAAAAATAAAATAAAGTTACTTTTTTTAAAAAAAACGAAGGAAAGAAATTATGAGTAAAATTAATAAAACACATCCTAGCCGTCCATCTACCACCAGCAATCTACTAACTCAACCAAATCTTTAACTCCCTCTCTCAAACTACTCACTTTCACCTAATCTGCCGTTTCTCTCTCTTCTGTCTCTTTGACTGACAAGGTTAAACCAGTTTCTTCCTCTTATTGTCTCTTTCTCTCATCCATATATTTTAAGAGAGTTGTTAAACCACGCCCACAAAAATACAAAAAACGCCCACACTTTTAAACAAAAAGACTAAAATACCCGTTCCCCTTCTCTTCCTTTCTCTGATTTCCTCGAACTGAAAGAAGAACACCGTACCCTTCATAATAAAATCTAACTTAATAAAAAAAGTGATCCATCCTAAATCTACTCAGTAATCACCTATACACCATAATTATTACTCCATCTATATCACCCCGATCTATATTAGCCCCATATATAACTCCCCATCCATTATTCATCAACAATAAATTCCCAACACCAATTTCATCCCTTAATCTTGCAACATTGTTGATATTTCAGCTTTTCCCTGATTTCTTCATAATTTTTTTTAAAAAAGAAACAATGAACAACCATTGAAACCGGTTCCACCAAGGGAGAACCGATCCTCTGAACCGATTCAACCTTGGATGAACCGGCCACTGAAAGCGGTTCTTCCGTGTTTGAACCAGTTTCTAGGACCGATTCTCCCATGGAGGAACCGGTTTCAGTGGCCGGTTCATCCATGGTGAGATGCGGAGGCAAAGGTCTTCAGAGCCATGATTTGGGTCCTCCTCATTTGGGAATCTACACAACGAGGGAGTGTAAGAAAGGGAGAGAAAGGGATTTTGAGTGATGGGTTTGAACAACGGAGTGGAGAAGAAGAAGAGTATGAGGAGACAGAACGGGATTGAAGAAGATAAAGCCGATTCAGTTGTCGGCTGTTTCAATTGATTGTTATTTACCATCCTTCTTGTTTCATGAGCAAAATCGAAACTCCCAGTTTATAAACACTAAACAAGAGCTTTTTGTTGGTAAAGGGTAAATTAGTAATTTACTTTATTTATTGCGGGCGTTTATTGTATTTTTGCGGGCGTCGTTTAGCTCCTCACTATTTTAATAAGTCTAATCTGAATTCTCCTTTGAAGCTGCTTTTGGATTTCCATCTCGATTCTGAGGTATGGTTCAATTTTTTTAAAGCATCAAATATTAATTTCACAATTTAGGGTTTTTGTTTCTCACCATCCTATCTAAAATTTAATTAACATAAGGAGTGATTTTGTTGGTAGAATAGTTTTTCTATAATTCAGTTAACTTTGATGGTTAATGAATTGCATGATTTCGTGTATAATTCTTTAATGGTAGGACAGAGCAATATAAATGTACCATTTTTCCCCTGTTTTTTTTTTTTTTTTAAAAAAATTTTTCAAGCTTATTATTGATAATTTAGTTGACTTTGGTGTTTAATACTGAGTAAGTTGCATGATTTTGTTTATAACTCTTTAATGAACCTTTAATTAATAATCTGTCATCCAATTACAGACAATGGACCTTGATAACAAAACAGTAAAGCAAGTTGTACGTGTACCGAAGGACTTTAGTGATTGTTTTCCTAATTTTGCTGTTAATACCACACCCTTAATCGAAGTGTTCTCTGTGAGCGTAAATAACAGACTCCCTGGCAATTGTTGTGAAGTATATGGCACTATTAAGGCCACTAACGGATTAGGTCATGAATTTGATCTCTACAACCGTTCGCGTGACAACCCTGAGTTTATCGAGCCCAATAGGTCTGGCTACACTCGTTATTTGTCATTAACCGGACTTAAGGATGGTCGTGTCATTATACCCTATGAATATGTCACTTTGGAAGTGGCTCTAAGGGATAGGTCTCGAAGTGATGTTGTCATTGCTTCGGGAGAGTTGACCTTGGACTACAAACAAACCTTCTACACAGAGCACGGGGCTGAAATTGTCTTAGGCGAGGCTGGATTTGTGACAGTGCATTATGCCACTTTCCCTTACGCGGTGACAGCTTCTGTGGATGTGATCTATTTCAGCAAAGATGATGATTATGATATATTAGACTATAAGAACGAAGATAAGTGGTATGATTATGCTGATTATGGTAGTTCTAGTTATGAAAATGATGCCGATGTTCATGTTTATGGAACTGTTGCTGCACATACCAATTTTCCTGGGAGTGACTCTTATGGAGACATTACGACTATATCAAGTATACTTTTAAAATTGTCACATGATCAATGTGTACCGGTCAAGTCCAGATCTTTTATTCAGCTATCAAGATCCATGGTTGCTATACCAGCTTATTCGAATTCCCCTCTTCAACTATATGTGGATATTAAGTGTAATGATGGCAGCACATTGGTGGATGGGGTCTTATTCGAATTCCACTCTAGTGACGTCTTTCAGTTTAAGAGGGATATAGTGGGACACAATGGGCGTATTAGAGTGCGAGTGACTTGGGGTCATGCATATGAGCAACGTTACAGGGGAAGTGATCTCAAACGAAGTGTGAATGAAGAGAGCAAGCTTGATGAACTGGTTAAAAGGCAGCGGGTATATTGTTTTTTTTTTTTTTCGTGGCACATTGGCTTACTATTATGTTCTCCGTATATTTAGTGGGATACCGGTTCATTGTCTCAGCTTACTTTTGATGTTTGTTATCTCTGCAGGTTTCTGATCCGCAACCCTCAGTATCCGTGTGTGATGGTTGGTAAGTTGCTCTCTTATCTGACGCTCTTATGTCATTGGTGTATTTTTATAGATTAGTCATGTCAATTGTTGTTTGGTGAAATGACTTGCAAGAATGCGCGGTGATTGAGGGAGGACTGGAGGAAGATGAGTGATGGATGTTTATTCTTCAAACAATAAAACTATGTTAATATTCAGAAACAACTTCCTTTATTATACATTCCATCACCTCTAAATTTATTGCTCTATTCCAAGCATTCTCTAGATGTGTTTTTAATTATAAAAATCGTGCTCTAGATGCCTTTTGGTTCTGTATTTCAATCTGAAGTTGGACTAATCTATCTGTGCTGTACTGAATTTTTATTCACAGGTTCTCACAGACATCTTCACGGACATCTACGTATGTAAAGAGAGCCTATCAACTACTGGAATTGTTTTCAGTTGGTGTTGGTAGCACTGATTTGAAGCCTCCCTTGAAGCTCTACGGGAGGATTAATTTTTCAGATGCTTTTGATCTATTTAATAGAGATCAGAGTTCTCCTCATATATGTTTTGATAAAATCAAGGTCAATAAATTCGATCCTGTTTATGGCTTATATGGTTCGAGCGATTTTGGCATTTATGTTGACCTCAAGGATGCCGAGGGTAATGTCTTTATTAAAGGATTTGCTTCCTGGACTTCCCGTTTGTTTGACAAATGGTATGAAAAACGGATATGTTCTCTTATTCGAGGAGATCATGGATATGTAACACAACATTTCATGATTATCTACGATGGAGTACAAGCTGATGTGAAGGTATTGGTTAAAGCTAATGATACTGCTTTGAAGTTTCTACCACCTGCCAAGTTTTATGGGAGTCTTGTTGCTCGGTATAGTAACCACGAGTACTCAACCTCATACGACGAGAAATACTATCAGAGTGTTCTGTTTGAGAGAGGTTCAGATGATCCTATACATGACCTTGAAAATGAAGGTTATTTACCGCTGTCGAAATCTCGTGTTTCTGTGCCAAGAAAGTCCTCTCTAATTATAATAGCAGATTTAAAAGTTGATGCTTCTCAACCAGCTGCTGACGATGTTGATTGTTTACAAGGTAGTGCAGAGTTTATTAGTGAGGGGCAGTCTTCTGCTGAGATGCTAGGAAAGAACTACTCTATTGATATAATAGTTACAAGGCATGAGGTTAAGTAGTTTGGTTGTACCAGTTTACTTAATACTTTTTAGATATTTATTTTATTTTATTTTAATTAAGACTAACTAATGTGATGTGGGTTAAGGTGAATTGTGATGCGAGTTTTCTAGGTGATGGTGTGGTGGGGCTAGGTGTGGTTGTGAGGGATAACAGGGTGATGTGTTGTCGGCTGTACGTCATTGTGAAGCTTTGTGGTGCCCCAAAGTTGCAGAGGCTATGGGCGTTCTGTTGACTGTCAAGGTGGCGCTCCGTGGTCGTTATGGCAATGTGTTTGTGAAGAAGTCATTAAGCATCTTTGTTGTGGGGTTAAAGTTTCAATTAATTCCTTTGCTTTTGTTATTAAGGATATTCTTAGGTATTGTCATATCCTTGCTAAATATTCTAGAGTTGAATTAGGGATTCTGTTCTGGTGGATGGTGGTCCGGATTTATTTTGGATGTTGTGGCTAGTGATGTTTGTGAACACTTTGTGATTTAATAATTTCTCTCAGTTTTCTTTTAAAAAAAAATGCTGATCTTAAATTTTACTTTATTGATATATCCTTTTTGTGGAACTTGACACTATTCCATTGATCTTCCATGGCAGTTGAGTGGGAGGAAAGGAGTGAACAGAACACAGGGGAAAGAGAGATGAGTGAGTGAATTCATAAGAGATTTAAAAAAATCACTCTTTCCTCTCAGTCATAATTTTTCTCTCAACCTATCAATTTGAAATGGATTTTAATTTTGACTCAACTTGAATATGAAGTAAATTTCAAATCTTTTTATAGTCGATTTTGATTTTGGACATTAGAATCGAATACATATCAATATATGCAAAGCCTCTAGAACAACTACTTTGTACTACGAAGAAGTGTTTTCAGTTGGCGTTGGTAGCATTGATGTGAACACAAGATATTTTCAAGTTCCAGCAGCTCAAGCTTGTCCTCCAAATGAGTAAGGCTATGTTTGGATAACACATTGGAAGGGAAAGGGAGGGGAGGGAAATAGGAGGAAGGGGAAGGAAGGGAAAATGGAGGAAATGATGAGCTCTATTTTCCCTCCAAATCTCTCCAATTTTGAAGGGATTGTCTTTATTAAAGGAGGAGGGAAAATGGATCCCTCCCTCTCCCTCCCCTTCCCTCCCCCTAACTTGTTATCCAAACAAGGGATCTAGTCTCCCTTCCTTTCCCTTCCCTTCTTTTCCTTCCATTTTTTGTTATCGAAACATAGTGTAAGAAAGAGACGGTCAGTGCATTGTGTTCTCTGAGACTCTGAATTGAAACTTGCACCAAATCCTAAAATTAATTCATCTAAAGAGTTTTTGATATTTTTCCAGGAAGGGTGCAAAGAACTGGGATAGACCCCCTATCACTGCTACATACATTAGAAGAAGGAAGAGCAACTAAGAGAGAATACCCAACTGATTCTCAACTGATTAGTTTCCTTAACAGAATCAGTTAGCTTTTATTGTTTGTTCTTAATCTTTCTTGATAGTTAGTTGTAACTAACTGATTCTCTTCTCTCTTGGAGGGAATCATTTAGAGCTATAAATAGAGATGTAAGTGAATAGGAAAGGCAAGCAATAACTGAGTATTGAATACATAAAGTGGAGAGCCCCTCTTTCTCTCGAATTATAGAGGAGAGTTTGGTTGATTATCTTGTTTTTCATCCAAATTACTTACTATCTGTTACTTAGTTCTTTAGTTCATAGCAAAGTGGTATCAGAGCGAGTACGTTACTGGGCAGAATGGTGAATGGATCAACAAACACACAACGAATCGAACAAATTGAGCAGCAACTCTTGGCGCTCAGATAAGAAAATTCTCAGGCGATTGCTGTAGAGGTGGCGCGTGCAAACCAACCTTTACAGGAAGCTTTAGCCCAGATGGCGAATGCAATCACCAAGCTTACTGGTGAGTTTGAACAACATTCAGTAAGGATGGAGGGAAGAATTGATAAATCTAGGGTTAATCAAGAAGGGTTGATTACTCAGATTAGAGGTGATAATGAAAGAGTTCAAAGAGAGTTGCGAGCAGAGCTCGAACTACTACGAAGAGAGCGAGAACCACCAAGAATGGACGGAAACGACCAAGAACAAGAAGGAGAACGAAGGATCGTAGAAGGCGAAGGTGAGTTAAGAGTATTAACTCCAGAGAATGGGCGAAATTCCGGCGTATTTGAAACACCACCGGAGAACGGCGGTGGAGGGTGGCGATTTAAGAAAATAGACTTACCTCTTTTCGATGGGAACAATCCGGATGGCTGGATTATAAGAGCGGAACGATTCTTTCATTTTTACCGATTAAGCGAGGTTGACAAAGTGGAAGCATCGGTGGTCGCCTTGGAGGGAGACGCCCTATTTTGGTACCAATGGGAGAATAGGAGGAGGCCGATCCGTCGTTGGGAAGAATTGAAGGGAATGTTACTGAGGAAGTTTAGGGTGACAACCACTGGAAACTTGCATGAACAGTGGTTGGGGCACCACCAAACTGGTGGCGTTGATGAATACTCCAAGAGGTTTGTGGAGCTCTTAGCCCCTCTGGAGAATATACCTGATGAGTTGGTCAAGAGTCAATTTATTAATGGACTCTGTGAGCAAATCAGAGATGAGGTTAGAGTTTTGGGCCCATTGGACTTGGACCATGCTATGGACTTAGCTCACAAATTGGAGGTGAAGTTCAAAAACGCTGAACCAAAAAAGTGGCCAACTAAAAGTGGGCCTGTTTTTGGTCTGGGCCGTACCTCTTATAACCCAACCTATTCTAACCCAAATTTCCAATCCAGAAATTCCACCTATACCAATACCCCTCAGTTTTCTCACCCAAACAGCTTCAACAACAGAACTTCTACCCACCCTACTCAATCAACTTCAAGCTCCCTTCAATCCACAGCCTCAAATACCTTCAAAACCCAACCCAACCCATCTTTTAGACCCAAGGGAGTGATAAGGAGACTTACAGAGGCTGAGATAAGATACAACAGAAAAGGGAGAGAGGCTTATGCTTCAAATGCGATGAGAAATGGAACTTTAATCATAAGTGTGGAGGCAAGGAGTTGAGTGTTCTTCTTACTATTGAAGGAGAAGAAGGAGATGAGGAGGATTATGAGCAAGAAGAAGAAAACCAAGAAATCCTACAACAACCAGAAATTTCCTTGAATTCTGTGATGGGTATTAGTAGTCCAAAGACACTTAAGCTCAAGGGTACCATTGAAGGAGAATCTGTGGTGATCATGGTTGACCCAGGAGCAACTCATAACTTCATTTCTACTTCATTAGTAGAGAAGATCACCTCCCTGTGTTTGTCTTTAGGTACTGGGGAAACTGTACAAGGTACAGGAGAGTGCAAGGCAGTACGAGTGGAGTTGCAGGAGGCAGTGGTAATTGAAGATTTCCTACCCTTACCCCTAGGTAACTCAGATGTTATACTATGCATACAGTGGCTTGAGAAATTGGGTACAATGAACACAAACTGGAAGACACAGACCTTGAAGTTTCAGTTGAATGGTGAAAGCATCACCTTAAAAGGAGATCCTACCTTGAGTAGAACTGGAATTTCCTTGAAGGCTATGATGAAAACTATCAAAAAAGAGAAGGGAGGCTTGCTGGTGGAGCTTAATTTGCTGCAAGAAGAGCCAACACAGAAGCCAGAAGGGCCTCCTGAGTTTCTGCAACTGCTAAGGCAATATGAGCAGGTATTTCATATGCCCTCTGGTTTACCTCCATCTAGAAATCATGAGCATGCTATAAACTTGAAACATGGTGAAAATCCAATTAGTGTCAGGCCATATAGGTATCCCTAATTTCAAAAAGATGAAATTGAAAAGCTGATAAAAGAAATGTTGCTTGCTGGTATCATTCAAATTTCATCTAGTGCCTATTCTAGCCCAGTTTTACTAGTAAAAAAAAGGATGGTTCTTGGAGATTCTGTGTTGATTATAGAGCTTTGAACAAGGCCACTGTCCCAGACAAGTTTCCAATTCCCATTATTGAGGAGTTGTTGGATGAATTACATGGTGCAACCATGTTTTCCAAACTGGATCTCAAGTCTGGATATCATCAAATTAGGATGAAGAAGGATGACATCCCAAAAACAGCCTTTAGAACTCATGAAGGCCACTATGAGTTTCTAGTGATGCCTTTTGGGCTTACTAATGCCCCAGCAACCTTTCAAGCTCTTATGAATGAAGTATTCAAGCCCTATTTGAGAAAATTTGTATTAGTCTTTTTTGATGACATCTTGGTGTTTAGAAAAACAGCTGCTGAGCACCTCAAACACCTGGCAATAGTGTTTCAGTTACTGCAGCAACACCAATTGTATGCAAACCAAAAAAAGTGTGATCTATGGAAGCGAGAGGTAGCCTACTTGGGGCATGTTATTTCTGAAAAAGGGGTGGCAGTGGACCAAACCAAGATACAAGCTATCAAGCAATGGCCTATTCCTTCTAACCTAAGAGAATTGAAAGGTTTCTTAGGGTTGACTGGCTATTATAGAAAGTTCATCAAAAATTATGCAAGTATAGCACAACCCATGACTGAGCAGCTTAAAAAGGATAATTTTGGGTGGAATGAAGCTGCTACTCAAGCTTTTGAACAACTCAAGACAGCCTTGGCATCTGCTCCTGTGTTAGAAATGCCTAATTTCTCTTTACCATTTGTGCTTGAAGCTGATGCCAGTGGGTATGGTTTGGGTGCTGTGCTTATGCAATCAGGGCATCCTATAGCCTATTTCAGCAAAACCTTGGGGCAGAGAGCTCAAACTAAGTCAATCTATGAAAAAGAACTGATGGCAGTTGTGCTAGCAGTTCAGAAATGGAAGCATTATCTCCTAGGAAGGCATTTTACCATACTCTTAGATCAGCAGAGTCTGAGGTATTTGATGGAGCAGAGGGAAGTTGGGACTGAATATCAAAGGTGGATGAGTAAACTTTTGGGGTTTGATTTTGAAATTCATTATAAACCAGGTCCTTCTAATAAGGTGGCTGATGCCTTATCTAGGTGTTAACAGTTCTTGTGTTGAATACAATCAACTGTCTTCTTCTCATCTGGTTCCTTGGGAGCAAATTCAGCAGGCCATTCACTCAGATGAAGCACTCCAGCAGCTAACTAAGGCCATTGAAGAGGGCACTCTTTCTCCTAAAGGGTTTGAAGTATTTCAGGGGGTTTTGAAGTACAAGGGGAGGTTAGTTATTCCCAGTCAATCACCCCTCACTCAAAGTATCCTTCAGATGTATCATAGTTCACCTATGGGGGGGCATTCTGGTGATCTCAAAACCTACCAAAGAATAGCTGCGGAATGGTTTTGGCATGGGATGAGAAAAGCTGTGACAAAACATGTGCAAGCTTGTGAGGTGTGCCAGCAGCAGAAACATCTCACTCTGAAACCTGCTGGGTTATTACAGCCTCTTCCCATTCCTTCTTTAGTTTGGGAGGAAGTAACTATGGACTTCATTGAGGGTTTACCAAGATCCTCTGGTTATGACACTGTGCTGGTGGTGGTGGACAGACTGACTAAATATAGTCACTTCCTGTTATTAAAGCATCCTTTCACAGCAAGTAGGGTGGCAGCCTTGTTTATCAAGGAAATCATCAGGCTCCATGGTTTTCCTAGCAGCATAGTCTCTGATAAAGACAGGGTTTTTATGAGCAAATTCTAGACTGAATTATTCAAGCTACAAGGCACTCAACTACAAAGAAGTACTGCTTACCATCCCCAATCAGATGGGCAAAGTGAAGTGGTTAATAAATGTGTAGAAAGCTACTTAAGGTGTTTCATTAATGGGCAACCTAAGACTTGGGCTCAATGGATTCCTTGGGCTGAGTACTGGTACAATACCACCTATCACTCCTCTACTAAGTGTACACCTTTCAAGGACTTATATGGGAGGGAACCACCCCATTTATTGAGGTATGAACCTGGATCTACTTCAGTTGCAGCTATTGAAGATCAACTCATTGAGAGAGATGCTGTGTTAGATGAACTTAAGTTTTCCTTATTGAAAACTCAGAGTTCTATGAAGAAACAAGAAGATGAACATAGAAGGGATGTGCAATTTGAAGTAGGAGATAATGTGTATCTCAAACTCAGGCCTTACAGACAGAAATCATTAGCCAAAAGACCGTTTGAGAAGTTGGTAGCTAGATTTTATGGACCTTACCAGATTCTGCAGAAAATAGGCAAGGTGGCATACAAGCTAGCACTTCCTGCCACTGCTCAAATACATCCTGTGTTTCATGTCTCACAACTCAAAAGGGCCTCAGGCATTACTTCAGTGTCTCCTACCTTACCTACTGATCTGTCAGCAGCAGAATTGGTGTTGCAAGTTTTTCCAGCAGAAGTTATTGGTGTGAGGCAAGTTCCTAATGGAGCATCTTCCACTACTGAGGTGCTTATTCAGTGGCAGCACTTACCTGTACAAGAGGCTTCTTGGGAGGAGTTTACTACCCTCAACTCTAAATTTCCCTCTTTCCACCTTGAGGACAAGGTGAAAGTTTGGGTGGGGGGTAATGCAAAGAACTGGGATAGACCCCCTATCACTGCTACATACATTAGAGGAAGGAAGAGCAACTAAGAGAGAATACCCAACTGATTCTCAACTGATTAGTTTCCTTAACAGAATCAGTTAGCTTTTATTGTTTGTTCTTAATCTTTCTTGATAGTTAGTTGTAACTAACTGATTCTCTTCTCTCTTGGAGGGAATCATTTAGAGCTATAAATAGAGATGTAAGTGAATAGGAAAGGCAAGCAATAACTGAGTATTGAATACATAAAGTGGAGAGCCCCTCTTTCTCTCGAATTATAGAGGAGAGTTTGGTTGATTATCTTGTTTTTCATCCAAATTACTTACTATCTGTTACTTAGTTCTTTAGTTCATAGCAAAGGGAGACAACATGGAATAATAGGAATGCACCAAATCCTTAAAGTTGATTCGTTTTATAAACATAGAGCTAAATTGTTAAAGGAATGCTCATATATGCTGTAAAACAACAAATTTTAGAGGAAGGACCAAAATTATACAAGGACTGCAGCTACCCTAATATACTGTCAAATAAATGCTGTAATATCAGTCAATCACATTGTTGACAAAATTCTCAAGTATATTGCAGATGAATTGATCAATGACGAGAGTTGGCCTCATTATCCACCACAGCTATTGTGATACCAACTTCTGCTGGCCGGATAATCCTGTCATGAAGTGTGTAGCAGCCCGCCTGTGTACATTCAACAACATTAATTAATTAGCTCTCGGAAGATCCAGGCCTGCTTGATAGCAGCAAGACCTTACTTCATATAAAAGGCACATTTCAGTAACATTCAGAACGGCATGTACAATGTCGTGTATTTGACAAAAAGATCAAAGTAGAATTCCTCAAAATGACAAATGGAACAGTGATATGTTGGTAACAAGCCATCTGAAGTTGGCTCGTCATAGGCATTTTCTCAAATAGTGAAGTCTGCTAAGATCAATTTTCTCATCGTCTTCATCGATGACAACTTTAACCTTAACACCCCATTCAAATAGCACCCGAGAATACCTCATACCCTGCAGCATGTCTCAAACAAGACGTGCCACAGGCTAACACAAGCAAAGAGAGGGGTCAGGTACTTGAAATACTGCATTATGCCTTTTTGGATCAAATTGTTGTTGGTAGAAAAACTCTCAGCAAGAACAGATATGTAATTTGTGCATTGGGAAGCATAAAATTTCAATGATGCTACTAAAAAACCCGGAGGAAGAGTAATATAAATAGATACTACACATTACCTCTGCAAGCTGCTTTTCAGTCATTTCTACACCACCCAAGTAAAGAATTTCAAAAATGGCACTGCTCCAATAGTATCCTCTGATGCATCAATTTTTCCGAAACTTTCTCAGGTTACAGAAGAAGCTCTGCCTAAATTGTCCGCAACATCCAGATTGAGTAGGTTGCGATGAAGAACCTGTTTCGTGACCTTGAGTAGAAGGCTCACCAGTCACCACCGTTAGCAGTAGATTCCTCATCTGCTCGCTTTGCAGCATCAGCTCCCCAGTTGTCCCCTTTTTTCTCTGCAGTGGTCCCTTGCTCTTGTTCAGGGGATGAGTATGTTGAAAACCCACAATGAGGAAAAGCGAAAATGATGCCTAAACCCAAGAATAATATTAACAATAACATTGTAGCTTTATTTTGTAAGTATAAGAAACAAAGCTTGAAGCACAGAGGACAAGACTAGTATGCAACATGCATGATCAAGAATTCACACACATGATACACATAATTACTGGCAAGTAACAAAGGCATAAACCAGAAACAAAAGAGCTGAAAATTCCCAAATGTTAGTACAAAAACTTACTAAAACGCATTAGTAATTGAAAAGCTATATATTGTCACACAACACTATACAGATAGTAGTGGCTAAACAGTAAAACATGGACACAATGTGCCTCAAGGCAAGAAGCACAATAATCTATTAATTACTACAATTCTGGGGTGAGAACTTGGTGAAAATATTCTAGGAGGTTTGAAAACTTAAGACTGTAATGCTATGTTTGGATTAGGAGAAATAGAGGGAAAGAGAGAGAAGAGAAAGAAAGGGATTCATGCTCCCAAGTATGGGTATGTGAATTTTTATTTTTATTTAGAAACATGAATTCTAGACATCGAGAGTAGCCACATTAGATCTCACAGCCACGGATTTACATACGGAGTATATCCTAACTTGCCAGAGTATTATAAATTTGGGCTGCATGCAGTTTGAATGTTTTATGATGCGTAACTTCTATAATTTAGTTTGTGATAAAAAAAACACACAAACACGCATGCACAATTTTACCTGATTTGCTGTGTAAGTTCTTTTAGGCCGGAGCAGTGTCAGCATGTTCTAATCAAAGGTATTGTTCCCACACACCACAGAAATCTCTTCTCTGAAAGGCAGACCGAAGGATCGATTCAAATAGAAATACCAGCTCATGAAATGTTCAATTTAGTTTAAAAAATTAACCTTTCCTGAAAAAATGTAAATACTTGAACAGAGAAAAGAGAGTAAAAAGAGAACCTGAAAACGACTGGAAACATCATCAGTGTCCTGGAGGTATGCTGGATGCCCTAATGAAAGAAATGAGAACTTCTGAAAGCGAAATAGAACAAAGAACAAGATGTCTTCATCAGCAGCAATACAAATTGAAAACCAACCGACTTCACAAAAATACGTCAACTTGAACATATAGCCATGAAATGTAGTAGCATAAGAATAGTTACAGGCTTCTGGCAGTATCCTATATCTGTGGATCAGGCTCGGTGTAGTTACAGGTGTCTTCAATTCAACCATGCTTTGGTCTTGTATAGTTACTGCTTCTTCAGGACTTGAACTGCATGGGCTCTCCCTAGTCAGAGAGAGGCAGAGAGCCCTTTGATGTCGGTTCTTGGAACTGACATTACTCTCCTCTGAATGGCATTGGTTCTTGGTACTAGACACTAGACAGCTTCTATTTTAATCATCCCAAAATCAGACCTAGGGAAAACGGACAATGGGTTACCAATTAATTGTAGAGATATATGCAAGTAAAAATTATTCTTAATAAAACATTTTCACTTACTGTGTAATCATCTGAAGCTGTGGCAATCTTCCCTGCCTCTTTTGGACACCTGAGGCAAATAGTGGAAAACATGTATATGTTTCTATTTGTTTAATTTTTAAGCAGTAGCTTTGACAATTTTATGTAATACTACTATGTTAAAAAGACATACCAATCAACTGCTGTAACTTCTTTTTCATGGCTTGTCAAAGAGATGAGATTTTGATGGGGATTGTTTATCTAGTGACAACAAACACTTATTCAGGAAATTGAATCTACGATATCATTATAAGTTTGTGTTGAAGTTTCAAAGCAAGTTCAAACCTGCCATATGTAGGCATTTCCATCTGAAGATCTACTCAATATGTGAGATGCATCTTAGATCACCTGATATACACAGTTTGAGAACACGTCAAAGCCTGGAAATACTGATTAATTAAAAAAGATTGCGACTAACTCACTTCATCTTAGATCACGTAATGGAAAATTTTCAAAGTTTTAAAGTCATGTAATTCTGGCAAAAGTATGTCCAGAACTTCATAGTACAGAAGTACACTATAAGTCCAAAATTGTAAATCTCACATTGCTGTAAATCTAATCCATGCTGTGATTGCTCACATTGCTGTCAATAAAACGTATACATAAAAAGTTGCTAGGTTTTTGAAATAAAATATGAATTGGACATTGTAATTAAGACATAGAATGGTTGAACCACATCTGTACTGTAATTTTAATTTGTCTGGCTTCCGTTTGCTTTAAATACACAGTTTAATCACAGTAATGTGTGATTTACAGATGTACAATAGAAACAAAGCATGGCATGGGAAGGATAAGGAATGTTGAACAAACTGCAATAAAAATAATAATAATAATAAGAAGAAAACCACTCTAGAAGAGAATGTCAAATGCTCAACTGAATGTATTACAAATGACTGATAAAAAGAGGGGTCGAAACAACTCAAGTTATTAGATTTAGAAATACTAATAACTACGCCAGAATCAATACATTCAAATAGCGCCCGGGAATACCTCATTCCCTGCAGCATGTCACAAACAAGACGTACCACAGGCTAACACAAGCAAAAAGCCTCTAAGTGGCTCCTTCTTTTACACGAGCATACGGAATAAATAAACGACATCACAGCAGCAACAGTTTTAAACCAACTAAGAGTACTTTTACACAATAGCCTCTAACACAGGACAGTAAACAACTAAGCATTACCTTCAACAGCAACTGTACTGGAAGGCTTAGAGGGGTCAGGCACTTAAAATACTGCATTATGCGGTTCATGCCTGTTTGGATCAAATTGTTCGTTTGTAGGATCATATTTCTCAATACCAGCTTTTCTGAAAACCTGAAAGAAGAAAATACTCTCATCAAGAACTAATATGTAATTTGCGCATTGGGAAGCATATAATTTCAATGATGCAACTGAAAAACAGAGGAAGTGTAATCTAAAAACACCATACAACAAAGCAATTTTAAAGTTGCCGGTGGACATGAGTGCCTACGGACAGGTACAAGGGGCAAGGGGTGATAAATAGATGATGAGGATACAATCCTACATGGACTGCAACAGATTGTATGCCTAGGATCAGGGGGGTACTAAAATTTTATAGCAGCATTGTGAAGGGACTTAGAGACCTGAACATTTCACATTTGGATGACAAAGTTTAATATACCATAAAGTAATCTCAGATGGCTCTTTTCTTCAAGGAAAATGGAGGACATAGAACTGAAGAAGGGCTCCTTCACTCAAGTTTACTCCTAGCAGTATCCTATCTCTGCAGATCAGGTTAGGATTTCTGGTGTCTTCAATTCAACCATGCTTTGGTCTGTATTGTTACTGCTTATTTACGATTTGAGCTACAAGTCTACAAGGGTTCTCCTTAGGCAGCGAGAGCTCTTTGTTGTCGGTTCTTGGAACTGCCATCACTCTCCTCCGAATGGCATAAGTTCTTAATAGTCGACGGCTTCTATTATGAACATCCCAAAATTGGACCTAGGAAAAAAAGAGAATGAATTGCAGAGAATATAATTCAGCAAAAAATATTCTTAGATAACTATGTCATGATATCACTTACTGCGTAATCATTTAAAGCAGTGGCAATCTTTCTTGATTTTGTGGACGCGGCCTGGGGTAAAAAAAATGAAAACATGGATGAGTTTCTATTTGTTTTATTTTAAAGCAGTAGCTTTGACAATTTTATACAACATATTAAAGCCATACAGCAATCAACTGATGTAACTTGTTTTTCATGGCTTGTCAAAGTGATGAAATCTTGATGAGCATTGTCTACCTGGTTACAACAAATACTTCATGAGCAAATATCCTTATAAAAATGGTAAATATAGGATATAATTAGTTTGTGTTTAAGTGTTAAAGCGATTTCAAACCTGCCATATGTAGGCATTCCCATATGATGATCCACTCAATATGTGAGACGCGTCTGGGCTGATAGTAGACTACAATCAAACCCAACATCCTTAACCAAGTTAGAGAAGCACCATGCCATTGATGTGTATAGTTTTGTGTCTTTGAACCTCGAAACTATGAAAGGTTTACCTTGATAAAAAAATGATCCAATTTGGCAACCTGAGAACGAGCTGGTAGGACCTTTTTCCGGCTGGAGAACATTATATAAATATAAACTGAAACAGGGCAGAAAGACATTAGATTTAGGAAAAATCAAAGCATAACCTGGCATTTAGCTTAGAAAAGTCATTGGTACCTATTATCTGTACATGATGCAGAAAGCATCAGTCCACTGAGATCCTGGGATAGGCTAGTTATTCCATGTTGTCTCCCTTTCTGTAAAAATATCAAATAACTCTTTCGATGAATTTCAGGTCATACTGAGTGATAATGATATCAGATATTAATTTTAGGATTTCTGGTTCTAAGTTTCAAGTCAGAGAACACAATGCACTGACCGTCTCTGTCGTAGAGTCATGTGGCGGACAAGCTTGAGCTGCTGGAACTCGAAGATTTCTTGTGTCCCACAACTTTACAACACTGAATTGGAATCAATATAAACATTGTCAATTCAAAACAGTTCGAAACTCTTGAGAATAACAAGAAGAGGTATTTTTGCTAGTAGCCTTTGAAGTACCTGTCTACTGCTCCTGCTGTGGCAATAGAAACTTCGTCTTTGAGATAAAGAACTGATGTTACAGTCATCGAAGCTGCCTGAAAGCGTGACTATTGATAAGCACTAAGCAGCATAATGAATGTAATGTATTTTGCAAAATACAGAATATAATACACACCTTTCCCTTCATGAATCGCTTTCGTTTAGCAGCATAATGAATGTAATGTATTTTGCAAAATACAGAGTATAATACACACCTTTCCCTTCATGAATCGCTTTCGTTTAGCTGAGGTATGAGCTCCATTAACTTGCTGGTTTGGCGCTTTGGCCTATAACATACAAGGAAACCACCTTATTAGATAACATCTTCTGAAATCGAAAAAAAGATTCAGATAAATGGTGTCATCTACTTACGCTATCCAATTTCTCTTTTGGTGATCATTACACCTCAAGTCCCATAGCGCAAAGGACCCATCTCTTGAACCAGATACAAGAAGATCTGTTGGGTAGTACAGAAAACATCAGAAGCAAATATTAACAAATGTACACAATAAAACAACATTAAACTGTTGAGAAACAGGAGCAAAAGAGTCATATTCTCACCAGGATTTGTTGGATGGCAAGATACAGATTTAACACTGCCTACATGACCTCTCAATGTTCCATAGCATTTCTTTTGTTCAACATCCCATGACTGAATCTGCCATGGAAAAACGATAAGAACAGTGAGCAATCTCTACTCATAACAGCCTGCTTCTCTTTCTTATTACTGAACTCTACATATGTAAGCACTCAATTTCTTTCAATACTAGCAATGGCTAGTTCATCAGAACAATATGTAGAAACAAGCCAAGAGTTCGCATTGTGCAGTGATCATGTATATATAAATAGGCAGACAACAAATTATTGCCTCAACTCAGTATATAGCAGCCTAATTTTTTTGTAGTATCATCGTTCCTCAGTACACATTCATCACACGACATTTATTTAACACCTAAACTGCACATCAAATATTGCAAAACAAAATATGTTGTGAAGTACAAGTAGCTTACACTATGGTCAGCAGAAGCTGTTAGAATACTTTTATCCTCCTGAAATGAAAAATAGCATTGTGTTAAAGGTTAAGAAAAAGGTTAACTGTTCATTTTCTTGAACATAGCATATTGTAATACTAATCAAACCAAAGAGAACAGTTATATATTTGACAAATGAACATAAAAATGTGTTCACCTTAGTCCAACATAAATCATAAACAGAATTATCATGAGCAACCCAACTCGAAACAATCGATTTCTCTGCATCAATCAGAAGAACACAAAGAATTAAACCTCATCAACTCATCAAAGGGGATCACTTAAAGAACCCCAAGTCAATCTCAAGCAATTAAGTCAGTGGCAAAGGGCTTGTGCTTTAAAAACCTGCATTTTCTTCAAGGGTTGCGGAAGGGCCGAGCTTCGATCGAGTATTAATTAAGTTCACTTAACCTTCTTCATCAGTAACACCCAAGATATGGGCATTTCTAATCGTCTGCAAAATTACCAAATTGACTAAGACTAATTTTCATATAATGAACACTTCCAGTATTAATAATTCAACAATTGAGCTTACATATGCAGCCAGTTTCTCTCTTCTTATTACTGAGCTCTACATATGCACGCACTCAATTTCTTTCATTATTGGCAATGGCGGAGCAGTATGTAGAAACAAGCCAAGAATTTGCATTGTGCAGTGATCAGGTATATATAGGCAGATAACAAATTATTGCCTCAACTCAGTTTATAGCAACATAATTTTCTTGCAGTATTATCATACATCAATACATATCCATCACACAAAACACCTATTCTATCAATCATGTACACCAAAATCTGACATAGGGAAAAAAGAATAGGAATTAGCAACAAAATGCAGAGGACAAGCTTGAGCTGTTGAATTATTGGAACCCGAAGATTTCTTGTGCCCCTTAACTTTACAACACTGAATTGGAATGTCATACTAATAGATAACTCAATATTTCATCAGCAACATATCCATCCAGCCAATTCCTTTAGCTGCTCTAAAAACTATCAGGGAGTTCTGGTTTACCAGTGGCTTATTCTTTGAAGCTTGCAAAATAAACACTGACTTATAGATAGATAAATGATCACATTTATTTGACATATCATTCCCAATTGACATATGATTCACAAGAACCAAATTAATTTGCAGTAAACGACTTCAATAGTCCAATTATATTGGGAACCATGGCTAGGGATGATCTTAGAATTCAATCCCTGTCTCTATCTTAAAATCATCACAGTTATCATATTCATCGCTTCTACCATCTCTCAAAGCAAATTCCCAAACACCATTACGTCGATAATCCAACATGTCTTCAGTAAAATGAGCCCAATCACGCATCAAACGTTTGGCACAGTATCACATAATTCGCGGAACGAATTCGGGAACGGAATTCGCTACCCCTTGGTGAATTCGGTTCGATAGGTGAATTCGGTATGCTAAAAAATAAGGATAAAAAAATAATTTACTGTAGTAAAAAAGCCTAAGGATGTTCAATTATATATATAGCACAGATTTATAACTTAATTTAGAAATATGCACCAAACTCATAGTTAGAAACTTTAAAAAAAGTGAAAAATAAAAAATAAAAAAAGGAGAACCAACCACGTGACTCTGACTCATGCTCACACTTTAGATTTAGAAAGTGAAAAAAAAAGAAGAAACGTGACTCTTCAGTCACCACCATCGCACTTCGCACATCACCATCAGACAAACTGGAAGCTTCACCGACGATGACGATGACGACGACCAACTGCGCCGAGCTCAGGTGGTAGCTTCACCGGAAATGAAGCCGTCATCTTGCACAAAATTCCATGTAGAACAAAAGCCCTAAGGTAATTTATACTATTTTAAACAAATTTCTTCACAAACTTCAGATCTAAATTCTAGGGTTCGAAAATTAACCCTAATTTCGCAATTTCTTCTCATCTTCTCGACCCTCCTCTCTCAATCAATAATGTAAGAGTAATTTCTCAAATCTTAGATCTAGGTTTTGGTATAGGAGAAATCAATTCGCTAAATTACTCGTTCCAATTCGCGAATTACAGCGATTTGGTTCGAAAACGAACCACGAATTGGAACGAGCGACTTGATTCGAAAATCGCAGGGGTACCCAGCGAATTATGTGACACTGGTTTGGCATTGAGGGTGTTGCAACGGAAGCGATTAACAAAGCAATAAACAAAGGAAAGCGAATTAAGAACACACAAGATTTAATGAGGTTCACTATCAATTCGATAGCTACGTCCTCGAGGCAGGGGAAAAACGGTTTCTTTTACTATGAACGAGATGATTACAATTACAATAGGCAAGATTCAATTAAATGGATTTCCAATTGAATCTCAAAGACTCTCTCTAATCTTCTCTATTGTGTTTAGGCTAATCACTCTCTAACAATTGTGGTAATATCAACTATTTATATGGAGTCTAATAAAACAAGGCCTAAGTGTTGCGGAATAAACGATCGAAGAAATCACAACGCGTGCGCCCAGCGAGGCTCGCGGACCGCGACCCGCGTCGCCCCCCGCGACCGGCCTCCGCGACCCGCGGTGACTGCCGCGACTCGCGGCCTGCTTGCGGCGATAATCCGCTCCTCGCTGCTTCCTCCACGACTCGCGCTTCATCTACAAAGTTAGATGCTAATTCTTTCCTTCGATACTTCACCAAATGAGACCCAAGGTACTCAAAGCAAACCCGACTTCGACCCATAGCGTATAATCACTAAAGATCAAGTCATATCCTCACAAATCTCCACCTTGACTTGCATCTACCACACAACTCCACCTCGAACGAATCAACCATACACGTACCTCTTCAACAATACACGAGATACTCTTTTCCCCTCCTCCTCTTGCATCTTTAACCCGATGCCGGGCTTGCCCACTTTCTCCTGGGGCCGGGATTGCCTCCACCTAGAGGCTCAACCTCTCACGAGGTCATATGTGACTATCAACGTTCAACAATTCCAAGCAATGTTTGAACTTCGAACTGGAACCGACTGGGTTATCTGCAGTCCAAACTTTCTTCACCACTAATCTCTTCTAACTTCTCAGAAAATGATACCTCACATCAATGTGTTTAGTTCTATCATGATGCACCTGATCCTTGGCGAGACATATAGCACTTAACCTATCACAATACACAGTCGCACGATCATGAAGTAGGCCCAAATCACTGACTAAACCGCGTAACCATATACCCTCCTTTGCCGCAGCAGTCAAACCCATGTACTCAGCCTCTGTAGTAGACAATGTCACTGTAGACTGCAACGTAGCCTTCCAACTAACCACATACCCTCCTAGAGTGTATACATACCCAGTCATAGATCTCCTAGTGTCTATATCACCAGCATAATCCGAATCACAATATCCGGCCACCAAACACTCATCATCATTCCCATAAATGAGACACACATCTGCCGTTCCCTGCAAATAGCGGAAAATCCGCTTCACAGCCTGCCAGTGTTCTTTCCCTGGTTGAGTCATAAACCTACTAACAACATTAACAACATGTGCTATATCAGGCCTAGTGCAAACCATAGCATACATCAAACTACCAACAACACTAGCATACGGAACCTTGGACATGTAATCCTTCTCCTCATCAAATTGAGGAGAAAGAACAACAGAAAGAAGATCATTTGCAGCAGTAGGAGTGTCAATAGATTTCTCAGTACTCATACCAAACCTGTCAAGTACCTTGAAGATATAACTTTTCTGAGAGAGGAAAAGTTTCTTCCGAGCACGATCTCTATAAATCTCCATACCTAAAATCTTCCGCGCTGCTCCCAAATCTTTCATGTCAAACTCAAAACTCAGAAGCTTTTTCAACTTCAACACGTCTGACTTCTTCTTCGCTGCAATGAGCATGTCATCAACATATAATAATAAATAAATATAAGAACTGTCCTCCACCTTGCTATGATAAACACAGCAATCATACGGACTCCTGTCAAATCCATGCTCAACCATGAAGCTGTCAAACCTCTTATACCACTGTCTAGGTGACTGCTTAAGCCCATACAAGGACTTCTTCAGTCTGCAAGCAAATTTCTCTTTCCCTGGAACAACGAACCCCTCTGGCTGACTCATCAGAATATCCTCCTCCAACTCTCCATGTAGGAAAGCTGTTTTCACATCTAATTGCTCAAGTTCCAGATCAAAATGTGCGACTATTGCTAATAGCACTCTAATAGAAGTATGTCGAACCATTGGTGAGAAAATCTCATTGTAATCGACCCCTTCCCGCTGACTGAACCCTTTTGCAACTAGTCTGGCTTTGTATCCGACACTTTCACCTTCTGAAGTTCCCTCTTTCCTCTTGAAAACCCACTTGCAACCAACCACCTTACGACCCTGTGGTATCCTCACAAGTTCCCATGTCTGGTTCTTGTGAAGAGACTCCATCTCCTCACTCATAGCAACTAACCACTTAGGTGATTCGCTACTAGAAACTGCTTCCCTGTAGGACATTGGTTCTGGTGACTCAATATCATCGGCTACATGTAATGCATAACCAATCATCTCCTCTACACAGCAGTTTCGGCCAGGAATTTTCCTGCCCTCCATCTATTCAATCAGTCTCTGCGTCTTCTTTTTAGGTCGTTTTCGACCTTCAACAACAGTTTCCTCATGATCAGACTCAAGTTCAGCTGTTTCATCAACAACAGCTGTTTCAATCTGACTAGTCTCCACAATGGGAGAATTCCCTGGAATATCATCCTCCACCTGAATTCGAACCTGTGGAGTAGGAGTAGGGTCTGCAGCAATTTCTTGCTCAGATCCTTCAGCTGTGCTATCATCAGTTTCACCTGCAGGTTTGTTAGCAGAGACAAACATAGTGTTTTCATCAAAAGTAACATCTCTACTAAGTATAACAAATCCTTCTGATGGGGACCAAATCCTGTAACCCTTCACACCATCTCCATACCCCAAAAAACAACCCTTCCTAGCCCTTGGTTCAATTTTACCTTCATTCACATGATAATAAACAATACAACCAAAGACACGCAAAACAGAATAATCAGCACTTCTCCCAGACCATACCTCATAAGGTACCTTGCAGTCAATACCTGCATGAGGACCACGGTTTATCAAGTAGCATGCCGTTTTCACGGCTTCACTCCAGTACTTCCTAGTCAACCCTGCATTAGAGAGCATGCATCGAACTCTCTCTAGCAAAGTCTGATTCAAGCGCTCTGCAACACCATTCTGCTGTGGTGTTTTCCTGACAGTGCGATGTCTCACTATCCCTTCGTCCCTGCAAAGCTCATTGAATTCATCATTAACAAACTCAAGACCATTATCCGTACGTAGCCTTTTAATCTTCTTGCCTGTCTGATTTTCCACTAAGACTTTCCATTCAAAAGTCTTAAAAGCCTCTCCCTTGTGCTTTAAACAATAAAGCCAACAGTACCTGGAGAAATCATCAATAAAAGTCACAAAATAAGTGAATCCTCCTATACTCCCTACCCGAGCAGGCCCCCAGCAATCTGAGTGAATATAATCCAGCGTGGCCTTAGTTATGTGCAGCCCCTTGCCAAACTTGGCCCTATGTTGCTTACCCAACACACAATGCTCACAAAACTCAAGGTTCTTCACCTTGTGGCCATCAAGAAGATCCCTCTTGGATAATATCTGCATCCCACGCTCACCCATATGCCCAAGTCGTCTGTGCCACAACTTGGTCATCTCCTCAGGACTTGTAGATGCAACATTAGCAGAACCAGTCAGAATAGTACCTCGTAGCATATACAAAGTACCCACTTTGGTGCCCTTAAGCACCAACTTTGAACCTCTCCACACACATAGTTCCCCATCTGAGCCAGAAAAAGTAAACCCTCCTTCATCTAAGATACCAAGAGAGATCAGATTTTTCTTTAACTGTGGAACATGTCTAACATTCATCAAAGTACGAACCTTACCCTCCATAGTCCTTATCTTAATGGAACCCCTCCCTACAGCCTTATAAGCAGCATCATTACCCATAATAACAAGACCACCATCACAAGACTCATAAGAAGTAAACCATTCACGATGAGGACACATATGATAAGAACACCCTGAATCTAGAACCCAATGGTCAGACGGACTAGACACATCAACAACAGCTAGTGCTAAGTCCTCTTCGGAGTCATATTTCGTAACCTGTTGTGCAATGTTAGCATTGGAAGCTTTAGGATTCTTGGGACATTGATGCTTCCAATGGCCAGGTTCTTTACAGAAGTGACAGACATTCCTAGGATTGGCCCCTTTACCCTTAGAAATTTTCTTCTTCTTAGGACCCTTCCCCTTAGCCGAGTTTACCACCAACCCAGCCCCCGAATCTCCACCACTCTCTGTCGTTGCCGCCTTATGGAGCAACTCCCTAGTAAAAAGTGCTGACTTCACCTCTTCTAGGGTTACAATTTCTCTCCCAACAACAAATGACTCAACAAAATTCTCATATGAATTTGGAAGTGAAACAAGCAAAATCAAAGCAGCATCTTCATCCTCAATCTTAACATCTATATCACGCAAATCAAGTAAAATAGTATTAAGTTTATCTAGATGATCTCTTAGAGACGTACCTCCTTGCATACGCAAGGCAAACAATCGTTGCTTCAAAAGCAACTTGTTGGTGAGTGACCTCGTCATGTAGAGACTCTCCAACTTCCCCCACAGACCAGCAGCAGTGGTTTCATCTGCAACTTCTGTGATCACATCGTCTGCCAGACATAGCAAAATCGTGGAGTGAGCCTTCTCCTCCATTGCCTCCAATTCGGCCTCACTCGGACCGCCTGCCGCTCCACTCTTGTCACTCTTGACAAGAGGTTTCCAGATGCCTTGTTGTTTCAACAGAGCACGCATCTTTATCTGCCATAGTCCAAAACTGTTTCTTCCCGTAAACTTATCAATCTTCGAGTTCATTGTATTCATCTCCCCAAAACCCTAACACTGATTTTAATCTCAAGCTCTGATACCAAGTTTGTTGCAACGGAAGCGATTAACAGAGCAATAAACAAAGGAAAGCGAATTAAGAACACACAAGATTTAATGAGGTTCACTATCAATTCGATAGCTACGTCCTCGAGGCAGGGGAAAAACGGTTTCTTTTACTATGAATGAGATGATTACAATTACAATAGGCAAGATTCAATTGAATGGATTTCCAATTGAATCTTAAAGACTCTCTCTAATCTTCTCTATTGTGTTTAGGCTAATCACTCTCTAATAATTGTGGTAATATCAACTAAATATGAGTTAACATATCTATATGGAGTCTAATAAAACAAGCCCTAAGTGTTGCGGAATAAACGATCGAAGAAATCACAACGCGTGCCGCCAGCGAGGCTCGCGGACCGCGACCCGGGTCGCCCCCCGCGACCGACCTCCGCGACCCGCGGTGACTGCCGCGACTCGCGGCGATAATCCGCGCCTCGCTGCTTCCTCCACGACTCGCGCTCAATATACAAAGTTAGATGCTAATTCTTTCCTTCGATACTTCACCAAATGAGACCCAAGGTACTCAAAGCAAACCCGACTTCGACCCATAGCGTATAATCACTAAAGATCAAGTCATATTCTCATAGAGGGGAGCATTTATAGATTCTACATTCCACCACAACTCCTTGCTCATTTGCCTTAAAAAATGATTTTCAATTACAATATACCGTATAGCTTCAAAGATATTCACAACCACACACAAGAAATTTCTTTCAGGCTCTACTTCACGTTGCAATGAAATTGCAGCCCGTACTAAAGCCAGAAAACCAAAACGAATGGGTGTGTCTAATAATCCATTAGGTAAACTGGTGTATGATCCACTAAAATTACGTCCTAGAGGCTCTGCACTCCTAACCGAATATTTGGCATTTGAAACTTTTTTCCAACCGTTGTTAGTTCTAACTGAATAAAGGTAGTTATCCCACTTGCTCGCTAACAATAGAAGATTCAGATTAAAACCCTCGAAATTTCCTGTAATATGAATAGTGAATACGGGAGGATCTTCTACTACCGTACTAGGAATAGTGAATATGGTATCTGGAGCCACTTCTGGTTCATCTCTACCAGCACATAAACGCCTGCCCCGATGAATCATCCTTGTGTAATTACCAATAACATTCAATTTATCCTCTCCTATTTCGAAAACTATTCGATGATTATCAGGTACAGTGGCGGATCTTGATTTTTTTTGTTTAGGGGGCCGAATTTTTAAAAATATATGATTTAGATAATTTGAATAAAAATGTATACGTGACAAAATTAATCTAATCCGATTATAAAAGTAACTCGATCGAAAATTGACCAAATACCCAAATAATCCGAAAGAAATTAATTCAAACCGATTCTTACCCGAAATTAAATTAAGCCAAACCGAAATCAAATCCAAATTTAATCGTCATAAACTCGATTTGATTAAGATTTCTACATTGCTCAATATGACCCGATCAAGAATCGAATTCAATACGACATAAACCGAATTGACCTGATATAATATAAACATGAAAAATCGAAAGACTTTAAGGGCGATTCGTTTTACTCCAAAAGATCAAATTTTGACTAGACACCAAAAATCGAAATTTAAACTAAAATTTTTTGTCGTGTTTGTACTAGGGGCTATGCCCCTGTTAGCCCTTATGGAAGATCCTCCCCTGATCAGGTAGATTCTCAATAAACTCGGGTGTGTATTCAGTTGTCATCTACAGAAAACAAACATATTAAATAATTAGTAAACAAAATTAGCAATAGAATCAACAACATACAAGGAAATGATTAAAAAACACGTGTATATAAAGTAAACATAGCATAAAAGAAATGGTGTTAACATTGCCCTATTATTATTATTATTATTATTATTATTATTATTATTATTATTATTAATTTCACACAAGGAAAAAAGCAATATAGTTTTTAAACCAAGACATTGCTTTTGTACCTTCACCCATACTCGTGACTATAAGTTTTTGGTCTCTTCTTACAGTATTGCAAATCCTCTCATCATATGCCTTTTGTCGGAAAATGGTGCAATTAGCACAAGGGATGAGTAATTTTATAGCCTATTGTGCAATAAATTGTGATAGAAACTCAACTTAATTAACTCTACGTTCGATGGGTCAAACAAAGTTACAAAAGCACTCATTTCGATGATAGCTGATGAACTTACCTATGTAAATGTGGGAAAATAGTATAACCCCTATGAGATCCTATAGGTTTAGGAGTTAGAACCACTAGAGCATTCATGAAAACCAAGGTAAGTGAGAATAATTCTATTGTTTGTGACAACTCTATCGATTTTTAGATGAGTTGAGTGTGTAAATGTGCCACTACTAATTCCATCAAAGGTTAAGGATTTTTTTCAACCAAGGTGATCGTAGGTTGCATTTGTAAATGCTAGATATCAATTGAAAACTTCCAAGTCTAAAAAACATTGGTATCATAAAACATCTCTTATACCCGAAAAAACCTACCTTTCACAAATGTCATGTTAATTTTGTAGCTTTCAAATACAATTGATGTTGAGGTTAAGTCCTCTTTATTAAGCTTTCAAATTCAGGCTATGATTACAATGACACTTCTCGAACCTTAGAGCATCTCCTTCCGGGAAAGCGAGCTCTGGGTAAACGGGTATATAAGTCCAAAATTTTGTTCAATAGGGATGTCGAGCGACTCAAAACCCGGTTAGTTGTATTAGGGAATTATCAGAAGGAAGGTATAGATTATGACAATAGATTTGCACTTGTTGCAAAAATGACTACAATTCGACTTTTTTCTTACTATTGTAGTATTCAAAAATTGGGAGCTTAAATCTGATAATCTTAGGGTGAAAGGGATCAATCATATCTATTTAAGGAATAAAGATTGGAAAACCTATATCCCTACAACCTCTGCTAGTTGGTATTGGAAGCATATCTGCAAGATGAGGGACACTTTTAGGGATGGTTACCAGTTGAACAAATGGACCATTGATGGTAAGGGATATTCTACATCTGATGGGTTATTATTGGCTTAGAGGGGTACAACCTCAGGTGGATTGGGTAACATGGGTTTGGAACGCCAACATGGGTTTGGAACAGGTTTTGCATTCCTAAAACTAGTTTAGTTACTTGGACGGCTGTGTGGAATAGACTTCAGACAAAAGTAATAATCAAGCACAAAAGGGAATGTTATCTAACCTTAGAAAAAAGTAGGACTGATGAAACCTTTGCAGCGTATAAAGACGCTAAAACTAAGGTAAAGGTACGGTAGGCGGTAGCTGTGCGGTAAGCTAAAGAAAAGGTTTACTAGGAGGTTTATGAAAGTTTAGACTCCTAAGAAGGAGAGAAGGAGATTTATAAGATGGCAAAAAGAAGACAAGAGGTGAGGAAGGCTATTGGGATGGTCAATTATGTCGAAGATAAGAACCACAAGGTTTTGGTTCAAGATGATGACATCAAAGAAAGGTGGAAGGAGTACTTCGATGATTTTTTTAATGGAAGCCAAGGGGCTGTTACAAGGGACACGTTTGTGAGTAAGGAGGAAATCAATGTGAGGTTTGCACAATGGATTAGAAAAGTAGAGGTGGAGGTTGCATTGAAGAGGATGAAATCAAAGAAGGCAGTTGGGCCTGATGGTATAGCGGTGGAGGTGTGGATGTGTCTAGGTAACGTTGGTATTGATTAGTTAACAGAATTATTCAACAAGATATGGAACACTTCGAGGATCCCTTAAGATTGGCAAAAGAGCACTTCGGTTTTAGTTTATAAGAACAAAGGAAATGCTCAGGATTGCTCTAACTACCGAGAAATCAAGCTTATAAGCCACACTATGAAGTTGTGGAATGGGTAATAGAACATCGGTTAAGGGCATGCACTAGCATATCCGAAAACCAATTATGCCTAGGAGATCCAAAATGGAAGCAATTCATTTGTTAAGGCAAATGATGGAGTTTTATAGGGCGAGGAAGAAGGGCCTCCATATGATTTTCATCGATCTAGAAAAGGCTTATGACAAAATGCCAAGAGATGTATTTTGGTGGGCAATGTTGAAAAAAAGTATTCCCCGAAGATATATTGACCTTATTAAGGACATGTATCAAAATGTGATAACAAATGTGAGGACTTGTGATGTATTGACAAAGGATTTCTCTATAACAATTGGTTTGCATCAAGAGTCGGCGTTGAGCCCTTTCCTTTTTGCATTAGTACCTCATATCAAATTCCAGTTTTAATGAGTGATAGATATCCTAATTTTTTAATAACCTTCCAACAATCTCTTTTTTGGTGTGAAGATTTCAAGGAATGAGTACTAGGGCCTTTCTTGCACCCTTAAAGAAGTTATTCATATGAATAAGCCTACTGTCAAAGATTTGGTCGAAGGAAACTAGGCTATGGTAATCGTGCATGGCATACCATTAAATTTGATGGACACATGAGAGTGGATGCACGAGGTTTCTTAGGAGGTATTTAAGTCTACTAGAAGATGGATATGAACACACTCTCTCTCACGAACCAAAATGACCAACATCTTACTATGGACATTAGTCTAGTTGGGAATGACCCTTGGTTTTTCACGACAATTTATGTCGACCCTAATCCTGTGAAGAGACAAGATTTTGCAAATTTTCGTAACTTGTCTTGGATGTTTGAGGTTTACTTTAATGACACGAGATATCAATGGGAAAGGAGTTCTTGTTGCTTAGAAGTGCTAAGAAGATCTAGAAGGTTTGATGATTGGAATAATAGTATGGAGCTCCTAGAATTGGATTTTCTTGGTTCTCTACACATTTGGGCTCGAGGAATTAAAGATGAAACTAGAAAGGGTGTATGTTTGGATAGTGCTTTGTGCAATGCTACATGATGCCCTCTGTTACCTACCTATTATTCAAAGTGATCATTACCCCAAATTTCTCTAAATGGCTTTGCTCCATTAGAGGCCGTTAATAAACCATTCTGATTTTCAAGTTATTTGGTTGACACGTGAAAAAGATTATAGATGTTGTCCAACAAAAATGGTCCCCTGATGCTCCTCTCGTCCCTCTCCTACAATATATTTCTCAAGACATACAACAGCGGAATAAAACAATTTCCCACAACATTTTTCGGGAAAAAGAAAAAGAGATATCATGGCTCTGATTAATGGCATACACTGTAAATTTGCTACGGACCATGAACGATGTTTAATCTAAATTGCACATGGCTTGGAATAAGGGCATAAAGAAGCTGGACATTCGAGTAGATAATCAAGCGTGTGTAAATCTTCAAGAAGGATGAAGATGTGGTAAGTGCAAGGAATTACTAGACAAACTAGGCCAAGATGTTAGGTTTTTATATTGTTATCGTGAAGCTAATAGATGCTCTAATTGGTTGGTGAATTGTGGCATTATTCAATATGGGTTACTATATTGACTAAAATGGTCACTATATGCTTGGTGCACAATAAATTTATTGTGCATCTAATACATACAAGAACTTCTCATATTATATTATGTATATTTTAGTCATTTTCCTAAATTTCTAGATTATCTTTTATTCTATGTTCAGCGAGTATTAAGTAATAACTATTGATGTAACATATATCAGAAGTTATTGTATGCATCGGATGCACAATAAATTTATTGTGCATCAAGCATATAGTGACTCTTTTAGTCTATATAGTAACTCATTCTTCACTTTACATCAATATAGTGATAAATAATAAAGGTCACTATATTGATCAAAAGGGTTACTATATTGACCAAAAGGGTCAATGTAATCTGGTGCACAATAAATTATTTATTGTGCACCCGATGCACCTAATACTTTGTCAACATATATTATGGTTTCGACCTTGTCTAGTTGATGTTATATCTTTGAGGCAAGATGAAAAAACTAAGTTAAAAGATATTGTGTAGCAAAGGGAGTAATAAAGTCTTTTTATTATTATTAACTTAATTCTTTCATCTTGCCTCAAAGATGTTTTGTACTAATACTTTACGACCCAGATGTGCAAAAAAGAAGCTAAACTCCACGTCAATGGAAAAGTGAGAAAGGAAATATTATTACTCAAAACTAGGGGTATTAATGAGCCGAGCCGAGCCCGAGCTTAGGGTCGCTCAAGCTTGGCTCGTTATAATTTGCTCGAGTTTGAGCCGAACTCGAGCTTTTTCGAGATTAGATTATCAAGTCCAAGTTACACAAAACTCGACTTGGGTTCAAAAATTATAACAAAATAAAGTATATTTATAAGATATAATATATTATAACTAAGTTTATTTATTTTTCCTAGACTTATTAAAAATATTCTACTAATATTTGAGGTCACTATGTTAAAAAATATAATTAAAAAATATTTCGAGCCTGTTCACGAACTTCTCGAGCCGAACATGGCTGTGCTCGGCTTGTGAAAATTTCGAGTCGAACTCGAGCAGCTCGCGAACAGGGTAAGCTCATTAACACCCCTACTCAAAACTCAGATAAACATAGTACAAAGAAACAGCAACAAAAGCAAGCCAACCCAACAATTGAATCTCCTGTAAACTATAATAGTGCAATACATTAGTATTAACATTGTCATGAATAAGGTGGACAAATAAACACAACAACTAACAAAGTGCCATTGATTTTTAACAGATTGAACATGTCCTCCCACACAATTACACAAATAGTAAAACTAAATAGCTTAGCTAACATTGGTTTTTTGCCGTCTTTTTGTGAACAACTTAGTTAAAAGACTACTCAAGACACTCTAGTCGTATCCCATATCTCAGGCTGTAGCATATAACTGCATATAACTGGAGAGTTCACAACTATGGATGGACCTCTAAAATTAGTCTATCACAAGCTTTGTTATGTTTTTTCCTCATAAGTTGTTTATTTTTTGTAAATAATAATATAATGTCTAGTAATTAGAATGAACTAGTGAAATTCAATTATAATTTCAAAAAAAAAATAGAAAAAATTGTTTCCATAAAATATAACTAAAAAATTAAAAATAAATATAAAAAATAAGTTTAAATTTTGTTTTTATTTGACAAGAAGAAAGGAAATATTATTAAGTAGCTAAATCATCATTTACAATTTCCACAATCCCACTAGGAACTTCCTCCAACCATACACTAAAATCATCAACAATCAAACTCATCTTAGCTAGCTTATGAGCGGATGGCCTTTTGCCCGATCGGGTCCCGCACTCGTCGACACGGAAATCTTTTTTTTTTTATTCCGTTTTTAATTAGACTTGAGGGAGTATTATAAATACCTTTTCCTCATTATTTTAGAGACAGCTTTTTACATCTCTTATCATCTTTCATTCTAGTTTACTCTAGTTTATTTCTCATAATTCTTAGTTTAGTTTATAGACTTTAGATTAGATTAAAGGTGATTGAACCTATTCAATTTCAATAAAAGTTCTTGCTTTCTGTCAATTGGTATTCCTCTTTACCCTAATCTCTTTTATTATTCTTAATTGCTTAGTTTAAGTATTTAATCGTTCATGATGCAATTGTTAGGGTTTCATATTATTTTTTTTGTTGTTAATTCGATTATGAGTGAGTAGTTCTCTTTCTAGGGTGTTAGATAGGAAAGCCATGTTTATACCATGATTGTGATTTAGATTTCTATCAATTTCTAGGGCTTGATTAGGGTGATTGTGATGTGGTTTGTTCTTATTGAGTAATTAATGTCAGTGTACAGTTTCATTGATTGCTTGTGGTTAATAGTTGTTTGCATAGATCCGTCTTACGACTAGAGGCCTAGGACACGTCAATAGTTCTGATTACGTTAGTGAATATGCGGCGTATGTTGAATTATGAGCGTTGAGTCTTAACCATAGCTCAACACATGCTCTAATCCCCCGACTCTTGACTTAGGTTTTGATAGTAGTTGACCCTATTTGATTGGTATAAGCATGGTGGACCGACCTAATACCCTAGGTTTTAGTCCATAGTCAATTCCTCGATTTAATCTGTCTTCCTTAGCTTAATCTTTAGTTCAGTTAATTCTTCTCTGATTTCATCTGAAGTAGCTGATTGATTGAATTTTAATTTAGAAACTCTGTCTCCCTGTGGGTTCGAACCTGCTTCCATTGACTACCATAGTTAGAGGACTATAGGTTTATCTTTGATTAGGTGATACGATTTTAGCCTATCATTGCAAACTGCTCCTATAACCTTTCATATGAAGGAGGTTGTTTATAGCCTTCCAACAATAGTGGGTTTCTCAAAGAGAGAGGGACCTGGCGTACCCGTGACAATGGGTACCATGTATGAGTCGCAAGGATATGTGACTCTTTTTCTAACTAGGAGCGTAGAATCTCGTTCTCCTTTGATGACTTCAGGTCACTGGGATTGCTCCTGTGGCGAGCCTTATGTCTCGGCCACTGTTCTTATGCTGGTTGGTTATGACAACTCTATCCTCCCACTCCTCCCGTTGGTTTGTCAATCCCATATATATGCCAAAAATTATCAAGTGGACATGGCCTCATGTCCTTTAGGGCGAATTGGTTCTTCCATCAAGTTCTCTCCGAGCATCGACAATGTTTCAATTTACTCCAAGCTACATCCCACTAGTCGAATGCATTTTAATTTATGCTTATGCGTTTTAACGGTTTTCAACTGTAGTAATTAGTTAGACGAGAGGTGATTCCTACCCATAAACTAGTCGAAAAGAGTTATCACTAAGATAACTGGTATGGAACCCACTTGTCTTTAGTTTGTCTAATTTCAACAATTGTTATATGCCGTTTGTCAAAAAAAAAAAGTTCCCAATAGAACACAACCCAAATCAGGTTCTATGAATACCTTTGCTTAACAAGTAGATCTACATGCACATAAGGTCGAGCTAAGTTAAGCATGGAAGTAAACTATACATGCAGGTGTAATATGTACTATGTACGTTGTAAACAGTTGGGACCTATATTGAGACAAAGAGTTGTTATTGATACCCCAATTTAAAACTATAATTTATTTTCAATTTATTAGGCTACTAAAAAAAAAGGAATTGTGCTGCATTTCGACTTTGCAACCCCAACTTAAAAGGCTCAAGATATAAAATTGACCCCGTCAAAAAAAAAAAGATGTAAAATTGACACCTCTATCATAAAATCCTGGAGTGGTAGACATTTGAAGCTCTCCTTATTATATAAAATTTACCCAATTAGAAACAATGAGTAAAAAAGCTTGGGTAAATCTTGATCACGATACACCCAAGTGTATTGATAAATAATGTGTGCCAATTTTGGAGTGTAGCAATAAGTTTGTCTTCATATCTATCACCAAGATTGCATCTCATTTCCTCACATATGTGGCCAAGAAATAGGAAAGCATCGTATGACTTACATCAATTACTACCAATCATCCGATCTACATCTTCAGTGATAGCCAAACACAGGCAATTTCTTCAAATCTGACCTAACCCCACACAACATTAATATATATCAACATGTGATAACCCTTTGCTCACCAACAAATAATTTCAGCAGCACAAGCAGCTGTGTTGAGCTGTCATTATTCTTTTCGTTACTCCATCACCTATATAAATAAATTAAGAGGAAAAAAATCAATCTACCAATAATACAAGTGAGAGTTAGCCACCAAAAAAGAAAGTTACACTTACTGTTACTAATCCAGTTCACTTGATCTAAGCCAAAGAGCAAAGAAGAGGTAGCTAGTACAAGAACAATCATGTCGAATCTAATCGAGAAAGGGACCAAGATCATCGGTGTTGGTCGTAACTATGTTGATAACAACCCCGCCCCAATGCCCAAGGTTCTTTTCTTTCTTTCTGTTCTTGTTCTGAAGCCTACTAGACTTCGACTAATCTGGAACCGAGTCAGATTAGAGTTCGAACTGTTAGCATGTTTTGGTTCTTGTTCATTCTCTAAACTAGTCCTGAATTGTTTTTTTCTAGGAGCCAGTGTTGTTCTTGAAGCCGACATCATCGTACTTGGCAAATGGAGGAACCATTGAAATTCCAGCTTCAATGAAGCAAGTCTGGTATGAAGCTGAGCTTGCTGTGGTTATTGGCAAGAAAGCTCGCGATGTCCCTGAATCTGAGGCCTTGGATTATGTTGCAGGTTTTTTATTTTTATTCTTTATTCCTTGATTCATCACTAGGATTCTTTCTGATCATAATTCTGTGCTGAATGTCATTTTTTGCAAGTGTTGTCATTCATTGCAGTCTGTAGGATATTTTTATCATCGAGAAATACCCAGTTCTTAACTGTTCTAGCAGTTAGGAACAAAGCCATCTAATACACTCTTAGCAAACGATCCTAATGTCCCCCATAGTTCTTATGCTCTTCCTAATAAGCAGTTTGTTCATAACTGTTAACAACTTGGGAAAGAATGTGATTACTTCTGAAATGCACCTCACTTGTTCTAATTCTGTAACGAAAATTGAAGTGTAATGATTTTGGCTTCTCAGGATACGCTCTAGGACTTGATATGACAGCAAAGGAACTCCAAGCAACCATTAAGGTGATTTTGCTTAACCCTGACTATTAAGTATTTATTCAGATGTATGGAGTGGAATTAACTGACACTGTCTGATAACTGAGATTTTCCTGTTCAGGAAACTTTTTTCGTTTCCGAAATCCTAATAGTTTTTTGTGCTACACTTTGTTTAACATTTTCTGTAATTTATAATAGGCAACAGGCCTTCCATGGCTATTGGCAAAAGGACTGGACACCTTCACACCCATCAGTGAAATGGTAACAGATGATTTCTACCATTCTATGTGTTCCAAGTTGATTCCTTCCATCAAATCTGGTAAATAAGTAGGACTTACAATTATTACTTTTTTGCTTTGTTAATTCTCTGCAGATTCCGAAATCTGCTGTGCCTAATCCTCATGACTTGGAGCTGTGGCTAAAGGTAGGTTCGTCTGACATAATACACTGTGGTTTTAGGCTGTGTGTGGTTAGACAGAAAACTTTTTTTTTGACTGAGACAGAAAACCTATTCAATGAAGAATGTTTTTTGTCAAAAATATTTCTCAAAGGAAAACTCGCAGATTAGTTCTCTTGTTTAGTTTCCTACAAGAAAAGAAATGGAAGTCTTCAAGAAAATGTTTTTCAATCGTAAGGAGAACTATTTTTCACTCTTTACAAACCAAACAATAGAAAATGAGAAAAGTACTTTTTCAAGGAAATGTTTTACTTTTAACCAACACTCTTAAGAATACCAGCCATATGTTGTTCAGGTCTCTTCATCAGTAAGATCTAAACTTGTTTCTATGACAAAAACAGGTTGACGGAGAAATAAAGCAGAAAGGATCGACGAACGATATGATATTTAGGATTCCATACCTTATCAGCCACATAAGTTCTTTCATGACACTTCTCGAAGGAGACGTCATCCTAACAGGTATTTGGTTGCTGCTTGTCGAAAATTGACGTTTCTCCTATACTCCTTCTGTTCCATTTTGTTTTTCTTGAGTGAAATATCTCAATTCTCAACCAGAGTCAATTTTGACAATTAATTCTCATCAATAATATTAAGAAAAACACTGTCAAGTAAGAGGTTGTTAGATTCAGTGGAATATGTAAGTTGAAGATATTAATGATTGTAATTTACATCAAGTACCGTGAAAGCTTATCAGGATGATGTCGTGCAGGCACCCCAGAAGGCATTGGGCCAGTGAAACCAGGTCAAAAGATAACAGCAGGTATAACAGGCCTGGTAGACGTCAATTTTGATGCTCAAGAAAGGAGCACACCAGTAAGCAATTAGGCGCCATCATTTGGCCTGCCATCTCCTGTGAAAGCATCATTTGATTAGTCTTAAGCTCTTTGTTTTAGTTGTTTCTAATCTACTGAGAAATCTGCTCATGTATTTCTTTAAGCTGGTAGCAGCTTAATTTATTAGTCAGATATTCCTGTATGATTTTGATGTAAAATGCCGGACAGCCGGAGTATTTATTGTTGTAAAAAAGACCATCGTATGAGATCAAGAATAAAATTGTGTACCCGGTACAATCTGGAGTCAATATTTTGTTCTTTCCAACTACTTTTCACTAAACTGATTACTGATTATTAGTGCTAAATCTTCACCAACTCACCTGTGTCATGACAGTACTGTAATGGTTGGTTTTTTCAGCTTCTGCAACTGTCATGCAATAGCGGCAAACTATCTGCACTGTCCACAAACTAGCTGAGATTAGAAACCTGCTGACAAACAAGAGAAATATAAGAGTAATTAGTACCCAAGTTTTGTTGTCTTTATATGCTTAATTACTAATTAGGACCCAAATTAATTGCACTAGTGCTACCTACTATTTCCTGTTACGACCAAATGTAGAGCAAAGACTATACATATCTAGATATGTGATTGACCAAACTTGCAACAATTTAGACCTCATACTACAGACTTCTTATGATGTATGGCACACGCATGAGCATGACTGGTGTAAGTATAACTAATTCTAATGATTTCATAGAAAAATAAAGCATAAAACTGGTTACAATGATACTGCTTCGGTCCTATACTGCTTGCAAAGTATTATACTAGCTCTGCCTCTTTTAGATCAACTGTCTCAATACTGCTCACTCTCACAACCCTGCCATTGGTTCTCTTATTCTTGTTGCAAGTGTAAGGATAAACTGGAAAAGAAACCCTAAAAAGAAGGGAGTACTTCATTAGTCATGAAGGAAAGTGACGAGTACCAGATTACACTATTAAAAGGATAGAATACAGATCAGCAAAGGTTTCATTCATATTCAAATCTGAACGAGGAGTCACAAGGGAAATAGCATCTGACATCTTATTATCTAAGCAAAACTTTATGTACAAATATGAGTTCGCGACACCATGCTCAAAGATGGCAAAGACTTGTGATGACTTTCACATCACTTTGTTGACTAACACAATGAAGTTTAGAAGAATAGCTTCTAAAAGCTGGGGGGGAGGGGGGCTCACCCTTGAAGTTTCGTTCACCGACACACAATCTGAGACTTTTGTCAGCATTTGAAAGCTCAACCTGCCAGGCGGTGCCAAAAGAAACATCGTACATCAATTTGAACATTATGGTTAATCAGCTGAAAACATACCTAAGTATAAAGGCTTCCATCTTAATGACCCAAGAAGATAAAGGCTCTAGTGGCTGACCTGGAGCCTTGGATGTATAAAATGCCATTTGCAACCTGAAGTCAATATAAGGAAGAATATTCTAGGGGCATAAGGTGGTGTCAATTACAATACACCGAGGGAAATGCAAGTATCACTAAGACAAGAAAGGAAGCCTAGTTTTACCGTTGGTCAGTCGAGAAATAGAAGAAAATGATTCTCGAGAGACAAAAAAAAAATGAATCATGACAACGCACCTAAGCAAGAGCACATACATCTGAATTAAGCTTTTGTGCAAAACCACTTGAACAGAAGCACTCAGACAGCGAACAGTGGTAATAAAAGCTTTATGCAACTTCAAAACATGCAAACCACAGTGGAATTTCTTGTAGTTCCAGAAACACATTTTTTCATTTTTAGAGATATCACATAGAGTACTTAATGATCAAAGTTTTGCCTTGAAATCCACAAAAGTCAAGACACGTAACTGATATGCAGATGACATCAACATCAATATTGTCACAAGCCACAAGAAGTATTATCTCTGAGACAACAAAGAAATTGTTTCCAATTAGCCCTGATCTAAAAGAGAATAACTGTCAGCTACTTCACAGTTCACATAAGAAGGAAGCACAACATTCATAAGTAACTTTAATATAACAAGTTCCAATTCGACACCAAAGATAACGAATCCTTTTGCGCCACTGAGAACAGAAGATAACCCAAAAGCATACAGAGGGAGTAATATTTTCGATGAACTGTTTCTTGCACTTGTATGCGTAAGTGTATATAGAGTCTTCATAAGCCAATGAGAATTCATTTACAAGTTATGAGTACAACATAATCTAATAGCAGCATAAGCCACACAGCATAACCAAAAGAGATCATGGGAAATCTATCAGGTATTTTAAGTCAACGCACCTTAAACTATACTCCACATGCAAGAACAATGTTCGGGAAATGATGAAGAATAGTCTGAAGGGAACATATTGTCACAATACTTAAATACTTCATATGATAAGAAAAAAAAAAGAATCTGAAGATCTCCAGAGATAAGATATCCCAACAAGCTGTGCAAAACACTAGTTTTTGCTTGCATTAGGTTACTTGTAAAATGTTTCCATGGTTTAGAAGATGCGGAACTATGACTGACCTGCTTCAAAATGAACTGAAATATTTATAATAGCTGCAAACAAAAAAATGACCATCAAGAGATTGGTTTGATGTATAAGATTATATTCTAGCAGAGATTGATACAGAACAATCTTCATAACACAATGATCAAGTATTAATTTTCCTAGTAAACTAAGTGCACAAAGAGTTTCTTGAATTAATTGAGGGAAAATCCTCGCAAATTAGCACACTTCATGCTCAAGCCCTCCTTAGCCAGAAACCTGTGTCCTCCTGTTAGCTGAATGCATGCCATTACGTAAACGTGCTACAGAAACACAAACATCACGGCCAAGAACTTACAAATTTAGATGTACCCTTGCCTTATGCAATAATTGGTGAAAGTGGCAAAACTAGAGCAGTGAAGCTACCTGCAGGGTGCATTTTGGATGTTGTAGAATCAGAGGGATCCAGGACAAGGCATGTAAGGGAAGAGGGGGAATGACGCTGAAAGAAAACAAAGCAGATTAACAAGATATACATATATCAGACCATTTGCTCTGTATATCTTGAAACTTTTATCATAATCTAGTCACATTCTAAGCTGAGACTATCTCTACATTCTTCTCCCTAATGCACTATCAATAACTGCCCTCATTATGCATATTACTTTTGGTACTTGTTCCCTTTTACATATGTTCTGCGCTGATCCAAACAGGTCCTTACTAGCTAGTCTCAACTATTCAGCAGAAAAGGTGAATACATGAAGACCTCCCAAACTCTACCTTTGGTGAATTCCAAGATCCAAACTGGGTGATTGTTGCCTCTTATATCCCAATTGCAGTCAGAAAAAGAATATTGTCTAAGGAAAGCAATTTCTTATTCCATGAGTAACAAGAATTCATATGAAAGGCTTTTCCATCTGAAAACCCCTCGCAACCAGTACGAAAACAAGTTAGCAAAAAGCCTTATATATAGATACCCTTCAGTCCTAAATCTTCCTCTGTCTGCCAAGTCATATTCCTCCCGTCAAACCCTAATCGATATGTTACTTATCACTGAAAATCCATCTGAGGAGTTCTCGGAAATCAAACTCTTATTACTTCAAGACAACCTCATTTCAGAATGCATGAAATCCTCAGCTAGAGGGAAAAGTGTTGGCATGATTTTATTTCATTAACATTAAAACTAATTATTTAGAAAGTGACACAACTATAGGTGTTCATTTCCTCTCAAATGACCTAGTGAAACCCGCAGCTATCTGTCCGTTAGAAATACTACTATGTTCAGAACTTCAACTCTTTGCTAATCTAACCTACAAGTTGTTGTGAGTGTGGTACATAATTTTGATCTCTAATATAAACATATAAACTCGTGAACAAAATATAAAGATGGATATAGCAGGGGCACCGGGCATGGGGGTGGGGGTGGGACTTAAGATAAACCGAGGAAAATGCAAGTATCACCAAGACAAGTGGAAGATCACATTTTTATCAGAGGGCAGTCTGATTAAGTAGAGAACTGTATGACTATCTATCGTACTTAAACAACGCTTAGGAAAGCTTAAAATCCCTTAATTTAGACTAGTTCAACTAACACGAAGTACCAAGTCGCGCTACTTATCTCAGTGCACTTAATGCCAGCATCTCGTAGGCCCAAGTCCTCACCTCCAAACATGGAGGCATTAAATGAAAATCCATAAATACATACGTAGATTTTGTACAAAATTACTTAGTTGCTCAAAAACAGGTCCAGATAGGCAAAGATCAGTTTTCAAGTATACCTCGATGAGAAAGCAATATAGGCCAGCCAGAAACAGAACAAATGCGATATCTGCTAACTAAACGGATTTCAGGGCATTTCAGTAAATTCATCAACTCAAGTTTTTAAGGCTGGCACACAAACTATATCACCAAGAACTCCTACTTGGATGATTGACAGATGACAATTCACCGACAAAGCACATTGAGACATTCAATCTTAGATCATACAATACGCAAGGTTCTCTACAAATTTGAAAGTAGAGCGACTTCCTTCCAACAATCACAATTCATAAACATCAGACATCGTATTAGCACATCATATCTCAGTAATTTCGTACCACGCTCCTCTACTTGTCTTGGCCCTAGTCGATGGGAGGCTAGTGTGCCAGTTGGCGGCAGGCGGGCGAGGGGGGCCTTTGGACACATGGTTTGTACATAATGAAATGAATGATCCTTTTACCAACTTTAACGAACCCTCAGGAGATAAATCATACATGAAATGTCAAAACTAGCAAGGGAGTCAAGCAACAGAGCACCCAAGCAAGTAAGCAATAACAAGAAACCAGGAAAGAAGAGACATTAAGTGTCTCAACTAGAACCCTTTACTACCAAGCAGTTAAAAACCTTATATTGCAAGTTCAGTGTTTCTTAAAGTGCAGATAAACAATAAAGAGCTGGAACGTGGGAATTCGAGGTCTCATGAATGACTAATAAAAGTCCTTGTTAAAGTCTTTCTGAAAGTTTGTTTTTTTTGGTTCATGAAACTCACTCCCCGTTTTTCCGACCTCTTAATGAAGGGGGTTATATAACAGCATTCGCAAAAAGCGTTCAGACTTCTGGCCCTACCCGGCGGAACACTAGCTATGCGCAACTAGTTAAGGGTAATGGTGCATACATTTGGACCTCCCTAGACCCTACCTTAGCTTATGGAAACTGGGTGATTGGATGGTTGTTGCATCTGAAATCCACCATGCAGTAAGCTAAAGAATATTGCTTTATTTCTTCTTCCATGAGTAACAAGCATCCAGATGAAAGCAGGTCAGAACCAAAAACAAATAATACCTAGCTTCTTGCCAACAAACATATAATAGAAGCTTTTCCATGTGAAAAGCCCTCCCAACCAATGCAAAAATGAGTTAAAAAAAAGGTCCTCGACTAATTGATATACTTCAATCCTCCTCTGCCAAATTCATGTGCCATCTGTTAACCTTTCAAAATCACTGATCATGGATCTAAGGACTTTCTGGAAATTAAGCTCTTTTTACTTCAAGTTTCTTACATCAGATTGCATGATACCCTCAGCTAGAAAGAAAGCTCTTAGCAAGCTTTTATTTATACACATTATAGCTAATTATTGGAACGTTACACAACTAAAGACGTCTCATAAGTGCAAGATATTCCTATTATTATCTATCCTCTCGATTGACCTAAAGAAACCCTCAGCTATCTGTCCTCTACAAAAGTAGTTCAAAAGTTCAAAGCTTTGTTAATCTGATCTTACAACAGCAAGAAGGTGTCTTACCAAAAGCAAAACAGGAAAGAACCATATCTTTCTTCTTTCTTTCTTTTTACTGTCACACACGAGCTGATGCTACTTCAAGTGGAAGTTCATTTTCACCCCCAAGACGCATTGATTCGAATAGTGCATTTCTCCATTCATGGGGGTCATTTATCCCACGCATACGAGTAGCTACATTTACAATCATACGTGGCATTTTGCAACACATATTTGCAAGCAGCCTAGGAGTGTCACCCAGGGAAGCAGCAAACGCCTCATCAATCTTTGCTTCCTGCAAGAATAGATCATATGCTTCTTCCTCTTCAAGAGGATCAACCAAGACTTCTTCAAAACCATCCGACAATCTCCATTCTAAGGTAGAGCTAGTAGTCAATACCAGCTTGAACTTGCTCCCTTCCACAGGAACAGGAATTCCAACCTGGTCCAAGGAAAAATCAGACCCTGGTACACCATCTAAGAAAAGTACATAACTGGCAAGTCCGACAAGTGTATCCGACAATTTCCTAGCTCTTACATTCAAGTCATCATCACCAACAAGATCACACTTCACTTCTTTAGCAACAGCATCTTGAAAATGCTTAATAGATAACTGTTCCGATATAGTGACCCAGAATACATGATCAAACTTCTCAACCCACTTTAGAGCACTGTTATGCAGGTGCTTCATCAAAAAGGTCTTACCAACTCCTTCAACGCCATGAATAGCAAATCCTCCAACCTTGTCATCTTTCAATAGAACCTCAAGTTGCTTCAGAGCATTTGAAGCTACTCGGCCAACTACTGCTTTCACCGGTATATAATAGCCATGACAAGGTCCTCGTGCATCAGATAACGCACGTCTAACGAGCCACTCAGCCTTCTTGTCATGAATTTCCAAAGCATCAACTAATCTGTCAACGTCCCATCTCATCTTAACTCTCCTTAAGAAACTACAACCACCAGGAGCTTCTGATAACAAATATTCGGCTTTACCCACTAAATCCTGACCTTCATCATTCCAATGACTGAGGTCATTATCTTGTTTACGCTTCCTGCCTCGATGAACCGAAATAGGAGAGATTTCTCCCTCAATGTCCTCCATCCTGGCACTTAAGCATTCAGTTCTACCCTGGAGAATTCTTCTTTTCTCATCAAGACAATGTAGCCTAGGTAAAATTGCCACAAGACCCATCATTCCCGGAATTAAGGTCATGACCTCCATAAGAATAATCCCTGAAAGAAAACTCGGACTGTTAAGTATCTATCTTTCCCTTTCTTTTTATATAACAAACAATTATCTTACATGATCAAAAAATACAAATCTTCCTCAAAATGCCACAAAATCATCTTACAAGTTTACAACAACAAAATAACTCCAATGCCTCAAAGGCTCCCGCCGTTAGGTTAACCCTAACGTTATGTCAATTACGATTAACTCAAATTTAACTCGAGACCCAAAATTACCAGCCCGAATTAGGCTGACTCAAATTTGACCCTATCCAAATCAACCCTAACGTTATGTCAATTACGATTCGGAAATACAAAATGTACCAAATTTCATTTCCACTAATCGAATACTTTGTTATTCAATATCCTGTTATCTCATATCTATTATTATTTGTAATTATTGGCTGAAAGTATCCTATTTTAACTATTGGGAATAATCGTTTACTACTAGCTGACCGATATCTCTTTTTAAGAACAACTAGCTAAAATAAAACTTATAATAAAAAACTACCTCATTGCACCATTCCATCAACGTACCACTTTCAAAACCGATAAAATTGAAAATTTGGTCAAATGGGTCAAACCCTTTTCCTTTACCTACAATTTCACCGGTTCTCCTTTGAAATAGTGTGGCCCTTGCCAAAAATAAGGTCGGTGAGAGGGTCGCATTATGGTTTGGGGTTTGATTTCCTTTAGTTTCATTAATTTTCAACTTGCCCCAATTTTATGAACTCTAAACCCTAGTTTTTTAAAACCCACAATTTAATAAACCCTAACTTCATTAATTTTCAAAAAGTCCCAATTTCATGAACCCCAAACCCTAATTTATAACATCTCACTTCTATAATCCCTAACTTCATTAATTTTCAAGAAGCCCCACTTTCATGAACTTTAAACCAAAATTTCCGAGAATCATCAATTTTATTAACCCTAACTTCATTAGTTTTCAAAAACCATAATTTTATGAGCCCTAAACCCTAATTACCAAAAGGCCCCAATTTAGAAAAACCTAATTTCATCCATTTCGAAAAGCCCCAATTCCATGAACCCTAATTAGAATTCAATTATTTCCCAAAATAGTATTGATTTGGAATATATTCCCAAATCACAGGAAGGTAGGTGTAATTATCGTTTACGTTAATTTAATAATTTCAATTTAGCTAGTTTATCCAACACCCCAAAACGTTAATTACCTTCTACCTTTTTTTACATTCAAATATTTAATTCATATAGGGTCTGTTTGGCAAAGTAACTGTGAGCTTTTAGTGCTTAGCTTCAGCTCTTAATTTTTAGCTTTCAGCGGTGGAGGTAGCTGTTAGCTTTCAACTGTAGAACTAGCTGCTTAAATAATCTGTGTTCGGAAAATTAGCTATAGATAAAATCATAACTTATAATATATTTGTAAAAAATATTATTTTTGGACAAAACTTACTCAGAAAACTACAAGTATTAGCTTCGGGCAAAAGCTACTCAAAAGCTAACATCTACAAGAAAGCTACCTTGAAAATCTACCTTGGCGAACACCTATATAATTTTTGAGAAGCTAAAAGCTACGTAAACACTACTATAAAAGCTGTGCTGAACACGCCCATAGTCGCTTGAACCGAAATCGGCCCGACCTGAAGTGACCCAGTCCGGACGCACAATCCCGACACAAACATAAACCCAACCCATGCCCTGAACCATCGTTTCCGACTAATGTATCTGAAGTGATCCAATCGCGGTTTCGGGGTAACGTAACAGATGCATTAGTCGCGGGTCTTTTTGCTTCAATTACTCTTACATAAGTTATATAGGTTTCCAACTCGGGCAAACTGTTCTCATACGGCTGTATTTTTGCACCATGCCCCGAACCCAATCAAACATTTTTTTTGGGTGGTTGCATCCGGTTCACCCTTCGGGTTACATTCGAATCAAGGCCAAGTTCGGGGTGGTTAGGTTCCATTCCTCTCCCAAGGGTGTCGTGGTAATTCGACACGAGTCCGTTCTACCAAAGCCAGTCCCCATCACTAGTGGACCAACAATTACTTGGTACCCAATCAAACAATATGACATTTCCCATAAACCCAAAATCCCAACAAGTTACTAACAATCAAATAAAAAAGTAATAATGGAAAGCTATAAAAGCTATGGAAGATGGTTTACCTTGTAGTCTCGTAGATGTGGAAAGAAGTTGAAGTTGAAGTTGAAGTTGAAAGTTGAAGTTTGATGTGTTTTGAGTTTCAAAAGTGGATGAGAACAAGGTATTTATACTCAACTGAACTGAAAAGGTCGGCATCTTGGATCATTGCTGTGTCACTAATGTATCTTTTGTTTTTTAAATCAAAGAAGATGACGAAATATGGTGCGTAAACATTGAATTTGTGGTTAGAGATTAGATGAAGTAGTCAAATTAGAGCACTAATCTCTATTATCCCATGACTTTAACAATTATAAAATACTCCTAATTAGCAAAGCAATCCTTTTACCTTGTGATAAAAGTAGATTACGATCCTTCCAGGTAGTTCCTGGCTTGCTAATAAGTTGTGAATTATCGCACGGAGTGAGTAGGAATGGTAATGGATCGGACTCGGATCGGACTTACCAAACTCCAAGTCCGCTCCATTTCAATCGGAATATGATTTTTAAACTTCTATTAGGATTTGGACTATATATTATCGGATTCGGACTCGGACTTTTTCCTTCGGATTGTTTCGGACTCGGATCGGATTCGGATTAAATCACCATATTAAATAACCAAATCACATAATTAATATAAATTTTTAATGTTTTACTTAATTTCTTATAATGTAAATCTATTATTTCTATTAAAATGTATTTTTAATCTATTAGTTGACGAGATAACAAGTAATAATCGGACTTTAGTCGGATTCGGATCGGATCTTACCTAAGGTCCAACTCCTATCGGATTTCATTCGGACTTTCATGTTTTCGGATTCGGATCGAACTTTTTCCTTCGGATCGAATCGGACTCGGGTCGGAGTCGGACTGAATTGCCATCCCTAGGAGTGAGACCGAACATTCTGGGCTCGGTTTGGCTCGTTTAGTATTTTGAGTGGGCTCGGCTCGGCTCGTTTAATTTTTGAGTGGGTTCGGCTCGGCGAGCCCAAAAATCGGGAGCTCGGCTCCAGCTCGTGAAATATTTTAGGGCTCGAGTATGGTAGGCTCGTTTTTTAACCATTTTTTTAGAATTTATTTTTGTAGGAAATAATTTACTATTTTTAAAAATGTCCTAAAAAAAGCTCGTCGAGCCTGTTCACGAGCTTTCGAGTCGAGCCTATCCTACTTAGCTCGGCTTGTTAAGCTTTCGGACCGAGCTTCTACGAGCCGAGCTTTGACCGAGTCGAGCCCGAACTGTTCGCGAAGAGTCACCCCTAAGAGTATCTGTTCACTTCGATTTTTGACAATACTTTTACTTTTATAAATTAGTATTTCTTTTGGTTTAGGAAGTTTAGTTTAGCTATTTTTAGCTGAAGTGAACCGACCATAAGTATCTTTAAAAAGTAAATATATTTTTTAGTTAGCTAACTGAAAATACAATGTTTTTGAAAATCACATACTTCCTCCTTTTCTTTTTAAGTGCAACTTGATTTTTATGATTTATGCATAAGAAAAAAATATAGTTGTGTTGGATCTTGTTTCATTTGTTCGTTATCGTTTTTTTTTTCAGTTTTCAATTTTTTAAAAACTAAAAACAAAAAAAAAAACAGAAAACCACACAAAATAGTTTTCACTTTCTAGTTGGCAGTTTTCAAAATCATCATGGTTCAAATAAGTTTGACTAATTTTTCATTTGTTATAACACATATATCCTATGACTTTCTAACACAAAAAACCAAAAAACTGAAAACCACGATGATACCAAACAGCCCCTTAACTTGGAAGCTACTAGTACCTTTGTCTATTCCTCGTGTAGTCATGTACTAATAGAGTCTTAACAGGCCGGGTCTTGGCTCTTAATGGACCTCAGCCCAATGAATAGCTCTACTAAGAGGTTGGCTCATATCTTTCTTTGAAATGGATAGCAAAGTAGCTAGTAACGTTCAATACAGCCCCCAAACAGTTGTGATAACCTTTTGCTAACCAATCATATAGTTGTGGCATTCAATAAAGCCATCGAAAATAGAAGTTACTACCTCACTAACTTACTTCACTTGATCTAAAACCAAACAGAAGAGAAGAGGCCGTAGCTAGCAAAAACAAAAATCATGTCAAATGTAATTGAGAAAGGGGCCAAGATCATCACCGTTGGTCGTAACTATGTCGATAGCAATCCCGCCCCGACACCCAAGGTTATCTCTTTCTTTCTCTTCTCGTTTTCCCGTTTACTAGACTTGGTTTAATCCGGAGTCAAATCAGGTCAAACTCATAAAAATAACAATCGCTGTAAATATTATTATTGCATATGTGTACTCAAACCCGAGACCTCTACTTAAATTGAAACAACTCGGATTGAGTAATCCTTCCTAGCAAGCCAACTAGCGGTCTAGCCTCTAGTTAGCAACTACATAAATATTACTAGTGCATTTCTAGGCTCAAACCCGAGACCTCTGGTTAAGTTGAAACAACTCGGATTAACTCATCCTTCCCAACAAGCCAACTAACGATCTAGCCTCTAGTTACCAACGTTTAGATTGTTATCGTTGTTTCTCTTAGCTAATCCTTCCGAGCAAGCCAGATATAACTCTAGCCTCTAGTTAGCAACTAGCATGTTTAGATTGTCACGTTGTTTCTTTAAACTGATAATGTTTAATTGTGTTTGTGTGTTGGCCTGTTGGTTGAATGTATGTTATAAACTTAAAAATGTTAGGAACCAGTGGTGTCCATGAAGCCAACATCATCGTACTTGGCAAATGGAGGAACCATCGAAATCCCGACTTCAATGGAGCACGTTTGGTACGAAGTTGAGCTTGTTGTTGTTATCGGCAAGAAAGCTCGCGATGTTCCTGAATCTGAGGCCATGGATTATGTTGCAGGTTTTTGTTATTCCTTGGATTACCCTGCTTTTTTTCCACTTTGAAATGCTCACTAGTTCTAAATCTGGAAAGCAAAGTGTAGTGATATCTTGACTTCTCAGGTTATGCAGTAGGACTTGACATGACAGCAAAGGAACTCCAAGCAACCATTAGGGTGATCTTCTTCCTCTATATTCCCTCTGTGTCAGTTTGTATATGGCATATAACCTTCTTGTTATACGCCATACATTAAGGGTTGTCGTTTAATGAAAAATGATGCGTGCAAATAAGGAAGGAGATTGTACAACTTAAGTTAACAGGGCCGGTTATCCGGAACCTGGACAATATTTATCAATAGAAAGAAGAAGGCAAAAGATTGAGATACTCGTCGTAAACACACTTGGATGTATTAGTCACGCTCATCACTTCGAACATATTTTTAAACCCATATAATATAACAAAGGCGTTAGTATGTAACGGATTAGTCCCAATGTCATCCTTTTGTGCTTTCAATTTTATCTAAATAATTTTTACTATTGTAGATAGTTAAATACAGTTATGTTCAAAGTCGCATAATCTCAAACATGAAATTAAGTAAAACTATTTTGAAACGAAGGAGTATCGAGTAAATAATTAATTGACGTTCGGCTCTCGGCACATCATGTTCCTTCTTGTAGGCTGCAGGTCTTCCATGGCTATTGGCTAAAGGACTGGACACCTTCACACCCATCAGTGAAATGGTAATACATCTATGAATCTCTCATTCTTACTATGTTTTCCAACTTAATTTCTTCTATCAGATTTGGTACATAAACAGGGCACATTTTGGTTAGATTATTTACTTCGTCCTTAACTCTTTGCTTTGTTAATTTTCGCAGATTCCGAAATCTGCAGTGCCTGATCCTCATGACTTGGAGCTGTGGTTGAAGGTGGGTAAATTGCTGTAAGCAAGAAAGTCAAGTCTGAAATATGGTTGTTTAATAAAAATAATGAGCTAAGTTAGTTTCTGTGACAACCAAAAAAAATAGGTTGATGAAGAATTAAAGCAGAAAGGATCAACAAACGATATGATATTCAGAATTCCATATCTCATCAGCTATATAAGTTCTTTCATTACACTTCTAGAAGGAGATGTCATTCTAACAGGTATTTAAAGCTGTGTTGGTTGTTAAAGTCCCTGTTTTTCTCTTGTAGATTCAATTAGCCAACATTTGTTGCATTTTCGCATTGTCATACTTCTAGGAATGTTAGCTATCTTAGTTGGTAAAATCTTATGTGGGGATGGTAAACTAGCACGCTAAAACAAAATCCAATCTAATCCAGTCAACAACACTATATTCTTTGGCTTTCTAGTCACCCAATCGGAAAAAACCTGCAAACTTCCGGCATGTCATGTCATATCGGACATTTTCCTTTTTACCTTTTCCCTTGGCCTATCGTCAGATTGTTCGCCTATGTCGACATTATAATTTAATACACTCCAATATTATACTTGAGTTACCAAATTCTCCTAACTCAACACCAACAATACCAAAGCCTTAATCACAAAAGATCGGGTCTGCTGAACTATGTAATTTGGTTGTAGAGCACACTCAAACAACTCTGAATGCTTACAGATAAACCGAAGTATGGATTTGTGATGCAGCGTATCTATCTATGCAGAAATCCTAGTCTTGAAATGGTTATGCAATGTGAAATTAAGCTTTTTGGATGTTGATCATGTTGTGCAGGCACCCCAGAAGGTATTGGGCCGGTGAAACCAGTTCAAAAGATAACTGCTGGAATAACAGGTCTCGTAGATGTGAAATTCAATGCTAAAAAACGCAGCGCACCAGTGAGTAATTAAGCGGTATAGATTAGCCTTCGATTTCCAATCCAATGGAAGCATCATCCGGGAAGTCCGAGTTCTTTGTTTAAGTTGCTGCTCATCTATATTAATAAGTGCAGAAAAGACAGCATATCATGATATTTATGAACAATAATTGAAATTTGTTTCCCAAGCCTTGAATTCAGGTGATGTAATTTCTAGTTTGAGCAAAAATAAACCTTAACTTACTGGAAAGAGTAAGCATCATTAACAGATGTAAGCTGACTAGAATTTCAGGATCAGTTTGTGAGAATCAGAAATGAAGAAGAAACTTCGGTGTAAGGTTGCGGACAATTTCAGAAACAAAATTCTGATGTGAATATGAGCAAATACTTAGGGAACATAGAGCAACTACAGAAACTACAGATTATCAAATATCATCAATTCAGAATTTGAGAAACAAATTGGAAGAATTAAACCTGAAAATCTGCATGATTTGGCAAGAGCAGAAAACTCCTCAAATAGCTGCAGCATCATCTCCGGAATCATTGCTAGCAAATTTTCCATGGACTTAAAACTACAGACCCATAGGTTCTAATTCTGATACCAACATGCATTTGAGCTAGAAATCCGTATAACATTCGAAATGCCATGCCCAAACACAAATTTTGTACCGGATTCGGGTCGAGTTAGCGTACTGTGTTAGTGTTTGCCACCTCTAGTGTCATTTATAGCAACTTATCCCCACGAAAGGGCCTGATGTAAACTTCACATAAAGTATAGTTAAAGAGCATCAGGGAAGATCCAAACTACCAAAAAGATCAACAAAAAGCTAACTCCTAGGATCCATACGACTACGATCCCCAAGACGCCAAGATCGAGACTCAAAGTAGGATTATAAAGTGATTAGCATTTAGCAAATGCATTATTCAAAAGAAAATCGAAGCAATTTTTTGTGCATTCTCTTTACAAGTTCCAAATTTTGAAGCTTAAAAAATTCCACTGAAGTTCATAAAAGGGACTGATGTAAACTTCACATAAAAGTATAGTTAAATAGCATCAGGGGAGATCCAAACTATCAAAAGATCAACACCAAGCTAACTCCGAGGATCCGTACGAGCCACAAGACGCCAAGATCGAGAGATTTGAGACCCAAAGTAGGATAATAAAGTGTTAGCAAATGCATAATCCACACAAGAAAATTGAAGCAAATGCGACAGATGCTAGTCTGATTTCCCTGCTTTCTGTATAGCCTATTGGATTGAAAGCTCACAGACTTGCTCATATCCTATTTACAAGCATTAAAAAGGAACAACCAAATAACAGAAAATGTCATAAAATTTATCAATACACCAATATTACAAAGTACATTAGCTCATCTGCTAGTGCCATAATGGTATTATTTTATTGAAAGACCATATATCAAACGTACAACTTCTTATAAGGTTTTTTATGAAAGCACAATATTTTGCTCAAATGAGAAATTACACATGATATGATACTACATATTTTTAAATATGAGTTCATCTGAATTAAGCATTAAGCAAATACAATCTTATACTTACCAACATATTGAAATAAAAACATCTTTTCCACAAATTGCTGTAAGATATGTGGTTGTTAATATTGAGCTTAAGTTTATTCTTTTACTTCTCCCTTTTCAAGTCTTCTACTCCTGTTAGATTAGCAAAAAGTTAATTCATTCAGTAGCAACATGGGAAGGGAACGGGGGAGAAAAAGAGAAGGGAAATGCACAAACCATTTGATAAAATTTTGTCTCAGCTAGCAAGCTCCAACAAGATGGCTGAGTCGATTATCCATCGAATGACTTGTATCTAAAGAGAGGTTTGAGCAAAGCTTTAGATTCCGAATGATCCCATTCTAAGAGCTCCCACCAGTTCTCTTGCCCTTCAATCAATTCCAGACAGGAGGAGAACAATTTTCCCCCGTCATCCATGCAGGAAAAGGGAAGCCGCGTCAATTTCGGACAGTCCATAAATGTACATGACTGAAGCGCAGCACAAACTAACTGACCATTATAAATGCTTTTCAATTGAGGCAACCGAGTGAGAGTTAGCCGTCTAAGATGGGTGAAACTAACGATAGAATGCTTTCCTTTAGAATGATCAAATTCTTCTACAACTTCCTCTGCTATTACCTCGTTCAACCGTTCGCAATCCTCAACTTGTAATAATTCAAGGGATTGGAGATTCTCCATCCAACTCACTGCAAATAATGTCTCAACGTCGTGGCACCTACTGATTTTGCATACTTCAAGGCTTGAAAAAACATCACAATTCTGGCTATTTATATGGTCATATGCAAGAGGATACAAGACACCAGATAGGCTACGGAAACCTATGCAATTATTGACATACAACTCCTCAATGTTGCTAGGAAGCACAATGCCGTGTTCATGACCATTCAACAAACAACCTTGTAATGATACTCTTCTGCTGTAGGGTTGCGCATTTTCCACCCCATAGCCAATTTGTAGATGGTAGCTCTCTAATATACACCAATGCTCAGACCTAACATAAGCGCTCAAGTCACAAAGGCTAGAAAATCTGGCATCAAGAATTTCTAAAGACTTCATTTTCTGCAGCTCATGAATAGTTCCTATAACATGGCATGCTAATTTCTTGAGCATGCATAGTGCAAGCAACACCGCACCAGGAATTTTTGTTGGTTCCGGAATAGAGGACAGATTGAGCTCTTTGAGTCTTTTTAACTTTTCAACAGAGCAAGGAACCTGACCGATTGCAGTCTGAGTGAGGTCTAGAAACTGTAACTTGAGAAGCTTTGACAAAGAAGCCACTTGCTTCAAGTTCTTACAAAAGCTAAGATCTAAGACTCGAAGTTCCTCCAAGGCATCAATGGAACTGGGCACTCTGGAAATGCGAGTATCAGATAGATTAAGAACTCGAAGGGCACGCATTTGCAAGAAAAGTGATTCTGGAATTAATTCAAGGGGGTTGTGTTGCAGAAGTAAGGTAGAAAGACCATGATACTTTGAGGAAATGCTGGACGGGATCCGTGAAACTGCAGAATCAATCAAGGAAACAACACGGAGATTTTCACGCAACCCCAATTCTGTAGGTATGGCACCTTCTATCATGAAACTATCTCCAGCTATGGAATGAGCCATATGCCTCACAAGATCATGGATCTTTATCCTGCTTTCGTCGTCTTCACATTCTTCCAGCAAACATGAGTTGAGAAGCTTATTCAATATCGTATGACCCATGTTATCTTGTGCCTGCAAAGATAACACATCATCAATCAGCCTCTCTCCAATCCAAAGACGAATCAACATTTCTCTATTGATGGCATAACCTTTGGGGAACACCGCGGTGTACAAGAAACAACGCTGGAGTTTGACGTCGTTCAGCCTTTCATAGGACAACTTCAGCTGACTGAATGTATCTTCCAAGTGAGTTGATCCGGTAGAGAAGGGATCTGCACTCCCAAAAACTTCCCTCCAACTAGAAGCATTATCATCAACCATCTTTCTCAATTTTTTGGCCAGTTCAGTGATAGCAAGAGGGAGACCGGCACACTTATCATACAAAAGCTGCCCAATACGAGACACCACTTCTTGTTCTAAAACACATTCTCCTATGCTATGCTGAAATAGCTCCCAAGTCTTTTCCTTCGAAAGAGGCTCAACCTTAAGGACCTTCTCACAACTCATGACACGACAAACATCCCGTGATCGAGAAATCAAAATCAGCCTGCAGTGCCTAGGAATGCCAACATCTTCTCGACGGAAATCACCCCACAAATCATCAAGAATTAGTACACACTTGTCATTATGAGATAAAAACGTGTGTATTATAGCTGCTCTTCGGGTCTTATCCTCATCACCTCGGAGATCAATCTTGAAAGCACCCGCGACTATCTGTTGCAATTGATATATAGTGAAATCCACCCCCACAGAAACACAACCAACAACACGAATATCATTAAAAGGAACACCATGGTTCGTAAGCCTAGTTCGGAGCTTCGTTGCCAACGTAGTCTTCCCAACCCCACCCATCCCATAAATACCAATGGTAGCAACATCGTCATCCTCTAACCAACCCATTATCTTATTTACATGATCAGGGTTCAAACACAGAGATGCTTGAACTTTCCTGCGTTTATTTTCAGGTTGTAACTGACCATTTCTTAAGTCAGATTGATTATCACCAACAATATTATCAACCCTTGTATCATTTCTTCCTCCATCACATGGTAAATCAGACCATAACCATTTCAACCCAAAAAAATTTGCAATTTTCGAGGTCATATTGAAGGCAATTTGGATCTACAAAAACAAAAACACAATTATTATTCCTAGCAAGCTCTTGTTTTTCTTCATTCACAAACAAATTCGTCACCAAGGAGAGAATCTTCCATAGGTGCCAGGATGGCCTCGGTTAAGTTTTTGAACTATCAATTATACAAGCTAAAATATACATACAAAAATGTTATGACATAAATATTGAGTGTACTCTATTGATAATATTTTTAAGTTTCCAACCACAGCCCCTCGTATTATTTTGACCAAGATCTACCTCTTTGCCACCTATATTACTCCGACTCTTTTAATTTCTTTATTTATCCGTGTCGGACAAGACACTTGGATACTTCATTTTAAACCAAAATCTTGACTTTTTCTATAAAACGGCTAAGTCCGACACTCGAATACTTCTATCCAAGTACACACTTGTAGCTAAGTCTAAGACTGTGTAACATAGATCACGACTCAAGAAGAAATTGTTTTAACAGAAACAACAAGCATTCAAGAACAATTCTAAAAAATTACCTGTATCTTTTTTGAGATCACACAAAGATATAATTTATGCAACAATTTGTGAAGAGCACATAAACAAATTAAAACAGTATACAGTATATGAAAAGAAATGCAAACCTTGCTACATCAGATAGCTTTCACTGAAGATGAGTGCTCCATTAATTCATCTTCCATACGTTTGGCTACCTGAAAAGCTTAGCTAGTTTATTTGTTTTTTTTGACAAGAGTTAGCTAGTTGTACTGACTTGAAAGTTTAGAGCTTACACAGGTAAATTGTTAGCTAGTTGTACTGACTAGAAAAAATGTGCCCACTCTATACGTCATGTATGTGATGTAGATATGGACAACTGGAGAAAAATAATACTAGTAGTACAAGTAGTCCCCCAATCCCACTCTATTGTTAAAGAATAATATACTTCCTCTGTTTTTTATTAATTATGACACTTTTAATTTCACGGACTTCTAGGTAATTTTTGGAGAGGAAAGAGATAGAGAGAAAGAAAGAAGGGAACCCATATGATAAGAGAGAGATAGAGAGAAAGATTTGTCCAAAAAAGAAAGTGTCACAACTAATTCCAAACTTTCTTATATAGAAAGTGTCACATTTTAAAAAAAACGGAGGAAGTAGTCAGATTGTACTGGATGGTGGACTTGGACTGTATTGAATTGGACTGAAATAATTGAAATCCGCGACTCTATAGGAGCTGAGCTGGATTTAGTAAACTGAAATTAAAATACATTAATAAAATCTAAAAGATCATGATTTAAGGCTATGTACTTCCTCCGTTTCAAAAAAATAGTTACACTTTCCATTTAAAGAAGTTTCAAATTAATGACTACACTTCTCCTTTTTTCGTTTTTTGGTAACTTTTTCTCTCTATCTCTCTCCTACCACATATCTTACCCTACAATCTCTCTCACAAACAAAAGTGTCTAGGAGTCCGCAAAAAAAGAAGTGTAACTATTTTTTTGAAACGGAGGAAGTATATGAAATTAATATAGTACTAGTAAATATGAGTAATTTATGTGGGTAGATCCATGTACTGCAAACCATGGTAATAACAATAGATTTTAGTTTAAAATACTTAAGTTTTTAACTTAACGGTATGTTTTAACTTAAAAGTATAAACTGTTTAAATTTGAAAACCTTGAAATTTTTAAGTAAAAAACTTTCAATAAAATACTTAATATTACAAATAAAATAAAGGGAGAGATATCAGAGAATAGATTTGATTATCTTATTCAACTATTAAAGGGGTATATATATACATTAATACATATGAATTAGGGTTTTCTTGGATAATAGTAAGCCCAATAAAGTACCAACCTAGAGAATATCCTAGAAGATATCGAAGATGCATAATGGACATCCATATAATTATTAATAACACTTAGGCCCTGTCCAGTTCAACTTATTTTTACTGGATTGAACTTATTTTTACTGAACTGAACTTATTTTTGCTGAACTGAACTTATTTTTACTGAACTGAACTTATTTTTACTGATTCATGTTGTTTTTTCTTCTATGCTCTACTGATTTTTATTGAACTGAACTTATTTTTACTGAACTGAACTTATTTTTGCTGAACTGAACTTATTTTTACTGAATATTATTATTTTAAGGTGAACTGAACAGGGCCTTAACAATTAATAATCAAATACTCTGAGCAAAAACTCCCCCTATTTTTATTTGTTTGTAAAACAAAAAGTAGAAATTTAAGTGATATAGGAACACTACTAGCGCCCGATTAACATGTGAATTTTATGTAGATTACCAACCTGATAATATTTAAGCTTTATATTTAATTAAAAAAAAAAGGTCTTTGTTTAGATGGAACTTTCATGAAGAGATTGATTATTGTATGCATCAAATGCACAATAATGTTATTGGGTACCTATGTCCCATGGTGACTTCAATGAGAGAAATGAGGTTACTTTAATGAGAAAAGAGGTCATTTTAATCATAATAAAGGGGTTACTCTAATGAGAATAATGTGTCACTTAAAATATTATTATTTAGTTTGGTGGGAGTTCCACCATTATTACTTTTTACTCTCACAATTAAAGGTAGGTAATTTATCCAGTGGATAAACAAATTTTTCCCCTTAAAATTTAGTGTATTATGAAATCGATTACTCCCATAGAAAGGAAACACTTTAAAGTTATTGTAAAATGGAAGACAACTAGAATATGAAGTATTGTTTCCTATGTTAAATGAAATTGACTAGTTGTTGGTTGCTTGCTTGTGACAAAGTGATGAGTGCATTTGAAGACTAACTTTTGTATTGATTATTCACTACTTTATATACTTTCTAGAAAAGATTCGGCAAAGGAAATTTCGTCGAAGTTTCGAATGAATAGAAATATGAGAAAATTGGCTCCTTCCACATTAAATTGGCTCATTCCACACTATGCTTGAATAAAAATATGAAAGGTATTTGTCTACTGTCAGTGATCAGCATGGCCTATTACATATTTACATTTAACATCACACTCATGACTCATGAGTTCCTGACTCATATCACACGACAAGATATAGGAGGACGTGGTAATCACAACTATTGTGGCAACCAAATTATTCGGATCGGGTTTGAATCGGGTCTATTTAAGTCTGTTTTGGGTAATTTCGAGTTTATACACTCGGGTCGAATATGTTTCACGTAAAATCAATATTTGAATTAGTAACAAAATCGAGATTCAAATGAGAAGGATGCAAAATGAGAAGGGTGAGAATTTTAGATGTGCATATTTTATAAACTAGATGTCCTCCTTTTTTGATCTGAATTACATATGTCACATTTCAAACTGTAAGTTTATGCTATAAAAAGATAAAATGCACATTTGGTTTAAAAAATATGCACATTATGTTCTTTTGGACTGGATAAATTAAAATATTTCGGTTCAGTTCACCTCTATTAATTTCCGTTCAGTTCAACTTCATTAATTTCAGTTAAGTTCTTCTCCTTTAGTTTCACAAAATACAATTATGGTCAGTTCAGTCCAGTTTAGTACAATTCATTTCAGTTTAAAAGAAACATAACCTCAATATGAACGAAAAAACCTTCTCATCTATCTCATTTGGTTCACAGATATTTTGAGTTGATAATTAATACTTATGAGATAAAACGAAATAAAAAGCAAGCATTAGAATAACAAGAATATCTTTTGGTTCATTTTGTTTTGGCGAAATCACACTTGGTAATATAGTTTGAGTTGATTTGCGTTGGGTCAAATTCGAGTCAATCTGATTCGGGTCGGCTCGGCTTATTTCGAGTCTTGGATTAAGTTCAAGTCTGCCTCGTTCGTATCGTGTAACACCACGCCCAAACCGAACCCTTTTTAATATAAATAAAACTCGTTTGAGGGGAAATCAACGATGGTTCGATTCGGATGGAGCGTTACCGCCGCACTCAACTCCTTGGAATTAAGTGCAAGGCTAAGTAACTAAAACATATTCATTCCAAACTTAATTAAAAGATCATCCTTACAACCAAATTAAACTAGTTCGTTAAGTACTAAATACTAAGTGTTTCAGAGTTCCAGCGGAAGCAAAATATTAAACTAGGTGGATGACAACTTCTAGTTGATCTCTCATAATTCCCCTCGATCACCCACCTGCAAATGAACATTGAAAAAGACAAGAGAGACAAACTCCCAAAAATCAGATAAACTGAGTAATTCCAACTCCATCCCGTAAAGTACTTAAGTTAAAATAATTGAAAATAATATATATGTCGAGTTGAAAAGCTTTGCACATAAACATATACAGTTAAAAGGTCACATCAATATAATATTCCAATTCATTTACGAAAGGGAATGAGAACGCTAGCAAGCCGGTGATACACCACGTAAATCCACTTGCTAATGTGAGCCGGTGATACACCACGTAAATCCACTCACATGTGGGCCAGTGATACATCACGTAAATCCACCCACAAAAAGTAACATTGGCCATAAAACAGAGTTCCTAGTGTGCACACCCCTTCTAACTTGGAACACATCAAGATAGAAGGAAGACAAATAACAGAAAAAGCAGCATAGTAACTAGAAAACCTGTAGGTGGCCGCTGAACCTCCCATACAGGGCAACCTATTCATCACTTCCTTTCGATATTCCACTTTAAGTGATTAATATATTTTATGAAAGTCATCACTTAAATCACATATACATCATCTTATTTAACCAAGTACGAGTATATTCATTCCCACATCCATAACTCAATTTATTCACGGCTTATCCAAAAAGCCCATTTTCATTCATATACAAACCATCACTAGTAAATTTAATAATCCATCATTTTCCAATTTATAACCAATCCATTATCAATTTTTATTTTCAAACTTTTAATAACGATAATAGCATAGTAACAATGATAATGATAATAATAATAATAACGATAATAATACTAGTGATAATAATATTCATAATAAATAATAATAATAATAATAATAATAATAATAATAATAATAATAACAATATTAATCTTTAATTAAACAAAAGCCGAGGATAAAATATTAAGTCGTTATCGAGTTTAATTACGAAGTTAACGATGCTATAATAATCATTGTCATAGTTCATAGTCCATGGTCCATGTCCATGATCCATATCCATAATCCATAGTAATTATTCATCCTACTAATCGTATTCATAATCCGCATTTAGGTCAATAGTTATAATAATCCATAATAGTTCCATAATTATGATCCATATTTCTAATCACATAGTCACGTATTTAAATTATTTTATACTACGGGATCTATGTTTAGATGGACATCGAAAATTACCTCTTGAAGCGTGCCCGAAGTTAAGCCACGAGTTGATTGCACTCTTGATAATCTTCTTCTACTAGATCGGAATCTACAATTAAACGGGATCTAAAATTAGTTTCCTAAATAACCCCTTTATTTTATTTATAAAATAAACAACTTAAATAATTCAAATAACTTAAATAAAATTTATTAATTACTTTAAAAGAGTTTCATAAATCAAAGTTTATGGTTTCAAATTATTTATACGAAAATCATTTTAAGTACTTAGAGATTACTTAAACTTTTAATTTTCCAATAACTTAAACAATTATTCTAAATATAGAAAACTAACTTTATTTTATAAACATAAGAAATATATTTAGGTCATTAAAGACTAAGTCAAACATCATTAAGCAACCAATTAATTTTAATAAGTAAAGAAATTTTTTTTTTAAAAATAAAACGTGATAAAAAAAAGGGGGGGAAGTTACTGATTCAGTGAATCAGTTTAAGGAAGAACAGGGGAAAAAGAAAAACAGAGGAGGGCGTGCAAGAAGCAGAGGAGGAGGGAGGAGGTGGTGCTGGCTGGTGGTTTGTGGGCGGTGGGGCCGCGGTGGTCTGGCGGGGCGAGTTCAGGCGAGTGGTGGGGGAAGGGCGAGGCTGAGCGTGGTGCGGGCTGGGTGCGTCTTGGGCGAGCAGTGTTGGCTGCGTTTTGGGCGAAGGAGGAGAGAAGGTTGGGTGGTGGTGCCTGTGCGTGGCTGTGCGGCGAGGGTGGCGCGGCTTCTGCGGTGGTTTCCGGCGGTTTCAGAGGTGGGGCGAAGGTGGTTCAGTTGGTGGTGAAATTTGTAAAAATTTTCTTTTATTTTCAACATTAAAATCAGAAATTGAAAGAGAAGAGGGAGAAATTGAAGCAACCTTAGAATGTAGTGGGTTGCTTGAGTAATTGAATGGGTGTAGCTCAGTATTTATAGAGGAATTGGGTCAGATTTTTGAGCTTGGAGTCAAACTCCATCAATGGTGAAGATCTTTGAATTTGAAAATCTGATATTGTTACTTTGCTCAGATTTTCCTAAGTTTTAGCTTAAGTGTTGATGAAGTCTGACAAGAGTGATGGAGTATTTGGATTTTTGCTCTTGGATGTGTTGTAGTCACATGAGGGAAGGAGGAAGGTTGAAGAAAGAGTGAATCAGACTTTTGTTTTCTGATTTTGGTGTTTTGATTTTTCTTTTATTTTTTTTTTGTTTGGGCTAAGGTATAGGACTTTGGTATTTGTTTGGGTTGGACTCTCAATGGGTTTTTGTCAATGTGGATGGACAATGATTTGAATAAGAATGCCCACAACCAAGTAAATATTTCAATAATAATTAACTTAATTAGAAATAATAAAATGAATATTTAGTTTGTAAAAATAATATATTTAAATCAAATCATTTAAATAGAATCACTAAATAATTCAAAACTAAATAAATCATTTTTAATAAAATCGTTAAATAATTCAAAAACTAAATGAAATCATTTATAACAAACATTATTATAAAATAAACTTGAATTATCGGTAAATAAATTTAAGTGGAAAATAATATTAAAGCTTAAGAATAAAATAAGCTTTGAAAATTCGGGGTATTACATATCGGGCCAATTTCGAGTCTACTTCGGATTCCGGTTTGGTCAATATTAATAAGGAAATTGTCCTATTAGATCCAATATGACAAGCTACCCAATAGGCCTCATGTCATATTGGATCGTGCCAAGAACTGGCCAAGATAACTTCATGTCGGGCCAAGGTCATTTTCAGAAGAGTGGTCCAAGCACGGCACATTCCACGTGCTGGAGCGATTCGTGTCATGACGCCTATGAACAACCCACCAACAGGCTCATGCCGGAGCATGCCAAATATGTGTCAGCCGTGTAACTACCCATGAATCATGAATGCTAACATCAATATTTAAGATCATTCCACAAGCAGAGACTATCCTTTTAGTCTTTAAAACCATAGTCAATAGGTGAAGGTATTATGCATATAGGTGAAGAAAGGGGGGTGACAAGAAAAAACAAAGTAAAAAGCAATATACAAGATCCCCTGTAATAAAGCTTGAAAGTTGAAACTACTATTATATCATGATACATTCTAATTTCAAAAAAGAAGAGATAGATAAGAACACTTGGGAGCACTTGAGCCAAAAAAGAAAGTAAGATACGTACTTTGGCCCTTAAGAATTCAAGCAGCAGATTCCAAACAAAAGAGCTATTGTACCTGTTTTTTTATTTAGATATCAGGCAAGCACAATAGTACATTCCACCCCCATTCCCTTTCTTCCAAGTTCCGACCCCCAAAAAGCATCACTGAACACCAATCTAAGGACTTAGAAAAATATCAACGAGAACGTAGTTTTGCCTAATTCATATAAAGCGTGTCTCCATTCGTGGGGGTCATCTATGCCAGACATGCGACTAGCTATGTTTACAATCATACGTTGCACTCCATGACACCTATCAGCAAGTGAACTATTAATGCTGTCTATTGGTGAACAAAATCCTTCCCCAATATTTGCTTCACGCATAAACAACTCATTTGCATCTATTTTTGGAAGACACTTAACTTCAACTGGTTCAAAAGAATCGAACATTCTGCACTTCAAGGCAGAGGTAGTAGATGATACCAGCTTGCAATTGCTACCCTTTGCAGGGACTGGAATTCCAACCTGTTCCAGAGTAAAATCAGCGCCTGGTACACCGTCTAAGAAAAGTACAAATCTGCCAAGATTGGCAAGTGTATCGGACAATTTTCTAGCCCTTACAAACATGTGATCATCACTCGCAAAAACATAATTCACAACTTCAGCAACAGCATCTTGCACATGCTTAATGGTGAACACATCAGGGCAAGAGATCCAGAAAACATAACCAATACCCTAAAACAAACTCAAGGTAATGGGACTATAGGCAATACTATAAGTGGGCTTAACACACACATCACACGGGGTCCTCTTTCCCTTGCATTCCACCAAGGTACTTGGCAGCAACATCACGTAACTTCTTAAGTGATCTCCCAAGTAAAGCTCATCAAAGATTTTGAGCCTACATGCGACTTTGGTCTTATACCCATTAACGTACAAGAGCGGACTTTGATCACACCCCATAAAGATTCCATCGTCCCTTAAGTACTTACAATAAACTCTAACCCTAATTTCAATCCCAACAAAGCAATCCCCAAAGAGTATAGGCCCATTCATGTTTAGTTACTACAAAAAACAACATTCTTATCTCCGTTCTTGATTGCAATCTCTCTAATTGAATGGCACAATTCTCTCCCTATAAATAACTGTGTTTACAGTTTTATATTTAAAAAAAACATACAAAACATGTAAAACAAACTAACCATTGTTTCCATTCACCCTTGGAAGAGATGCAAGCGAGAGAACCTGATCAAAAAAAACTAGAGATAGAAAGGGACTGAAGAAACGCTAGGAGAGGAGCAAAACTTACAAAAGGGAGAAAGAACAAGAAAATAGTTCTTTTATTATCTGCTACCGGTTGTAACAATTTTTCTAAGGCAACAAAAACGACTTTACAAAATTCTATACTAGCATGTCCTTGTAAACAAAGTAATCTATCAGCTACATAAGCTAATTGAAACATCTAATTCCAAAATGCCTAGCTTAAATTTAATTTTTAACAATCCTATCATGCAAGTATTTGCCAATGTTACCGGTAGAATCCAGTCCAATGACATCGATGCAAGCTGCTTGACGAGTACTTCTGGCCAGAAGTTCACGACAAGCATTCCTCGACTCAGGTGGAGTGCGTGAAAGCAAGGATGTACTTTCAAGAAACGATGTTTCAGACTCCTTAACATTTAGTCCAAGAAGACATACATTATTTGGCGATATCCATGCTAAGTTGTATAAACTTCCGTCATCTAAGCCCAATAGGTACGAAAGAGTTTCAGTCCACAACTCTCGCCCAAGTTCTACAATCTCCTTCATAAATAGGTAATAATGAAGTGCACAAATAATATCTGTTTCTTGCATCCATCTTTTGATGCCCCAGAAAGTGCAGATTACAAGCTTTCTTACTTGTTTGATATGGTTTGTAAGATCTGGTACTGATCACATTAGTAGCTTGTTCTTGTTGTCTACTTATGTCTTAGTCTCTAGTTTGTATTAATGTAGCTCTTGTACAAAATATAAAAAGGTTTTGCTGAGCGAGGCGAGTTGGTCACTCTAACCTTTCATGTCATGCCTATATGATCGGATGGACAGTGTAGAAAAAACAGCAAGAATGATATTTGTATATTGATAATTTGCAAATGTACTTACAACAACATCTATATATACACTAGTGCTAACTAAGCAAAGACTTGATTATACTACAACAACTACATAATAAGAAAAGGTAAAGATAAGATATTAACAAGTCGATAACAATATTGAAGCAGAGGAAGACCTACATTGTAACAAGGGGTGTGAATAGACACCACTTGAGTCAACGGAGGCTAATGACATCACGGTTTTTTACCATATAGCTATCTCTAGCAATGGAAAGAGCCATATCCCTAACGAGATCATGCATCCAGATACTCCTTTTATCATGACAAGTTTCCAACAAACAAGAGTTGAGAAGCTTGTTCAAGATGGAATGACCCATGTCGTACTGTACTTCCAACGATGGCACATCATCTATGAGCCTCTCTCCAATCCAAAGGCGTATTAACTCTTCTCTACTTAAGAGATTATCTTTGAGGTAAAATGCAGCATACAAGAAACAATGTTGTAGCTTAATGTTATTCAACCTTTCATAAGACAACTTCAATCGACTGATAACATCTTTGTTTTGAGATAGTTCCATACTCTCGAGGAGTTTCCTCCATCTAAAAGCATCAACCTCGCCTCTCGTGTCGTTGGCCAACGTGATGATAGCAAGAGGTAGACCTGCACACTTTTGATGTACAAGCTTCTTAAAACTCGACACTTCTTCGGAATCTGCAACACCATGTCCTACGCTATATTGAAACAACCGCCAAGTCTCTTCCTCTGAAAGTGTCTCAACCTTGATGACTTTTTGGCAACGGAACATACGAAAAACATCCAACAATTGAGAAATCAATATCAACTTACATTGCCTGGGAATACCAACATCCTCTCGACCAAAATCACTCCACAAATCATCAAGGAACAGTATGTACTTCCTAGAACCAGACAGAAAGGCGTATAGAATAGCTGCTCTTCTATTCACATCCTTATCTAGAAGATTGAGTCCCAAAGCACTAGCAATCTTTTGCTGCAGTTGGTATATTGTGCAGTCATTTCCCACAGAGACCCAGGCAACAGCATGCATATCAAGAGAAGGAATGTCATGGTTCAAAAGCCGAGTATATAGCTGCAACGCGAGGGTGGTCTTCCCAATCCCACCCATTCCATGAACCCCAATGGTGATTATCTCATCCTTTCGTAACAAACCGATTATTCTACTGACATGCTCATAGTTGATGGACAGGGATGATGGCTGCACTTTCCTCCGTTTATTCTCAGGTTGCAAATAAACACTACTCATTTCAGATTGCTCATCAGCAATCTCAAACTTTCTAACATGTCTTACATTATACAACACACTGTGGAAGCTCAATCCTCCGGCCAAAATCGAATCAACTAGATCAACTACTAATGGCATTTTCTCCGCAAACAGATGATAGATCTGCCAACAGAAAATAAAAAACTTATCATCACTTCTACTTCGAAAATTTTCGGGTGAAAACTATCCTCTCCACAACATAAATCACAATGGATACTACAACACGTTAAACTAATAACGGGAATCATGATCATTGTTTATATAGTGATAACAAAGGTGGTGCATCTGAGAATGCATAAGCATAACATAGTCCTAATACACTTGGAGTTTGAATGCACAAGCATAACATAGTCCTAATGATCATGGTACACCCGGATATATGACGAATAATCTCATGAAATTATTAAGGGTTCACTAAGGAACTTCTTATACTCTTCTTATCTCGTTACTTGCAACGGTTTACCACTTTCACTTTTCTTATATCTTACTTTAACCATATTCTTTTACTAATATATTACATGAAATGTCACTAGATATCTTTAGATTTGCCTCATTGTATATTTCCAAACCATCTTTTCTATATTTTTTTTACTAATGATCCAAATAAATAATTTGAGATTTTAATTGTTAAAGTTGTATAATCACGACTAGCAAGTATGCTAATAAAACTATTGCAAGCATTCAACATAGAGGAATTACAAATTAAAAACTGACATGAAAATTTTGAAATATTATTGATCAGTTCAAACTAATTCAATCATACGTTATTCTAAAATAATCTCGACAATGAACGATATCTTCCCAAAATGATCCCTTTTTATCATTTCTTCGCATGTACCCGCGGTAGCATTCAAGTAATGACCCTTGATTTCACCTGTTTCGGCTTGTGCTTTATAAAGAGCTTCGGCACAAAATAGGAAACGGTCTCTCCAACGCATAAACGGTTGGGAGTTCACGTTTTCAGCATCTTTGGTAAAATCAAGTCCACCGCGAAGACATTCATAAACTGCTCGACCATAGTTTTTAGCGGACAAATTTGAACAAAGTGGCAATAATTCGGACTATTCCTGTCAATTATTATAGACTAGTAAGTACTCCATAACAATAACACAAGGAAGGAAAAAAGAAATACCAACCTGATTCACGCTTAGAAGGAAGAATATCAGCAGTTTGAACAAATGAGGGGCATGAAATAGTCAATTTAAGCATATAACTCAGATTGCAAGACGCAAATATATATACTAGGAGCAATGATAGCTATAAAGAAAGTGACAATGAAGGTGTTACTAATTTTTGCAGGTTTTGCCAGGTTGCTTCGTTAGAAACTCCACGGAACACCTTACTCATTGCGGCTACGTTTTTCCTTTATTATATTCATACTCCCTCGAAATTCCTTTTTGTACAGAATGAAATTGAACTGAAATAAAGTTAACTTAACATATATTTTACGAAATAAACCACTCCATACGACTTACTTCCTCCCTTTTTTTAGTTGACACGTTTTGACTTTTGACACTATTCACATAATCTACTTTGATTATCTTTTGTGATTTATACGTAAGAGAAAATATAGTCATGTGGGGTCTTGTTAGATTCGTCTCATTATATATTTTCAAAATATCATATTTTTATAATTTTTACTCATCAATTTTCCAAGATAAAAGTGATTGAAATCACACGTTGGCAAACGTGATAAAAGAAACAGGTCAACTAATAAAAAACGGAGGAAGTATATTATACTCCCTCCGTTCCCTATTGTTGTTCAGACTTTGACTTTGCACGTTTGCAAAGCACTTCTTTGACCATCATTATCGTCTATTGTATATGAGAAAAAATTATAATGATTGAATAATAATAAGATACTCATTGAGACGAATCAAACAAGACCCCACATGACTATATTTTTTCTTATGTATATTGAAAAATTTAGAAGATTCTCTTTAATTGTGAATAGTACCAAGATTCCAAATGGGAACCGAGGGAGTATGATATACTACATTTATTCGTCCGTTCATATCAGTTGGTAAACTTCTACAAATAGCATAAGAGTACAATAGAAATATTATTTTAATATTAATGTGTCTCATAATAAAATTAATTTAAGAAAATTAATTTAATAACCTCATCCATTGCAAACCTCTATGAAAGTATGATATGCCCTACCAACATAAACTACTTTCAATAAAATAAGTAAGTCAAATAATACTCCTAAAACTATATGGCAGACAAAGTGTATCATCTAATACTTCCTCCGTTTCTTTTCAATTGCAACAATTTCCAAAAATGCAAATGTCAAATTAATTGCAACAAATTGTTTTCTTTCCTTAATTGCAAGTCATTTCTTTCTATCTCTCTCCTTATCACATGCCCCACTTTCTCTCTCCATCTCTTTCATACTCACACTAAAATTTTGCCTAAAAGTCCACCCAATTGAGTTTGTTGCAATTAAAAAGAAACGGAGAAAGTATATTATTAGACATTGTTGAAAAGGATCCGTAGATTGAATTGATTTTGTGCAGAAGAGCTTTGAGTAAAATACAAGTATACTGTAGATTTGGGCCATGTGAAAGTGAAAATTCAGCGCTAATCCCAAGTCATAGCTAAGCAAAAGCAAGCACTCTCTCATGAGTTAACTTCAGTGAAAAGTCTCCTCCAAGATTGAATACCATCCAAATGTAAAGACATTGTTAGAATCACCAGCAAACTACGGTAGGCATGGCACGAGCCGTGCCATCCAACGGGCCACATGTCATATTGGGTCGTGCCAAGAACGGGCCAATATAACTTCATGTAGAGAAGCTCGTGTCAAATTTTCATAAAAGTAGTCCAAGTACAACACATTCCACGTGTCACGTAGAGTCATGTCATGTCATCAAACCACCCTTAACTTCTCTATTTATTTGTTTTTGGCTGGAAAAGAGCGACACAGAAAGTGGGTCAGCCCATCATGCTCGGGCCAGATTGTGAAAATGACGCCTATGAACAGCCCACCAATGGGCTCGTGCCGAATCAAGCCAAATTTGTGTCGGCCGTGTAACTACCCATGAACTATAAATGCTAATCAATGTCCTCTTATGACCGGGCCAGTTTACCAAACCAAAGCAAAAAGCAATATACCCGATCCCCTGTAATCAAGCTAGAAAGTTGAAACTACTAGTAGATCATGATACATTCTAATTTCCAATAAGAAGAGATACAAGAACACTTCGGAGCACTTTAGCCAAAAACGAAAGAAAGATACTTTGGCACTTAAGGATTCAAGCAGCAAATTCCAAGCAAGAGAACTATTGTACCTGTTTTTTTATTTAGATATCAGACAAGCACAATAGTACATTCCACCTCCACCCCATTCCCTTTCTTCCCGCCCTAATATTCGACGTCGTACGCCCCAGAAAAAAGAAAAACAAAAAATAACAAACTGTTACAAAATGGAGTAGCAACGTCGCATGGATGTCTTCTCCATCAAAGGTTTGTCTAAATATGATTACATACTTCCCCCAAAAACAATCATCGAACCAGTCTAAGGACTTACAAAAAGATCAACTCGCTCTCACCAAGTGGGAAAGGGAGCGTTGTTTCGCCTAATTCATATGAAGCGTGTCTCCATTCGTGGGGGTCATCTATGCCAGACATGCGACTAGCTATGTTTACAATCGTACGTGGCACTCCATGACACCTATCAGCAAGTGAACTAGTAATACTGTCTATTGGTGAAACAAATCCTTCCCCAATATTTGCTTCACGCATAAACAACTCATATGCATCTTGTTTTGGAAGACGCTTAATTTCCACTGGTTCAAAAGAATCGAACATTCTGCACTCCAAGGCAGAGCTTGTAGATGATACCAGCTTGCAATTGCTCCCTTTTGCAGGGGCTGGAATTCCAACCTGTTCCAGAGTAAAATTAGCGTCTGGTACACCGTCTAAGAAAAGTACAAACCTGCCAAGATTGGCAAGTGCATCGGACAATTTTCTAGCCCTTACAAACAAGTGATCATCACTCGCAAAAACACAATTCACTACTTCAGCAACAGCATTTTGCACAAGCTTAATGGTAAACACATCAGGGCAAGAGATCCAGAAAACATAATCAAACGTGTTTAGAGCAATATTGTGTAGGTGCTTCATCAAAAAGGTTTTACCAATTCCTTCTATCCCATGGACAACAATTCTTCCAGCCTCATCACCTTCCAACAAAAGCTTAAGATGGTCCAAAGTCATAGAAGCAACTCGGCCCACTAATTGTTTGACCGGAATATGATAGCCACGACATGGACCTCGGGCATCATACAAGGCTTGCCCCAGGAGCAAATCACCCTTTTTGTCATGGACTTTCAAATCATAAACCAATTTGTGAATATCCCATCTCATCTTTGGACCCATTAGGAAAGTCCTCCATCCTCCACCTTGCCGCCTTAACAAGCATCGTGCTTTCTTCACAAGACTCTTACCCTCATCCATCCAGGGGCAATCCTCTTGTTTTCGCCTCTTGCCTCGTTGAACTAGAGTGGAAGAAATTTCTCTGTTAATGTCCACCATCCTAGCCCTTGCGTATTCAGTTTCATCCTTGAGCATTCTTTTTCTCTCATCAAGACTGGCTACCCCAATTAAATAGGTTAAAAGACCCCAAATTCCCACAAATATGGCGCCCTTCTCCATAGAGTAAGATTAACCTGAAAACATTTACCTTGATGTAAGTCCAATACCACCCTTCTAAGGATAGAACGATAAAATCAAACCCAAGTTAAGATGGACTACTCAAGACTTGAAGAATTTGAACAAAACTGAAAATTTAACCAATACCCAAAAACAAACTCAAGGTAATGGGACTACAAGCAAGACTATAAGTGGGCTTAACACACACATCACACGGACCCTCTTCCCTTGCATTCCACCAAGGTACTTGGCAGCAACATCACGTAACTTCTTAAGTGATGTCCCAAGTAAAGCTCATCAAAGATTCTGAGCCTAAGGAGGCTACATGCGCTCTTTGGTCCTAGACCCATTAACGTATAAGAGCGGACTTTGATCACACCCCCATAAAGATTCCATCTTCCCTGAAGTACTCACAAAACTCTAACCCTAATTTCAATCCCAACAAAGCAATCCCACCCCCAAATCAAAAGAGTATACACCCACCCATACAGTTTAGCTACTACAAAAAACAACATTCACATCTCCGTTCTTGATTGCAATCATTAGGCTTTCCATCCAAAATAATCTCTATTCTATAAGGGAAGAAGAGGGGAGACCAAAATTCAATAATAAGTTTATCAAAGAAAAAAAACATAATTGAATGACACATCTTTCTCTATATATAACTGTTTTTACATACAAAACACCTTAAACGAACTAATTGCTCTTTCCATTCTCCCTTTCATAATCCTCTTAAGTGTGATATTTTTATACGAAATTTTACATAATTTAATTCTCGCGTACATATAGGGCTAGTCTTACGATAAAGGAACTAAATTTAAGAAATTAAAGTACAATTATTCAATTTTCATCATTCATGATAATAAAAATCATTCAAATCAAATCCCCAAAAAAACAGAATTTAAAAACACAGTATACACCAACAACAACCACCAAACAGCACAAACAACCAATTATTATAGCAATTGAATGAAGCAGTAAACAAGAAGAAACCCTAAAATCAATCAAATGATGTAAACTAATGCAACAAAATTGAGGCAAAACACTAAAGAAAACACTCAAATCAATAATCAAAACGCTAATAAAAGGTGGGTTTGCATTTTGCATTACCTCTTTAGGAAGATTGCAAAAAGTTAATTTTTTTGTGGTTGAAAATCACAGTAATATAAGCTGCTGTTATATTATGACTGCTTAAGAGTTGCTCTAATGTTGATAACTGCATGTTTTCCGCCATCTTCATCGTTTAAGTTCACTTTTTGCAGCTTTTCCAGGTAATTTCGTACTCTGAAATAAAGATTCACCTTAATTAAAATGTAACGCGTAAAATCCAGACCAGAATTAAAGTAAGATGGACCCATGAGAGGCAAGTTTCTTAGGATCAGCATTTGGAATGAATTTGAAGGCTCGGATAACCAAAGCCCGCATAATTAAGGGGCCCTCGTTCGCCCGAGAGTGACCTTGGGGCATATTGAGGGCTTTGAGACCCTCGGGGAAATCCCGGACCAAAAGTTTTGATGTACGGAAATAAAGAGTCGTTTTTTCGTGGGTTATAAGAGTATAAGACGATTCAAAATGTTGTATTCTTCGATGATATTATGGGCGTTTGGTATATGGGAATGAAAGTTTGGGGAATAGGAGGTGGGATGGGGTGGGAATTTATGTGTGGAAATAATGAAAATATATCCATTATCTTGTTTGGCAAGTAGTAGGAATAAGAGAATGAATACATTTTGAAGTTACTTGAATGCCCTTACTAATCCCTTCTTACTTCATCTTTTCTTCCTCTTCATTAATGACAAAAATGAAATTTTACCCTCTAATTTTAATTCTAGCCATAAGACATGCTCCCCAGTCCTCACCATGTCTTGTTATAAGAATACAAGCCTTTTAATCCCACTTCTATTCCCTCTTCAAACTCCCAATCCCACTAAACAAACAAGGGAATATAAAAAATGGGGATTTATACTCCCATTTCCACTCTTTATTCCCTCTAAACAAACACCCTCTTAGTAGTTGTCATATAAGAGTTGGTAAGACCTATGGAAATCACTTGGTTAGCTAGAGAGGGCACCTGATGGTAAAATAAAGGCATTTAGGGCCTGTTCTTTTCAAGTTATTTTCAGTTCTTATCAGAAAAATTAAGTTTATATAAGTTCAGTTCAACAAAAATAAGCAAAAATAAGGTTTGTCCCTCTAGCAAAAAAAAGTTAAAAATAACATAATCTTAGAGCCAACATTGGTCAATCGAAAGGCACATAAAACAAGCATTTTGAGGCAAAGGGCTATGTCTGCCCGAGAGAGGCCCAGGGCATATAGAGGCCATTGTGGAAGTCTCTGCCCAAAAAGGTTTGGGGGCTCGAAAAAGCCTCCGAATTTTCATGTGTTAGAATATACGCTCATACTTTGGTGAAAAATGATGACGAGAGGCCTCCCGAGTTCTCATTGTTTCATATAGGACCCTTTGAAAGCATTTCGTGGACTAATAGAGTACACTTAATTGGTTGGTACCGAAGAAAATCGGAGTCAACATTAGGTCAATCTGAAAGCACATAAAAGAGGTTTTTGAGGCAAAAGAAGGTCCATTGTCCGCTTGATAGTGATCCAAGGGACTATCGAGGCCCTTAGGAAAGTCCAAGACCAAAATGGTCCTAGGGCCTAGAAAAGCCTCTAAAAGGTCATTTTCGTGGGCTATAACACATGTACGGAACATCCTAAGCCTCTAGTGAGAAAATTTGACGAGATGTGTGATGGGTCCTTATAGGGTCATATGAGACTCTTTATAAACATTTCGTGAGCTAAGAGAGGACACTTGGTGAATACGGGAGGCAAGAGTAGCAATGTTTGTGTTGATGTGAAAGCACATAAAACGAGGATTTTGAGACAAAGTAATGGCCCCCGACCGGCCAAGAGTGACCTCGGCCGGGAATATCGAGGCCCTTGAGAAATACCCGGACCAAATATGCCTCTGGGCCCATAAAGCTTCTATAGCGTTGTTTTCATTGTCTATAATATACGCTTCCGGGACATTTTTAGGCTCTAGTGAGAAAATTTGACAAGAGACCTCCAAGGTCCTCATGGGTTCATATAGGTCCTCTTGGAAGCATTACATGGGCTAAGCGAGAGCACATGGTGGGAGGCTGAGTCATTCGGAGCCAATGTATTTGGTAACTGGATTTTGCAGTGGTTGAAAGGCCGGCTTTTCAGCCAGAAGTTGCTTTTACCAGCTTTTGTGGTTGACTTTTGGTTTTTATTTCCATTTTGTACTAAACGGTCAGCAATAACAACCACTTTTTTTAACAACCAATAATTATACAGTCGGTCGAACAAGCCACTAAAAATAGCCGATTAAACCAGCCAGCATATAAAACCACTAACCAACAACCAATTGCCAAACACCCCCTTCTCTCTAAAGTGATTAGTGATCAGTGATTAGTGATTAGTGCACAAGTACATTCACTTCCGTTCGACTTTAGGGTGAGTTTATCCATAAGACTCCCTTCCATATTTCAGACTCTGTCACATCAGCTTTCCACTAACTTTATCTACTCTTTAATATTTCAGACTCACATAAGACTCATTCCAGTTTTGATCTTTATCCATCAGACTGCCTTTAAGACTCTTCAACAAAATTTGAGCATATTATAATGACACTTGGCAGCATATTATTGGTCCTTTTTATTAAAGTGAGTCTTAAGATGAGTCTTGGATTTCTAAGACTCACCTTAAGACTCCCTAAGTCTTGATGAGAGTTTATTGGTAGTCTTTAGTAAGACTCTCCAAAGTCTCATCTTAGTTCAAAAGACATAAAAGTGACTTCACTTAACTTCAAAATAACTAGCCTTAAATTATATCATAGTAGTTTTGCTATTTTGAATCAGTTTTTTTATGTTATTTATTTATTGAGGTTGAGTGAGTGGGTGGGTGGGTAGTTATTTTTTGTGATGTAGTGGGATGATTATAGGTGATTTATTTATGCAATTGTTCTCATTAATTTTTTATTTATTTTTTATGATAAATTATTTTTTCTGTAAATTATTAATTAAATAACAAAGAGTAAATTATGCAATATATTAAAATTGGTGTCCCACCCTCTTCCTCACAGTATAGAGATATGCCCCCTCTAGAAGTGTACATATTACACCTATTACTCGTACTTCACCATTTCTCTGAAAGTTCTATTCTTTTAGCTCTCAAAAATGGCCAAAACTGAAAACCTAACTCGTGGGTGCTTCAACAGTATTGCACACAATTCCATATCTTGTGAGTTTCTTTTCCTTTAATGGTTCAATTTTTTTCTCCCAATTTTTACTATAAGCTTTTTGTATGATTTTGTACTTGTTTTTTTTTGTCAATATATCCTGTACCTATACCCTTTGCTAATGTTTACATAATTGTGTTGATTATATGATTGTAAAGAATTTAGCTTTCAATTTGGATTGGCGAAAATCGGATTTTATTTCTTGATAGTCGAATTAGAATCTGATATATGTATCTGAAAGTTGATGAGTAAGATTTTCCTCATAAATGCACATGTTTGGCGCTAAGATAGAAGTTCTAAAATGTACAGAATCATAGATGATGCATGATTTTTTTTTTTTAAATTAAATTATTAATGACATTTAAAGTTCTTAGTCTTCAAATTTTAAAATTATATCAAAAAATCTTCTTCCTCTCATGAGGCCCACCCTAAGATCGTCATTCGTAGCTGCGATGAGAATGATCGCCTTCTTCTAAGTCGATAATTGAGCATAGTTATGTATTTATGTATGAAGGTTACTTGAAGTTTCTATTTTTGTTTAGGCAAAAGCTATACTTAGCCCTTAGGGCTATGTATAAACATTTAATACTTTCGTAAAGTAGTAGAAAACAAATAATAACTAATATCGATTGACACGTGATTTGCCAATAGATTCCTAAATTAATACCATTTTAAGTAAAATAGTTAATGCTTATACATAGCCCTAAGGGCTATGAATAGCAAAATCCTTTTGTTTATCATAATAGGTAAGCTTTGATGTATTTCGATATGGGCATTTTTCCTTTACACACCCTAGTTGCGTAAGCAATGGGTTCGGAATGGAGTTAGGAGTTTTGGTGGTTGTAATTTGGTATTGATCTTTACTTTTCTTTTAGAAAGCAAACACATCCAAATATCCAACTTCGTTAGGTTCAGAGTTGTGAAAATGTAAGCAGATGTGGATATGTGAGGATCACTACATTTAATTACATGTTGTTTGATAATCAATCATAGAAAACGAGATTTTAGTCCTTTGCATTGAGTTCAAGCTTGCTTCTTATGTGTCTACCCCCTCGGTACCTTATAATGAGGAGTATCTCAATTATTGTAACATGCCCAATCAACCGGTTGATTTTGCCATACTGTCTCTCACAGACTTTCATTTGTAGTTTTGAATGAAATGAGTGTACTAACTTATCTATCACAAAGCTTAACATAGTGTTGCATCTTTAAGTAGTTTATCAATAAGGCATTTAATGTCAAATGTGAATTTGCCTAATGATTCATATTTGACATAATGCATTGCAAATAGTAGTGAATGCGTATCTGGAAACTTCAATGGTTACTTTTGTAAGAGATTTAGTTCCTTTTTATTAGAGCAATAAGGTCTATTGTAGCCTAGTATTCAATTGATTATGTAGCAAATGAATGGTGCTAATAGCCTAATAACTGTATTTTTTTTCCATCTATTTATCTTCACTGTACTCATTGCAAATTTGTCTAATTGAGGTTGTAAATTTTTTTTGTCTATAACTGAGGTCTAATATAGCAAGTGCATCTCAACTGATCCTTCAAAACTAAGACTTTCGCTTCATTAGGTTCCATTATTTTGAGTCCCTTCTGCTTTCACATCTTGATCAAACAGGTTTATTGACCTCTTTTAAAACGAGGAGGGATTAACTTGGAGTCAAAGTTTATTCCAGATGCCAGAGGGTTATGCGTCTTATAAAACTATTGACTAAGACTATTAGTTCATTAGGTTCTATAAGTTTGATACCCTTCTGCTTTCACTACTTGATCAAAAACCTCTTTTAAAACGGGAGGGATTAACTTGGAGTCAAAGTTTATTCCAGATCCTAAAAGGTTATGCATCTTATAAAACTATAGATTTGCATCCCCTTCGTTTAAGGATTATTGTCACATGTACTAGTTTAGGATGTATAGAAACTATGATCAAGATACCTAAGATGTCCTCACTTAGATTTAGTGGTGGAGTTATGATGGGGATGTCACAACTATTATTAAGTTGTCTTGGTGAAACTGTAGTGTTGTTACTCTTGAAGGGAACGAACAGTTTGACCATTATTTTTGAATGGAGAAGGTTTAAGATAAAAGACACTTTTTTCCGTGAGTAAGTTCATGCATCCCAATTCATTTACCATATGTATACATGCATCCTAATTCATTGACCATATGTGTACATGCATCATTGTTTACGCAATGAATTAATTATATTGCCTTTGCATTATGTGTGAAGCCAGAAGGGTGGTCTAGATGTGGACATGTGGTTGAACCATATGAACTTTTGTAGTATGGTATAACATGGTTTAGATATTTAGCTGGCTCAGATATTCGATATAAAGGTGATTTTTGATGTAATTGGTATAAGTATTGATCATCTGTGCCTTCTGATTTCCGAGGCTAAGATGAAGCTCTACCCAATCACCAAGTATTAACTTGAATCTTTAGTTAACAATGTTAAGTTTCTCTCTTGCATGTATCAACTAAGTCTGTTATATTATTAATGATGTCTTTCTTGAATTCCATGTTAGCAATTATTTAGGAGTATAGAATTAACGACATAAAGATTTCAACACTATTCTGTCATGTTCTTGGCGCGAGTCCTAAATAAGGTAATGTTGCTGTATGGTATTATATAATATTGTCATCGGTTATCCTATAAGCTTTGTTGCTTTAGCTTCCCAATTATCTGGAAGTAATACGAGTAGAAAGTCAAATCTCTGGCTGATTTTTTTGTCCTAGCTTTCACTTAGACTTATCGCTTACACCCTTGCAGAATATTATCGTTTCTCTTCAACTATCCAATGTTTTCAAATACTGTATAATTTAGAGCAGCATTGAATTGATGAAACATGCTAGGTGCTATAGATTCAGTGAGAAAAGTTTGCTGAAAATAGTGTATTACAAGGATAAACATCAGAGAGGTGTAGATATAGAAGCAAAATAGTAACAAAGTTAACCTACTTTCGAGAGGTAGACTGCTCTACATTTCCTTCTTTCTATATCATTGATACCTTCTATGGAATAAAATTCCTCTTTATACAACTCATGAGCCATCCTCACGACTCATCTAACATCTTTTATTACAATTATCATAGTGCCCTCATTTCTTACTAACTTACTGACATCAGATAACAACCTATTCAGAGAATGTTCTCATTCCTTTGCTGAGGCGGTGGCTGCCTTTCCTTTCTTCCGTCTTGCATATGTCAGTAGGTTAGGAGGCATATGAGGGTCTATAACTTTAGGCTGCCTTTTATCTTAATCATCAGTGTGATTGAAGTATCGCACCAATCAGATAAATGTCAAGATATCCGATTGTACTAAGATTTCGCTATCCTTTTGTCATGTCAATCTTCAATAGTATTTCCTGGCCACTCTAACTATTGCAAGGAATGAGGCTAGTACTTGGCAGTTCCTGAGATTGAGATTGAAAAAGCAATTAAGGATCCTCAAATTCTATTCATAAGCTGTGCTCAGTGTGCAGTTGTGCACTGCGTCAGTCATATCCATGAAATGTATATTTAAAATGTTACTGCCACCAGAATGAATGTGGCCGTTTTGAGTTTGTGATTTGATTATGGAGAAATAGTCCTAAAGCGGGAATCTGATTTTCCTCTTCTACTTCGTTTGATTTTCTTCTTGTTTCAAAATTGGCAATTTGCTGTTCAATTATTAATTTACCTTCATAGTGTTTGGCTTTCTGCTTTTTTGTTTGTCAGTTTTGGAGTTATGGTCATATACTTATATTGATCCCCTAAAAAAAACTAAAAAAAAAACTTGTATTGATTACTTCACTTCTTTTCCTGAATAGTACAGTGGCTGCCGATCTTGGGTGCTTCAAATGGACAAGATTGTGGAGAGTCTTCCAACTGTTTTCAATTCCATCACATCATGCGTGGAAGCGCCTGGCAAATGCGCCGAGCTGAGAGGCCAACTGCAACAGATGGATAGCAGAGAGAGCGATATGGTTGAGCAGTTGATGTTAGAGGAGGCTAGTATTCTACGCAAGAAGCAGAAGGAATCCGTGCGGACTTTCTTTGAACGAATGAAAACTTTCAGAGGGATGGCTAATAAAATCCTGGAGAAACATGGGGAAGGAGGTTTACGGAATCGCATTTTTATGGTGCTCAATATAGATAAATATCTGAAGGGAGGGCAGTATTTACTAAGCCAGGCTGACCAACTGATGAAGGAAGGCCTAACTCTTGATGAAGTCTACACGCGAGGTATGAAGTTGCCTGTGGAGGAGCTCATTGGGAAAACTACGAAGGAGCTTCAGGAAAAAGCGCTTTGCTCCATAAGGAGTAGAGACCACATCATTGGCATACATGGGAGTCTTGGAGCTGGCGAGACCAACCTCATGAAAACCTTGCATAATAATGTGTACGAAGACCCTGAGAATTTTAAGGTTGTTGTTTGGGCTGGGGCACCCCAAAAGCAACAACATGGTATCAAGAGCTTACAAGACTGTATTGCAGAGGCTATGCAGTTCAAATTTGAGGATGAGGATTTGGAGAGAAGAAGCAGTCTGCTTGCAGCAAAGTTGAAGAATATGGCACCTGGCCATGTAGTTCTCTTCCTAGATAATGTAAAGGAGCAATTTTTAACGTATGAGGTAGGGATTCCAATTGGATGCAACGAGGCAGAAAATTTCTGCTGTACACTTGTATTTACGGCTGCATCTGAAGATATTTGCAATAAGATGCGTTGTTGCACTAAGTTCAAAATGGACCTCCTTCCTGAGAATGAAGCTCGCGAGCTTTTCTTGCATGAAACTGGCCTGAATATTCATTGTACCCGAAGTTATCACCGGAGAATGGAAAAGTTGGCAGATGATGTGGCAAAACAATGTGCACGCATGCCTCTTGTCATCACACTAATCGCCCGGTCTATGACTGGGAAGGAGGACATCTTTGAGTGGAAGAACCGCCTCAATGGGCTGTTGGGATTTGTTGAGGACTTGCAAGGTGATGAGGCCAAGATTCTGGAACAGCTAAAGTTCAGCTTCGATTGCATCATGGACCGCACTGTTCGGGGTTGCTTCTTAGACTCTGCTAGTGTACTCATCGAGGGGCATAAATTAACCAGACAACAACTCATTCAGCGCTGGGTTCAAAACGGAAGAATTAGCAGGAAACGTTGTAGGGTTACTAGTCTCACTGACTCTGCCCCCTTCCTGCAGGGTCATACTGTTATTAATGAGCTCCATAGAGTATACTTGCTGGAAGTGAAAGAACTGGATGGGACAGAATATGTGAGTATGAACAAATGGATCCGAAAAATGGCGATGAATATACCCCTGGAGGTAAACGCCCGTCTATGCTTCATTGTTTATTCAGTCCTGTTTTCTTTTGGACTTATTGTTCAGTTTTCCAGTTTAGTTCAGTTCATTCACTTTACACTCACAAATCCAATTCAGTTTAGTCTAAACGAACAGTTCTTACTCATTTCTAAGAGGGAACTTGGATCTATGGTTTCTATCTGAAATTCATAATTTTCTATTTTCTTGTATCATCTCTCGTCTGGATTAAATCATCACCCAGTTAAAAAAAAGGCAAGGTTACATTGATGTCGTACCGTAGCTCCTTATTGTGGGACTTCTTTATCCTTTCTTATGATCAATGTGGTGGCTATACAGGAACTGGCACTACCATGATATCTTGCAGCTACCTCGGTGCTAGGGTTCCAGTCTTCAAAGCGCAATACTTTCAAGATCTTCAAAGCTATCCGTGGTATGCAAACATTAGGAAGATTTGTGTGTGAAATTTTGTTATTGTTTGAGTTCTTGATAGAGTTGTCGACTTGTCGTTGCTGATGGGTTGCTTTTACTTAGATGCTGTAATTTTTGTCATCTTTTCTTTTGGGGTGTATTGATTATGTGAGATTATGTTGAATGCTACACATAAACATTTCATGCTTCATGAGATGTTCATCCTGACAATCTTATTGTAAATTTTGACCCTTTCTTTCAACTCGTGCTTAAAGAAGGGAAATAGTATATGCAACTCTTGTATATAACTTATAAAGGCACCAAAATGGAAATATTTGTTGGATCAAATATATATTTCATCGATTGACATGTAATTTTGGCATGCATTCCTAAATTATTACCATTTTAGATGATATGTTAAATGCTTAGAGTTGCAAACATCATTACCTTAAAAACAATTCTTGCTTTAAAACCAATAAAACTTTATTTTTCCAAAATTAAACAATAAAAAATATGTACAAAAAACTTCTATGAGACGTCTATGCGAATCCTTTTTCCGGAAAAATATGGAGAGACGGATACTAATTATCCCTTGTGCATCCATTTCAAAGAAATGTAAAAGTAGAGACATGTGAGATATAATACCTAATACCATGTAAAAAAGTAGATACGTGAGGGGAAAAAAACTAAAAGATGGATATATATGATAATAATAAATTTCTACAAATAGAAATTGTTGTACTTAATAAAGAAAGGATTAACTATACATATCTCTAAACTCTAGATATTGGGTTGAGAGTTGTAGCTGTACTTTCTTTTGAAGAAATTATCTTCGATGATGTTGATGAATTTTTGTTTTTGCTATTAATGATGTTAACTGTTGATGTGTAGTGTGTAAAGAGGGAAAAAGAAAAGGAAGGGAAAGTGGATGCATGCATGCATCATCCTAAAACAACTTGATGTGCCTGACTAACTCACCCAAAAGAAAACAAGAAGAATACAAGACCATAAAAATTGACCTTGAAAATCACCACCATTATTGCATTTGTAGGAAAGAAGGGAACACAAGTAATATTTTCTCTTTATATCTGTGGCGGATTTAGGAATTTTGAGGTGGGATGCGAAATTAATAAAAAGAAAATAAAAATAATAAAATATAGAGCTTCACTTCTTGGCGACTAAAAGATTTCACTTTTTCAATCATCTTTTGTGTCACTTGTCTATATATTTTCTATCTATTCATTTATATTTTTTTTCGTTATTTACCAATAAAGCAACGATATTTATCACTCTTTGCACTCAACATTCCAAATATTTATCTCCTAAAACCTTCCTAAAAACATATCAAATAAAGACGGGAAAGTAACATAAAAAAGCATTGCAAGTTTGTAACTACCCCTCACTTCTGCAAAGATTTTTTTTTGTTATTGTAAGTCTAAGAACTAAGGAAATGAGAAGTTAGCGAAAAATGAGCTCTTTTATTTGACATTGTGTATGAGGGAGAAAAACGTTTAGATACATGGTACTATCTCCGTTTTTTTAATATGCATGTTTGCTTTTGCTCGCGGACCAAGGAAAAAGTGCAAAAGTAAGAGAGAAGGTTAGTAAAAGTAAGGAAAAAATGAAAGAGGTAGAGAGAAGGAAAGAAAAAGTATGAGAGAAGTGTAATAATTAGGTGGACCAACCTTCCATTTATAGGAGAAGGGAAAAATATACCAATTAAAAAACACTCTAAAATAGAAATAAGTGTATATTAAAAAAACGGAGTTATATATAGATCAAGTAGATTAGACCCATGTGATGAAGTAAGAAAAGATAAAAAGTGAAAACAAAATTTGCTAAAATTGAAATAAAGCAAAATAGGAAGAATCTAATGAAACACCAGGAATCGGCAAAAAGAAAGATTTTTGTAGGACAAAGAGTGTAATAAAAAGAATGAGGAACCTTTAATGACAATACTCATAGAAAGACGGGCTTGGCTACATCTACCCACTGGATAATCTATCCATTACTAATAGAGATAATAAAATAATATTATTAAATAAGGTAAGGGCTCCACCATTATTACTTTTTACACTAACAATTGAATGTGGGTAGTTTACCCGGTGGATAAACAAAATTTTTCCCTAGAAAGACAACTATTCGAGACTGATAAAAGTTAGTTGTAAAACATTAAAGTCAAGAAATGGCGGCTGATATCCCAAAGATGGAAACAGGAAACAGGAAGAGGACACCACTTGCTGCTTTTGGGCATTACATGACTACATGAGCCAACAATCACTATGGTAGCCGTGGGCCATTGGAAATCATAGAATTACATATTTTTTGCAGAATGTTTCATTTATGAAATGATGTTGTATAATTGAAAATCTATATAGTACATTCTAAATGTATTCCTCTCAAATTTAACTCATGCATAACATGAATATCACATATTCGCTCCCCATTTGTTAAAAGATGTAATTCTGATATTTAAAAGACGTTATTTTGACTTTCAACTTTACAAAAATCTATTATGTCAAAAAATTATGAAAAACTATATTGTTAGATTTGTGTCGAACAATACTAGTAAAAAAGTATTCTTGCATAACTTTTCGCGAAATTTTATAGTAATAGTCAAAATGAAGGGGAAGTGGAGGAACTAGTGGTTATCAAGGTAATCTCTTAGAGGTTGATATTGGTTGTGGAAATCTCAAAATAAGGTGAAGGAAAACACACTCTTAATCTTCCACGAGATAAAAAAAAACAAACTAGATACAAACAGGGGAAAGCGGAAACACAAGATACCCTATATTCTTGCTGACCTGGAAAAAAAAATATACAGTACAACAGAAAAGTATAATAAACTCATATCTTCTTTATATTACAATGAGGCTTTGCCATGTAAAAACCACCACCTCATCCTTTACAAAGAGAACTTGTCATAAACCCTTATGAATAGTTACTGTAATCCTGAATCTATCCCTCTCCTCTGATAGAAATTGCAATCCTTCTGTATATCACTTACTTTTCCGATATCGTTGAACCACTAGAAATCAAGCTCTTTTCCCTCTAAGGTCCTCTAATCCGATTCAATGAAATCGTTAGCTAGAAGAAAACCCTTCATAACCATTTCTTTGAATACCATTAAACCCGATTCCTGGAAGATGACACGACTAAGGACTCTCATCAGCTGCAACTTATTCTACGCTTCTGTGAACTGACCCTATACTACTTCACAAATTCTATTGTACTTGGTTCCTCGTTGACCTAATCCGACAACAACATGTTGGTTTTTCAGCCAGGAGCAAAAGAGGTACTTCATCTGCCTTGATTTTTCCTACTCACACTTGAGTTGGTGAATTGAAATTTACAACCTCAAGTGGAAGGTTTTCCATACCATAACGTCGTAATTCAAATAGTGCATTTCTCCATTCACGGTGGTCGTCTATGCCACACAAGCTAGTAGCTACGTCTACAATCATACGTGGCAGACCACAACACCTATCAGCAAGTGAGTTAGAAATACCGTCAAGGGAAGAAACAAATTCTTTCCTAATATTTGCTTCACGCATGAACAACTGGTGTGCTTCTACCTTTGGAAGGGGATCAATTTTGACAGCTTCAAAATGATCCAACAGTCTACATTCCAAGGTAGAGCTAGTAGTTACAATTAGTTTGCATCTTCTCCCTTCTGCATTGCCAGGATTTCCTACCTGATCCAATGTCAGTTGCTGGTACGCCATCTAAGAAAAGCGCAAAACTGGCAAGACCTGTAAGTGTATCAGACAGTTCTATTGCCCTAGCATTCATGTCATCAACACCGGTGAAATCACAGTTCACAACTGCTGCAACAGCATCCTGTACATGCTTGATAGTAAATTGATCTATTAAACTGACCCATAAAACATTATCAAACTTTTCAACCAACTTAGTTGCGCTATTGTGAAGGTGCTTCATCAAAAAGGTCTTGCCTACTCCTCGTACCCCATGAATGGCAATCCTTCCAACGCTATCATCTTGTAATAGAAGTTCAAGTTGCTTCAAAGTTATTGAAGCAACTTGGCCAACTAATGCTTTCACCGGCAGGTAATAACCATGATTTGAGCCTCGTGCATTAGCCATTGCTTGTCTAAAGAGCACATCACCCTTATTGGTATGGACTTGCAAAGCATCAACCAATTTGTCAACATCCCATGTCTTGACACTTATTAAGAAGCTCCTCCATCCTCCAACACGTTGTCCTAACAAGAAATCCGCTTTCTTTACTAGCTCCTCTGCTTCATCCATCCAGTCCAACTGATCAGTATCTAGCTTTCGCTTCTTGCCTCGTTGAATCCGAGTAAAACATATATTTCTTATGTCCTGCATTCTAGCTCTTAAGTACTCAATTTTTCCCTGGAGAAATCTTCTTTTCCCAACGAGGCAACGTCCCCTAAGTAACAAAGCCAAGAGACCCATAAATCCCCAAAGTATGGTGATGATCTCCATAGAGAAAGACTCCATGTGTAAAAAAAGTAAGCATCAGTAATTCAGATTCTAGATTTCATATCTTCAAAACAAGTTATCCCTTAAACTAACACAAACAATCCCACTCCATGACAAAAACATTCAGCATGTTTAGAACCAACGCCTCAAAATCTTCAATACAGTCCCGTCCAGTGTCCACCCCTCGACTCTACCAACCTACCACCCGACACCACGATCCCATCAACACATAACCACCCGAACCCACCACCTAACAACAACCAGAACCACCCCCACCCCACCACCAAAATAGCCTGAATCACCACACCACCAACCCAGGCACCAGCACCACCCAACGTATCACCCCAACCACCACCATTCTAACTCCTCTACAACTACAATTACTTCATCCGTTTTTTTATTGACTACACTTTCCTTTCTAGAAAGTTTAAAATTAATGACTACCACTTTTTTTTACACACTTTTACTTTCTCAATAAAGTTTTGCCTAGGAGTCCGTAAAATGAAAAGTGTAGCCATTAAAAAAACGAAAGAAGTATAATAAACCCACGGATTTTTTGTCAGAAACCCCCACTAACTTTCAACTTATTGAAAACAACTCCCAGGATCTTTCACTTTTAAAAATAACCTCCCTAACCTTTCAAAACTTGTTGGTTGCACCCCCAAAACTTAACTCCGTCAATTTTTTATGTCTGTTGGCGCCCAGTAACAGCTTTATATATCATCTCATTAACAACCTTCCTATTCCAATTGAACACAAAGGTAACATTCGTAAAGTTCTTCAATCCAATTCCAATTGAGCATCAAAATTGCATTCCCAATCAACTCGAAGTCCTAATTTAAACCTAATCCCCAAATTGTTGAAATTAAAGCTGTATAATTTCAGGTAAAAATTTATCTTGCGTAAAGAGTTTCTTTTTTAAGAATTAGGGTTTGTAATTTTGATATCGAAATTCAGTAAATGGAACTTTAAATTTGGGGAAATTGTGAAATTAGGGTTTGTTAATGTTGAACCATGACTTATACTTATGTAATTGTAGTTGGGTGTGTTGATTTGACCTTGAATTATGCTTAATTGTTCTTTGACTACTGAATTTATTGGAATAGGTAACAGATGGCTATCAAATGCAAGTGTGGGATTGCAGCTAAAGTGTTGAGGTCTTGGACTAATGATAATCCTGGAAGGAAGTTTTGTGCTTGCAAATTCTCTGATTTTCATAGTGGAAGAGATGGGTGTGGTTTTTTTCAATGGCAGGACAAAGAAATGGTGGAGTGGCAAAGAGTTCTAACCAATGAACTTCTTTTGGAGAAGAGATTATTGAACCATGAAGTGGCATTCCTCAAGACTGAATTAGCAAAGAATCAGGACATGAGAAAAAGAGCAGAGGGTGAAATTCACAAAATTAAGAGGAAAAGAGGATCATCAACAGTTAGTGGTTTAGGATTCTTGTCAGGAATGATTATTGGGGCCCTTGGGTGTTTAGTGATTGTTTGCTTGATTCTAAATATTATGTACTAGTTAGCTAAGTAAGGGCCCTTGAATGCAAAACTAAGATTTGTAAGTTGGTTGTGTTTTGTTTTCACACTTCCATATTTGTAACTGTTATGGAGCAATGAAATGAAGTCGTTTCCTCAAATCATCATCATTCACATTTCAAAGTAAAGAAACTGTCTCAACATTAACAACATTTCAACCATCAATCCTACAATTCATTACATAAGATTAACTAAATAGGGTTCAACTAAAAACTGTCACAACATCAATCCAATGTATCCATTACAAAAAAGGCTTCTACATAACTGAAACTAAGTTCAAAAACCCTAGGCATCAGAGTTTTGAAATTTCTTTCATCTTCTTCTTTGTTGGCTTCAATGCTAACTTCCCTCTTGCACCCTTGAGAGCATGTTGAGCTGGCATTGCATTAGTAGTAGGAGCTTTGGGGATGGCATCTTTATCAGTTCTTTGGCTTGACTGAGATTTGGGAAATTCAACATTTTGACTTGACTGAGAGGGGGGAATTGCACATTATGGCTTGACTGAGAAGGGGGAAACTGCACATTCTGACTAGTGCTTGCCTCATTGGTAGATGGCTGGACATAAGTCATCTGCAAGTCAAAAAAGAAAGCACATTAGAGATAATTAAGGGGTTGTAAAAACAAATTAGAGTCACTAATATCAGAGGCAGTCCATAATGCTTACCTTCTTTGCCCTAGCCTCCCTTTTCTTCCTATTTGCCACCACCCAAGGGTCATTTGAAGGTGGCCTTCCTCCTTTTTTTGGTGGAGGCTTTGTAGCTTTGGGATTTGTGCACTTCAATATTTTGTGCCCATACTGTCCACAGTTAGAGCATTTTTGCTGCCCTCCAGCTTTGCTCACTTTCTTTGCCTTACCTTCCTCCACTTCCCCAGCTTCTTTCTTTCTCTTTTTATGGCTTGGCCTCCCTGGCATGCTCCTAATCACAGGTGGTAATGGCTCTGGCATTGAACAAGGGTCCCAGTGGTTAAAACCAGGCATGGATCTTATGTGTGAAGAGTATGCTTGCAAGTACTTGTCCTTAGTGTACCAATCATCCACATAATCCTCTGGTTTCCCCCTTTTGGCTTGTATACATGCCCATGCATGTTTACAAGGTATGCCAGTCAACATAAAGTGACTGCAACTGCAAGTTCTTGTCCTAAGGTTGACAATAAGCCTATCATCAATGGTGTCCACCTCCCATTCATCTGCCCTTGAATGCACAGGAATACATCCCTTGGCACCTTCCATAATCCATCCCAAAACTCTACCTATATAAGGCATAAACCTCCCATTGTATGTTTGAATCCCATCCCATTTTTCAGCATGCCTTTTCATGATATACCTCCTTATCCACTCCATGCATGTAATCACTGGTTTATCTCTAGCTTCTTTGATCACAGCATTAAAAGTCTCACACATGTTGTTGGTAACCATGTTGGACTTTGCTGTTGTGCTAAAAGCATGTCTACACCAATGCTTTGTTGGTATTGCTTTCAAGTACAAGTACGCTTCTTCTGAGATAAACCTAATTGAAGCAAGTTGCTTCTCATAAGTTTGCTGCATTCTTCATTAAATATATTTAGAGATATTTTAAAATCAGATTTGAAACAAAAATAACAAAAAAAACAAATCAAAGGAAGATATTCAGTCACATACCAGAGTAGTAGCTTTAGCAGCCTTCCAGAAAAATTCCTTGAAGATTGTGCCAGTGAACTTCAACTTGAAGTTGGCCCAAATATGCCTCACACAAAATCTCACATCTGCCTTGGGAGCAACCAGGGCTATAGCTTCCAACAGTCCCTAACAAATCAAAATTCCAAACATTAGGAACACTAATCAAAGAGAAATTTAAAAGGCATACTGATACTGGAATGAAATTATTACCTTTTGCCTATCTGACATCAAAGTCAGTCCTACTCCATCAAAGTGCTCTGTATCCTTCATCAAAAGCTCTAAAAACCATGTCCATGTTGAGGTATTTTCCACTTCCACAATTGCCCAAGCAATGGGATAGATGTTGTTGTTCCCATCTTTACTTACAGCAGCTAAAATCATGCCTGGGTATGCACCTTTTAGGTGACACCCATCTACTCCTATGATTGGTCTACAACCAAGCTTGTAACCAACTTTACAAGCTTCTAGGCACACATACATCCTAGAAAAATAGGGGGCTGAATTTTCAGAGTTCTTAACACAAACAATAGCTGTGGAACCAGGGTTATATTTCAAAATTGCAAAGGCATACTGACACACTTTAGCATACTGATCAGCTGCATCCCCATACAGTATTTGCTTTGCCCTAGCCCTAGCAAACCATGCTTTAAAATACTTAATTGTAACCCCAAGATCCATGTACACTCTATCAGTAAACTTTGATAGCTTCCAATCAGGGTCAGACCTCCATTCATCTAAGTACCTTTCCGCCAAGTATGCAGATGTGACCTTACTACTTGAATGGAAAAAACCACAATTATGCTCTAGCCTAAGACTCTTAATCTGGTATTGATCAGACATTGGCAGTTGAATTGCATGAACCTTAAAAAAACACCTCAATTCATTCACATTACATTGACAATATTGAAACTTTCCCTTTTTTGTGTTCCAATCACAATCACACTTATTTCTACAATACACATCAAATCTACCAGCTCCATTATGCAAAAAATAGTAATCATACCTATTTTGAATGGAATGATGCTGCACAGCTTTTCTCAGGTCATAAATACTTTCAAACTTCAAACCAAGACTCAGTTTTACCTGTCCCTTTAAATCAATCTCAGGGTTGAAGGTTGGATAAGGATCACCCTCATCATCTGATCCCTGTAAGCTTCTTGCTTCATCTGAATCACAGTCAACTTCAGCCACATTCCCAAGGTTCAAATCCTCCTTGGTCCACCTTGGTTCTTTGTTCCTCTCACTGCCCTTAGATGTACTAGGTTTATGACCTTCAAACCCCTTCAACAGATCTGCTCCACCCCCCTTTGAATTGAAGAACAGCTCATCTTCAACATCTTCCTTCCTATCCTCTTCTCCAGGCTCATACTCAAAGTCACTAATGTCAGAAGCACTCCATTCTTCCCCACTTAAATCAGAATCTTCCTTCAACAGTTTCTCTTTTGCTTTCTTCTTCCCTTCTCCCTGCTTTTCCTTCCCCTTTCCCTTTGTGGTTTTAGCTTGTTTTGCCTTGTTCTTAGTTGCTATATGTTTCACCCTTGGTGTGCATCTCTTCTGAACTGCAGGAGGTGGAGAAGTGGTAGTTTTTGATGGTGAGATCAGAATGGGGGAGGCTGCTTTTTGTTTAGGGGTTGAGCTCTCTGTCAGTGGTTCAATACTACTTAGCAAAACAACTTGTGGCAGCCTTTGACTTCTTCTGACTGGAGAACAGATTTTTAAGCTTGAATCCTTCATGAGGGCATGTATTTGTGAGCTCTGTTGGGCCTTTGAATTGGGTTGAGATGTGGTGGATATTTGGATCTTTGGATGGGGCTGAGATGCAGAACTGCTTTGGGTCTTGGGCAATATACTAGTGGACTGAGATGAGTGATTTGGAAAGGTTTGAGAAAGCAATTTAAATGGTGGAAAAGAGTCTGATGTACTTGGAAAAAAGGTGCTTGTCTTGCTCCTAAACTGAGGCCCAACTAATTGAGGCTTAGGCTCATCAATCACATATAAAAGTACCCTATCATTCTTGTCCCTACTTAGGTAAAAACCTTCAAAATCAGAATCATTCACAATTTGCTTCCTTCCATTTGTCAAGTTCCTCCCATGCATCCTATACCACATGCTGAAGCTGTCATTCACCCTATAACCAACATGCTTTTGTGCATCCATCACAATTCCTCTCATTGCTGTCATTTTCATATCAGTAAGTTTAAGGCCCAACCCCTCCTTCATGTACATACAACCTCCCACATAACTTGTCTTATGATTGCTGAATTGAAAACTACCCCCCAAATAAATATTCATTCGAATATATGTTTCAGTTTCCCTACAAATTACACTATAAATAATCAGCAACAGCAAGTGATTCAATTAAATAATCAGTACAAATTAGGGTTTCAATTTAACAATTAATTGAGCCCAATTGCAATTAAAAATTAGGATTCTTATTATTAAACAAAGCAAACATAACAACACAGCAATAAAAAATTGAAATGGTGTGCAAATCGAATTATAAAAAATGGACTAGGTTTACGAATAGTATTTACCTCATTTGGGCACCAATTTCTTGTTTTACAGCCCAAATTTTCTTCCCTTTTTCACCCATGACGTCACCAGATTCCATTCTAAGTACAATTAGTAAAAAAATTAATGAGTTTATGGTGGAGTTACTGAGTTTCAGAGAAGAGAAATATGGAGAAAGTGATGAGTTTTACAGAGTTGAAATCGATGGTGGAGAGAGGGAAATGATAGAGGAGAGGGAAATTAGTTGAGATGGAGTTACTGAGGGTTATATCAGTAATTTCATCATGTGTTTTAAGAGGGATAAGCTGTTACTGGGCGCCAACAGACGGAAAAAATTGACGAAGTTAAGTTTTGGGGGTGCAACCAACAAGTTTTGAAAAGTTAGGGAGGTTATTTTTAAAAGTGAAAGATCCTAAGAGTTGTTTTCAATAAGTTGAAAGTTAATGGGGGTTTCTGACAAAAAATCCTAAACCCACATCAAAGTAGTGGTGGAAGAATCCAAACCTGGGATTGATGTGATTACACACCGCAAAGTGGACTGTGATTACTATATTTGACACCTGACTTAAGCTTCCAAAATCCAGACTCTTCAAGTATTGAATTTATAGGAGATTTTTTTCTTCTAAACTTCCATTTTCAATTTTTTTATTCACTTTCTTGTGTATAAAGTCTTAATTGGTCGATGATTGAGATACTTCCAAGCAGCTTCCCATAGTCCACCTAAGCACCAACTAAGTACTCACGTAATCACCGGTCAGGCGGTCACATGACTAGTCTCTCTCTCTCTCCCAAATCCGCCAATAAAATTAATCACCCACTCAAACACAAGAACCATGTACAAAATGAATATCCAATTCAACAGTTATATGACGAAACGCCACCCTTAAAATATTATAGGAGGCTACTTCTTAACAATTTTTTGACACATTTTCTTGTTTTTGTATGGCTACTTCTACCACTTTGTCCGATATTTTTATGGTTGCCTCTTAAAAAAAGCTATCTTAGAGAATTAATACTTGTCACGGATTTGTTCATGTCAATATATGCTATCTATGGCTAATTATTAAAGATATACTTAAATACACAACAACATATAGTTCATAATATACGAAAATTATGCTTTGAATTGCATTAGTCGTCGTCAGTTTTTTGGACAATACCATAACATGTTTTGGTAATTGCCATAATTTGGACATGTACAGTGATATTGGTATTGATTGGCTATGACCATAACTTGATTTGGATATCTACCAATTTCGCTATCCAAATTACGGCTATGACTAAAAAATGTTATGTTAGGGTCCAAAAACTAAAAATGACGATAATTAATATTCGTATGGAGGTTTAACAAATTAAAAAAAGAAAGTTAAATAGATGCCAAAATAAGCATTGCTGATGTGGCCAAATGGGTGGTTCACATTAATCAACTACCATGACTTTTTTTAAAAAAAATCTATACTAAAATTTTCACCGCTTTCTTACATTTATGAAGTGGTGTTATTCATATAAAATATGTTTCGGGCGAAACGCATCGCTTACTCTGTAGCTTATACTCCCCCCTCGTTGTTTTTTATTACACTTTTTTTTTGCAACGTTGCTTTTTAATCGTTCCACTTTTATTATATTTTTGGTAAACTTTCAAATTTCTATATTCCAAATTTCCAATTTCCTACATTTTAGGGCCCACTCATTCTTTTGTTTTCCTATTGATCACCCAACTACCTCATTTTTTGGGTTTTTGTAACACCCTCTCTCATACTTTATGTATTCTCTAAACAATTATTTCATCGATTTCATAAAGTTCCTTGATTATCCCCAAAAGTAAATTGTAACGACTAAAAACAATCGGAGGGAGTATAAGCGAGACAATTGACGTAAGTGCATTTAGTTCATGTTATCTTGGACTTAATGGAGTTGAACGAGCTAAAGTAATTGAATACACAAAGTCTTATATGCGTTTCTATTTATTAACCCATATATTACTTTTTCACTCTCTAAACTCACTCAAAATTGTTGATAACCCCTTTCTTTAGTAGTCAACTAGTTAGTAACCCCCCTCCAAGATAGTCAGTAACCCCGTCCAAAATAGTCAGTAACCTCGTTCTAAAAGTCAGTAACACCTCCCTAAAGAGTTAGTAACCCCTAAAACAGTAAGTAACTTCCAAACAATTAGTAAAGCCCTTAAAACAATTAGTAACCCCTCTAAAACAGTTATCAATAACCCCCAAAACACTTGATAACCCACTAGAATAGTTGATAACCCCTCTAAAATAGTCATTGTGTGTGCGTCATACGATTAACAAATCGTGCAACAAGCCGCACACAAAACTTACTGAATTGAATATGAATTGACTTGAATAAGCTTTATCTATATAGAATATAATGGATCCGAACTGAATAAACTTAAATAAACCTGAATAGAATAGAAAAGAATAGAATCGAACTGAGTTGAATAAACCTAAATAGAAGCGAATAGAATTAAATTGTATTAATGGTGTTCAAAAGAACTAGGCATAAAAACTAAAGATAAAAAAGAGTAGTTGTGCAGTGTGCTTGTTTCTAAGAGTATCATTATTCATGAACTTAAAAAACCAAAAAACAGAAAACCACAGTGATACCGAACAGGCTCTTGAGTAGCTTAACTTTTACAATTTTTTTTTTGAAAAGATAGCAAAAATGGAGAAGGAAAAATTCAGCACATTAAATGATGAGAATTCATATTAACATTTTAATTTAATGTCTTGTTCAGTTCACCTTTAAAATAATATCTAGTAAAAATAAGTTCAGTTTATTAAAGATAAGCTCACTTCAGTAAAAATAAGTTTAATTTAGTAAAAAATAAGTGTAATTCAGTAAAAATAATTACAAGCCAGCAAAATTAAAGTGAACTAAACAGGATCTAAGTCCTCTTAAGCACCCTAAAATTTGTTCAAGGTATATACCATAGTTTATTTCAACTTTTATCATTTAAGATAAGTAAAATGAGTTACCAAACAACAATATGTACTCATAATACAGAGGGTTATTGTAATATTTTGCCCCAAAATTAGTTTTAAAAAGTTAAAAGTACTTTAAAAAGGTTTGCTAATTTGCTTAATGTGACGCGTTTGGTTTACTATTAGAATTAAAACTGAGAATGAGGTTGTGTTATCCGATTTTCATTTTTTTCACCTATTGCGAGGAAGTTGCAAGGAAAGAGGCAAAAGCCGCTTATCAAAGTATGAAACCGGTTTTAGTCATATGTGCAACTCCTTATACTATAGGATATCTGGATATGCAGTATATATACCCCATCTTTTCATTTTTCATCCATCAATTTCAGGTAAATTTGATCTTCCTCTGTTTTTCGATTTTCGCCGTTGTTTGATTCTTGATCATCTTTTTTTTTGTGTGTTACTGGCTTACTGCATTATGCTTCATTCTTAGTGATTTACTGTTTGGTTGTTATATACTTCTTGATCATCTTAATGTTTATAAATTGTTGTTGTTGTTGTTGCTGGCTTGCTGCTGCTTTTCTGTTGTTGTTGTTGTTGTTGTTGTGGTTGCTGATTTTGTTGTTGCTGTCGTTGTGGTTGCTGATATTGTTGTGGTTGTGGTTGTCATTGTCGGATTCGTTGTTGTAGTAGTTGTTGTTAGGGCTGTTCAAAATTCGGTCCGGACCGGTAAAGTGGACCGGACCGGACCGGTCACTTCGGGTCAAAGATTTTAATTTTCCGGTCTTCGGTCCGGTCCAAAACCCTGTAAAAATCGGTCTTGGACCGGACCGGTTTTTCATTCAAAAATATGAATATCGAAGATCAAAAAATATAATTTTCTCCTTTTATATGTTTTAGATTATATTTTATTAGTAACTAATTTAGATTATATTTTATTAATAACTAATTTAGATTAAAGTCTCAAAAAAGACCTTGAAAAATTCATTTTGAAGATTTACTTTTATAATGTTTCCTTATAATGAACAAAAGTATTAAAAAGAGTGTGGAAAAGTGAAAAACGGTCTAATTCGGTCCGGTCCAGGGTTTGGACCGATTTTTCCGGTCCGGTCCCGGTCCACTAAAAATCGGTCCGGTCTTCGGGTCTTAAATTTAAGAATTCCGGTCTTCGGTCCGGTCCGGTTTTTTCCGGTCCGGGTTCGGACTTATGAACAGCCCTAGTTGTTGTTGTTGTCGTCGTCGTCGTTGTTGCTGTTTTCGTTGTGGTTGTGGACTTGTGGTGGTGGTGGTGGTTGCGGTTGCGGTTGTGGTTGTGTACTTGTGGTGGTGGCGGTTGTGGACTTTTGGTGGTGGTGGTGGTGGCGGTTGCGGTTGTGGTTGTGGACTTGTGGTGGTGGTGGTGGCGGTTGCGGTTGTGGAGTTGTGGTGGTGGTGGTGTTGACGGTTGTGGACTTGTGGAGTTGTGGTAGTGTTGGTGGCGCTTGCGGTTGTGAAGGTGGTGGTGATGGTCGTTGTGGTTGTGGTTGTGTTCACCGGTTGTGTATGTCGGATTTGTTGTTGTTGTGGTTGTTGTTGTAGCGGTTAGAGCAAGAGCACTATCGGATTTTTGATTATCCGAAAGTTTTTCTACCATCTTTTTGCTCAATGGTTCACTTGTCTTAATATCTTATGGTCAGTAGCTAATCATTTAAATGCGGAAGGCAAAGAAGGGCGTACAGTTTATTGGATTTGAAATTGGAATTATGGTTTTGTTCTTATTCAAATCAGAAATAGAAATCTGTTACAAATCTATTGGTTCTTTTATTGTATTAAACTTGTAATCCATCAACTAAGGTAAAGATGATCATCATCTGTTTTCTATTTTGGGCATCATTTTGATTTTTGATTACCATTTAGGATTTCTGCTTCACTCTTGTTGATTTCTGTTTGATTAACTTCATTTGATTAGTTTTCTGTTTCGATCTTCCGAATGTTTGCATTTTATTGTACATTTGTACTTATTAATTAACTAATACAAATGTCACTTCGGTCGTTGTTGATCTGATAAAATATTGTTTCGTTTTTGATATTTTAATCATTATTGGCGGTATGTTTCATTTTTTTTGGATCTTGTATTTAGTATTTAATCAGTTGAATGCTGATGAAAAAGAGGGATTGCTTTTGTCGAATATGAAATTGGAATTATGGTTTTCTTTCTATGCAGTTTGGGGAAATTTAGAGTATTAATGTGCTTATCTTATACAGGAAAGTATTTGCTATGGAGCCTGTAGCCATTGTTGTGGGATTTTTTGGCCTTTTAACCTATTTAAGTGGGGTAGCCAGCCTTGATGAGAGAAAAAGAATTCTCAAGGGAGAAATCGAATCCTTAAGTGCTAGGATGCTGGACATTAATAGAGTATTCTCTTCCACTCAGGTTCAACGAGGCAAGAAGCGAAAGCGAGATGATGACCTAAGTCAGTGGATCGCTGAGGGTAAGAAGCTTGTGGAGGAAGCCCAAGGCTTGCTAAGCCAAGTTGGAAGATGGAGGTGCTTCGTTTTAGGTTCCAAGGTGAGATGGGATGTTTGCAAATTGGGATATTCTATGAAAGTCCATGACAAAAAGGGTGATGTACTCCTTAAACAGGCCTTGTCTGATGCCCGTGGCTTGTGTCGTGGCTATCATTTACCCGTCAGACAGTTAGTTGGCCGAGTGCCTTCTAGGACTTTGAACACTCTTAAAGTCCTACTGGAATGTGATGAGGTTGGAAGGATTGCTATTCATGGTCCAGGTGGAATTGGTAAGACCCTTTTGATGAAGCACTTGTTCAACTGGGCGCTGGACAGGTTTGATTATGCTTTATGGGTCTCTTGCCCTGATGAGTTTACCATCAAGAGTGTGCAAGATGCTGTTGCCGCAGTGGTCAAGTGTGATATTTCTAGCTATGATGATTTACATGTAAGGGCTATGAGATTGTCCCGAACACTTGCAGGTCTCGGCAAATTTGCACTTTTCTTAGATGGTGTTCCGGAAGCTGGTTTTTCTCTGGACCGCGTAGGAATTCCAGTTCGTGTAGAAGGGAGTGGGTGCAAACTGGTATTGAGTACTAGATCTACTTTGGTGTGCAGAATGTTGGATGGTTTTGTAACAGTCAAAGTTGAGCGTCTTCCAGGAGAAGAAGCATACCAGTTATTCAGGCATGAAGCAAGGATTGACAATGGCTCAGTTTCCTCCATTGGTGACATGGCTAGGTTACTTTCAAATTCATGTTGCGGAGTGCCACATGAGATTGTACATTTAGCTACTCGCATGTGTGGCAAAGATGACCCTCATGAATGGAGACATGCACTATTTCAATCAGGATGTCTCGGGACGAAGAACAAACTTCCAGCAAATCCCGACGTTGAGCGTTATAGGAAAAGGCTGAAGAAGGATATGATCCTCTCCCATTCTTTCCTGTTACCCAAGGAAAAAGAGTGAGACATCTCCTTCAAGTGACAGGCCAGATTAAGAAGGAACTGAAATGTGAATGTGCCGTTGCTTTAGAAAAGGTAACTAAGTATTTTGTTAGGTCAGAAGGCAAGAGCATCACATTAACTAAACCACTCGTTTTTCCGTGGGTCTTCAGCTGTCCCTTACTTCAGGGACCATGTTTAATTACGCTGTGAACTAGCTGAGTAGCTGGCAGCTTCTCAAGGAACTAGCATCAAGAGAACAACTTGAATTTTCTGTTTAGGAAAGGCATTGATTTGATGTCGTCATGCTAAGTTATCAGGGAAGTATCCTCGTAATCAGTTGTCAAAAAATTGAGTTGTACTTCATTCTTCTGATGCAATGTAAATTATGTTTTCTGTCAGCAGGATATTGAATATACTGTGTTTTTGTGTTCTGCATGCTTTTATTACTCGTGGATGAATGTCTACCTTTGTGCTATGCCATAAGAAAGGCCCTTCTGTATGCTTTTCTGTTTGGCTGAAAACACCTGAACTGAAAAAATTTAATAAAACTAAACTAGACTTGAAGAAATAGTGAAATGTGACAGTAAGTATTCCTTTCAACAAAAAATGTAAGAGTAAGGGTTTGTTCTTTTCGGCTGAAAATAACCGAATTGAACTGAAGGTAATTGAATTGAAAATAATTGGACTGAAAATAACTGAAGTGAACTGAAAAGAATAGTAATATGAGTGTGAAAATATTGTCTCGTGTTTTATAATGGCTAGTTATCCACCTAATTGCACTTTGCTCTATTTTCTTGTTATTCTCCATTAAAAGGTGTTTAGATTTCGATTCACATTTGAAGCTGTTGAGAATAGGGCTTGTCATGGTTCCACATTTTTATTACTGTTTCAGTTTTTTTTTATTCTTGTTCTGTTTTCTTCTTTTCTTTCTTTACATATCTTGTGCTGGAAACATATGAATCTGGATCATCTAAAATGAATTCTATGGTAAACCTCGCTGCTCAAGTTTCGCCATCCAAATCAGTCACTGCTGATGCAAACAAGGATACTTCGTATGCTGTTATCAGTTTTCTAGCCTCCTCGGATTCATTTTCAATTCCTCCACACAGAGTAACTAATTCTACTTAGCGGAGGATGTTAGGTTCTGCCATAAGTATGTTGATATGTGAGGAGATTTTGGTTTATCTTAAACCGCCTAAGCGGTCAATTACTTATGTATTAATTGAATCAGATCTCATTATTGTGTGTAATTTTTGAATATATCTCACTTTTGCCTGCAGTATCATTTGAAGATTAGTGGTTGTATCAATTAATTTTATTTCATGTATCAATTGAAAACTAGCGGTTGTATGTTCATGGTTCCTCTGCTAAAGCACAATGCAGATACCAAATGATGTGCAGTGCTGATGCTACAGGAAAGATAGCAAGCACATTAATAACAGTTATCAGTTTGTATGAGAATGAGGATTCCTTTTGAATAGAGAAACATATTTGTGCACATCAAATGAAGAAGTTGCTAAAACATTCTCACATACCAGAGTGCACAACTTCAGACAAGAGGCGACATGGACACGATAAAACACCAGCCTTACTGCCTGGGTGCATTTGGTAAGGCAACATTGAAGACGGAATCAAGTAAATGAGTCCATATTTAGGTGTTTGGTAAGGTTAAAAAGCATTCCACTCCGTTAGCGGATTCCTCCAAAATGATTCCCCACCCTCCCACGCGGTAACAAAAGCCCTCAACCTCCTCTAACGACAAAAAGAATGCTTCATGCTCTTACATGCATCTTACTACTGGAAAAGCTTGGCTTGTTGAACAAAGAACAGGCACATTCATGACTGATAAGATGGACAAAATTGGAGAAGGTACAGAATAAAAGAAAATCAAAAGCAAGTAAGAAACGATTTTGCTGATTACCTTATTTATTTGTACAGCACAAAAATCTACAACTAAAATTTGGGAGACCACCAGCTATTTACAACTTACAACTAATCCTCAAAAGTCCTCATTAATCTTACCTTTCTATGGCAAAAACCGGTCACCTTCAATAGTGATACGCAGAAGGTAAAGTTGTACTACTATCTCTTCAATATATAGTATCATGTATCAAAATTATCAATTAGGGCCCGAAATAGGAGTTCTCCTAAGCTCGAATAATGCATTCCTCCATTCACGAGGGTCATCAATGCCACGCATAGAAGTAGCTACTTCTACGATCATGCGTGGCAAGCCATGACACTTCATTGCAAGTAGCCTAGGAATACTATATGGGAAAGAGTCACAGCTCGTACTCATGCTGGTGCTCGCTTTATTTATAAACTACTCGCACGTTTCTTCATCCGAAAGAGGGTGAAGTTCTACAGTTCCAAAACAATCCAACATTTCAGAAACATAAGTCGACCTAGTTGTTATAACTACTTTGCTCTTACTCCCTTCTGCAGGGACAGGAATTCCTATCTGCTCCAGAGAAACAACGGCTTCTGGTACATTATCTAGGAAAAGCACAAAAGTTCCAAAACGTGCAAACATATCCGACAATGTTTGAGCCCTTTTATTCAAGTCATCATCACTACCGAGATCACACTTCACTTCAGCAGCGACAGCATTTTGCACACGCTCAATGCTGAACTGACGAGGAGTAGTGACCCAGAAAACATGATCAAACGTCTCAGGCTCTGTCCATTTTAGTACACAGTTATGTAGGTGCTTCATCAAAAGCGTCTTACCAATCCCTTCTATACCATGGATGGCAATTCTTCCAATCTTATCACATCTTACAAAAGACTGAAGTTGCTCCAAAGCATCTGAAGCTTGTTGCCCAAAAATATTTCTGACTGGTATAAGATTACCACGATATAGGCCTCGTTTAGCACACAAGGCGCGTCTAAAAAGCATATCAGCTTCCTTTTCATGAGCTGACAATGTGTTAATCAACTTGTGGATAGCTACCAGCTTTTCCCTAGTTTGGGAAGAGAAGATGCTCCCACCTTTAACTCTACTTTTGTTCTCTGGAAAAGCTTCACTAACCTGTTCTAACAAGCTTTTCGCTTCCTGCACCAGTTCCCGACCCTCGACCACCAAGGAAAACAAGTCATCGTCCCTCTTTCTCTTCTTGCTTTGTGGAATAGAAACACTAGTTAATGCTGCTTCAATGTCGTCTATCCTGGCGCTTGAGTAATCGGTTAAACCCTCAAGAGTTCGCTTCATCTCATCAAGTCCTCCTTCCAAGATTTAGATCTTCAGAAGACTAAAAATTTCCCAGAGAACAGCAAAGAGATTCATAGTGAAGATCTCCTGTACAAATTTAGAATGCTAAAATTCAATATATACAGGATTAGTCTTGCACTAACCTTAAAAGTAAAACACAATCAAAGCTGAAAGTAAATGTAGTAAACGAAACGATTGTATACCATATAACCATGTACATGTACATCTGTTGTTTTTGTCAAATAACTCCCACGTTTGCATTCATTGTTGAGGCTAACACCAATTTGTAAATCGTCATTAAACTTAACGTGCTAAATACGATCCCTTGCACCGTACATTTCTTTTCGAAATTTCCATCTACTTAAGAGTTTCTTACCCATAAAGGTAGACAATGAGGAGCCATTTTACTGGTTCAGAACCAGCTCGACCTATCAATCCCTGATACAGCATGATTGTGAACCAGCTCTAAACTAGTTTTCCATAACAAATAAAGATGGTAAATTTGAAAAAGTTGTAAATGTAAGGTGGTAATCTCCAAAAAAATTCAACTATTTTCAAAAGTTGTCTCCTTTGAATAATTTGCACTTATTTTGGCAGAATGATTTACAATACACATCTTTAGTTATTAATATTCGTATGTATTAGTTAAAAAAAATGATATTTTGAAGATATATATTACTACAAATCTAACAAAATTCCTTATAACTATATATTTCCTATTATTTATGATGAGAATTTGAGAATTAGTTTCTAAGATTGGGTTTTTCTTCTTTCTTTTCATATTCATATTAGTCGTATATACTTCATCTTTCCAAATATTCATGCAACATAAATGGAGGTGCACTGCACACAAACATTAAGGAGCTCATGGATGTGATGAAGAGTGAGATCAAGAGGAGTACAAAAGGGTCCATTTGATAATGAGAGAATTAAAGAACCCGTAAATATAATTCAGTGCCGCATGTATTTGAGAACGGAGCATTAGTCTATTTTTAGTTGTTACGTTTTAACTTTTTTGCGCTATGCACAAGCTTCATTATAACCCCCTTACATTATTCATGCACAAGAAAAAAAAACATATTAACGTAGGAACATATTAAATTTCTCTCAATATGTACTTCCAGGATATCAACCTTTTTTGTGAGTTGGCAAACGTGTCAAGTCAAAATGTAACCACTAGAAAAACGGAGGAAGTATATTCGGGGTGAGTTTGCAATCTGATTGGATTTTTCTCTTGTATCAGGCTCGAGTACACTTAGTACGGATATTCTCCAAGTGAACAACATAATGACAGAAGCAGCTATGAACACACAAAATCTGATTGCATTACTAGGGATAGTGCCAACCGTATATGAAGTTGGGAAGCGGTTTTTCGAGGTGGACATGAGACGCACTGAACTCAGCAATGTGCTGCAGGAAGTAGAAAGCAAAGCAGAAGACATGAATCAAGAAGCAAACATCGAAGAGCGACAGCCTGGGAAGAAGCGTAAGAAAGTACTGAAGGCCTACTTCAGGCAAACAAAAAGGTACAGAAAGTCAGCACAGTTGGTGTTAGACAGTAGCCATGAAGGGCAGTTGATGCTGAAGCGTATGTTATGGGTGCTTAGCATCGACCGACACCATAAGGAAGGACAGGAGCTCTTGAACAAAGGCAGCAAGTTGTTCGAGGAAGGACTTACATACGACGAAGTCAGAATGCGTGGAGAAATGTTACCTTTGGAGGAGAATCAGTACATTGGTGAGACTGTTTGTGCGCTACTCGATACAGCAATCAGAGCCCTGATACATGGAAGTGCGCAAAGCATTGGCATATATGGGCACGCGGGAGCTGAAAATACCAATCTTATGAAGCATCTCTACAATATAGTCTTTAAGGATCAGGGTTTCAAAGCTGTTTTTTGGGCCAGGGCACCTGAATTAGAGCCTAATGTGGATGATCAAACTTACAATAAGGCGCTCCAAAAGTGTGTGGCAGATGGGATGTGGGTCGATTTAGATAACGATGTTGTTCATGATGAGGTTAGATGTGCAGGAAAGATAACGGCGAGACTTCAAGAGATTGGCTCTGGTAAGGTAGTTTTCTTCTTGGATAATGTTAAAAAGGAGTTTTCAGCTTATGAACTTCTAGGAATACCTTCGCTTATGACTTTGGAAGGTTGCAATATTAACTGTATCTTGGTGTTTAGTACTCTGTCTAGAGATGTATGCAACAGAATGCAGTGCGACCTTACACTTAAGATGGACTTACTAGGGAAGAAAGAAGCCGAGGAGCTGTTCTTACACGAAGCTAGACGTGGGGAAAATGATCGTCTGCTGTCAAATCGAGAGCAGAGGATCCAACAAGAAGCAATTAAAGTTGCTAATGAATGTGCAAGAATGCCGTTAACTATCATTGTAATAGCGCGGTCCATGCTTAAAGTCGAAGATCTTTGTGAATGGAAGAACCGGCTGAATGAGCTGATGGGCACCATAGCTAGCATCCATAATGAGGAGGATAAGATACTAGAACAACTCAAATTTGGATATGATTGTTTGAAAGATAAGACTGTCCAACATTGTTTTCTGTATGCTGCAAATCTGTTGGCTAATGATCGTCAGATATCTAAACAAGAGATTATCGAAAAGTGGAAGAATCGCGGGCTAATTGGTATGGACAGACCAGCTGAGTTTGCTGATGATCAGGGTCATACTGTATTGAATCAGCTTGAAAGAATGTGTTTGATTGAAGTTGCACCAGATCTTCAAACTCTGACTATGAACAAGTGGATCTGGAAAATGGCAAAGAAGGTTGCTTAAATGCATTTGTGATGAACTTGGTGCTAATAACACAGAGTCGGAGTTTGGTTTGATTCGAGTCAGATCGAGTTCATATACTCATATCAAGTAAAAGTATTGTGTGTGAACTACTTGCATTTCAATTTTTATTTCTGCTTTCTATTGCAGATGTTAAGTTTATTTTGGACCAACGATTGTCTGTTTAACTTGAAAAATTCTTCATCTAAATTATCTTGTGGTTATACATTCTGGTATTATTATATACCCTACATAGTGTTAAATGGTTGTATATCTACATTGTTGAGGCATGGGTGTTCTATTTGGGGAAGGGGTGGGAAAGGGTGCAAAGGTGTTTCACTGAAAATGGTGAATGAGTGTCTTTCAATTAAGATGACAGTTACCAATAATAGTATAGGAGTAGGAAAATTTGTCAGAAACCATACAAACTTTACACTTTTTGAAAAGAACCACCATTTACTTTTAATTTAACTATTATAACTTGGCAAAATTTTGTGTAGCAACACTCTAACGTTGCAAATTTTTGTGAAACACCACCTTTTAACGAAAAATGTTAGGTTTTTTGTTTGATGGGGCCCACTTACCATCTTTCAGCTTTATTACCACCACATCCCAATTGCCACCACCAACCTTACTCTAAAACTTCACCACCAGTCACTAATCACCACCCACCACCTCTACTTTTGAAAACTCTAACCCTAAATTCATTACCCACCATCTCTACCTTCAAAAACCCTAATTCCTAAATTCACCATCAACCAACCGCCACCACCATCCTTTGATATTTCACCATCAATACACACCACCACCCACCTTCGCAATTTCACCACCAACACCATCTACCTTCGAAACTCTAGCCTCCTAAATTGTCACCAACTAACCACCAGCATCATTCGAAATTTTGCCACCAACTATCACTTCCCTTAATTAGAAATTTCGTCACTAACCACCACAACCTACAATCAAAAACCTTAAACTTCACAACCCAATTAGAAAAACCTAACCCTAAAGGAAAAAAAACTCAAATTTGGTACCATAAACCCAACTTTTTGTAGAGGTGGAGTTCATTTGGTTGTTGAAGGTGGTGGTGAGTAAGAAAGGAGGTGGTGTTTGAATGTAGAAATGAGTAAAAGAGAGAAGATGAGTAAGTGGGCCCAGAAAATGGAAAACCGTTAAAAGTGGTGTTTCACAAAATTTTACAAAGTTATACTAGTTAACTTTTAAAAAGAGTAAATGGTAGTTTATTTCAAAAATAGTGAAGTTTATAGTGGTTTTTCAGAAATTTTCCGTAGGAATAACAATGAAGACTAGTTGATTTGGTCAATTTAGGTGGTCATTGTATTTTTCTAGACACCGACTAGAATTTTTGGGTCTAATTAGTTACACTAATTTACAATTAGACTCTTAGGGTATACGAGAATTTGCATCGCATACTGATTGTATCATGTAAGACTATTTTTTTGCTCATTGATCATTTGGACATCTCCCCAAATGAGCACTAAGTAGACGTCCAAATAAGCAATGAACAAAAAATAGGCTTAGTAGTACCATAAGCATGGTAAACCCGAACGTATAATAAGAATTATAAAGCTATTAGACTGTCACAAACATTGAATTTAGGTTAAATTATACTAACACATACGCCTTTCAAAGCTAGGATGTTAGCTCTATTAATGGGATTAAGGTTAGAGGATTGCATTCCAAGTAATGCTAGGGTTCTATGTACTCGATGATGCAAAAAGAGTTGTCATATTCATATGGTGAAATGTTGTCAACAACCCTATTACTCCCTAATAATCGTCCTCCCTGCACAAAGTGTGAAAGAGAGTTGGACCTTCGACGTTGTCATACTGTTCTAGTAGTCATAATTGTAGGAGATTTAAGTAATTGTGGCTTGTGTAGAATGAGTAGAAGAATTATTTGAGATTCTTATTCTCATACTACCTCCGTTCCATAGGTATTGCAACCTTTGACATTTTGCACTATTCATACACTACCCTTTGACCCTTTTTTGTGATTTATACACAAGGATAAATATAGCCATGTGGGATCTTGTTAGATTCGTCTCGATATATGCTTAATTAATATCTACTTTTTATAATTTTTACTTAAATAAAATTAGAGATATTAGCGTTTAAAGTAATGCATTGGGAGGCATAAAACTCCCTATGTTGCAATACATATGGAACAGAGGTAGTATAATATAGTTTATTAATAAATTTGGTGAAATTTACGCGTCAAAGATATTTCATATTTGTAATCTATATCTGATTCATATAATCTTTGTATGAGAACCTATCATTTGATGTTAAAAATTATAGTGTATGAAATTTTGCTTTGTAACATCAAACCTCCTGTAGTGATAACACGGACCTCTTGCATTTATAATTATGGTCATAATTAAAGTTTAGTTTTGCTAATGCATATTCTTGATTATCTATCTACTATTAGGGAGAGATTTATATATATGTTGGATTAAGCTTGTTAATTATTGCCTTGAATATTTTTTGACATTTTGAATGACCAAGCTCGGGGACTTATGGTACATGGGTTAACTAATTTGTTTTCTATTTTGGGCCCTGTTTACACACATTCCATTTAGGTTATTACGGGCCATGTTTAGGCCTATTCCTTTTAGGTTATTAGAAGAATTTTTTACAAACCTTTTCCATTTTTGCCTCCATAAAAAAATTGAATCTCCCTCTGTCATGGATGTAGCTAACGCCTTGTTAATAAAGGCCTATTTTTCAATTTAGTGCATGTCAGTCCAGCTCAATCCAGTTTAGTCTAGTTCAGTTTATCTCTAAACAATGCTTTTAATCTCACATTTCACTATTCCCTTAAGATCGATTTAGTTCTGCTCTTTTCAGTTCAGTTCAGTTCAAAAGTATTTACCAAATAGAACAGGCTATAAACCACGTCTGTGTTGTTTTTCGTTTTGTTTCTTTATTTTTAGACTGACTAGATCATAGCAAAATGGCCTAATTTATAAAACATGATCTCAATTAATTAGATGAATCATAAATTACTATCACTATTTTTTAGTTGTATTAGGGTAATTTAGTAATTAGGCTCTTAGCTTGTAAAGATAGATTTTGATCTCACTATTATATATAGAGAGATCAAAATCTATCTTTACAAGATAAGAGTCGAATTACCAAATTACCCTAATAATATTGACTTTTAATATCAATCATATCGTTAAAACATTAACTAGATTATTGCTCGAGTTCTAATCTTGGTGGGCCGTGGGGATTGTTTGGGGGTGTTTTCGAAGCTTTTGTTGAAGCATTGAGCAATAAGTTAAGTCACCAACTCAATATACGTATCACTATCAAGTATCAACAGATCAACCCCACAAAAGCGCGTAGTACAAATTTACCATCGCATCTTCCAAGAAGTAACACTCGACTCTTATCCTCAATGGATCGTGGATTTATCTGACTCATACTTGCGGGAAAAAGTGCCTTTTGAAGTTTAAACGAATGAGCCGAACACAAGAATCTTATACAAGATATTCCTTTTATACATCTCATGCATGCATACTTTATCTTTGGGAAAACCATGAAATTATCTATCACTTCATCCACTCCATCCAAAGGTATGGTATATACACCATGATAACTTAATAAGCACTACGATAAGGGGTGATTACGCGTCGAGTCGTATTGCGTTTTGTCTATAACTCGACTCGTCTTATATATTTAGATTTGGAGTCGCACTTGATTTAAGTCGTTACCAATTGAGTCGAGTGCTGACCGAGTTTTGACCAGTTTGAAGGAGCTTAAATCGAGTTTGATTCGAGTCAATCTCTAGCTATTTGCGAATTTTCAGTTGCATTTACACGCATAAAATATGTATATAAAAATTGATTATATTAACCCTCGATCATATTATTAGAGTTTCTCATGAGTATTCGAGTCGAGTTTTGTGAATCTCGACTCAGTCCCATTAGCGTCTCGAGTCGAGTTCGAGTTCGATCTGAGCCAACTCGAATCGAGTGTTGATCGGGATTTGATTGATGAGTCAAGTTCGAGTAGCTCACAAACTGTCCCGCTTGATTAGCACTATAAATGCGTTTGCAATTATTAATAATGATTCGGATCGAAATTCGTTTAAAAAATGGTATCTTGGTTAATAATGGTATAAATATTCAATAAATTTTATGAATTGTAGGTTTTTGTTACTATTATAATAAATTTTAGTATTATGTCCTTTATTTTATTTTCTCTTTTTAATATTATACCAGCACCAAAACTAACTTATGTTTGGAAAAGTAACGGTAGTTACTTGATAGGTCCTTAACTCAAACTTTTGAAAATTAAGATCCCTAAATCAACTTTTTAGGTAAAGTGGTCGTTTAGCTTGCATAGGCAATCAAAATTTTCATGAAATTGCAATTTATAGGAAATAAGCTCCCTAATGAAATCAATTGAAATTTGGTTATAGTGTTTGGTTGATAATCGATAAAAAAAATTCTCATGGGAATTTATATTTAACTAGGGGGACCTGGGTAAATAAATTCCTCCATTTTGCTGATAGTTGAATTCATAGGAATTTATAATTCCTCCATTATTTCATTTTATTGTCAACCAAACAACTCACTTGTTCTCCAATTTATAGGTATTTCTATTTTTTTTTCCCATGTCAACAAAACAATCACAAAATTTAGATCCTTTTTAATATACTTAATTCAAACAAAGGGAGTAATAATCTAGCTAAAGTTATTTCAGTTTGCAAATCAGTCACATACTATACGTTTGATGCATGAGGTGATTCATGTATTAAGCTAATGTGACCCCATGTTAGAAAAAGAAAGGGGCAAAATATAATTTTTTAAGGTGTCATTGTGTAATAATTTTAGAAATTTAATGTGTTACTTTTGTTGATGGGTACTTATAGGGTGAACCGGTGAAGCTGCTTTTGCCCTCATGTGACGAGTGATGTGCTAACTATTTTGTCAAATTTTGTTGAGAAGATGTACTACTTTCAAAAGCACCAAAGTAGTAAATTACCTAAGAAGGTCGGCATGATTTAGTCAACTTCCTATCTTCTAGCCAATGAGTCTACTCAGCTTGCTTCGGTCTAATTTTGCCAAAAGAAAGTATTAAAACAAAAAATGAAGTATGTTATAAATAAGTACTTCTACAGACATAGCTGATACAACCACTAAAACTTTATCAAACACTAAAGTTTTAAATAACTACATTCATAACCAACCGCTAACAGCTAGCAACCAATAACTGGCAGCTATCCCGACAACTTACAATTGGTCGAGCAAGTAACAACTAATGCAACCACTGATTTTGTCGAGCAGGCTCTCTATGAGAGTGAAGGGTAGTTCACTCGGTTAGAGTATGTGTATTCCTCTCCATACCAAGAGATTTGGGATTAATTATCATTTCGTCTCCATAGCTTAGCTCCAAAAAAATAAATATATGGTCAAAATTTAATGTTTGAATTCAAAAAAGAAAATTTAATCATGGAAATTAGGGGTAATGTTGTCGTGGATCATGGTCCAAATACCTACCTTGAGAAGAATGGAAGATTGGCTTAAACAAGTGAATAAAAACTACGAAATTAAATGTTCTTATTATGTGAAAACTGAAACGAATTATCTGTTATGAATAGTAGTACTAAAAATTTATTTGTTATATTTTCTCCGTTTTTTTAATGGCTACACTTATCATTTCACGGAGTTCTGGGCAGTACTTTGATGAGTGAGTAAAAATATGAAGAAAAAGTGGTAGGAGAGAGATAGAGAGAAAATGTTATTAATAAGAAAAAAAATGTAGCCATTAATTTTAAACTTACGAAAAAAGTGTAGTCAATAAAAAACGGAATGGCAGAAAATACCAAATATTTTTCTAGAAACATTAGAGATGAATATTTCAAATTTAATCACTATAATTTTAATGACATGGAAGTCTAGTTGGCATGGCGGATTTATGATACATTGACATGTGTCACGTTGAATAAAACTTCACATGTTTGCAACACGTGGCGTATGTAGAAACATTTGGCCTATTGCACGTGGGATCCACAAAGGTTGGCCATTTGTGCAAATTCCCATGACTTTCCATCTGTTCAACCCATTCAAGTATTAAATAGAGTAAAAGTTAAAAATCTTTTAGATTCAAATATAAATAGAGTAAAAGTTAAAAATCTTTTAGATTCAAATATAAATAGAGTAAAAGTTAAAAATCTTTTAGATTCAAATATAAATTAAGTAAGTACAATAAAATACACAAAAGTAAAATGTCACAAACCCGTATCTCTATTAAAACAAAGTTCATTATATACTTCCTCTGTTTTCTTTTAATTTGCATATTTCTTTATTTTGAGATATTTTTTTAAATTAATATTTTTTATCTTTTTTCATAAATAGAAGGTTAGCCCACTTAAATATTGCACTTCTCTCCTTCTTTTTCTTTGCTTCTCTCTTATTTTTAACTTTTTTTTTCACTTTTTCCATACTTTTACTATCCTTCTCTCTTACTTTTGCACGTTTTTCTTGATCCGCACGCAAAAGCAAATGTACATATATAAAAACGGAGGTAGTATAACATAACTATGATAATTCTTCTAATAATAATATCAACAACAAGTTATTCAATTGCAGCCCAACCTACATGTGAAATGTCTTCCGAAGCTGATTCCAAACCATCGCTAATTTTATTTTGTTTTATCTCTTCCCTCCTATATGTCACTTACCCAATGACCTCCTTAATTTTTCGACCTAATTCCAATTTGTTACTTGGCTTAGTAACCTTTTAAATTAGACTCAGTTTGATCATGTTACTAAAGTTTTGTGAGAAATTAACAATTATGATTTAGATGATGCTAGAATAATTCATAATTGAAATAATAATCGAAAGACGAGCTATACTTGAAATTTAGATGATTTTGATGATGCTAGGATTATTACCCTAATTTTTTCTTAATTTTAAGCTTGAATTTTATTGTAGTAGTACTACACGCAAGCGATTTCTTTTGTTATTACAATGGTGGTAAAGTACTAAAGTGTGTTGCTTTGGGAGGGAGAGGGTGGGTTTTGGAGTGAGAAGAGCCGCGTTTTTCTTAATTCGAAGATAACGATGTTTCCGCACTTCGTCATCGCTAACTTCTTTATCAACGTCACCTTTTTGGTCCTTCTAGGCTTCCAAAATTCTACACTTCAACGAGAGTAAAGATTTCCTATCTCACATATTTAATATTTTTTAAACATTGATAGGTTGATCTGGAGGTGAAAATGAATTTGTCTTGTTCGTGAACAATTCGGATTCGACTCTGTTAAACCTCGTCTCGTAGAAGCTTGGTTCGAAAGTTTAACGAGCTGATATGAGCTAAGCTAGGCTTGACTGAAAAACTCATGAACAGGCTCGATTAACTTTTTTACCTAAAAAAATACAAATTTAAAAAACTAAACTATTTCCTACAAAAAATAGATTATTTTTTAAAAAATGGTTTAAAAATGAGCCTACAGTTACCGAGTCAAGTCAAGCTCGAGCCCCAATATATTTCACGGGCTCGAGCCGAGCTCTCAATTTCCAGGCTCGCCGAGCCCGTTCAAAAACTAAACGAGCCGAGCCGAGCCCAGGCGTGTTCGGTATCAGTTCGTGCGATAATGACCCCTAGGTTGATCTAATAAATCGACAACCCATTACTAATAGACAATTAAAAAATTAATTTTTATAAAAGTGGGATTCTTTATGTTCCTTTTCTGTAGTGAGTTGTCCACCCATTGGGTCAACTAAATTTTCTCCTTTTTAACTCCTGGTGAAAAAATTAAATTAAAAAAGTAGATAGGAAAAGATGATTAATGGTGGAATGAGGATAAAATAGTGTCTATATCGTGTCTGATATGAGTTGAGAATAAAATGGAAACAAATTATTCTTTTACTTAAATTCTCGTAGAGGGTGTTTGGTTAAAGGATTTGGAATGAAGTGAAATGGATTTGATACAATATAAGTGAAGAAAAAGTTGGCTGGTTAGGGGTACTTGAGATTGTAATTCCATACCTGGATTTCTCATTTTCCGAAACCGCTTCATTTTTCTAAGTCCAAAGAATAGTACAAGGTCAAATTGACGAACATAAATAGTATCTAAAGTTAATATGGTACAACCAAAGTTGATAAAATTGAGATTCTATTTTGAATCGTAAAGTGGTATTAGAATCGAATCGTAAAATCAAATCGTAAGATTCTACAAACATGTATGGTCTAGATATTTCTTATATTATAAGTGCAAAATAGACTAATAACTGAAAAAATAGTTGTTTAGCCATTAAATAAGTGGTATTGACTATATATGTCTAATAATAGCTTTCGTAACTTGATTGAATTTGATTTAGGTGTACGAGGTTTTCGCTATTACACAAAAATAAGTAGAATCGTGAATCGAATTTTATAACCATATTTAAATCGTAAATTCATAATATTCTACGATTTGAATTGAAACTTTAACTATTACCAATACAAATAAAAAACGAGGATACTATACTACTCCCTCCGTCCTATAATGTTTTTCCCACTTTATTATTTTATACCATATATATATTCAAAAAGTAGGAAAAATATTGTGGCACGGAGAGCAGGGAGTATAACATAACCAATCTTTTTCCTTATGCTGGAGGAGTTTTATATTTTGGGTCCCACTGCAAAACAATGTAAGCTAATTTGGGTCTCCTAGGCTATATATATGTCAATTTAGCAACAATCCAATCACCAATATTTGCACAAGAACAAAAAGAGAGTGAAAGGCCAAGGAACTCATTTCTGCATTACCGCCTTCTGCTGCTTTGCGCCCACCACTACGGTACTCTTCTTTTATTTTCAAAAGTCTTCACTTTTATTATAATATCCATAATTATCTGCAATTTTATTATTGCTTAATCTAGTTTCCAACACTATTATTACGGTTTTTTTTTATTATTATGATCATTTCTTGGATGATTGTTTCATTTTCTGTTCTTGCTGGATTGGTGAGTGATAATTGTTAATATCATGGATTTTGTTTAACCCAACTTAATTGGAATTGCAATGGTAATTATTGAATTGATTTTGGAGTGTTTTCTGGCATTTAATTTCATTACTTCTCTCCACCTTTCCAATTTTACCACGGTGGTGAAACCGGGAAATTGAAACCTTTAGTCCTGTGATTAAGCCTACTACTGCGCGCTAAATGTCAAAAATGGTTTTATAAAAACCCATCATGTGACATCGGTATTTGTTCAGGTTTTTGGTTGAGTTAGTCCTTTGATAGCAACTTCAGACTCTGCCATCAACTAGGCCAACAACATTCCACTAACGAATCCACCACCAATGCTTGTTGGCCACCCCATCGGCATCCGCCACCAAATGATCCTGACCCGACCCGTTCACACTCTCAAGTAACCCCCAAATGACCCAATCCGTTTAGAAGTCCATGTTACCCGCTAATGATCCATCCACCTTTCACCTTATATATGTGGAGAGAAAGAACCATAGGAGCATAGAATATTACTTGAACTTTTAAAAAGAAAACAAAAAAGTGTGGTGGATCGTGATTTTGTGATTGTCATGCTGATGGTGATGATCTCAGTTTGGTGGGGTAACTTAGGAAAATTAGAGATTATGTCATACTCCAAAATAGTACTATTTGTTTAGTGTACCAAACAAATTCCTATTTGGTGTAGGATAAAAATTCTTATTGGGACAATGTCGGATCTTGAACAAAAAGGACGTGATAAGGTTTAAACCCTCAACCTCTTATTTGTATCACGTATATCATTAGATGATATACGCTTTAGAATTAATAAACTTAAACTATAAAGGACCGGGCCATGGTCCTACTCGTCCCATAGAAGTTCCTCCTTGATTAGGAAGGTAACTATTTTGCAAAATCTTACACTTCCACATTGTTTTTTTTTAATCTCCCTTTTTTGTACTTTTATATTTTATACTTTCTTTGTTTTTTAATCGCTATGATTTCACTTTAGCATTATTCAGGTTGTACCTCTGAGTGGTAAGTTCTGATTGATGTACAAAAACGAATTAGCTGATACGATATTGTTGGATTCATCTTAATGTGTATTTTATCGCAATATCAAAAATTTTGTAATATTTACTTATAGAGCATTAAAGAAGTTAATGGTAAAATTAGGACATTGGCAACGTGAAAATCAAACTTTAGTGATTAAGTTGAGAGCATTAGAGATACTAATACTTAAAGTTCTCTATTGGCAAATGTGAAACTTAGATAACAAGAAAACAGAGGTACCATGAGCCAAAAGATTGAAAGTTTGGAAAACTAGTTTAGAGCTGGTTCACAATCATTCTTTATCAGGGATGGGATGCGACGAGCTGGTTCTGAACCAGCAAAGAGATTCATAGTTCTGAATGCAAACGTGTGAGTTATTTGACAAAAACAACGGATGTATATGTACATGGTTATATGGTATACAATCGTTTCGTTTACTACATTTACTTTCAGCTTTGATTGTGTTTTACTTTGTAAGGTTAGTACAAGACTAATCATGTATATATTGAATCTTAGCATTCTAATTTTGTACAGGAAATCTTCACTATGAATCTCTTTGCTGTGCTCTGGGAAATTTTGAGTCTTCTGAAGATCTTAATCTTGGAAGGAGGACTTGATGAGAAGAAGCGAACTCTTGAGGATTTAACTGATTACGCAAGTGCCAGGATAGAAGATATTGAAGCAGCATTATCTAGTGTTTCTATTCCACAAAGCAAGAAGAGAAAGAGGGACGATGACTTGTTTTCGTTGGTGGTCAAGGGTCGGGAACTGGTGCAGGAAGCGAAAAGCTTGTTAGAACAGGTTAGTGAAGCTTTTCCAGAGAACAAAAGTAGAGTTAAAGGTGGGAGCATCTTCTCTTCCCAAACTAGGGAAAAGCTGGTAGCTATCCACAAGTTGATTAACACATTGTTAGCTCATGGAAAGGAAGCTGATATGCTTTTTAGACGCGCCTTGTGTGCTAAACGAGGCCTATATCGTGGTAATCTTATACCTGTCAGAAATATTTTTGGGCAACAAGCTTCAGATGCTTTGGAGCAACTTCAGTCTTTTTTAAGATGTGATAAGATTGGAAGAATTGCCATCCATGGTATAGAAGGGATTGGTAAGACGCTTTTGATGAAGCACCTACATAACTGTGTGCTAAAATGGACAGAGCCTGAGACGTTTGATCATGTTTTCTGGGTCACTACTCCTCGTCAGTTCAGCATTGAGCGTGTGCAAAATGCTGTCGCTGCTGAAGTGAAGTGTGATCTCGGTAGTGATGATGACTTGAATAAAAGGGCTCAAACATTGTCGGATATGTTTGCACGTTTTGGAACTTTTGTGCTTTTCCTAGATAATGTACCAGAAGCCGTTGTTTCTCTGGAGCAGATAGGAATTCCTGTCCCTGCAGAAGGGAGTAAGAGCAAAGTAGTTATAACAACTAGGTCGACTTATGTTTCTGAAATGTTGGATTGTTTTGGAACTGTAGAACTTCACCCTCTTTCGGATGAAGAAACGTGCAAGTTGTTTATAAATGAAGCGAGCACCAGCATGAGTACGAGCTGTGACTCTTTCCCATATAGTATTCCTAGGCTACTTGCAATGAAGTGTCATGGCTTGCCACGCATGATCGTAGAAGTAGCTACTTCTATGCGTGGCATTGATGACCCTCGTGAATGGAGGAATGCATTATTCGAGCTTAGGAGAACTCCTATTTCGGGCCCTAATTGATAATTTTGATACATGATACTATATATTGAAGAGATAGTAGTACAAATTTACCTTCTGCGTATCACTATTGAAGGTGACCAGTTTTTGCCATAGAAAGGTAAGATTAATGAGGACTTTTGAGGATTAGTTGTAAGTTGTAAATAGCTGGTGGTCTCCCAAATTTTAGTTGTAGATTTTTGTGCTGTACAAATAAATAAGGTAATCAGCAAAATCGTTTCTTACTTGCTTTTGATTTTCTTTTATTCTGTACCTTCTCCAATTTTGTCCATCTTATCAGTCATGAATGTGCCTGTTCTTTGTTCAACAAGCCAAGCTTTTCCAGTAGTAAGATGCATGTAAGAGCATGAAGCATTCTTTTTGTCGTTAGAGGAGGTTGAGGGCTTTTGTTACCGCGTGGGAGGGTGGGGAATCATTTTGGAGGAATCCGTTAACGGAGTGGAATGCTTTTTAACCTTACCAAACATCTAAATATGGACTCATTTACTTGATTCCGTCTTCAATGTTGCCTTACCAAATGCACCAAGGCAGTAAGGCTGGTGTTTTATCGTGTCCATGTCGCCTCTTGTCTGAAGTTGTGCACTCTGGTATGTGAGAATGTTTTAGCAACTTCTTCATTTGATGTGCACAAATATGTTTCTCTATTCAAAAGGAATCCTCATTCTTATACAAACTGATAACTGTTATTAATGTGCTTGCTATCTTTCCTGTAGCATCAGCACTGCACATCATTTGGTATCTGCATTGTGCTTTAGCAGAGGAGCCATGAACATACAACCACTAATTTTCAATTGATACATGAAATAAAATTAATTGATACAACCACTAATTCTCAAATGATAGATATATTCAAAAATTACACACAATAATGAGATCTGTCTTTCAATTAATACATAAGTAATTGACCGCTTAGGCGGTTTAAGATAAACCAAAATCTCCTCACATATCAACATACTTATGGCAGAACCTAACATCCTCCGCTAAGTAGAATTAGTTACTCTGTGTGGAGGAATTGAAAATGAATCCGAGGAGGCTAGAAAACTGATAACAGCATACGAAGTATCCTTGTTTGCATCAGCAGTGACTGATTTGGATGGCGAAACTTGAGCAGCGAGGTTTACCATAGAATTCATTTTAGATGATCCAGATTCATATGTTTCCAGCACAAGATATGTAAAGAAAGAAAAGAAGAAAACAGAACAAGAATAAAAAAAAACTGAAACAGTAATAAAAATGTGGAACCATGACAAGCCCTATTCTCAACAGCTTCAAATGTGAATCGAAATCTAAACACCTTTTAATGGAGAATAACAAGAAAATAGAGCAAAGTGCAATTAGGTGGATAACTAGCCATTATAAAACACGAGACAATATTTTCACGCTCATATTACTATTCTTTTCAGTTCACTTCAGTTATTTTCAGTCCAATTATTTTCAATTCAATTACCTTCAGTTCAATTCGGTTATTTTCAGCCGAAAAGAACAAACCCTTACTCTTACATTTTTTGTTGAAAGGAATACTTACTGTCACATTTCACTATTTCTTCAAGTCTAGTTTAGTTTTATTAAATTTTTTTCAGTTCAGGTGTTTTCAGCCAAACAGAAAAGCATACAGAAGGGCCTTTCTTATGGCATAGCACAAAGGTAGACATTCATCCACGAGTAATAAAAGCATGCAGAACACAAAAACACAGTATATTCAATATCCTGCTGACAGAAAACATAATTTACATTGCATCAGAAGAATGAAGTACAACTCAATTTTTTGACAACTGATTACGAGGATACTTCCCTGATAACTTAGCATGACGACATCAAATCAATGCCTTTCCTAAACAGAAAATTCAAGTTGTTCTCTTGATGCTAGTTCCTTGAGAAGCTGCCAGCTACTCCGCTAGTTCACAGCATAATCAAACATGGTCCCTGAAGTAAGGGACAGCTGAAGACCCACGGAAAAACGAGTGGTTTAGTTAATGTGATGCTCTTGCCTTCTGACCTAACAAAATACTTAGTTACCTTTTCTAAAGCAACGGCACATTCACATTTCAGTTCCTTCTTAATCTGGCCTGTCACTTGAAGGAGATGTCTCACTCTTTTTCCTTGGGTAACAGGAAAGAATGGGAGAGGATCATATCCTTCTTCAGCCTTTTCCTATAACGCTCAACGTCGGGATTTGCTGGAAGTTTGTTCTTCGTCCCGAGACATCCTGATTGAAATAGTGCATGTCTCCATTCATGAGGGTCATCTTTGCCACACATGCGAGTAGCTAAATGTACAATCTCATGTGGCACTCCGCAACATGAATTTGAAAGTAACCTAGCCATGTCACCAATGGAGGAAACTGAGCCATTGTCAATCCTTGCTTCATGCCTGAATAACTGGTATGCTTCTTCTCCTGGAAGACGCTCAACTTTGACTGTTACAAAACCATCCAACATTCTGCACACCAAAGTAGATCTAGTACTCAATACCAGTTTGCACCCACTCCCTTCTACACGAACTGGAATTCCTACGCGGTCCAGAGAAAAACCAGCTTCCGGAACACCATCTAAGAAAAGTGCAAATTTGCCGAGACCTGCAAGTGTTCGGGACAATCTCATAGCCCTTACATGTAAATCATCATAGCTAGAAATATCACACTTGACCACTGCGGCAACAGCATCTTGCACACTCTTGATGGTAAACTCATCAGGGCAAGAGACCCATAAAGCATAATCAAACCTGTCCAGCGCCCAGTTGAACAAGTGCTTCATCAAAAGGGTCTTACCAATTCCACCTGGACCATGAATAGCAATCCTTCCAACCTCATCACATTCCAGTAGGACTTTAAGAGTGTTCAAAGTCCTAGAAGGCACTCGGCCAACTAACTGTCTGACGGGTAAATGATAGCCACGACACAAGCCACGGGCATCAGACAAGGCCTGTTTAAGGAGTACATCACCCTTTTTGTCATGGACTTTCATAGAATATCCCAATTTGCAAACATCCCATCTCACCTTGGAACCTAAAACGAAGCACCTCCATCTTCCAACTTGGCTTAGCAAGCCTTGGGCTTCCTCCACAAGCTTCTTACCCTCAGCGATCCACTGACTTAGGTCATCATCTCGCTTTCGCTTCTTGCCTCGTTGAACCTGAGTGGAAGAGAATACTCTATTAATGTCCAGCATCCTAGCACTTAAGGATTCGGTTTCTCCCTTGAGAATTCTTTTTCTCTCATCAAGGCTGGCTACCCCACTTAAATAGGTTAAAAGGCCAAGAAATCCCACAATTATGGCTACAGGCTCCATAGCTAATACTTTCCTGTATAAGATAAGCATATTAATACTCTAAATTTCCCCAAACTGCATAGAAAGAAAACCATGATTCCAATTTCATATTCGACAAAAGCAATCCCCTCTTTTTCATCAGCATTCAACTAATTAAATACTAAATCCAAGATCCAAAAAAATTGAAACATACGGCCAATAATGATTAAAATATCAAAAACGAAACAATATTTTATCAGATCAACAACCATTAACAACGACCGACGCGATATTTTTATTAATTAATTAATAAGTACAAATGTAGAATAAAACGCAAACATACGGAAGATCAAAACAGAAAAATAATCAAATGAAGTTAATCAAACAGAAACCAACAAGAGTGAAGCAGAAATCCCAAATGGTAATCAAAAATCAAACGACACCGAAAATAGAAAACAGATTCTGATGATCATCTTTACCTTAGTTGATGGATTACAAGTTTAATACAATAAAAGGAGCAATAAATTTTTTGGAAAAGAGTTCTATTTCTGATTTGAATAAGAACAAAACCCTAATTCCAATTTCAAATCCAATAAGCTGTAGCTACTGACCATAAGATCTTAAGACAAGTGAACCAGTGAGCAAAAGGATGGTAGAAAAACTTTCGGATAATCGAAAATCCGATAATGCTCTAACCCCTCCAACAACAACGACGAAAACGACAACAACAAATTCAACAATCACAACCACAACGTCCACCACCACCACCACCACCACACAACCGCAACCGCAACCACAACTGCAACAGCAACAGCAACAACAACGACAACAGCAACAACGACCACGACCACGAAAACGACAAGGACAACAATGAATCCGACAACCACAACCAGAACAAAAACAGCAACAACAACGACAACAAGAGCAACAACAGCAGCAGCAGCGACGACAACAACAACAACAACAACAACAACGACAACAACAACAATAACAATAACAATAACAATAACAACAACGACGAATCCGACAGACAACCACAAAGACCAGAAACAACAACAGCAGCAGCAACAACAACAACAACAACAACAACAACAACAACAAACAGTAAATCACTAAGAATGAAGCATAATGCAGTAACGCAAAAGAAAAAAAAGATGATGATAAAAAAAAAAACAGCGAAAATCGAAAAACAGAGGAAGATCAAATTTTACCTTAAATTGATGAATTTGAAGTCCGATACAGATCAAATGAGCAATAAAATTGTGTTCGTAATAATCAAATTCACAGATCAATTTAGGGCGTTATAAGGAGGCGTTCGTTTTGTGTTTTTGCATGAAAATGAAATGAGGGATATATACATGTATCGATATTGGTATATATAAGGAGATGCATGATCTAAAACCGGTTTCATACTTTCATTAAGCGGCTTTCCTTGCAACTTCCTCATTCTCACACTACTTAAACGCGGAGGCGTCACATTATGCAAATTAGCAAACCCTTCTATAGTTGTTTTAACTTTTTTAAACCGATTTTGGGCTAAAATATTATAATAACCCTATGTCTTATGAGTACATATTCTTGTTTGGTAACCTACCTTAAACTATGGTATAGTTCACCTTAATTTTGATGAATTATACTTATTTTTACTGAATTAAACTTATTTGATAAACTTATTTTTAATGTTTAGTGTTGCTTTTTCTTTTTTGCACAGCTGATTTTTACTAAATTAAACTTAGGGAAAATTAACATGAATAATCCAAACTATTGCCCATATTCCAAAATTAATTCCACCTTCAATTATTCTCAAAATAATCTCAAGTATTTAGGATATTTTTCAATTAAGAGGGATTGATAATTTATTGGAAAAATTGTCTAGAATAATGCAACCTTTTGCCTATTCACAGATAATAATGCAACCTCAAGATTATTCTAAAATAATGCAATCTTTATACCCCATTTATTTTAAATAGGCTGAAACCGGTTGCAACCTGAAAAATAGGTAAAATGGGAAATGTGTCATCTAATAATTGGTTTCAATAAATAAATTTTAAAAAAATTAAATCAATAAATAAATTTTAAAAAAAGAACATAAAACCTCCCACCCCCAACCCCACCCCACCCCACCCCCACCGCAAAACACCCCACCCCACAACACTCATCCGCAACGCACGACACCCCCAAACCCCCCACAACACCGTTATCCCCACAGAAGTCGCCGATGCAGGGAAGGGAATAGGACCGCCGACGACAACCTGTTAATAAGAAGGTGAGGTTGATTGATAAAACGACGGTGGTGTTGTTCTGTGGGTTGTTGTCGTGGTTACGGACAGAGAAACGAGAGGAGAATGAGGTTGGTTGGCCGATTGGTTTATGTGGTGGCTGCGAGTGGTTGCGAACAGAGCATTGGGTGGAATTCGTGAGGTTTTCGATTGGGGAAGGAGAGGGAGGAGGTGGTAGTGTGTGGGTGAATGTCTTATGGCTGGGAAGGGGCGGGCCGTGGGTGGATGGCGGTTATGGTTGGAAGAGAGGGGAGGGGTTAGGGTGGCAGTGGGGCTGGGCCAGTGAGGGTGGGTCTTAGTTTTTTTTTGTTATTTTTTAAGTTTATTAAATATATTAATTATATTTAATTAAAAAATTACCTTTTCTTCAGGTCACTGGTAACTTATCTTATTTAAAATAAATGAGGTATAAAGGTTGCATTATTCTAGAATAATCTTTAGGTTGCATTATTATCTGCGAATGGGCAAAATGTTGCATTATTCTAGGCAATTTTTCCTAATTTATTTGCCTTTAAAAATAGTTTACCTCATAATCATTGAATTGTTCATGCTAGATTTACAAATTAAGGTCTGATTTTTATTTCTACTTTTGTAACACCAAATTTATTTCGAGGTGAGAGACTTTGTATAGAAACTAATGTTAATATGTAAAACTGGTATTTTCTTAGAAACTGGTATAGAAACTAATGTCCATACTGATCCATGATCTTAGAATTTCCTTCTTGATTTTCACACACTAATATTATCGGTGTTTTTAATAGTAGTGTTTGTTGGCTCGTGTAATACCCAAAAGCTGCAAATGGTGGCCTCTAATTCTATGACTTTAATGTTCTAACGTTATTAAGTTTTCTTGTCCAGAATAGTTGTCCTTTTTATGAATAATAAATAATATTTATTGTCATTAAAAGTACCTCATCTCTTTATTACACACTCGTTTCACAATGATCTTCCTTTTTTGCCAAGATGTCTCGTAAAATTCTTCCCTCTTTTGTTATCTAATTCCCCATTCTAAATAAGCAAAACATTTGTATACTGTTAATTATTCACAGTTTAAACTTTAATTAATTTCGATAATTTATATTTTAAGAAAAATATAGTCATGTAGGATCCCGTTAGATTCATCTCAATGTAAATTTTTTTAATATCAATTTTTCGTAGTTTTTACTTGTTGATAATAGTAAATTTTAATATTTAAAATATTGTATTGGCAAACGTGAAAACATGAAGTATGAAACTTATTTAAAAACAAAAGAAGTAGATTTTAGCAAATCCTGTTCTCATTTTTATTTTTTCTTACCTCAACATGGTTACTCATGCATGTATCTAAATATCTACTTCTCCTGCTTAGAAGTCAATAAAAGAATTCATTTTTCAATTAACTCTTCATTTCCTTGGTTCTTTGTTCTACAATACTTGAGAAAAAAGATATTTGTCGGTAGAAATGAGGAAGTAGTTACAATGCTTTTATTTTTTATATTACTCCCTCCGTTTTTGTTTAATACTCCATTCGTTCCCTTTTGTTGTTCCCATTTGCCTTTTCACGTTTGCCAATGCATATTTTATATCGTGTATATCTCTAACAACATGTTAATAAAAATTATAAAAGTTTGATATTCTTGATGTACTCGTCGAGACGAATAAAACAAGATTCACATGACTATGTTTTTTCTTATATATTGGAAACCACTTAGAACATTCTCTCTACTTTCAAATAGTGTAAAATTTCAAATGAGAACAACAAAAGGGGACGAAGGGAGTATGTTTGTAGGAAGGTTTTAGGAGATAAATATTTAGAATGTTGGGTGTAAAAGAGTGATAATGATCAAGTGACACAAATGATGATTGAAAAAGTAAAAAATATATATATAACTGCCAAGAGATGATGTTTGATATTTTATGATTTTGTTTTCTTTTGGAATAATAATATAATTACGCAATTCATATCTAAATTTATAAATCAGGCCCTGATCTAAAGACAAATATACTAGTGTTCCCTTCTTTCCTACAAATGCAAAATGGTGTCAATTTTCATGGTCAATTTTCATGGTCTTGTACACTTGTTTGTTTTCTTTTAGGTGAGTCAATCAATGCACATCAAGTTGGTTTAAGATAATGCGTCCACTTTCCTTTCCGTTTCTTTTCCCCCTCTTCACACACTATACATCAACAGTTAACATCATTAATGGCAAAAACAAATCTCTCAAAAAATAAGTAGAGCTACAACTCTCAGCCCAATATTTAGAGTTTAAAGATAGAGTTAATCCATTCTTTAATAAGTACTCCAATTTCTTTTTGTAGAAATTTATTTTTATCACTTTATATCCATTTTTTAGTTTTTTTTCTGACAAGTCTATTTTTGTCGATTCATGTAATCATGTTAATAAATTCTAAATCATTTTGGGAATAAGATTTGGTTATCATTGTTGTTGTTATCTTCTTTTTACATGGTATTAGCATTGTATCTCATATGTCTATACTTTTTGCATTTGTTTGAAATGCATGCACAAGGGCTAATTAGTATCTGCCTCCCCATATTTTTCCAAAAAGAGGACACATATAGATGACTCATAGAAGTATCTTGTACATACTTTTTATAGTATAGGAAATTTTGCTAAAAAAAACTTTTCTAAATGTTCATTTTTGCGGAAAAAAAAACTTTCAAAGCATTCTTTGCAATAAAAACCCTTAACCTCAGTTTTTTTGCAAGAAGAAACCGTTCTTCATTTTCAAGCGTGGACTTGTATTTTTCCGACGTTGACCCATAACCTTTTCGGCATTTTTGCAGATATTGTATGGGAAAAACTATAAATAAAGCGTTATTTTTGTTAAATTGAGCTTTTTTAGGGTTTTCCCTATTTACTTTCCGCAAGAACGCCGGAAAATAGGAGTCTTTGCCGGAAAAACCAAAGTCAACGCTGAAAATTAAAATTTGCAAAAAAAAATGGTGTTTAAGGTTTTTTATTGCAAAAAATGCTTAGAAAGGTTCTTTTTCGTAAAAATTTACTTAAAAGGTTTGTTTTGGCAAATTTCCCTATAATTTAATTGTTTTTCTTGGATAGATAAAAAAATTTATTGGTTTTTGAAGCAAGAATTGGTTTTTAAGGTAATGATATATGCAACTCTACGCATTTGAAATTGGTAATAATTTAGCAATACATGCCAAAATTACAAGTCAATTGATACAATAAATATTCGATCCAACAGAATATTTCTACTTTGGTATCTTATATACAAGGGTTGCATATACCATTGCAAGGATCACAAATTCAGAATAAGATTATCAGGTTGAACATCTCATGAAGCATGAAATGTTTATATGTAGCATTTTACATACACCCCCCAAAACGGATGACAAAAGTTACTGCATCTGTGGAGCAACAACCTCCATCAATAACGAGAAGTCGATATCTCTAAAGAACTCACAACATAAATTTTTCACACAGAAAACTTCCTGATGTTTGCGTACCTCGGGGTGCTTTAAAGATCTTGAAACATTGCACTCTGGAGCAGTGGCGGATCCAGGATTGGGAAGGTTGGGGTGCAGTTGCAAAATAAATTAACCATTCGGTAAAAACGAAAATTAAAAACAATGCAATATTGCAAAAACCAATGTAAATATAAATTTAAAACCTTGTAAAAACCAATGTGTGTCTGCATGAAGAGAGCAGAGGTAAGGTCTGAGCCTCTGAGGTGAGCGGCGTATTGTGAAAGAGAGCCTACAATTCTTTATTGGGTCAGGTTTGTTTTATTTCAAAAGATGGGTTTTTAAGGTCTTTTTGGCCCGTATTCACCTTTAAAAGTGCTATCTATATATATACTATAGGTTGGGCCTTCCGTTTTTTGCTTGTTTTTCATATTTCGGAATTGGGGTACGCCTGTACCCCAATGTACCCCCTGGATCCGCCCCTGCTCTGGAGACTGAATCCCGGCGCCAAGATAATGATATCATGGTAGACGAAGGGGGCAGAGTCAGTGAAACTACTAACCCTACGACGTTTCCTACTAATTCTTCCGTTTTGATACAACCAAAGTTATTAAAATTGAGATTCTATTTTGAATCGTAAACTGGTCTAAGAATCAAATTGTAAAATCAAATCGTAAGATTCTATAAACATGTATGATTCAGATATTTCTTATATTGTAAGTTTAAATTGACTAATAACTGAAAAAATAGTTGTTTAGCCATCAAATAAGTGTTATTGACCATATATGTCTATTAATAGCTTTCGTAACTTGATTGAATTTGATTTAGATGTACGATGTTTTCTCTATTACACAAAAATACATAGAAACGTGAATCGGATTGCATAACCATATTTAAATGGTAAATTCGTATGATTCTATAATTTGAATTGAAATTTTAACAACTACGGATATAACTCAAAAGTGTGTGGCTAAACACAGCCTGTATTTACCAGGTCACAACCTGCATATGTATGAATACATGGTAGAATTATCTATATTACCCCCTCTTTCTTTTACGCACTCCCTTTATTAAAAATTCAAAAAGTACAGTACTGGAACTTCATCCGGTTCCGTGAAACTATCATTTTTTTCATGTAACCGGATGGAGTTTCCGTACCGGGAACAGGAAACTCCATCCGGTTCCGTAAAAATTCAATCTCAAAAATAGATTTCTTTTTGAATTATTTTATAAAGTTGAATTTTCGCGGTACCGGAAATTCCATCCGATTTCCGTGAAAATTCAATTTTTTTTAAAAATAAAAACTGAACACATACTATGTAAGTAAGTATAATTTGGACAATTCACTATAAAGTACAGATTATGATGTGATAAATACGGGATATATTTAGTAACATCCCTAAAAAACGAAGATACTATACTATAACATACTCCCTCCGTCCCCAAAAGATTTCCCATTTGCTTTTCTTGAAGTCAAACTTTGTAAACTTTGACCATAAATTATAACTAATATATAATATAAATAATTGTCATAGGTGATCTTGTTATATTTGTATTAATAGGTACATTCAAAATATGAATATTTTATCATTTTTATTACTGAACTTATTTTTACTGAACTGAACTTATTTTTGCTGAACTGAACTTATTTTTACTGAACTGAACTTATTTTTACTGAATATTATTATTTTAAGGTGAACTGAACAGGGCCTCAATCTATCGGGGTAGCAACTAGGCAAAGCTCTTGATTAGGAAGGTAATTATATGTAAAATCTTACATTTCCACATTAAAAATTTCAAAAGTATATAAAGTGTAGCAAAGTGGGTGTCTATCTATAGATCTCAATATAATATAATCGTTCATATTTTTTAAAATTGTTTTTACTTTATAGGTTTTTAGATATTTTAGTTAGAAGTTTTGAACATCTTCTATTAAAAATTTGATGGCTAAATTTGGAAATAAAACTTCATTGATTTATTTTATTTATTTTTTCTTTTTTTCTTTTTGGTGTCCACCCCACCTCTTCACTTATATAATAGAGATCATGAATATTTCAACAATTTTCTTTATGTCTTTTTTAATCATGATGAGCGAGTAGTTCTATACTACGATTATGACAATTTGAATATGCAAAGAGGGATTGATAATTTATTGGAAAAATTGTCTAGAATAATGCAACCTTTTGCCTATTCACAGATAATAATGCAACCTCAAGATTATTCTAAAATAATGCAATCTTTATACCCCATTTATTTTAAATAGGCTGAAACCGGTTGCAACCTGAAAAATAGGTAAAATGGGAAATGTGTCATCTAATAATTGGTTTCAATAAATAAATTTTAAAAAAATTAAATCAATAAATAAATTTTAAAAAAAGAACATAAAACCTCCCACCCCCAACCCCACCCCACCCCACCCCCCACCGCACAACACCCCACCCCACCCCCACCGCAAAACACCCCACCCCACAACACTCATCCGCAACGCACGACACCCCCAAACCCCCCACAACACCGTTATCCCCACAGAAGTCGCCGATGCAGGGAAGGGAATAGGACCGCCGACGACAACCTGTTAATAAGAAGGTGAGGTTGATTGATAAAACGACGGTGGTGTTGTTCTGTGGGTTGTTGTCGTGGTTACGGACAGAGAAACGAGAGGAGAATGAGGTTGGTTGGCCGATTGGTTTATGTGGTGGCTGCGAGTGGTTGCGAACAGAGCATTGGGTGGAATTCGTGAGGTTTTCGATTGGTAACATAACAATCGAAAAACAGAGGAAGATCAAATTTTACCTTAAATTGATGAATTTGAAGTCCTATACAGATCAAATGAGCAATAAAATTGTGTTCGTAATAATCAAATTCACAGATCAATTTAGGGCGTTATAAGGAGGCGTTCGTTTTGTGTTTTTGCATGAAAATGAAATGAGGGATATATACATGTATCGATATTGGTATATATAAGGAGATGCATGATCTAAAACCGGTTTCATACTTTCATTAAGCGGCTTTCCTTGCAACTTCCTCATTCTCATACTACTTAAACGCGTCACACATTATGCAAATTAGCAAACCCTTCTATAGTTGTTTTAACTTTTTTAAACCGATTTTGGGCCAAAATATTATAATAACCCTCTGTCTTATGAGTACATATTCTTGTTTGGTAACTCCTCGTTTTACCTACCTTAAATGATAACAGTCGAAATAAACTATGGTAACTCACTTAGATATTGTTCAATTCACCTTAATTTTGATTAATTATACTTATTTTTACTGAATTAAACTTATTTGATAAACTTATTTTTAACGTTTAGTGTTGCTTTTTCTTTTTTGCACAGCTGATTTTTACTAAATTAAATTTAGGGAAAATTAACATGAATAATCCAAACTATTGCCCATATTCCAAAATTAATCCCACCTTCAATTATTCTCAAAATAATCTCAAGCATTTAGGGTATTTTTCCTTATTAGTCTTAGGTAAAATGGTAACCTGGTAAATAGGTAAATAATGCGACGTGGCGCATTATAATAGGTCAATTTATTGTATTTTTTTAAATTATCAAATTTTAAAATAAAACTTAAGAAATTAAAAACAAAAAAACATAAACTCACCCTCACCTTCACTCCTGCAACCATTCACCCCCACTGCCACCCACCACAGCCGCCCACCACCGGAACCCCAGCCAGCGAAATCTCCACCATTTCCCCTGCAACGCCGGCGAAACCACACCCCTGCAAACGCAAACCCCACCCCCTAGAAACGCAAACCAAACCACACTCCTAAATCGCTCTTTTGAAATGCGTGAAAAAAGTGTCACATAAAAAAACAAAGGAAGTATATAGATTTGAAAAATTGAAGTATATAGATTTCAGTTATACGATATACTACTTCCTCCGTTTTTCTAATGGCTACATTAAATATTTCACGGACTCCTAGGCAATACTTTGATGTGTGAGTAAAAGTGTGTAAGAAAAAGTGGTAGGAGATAGATAGAGAGAAGAAGTTACTTATAAGGGAAAAAAGGAAAAGTGTAGCCATTAATTTTAAACTTACTAGAAAAGAAAATGCAGTGCTAAAAAACAGAGGTAGTACAACATTTAATAAATGAAAATATTCTACAAAAATATTTAATTTATGATTTCCATGGGCCCACGGTTACCCGTTACCCCAGTTTTTGTTGACTCGTGTAAATGCCCAAAAGCTGCAGATAGTGACCTCTTTCTTTCCATTTTTGGGATATCAGCCGCAATTTCTTGACTACCAAGTTTACTTAGTGATCTACTCCGTAGTACATTTGAGAAGACTTATCTACTTATGAGTATGTCATGTCATTAAAAGTCCCTATGAGGTTGGCCTACCGGTGATAGGGGACTGATTTTAATAGGACGAATTCATGTTAGAATTCCCGCAACATGTTTGGGAGAAAAATGAAACCTAATCACTCCGAACTTGACCTTGATCTGGATGTAGTCCGAAGGGTGAACGGGATGCAAACGCCAAAAAAAAGAAGGTCCCTCATTTTATGTTCTACAAATATCTTCTTTCTTGTCGTTTCAAGGTGTTCATAAAATTCTTCGTCCCTTGCTTCATTTCGATCTTTGCAAATCTTTTTTTGTGTTTTACGATTTACTTTTATTTTTCCTTACTTCACCACATGGGTCCACTTGATTTATATAATAATACATATGTATCTAAATATTTATCTCTCATATCCCAAAAGTCAAATAGAAAAGCTCATTTTCCACTAACTTTACATTTCCTTAGTTCTTAAACTATATAGTAATAAGAAAGATCTTTGTAGAATGGAGGAAGTAGTTAGATATCACTTCCTCCATCTTTATTTAATATGTTTTTAGGAAGGTTTTAGGAGATAATTATTCGAAATGTTGAGTTTCAAAAGGTGATTAGTATTCGCAACTTTATTGGTGAGTAACGAAAAAAATAATGAATAGATACAAAAAAATATACGAGACACAAACAATGATTCAGAAAGTGAAAAATTTTAGTTACCAAAAAATAAAGCTCCATATTTTATGATTTTTATTTTCTTTTTCAATATAATCTAATCAAAGACAAATATACTAGTGTTCAGTGGCGGATCTAGAAAGTTTGGAATGGTCGGTCACCATGAATTACTGATAAGCGTCAAACCTATTTTTAAAATTTTTTTTTAAAAAAAAAGTTACTTTATACCCATTGGCGTATTTAGGAATTTTAACTTTGGAGTTTGGAGTCTAAAGATTTTATTTCAAATTTTAAAATATGGTCGATATTAATATGGACGTGCAAAAGTGCGTTATAAAATTTGAATTAATGTGAATTTCATTATTGATTTTCTTCTGAAAGATTAAACTTTATATAGTAAATCGTGAAAGAATAGTCAAATGTGTGTATTAAAAACTATTCCGTCTATATTATACGGAGTATAATTTGATTTTGTTTATAACATACAGATAAATATACAATAATAATAATAATCAGGAATTGGGTTGGCTCAAGTGGTGAGTTTTTCCATCTTCCCTAACATGGTTTAGGGTTTAAATCCTTCCCCAAAAATTTGCTTGAGAGATAGGGGATTAGAAAAAGGGGCCGTGGGAGCTTTTGGCTTATATATGAGCCTCTAAATGAGCCATGTACGAGATTAATGCAGAGGTTTTTCTTTCCACCATCATGTAACCTCATTATTAAAAATAATGAGATTATATTGAAAAAAAGGTATACGATAATAGTTACCAGTATGAAGTAAATTATATGATGTATATATATAACGATTAATGAACTTTTACAAAAAGAAAAATTTAAATTGAAGTGAAGGGCCTTATTTGAATGAAGAACGGCGTAATTGTTCTAATAGAGTACCTAGGGGAACAAAAAAAGGAGTTCGGGGAAAAAAATAAAAAATATATAATGATTAATAAATTTTTACCAAAAGAAAAATATAAGTGAAGATAAGGGATTAGATGAATGAGCAACTTAAATGTTCTAATGGAGTGTCAAGGAGAAGTGAAAAGGAGGAGCTTGGGGAAAGAAAGAAAATAAGGGGAAGGGGTAAGTTGGGATTCGAACCCAAGACTTGCTGACAACAGGAAGCAATTGAGTAGGGGCGCATAACCACTGAGCTACAGTTTCTCCTTGAGCATCAATATGCATTGATATCCTATTTGTACATTTACTTGTTGTATTTTTTCCCTAAAAATAGTGGTGGTGCACGTGCACCACCGTGTTCTATGCTGCCTCCGCCACTGCTGGTGTTCCCTTCTTTCCTACAAATGCAACATGGTGGTGATTTTCATGGTCTTGTACTCTTGTTTGTTTTCTTTTGGGTGAGTCAATCAGGCACATTAGGATGATGCATCCGCTTTCCTTTCCTTTCCTTTCCTTTTTCCCCCATCTTTACACAGACACCATACATCAACAATTAACATCATTAAATAGCAAAAACAAAAAATACATCAACATCATTTAATATAAATTCTTTGAAGTACAGCTACAACTCTCAATCCAATATTTAGACAACATTATGTACTACTACATTTTCTTTTTGTTGAAATTTATTATTATCACTATATATCCATTTTTTAGTCTTTTTCCTCAGGTATCTACATTTTCACATGATATTGGGTATCAATTTTATTTAATATATCTCTGCTTTTTGCATTTCTTTGAAATGTATAGAGAAGGGCTAATTAGTATATGCCTCCCCATATTTTTCCGAAAAAAGGACGCATATAGATGGCACGTAGAAGTATCTTTGTACATACTTTTTATAGTTTAATTGTTCATTGGTTTTTGAAGCAAGAATTGTTTTTTTAAAAAGTCATGATATATGCAACTCTAAGCATCTAATATATTATCTACATTAGTAATAATTTAGAAATACATGTCAAAATTACACATCAATCGATGTAATAAATATGTGATCTAACAAAATATTTTTACTTTGATACCTTATAAGTTATATAGAAGTACAATAGTTGCATATACCATTTTCCTTTTTTAAAGGACATGTTGGAAGAAAGGATCACAAATTCACAATAAGAATGTCGGTTGAACATCTCATGAAGCATGAAATGTTTATGTAGGCGTGTAGCATTCAACATAATCTCACATAATCAATACACCCCCCCCCAAAAGAAGGATGACAAAAATTACTGCATCTAAGCAAAAGCATCCCATCAGCAACGACAAGTCGACAACTCTATCAAGAACTCAAACAATTTCACACAGAAAGCTTCCTTATGTTAGCATACCACGGATAGCTTTGAAGATCTTGAAAGTATAGAGCTCTGAAGACTGGAACCCTAGCGCCGAGGTAGCTGCAAGATATCATGGTAGTGCCAGTTCCTGTATAGCCACCACATTGATTATAAGAAAGGATAAAGAAGTCCCTCAATAAGGAGCTACGGACCGAAATCAATGTTAACCTTGCCTCTTTTTTTTACTCTGGGTGATGATTTAATACAAACGAGAGATGATACAAGAAAATAGAAAATTATGAATTTCAGATAGAAACCATAGATCCAAGTTCCCTCTTAGAAATGAGTAAGAACTGTTCTTTTAGACTAAACTGAATTGGATTTGTGAGTGTAAAGTGAATGAACTGAACTAAACTGGAAAACTGAACAATAAGTCCAAAAGAAAACAGGACGGAATAAACAATGAAGCATAGACGGGCGTTTACCTCCAGGGGTATATTCATCGCCATTTTTCGGATCCATTTGTTCATACTCACATATTCTGTCCCATCCAGTTCTTTTACTTCCAGCAAGTATACTCTATGGAGCTCATTAATAACAGTATGACCCTGCAGGAAGGGGGCAGAGTCAGTGAGACTAGTAACCCTACGACGTTTCCTACTAATTCTTCCGTTTTGAACCCAGCGCTGAATGAGTTGTTGTCTGGTTAATTTATGCCCCTCAATGAGTACACTAGCAGAGTCTAAGAAGCAGCCCCGAACAGTGCGGTCCATGATGCAATCGAAGCTGAACTTTAGCTGTTCCAGAATCTTGGCCTCATCACTTTCCAAGTCCTCAACAATGCCCATCAACCCATTGAGGCGGTTCTTCCACTCAAAGATGTCCTCCTTCCCGGTCATAGACCGGGCGATTAGTGTGATGACAAGAGGCATGCGTGCGCATTGTTTTGCCACACCATCCGCCAACTTTTCCATTCTCCGGTGATAAATTCTGGTACAATGAATACTCAGGCCAGCTTCATGCAACAAAAGCTCACGAGCTTCATTCTCAGGAAGGAGGTCCATTTTGAAGTTAGTGCAACAACGCATCTTATTGCAAACATCTTCTGATGCAGTCGTAAATACAAGTGTACAGCAGAAATTTCCAGCTTCATTGCATCCAATTGGAATCCCTACCTCGTACGTTAAAAATTGCTCCTTAACATTATCTAGGAAGAGAACTACATGGCCAGGTGCCATATTCTTCAACTTTGCTGCAAGCAGACTGCTTCTTCTCACCAAATCCTCATCCTCAAATTTGAACTGCATAGCCTCTGCAATACAATCTTGTAGGCTTTTGATATCAGCTTGGTGCTTTTCGGGTGCCCCAGCCCAAACAACAACCTTAAAATTCTCAGGGTCTTCGTACACATTATTATGCAAGGTTTTCATGAGGTTGGTCTTGCCAGCTCCAAGGTTCCCATGTATGCCAATGATGGGGTCTCTACTCCTTATGGAGCAAAGAGCTTTTTCTTGAAGCTCCTTCATAGTATCTCCAATGAGCTCCTCCACAGGCAACTTCATACCTCGCGTGTAGACTTCATCAAGAGTTAGGCCTTCCTTCATCAGTTGGTCAGCCTGGCTTAGTAAATACTGCCCTTCCTTCAGATATTTATCTATATTGAGCACCATAAATATGTGATTCCAAAAACCTCCTTCCCCATGTTTCTCCAGGATTTTATTAGCCATCACTCGGAAAGATTTCATTCGTTCAAAGAAAGTCCGCACGGATTCCTTCTGCTTCTTGCGTAGAATACTAGCCTCCTCTAACATCAACTGCTCAACCATATCGCTCTCTCTGCTATCCATCTGTTGTAGTTGGCCTCTCAGCTCGGCGCATTTGCCAGGCGCTTCCACGCATGATGTGATGGAATTGAAAACAGTTGGAAGACTCTCCACAATCTTGTCCATTTGAAGCACCCAAGATTGGCAGCCACTTTACTATTCAGGAAAAGAAGTGAAGTAATCAATACAAGTTTTTTTTTTAGTTTTTTTTGAGGGGATCAATATAAGTATATGACCATAACTCCAAAACTGATAAACAAAAAGGCAGAAAGCCAAACACTATGAAGGTTAATTAATAATTGAACAGCAAATTGCCAATTTTGAAACAAGAAGGAAATCAAACGAAGCAGAAGAGGAAAATGAGATTCCCGCTTTAGGACTATTTCTCATAATCAAATCACAAACTCAAAACGGCCACATTCATTCTGGTTGCAGTAACATTTTAAGTATACATTTCATGGACATGACAGACGCAGTGCACGACTGCACACTGAGCACAGCTTATGAATAGAATTTAAGGATCCTTAATTGCTTTTTCAATCTCAATCTCAGGAACTGCCAAGTACTAACCTCATTCCTTGCAATAGTTAGAGTGGCCAGGAAATACTATTGAAGATTGACATGACAAATGGATAGCGAAATCTTAGTACAATTGGAAATCTTGACATTTATCTGATTGGTGCGATATTTCAATCACACTGATGATTAAGATAAATGGCAGCCTAAAGTTATACACCCTCATATGCCTCCTATCCTAGTGACATATACAATATGGAAAAAAGGAAAGGCAGCCACCGCCTCAGCAAAGGAATGAGAACATTCGACAAAAGCAATCCCTCTTTTTCATCAGCATTCAACTAATTAAATACTAAATACAAGATCCAAAAAAATTGAAACATACGGCCAATAATGATTAAAATATCAAAAACGAAACAATATTTTATCAGATCAACAACCATTAACAACGACCGAAGCAACATTTGTATTAATTAATTAATAAGTACAAATGTACAATAAAATGCAAACATTCGGAAGATCGAAACAGAAAACTAACCAAATGAAGTTAATCAAACAGAAACCAACAAGGTGAAGCAGAAATCCCAAATGGTAATCAAAAATCAAAACGATGCCCAAAATAGAAAACAGATGATGATCATCTTTAACTTAGTTGATGGATTACAAGTTTAATACAATAAAAGAACCAATAGATTTGTAAAAGATTTCTATTTCTGATTTGAATAAGAACAAAACGATAATTCCAATTTCAAATCCAATAAACTGGACGCCCTTCTTTGCCTTCAGCATTTAAATGATTAGCTACTGACCATAAGATATTATGACAAGTGAACCATTGAGCAAAAAGAAAAGATGGTAGAAAAACTTTCGGATAATCGAAAATCCGATAGTGCTCTAATCGCTACAACAACAACAACAACAACAAAAACAACAACAACAAATCCGACAACCACAACCAGTGAACACAACCACAACAACAACCAATCCGACAACCACAGCCAGTGAACACAACCACAACGACCACCACCATCACCTTCACAACCGCAACCGCCACCACAACCACCACCACCACAAGTCCACAACAACGACGACAACAACAACTACTACAACAATTTATCCGACAACGACAACCACAACAAAAACAGCAACAACAATGACGAGGACAACAACAACAGCAACAACGACAACGATAACAACGAATCCGGTAACGACAACCACAACCACCACCATCACCACCACAACCACAACCACAACAAAAATAGCAACAATGACGATGGCAACAACAACAACAACCACAACGACAACGACAACAACGAATCCGACAACAACAACAACAACAACAACAACAACGAATCCGACAACCACAAAGACCACGACCACAACCACAACAAAAACAGCAACAACAATGACGACAACAACAGCAGCAACAACAACTACGACAACAACAGCAGCAACAACAACTACGACAACAACGAATCCGACAAGGCGACCACAAAGACCACAACCACAACAAAATCAGCAACCACAATGACAGCAACAACAACAGAAAAGCAGCAGCAGCAACAACAACAACAACAACAATATATAAACATTAAGATGATCAAGAAGTATATAACAATCAAACAGTAAATCACTAAGAATGAAACAGAATGCAGTAACATAGGAATCAAATTTTACCTTAAATTGATGAATTTGAAGTCCGAAACAGCTGAAATGAGAAACAAATTTGTGTTCGTAATAATCAAATTCACAGATCAATTGATAGCGTTATAACTTTATAAGGAGGTGTTCATTTTGTTGTTTCTGGAGGAAAAATGAAATATGAAATGTATGAAAATATGGAATATGAAAAATGAAATGATGGGTATGACCGTATGACTATGAGGGTTGCCTAATTAATATCAGATATATGCATATATCCATTGCCTCACTTTTTGGCAGTATATTCCATGAAAATGGCAGTACATTTCATATGTATGGTAGTATATTCTAATATATATGGTAGTACATTTTTTAATGAAATATTATATGCCAAATACAAACTATATAGTTATATAGCTGTGAAAATATCGATTTTTATATACTACGTTTCTCAATAAATGTAATGCCATTTTCATGGAATGTACAACCATTTTAATGGAATGTACTGCCAAAAAAGTGAGCTGATGGATATATTCATATATCCGATATTGATTGAGCATTCCTCTATGACTATATAGTGTAAGTAATTGCGCATATGAGATATGACGGTATGACCAAAACCAGTCTCATACTTTCATTAATGCCTCTTCCGGTCTTTCCTTGCAACTTCCTCGCAATAGGTGAAATAAAATGAAAATCGGATAACGCAACCTCATTCAGTCATTCTCACTGTTTTACTTCATACTAATAGTAAACCAAACGCGTCACATTAAGCAAATTAGCAAACCTTTTTTTAAGTACTTTTAATTTTGTGAAACCAATTTTTGGGGAAATATAAATGTATAGTTTTTTTTGTCGTATTTGAGCCATTAAGGCGGGATGAGAATCGATCTTAGGATTTTTTGGAATCGGAAGAGATGCTTTAACCAATCAAGTCGTTCCTCACTCTCATTACAGATTATTTTTTGCTTATTTATTTCACCTACCTTAAATTATGAGAAGTTGATTTATTTACAGTGTTTATTTGGTATATACCTTAAACAAAATATAGGGTGTTTAAAAAAGATTTAGGTCATGTTAAATTCACCTTAATTTTGTTGAATTAGACTTACTTTTACTGAATTGAACTTATTTTTACCCACTCGTGTTACTTTTTTCTTTTTTGTCGTGCTAATTTTTACTGAACTGAACTCATATTTGCTGAAGTGAACTTATATTTAATAAACGGATATTATTTTACTGAGTATTATTGTTTCAAGGTAAATAGAACAGGACCTTAAATTGAAATGTTAATATGAATATTGTATAATACGTTAGAATCAAACCAACATCATACGAGATTTTGATCACAAACACGCATTCTCCATAACTGCCATGGAACTTCCTCACCACGACTGTCCAGACAGACTGGTTTGGAGTTACCATCCTTCGGAAATGTAATAACCCGATTTTTAACCTTATTTTATTATTAAATAATTAAGATTATTAACTTAAATATGACCTTATTTATTTTATAAGTATTAAGGTTTCTTATTGGTCATATTTATTGTATAAGTATTAAGGTTTCTTATTAAAATATATATATTTATTAGATTTTTAAATGATTTTAATTATTAATTATTATCACTATTTAAGGAAATGAAATTTAACTTTGTAAACTTATGGATCATTACCCATTACTCATTATCCATCCTCAAATCCATATCCAAGTATTAAGTCCAAAGCCCAACCCAAATCCAACCAACCCAAAAGAAAATCAAAGAAAAAGAAAAAAGGAAAAAGAAAAGGAAGAAAAAACAGATCAGTCATCTTCTTCCTCCTTCTTCCACCTCCTTCTTCTTTTTCTCATCACCATTGGAGCATCCATGAGGCAAAGTGATAAGCTCAAGAGAAACTGCACCTGTAATCAGATAAAGATGACTATGGATTTCTAGATAAGAATGACAAAATCAGAACAACATTTACATCATTTCTCATCATCATCTCTTCATTCATACTTATCTTAGGAGCAATCAAACATCAAATTGAATACCTCCTACTGATTCTACTATAAATAGAAGCAATTTACAATCAACTTCTCTGAAAAATTAAGCTTCTAATGCCTTAAATGTGTCTTCTTCTCTAAATTTCCTTACTTTCAATTACCACCATTAAAGAGCCAAACTAAAACCTCAAACCACCAATCCCCACCTCCGACCACCAGCGAGCAGCCGGAGACTCGCCTGAAAGTCGCCCAACACCACCAAGAACATCCACCGCCACCGCAACCTCCCTTCTTCCTCTCTCTTGCGCTGTCCGTTCCCCTGCTGCCCTGTTTTCTCTCTTTCGCAGCACCAAAGAACCACCACCACGTCCGCCTATGACCACCGTCGTCAACTGGTGACGACTCCACCTTCATTAAACACCTCAGCCTGTACTCCGGAAGCCTCACCTAACAATCGGCACCGGCCGTGCGCACCCCTGCTGTGCTTTACATTCCCCTGTTATACGTAGATAACAGACCATTTTGGTCAGTTTTTGGAAGCTCTTAATTTCTTTGTTATTTTGGAAAGTCAAGCTTCCTTCTCTTTGATTCCCTTTGACCCAATTTAAGTAAGTCCACTCATTCTAAGATGTCTAGTTATTTCATTTAGCTCATTCAAACTTATTATATCTTTAACTCCTTAATGTTAATCTCATTATTCATATTATTATTCATATTGATATTGTTATTCATTTTCATAATAATATTATTATTATTTATTTTGTTAAGCTTGAGATATTAAGTATACTATTCATTAACGAAAAATGATTTATAAAACTTATTACATTAGTATTTAAACACCTTATTATATGAATTTTAAATATTTAAAGGTCTCTAACTTAATTATATAATTTGGTATATAAAAGAGAAAACCGCCCTCGGAACTCAGGAGGAACTGATATCCAAGACTAAGGATTATTATTCTGCAAATCAAGGTAACAACTACTGCTAGTACCCGCAATTCCCTTGAAAATATAAGAAAGGGGTATAATGACGTAATAAATGATTAATGAATTTTCCTGAATTGCGGGATTAGTTAAAGCATGATTTTATGTTTCATGAATACTGGAAGATTGAAAAGTATAATTGAATGACTGAAATCTGAGATATTATACCTAATGAGGTACAGCTGAATGACTGAGAATACTGTATACTTCCTGTATATATTAAAAGAGGTGAAACATGATAAATTCAAGTGAAAGAACTGGTTTGTTGGCTGTATATATATCCTGACTGACTGATGGTCGTGCACGTACCGAGCTGTTTACTGTTATTACTGGGGCACTGGCCCGCTACTGTTATTACTGATGAGCACTGGCTCTTTTACTGGGGCACTGGCCCGTTGTGGGAGACGTCCCACCAGCTGAAATACTGCCCAACAACCAGAATAATCTGATAAATGGGAATACTGGAATGATTGGGTTATACTGTAATCATGAATGTTTTAATTATTCTCTCTCTCCCTGTTTGCAAATAAAATGAATTGAAATGAATTTACGTTGCTAGAGTAGTCTGTTACTGAGTCTCTCGACTCATCCGTTTTTGTATTTATGTTTTAGGTACAGCTGGGGAAGACGATAACGAGTAGTGGCGAGGATTTACTCTTATAAGTTTTAGTAGTTATTATCACTTGTGTTTCTTTTTGTGAACTATAAGAATTACTAGAGTATTAGGTTACTGTTACTTAATGTAATAAGGTTCTTAAGTTACTTTGTTTATCACTTAATCAAGTTAACGTTAAAGTTTAATATATGAATGTTGCCTTGTATTTTCCTAACGGAGAACACGGCAGTAATGCCTCGGCCTAATAGGGTTTTTCCGCTGCTATTAGTGCCTTAATCAGGTAATTAGACGTCGGGGCATTACAGGAAACCTTTCTGCAAGCTAATTTGGGTACTTTTAGAAGACAACAACCACTCCACACCATACAATGCGATGTAGCATGGAATACAAAGACCTACGGTACAGACCTAGGTTGGTATCATGACAACCCAACCACAACCAGTCAACGCAGGCTCCAAGGCGGAACATTTGGTACTTCAACCAGCTCGACAAACACAGAAGCAAAGGCATGCCTTGCAGCCATTACATGGGCAATCGACCTCAACCTAAACAACATCCTCATTCTCACAGATTCCACTAATCTACTCCTTCTCATACGAGGAAAACTGTAAGATTCCAACATCGAATACACAACAGCAGCGATCAAGCACACCGCTCTACATCTACAGGTCTGTCGAATCCTCAAGGTCAATCGTCAACGAGTACAACTAGCACATGAGATAGCAAAATTTTGTGCAAATAATCTTATGTCTACTTAGCTTTATTTGCTTTCTTGTTCAGCCTCTGTCAAAAAAAAAACTAACCACCATGAAGCTCTAGAGATATTGAAGTGTGGTCATTAGAAACAAGCACAACTACTCTTTTTTATCTTTGGTTTTTATGTCTTGGTCTTTCGGAAAACATTAAGGCTTTGTTGTTGTTGTAATATGAATTAGGTTTATTCAGTTTAATTCAATTCAATCCAGGTTCATTTAAATTCGTTCAGTTCGGATCCATTATGTTCTATTCAAATAAGGCTCGTTCAATTCAATTCATATCCATTAAATTTAGCTCGTTTAGCTCCATTAAATCCAAGAAAACAGGGCCTAAATAAATACACTACTAATATTAGCTACGGAGAGTTGAGAGTAGAGAGTTGAGATGGGTTTCGGCCGAAACATTTTTTATATAAATAAAACCACTTTGCGAATGAAAGAAAAGGGGAGACAGAGTCATGTGACCAGTGTAACGTGAGTACTGAGTTGGTGCCTAGGTGGAGTTAGGGAAGCTGCTTGGAAGGAACTCAACCATCGACCATTTAAGACTTTATAGTTTATACACACGAAAGTGAATAAATTCAATATGGAAGAGTCTGCTGTATGCATTTTGGAAGGTTAAGTCAGGTGTCAAATATTAGTATACTCCAAAATAGAAAGAACATTATTTGCAGTTTTTAACAAAAGCTCAAACTTCACAGTCCACTTTGCGGCGTGTAATCACATTAATGTCGGTTTGGAATCTTCCACCGTTATTTTGAGGTTTTATTAGGGAGAAAACTTGGTTTACCCAGTAAGGCCCTGTTCAGTTCACCTTAAAATAATAATATTCAGTAAAAATAAATTCAGTTCAGTAAAAATAAGTTCAGTTCAGCAAAAATAAGTTCAGTTCAGTAAAAATAAGTTCAGTTCAGTAAAAATCAGTAGAGCAAAGAAGAAAAAACAACATGAATCAGTAAAAATAAGTTCAGTTCGGCAAAAATAAGTTCAGTTCAGTAAAAATAAGTTGAACTGAACAAGGCCTAAATAGTTAATCCATTATTAATAGAGAAGGAAGAAAGTGAATTTTAACTTATTTGCAGAAATTCATTTTTCGCTTGTCTATTAATAGTGGGTTGTCTACCTACAAGGTCAACCTATCAATGTTCTTTTTATCGGCGGGGTGAGTGGATTGTTCTTGACTTCTTGTAGGGGATTCAGAATGGTGGTGGTTGGGGTGACATGTTGGGTGGTGCCAATGCTTGGGTTAGTGATGCTTGTTGTTTATTGGTTGGTGGGTTAGGGTGGTTTTGTATTGGTGGGTTCGTAGTGTCGGGTGGTAGATTGGTAGAGTCAAGTGATGGTGGTGGTGTTTATGTGCTGAGATGGTGGGTTCGTCCTTTCGGGGTGGTTCCATGTTGGTGGGTTCAACCTTTCGGTTGGTTCCATGTTGGTAGGGTCGGGTCTCGAGTGGTAGGTTGATTATTGGTAGATCATATAGTGGTGTTGGGCGGTGGTTGGGGGTGGAGTTGTCTAATCTAGTGAGGTGGTGGAGTTGCTGATCTAGTGAGGTGGTGGGATGATGGTGCCCAATGATCAATATCAGGACAAGTTGACCATGACCATGGAGCAGCCGAGGCTTGAGAGAAAGGGTGAGTGAAACCTTAAGACTTAAAAGAGTGTGGGAAATGAGACTAGGAGTGAAGGAATATTTGGAGGTAATGAAGGAATAGAATGATCAAAGCCTTGTTCTTATGAAGTGGATTAATGTAAATTGATTTCACTTTAGTTCAACTTCATTCCGCCGAAAAGAACATAGCCCATATGGACCGGACAAACAACACATAATATAATCAAGTTACTTGATTTTCTTACGCTTTTATCCCAAAACTAATGCCCTCGTTATATATGATTTTAAACTTGTTTCAGTACTCTCGTCTTTCGAACTTGATATTGAGATTTGTGATATGGTTGTATTAATGCTTGATTGTTGATTAAGTTGCAGCTGATGAGGGTCCTTACTCGTGTCATCTTCCAGGAATCGAGTTAAATGGTATTTACAGAAATGGTTATGAATGGTTTTCTTCTAGCTTACGATTTCATTGAATCGGATTAGAGGACCTTACAAGGAAAAAAAACTTGATTCTTGAGGTTCAACGATATCACCACAAAGTGACATACAAGAGGATTGCGACTTCTATCAAAGGAGAGTGATATATTCACGAATACAATATCTATTTATAAGGCTTTATGACAATTTCTCGTATTGGATGGGTGGAGGTTTTACATGACAAAGCCTCACTGTTATATAAAAAAATTAAATTTATAATTCACTATTGTGTTGCACTGTATATTTATATTTATTTCCCTAATCAACAAAAATATAGGCATCTTGTGTTTTTGTTTTCACTTGTTTGTATCTGTTTTTTTCTATCACGTGGAAGATTAAGGGTGCATTTTAAGTTTTCTTCACCTTATTTTGAGATTTCCACAACTAATATCTCTGAGAGATTACCTTGATAACCACCCGCCCCCCCCCACTTACCCTCGTTATCCAAGATGAATATTAAAAACTATCCCTCCGACCTCCCTTTCTAAAAAGATATTCTCACATTTCGAGAAACTTATTTTAACTATTACGACACAATTTTGTGAAAATAAGTGAAAAGGCTATTCTAACAATATGAACTTTTTTATACTATATAAATTTTTTAGGCATAATAGTTTTTTGTAAAGTTGCAAGTCAAAGTAACATCTTTGAGCATCAGAAGGACATCTTTTAAGAAACCGTGAAAGAATTAGAGGGAAAAACTTTGTCTACACACCGAGTAGACTACTCACTCCTAATAGAAAGTAGTGACAGTGAAATCTAACTCAATATATCTAATGAAAATATTTTAATATATTATATCAGTGATGATAAACTACCCAATAAAAATAGATGTAGCCATGTCCAAAATTAGGTAATGTTCACATTATGCATGAATCAATTTTGAAACTTGGAAGAATATATTTACAATGTATAGATTTCAGTTATACAACGACATTAATAAATGAAATATTCTAAAGATAAATCTAATTCTACGATTTCCAATGGCCCACAGCTACCATAGTGTTTGTTGGCACGTGTAATACCCAAAAGCTGCAAACGGTGGCTCTTTTGTTTCCATCTTTGGGATATCAGCCGCCATTTATTGACTTTAATGTTCTAACGTTATTAAGTTTTCTTGTCCAGAATAGTTGTCCTTTTTATGAATAATAATATTGTCATTAAAAGTCCCTCATCTCTTTATTACACACTCGTTTCACAATGATCTTCCTTATTTGCCAAGATGTCTCGTAAAATTCTTCCCTCTTTTGTTATCTAATTCCCCATTCTAAATAAGTAAAGCATTTGTATATTGTTAATCATTCACAGTTTAAACTTTAATTAGTTTCGATAATTTATATTTTAGGAAAAATATAGTCATGTAGGATCCCGTTAGATTCATCTCAATGTAAATTTTTTTAATATCAATTTTTCATAGTTTTACTTGTTGATAATAGTAAATTTTAATATTTAAAATACTGTATTGACAAACGTGAAAACATGAAGTATGAAACTTAGTTAGAAATAAAAGAATTAGATTTTAGCAAATCTTGTTCTCATTTTTATTTTTTCTTACCTCAACATGGTTACTCATGCATATAAATATCTATCTCTCCTGCTTAAAAGTCAATAAAAGAATTCATTTTTCAATAACTCTTCATTTCTTTCGTTCTTAGTTCTACAATACTTAAGAAAAAAGATACTTCCTCCGTTTCTAAATAAGTAGAACATAGAGAAAGTAGGGGAAAACCAATGAGGTTAGACAAAGAAAGAGGGATCACAATTAAAAAGAGATAGAATACTTTAACTAAATAAGCAATTGGATACATATTATTTGAGTAAGAATAATGATGTAATTTTATTATTTAAAATGTAGTATTATTTTGAGGTTGGTGTAACTTATTGTGACATTTTCATATTAGGAAAATGTGTCACTTATTTAGAAACGGATGAAGTATTTGTCAGTAGAACTGAGGAAGTAGTTACCATGCTTTATTTTTTATATTACTTCCTCCGTCTTGGTTTAATATGTTTTAAGGAAGGTTTTAGGAGATAAATATTTAGAATGTTGGGTGTAAAAGAGTGATAATGATCAAGTGACACAAATGATGATTGAAAAAGTAAAAAATATATATATAACTGCCAAGAGATGATGTTTGATATTTTACGATTTTGTTTTCTTTTGGAATAATAATATAATTACGCAATTCATATCTAAATTTATAAATCAGGCCCTGATCTAAAGACAAATATACTAGTGTTCCCTTCTTTCCTACAAATGCAAAATGGTGTCAATTTTCATGGTCAATTTTCATGGTCTTGTACACTTGTTTGTTTTCTTTTAGGTGAGTCAATCAATGCACATCAAGTTGGTTTAAGATAATGCGTCCACTTTCCTTTCCGTTTCTTTTCCCCCTCTTCACACACTATACATCAACAGTTAACATCATTAATGGCAAAAACAAATCTCTCAAAAAATAAGTAGAGCTACAACTCTCAGCCCAATATTTAGAGTTTAAAGATAGAGTTAATCCATTCTTTAATAAGTACTACAATTTCTTTTTGTAGAAATTTATTTTTATCACTTTATATCCATTTTTTAGTTTTTTTCTGACAAGTCTATTTTTGTCGATTCATGTAATCATGTTAATAAATTATAAATCATTTTGGGAATAAGATTTGGTTATCATTGTTGTTGTTATCTTCTTTTTACATGGTATTAGCATTGTATCTCATATGTCTCTACTTTTTGCATTTGTTTGAAATGCATGCACAAGGGCTAATTAGTATCTGCCTCCCCATATTTTTCCAAAAAGAGGACACATATAGATGACTCATAGAAGTATCTTGTACATACTTTTTATAGTATAGGAAATTTTGCTAAAAAAAACTTTTCTAAATGTTCATTTTTGCGGAAAAAAAAACTTTCAAAGCATTCTTTGCAATAAAAACCCTTAACCTCAGTTTTTTTGCAAGAAGAAACCGTTCTTCATTTTCAAGCGTGGACTTGTATTTTTCCGACGTTGACCCATAACCTTTTCGGCATTTTTGCAGATATTGTATGGGAAAAACTATAAATAAAGCGTTATTTTTGTTAAATTGAGCTTTTTTAGGGTTTTCCCTATTTACTTTCCGCAAGAACGCCGGAAAATAGGAGTCTTTGCCGGAAAAACCAAAGTCAACGCTGAAAATTAAAATTTGCAAAAAAAAATTGTGTTTAAGGTTTTTTATTGCAAAAAATGCTTAGAAAGGTTCTTTTTCGTAAAAATTTACTTAAAAGGTTTGTTTTGGCAAATTTCCCTATAATTTAATTGTTTTTCTTGGATAGATAAAAAAATTTATTGGTTTTTGAAGCAAGAATTGGTTTTTAAGGTAATGATATATGCAACTCTACGCATTTGAAATTGGTAATAATTTAGCAATACATGCCAAAATTACAAGTCAATTGATACAATAAATATTCGATCCAACAGAATATTTCTACTTTGGTATCTTATATACAAGGGTTGCATATACCATTGCAAGGATCACAAATTCAGAATAAGATTATCAGGTTGAACATCTCATGAAGCATGAAATGTTTATATGTAGCATTTTACATACACCCCCCAAAACGGATGACAAAAGTTACTGCATCTGTGGAGCAACAACCTCCATCAATAACGAGAAGTCGATATCTCTAAAGAACTCACAACATAAATTTTTCACACAGAAAACTTCCTGATGTTTGCGTACCTCGGGGTGCTTTAAAGATCTTGAAACATTGCACTCTGGAGCAGTGGCGGATCCAGAATTGGGAAGGTGGGGGTGCAGTTGCAAAATAAATTAACCATCCGGTAAAAACGAAAATTAAAAACAATGCAATATTGCAAAAACCAATGTAAATATAAATTTAAACCTTGTAAAAACCAATGTGTGTCTGCATGAAGAGAGCAGAGGTAAGGTCTGAGCCTCTGAGGTGAGCGGCGTATTGTGAAAGAGAGAGCCTACAATTCTTTATTGGGTCAGGTTTGTTTTATTTCAAAAGATGGGTTTTTAAGGTCTTTTTGGCCCGTATTCACCTTTAAAAGTGCTATCTATATATATACTATAGGTTGGGCCTTCCGTTTTTTGCTTGTTTTTCATATTTCGGAATTGGGGTACGCCTGTACCCCAATGTACCCCCTGGATCCGCCCCTGCTCTGGAGACTGAATCCCGGCGCCAAGATAATGATATCATGGTAGACGAAGGGGGCAGAGTCAGTGAAACTACTAACCCTACGACGTTTCCTACTAATTCTTCCGTTTTGATACAACCAAAGTTATTAAAATTGAGATTCTATTTTGAATCGTAAACTGGTCTAAGAATCAAATTGTAAAATCAAATCGTAAGATTCTATAAACATGTATGATTCAGATATTTCTTATATTGTAAGTTTAAATTGACTAATAACTGAAAAAATAGTTGTTTAGCCATCAAATAAGTGTTATTGACCATATATGTCTATTAATAGCTTTCGTAACTTGATTGAATTTGATTTAGATGTACGATGTTTTCTCTATTACACAAAAATACATAGAAACGTGAATCGGATTGCATAACCATATTTAAATGGTAAATTCGTATGATTCTATAATTTGAATTGAAATTTTAACAACTACGGATATAACTCAAAAGTGTGTGGCTAAACACAGCCTGTATTTACCAGGTCACAACCTGCATATGTATGAATACATGGTAGAATTATCTATATTACCCCCTCTTTCTTTTACGCACTCCCTTTATTAAAAATTCAAAAAGTACAGTACTGGAACTTCATCCGGTTCCGTGAAATTATCATTTTTTTCATGTAACCGGATGGAGTTTCCGTACCGGAACAGGAAACTCCATCCGGTTCCGTAAAAATTCAATCTCAAAAATAGATTTCTTTTTGAATTATTTGATAAAGTTGAATTTTCGCGGTACCGGAAATTCCATCCGATTTCCGTGAAAATTCAAATTGTTTTAAAAATAAAAACCGAACACATACTATGTAAGTAAGTATAATTTGGACAATTCACTATAAAGTACAGATTATGATGTGATAAATACGGGATATATTTAGTAACATCCCTAAAAAACGAAGATACTATACTATAACATACTCCCTCCGTCCCCAAAGGATTTCCCATTTGCTTTTCTTGAAGTCAAACTTTGTAAACTTTGACCATAAATTATAACTAATACTTCCTCCGTTTCGCAATACTCGCAACGCTTTCCTTTTAGGGAAATTTCACAATACTTGCAAACAAGCTAATAACAGTATGTTTTAGTATGCAAAAATACCAATATACCCTTACTAACTTGCCCATTCCACCCAATTAACAACATAAAATCTACAATTACCTCCCCCTCTTATTTCACTAAGCAATAATTACCCAACCTAATTACCCCTACCCACCCACCAGCCAACCTTCAATCTCTCTTCTGAACCCATTACCTTCTCCATTAAAAACACCACCTGCACTCTCCCTCCCATCACCCAAAACAGCACCACCACCCTCCACCGTCAATCACTCCCCCTCCTCAATCTACCTGTCCACCTTGAAATTTCCCCCTCCCCGAAACCCACCACCACCCTCCACCGTTATCCCCCTCCCCGAAACCCACCACCGTCATTTCCCCCTCCCCGAAACCGCACCACCGTCATTTCCGCCCTCCCCGAAACCGCACCACCGTTATTTCCCCTCCCCGAAACCGCACTACCTCCCTCCACCCCCCTTTCTCAAAATCAGCACCCCACCGCCCTACTCTCTTCTCTCTCCCTTCTCGGAACACCTCCCTCCACCTTTCACCCACGTTGATAGTCGAAACTCCGGTGACGCTTCAAGTCTAGATCTACTCTCTTCTTACCTCCATTTCCTTTTTTTTTTTTTTGGTTTTCATCACATTCAACTTTGGATTCTTGATTTGGGAATTCTTTCCATTCACTAAGAAGATTTGAGAAGTTTAATTACCTTAAAGGTATTGGATTTTGGTGGTGATTTATTTTCTTTTGTCACCTTCAATTTATGGGTTTTTATTTTTATTTTTATGGTGGTTATGGTGAGGTGGAGGTGGCGGCGGCGATGTTGCTGCTGGTTGCAGCAACGACAACTGGTGGTAGCGGCTCTGGGTAGTAAGTAGTAAACAGTTGGGTTAAATATTGTTTTGGCAAATTAGCTTGGGTAAGCACATGGGTATTTTTGCCTAACTATACACTCTCTTTCCTCCTCGTTGGTTTGTGTGCAAATCCTTTGGTTGCGAGTATTGCGAAACGGAGGAAGTATATAATATAAATAATTGTCATAGGTGATCTTGTTATATTTGTATTAATAGGTACATTCAAAATATGAATATTTTATCATTTTTATTAATAAATAATAGGAGATATAAGCGGTCAAAGATGTGTATTGGAGACCGTGCAAAAAGCAAATGGGAAATCCTTAGGGGGACGGAGGGAGTACTTTATAACCAATCTTTCTCCTTATGCTGGTGGAGTTTTATATTTTGGTCCCAATGCAAAACAAAGAAAGATAATTTGGGGGGTCTCCTAGGCTATATATGCCCACTTTAGCAATAAGCCAATCACCAATATTTGCACAAGAACAAAAAGAGAGTGAAAGGCCAAGGAATTACCGCCTTCTGCTGCTTTGCGCCCACCACTACGGTACTCTTCTTTTATTTTCAAAAGTCTTCACTTTTATTATAATATCCATAATTATCTGCAATTTTATTATTGCTTAATCTAGTTTAAAACACTATTATTACTGCTTAATTTTTTTTTTTTATGATCATTTCTTGGATGATCGTTTCATTTTCTGTTCTTGCTGGATTGGTGAGTGATCATTGTTAATATCATGGATTTTGTTTAACCCAACTTTATTGAAATTGCATTGGTAATTATTGAATTGATTGTGGAGTGTTTTCTGGCATTTCTCATTTCTTCTCCACCTTTCCAATTTTAGTATTTTACCACGGTGGTGAACTCGGGAAATTGAAACCTTTAGTCCTGTGATTAAGCCTATTACTGTGCGCTAAATGTCCAAAATACTTTATAAAACCCATCATGTGACATGCGTATGTGTTAAGGTTTTTGGTTGAGTTAGTCCTTTGACACCCATTTCAGACTCCGCCATCACCTAGGCCAACAACATTCCACTAACGAATCCACCACCTCTGCATGTTGGCCGCCCCATCGACCCGTTCACATTCTCAAGTAACCCGCAAATGACCCAATCCGTTTAGAAGTCCATGTTACCCGCTAATGATCCATCCACCTTTCACCTTATATATGTGGAGCGAAAGAACCATAGGAGCATAGAATATTACTTGAACTTTTAAAAAGAAAACAAAAAAGTGTGGTGGATTGTGATTTTGTGATTGTCATGCTGATGGTGATGATCTCAGTTTGGTGGGGTAACTTAGGAAAATTAGAGATTGTATGGGGTCTACCTAGCAGACCTCCAGCTGGAAGCAGCCTGCCACTCCACGTCAGAGCGCCTGGAGCAGAGCAGACCTCCTCAGGCAGACCGCTCCGGACATAGCCTTTAGGCTGGAGTTTAATGAAGGCCTCGTTCCACCTTGGCCCACTTTCAAAGAAGCCCACTCACTTTACTAGGTCAGTTACAAGTCCATGTCTCATATAAATACCCATGCCCATGCATGGGTAAGGTACGTTGAATCAAACACTCACAAAATACTTGCACTTGATACTCGTTTTCTCTCGACTAGAGATCTTGTGCTCAATTTGGACTGACTTAGGCATCGGAGAGGCGATACTCGGAACCACCCCCGAGGTTTCTCCTTGTTTTGCAGGTAACCACCACCACGAAGGACGTTTGGGAGCCACGATTCCACCAAGTACCCACCACCACATTCACTGTTGCTGTCTTGGACAGAAACAATTTGGCGCTAGAAGGATGGGAAGAGTAGAAAAGTCCAATCTACAACTTCGCAATGGTGGTTCCAACCTCAGAAACGCTGGGCTCCGACAGTTCAGGAGGAGAAAGCAACTCTCCACTGAGAGAAACAAACACGAGATCAACAAGAAGGGGTAGTGCTGCTACCACCAGATCAGGCAGGAGGGAAAACACCATCACCCCTCACCGTGAAACCAGGCAGACCCCACAGCCAAGCAGCTTAGTGGTCATGCCCACACCGGAGCAACTTCAAGCAGCTTTTCAAGTGCTGCAGTCTGCTCAACAGTTTATGCAAACTGTTGGAAGCCAACCTGCTCGAAAGAGAAAAAGAACCGGAACACACGATTCAGTTCGAAGGCACCTGCGGCTGTCATCTGAAGAGGAGGCAGCCACGGCAGACCCCTTATGCGGGTACAATATGACGAACATTACACCCACCCCGACGTCAGAGTATGGCCTATCTAGCCGCTCTGGACCCGGGTACATCAGGAGGGGCTGGCAGGAAGCAGAGTGGGATACTGAAATAATGCAGCAATATCATCCCAGTATGTTCAAAGAACAGACACCCACAGGGTATACGGCAGGCTCAAGTCGGAGATCTGTCCACAGAGGAAGTCTAAGGGGCGTGGCCCAGAATGTCCAGCCGCGACCCAGAACCAGGCACAACTCAGGAGCTGAAGAGGCCCTGTCTGCGCCTGGTGGCGGAACGGTCAGAAGGCATGTCAGCCTGAGATTAGGAACAATACCAGAGGAGGGCTCTGGCGATAATGGAGCCCCCACAGACCTTAGAGGACTCATAGCCCATAGAGTCAACTCCAGACCCATTGTGGTCTCACCTGCAGAGGAGATTAGATCTCCTTCCAAGTCTCCCTTCACACCTGAAATCATTGCGGCCAGGGTGTCAAAAGCAAAGCTCCCGTCCAATCTCAAGTTCGAAGGGGAGGGAGACCCAAAGGAGCATGTGGCAGCCTTTGAGACCCACATGGAACTAGGAAATTACAATGAGGCCACATGGTGCAGACACTTCCCTGCCACTCTGACAGGGATAGCACAAACCTGGTTCAGGACTATTCCCCAAGGAACGATTGCTAACTTTGATGAACTGAAGAAGAGATTCAAAGAGCATTTCGTTAGCGGAAGCAGGAGGAACAAATCCACACACGAGCTGCTATTGCTGAAGCAGACTCAGAATGAAAGCTTGCGGGATTTCATAGGGAGGTTCAACAAAGAGCTGGTGCATATCCCAGAGCTGGAGCAGAAGCTCGCTCTGCACGCTCTGAGGAACGCCCTACCCCACACCAGTAAATTCAGAGATGATCTTAAATGGGTCACCATGAAAGAACTCAGCGAGGCCCTGGCCCTGGCAGAAAAATACATAGCCGTCGAAGATTTCAACAAAGCATCGACGCACGGAGCAGAAACAGGCAGACCTGCTATACAGGGTACCAGGCGGAATGAGCACCAGTTCATGGGAGGCAGACTGAATTTTGGAGGCCCCAGGCCCCATCAGAACAGAGGGAGAGAAAAGCAAAAAGAAGCAGAGAGAGAAGCAGACCGGCTGAAGGCCCAAGAGAAATATAACAACTATAGCAACCTCAGCGCGCCAAGGGCTGAGATCTTTCTGACCCACAGAGATGACAGCAGGTGGCACAGACCACCGCCCACCAAGAAGAGAAGCCTAGGCTCAAACATGGCAGAGTTCTGCGCTTTCCATGAGACGCCGGGCCACAATACAGAAGACTGCATAAGCCTGAAAAACGATCTGGAAAGCCTGATCAGACGAGGCTACTTCAAAGAGTACCTTGCCTGGAATCAGGGGATCAAGGAGAAGGAGCAACAGAGCGAAGGGCAGACACTGCAGGACAAGCGAGCAGAGATCAAGGAAGGGAAAAAGAAGACGGTATACGTCATATTTGGCAGCTCTAGCTCGATAGGGGGAGAGAGGGCTCACCTAAGGCAACTCACCCACCCCAACCTCTACTCCGTCAACCAGGCAGAGCTGAGCCCAGATCTACCAAACATGACCTTCACAGCAGAAGACTGCAAAGGCATCAGCTTCCCGCACTCTGACCCTCTTGTGGTCACTCTGGAGATTAGCAGGATAGATGTACGAAGAATACTGGTAGATGGCGGGAGCGCCGTGAATATCCTTTATAAGGATACCTTCGATAAAATGGAGCTAGATCGTTCAATGCTGAAGCAAGGAGGAACTCCAATCGTCGGATTCACGGGGAATTCCATCATCCCAGAGGGGAAGATACATCTGACAGTGACCACAGAGGGGCAGAACGGAGTGAAGAGAGCAGTAGTACAAGAGTTTCTGGTGGTAGACCTCCCGTCACCATACAACGCTCTGATGGGAAGGAAGTTCATCGAGGCAGTACAGGGAATCCCGTCAACCCATCATCAGACCATGCTTTTCTTAAGCAGTACTGGAGAAGTGGGCAGACTGAAGGGAGACCAGAGAGCAGCTAGGTCATGCAATCTGACCGCCCTAAAGAAGGATAAAAGACCTCCTCCTCCTGACCACTCTGGGTCCAGGAGAAAGAGGAGAAAGGAAAAGAAAGAAGGAAAGAGGAAAGAGGCCGAAGAAGCCAAGAAGGACCAGGCTGAAGAAGCCGGGAAAGAAAGAAATGAAGGAAAGGCCAAAGAGGCCAAGCAAAGAGAGGAAGAGTGTGCTGCTATCAGTGAGGCCGATGCTCGGCCAGAAGCAGAGCAGGAGGCAAATAAGCCTGAACCGGGGGAAGAGACCGAAGAGGTACTCTTGGGACCGGAAGAAGGTAGGGCAGTCAGGATAGGCAAAGACCTGGATCCTGAAACCAGAGTCAACCTAATCAGTCTGCTGAAAGAGAACGCAGATGTGTTCGCTTTCTCGGCAGCTGAGATGCCTGGGGTGGACCCAGCCACCATCAACCACAAGGTTAACTCTGTCCATGAATGAAGCCTTTGAGCCACCCTTCTGTCTCTTCCCCCGGTTGGTATGTAATGAAGACAGAAGGAGTTAAGACAGCCACCATCAGCCACCATCGTATAACCCAGATTGTATCAAAACGCCCATGAATGAAAGGCCTTTGAGCCACCCTTTGTCCACCACTCTCCATTTCGCATTAAACCCCCGTCCCCTTATCAATTCTTTATGAAAAACAAAATGCCAAAATCAGATAGACCCTTAGCAGACTGAGAAAAAATACCACAGTCTGGCAAAAGAAAACAGGGTCTGAGTCAGACTGAAGGCTGAAGAGGCTCTTCAGACACAAAAGTAAACTATATAATGAAGAAAGGGAGTCGGCCAAAAGGTTAACTCTGTCCAAGAGCCCCTGAGGCCCGCAGAGTGATCGGATGCCGACTCGACTTACCGATGTCATAGACCTCTACCTCTAAACCTGCGGGGCCGAAGGCCCAAAAAGCAGCAAGGATAAGTCATAGACACCTAAGGCTAATGGGGATGCGAGAGTTCCTAAGAACCAAAGCGTACCCCGACACGAAAAAGATGGCAGAAGGAGCTAAAGGGCGAACCCCAAAACTCCCAGAATCATCATGACTTAGGGCGTCAAAATACCTCCTCTGCTCTGCTGTTGTTGAATCTTTGTCATACATAAGGCAGAGCAGAAGAGTAAAGGGCCCCTAAAGTCCCAGCTCTGAGCAAATCTCACCGGCCACCAAGCCAAGTACACAAAAACGCCTGAATACATTTGCTTGATGGCACGGCAGACTCATCATCAGAGCAGAACGCAGGTACTTAGCAGAAATAACAAAACTTGGTATGCATCAAATAGAAAGCACAAAAGTCAACAGAAGAACGCAACTCGCATTTCAGGAAAAATAATTGCTGACTAATTGAATCTTACATAAGAAGATCTGGCTATAAGCCAAATCAGAGTGCTACATAGTACTACAACAACGGCGGCTACCTAATCAAAAGAAGGGAGCAAATACAGATGAAAAGGAAATGTTTGACTATTTAGTTACAAATATTACAAGATAAGTCAATTAGGATCTCATCGGAGGGCAAAAACGGAGGACTGCAATCAGTTCAGCACAGGCTCCCAGCTCACCTACCTCAGCAGCTCAGACAGGAGTCACAAGAAGACTGAGGCGAAGCATGAGATAGCCGCCCGAATTCCTATTGCTTAGGAACGGAGCTGCCATCCTTTGCAGAGCTCCCATCAACTTGCTGCTCTGAAGATTCTCCCTCTGAAGGCAGAGAGTAGAGCAACTCCAGATCTCTGAGCTCCTGAGTCACCGGAGGTCGCATATGCACTTGACTGGCATAGGCGTCCTCAAAGGCATCCCAGTTAAAAGAGGGCTGCAAATGCCAGAGAACCCTGCGGACCGCAACTTTGCAGTCCTCCCAGTACTTGTTCCCAAACGCCTCCTCCATCTGAGCAGCCCGGGCAGCCTCCTCCGCCAGCAGCTGGGCCTCTTTCTGCTTTAGGGCTACCTCAGCCTCCTTAGCCTGCTGAGCCTCCCTCTCAGAAAGCAACTTGGAGAACTCTGCCCCTAGCTCCTCCTCCTTCTGTCTTAGAGCTGCCTCAGCCTCCTTGGCTTGCAGAGCCAATTTAGCAGAGCAGCCTTCATGATCAGCCCGTATAGCAGAGAGCTGACCCCTGAGCTGCTCCTGCTCCTTCAACGCTGCCTGCAGCCGGGCCTCGGAGGTCTTCAGCTTAGTCTCCACCGTCGAAGCACGAGACAACGCCTCACTAAGCTGAGAAGAGAGGCGGGAATGCTCAGCCGCGATAGCCTCTGCTTGCGCCGCCTGACCCTCCATGCGTTGGTTGACGGTCCGCAAGGTGTCGCGCTCCACAATCAGAGCATCCCTCTCCTCCTCAGTTTTGCGGCAGGTGGACACAATCAGAGAGTTCTGGGATTTCAGCTTGGCATACTCTGCTCTCTGCTGCGCTACCTGAGCCTTAAGCTGCTGCAGTTCAGGGAGATCTGCCTCATGTCTACCCAGCCCTACAGCATGGCAGAACTCTCCAATGAAGGCGCCGGCCCGTGCAGCCTGTAATCAAGGAAAAAGCATATCAGAAAGAAATCTTAATGTCATAAACAGATGACTATAAGAAGAATAGACAACTCACCAGGGGGACATCTTGAACAGCATAGTCCGGTGAGAAGCGACTTGCCAGAAGCTTCAACCACTCACTGGGATCAGGGAAGGCCACGGACATCTGCTCCCGCCCCTGAGCCTCGTGCTGGTCGTCCGCCGATTCCCTCTGCAGAGAACCTGAGCCAAAAGAAAGTCCAGTCAGTTCCACAGAAGGGAAAAGGCCGGAGCTAAGACCAGGTAAAGGATACAAACCTTTGGTGGCGACGTCGTCCTCAACAACAACGATCCGAGGGGAGTCAGCAGGGAGACGAGTCTTCTTCTGAGGAGGAGCTCCTTCCTCACTCTGCCTCTCTGCTGACCTCTTCTGGGAATGAGAAGAGACCTCAGGCTCAGCCGTAGTCTGATGAGCACCCTCTGCAAGGGGCTTAAGCTGGCCCGCAGTGGGAGCAGAGGTCTGAAGAGCCGCAGCAGACTGCACCTTCCTAGCCCTCAATTGCTGCTGAAGAAAATAAAAGGTAAAAAATGCCGTCAACAAAGTAAGGCACAGAACGAATTGACTCTATAAGAGGGAAGAGAGGAAAAGGAAACACTAACCACACGCGCCAGTTCCTCAGGAGTAGGGGCAAGGACCTGCTTAAAGCCTCTGGGAGGAGGAGGAGCAGCCTTCCTACTAGGAGGAGTAGACTTCTGGACAGGGGGAGACAAGACAGTCTCCACCACTGGGACGGAAGCCAAGCTCTGCTGCTCCACCCTCTCATGCTGGAGAGGCTCCACCGTCTCCTGGTTAGTCTGAACGGGCGTAGGGACGGTTTTCCCAGCAGAACCTATCATATTAATATAAAAACAGGGAAGTCAAGAAGGTACAGGTAAAAAGAAACCGATAACAAAGAGCAGTTTGGGTCTGAAGAAGACAGCTACCTGACTGGTCCTCACTCTGATCCTCAGCAGACTGAGTCGTGACAGTCTTAGCAGCCTCCGCCCCCGTCCTGTCAAACTCTGTCATGGCTCGATGGGACTCCTGACCAGCTTCATCAGGCTGAGCAGAACCACCCACTGGAGTAGGTTCTTTCTCCGTCCTGTCAAACTATGTCGCCGCTTGGTCAGGCCCTCCCATGGGCACATCCTCCACCACAGGCGGTTCTGAAAGTAAAATGAGAAGCTGGTCAGAATGCACACAAGCAGAAAGAATACCTTGGGGTTCATCATAAGTAATACCTGGTTGCGCAGGAGGAAGCTGTTGCAGGGGCTCAACAGTCAGAACAGTCCCTTGCAGAGTGCTGGCCCCCTCTGCAGATCCACCAACATCATCATCGCCCGGCAGATGCACAGCACGCCGGGAACGATGGGTCTGCAGAGGAACAGCCGCCGCCTCCTCCTCCTCCTCGTCATCAGATTGAATCTCTGTGACAGTGGCAGAGGGGCCCCCTTGCGGCCGGGACGCCCCAGTAAACCTATCCACAAGTTCCGGGCGCTTGGTCCGGAGGGAAGGATGGTCCAAGGAGGTAGCGTTAATCTCCCTGATGAAGTCAGGGACGGTGTAGGTCCCTGGGTCAGGTACCGGACGGTACCTGCGACATACTGAAGACTGACTCAAACCCAGCTCCCAAGGAATGGCAGACCCCAGAGTCTCTGCAATATTAGAATACTCATTAGCTACAGCAAGTCAGAATGCAGAAGGAAAATAATGGAAAGGGGCAGAACACGCCTGCCAGCTCAAAACCCACCCTTAATCACTTGGCGAACAAACTGTCTGCACGGAACTGCAGCACAGTACAAACAATGAATCACAGCAGAATGGAAAATGAGAAGCAGAGTTAAGAGTTGGCAGAGCGCTTACCCGTAGTATAATCAGGGGACAGATGGCCTATCCTCAGGAAGGCATTTTGACACATCACATAGTGATGCGGTAACCAGTACTTGGGAAGAAACTGCTTCCCGGCAGTAACCTTGGATCTGGACTTGAAGTAGTAGTAAGCTACCCTCTCGTCCCAGTTCAGCACATTCGGGTCCAACTGCCTCTGGAAGTTAGGCTCCACAGGGCGCAGAGGGGCCCTAAATTGGTAAGGGTGCCCTTCCTCCGTCGGTACCCTAACAAAGACAAAACTATCCCGCCAATCTTTCAGACTGAGATCGACGGGATAGACCGTCAGATGATTGGCCCGCACCGAGCCGGTGAAAAAGCTATACTCCCCCCCTGCCTCTTAAAGTAAAACAGGCATTGAAAGAGTTTCATGGTGAGGGGGAAGCCCAGAGCTTCACAAACCCAAATAAACCCCAGAATCTTCTTCAGAGACTGGGGATTGACTTGGCAGAGAGCCATACGATACCGGCAGAGAACCCACTCCAAGAACCAGTGGATGGGGAATCTAAGCCCGAACTCCAGCTGCTTCATATAAACAGCAGTGTACCCCTCTGGTACATCTGCCAGGCTCTGACCCTCTTGGGGAAGCACTACCCAAGACCCGCAAAGCGGCTTGATCTCCGCAGCAATCTCCAGGTAGTATGCAGCATGCGCCCGTTTGAACGCTTCTGCAGATCTCTTCGCCAAATAAGGCTTACCCTTGCTGTCGTAAAGGGCAAGACTCCGCATCTCATGGTCGCTGTACTTCCATTTGACTGCGGGCAGAGTGGGCTTAAACTTGTAGTTGGGAGGAAATCTGTTGGTTTCAGGACCCAACACCTCCTTACAAAGACCGTCCCAGGGGTCAAAGATCTCCCATTCCTCCGGAACCACCTCGTCCTTACACCGAGGCAGATCCAACTTTAAAAACGGGGACTGAGTGTCCACCGGATAAGGCTCATCTGGCTCGGACGAAGAGGTAGATACCACATCCTTCCCACGGGAAGCAGCAGAGTGAGAAGTAGACATCCTACACAATACAAGAAGCAGACGACAGCACATCAGACTTGCAGTCACCACACAAGACAGTCTGGCACCTCAGACCTACAGACTGAGCTACCAGACTGGGGGGCAAGGATGTGTATGAGGATGTGTATGGTATGTAAAGATCAGAAATAGCCAAGAAATAGGATATTTTCTTGCAAATAACGCAGTACAAACAATGAAGACACATCGCAGGCTTACAACCCAGCAAGTAAAGAGGATAACAGGGTAAACAAAGCAAACCCTAAAAATCTTAAATGTCAACAGTAGAGCAGAACTCAGCTGAAGAAGCAGAGCAGAGCCTACCAACCAGAGCAGAGTCCTGCTGAAGAAGCAGGACAGAGCCTATCATTCAGAGCGGCAGAACGGAAACGAAACAACACCAAACAGATCTATGAAACAAAGAAGTAAACAATCGCATCTGAAGACCAAAGGAAAGAAACCCTAACCCCAAAAACACAGGAAAATAAGTGCGTACAGAAGGAAAAAGGGGGAGAAATCCATAAACACAGAAAAGATCACATCAAAACCATCCAAGAAGGAAAAAACCAAAAGTAGATCTGGGAAAAGGAGTTTACCTAGATGGAGAGCAGAAGACGCCAAGGAAGAGAAGACGAAAGCCACGAACGCAACAGTATCAATTAATCTCCAAACGCAGACAGATATCTCCCAGGATAATCAAGAGAAATCACTCGAAAATGGCTAGGGCGAAAAGAAATTCTCGAAGAACAACAAGAAAGTTTGAAAAGCAAAGAGTTCGAAGGAAAGGAAACTGAAAAGTTCCACAAAAGGTCGATTCAGCCTTTAAATAAGCATAATTCGTCCACTCAGCACCAACTTATCATCATTACATTCCTTGGGAACCCAAAGAGTCACATCAATTCAATTCAATTCAAAATGAATTAATGACCCTTACTCAACACCCCAACCAAATGGGCGGGAAAAATGGAAGCATTCTGGAGTTTGTGAAGAGCAGCTCACAGACAGCCACGTATCATTCCGCGAAGAGCAGAACGCCAGAACAAAAACAAATGCACCCAGCATATTGCAATCTGCAAATACTGGGTCCGGGGGGCAAATTGTATAGGGTCTACCTAGCAGACCTCCAGCTGGAAGCAGCCTGCCACTCCACGTCAGAGCGCCTGGAGCAGAGCAGACCTCCTCAGGCAGACCGCTCCGGACATAGCCTTTAGGCTGGAGTTTAATGAAGGCCTCGTTCCACCTTGGCCCACTTTCAAAGAGGCCCACTCACTTTACTAGGTCAGTTACAAGTCCATGTCTCATATAAATACCCATGCCCATGCATGGGTAATGTACGTTGAATCAAACACTCACAAAATACTTGCACTTGATACTCGTTTTCTCTCGACTAGAGATCTTGTGCTCAATTTGGACTGACTTAGGCATCAGAGAGGCGATCCTCGGAACCACCCCCGAGGTTTCTCCTTGTTTTGCAGGTAACCACCACCACGAAGGACGTTTGGGAGCCACGATTCCACCAAGTACCCACCACCACATTCACTGTTGCTGTCTTGGACAGAAACAATATATATAATAGTGAGATCAAAATCTATCTTTACAAGCTAAGAGTCTAATTACCAAATTACCCTAATACAACTAAAAAATAGAGATAATAATTTATAATTCATCTAATTAATTGAGATCATGTTTTATAAATTAGGCAATTTTGCTATGATCTAGTCAGTCTAAAAATAAAGAAACAAAACGAAAAACAACACAGACGTGGTTTAGAGCCTGTTCTCTTTGGTAAATACTTTTGAACTGAACTGAAAAGAGCAGAACTAAATCGATCTTAAGGGAATAGTGAAATGTGAGATTAAAAGCATTGTTTAGAGATAAACTGAACTAGACTAAACTGGATTGAGCTGGACTGACATGCACTAAATTGAAAAATAGGCCTTTATTAACAAGGCGTTAGCTACATCCATGACAGAGGGAGATTCAATTTTTTTACGGAGGCAAAAATGGAAAAGGTTTGTAAAAAATTCTTCCAAGTTAAGGAATAGGCCTAAACATGGCCCGTAATAACCTAAATGGAATGTGTGTAAACAGGGCCCAAAATAGAAAACAAAATAGTTAACCCATGTACCATAAGTCCCCGAGCTTGGTCATTCAAAATGTCAAAAAACATTCAAGGCAATAATTAACAAGCTTAATCCAACATATATATAAATCTCTCCCTAATAGTAGATAGATAATCAAGAATATGCATTAGCAAAACTAAACTTTAATTATGACCATAATTATAAATGCAAGAGGTCCGTATTATCACTACAGGAGGTTTGATGTTACAAAGCAAAATTTCAAACACTATAATTTTTAACATCAAATGATAGGTTCTCATACAAAGATTATATGAATCAAATATAGATTACAAATATGAAATATCTTTGACGCGTAAATTTCACCAAATTTATTAATAAACTATATTATATGAGAATAAGAATCTCAAATAATTCTTCTACTCATTCTACACAAACAAGCCACAATTACTTAAATCTCCTACAATTATGACTACTAGAACAGTATGACAACGTCGAAGGTCCAACTCTCTTTCACACTTTGTGCAGGGAGGACGATTATTAGGGAGTAATAGGGTTGTTGACAACATTTCACCATATGAATATGACAACTCTTTTTGCATCATCGAGTACATAGAACCCTAGCATTACTTGGAATGCAATCCTCTAACCTTAATCCCATTAATAGAGCTAACATCCTAGCTTTGAAAGGCGTATGTGTTAGTATAATTTAACCTAAATTCAATGTTTGTGACAGTCTAATAGCTTTATAATTCTTATTATACGTTCGGGTTTACCATGCTTATGGTACTACTAAGCCTATTTTTTGTTCATTGCTTATTTGGACGTCTACTTAGTGCTCATTTGGGGAGATGTCCAAATGATCAATGAGCAAAAAAATAGTCTTACATGATACAATCAGTATGCGATGCAAATTCTCGTATACCCTAAGAGTCTAATTGTAAATTAGTGTAACTAATTAGACCCAAAAATTCTAGTCGGTGTCTAGAAAAATACAATGACCACCTAAATTGACCAAATCAACTAGTCTTCATTATTATTCCTACGGAAAATTTCTGAAAAACCACTATAAACTTCACTATTTTTGAAATAAACTACCATTTACTCTTTTTAAAAGTTAACTAGTATAACTTTGTAAAATTTTGTGAAACACCACTTTTAACGGTTTTCCGTTTTCTGGGCCCACTTACTCATCTTCTCTCTTTTACTCATTTCTACATTCAAACACCACCTCCTTTCTTACTCACCACCACCTTCAACAACCAAATGAACTCCACCTCTACAAAAAGTTGGGTTTATGGTACCAAATTTGAGTTTTTTTTCCTTTAGGGTTAGGTTTTTCTAATTGGGTTGTGAAGTTTAAGGTTTTTGATTGTAGGTTGTGGTGGTTAGTGACGAAATTTCGAATTAAGGGAAGTGATAGTTGGTGGCAAAATTTCGAATGATGCTGGTGGTTAGTTGGTGACAATTTAGGAGGCTAGAGTTTCGAAGGTAGATGGTGTTGGTGGTGAAATTGCGAAGGTGGGTGGTGGTGTGTATTGATGGTGAAATATCAAAGGATGGTGGTGGCGGTTGGTTGATGGTGAATTTAGGAATTAGGGTTTTTGAAGGTAGAGATGGTGGGTAATGAATTTAGGGTTAGAGTTTTCAAAAGTAGAGGTGGTGGGTGGTGATTAGTGACTGGTGGTGAAGTTTTAGAGTAAGGTTGGTGGTGGCAATTGGGATGTGGTGGTAATAAAGCTGAAAGATGGTAAGTGGGCCCCATCAAACAAAAAACCTAACATTTTTCGTTAAAAGGTGGTGTTTCACAAAAATTTGCAACGTTAGAGTGTTGCTACACAAAATTTTGCCAAGTTATAATAGTTAAATTAAAAGTAAATGGTGGTTCTTTTCAAAAAGTGTAAAGTTTGTATGGTTTCTGACAAATTTTCCTACTCCTATACTATTATTGGTAACTGTCATCTTAATTGAAAGACACTCATTCACCATTTTCAGTGAAACACCTTTGCACCCTTTCCCACCCCTTCCCCAAATAGAACACCCATGCCTCAACAATGTAGATATACAACCATTTAACACTATGTAGGGTATATAATAATACCAGAATGTATAACCACAAGATAATTTAGATGAAGAATTTTTCAAGTTAAACAGACAATCGTTGGTCCAAAATAAACTTAACATCTGCAATAGAAAGCAGAAATAAAAATTGAAATGCAAGTAGTTCACACACAATACTTTTACTTGATATGAGTATATGAACTCGATCTGACTCGAATCAAACCAAACTCCGACTCTGTGTTATTAGCACCAAGTTCATCACAAATGCATTTAAGCAACCTTCTTTGCCATTTTCCAGATCCACTTGTTCATAGTCAGAGTTTGAAGATCTGGTGCAACTTCAATCAAACACATTCTTTCAAGCTGATTCAATACAGTATGACCCTGATCATCAGCAAACTCAGCTGGTCTGTCCATACCAATTAGCCCGCGATTCTTCCACTTTTCGATAATCTCTTGTTTAGATATCTGACGATCATTAGCCAACAGATTTGCAGCATACAGAAAACAATGTTGGACAGTCTTATCTTTCAAACAATCATATCCAAATTTGAGTTGTTCTAGTATCTTATCCTCCTCATTATGGATGCTAGCTATGGTGCCCATCAGCTCATTCAGCCGGTTCTTCCATTCACAAAGATCTTCGACTTTAAGCATGGACCGCGCTATTACAATGATAGCTAACGGCATTCTTGCACATTCATTAGCAACTTTAATTGCTTCTTGTTGGATCCTCTGCTCTCGATTTGACAGCAGACGATCATTTTCCCCACGTCTAGCTTCGTGTAAGAACAGCTCCTCGGCTTCTTTCTTCCCTAGTAAGTCCATCTTAAGTGTAAGGTCGCACTGCATTCTGTTGCATACATCTCTAGACAGAGTACTAAACACCAAGATACAGTTAATATTGCAACCTTCCAAAGTCATAAGCGAAGGTATTCCTAGAAGTTCATAAGCTGAAAACTCCTTTTTAACATTATCCAAGAAGAAAACTACCTTACCAGAGCCAATCTCTTGAAGTCTCGCCGTTATCTTTCCTGCACATCTAACCTCATCATGAACAACATCGTTATCTAAATCGACCCACATCCCATCTGCCACACACTTTTGGAGCGCCTTATTGTAAGTTTGATCATCCACATTAGGCTCTAATTCAGGTGCCCTGGCCCAAAAAACAGCTTTGAAACCCTGATCCTTAAAGACTATATTGTAGAGATGCTTCATAAGATTGGTATTTTCAGCTCCCGCGTGCCCATATATGCCAATGCTTTGCGCACTTCCATGTATCAGGGCTCTGATTGCTGTATCGAGTAGCGCACAAACAGTCTCACCAATGTACTGATTCTCCTCCAAAGGTAACATTTCTCCACGCATTCTGACTTCGTCGTATGTAAGTCCTTCCTCGAACAACTTGCTGCCTTTGTTCAAGAGCTCCTGTCCTTCCTTATGGTGTCGGTCGATGCTAGGCACCCATAACATACGCTTCAGCATCAACTGCCCTTCATGGCTACTGTCTAACACCAACTGTGCTGACTTTCTGTACCTTTTTGTTTGCCTGAAGTAGGCCTTCAGTACTTTCTTACGCTTCTTCCCAGGCTGTCGCTCTTCGATGTTTGCTTCTTGATCCATGTCTTCTGCTTTGCTTTCTACTTCCTGCAGCACATTGCTGAGTTCAGTGCGTCTCATGTCCACCTCGAAAAACCGCTTCCCAACTTCATATACGGTTGGCACTATCCCTAGTAATGCAATCAGATTTTGTGTGTTCATAGCTGCTTCTGTCATTATGTTGTTCACTTGGAGAATATCCGTACTAAGTGTACTCGAGCCTGATACAAGAGAAAAATCCAATCAGATTGCAAACTCACCCCGAATATACTTCCTCCGTTTTTCTAGTGGTTACATTTTGACTTGACACGTTTGCCAACTCACAAAAAAGGTTGATATCCTGGAAGTACATATTGAGAGAAATTTAATATTTTCCTACGTTAATATGTTTTTTTTTCTTGTGCATGAATAATGTAAGGGGGTTATAATGAAGCTTGTGCATAGCGCAAAAAAGTTAAAACGTAACAACTAAAAATAGACTAATGCTCCGTTCTCAAATACATGCGGCACTGAATTATATTTACGGGCTCTTTAATTCTCTCATTATCAAATGGACCCTTTTGTACTCCTCTTGATCTCACTCTTCATCACATCCATGAGCTCCTTAATGTTTGTGTGCAGTGCACCTCCATTTATGTTGCATGAATATTTGGAAAGATGAAGTATATACGACTAATATGAATATGAAAAGAAAGAAGAAAAACCCAATCTTAGAAACTAATTCTCAAATTCTCATCATAAATAATAGGAAATATATAGTTATAAGGAATTTTGTTAGATTTGTAGTAATATATATCTTCAAAATATCATTTTTTTAACTAATACATACGAATATTAATAACTAAAGATGTGTATTGTAAATCATTCTGCCAAAATAAGTGCAAATTATTCAAAGGAGACAACTTTTGAAAATAGTTGAATTTTTTTGGAGATTACCACCTTACATTTACAACTTTTTCAGATTTACCATCTTTATTTTTTTCTAAATTATCACCTAAACGCTATAATTTTGTTTAAAATTCCCACCTCTAACCATGAATCCCAATTTTCTCCTTTTGTGTGCCCCACTTAGTAACTGAATTAACTCCTTCCCTCTTTCAACCACGAAATCCCTAATTGAGTTCTTCACTTCATTGCAACACACCGTGTTCTTCAATTTAAGGCGAAGTTAGTAGCTATTTTGGAAAGATTTCAAAATTATCTTCAAGCAAACATCAATTACCAAATTCAGAAATTTCGACAAGTTGAAGCTACGAATTAAATTTTTTCTTGTCATTTTAAATTCTAGGGTTTGCGTGTGACAATTAGGGGAAATGTGTTTTTGTAATACATTAATTCCGTAATTGATACAACATTTAACAGCTGGACAGTCATAACTACCGATCTATTGTTACTAATTGAAGTTAATTTTGTTAGAATATGACTAAAAAATGTGATGGAGTTCCATTTGTAATACGGACTGCCTAAAATTCAATTTAATACTCGCATCCGATTCATAAACCTGTTTTTCAAAAACCATATGATTCAATCGAATCAATCCCCAACTATGTCATCCAGTACAAATAACACAGACACAACTTATCCAAACCTCAAAATCTAACTAAGATTAAACTTGTACGAACTCTATCTTTTCTGTTTTTTGTTTTTTTTGGTTTTCCTTTATTTGGATTCTAATGTAGTCTAGTTCCCTCCATCTAAATCTATTTGGCCCCATAACCTTGACTTATACTCTTCCTATATATGTATAGGTACATAAACATTCATTTTGAAGACATTTTTTTTTGAAATAAGAATTCATTCATTGATTTGAAGTCATACGACATCTACAATAGAAGCCAAAACTAACAGATATAAATCACACTGAATTAAATAAAATTCTAACATAGCAAAACCACGATCGTTGAGGAGATCTAACAATTCTGAAAACCCTCGTCTCTCATATCGCTGTCTATTGCAGCCTTCTACAAGGGGGTCTATCGATCAGTTGTAGTTTTGAAGTAGAACCAAATTCAAATCAACTGATTGTAAATGAAGTATTGACGTCTGTTGCAACCCCGCACAAAATCCGATCAACAAAGGAACCTTCAAAAACACACAAATAACAAACAACAAAGTCCCCAAACTCTCACATGGAGAGAGATAAAACCCAATATTTGGGTAGGTATAACCCAATAGATGGGTAGAAAAACTCGCCATTAGAGAGAGGCTGAGATTTATTAGCAACAATAACAATGAACTAATTAAGCAAAAGCAAAAAGGGGCTTACCACCGCCCAAAAGGGTGGTGGTAGCCCCTAGATAAAAACTAGGGTTTGGGGAGAAAAGAGAGAGGAGAGGAAAAAAAGAGAGAGGAGGCGGCAGATGTAGGTAAATTTTTTGGTTTTTGATCCTAAAAAGCTCAATTCATTTCATTTTGAAAACATCATTGAACTACTAAGTAAATTCCATATCAAAATAAATAACTTGAACTCGTCAAAAGAATAACACCTAGTATTTTCAAAGTATTCTCATTAAAATATTACAATATGATTAAATAATAAACGATATTAGATTTTCAATGATTTCATAATCAAATTCAATTTCTTTTAAATAGATGCGGGGATTATTAATATATAATCGAGCTAATAATCACAATTAGAATTAATAAAATAATCTTTAAAATAGAGATATTACACTATACAACCCTCACAAAACATTCTTCCTTAAGACGTAAATTAGTAAAACTTGAATAAGTAACAACTTATGAAGAAAAAAAAAATTCCAATAAGATTTTCCTTTTATTATATAAAACCAAGAGCTCTCAACTTCATCAAGAGTGCAATCTCCATTCCGTCATTACCTTTGTGTTTCGACTTCCATCGATTCCTAGGTTCATCGAGGAGCAAAACTACAAAGGGGCAAACTTGTTGCCATTGAACTTTATTGATAATTCCATTTTGAGATCTCTTATTTCGAAACCTCATGAATTAATTTGGTAACTAAAGCAACTTTATAACAATCACTTTTAAGAAAATCATTTACTATCCGTCACGTATCATCATCCCTCTTTTAATAACATTCTATCCAACATCATTCTCATATATAAAAAATTTATCAATATGAAGTTTCGAACGCCCAACCTCAAATATGGAATGAAGAGCTCCAACCCCCATTCCACCATATTGTTGTTATTGATGCTTCTATGAAAATTAATGATGATATATATGTTAGGCTAGGTGTGGAGATGGTATGATCATTTGGAACGAGGAGGAAGCAAAAGAGTGAAGAAGAGGCAGCAGTTGGTCGCGGGTCGCGACCGGGTGCTGCCCCTGCACCCTGTTTTCGCGTATTTCGTCTCACGTGAAGCCGTTTTGCTATTTTCGGGGGTAGTATAAATACCCCTCTTTTCCCCATTTGTATATATGACATAATATCACCAAATCAAGAGGCTAAAGAGAATTTCTAGGGTTTTGTGCCTTTGTGTGTGTAGCTTGAAATAGCTTGTATCTCTCTCAATCAATCATCAAGATCAATACTACTCCTTAGTGCTTGTGGGTTTTTACTCCCGGATTCTCGGGTCTTCCCACGGTGCCATTACTTAACCCTCTCTCTCATTTATTTCTTCATTTATTGTTGGATTGCTTGCTTGCTTGGTTGTTGGCTTTCATTGTTAATGTTGATGTTTGCAAACTAGTTTCTACATTGATTCTATGTTCTAAACAATTGGTATCAGAGCCTAGGTTAATCTTTGGTGTTATTTGAGTTAGAGTTTGTGTGGGAACTTGTGTTTGTGATTGGAAATCAAAGTTTGTTGCTTTGGGTGTTTGGGATTGAAATTTTGGTGTATAAATTTTGTTCCTTGTTGTTGAAACCCTAGGTTGAGAACTTTGTGATTGTTTAACAATGGATGAAAGCAAGTTGAAGCTTGAGAAGTTTGATGGGAAGGACTTTGGCTTTTGGAAGATGCAAATAGAGGACTATTTGTACCAAAAGGGTCTTCATCTACCTCTTGAGGGCAAGAGACCGGATAGTATGAAGAAGGAAGATTGGAGAGTGTTAGATAGGCAAGCACTAGGCGTGATTAGATTGACATTGAGTAGGAGTGTAGCCTACAATGTCAAGGATGAAACATCGACGGTGGATGTCTTGCAAACATTGTCGAACATGTATGAGAAGCCTTCGGCAATGAACAAGGTATTCCTTATGCGTCGGTTGTTTGAGCTTGAGATGAATGATGGTACTTCGGCTCCGGAACACATAAATGAATTCAACTCGATTATTTCTCAATTGTCTTCGGTTGATATCAAGTTTGATGATGAGGTGAAGGCCTTAATTTTGTTGTCATCGTTGCCTAGGTCTTGGGATACAGTGGTTGCCGCCATTAGCAACTCTTCCGGCAAGGAGAAGTTGAGGAATGATGATGTGAGGGACTTAATCTTGAGTGAGAGCTTGAGGAGGAAGGAGTCCGGTGAGTCATCCGATGGTGCTTATTCTAGTGAGGCAAGGGGACGATGGAGACAACAAAAGGGGAACTCAAGAGGGAGATCGAAGAGTAAGGGGAGGAGTAAATCGAGGGGGAAGGGAAACATTGTGTGTTGGAGTTGTGAAGTGAAGGGTCATATAAAGAGAGAGTGTCCGAATCCTAAGAAGAAGGGTGGCTCTAATCAAAAGAGCAATGATGATTCAAGTTCATCGGTAAGCTTAGCATCAAGCGATGAATTTGGGGATGCCTTGATCTTGAGCGTGGATAGTCCCATTGAGACATGGATACTTGATTCGGGTGCATCATTTCATTCTTCACCATGTAAAGAAATTTTCCGGAACTTCAAGAGTGGCAAGTATGGGAAGGTGTTTCTTGCGGATGATAATCCGTTGGACATTGTGGGGAAGGGAGATGTGATGATCAAGACTTCAAGTGGGAGTTCATGGAAGTTTGAAGATGTGAGGTACATTCCTAAGCTAAGGAAAAATTTGATTTCGGTGGGTCAATTGGACTCAAGTGGTTATAGAACCATGTTTGGGGAGAGTACTTGGAAGGTGTCAAGGGGTGCCATGGTGGTTGCTCGGGGCACGAAGACCGGTACCTTGTACATGATATATCGATATCTTATAGAGTTTTTCCCTTTCTTTACAAGCTAAATTGTGCTATATTGATGCTCTTAGGAGCTATTTATGCTAACTATTTCGATATAGTTGTGGTTTGTGTGTTCTATATCATTTTGCAGGTTTTAGGGAAAAACTCCCTATTTACTTGATGTTTTGAGCACCACACTATAGCGGGAAGTTATGAGGCATCTTTGAGGTCTCAAGATGGTATTTGGACCCCATTATGAAGAAGTAAGTGTGCAAAGACTTGGCGTCTGAAGCCAAGCAAAGCAAGGCAAGAAGAAGACTCGCCCGATCGGGTCGGGCAACAACTGCCCGATCGGGTACGAGTGCAGAATTTGGAGTAAAGGTTTCCCGCCCGATCGGGCGGACTTGCCCGATGTGATAGGGCGGAGCAATACTTAGCCGTTTTTGCTGTTTTTCTGAGAGCTGAAGATGACATCCACCCGATGGCATCGGGTGGACTTGCCCGATCGGGTGCTGGGGTTGCGGCCCCGATCGGGTGGAATCTGCCCGATCCAATCGGGTGAATCCTATTTTGTTGCTGCTGAAGACTTGTTCCCAGGTCCGATAGGGCGGCCTTTTGCCCGATTGGGTGGAGGACACGGGGATGCGATTTTCGTTATTTTTCCCCCTCTATCTTATTGTTTTCTGAAGACTTATAAATACTTTTAGGTTATATTTATTTTGTATCTTTTCATATTCTTAAACACTTAGAGAGCTCTTAGCCTAGTTTATCATTGCTTTGGATTGTAGAAGAGATTGAAGTACAATTTCAATTCAATTAAAGTTTCCGCTTTCCGTAAATTTGGTAATCGTCTTGCTTATTGCTTTATTCCTTTATCTCAATTACTTTAGTTCAATTGCTTATTTCTCAATTAGTTCATGATGCAATTCTTAGGGTTTTCAATTAGTTTTGTTGTTGTCAATTCGATCATGTCTGAAAAGTTCTCTTTCTAGGGTGTTAGATAGGGAAGCCATGTTTATACCATGATTGCTATTTAGACTCCTATTGATTTCTAGGGCTTGATTAGAGTGATTGTGGTGTGGTTTGTTCTTAATTAGTGATTAATGTTAGTGGCCAATTTCATTGATTGCTTGTGGTTAATAGTTGTTTGCACAGATCCGTCTTACGACTAGAGGCCTAGGACACATCAGTAGTTCTGATTACGTTAGTGAACATGCGGCGTATGTTGAACTATGAGCGTTGAGTCTTAACCATAGCTCAACATAGGCTCTAATCCCCCGACTCTTGACTTAGGTTTTAATAGTAGTTGACCCTACTTGATTGGTATAAGCATGGTGGACCGACCTAATACCCTAGGCTTTTATTCCATAGTTAAATCCTCGACTTAATTCGTATTATTTAGCTTACTCATTAGCTCAGTTAATTCTCCATCTTTTCATATGAAGTAGTTGGTTATTTGGATATTAATATAGAAACTCTGTCTCCCTGCGGATTCGACCCTGCTACCACTGACTACCTTAGTTAGAGGACCGTAGGTTTATTTTTGATTAGGTGATACGACTAAAACCTATCAGTACACTACCTTAGGGTGTACTAATATGGTTGCTACAACCACGGAGTGTGATACCAAGCTATGGCATACTCGGCTTGGTCACATGAGTGAGAAAGGGATGAGGATGTTAGCTTCAAAGGGTAAGTTGTCGGGCTTGAAATCAATCGACATGAAATTTTGTGAGACATGTGTCTTTGGGAAGCAAAAGAAGGTGTCTTTCACAAAAACTCAACAGTCCTTGAAGAAGGAGAAGCTAGCGCTTGTACACACAGATGTATGGGGCCCATACCCCATCAAGTCCCTTGGTGGATCTCACTATTTTGTTACCTTCATTGATGATTCAACCCGGAAAGTATGGGTCTACTTCATGAAGCACAAGTCGGAGGTGAATGAGAAGTTCAAGACTTGGAAGGCGGAGGTTGAAAATGCTTCGGGGGCGAAGATAAAGAGTATCAAGTCCGATAATGGAGGAGAGTATGAGTTGGAAGCTTACAAGGAACTTTGTAAGGAGTATGGCATTGTTTTGGTGAGGACTATTCGCGGAAAGCCTCGCCAAAATGGGGTAGCGGAGCGGATGAATAGAACACTACTTGAGAGAGCAAGGTGTATGAGGTTATTTGCGGGTCTCCCAAAGTGCTTTTGGGCGGATGCCGTTAGCACCGCGGCTTATTTGATAAACCGTGGACCTTCGGTGCCCTTGGGGTTCAAGATACCGGAGGAGGAGTGGAGTGGTAAGGAGGTGTCCTACACTCACTTGAAGACCTTTAGGTGTGTGGCCTATTTGCAATCCGAGAAGAGAGACAAGCTTGACCCTAAAGCCATGAAATGCTACTTTGTGGGGTATGGTGATGAGAAGTATGGCTATAGAGTGTGGAATCCTAGTAACCGCAAGGTTATTAGGCATTGTGACATTACCTTTGATGAGAACTCCTTGTACAAGGATAACTTTGGGGGAAAGTCCGTTGAAAAAGAATCCATTGAGAGTGAGCGAGAAGTTGTTGAGCTAGATGGTGATGTGAGAATTGGAAGCGAAGAAGATGTGCCAATTCAACATGCATCTCCTCAACATGTTGTGCAAACTCCGGATGATCCGGTTTCTAGTGAATCGGAGGAAGATGAGGATACTTTTGAGATGGAGGAGGTTGAGGTTCAAGGTGAGCCTAGTGAGGTTCGTGAGGAACCAAAGACACCGCCACCGGTGAGGAGAACATCAAGGCTCTCTAAAGCACCGAATAGGTTCACACCACCACCCATAAAGAAGACTTCGGCGAATTACTTGTTGTTGTCGGATTCCGGTGAGCCGGAATGTTATGTTGAGGCAATGAGGTTGGGTGATTCGTTGAAGTGGGAGCATGCAATGAGTGAGGAAATTAGCTCATTGAAGAAGAACAACACTTGGGTGTTGGTTGACTTGCCTAAGGGCAAGAGAGCACTTTTGTGCAAATGGATCTTTCGCAAGAAGGATGAGCCGGATGGTAGTATTTGGTATAAAGCAAGACTTGTGGTGAAGGGCTTTTCACAAAAGGAGGGCATTGACTTTCATGAGATTTTTGCTCCGGTTGTGAAGTTGACTACCATTAGAATCTTGTTGGCAATTGTGGCTTCGAAAAACTTATTCCTTGAGAAAATGGATGTGAAAACGGCGTTTTTGCATGGTGATTTGGAAGAAGAAATCTACATGAAACAACCGGAAGGGTTTGAAGTTCGGGGAAAGGAAGACATGGTATGCAAGCTCAAACGGAGTCTATATGGGCTGAAGCAAGCTCCAAGACAATGGTACAAGAAGTTTGATAGATTCATGTTATGCAATGGTTTCGTGAGAACGGATGGCCATCATTGTTGTTACTTTCAAAGGTACGTAAATGGTTATGTTTACTTGATTTTGTATGTTGATGATATGCTCATTGCGGGTACTAGCATGAAGTTTGTGAATGACTTGAAGAGGAAGTTGTCGGAGAGATTTGAGATGAAAGACTTGGGTGAGGCCAAGTAAATACTTGGCATGAGAATCTCTAGGGACTTATCGGCGGGTTTGTTGAGGTTGTCTCAAGAGGAGTATGTCAAGAAGGTGCTAAAGCGGTTCAACATGGTTGATGCGAAGCCTCGTAGCTCACCTCTTTCGGTGGACCTCAAATTGACAAAGGAGGATTCACCCAAGACAAAGGAAGAAAAGGAAAGGATGGCCACTTTTCCTTATGCTTCGGCCGTGGGGAGTATGATGTATGCTATGGTTTGTTCTAGGCCCGACATTGCCCATGCGGTGGGAGTTGTGAGTAGGTTCATGTCAAATCCGGGTGAGCGACATTGGGAGGCCGTGAAATGGCTCTTGAGGTACTTGTTGGGTACATTTAGTATGGCTCTTTGCTTTGGGAGGAATGGAGTTGTTCTTGAAGGTTTTGTGGATGCCGATTTCGGGGGATGCTATGACTCAAGCAAAAGCACTTCGGGGTATGTTTTTACTATTGGTGGTACGGCCATTAGTTGGATGAGCAAGCTCTAAAAGTGTGTGTCCATGTCTAAGACGGAAGCCGAGTATGTTGCTATGTCGGAGGCGGGGAAAGAGATTGAGTGGTTAAAGAGTTTCCTTGAGGAAATGGGTATGAAGCAAGAGGTTTGTGTGTTGCATAGTGATAGCCAAAGTGCGGTGCAATTGGCTAAGAATCCTATGTTTCACTATCGCACTAAACACATCAAGAGGCGGTATCACTATACTAGGAGTCTAGTGGAGGATGGCTCTATGTGTTTGAAGAAGATTGCCGGATCGAAGAATCCTGCGGACATGCTCACGAAGGTTGTAACTTGTGAGAAATTGGGGTTGTGTAGGACCTCAATTGGGCTCCATCCATGAGTGGTGGATGGTTGTAATGGTGGGGGCGCTATGGTGAAACATTGATGAGATGATTGATGATGATGAGAGATGTGTTGGGGATGTTAGTAGCTTGATCCTAGACCGATCTCCAAGTGGGAGAGTGTTAGGCTAGGTGTGTAGATGGTATGATCATTTGGAACGAGGAGGAAGCAAAAGAGTGAAGAAGAGGCAGCAGTTGGTCGCGGGTCGCGACCGGGTGCTGCCCCTGCACCCGGTTTTCGCGTATTTCGTCTCACGTGAAGCCGTTTTGCTATTTTCGGGGGTAGTATAAATACCCCTCTTTTCCCCATTTGTATATATGACATAATATCACACAAATCAAGAGGCTAGAGAGAATTTCTAGGGTTTTGTGCCTTTATGTGTGTAGCTTGAAATAACTTGTATCTCTCTCAATCAATCATCAAGATCAATACTACTCCTTAGTGCTTGTGGGTTTTTACTCCCGGATTCTCGGGTCTTCCCACGGTGCCATTACTTAACCCTCTCTCTCATTTATTTCTTCATTTATTGTTGGATTGCTTGCTTGCTTGGTTGTTGGCTTTCATTGTTAATGTTGATGTTTGCAAACTAGTTTCTACATTGATTCTATGTTCTCAACAATATAAATGAAAACCAAGAGTTAAGTTGTCTAAATGAGACGGCTTAATTTCTTTTTGTTTTTAATGATATTTTCACACTAGATTACATTTGTTATCTCTAACTAAAAATCCCGGGCTTCACCGGAGACTAATACTAGTTTCTATTTCAAATCATCTCAAGATCTTTTTAAATCCTTTCAATGATAAAAAAAGACTTTCACTAACTTAACCAAAAGAAACTTTTTTGCTTCAAAATAAACAAGCAACAATGTAATAACAATGATCAAGGTATAAACACTAGGGATGTCAATGGGGCAGGGCGGGGCGGATGTTGGCATTCCTATCCCCATCCCCGCCTAAAATACTCATCCTCATCCCCGCCTAAAATACTCATCCCCATCCCCGCCCCATCACCCATGGTAGGGGAAAATCTTGTCCCCATCCCCGCCCCAACGGGGACAAGATAAAATCTATCCTCGCCCCATCCCCGCGCGAATCCCCGCACCCGCCCTATCCTCGCCCCAATCTATTAGGGTTAAGGGCGAGGGAAAACAAAAGTTTAAAAGTAATTTTGGATTTTAGCCTTTGGAAAATAAAAGTATCAAATGAAAGCAGTAAACAGGTAATAACATTTAGAATTTTAGGCATTTGAAGAATACCTATGGCGGGGTTCAAACAGGCGGGCGGGGAAGGGGCGGGGCGGGTGGGGATTGGGCGGGGCGGGCGGGGATGGGACGGGTATGGACTAACATCCACCCCCGCCCCATTACCCATGGCGGGGATGGTTTTCATCCCCATCCCCGCCCCATCCCTCGCGAAACCTTCCCCCATCCCCACCTAACTGAGGCGGGTGCGGGGCGGGTCTCCACAAAACCCGCCCCACTTTTCCTAATAAACACTCATTACTATTTCCTAATAAACACTCATTACTATAAACTAATAATATTTGCAACTCCGAGATACTCAACCAAAGCTATTACGCTGCCCCTCAAAAAAATAAGTTTTTTTTCTCAACACTTAATCTTATTCCGCTCTCATGAGGACCCATAATTTCACAACTATATTTCCATAAATTAGTTCTCACCCTCTACGCTAGCTTAACAATTCCCATATGAAAAAATCAACAATAATTGTGCTGCTTAGAGACCGACAAACACGCTTCTAGTGCAGACTCCAATAAAGTTACTTAAGCATATGGCTTATCACACACATTGGAGGCATAAAGGGGTCCACGTATTTCATTAATTGTATTTTTGTAAATACTGACAAACTTTGTTTTTAGTTCTTGACTATATATATACACACACACACGCACACACATAACCCAAATACACATACGAATCACATAGAACAATGCAAGAAACATTAAATGACTCACATAACACCCATACAAACACTCAGGCAAGGGCGAACTCTTTTCGACTTGGTTTATTTTACTCCTAAATTTTAATCAACTCATTCTTAAACTGACTTATCTCTTACGCTCAGATATGAAGATTTATGCATACCTAAAAGCAATTTCGCTCTAATATCATTTGTAATAGCATGGATTAGGTTTTCTGTTGTGTTTAGTTAGTAGTAAAGATGGTTGTAGATCCAAGTTGCTTTTGAAAGCATCCCTTTTCAGGTGCCTTTAAAGGGAGTAATGAAAGCATCCCTTTCCAGGCAAGGGCGAGCTTATAATTCGTTGGTTAGTAAGAGGCTGCTGGCAAGCACTGATTAGGAAACCAATCAGGGCTGTCGTTTTTTGAGATTTCGACCCTTAGAGAGAATCAACCCTTTCGAGCTGACCTTGGACCTTCAATCACCTTCCTCCTTTAGGGGAGGAGGTGGGGCTAGACGCGTGTCAACCCTTTAGGATGACACGTTTCACCACATGATAAGTTGTAATATGAATTTTTGTGGGCTGAATCTCGCTTTTAAAAGGATTCATTGAATGCCACGTGTCAGACATAGATTGGTCTGATAAAAGAAGCTATGGTGTTCTTATTGGAGCATGTCCTACGATCTTCTGGGACAAACTTATATGGAATTGGTTGGCTACTCCTCAATATAGATTCATCAGCTAATTCGAAACAAGTTGGTCACTTAAGACTTCAAAATTGGGTTGTTATTAGAGCAGCTGAATCTTAGAGTTGTGGCTCTTCATATGAAACATAAGAACACCTCTTCTTTTGTGTCCTCCAAGTCTTGTGCTTTTACAAAAAATGAAGATGTGGTTGGGCATTAGAGCTACTCACATAGGTTATGAGAAATAGATTAAAGATATTATCAGATGCCAAAGATATTATCAGATGCCAAAGATCCAAGTTCTAGATAGAAGATGGTTATTGTAGCTGTCTTCTCTTCTTTAGTTTGCGATGTTTGGTGGGTGAGAAATGAATCATACTGGAATAAGAAAGTACAATGTATACAAAGAGTGTACAGATCAATTTATGAGAATAACTTTCGAATAATACAGAGGGTAATGTTTTTTATTTGGGTAAGAAGAAATGGTCCGGACCCCGCTCGGGTCCTATTGGGCCAAACACTTGAGAGTAGGGGGAAAGGTAAGGGAAATCCCCACCCTCAAAGTGCCCCTAGTGGGGATTGAACCCCCAACCTTGAGGTTGGAAGGGTACCCTCCTTTCCACTAGACCAAGTACTACTAGGTATACAGACGGTGATGTAGTAAGGATTTATTCTGCAGAAGTACACTAGTTTTCAGTCTTTATACAATATGTAATTAGTGGTTTGTTCATCTGTGTTAGCCTTGTTAATTAGTAGATAGAGCCCAATCTAGTTAGTTCTTATCTAGCAATAAGGGTGTTTAGACTGTATTTGTTCTGGTGCTTGGTGCTTACTACTATAAAGTTCTTCTCATACTTAGAAAAACAATGTTAAAAACAATCATTATTGTAAGGGTTAAGATTTCATTGTCAATATCAAGCTCACACTAAAATCTTGAATCTTGTGTTGCGAGAGCGAGATAGATGGGGGAGCCAAAACCTATCACATAGGCACAAGTGAAGTTTCATCCCAAAACCATATGGCAATAGGAGGAGGATCACACTTGACTTATATGCTAACTATATCTCACCAAATTTCCCAATTTGGGACTTAACTCAGACATGTCACAACAATCTCCTCTTCATGTGTGAGCCTTACCTGATTCTCTCCCCCTTGAATGGAATTGGTCCAGACAACCACCTAGATCAGATTAATGTGGCATTCCATCTGGAAATGATCCACCATGGGCATGGTCCCTATGCTCAATGACGAGGCCTAACCCGAGCTCTGATACCACTTGTTGGGACGGAGAGAGACAAATGGGGATCCAGAATTTAGCACATAGGCTCAAATAAGGTTCCATCCCAAAACCATATGGCAATACAAGGAGTAGCCTACTTGACTTATATGCTAAGCATATCCCATCAGATTTCCGATGTGGGATTTAGCTCACACATAGCACAACATCTAGTAACTTTGATTGAAGCTTGTCGTAAGGAAACGATAAACAATGCGGAAAAAAGGACACAAGAATTTAACAAGGTTTACTATCAAATACAATAGCTACGTACTCTAGGCAGGAAAAATTCTTTCAACATGATCTGAGATAATGAACAATTACAATAGTAATTCGCTTGAATGTGCTTTCAACGAATCTCTAAGACGTTAAAAGTAATATTCTCTCTCTAATCTCTCTTTATATTTGTGGAATTAATATAATAACCTAGAAACAATATATATATATATATATATATATATATATATATATATATATATATATATATATATATATATATATATATATATATAACTAAAAGAAAGCATTCAAAACAAGCACTTTAGCACCCCGACAAGGCACGATTTGCTTCAGGCAGCCACGGATGGCATGATAGGACACACCCACAAAGGTGGGGCGTATAGCTTGTAGTAGTCTTTGTCAATCTTGCTGAGAAGCCAAGAAAATGCCACCGGCGTGGCTAGAAGCCTTATGCTCGAGATAAGCTCCATAGAGCAAGCAACACGAAGCGTCATACGTGGCACACGGCTAGCTTCGTCATGGGCTTCAAATCTTCACCCTCAAATTCTCATAACTTTGATCTATGATGTTCAATCACCATAAATCAAGTCATATCCTTACAAAGCTCCCCCTTGGCTCTTATCTACCACAAATTCTCCAACTTGAAAAAACATATCATGTACCTCTTCAACAATGCACGAGATACTATCTCCCGATGTTGGTTCTGCCCACTTTATCCCGAGGTTGGGATTGTTTCCCCTGAGGCGCAACACCCCAAGTGATTATATGTGACTATAAACGTTTAAGAATTCTAAGAAGTGTTTTACTTGCAAATTGAAACTTGTTGGGTCAACATGCGAGCTAGGTTACCGGTTGTCCCAACTTTCTTCACCACTATTCTCATCTCAGTTTGGAAAAAATGATACTTCAAATCTATGCGTTTGGCTCCATCATGATGCACTTGATCCTTTGCGAGGCATATAACATTCAAGCTATCGTAGTAAACCATCACTCGATCATGATGTAGACCTAAGTAACTAACAAGACCTCGTAACCATATACTTCCTTTATCGCAACCAGTTAGAGTCATGTGCTCAACCTCCATAGTAGAAAAGGCAGCTGAAGGTTGTAACGTTTCCTCCCAAGTTCCAACTATAATCACTGACGAGCCTCGCTCTTATAGTGTGTACATTAGTCATAGATTTTCTACTGTCAATTATGATCCGTAACATAATCTAAATCAGAATATCCAGTCACCAAACACTCTTGCATTAGACCAGCCAAACAACTAAAAGCACACAATATATCATCTTTTTTATTTAGTTTTCTACTTTGACTTTCACCCTTGTCGATACACCACGTTAATATCTTTAATTTCTTTATTACCAATTGAAAATTCATAAAAAAAAAAGTGGATATTATCGATACATACATCAAGACCAATCCAACAACATCTTCATAATTTTATATATATATATAGAGTCGGGTTCTGCTAAAAACCTATACTTTGTTGAAAACTGAAAACCAACAGCCTTGATCGGAAAAAAGGGGTACATATAAGATTTAAAAGGGTACATATTACGATTAGAGGGTACGCGTGCTTCTAACATCAAAGTTGTGATGCTAATATAAAAGTTGTCAGTATTTACAAAAATGTCATTAATAAATGCACGCTTACCCCCTTTAAGTTAACATGTACCCCCTTACTTGATCCAATTCCAGTTTTGAATGTATATACTTCCTCCGTTTTTTTTAAAATGTGACACTTTCTATTTTAGGAAGTTTTAAATTAAATGTGACACTTTCTTTTTTGGTCAATAAACTCTCTCTATCTCTCTCTTCTCACATGGGTCCCCTTATTTTTTCCTCTCTATCTCTTTCCTTCCCAAAAATTGCCTAGGAGTCCGTGAATTTAAAAGTGTCACATTTAAATAAAAATGGAGAAAGTAGTATAAAAATAAGGTAAAAGAGGTTGGATATAGTATAAAAATCAAAGTGGAATAACTAATAAAATGGAGGAAGATGGAGGATGTAATGTAATATCATTTGTTAAAATTTTCAAAAAGAATATTTAGTTGACTGGAACAGGCTCAACCCAGTTGAGTCACCGGTTACTCTATATGTCTCTATCATTTGAATAGGTTGAAGCCGATGAACCAGTCCATTGAAGCTACGGGGTGACATCCCAAGCTTTGCCCTGAGCCCTGGTGCCTCGGCCCGTCGGCGCAGTGCTATATATAAGACATAGACTTGCCGTACGTCTTCTAACCAAGCTAAGATCTAAACCACAAGCACGCACTAATTATGAAAATGAGTATTTCTAGTAAGATTTAAGCTTTATATTTGTAGAGATATAAGGCGATATTGTAGGATTTCGTAATGAAAACCGCATCTTCAAAATTCTAACCTTCCCACGATGTATAAGCTACTAATACTTATTTTTCGTCGAATCCATTGTCGACCCATGACTAACAATCAGAGATATTCGGAAAATAGTTACACCATACGCATTAATATACAAAAATAAGTTCAGATCAGTAATAAAAACTCACTGGGTATATTCGATTCGAGGTGTTCGTTCAGCTGCCAACAAATACAACGGGCCGTGCATCCATATTATGTCAATATTGCATTGGTACTTCCTTGAATTTTTTTTTAGCCTGAAATGATTGCCAATCACATAGCAGTTAGTTATATATGGTACTAATTACGATTTAAAGCAGTTAGTTAACAGAAAAAAGAGATGAATTTTCAGTTTTCTGTATAGTACAGTACTGTATATACTCATCTATTTGCATTGATCTTTAGTTTATCTCTTTGAAGTTATGATGAAATATCAATGAACATACCTAGCATCTTCATACGACGATTCGACGAACGCGAAACGCCGAAACGTATAGATGAGGTAGAGGTAGCAACCAACTGGAAATGGAGAAAAAAGGGTTATGGATTCAAATTGACAGAGGAAGGAGCATTGGAGCTTCATTATAGAGAAGACTTGGTCAAGTCTTTGTTAATTAGAGTGAGTTTGTCCAGTTGTATTAAAAGTTGTAGTCAGTAGGTTTTTAAGTCTTACCATATTGTTTTATTTATCTGTACGTACTTTTAGGTAACGTGGATTGTGGGATTAATATTACTTACTTGTATTATCTAAGGTAAGAAGAACATTATCGTACTAGGAATGCATGTGAGACAAGACAAGAAGGGGAAAAGTCATTTTTAAAGGACCCCTCACTCATAAAAAATTACTTAAGAAAAGAAGTAATATTAAAAAATTTACTAATCTTATACAAATTCATATGAATAATCCCTTCTTAACTCTTAGTTTTCTTTAATTGTTCTCTTTTTTAATAGTATATATTTTGTTGTTGAGAAGGCCTACAGTATCATTTCTGCTCAGGGCCTCAAAAAAGTTCGAGACGGCTCTGCTATGAACCATTGTAGAAAATGAGTTTTGTTTGATGGAGTACTTATAAACAATGCACACTAGCTCATATAAAAAGTTATTACATATAAATGGAACCTCTTTTGAACTTGTAAGTTGTTAGTGATCTAGAATTTCATGTTCATTTAAGCGCCGTACGTAAAAATAAGTCCCCAAACCCATTTTTTAGTTAAACGTATAATATATCAGGATGCATGATTGTTGAGATTAGATAATGATAATATTAGAGTTAATATTATCATATCTTTAGAGTTAGTTTATGGGATAAGATTATAGAGTTAGTTCTTATCTTATGTGATTGTGTATCCTAGTAGGAGTAGGATACGCTTATGTATATATATTTGTGGTGATCATTAATGAGAAGATTAAGAATTTATGATTCATTTAACATGGTATCAACTATCAAGAGCCAGGTTTTTTTTGAGAGTGTGAGAGATCACATCTTTGGTGTTTTGAGAGATCAAAATACAGATTTTTTTTTCCTTTTCTCGGATAACTAAATTCTTGAGAGACCAATTTGAGAGTTCAACCAGAGTGAGAGATCACAAATCAACCTTATTTGCTAAATCAATACCCAAATCTTGTTTAGCATATACAAAGGAAAAGAACAAAAGAAATACGTGAGAATTAGAAGTTGTTGAAAGGTGAACAAGAGAAACCAAAGTCAATTTATTTTTTTTTCGTTTACAGTAGTATCATTCTTTGCGAATTCCAGAAAACCAATACTCTGCTTCTTTTACTTTCTTTGAGAGTTCAAGACTCATTTTTTATTGAGAGTTCAAGAAACCAGCGAGAGCATAACTCATGGCAGATGATAAAAACAAGCAAGAAGATGGAGACAGCAGGCCAAACGTCACGTCTTCGTTCTATCTCGGCTCAAACGACAGACCCAGAGGAGGCAGAGGGCCAGGACGTGGTGGTTCTGGCAGCAGTAGACGTGGCGGAGGAAGGCGGGGTAGAGGCGGTGTTGCGCGTGCCAACCGCACAGTATCAGGGACCACCAACACTGCCAATTCAGTGACAACTTCCCATGGGCCTAGTCCAGATGAAGCAGGCCTTGCAGGATTGACAAAGGATCAGTGGCATACGCTACTTGATTTATTAAGCCAACCCAAATCTAGTGAACGACTCCATGGTAAGACAAATGATTGGATAGTAGATACCGGTGCCACAAACCATATGACGGGAGATTACTCCCGCTTGACGAATGTGCGTAAAACTCACTCTTGTCCAGTCGGACTGCCGGATGGAAAAAGTACAGAGGCAACTTATGAAGGGAGTGTGAAGCTCGAAGGGCGAAGGGGGCTTAATTTTAAAACATGTGCTTTATGTTCCGCAACTAAATTGCAATTTAATTTCTGTCATTCAACTTATTGATGAGTCTGAATATACTGTTCAATGTTCTAAAACTTTATGTGTTATACAGGACCGACGAACGAGGAGGCTAATTGGAGCGGGTGAACGCAAAGATGGACTGTACTTCTTCCGTGGTGTGAGTCGAGTCAACGCGTTGCACGTAGCTAGTGAGGAGTTGTGGGATTTGTGGCACAAGAGGTTAGGACACCCGTCTGAAGGAGTAGTAGCTTTAATTCCACACATTAGTAGACTCTGTAGGAAAAACAATAAAGCATGTGACATTTGTATGCGTGCTAAACAATCTCGATGTAGTTTTCTCACAAGTATTAATAAGGCCAATGACATGTTTGATTTAATTCATTGTGATCTTTGGGGTTCCTATCGTACCAAGTCATCTTGTGGTGCTGCCTATTTCTTAACTATTGTTGACGATTTTTCACGAGGTGTATGGGTCTATTTAATTCGTAACAAAACTGAAGTGGAACAAATGTTTATGAGTTTTGTCGCCATGATTGATCGTCAATTTAATAAGAAAATAAAAATTGTAAGAAGTGACAATGGGACCGAATTTAATTGCCTAAAATCATATTTTGATGAGAAGGGGATGTTGTTTGAATCCTCATGTACTGGGACACCTGAACAAAATGGGAGAGTAGAGAGAAAACACCGCCATATATTAAATGTAGCCCAAGCTTTAATATTTGAGGGACATTTACCTATTAAATTTTGGGGTGAATGTGTTCTTGCTGCTTGTTATTTGATAAATCGAACCCCATCTCCTCTACTTAAAGGTAAAACTCCATACGAAATGTTGTTTAATAAAGCCCCTTCGTATGACGCAATGAAAATTTTTGGTTGTTTGTGTTATGCCCATAACCAAAAACATAGAGGCGATAAGTTTGCGAGTCGAAGTCGGAAATGTGTTTTTCTTGGTTACCCTTTTGGAAAGAAAGGTTGGCAAGTTTATGATTTAGAGACAAAAGAGTTTTTTGTTTCAAGGGACGTGAAATTTTTTGAGAAAGAATTCCCTTTTAGTGATACATTGGAGGGTGTGAAAAAAGATCTCGTAGACATTATCACTAAGGGTGTTGATGATTTTGATGTTGAGATAGATAATGATAATGGAGATGGAGGAGTAGTGCATAGGGAGGCTCATGATAGACGAGCTGATGAAGGGGAGCCTGCGATGGAAATTGCTCCAGCCGAGCCCGTAGTCGTTAGGGGGACTGACGAGAGTGAAGTGGCTGCTGCTTGGGGGTCTGATGAGAGTGAAGGGGTTGGAGATCAGCGTGTGTGTGAGGGAGACCTAGAGAATGGCAAGAGTGTGAGTAAAGACCCAGGGATACGTATAGAGGCGAGTGAAGGGAATGTGGAGGCTAGTAAGGAGCTCATGGGGAAAGGAATGAGAGAGAAATTTACATCAACACGGCTTCGCGATTTTATCATACACACGGTTAGAAGGTTGAGTCCATCGCGACGATCACCTGCCACACAGTCTTCCTCATGTACTCCCTATCCTATAACATATTTTGTTAATTGTGACATGAACCAAGGAATTTTAAAGAAGCAATGAAAGATGTGCGTTGGCGTGACGCCATGACAAAAGAAATACAAGCCTTGGAGAATAATGGCACATGGACACTTGAAAAATTGTCTGTCGGAAAGAGAGCACTCGGTAGCAAATGGGTGTACAAAATAAAATACAATGCTGATGGAAGTGTTGAGCGGTTTAAAGCTCGACTAGTTATTCTTGGAAATCACCAGGTGGAAGGAGTAGACTACAATGAGACTTTTGCACCTGTGGCTAAAATGGTGACTGTTAGAACATTTTTGTCAATTGCGGCGGTGAAAAATTGGGAAGTTCATCAGATGGACGTGCACAGTGCATTCCTACATGGTGACTTGGATGAAGAAGTTTTTATGCGTGTTCCACCTGGATTTCACAATGAAACGAAAAATGTTGTCTGCAGACTAAAGAAGTCGTTGTATGGGCTAAAACAAGCCCCGAGGTGTTGGTTTGCAAAATTGTCACTAGCCTTACAGAAATATGGTTTTGTTCAGTCATATGTAGACTACTCATTGTTTACTATGATGATAGGGAATGTTCAAATGAATGTTCTAGTGTATGTTGACGATTTAATTGTTGCAGGCAATGATGTAGCTGAACTGAACAATTCAAGGCTTACTTAGGATAGTGTTTTCATATGAAAGATTTGGGCAAACTCAAGTATTTTTTTGGGTATAAAAGTGGCCCGTAGTCCAGAAGGAATATTCTAGTGTCAATGAAAATATGCATTAGAAATTATTGCAGAGACGGGAATGCTTGGAAGCAAGCCTGTGGAATTTCCGATGGAGCAGCACCACCGTCTGAGCCTTGCACAGGGGCGCTATCTTGAGAATCCTGAGAAATATAGGCGACTAATTGGTCGCTTAATTTATTTGGTCGTGACTCGGCCTGACTTAGCTTATTGTGTTCATATTTTGTCTCAGTATATGCAGCAGCCCAAAGATGAACATTTGGAAGCAGCACTGCGTGTAGTGAGGTACTTGAAAGGAAAGCCGGGGCAAGGCATTTTGCTTCGTAGTGACAGTGAGCTTCGCTTAGAAGGTTGGTGCGATAGTGATTGGGCAAGTTGTCCTCTTACTCGTCGTTCTTTGACAGGATGGTTTGTTCTTCTTGGCCATTCACCAGTTTCGTGGAAGACCAAAAAGCAACAAATTGTTGCGAGATCATCTGCTGAAGCCGAATACAGGGCAATGGCAGCTATTACATGTGAGTTAAAGTGGCTCAAAGCTCTTCTCGAAGAATTGGGTGTGGGCCAGGAGGAAGGGATGCGTTTGTTCTGTGACAGTCAGTCTGCATTGCACATTGCAAATAATCCCGTGTTTCATGAACGTACAAAGCGTATCGAAGTCGACTGTCATTTAGTGCGTGATGCGATCAAAGATGGTCTTATTTGCCCGTCTTATGTTTCTACAAAAGTCCAGTTGGCCGACATCTTCACCAAAGCTTTGGGAAAGGCTCAATTTGAAGTTTTATTAAGCAAGTTGGGCGTGCGAGATTTACACGCTCCGACTTGAGGGGGGGTGTTGAGATTAGATAATGATAATATTAGAGTTAATATTATCATATCTTTAGAGTTAGTTTATGAGATAAGATTATAGAGTTAGTTCTTATCTTATGTGATTGTGTATCCTAGTAGGAGTAGGATACGCTTATGTATATATATTTGTGGTGATCATTAATGAGAAGATTAAGAATTTATGATTCATTTAACAATGATGGATAAGTAGATAAGATATCTTCCTATATGAAAAGAATGACGTTTTTGAAGTGTCGTGATATTTGACATGTGAGTGTCCTACATTGAAGACAAAGAGAAGATCTGTATAGTTTTTACGGTTGGGAGTTACTCTACCTATCACTAATTCGTTTTGACATATAAGTATCCTACGTTGAAGAAAGAGAGAAGATTTGTATAGTTTTGGGTTTTGACTTTATCAAATGGAGGTACTTTCTCCTGCTTATGTGAGTGTTGTTATTAAGCCCAATATGAAACTTGGAGGAAAAAATCCAATACTACAAAGTACGTATCTTATTGTTGGGAGCTCAAATGTGAGGGCATGTATGAAAAGAATGGAAATTTCAAAGTCCCGTGATATTTTATATGCATGGGAGTGTCTCACATTAAAAGAACAGAGAAGAGTTGTTTACTACATAATTTTGGGACTTTCTCCACCTTTCACTAATTGATTTTTGGGCTAATCTCTTTCCTCCTATGACTGTGGATGTGGTTCGGATGCAATATGGAAATTTTGTTGTCTTAAATGAACAATTACTAGAATGGGGGTTGAATAGTACTTGCGGACTATCGTTAAAACTTTTGTGAGAAGTAAAACAAATAAAAACGACAAAGATCACAAGACTGGGTTTTTTTTAGCAATTTTCAAAAATAATCGCCCTTTTAAAAATACAAACCTGAAGAAATAAATATTAAGCCGCATGAAGCTAAGATTGATTCAGAGTGGAACCGACACTAAAACTAGCTCTATAAGTGAATGAATATACCTTTATGCGCGAAATGAGAATCAGGGTTAGTTGTGTGTTCTAGTGAGGACTGATGCTTATTTATATGCAACACATTATGAGGATTAAACTCTAAAATCATATACAGTCCTTTAAGAGAAATATGAAATTTATCAATATCCTTGACTAGGTCTAGTATTCATCCTATAACCTATATAAAAGATAATTATGCATATATTTTTTTTTATCAAGCATCGTCTCTGAATTATTATCAATGTAAAACTGATTAGATGATAAAATGACAACTAACAGACGACTTAGTCAAATGTCTATCTCTTTACTGCACGAAAAGTAGTCTAGAAATGAAAGACTTGTAATGCAATTGCAGTTTCACCATACGTGTTATGATTCTTAGAATCCTAATGTAAATAGAGATACATGTGGATATGAATCTTAGACTTCTATGCAAAAGCATAAAGTCCTAGTATGTTTATAAGTCTAACTTAGATTAACTACTAAACTTACGAATTTACCAATGCTGTTAGGCATACTAGATGATACACAGTTCCAGATTAGAATCTACTCAAAAATCAAACTAATAAATTAATAATTATTTATTTACCATATGTCTAATTATTTTCATACAAATTTAGACAAGTTCATTTGTTCTCCTTGACTTAAATCTTCATGCATTGATCAGGCCCGTCCATGGGCCAGGGTAAGTGAGGCGCCCGTCCTGGGCCCATGGGGGGAAGTCCGGTTTATGGACAATTTGTAAACAGTTATTATATAAATATTTTATTGCACGTAAATGATAAGTAAGAATGTATTGGCACAGATTATGTTTACTTGTTATCTTAGTATTTGTCTTGCTCCTCACATGTTTGGAGCTCGATTTCAACTAAACCGAACTGAAATGAACAAAAATTAATAGAGATGAAATAAGCAGAAATGAACTTATTTTAACTTGTATTTTACGAAATAAGCTATATTATTAATAGTAACTAATATAATTAATGCAAGTAATAATATATATAATATAACTTAATATAATTAAGCCTAGTAAAAATAATAATATAACTTATAATATTATGTAATTAATAATAATAATGATAATTATTATATTATCAATTGTGAGTATACTTAGTACTGTATCATGACTAATAATAATTTCAGATATTGGTATAACTTTAATATTAATAGATAGTATTTATACCAAATAAAAAATATTTTTTAGAGGAAAACAAATTGTGGAGAATGAAGAAAATGTTGAAGAAAGTATTGATATCGACATGTTTGTTGACGATCGGAAAGCTTCCGACGTTTGAAAGAAGAAAGACATTAACTAAGATAATTTTTGGATAGATATGAAACCGATTCGTGCACATGCATCAAGTTGGGCGTGAAAATATTCATGATGGTCGTGAATATTTTAATGATGATCATATAGAAAATAATGAATATGTGGGAGGTCATATGGAAGATGATTAGGAAATCAACAGTAGAAGATGATTTTTATCTAGAAGAATGTTTTGGAAGTTAATTAATAGTAATACTAATATTATATTATTTCGAGCCAAATTGCAAACAAATTTATCTTTGTAAAATAATATTAATAATAATAATTAATAGGAGTAATAGTAACAATAATGAATATGATAGAAATTTTTTTTGAATGAGGTACAAGAAATACTTAGGAACCCTTCTCTCAAGAGTGAACCCTAAGCTATTTAATAAACACTACGGGCCTGTTCTATTCGGCTAATTCTAGCTGAACAGAACTGAACTGAACTTATTGGAGCTGAACTGAACTGAACTGAACTTATTGGAGCTGAACTGAACTGAACTGAACTTATTGGAGCTGAACTGAACTTATTGGAGCTGAACTGAACTGAACTGAACTTATTGGAGCTGAACTGAACTGAACTGAACTTATTGGAGCTGAACTGAACTGAACTGAACTGAACTTATTGGAGCTAAACTGAACTGAACTGAACTGAATTAAATTATAATAAGTATATGAATAATAAGTAAATAATAATTATTATGAATATTAAATAATCAGTAATAATAATTCTAAGTAATAATAATTATTATGAATATTAAATAATCAGTAATAATAATTAAATTAATAATTTAGAATAATATCAAATGAATAATGACAATATTATTTTGATGTTATTATGATAGTTATAAATAAATAAATAATAATAATAAATTAATTTTAAAAATAATAATTAATGATAATAATAATAATAATTTATAATAATGAGTAATTACAATTATTAGTATTAATATATTAATACTTGATGATGATGATATAATATAATGCCTAAGAAGTAAATTAAAGTATTACCATTATAATAATAATTAGCTTAAAACATGGGTTGATGTGTGCTTCTAACCAAACCACGATTTGTGGTGGGTTGGTCTATGATAGAAATACACCAAACCGCCAAAGTATATTTAATATACAACGTAACGACGATGTTGTATTTTAAATAGTACTGCAGTATTATTAGCAACTTTGTAATTTTTTCATATCTTCTAGCTTTTTGTAGCTTATTTGTATGATGTAATATTGAATTTTATTCAGTAAAATAAAGCAACAATTGCAAATTAGAATACTCGTATTGACATGAAATTTGGTTAAACCGTGCATCAACCCAAACTTTGCTGAGCCATAATAATAATAATAGCAATAATAATGAGTAAAGATATAATAAAAAATATATATATATAAATAATACTAATAATTATTATTATATAATAACAATAATAATAAGTAAAATAAATTAGAACAACAATAATAATATTAAACAAATTGGTTAAATAATGAATGGAGCTGAACTGAACTGAACTGAATTTATTGGAGCTGAACTGAACTGAACTGAACTTATTGGAGCTGAACTGAACTGAACTGAACTGAACTTATTGGAGCTGAACTGAACTGAATTGAACTGAACTGAACTTATTAGAGCTGAACTGAACTGAACTGAACTTATTAGAGCTGAACTGAACTGAAAATAAGCTTAAAAAAATTGATGCAGCGTAGGATCTTCAAGGACATCGAACGTCCGACTTTTTATAGTAATGTGATATCCTTGCTTAGAAAGGTAGTCCGTGATCAAATTTGCTTCTTTGATATTATGATGCACCGAAGTTGAACGGAAGTAGGTGAGTAGTTGAATGTCTATTGTGAGTAGGTGAATGTCTATTAAGTAAAACAATAGCAATAGAAATATCGATAAGAGTACTTAGGCCCCGTTCAGTTCAACTTATTTTTACTGAACTGAACTTATTTTTACTTAACTGAACTTATTTTTACTTAATTAAACTTTATTTAACTGAACTGAACTTATTTTTACTGAATTGAACTTATTTTTACTGATTCATATTGTTTTTTGTTCTTTGCACTACTGATTTTTACTGAACTGAACTTATTTTTACTGAACTGAACTTATTTTTGCTGAAACGAACTTAATTTTACTGAACTGAACCTATTTTTACTGAACTGAACTTATTTTTACTGAATATTATTATTTTAAGGTGAACTGAACAGGGCCTTAAACTATTGATTACAATAGTAACATATTTTACTAAAAGATGATAATAATGTCATAATATTAGAAGATCGATAAAATATTAAAGAACAACATTAGATATTAAAGCATTAAAATTTTAAATTGAATTTCATATGTCAATACATTAATAATTACTATAACGATAATAATAAACTAAGAATAATAGCAAAGATGAAAAGAAAAGTGTTCTTAATAATAAACTGAATTGAACTGAACTAAATGGAGCTGAACTGAACGGAATTGAATTGAAATATTTTTCAATTAATCGGTCTAAAAGAAAAGAGCCTTAGTGGAGCATATTCTAAGTTGAAGATAATAGGAAAATTTTAAATTATTTTTGGAACTCAAATCAAATAGGAGTCTCATCATTGATTATAATAATTTTCTCAATATCGATGATTTCATCTCATATATGCTTTTTTTAAAATTATAAAAAGGGAACACTCCCTTATAGGAAAATTTTCAAAATTATAGAAAGAGAAAATGGTCGCACTCCTTCTAATTAACATCACCAAAAAATAAAGTCAAGACTAAGAATAATCAAATGTTAATTAATAAACCACCTTTTTGGACATAATAGTTCTTATATGTAATGTACTATAGTAGTTGAAAATCCATGCCTACTTCTTAAATGTGGAGTATGAACACCCTATAGGAGTACTAATTAATAATAAGATTACCTAAACGTCCACCAACATTACCTAATTAGTATACCAAAAAAAAAAGATAAAATTATCAATATATAATTTAGAGGTAATATTTCTCTATTTCATCATTTGTTAGTATAATTGCCTAAATAATATTGTTTTTTTATTTTATGTTTTTTTTGTGAATACTTGTGCAAGAGTATGAATGCATTTTCAAATTTTGAATTTTTTCTTTTTGTGAAATTGAATGAGAGTTAAACAAAAGGAGAAAAGTGTAATAATTAGGTGGGCTACCGTTTATGGGAAATTTTAGAAGTGTCCCAATTTTTAAAAAAACTTGAATAAATATTCCTAATGAAAAAGGAGGGGTATTATGTATCAGTTTATCTTATCAAACTCTTTTATAAACCAATTAATACAAACAATGATCAAAGCAACTAATTTTATCAGACCATTTAACATGCTATCTACTATCCGCTATCCAATGGCCACCAGAAAGGGCTATGATTACTTTTCACCATGAGACTATGAGAGTGATGGATAGCTTGTTTGGTTAGAGCTCTCCCCCTAAATCTAGGAAGTTTTGGGATTGATTCTCATCCCGCCTTAGTGACTCATCATACGCACAAAAAAACTACTTTCATAATAAGAGACAATCTTGTAAAAACATCCCTATAAATACGGCAAATAAGAAGAGATTTAGGAAGATCTCTCATACTCCTATAACAAGGACATCACATTACTGTAAAAAGTTAGACGTTCGATGTCATTGACGATCCTATACTTTATTTATTTTTCTTTATTATATAGTTTAAGGTACATCCTTAACATAAAGGTCTTTTGAAATTTTCTTATACCTTATTAAAAAAAGACATAAGGTCTTAAACAATTTGTCTTAGACTATGAGGACTATTGGTTCCGTGGATCGTGCCTAAAATTATTTATTCTTAGACTATCGTGCTTAAAAACTTTAATCTTGGATTATCGTGCCTCAACAACTCCACTTAAAGTGCTTTGTTCTTTGGTAAATAAATTATAAAACTGCGAATAAAGCAGAAGGAGTTTTGTCTTCATGTCACATTTATACTCACTTTATTTTTTATTAATTAGAACACTTGATTTTCATTTTTGTAAGCTTAATACATTAAGGCTTAAGTATCTGATTATTATCAGGTAAAATCATAAAATGGATATCTTCAAATAATTTAGTGAGACAAAAATAACAGCATTTCATATAAAGTTTTTTTTTCAAATCAAAATATTGCTATTAATACAGAATTGAGGGAATATATACATTAAGATGCTTAGACAAAAATTATAGTCCGTTCGTGTCACCCTTAGGCGCCGTTTAGTTCACCTTATTTTTTACTAAATTTAACTTATTTTGAACTAAACTTATTTCTACTGAACTGGATTTATTTTTACTGAACTGAACTTATTTTTGCTGAACTGAAGTTATTTTTACTAAACTGAACTTATTTTTACTGAATTATGTTGTTTTTTCTTCTTTGCAATACTTATTTTTACTGAACTGAACTTATTTTTACTAAACTGAACTTATTTTTACTAAACTGACTTATTTTTACTGCACTGAACTTAGTTTTGCTGAACTGAATTTATTTTTACTGAACTGAAATTATTTTTACTGAATATTATTATATTAATGTGTACTAAACAGGGTCTTACTCTTTCAATATATAACGTGTTCTCATACATTAAAAATTATGATATAACCATACTCCACAACACTTGCTTATTTTTATCAAGATTAAAGATGTTATTATCACTAAAAATGAAAACCAAGAGCTAAGTTACGATATTTTAAAATAAATAAAATGACTTGATATCTTCTTTTTACTAAGTCTTTTTTAGATAAATAAGACATTAGTGTTTGAACTAAAAATTATAACCCGTAAAAAACCCGAGGCATAGCCGGAGTCTAAAACTAGTGTTACATCATAAATGCATTTGCATAAACAAAGCAATTACTTCAATACAAATATTTTTTTTTGATAGATATGTAATAATTGCTAACACAAAGATTTTGCACTACTTAATAATGACAATTCATTTAGACTATGTTGCTCAATTCGAAGGAAAAGCTAGATCCAAATCCAAAAATATAAAAATCAAATAAAACCCGAAATGACCTAGACCTTAGATCTTCGATTCAACTAAAACTATGTTTTCGTTGTCAAGTACTTTCTCCGTATCTTAAAGATTGCAACAATTTGACATAAAGTGTGATTAGAAAGTGTCAATTTGTTGCAATCTTTACGATACAGAGGTAGTAATAGATTAAAAGAAGATTCTAATATGATAATTATATTAAGGGTCTCTCTCCCCCGACATATTTTCATTTTAGTTTTGTTCAGCTATGTACAATACTTTTACACTCACATTTAATCATTAAGTTAAGTTCAACTCTATTTGTAATCAACAGAACAAGTAAAATAGACCAATCCCCCAATAAGACTTCCCAAATTTCCATTTTGTTTATCCCTATTACTTTTCCCATTACCTTATTTGGATATGTTCTACCATAAGAATATTATTTTTCTTAAACTTTGTACCCTAAAAAGGGAAAATCTTTATGAAAGACAGAAAAAGTATATACTAAAACTATATTTTCATTATCTAAAATAGTGATATAATCCGAGTACGAAGGGAAAAGACTGGTTCAAATATGATTATATGTAATTAAATAGAAAAATCTGAATCTGATTGTTTAAAGCGGACTTGAAATTTAGTAAGTCGGAATGTGTACTCGTACTCATGGCCTCATGGGAATGGGGCCATCGCTTTTAATTAGAATACACACTTTACGACAACAAAAAAAGTCTTAATCAAAGACATTTCTCATCTACAACAATAAGAAAAACAAATAAATAAGACTTTTCTTCCCTTCTTGGTAGTTTCTTCTGCATCTACCCTCTGTATCATCATCAATTATGTAAAACTGCTACTTCATATAAATAGCGTAACGCATTGACACAATTCAACTACCTAGCTGCTGATAATTTAATTCTTGATAAATCAGAGCCTGAGGCGAAGCAGGTTCGTTTTTATGTTGTAGTTTTCATCGTTTTCATTGTAATTTGTTCGCCATTTAAATCCGTTTTAGAGTTCTTTTGGTTTGCTTTTTTTTTTATATATATATATTTTATTTTCGTGAAATTATTTGAATTTGTGTTTAACTTCAACAAGATTAGGATGTAAATTTGTGGGAGAAAAAGGTTAATCAATGCTAATTTTGGTTTTTATGATTTTAGAATCACATTAAGATATATATATAAAAAAAACTTTAAATTAACTAAGTAGGGGGTAATCATGTTTATTTTGAAAACGGCAAACAACATACCGGAAACCAGGTTTGAATATGATTAATATCCGTATGGCTATTTTGAAGTATTTTTGCAACTTAGAGTTGTTCTCTTCAGCTGAAAATAGTTGAACTGAATTTATAATAAATTCATAATTTTAACTGAACTGGAGCTAAATAATACTACTTATGTACATTACTCGCGGATCAAGGAAAAAGTGCAAAAGTAAGAGAGAATGATAATAAAAGTAAGACTATGAGGACTATTGGTTCCGTGGATCGTGCCTAAAATTATTTATTCTTAGACTATCGTGCTTAAAAACTTTAATCTTGGATTATTGTGCCTCAACAACTCCACTTAAAGTGCTTTGTTCTTTGGTAAATAAATTATAAAACTGCGAATAAAGCAGGAGGAGTTTTGTCTTCATGTCACATTTATACTCACTTTATTTTTTATTAATTAGAACACTTGATTTTCATTTTTGTAAGCTTAATACATTAAGGCTTAAGTATCTGATTATTATCAGGTAAAATCATAAAATGGATATCTTCAAATAATTTAGTGAGACAAAAATAACAGCATTTCATATAAAGTTTTTTTTTCAAATCAAAATATTGCTATTAATACAGAATTGAGGGAATATATACATTAAGATGCTTAGACAAAAATTATAGTCCGTTCGTGTCACCCTTAGGCGCCGTTTAGTTCACCTTATTTTTTACTAAATTTAACTTATTTTGAACTAAACTTATTTCTACTGAACTGGATTTATTTTTACTGAACTGAACTTATTTTTGCTGAACTGAAGTTATTTTTACTAAACTGAACTTATTTTTACTGAATTATGTTGTTTTTTCTTCTTTGCAATACTTATTTTTACTGAACTGAACTTATTTTTACTAAACTGAACTTATTTTTACTAAACTGACTTATTTTTACTGCACTGAACTTAGTTTTGCTGAACTGAATTTATTTTTACTGAACTGAAATTATTTTTACTGAATATTATTATATTAATGTGTACTAAACAGGGTCTTACTCTTTCAATATATAACGTGTTCTCATACATTAAAAATTATGATATAACCATACTCCACAACACTTGCTTATTTTTATCAAGATTAAAGATGTTATTATCACTAAAAATGAAAACCAAGAGCTAAGTTACGATATTTTAAAATAAATAAAATGACTTGATATCTTCTTTTTACTAAGTCTTTTTTAGATAAATAAGACATTAGTGTTTGAACTAAAAATTATAACCCGTAAAAAACCCGAGGCATAGCCGGAGTCTAAAACTAGTGTTACATCATAAATGCATTTGCATAAACAAAGCAATTACTTCAATACAAATATTTTTTTGATAGATATGTAATAATTGCTAACACAAAGATTTTGCACTACTTAAGAATGACAATTCATTTAGACTATGTTGCTCAATTCGAAGGAAAAGCTAGATCCAAATCCAAAAATATAAAAATCAAATAAAACCCGAAATGACCTAGACCTTAGATCTTCGATTCAACTAAAACTATGTTTTCGTTGTCAAGTACTTTCTCCGTATCTTAAAGATTGCAACAATTTGACATAAAGTGTGATTAGAAAGTGTCAATTTGTTGCAATCTTTACGATACAGAGGTAGTAATAGATTAAAAGAAGATTCTAATATGATAATTATATTAAGGGTCTCTCTCCCCCGACATATTTTCATTTTAGTTTTGTTCAGCTATGTACAATACTTTTACACTCACATTTAATCATTAAGTTAAGTTCAACTCTATTTGTAATCAACAGAACAAGTAAAATAGACCAATCCCCCAACAAGACTTCCCAATTTTCCATTTTGTTTATCCCTATTACTTTTCCCATTACCTTATTTGAATATGTTCTACCATAAGAATATTATTTTTCTTAAACTTTGTACCCTAAAAAGGGAAAATCTTTATGAAAGACGGAAAAAGTATATACTAAAACTATATTTTCATTATCTAAAATAGTGATATAATCCGAGTACGAAGGGAAAAGACTGGTTCAAATATGATTATATGTAATTAAATACAAATCGTATAGAAAAATCTGAATCTGATTGTTTAAAGCGGACTTGAAATTTAGTAAGTCGGAATGTGTACTCGTACTCATGGCCTAATGGGAATGGGGCCATCGCTTTTAATAAGAATACACACTTTACGACAACAAAAAAAGTCTTAATCAAAGACATTTCTCATCTACAACAATAAGAAAAACAAATAAATAAGACTTTTCTTCCCTTCTTGGTAGTTTCTTCTGCATCTACCCAATGTATCATCATCAATTATGTAAAACTGCTACTTCATATAAATAGCGTAACGCATTGACACAATTCAATTACCTAGCTGCTGATAATTTCGTTAAATTCTTGCATAAATCAGAGCCTCAGAGGCGAAGCAGGTCCATTTTTATGTTGTAGTTTTCATCGTTTTCATTGTAATTTGTTCGCCATTTAAATCCGTTTTAGAGTTCTTTTGGTTTGCTTTTTTTTATATATATATTTTATTTTCGTGAAATTATTTGAATTTGTGTTTAACTTCAACAAGATTAGGATGTAAATTTGTGGGAGAAAAAGGTAAATCAATGCTAATTTTGGTTTTTATGATTTTAGAATCACATTAAGATATATATATAAAAAAAACTTAAAATTAACTAAGTAGGTGGTAATTATGTTTATTTTGAAAACGGCAAACAACATACCGGAAACCAGGTTTGAATATGATTAATATCCGTATGACTATTTTGAAGTATTTTTGCAACTTAGAGTTGTTCTCTTCGGCTACAAATAGTTGAACTGAATTTAATTTTAACTGAACTGGAGCTAAATAATACTACCTCTGTTTTTTTAATGATATGTACATTTGCTTTTGCTCGCGGATCAAGGAAAAAGTGTAAAAGTAAGGGAATGATAATAAAAGTAAGAAAAAAGTGAAAAAGGTAGGGAGAAAGAAAGGAAAAGTAGGAGAAAAGTGAAATAATTAGGTGGGTTAACTTTCCATTTGGAAAATAGAAATGTACCAATTTAAAAAAAACACCCTAAAATGGAAAAATGTATATATTAAAAAAAACGTAGTGAGTAAATATTACTACTTCCATTCTTTATTAATCACTATATTTCTTTTCTTATACCATCTACCTTTAACCAACTATAATGATTTATGCACAAGGATAAACATAGTCATGCGAGTCTTGTTAGATTCGTCTCGATATATATACTTAATTAAATTAACTTTCTATAATTTTTGCTTGAGTATAATTAGAGTTATTAACATTCAGAGTTGTGTGTTGGGAGGCTTAAAACTCAATATGTAGTGATTAATAAAGAACGGAGGAAGTATATCATAATAATAATACTCCCATCGTCATTTTAATTGGGACATTTTTACGTTTAGGGGTGTTTTTATTTAATTGAGACACTTTTTACCAATAAATAGTAGGTTGATCCACCTAATTATTGCACTTTTCTCCTACCTTTTCTCCCTTTCTCTCTGCCTTTTTCACTTTTTCCTTATTTTTACCGTTCTTTTCACTTACTTTTGCACTTTTACCTTGGTATGCGCGAAAAGCGAACGTCCCTATTTATAAAAACAAAAGTAGTAATAATTTTGATAGTAATAACAATAATGAGTAAAGATATACGATTAGCAAAATAATATTAGAAAAAATGTACTAATAATAAGAATGATTAGTAAAATATATTAGATCAACTATAATAATAATAATTTCATTGGAAATGGTTAAATAATGAATGAAGCTAAACTGAACTTAATTCAAGTGAAAATAAGATAGGTTGAACAAGCCCTTATTATATACCGAATGGGTCTTAAAAATCTGGTTTCTAATTTTCGGGTCTCAATTTCTAAAATGAACATGATTAATATTTGTAAAGCTAATTATTAGTTCTTTTTACAACTTATACCATGTGATTCTAAAATCATAATAAGCAAAAATAAGAGACCGGTAGTGATACTGAATGGGCAACTAGTGTGTTTTTTGGTTGAGCTTGGGGTCAAGATTTGATCAAATGGAGTGGTAATTAAATTATGTGCTTAGTTTAATTAGTTTGAGTATAAGAGGCTAATAGCCTTTCTTTAGTTTGTTGTTGTGTCGGTGGTTTTTCTTTTGATGTTAGTTTATTGTAAGGAAGGGAAGGGATATATCACAAAATGAAAATGATAAGTGAGTATGTTCTTGTTTTTGTAGATTCTATTGCAGACAAGATGCCTTTCGGAGTGTCTATGTTCGATTCGGTTTTCGCCTTCGTAAGGAACTACCGCGGTGTATCATGCGATGGAATAAGCAACAGAGGGGATGAGGCTATTGTATCATGTGATGGAATAAGCAACAGAGGGTATGAGGCTTTTGACAGGCTCTCGGAAATGCACACTGTTGATTCACAACCTCAAAGTAAACGCAGGAAAGTGCAGAAATCTCTGCCTGTCAACTCTGAGTATGTCCAGAAGATAGCTGGTTGGTTAGCGGATGACAAGATTACCACCATTGGAATTTATGGGATGGGTGGAATTGGTAAGACCGCCCTCGCTTTGCAGCTTCACAGTTGGATTGAGAACCATGATATCCCTTGTACAAATATTAATGCTGTTGCTTGGGTTTCTGTGGAAATGGATTTCACGGTATACCAATTGCAGCAGAAAATTGCTGATGCTTTCGGGCTTGATCTTCAAGGTGATAAGGATGAGAATAGAAGAGCAGCAATTTTGTATGCCATTCTATCTCTCAATGACAAGAGCATTCTCTTCCTTGATAATTTGTGGGGTGAGTTTCGTCGAGAGGATGTTGGGATTCCCCGTCAATGCAAGCTGATTTTGATTTCTCGGTCGCTGAATGTATGTCGTACCCTTCATTGCCAGAAAGTTGTAAAGGTTGAGCCACTCTCAAAGGAAGAGAGTTGGCAGCTGTTTCACCATAGCATTGAATATGGTGTTCCGGATCCCAAACAAGTGCCCTCTGTTAGTAAGCTTGTCTATAATGAGTGTGCAGGTCTGCCACTTGCCATCACTGTGTTTGCCAACAGCATGAGGACGGTGGTTAATGCGGCTTCTAGGTGGAAGGAAGTCGTTGATGGTTCAAGTACCTTTTCTATGAAACCAACCCTGTTGGATGATGTGTTCAGCCGATTAGAGTTGTCCTATGAAAACTTGAACAACGTCAAGGTGCAACGTTGTTTCTTGTATGCTGCATTATATCCCAAAGGTTATGCCATCAGTAAAGAAGAGTTGATACGCCTTTGGATTGGAGAGAGGCTCATAGATGCCATGCTATCATTGCAGGCGCAGTATGATAAGGGCCATTCTATATTGAACAGACTTCTGAACTCTTGTTTACTGGAAGCTTGTCAAGATAAAAGGAGGGTTAAGATGCATGATCTTGTTAGGCGTATGGCTCTTTCCATTGCTAGAGATAACTTTGTGGTGAAAGCTGGCGTTACTTCAAAATTGGAGTTTTGCGGGAATCTTCACGTTGTTTCCTTGATCAATTCCTCAATCTCAGTGATTCCATCAGGTACTTCCCTCAAGTATGCCAATCTCACAACTCTACTTCTAAAACACAACCCCATCGAGGTAATTCCAGAATCATTCTTCTTGCACATGCGTGTCCTACATGTTCTGAGTCTATCTGCTACTCACATTACTAGACTGCCCAGTTCCATCAGTGCCTTAGAAGAGCTTCAAGTCCTAGATCTTAGTAGTTGTCAAAAATTGAAAGAAGTGCCTCAATTGGCTAAGCTTCATAAATTAAGGTTTCTGGACCTCTCTCAGACTGCCATTGAGCAAGTTCCTCGCTCTCTTGAAATGTTAAAAAGACTCACAGAGCTTGACGTATCCTCTATTCTGGAACCAATAAAAGTTCCCAGGGGGGTCTTGCCTGCGCTATCTAGTTTGAAGAGGCTATCATGCCATGTTTTAGGCATCATTCACGAGTTGCAAAATTTGAAATCATTGGAATTTCTTGATGCCAACTTTGAAAATCTCTTTGACTTGAGTGTTTATGTAAAGTCCGAGCATTGGCGCACACTAGAGTGTTTCCACCTACAGGTTGGTCATCAGATAAAGCCAAAAAGATTCTACAGTAGAGGTGTATCTCTGCATGGCTGTACCTTAAGTGGTCAAGGGGGAGAGCAGTTCGTGCTTCCATATGATATTCGGGAGCTTTATCTTGATGATTGTAGTGGTTTCCGCAGCCTATCTGATATCTTAAATCCTGCTAATGCTTATGGATTTAATGAACAAGCTGAAGCTTTTTCAAGTCTAGAAATATACACCATCAGTAGGTGCAATGATGTTGAGCAACTTCTTTCACCAGGTTGGATACTGAATCTCCATTGCCTTGAAATATTAGAGATTGAAGATTGTTTGCAACTGAAAGAGCTATTCATAGATGCCATTAACCTCTCTCAGCTGAAGCAGCTCGTTCTCACCTCCTTGCCTCAACTGAATAGCATCTGTAAGGCTCGTCTTATTTGTGCTTCACTTCGGTCAATTACTGTTATGGATTGTCCAAATCTGAAGCGCTTTCCGTTCTTCTACATGGATGATGTAGAAGATAAATTAGTACCTTCTACCATGGAGTGGATTGAGGGACAACAAGAATGGTGGGAGTTGTTACAATGTGATAAGCCGGAATATAAAGATATGCTTAAACCCTTCTTTAGATGCAAATCTTCCATAGATGTATGCTGGTCAAAGGAGTGAACATATATGGACGATACTTAAAACCGGCCATCTCGCTATATTGTTGAAGTTTGCCCTGGTGCCCCGGTCCAGTCGCTGCAAGATCTTGGAATCTTCTCTCTAAACGGAGTCAAATGAGAGAACAGAGGAGTACCAAGCTATGACTTCCTGGCGAACTCCTCACACTGGTTTGGCCCACTTCCCTCTCTCTCCCTCTTCTTGTCCCATTGCTCCAAATGCTTCATTTTAACTCTTTAATGTTTGTTTGTTTGGCATAGTTGTATGAAGGAGGTTGAGTTCCTAGAAGTGAAAAATTCTAAAGTTTGGTTGACAAAAATCCAGGAAGTATTTTATGGGAAGCAATTCTCATAGAATTCTATGTGTCGAACCAAACAATTTTCGGCACTTCATGGGAAATGCTTCTATGTCTAACCAAACAACTCTCTCTCCGGCATATAGCTCGGATGAAAACAATTTGAACGGGTTTTAATTTCTTCGAAAAATTTCAAATTGTTGTTTGAAAAACGTAGCTTCATTCTTCAACGAAAACATATTTTCCACTTATCCAACCGCAAATTTCAACAATGATTTTTTCTTCCTTACATATTGTCAAATATTGGAACCTACTTTCCTTGAAAATGATCTACCTCCCAACTAAACATAACCTTCACTTTGTTTTATAGATAATTTAATCATATTTTCGCTCGAAAATTATAAACAACACAACATCAGCAATGGGGAAAGAGATGATCGCTTCACACACACAGAAGGATCCTATGCTTAAAACATGAGGGAGGGATAAAACTGGAAAGAGTAGAAGAGGTGTGCAGTGTGCAGTGTGCACTAAATTTCATGTGCTTAACAGGCTATGGACTTAACGCCTAAACCTACTTAATGTTAATGTAAGATTTTCTTTTTTATATGTAAAAATAGTTAAGTCACCATTTCTTTTTTCATTCATTATGTAAAATTTTATATTAGCATTACTAATTATAAAGCTATGTTGATAAATAAATAAAATATTGTAAAGTTATGAACTTTGTTGCTTCAATATTAATCATTCTTCTATTTCTACTCTGAGTGTATTTTTTCTCCAAGTACTATTGCGGTTCGATTAAAAAGCTTCTAAAAAAGACCTGAATACTCTACTCATTACATAAGTTTCAATAACAAGCTTGATATTTTTTTTTTTTTATAAAGGTAAGGAGAAAAGAAAAATAGTTAGAAAACCCTCCGCTCGATAACAAGCTTGATATAAAGGAGGGTTGCTGTCGATATACGGTTTGTTATTAGTCAATTAGTCGTAGTTTGTCAAATGTAAACAAAATCAGTCACGAGCTGAAAGATTATTATAGGAACAATATATCCGTGTAATACGAGAAAATTGTCATAAAAAATCATCTTATTAATTTTAGATACACTATTTAAGATTTCTAGAATACAAATCAAACTTGTATGATGAATTTTGAGATCAATGGCTGAGTAGCAATATTTACAATGTCATTAGAAAAAAAGAAAAAACTTGAAACGCTGTGTTTTATTGATCGTTCTGATATTGTTATGAACTACCGCTAATTAACAAAAACATCATCGAACTGTTATTTGCATATTGAATTTCAGGCTTCATAATAAAAATGATATCAATTAGGGTTTATACTATATCTATCCAGTCAGTCAATTCCTGCCAGAGATATACATTTATGATTTATGCATAGTACAATCGGAGGATTATGGGATTGCTCAGTGTGTTGATGACTTGATGTAGCATTTTCACCAACTGGTAGGCTGGTAGCTGTGAATCATAGGAACTTTTACGATTCTGATTCCGAAATGCTTTGGTCCTGGAACCCCTTCCGTTTCTCTGCTAATGAAGCTCTGAAATGGCTGAAGCCTGAGGTTTTCATTTTCGCGTTACGAAGACCAATGAATCACAGGTAATCAAGTAATGCACCATTTAACTGAAGAAAGGTGGGAAAATACACAATGTGCATAACCAAGGCCTATCAGATCGCGATGTAATTCTGTACTCAAATATCTTCAAAAAAATCTGAATTCTTCAAAATCCCGGCAAAGCTGAGAGGTCAACTACACCTCTTGGAAGGTCTGCAATCTTCTTAAGCAGAGCAAGCCTATTATTCCTAACCTGTACATCTTCCTGCAAACATCATTTGTATGCTGTCAGCCCTTTCAAGTTCGATATACATGCACGATTCGATGTAACACGTGCTTATGACTTTCTTCGAATGAAAATAGGAACATACCACCATGACAAATACGTTTTCAAAGAAATCAGCAAGTGGCTGTACTAATTCAGAGGATACTTCAACAAAATCGTCAACTTCGATACCTATTTCAAGAAAAAGAAAACTATCACGCAATTTCATCGAACTGATCCATCTTAGAAGGTCTTTTGGGATTAAGATTGTGAGGTGACAGTTTTTGAATTGATCTAAGGAGGGTGATGTACGCCTAAAAGAGGATGTTTGTGTGTCGACATCTCAAGGGTCTGGATTTTGGCCATCCCTCAGTCGAAAGCTTTTGGACCACGGTCAAGTTATTATAGAGATAGATTTCAGCTAGGGAAAAAAAAATAGTATAAGCAGAAACTGCAAGTACCATGATGAACTTGTTTGTTCACTGACAAGAAAGCAGTCCACAAAGCTTTCTCTTCCTTTGTTTCGAAAGCAGCTTCATTCACCTAGTAAAAATATGAGCACAAAGGAAATTAGTTTTAGTTGAAGACTGATTACATGACTTAACTCCAATACTTGTTCTCTTTTTTAAAAATAAGGAAATTGTTTTACCCCCTACCTCAACCACACTAAAAAAAAGCGTATACAACTACACATAGATTTGAAAAATACATATTGCAGAAAAACCATATTTGCTGCATAGGTTCATATATAGAAGTCGCTGGTTTAAGATACATACCTCAACCACACTAAAAAAAGTGTATACAACTACACATATTGCAGAAAAACCATATTTGCTGCATAGGTTCATATATAGGAGTAGCTGGTTTAAGAAACACACCTCTGTGTTGAGATCTATGTCCTTTCCTCGGACAATCCTTGTTGGCCGGGAATACGCCTCAACAACCTTCGGAAGGAGATCATCTTTAAACATGGCTTCCATCTGAAACAAGGCTCTTATCTTTGAGCAAAGCCACAACATATGATCGAAGTAACTAAAGCAAATAATCATAACCATCCAAGATTATCCTACTGCGGTTCAGAAGACCAAGGTACATCTGGGAGCTAAAGAGCGTGTCTACGTTTTCAGTAGTGAAAAATCTACTCAAGAAAAGGATGCAAGTCTGAACCGTCATCAGCTGATTGTAGACGATAGACGGTGCCTTGAGACCTATAGCTCGCCCTATAGGGCTCGATTTGGGAATCAGACAAAGAGGCTGGCCTTTATTTTCATGCATACATCCTGAACCTGATACGCAGTTCTTAAGAGAGCCAATCATTATAACCAAATATAGAATTTTCCTATTGTTGGTCACTGAAGAATACATAATTGCACAGCTCTTTGGATCTCAATGTTGTATGCAGCAGAAGAACTGCGTATCAGCGACCAATAATAGGACGAATCAGAAAGAGGCCGGCCTTTCAATTTGATGTATACATATCGGCCAGTATGTGACGTCTGATTCACAGTATACACCAGAAAGCACATATTTTTGCAGAAAAATAATAGATAAGAAAGCAAGTATTTTTGCACAAAAATAATAGATAAGAAAGCATGTACCTTTACAGCTGATTTTGCTGCCAGACATGGCCAACTACCACGCTCTAAGAGGACAGATCGGACAACTTCTGGATTAACTCCCTTGTCAACCTGCCATCAAGAAGCACCCAACAAGTAGAAAGATTGTATTTTCAATTATACAATTTCACAAGGGCAAATACATTTCAATTTCAAAATTACTGATGACCATTATATTCAAAGTTCAAATACATCATAATAATTGGACAAGTTGGTAGATGTCTTCATAAATATTCAAGTCTTCTTTACTTTTTGTTTTTTAAATAAAGCAATGTGATGCTACGCCCAATGCAATAGAAAACATAATGATAAACTTCCACTAAAAGGTATATATCAGTATGATAGATATGAAAAGTTGAGCTGTATTAGATATTCGTATACACACCAGATATTGCTCCAGCCGCCGTGTCACAAATTGTTGAACCTGCAGAGAGGATCAAAACTTAATTCATACGTTACCGAAACACAACTTGAAGTTTTTAGGGTTGGGAGCAATACAGACTAATAGAGAACACAGGTGTAAAGCCAATGATATATGTCATCACCATAAAGCAGAATATAACGGAACTTGAAAGCAAGAACACCAGTTGGTATGCAAGTAAAATTTGCCACAAAAATGAAGAAACTAGTTGAGAAATTCATCAATATTAGTCTTACATCATCTAGCGTACTGCTATCAACTTTAATAGGTTGCACCGCAGCAGCGAGCTCCAGAGACTCTCGCAAGTTCAAATCTTTATTATTTTCCACCAGTAGTTGCACCTGTCATCATGAAAGCGATAAAAAAGGATAAGATGACTGATGTTAATGGCTTCAATCTCAAAGCAACCAGGGTCTAATCTTACAAGGCCATATGAAATTCTTCGAAGTCCAAATGGATCATTTGTAGAACTAGGTTGACAACCAGCCCCAAATAAGCCAACAAGGCTATCCAGTCTGCAGTACGACAGAAACAAATATTACAGATGCCATCACACTAAATGATAAAACTCAATAACATTTAAACTAAAATAACTTGCTAAGCACCTGTCAGCTATTGCAAGAGCATTTCCCACATCTGTCTTTGGCAGGATATCTCCTGAATTCCTAGGGAGTGTAATCTCAAATAAAGCCTCAGCAATCTGTCACCAAGTTCAAAACATTGAATGCCCTCCAAAATAAAAAAAAGTTCAAAACATTGAACAAGAGCAATAATAGAGAATAAGGGTTTGGCTATCAACTTTGATAACAAATACGTAATTAGGAAGCGACAAAAGGCACTTAGAAGAATTAATACCATAATCAAAGGAATTGATAAGACAGTCACTCACTCTGACAGTTCATCAATATATACAAGATCTACCGGATGCACTCTTCATTTTCAGTTTAGTTGTAAGATAGTCTATCCATGAAAATATGCCGCACAGAAAGTAATATGGGGTACCAAAAAAAGTTGGAATGCTCCATTATAGAAACTATAGAAAACTTGGCCATAGAGGTCAAAGTCTAACCTGCTCTGAGTAACCATCTCTTAAAGCATAGTGCCGGGCCATAATTCCTGCCAGAGAAGTGAACTCAGTCACAACAGCAGTGGAAAGATCTGACATAGCAAGTGAGGCAGCCTCCTGTACAGTCTGAAGTTGCTCCAACTCAAAACCCAAGGAAGAGGCTAATTTGGTAACAATGCTCTCAACACGTGTCATTTTGTCCAGCATGGTTCCAAGTTTTTCCTGCTTAACAATGTCTAAGTGAGAGCCGAGAAACCATCGGAATTACCATATCTATAACTTTTGCCATGTCAAACATAGTGTGGCCCATATTTTTGGTTGGAATTTATAACTTCACAAGGCTAAGATACCCTTATGTAGTTTTTCAACACATAACTCAGGCTTTTTAAGTCACAATTCCACATGAGAGGGGTCAGCCATTTAAAGCCATGATATACAACATCTTCAAACTGTGTTCCGTTTTTAAATTATTAGTTAGAAGGCCAAGTTATCACTTGCACTAGGCCACACGTAGTTTAAGCATTGCGGTGATTATTCTTCCAAAGATTAGCTTAAGGTACGTCTAAAATGCAAAAATACTTCTTTTGCTTTTTTAGAGTTGCAACAGTTTGACTTTCGTGTTCGCTAGCCCACAATTTTGACCACTAAAATCTTTAATTAACCATTAATAAAAATCAATTAAAACTGATATAGTGAATATCAAATATATTTAGACTAATACAACGACATTGTGCCAGCAGAAAAAATGCTCGTGTTTTTCTAGTCAGCTTTTACATGATAACATTTGTCTTTATATAAGTAAGGTACATGATCAAATCTAATAGTATGTTACAGCCTTTTTAAAAAGGTGCCCAAGGAATTAGTTGGTTCCCCACAATTTATCCTTTAAGATGAGTTTGCAAAGTGTACGGTTCTCTGAACATCAACATAACGGGATATTAATAAGCGAAAAAATACATAATAAGTTAAAGAAAAGAATTTTGCACGAATGGTTCACTATTTAGTTAAAAAGAAAAGAAAAACATTCCAATATAAGTGGAACAGAGAAAGCATTTCTCGTGTTACAATGTGACACAGATAAGGAGTTGGTGCTCCAGTACCCAGTCGCTGACTTAGATCATTAGATGAAAAAGAAAATACAAAAACTTACTTGGAAAAGGATGCCATTAAGTTGACCTCTAAATTCTGGAAGCTTCTTTCTTGTGTCTGTCTCATAGAAGAACTTTGCATCCTCATAACGTGCTCTGTGAGAAATATGTTTTTTCAGATATAAAAAAATTGTGCAGAGAAAAAATGGTAGTGAGAAGTGGGTATGGTCAAAGTAAATAAACAATAAAAAGGACAGATTGCCCTAAGTTCGGTAAATCTTTGTAACAAAGAGATGTCTAAACATTCCAGCCGCTCACAGCCTTACACTCACGGGCAAACTCTGTAGACAGGTCACCTTATCCAAAAGGTAATCTCCAATTCTTCACTAAAAAATCCAACTTAACGCTAACAATCCTTTCAAACCAAATACCAAATGCATCATAAAGGGACAAAGGAACCAGCACCTTCAACGAGTGAATGGCTCATTATAATGGAGACCAAATGCAAACATTTTTCCCTACTAACAGCTCGCTTTTGCCATTCATTCCTATTTAGCACCAAATGGTCTTGCATACCCAGTTTCGCAATATCCTAACTTACCCCTGCCATATCATGTTAGCCGAGCCTAAATTATTTTGGGATTAAAGTTTTGTTGCTGTTGTTGTTGAAGTGGGAAATGAAATCAAATTCTTTCCTTAATTGTTTGATTTATTAAAACTAGACTAAAGGGAAACAAAAACCAAGTTGGGTAATTGTGGTTAGATCAGAGTCTTTGGTGGTTCATTTGAGTTTCTATCTCCTTGTCTCGCGCGCGAAGTAAGGAAGAGGGACGTTGGTGGCTCATGATGACTTGGTGAGGGTGAGTGTTGTCTTTGGCAGCATTTGAAAGGATCGTGGTGTCGTTTGGCCGGTGATGTGGGTGAAGTATTTGGTGCAACAGTCTAGGGATGAGGTCTAGATGGAGTTTATGGGTGTTGCACGGTGATCAACACTGAGTCAGGCCTCTGGAGGGTGTGGAGGAGTTTGGGGTAAGGGAGGTGCGGACCAAGTTTATCGAACTTGGAGTAGTTTAGGTCAGCAAAAGTGGAGCTTCAACCAAACACTTCCAAAAGGAAACAAGAGAGATGTTTCCCTTTTCCCTTTCTTAAATCCCCCAACCAAACGGGCCCTTGTATGCATGAATTCAAGTGAGAGAGCTTGTATACCTGAGAACTGCCTCATTCCCTTTCCTCACAACATCAACGTTAATGTCACCATTTGCCACCTGAAACCAAATCAAGAGAACAGATAATCACTGAGATGCACCACATGTAAACACTCGGTATCGAAGCAAAGCAGAGAGAATAGATAGAAAACATGAGTCTCACCGCAATAAAGTATGGCAACAACCTCCCACTATTATCAGCAATTCCAAAGTATTTCTGATGCTTCTGCATAACCTACATCATTCGAAGATAGAATCAGTTTAAGTGGCATGATTCTCCTCTCCGCTCTAATCTTTCCAATGCAGGACAAAATAAATATCTAAGAAGCATCAGAATTACAATAGTTAATGTCTAAAAGGCTGCAAAAAAATGACGGAGTTGAGACAACTAACAAATTAACACTCAGGATAAAAGGCATTGTTGATCTATAACTTTTGGCATGAAGCCTTCAAGGGAAAACTAATTGTTTCTCGTCTTACACTTAAAATGCATAACACCAGATTTTTCCTATTCTTGTGACATCTATTTCTGGGACACCTGGCCTGTTTGCATGATTACCATAATTCACATGCATATACAGAATTGATCAAGTTCAAAGATTAATAGTAAGTGTATAAGAGTGCAGATCACAACTATCAAGGACGCGCATATGAGATCATAACTGTTAAGAGTTAGCCATGGGTATCATAGTCGCGATCATTATCCATAGAAGAGATTAGAAAGCCTTGAATCATTCAAATTAATTGTTTTACAAGCAGGCAACCTCAAATGATTCGAGAAAAATAGGGATCCAGGTAATTTACACAAATAGCATTGGTGTGATGATACACCAACGAAAATTATTAAGATATGACAGCTCAGTAATTAAATAACTAACCATTGTTAATAGGTCTTTTGGAAGCATTAAGAACGATTCATCAAACTTTCCCAATATTGGTGTTGGTGCTTCAATCAGATTCACAACCTGAAAATGATACAACAATGCGAAAAAACTTAGTTTATAATTACAAAATATCAGTGGAACTGTTGGCACAGCTTGTTGGATGCTTAATTTATGAAGTACCTCATCCAATAAGCCACCAGGCATAATTGCTTGTCCATTAACAGTTTCAGCTAAAGCAGTAGAATGTTCTGTAATTAACTTCTTACGCTCCTGTAAATTAAAACACTGTCCTCAAAAAAAGAGTAGCCAGCGCCTATATCCCAGAATACAAATTCATGAAGAACAAGACATCGGTAACTCGGCGTAATAAAACATTTTTAATTTCATGATAAAGTACCTCGATATCTACAGATATGCCAGCATTCCTCATCACATCAGTGTAGGATTCTGCACTTTCCACCTATAAAAAAATCTTAGCAAGTCATATCACCCAGACAAACCACAGAGTAAAATAGGGGATACCATGCTTTTTAATCAAGGCCACCCCCCCCCCCACAACAGCCGATTTGTTACGGGCCTGTCTCCCCGAACCGATATCTCCCACATCGTCATAGCTTTTACTTGCGCGGAAAAGATGACCATCAAAAGGACGATACAGCTGATACTAAGGCGTACAGGAAAATCCAAGGCCATTAAGAGTTAAGACCAATATCAAGGCCCTTCCAGCCAACCCTAGGCTGAACAAAAAAAAATTCACTCCGCATCAACGACGACTCCATTGTGACACTGCAGTAAAGTAAGCTTCCGCGATACGCTACCGTTTCTGCGGTTGATCGCAACTGAGATTTGAGAGAACCTTGGGGAATACAAACAAGACATTCCAACACTTGCAGAACTACCATCGTGCATGTTCACACAGACATAACAGCAGGCTTGCACTCACACACACACACAGAGGAACATATCCATGCATGGTCTCACTTATATGGGTACGGGATATAGAATTTACCTATACGGGTCATTTGGGTCGGGCTTATTTCAGGCGTGGTCCAATCATATAGGTCGGGTTTGTTTTAGATTCCGTCAATATTTGAATTAAATATTTAATTTTAAAATATAATAATAGCTTAAATAAAATACTTTGAGTCAATAATTACAAATAATAATAGATATGAGATAGTATAGATTAATAGAAGTAACAAAGTACAGTATTAAACTAATAAAATTAAATTTGGTTCATTTTGTAGTGTATAATGATATAATCATAGTTGACGGTAAAGTTCGGGTTGATTCGGGTAGGGTCGAGTTCGGGTCTGCCGTCTGCGTGCTACGAGTCGAGTATGGGTCAAGACATTAGGGTTTTGGGGGTCATCGCAGGTCTCCATTCACCGGAGCAGGTCAGTTTTCCAGGTCTAACCATAAGTACAACATAGGTAGTTGCCCAACGTGACTGTAAGCGAGAGTAATATGTAGCTTTTAGAAATTGAGAACTTATACATATCCACACAACTGAAGTACGTACCTTGACAGTTGCAAAAGGTGTATTACGAAGACCATAAGATAAATTTCCACTGCAGAGAAAATTGATACATGTTCAAAAAGTACATCAGTTAACAATAAACAAAAAGTAACAGCAAGCAGTTAGCAGTTGAAAAAAGTTGCAATGGGATGAGTGAAGGAAGCAACAAGAGCAGAGGGTTATCAATTTTAGGGGGAAAAAAAAACTTTAAACCCCGACCCAATGCAGGAAGCTGGCTGTTTAATTAGAATGGCTTATATATATATATATATATATATATATATATATATATATATATATAGGTATTAGGTAGTTAGGTAGACTGATGAGAAATCCTAAAAGGCCCAGATAGGTATTAAGGGCTAAAAGAAAAAGGCCAATCTCAAGATCAATAACACTGCAACTTCAGCAGAAAGGGAACAAAGTATAATGCACCTTTTATTAAGATAAAAACGTAGTTGTAGCTGAATTTAATCACCTGGAAACTCCAGCAAACGTAAATGGAATTGTAACATCACCATGCAGAGCCATAATCCAACGAATTGGCCTACTAAACACTACCTAAAAGTAAAGAAAGAAAAATCCATCTACATTAGCCATGTGTTTTCCTCGATACTTAAACTTATAACAATTCATGGTTTAACAGTACAGCAGAAAAGCCTACATGAGACAATCAGGCCAAGCAGATCTTAAGAAAAACAAAGGTCTGGTCACAGCACTTATAGCGTTGTTTATAATAGTGCATAGAAAACATTGCCAGGGAACTCCCAGTTGAAGGAATCATTATCATGTTGCCTAGCACATGAATACAAGAGGCAAAGAGCAGTCAGAATCCACAACTTGAGACGGACCAAAAACTGGCAGATGAGACATAGAATGTGGATTTTTGATCTATGCTTCGACAACATTAAGTACTAGAACATTAACTTTTCAAGAAGCCAAGAGAATTCTGTATCACACATCATGTTCCTTAAACTAAACCTATCAACTACTGAGGCAAAAGGCCAATAACACCAAACAAATACATCTCCTGAAATCTTGCTCTACTTTTTTTTTTACTTGTGCCCTAGTTAATAAAATTGACCAATAGGAGCACATTTTAGTGGAGTGGTAGAATAATGCAGCAAGTTCAAAATATCAATCTAAGACAGTCAAATATTCCAAACGGAAAGTTAGAAATTCCAAGTCAAAAAGCGGAATATTAGATTTAAAATCAAATTTACATATTTCGACTGAAAATCTTGCATTTATAATCTGAGATTATGAAGTTGTGGTGAAATCATACTTAAAAAAAAAAAGAATGTACCAAGTTCTCTCTGGAAAAGTAGTTTTGAGATATACTACCTCCGTTCCAAATGTATTGCAACCTTTGACATTTTGCACTATTCATACACTCTCTTTTGACCTTCTTTTGTGATTTATACATAAGGATAAATATAGTCATGTGGGATCTTGTTAGATTCGTCTTGATATATGCTTAATTAATATCAACTTTTTATAATTTTTACGTAAATAACATTAGAGATATTAGCGTCTAAAGTAGTGCGTTGGGAGGCGTAAAACTCCCTATGTTGCAATACATATGGAACGGAGGTAGTATTAATTTACTTTTGAATTTAAAAAGGAAGAGAACAGCAATACAGGGCTACAAGCAATACCGAAAAAATGCTACACATCTCTTCCACAATGATTCGCTTACATACTCTTTCTTTCAATCTCAAACTGACTTGCTCAAATGTCTAGAACTCAAACAGAAAAGTCTACATTCAGAAACCCTGGAGTAAAATCTGTCTTCAGAGTTCTATGACACGTCTGAATGAAGTAACAATATATAATTGTATTTAAAATTTTAAATACAGCACACAAAATAAAGCAATTAAGTTTCACATGTAACATAAGAGATAGCATACGCATAGAGCACGGAGACAACGGCCATGACAACTTTGCAAAATTAGTGATTAAGCGTAATGCGAGAACATGCCAGATTCAAATAATTGGTACAAAGATAATGTAAACCAAAAACCTGAGAGTTCCAGCGCATTGATTTCGGGAATGAAAGCTTAGTAATGATACCAGGGAGATCCTCAGCTAGCACCTAGTAACCATAATTGTCAGATTGGTTTCTTAGGCACTTGTATCCAAGAGTTCATATAAAAGGAAAATAAAGTACTTTCATTCAGATTGTTACAGTCAAACCTCTAAAGCACATCGAGAGGGTTCCATGACACGAGCATATAAATATTGAGTCTTCCCTGAAACCATAAATCAGCATGACGATCAGGACATTTAGGCAATAAATAAAACAAACTTGTTAAATTTAAATCAGAACTATGCAATCCACCGCATCTACAGGCAAAAGAAGTATTGCAATGATCACAGCTGTACATGCAAGGATTAGAAAGACTTTGTTCCAGTTCATTAGCCACAGCATAATGAGCAACAGTTTCCAGATAAATGTTTTATTTTCGGGGGAAGGTGAAGCAAAGGGATGCTATGGAATACTGGCATCACCCTCTTGGCTCTCATCGATAGCAATGTACAGCGTCTGTACAGATTCTAACCAAGCAGTTAACTACCCTTTCTTTTCCTTCTTTCGCTTAAAAATTATGCAACCTCACCAAAAAAAATCAATAAGTCAGCTATAAATCAACAACCTTCAGACAAAAATTACCATCTATTTTTTTGTATATGGAGTCCAAAGAAGTATTATATCTGCGGCAGAAACCCTCAACAGCCTGCAAAGGGGTAACTCAGGCATTAGTGGGTGAAAGAAATAACTTCAACAGAGATAAGGAAGATAAAAGAAATTAGAATGTCATTTAAGAGATAGTTATGCGTCTCATATAAGGATCCAAAATCGACTATGCAGTAATGCAGACATACTAAGAAAGAATATCTGACTAAAACCCGCAAATCACATTGAAATAGAAGAGAGAAAATTATGCGTTACATTTACTCCCTCTGTTTCTTAGTATTTTTCATAGTTTATGAATATGGATATAGAGCTATTGAATCAATCGAACGAACTTCTAAAACTTGTTCCACTTTTGGAAGACCTTGCGTTATGTCACTAGACCTCGATTTTTCATATATAAATGTAAGTATGTAACTAATGTATCCCTCTCATAATCCCAAACTGTCATTTAATTTTCCTATTGAGTTAAGAAGCACTTATTTTAAACCCACAAAACACCAATCTAGACACAAGTATCAATTGATATTCACTAGGCTGCAAGCTCAGCTCATAAGTAATAATTGAACTCTAAGACTAAATGACTAATAGATACCTTTGTTGGATTTCCTTGGTCGTCAAATGCTTTAGAAACTGGAGGTCCCCGAACCTCAATCTCCTTTTCCATTTGCCTGGCACACAAACTATTAATGCAAACCTGCAAAACCAACAAAAGCAGATGTAATCTTTCTTAGTGATATTTTCTTAGTTTCTTAAGTATTGCATGTGGATTAAGGAGTTCTTGGTTATGGTATTGGCATTTAAAACGTGATAACTTCTTTTTTTTGATATATTAAACTGAAAAAGTAGTGCATCGATAATTTAAGTGACAGGTACTTGGGAGCTTAGGCAGAATGCATTAAGCTCTCTAAACATGCACCAATACGAAGCTCCAATAGGTAGGTCACATGCATCAACATTAAAATCATTAACATCTCAAATTTGCTTAGCATAACATAGTTAGTGATAATTAATCAACAATATGAAGAAAGGGAAATTGGAAGAAACGACAAGAGAGTGTAGCTTTTAAGAAGCATACCACCAATCTTCGAGGTGTGCCAAACGCTTGTACTTCATTATGACTCAATCTTTGCTTTTCCAGTGATTGCACAATGAGATCTTTCAGCTGGAGAGAACACCGTAAAATAATAAATTACATGATACATTCACAATAGAAAAAAGAGGTCTACATAACCATAGCCAAGTGACTTAATTCACTGTAAATCATGAAGATAACAGAGCGCATATAATTGGTAGAATAGATTTTAACTAAGGAAAAAGAATCCAGTAAATTTTGCAAAGAATTGCAGGGGCAGGAAAAAAAACACATACACCCCACATGCTTGTCTGCAGCATGTGTTTGACTTTCCATGTTTCCGGTCAAGAATTGGAGGGGTAACAAACTAAACATTCAAGTGGACTCATACTTAAATGCTCACAGCCATGGTTCCAAGTAGCAGCACAAAGCAAACATTACAGTAGAAGTTCAAAAAGTAATCAACAAGAGCGAGTGATAGATAATATTAACGTGAACTAACCTGCTGAGTTGCATAAGCTACATCCTGTGATGGCAACTCTTCGGTTCCCATTTCGAGGACAAACATCCTGGGCTCTACAGATACCTATTAAAGGCAAAAGTATTAGAAATTTAAAGCCATTCATATCATTTACATTAATATGTGTAACATAGGAGGCAAATTAGAATATTTCATTTATAAACCAGGAACACAAGCAAAAAACATATACTGAGTAGACATCAGCAAAATGAGGGTAGGCAATAGCACAACTTTGGAGATCTAATGCTTGGAGGAAGACCAAAAATAAATACTTCCTCCATCTCCATAAAATTTTAACAGTTTGAAGTACTATTCACATACTTCACTTTGTTCCTTTTCAAATTATTACTTCCTCCATTTTTTGGACTTGATAGATAGCTCCTTGGCACGCACTGTTAGGAGCATAATACACAAGGTCCACAGATAAACTAATTACGAAATGTAAACATGGGTAGGAGGAGCGATTAAGTCAATCCGCGTTTAATTCTTTTAATTAATTCACCCGTATACCTTGTCTATCATTCCCTTAAGTTGCTGACCAAGGAGCTATGTGTCAAGTATTGTGACACAGGAAGCATACAAAAACAAATTTTGTTATAATATTTGTTATTGGATATGCTTCATTGTATACTAATAACAATTAATGACATTAATGGTCAGAACATGCATTGGAAAGTGTGCAAGTCAAAATGTTGCGATTTTGGCAATGGTATATTATTTGCCGGCTAAAGACATCAAAGATTCAAGTCAACGCTAAAACTACACCCCTCGGATTCACCACAAAAGGTCCAAGGATTTTGCAAATGTTAAATGATTAGAAATTTCTATACTAATAGAAGGACAACAAGCATTTCTTAAGATTTTAAATGACAAATGGAGCGACACAAAATTCTTTAGGCTTTTAAAATCTTTGCCACCGGGTGTATTTCATTGAGGTGCAATTATAGAGTTGTACCAAAGGCATTTGCTTCCTGCCCAGACTGATAAATATTCCACTCAACTCCTTTTTTAAAAGTAGACCGTCCTTTGTTCCATACCCCATACTCAACTCCAGCTTCTCGTCTTGGCTAATGGAGGTGACACAGACAAGAGTAAAAACCCTACAAGTCTGTCACAAGATATAGAGGAGTAGATTCTTTCCAACTTCTTTTAGCAGAGTAAAAACCCTACAAAGTTTTAAAAAGAAATTCTCATAGTTCTACAAAGTACAAACACTATAGAGAAGTAGATTTTTCCCAACTTCTTTTCGTAGAGAGCAAGCACAGAAAAAGAAACAGTCTTCTCGGATTGAGAGATACATATGAATATTGCACATGTGAGGTCCATCACTTGAGTTTCTTAAGCATATAACTAAATTGAATTGGGCTAAACTGCTAAACAGTACCTAGATAAGTAAGGGACATGACCCAATGAATTAAATTGTGCATTGCTAATTGCTATATCCCATTTAGATCAGCACCGAGAAGGTGATGAGATGATTAATTACCCCTCAAGGGCAATTTTCTGGTTAACACGACATACGCCAATTGACAAGAGCTGCAGGACTAAAATTTTCACATAGATCACATCTAGGATACCAACCTTTTTTACTGCACACTCCAGGACCTCTCTTGGGCAGGTTAGAGGACCAAGCTCAGACGTAACACCTAAAGGGTGACCAAGAGACTCCCTTGTCTTCAGCCACAGTTGTGCACATTGACGAGCTAAACTGAGTCACAATAATTCGAAATTGTAATCACCAGATACAAGAGAGCATAGTGAAAGGAAGAAGAATATAAAAGTTACTAGACGGCTGAAAATTGATGAACAGAGTAACGGACAACCCTCTAATATAAGATAGAAGATTTTCTTTAAGAAATATCTTTTAATGTAACAAACCAATAATACTTGGAACAAGAAGTCTTTCCCAATTCCAAGATCTCGTATCAAAGCAGTATCTCATAAATAAAATTTTGGAGTCTATGCTCAAGAAAACCAAAGAGAATTCAAACAACTAATGTCTGTAGGAACTGTAAGAACCCTTGATCTGAAGTAAAACAGATAAACCTGCATACTTAAACATTTGGGATGGGGGTGACCGTAGTAGCACGCACCATCCATGCTAAAGATACTATTATTAGCGATGGGTAACTGATGACATTTGCATGCAAATTAGGGATAATTAGCCTGAGATAGGTTCAACAGATCAAGAAAATACAAAAGAAAAGTGGTAGCTAGAACCAGATAATATAAAGAAAACCAAGTTTATTATTTGACTTTCAATTGGAAGTAAAAGTAAAAAAGAAACCACTTTATGGACCAAAATCTTGCACCAGATTCCTTTTTGGGTGTCTCGGAGCCACTAAAAGCAGTGGCGACTTGGCATACACGGGAATCAACCACAGGCCTTTGGTACTATACCCAGAGACTTTAACCAGCTAAGAAAGCTAGCATCCACATGAAGTCATTAGTCATTTCATGCAATAATAACACATTTTACCCATTAATTCACGAAGAAAAGGAGGAAAAAGAAGAGAAGCCAAAAACAGAGAACACACAGAAGCAGTTGATTAGAAGCCTAATCTCTGTCACCTTACTTTATCCTTTTCTTATAATCTATTGTTCGGGTATATCTTCCCTGTTGTTTGATGATTCAAGACAAAACGAGGAAGTTCAGGGTAACGTTTCCATATTCTTGTTAATCCTTTGCCACCTCCTCATCCATTCATCCCATACTAGTTTTAAAGGAGTTGTACTTCGATGCAATAATTAGAGCTATATCTACAATTGATCACTCCCCAATGTTCTAACTGTCATTATTAGTTCTCTCCTCCAATTATTTTGTGTTACTCCAAATCTTTGTTTCACTTCAAGAACCCATGGGGGGTACAACGCTGAGATTTGGGTGAAGACATGTGGTACTCCAATTTGCCAAGTCTGACACCGGGACATATACCTGCACCTGACCCTAGAGGCTGAGCTTAAGTTAAAAGCTTTCCTTCCCTTCGCTGAGGACATATATCTTTTGGCCCATGCATCTTTCATCTATATTAATATAATCACTTCTCATAAATCTAGATACAAGGAAGGGAACCATATATGAAGCGTGAATTTTAGGAGTGTTTTTTGACTCTTTTTGTTATTTTGCAGGGAAAATGTCAAAGAGATGTACACCATAGATCGTCTATTCGCATGTAAAGGGAGACGTCATGAATGATATAACTCTCTGACCAACTCTAACAAAAAGGTTTGCTAACACCGAGCTAAGTTAGGTAAAGATATTCCCATCCCTCGCAGCCTCACTATGGAGAACAAGCAATATATGAAAGATGAAAAATAACAAACATGAAAAGAAAACTCATATACTCAAAATACCTGGAAGAAGTAAAGCACAGATACAAGTGACTGATGGCAGAAAAAGTTTACTCACCTACGCATTCTCCCAAAATAACGAGCACGTTCAGTTACACCAACAAAGCCTCTAGAATCTAGGATATTGAAAGCATGAGATGTCTTCAGAAGCTGATCATACCTAGCACATTTAATAGGCATGTTGAATTTCCTGACAATTCGGTGTCAAGAATTAACTAGTATTATCTACAGTAGAGGATATTAGACATACGCAGGGATCGCTAGACCCAACTTGAGCAGATGACAAGCCTCCTGCTCAAAAAAATCAAAATGTTTCTGGACATGTTCAACAGTGGCATGTTCAAGATAATAAGCACTCATTTCCTTCCTGAAAAATTTACCATACAGGTCAATACGCAGGATGAAAAAACAAGATTAAGCCCACGGACGAAAGCATTAAATGACAAAACATTTTCTACTTAAATATCAGGCAAGATGCAGGAATTGACACGTAAACTAGCATTTTACATTGTAATCAGTCAGAGGCTTGTTATTCTATCTGCCAAGCTCTAAACTACTTGTTGACAATCATAGGTTCATCATCTCTGCTGGACCAAGCTGTGCTACCAATTGTATGTAGCAGCATAGAAGGTAGTCTTAAGTCAAACGTCTAGGGAAGCAACAAGAGATGAAAATTAGATAGGGAGTTCCATAAAGGGAGTAGAGAATATGAATATATGATATAAACATAGTTTTGGCGAAGATGTAAGGCTTCCCTAGGTCCTTAAATGTTATAAAGACAATGAAGTTGCAAACTAGTACTCTCTCTATCTGATGACTCTCATAATAATCTTAGTTACTTTATTATGAATATGGAAGCACGTTGTCTAGGAATAAAAATGAATCTAGCCGCACATGATCCATATAAGTCACTGATAAGGCAGCTAAATTTGAACATTCATGAGCTTAAAACTTCATGCACCTAGCTGCATCAATAATTCTATTACTATTATTAAAACAGTTGAGCAGGAATTGTAGGCCGCCAAGTATCTTCCAATCTTATATGCTGACATGCGCCACATCATCGCTGACATGACATATACCCTAGCAAATTATCAAAAGGTTAATAAAAAGTCTCAAACCACTTCCCTCATAAGTTATAATCTTACCACTAAGCTACATCTTTTTTCTGTAATCAAATTCCATTACCTGCTACTAACTCCTTTTGCCTTATGAATTTTTTTGAAGGAGAATTAAGAACTAATTACATCCTCCCATCACCCCTCTAATTTATTCTAAATTCATGAAACATAACATAATTACCCGAGGCATCACCCAGGCCCACAAACTAGTGTATTTTAAATCATGTATTATTAGCTTGCATTTCTGCATTTGTTTCTCTTAACAAATGTCAGATAAGGCACATAGCACCAGAGTAGCTATGCTAGAAACAAGGTCCACTACCCTTCTGTATGTAAGGCATACATCATAGCCTCCCTAGCCCCTACAGCAAGAGGATCCACTATCAATTGAGATGGTGCTTTGTTGTAAGAGCAGCAAAAAAGGCTACAGTATCATAAGGGCTACAACTAAAAAACATCTAATAAGAATATATACAATGGTATGATGACACTCCATGATAATTACGCGCATGCAATAAGCAACTCAAATCCTTTAACTTATACGTACATAAAAAAAATTGTATATATTACTCCCTCTATCCCTTAATAGCTAGCTTTTCACATATATTAAGAGATCTTTATCATAATTTGAATATGATAAACAACATTGAACTGGTATTTCATAAGGATAGATAACAATTCATTTATTTTCGTAAAAGATAGTTAAAAAAATTAACGAACAAAGGGAGAAATTAATTCACATGAGGATATGTAAGACTTTGGTACATGAAGTATAGTATCTATAACAAGAAATAATAGCAGAGCATTATTTACTCATTCTCCGCGAACAGTTCTCCATATGTGATCCCATCAGCATACTGGATCTTTTTGAAATGATCAACTCCCTGCCGGCAGTAATTAAGAAGCTTCAGCAGAAGTATATTGGCTGGTGAAGTGACAAGAAACACATATATCAACACTGACCTGAAGCAGCATGAGAATTCTCTCGAGACCATAAGTGATTTCAACAGACACTGGCAACAATTGAACACCTCCAGCCTGAAAAAAAGAGTAAGGCAGACAACATAAAAATAATTAAGAAAACAAACCTTTTTCAGAATATTTGGACGAGAGAAGTATTAAATGTTAGAGGACAAGAAGTCCTAAAGCCCAAAAATGGAAACCAGAGAATCTTCGTTAAGGAAGTCCAAGCATTATTCATGGACAGGAAGGCAATAGATATCAAAATTGACATATGATTTTAAAGTTCCATTTATGATATGTCAGTAAGATATATTGTGAGATTGAGGAAGAAGAGTAAGGGCCTGTTCATTTTCAGTTCAGTTTAGCTCTGGACAATACTTTTCCTCTCACATACCACTATTCATTTCATTTCAGTTCAATTCAATTCAATTCAATTCAATTCAATTCAATTCAGCTATTTTATGCCAAAGAGAACAGGCCCTAAGTTACCATACCCACAAGCTCCAAATTATGAAGCCCAAATCAAAAATTAGAGGTACACAAATCATGTTATCACATCGTATGGACATGGTGATGTGGATGCAAAGGGGAAAATCAAACTTTATATTTGATTAGGCTTTAAAATATTTTGAGTTTGGATAATTTTACAAACTAAGGTTATAAGATGTATCTTATAGGTATAAATCTATAATGGCCCATGTTGCGAGTGGAGTGTGTGAGCCTTTTAGTATGGATCATGCTTTCAAGTCATTTAATATCTATACACATAAGAATTTACATTGCTATAATTTTTATTTTTATTATTTTTAGGTTAACCTTTTTCTTAGGTCTAAGTTAGGAGACTAAAAAAGGGGTCATTGTACTATGTTACATAAACCCTCAATTCGTCCGAGTGTTGGGAGCTATCAGCTATCCCTTTTAATTTATTATTGTTCTAATATAGGCCTAGTCATATCCATATCAAGTGGTCAGCAGTTATGCTTTGAATCTGGAGGAATTCAAACCCTATGTCACTATCTCTCCCAGGTAGATCTTTACATTTCAGGGAATGATAAGATCTAAATTGTTATTGATATTGACACCACATATATCTGTATTTAAATTTGACGATAATGATAGTATACAAGGTCGACCTATGCATATTTAGATACATACTTATGTGCAAGTAAGGACGCATTCAAGCATGTAGAAACACGCGCGCACCCAAGCACATACACAGGCACACACAAGCATGAACACATGTACACTTTTCAATTTCAGAATTAAGATTAAGTATTGATTATGACAGACGATTAGAATATATCCAAAAGATAAGTAAGCAAGAGAACTCCAACCTGTTGGAAGTAGGTAAACTGAGTTATCTCCATCCCATCCATCCAAACTTCCCAACCTAATCCCCATGCACCAAGAACCTAGAATAGAGCAAAGTCAAAGTGGAAAACATCACCGAGCATGCATAGACATGCCACCAGAATATTATATTTCAACCAACAGCCATATGAGGTAAGCCTTACACAGTTACACATGATAATTGGTAAGACAAATTAATATTTCAAGGGCTCCTAAAACAGAAATTTTCAAAGTAATATCTGGTTTTAACATGAAGAAAATATTACCGGACTTTCCCAGTTGTCCTCTACAAAACGTATATCATGGTCATTGACATTGACACCTGGAATGTATGCAAAAGAGGGTTACTAGAACTGGCAGGGTACAGCAGAAAACCAAAGAAACACCATCAACAAAGTATCTTATTCAAGTTAATTACAAGCTCATGCTAAGCATCTCCTAACAACCCACAGTGACTTCAAACTCTGCTATCATTGGCTATCTTTCTCTTTTTCTTTGTCGAGATGAGTGGGATTCAACCTCGGAAAGAGTCTTATGGTAAGAAAAGAAGGATGAAGAGAGTTGAAACAACTCTTGGTGACTTGGTAGAGCATATGGTAAGAAAGAAACCAATGGATCTCGAATAGAGCTTCTTAGTCATCATGGATGAGGGACCCCATATAAGCAAACTTCTTAGACGAATACCCATTTCAAACTTCAAGCCTTAAACAATAATAGGACAGTAAAATCCAAAAGAGAACCTCATTGGTTATGCTTCTCAAAGATATCAATAACTAGTTGCCACCTTTTACTTAGAGAAGATAAAATAGCAGAACTGCAGAAGCATAAATTAAGCTAAAATGAGAGATGAGGTGCAAACAAATAAGATCTGAAATAGACTAAGATATGCAGCGAGGCTCAGGATGACAAAGATCAACTACACGGAAAGATACAGCAGACAACCTAAAGCAGATAAGCTCCGGATGAAGAGATCTTGAGAATTTCCAGGATCCGGTTTCAGTATAACCTGAGATCAAACAGAAACCAGCAAACAGGATATACAAATGAATTTAAAACCATAGGCAGCAACATAGAAATTCATGAGCCCCTCTGTTTTCCTTATGGAGATATTAATAGCAAGCTAGAAGCTCTACCTGAAATTGGGTGTGGCGTTGGAGACGGTTTGGATTTTCCCCATAGCGACTATCATCTGGCCGGATACTAGGCTCTACATAACTTTCCAAAAGAAACCCATGTCAATGCAAGAGAAACCTACAGAACAGATAGAATTTAATAGAAATAACCTCAAAACAAAAATAGATGCAAGTCTTAGCATAAGTGCCATGTGAAGGTATGGCCTTATCTTTGAGCAAACCCCACCAAGCGCCAACTATAGTAGATTATCACAAGGCATATGTTTTTGCAACGGAAATGTCAAAACCAAGACCCGAATCACCCGTTATAGATGGTGGGCCCCTGGACTCAGGCGGTTCAAGCCATAATTGAATTCACTGAATTCGGAGTAAATGTGACAAAAGGAAGGTGATATTTTTCTTACCACTTTCTTTTATCTTTTAAAATCCATTTATGGAAAAATACTACTCATGTGGTAGCTGTCTTGTCAAAGATGCAACACCATCCTCTTGAAGGCATGACTATCTCTCGTAAATGGGTTAGTGATAAGGATTGACACAAACGGAGCATTTCATGGACGTCAGTTCACCAGTATATTTCATATTTTTCCCTCACACTTTGCCCCTTCTCAACAGCAATCTCAGTATCCTACTATAAACCAAAAACCCAGATCTAGATCCAACATTTACAAGGAATCTAATTTAAACTAGGAATCATAATAGATGCATCAGTAGAAATTGAATTATAATCCAGCAGTAAGTAGGGCCTGCATAAACCCAAACTAGATTGACAAATATTATATTCCACAGTAACAATTAATTTCACTATACTATTAAGTAACGAAACTTGTCTAAAATGCATTATATGAGGAAGTATAATAGGAACCGTGAACATATACAGAGAAACAAAGATGACAGACTCATTTGTATGACAATCACTAGAAAAGGTGATGGATATCGTGTCAGGACCCAGAAACAACAAAGAATATATTGAACAGATTCTGCAACTTTATTAGAGCCTACTTACGCAACATTCCATGGCTCGGGACCAAGGACCCTCAGATATGTAAGGGGATTCATCGTCCCAGCTCCAACCTGAAATTTTCAAGAAACTCAAAGTCATCAAGAATGGTGAGAAGAAAAATACACTTTACCATCACATTCTAACAAGATATCAGGTCCTCACTTGATGAAAAAGGATGAAGATTCGTAGAGGCTAGGGCTAGTTAGGTTTAATTTGAGCTTACTACAGACTACCATAATTGCATGTAGATGAACAGGACAAATAATGAAAATCCAGTGCAAGCACAATCATGCCTAAGGATGACAGATTCACATTGCAACTGCAAACATTTATCCAGAAGTTCTGACCCAAATACAAGTGGGGAGAGGAACTCCACACCAATGGAGCCCCAGACCTAAAATATTACTAACTCAAATCAACACATTTTCTCAGAAACCAGACACCCTGTTGCAACAACTAGAGAAGGCATACCAAGAAACCCCAAATTACTCTCATGAGAGGATCAAGGCAACATGCACAAAAAGATCACAAACCACACTGACACCATGAAGTAAAGCCACCTCAAAAATCACCTATAGAATCCAAAATAGTTGCTCAATCCACCAGCCTGCTGGATGACTCCGTCACCACAAAATCAAAAAGGAAGGTGGATCTCCCTAACATAAGCATCCAATCCTCCAGCAATAGTAAAGAAGGCCATCATTCCCCATACACCAAACACAAAGCAGAAAACAGTAGAAACGCAGCACAAGACCCACTTCCTCCACTTGCTGTGAAAACTCATCTTTTGGAGTACAAATGGGAGAACATTTACAGTACATAATTCATGCCTTCTCAATATCAAGTTTAAGTAAAACACCAGCTGATCGAATTTCAGGTATGAGTCAACATATTCATCAGCAATAAAAAAACATTCAAAAACTCGCAGCCACGGACCAACGCATGTTGACTGAACCCTCAAGTTTACCTTACAACGCCCTTCAACCTTGAAGCAAGGACTTCAGGATGTGTCATCTTCGCAAAATTTGACTAATGTGAAACATCTGAACTTTCTTAACTCATATGTTCTTAAGTGAGCTAAATGTAGTTACTAATCGAACTTGAATAGCTCATTTGGAACTTATCTAAATTAGTTGAACTTATCTGATCGTATTTCTCTTGAAATAAGTTTTTTCAAGGTGGAGAGAACAGAGCCTTGGTGGGAGCTCATTCTTACCCTCTAGAAGAAATCTCAATCTCCTAGAGACTACCATTCTTCCTTAGTATCTGTTCAAACTTATCTCTTGATGACTGTCTGTGAAAATAAACTCAACACAAGTCTGACCATTGCCAACAAAATAATTAGGCGACTCATGTCCAGGTCTACCACGTCAATTAATAAGCAATCTGACATATCCACGGTCTAGGCTCTTCTAAACACTTGTTCGGCAGCCTAGATTTTGCACCCTAAACTTCTGTTAGTCTTGGGCATTTGTCAGACCCTAACAAGAGCAGTCACTCCGAAATAGAAGGAAGAAACAAAAAAAAAGAGAAAAAGAAAGTGAAAGATGGACATGGAATAGTGTGGGATATGAAAAGGAAGAAGAAGGTGGGTTTGAGGAAGAAGAATGTGAAAACCCACTTAACGGTTTTTTAACTGAAATGGTTATTATGTCACTTTAGTCTATTATGCAGATGTTAAGGGTTATTTTGTACAACAAAAAAAAGATTGGTCACAGATGAGAATTTTTATAAACTCAAGGTTACCACTGAGAATATCCCTTAATATATATATAGTTCACTTCAAATTGAGTTGTCTCTATTTATATTAATGCACATACACAACAACTTTAAGGTAGTGTAATAAAAAACGACAATAATCAACCACAAGCACAAAAATAATGCCAACAAAAGTAAGTAATAAGATTGGGTCGTCTTTTTGAATTACACTTTGAGAGTGGCATCTGCATCTGAGTAATATACAGCCATCACAAGGAAATCCTACATGAATTCCACTACTTGTGACAAGAAGGACATGCAATCAGAAGGCAGCAAACAAAAAGATGCAAATTGCAGATTTTGCATAGATGATCACCTCGGTATTGCTGCATTGCATAACCGCACATCCAACAGAGGCCCAATATTCCTGTAGTTACAAATGAAAGGTATGAGAAATCACCTGCAATAATTGAATGAACTCAGTCTATATAACTAATAGAGGGAGGGTGGCAAAGGTAGTGGACCACCAATGATCACATCACTGTATGTCTACATGATCTAGATAACTACTTCACCCCCAAAGAGAATGAGATGCTCAGATATATGTCAAAGCACTAGGCGACTGTCTGTCTGAGATGTAGTGTTTACAGCTTTTGACAAAATAATATATGAAAGTAGGTTATAAATTGAAACAAAACAGTGGTCATACTGTCATAGAGACGAATTATATAACCGGAAGTGATACTCCGGGTCTATCCATGATACGAATAGTATTAGAAGTTTTCGATTTTTCACACATTAAAAAGTTTGTAAAATTTTGTCAAGTAAGCATTTTTATACGGTACTGATATGTAAACTGGCCTATAAATTTATTTTGATATCATGAAATACTATTTAATATTGCATTTGTATTGTAGAACGACTTCTATTTTGAATTAAAAGGAATTAGTAAAATGACTTACATTTGTATTGGAGAGAGTACAGTACAATCTTAAAAGCCAACTATTAAGGATGCACTTCCCATGTTGGGCCTTAATTTTGGATTAAGAGAAACGAACTGCACACCTATTTATTACTCCCCGATTGTTTAGTTTAGTAAAATGCCAATATTTCCTATATAAATAAGCTTAAAACTTCATTGGAAAAATCAAATATTTTCCGGTATATATCAGCTAAAAAGATCACTAGATACAACATTGGTGTAAACAGATGAAATGAAGTCCTTTAGTTCACATTCATTGTTACATGCATTTTCAAGCCCATCGGCAGAAACAAGAATCCTAAAGTGCAAAGGGATTGCTTAGTAAAGACATTGAACCATGTTTATTAGATGTCCCTGCATGTATTTTTTACTTAGGTCCATGGGGGTTGAGGTTGTTACTATCTTAAGCGCTAATGCACCACAGGTACCATTGGATGCATCTATTATACAACAATGTCGGGAGGATTTAGAGGAGGTTGTGCTACAGGTGCCTATTAGTGAAAGATTGACCATTGGTGGGGATCTCAAGTCTCAACGGACATGAGCGCACTAGTTGAGTTGGCTTTGAGAGCATTCATGGAGGTTTTGGTTATGGGGAGAGGAATGAAGCCGAAAGTGGTATCTTGGATTTTGCATTAGCGTATGATGTTAATATTATGAACACTTGGTTTAAGAAAAACCGTCCCACCTTGTGATGTTTAGGAGTGGAGGTAAGCCCAGTCAGATTGAGAGAGTTTCCTTAGTTGCCTTACTACAGTTTTATCTAAGACTTCCTCTTCGTCTCTTGGAAACAATAAAATTCCGGAAACACTAGCACGTAGCACCTCCTGACTAAGCCCTATAAGGACTCAATAACATTATGTGGCAGTAAGGTAAGTGTGAACGAATGGTTTGCAGAGACACCCGCTAAAGTTGGAATACGGAAAGTTTTAAGCTTATATCACTCCCCATCCCGAATGGTATCTAACGTCAATTTTCCTCAATCCCAAATAGATGCATATCACTCCAAATCACCCTCGTCCAAGTTTCCTTAGGTCTTTCCCCAACCCTCATAATCCCTTCACTCTGCCGCTTTTCAAGTTTCATATCACTCCAAATCAACTCTATCCAAGTTTTCTTAGGTCTTTTGCTACCCTCACAACCCCTTCACTTTGTCACTCTTCAAATTTTCTAACCGATGCATCACTCAGACTCTGTCTTACATGCCCAAACCACCTTAAGCGATTCTCCCATATCTTACTCTCAATAAGTCTATATTCTTCCTACTTGTCTTATTCCTAAATTGATCCTTTCTTGTAAACCATCCTTGCTTGTATGACTATGGCCCCATATCGTAAGCATCTTCGCCACATTGATTTAATGAACGTGATACGGCTCAACATTCCCATGTCATGACTCATGTCTCATACAACCTTGCACACCTAGTTGACAAGTCGTACAACTTAACAACATAGACCTCTTCTATATTAACTCATTAGAAGATTAATATTCACTTTCCTTTATGATTGTGGGAAGTCGTACTTCTTCATTGGAGTGACTTGGAGAACAAGCATCTTGTTGTTGATAGAGCTCGTATAATGAATAGCACAACCTACGGACAATGTCCGAAGGCATTTCCATATACACATCTTACATCAGCTATAATCATATCCTTCACCTAACTAAACGTGCCTAGCTTTGCTATACTACCATCTGAGTTGTGTTTTCCCATCTATTGCCAAAAGCTCTCTTCCCACAGACTTAGTTTTAGACCAAGAAACAATCCATAGGGTAACTTCTCAAGCTTATGTTAGGTGTCTTTCTCTCCTCTTCTTCAATGTCGGAAAAGACGTCGGTTTTGATGGGCAGTTCAATTATGCATTGCTCATATTCTCTACCTTTGTTCACAAACTCGGCTATCATACAATGCAAGGAATCAAAATTCGCTCAATTGATTATTGTTGATTACAAGACATACCATGCCCAAACCTTTCACAACAAGAATTCCATATCCCAAATGGCTATAGATTCTTAATTTCCTCCAATGTAGGAAAGGTCAAAGCCTAGAACAACCCTGACCAACGAACAAATATGTGTCTATCACCAATACGTCCCTAGTAAAATCCCATTAAGATAATACCAAATTCACAGCACCCACCTGGCCACCTCTCCCCAAAAAACAAAGAGAGGAGGCATTGTGTCCATTTAAGGCAAGAGCGTTTCATAGTTCATCTCATTGGCATTGTAAGAAATTGAATACAATTATAAGATAGAAACCAAAAAAAAAGAAACTCGACCACACCTTCCCACCCTCAAGCATCATCAATTCATCATATCTTCAGACTAAACATATACTATCCACGACTCATAACACAAACAATTCCATCAAGAAAATAACACTTACAATACCAAAATGTAACAATGCATCAGCAAAACTGAACAATGTACAGTTCGAAGAAAAGGCACAAGTCCCTCATGTCAAGTCTAATCAAAAGTAAAGGACCTACATTGCAGCAAGGGGTTACACTCGACACCCCAACTTAACATCATCTTTTACTTTTCCCTCCATTGGACTACTAAAAAACCATATAGTGTCAATTTTCGACTTTGCAACCCCAAATTACCAAACTTCATTATAATTGACACCCCAATACTAAAATCCTAGGTCCGCCACCCCACGCCTATCTCATTTGCACCGATACCAGTACTTATGACACAAACAATTCCATCTAGAACATAACACTTAAGAGAATCAAAACATCACAATGAATCAGCATAATTGAACAATGTACACATCAAAAAAAAGGCACAAGCCCCTCAATTCAAGACTACTCAAAAGTAAAGGACCTACATTGCAGCAAGGGGTTACACTCGACACCCCAACTTAACATCATCTTTTACTTCTCCCTCCATTGGATTACTAAAAAACCATAGTGTCAATTTTCGATTTTGCAACCCCAAATTGCCAAACTTCATTATAATTGACACCCCGATACTAAAATCCTAGGTCCGCCACCCCGCCGCCTATCTCATTTGCACCAATACCAGTCCTTATTAGCTCACTACCACAACTTTACCTATAATTGACACCCCGATACTAAAATCCTGGGTCCGCCACCCCGCGACCTGTCTCATACACACCAACACATTTCCTTTTTCAGCTCAATATCATAACTCTACCTACACAAACACACATAAACACACATAAACATTACAAAATTTGCAACAAACCTGAAGACGCTGGATAGCTTGTTGAAAAGTGGGTACAGAGGAAGCACTAATCACTGAACTGGGTTCACCATTGTTAGAAAAGCTATGCTGCAAAGTGGAACCCACACCAGTACATGAAGATGCAAGAAAGCGATAATGATGGGGTTTATCTCTAAAGCAAAAATGGCGATTTGGGGAAAGAAAAAAAGAGAAATTTTGAGGTTTATAGTTATGGGGTTTAAGAAATGAGATGATTAATGGTAATGTGAGTATACCCATTTGCAATTAACAACAGAATTGATTGAAAAATGGTGATAAAAAAATGTGGGTTTTTCAAGTTTCGAATTTTCTGTTATTGGGTATTGTTATCCACCATTGTTGAAGTTAAAGTTTGGTTCTTTGGAGCTGTTAATGGATAAAAAATGGTGATAAAAATGTGGGTTTTGGGTTTTAGGGGAAGAAATGAAGGAGAAAGAGAGATAACGAGGGAGAGGTGTGGGAAGTTGCACCAAGTTTAGGAATGGATCGGGTTGCAGAAGTCAGAATGGATGCCCATATTCATTAGCATGTGGAACCCGTGTTCGAATATCCGCAACACCCTTGAGAGAGGAATGGAATCTAACCACCCCGAATTTGACCTCGATCCGGATGTAGTTCGAAAGGTGAACCGGGTGCAAAAACCAAAAAATATATATATTCATTAGCATGCATAATTTTGTTTATTTATGTTTTGAACTAGAAACTAGTTTTTTAGACTCGGGCGAGCCTTCTGATTTTGGCGTGTTACAGTTTAGTAGTATGAGACAACTAATATTAACATAGAAAATAGATTGTTTTATACATTTATAATATTGTATGATAACTTTTTTTTGGTCCATAAAGAGGCACGAAAGTAGGATGAGAATCGATCTCAATACCTTTTAAGATCGGGAGAGATGCTCAAACCAACTGAGTTATCCCTTACTCTCAATGCCCAACCAACTACTTTAACTTGTTGTGTGTTATTTTTTTTTATAAAAGTGAATTTTTATTAATTAGTGCGAAGTCATATAGCGTCTATGGTAGAAAAAAGAAAGTTACACATACGTATCAAATTGGATTAAATACAATTATACTTTGAGAAAACCACAAACGTTAATAAGATCTAATATTCTTGAAGATCCTTTCTACAATTTTGTTTGATAGCGTTCTTTACAAGGAGATATATCAATCAATTGTAATTTTAAAGTAGAACTTGATTTGGTTAAATTGATTATTGACGAAGAATCTTTTTTTGATGCACTACACAAAGTCCTATCAATTAATCAATTTGTAGAACAAAAGATATCATAGAACAAGTCCTCAAACTCGCACAAGGAGGGAAATAAACTCAATATATGCCTTAGGTAGATGCAACCTACTGTAATATATAATTTAACAACACTCACTAGACCAAGAATAAAGAATTACAATAAATAAAACTTTAAAAACTAGTCACAAAGAAAAAAGAGGATTATTATCGCCCAAAATGGTAGTGGTCGCCCCTAAATCTAGAAAGAAATAAGGGTTTTTTGAGAGAGAGGAGAGAAAAGGAAGGAGAAGAGTTGCTCGCTAATTGTATGATTTATAAGCGTATAATGATAGAGAGAATACAATTAGTTCTTACTAAAAAAATTCATAAATTTAATTAGGTAATAATTTTTTAAAATGCAAAAAAAAATTGTATGTAGCCAATGAGAGCATTGACACATGGCCTTGTTTACCAACCAATTCCTTCAAGTTTCGATGCATTTGGGCCGCATACCTCCCTGTTAGATTATAAAGAAACAACCCATAGTTGGAATTACTCTACGACATAATGAACATAATTGAATTACTCTAATCAACTTTTCCTTTTCGAAAACTATTTTCTAACACTAGAAAATATAAAGTGACCATATAGAGTCTAAAAAGGGTGGAAGATTCAAGGGTTCCTACTCTGTTTTTGCTGATCTTGCTGAGCAATGAGTATCCCAGTCTATAACATTCTATACTGTTCACTTATCCTTAATATGTTTTGCACACACAAGTCATGGCACATGTCAAGTGAGGTTTTACAGAAGATCAATTAGTATGATTTATATGATTTGATACTGTGGACAGTACAATTACAATCCACAACAACCAATTCAAAATTACTCTGCTAATAGTATCTTGTCACTTACAGTTTAGTTCATAATACAACAGGCTAAAAAGCCCGACCAGGCGACCATGCACCCGGAAAAGATATAAGTGGTTAGCATACACCTCGAAAAATGGCCAATCAAAGAATTGTGTGCCTCGGGGTCGGTGGCAGGGGGGGGTGAAGGTCACTACTAGCAATTATAATTCCATCGTCCTCTATAATCCCGTCACTGCAAGCTTCTTTACTTGCTTAACCCTCTTAAAATCTAGGGGATAGTAATGCTTCTCCACTTCCCAAGCAACTTGAGACATCCCATTGAATGTTGATTTCACACCCTTCTCATCGGTTACTTCCCTAGGGAATGGGATCCGAATCTCATACATACCGCTAAGAGGTGAATAGAGACGCATATCGAAACCCAACCGATCAACCCACACCATTTTTGCCTCTGACACCTGCAACAACAGAAAACTTTATGGTATGAGATACCCAATAGGCTATATTACTTCAAAATATGTTTACTCTCAAGGTAATTTATGAGAAAGCATGACAGGGGAAATTATACTCGCCTGGATTACATACGATGAACATGCTAAAAACTCCTCTTCTTCTATATCCTTCACTAACTAACTAGTAATACTTACACGCATTTAAGCAACAAAAGAAAACATATTTTGATATTGATAAAAGAAAAGGTAATGTAATGTAATTGTTGATTTTTGTTCAGTTCAACTTACATTTGCTATTTTTTAGAAGAAAAAAGTTCGGAATATTAAGGAAATACAGAAAGTTCATCAAAATTACGGAAAGTTCAGCGAAAATAAGAAAATTTCAGGAAAAAAAGTTGAATTGAGCAGACCCCTAAGCATGATTATAAATGTGCATCTCTCCTATTGCGCTAACAGGTTACATGTCCTCTCACTTCCCTATCAAAATTAGGACATATTTATAATTTGAGATTGATCATAGTTCATTGTAAAGATTAAGGACTATCTATCACCCCTATCCTTAACTTTAATCTTACCTAGGCAGGAGATTCACTTTATAAATGGGAAGACATGCTCGGTAGGGCATGAGTCTAATATCACAAGTTTTTCTTCATAGGAATACCCGCGAATCTGAGGCATATGTTTAGAGATTGAGGACTGCTGCCACCTTTCAAGATCTCATACAACATACTCGGACTTAGCAGTGATCTAGCACAAGACCAGATTTTGTTGTGGGATAATTTATGGTTGGCAGCATAATTTGCGGAGCTATTAGACAATCAGTAATAAATTGTGTTTTATATGCAAGGTCAAAAGAAATAGTCTCCCGATGAAAACCAGAAAAAAACAGACATATAAGCCCCAAGTAGATGACATCAAGAAGCCCCCAAAGGTCATAGTATGATAAGAATTTTCGGCTTGCAATTATGCGCAAGTGAATATAAATTTCAGAGCTCTACCGAGAAGGTTGAAACTTAGAGACTTCAGACTTGAATGTGTAGTCCTATCCCTTTGACAAGAGAGAAGCTATTGATGGGTAGACTTCGACAGAGTGATCATATTGTCCAATTACGATAGAGTGCTCGTTTAAAAGGCTACTATATGAACATCTATGGAGCTGAATCATAACACAAAAGGACAAACACTGCAACTTGGGGGGGGGGGATCATTTTACATGCCAGCATATGTGGCAATGTGATAGTCTCAAATATTCAGAAAATGGGAATCAAGTATGATCATGCCACTGCTACTGTAATCGATACATACTTGGAATTGCAAATCTGCATAAATGCTGCAAAACCGAAGCACATCCTCCATGTTGTTTGCATTGATCTCACTCACAACCTTTTCAGCAATATCTCTAAGAGGATCTGGGCGTGCATTTTTATAATCTGAAGATGTTACCCATACACCATCCTGCAAACAGTGCGAAAAAGATATCCATTCAAACTAACTACTTTTGATAGCATAACTTTTGTCACATTAAACATCAAGTAATCGCCAAAAACTCTTGTTAGAAACCATATTCACAGGCACATCAAAATTGAGATAAATAAATAGATATACTACTATAAAACAGTGAAATGACCCACCACACCTCCTGAAAATCTTCTAACTGCAACACCCGATCCACAGAAACAACATACAAGAGGTCTTCATGGATCTCTTCCCCGAATTTTTTTTTCCACACTGAATGAAGCTTCTGCAGGATGAAAAGATAGCAAGTTAAATACTCACCTAAGTTAGCAAGTCACCTTTAATTAACATTGAAACCGAAGAATTTCAACGAAAATGGGAAGTTTACCTTCAAGACCACTTTATCCTCAGGCTTATCCAAGCTGCCTTGTATAGTACACTGTGGAGTCCTCACTCCACATTGTTGTAGCTGCATATACACAAAAACTTATCATCCTCCCATTGCCAAGTTAACTAAAGGGATAACAAATCGCTACAGGGTAGAGTTCCGGCACAAAATAACACCCATCGCTTTCATCATTGGCTACTCAATCAGCAAGAATATCAATTCTTTCCGCACTTCTAATATGTAAGCTTGTCAGCCAATTACCTTCAATCATTACAATTGATTTACCAATATAAGCCTAATGTAAGCCACACAAAGACACCAATGCCTGCCTCAAATCAGATTGCTGATCATCAATGTTATATAATCAGATTTCATAAAGACTAATCATTTTGTATGCTTAGCCCCTTTGTTATCAGACAATATTTGGATTACAGAGCAAAACTATGTTACTCGCACCCTTCATTTCACCTTAAGTACCCGTGTTGGATCCTTGACACCTGGACATGGAAGAATATCAATTCTTTCTGCACTTCTAACCTTCTATTAATCCTAATGTAAACTTGTCAACCAATTACTGTCAATTATTACAATTGATTCACCAATCAAACCATGATAAACCTAACAAAAATAACAATGCTGCCTCAATTCAGATTGTTGATCATCAAATTCCATGTTACAAAATCAGATATCATAAAGACCAATCATTTTATATGCTTAGTCCCTTTATCATCAGATAACATTTGGATAAATATAGAGCCAGACTATGTTACTCGGACCCTTCATTTTAACTCTGTTGGATGTTAACACATTGACCCTCAGTTCAGATTATTGATTATCAAATTCCATGTTACGAAAACAAATTTCATAAAGTCCAATCATTTTATTTACTTAGTCCCATTCTTATCAGATAACATTTGAATACATATAGAGCCCAACTCCGTCACTCGAACTCTTCATTTAACCTCAAGTACCCATATTACATCCTCGACACTCAAACATGGGTATTGACACTTCGACACTTTATTTTAGGCCAAGATCAAATCTTTCATAAATTTAACAATTCGGACACTTGGATACATACCCGCATACTGAAATTATACAAAAAAACAAACCATGATAAACCCACCAAAAACAGTAATGCCTGCCTCAATTCAGATTATTGACCATTAAGTTCCATGTTATAAAACCAAATTTCATAAAGACCAATCATTTTATTTACTTAGCCCCATTCTTATCATATAACATTTGAATACATATAGAGCCCAACTCCATCACTCGAACTCTTCATTTAATCTCAAGTACCCGTATTACATCCTCTACACTCAAACATGGCTATTGACACTTGGACACTTTATTTAGGCCAAGATCAAATCTTTCATATATTAAACAATGCGGACACTTGGACACATACCCGCATTCATAAATTAAATAAAGGACAAACCATGATAAACCCACCAAAAACAGTAATGCCTGCCTCAATTCAGATTGTTGATCATTAAGTTCCATGTTATAAAACCAAATTTCATAAAGACCAATCATTTTATTTACTTAGCCCCATTCTTATCATATAACATTTGAATACATATATAGAGCCCAACTCCATAACTCGAACCCTTCATTTTACCTCAAGTACCCGTATTATATCCTCGACACTCAAACATGGGTATTGACACTTCGACACTTTATTTTAGGCCAAGATCAAATCTTTCATAAATTAAACAATTCGGACACTTGGACACATACCCGCATTCAAAAATTAAATAAAGGACAATCCTGAACATGAAGAGTAGACCTTTGGAATTTTACCTCAACTACCATGTTAGATAAAGATACTAAACACACAGACCCTCAGTTCAGATTGTTGAACATTAAGTTCCATGTTATAAAACCAAATTGCATAAAGACCAATCATTTTATTTACTTAGCCCCATTCTTATCAGATAACATTTGAATACATATAGAGCCCAACCCCATCACTCGAACTCTTCATTTAACCTCAAGTACCCTTATTACATCCTCGACACTCAAACATGGGTATCGAGTCTATTGACACTTCGACACTTTATTTTAGGCCAAGATCAAATCTTTCATAAATTTAACAATTTGGACACTTGGACACATACCCGCATTCAAAAATTAAATAAAGGACAATCCTGAACATGAAGAGTAGACCTTTGGAATTTTACCTCAACTACCATGTTAGATAAAGATACTAAACACACAGACCCTCAGTTCAGATTGTTGAACATTAAGTTCCATGTTATAAAACCAAATTGCATAAAGACCAATCATTTTATTTACTTAGCCCCATTCTTATCAGATAACATTTGAATACATATAGAGCCCAACTCGTCACTCGAACTCTTCATTTTACCTCAAGTACCCATATCACATCCTCGACACTCAACACTCAAACATGGGTAATTGGGTATTGACACTTGGACACTTTATTCTAGGCCAAGATCAAATCTTTCATAAATTTAACAATTCGGACACTTGGACACATACCCGCATTCAAAAAACTAAAAAAAGTACAAACCTGAACATGAAGAGTAGACCTTTTATCAATAGAGAAATGTCGATTAGAGAGATTCAAACACAAAATGGGTGTACCATCAGAATCAACAGTAAAACGAACACCAATTCCAAGAGGCCAACCATCATGGGTTAAAGTAGAAAGAGTTGCAGATGAAGATAACTCCATTATAGTTCTGGAAACTTCAGCTGGGTAAGGTCTGGTTTGTGTTGATGGTGCTGTTGTTGGGTCTGAAGCTACTGAAAGTGAGCATTTTTGAGGGAAATGGTGATGTGGGTTTGGTTTGAAAGAGATAAAATTTAAGGAATTTGAGGATTTGGGTTTGTGGGTTGGTAGTAAATTGGAAGGGAAGATGTGGGAAGAAAGAGATTGGGTATGTTGCAGAATCATTTCTGCAGGAATTGAATTTGAGATTGATTGAGGATGAGGAGTTTGAGGGGGATTTTGGGATTTTGAGTTGAAAAAAAGGAAGGGAAAGGTAACGACGTGTGTTATGGTTTATCTATTGCACGTCGTGCCTGTGAGAGCATATCGTATGTGATATTATTCTATAAAAGGGGAGATGCGATAGACGCTAAAAATCAATACTTGGCCTATTCTTTTCGGCATAAAATAGTTTAAGTGAATTGAACTAAAATGAATACTGATATATCATAGGAAAAGTATTGTGCAGAGCTGAATTGAATTGAGCCGAACTGAAAAAAGCGGCCTCCGTTTCAAAATAGATGACATACTTTCAAAAACACGGATTTTGAGACAAAGTTTCTAAAACTTGATTAATAGTCACTCACCCACAACCCAACCCAACCCAACCCAACCCAACCCAACCCACCCTCTCTCTCCTCCTTCCACCACGACAAACCGCCACTCTCTTCGAAAACAACCGGCCAAAGCAAATAACCACCCGAAAACCAGAAGCCACCACCGAAATCATTAAACATTGACATGTCCTTAAAAGTTGAAACCATGCCTCCAAAACAATTCGCTTGCCCATCTTATCCCAAGTTCCCAACTCAACCATTGTGTCTTTAGTTGTATAGCCTCACAAACTACCAAAATCATGCCATAACCTGTAAACCTTCATAAAATAAGTAGGAATGGCTTGGATGACAACTTTCAAAAGTATTTCTTTGCCTACTCGTGACAATAATTTTCCACTTCTGTAATTTCTTCCATATTCGATCAGTGAGAAAATCAAACACCCCGTAATAGTTTTGCCTGCACCATGGAAACGTTGCTGGCCAGCCATCAAGCACCATCCAACGACAGCTAAGGATACACAATCACAAGTGCGTCTCTTCCATGCCCCATCTATGAATAAATGACCCGCACTAATATCGAATATCAGCCCTCGTAAAAGGAGAACAGGCTGATGAACGATCCAATTGACATAAAAGACCGTGACTGAAGAAATTCATTATACATTAAGCATGAGTTTTTAGAGATGCCAATACATAGGAATTGGATGGCTAGGATAGTGAATTACAAGTTACTAGTTACAAACAGCAGTAAAATACTAAAATCGATACAACTTGCAAGGGCATAACAAGGCTTCCTTTGTAATTTACAGTACAATATAAACATGATTGAATCTCTTATAAGACCCAAGTTCATCACAACCTTCCTCCGAGATGGTCAGCGTGCTCAAGGGCTGCAACTTCTAAGTTCTCGCCTTCATTATCCCATTAGAGAACCAGGAATGCTGACATCTAGTTACCATCTCTGGAAGGCACGGAATAATCTTTCACCATTAGAATTTCACCACATAGCTTCTTGGGAATTTGTTCTAAAGCTAGGCCCTCTTGCCATGCCTGTCCAACCATAACTCCAGGTCCAAGATGACGAACATATATGACAACATGATCATTGAAAGGCCATGGATGTTTGGCTGCAAACATCAAGAACCACAAATTGAGAATCGATTTTCCAACATGAAATACTCAAAAGAAACCATGCATCAACCAGTAAACTAGACCTATCGTCTCCACAAACCGAGTGAATGATGGACAAAATGAAATGAACTTCTTGTTTAGTTTGAAGATGTTTGTATTTATTACATGCTTCTTAGTCTAATACACTAGCATTTCTGGTCTATCTTCCTCATTTACATACCAAATGAAGTTTAAGAAAGCGCCAGGGGAAACCCAAAGGGGGATTTCAAGCAGAAACATCATACTATAACACAACTCAAGAAATGGCAAAGTGACTTGATTTTCAAAACAGATGATGAGCTATCCTCAAGCAGTTATGGTACTACTACATCAACATTACCCGGACACCAACATAGGATCCCAAACCCAATCAAGGTGGAGGTTGGGGAGGGCGGATCGGATACATGCAATTTGAACATACCATTATAGAGACACAATTTTCAGTGAACACATAATACAAAACAAAGCCTACCGATTCGCGACTAAGCTACTTCACAAAAGACAGATATGCACAGTTTAAAGAGTAATTTGGAGAATCTATCCTAATCCAAAGTAGAAGAGCAGCAACTTTTCGGCCCAGCGGAAATGGACGTGATACTGTTATGTCATAGCTTTATTTATAAAAAAAAAAAACTGGAAACAACGCCATTATCGAACAATGTTAAACCCAAGAGTTTTGAAAGTAAGAGCAGATAGATCAAATGCAAGCTTTTCTTATAAGTGAATAGAATAAACTCATATAGGTAACTCCTCAAAGCCTAACAATGATTAAAGAATAAAAAGATAAAAGTAAGAAAATCCGGAATCAACAAAGAATAGATGTCCAACTATCGAAGTATGTTGATACTGACAGCAAATAGCAAAAACACGGCACAAAGAGGGCACCATAACTTTCTCCAAGTTAAATATACATAACAAGTGAAGTATCATTTCATGTTTGCATGAAATCTGTAAGCTCACCAGGCATTGGGAAACCTTCTGGGTATTCCTGAAGATCCAAGAGTCCGTCCCCGAATTCATAAGCCAAATCACAAGGTTGCTCTGTAGGCATTACTTCATTTACTTCTTTTACAGTAAAATACAGAGGACTGGAAGAAGTTGCCATTCGGGCGAGTAAAGAAACACCTGCATATGTACTTGTTGTAGTCACTAATTAAGAAACGAGAACATCTTCCAAATTGCAATGGGCAACTTAAGGTTATCCATGACAAAAAAAACAATCAAACATGCGGTAATTGAGTTCATGGCCTCAGCGTTACATTGACTGATATGCATTTGGATGCGAATGGAAACAAAATCTATCAATAAGATAGTGCCTTCGGCGTGCTGCATGCAAAAGTGAGCCTGGTGCCTGAATGGCTGAATGTAATGGCGACAACGTGTATATTGCGGGTAAAATTGAAATGAGAATTGACAAGCATATCTTGAGTTATTGTGTGGAGTTAGAATCACTAAATTTCAAAAATGAAGTTAATGAACTATATGGAGGCAATTACCCCCCAATAAATGTAAATATATATAAACCCACAAGATGAAGATGAATTTCGTATAGTCGCTCTTAATAACAACGGAAAAAACTCAGTGCTCTACTGCTCTTCCTTCAGTTAAGAAAGTTAAGCTGACAAGGCAGCAAGGTAACTACATAGAAAGCATCGAGTACATATTATGACCTAATATACAATGCTATCACAAATTTGCATGGTGGAATGGGTGGGGGTATTTGCAAACTTGGTTTCATCGTTTTCCTATTTGGTAACAATGCCAATTTCCAGCAGAGATTGAATTCAGAATACAATGCTTCCTACTAGGTTCCAAGATAATCAAGGAAAGAAAAGCTCACCGATCAATCTTCCATAAATGCGTCCCTCTTTGCGAAACAAAGCCTAGCATATTGTTTGACCTTGAAATCAGAATACAATAGTGTGCAAAGCTTCAAGCAAAGAAGGGGAATTAGAATTTGCATCGGCTGATTAGGGGACTCACCTGCTGCAAATAAGTGACGAGTCCAATAGGCATTGGTCCTATTATACATAGTTCGAACAAGTGGTAAATACTTTTCTCCTCGCAACAAGAAACACTCGATACATGAAAAAAGCTAAGGCCAAATGCAGATACCTACCTCCACTTTTACGACAATTCCAAAATTCAAGTGACAAAGCATCATTTTCACTAGCAAGCAAATTAGAAGAGCTCATCTTAGCTAACTTTGCATCATCATAGCGGGTACCAGCAATCTCCCAAGCAGCCGTTATAAGCCTGCATTTTATTCATATGATTAATCTCGAATTCTTAGCCACAACAGTCTACCACTCTACCTAAGCTGGCTAAAGGCACAAGAGAAAGATATACTTCCTCAACTTGAAACACTTTCCAGGAATCAATATAGCTCCTCAAAATGCTTCCACAAACACAAAATTCTAATCCAACCCATCAAAAGATTTACCAAATAAAGATAGTGGCAACAAATTAAATACTAAATCAGGGATGCAATACCTAGGATTCAGAAGGTATAGCAATCGATGTCGTCTTTCTTCTGGGATATCCGAAATTTTCTTCCTAGAAATCAGAATGACAGAAAACATAAATCAGTAACTAAAATATGTCTATAAGAATCATCATATAGATGTCTTACATATGTGAGGTTCAAAAAAAATTCAGCCCCTCCCTCTTTCTTTATACTTCAAGCATACCCCTTCTTTGAAACTAAGTATAGAAATAATCCCAATTACAACAGAAATCACAATGTGATTAAATTGGTAAGAACACACACTAAAAGAAATTCTTCCTCCGTTCTTGAACAAATGCAACACTTTGACTTCAACAATATTCACATGCTTCACTTTGACCGTAGTTTTTTATTTGTTCGAAAGAAAAACACAATGATGTGGCGTCTTATTAGACTCATCTAGTCAGCTCATATATATATTTCGTGAAAAGCAAATTGTTGCATTTATTAAAGAACGGAAAAAGTAAGTTTCTTTGCAAATTACCAGAGATAGGTAGCAGGATTATAAGAAGAAGGGTCTAAAGGGATAAGTTCCTTAGGAGGATCAAGAAATGTGACAACATCTTGCTCATCCAAGTACACCCTTTTACCATTAGGTAGTATCTCATATGGTTTCTCATCCCACGACGACGTCGTATTGAATCCCCTCGCCCCATTCACAGCCCTAATTCCTGCTTCAATTTTGTGTCTTTTGCACAATGACAATCTCAAATCTGCTTACACAAAGCAGAAACAGTAAATCACCCAAAAATATCAAATTAAAGATCATAGAACAAGAACAACACTTATAATGTACACCTTCGAACATATATAGCTATGTAGTCCCAATTCTAGTACTCCCGAGACTTAAGGGTTGGCTTAGTGGTTAAAGTCCGGTGTCACAGTTATAATGTACACATTCGAGTACATATGGGAATAGAGTTATGTACTCCCGATTTATTATTTTATTACTACCCATACAGGGGGACCCACTAAAAGTTAATGGGTAAAATAATAAAGTTGTGTCGTGGGAGTACATAACTCTATGTACTCTCGGAAGTACCTTATAAATTGCGGAAAAAAATAAATAGAGTAGAGGATTTAAGATGATACCTTTAGGAAATAAATGAAGTGGGTAATTGATGAATTGGTTGGAAATGGAAGAGGGGCCATTGAAGAGTGGTGGGTTATGTAAAGAAGTGTTACAGTTACAGGTTGAGGAAGAAGGTGATAGAGATATTGGAAATACTGCCATTTTTGGGGGGTTTAGTTTTGGTGGAGTTTTGTACTGTGTTTTTTTGCTGGGGTTTAAGATTAGTGAAGTGGGCCTTGGAACCGGGCTTACACTGTTTGGATAATCAAACCCAGGGTCCATTTTAATGTGTATCGAAATGGACCTGATCCAATTTGCCAAAAGAAGAAAAAAAAACAAGTGATCCAAAAATATGTTTTTTAACAAACAGTGTTTGTTTATGTACTATGGAGCCATATTTTTTTAATTTTTTTTCAGGATACAAAGAAAAACTTAGGTTACCGTTCTTTCAAGGGTGTGCCCTAAGTTATTTAAGGAAATAAGTTTGAAAAGTTTTGGCTCTTGATGGACATCAAAAGTACGTCTATTTTGGTTGATGTGATGATCTAGGTTGGAGAGGAAATCTGCATGCCGATTTGCTTCTCTAAAAATATGAGTGTCCGATTTGCTTCTCTAAAAATATGAGTGAGGATAATAGAGTCGAAGCTGCGAAGTATCTTGTTGATGTCAAGTGACCAACGTGTCAATGATCCAAGACGTGCAGTGAATGCAGTTGATAGCGTTGATGAGTTGAGCACTAGATTATCTCCTTCTATATATAATAAGGTTCTTAATTTGCATATATCGGGCTTGAATAAGGTCGTTTCTTAGAGCAATAGTTTCAGAGTTGACTCATATAATTAATTTTCTTATGTAATTGACAATATATGAATTTTCTTGTTTTATGGTATTGTTTTTTTTATATAGTAGAACCAAAATGTTTTCACTTTTAAAATTGTCCATTTGTTTTGCATGTGTTACTATAGTGCACTAGGGTCTTGTTCTTTTGGATTGAATTAGTTGTAATTAATTTCAGTTCAGCTCCATTAACTTCAGTTCAGTTTAGTTCTATTTCACTAGTTTCAGTTTTTGCAGTTCATTTTACTTCAGTTCAGCTCAATTGATTTTATTTCAGTTTAATTTAGTTTGGTCCAAAAGAACGGAGCTTAGGTAACTTTGTAACAAGCTAACAGCTAACTCAAATATAAAGGAGTGATTTAACTATACCCTCCCATGTTTGGTTATTTGGTTTTGAAGATTTAGGTATCCGATAACCGGCTTGATAATTGTTGTCTTCCTTCTCACTTGAAAAAATTGTTTTTCTATATCGTAACATTCGAAATTTTTAAATACTACCTCTGTAACATTAAAATGCAACAATTAGACATTTTCTACTCACACTTTATGTCAAATCGTTGTATTTTTTATGTTATGGAAGTAGTAATTGATTTTAATTTTAAGAAATAGTAGATTATTGTTGCTAACTAACCTTTGATAAAGTGGTATCTTTAGTAATTGATATGATGTTATATAACTAGTATTTGAATTGAAATCCGAACTTTTGAGTACCCAAACTTATCATATTACCCTATAAGAATTGACGATCAGTGTTATTAGGTTCATTTCGCCATTTAATATGTATATGACTATATGGACATTGCTAGGTTGACCCATTGAGTAGACAACCCACTACTAATTTCTGCAATTGAGTTGGAATCCACTATCTTTCTTCTCTATTAGTAGTGGGTCGTCTACCCAGTAGGTCAACTAAAAGTTTTCCCCGACTATATGGACCCCAGTACCCGATCCATACTCAACGCCACTGGTCATAGAACACCATTGCCGCAAATCACAATCCTTGACTCTACAATCTTTGACATGGTTGATAACGATTAACAAAGGACTTTAGTAAAATTCAAGAAGACAAAACAAAAAAAGTATACATCGTTACATATTACGTAGTAGTCTTTAATTAGTACACCATGATTTCACATCTAATACTACTATTCAACGGTAATCACGCAACGTTCACGGGAAAAATAAAAGCTGAGGCGTCAACTCAACTCTAGTAGTCGAATTTTAGTGTCATGACTTAGTCACAACTTACAAATTGACGTTTGGGAAGAAAAAAAAGTTGCTAGAGAAAGTTAGATGAAGTGTTTTAATCAATTGGTGTTAACACAAATTACATAGGGTGATCCCATTGGAACACATAATGGTACAATCATGTCTCAAGATAATACTACATGTAAAAGACATAAATATGGCATGTTGTGGAAAACCCATAATATTAATTACACTTGTCATTACTTTTGAGATTTTTTGTTTAAAAATGTATCTTCTAAATTGTAGAGTGTTAAATTTGATGATGAAATATATCTCTATTATATAAGGCAACGGGTGGGGTACACCAAAATTAGAAAAAAGAAAAAATAGAAAAAAAATACCAGCAACCGAAAGTGAGGGAGGAAATGAAACAAAATAAAATTCACAAAATAATTAACAATTTCAACAAAAAAATTACTTCCCCCACGTAAACAGGAAGTCAGGAAGGGAGAGGGAAAACTAACTCTATATCAAATCCACATTCATCCCATGGGCCATGACCAAGTCAAGTAACCACCCCACTATATCCTACAAGTCTATAATGCATGTTTAATATTGAGTAACCGCATGTAACCGATAGCATATATATTCGTTAGATTAGAGTTCTAATAGAAAGAAGTGATTTATTTAGAAAAAGCTGGTGGATTTATGATGATGGCGGTAAGCGTTTTCTTTCATTTGTATAAATCTGCGGTAGATTTGCAGTAGGTAATTCTTTAATTTGTGCCTCAAATATAATCGATGGTTTGCATTTAGAAACTGCATAGTGTTTCATGTTCTTAAATTTCTATTATATTTTACATACTTGATTTGAAATTTCAACAATTTGTGTGTAGTACTACGAAGATATATATTCTTTTGAATAAATGCTACTGAGCTAGGTTGTTGTTTTGATGAAATTCATGGAAAAGAAGCAAGAGAGGATAAAGACGAAGAGGCAATCTCATTGTTGGCTTTGATCTATTCTTCAAGTTTCTTTGTTTACCATCTTGGTTTAAATATGTTAGAAAATACGTAATCAACCTTATACCTATTGGTCCAAGTTTTTTGGCAAAATTTTGAGATAAATCCATTCATTTTCTTTTGTTCTATATCCATGTTTTAAGTCACTCTTTGTATTATCTACTCTAATAACTCTTAATTTTGACGTCTTTGTTGAGTTTCAATGCTTACAAACTCAAATTATATGATTCTTGATAAACCCATAAAGGTTTAAACACTCTTGGATTTCTTAGTTTTTGTTTTCTATCTAAAAAAAATTACATTTTATGTTTCAATGTCATTGCTCTTGAAGTTTTAACCGGTCATTATATTTCAGATCTTTTATCAACATTTTAGACAACTTTTTAATTCATTCTCTCCCTTCTTCTATGATTTTTCTATGCAATCCGGGTTGAATAAGAATACTTAAATCTTTAAATCTTTTGGGTTTATTAATCAAAAGTAAGGTTTTTTTTAATGGGTTTACTTAATTTCTTTGTTATAACAATTCTGTCATCCTAAAATACTCGATTTTACTAAACTTTCTTATCATGTTTTTCTTGCATTTTATTTCGAGTTATAAAATTCAATTATGCAATTAATTTAATTTTGTACATGCTTTCGCACACATCGCGTGCATAGAATACTAGTATTAATAGATTTAAAAACTTTCTTTAGAAAGCTAGTATGTTAGCCACGTGAAATCCGTTACACCACGACGTCACTCACTCAATTGATATTATGCGATCGTTAGCAACCAAAATGCATGGAGGAAGAATTGAATGCAAGACCTTCTTGAATGTAAATCTCACCATTTACCATGTTAATTGTTAACTAGCCATAAATAATGATACATCTCTGATCTCCATATTTATATCTAGTCACTCATTTGAAAAATAATATGAAAAGGGCAAAAAAAGAAACTTATAATATTCTCAAATGCGTACAAAACATAAACTACTCAGCGAACAAATCCGGGACACCGCTCGCGCCACACACTAAGTTATTTGTTGAAAAGATTTGCTCCTAAAGAACGTTTTTATATATAAATATTAGTTTGAAATATCGAAGATATACAATGTACAATTGATTGAAAATAAATATTATGTAAAGATTATACTATATGGCTTATAAATTAAAAATATCAAATAATTTTCTGAATTATTTTAAGGTTCAAATGGCAAAATTTGCATATACTATATAGTTTAATATTCATAAAAAGAAAACGAAAAGTTGACATCAATTGTGGCAACTATTACCTGTCGTTTTAAAACAGTTTCAAATATTGATTAGCTTTTAAATAATCTCAAATCGAAAGTGTTTTTCCAAAGGGGTCACGCGTACGCATGGCTTATCAACCGTAAAAAGAAAAGACTAAGGTACTTTTATTGTCACAATAACACAAAGTTTTAAGGACCGAAATTTCAGTTTATTAAAATTCACTTGAACAATTAATTTCAAGGAACTTTTGTCAAAACAGACCTCATTTGTTATAATTTTTGTGAAAAAACATATTTTACAAATTTATTTGTAAGAAAACACCTTATATTATTTATCTAATTACACGCCTTATTATCATTTTTAGGCCAAAAAGTTATTATTTGGGTCTATTTTTCGCTCCCTTTTTGTGTGTGAAAGCCACCCTTCTTTACCTTTATTTTTAGACCAAAATCCTACGTTCTAAAGGGAGGGGAAAAGGGGGAGTTAATGACTTAAAATGTGATCTTTTTGATCAAAATATGACAACAAGGTCTGTAATTTGATTCATAATGTCGTATAAGGTATTTTCTCATAAAAATATTATAAGGTGTTTTCTCACAAATGATATTATAAGGTGCTCTCTCATAAAAAATATAATAATGTGTTTTTTCACAAAATTTATGACATATAAGGTCTTTTTTGACAAAATTTCTAATTTGAATTCAGTTTAGCTCCATTTATCACAGTTCAGTTTCAACTCCGTTAATTTCAATTCGTTCAATCCAGTTCTCAATCTTCACTCACAATCATGCGTTATCGAAGACTGGAAGGTTTGTGTTTAAGTAAAAAAAATCTACAAAGTTAAAAGTTTACCTATGATCAAAATCGGTCAATTACTTTTGAATTGCAAAAGTAAAATCATAGAATCATAAAATTTAGGTCCAAATTTTGATAACAATGCATAATATCAAACCTTTGATCATGATTTAAGAAACGCCATGGAAGTTCAATTTCTATGTGTCGGTTAAAGAATCTTCTTTTTAATCTCATCTTAATGTTGTGCAATGTTGAAGTGCACCAAAGAGCTAGAGATCAGCACATTACACATGTGTACAGTGTACATGCTCTCATAGCCTTTTTTGTCTAATTTTGCAGATAGCTCAACTATATAGCATGATTTTGTCGACTGTTACTGATTGGTTGTTTTACTCTTGTATTGGTTGTTTTTAAATTAGTTAAAGAATATTGTTTATAATTGTTGGTGTATGGGTCTAAATACCCTCTCCCTATTATACGGCCCAAGGCCCAAATGACACACGGCCCACGCTCATTTCACTATATAAGCCCCTCATAGGGCTAAGGTAAAGGGATCCCACAATCCATTCTCTCTCCCTACACCACACTCTCTCTATCTAAAATGAGTACTGACTTGAGCGTCGGAGAGCCCGTCCTCGGGACACCCCCGGGGGTTTGGGTTTTATGTGCAGGTTCTTGGCCGGAGCTCGGACTGGGACCGCTCATATCCGCCGGAAAGAGGTACGACACTTTTGGACAGAAACAATTTGGCGCTAGAAGGAGGGGGAGAGAAAAGCGCCCATGGAGATCCACCGTTTCCATGGCTACATTGCTCAAATAGCTATTCTATGGTCTGAAATACTCCAATTCAGACCAAAATTTGCAAGATCTACAAATTACACATCGCCATCTGAAGGATATACACACGCAAAAAAGAAATATCCAATGAAGGAAAACATCAAAATGGCAGTAGAGGAGACAAGATTATCCCTCTTTGAAGCTTAGAACTCTGACCACAAGCTGGTCATGCTTAATGGGAATCCAATAAGAAAGCCAAGAAAGTGTTTTGAAAACTGAAATTCAGCTCCACTCCCACAAAGCCTCGTATTGCTAAACTGGTACACGCATACTACTTGTTCGATAAAACGCTTCTTAGAAGCAAATTCAAACAATCCCAAGAAGATTGCCTGTAAGCAAGAATCGCAAAGACACAGACCCCAACTCTCTGCACACTCTTGGCAGAAAGGAGACCCTACTCCCAACTTGTGAAATCCGATGGCAGAAGCCTGAGGACAGACCATGTCATTGGAAATATACACAACAGGTCTGCAAAAAGGTAGAGAGGACTTTGGCGGTGCAGACCATTCTTAACAAACCTACTCTGATCGACTTAGCAGATAGCAGACCAACATGACAACCTTGCTTGCAAACTTTAGATAGGTGTTGGTCAGAAAGAGTAGTTTACAGCAAAAGAGCAGACTCAGCTCAACTTGCGGAAGTCTATGGTAGTACATCAACCCATCCATCTGTACATAGCTACATCCACAAGACCCGTGTGATATGCAATCTGCACAACAAGCTTGCAGAAGGCAGAAAATTAAAGCAGATAACAAACCAATCTGCACACGAAGTAGCCATGGGTCTGCAATGTCAATCAAAGAACTTGCAGACTTACGGGGTAGACTACGACCTACTGAATAGAGCAGAGCATGCTCAATCAATCTGAAAACCCGGTCTGAAACGTCACCCAGGGAATCGGCAAGCCAAAGGGGGCGTAAAACAGAGCCTGCTGCATCAATGCAGACCACGATGGCCTAAGTAGACCAGCAGACCAGCCCACAATGCTTGAGCAGAACAGGTTCAAGTGAACTTTGGCGTGATGATTTGCAGGCCCAACCTGCAGCAGGAAAGACCAAACAACGAAGTAATATAGTCTGCATTAAAAAGCATACCAATTTTTGATGGTTTGCGATCAGACACGCACCCGACAGACTACAGCAGAGTGTACTAGCTATAGGGCAGATCCGTGCAGAACTCTGATCTCCCTTAAAATGTGCAGACTATCAACTGACTTTTACAGAGCAGACCTGCGTATCTGCAACTAGCAAAACATAATATTAGCTTGCTCAATCGGCCTGAGTCTACGATGTCGCCTTGCAAAGTCAGTCTGCGATACCGCTCTGCAACCTGTACCTCTTGCTCAATCATGCTCCTTGTTCATGATCATCATCAAGAATTTGCAACGTGAGCCAAAGAGTCTGCAGACCAAATGCGTCATAGCAGACCACAAAGATTGAAACAAACCGGCAGAACAGACCACAATGGTTTGTGCAGAGGAAGCTCAAGCAACCCTGTACATGATAATCTGTGGACCAGCACCAAATTGGCAGAGTCCCCGCAACCTGCATCAGACCAAGATGGTATTCTATATCGAACTTCAGCAGACTTGGCTAAATAACAGCGAGCTAAGTATCCCACCTCCACTATTATTGAAATCAATTTTGCTTATTTTTGAGGCAAAATTAGATGGAGTTTTATGATGGATGTTATGCTTAGTTCATATTATAAGCTTCAAACATCGATTATCTGTCAATGATTATCTGAAGAGTTACAAACATTCATTCTATTTAATTACATGACATGATTAAATGATGTCTATTTAATTACATGTATGTCTCGTTGGGAATATATTACTCTCAAATTGACCCAAGTTCAACCTAAGAGTAGGGGGCAAATGAGTACATATGACCCAACTTAATGGGAAATTTCTTTGGAATATTCATTGTAGTGCTCGAGTATACGTAACCCAACTTGCTGAATTCATTGTAGTCTTGATTATGAAAGCACCTATTTTTTGAGTCTGCACATAGTATTGAAGGCTTCAGCAGGCTATTAAGCCGCTGAAAAGATATATTCTGTTATTATTATTGCAGACACATCTTATCGAAGACTCTAGTAGGCTTAAACCTGCTAAAGAGGTTTTCTGTTATTATTATCGCGGACCCCGCCTCAGACAGAGGGCCCTGCCCATTATTATCATTATAGCAGATCCTCGCTTCAGACAGAAGATCCTGCCTCTTATTTTATTGAAGACTCCAGCGAGCTACTAAGCCGTTGGAAATACTTAAGCGAAGAGCTAAGTATAGTTACAAATCGAACTCTGCTGAAGAAGCAGAGAGCTTTGCTGAAGAAGCAGAGCGAAGGACTTAAGCGAAGAGCCAAGTTCTTTACCGTCATTATTAGCAGATCCTCACCACGGATAGAGGATCCCGCTCCTCATTATTATCGCAGAGCACCATCTCAGAGGGCTCTGCCGTTATTTTTACAGCAGATCCTCGCTTCAGACAGACGATCGTTCGGATCCTCGCTTCAGATATAGGATCCTGGCAGATCCTCACTTCAGACAGAGGATCCTGCCCCTTGTTATTATTGCAGATCCCATCTCAGACAGAGGGCTCTGCCATTATTTTTATAAGCAGATCCTCGCTTCAGACAGAGGATCCTGCTCCTTTTATTATTGCAGACCCAGTCTCAGAGAGCTCTGCCATTATTTTTATAAGCAGATCCTCGCTTCAGACAGAGGATCCTGCTCCTTTTATTATTGCAGACCCAGTCTCAGAGAGCTCTGCCATCATCATTAGCAGATCCTCACCTCAGATGGAGGATCCTGCCTATTATTATTTCAGCAGATCCTCACCTCAGATAGAGGATCATGCTCACTATTATAGCAGATCCTCGCTTCACACAGAGGATCATACTCTCCATTATCATAGCAGATCCCCGCTCGCTTCACAGAGAGGATCATGCTCTCCATTATCATAGCACCAAAAATAATAGCCACTTGCAGACTAGGAGGGGAAAAAACCCACAGTCCGGCAAAAGAAAACAGGGTCTGAGTCAGACTGAAGGCTGAAGAGGCTCTTCAGACACAAAAGTAAACTATATAATGAAGAAAGGGAGTCGGCCAAAAGGTTAACTCTGTCCAAGAGCCCCCTGAGGCCCGCAGAGTGATCGGATGCCGACTCGACTTACCGATGTCATAGACCTCTACCTCTAAACCTGCGGGGCCGAAGGCCCAAAAAGCAGCAAGGATAAGTCATAGACACCTAAGGCTAATGGGGACGCGAGAGTTCCTAAGAACCAAAGCGTACCCCGACACGAAAAAGATGGCAGAAGGAGCCAAAGGGCGAACCCCAAAACTCCCAGAATCATCATGACTTAGGGCGTCAAAATACCTCCTCTGCACTGCTGTTGTTGAATCTTTGTCATACATAAGGCAGAACAGAAGAGTAAAGGGCCCCTAAAGTCCCAGCTCTGAGCAAATCTCACCGGCCACCAAGCCAAGTAAACGAAAACACTCAGATATATTGCTTGATATATCTCCTCATTATAGCAGATCCTCGCTTCAGACAGAGGATCATGCTCATTATAACAGATCCTCGCTTCAGACAGAGGATCATGCTCCTTATTATAGCAGACCCAGTCTCACACAGATGGTTCTGCCATTATTTTCATCAGCAAATCCTCGCTTCAGACAGAGGATCAGGCTCCTTATTATTATCGCAGACCCCACTCAGACAGAGGGCTCTGCCATCACTATCATAGCAGATCCTCGCTTCAGACAGAGGATCCTGCTCCTCATTACTGTTGCAGACCCCATCTTAGACAGAGGGCTCTGCCATTATTATCATAGCAGATCCTCGCTTGAAACAGAGGATCATGCTCCTTATTATTATCGCAGACCCCACTCAGACAGAGGGCTCTGCCATCACTATCATAGCAGATCCTCGCTTCAGACAGAGGATCCTGCTCCTTATTACTGTTGCAGACCCCATCTTAGATAGAGGGCTCTGCCATTATTATCATAGCAGATCCTCGCTTCAGACAGAGGATCCTGCTCCTTATTACTGTTGCAGACCCCATCTTAGACAGAGGGCTCTGCCATTATTATCATAGCAGATCCTCGCTTCAGACAGAGGATCCTGCTCCTTATTACTGTTGCAGACCCCATCTTAGACAGAGGGCTCTGCCATTATTATCATAGCAGATCCTCGCTTGAAACAGAGGATCATGCTCCTTATTATTATCGCAGACCCCACTCAGACAGAGGGCTCTGCCATCACTATCATAGCAGATCCTCGCTTCAGACAGAGGATCCTGCTCCTTATTACTGTTGCAGACCCCATCTTAGACAGAGGGCTCTGCCATTATTATCATAGCAGATCCTCGCTTGAAACAGAGGATCATGCTCCTTATTATTATCGCAGACCCCACTCAGACAGAGGGCTCTGCCATCACTATCATAGCAGATCCTCGCTTCAGACAGAGGATCCTGCTCCTTATTACTGTTGCAGACCCCATCTTAGACAGAGGGCTCTGCCATTATTATCATAGCAGATCCTCGCTTGAAACAGAGGATCATGCTCCTTATTATTATCGCAGACCCCACTCAGACAGAGGGCTCTGCCATCACTATCATAGCAGATCCTCGCTTCAGACAGAGGATCCTGCTCCTTATTACTGTTGCAGACCCCATCTTAGACAGAGGGCTCTGCCATTATTATCATAGCAGATCCTCGCTTCAGACAGAGGATCCTGCTCCTTATTACTGTTGCAGACCCCATCTTAGACAGAGGGCTCTGCCATTATTATCATAGCAGATCCTCGCTTGAAACAGAGGATCATGCTCCTTATTATTATCGCAGACCCCACTCAGACAGAGGGCTCTGCCATCACTATCATAGCAGATCCTCGCTTCACACAGAGGATCCTACTCCTTATTACTGTTGCAGACCCCATCTTAGACAGAGGGCTCTGCCATTATTATCATAGCAGGTCCTCGCTTGAAACAGAGGATCATCCTCCTTATTATTATCGCAGACCCCACTCAGACAGAGGGCTCTGCCATCACTATCATAGCAGATCCTCGCTTCAGACAGAGGATCCTGCTCCTTATTACTGTTGCAGACCTCATCTTAGAGAGAGGGCTCTGCCATTATTATCATAGCAGATCCTCGCTTCAGACAGAAGATCATGCTCCTTATTAGTATCGCAGACCCCACTCAGACAGAGGGCTCTGCCATCACTATCATAGCAGATCATCGCTTCAGACAGAGGATCCTGCTCCTTATTACTGTTGCAGACCCCATCTTAGACAGAGGGCTCTGCCATTATTTTCATTAGCAGATCCTCGCTTCAGACAGAGGATCGTGCTCCTTATCATGAGCAGATCCTCACTTCAGACAGAGGATCATGCTCATCAGCATTACATATCCACGTATCATCGCTATTGCGGACTTGTCTATAGCATTCTAATCTCAGTCTGCCTCCTCTGCAGCAAGCAAAGCAGACAGACTGGGGGGCAAGGATACGTATGGTAGGAGGAAGAAAGTAGCAAAGAAATAGCATATTTTCTTTCAAAAACTACTCAAAAGAACGTAGAAAATACAAATCTAGCAAAGGCTCTAGACGATGCTACATTCTTGCTCATCATAGCAGACTCTCAGACTGGTGAAGCAACATTGCAGACTACGTGAGCAGACCTTCATTAGAGGATGCTACACGGCAGATTATTCGAGCAGACTCCTAAGTAAAGGAAGTTGCGTCTCTTATTACATGAGAAAATCCTCAATTAGAGGATGATACACCTTAGCTCATTGAAGCAAGCTCTCTGACTAAAGAGGCTATATCTCACAGCGGAGACTCGATCACGCGCAAAGGTCATCATGAAGACATACATGTCCAATACCATGAGGAACCAAGTGAATAAGCCCAATATAGTTCAAGTTCAATCAACGATTATCACTCGAACTAGGGGGGCAAATTGTATGGGTCTAAATACCCTCTCCCTATTATACGGCCCAAGGCCCAAATGACACACGGCCCACGCTCATTTCACTATATAAGCCCCTCATAGGGCTAAGGTAAAGGGATCCCACAATCCATTCTCTCTCCCTACACCACACTCTCTCTATCTAAAATGAGTACTGACTTGAGCGTCGGAGAGCCCGTCCTCGGGACACCCCCGGGGGTTTGGGTTTTATGTGCAGGTTCTTGGCCGGAGCTCGGACTGGGACCGCTCATATCCGCCGGAAAGAGGTACGACACTTTTGGACAGAAACAATTGGTTTAATTGTTAATATGTAATAATAACTTTAACTTTTAATTTGGATAAAAAAGAGTCAATGAAATTATGAAACCATTGATCAGCCTCCTGTCTTCTAGTTCTGATATTATCCAAAATTAATGACAACAATGTATGTGACAAATGTTATCAAAAAAAAAATGTATGTGACAAAGGATTGAACAATGGTTAATATTATCATAAATATTATTATTAGTATGTATGAAAAATAACTAACAATATTATCTATGACTAATAATTTTATAAATTAAAGAGAATCACTATACTGTAAGGGAAGAGGGGAGGGACACCAAACTTAATGTATTGTCTAATTTATCCTTTGTTGTTTAATTAATAATTTACAGGAAAAAAATTTATCATAAAAAATAAATAAAAAATTAATGAGAAAAATTGCATAAATAAACCACCTATAATCATCCCACAATCCCATTACATCACAAAAATAACTACCCACTCACCCAACCTCAATAAATAAATAACATAAAAAAAAACTGATTCAAAATACCAAAACTACTATGATATAATTTTTGCACACATTGTGTGCATATAAGGCTAGTATTATTGAGTTGAGGACCAGAGCGAATTTTACCAACTCATAAGCTTGGGGAGTTATGTTATGTTATGTTATGTTCTTTTTGGGGTGAAAAATATTTTTTTCAATTGAATGGTTTGGGGAGAAGACGACACCATTCAAAATCTACTCTTTCACCATTTCATGTTATTTATACGTAATGAAAGCACGTACAATCACTTGAGATCTTGTTTGATGCGTTTTAAATATATGTTTTTTAGTATCAACTTTTTATATTTTTATTCGTGTGGAACTAGATACATTTATGATCAAAGACATACATTGACAAGCGAAAATAGGACATATCTCTATACTAAGGGTCCGTTCTTTTTAACTTATTTTAGATTATCTGAATTTATTTGAACTTATAAGAGACGAAAATACCTTATTAGACCTTTTTAGGCCTTATTCAACCTTTTTGATTTTATGGATATTCGACCTTATTAGATAAAACCCTATTAGACCTTATTAAACCTTATCTGAACTTATAAAGAATGAAAATAAGTTTTAAAAAATGAACCCTGAATAAAAACAAAGAATATGTATATAAAATATTGTCAAAACCCTAACACAACAAATAAAATGGTGGCAAGGACATCATCTTACAACAAAATCTCGCTTATATGATGTATTTGACGATCAACAATTATATATGTTTTTTCTTTTAGATAATTTGGGATACACCATTGAGACAAGGTTTCCTAAATTTTTTCTTGTATTTTTTAAAAAAATGGTGGAGTAAATTGTATAATAGTAAACAAAACAACGGTTAGAAGTTTAGAACTTAGAAGTATAACAATGTGACATGATGTACGTGCTCCAGAATCTTACTGCTTAGCTCGAAACAACAACCACATGTGAGATGTGAATGTGATAGTCACGTCAAAGTACATCTGTGTCATTTTTGAGCATGCTAAGTTGATGTTTATATTTGCATTTTGCACTCTAGAAAGTAGTTGACAGTTTAGAGCCAAGTTGAATAGTCAATATATTCCATTAAAAACTTTGATCAAGAATAAAAATCATCAATTATTCCTCACATATTTTCTCAAAAACATTCTTGGTATGTTTTCTATATTGTAATATTGGATTGTTTGTGGCCATTATTTAAAACACTTGATCAATAGAAACTTCTTAAAATAAACATGAATTTAAACAAGATTTCACATGATAATTTGATAATGCTAGTTTAAAGAAATTATCTTAGCCTAATAGTAATACTCCCTCTGTCCCAGAAAGTATTATACACTTGATCAGACACGTAGTTTTAGATGATAAGTTGTTGTTTGGTTATCAATTATATTTTATTAATACTACAAGAAATCGGATCAATTAGGGCGACAATTTTCGCCCTTATAGGTCCATAAATCGCCCTTTTAGCTCAAATAGGGCGACTTTTATGTCGCCCTTCACTCGCCGTACTTGTTCCGCTGTATTTGGTTAGGTAAGGGCGATTTTACGTGTCGCCCTATTTGATATCATCAAAAAGGGCGAGTGTCAGTTGCCTTTTCTGGTTATACCACTTTTTTGTAACACTTACTTGATATCATCAACGCATAAATTTATAACATTTTTTGAAACAACGTAATAGTGTTTTTGACTTGTTCAAAACACGAAAACATAAAGCAAAAGTTGGTGATGCCGAACTCGCCCTATACCCCGTCCTATAGGTGATCAAATATGGTTAAACTAAAAGAGTTTAGGTAGAGATTTTGACCCAAAACTATATAGCCCCGTTCGACCTAATTGACTTGTCCGTCTAATGTCTTTTACAATTCCAGACTTATTATTTTCACCTTGAAAAGACAAGCTTTATTAAGTTCAAATAAGTTATAACTAACCTTATAATATAAATTCTAAAAAGTTTTAATAAAATTCTAAACTATGTTCTTCGGCTTATATAAGTTCAATTTAGAAAGGTGAATAAAGTACACTCAAACTCAGTCCTATTTAGGGATATAATAACCCCATATCGAGTGCAAGCTAGCTTAGGGTCGCTCGACACAACTTTGACCGGTATTTCTTGTGTTTTAAGCTTAGGTTTTTAAGTACTACTAACCTCAAAGCTCAACTTAAGTTCGTAAATCATAATTAAGTATATTATTTTTTAAACTAAATTTTCTATTTTCTTGTTAGTTTCAATCTATGCTCAATTTTTTCAATTAATTTCATTTAATTTCAAGTTAATTTATCAAATAAATAGAAATGGTGAAACTATTAATTTTAAGTTTGTTAACAGGATTTCTAAATCGAACTTGTTTATGCTAAACTCTAATAAATTTCAAGTCGCTCTTACACAGTCAACAAGTATGTTAGGCATTAGCACCTCTAGCCTTAACCCTCGCATCCTTAGTTTGATACACTTAGTTTCTTTGGGTTCAATAAAATCTTTTATCTTATATAAACAGTTACGCTGAATACCCTGCCCTAGATGGACCACTTTTCAGCCTCGACTCGATCATGATCAACTTGACCTTCTCCTCTTTGGCTCCTTGGGTATGTTAAGTGTTCAAAAAGACTTCAAGGAGTAAGAAAAGTATATTGCAATGCCCTAGTGTGAAGTTAAAGATGCCTTGCTCAATATGTAGGCTCAAAACTAGGCATCACTTTGTAATTTGCTTGCACAAATGAAGAAGGGAATATGCTACAAAGTTGAAGCAAAGATCCAGTGGATAACAATTGCCTTAATATTTGCCGCTAGTTGGGGTTTTGTCATCAATGGTCCCACACATCTCCAATATTTAATATTCGAAATTAATGTTAATTTGAGTGACTTCACAACCATCACTATTTCATAATTTGCTTAGTTGTATAAGCATGCAGTACCATAGTAGTAGTAGTTGTCAATCAGCTTGATTTATGGAGTGATTTCTCTTCCAAATTATAAATAAATTAAGAGTAGTTAGTTAATTAAAACTTATATTCAAAGTGATACCAAATCATATGATTTTTATAGATCGCACCAATACATAAATATTTGTTTAATAGTCAATTATGTCAACCTGTATCTATTTGATTCATGTTACACATTGTTTGTTAGAATTTTATTAGATTTGAATTGTATTCATGTTACCAAATCAAATAAGAAAAGACCGACTTTCATAATCAAAACAATTTAGAATACTAGATAAACTTTTTCCAATTATATGCTCTTTTTCTTGCTTTTCTTCTCAGTAAAGACAACTTTGGAGTCATGGTTTAAGTTTCTAGTAATCTTTGATTTTTTTCCTTATTTTTTTTGGTGTTTGCACCCGGTTCACCATTCGGACTACATCCGGATCGAGATCAAGTTCGGGGTGGTTAGGTTTCATTCCTCTCCCAAGGGTGTTGCGGGAACTCGAACACGGGTCCGTCTACCAAAGTCATTCCTCATCACCACATGACCAACACTTACTTTGTTAAAGTTTCTAGTAATCTTTAATTTTTTCCTTATACTCATTAAAGAAGTTAATAAAATTCTCTAGAAATAATATGAACTTTATCAGTAAAGATGCTTCTCCTTTCTTTGGACATTGTAATAACTTTAATTTTTAGCTTGTTCATACATAACTATACCATTACTATCTTTAACTAAACAATTAATATCTTTAACTATGTATCAATAAAGATATAAAATAATGATATTTTTAAAAAGTCTTTTTCAAAAAAAATTTTGAACACAAAAATTCGAATCACCTACCTACTAAAGTTACAAAAAAACGTAGTTTAGTTACTCACCTATGATAAAAAAAAAATAATTTACTAAATTTTAGCTAAAATTTTAATTATTCACATTGCTCTAACAATATGGAGTTCATACCTTGTTCAACTGAACTCAACTAAACAAAAATAATCAAAACAAACCGAAATACTTATTGAGAAACTTAAAACTAACAAACTGAACTGTATTTCTATTAATAATACAGGCTAAAAAATTATGCCCCGAAACTATTTCTTTGAAATTTAATAGCGCTGAACTCAACCGAACTACACCAAATTTAACTAAACAAACTTAAAATTTTGACTCATTAGTAGTTGATCTGAGCTGACCACAAATAAATTGAACTAAATTGACAATAATTTATATTAATTGATTCAAAAAGAACAAGGCATAATTTATTTTTTTTTGGTATTTGTACCCGGTTCACCCTTTCGGCTACATACAGATCCAGGTCAAGCTCGGGGTGGTTAAATTTCATTCCTCTTTCAAGGGTGTTGCGGAGATTCTAACACGGATTCGTCCTACCAAAGCCAATTTTCATCATAACTGTGCCAACACTTACTTGATACAAGGCATAAATAAGTACATATCACCTTTTAGAGATACTTTACGTTGGGAGTTGAATGTCACAACTCACAAGTCACAACTAAAAAAGACATACATATACATTTATATAATTATCCTCCAATGCGGTCCATAAGGGCAATAATATCATGATCAAAGATGCGACACTAAAGTAAGTCACACTAACATATCCCTTTTTATTCTCACTACCACCCTGCCGACACAGTACACTAATCATTTTATCAAAGTATCAATTAGTATCATAATCAACTTATAATTAATGCTTAAAAAAGCATTAATTATTGTAATTAAAAAAATGACAGAGATCACTGATCCAATGCAAAAAGAAATATACAAAATAATGGTTTTTATATGAGTATTTATGCATCTAAGATTGATACCCTCATCAACAGCTGAACTTCAGCATCACACAAAATCTACACTGTTTCTTAAGTACAATTTTTATGTAGAATAGACATTGAGCATATATCCCAAACCCGCGGCTCGCGAGCGAGTTGTCTCTATGTTCACCAAGGTGTACCAAAGTAGCCCGGAATAATAACAAACTTCATCATCTCTTCTTATGATCCAAAAGCAAAAGAATTGATTTTTTGGTAGTTTTTTTATATGGGTTTTCATACCCATTAATAAACCTATCTCACCAATTTAATTTTAACCCTCTAATAAAGCAAATTCACATCACTATAATAAGTAATAAATAAATTGACAGAGTATTTCTATGTTGAAACCAAAAAAATAAGAAAAAATCTGTAGGAGAAATGATACTCAGAGGAATTTCATTCTTCTGAATCATATAGCTGTACCCGTTAGCAGTAGATTGCTTTGCGTCTATGCATTCGGCAGGCCTTTGATCGCGAAAAAATTAGAATGGGTATTTGATGAGCTGAAATTGTCTTCCATGGTGTGTTATGTTTTGTGGTTTTCAGCTCATTTGCTCGCCGATCAAATCCAAGCCCACGAGCAGGAACGTGACGCCTTGGAATAGCAGGAAGTAGAAATGCACACCTTGAGCAGATAACAGACTTCTGAGAGCAGCAGTGAGTAGTAAGAAAGCCAAAGCTAGCTCTTTTTTGTATATTTTGTTCATTTTTTTCTTATCTGGTTTTGGGGTTGCTTCTTGATGTTCTTTCAGTTTGGTTAGTTCAGAAAGGCCACTATCAGAAGCACCTCGGAATAGTTGGCCGGATTGATTCATTGCCTTTGTTTCCCTCTCTTCCATGGCTACTAGGTCTGGTTCTGAGGCTCGGCCTGCTTTTTTGGTGACAATCCACTCATATGAGCTACCTAATTGGAATAACCCGGAAATCATGGCATTAAATTTGGTCACTGACATTGTGTTCTCGAACAGAAGGTATGGGACGATGAAGGGAAATGATCCTGGTGCAGGAAGTATGTTCAGGAATGACATGAGTACCGGAATGTAACAGATAACCCATATTGGTAGCTCGGCTTCTGGGACAAACATGGTTAAGGGAAGAATGATACAGAATAATGTGAAGGAATAGAATGGGAGGATTAGTTTTCTTAGTAGGAAGAATAGTAGGATGAGGTTTGCCTTCTTCAAAGATGATATCTGCACAACATAATTGATTGGGAAAAGGACAGACAAATTAGGACGCTTATCAATCGATAAATGAATAGTATAAGGGTATTGTTCTCTTCACCTAAATTTAATTCAATTGAGCTTATCACAACTCGTTAGACCTGATCAATCCTGAAATTACTGTATCTTTACACATGATCGTACCTGATCAAACCTCAGGTGAAGAGAACGCACCTAAGGTGTCAATAATGCAGAGCTTAAATGAAAGGTACCTTAGAGTTTATGATGGTTGGCAGACATAAACGGAAGAGCTGCATCGGACCAGAATGCCAGCGGTGTTGCTGTTTTCTGTATGCTTCATAAGATTCAGGAAGTTCACAGAGGACCTGAAAATGACCCAAATTATAGTGACCTTTGTTAGGAATGTCTCAAGGCAACATCCAAAACTTTATTTGGCAACCACAAATTCAGGCAAAGTTCATCAAATTCTGTATAATTCCAAAATTTCTGATCTTTTGGACCAATATTTCACAATCAATTGATCTAATTCAGAAATTCTGAAACTAATGATCAAAACTTTGAGCTTGACTTACCCTAACATCATCAAGGAAGATGAACTTCCATCCATTAAGATGAGCACGGACAGCAATGTCCATATCCTCGACTGTCGTCCTCTCTAACCAACCACCGGAATCCTCCAATGCTTTGATTCTCCAAACGCCCGCAGTTCCATTGAAGCCAAAGAAGTTAAGGAACACCCCATTAACCTGTTGCTCCACCTCAAAGTGAAAGCAAAGATTAATATTCTGAAGGCGAGTTAGCAAGTTTTCATCTTTGTTCACAAAAGACCACCTTGCCTGAACCAAACCAAGTTCAGGTTTGCCCTGCAAAACATCAATTACCAACAATTAATACTTCTAGATTCAACAGTACAGTAATCACAACATAAACCACATCTGAATCCAACAAACCTCAAAATGTGGGATGGTTAGCTGCAGGAAATCCGGGTTCGGCTGAAAATCAGCATCAAAGATGACTACAAATTCATAATCTTTAACATAATCACAGTTCATAGCAGACTTCAGATTCCCAGCTTTATAACCCGTCCTAACCAATCGATGTCGATAAATAATGTTAATTCCCTTTTGGCTCCACTTAAGAACTTCATTCTTAATCAGCCACTGGATACTCTCATCATCAGAATCATCTAATACTTGTATAAGAATCCTATCTTTAGGCCAATCAAGTTGACAAACAGCTGAAATTGATTGCTCATATACCTATCATACACAAATTATTTCAAAAACCCATCATCACCAATCATTCATTCATATCACAAACACCAAGAACAACACACAACTCTATGATCATACTAAATTCAATCCTGTCAAATAATTACATATAGATTATAATATGGACAACTGACATAACAGAACAGTATCAGAACATTATTGGTTAATTGATTGATTGATACAACAACGGCAAAATGATTTGGGGTCGGCTAACATGAATCGTCATCTAAAATTGACTAACAAATTAGAAAATTACCTCTCTTTCATTGCACATTGGTATTTGAACAAGTACCATAGGGTAATTGCATCCAGGGTTTTCAGCATCATTAGACTTAAAAGGTTCACCTTCAATCTGAGGCTTAATCTTCTTAAACTTGATCCAAAAACAACCCAAACACAAAACCAATCTATCAACAGACTGAATCATGAACAAAACCACACAGAAGGTTGATAAAGATTGGATCAAAGGGGCAATATACCCGACCCGAAAATCGACCCAACTGACATAAACATCATGAAGCCAACCTTGAATCTCAACAGTTTGAGGGATATGTAAGTTGGTGTTTTTGAAATAATGCCAACCATTGAAATGAGCAAACACTTCAAAAGCCAAGAATGCAAGAGCAGTAATTAAAAAACCAAGAATTACCCTGTACAGTAACTTCCCTTTACTAGATTTATCATTCTCCATACCAACACCTTCACCTAAAAACAATCTCTTTTTTATAGTACTAAGTAATGACCATAAACCATTACCAACCCAAGCAACACAACCTGCTGCTCTATGAGCCCTAAGCAGTAAAACCCATGTAAATTGCTTTGCATTTTTACCTCTATCTTTATCCACAGCTCTAAATGCAGAATCTGGTGATTCAATTTCAAGCAATGAGTAATTAGGGTTCTCCATTTTTACTATCACTGGAGTTCCCTTTCTTTGTTCTTTCATCCACCATTTACTCATATCTATACCAGGTACCATTTATATGATCAAAGATTGAATTTTTAGAAAAACCCAGAAAAACCCAGATCCCAAAATGATGAATTTCACACTTAAACACCAGTTTCTGCCATTAATGAGCAAAAAGATTTGAACTTTACACACAGAAACAGATCCAAAGAAGTAGAGAGAGAAAGAAGAGAGAGAAAAAAGAGAGAGTTTTGAGTGTAGCAAAAAAAGCTTCAAGAAGGGACTATAAGAGAAGAGGAAGAAGAAGAAGCTAATAACATGGAAATTACCAAAATAGGAGGAAAGTTCTAAGAAGCAGTTTTTTTAAGTACAGTGATTGTGTTTTGAAGTGTATTAGTGAGGTAATTATCAGTTGATTTCCTTAAAAAAACAAAAAGAAGATCTTTTTTTAACTATAGGAAGGAATTAAGAAAAAGGGTGATTTGAGATTTTAATTAAGGGAAGGGAAATGAAGGGAAGCTTTTGGAATCTGTAAAATGGTGAAGAATGGAAGGAAAGAGTGTTAGGAGTGATAGACAATAAATAGTGTCGTTATATATGTACTAGTGCTAAGAAAATATAGGGCATGTGGCATAAGTACAAAAAAGCTATGTAAGATTGTAAGAAGAGAATTTGTGGGTTTCTGGAATTTGATTGAGTTTTCATAAATAAAAGTATCAAGTTATACAGTTATGGGGTACTATACCTTGGAGAATTTGATAGGAGTCAAGGGGTGAATAAGAGTTAGGGTATGGGTCGGGTTGGCACGATCAGACATGAGTTTGACCGGATTTGACGAGTCTACTACTAGTTGAGCACGAGCCTGCTGACTAGTGGTGGGTCGTTTATAGACAAATTTTTTTAAATTCCGGCTCGAGTCTGACACTAGTACAACGGTCTAGTATACTTCTTGACCCGCTCTTCAACTAAAAACTTAAAAAGAAAGAATCTCAAAGGGCAGTCTGTTGGTACGCCACGACCCAAACATGAGACACTCTTTTAAAATTTTGACATGAGCTCGGGACGGTACAAATTCTTCCTTGGTTCGTTTAAGGCGTGATCCGATATGACACAAGACTCATTAACCTAGCACATGAGCCCGCACAGTTTGTCTGAAGTGGGAGTATTAAATATTAAACATGTGAAAGAAGAAAGAAAATTATACAAAATGCTACTACGTTGAAATTTTAATTTTTGGTGTATGCCACATGTTATATTATTAGTTAATTGTGTGGCATGGGTTATTATTAATCAAAATAAAATGAGATTATCGATAATATTTTAGAAATTATTTTTCGTGTCGCAGCATCACTGAAGCACAACTCGAATTTTAGTAAAAGTAACTAAACACTATAAAAAAGTTAAGACTTAAAGAGCATTTTTATTTACGTACTTGCTCTATTCTTTAATAACCATGATTCCCCTTTTACTGTAGTAAAATTTTACCATTAATTATTAAGAATTTTTCTTGAGTAACTTTTTTCCTTTCACATGTCTACTTGTTCACGTGGTATTCCATATTTGCCAGCTCAAATCCTATAGAAGTATCTCCTTTGTTTTAGAAAGATATTTCTACTTCGATAGGTTTCCTTTTATAAAAGATGTCAAATAAGAATAACAAAATGAAACATTAGGAATACAAAAAAGGATCTTGCTAACGGACGTTAATTAACATTCAATATGTTTCATAATATAGCATTAATATTGTAATATATACCAAAATAATCAAAATATTAGTTCAATTATTATTTTTACTTTTAGTTAATATATCTAATATTTTGAATGTTGGTTAGCTTTTGCCAAAAAAAATCGCAGTAAAAAAATATTTATCCAAACCTTGGAGGAGTTGTGAAACGACAAAAAGAAGGCAAGTTTTAGAGGATTTGGGAAAACAGCAGAGGGACAGAATACTGATCCCAACTGGGCCTCGAATTTGTCCAAATTCCGGGTGTCTTTTTCACATGCATGCATGTGTATACACAGGCTGTATACGTACATCATATACGCTTTTAATTAATTGATTGATAAAAATATATTTTCCTATTTTTCTGCTAAAATGGGAGAAAATCAGCCGAAATTCTGAAAATAATATATAATTGGATAGACAAAATTGTAAATGGGATAAAATTATAATTTGAAAAGACAAATTATTCAGACGAGTGAAAATAAAAAGAGGTATCAATGTATAAAATCTCGAGGTTTGACTAAAATTAAGCTAAAGATGTCATGTTTTGATTTCCTTGCTTTTTCCTAATTGGGGTGAAAGACCAATGATGCCCAACAGCCTATTAAACACGTTTTGAACTATTCTTTTCATATTTGTTTTTTGTTAACATATAAGCTAAGAACCATGGTCCTTGCGTTATGTTATGAAAAGTCTTTCTTATACTTTATCCATTTTTTATTCGTTGTAACCAGGGGCGGATCCAAGGGGTACATTGGGGTATAGGCGTACCCCCACTTCAGAATATGAAAAACAAGCAAAAAACGGAAGGCCCAACCCACAGTATATGTATAGGTAGCTCTTTTTAACGTGAATATAAGCCAAAAAGACATCAGAAACACATCTTTTGGAGCAAAACAAACTTGACCCAATCAGGACTTGCACGTTCTCTCTCTTTCAGTTTCATGCCACTCACCTCACATGCTCAGACCTCACCTCTCCTAATGTTTATATAATTGTAGGGTTGGAAGATGAAAAACAAAAAAAGGGGAGTTCTTTTCAAAGGGAGGTGGAGGAAGTCACAAAATTCCTCTATGTCACCTTCTCCGTCTTTAAGAGACTTTTCTTGAAAGTTAGTGATGTTTCCAAAATATGAAAACTCGTAGGATATAATTTACAAAAATTCACTATTTGCATAACGTTAAATTTTATGTTTAGTTCAGTTTTACTCAGTTCTATCAATTCAGTTCGACTACAATACAGTTCAGTTATTAGGATTATTAATAATTATCATTGTTTATATGATCATCTTCCTTGATATTATCATTACTATAATTGTTAATCTAATTTATTTTATTAATTATCATAATTATCATTATCATCATTATCATTATGTTTATTATTATTGTTATGTTGTAATAATAATTATTATTATTGCTAATTTTTATCATTATTATTGCCAAATGTTTTTATTATTATTGTTGTTTGTAATTATTTTTGCTAATGATATCGAAAATGATAATACTATCGAACATTTTACCATTATCAACTTCATAATCAGCTAATTGTTCTTCGGCTTCCACAAAAATTTGCTCCATCAACTCCACCTTATCTTGAGCTGAAATTCATATTTCGTTAGTTATTCTAAGTCCTACAAACATATAATCTTTATGGTTTCTTTTCTTGCATCATCGTCGCGATCATTTTTAGTTTCCATTACTTTAACTTAGTGATATCAATTATTGTTTAAAATTATTTTTGGTATTTGTTTTGCAAATATTTTTATTATTATTAGCTTATTGTTAATTATTAATTTTTATTGGAGTAAATGTTTGAGATTATGACTTATGAGTATATCCTAAATGACAACCATAAAGAACAATATTTATTAGCTTGAAAAGTGTTTAAAGAAATTTATTACTAGTACACTAGCGCTACTTTAGAGAAACCAGATGAGAGTGTGTTCAACTTTTACTATCTTAAGCCCTTATAATCTATGTCAGAAAACACTTTGGATAATCCTCGAAACTACTTATTCATGACTTGCCAACCTCTCCCACTAATTACTTGTTTACAAACGTCATCATGATTCATAAGACAATCTCTTGCTAATTGGGGCATAGCCTCGTGGGGATATGTCGAGTGTGAACTTTTTGACTTTAACATGCTAAAAAACTTACAACATGCTAAAAAGAAGGTGAAAGAGTGAAGGCAAGATTAATTAAACTAATGTTTATGAGCTTAATATTTTTTTTTTTTTATGTTTGCACCCGGTTCACCCTTCGGACTACATTCGGATTGAGATCAAGTTCGGGGTGGTTAGGTTCCGTTCCTATGAGCTTAATGTTATATAGCATTAAGGGTTATGTATATGTATTTTATATTAATTTCTAAGAAAAATGACAATAAATATTTAGGTTTAACCTCTTTTTTGAAATTAATACCTAGGTTCTTTTTTATTTTATTGCTTCATTTTTTTGGAAATCAATACAAACTAAAGGATTGGCCCAAAAACTTAACAAAAATTGACCAATTTTAACAAATAGATTGCACATGATAGTTGGAGAAATAAACGAAATTAAGGGTAGTTATATATACTTGATATTGTGGGACCTTCTAACATGGAATCTCTGTTAAAATTAGTGAAATTCCTTTAAATTTTGAGGCTAATCCGTTAGTTGGTATTGGTTTCAAAAAAATGAAGCAAGTGTGGTATTTATATATAATAAAAAAAGAACTTAGGTATTTATTTCAAAAAAAAGGTTAAACCTAGGTATTTGTTGCCAATTTTTCCTAATTTTTGAAATGGTATTAACCTATTCTCGTCAACTGATTTTAATAAGTTTTAGTAAAAATAAGTGCAATTTAGTACTACTAAGGCCCCGTTCACTTCACCTTATTTTTAATGAACTGAAATTATTTTTACTGAACTAAACTTTTTTTTGCTGAACTAAACTTATTTTTGCTGAACTAAACTTATTTTTGCTGAACTGATCTTATTTTTGCTGAACTGATCTTATTTTTGCTGAATTGAACTTATTATTACTGATTCATGTTGTTGTTTTTCTTTGCGCTACTGATTTTTACTGAACTGAAGTTATTTTTACTTAACTGGACTTATTTTTACTTAGGCCATGTTCAATTCACCTTAAATTAATAATATTCAGTAAAAATAAGTTCAGTTCAGTAAAAATAAGTTCAATTCAACAAAGATAAATTCAGTTCAACAAAAATAAGTTCAGTTCAGTAAAAATAAGTAGTGCAAAGAAGAAAAAACAACATGAATCAGCAAAAATAAGTTCAGTTCAGTAAAAATAAGTTCATTCAATAGAAATAAGTTCAGTTCAGTAAAAATAAGTTGAACTGAACGGGGCCTTAACTGAACTTATTTTTGCTGAACTGAACTTATTTTTAGTGATTCATTTTGTTTTTTCTTCTTTGCACTACTGATTTTTACTGAATTGAACTTATTTTTTACTGAACTGACATTGTTTTTACTAAATATTGTTATTTTAAGGTGAACTGAACAGGGCCTAAGTTCAGTTTAGTAAAAATAAGTTCAGTTCAATAAAAAACAATATTGCAAAGAAGAAAAAAACAGTAAAAAAAAGTTCAGTTCAGCCAAAAAAAAAGTTCAGTTCAGTAAAAATAAGTTCAGTTCAGTATCAATAAGTTCGGTTCAGTCAAAATAAGTTCAGTTAAGTAAAAATAAATTCAGCTCAACAAATTTCAGTTGACGAGAACAGGGCCAGTTCAATTCACCTTAAAATTATAATATTCAGTAAAAATAAGTAAGTTCAGTTTAGTAAAAACCAGTTGTGCAAAGAAGAAACGACAACATGAATCAGTAAAAATAAGTTCTGTTTTTTAAAAATAAGTTGTGTTCAACCAAAATAAGTTCAGTTTAGTAAAAAAAGAGTTTAGTTCAGTAAAAATAAGATTACACTTTTTAATATATATAATATAGATGTCACAAATTATCACTGGGGATTCAGAAAAATATTAAGTGGAGTTAAAATAAAATCAATTATTTTTTACTAGGTTCATATAGTTAATTTTATAAGTTTTTTTTGTAAATTATCAAATCCTTGTAAGAGAATTATCCAAAATTTTAAATCTAAATGGGTCAAGTGACCCCACTTAAATCAACATGGATCCGTCCATGCTGGTGATAAGGTTTTATTTTACCGTATTTAAGTTTGCGGAGTATAAATCACTTGGCTACAATTTCTTGTCTAATATTTTCAGACCCCTACTTATGAACGAAAAGAAAGAGATTCTCGATGATGATTAGCATGTAAGGGACACGCTCCATTGTACAGTACTTTGTAGTTGTAAGGTGTCTTTTAAATAACTGAAATATTAGAGGTATCTTTTAAATTACCTTTTAAAAATGACCAAAAAATCTTACTAATATACTCCCTCCATCTCAATTTATTTGTTACACATATGATATTCAAGCATTATTCATATTGCAACTTTGGGTGTCGTTTTGTTTATATACATAACAAGAAATAAACTCATGTGAGATCTTGTTTGATTCGTCTCAATGTGTACTCTCCAAACATATAATTTTGTAATTTTCTTTATACCTAATTTTCTCTATTAGTTTTTGAAATTATATTTAAAAAACTGTGAAAAAGTAAATATTGCAAATAAATTGAGATTAATAAAGCCGGGGTCCACTATCATATGATTCATATCACCAACAGAATGTCAATATATATTAAATAGAAGAATAAGTGTGCATGGCTCAAATACTACAGGTAGTGAAAAGTTAAAAGAAAAAGATTGTTTAGTGAGAAAATTGAAGAGATTCTTCAGTTTTATGATATTAGAGTTTGGTTAATAATCAAAGAAACAAATTGGTGAATAGATATTTGATAAATTGGTTGTCCTGAACCCTCGGTCTTAAATTCTGATTCCGCTATTATGAATATAACCTGAACAAAATTATCTTTTTTCTAACTCTATGTATAGAGATTAAAAGATTAACAAAATGTAACTAATATTTGAACACTAAGCCTAGAGCATATTTCTTTTTTTTAGCATATGATTTCTACTAAATAATGTACAAGTATATTAATAGTACTATTGTATACGAGATACTCCCCCGAGCAAAGAGGATCTGGTAACAAAGTGGACCCACCAACCCATATGTAGAGATTTGGGCTGCCAACGAAGCAAGTCTTACGTATAGAAGACCACAAAATCTAATCACTAAAATAGACCATACTGCAATAATAGTAATCTATTTTAAACCTAAAGCATATTAATATGGTCATAAATCATAACATATGAAGTTGTATACTATATTTTATTTTTAAAGTGGAAGTTGTATATTATTAGTAATTTCAATTTTTTTCTTTTTAGGTTGGTAAAGAGAAGTGTCTTATCGAACGAGAATCTTGTGCAGGCTAATCCAACACTAATAGCATCACAACACCTGACACGGTGACACCTAAGAGGTCCAATTGGATCAGAGTTGAAGCTTCGGAATTCTCAGGTGGTATTTGCTTGCTTTGGCATGATTCCGATGAATCTTTTCATTAATTTAATGTTTGTTCCATTCTTTTCTCAATGTATGTTCTTTGAGATTGATTACAATTTAGAAAGGAAGACTTTTTAAAAGTGGGAAAATGATAAGGGAATCTCGGGAGTTTGGTCCGACAACCTCCGGGCTCCGACTTATAAGGGGTTATAACCTTATAATTAGACTAAGTACTACTTAACGCCGTAACGGCATGAAGTTGGATATTGTATAAGTTTAGACAATGCAAAAATCGTAATTGAAGAAATTAAATGAAGTTTCCCACCGACACCACAAAATCACGTTCTCCATAAGATGAAGGCAACCCCAGCAACGGTAGGTAGTTGCCCTTTGTAATTTGTATGGTGGGGGCTTTGTAAACTAAAAACCTTTCATATTATCTTTTCCCTTCTCTATTCATTTAATGCCATGTGGGTGGATCCTTCTTCACTTCATGAGTTTTCTCTTTCTCTAACACTATACTAATACTATTCTCTTATGATTTGGATTTCAATATAAAAGTTCAGGTTGATTTGATCTTGTTCTTTTCTTACTTAATCATACAAATATCACATTATTCATTAAATGATGTAATTAGATGTAGAGGTTACACTATGGATACATACACTACTTAGTGTAGTAGTAATTCTGATATAATTCCACTCCTTCCCTTATGTATATCTGTTTTATATATGAGTCCTCTTTATTATACTCATTATCTTAGCTTGTAAAAAAAATGCAAAAAAATCCCCCTTTTTTTGGAAAGGTAATGTGGTGGACTCAACTAACACAGTTTCTTGATCTGGTGTTTGCGGGGCCTGACATTTGAGAGTATGGAGAATGGTAAGGGAATCCCCACCCCCAAATGCCCCTAGTAGGATTTGATCCCATGACCTTGAAATCATGAGATCAAACCCTTAACCACTAGGCCAAATTATGCATTCTGTATTTGGGTCCTCTTATTTTACTCATTGTCTTTTTAACGCATAATATCTTTGATTATGAAAAGGAAACATTTTTAAAGAAATATTCATTGAGATAAATCCAAGACATATTTATATCAATATAGATTTTAATATATTAATTGAAAAGGAACAGTTAAATTAATATTCACAAAATGCAAAAGTCATAGTTTAAAATCTAAATTAAAAGAAAATGAAGGAAGTATATAAGAAAATATATATAACAATAATTTGATGTTTTAGCTTTTTATCTCATGTTTATGTGTATATTTACTTTTTTTTGAAATAATATTTCATGTTTATATATGCAAAGGTTGATCTTGGAAGGTAAAAGGAAATGGTAGTACATAAGTATTAAAACAATTAGATTTTTTTTTTGAATTGATATTAAACCAATTAGATGAAGTGGTCACACATAGCACTTAACTCATTTAGATATTAATGCGAAAATGACTATGAATAGAAAGTTGTGGCATGTTAGAATTTGTGTAGACAACCTAGAGGTGAGAGCTTGATCAGTTTGCTTTGCCATTCTTCCTTTGCCTCACTTTGTCCCTCATGTGGATGCATTTTGTATTCCTGATAATTGGTATAAATGACCTACATATGCCTACAATAATTTTAAATTTTTAATTGCCTATCTGATTGAGATGCGATGATATCATTTTAAGTGTTTGTTTGGCTGAGATGAAAAATTATATTAGTAAAATTTTATAAATAAAATAAAAAGTTTTAGAATTAATTGTTTGACAAGAGTATGAGAACTTTTGGACGGTTGGTGAGTCCATATATACCTAAATCGCTTTTGGATTCTATCAAAGGTTGAGTCTATTTTATACCTTATGTATAGAGTAGGATATGGGTCTTGGTGCGATCGGATAGGGTAAAAGGGTTTGATATTTTCATATCCAGACTACACAAGCTCTACACAAACTCTACACGAGACCCTATTAAACTAATACTAATAAAAAGGTATCCCAAGTTTCTAAAATCCAAATCCTTCACAGTTTGTATGGGAACATATACTGTCTCTTCTCTCACTCATTGGTGAAGTATAACCTTCCTAAGCCCAGACACCAAGCGATGACTATTAACTTTACCACATTGTTCGACAACCTTTATTTGCAAGATAATTGTATGATGTGTGTAGCCACTAGTCCATTTATTTATATTGATATATCAATATCTATGTTCTACCTTAATTGCGTATTATATTATAATATATAGAAAAAGACAATAAAAAATTAAATTACAAACATTGGACCCGTTCTTGGACTCACATCCTAATCTTGTCCCACTTTACTCTATAGGTAAGGGACTAAGGGTTTATAAGATATAGACCCTGTGGATATTGAATTATTGATCATCTTAAAAGAATGCTTAGGATAAACCCTATTCATTGTTATCCATATTCATAAGTAGAATTTCACGTAGAAAATTTTCACTTCATGATCCTAACTAAATAACTGTTTGCATTTCCTACGAAATATAATTGACATTGAAATTTCCTAGGAATTAATTCTTCTACCATTCAGCCGAACAATCAATAAATTTTCACTTCTATTTCCTCCAAAAACAAACAATATGTTAAGACTATATTACTCATTTGTTAATCTTGTTATGCAAGGCGACAAGACTTCCTAAGCTAATCAATGATTAAGCATGCTATAATCACAAAATAAGTAGTGTAGGTGGACTAACCAAGTAAATTAATGCCGAAAAAAATACTAACAAAAGATTAGTGTAGAAAAAGTGAAAGAATAAAGAGTAACACCCATGATTGTAATTAACACTTGAATCACTTTTTGGGGTTTACAGTTGGATCCAGAATTGGTTTGTGATTACGTGCTTTTATAAATAACATAATAGTAGTACAAAATTGAAAGGTTAAGTCATTAGTAGTTGGAGGTTTTCGTTAAAAACATACACACATGCCAATTGTTGAATTCTTCCTTTTCATTTTGGTATCAACTTGTTTGAATAGTATCTATTTTAGCAACATGATTAGGAAAGTTCCATCACCAATTATTTGTGTGTCTCCACTTTTTCTTTGTACTCTAATTACATTTCTTAAATGCTAACAATCGAGTATTAACAATTAACAACTCATCTTTTAATTTTATTGAATATATACATGTTTTGTTATAATGAAGACAAGAGGCGCAAAAGAATTATCATGAACATGCCACGTGGACAATTTTGGAGGAATGATTCAATGACATTTTCAGTGTTTTCTATTTTAGTAATAGTTAATAGATATATAAGAGTTTGTGTAGGCCCTATTCTTTTACATCGAACTAAAGTAGACTAAATTTGTTTAAAGTGAATTGAATTGAACTCATGTCATTAAAAGTTTGAAAGAAAAAAACTAGCACAATTGAAATGAACTGAATTTGTTTGAAACGAACGGAATTGGCTTGAATTAAACTAAACTGAATTTCCATAATTGCTTCAAATGATTTGCTTGTAAACAAGTTGTGTCTACTTTTTCAGAGATATCATCATATTCTAAGATGCTATTTAGTATTGTCTTCAATTGGAAATATTCTTGAGATATGTGAACTCTTGGGATGTTTTCCAAAGCGTGTATGCGTGAGTAAATATGAGTTGAAAGGACTTGTGTGGATTTATTGGGACAATTGTTGGGTTGGGCCTAGATGCATATTTGGTAACTAGTCTCAGCTCGTAAGGAATTGGAGTGTGATTGTATCTGAGGTGATTTAAAGTTTGTTGCTCTGATTAAGGTTTTTCTTTTATCTTGAAATATTGTAGGAAAAGATTAATTATGAGAAAGCACTCTATCCAAATATAAGGTACAACTACGAACAAGTTTTGATGAGTTTCAACTGATAAATCTGAACAAGTTTCATTAAGTTCAATAAATTAAGAGTAGTTCTAATAAATTCAAATTAATTGGAATGAATAATTTAACTAAATTATAATATCATGTTCAGTTTTTCATGTACCTTATCTACCCCAAAAAGTATTGGAACATTTATAGAGTAATAAATTTAGATTTTATTGTGTGGTAATATTAGAAGAGGAGGAGGTCTCATGTACACTATTTTAGAGGTCTGGACAGAAACTTAGTTGTGAGTCGCGAGACAAGTCGAGAACCACGGCTGGGGCAAGTTGCGGGTCGTGTCGGTCACGGTCAGCGGTTGGCTTGGTCACGATGTAATTCCTACTTTGCCGCGTGTTTTTCCGTATAAATGATTTCTATCCGTTGTCTAATATCGATCATATCTACCCCTTTATTGATCCAAAAAGTAAGATTCTAATTCTATTACTTTCTGAGATTAATAAAGAAGTGTGGTTCCATGCACAATTTCTACCTCTTCTCAATTACTCTATATTCTCTACTGTTGTTCATAAACATGTAAAAGAGAAATGTAACCTTCCTCAAACCAACTAACCAAGTTGTCATAGAAAGTACTGTTTACAAAAATAATTAGAGATTTATGAATTATGATGTTCACTTTACTAGTATCTTTCAATTTAAAATTGCTGGAGTCTTAATTCCTAGAGTGGAATATGGAGATTGGATCTTTCAAAGTTAAAACTTGCTTAGATAGACACAATCATCAACAGAAGAGTTGACTTCCAAGTATAGCAGCAACTGTAAATGTTTGTGCGCTTACTTTCATTCATCATTCTTTAGCACCTGACATTTATTGCATTAATAGCAACTTGGCCGGGAATAGTGTAACCCAATTTCAGTGTAATACCAGATTGGAATTTTGCGCAGGTTAATCCAGTACAACTTGATTAATCAGACACCTTAAAAGAGTAAGAAGACATTCACGAGGTGTCCTTAGTGAAATCTGATAAATCTTATAGCATTGAAATTATGAGATACAAACGTTACCATTAGACTAATCGTTAACTCTATAGTGATATACGTTCTTTGACTTGATCTTAAGTTTGCTAATTAGCTCAAGACAATTGACCAATATATCATTGATAAAAAAAAAAGTCGAGGTAATGTTTTCGTCAAGAACAAAAAGAGAATGAGAATATTGTAAACTTTTCATCTTAGTTTTGTTGTCTAACTATTAAGCAATTAACTTGGACCCATACAAAATTAGTGCAGAAAACAATTCTTTGTATTCTTAGTAACAATATTTTGAATAGATACCAATACCCCTTACAACTGGAACCCATAGTGGCATTAAGAGGCCAAAGCGACTTGTAAAAGGGTGACCGGTTTCTCGAGGACTTGCCTCCGGCCGACAATTTGAGGTTATGAGCCTTGGGACCAAAAATAGTCAAAATTAAGTAAGACAGAAAGCTTCTTTCATGAACAACTTATATGCAACAAAGAGTTGATATGCGTGTGAGGCTTCTTTCACTACGTAACAATAAAGCAGGCTAGCATTTGGCGACCACATGTTTCTACACTATTCATATATGAATTTCGACCAATAATATTAGTCATATTGAACCAAAAGTTAGTGCAAATGATGTTTTTGGACTCATCTCAACATATATTTTCTATTCATCAAAATTTAAATTCTTACATATAAATTATTAAAGATATTGATAGACAAAGATAATATAGTAGTATGCGTGAAAAACAAAACATTGTAATTCAAAGAAATGGAGATATATATTATTTTTGAGTAAATAGTAATTATATGACATAACTATAGAGTAATTAAAAATATCATAAACCTCGTACTCCGAATTTGTATACATGCTTGATTTACAAAAATAGAAATAACAAAAACAAATCATTATTTGATCCTAAACTAAAGATTGGATGTAGGAGGTCCCTGTTATTGAAGAAAGACAAATTCAGCATTGCATGCAAAAAAACTCACAAAACAGAACCACAATTATCAACTTTATTTTGGAGCTTGTATATATCTACATAAAATGTATATTTCTTTTTTGTCCCTCCTTTTTGTTTCCTATTTTTGGCAGTAATAGCTAATATAAATGATTATATTCAGCAGTTAGTGAAGGTAACAAAATAATAATTTTGATATAACATATCAGTAGATTTTTTAAGAAAACAAAGGGTATTATAAATTTGTAAAATGGGGTCAAAAATCAGAAATAGTAGTAATATAAGAGATGTCAAAATCAAAAGAGAGAACATGTGCAGCAAATATTATGGAACATGTAGGCTGTCGTTGTGCGGTAACAGAAGTATCTGCACTGGCAATTATCAATTGATTGTGCCATCACGCTGAATTGGGTCATGTAGTATAGTGTGTGTGAGTGTGTGATCATTCATAAAACTTTCACTTCTTATTAAGACTTGGGTACCCATTGTGTTCATTCTTATCATTATAGAGCTATTTCATAAGGAATATTTTTATTATATCTATTTTCCATTTTTAGGAAAGTGTCTCCTGATATTTTCCATTTTTTGAAATAAAAATAATTACAATATTTAATGTTTTCGTTATTTTAATTTAATTATTTTCACCAGGAGGTGATTTGGATTAAGGGGTTGATTCCTGTTCGGATACTAGCCTGCATAGCACAATAACTTAGAGGACACGGCCACAAAACCTCGCGACTACAACAAAGGGTGCGAAAACTCTCTTTTTTTTGAAAGATAATTTACATTAATTAAAGGTCAAACTACATCTACAATAGGTATATTAAAAAAACAATCAAACAGGATTAAGCCTAACTCATCTTCGGTGAAACTAATGAGCCAGATCAGCCACAGTAGCGCAGACCTCGTATTTGCTGAATCTTGTAGTTATTAATGGAACTGTTTATCATTTTGACCTACTTTGGAGAAGAATATTCTTAATCTAATAGTGTTGACCACATCCGAGCTTTTAATACCTTTATGTTTTTAGTCTTGAAAGGGGGCTTACCATGGATGAGAACATCCATCGCAAGCCTCGTAGATGAAGAGGGGAAAAGGAGGAGAGGGACAGCAAAAAGAAACCACGTCCAACGAGCAGCCAAAGTGACTTCCGTGTTCTAATTTAGGAAAACATGGTCAAATGGCTGGTTGATCCGAAAAACAAGGTCAAACGCCGTATAGTCAATTATATGTAGTGTTTTGCTATAGTTTAAGTGTTTAAATTTAACTTTTAACAAAAACAAGTTATAAAGGTATTTTATAATTTTAACCTTTATAATAAGTAGTTTCTTACAAAAAGCTCTAAAAAATTGCACAATCCAAAATGAAATTTCAAGACAAGTTATTTAAGATACCGTAGTAGCCGAAACTAAATTTCAAATCCAGTCCAATTCTTCAATTGGGCTGTTGATGGGAAAGTCTGTGGTTGGTTTGAACCAGAATTCATTTTCTTAAAACCACAAAGGCCCAACTTTTAAATACATCTTTTCTGGGCCCAGATTTTAAGTTTGCCCTTTAAGATCTTGCTGACTTTTTAGGTTTGATCTCTTGTCCTTTGTCTTCGTTTTGATGGGCTTTGGGATCGTCTATATGGCATCTCACGTAGGAGGACCTTTTTTTTTTTGGAAAATTTTCATGTTGGGTACCCGAAGTTTGACGAAATATGAATTTGGGTACCCAAGTTTTTAATAATATCAATTTGAATATCTGAGATTTAACAAGATTCGATTTAGATACCTCCATAATAACAGCGTTAACTTACTGTTAAGTGTGACTTACTTTTTAAGATAATCAATGGTCCTAATCTATTTCAAAGATCTAGGGGTTGTTATTATTTTCAAAAAAGAAGAAATGGCAAATCCAATACTACTCTTTAAAATAGATTAAGGTCATTGATCATTTATGTCAAAATCCGAGCCAGACCCATTAATTTCCTCGAGATCCAGACCAGACCCAGACCCATTAAGTGTGGAATTTTAAGACCTAGACCGAGGTCCTTTGGGTCTGATGGGTCTAGGGTCCTTGTAGGGTCCTTAATGGGTCCTTTTGAATTTTAAGTTTAATGGTAGTTTCTAATCTAATAAATTTATTCCGACTATTTCATAGGTGTGCGTTACCTTAGTTAAGGTTTGTATCAGAACAATTAACAAAATATAGCTCATAAAATCTTAAATATGTTTCAACTTACATCATTACATGTCTTAAATGGAGTCACAATTACTCATAAAGTCATAATTTACAAGTTAATTTTGTTTTGAAATTTTTTTTATTTAAATGGGTTTATGGATAGGGTTTGACCCGGATCCAGGTCTGATATATTGAAACCCGGATCCAGCCCCCTAATAACCTCTGGATCCAAATCGACCCAGACCCTTTGGGTCTAAAAAGTTGGCCCCAAACCTTATAAATAGGTTTGTATGTGGATCTGAGTCTGCGTCGGTCCAACATCCATTATGATTCCTAATTATATAAAAATTTTATGACATTCGCACCTTTTACACTTTTGACACTATTCACAGTTTTAAATTTAATCGCAATCTGTGACTTATATATCAGGGAAATATAGTCATGTGGAGTCTTGTTTGATTCGTCTCAACTTGTAGTTTTTTATGATCTAATATTTATAATTTTTACACATATATAATTAGAGATATTAATCTTTAAAGTTTTATTTTAGTATGCATACCCAAGCTAAATAGTGCATTTTTTTCGTTACAGAGGAAGTTTTAAATGTGATACTTTCCATATTAGGAAGTTTGGAATTAGTTGTGACACTTTTATTTTGGGCAAATTTTCCTCTCTATCTCTCTCCTAGCATATGGGTCCACTTCTTTTTCTACTCTCTATCTCTTTCCTCTCTAAATATTGCATACGAGTTTCTGAAATCAAAAGTGTCACAACTAATAAAAAACGGACGAAGTATATACAAGTCTTGCCCCACCTCCGTAGACTTTGCCTTCTTTCTCTCCTTTTCTTCGCTGACCAAAAACTCCGACCAACAAACCAAACCACCCCCTATTATTATTTTCTTAATCATTCAAAAAATATTACTAATAAAAAGCTTTCTTTCTCTTTCATTTACCTTCCTTTCCATAATTAGGAATTCCACCACTCTTTCAAAACGCTCTCCACATCTTCTTCTTCTTCCTCTCACCCTGGCCACACACTACCTTCAATTTCTAACCACCATTATTAATCAATAATTCTCTTCAATGGCAGATTGAACAAAACCTAGCAATAACACGTTCAACACACAGAGAGAAAATGTGGAGGTCTTACCTTCAACGAACAGTATCAATGGCGTCGATTCATCGAAGTCGCAAGATTCTCTCTCCTCCGTCGCAATCAACTCTGTTTCCACCGTTTACGACGTCGTTTCAGGTTGATAACACCGGAGATAAGATGTCAATGGCGGAAAATCATCAAACTCGTAAGTTTCTCTCTCCACCGCGTTTAACACTGTTTACGACGTCGTTTAACGATGACAATAACGAAGATGAGACGTTAATGGCGGCGAATAAGCGAACTCGTAAGTTTATCTCTTCTCCGCCGCGTTTAACACTGTTTAATCCATTTACGACGTCGTTTGAAGAGGATAATGACGAAAATAAGAGTTTAATGGTGGCGAATCGTCAAAATCGCCGGATTCTTTCTTCACCGCCGCGTTTAACGATGTTTTCGGATTTTACGACGTCGTTTAAGGTCGACAATGGCGAAGATAGTAGGTTAATGGCAGCGACTCATCGAATTCGTCGGATTATGGCTCCTCTGGCGCGTTTAACGATGTTTTCACCGTATACGACGTCGTTTAAGGATGATAATGGCGAATATCAGAGTTTGATGTTAGCGACTCATCGAAGTTGCAGGATTCTTCCTCATCCGTCGCGTTTAACGATGTTTTCAACGTATACGACGTCGTATAAGGATGATAACAACGAATACAAGAGGATTCTGTCTCCGCCGGCGCGATTGACGATGTTTTCGAAGTTTACGACGACTGTCGGAGATGATAAAAGCGACGATAAGGAGAAGAGGTTGATGGCGACGGAGAGAAGTGGTGGAGGAGAGAAAGAATCGGTGATATCGTTGGCGGAAGTGAGGAAACTGATGAAATTGGTGAATGTAGAAGCGTTGAAGTCGAAACTTGGAGAAGAAGGTAAAGAGGTTATTGGATATTCTGAGCTATTGAATACTTGTCAAAGTATGGGAGTTGTTAGATCGATTGGTGAAGCTGTTGCTTATGCTCAAGTTCTTGATGAAGCTGGTGTTGTTTTGCTCTTTCGTGATAAAGTTTATCTCCATCCTGATAAGGTATAATTTGTGTTGCTGATAGTTTGATAGATTTTGTTGTTGTTGTTGTTGTTGTTGATTTCTTATTTGGTTTGTATTTATTGTTGTTGTTATTAGGCAAAAGCTAACAAATGCCATTGAGCGTGCTTTAGATAAGGTAGCTAAAAGTGGAAATGTTAGATTATAGTGAATGTTAACTACACCGGTTGCGTGATTTTTGTTGATTGACGTGTGATTTTGGCATTCATACCGAAGTTAATAACATTTTGAGAACTCTATTGAATGGTATTTTAATGCCTTGGGGCGTCCTTTAGTAAGAGCGTTGTTATTGTTACTGGTTACCTGAAATTTGGTAGGAGAATCTTGTTTGCTTTGTTGATTTATGATGTTGTATCGGGAGAGGATTGTTACGTGTGAACAACGGTGGATCTTGAACAAAAAAAAAAAAGGGCCGAAGGTTTCAATCCCCAATCTATTGTATTTTAACTACAACGATCAACACATCACTTTTGGTGATTGATGCGTGATTTTGGTTTCATACCGAAGTTAATGCCAGTTTGGGTAATATATTGGATGATAATTTAACTCCTCTGGGTGTTGTTAGTAAGATCGTTGTGTAATGTTAGTGGTTATCTGGAATTTGGTAGGAGAATCTTTTTGTGATGATTGTAGATTTATGATGTTGTATTGAGGGGTGTGAACAGTGGCGGATATTGAACAAAAAAATGAAGGGGCGAAGGTTTCGATCCCTAAATCTCTTGTATTATATGTATGCGTTGGACAATATGAGTTTTATGTTTAGTAAATCCGAAAAGTGTATTGAGAGTCAGGACCTGTCGGTCTCCCTATGTGGGAATCTGAAGGCATTTAGATGGTATTGGTTGTTTAGGAGATTCTTGTTTGTTGAATTTGAGGTTCTTTCTATTGAATGGAATCATGTGTAAATACTCTTTTTTGGCTGTTGTGATTGAATGTGGGGACACTGGAATATTGGATAGGTATGATTCTGTGGTTGTTCGGAAGTCTGAACCTGTGGAAAGCTAGGGTTGATTCGGAATTCATGAGCTAGAGTTGCCCTGTGGCTTGGATATGGTTGTGGATTGAAAGGTCGAACTGTAGTTCCAGTCTATTCTAAGACTTTTGAATAATCAAATTGTGTGCTGTTTGATTGTCCTAGACCTATGAATTGTTGAATATCAAGAGTTACCATCCGTATTGTTTGTGTATTCGGTTATTTTTTAAAACATGCTAGCAACACTCCTCGGTATCTTTATTTGCTCAGCTTATTACTTTAGTTCTGTTTTAGTGTAAAAAGACCAACTGGTCAAATGCCATGTAAAACTGTGGAATGGATTGAGTTTGGAGGGTTGAAATTATGAATTCTGTGGATCTACTATGGCTATCTCAAGTCTCAACTCTTCACTTGGAAGGATAATTTTTTTTGGGTATCTCATTTGGTCACAACTCAGCCTGGCTTTTCATGCTTAGCACGTTGTCAACAGATGAAAATGGCTGTATATGATGTGGATTTCTTGGAGATGAGATCAGCAATTTTAACTCTCTACTCTTGTGCTGAGTGTCAAGCCTGTGGGAGGTTTTTACTGCCAGGCGTCTATAATCTAGGTGAATATCTAGTTGATGTCCCAAACTCCAAGTGGATTCTGAGCTGGATGAATAGATTTGAGGGTTAGTTTTGTCTAGAACTTGAGAAATTCATATAAATGTGCTAGATGTTGGGTTTCATCTTTTTAAGATTGTAAGAAAGCCGAATCATTCACGGAGATGAATCATCGTGGTGGCATCTACTCATTTGAAGATATGACAACATAAAGTTGTTACTTGTTGGGTTCATAGCACTTGTGATATAGGATTGTAGGCGTGCAGCCGTGAGATCTAGGTCTTTGCAGTGCCTAAAAGGGATCACAGTTTTTGTTTTTTCCCCTTTCCTAGTTTTATATTTGATCTCTGATTGGGTTGGGTTCCCCCTTTGCTAGTGTTATACTCGATCTCTGATTGGGTTGGGTTTTGGGGGGGGGGGGGATGGGAGGAGGAGGGCATCACGTAGGATTTTAATTGTGTTGCTGGTAGTTCAAACCTTGATGTTTGGTGAAGTGTGAACTAAAAAGCAGTTTTCTTGAAACAGTGACAGTGACTCCAATGAGTGGTACGCTAATTAATCTTTCTATGATGTTGGTACTGTTAAAAGGGGAAAAAAGTATGGATCTTTTTAGCACTTTCTGGTTCTAGCAACATAAGGGAAAATCTCCCTTTAGATCTTTTTAAGAGGAATCAGATTCAGTTTGAGAAATATGAATTAGTTCAATGAACTCTCCCTTTAGCAACAGTTTGTTAGTGTCCTCTCACAAGCACCACTTTACCACGATTTTCTTTTCACGATATTCAGTGAATAATCTTTGCTCCACAGTATGTACAGGTTTTTTCTATTGGAAAAGTTTGGTATAGGGGTAGGTAGATTGTTGACAATAAAGAGCTCATGCATTTATCTTCTCATCTCCTGTAATTTTGGAGTATATCTTTTCTCATAAATTTAGAATAGGTTTTGAAGAGAGGGGTATATATTCTTAGACAGGGACAGAAAATTTTGCGCCTTTATTTCTATTGCATTTTTGAATTATTTTGTGCGTATACTTTTGCAATTTAATTAATTAGTAGGAATAGAATTTTTGTATACATAGGTGTATTGGCTTCCTTTATGGTTTACCAAATATCGAGCTCTAATTATTCTATTATGTGTATAGGTATCTTTTTGGATCCGATCCTTCTATCTTCGTGTATTGCAAACTTGATTTAAGATTTTTTTTCCTTCCCTTACCTTTTCTTTATTGAGACCTAAGCTGGAAGCGAAACTAGATCAGGACTTCAGCAGAGGCAATAGGAGACGATGACACGACGTCATAAGAGATTTCATATTCCCCCCCCCCCTTCACTAGGAGATTTTCAGTCCCCCTAGGGCTAGATGTGTTCGTCTTATCATGTATATATACTTCCTTTGCAATATCTGTTACACTCAGAAAGGGTCCAAATAGTAAAGTAAATAACAAACATAAATGCCTTTATCATTAATGCTTTGACTATAGTGGTCCTTGTAAGAGATATTTACTTATTTAGTATTGCCTCTGCATGCATGTGTCATCCGACTCCACACCTGTCTTATGTATTAAGATCACATGCTTTGACGATTTCGCGAGAAAATGTGCAAGAAGCTTGAGAATACGCAGATTTTTTTGTGTTCCTTCTCTCCCTCCCTTTAGAACAACATGGAGTGAGTTTGCGGAATGGACATGAATTGTTACAAGGGCATGTGATCTTAAGTTGTAGTGTTTAATTTTGTAATTGTTGTCTGAACTCGTGAAGTGTTTATGTCCACACCTTCACCTCTGTTAACAATTAGAGATATCTATTTATGGTGATTAGCATTACCAACTAGAAAAGGCTGGATAACAATTGGAACTTATCTAAATTTCCTTACACTTATTCCTTTATAAGGTGTTAGAACTTATTGTATCTTATATACACTTATTAACCCGTATTAGAATGAACTTAATAGACGTGAAACTTGTCTCTTTAAGATGAAGAGAATGCAAACTTGGGCCCTGTTCTTTTGGAGTGGATCGACGTAAATTAATTTCAGTTCAGCTCACCCGATTCAGGTTCAGTTGGTTTCTTTCCGTTTCCGTTTAGTTCAGTCTAGTCTAGTCTAGTTCACTTCAGTTCAGCTCCATTAAGTCCAAATAAACAGGGCCTTTGCTATTTTTAGTACCTTCAGCTTGTGCTTTTCTTTCTACAACCTTAGTTCTCGAAAGCATTATAGAGCACTGAAGCTTTTAACAATATCCTTGCTGCTGATAAGCAGCAGCTGTGACAGTAACATTCCTTGACCTGATACAAATTTGGAACACACAATTTTTCTCTCCTTGATCACTGAATTGCCTTTACATTTGATGGATCTGAATCTGTCTATTCTGCTTTTAACGATTCACACTGAAATGTGCTTGGGTAAAGCAGAAGTTGGTCTTGAGATTTGAGTTGATATTTGTACCCCAGCTTCATCCCACTAATAGTAGTACGGGATTCTTCATAGTGTCCTGGAGCTCATACGGTTATTTTCTTTATAATCACTCCTGTCTTGGAGCCACCTCTGATGATTTGGCACTTTGCCCTTTGCACCTTGCACCATTGAAGATGTAGCTTTTGTGGAATTCAAAATGAAGACGAGTTTGCAGTATTGCAAATGCTATTCTCATTTGCATTTTTTTAAATCTGTATTCAGGTGGTTGAACTTGTTAGGAGATCTGTCCCCCTTGCCTTAACGCCTGAAGACGATCCTAAGAGGGAGGAGCTTCAGAAACTGCAAGAAAGAAAGGAAGAGATTGACAGGCAGGCACACCGTCAGGTTCGTATGATATTGTGGTCAGGCCTTGGTATCTCGGTTATGCAGGTTGGGCTTTTCTTCCGTCTGACTTTCTGGGAATTCTCGTGGGATGTGATGGAGCCGATTGCGTTTTTTACAACAGCCTCTGGCTTAGTGGTCGGCTATGCCTACTTCATGTTCACTTCAAAAGACCCCTCATACCAAGACCTGAAGAAAACACTTTTTCTTTCAAGGCAGAGGAAGTTATTCAAGAAGTGTCAGTTTGATACTCACAGATTCAAGGAACTGAGTAACAGGTGCAAAAATCCTCTCGATAAAAAGCAGATTGACGAGAGTTTAATACTAGAGGATGTATAAAGGTATATATAACATCTTTTAAACCTGCCTTTTTTTACGCTTAAGGCATTATTAGTTTGTCTCATTCATAGTAGCTTCCTTTATATTCGCAGATTTTAGGTCGATTCTTCTGCAGCAGATGAGGAATGGGGACGTTTGGATGTTAACTCGTCCTTTGAGTGAAGAAACTCATTATCTGTTGCAATTCATTTTTTTCTCTCTAAAAACCTACGATTTTGTACTGCAGCTAATTATATAGCGCCATCATCAGGGGAGCTTTTATTCTTCTGTCCATTTTCCCCATTAGGCAAAGGACAGAGCCGTCAAAATTGAATGCTTGCTCACATATACCAGCAGATTTATCTACAAAGAAAGATAACATTTTACCAGACCTATTCATATGTTGTGTTGCATATTGACCTCTTTTACCGTTGATTATGTGGTATAAGCTCGTTTATCAAATATTCTTGTCTTCGTGTGAAACTGTTCCTTAGTTGCTAAAATGACAATTAGGAACATGAAATTATTCAGGGCCTTATGGAATTATGGGTAGGAGGGTTACAAGAAATAGAATGAGGCAACCTTGATGAACCTCCTATGTTGCTTAGTTTAACCATTTCGATATTCAATCACCCTTCCTTCTTGAATGTGATCACTTAAAAGTTTTGCATACCCCTAAACTCCTCTAGAACCACTGCAAACGACGACACCCCAAGCCACGAATCCTCACTCCTAGCCACAAGTACAACCGTTGCAAACTCTAGACGCAACCACAGCTTTGCAAGCCCTACCCACCAAATGTTGCCAACCGTCATCACAAATCACAAATGCCACCAACACAAACTTAAGCTACCAACTATAATAAAGCACCACCATTGTCATCCCAAATTTTAGCATCAACGAGACACTTTCAACAACTTCCGTTGTTTAAACACCGGTGAAAAGTCACACACAAGTTGACCCTATTACCGTTGTAGTTGTTAACGTATACATTCGAATCTCAACCAGGCCACGCGACTGCGAACAACAAGACCGTGGTGGCACAACAGCGAACAAGTGGCTAGTTGTGGTAAGAAGTAGTTGTTTGTTGGTCTTGAATTCATGGTGGTAGCGATGGACACTCTGGCTAATGTGGTACCCTTTTGTTCTCTTCACCAAACATTTGAAAATAAGATGAAACATCTTTTTTTTTGAAACCAAACAAAATGGGTAATATAAGTATTTTCCTTTCCTTTTTCCAATCCTATAACTAAAGACCCTCAATTTTGTGAATAACAAGTTTGGTTTGGTGAAGGTGTTGAAAAAGAGCAACTTTGAAGTCCTGACAAAATTAAGACTTTGTCTATTGGTTAAATCTATCGCTAATTTAGATTATATTCAAGTTTGATCATATATGTGAATGACTAGTCCGTTTGATTTTAAAAAGCTTTGATTGGTTGATATTCCTTATTCTACTCACTAATCTGACTAGCGTGTTTGGATAGCAATGGTGGAGGAAAGGGGAGGGAGCGGATAGAGAGTGAAGGGGAAGAGGATCGGAGTGAGAAGTGAGCTAGTATTTTCCCTTCAAACCATTACATTTTTGAAAGGATTTGGTTTGGTCTATGAAACGTAAAAGAAGATTGATTCCTCCCATTTTCTTTTCATTCTCTTCCCCATTATTCATATTCAAAATTGTATCCATCGCTCGTACTTCCGTTCAATATTCTTAATATCCTTTTGTCCACACACATTGTACATAAACTTACTCATATACGTCTTCGACTTTTTAACATAATTGTTAATTAGTGAAAGAAACAGGTAATGAAAGGCCAAAGTTCTTAATACCAGCTAGCTCCTTGAAGCAAAACTGTCCTCATAACTGGGCAAACTTATGCCCATCAGCTCTTTACCATAAAGGGTTAAAATTAAAATGGACATTAGAAGACATAATATATAGACACATAAAATCCTTTCAGAATGAGCCTTGTACTTTCTTCACTGTTTCTAATCAATTAGAAGCCAACCATTTGCAGGTTATGTAACTAACATCCCTTGAATTATACTAGGCTGAACACTAGTTCCTCGCGAAATTCTTGATCATAGATATTCAAAGTTGATAACGAGATAACTTGAGCTGCTTATTTCTGGCTAAAAACTGTACCCTCTGCAATGACATCCCTGAATCATTACTCGCAGAATGCAGCCCTGTCACTTGCATATAAGTTTAAGGATTGGCAGTTTGGCACTGGCCGAAGCTCTACTAGAAAGTCCAGCACTGGTGAAAACTCACCCAAATACAGAGAAAAAAAATAACCCAAGAGAAGAAATGTACAATTCCATAATAGCAAGATTTGTTTAGTTGTAAATCTCTAAAATTAGTGTTCTACCTACATGATAAGGATCATGAGAGGTGTATTAGTAGCTCTGAATAATGTTGTAGACTGACGAATAAGTGCCGAATGCTGCAACAACGAGTCCTATCACCACGACCACGTAGCACGTAATAATCTGTACATGTACACACACAAATTGTAATCAAGTTGTTCGTGTTTTTTTCTTGTGTGCTGTATACGTCTACTTGGGTACATATCTACAACATTCTTTTTCCTTTGTCCCTCTTTTTTGCTTATGAACTTGTGTTTTGAATAGACCGAAAGCATCGTGTAATGTCTGAAAAAAGATTATAGAAAACATAGCAGGAAATTACCTGTAAGGTTGACAGGTTTCTGACAACTCTCATATAGACTAGAGTTGGCACTACAATAGACTGCATTTAGAAACATATAGAATTATGGTATAAGATTTAAGTCAGATGGAAATTTTCAAAAATGGAGATTTATCTCAGGGAAAGCATTGCCTTACCGCGAGTAAGCACAATAGGGATCCAGTAAAGGCCATCACATAACCTGAAATTTTATGATGTTAGTAACAAGGTATATAGCATCCTTGTTTTGATTATTTTCTATATATGCTAAAATGATTAATGTATTTCCTAACTTACCAAAAAAAGGCACGAGGAATGCAACGCAAACACTCGAAACAACGAGGGCAGTTCTTAAAGGAATTATACACCAGCAACTGTTGGATAGAGCTGGTGGCAGGAACTCTTCTAGACTTCTGGCTAAAGGGTTTAGCAACAAGGGATATTTATGCATTGGTTAAGGGAAATAATTAGTCCAATATTACATAGCGAGAAACATGAATAATCAGGAATACTTGGTTGCTTAAAACTCAAAAAGGATATTTGAAGAAGGGGCTCAGAACCTGAAAATTGGAAGCAGAAAATAAGTATTAAGTTTGAAACAGAATGACATGCATTTCGGAGTTCAGCGTGATCATAATTTTACACTTACTGTCGTCCACAAGGCAACCGTTGTGGCAGCAGAGTTTCCGGGTAGATTAAGGGTGACCTGAGAGTTTGTGTCTTCACCAAACATAAGAAATCCCGTAACAGCTACCAGAAGGTATACCGAGATGGACAATGCAAAACTGCATTGCAACTTACAGAAATAAGTCAAAGCAAGTATATTATGAAGTACTAAAGTTCATAACTTTTCAGAAGGCATGATACAACATCATACATACATTATTGTCAGGGCTTTCTGAAACTTCTTCTTGTCTGACATAGAATGATATAGGTTAGGAAGCACAGAATGACCAGAATAGCAGAAACCAAACACACCAAGTGCATAGGGAAGGCCATTCCACTTCACTAAAGGGCCGGTTTGATGAAATCCGATGTCTTCAGTTGTACCAACTAGAATAAGTGAAAAAGCTATGCATGCCACCCCAAATACGCCTCCAGCTGCAAGAAGTTGAGAATTTATTTCTTATGACGGATGAAAATCTATTCGAAGGAAATTTTCGTGTAATATTTGATGTCAGTCATGTCACTGTACCGGAAATGAAGGAAATTTTGCGAAAATCCCTGAGATAGCAAGTTGGTAGAACAATGAGGGCAGAAAGTATTCCAAGAGAGTGAACTGGGCTGATGTATATGTCACCCCATTGTAAGGATGCATTCGGGAATAATTTAGCTAGATTACTTGCTTCCAACATAATGAATTCCACACAACTGAACTGCATCCAAAAGGATCATCAACGAAACAGAACAATATTCAAAGTTTCAAAATCTAGCTAGACTTTATTGTGTTTGATAAATCATAGTTTTCGTACTTACATATAACTCGATATAGAAGATAATCTGCAGAGAACATTCGAAAAACCAGGTTTAGTTTCTCAGAAGATCATCATAGTTAAGACAGAAACTTCTAGATGAATAATATGAAACTCACAGATACAAAAAAGCGGCCAAAGTTTCCAAAAGCGGCTTCTCCTAGGTCAGGAAAAGTGACGATATCTTTGTTGATCTCCATGCATCTCCTCAGAAGATAACCTGTAAAATAGCATATTGCTGCATACAGAAGTAATAATCCTAAACTTGCCCAACCTCCTTCTTGTACTGTAGAAGGTACTGACAGAAGTCCGATGCCAACAAACACACTGAACCCTATCAAAATTATGAACAAAAAATTATTCATATAGTATTTAGTTATTGTAAAAGAGATCAATATATCAGAACAAATTTTTTCAGGCTTTACCATTGAAGACAGTTTGTGTGACATTGCACCCATAAGTAATCTGTTGCTCGGAAACCTGAAAGAAGGATGACTTGCCTATGGTTGACCATGTTAAAGTACTCGAAAGTTTGTCAAACTGATCTTTAGATTTGTCATTGGGAGTAAGAAAAGGAGCCTTAGCACCTAGATCTTGATTGCTCAAAGTTATGTTGGTTATGCTTTGTGTAATGCTTTGAGTTATAGTTTGTGCTTGCTTAAGAAGGTTAAGGCCACTTGGTGATGCAGCAATCGAGAGCGAGTCTGTCGTTTCTCTGCATTACAATCAAGATTAGCCAAACATAAGAGAACTCACAATCATATTAATTCCATAAAGAGAAGATCCTATAAGGGAAAAACAACATATAAAAGTCTCAAAATGCATCTATTTGGCTTAGCTAAAAGAACCCTGTATCACAAAATGGGACTATGTTGCATAATTCACCTTACATTTACTTGTGACTTTCTATGGCAAAAATGTCTGAGGTGTTCCCGTTTCCAAATTGTTATGAACAAATTTTGTTCATTACAATAAGTTTTCTGAAAACTAAAGCGAAAAACGGGGATCTTTGGCTGTATGTTTGGCAGTTAACTCAATCTTCTTAGAGGATTTTGTTTGTAACTGTTCTATACAAAACAATCAAGAACTTCGACTAAATAGTACAAATTACACCCCCAAGTACATATCACAAGTTCGGGTGATTAACCTACCACCTCTCCTTCATGCTATCATATTGTTGGAAGCTTCAACTATTTTACTATAGATATATACACACACATTTCAGAGTTCACCCACTATGTTGCACGTGAACGAAAAACCGAAATGAAAACAAGAAATGGGAGTTTCCAAAGCAACATTTTGTTTCATTTCTAAAATGAATACACGACATAAAGTTTACGTGCAACATAGTTCACCCATTGTTACAAAGACGAACAACATTAATCTTTTACATATCCAAAAAACACATGAAAGAACACATAAAAATGGAGAAAATGAATGTGTATATATACTTATAACTTCGAGGCCATTGTTCAGAATAGGAATGACCACCAACAATAACGCTACTACCATAATGCATAACACTTTCTCCATCGTTGATGCTTGAAGAATCTTGATCATCAAGAATATCATCACCAACTTCATTATCATTCTCTGAGTCTTCATCCACCATGAAGATATAATCAGAAAATTCAAGCCCCATTTTTAGTGCAAAGTTGGGATTTTTGCAAGAGAATTACAAATAATAATTTTGCAAAATTCAATGTCTAAAAATTGTGTAAATGTATTTATTAGACAATTGAAGTCATGGGCCTAAGAATTTTCATCAAAAGAAGCTTTCAAAATCTCTAATAAAATATACTAGAATAATGCATGAATGTAATTCATAAACTCTTTTTTTGCCAAGTTTTTATATTTTGGGTAATGATATATGCTCTTTGACTGAGTAGCCGTTGCAAACCTCATTTTGTTTCTCTTTTTGACAATCCTTACCATATTAATCTTGTTGTATTTCCCCCACAATAATGGTTATTCCAAAAAAATTCTCGTTCGTCCCCTTTTTAAAAAATAATTCTCACTCTTTCATCTACGCATGCAACATAGTTTCGCTAATTGAATTAACGAATGTGCCCATTTATATAAAAAGTTCCCCAATAAATCATACAGGAAAGTGGAAAGTTGCCTAGAAATCCAAAATCACTAGTTCAGTACAGTACGTGGACGGTATAGTAAGAGATATTTTCAATTTCGTATATCGACGATAAACTTCTCAAAATAAAACCGTGATAAAGATCAAGGGATCAACTCGAGATTTAAGAAAACCTTTCATATACGATATCTCCTAATTTAATAAATGCACTATCACTTTTGAGGTTCAAAAGATTTTGAGCAATTACTTTATTAAGGGCATGTTCATTATCATTTTTTTGGTTTTTAAGCTTCTATCTTTTTAGAACTAAAATGAGAATTATGAAAACCACAAATGGTCGCTGATTTAAACTAAGGTTTTGTTAAGAATTTAAAAGTCTATGTTTTTATTTATTTATGAAACCTCAAGGTACTTTTATTGACATTTTTCTAGTTCTTTTTTTTCTGAAAAAGAAAATAATGGCCATGAATCTCAAAAAGAATATACAAGCATTCATGGATACCACTATATATTGCATGGTGTATGGAAAGAGACAGCAGGCATGTTTGCACTTCGTGAGAGTCACTTATTTTTCTTCCTTTTTCTTCAGTATCCCTAGCCAGTCCTCATAGACAATCCAACTAGAAATTGAAATGTTCTTTCCAAAAAAACATTGATTTATGATATGACTACTATTATCTTTTAGTCGGAATAGAGGTTGGGTACACCGGATGTATTTATCAATACGTGGGTACATCATAGTTAACATCAGCTGTTTTTCGTACAAGTGAACTGTCAAATTCTAGAAGTTAACCGTAAAATCTTTAACATAGAAGAATATATAGGAGTTTAAGATGAACGATCTAAAAAGAAATTTCTAAATTTCTAAAAGCATATATAAAAAAGTGAGTTTACAAAATATAAAAAGCATCAATTTTTTGTACGGAGGGAGTATTAGTTACCCTCTAGCTTAATACGAAATCACTTCAATTTAATTTAAATTATACTATCATGAGTCTAATGACTCTAATCAGTCATGAATCTGCTCTCATTTAGTAACAAAATACTTAATCTTGATTTAGTAATCCTTAATCAATATGCTTTCATTCATCAGTATTGCATCACCTACCATGTATGTCAATCTTAATTTTAATATTCATTTTGGTCAATTTATGAATGTATATGCATCTTTGTTGTGTCAATGTTCATTCTCAGCTCAATGTGCCTTACCAAGAGAACAAAAGACATGTTCTCTTTTGGGATTTGGGGGGTCAAATAGAGGATGATAGTAACAACTAACAAGTATACATCAGTGACTCTGGCAGTGTAAGTTTTGTTATTAAGAATCCTAGTTTTACTTATTCTCCATAAATCTTCAATTTGTCAATCTGTTATACTTCATTATACTTTTGGTTCAAGTCGAGCGTAATCGAAATTTTAACGAGTCTAGTTTGAGTTGCTCACGATCAGACACACTTAAGTTGACATCCCTTGATGAGACTATGAGACTATCGTAACTCGTAAGGAGACAGAAAGCAAAAAAAACATTCTGGATAAAAGTATTGTATGTATTTGTCGGACTTTACACTTTCAAATGCAAATTGAGTTGGTCTTATAAGAGACCGTCTCATTTTAATTTAAAATTAAGGAACAGCCCAATCCCAATAGAAAGAAGAGAACAAAGCACCTTTTTTAATAAAGTGATAGATTTTTTTGAATAAAGTAATGGGTTTAAGTTAATCTAATTTTAATATAAAATTAGACCGCCTCTTTTTAATAACTTTTAATACTTCCTCCGTTTTAGAATAAGTGATACAGTTTCTAAAAATGGGTGTTTTGGAATAAGTGATACACTTTGGGTTTTTTCCTTATTTGGTAAGTTTTAATGTGTTATTTTACAATTTTACCCTTATTAAAAGTACTAAACCATGGATAAGTGATCCTAATAAAACTTAATTACTACTAACTTAAATAGTCTCTCTCCTCAACCCACCAACCTCCCCATCTCTCTCCACCACCTGACCACCAGCCACTCATACCAAAACAAAACCCTAGCCACCCTCCCTTCAACCTACCACCAAGCTGAAACCCTAGCCACCCTCCCTTCAACCTACCACCAAACCGCAACCCTAACCACCCTCCCCACTACCCAAATCCCCCAAGTCACCAATTCGGCCCAAATCGGACCCCCACCACCATCCAAATGGAGCAACCCACCAATTGCCAAGCACATCGACCCAAGTCACTACCACCAACCAACGAAACCGAACCCACTAGTGATGGAGCGAGGAGAGAGAGAGCGAGATTCGAAGAAGGTTTGATTGGTGATTGGTGGGGGTGGTGGATTCGAGTGTTTGCGTGGGTGGGGGTGGTGGATTCGAGTGTTTGCGTGGGTGGGGGTGGTGGATTCGAGTGTTTGCGTGGGGGGGTGGTGGATTTGAGGTGTTTGCGTGGGTGGGGTGGTCGATTTGAGGTGTTTGCGCTGGTGGGGGTGGTGGATTCAAGGTGTTTGCGTGGGTGAGGGTGTTGGATTCGAGGCGTTTGCGTGGGTGGGGTGGTGGATTCGAGGTGTTTGCGTGGGTGGGGCAGTCGATTCGAGGTGTTTGCGTGGGTAGTGGTGGTGGTGGTATTGGTAGATCCGAGTAGGTGGTGGTGGTCAGAGTAGGTGGTGGTGGCTGATTTCGCAGGTGGTGGTGGCTGTGGCAGGTGATGGGTGGTGATTATCTTATTAATTAAATGTCTCACTCCCCTCTTTAAATTATCTAATCAAGTTTAACAAATTTTGCCTCAAAAAACGTAAAAGTGACTTTGTATCACTTATTCTAAAACGGAGGAAGTACAAAGTTTGTCTTCCTTTGTTATATATGGTAGATTTGATGTTATTGGTATAGTGACTATTGTGCTGATGACTAATAATTCTGTGTTTTGTCCAATATAGCCATAGTTGCAAAAGAAAATGAGGCAATATAGTTACATTGGGTCATGTTATGAGCTAATTCAAAATTTTCAGTGCGCATATTATACAACAAGCGTTTGTAGTCCAACGGTTAGGATAATTGCCTTCCAAGCAATAGACCCGGGTTCGACTCCCGGCAAACGCATCTCTTTTTCCTACCTTACATTTCTTTTTGTTGACCTTTTGCCAATTGGAATGCAATCTGAATTTTGTTTTCCCTCACATGTAAATATTTTATTTTTCTATAAAATCCAAAGTTTCTGTTTATCAAAAATAAAATCACTCATCTTAAATGAGTTATCAACTCTTTATGAATGAATTAACAAGAGCCTAATCAAGTTTGGTGCAAATTCATCTTGCTTCTCACATAATTCCAAAAATATGGTTATAGTTGCAAAGTTCGAAAAGTCACCGCTAAACCTTTAAGAAATATTTATCTTCGTGAGTATTATATACAAATTTTCTCTTTTGTTATTAAGCTAAGTTTAGCTGTTTAGGAATCACGTGTCTTCTTATCTCGAAAATAATCTTGTTGGATTCCCTAGCAATGCCTCAATCCAAGTCTACGCCATAAGACATAGAAAACAACTCTATTTTACTAATTGTTTGGTAGCAAATCAACCGGTCCAACTATGACAGCGAATCAACCTTTTAAAAGAGATACCTAAACCCAAATTTCACAAAAGTAGCTATTTAAACTAGAAATTTAAAAGTAACCAAAAGTAGATATTATACTCACAAACTTTCAACTAAAATGATGATAATAATGATCAAAGTTCGAATTCCAAGCTCTCAAAAGTCAAACCTATGTTCTTTTGGAGTAAACAACATTAAAATAAATAGAACTGAAATTATTGAAAACAAATAAAACTAAAACCCCACAATCAGCAAAAGATGCAACCCTGTTTGGTGCTCAGTAGATAGCGCTCAGCGAATAGCTGATATATTGACTCGTTTGACTAGATGGTAAAATCAGTTGATTTGATCAACTGTTTCTATTAACTGTTTTTATCAAAGTGTTTGGTAAGATAAACCAATAACTTATAGTTGATTTACAATAAAATGACATATAAAGTCATGAGGTATATAGACAAAATGGTATGAAGGCAAATAATCTAAAGATATAGTCCCTCCGTTTGTTTTTATGTTACGCTTTCCTTTTTTGAACGTTTCTTTTTAATTGTTACACTTTCACTTTTACTTATTTTGGTAAACTTCACATCTTTATATTCCAATTTCCAACACTTTTGGGACTCACATGTCATCATCTTTTCCCATTAAATACCCAGTCGCCCCACACTTTTTACTTTTACAACATTATCTCTCCTACTTTATCTATTCCCCAAATAACTTTATCAATTTCCCAAACTATCATTGCATAGATTTCATCAATTTTCTTGGTTATCCCCCAAAGCAAAGTGTAACAATTAAAAACAAACGGAGGGAGTAATAGTCTTTTAATACCCAATCACCCCACACTTTTTACTTTTACAACATTATTTCTCCTACTTTATCTATTCCCCAAACAACTTTATCAATTTCCCAAATAATCATTGCATAGATTTCATCAATTTTCTTGGTTATCCCCCAAAGCAAAGTGTAACCATTAAAAACAAACGGAGGGAGTAATAGTCTTTTACAATTTACAGCAACAAAACTACTCCCTCCGTCCCCAAAGGATTTCCCATTTGCTTTTTGCACGGTCTCCAATGCACATCTTTGACCTCTTATATATCCTATTATTTATTAATAAAAATGATAAAATGTTGATATTTTGAATGTACCTATTAATACAAATCTAACAAGATCACCTATGACAATTATTTATATTATATATTAGTTATAATTTATGGTCAAAGTTTATAAAATTTGACTTCAAAAAAAGCAAATGGGAAATCCTTTGGGAGGACGGAGGGAGTATTAGCTAAAAATTGCTCATATCAACTTTTTGGAAATAAGAGTTTTGGGTTAATCCTCTCTCCCAATCCGCTAGTGCCAAAACTCTAACCTCTAATTTTTGAGCTCTCACTCAGTCACTCCTTCTTTGTCTCTCCCTTTCTTCTTCATCTGCTGCACCATCTGAAAACCCATCTGTAGAAAACTCAAAAAGCTGCTAAAAAGAGGTGAACTTTAGCTTCATTTACCGTCTTTATTCTTTTCTGCTTTCAGCAATTTACATTTTATATACCATGTTCTGAATCTCACTGAATTCATTGATCTTTTTATGTCATTTTTCAATTGTGGGTATTTGAGTTTTAGTTTATGAAATGCTTGTTTGATGCTTCTGTGTTGTAATAGTTAATTTTGTTCATAAATGTTCATCAAGTTTACATAATTTGATTGCGTTTGAGAGGATATAATTCAATTTCTTCAAAAACCCCAATACTATACTATACTAGACAAAATGTCAAGTTAGGACCTGGGCCGAAGGGGCTATTCCCTTACGGCCACAAATTATTTAAAGGGGTCAAACCGTAATTGTTAAATTTTAGCGGGGTCAGATGGTCAATCTTCTAAGATGTTTTTTTCAAAAATGTTGAGTTAGGACCTGGGCCGCACCCACAAGGAGGAGATAGGTGCTCACCTTGTAAGGCGAAGGGGCTATTCCCCTTATGGCACGTTTTGGTAGCCGTTAATAAATTGTGATAATGGAATGGGATGTTAAGTGTAATTTAATAAGGAAAGCAACCTTGTGGTCTCCATGGCCACCATGGGCAAGTACATTCATTTGCAAGCTTGGTTTTTCTTCATGAATTTGCATTATCGTCCATTGCCACTTGGGAAGTTATATTGGGTGGGATTAAAAATCATAAAGAAAAATGGGTACTTTGAGGTGAGCTTGCCCTACCATGGAAATGAATCTTGATTTTCCTCACAAATTTACAAATACAAATTCATTCCCATTACCATCATTTATAATCGCCTACCAAACGGGTTGTTATTGCCATATGGTTTAAAGTGGAAGGTGGAACCTCCTTTGATATTGTAAAGAGGACATTTCTCCTCCTTATGGGTGCGGCCGAGGCCCAGACTTAACACAAAACCATGTATGATGTATCTTTTTCTTGCTTTCTCTGTTGCTTGTGCAGATTTTGCTGATTCTTGCATCAACTTTACCATATATGATTGCAGGGTATAGGAGGATATCGGAGCTTGCCTGCATTTTTCTTTCGAGAATGTGAGAGTAGTATGTAGTATCTAGTTGTTTAGTGGCTGAGCATTTTACCTTCAATTTTATTGTTGTTGTGACACATGAGAAGATGTACACCGTTTCGTGTAAGGAAATTAACATATAATCATCTGAAAGGATTTGTTTCAACGAAAGAGTGTCATGAGCTGTTTTCGATTTCCTTTGGAGCTCAGGCTGTGTGCCTGTCAACTGAGTCCAATGTTTGGAAATGTGGAGAAGAAAAACTCGGTGATGCATTTCAAATGCCACACATTAGAGACTGTCTCCTCAGGAACAGCGGTGTCGAGACAAGTGAAAAAGTATTTGAACTAGCTCAACGAGGTTGCCTTCAACCCGATTTCTTTTCCTATAACACATTGCTGAAGAAATGTGTGGAATTGGGAGACCTAAAAAAAGGCAGAACTGTTCATGCCCATGTCCTTACTTCTAAGTTTAAGGACGATATTGCTATCAACAATAACATCATCAACATGTATGCTAAGTGTGGAAAATTAGGAGAGGCACGAAAATGTTTTGATGAGCTGCCTTCTAAGGATACTGTCACTTGGACTACTATGATTATTGCTTATACACAAAATGGTAGGCCTGAGGAAGGTCTTTCTCTGTTTCCACAGATGCTACGTCTTGGCTCAAAACCAAACAAGTTCACCTTCTCTGGCCTCCTCAAGGCTTCTGGAGCAATTAGTAGTGCCAAGCATGGTATGCATATACACACCCTTTGCATCAAAAATGGTTGTGATTCAGATGTCTATGTTGGAACTTCTCTTGTGGATATGTATTCAAGATGTGGTTTTATGGATGAAGCACAATCAATATTTGATGGACTTGTGTGCAAAAATGAGGTGTCTTGGAATGCCCTAATTGCTGGTCATGCTAGAAAGGATAGAGGAGAGGAAGCTCTGAATTTGTTCCAAAGAATGAAAGCGGAAGATATTAAGCCTAGTAATTTTACATATTCCATTGTACTCAATGCATGTGCCAGTGCAGGAGTTTCGGAGCAAGGCAAGTGGATACATGTTCATGTGATAAAATCTGGGGTGAAGCTTATTGCTTTTGTTGGCAATACTCTTCTTCATATGTATGCGAGGGGCGGGAGCATTGAGGATGCAGAAAAGGTATTTAGTAGACTGATGGAGCGAGATGTTGTTTCATGGAATACAATGCTGACTGGATATGCCCAACATGGTCTAGGGCCCAAATGTTTGGAGCATTTTGATAACATGCTAATTACTGGAATACAACCTAATGCAATAACATTTCTTTGCGTGCTTACTGCTTGTAGCCATGCAGGACTCGTGGAACAAGGACAATATTACCTTAACATGATGAAAAAATATGGTATAGAGCCAACCAATGAGCATTATGTCACAGTTGTTGATTTACTGGGTCGAGCAGGTAAACTTGATCAAGCGCTGAGGTTTATTAATAATTTGCCCATTCAACCAGTTGCAGAGATATGGAAATGTCTGCTGAGTGCATGTAGGATGCATAGGAACTTGGACTTGGGTGTTTATGCAGCTGAGCATGTTTTTGATCTCGACCCTTATGACTCGGGTCCCTATGTAATACTTGCTAATATCTATGCTTTGGCTGGTAGAAAAAATGATGTTGCTATGGTCAGGAAGATGATGAAGCAGTGTAGTGTAAGGAAAGAACCTGCTTGTAGCTGGGTGGAGGTTGAGAATGCTGTTCATGTGTTTGTTGCAGATGATGATACTCATCCTCAGAGCAAAGAGATTTATGAAATGTGGGAAAGTATAAGTTCAAAAATCAAAGAAATCGGATATGTACCTGACACAAGCCAGGTTCTCTTGTTTGTGGAGGAGCATGAGAGAGAAGCAAGATTGCAGCATCACAGTGAAAAGCTTGCTTTGGCATTTGGTTGTCTGAACACTCCGCCTAAATCCACCATTCAAATTAAAAAGAACATCCGAGTATGCGGTGATTGTCATTTAGCATTTAAGTTCGCATCAATGGTAATTGAAAGAGAGATCATACTGAGGGATACAAATCGTTTCCATCATTTTCGGAACGGTTCTTGCACTTGTGGGGATTACTGGTAATGCTGAAGATCATAGAACAGTCTATTGGCTCTTAGGAAGGATTTATCAGATAGCTAACAGTTGTTTACTGGCACAATTCTGGATTGCTGTGGATACAAAATGATGTACATGGCAACCATCAGTAGCAAGAAGAAACTTCTGTTTTCTACTGATACCATTTGGAACATCAGTACAGATGGGAGAAGTGGAGACCATTCTCATCCAACACGCCCGCGGTCAGAATTGTAAATCCTCACATCGGAAACTGTTAGCTGTGTGGGATACTACTAGCTATACGGTTCTCTGTTTTTGAAGAAGTGGAAATTATGCCATATTGGGTGCAAGAAGCCAAGAATGTGCTAAAAATGATTGCCTTCGGAACTTTGCAAGATGCTCCAATTTACGGATACCATATCAGAGATTTATTAGTTCTAACAAAGGCCAAACAGCTTTTCTTTGCTCAGAGCTGGAACTGCACATACCTGGTATATTGGATTTCATTTTCTGCGTACCTAGTATTTTAAACACCAATGACCATGCACTACATCCATGTTCATAATGTTGCTGTTTTTTGCTTCAGGTACTTCTGGCCTGGGTGTTTTGTGTTACTTCACGAGCGTAAGGGCTTGCATACTTGTGTCCTCAGTTGCAGGCCTTGCAGCTGCTTGATCATGTTCTTTTACATTATAGCTGTATAACATACTTTAGATGCTAGATAGGGAGTGAAGCTCTGAGGTGTAGGAATTGGTTGCACTTGAATTCCTCGCTTTCATGTAGCTTCTCGATCATAAATGAACCTTTGTATGCTTCATCACAGTTCCTTTCAAGATGGAAAGAGCAAAAAAGGGATAAACTATGTCAATGATGCCTTGCTTTGATACATAAATATTGTCAAAAAAAATTGATGCTATTTCGGCTATGGTTTGTTTCACACTGATTTAGCGGTCAATAACTTATGGTCGCCCGAGTTGTGGATTTTGTGTATGAGTATGAGCTGTTGGAACTTCTGTTCACCTGGATCCTCTACAGAAAGATTTAGGTGATGCTCTGGTTTCTTGGCTTGAGCTCTTCATTGCCAGAAATGTAAGGCATGATAGAGTCATAATTGTAATACAGAATGTGGTGTCCAAATAGTAGTATAAATTTATCTGATATCCTGTGTAGAGGCCCCAGTTTCACTGTCTAGACTATCAAATGCAATTGAGCTCATAATAATAAAATCACTTGGGTTTGTTCTTATGATGGTAGTAGTAAATAAATTTCAGAATCATATTGTTATGATTTGTCTTTTGTTGTTGGTAACATTTTGGAGCTGTGTATTCGACAATTAATATTGAGTTGAGTTACAAATATTGTATGTTGATTGAAAAATGTTGAAAGTAAAACCTTGGGGTATCAACATTAACTATTTAGCTATACAAGACCGAAAATGATCCAATAGACTTCATCTGCAACGAATTGAATGTAACAAACCATTTTGCACGCATTTCAAGGAATAAATTTAAGGGTGTAAATGAACAAATTAGTCAAAATAATTATAAAGAAGTACAATATTTGTAATTAAATTTGCCATAAAAAAACAATATGAAAAAGGGATATTCCATTTGGTAGTTGGAACTACTGTATTATCGGTTTTTCCTTTTTGTACCTCTATTCTTTAGGAGTTCTACATAGGAAAAACCAAAGTACAATACTACCAAATAGAATTTCCACAATACTCTAAATAGATTAGATATCCTCCGCCCTTTATACTCCATATTGATAGTAGTACACTCTCCTTTCTTTTTCCTTCTATTGCAACGTTTTCATCTATGAAAGTTCAGAACTAATCACAAACATCATTATATTTGGCTTAAACTTCTCTATATCTCTCTCAAATCATATGATTCACTTTTTTTTATCTCACCTTTAAACAATATACCAATCCACTATCATACTCGAAAAAAATCTTATTTCATCGAATAATACTTCCTACGTCCCAAAATAAATGCTCGCAAACAACTATAGGTGCAATCGGGTCGTTCGGGTCGGGTCACTTTCGGGTCTTCCATTTCGGGTCGGGTAGGGTTTCGGGTATGTCAGTTTCGGGTCGGGTTGGGTTTCGGGTATGTCGCTTTCAGTTTCGGGTTAGGTCAATTTTCGGGTCGGGTCGGGTCGTTGCCCCAGGCCCCCAACAACGATACAAAGTTCTTGATCATTAAGGGAAGAATTGGTATCAGAGCACCACCTTTATATTGGCGTTACTTGAAATTATGTTGAGAATTTACATGAAATTTAAAAATTATGAATAGATATTATTCGGGTCAGTTTCGGGTCGGGTCAATTTTCGGGTCGGGTTAATCTCGGGTCGGGACGATCTCGGGTCAGCATATTTCGGGTCGGGTATGAGTCGGTCGGGTCATTTCGGGTCTCGGGTTGATTTCGGGTCATCGATTTCGGGTCGGGTCAGCTTTGCCAGGTCTACAAACAACCATATGAGAATGTCCAAATAGTGAACCCACCCTCCACCTGTGACTGACCTGTCTTTCACAACAACTCACCAAACCAAACCAAACCAAACCAAATAGCCAAATTACACTTTTCTAGAGAGAGAAAATGCTCTGAAAAACACCATCCTTCAGTTTCTCTCTCATCATCACCACCTTCTTCTCTCTATAACGTCTACCTCAACTCCTTCCTTTATCTCTCTTCAACTCCATCATCTTCTCAGATCACCGATCATCATCATTTTCTCTACTCAAAACCCTAATTTTCTGCAAAATTCACTACCGGATCTGAAAACAAGCTCTTACAGCTTCTCCAATGGCGGCGGCGGTGAAGGCGCCGAGGTCAAGAGGTCACTCCGGTGCTCCGGCGAAAGAGAATTTACCTAAACTTGAAGAGAGTTTAAATGCTTTTCGTAATGATAGGTTTGATCCTCAAAACTATGTTCAATCCAAATGCTCTCTTAACGAGAAGGTAATTTTGAGCTTAATTTGTTCTTCCGTTTTGCTAATTTCGTTTTAGTCTTTAGAATTTCTGTACTGGAATGAAATTGTTGATGTTGTTATTCGTCGTTTTGGAATTTGATTTTAGTGTTGAATGCGCGTGGATGATTGTTAGAGGAATTTTGTTTTATTGTTGAAATGTATGGTGAAGGTGAGGGCGGAACTAAGGAGGATTGGTCGTAGGCGTGGCTGTCCGTGATCGTTTCGGATATCTATTAGAAGTAGAAAGTAAAAAGTAGTAGTGATCATATTTAAGTGAAATGCTATTATTCGTCGTTTTTGATTTAGTGTTGAATGCGTGTGGATGATTGTTAAAGGAAAAAGGATTATGAGAGGCGAGGGCGGAACTAAGGGGGTTTGGTGTAGGCCGTGGTCTTTCTGATCGTTTCGGATATCTATTAGAAGTTGAAAGTAAAAAGTAGTAGTGATCATATTTAAGTGAAATGTTATTATTCGTCGTTTTTGAATTTAATTTTAGTGTTGAATGCGTGTGGAGGATTGTTAAAGGAAAAGGATTATGAGAGGCCAGGGCGGAACTAAGGGGGATTGGTATAGGCCGTAGCCTTTCTGATTGTTTCGGATATCTATTAAAAGTTGAAAGTAAAAAGTACTAGTGATCATGTTAAAGTGAAATGTTATATAGACTCGGCTTCTCTGATAGAACATTCTTGGTTTCAGTTAGTAAAATGTACTAGCTATCATATTTAGGTGAAGTGTTATATAGACTCGGCCTCTCTAATAGAAAATGTTGGGTTTCAGCTTAGTAAAAATGTACTAGTTATCAAATTTAGGTAAAATGTACTTGATTTCTCTAATAGATCTTGGTTTCGTCTAGTAAAACGTTTTAGGTATGGTTTATAAGTGAAATGTTATATAGACTCAGTGTGTCTAGTAGAAAATTCTTGGTTTCAGCCAGGAAAATGTACTAGCTATCGTATTTAGGTGAAATGTTATATGGACTCGACCTCTCTAATAGAGAAATTCTTGGTTTCAGTCAGTAAAATGTACTAGTTATCATATATGTGAAATGTTATAGGAACTCGGCCTCATTAATAGAAAATTCTTGGTTCCTCTACTTGGAGGTGATTTTTATGCAAGGCTAAATATAGGTGAAAATGCCTGTAGTATTAGTCGAGTTGCTTAAAATCAGGAAAACAAGGTAGTTTATTTTTGGAGTTGAAGCGAGGAGTCCGAACTTGTTTTGGCATATATGGTTGTGGTTTTCTAGCTATATGAGATAGGTTCTGAGCATTTTTAAAGGATAATATGGAATTGGATATGTATACCAAGTGATGCGATAGATATTCTGTTTGGGGATGGCAGCAGGAGTAACTACCTGTTTAGGAATTTATGTAAAATGCTACAAACAATCACTTTAGTACTTTTAGGTAGTAAGTTGGTTTTTGTATCGGTTGTTTTTTTTTTAACTAGGAATGATCCTTATGCTTTCTTTGGAAAGGAAATTGTGAATCCACTGTTTTTTCTTGGTAAGAACTATTTTAGGTAGCGTGTTATCTCACCCAATTTGTAGCCTGTTGGCTGCAATTTGGCGTAATTGAGAAAAAATGAAGGGGTAGAGAAATCTAGATACTCCCAACCCCCAAATAAAAGAGTGAATGCTTCGTTCTGCTTTCTCTTTTATGGCCTTAGCAAGACGTAGCCTAAAGTTAGTGAAGAAGTGGTGCATTGGATTTTCACTAGTTAACCACTTTTGTCTAGGAAGGCCAATATCTTATTTGGTTTTGATCAATGTCACCTAATTTGCTAATCTCTCTGCAACTGCCATCTGAAAAAGGCGAAATGCTCCATGATAGTGGTATACTTTGGGCTAACGTGACGAAATAAGTTCGGGAATTGTGTTACCATTCCCATTTTTATGCCGAATTAGTTTACACTGGTGGATTGTTAGCAATATCTTATGAGTTCCTGTTATAGTCATGGGAAGGTATGTATCACAAATAGAATATCGACTATATTGTTGGGCTATTATATTTGTGTAGGCATGATGTGTTCCTGCTCAAGTTTCACTTTGGTTTCACTTTGATTCTATATAATCATAAGACCTGATCGCCCAAATTTGTGATTTTTTATACAGGAAATAAAGCACTTGTGCTCCTATTTGATGGATCTAAAGAAAGCTTCTGCTGAAGAAATGCGGAGAAGTGTTTACGCTAACTATACAGCCTTTATACGGTAAGGACTGAATCTACTGATTAATTTATGGTTGTTTGTTGTAGTTTTTATTATACACCTCTTTCTGACATTGTCTATGAACTTACTATATTATTAACCTAGCAGATCTACATAATTTTGAATTTAGTTGTCTAAGCGACTATAGAATCGATCAATGACTTCCTTTTAGTACGCAGTAAAATAAATATCACTTCTGTGCTGCCTCTTCTTTTCAGTTCATTATATTTTGTGCTCTATTGCTCATTGCAGTTTTCCGCACTACTATCAAATCTCTTTATGGTTCTCTTTTGGGCAACCTTTGAGAGAGAGAGAGAGAGAGAGGGGGGGGGGGTAACAAAGAAAGAGATGACTGGATAATAATTGAGTTGGAAAGTTTGTTGATATGTTTTCGGTGTAAGTGGTCTATAATTTAAAGCCTTGATCTCAGTTCTCACGTTTTTTGTGTCACCCTCTCTGTTAGATGGATTTCACTTACGTAAACGTGTGAACCACAATAGAAAAAAAATTAATTGTTGTCCGATTGTGACATGAATATATCTAATTGTGAAACCTTGGTATATTATATCTGAAGGAGTCTCTTTTGAAGATCTAAGCAATCTCACAAGGCGTAGTTAGTGGACATGTCTTCGGATGTACAAGCAGGGAAATTTGTACCATTAGTTATGTTCTCTTTCTAAGCTTCTTGATGAAATATTCTGGCTTTTATATTCGAGCATGACCTATAAACTAATGCGGCTTCAACACTCGTAGATTAAATGTTTATCTGATGAGAAATTACTTAAGACTTTCAAATATCCAGCTTGTCCTAGTATACTTATGGTTGGGGATTTATGATGCAGTACATCAAAAGAAATATCAGATCTAGAAGGGGAGCTTCTTTCCATCAGAAACCTTTTAACCACACAAGCAACTCTTATACATGGGCTAGCTGAAGGAGTCCAAATACAATCATCAACGATTAGTTCTGAAGGGTCTGTTGTGAATGGTATAAGTAGCGGTGAAGAAAGGGAACCTTCAGACCTGGAAAAATGGTTGGTTGAATTTCCTGATCACCTTGATGTGCTGTTAGCTGAAAGAAGAGTGGATGAAGCTTTGACAGCCCTCAATGAAGGAGAACGTGTAGCTTTGGAAGCCAAGGAAACAAAAACACTCAGCTCAGATGTGATCATGTCACTTGAAATTGCTACTAAAGAACGGAGGCAAAAATTGGCTGATCAGTTAGCTGAAGCTGCTTGCCAGCCTACTACTCGTGGTACTGAGCTTCGTGCTGCCATATTAGCTCTTAAAAAACTTGGTGACGGTCCCCGCGCTCACACTTTACTTCTCAGTGCACATTTACAACGATACCAGTATAACATGCAAAGTATTCGTCCATCAAGTAGCTCGTATGGAGGAGCCTACACAGCTGCTCTTTCCCAGCTGGTCTTTTCTGCCATTGCTCAGGCTGCCAGTGATTCGTTGACCATCTTTGGTAGTGAACCAGCCTACACTTCTGAGTTAGTAACATGGGCTACACAGCAAATAGAAGCATTTTCTCACCTTGTGAAAAGGCATGCATTAGCTTCATCAGCAGCTGCAGGTGGTCTAAGAGCAGCTGCGGAGTGTGTCCAAATTGCTTTAGGGCATTGTTCATTATTGGAGGATCGCGGTCTTTCACTTTGTCCAACACTAGTGAAACTCTTTAGACCTAGTGTTGAACAAGCTGTGGATGCCAATTTTAAAAGAATAGAGGAGAGTACTGCTGCCTTAGCTGCTGCTGACGATTGGATTTTGACATATCCATCAAGCGTGGCACGTCAATCTGGGAGGCCTTCAAGCACATCAGTTGCTAGCATGGTTGGCTACCAGTACAAGCTTACAAGTAGTGCTCATCGGTTCATTTTGATGGTCCAGGTGAGTGATTTCTGCTGCATGAATTAAAATGAGCATTACCAGTATTTTAGCTCTTCTATGTTTATCTATGGGAAGCTGGAGCCTCCTGTATTGAATCTCCTAATAAAGTTTACATTCATCCGTTGGTTACTTGGTTTAAGATATTACTACCTCCGCTCCATATAGGGAGTTTTACACCTCCCAATGCACTTTTCAAACTTTAATATCTCTAATTTTATTTAAGTAAAAATTATAAAAAGTTTATATTAATCTAGCATATATCGAGACGAATTTAACAAGATCCCACATGACTATGTTTATCCTTATGTATAAATTACAAAATAAGGGTAAAGGGGAGTCTGTGAATAGTGTCAAAATCCAAAGGTTGCGATAGATATGGAACGGAGGTAGTATTTATGATTGAAGGAAACTTGAGGAGTGATCTTTCGTAAAAACAAGTTGCTACCTCAGGATTTCATTTGATTTTTATGACATCTTATTGATCTTAAGTTGTGTGTTCATGTTTAGCGACAACATTAAGTTCCAAAAGTGGTCATTTGGACAATAATGGAGATAATTAAGAGAGTTGTAGAATGAGGGAATGCAGAACTGTTTCCCAAATACTAGGAACCGGGGGACACATTAATTATAGAATTAAATATATCTTCACAGAAAATTATCATTGTAGACTATGTAGAGTATAATTTTATAAAAAGATAGTATAATGCTTTTTTCTTGTAGAGAGATATGCTAGCTCAAAATATAAAACCAAAAGGTAGAAGCAAATTTATATGCACCTGACTTGTTCACCCCTCCTCCCTCTGCTCTCTTTTTTATTTGTTGACTGCCACTTCTTCTTCAACCCTGCTTTGGTGAAAAAGATAAATGTTTGTCACTAGCCACTTGTTCTGCCACTCCCATCCTGTTAATGACAAGAGTTAACTATAAAAGTTGGCTCTCTATATCGTTCAGTAGCTTCAATAATTCACCTCCTTTCCTCATCAAAATGTTTGTCTACATATAGTTCCTAAGTTTCGAATACAACCCCTACATTATGTAAACAGAACTTTGGAGAAAGAGATTTGTGTCTGATTTGAAAATGATAAGACGTTTATTTTTCATTAGGGTATTGGGTGGGTGGGGTTGTATGCATGAATAATAAACCGAATACTTTGCTTTTCACCAAGTTCTTTTTTTTATTGAAGTTCTTCCAATACTGAAATGCTTCAGCGTGTTCTGAAACATACACATTCTCCTTTCTCAAATGTTTCACAAATAGGTACCCGAGTTCTAAATTTTGTCTCTATGTGTCAGTTTAAAAAAAGGTCCCATTACAAGTGGTATTAACATATTAGATACATTTCTTTTTATTTTAAAAGGAGACTTATATAATATGTATTTAAGAGGCCATTTGCTAGAGCTGAACCGATATATCATATACCGCGAGTAATTTCTATCCTGATTAGAGCATTTGAATCAATCTGCATGAGGTGGGTATTCATGAATATCATTTACCGTGTTATTGGACTGGTTATGTAAACAAAGTCATCCTCATACCCACTCTCCTTTATAGCAGGGCCATTCTGAACCACATGTGCAAGAATTTCCTTTTGTACACTTATGGCACCATCCTCCTGTCCGCCTTCGTCAGCTCTTGGTTTTTCTTGTCTTAAATTTCTATCAGCTGCTGTTGTAACACTTTCTGCATGTCGCTATTTGAAATCTCAGCTTCTTCGATCAATGCTATCATGACTACCCTGTTTCTGAATTCCAAACCTTTTCTTTGTTTAGTTAGAAGCATTATTTCATTCAGTCTTACTAGCGTCCTTCCCCGTCCTCTCAACTCTCGTGCTAGTCTACTAGGGAAAGTTTCTCTCTATGCGCTACATCCACTCGATGTATGGACAAAACAGCCTTGTAAAGTTCTGACCCAGCTCTCATACTGCTTAACGAGTGAAGAGCCCAACCCTTAGAAAATTCTAGGACCGAGGCTACAATGGTTTGAGATCGAGGTGCCAAAACTTCTGGTTTGATTTGAACTCTTGAAGACTATATTTCAAAACACTATTCATAGTTACTGGTTGAGTGGAAACGTGACTGGCCATTACTTGATCTTATGGACTAGTTTACACTCTGTGGTAGAAGTAGAACTAATCATTATTACCGATGAAGGTTGAGTGAGATCATTTCCATGTGGTATGTATACTAAAATTGATGACGGAAGAGTGTGATATACCACAATAGTGTCTTTAAAGGCAACCACTAATGCCGACTTTTGGATTGTATTGGTTCGTTCGTTTCCAGTGTCTTTTTCCTATATCTTCCATTCTGTTTATGTATAATTTTTTTTGTTCCCATGAACAGGATATGTACTGAGTTGTTATTGTTCTCATGTCTTATTAACTGTGTAAGATGTTAATGCTGTTGACATCTAATGATTTAGTCTCAAACAACTCTGAATTGCTACACCATGCAGGATTTCTTTGAGGATGTGGGGCCACTTCAGAGTATGCAGTTGGGAAGTAAGACGCTAGAAGGTGTTTATCAGGTTTTTAACTCATATATTAACATGCTCATAAAAGCATTGCCAAACTCCCTAGAAGAAGAAGCCAATTTTGAGGGAGCTGGAAATAAAATTGTTAATATGGCTGAGAATGAAGCCCAGCAAATTGCATTACTGGCAAATGCATCATTGTTGGCCGATGAGCTACTTCCTCGTGCAGCCATGAAATTTTCTCAAAGTAGTCAGGCTGATCATGATGATCCTCGTAGAAGAACTTCTGATAGGCAAAATCGCCATCCTGAACTCAGAGAATGGAAGAGAAGACTAGTAAGTTCAGTTGATAGACTTAAAAATAGTTTTTGTCAGCACCATGCTCTGGACCTTATCTTCACAGAGGAGGGTGACAGCAATCTTACTGCTGATATGTACATAAGTATGGATGCAAGTGCAGAAGATATCGAGTGGTTTCCTTCGCCAATATTCCGGGTATGTTCATCAATTAATTTTCATCTTTTTGTATTGACTGTGTTCGGTATATCTGAATATCTAACACAACGCATTGTCTGCAATTTTCGTATCCTCCTATTAAGGACTGATTTTCACTCAATCTATGATTTGAAAAGACAATGAATGATTATAGGAGGAATGTAAGATAGCGACACAAAATGAGAGGAAAAGGTGGGATCTTTGTTATATTGCAAATAAATAATACAAGTCGGCTTTTCGAGTAGCTTAAACTCCCACTATAATTACAATACACTAAAACATAAGTTTCATCTTCATGAATTCCCCTCCATAATTTCTCTTATTTATAGAACTAGCAAACTGCTTGCTTGCTTGTCCACTACAACAACAACAACAACAATAACAACAGCTAAGCCTAATTCCCAAAATGATTTGAGGTCATGTAACATGAATCGTCATCTGAAACCTTTGAAAAGGTAGATGGCATCGACCAGTGTGACGAAATGTTGAAAAGGTTTTTAAAAAAGTTTTCAACAAAAAGTTTTAAACACAAAGATTAACACAATCAAAGATAAACCAATAACTACATTACCCTTACCACATAAGTCGATTCATTACCCTTATCTGCCTTGTTCTTGTTATGTCACGAGTGTTACAAAAAATGGCGCGTTGAATGATTGTGACATCAAATAGTGGATAATTGCTTGTTCTTGGTGCCATTGGTCAAAAAGAATTCTAGTGAGTATGTTGGCAAATTTGGAATTTGCATATAAGAGCTGAGATTTTTTTTTTCTTACCCTGATTTAAATGATTTTCAGGAACTTTTCTTCAAACTCAATACTACGGCTAGTATTGCAGCGGAGATGTTTGCAGGCAAAGAAAGATTTGCCACTCTGCTGTTGATGAAACTGACAGAGACTGTAATCTTATGGTTGTCTCAAGACCAGAGCTTCTGGGATGATATTGAGGATGGTCCTAAGCCTTTAGGCCCTCTTTCCCTTCAACAGGTACAAAATTGGACTTTAAAGTTCCGTTTCCCTTCCACAATATATGGTTTTCCAAACTTAAAATAATGAGCATCACAAAATAGTACCACCGTAGTCTTGTTTTCACTGTCCTGTCTTTCTCTAAAAGATCTCACTAAAATTTTGATTTTAAGTTTGTTGGAGCGATTGGTTTGTACTTTGTAGTTTTCCACTTGCCTCTTTCTTGCCTGTTACTTTTCCATCGTCTCATGCTTTCTGGACAGTTACCCATTCTATTTCACCAAATTATGTGTAACAAATATTTTCCCATAAACATTGCAGCTCTACTTGGATATGAAATTTGTCATCTGTTTTGCTTCCCAAGGTCGGTACTTGTCTCGTAATTTAGTCCGAGTCATCAATGAGATCATATCTAAAGCAATAGCAGCATTTCAAGCAACAGGGAGAGATCCTTATAGGTGAGTTTTGTTTCTGATAATTTTCTTTGTTTTGATGGATCACCGTCATTTTTTCTTTCTTGCTGTTATCCAGTTAACTTATACATCCACTTCTGTATTTCTAGTGTAAAATTTGGATAATGTTAGCCTTGTGGATATTATACTCTATTTATTCTAATAAGTTGTCTACTCTGACTTCCATTATGTTTAGTGTACTACCTGAAGACAATTGGTTTAATGACATATGTCAAGACGCAATTGAGACCCTCAGTGGGAGGCCGAGAGAAATCAATGGAGATCGCGAACCCAATAGCCCAACTGCTTCTGTCTCTGCGCAGTCAGTTTCGTCATACAGATCTCATGGGAGTTCTTAGCAGCAGTATGTTGCTCAACCTGTACATTAGACTGGAAATGGAAGCCTCCAGAATTTGCTACGAGATCTTTGTTCATAGTAAATGGTTGAAAATATTTGTTTTGTTTCATCCCCTCGTTTTTCTTAATTTTCGTTCAATCTTTTGCATTATTAGGTGCATGACTCTTAATTTTGTAGATCACTACACCACAAAAGCCTTCAGGATAGAAATTCTGTGTCATCTGGAAACAAGTTTGTAATTACATGCACTTTGATGATTAAATCTAGTGCTATTCTTTGAATGCATTTTTTGAAAAATACGGAAGGTAGACCTTGTTTGTTTTCAGTGCTATTAGTGTACATCAGTTGAATGTCTTTTTGCAGGATTGGCTGCACTATCTTCCGCACTAGCCGGTACCAAAAGAATTTGCACTGCCGGATCACAATTGCAAACTAGGATGTAAATTATAAGGTACTCTCGTAAGTACATGGAACTAATTTGCAAAATTGGACTAGTTTATTTGATGATGAGAAGAAAGAAGAATCTCGAAATCCTTATTGCTTGTTTATGTCAAAAGCATGATTTTGAGCAATAATTGTGGAAATTATATGGACTCATTATATGAGCCAATATCGTAGTGCAAGAATTAATAATTCACAGAATTTGAAGAACAAACCTCATGGAAAAGTGCTAACAAATTTGTGATAGTCGTGTAAAGTTAGCAAGTAGAATGTTCAGTTTGGTTATGATATAAATTTCGAATGAATATTGAATCCTTATGATATTAGATCAGTAACTAAATTTCAAAAAGAATCAAAATTCAAGAATCAATTATTTCAGTAATATTGTGTTTGTTCTCTTTGTTGCATGCAAGAAAAACAGAAATTTGCTCTAACAAAATTTTCAAACCAGAAGAGGTTTTTCTTTTCTTCTTTTAAGTATTTCTAACTTCGAAATATCATTTACTCCTCGAATTAAGTGAATAATCTTGTCCTAAACGTGACACAATTACAAACGTAATATTGATTCAAATGCATTTCTAATAGCAAGATACTTGAAATTACTAATCAAATTCAAAGACGACAGTTGGAAACTGCAACCTAGGTGAGAATATTCCAACGTCCGAAAGACTCCTGAAAGCATAAAAGTGAACAAAAAGAATGAATTGACTGGCATCAATTGTTACAAAAAGATGATAATGTAAAGCTATTCCATCTCCGCATGTGTGTTATTAGCCAGCATCTCTAGAACTTCAATTGTTTGCAATGACGATGAAGGCCATGGGAGTGACAATTTGACTATTTGGGACTAATAATCGAAAAAGGAGAAAGAGGAGAAAATATCAAACAGTATTCGCCGAAAGTGTAAAAAGAGACGAATATAATGCCCTATAAACCAGTAAATTTGAATACAGGGGCACAGAACTGATTATGATCAAGACACTAAACAAAAAAACTCGATCCTCCGATACCGGATAAGCGATCCTACACCAGTAAGCCTCTTTGAATTGGACGTCGAATGTCTTACTCCCCAACGGTAAAACCAAAACCAAATTTGTAATCTTTCTTTTTGTGATCAATCTGCAATGCAAGATTATGAATGTTGTCAAAGATATGAATAAAAGCAAAAATAAAATTGCACATCCGAATTAACAAGAGCATCCATGCATGGCCGCTGGCCAGGCCAGCATATAGGAGCTCCTGGACGGCATGTCCCACGGGGGTTGTGGCATGCTGGCTATTTCAGAGACTAGTCCCCTGGCACACCACCTAAAGTGTTTTCCTTTCTTTCTATCAAAGTATGATCAAGCGGGCCTGAAAGCCTGGCCCATCATATCGGTCTCTGCAAAACACAACCGGTATCCTCTGCTAATGTGGGCCTTGCGCCAGCATGGCCCACTATCACACAAGAGGTCATACAAACATCTCACGATGAATCCTCAAGCAATGACAAAAGGAGTTATGCTATCCAAAAGTTGAGTAAAATTGAAGAGCAGTAGAATGGCCAAGCAATTCAAGACCGTCAACAACGGCACTAAGTTTTCCAGCCCTTTTCAAGTTGGTATCTACAGAAAACTAATAGCACATCTAGCAGTGTATGTCAGCAACTGGTCCTGTGGGGGTGTATCGAATGGGATCGAATCCCGTCTACATCAATGCGTTTTGTGTCTCTATACACACCAAAAAGAAAACATAGCAGATCTAGCAAGGTTGCAGAGCTAAAAAGTGGAAATCTCACCTCTGCAGAAAGTATAAAATTAAGACCCAGATTAAGTCTCTCTTCAAGAAAACCAGTAACACAGCCGTTGGAATCTATCTTCCCTCTAACGCGTGCCTGAGAGAAAAAACAGCAAAAAATGAGATATATTAAAGCTCCAACTTCAGAATCCAGTTTGGAATCAACAAGATGAGATACACCCATCATTGCTACCAGCATTGCTTGAATGCCTCTAACAAGGCTCCCACCTCGGACAAGGAAAGGGAAAAACTACAAGGCATTAGCACCATGATCAGAATGTTTTTCTTTTTACCTAATTTAGTTATTTGCCTGACATGAAATATTCTTTCACAAAGACGCATGTCCATAATTTTCATACACCCAAGAACATAAAAGAAATTGTGCTATCCCCCTGTTTTTACATTGTTCAAATTACTTTTCAGCCTATAATGCAGTATTAACAATACTCAAAAGTTGATATTTTTGAAAGTAAACGTTTAAAACATTTTAACAAGATAACACATGATAGTACTCATTTTATCTACATAAGGAGAAAAAATAACAATCACAGTTTTCAAAGCTTGACCACGAGAAAGGAGTGAAACAAATCGAGAAGAAAAGAAAAGCCAAAACACATTTCAGAAAATCATACATCTCATAAAATTGGAGTAGAAAGAGCCCATCTGTCTCTAGCTTACTTGACGATTCTACGACTTTTTGCTGTTTAAAGAAGACCCGATAATGTTTCAGAATCAATCCATACACACGTATTGGACTCCTCAAATGCAAGTCAAAGATTAGATTTAATCAAATAGTAGTATATCTTCGGTAATTTAATCAGAGTTTCAGCCTGACTGCTTCCCGGTGCTTACTATTGAGCAACGAACAAGATATTAACATTCTGCGTTTATCCTCTTCTTTTGTAAGACTGCCAGCATATATCTCCTAAATCCTAATACACATCTTAAACCTTTGCCATATTCACTGAGCTATGAGAATATTTGGATGATACTATTCATCAACAAAGCAAACCCCATGCAAGATGCCACAGCTGTATGCCACTGGAATGTAAAGTTGTAGGAACTGCGCTTTTCAGTTGCTCCATCATGCAAAAGAAAAGTATTTACAGTGCATATTCACTCTTTCATTCGAGAAGGCAAAGTAGAGGTCACAAGAAACTCTTGCACAAGTTCAATGCTAACAATTTTTCGTTTTTAGGCCCTCTAATAATTTCATTACCAAAAAAGACAACAATCTGTAATTAATATGAGAAAGTCAGACAACAGTAATGAAAAAGGAACTTAGAGTTGTGTTGCAAGATAATTTACGAAACATATATTCAATAAGATAAGCTATTGTGGAGAACACTTAAAAATTGGATAATTTGGACTTCGGAGTTCGGACAAAAGAAAGTACCTGGCGTAGTACTGCATCATAACCTACGGTAGCTGTAACATCTTTCGACATATGGTTATATGAAAACTCTGTTGCTAAAGAAACCTGCATCATACATATGGCATCAAGCCTTAGGGAACTTATTATCGACCTCATTAGAGATGGTCTAGTGGTTGGATCAATTGGCTGACCTTCTCAGATACTTTCTGGACATAACTAAGAGCAACCATTCCTGTGCTAGCCGCTTGCCCAGTTGCAACCTGCATATGTAGCAGAGAACATAAGTAATGGTAAACAGAAGCCTCTTCTACATCATGCATAGCCAAACCGAGTAAGAAGTGTCTGTTGCATTATGTCTGCATTAATGACGAGAGAAAACAGAGGGGGAAAGGCAAACAAAAAGATAAATGGGCACAGAGAAATGCCCTCGGCTGAGAAAAAACCAATAAGACAATCAACATAATTCTGTACTAAGTAGTACATTCACATCAGTAAGCGATTAGATACTAAATTATCTCCTTCAGAGAATCATGAATATAAGTAATGAAGAAGCAGTTCCTCCGTTCCGGATATATTTCAGTTTATCACAGTTTCTTGCACCTTTCTACCTCAGGTTGTCTCATTTTGTGGTCATCATCAGTAAAAAAGAGAATACAAATATTACTAACCCAATAAAAATTCCTTAGTTCCCATGATACTAATTTATCAATGCCATACAAAAATATAGTCCTGGGGTATCTGTAAAACTCGACTTGAAAAACATCTTTACAATATGAGTAGTTTAGAAAGAAACATGAACCACTAACTTCTATTCAAGCAATAAAAAAGGACTAAACAAAACATGGCACCATCATATAAAATTTTCAACATCCATCAAGAGAATCTGTAAGAGACTAGAATTCACAAGTAGAAAAGGAAGAGACATAGTTCACAGAACAGATAAAAGCGTTAGATGGTAATGTTTGGCCAATAGCTGCAATGTCGAGCTCTAATGATCGAACCATCAAATTTAACCACCAAATAAAATGTTTCCTAGTCGTGACAACAGTAGATGGGAAGCAGCGTTAGGAAAGTCGGGTTGTGAAAGAATGAGGGGAGGAAGTACATTTGGTGTGGGATACCGGGTTGAAGAACCACCTATAAAATTTAGGTGAGGGGGTACATGGGATGGAGGGTTTTCATCCTTTTTCTAGTCAAACCAGACCAATATTAAAGGAATTTGACTCCTATCCTTTCATCCATCGGACACACTAGGGAATTTCAGGAGTTATAATTCTTTATTCTTTTGCATTCGACATCGCTCTTTATTCCTTTTCTTATCTCCTCTTTCAACCAACAAGCCTTATATGCGTTTATAATTGAATAGCTGCAATGTGGAGCTCTTATGATGGATCCATCAAATTTAACCATTATGTTGCCTAGTCGTAATCAACGGGAAAGCGGTGTCAGGAAAGTAGCGTTGCAGAAGCGTCACTGGTCAGCAAGTAGTAGACAAATAGTGGTGACTAGTGAGAGGAGGAAGTATATTTGGTGTAGGATATGGGGTTGAAGAACAACCTATAAAAAATAGGCGAAGGGGTACATGAGATGGAGCGTTTTGATCCTTTTTCTAGTCACCAATATTACAGAAATTTAAATCATTTCCTCTCATCTATCAAACACATTAAGGAATTTCAGGATCTATTATTCTTTATTCATTTGCATTCATTTCTCGCTCTTATTTCTTTTCTTATCTCCTCTTGAACCAAAAAGCCCTTATGATCAATATTGTATCACTTCAATATACGCTCATTACTTAGGGTTTTCTCTTTTCCGACTGTTGCTAATAATTTTACCAAAGTAAGAAAAGAGATTTTATCACTACAAGACAAAATCATTCAGTCAACTATGTGAGGTGATGTATATATTTAATTTCAGGAAAATTTTGAGATTACTCTTGGTTTTAGGTGTTTTTCTATAATGACCGACATTTAAACCCTTGCCTCATGTAACTCCAAACTTGTAAATCACCAATAAACCAAACAGTATAGCAAATGGCACCATCTAATCATTCCAAAACAATTACTACCTCCGTTCCATATGTATTGCAATATAGGGAGTTTTACACCTCCCAACGCACTACTTTAGACGCTAATATCTCTAATTTTATTTAAGTAAAAATTATAAAAAGTTGATATTAATTAAGCATATATCGAGACGAATCTAACAAGATCCCACATGGCTATATTTATCCTTGTGTATACAAGGTCAAAGGGTAGTGTATAAATAGTGCAAAATGTCAAAGGTTGCAATACATATGGAACGGAGGTAGTATAAGCTAAACACTGAGAAAAAAATACACTTTTTGCCTTGCTCCCCTGTTCTTCACACACACACAAACACCTTCTCTCTCCCCTTTCTCTTTCCTGTACTTATTCCATTCTCTCTCCTCACTGTACTTTAGAAATCAAATGATAGGAAAATATGGGTTCCTCAAGCAACCAAAACTACGAAAGCCTTGAGCAAAATCCTTGGGAGATCTTTAGAAAAACAGTACTAGCTGCTTACAAACTCAGTGTTGAAGGCCAAAAGTTTATGTTAGTGTCCCATTCCAATTATTAAATTAAGACAAACATTATACCAAGAAGCAATTAGTGTTTGAAAAAGCATACTTTCTTCGAACCTCCAATTTTTTTACTCCACATTTTTTCAGTAGGTTTTTTGTTTAAAGCAAGACTTGGTGTAAGATTTCCAGGAACTACTAGAATGACTTTTTTTTGTTGCTAAATTCCATTTATAGTTACATTTTCTCGGTATTTGATCTTGGGTTCTAATTTTATTGGGGTGAATTTTGGTGTTAGAGTAATAACTTTTCTGGGTATCTACAAATCTTGCGAATTGCAAACATTTGACATCTCAGTGTTTACTTTCTATAGATCGACTTTTTTCATATTTACTTAGATAATTGAAAATATTAATGACTTAAATTGTGGAAGCGCTTCATATTGCAATTTATATGGAATGGAGGAAGTATCTCACAATTTTATTGTTGGCGCCTATATTCAAGGGAATGAAAATGGCTCCATACCTATATCAAATGATTATCTCTCCTTCACCATTAATGCAATGCATAGAAAGGGTGTTTTGGACTCCCTCCTCACCCACAACCAATCCCAAAGGGAAGGATAATCCACTCTTTTTCATAACTTGCAAAACCCTTTAAGTTGTAAGGTGGGACATTATATAGTAAATAATCTTGTAGGTAATCTAGTGTTTCTAGCTGTCCAAACTTCAAGTCTTAGCTTCGCCACGTAACATGCTAGCAAAATCATATAACAGATTTTCCACTAATATAAGCTTGGATCTGTTAGAAAAAGTCACACACATATATTCCTCTACAGGATTGATCATCTGCTTGCTGAACAATCCAAGAGCAAAAACTTCCTGTGCCCAGACTAGTAAGTTTGATATGTTTAAGTAGAACAAACTGGAAATGAAACAATATGAAAAGAAGTAGTGTGGTGAAACATAAAAGCATCTTGTAAACCTTAAAAAAAAATTGTAGTCCATAATTCCAGTGCAACAAAGACTACTGCAAAATAAATGATGTGCAATCTTATGAAAGTAAAGTCACTTACCATTTTATCATTGCTGTATCGAGCAGCATAACCAACACCAGATTTTCTATGCTGACCGGCCCAGAATATTTCACCACCTAATGAAAGATGTGGGGTCACACTCTGCATCCACCCGCCAATCAAGCAAAAGGCAAGATCAGATATTATACATGTAATTTCCACTCCACCCATTTAAATAGTTCATAAGAGAGCCTCAAGCAAAGTAAAATAAAAGAAAAACTCAACATAAACACTTTAATACAGCATATAGATCCAATTTAGAAGCAAGTATTAAAATTACAATAATAGCTTGACCTTTTTACCTGTATGTAATTTGCCCCACAAAGTGCACCACTGCCTAGTTGTAGCTGAGCCCTGTAGTCCTTGCCCTAGCACAGGATATCTTGACCAGATAAGAAACAAATCGGAACAATTTCATGCAATAGATAATAGAAAGATAGATAAACCCAATGTTTAGCTGATTAGCTTTGAATTTAAGCTAAGTGTATTGGAAGCCAACAGGAGGAAAGAATTCATAGCCTTCACGTATTTAGCTTCAAGTTCACATGACAAAATAGAGATTTAGGTTCAAAAGGAGGGAATTGACTACAATTGAAAAGAGAAATGAACCCACCATGTGCAATGTGATGAAAAAAAAAACAAAATCACAGATCAATTTGACAGCTTCATCCAAAAACCATCAAACACAAATGCAGAGTTAACAAAGGGCAATTAATAAAGGTGCTAGTTCTTGCAAAAGAGCGTCTCTTTGTAAGTAGTGCAGGAAAGCCAGGACGAGACTCGGACAATATTGAACTTCAAGCAACTACGCAAGAGAAGATGCCGCAAATACATCAAGACAAAGTTCCATCACACTCAAAGAAAAACTAAAATTGTTCCTATGGGAAAGATGTAACAAGCCTAATTTCCCAGCTGGCATATTCAGACAGCTAATATCTCAGAAAATTGGCATAAACAGATAAACTTTAGTATATTATCCATTATATAAAAAAAATTTGTTTTCCTGTTCTCATATAAGGACTAGGTTATCATATAATTAGGAAGAAAGGCAGACTAGATATAAAGTTTCATACCTTGTAATCAACAGTACCCATCGCGTGAGACATGTGAGGTTCACTTGTCAGCTGGAAAAGAACACAAAGCCTTTATTCATCAATCTCAAAAAATTGTCAAGTATGGATTTGAAGGTTTATAGGAAACATATAGTAGAAGAACATCAATATTACCGAAGCATTTCCCTTCAAAACAACATTTTCTGCCAAATCACATTTAAGTCTTGCATTTAGTCTACCATCATGGGAGACCCTCCCAATTAGCATCAACTGTGAAACCCATCAATTAAAATACAGGTTATTGCAATGCACAAGAGTCGATTGGTGCACATTCATACTTGTCATTCTCATAAAACAATCATGATCTAAATTAGCCAACCTTTGGGTCTATAATGTTAGCACCGAATTCATAATTAGCAACAGGGATTTTGATGGGCTCTGGAGATTGAGAAGGAACTTCAGTAGGCCCCATGGATACACTAAAAATGATTCAGAAAGCAGGAATTAAGTTCGCCAAATCAGTAAAAACTGACTAAATTCATCAGCACCAATAGGGAGAAAAGTTGCCGAAAGTAAGCATAAAAGAGAGAGACAGCACGAAGTACCTGTGACTAAGAAAGAATTTCGGACTAAGGGCTTTAGTAAAATCAAAGCGCATCCCTTCGAAAGTTTCTGGCTTCAGAGACACTGTCAAGGACCAAAAAAAATCAATGACCAGTTTCCTATAATGATTGTTAGTCCATCAGTTCCATGACCATTCTATTGCATTCCTAATAAATATACACTGATATACCAACTCCAATGTGAAAATTGAATCCCAAAATGATTTGCACTTCTAAAAGAAGAAGGTTAGCACAAGCGTGAATGAACAGCACCATCTACATCAATAAAAATTAACTATTCCCAAGGAGCAATTATTAGGAATCAACCCACATTTCATAATTGGAGCTCAAATGAACATTCGAATGTACTAGATCTCCCGTAAACACCCGATTGAGCTAAGAGAGGAGCGGAATCGGGGGGGGCTCCTATCGATTGGATATCGATTAAAAGTTGAAGGTAAAATGCACTAGTTAACAAATCTAAGTGAAATGTCATATAGCCTCGGCCACCCTAACATAAAATTCTTAGTTCCGCCAAGGAACAAGAACCAATTTATACACAGTGGCCTCCGCAGGTTCGGATATCTATTAAAAGTTGAAAATAAAACACACTAGTTATCACATCTAAGTGAAATGCTATAATTAATTCAGCCACCCTAATCGAAAATTCTTAGTTCCACCACTAATCTGAAGAGAAACAAGAAACAATTTTTGTTGAAGCACATCATAAATTGAAACCAAACAACAAGATCCAAATGAAATTGAGCAACATTAATTTTAACTTCCTCGAATTACCAATCAATGCAGCATCGGCCCACATTCGAAATGATTTGAACTTTTAAATGAAGGTTAGCATGAGCATGAATGAACCACAACATCTACATCAATAAAAATAACTATACCCAAGGAGCCATTATTAGGAACCAGACTACACATCATGATTGGAGCTCAAATCGAAATTCGAATATACTAGATCTGCAGTCAACACTCGATTCAGCTAAGACAGGAGCGGAATCAAAGGAGCTCCGATGATTTGGATATCTATTAAAAGTTGAAGGCAAAACACACTAGTTATCATATTTATTTAAGTGAAATGTCATATAGGCTCGGCCACCCTGATATAAAATTCTTAGTTCCGCCACTGCTGCCGATGAACAAGAACGAATTTCTATCAATCACATCATAAATTGAAACCAAACATTAAGCTCCAAATGAAATTGAGCACCATTTATCTAACTTCCTAGAATTAACAATCAATGCAGCATTGACCCACATTCAAATATCCCAAATAAAACCCACCCACCATCACAAAAAGAGAAACCCAAAACCTAATCTTTCACCCTAAACCCTCAGAAAAACATACAAAGCATACAACTTTCATCCATAACCCGACCCGGGTATTACCAAAAATAGCATTGGGTGTATTATGCTCATCCGGGTGCGACAAGGGTATACAATAAATAAGCTCAATCACAGAAATAACAAAAACCCAGAAAAACAATCAAAGCAAAAAGAAAGAAAAAGCAAAAAAAATGGGGTGAGTTGAGTTCATAATACTAACTTAAAGATTCACGATGAATTTCTTCATAAGGAAGAGGGCAAGGGAGATTGCTGTAATCAACAACTTCTTCAGTTTTGGGAAGTTCAGTTGGGTTTTCACCCATTGTTGGTGGAGTTCCTGCCATTGTTGTATAAGATTCAAATCTGCAAGTATTTAAATGAGTGATACTATTTAGCTTGAAAAGTGAAGAAATTAGGGATTAAATATCTCTCTCTCCCTTAAGATTGCAGATCAAGAACATGGAAAAGGAAGAAAAAAGGGTTTATCGGAGAGAGAGAGAGAGAAATGGAAAAGAGAAGGAAAATGAATGAATGAAAGGGTTATGAAGTTGTGAAGAAAGGGGCTTAAGGAGGGTTTTTGGGTCTTCTTTTTGATGGGTTCGGGTTGTCTCTAGTTTAAGGTCCGGATAATCCCCTTTCACAATTGTGCTTAATAGTCCTAGTCTCCTACTATGATTTATTTGTATATGACTATATAGGGTGCCGTAGTTTGGTTCGGTTCAGTATAGTTTAGTTAAGGTTTAAGGTTCAGTTTGTTCATTTGAGTTCAGATTCTGTCGAGTTAAGGCTTTCAGTTCCGTTCAATATGATTCAACTTTATTTAGTTCAGATGATCAAGAGATAAGAGTGTTCACGATGGGTGTTCTTTAGTTAGGGAACAATGAGAAGACAAGGAGTGACATATTCTTACCAGTGTATGAGGTTGGGTTAATTATGGGGAGGATGAAGTTGGTGTCAAGTGTTAATTGTTGCCCAAACCGGCCAACCCTATAGTTGAGCAGCTGCTGAGGGGTCCATATGGCTAGATAGAAGTGGAGTATATTTTATTAAACAAAACAAACAAACTAGTTAGAAGACAATAAATTAATGGGGCAATTTTGTGTTATGTAGTGTGCCTTTTGAACCCTAGCTTGGTTGACTTGAAGGATGCAGCATGTAGTTGTAATGTCGTGCGTTTGATTTTTTGGATCGTCCTAGATGTGTTGGTGTCGAGCATTCTATCATAAAGGAGGTAGATCATATTTGTAGAATTTGTGAAGATGAGAATGATATGGAGTTGTGAGTGGGTGGCCCAATGAATAGGGGCAATACATGCTAGTGTTTCGGCATGAGGGGAGCTAGTAGCAATTCCAATCCTAACCCCATAATGTCGTTGGTTGCATTCCATGATGTACGCGCATTGAATGATATGTCGTGGTTATGCTCATTGAATAAGTCGTATATCCAATTTTAGAAAACCTGGAGGGGGAGGGTCTTATGCTGGGTGATGCAGGAAGTAAGTAAACCAATGGTGATGAGTAAGATCATTGCAGGATTGTTGAAGACTTATTGATGCTTTAACGTTGTGCTTGATTTGGTTGGAGTTAATAAATGAATTTCAAGAGATTCTGTCACTACGGTGTAATCAAAGGCACCAGATAGTGGAGATGAATGTGACAAGGCTGGGGCCGTGGGGACTATCTTCTTTACCTTTGAGAAGAAGGATGCAGTTGGAAGCCCAATGTTGAATATTAGTCGAATTGTTTGAGGGAGAAGAGAGGTTAGGTGACTCGACAACCAGATATGCTTTGTAAAGGGACAAAGACGAAAAATATGGTTTGATTCTTCTAATGAAAGAGGACATATGTCACAATTTTGGTGGTTTAATAGCTGTCGTTTGTGGAGGTTTGATTTGTCTAACAGTCTATCATGAAAGAGGCACCAAAGAAAGTATTTCCATTTGGGGAGTATTGGAAGGTGCCAAATGGTTTTGAAAATTTTACGACTAAAGAGATGTTGTATAGCATTAGCAGGTAGAGATGTCAATGGGTCGGATCTGGACCAGATCCTGTTGGATAGATCCAGATCCGTTTCCTCAGCGACAGATCCAGATTCGTCGATTCTCGAAAATAAGGACCCAGATCCAGATCCGCGGATCCAACGGGTCCACGAATCTTGAACGGATACTCTCTTTTCTTATTTTAAAAAAGTTAACGCATACTTTTTAGATAATTATTTGTACTTTTTACACGAAAAATTCATATACATAATTTTAGCAGGGGTAAACACATAACATTTACCATATTTTTAATCGTTCTATGAATGTTTGGGAGTAACAACTTTATTATAATTGTTAGCTATTTATTGTGTAATGGTTTACTTAATATTTATTCTTAAAGTTATATATTACCCAATAAGATTATTACATTATTATTATATTTACATACTATTTATCGTTATATTTTTTTTAAAAAGAATTTTAAAACGGATCTGCGGGCCGGATCTGGATCTCAAGTGCAAGATCTAGATCCAGATCCGTTTTGCAAAACAAGGACCCGGATCCAGATCCAGATCCGCCGGATCCAAAATATGAAGATCCATTGCCATCCCTATTAGCAGGGTTAGGGTGGGGGAAAGGAAAGCATGTGCAGTTTTACTAGTGAAGGTGCCAGAGTGTCAGAACGATGGTGACTCCAAATCATCTTGTCCCGGCAATTATTGTGAGGAAGTTCCATGATTGTGATAGAAAAAGCATAAAAGTGGAACTTCCCATCACTCAGAGCAAGAGGGTCGTAAAGAAAAGACACATGCCAGTTAGTACCATTAGCTTCGATGATGTTACAGAGTACATAATTACACAAAGCTTCAAGACAAGAAATAGTAAATGAAGACCAACCTAAGACTAACAAACCACCACTAGTGCCCTCAAAGCCAGATTCAAATGAAGGATTAAAACAGAAGACTCATCACCAACTCCTCTTGCGTTAAAGGCGATCATTTTCATGGAAACATGAGTCATTGTGGAGGGACAACCACCTCACCCGTTGGGTGGATAATGATAGAATCAGTTAGAATTAAAAAGCCATCTGTGAGTAGTAGAGCATTAAGGGGGAGGACTGCGAATGCAGTCATGGATTGGCAATTCGAGTTTGAGTTTTTTTAAGGTTACAATGCATTCCATCAGTAGAATGAACAAGTCTCTTCATGGAAAGTTTGGAAGAAACTTCCTCCCCAATATCGACTTCTAGGTCGTGGGCCATTTCAATCCCGTATTTGCTTTTGGATGAAGTTTTAGTTTCCCGGCCACCAATATCAAAACCGCCCTTGGATTTGAGACGTTCTTATCGAACTCGTCTTCGTTTAAGTGTCCAATCAGTTGAGACATAAGTATATAACCATCCGTTCCAAAATTAAGTTGCATATCTAGTTAAGAACTTCAATAATGTCCAAGGGGTCTAAATCTCTTTTTTGGCCACCAAGAGGAGGAGAAAGAGAAGCTTTTGACAAAGTGGCATGGGAGAATGAAGGGTGGGGAGAGTGGAGAAGTGTGTATAGAAAAGGAAGAGATTGGTGAGTGTTGGAAATTTGAATAAGGGTGAACTCTAACCATTCTAGTTTTTGAAAATTTTGAATAAGATTATCAACATCTTCTCTACTAATAAGAGAGTGAGCATTAATAAGAAAAAAGTGAGCATATAGCTACTTGTGACAAATGCCATCGTCAATACCGAAAAACCTACTTGTGGTCATTGCTTATTACAAGGAAAAGCCAAATCCTAACAAGAGAGTAGAATATACATGTAACTTATATACTAAGTACATATCACGTATAAATACATCATACAAATCAATGTTTATCTACCAAATATTAAACACACGACACACAACAACTCGGTGCATCGCCCAAATCACTAACTAGTTAAGTTTTGATATAATTACAACTTACAACATCCCTATATTAGTACTACTATATGAACTTCTTCTCTCCCTATCTATCACCATTATCGAAACTAAAAATAACAATATTACATATACATATATGTATATATATATTTTTTAAAATATAATTTTTAAAGAAAGTGAGCATTAATAAGAAAAAAGTGAGCATATAGCTAAACTTCACTCTCATGACTTTGAAGTTGTAGCGGTTGATACTCGCGCCCTTTCCTGTGAATGCCGGTATGCATTTTCTCTCACTCTAACTCAAACTCAAACTCAAACTCAAACTCAAACTCAAACTCATCTTCTTCAACCAAATTTCGCATTCATAAATTCTCACATTGCTTGCGCTGCTACCGACGAAGTTCGAATCATCTACTTCTTTTTCGCAATCAATCTACATTTTCGTTTCCTTTGGTAAATTACGAATTTCAAACTTTTAATTACATGTTGTTTGATATCTGAATGAGCATTATAAATTTGAGGTCAAATTCAGTAAATTTGTTTTTTGTATCTTTGAAGTTAATTGCGTAATATGAATATTCCGGCAATTTGATTTGGTGTTATTGAGATTGTTACATTGTTCAGCTTGTTGTGTAAATTAGGGCTGTATTTTAGCATTAATCACTAAATTTGATGTCAAATGCAGGAATTTGTTTTTTGTATCTTTGAAGTTAATTGCGTAATATGAATATTCTCCGGTAATTTGATTTGGTGTTGTCGGAGGTATGAAAATTCTTGTTATTGAGATTTGAGATTGTTACATTGTTTAGCTTGTTGTGTAAATTAGGGCTGTATTTGAGCGTAAATCGCTCTTATTTTTAGTTGTTCCGAAAAATTGTTAGGTCATACTCTTAAATCTACAAGCGACTAGATGATCTAGGATTCTAGATGGTTAACGCTATGGAGATAACTTCTACATAGTGAATTATTCAATTTCGGCGATTGATAAGCAATGTCTTTATCAATGTCATGATCGTTACCTTTAATAATCATCCTCAACGGTTTGTTTGGTAGGTGTTATCAAATGACGATAGTAATGATAAAATCATACTTCCTCCGTCTTCTTTTAGTTGCTACACTTTCTAAATAAGGAAACTTCTTATTAGATGCTACACTTCTTTATTTGGCTTTTCCTTCACTCTATCTCTCGCTTACACATGGCTTTTCCTCTCTATCTCTCTCACATCAAAAAATTGCATTGTAGTCTGCAAAAAAAAAGTGTAGCATCTTATTTGATACGGAGGAAGTATGTAATTTGGAAGGAGACTTGAGTTTTTGCATATAGAACCCTGATTAACCGGTGTTGCCACTTATTACTACCTACAGAATGGGCCGTAAGTATTTGAAATGCTCTACTTTTAATATAGCATCTCTTCCAAGTTCTAATTGGTATCTTGCCTTTAACCTATCTTACACTTTTAAATTATCTGGATTAGCTCTATTCGAGTTCTTTGACGTTAAGGTGTCCATCTGAAGTTATAACCCGTGAATGATGTGTCGAGAATATGCAATTTACTTAATTTGATGGATCTGCATGGTTGGAAACTTGGTGAAATCTAAATGGCAAATGATTGTAAGAATTTGCATGGGATATCCTTGTTTTTGCGTTTTATTATCCATGTAATTGCAGATGTTGCAAAAAGCGAATGAGGAAAGGAATTTGAGGCAGGAGCATATTTCCATCCTGTGGGTTCACACCTTCCTATGGAAATGAAAGGACTTCTTCTCAATTATGACTTGAAGTGGATAAATGTTTGCATCTTAACGTTATAAGATAGGTGTTAAAACAGCTAAAAGATGTTTTTTTCCTCCCCCTGTAAGGCCACAAATAAAGCTGATAGCCTGATACTAGATAGTTAATTTTGGTATATTTTTTGTGCTGACTCTTTAATTAGGCTGGGGGGGGGCAATGAACTATTTTTGTAGTCTTGAATTGTTATTTTGCTCTTCTAATTTCTTCTGTAGTCACTGATCTAGGTTAAATCTTATAAAAGTCGGCTTACAATCTCCCATAATCCCTTAAGTGTCCGCTAATTACCTGTGGCCCGAGCTAGATCAGTGGATGAACAAGAACTGCATACTAAGGCCACGAATATAGCTGGAACCAGATAGTTAATTTTCATAATTTTCTTGTGCTGACTCCCTGATTAGGTTGCGGGGAGCAACGAGCTACTTTTGCATTCTTGAATCAATTTTTTCTCTCTTCTAATTTCTGTCTATAGGGAATGATCTAGGTTGAGTTATATGAAAGTCGGCTTACAATCTCCCATAATCCCCTATTTCTGCTAATGACCTATGGCGCGAGCTGGATCTGTGGATGAACAGGAACTGGACACTGTTATCTTTCATGCCAATAAGATGTAGTTTTTGTTAAACTTACCTTATCTGTTTGCAAATTTTGATCGAGAAGCCGAGAGTTCACACAGTTTCCTGAAAGGAGGCCTTGGTTTACTTTACTGCTTTCATCATCACTTTGCCCTATCCATGAATAGGTAGTTTCTCTATGCATAATTGGTCTAGTAGGCTGGATGTTGGCTTTGATGCGGTCTGTTTGTAGCATCATGTACTTGCCGTCTATAGGATATACGTGTATTATCTATTAGCTTTATTTTTTTTGGTTTGTGCTCCTTAGCTCTAATAGTTACCATCAAGTGTTTTGTTGATTTAAGGCTTGAGGCTGTTTCAGCTACTTATACAGTTGGAAAAAAGATATATGTCAGTTTCTTTGAGAGAGGAGCAACCGAGCAAGGTAGGTATCCCTGCTGGATGTGTGGGATTTTCCCGTTTTGTTCAGCAGATTTGTGCTTAAACATGAAGCAATAATTCTGCATCCTAATAATCTGCTCATAGCTTCTGAGATATAAGCATAATTGCATTTACTTGCTGGTGCACAGATATCTTGTTCTGGAGGGGCATATTTGTGAAGCTATAAATCTGTAAATACATAGGCAACTAATGGGACGTGAACCTTTTCTAGAAAATACGCGCAAAAAACTGTCATTATTTCTCTACATAATTAGCGTCTCTTCATTTGCACAATGTGTTTGAGAGTTTCTGATAGTATACAATTTATAATCACAAGAAAGAGACTTTGTAGTTTGTACAAGAAATTTGTGGCACAACCAGCCAGTATGCATCCCTATCAAGCGAAGCAAAAATCTTGCGTAGCATATTTAAGTAATAGGAACTGAGGTACCCGCTCCAATGCAATGCACTGAGGACTGTTACCTCATTTCTGCAGGACCATCTTGTTCGGTCGTAGGTGTCTGTGGATAGGATCTTACACTCTTAAGCTGATCAACAACTTCCTTAATAGTTGGCCTTTCCACAGGGTTCTGGTTGACACACTTGCATGCCAAATCGAGCACCTGCAACATCTCTTGTTCATATCCTTTGCCCCTCAGGACGGAATCGAAGATTGCTTCATGTTTTCCTTCACTTTTCAATTGCTGCACCCATACAACTATTTCTCTTGACGCCTTTGATTTGGATACCTCTACCGGCCTCTTTCCTGTGAGTAGTTCAAGCATTACAACTCCGAAACTATATACATCACCCCTTAATGTGGCTACCCAAGCCTGCCCATACTCTGGTGGAATGTATCCCAGCGTACCAACGAGCTCAGTTGTGACATGAGTTTGATAAGGGAGAATGAGTCTGGATAACCCAAAATCAGCAACATGTGCTTTGAAGTTCTCATCGAGTAGGATGTTGCTCGACTTTATATCACGGTGCACAATGTGTGGATCACAGATTTGGTGCATGTAAGCCAGACCCCTACCTGCTCCAAGAGCTATTTTCAACCGTAGTGGCCAGTCAAGTTGGGATGGGCCATTAGGATTTTCATGCAACCAGTAGTCAAGGCTTCCTTTTTCCATATAGGAGTACATCAGTAGCCGTAAACCATTATGGACACAATATCCCAGCAGAGAAACCAGATTTTCGTGTTGGGCCATTGATAGAGCTTCCACCTCTGCTTTGAATTCTCGTTCTATCAGACACATATCTCCTGAAAGCTTTTTGATGGCAAGCTTAGCTCCATTATTCAAGGTTGCTTTATAAACCAAACCAAAGCCTCCACAACCAATGATGTTTTCCTGGTTAAAATTGTTGGTGGCTTTCAGAATGTCAAGTATTGTCAGATCCTTAACCTCTGTGGTACTGCTGGGAAAGACTATTACTAGACTGGTATCTTTGCCAACTTCTTGGGAATCGGAGTAACAGAAATCCATTTCTGTTTCAAACTTATCATTGTCACCTCCTGGGAGGATTCTTCTCTTTGACATTATCCAGTACACCAGAATGATGAAAATGCATAAAAAGCCTAAGCAAACACCGATGGAAATGCCCACCAATAGTTTCTTGTTTAGGCCTTTTTCATGGGAAGACTGACTTTCTGTTCCTGGGACTGTTTGGGCTGCGCAAGGATGATGCTGCAGGACTCGGCCACATAGCCTTGGATTTCCAATAAAGCTATATTCTGTGAAAGTGTCAAACTGACCTCCTGTTGGTATTGATCCCTCCAGGTTGTTGTAGGACACATTAAACTTCGATAAGAAATTTAGACTTTGCAGGGATGTTGGTATCTCTCCAGTCAAATTATTCTGAGAGAGGTCTAGCTGTTCTAGGTTTGTTAGATTTGAAAATTCTGGTGGGATGCTGCCTGTGAACTGGTTTTCGCTGAGATCTAGCACATGAAGATTCTGCAGTGGACTTATTTCAACTGGGATGTTGCCACTGATTTTATTGCCCTTGAGGTATATTGCGGGAGGCAGGTTTGCAAGCTGGTTGTATTGCTGAGTACTTGCATTGTTTGGGGCGACGTAGAATGGGAGCTCAAGATAACTTCGATTCAATTTATCAGCAACCTTCTCTGATATCACCGCTGGCAGTCTGTTAAGTTGCACTGGATATTTTCCTGTAAGAAGATTCATCGACAAGTCCAAGTAGAAAAAGTTTGGCAGAGTTTCAAACCAGTCTGGAATTGTGCCTGTGATTTGATTGAATGACAAATCCAGAACCTCTAGACTTTTGATATGGACGAGCCACCCTGGAACTTGCCCCTTGAGCTTACATCCTCCAAAAGCAAGAACTTGCAGGTTCGTGTAGTCTCCTGGCCCTATGAAATTCTTTTCAACGGGTATAACTTCATCATAAAAGTTTTTCGACAGGATGAGTGTGGTGAGGCTCTTGCATCGCGCAAAAATCTTGATTGCGTTCGATACATTGCTGAAGCTATTGTTAGAGAGAGAAAGGAAGGTTAGAGATGTTAAAGCCAATACATTAGGTGAAATGGGTCCAGCTAAGTGGTTCGTGGCTACTCTGACTGCAGTTAGTGACTTGCATGAGAATAAGCTCTCTGGTAAATTTCCAGTGAATCTATTGTCACCGAGGTCTAGAATTTCGAGCTGGACAAGTCTCGAGAAATCAAGTGTAGAGATGTTACCTTCTAGGGAATTAACTCGTAAGATAAGCTTTACAAGTTTTGTACAGTTCATCAAAGATGCTGGTATGGAACCAGTGAAACTGTTTATGTGAAGGTGCAATTGCTCCAAGTTCGAAAGCCTCCCGACATCCTGAGGGATCATCCCAGAAAATTCATTTGAGTACAACTCGATGACCTTGAGGTTGGTAAGGTTAAGCATGCCTTCTCCAATTGTTCCGCTTATGTTATTGGCAGGCACTGATAACTCCACCAGTGACTGCAAGCTGTAAATGTCATCAGGAAGTAATCCAGACAGAGAATTAAAACCTGCCCGGAAAACTGCGAGTCTGGAGCACCTGCCTAGACCAATAGGAATCTCTCCACCAAAAAGGTTGTTGGAGAAATCAAGAGTTATTATCAGAGAAGAACTGGTACATATGGATGAAGGAATTTGACCAGTTAACTCATTGTTGCTGGCATTGAGACTGCTCAAATTCGATCCGAAGATGAACCAAGCAGGATCAATCTTGCCATGGAGTTGATTGTTTGAAATATCTACAACCTGAATGGTGGAAGGGAAACTACCATTCAAGGAAAAAGATGAAGAGAAATTACCATCCAAACGGTTGGAGCTTATATCTATGATCACAAGGCTATTCAATGAACTAAAAAGCCCTTTTGGGATGAACCCAGAAAGCAAATTATGGGAAAGATTAAGGTGAGAAATACTTGTAAGGTTCTTAAATGAAGAGGATATGTTGCCTGTTAATCCTCTCTTAGGTAGCCACAGACGGGTGACACGGCCCGTACCATCACAACCAATCCCCTCCCAGGCAGAGCAGCAATCAGAGGCAGAACTCCAATTCAGTGGACCTAAAGACGACGAAAGCGATTCAGAGAAGGTAAGAAGTGATTGCTGATCGTCTGGATGACAAGCTTGCTGGTGAGAGAATGTGAAGGAATATAACAGTAAGATGAAGAGAAGATGATAGCTGCTATGAGAAAATGAAGGCTGAAGCTCAACAAGCATGGTTTAAAGAATTAAATTTTGGGTATGTGTGATTAATGTTTGTTGTTGTTGTTGCTGTTGTTTTAATTGCTGTCTCAAGTAGGGGACAATTTTGTTTATTTTTTCCTGTGATTGATCAGGAGCAGAAGAAGAGGACATGAAGATGGGTGCTTGGTCCAGTCATGTGGGCTTCCACTTCTCGTGTTTGTATGCAGACCCATCTTCAACCCATTGCTCAAAGGTGAGAGAAAGTTGAGTGAGAATGATATTAAAATAATTATTTGATGTTGATGTGGATATCTTTTTTTTCCTTTATTAAAATACTTCTTCCATTTTTAAAATAAAGATATCAGTTTGACTTTTACGCTATAATTGCACTAGTTTTGATCATAAAAGGTTGTTAGATTTATTTTTAAAAGATCGACCTTTTATGTTTTCTACTAGCTGAAAATTAATAGTTTTACTGGTCAAAGTTATGTATTAATAAGTGTGATAAGCGTGAAAGTCATACTGTTACGTCTATTTGGAAACAGACTGAAGAAGGGTAAAAAAAGGGTTGGGATTATGAGCTTTCAAGAAAGCGTTTACTTTTGGGCGGCTATGGAGAGTGGACTTTGTTTACAAAGATGGTTTAGAGCATTAGTGTGATAAAGTAAGCAAGATTTTAGAGAGAGAGTCTCACTGTCATGAGTAATGATATAGAATTAGTAGTAATAAAATTTATTGATTAGATTATGTATAGTGGGCATCAATTTGCATAATACTATGTTAATATAATGATGCTTATCATAACAAATGTCACAGTGTATTATATTATAATTTAATTGAAATGGGTGTATGGAAATGAGTTGCTATGCATACTTTGAGAGAGTGCTCTTCTTAATTATATTCTTTTTGAAGTCTACCATCTTTGTTTGTTTCCCATTTTGGACCCCCCACATTCCTCTTTTCCCCTCCACCTTCAATTGAATCATACACACGTTTTTGGTAGCTTGTGGGCAAAATCATATCCAACATTGACTCTGCTTTTGTTTAGTGTAAGGCTCATATTTACAGTAACCATATAATTATGAATTTATGACCCCTTCTCCCTAGTGACCTAATCTTACTTGAAATTACATTTGGTTTCAATCATATCAAGATTTAAGAGTGAAAATATGTGGGTTTGTGAATGTGGTATTTGTTCTCCTTTGTTGATATGGATTTATCCGCTAAGATGTTTCATTATCTTCAAATTGTATTACGAAATTATTTGATAATTGCTTCCTATTACAAAAGGTGTGGCGATTTAACCATAATGATATTTGGTGAAAAAGGCCATGTAGTTATATAGTACTCCCTCCGTCCCCTAATAGATTTCCCATTTGCTTTATTCTAAGTCAAACTTTGTAAACTTTGACCATAAATTCTCACTATTATATAATATTAATAATAGTCATGATGGATCTTGTTAGATTCGTGTTAATGTGTACATTCAAAATATCAATTTTTTATAATTTTTATTAACACACAAATAAATATATTAACGGTCAAAGTTGTACATTGAAGACCGTGCAAAAAGCAAATGAGAAATCTATTTGGGGACGGAGGGAGTATTTGCAAATGTGGACTTCTTGTATTTGGACTTAGATGGAAGGCTTAGAAGGCTTACTTGGATTCATTGTCTTAGTTTAATTGATTGGATTTAATGTTTGTCGCTTATTCTCTGTTAATCTATGTAAAAAGGGGAAAGAAGTTACCTAATGCTAAAATGTTAAGGTATTTCTTTTGTGTGTATAAAGAGTTATAATGCTCTTTTAAACGTTATATTTTTCCCATTTTAATTCTAATAGGTTTAGGTTTTGGCTAAGAATTATTTCACTTAGTTTTTCAAATAATTTTGTTTTGCTGATATTTTCCTAATTCTTTCAAAGGTTGGTCATTTAATTGATCATATTGTTTGAAATGTATTTTATGTTTAATTTTTTTGTTCATGGTACAATCGCGTGTATAATGAATAGATTCGTATTTAAGACTTGCTCATCCTCTTTCTTCGAATATTACATTATTTTCTTAGTAGCTTGTTTCAAGTTTTTCTAAGGAGATACTTATTCGAACTTAATAGTAGTATGTGCTTTTTGAAATGTTTTTGCATTTGCACCTTTTTTCGAAATATTATTTCTTATTTAAAATCTATTTGCAGTTCAAAATAATTTAAGATGGTCCTTTTTAGTTTAGGGTTCATCCCTGAAAAAAATCTCCTAAAATTTCCTTGGACCTCATTAAAAAATGATCCTTTTATATAGTCATTTCTTACTTGAAAAATAGGAACTTTGCCTTTTATGGCTAGCCCTCTACTAGTGGTTGCGCTTAAATCCTTATCATAAATAATGTTTTTTTGGGTCCTCCATTGTGATTTTACCTTTTCTTATTTAATTACCAAAAAAAATTTTGTGGCATATATTGGTTAGTTTCAGATAGTTGGTTTTCCTTTTAGTATCACTATTAGGCGTTTATGAACCAAGTGGCTTTGGCATGGTGGTAGCTCACCTTGTCTCTTAACCAACTGGTCGGGGATTCGAATCCTGACCTTTGGGAATGAAAAAAGTCCTTGGCCAGCCCTTTACCCTTAAGTGGAGCTCCCGGGGCGAAGGGGATTAGTCATTGCTTCCGGCGGTAGACACCCTTGGTATTCACCAAAAAAAAAAAATTATTAGGCGTTTATCTGATATGATATGCCTGTGAAATTATATAGCTATAAATCATTTTTATTTTTATAAGGAGAACGACTCTATTGAACTATCACATTTTGTATTTTCCGATGTGATTTTACGACTTCAAAATTAAAGAATCATCCTTTTATTATTAGAGATATATTAGGATACTAAAGATATGATAAATCATAAGATAATATATTATATCCTAACTACTAATATATCCTAAAGATATTTATGATATCTTTAGTATCCTAATATATCTCTAATATTTATCACTAGATTAAGTATTACTTAGCAATATAACTATGGAATAAGTGAAGCCACAAAGGAATAACTTTTCGCTTCAAAGTCGTAATGTTATGCGTTTTGGTCATTAGTATCATAATGTTATCTTTTTATGAAGTATTGTATAATATGTAAATGAGTCATCTTTCATTTCGTGGGCTGGGGGCTCACATGATTTATGATTTGGCACGTACTTCCTCCGTTCCAAAATGTTATACCCATTTTTCGTTTTAGGCCGTTTCAAAAAGATATACCTATATATGATCTTTTCTATTTATATACATTTTTTCTACCCATTTTACCCTTCAATATCTAAACATTTACCTACCTTTTACTCATTTGTACTTTAATGGTTCCCACATTTGAATCTCTCTTACTTTTCCTAATAAAGACAAAAAAAAGTACATGAAAATTATTAAAATAAACATAAGATTCTCCTATTATTCTATTTGCCTTGGTTTTCCTCATATTCCAAATGGGTATAACATTTTGGAACGGAGGGAGTATATGTATAACAAATTTTAAGGTTTTGTTATTCATAGTCTTTAGGGGTATGTATAAGTGTTAAATATTTTATTTAAAAAAATATTAATTTAAAATTTTATTGGCAAATCACGCGTCAATCGATGTTAGTTATTATTTGTTTTTACTAGTTTAGAAAAGTATTAAATGCTTATACATAGTCCTAATGGCTACGTATAACATTTGTCCAAATTTTATCATACTATATATGTTTATAATGATTAATGCGTTTATATTAAGCCCGAGCTTTCATTTTACCTTAAAAAATAAGTTTAGTGACTAATTAGGTTTTAAAGGATTGATAGATCTTACTAGAATTGATCGTTCTCCGATGAGTTCTAAATAAGTTCATATAAGCTCGGACGAAAAGAATCTTAACTCACAAGTTCTTGAAGGAGTAAGATCTTTAGTCTCTACCATCCAACCTTTGATATAATAAATGTCTCTTTGACTAAACTGATTTAACTTGAAGTATACCCTAAACCCAAGTCTTGTAACAACTCAGATGAGCAAGCTTACCCATTAAAAATTTTTCTCAAAAAATTTATTCTCCAAATAATTTTTTCTCTTAAGAAAAAAAGCTAACAAACGCTTTAGAAGTATTAAGTAAAAAAGCTAAAATTGAAAAGATTAAGTTAACATAAATATTAATAGGAAGTTTTGTAAAAAAAACACCTTATTTGTTCCAAGTTTTATGAAAAACCACCTTTATTTTTTTTGTGAGAAAACACACCTTATATGTCATTATTATCAAAATAAACACCTTATTATCATTTTTAGGCCAAAAAGTTAATGTTTGGGCCTATTTTTCACTCGCTTTTTATGTGTGAAGGTCACCCAAAATGTTTTGACCAAAATCCTATGTAAAAAAGTGAGGGTAAAAAGGGGGATTGAGTGACTTAAAACATGACCTTTTTGACTAAAATATGACAACAAGGTGTATAATTTGATATATAATGTTATATAAAGTGTTTTCTCACAAATAAAATTATATAAGGTGATTCTTCACAAAAATTTTAACATATAAGGTCTTTTTTTTTTTACAATAAAAATATATTATTACACCTATTAATATGTGATTTAACATATATTCCAAAATTAATTTTTTCTTTGAAACAATATTCCAAATTAATTTTTTCTAATAAAATGTATAAAATGTTATTTAATGTTCCAAGGACCATGGTCCATGGGTGCATTTGTCCCGAACAACTTATAATCTACCCCATCTGATACGAACAATGCTACAAGGTCTATGGACTATGGGTGGTGCATTTGCCAAAATGTTAATTTTCTCATTTTACCTTTGACCAGCAATATCGTACGTTATTTAATTCCATCACACGAATTGACCCTCCAAAATTTCCAACCCAGTCAAGATAAAATGTCCAGATATGGAAAATGGAATACTGAATATTCTCATAGCAAAAAAGTAGTAATTCCAGATGTAGGGAAATTCAAAAAAAAAAATCTCATTTCTTTTTCGTAACATTGAAGAATTTTGGTTTGACCAGTCTTCTATTCCCGTGGTTTGTTCTTCATCACATTTTTATGGAACAGTGTTAGGATTTTGTGGAGTAGGTCAGGTGCTATATTGATTATGCATAAAATTAGAGTAATTTTTTTGGTGGACAATTGGACATGATCCCATAATGGTCACGATGTCGCGGTAATGCAGTGGTTGGTTATACTTATACCTTTACATATCAGCCGAGACCATGAGATATCGCTTAAATTCACCTAAAACGCAGTTTTTTTTTACATCTTTACCATGTGGGTACTAGCTAGTATCAGTTCAACAAATTTGAAAACCTTTACAATACAGCCGATACAATACCATACTGCCTTGTTTTAACACCATGTTTTGGAGGGGTAATGGGATATGGGGTCTTGGGTTACTAAATTATTGAATATCAGAGAGAAAAGGATGGATGAGAAAGATGACAATTTGGTGGGAATTTCTATTAGCTTAAGAATTTGCTTTTTAATTTCTTGAAGTATTATTGTTTGTGATTCATTTGGTATTGTGTAAAGTTAAAGATAGGATATACTTTGATGTTTCAAGTGGAGAAAACATGCAATTAGTAATAGTAAATTCCATAAATTAGGAGCTTGATTTAGGGAATTAGAGTGAGCATGAAGTGAAGGGACGTGGGTTATCAATTGATTGATCTTCTTTTTTTGTTATAATTAAGAAATATATTATGCTGTTTCATTGGGTTGTATATTTTATTAGTTTGATGATTTTGCTGTTTAACAGTTGTTGGGTCATTGTTATCATGTTATGATTCTCCACTGTGGGTATACTTGTTCAGAAAAACTACAAGTTGGATTAAAATACGACGAATTCGCGATTTGCTTGAATCATTTATAATCATGACCTTTCATGTTTATGGTAGTAGAAAGTTACAGTTTTTATAAGTTCAGATGAGATTTTTAAAAATTTGTTGATCACTCATATTGGCTCTGTGTTTGCCACCAAAAAAAATAATAATACTGGTTCTATGTTCAAGTGGGATTTATTATATATAGTTGAAAGAAAGCCAGGATGATTTCATGCCACTACAAAGGCCAACTTGGATTAAAGAATATGACTAAGATCTCCATGTCTTGCGCTTCTGAGTTCTATATTGGTGTTTGACTTGGTTAGCCTTAACTAATTTAAGGCTTTTGGAAAGATTGAAAGAGATAGGAAGAAATAAAATACTGTACATTAGTGTGTTCTATGTTTGAGGAACTTTTGTACAAAGTCAATATCATCCTAGTGGGCTCTTTAGAGGCCTCACTAACGGCAGATTGGGGGCGGGGCGATTAGATGTATCAATGTATGCAACCCTTGAAGTGACGTTGCTTCCCTTAGGCTTTTGATCCTAACAGCGACAATCATCTACTACCTCACATATGATAAGTTTAGACAATCTATCGAACCAGTAATTTAATTAATTATAGTCCAAAGAAAAAGGATAGTGAATCTTTCGTCTTTAATGAAAATGGATTGGTTCAAGAAACTGTTGCATCAGAAAGTATGATTTTTTAGAGACGAGAGACCTATGCTTGTCTTGCATTTGGGTAAAACCACATGGTTTTCTCTGTTGTCAATGGAGCCAAAAGATTCACTATGTATTGTAGTTGTATTGGTATGAACTCAATGTTAATTGTTCATTAGACTGTGTGCACTTTGTTCTTACTGTATAGTGGTAATGTGCATTTTGTTTCAGAATTAAGGGCCATTTGGAATAGCAACTCTATTAGGGAGGCTGCATAGATCAACTCCCCTTAACCTGCCAGCTGCACAGCTGCACATATGCTGGATGTCATTGTTTCATGGAAGCCAACACTGTCTGTATGAGATGTAGAGTAATTTCAGGAGCCCCAAATTCATCTAACACGATGATCATTGTGGTGAAGGGAGTCTTACTGCGGTTTCGTAGATTAAAAGATGTACATCTTTTTGGCGGAGGTTAGTTTCTTGTGCAAAACTTGCTTATTTCACAATCTTTAGGGTTGTTCTTCAGGAAAACTTCTCTTTGTTGGATGAATCACTTGACCATTTCCGCTCTTCGTCTGCTGCAAAACTTTAAATACTATGTGTAAATTGGCCGAAAATGCACTTCAGTGGGCAACTTGTTTCTTCAATGTTTCTGCCCATTTTCCCCACCTACATTAAGGCGTGTTTTTTTTGCCAGGAACAAATAATACATCAGCTGGATAGCCTTATCTCTTCTGTTTACAAATGGAAATGTTGCTTCCATCTTTGCCTTAAGCCCTTAGTTCTACAAGTGTGAGTTGTAAAGGGTTTGCGCTCTTATGAAGCCGAGGTGTGCAAATTGCCAGAGGTTCACTTTCTTACGAATGCTTGTATATATTTTACATTTTTATTTTTCCAAATGTGCTTCGCTGGCTCGAGTCTTTAAGGAGCAACAAGAAGATGTGGGTGGGGGTAGGGGGAACTTGAACAATGAATGAGAATAGTGTGCAGAGGAGTGTGCCTGGCTTGGGATTGATTAAGGCAATGAGGCTCATACCTCGTAGTCCCTTTGTCATTCCCCAGTCCTTGTTACTCTTACCTTCCCACTATTTCCCTGATCCAAGAATAGGTTTCAAAGGTGAAGTTTTTATAACAGTAATATAATCAACAAAATCACCTGTATTCTCATATATTAAACATTGATTGATTTTGTTTTTATTCATTATGACAGGCCATAATGGAGCTTTGGCATATGAACACCAATAAAAACCACTTACTCTCAAGAGATATTGTACCGAGAGCCAAGAGGCTTTTTCTTCAGTCATCCCTTTTGTAGTAGAATCCTCATTGTTATGCCTCTGGCATGCAGCAGCAACTCGTTATTGCTATTGACTGTCCGAGTACTTCTTCTTGAACTAAATTGAAGTTACACTTGAAATCAAGGCTTTGTTTGGTTTGACTGAATAGGTTCAATAGATAAGGCTTTTCCATGAAAAAACTCTTTCCAAGGCAAAACAGATTGTTTTCTTGCTTGCATTACAAGAAAAGTTATATTGGAAGGGAAAAATGAAAATGACAGAATGATGATGGATGGGATAAGAGGAAGAGTAATGGAATGAATAGGGTTTGCTTCCTTTAAAAAGGAAAGTGTTTCTCATTTTGAGAAAACAAGTTTCCACCTTTTACAAACCAAACAAAGGAAAATGAAAAAACTATAGGAAAATGTTTTCCTTCCAACCAAACACTCCCCATATTATAAGGTTCTATTTCTATCTGGTCTGCTTAAGCAGAAGAAAATAGTAAGTTTCAAATTTAGTTTTATGATTTCATTCCCTATTGTATTTGACACTTAACCTTGATTGTTTATCGAGTCGTTTATCATTCATTGCCTCTTTGCGAACATGATTATTTGTTGGCTGTTTCATGTTTGCTATTGCTATTCTTACAAGGAACAGTTGGAAAGACTGCTAAGAAACCAATGCTAAATCCTGTGGAATACTGTTTTATGTATAGCAATTACTATGCACTGATACCTTGTTAGATTTCTCAAGAAAAAATGTTTGCTGCTGGGGCTATCTGAGTTTGATGTGGAATTCAGTTTTATGTATAGCAATTTCTTGCACTGATACCTTGTTAGGTTTCTCAAGAAAAAAATGTTTGCTGGAGCTATTGAATTGTATCAAAATAGTCTGATGTGTGATAGCTGCTCGTGTTTCTTGGACTAATGAAAGGCTTTATGCAGATTACAGCTGATGCTGATACAATTGGTGTTCAGGAATCATCATTCCGCAGCAAGAATGATGATAAATTATGATTGTATAGGCTGTTGCAAGTTGGCACGAAGCTGATGCAGTGGATTTAAATTTATGATTTTCTAGTTCTTAGTGAAGGCAGTTCGCCTCTGATACCTTAGAACCGTAGCCACAAACAGGTAATCCTGTCGATGCCACTGGAAGATTACTCTCCCTGGAGAAGATGAATTTCTTTCTGAAGATGTGGAGTGGGAGCTTTGATCTTGCAGTTGAAGCTTGTTTTAAGTTTTCAGTACATCCCTGTAACTACTTACGAGAAGTTTTTGCTTTAGAAATGGCTTGTAGAGTATGCCGTGGCCAAAGTTTAGTATTAACGCTCACAACTTATTTGGTAGCCGGTAATAAATGGTAGTACTAGTTATAAATTAAGTGGTTCGTCATAAATAGAATGAAATTACATGTGATTGCCTTAGTCTCTGGACTCGAATCATTCGTGCACGAGGTCTTGCCTTTGCTCTTATATAAAAAGGAGAGAATAGCGTACACCTTTAACTTATTGGAAATTGATTGACGGAGCAAACGACTCCTATAATAGGGGTAATAGACAACATTGTGGTGACTGTTAAGTCTTGCAAGCATATCCTTAAGGATAGGAGGACGATCAGCAACTGTTGGAAAATGGTGGAAATAAGCTTCCTTTAACAAACCGGATCTTATGAATCATGTGGTTACCAAGGTATAGTTAAAGATTATCTGTATAGTTACATGTTAATCATATGAGCTAGTATGTTGCAGTATCTCTTTTCCTAAAAATTTACCTATATGCATTTATGAACTGTTGTGTGTAATTATTATAACTGACATGTAGTCATGTATTGCCCTTGGATCAAATTTCAAGGGAAACTTTAGGGGGGGTGATTCCCTTCCCCTTCCCCAAAGACACCTTGTCTGTGTAGTTAGATCGAGTTGACCTGTGTAAGGTTCCGTACAACACTTCTTCCTACCATAGTAGAAAAACATTTATCACTTCGATCATGGCTACGAACATAGTAGTTTCTCGTAATAAGAGATCATGGTTACGACTCTTTTTCAGCGTGACATACAAACCATTCATATCACATATTCACGGTGATATTCTAGTAATTTATAAGAATATACGAGATTCAAAGTTTTCATTAACTCCTACTTTTATTCGAAATCCCAAACATCCACGTAATTTTTTCTCAAATCTAACAAAAACTAATTTGATAAGGATAATTTATAAGGTACCCCTAAAAATATATAGAGCTATATATACTACTAAGAAGACACAAACCTATTGTTTTGTTCATTAATTAATATACTTCGGCATAAGAAGAAAGAATATACTTCGGCATTGATCCATTCTAGCTTTTCACATATTAAGAGTAGTATTTTGAATTTGTACCCATAGTCGATTTCTTCATCCAAAATTTGGAACAATCTTTTGGCAGTTTCATATTTTGATCAAATAACTCATCGAACCATGTAACTAAAAGCGGGGTATGTATAACTTAGTTTTGTCATATCATCTTTATATGCTATGTCATTTGAGAGCTTATTTAATGGTAACTATTGTTGTTCATTATTAATGTATAATCAACAAATACAAAAAATTACGGAGTACACTATCATTAATTTCAACATTTCATATACTATTATTAATGTTTTAATTTTTATTTTTAAAAAAAGGCTACACAATAATGCGTCCGAGAATAGAGGGAGTGATAGCTTTTTTTTTTGAAGTAGGTTGAGCTGAACACGAGTTTACATAACATGATAACACAGAAAATCCAACATTAGATCAAATAACACTTACAAATACATAAGGAAAAATTGATAAGAATAATCCCACCTTTGGCCGGTCTTCCATCAGTGGTACCACCTTCATTTAATCCAGGTATAATCCCACCTTTGACATCAATATTCTCTCATTGGTACAAGATTATGGCAACCTGTTTGACCAGCCAAAATGACCGTTGACTTTTTTTTTAAAAAAATAAAAAAATAAAACCCATCCCCTCCTCTTCCCCACTGCTGCCAATCTGCCATGCCACCCACCCCCATCCCCTCCCCTTCCCTTCCCCTGCCACCCCACCCCCATCCCCTCCCCCTCTTCCGATTTGATCGGCGACCGGCAACGAAGAACGCCGCGTCATTGCCGGAAAAACGTGCCTAGAAAAACGTGCCCAGAAAACAGAGGGTTAGGGGCGGGGGAAAAGGAAGAGGGAAGAGGTCAGAAACGCTAGGTCTTCGCCGGAAAAATGCCGACGCAAAAAATTGGGGTTGTTCTGTCGTCGTTCGTCCTGCAGCGGGGGAGGGGGAAGATGTGGGGTGAAGTTTTGTGGTGATTAAGGAGGAAGATGAAGGGGAGGTAGCGGGGGAGGGGGTGTGGCAGGGGAAGGGGAAGGGATGGGGGTTGGGTGGCAGGGGAAGGGGAAAGGTTGGGTGGTAGCAGGGGAAGCGATGGGGGTTGGGTGGCAGGGGAAGGGGAAAGGTTGGGTGGCAGCAGGGGAAGCGATGGGGGTTGGGTGGCAGGGGAAGGGGAGGTGGTGGTGTTGGGTGGTAGTAGTGGGGGAAGGGGAGGGGGTAGGTCTTTTTTTATTTTAATTTTAATTAATTTGATTTAAAATATTAATTAATTAAAATTTTAAGTTTAAAATAACCTAATGAGCAATTAATCATGTAATTAGGAAGATTACCCACTATTGTAGGTAACCAACAGGTCACGGCCCAATGAGAGAATATTGATGTCAAAGGTGGGATTATACCTGGATTAAATGAAGGTGGTACCACTGATGGAAGACCGGCCAAAGGTGGGATTATTCTTATCAATTTTTCCAATATATAATATAGATATTTAAGCAACATTACAACAATACAACAAGAACGAGTGTAGACAATAAGTAGGTGTAAGACAGTAGGAGTAGCAAGTTTCCTTCACCTACAACATACATCATAATTCATGCAGCATAACAATTATACTACAAATTCAAAATACTAGTCTTAATATGGAGTACATCCTTATTGATACATGGTACGGTTTTCAGTCGTTTCGAGTTCGTTCTTGACCATAACAGATGAAGATTATCATCTATCACAGTATCATGCAGCAAATGGTAGATAAACACATTTGAATGGAGGATAAACACTACCAGTTGGAACACAATGATTGTGCTCACAACACCTGTAACCCTCGACATAAGGAATGCAACTGTCTCCGGTATTTTTGCAGTTAGCTCTAACAGCATTATTGTTGTTATACTCAGCAATAGCCTCCTTAAGTAGGATGCTTGCGAGGGGGTCCGGGAACGATGCCCGGACTCCCAAGATGGGTTGAGGTTTTGTAGCAACCACAAATATCGCTAGCAAAACAAACAAACTCATCACTTTCTTCATCTCCATTATTATCATATATAGCTCTTGTTTTATGTTTTTGTGTATAGTTGTGTGTGTGTTTGATGAAAATAGAGAAGATGTGGAGGACCTTTTATAGAGATGGCTTGTGAGTGTATCAGTGTATGATGATTAGAGGGAAGATCTATATATTTTTTTTGGTGTTTGCACTCGGTTCACCTTTCGGGCTACATTCGGATCGAGGCCAAGTTCGGAGTGGTTAAGTTTCATTCCTCGGTACTGCGGGGATTCGAACACGGATCCATCCTACCAAAGTCAGTCCCCATCACCACTGGACCAAGTAGTTGGTGGGAAGATCTATATGCATTAATGTTCTATCAATGCTTTCAGTCACATACACCTACTACTTGGAGCATGGTCCTCATAACAAAGAAACGTGTTATTGATGTTTACTTCATTTATCCTTTTTAGTGAATATCAACACTCTTTCGCAGGGGAAAACAAAGTAATGTGTCCAATGGCTACCATAAAGTTGGTTAACACACTTGAGGTCAAATCGGCTTGATTTAACAGGTTTCAACACTTCAAGAGTAGAAGGAGCGTAAGGGAAATCTCTATTATTAAAGTGTCCTAGTGAAAATTAAACTCACAATCTTATACATACGGAGTACTTCCTCCGTTTTTTTATTGGCTACATTTCTCATTTCACGGACTCCTAGGCAAAATTTTTATGGGTGAATATAAGTGTGTAAGAAAAAGTAGTAGGAGAGTATAGAGAGAAAAAATTATTAATAAGAAAAAAGAGAAGTGCAATCATTAATTTTAAATTTTCTAGAAAGTAAAGTATAGTAAATAATAAAAAACGGAGAAAGTAGTTAGAATTGGAAAGACAATTTCCCTATCACTAGATATGTAGGTCAATATTGTCAGATTATGTTTTTTTTGTCCAAATAAATAAAATAAATTACATAATGCCCATTTTGAAAATCCACGACTAAAAACTATTATACTCAAGCGTATATATCGAGTCTATACTAAATTTATTGCACACTCAGTACAAAGCCCAAAAGTTAAGATTTTGTAATGAAAAGTTAACGTTTAACAGTCAAAAGTTAAGGTTTTGTAATCAAAAGTTATGTATTAGAAATGAATTAAGGTTTATTTCAAAAGTTAAGATTTTATAATTAAAAGTTAAGTTTTAGCAATCAAAAGTTAGATGGTCTACACTATTTTTAGGGTCATAGGCCAATAATCAATCAATCCACAAATTCCTATCTTTTTTTTTCTTTCCTTTCTCTCTCCTCTTATTTCCCACAATCTATATATATATATTAAAAAGCGGATATGGAATTTAAATGCTTCAACCACTGCGCTGCTACATCATTGTTGTTTCTTTTATCAATTTTAATAATCATATTATGTTTTCAATGAACAACAATAATTAAGTTACATTAATTGCATTTATGAGCAATACTAATTTATAACTTTTTATTAATCATTTTCTACAACAAAATAATTGTCAAGTTCTAAAGTGGGTCCGAGGTTGTCAAAAAAAAAGTACTAAAATATTATACATATAAATTCCAGAGTATTAGTTGAATTGTAAGAGTTTTACAAAATTACCCCGAAATGGACATGGAAGCTCACATTGACATGTGGCTGTTTTGTGCTCTCATCTTTGCCCAATTGCCCTTCTTGCATCAATTCACGTAATACCCAATTTGTATCTACTTCTAATTGTTCTGATGACTCAAATTCTTCTCAGAATCAAACTAGGAATTTACTGGAAAAACCCCAATCCTCATAAAGATTGTGTTTTTTTGCCAGATTATTAAAGGCAATCAATTCCCCTGCTTTCAAGGTTTCAGATATTGTATCCTTTCTTTGTTTTTGTTAATTGGGTATTATTATTTTGCAATTTTGGATGATGGGATTTTTCAGATACAACTTGGTGGTTATTTATTAATTAGTAGTAAATATGATTTGGTTAAAAAGATAAAATCTTTAGAATTTTTGGATTTTGCATTAATGTTGTGGAGAAATGCCTAATCAATATCGGATATATGCATATATCCATCGCCTCACTTTTTTGGTAGTACATTCCTTATACATAGTAGTACATTTATTGAGAAAAATAGTGTATAACAATCGATATTTTCACAGCTATATAACTATATAGTTTGTATTTGGCATATAATTTTTCATTAAGAAATGTACTACCATACATATTAGAATATAAAATATAATTTTTCATTGCTATTCGCCACGTGTCACCATCCCTCTTTGAATAACATTTTATCCAACAACACTCTCATATATTAAAAAATTGTTAATGTGAAGATTCGATCCCCCAACCTCATGTATGAAATGAATAGCTCCAACCACTATGCCATCATATTATTATTGATGCTTCTATCAACAATAATGATGATATATAAATTAAAACCAAGAGTTAAATAAGATGACTTATATTTTTTTAAATGATATTTTACAAGTTAGATTACATTAGTTATCGCTAACTAATAACCCGAGCATCGCTGGGGACTAATTCTAGTTTTCATTAAATATACCACCAAAAATGTGAGGCAATGGATATATGCATATATCCGATATATACTTGGCATTGCTCAATGTTGTGATGTTGATTGTTATTAGATGAGATTGTCAGTTGTTAAATACGCCTGTTTGTTGTTGGGGTTGGTGTTTGTTGAATTAAACTTAAGTTTTAATGCACATAATAGGTAGCAACAGAAGTTTGTGTTTGTGAAATTGTGACTGTTATTGTTTTAGAGCTTTATCATAATCATCAACACTCTCATATGAATGATAAAGTTGCTTAATTGTTTTAGAGCTTTATCATAATCATCAATATGGATAACTTTGGATTATATACTGCTGCTTGCTGTTGGGTGTGATTTGTGAGTTTAGTATGATCATAATTCAGACCATCTTATTAGTTTTTTGTGTCGGTGCGCACTCATAGGCACTCTCTTCTCATGTCCTATTCCTGCTGATGGGTTATCTTGCTGCTAGCAGCTCTCGGAGTTGGTTGGAAATTAGGTAATTATTGCTCTCAATTGTCGTTATGCTTTTGTGATTATAGTCTGTTGGTGGATGAGACCTGCATGTTTGTAGCCTTAAATTCAGTTGTTTTCAGTTTCACTGTGCCCATCTTGTCATAATTAAGTCTGTCTGAATGGATAGTTCAACCAGTTTAAAGATCTATTTTTCCTGGTCTTACCTGTTTACTATCTAGCTGTGGTTCTCCAATGAAAGTGTGACTAATTCTTTTGAAACTAAATGACCAGCAATTGCTATCTCTCTTTTACAGTCTTAGGGTCTGTTTTCCCCACCTTATCTTCAGTTCAGTTCAGTTCAGCTCCAATTAGTTCTGTTCAGTTTAGTTCCGTTCTTTTATCTCCATTTTGTTAAATATTATTATTATATTGGTCTAATTTATTTTTCTAATTACACTTATTGTTATTATTCTTTATTTTTATATTATTATTAAGTACTACCTCCGTTTTTTAATATGTATGTTTGCTTTTGCGCGCGGACCAAAAAAAAGTGCAAACGTAAGAGAGAAGATTAGTAAAATTAAGGAAAAAGTGAAAAAAGTAGAGAGAAGGAAAGAAAAAGTAGGAGAGAAGTGTAATAATTATGTGGGCCAACCTTCCATTTACGAGAAAAGTACATATTAAAAAAAAACATCCCAAAATGGTAAAATGTGCATATTAAAAAAAACGGAGGGAGTATTATTATTATCATTATTATTATTATCATTTCCATATATTATTTTGTTTATTATAACTCTACTCATTATCATTACTAGTATTATTAGGGAGGAACACGGTTTAGGTCAAAAGCACAAATCAACCCATGTTTTTTCGCCTATGAGCCAATTAAATCGCGTCAAGACGGTTTATGTTACAATTTTACGCGGTCCGACCCAATCATTATTTTTATTACTAAATATTATTATATTATTAAATCTAATAATCAAAATAGTAATATTCAAACTAACTTCAAGGTTGCTTTTCTCGTTTTAGTTGCTCATGTCAGGGATAATTCAATTGCATCATCACAACAAGAGATTCAATTATGTCTAAGAGAAGAAGTAACAGACTTGTTGAAAAGGATGTAATTGTTGAATCTCCAAAGGTTGGTACTTGGTACTTGGGTTAAGCATGTGGCTCAAAAGGGGAAGGGTACATCTGTTTAGGCTGAAGGAACAGATGAGGCTGTTCCACTCAATAGCTTCTAAGATTGTGTTTTCTACAGTACAAGGGAGGATGAGGGTAAGAATTATGGATTGTGTTCATATTTACTGTTTGTTGGAACGCATTCTGTTGAAGCTCTTGGCCCCATGAAACATCACATGTGAGAGTCCCACATTGACTAACTTGGAGAGAGATGTTCACCTAATAAGGCTACTCCCCTTATAGCCATATGGTTTTAAGGTGGAACCTCCTTGGTCTTGTGAAGTGGACTCTCTCTCCTCCTTATGGGTGCGGCCCAGGCCCATACTTAACATGGTATCAGAGCCAGGTTCACGGTTGGGACCTTTAATATACTCTGGGCCAATTAAAAAAGGACCTTACATGTGAGGGGGAGTGTTGAAGCTCTTGGCCCCATGAAACATCACATGTGAGAGTCCCGCATTGACTAACTTAGAGAGAGATGTTCACCTAATAAGGCTAAGGGGCTACTCCCCTTATAGCCATATGGTTTTAAGGTGGAACCTCCTTGGTCTTGTGAAGTGGACTATCTCTCCTCCTTATGGGTGCGGCCGCTCTGTGACACGCCGGAGGTCAGGCGACAGCAGCTACCACGCTGGTGGTCCGCTGGGAGAAAAAAAACGGCTAAAGAGAGCCTGGCTCCGATACCATGATAAATTAGGTTTAGGTTTAATGATTTGTGTTACCTTCATTAATGCACAATTAAACATATATATACATCCTAAGTATGGTATGGCCATAAGCCCATGATGCTAATTACAACATAATAGTTACAATATAATCGGGCCTAATACATTCAAATTAATCTCCCTGCTATACTTGACGTGAACTTTTTGTATACTTGCAAGAAAAGTGACTAAGAATGTAATGGGCTCTTTTCTAGAACTATGTAAGAGTAACTAATCTAGATACTGGCCAAGGGTATGAGCGTTTACTGGAATCAATCAATTACTTGCATAGTGTTAATGGAGAGCTCGTATCTAGTATGGTAGTATGTTAACAAGTAATTTAAGATTGCTAATTGAGTAAACCAAAAACAGAAGCGGGATTTGTTATGGTGCAACATATCGATTATTGCACACTATCTCATGCTTAACTATGCGATTATGCATCATACACCTGGGTGTACCACGAGCTTGGTACTACACCCAAGGCTATTTGAGCAAAAAATAGCCTTGGATGTACCACGCTCATAATACACCCAAAACCATCTTAGCAAGAAAATAGCTTTAGGTGTACCATGCTCATAGTACATCCGGTGTATAATAAAAATTGTACTTATCTTAGGGGTTTCATAGACAATTTCTTTTTGGATTTTTTGATCCCTTTTGTGCATACGTCCTGCAATCCATTGTAATAGCATCAGCTTTTGGGATTATTGATTGCTCGATATTAAAATTGACCTTGATTGAAGTCTCTTTCTTGAAGTGATAATTCATCAGAATCAACAGAAACAACTGATTTAAAAAATGTAGCATAAGCTCTATAGCCCTTATTGTTACTCCAAATCCAAATTTAAAGGAGCTTACATGGGGAGCCTATTCTATTTCTCATTTGAACAAGTTTAGGATTGCGCACTTGAAGATTTATGACAGTCAATCAACTTATTGATGGTGGCTAAAATTCCCAAAATTATGCAGACTTCTGAAAAATATGTATTTCAGTGTGATTCTTCATTTTTTTATTTTTTTTGTTATGGAATCTGGTGAGGCTCTTACATACAATTCTATGCATATGCGATCTACTCAAATGAAAGTAACTTCCATGATTTCATACCCTTTTTAAAGTTCACTTATTCGGTTCTCATGATCAACGAGCTCAGATGACTCCACAATTAAGATTAAGTTCACTTATTCTTTCATCAATTCACGTAATACCCATTTTGTATCTATTTCTAATTGTTTGATGACTCAAATTCTTCTCAGAATCAAACTAGGGATTTACTGGAAAATCCCAATTCTCATAAAGATTGTGTTTTTTGCCAGATTATTAAAGGCAATTCCCCTGCTTTAAGGTATAACATGTTGTATCCTTTCTTTGTTTTTGTTAATTGGGTATTATTATTTTGTAATTTTGGATGATGGGTATCTTTCAGATATAACTTGGGTGGTTTATTTATTAATTAGTAGTAAATATGATCACAAATTATATAAAGAGACGGTGTAATTTTAACATAAAATTAGATCAACCAAAACCCACGTTATATTAACAAGTCGATTTTATCTACTCTAACCCAATAGTATTCTTAGACATTTAGCAGACTTACTTAATCCTACTCTAACCCAATAGTATTCTTAGACATTTAGCACACTTGTTTATTCTCTTCTCGTTTTCCTATTTCAATTTCGGTCTCGAAATATGACAAGCAATTCCAAAAAAAAAAACCTATGACTTACCGAATAAATTAAATTAATCACTAAATGAATTAAACTAGTCACTAAATAAATTTAACATTGAGTATTGAATGAATTAAACAGGTCACGAAATGAATTAAATAAGTCACAAAATAAACTGATCTTTATTTTTTTTTGTTAATTTTCTCTTTTATTATTATTGGCCTATTAGATCATTGCCTAATTTTATTTTAAAAGTAGAAGGTCTCTTAATAAGACCAGCTGAAATATGGTTAAAAAATACAATCTTTTGAATTTTTGGATTTTGCCTTAATGTTGTGGTGCAGTGATAGAGATGGAAGTTATTGACAATCAATTATTAGATGAGATTGTCAGTTTTTAGATATGCCTGTTTGTTGTTGGAGTTGGTGTTTGTTGAATTAAACTCATTAAGTTTTAATGCACATATAGTAGCAACGTGCTGAATCCTCTAGATTTTTTTTTGATGTAGAGTTGGTTGATTTTACTCAAAATAGTAATTTTGTCCATTTGTAATTTCACTATGATTTTACTATATACTATTTTAAGTAAACTCTATCAACTCTAAAAAAAAAAGAAACTCTAAAGGATCTGTAGCAACAAAAGTTTGTGTTTGTGACAATAATTGTAGTTGACAATTGAGGAGAGTTTGAAATTGACAAAATTGGTCATTATTGAATTATTGATTGTTGTGTAAAATGTTTCTGCAATATATATAACAAAGCAGGCCTAATTGTGAGATGTTATGTAATATGATTAGGAACGAAGGGACTAACAAATAAGGAAGTAAAAGAAAATACTTTAATATCATTTTAAAGCTATTACAATGCTTAGCTTAGCTTGATTGAAAATTTAAAAGAGGCAAAATTGGAGAAGAAACGTTAGTAGCACCTGAATAGCGATGATATCAGGGTCAAGAGTAGAAACGAGCTTAGAGAAATCAGACCAATTTATTTTGGCACTATGCTTGACTAAGAGCATGTACAATGGGATGGTTTTAAATGGTCTAAGAATGTTAAGACCGAGTCTTAAATGGTTTTACCATTGTGGCCAATTAGTCTAGCTTTGAGAAAAATAGGGTTGGTCCCAACTACTAGACCAACACAAGCCTTGGATGGTGTGCCTCCACCAATAATATCCATACACGTGGCCTCTAAAAAAGTGATGAATTAACTGTGTGCCTCCACCAATAATATTTTCCTTCTCATAACTTTATAACTGTAATACAAAAAAGTGTGTTAATAATTTTTTTAGAAAAATTATACCAACGGTTATTATTTTTTTCTCTATAAATTGAGCCCAAATTTGACATAATTTCACACATTTTTTTCTAACCTATATTTTTTTCCACTTGTTTTTTCCTACCAAAAATCAGTTTTTTTTGAGAGGACCAAAATCATTTATATTCCCCCAAATTAGTCATTTTTGTTCATATTTCAGCAAATGAATTTTAAATGCTATTTTATTTAAATCAAATTTTACGTAATATAATTAAAAAAAGGATTTTTAATAAGCTAATATGAAATATTAAAATGCATAATTAATAAATATAACTCTCACTTGAATGAAAATAATATAGTCACATAAAAATAAAGATTTTTATATTATTGGGTAAGAAAGAGAGTATATGATAGAGTATAGTAAAATATGATAGAGAAATTGAAAGACCAATTAAAACTAACCCAACCATTGTGAGTTTAAATGTATGAGTTGGTGTAAAATTAGTGGGATATGAGGTGTAAGAATGAGAAAAGGAGAGAGAATGAGAAAAATGGTAAGACTAGTGAGATGTTAGTCTTACCATTATACATGCTCTAAAGCCCGAACTTTGTTGTGTAAAGAAAGTTAAGAGAATTTTAGCTCAAACCCACGATCAACAATTCTACACAAACATTGATTCGTTAATGGGTTCGAAGTGTTGATATATAGGAGAAACAATTCTAGCTCAAAACCCATCCATTAAACTTTGATGTGTTAATATAAACAATTCTAGCTCAAACCCATGATAAACAATTTACACACTATGACACTAAACTCGCATCAATAAAGAATGTTCGTATTCGCATACATCAAAGTGGACATTTCTGATTTCAACTAGAAATCTCACAAAATTGAGCTTCCAATATTCTCCAATCAGCCAGCAGGAATGGGAGTTGATTTTCAGGATTCCACTTCAGAAATAAAGACATAAAATTCATATCAACCCATCAACTAAATCCAATTACTGAATTTCAGTGGCATGTTTTCGAGATGTTAATGAATTTCTAAGAGATGTGACCTCATATTCTTGACCAACAACTTAATGGAAATCAATTGAATACATTAAAAATAAAAGTTACCTTGAGGCTTGAGCAAAGTAATCTAATTCTCAAAATTGTGATTTCCTACTCATTTACAATATCACCAAATTTAGTGGTGGACCCAGGATTTTCATCTTGGGGGGACCAATTACGAATATTTGACAATTCGATAAACAATGTTCTAAAAATTCACAAAATTTAATCAATGCTCGAAATATTCATATGAGTGATTGAAGTGGAGTTAAATAATAGATCTACCGCATTTAAATATATTGTTCAATATAAACAACTAAAATGTAACTTATAACCTCAAATTTCAGATTATATGAAACACCACGTACAAACTTGTGAAAAATCTTGTCACAAGCAATCAATTTAAAAAATAATAATTATATGAGTTCAAAAAACAAATGTATCATTAACAACATCTCACTCAACTAATATTCAGAGTCGAACTAAGGATCGTGTGAAGCGGACACTAATTACTTTTACTATATAAATTTACACAATAACTTAGTTCATTAATTTTCCCTAAAAATTAACTTAATACATTAATGAATAAATATAATGTTAACATTAAACAATTATAAATCTTCCCTAAAAAAACTAACAATAAATCTCAACATTATACAATACAAAGTGAAATTGAGTACAAGTAATTGAGATTTTAAACAAGACGAATAGAAAATTTAATAAAGGCTTGTACTCGTATTTAAATTTACAAACCTATGTCAAAGAGAGTAAAAAAAAAAGAAAAGAGTAAAAATTATTGAGTAAGGATTGAAAAAGAAATTAACTTCAATCGATTCTTACCCGAAATTATTAAATTAAACCAAACTGAAATCAAATCCAAATTTAATCGACATAAATTCGATTTAATTAAGAAATCTTACCCGATTTTTTAAAGAAATAACAGAGAGCAGAGAAAGAAGAAAGAGATGGAAATTAGGGATGGCAATTCAGTCCGACTTCGACCCGAATCCGACTCGATTCAAAGGAAAAAATCAGATTCGAATCCGAAAACATAAAAGTCCAAATGAAATTCGATAGGAGTTGGACTTTAGGTTGATCATTCGAATCCGACTAGAGTCCGATTATTACTGGTAACCTCGTCAACTAAAAGTTTGAAAGTAAATTTTAATAGAAATAATTGATTTACATTATAAGAAATTAAGTAAAATATTAAAAATTTTATATTAAAGATGTGTTTTGGTTATTTAATATGGTAATTTAAGAATCCGATCAGATTCCGAAACAATTCGAAGGATTAAGTTCGAATCCGAGAATATATAGTCCAAATCCTAATAGAGTATAAAGATCATAGTCCGATTGAAATGGAGCGGACTTGGAGTTTGATAAGTCTGATTCAAGTCTGATCCGTTGCCAATCCTAGATGAAATGAGATGAGTAACACGCGGTACACTTGGCTGCTTCAGCTTGCATTTTCAATTTTCACATGAAAAGTCTTTTTTACCCTTTCTTTCACAAGAAATTGCAAAAGAACCAAGTGTTGGTCTCCACCAAATAGACGTGTATATAAGTTCTCATAAGTAATCCCATTCTACCCATCACTATCACTTTCTCCACAACTATCACTTTCTCCACATATCAAATATGGTTTTTATGGGTAAAATCCAGCGCGTACCATATGAAATATGGGTAAAATCATTTGAGATCATCTTTCAACTGACTATGACATACACATTCATAGCAGGATTGTCTAACGTGAATTTTCAAAGTTTTTACGCGTTCGTGTTTACTCTTGGGATGATGACGGTTGTTTTTGGGATGACAGTAATGGTGTTAATGCAACTTAAAAGAAATGACGAACGGGTACAGCAGAAGAAGCACTAGAAGCGGCAGAAGAAGCACTAGAATCAGAAGCAGTAACAGAGACAGCGGCGGAAGCAGAAGAACTAGAAGCAGACGAAAATTTTGTATATATTGTACAAATTTACAAAAAAATATAAACGTGGATATACACAGAGAAAGAAGAAAACTAACTCACCATGAAATGCAGAAAAGACAAAATAAATGCAGACTGGAATATGAGAGAAAGCCTAACTATTTAAGTTTTCTTTTGTTTAACAATAAGTGCAAGTAACGGTTTTGTATGGTGCAAATGAGTCAAGGACTACAATTTTTTTCCCTAAATTTGTGCAAACAACCTCCATTAGTCGTGGGTATGGGCGTGGAAGGTAGTTAATATGTGATAATAATTTTTTTTATTTCATTTTCCCCCTCCTTCTTTCCTAGTTATGTGGGAGCAGTTATTTGTTTCCCTTTTTTCTTTTTTTATTAAACGTGTACTATTTTTCTTATTTTTTTCTTTTTCTATTTTTAGTGTCCCCACCAGTTCCTTTATATAATAGAGATAAAGCTGCTTATGCTAAACCATAATGCTGCTTATGCTAAACCAAGTAAGTGTTGGCCTAGTGGTGATGGGGACTGGCTTTGGTAGGACGGACCCGTGTTCGAATCCTCGCAACACCCGAGGAATGAAAACTAACCACCCCGAACTTGGCCTTGATCCGGATGTAGCCCGAAGGGTGAACCGGGTGCAAACACCAAAAAAAAAGCTGTTCATGCTAGACCATAAAGGACTTTAAACAATGTCAATTATCGTCTGATATGTAACATTACTTTCTGGCAAATTTGGACAGTAATTACCGTCAGGTTTTGACGGACGCAAAAACGGACGGTAATTACCGTATGTCTTTACCCGACGTTAATTTCCGTCCGACTATTGAACGGACGGTAAAAATTTACCGTCCGTTAAAAGCGGACGAAAAATTTTCATTTACTGACCATCACTTTTGCATCAGACGTATACTGTCCGTTGGCGGACGGTAACCCGTAACAGCTGATTTTCTTGTTGTGTCAAGATTAAAACCAGAAACTCTTGAGATGTGTGTATTTTTCAAGGATTGGCTAGATGTTAAAAAACGAATTCAAGACCGTGATGAAGTTGATGAAGATACCGATGAAACTACAACTACACCTGCTTCGGTTCAATCTCTAGCCAATGAATTGGAAGGCGAAGAAGAAGAAGATCAAGATGATCCCGAAGATTATCAAGAGGAAGTATGATGAAATTTTTTTATATGTATTAGATGTACTTGATTCCTATTCAAGTTATTTAAATGTATGTTAAACAATTTAATTTCAACTCTCATTATTCAACAAATATTGTACTTTTATTATTACTAGTTGTTCGACCGTGCGCGTATGTGCTATAAATGGTAGAAACTGTAGTATTTGTAACTCAACGAGCCATGCATAGTTTGTGCAATAAACTTTGTTCCAAATAGGAAACACAATTGTCAGTCCAATATGCATTAGATATCGAAATGTATTGCAAAGGGCTATAAGAGTAACAAGTTAAGTTTGTACAAAAAATTTGAAGTCTTTGTAGACCAAAGCTTAGAACTTCTCTTGACAAATGAGATGACTCCTATAAGTTATTGAGACATAATATTTGAAAGGTTAGGTTAACTTTCTAGTTTATACTCTTTGTAGCTTGCTTCCTTGTTTTCGTTGTATTGCACAATAGTAGTTGTTGTCATCCGTTGTGAAGACAACATGAAATAACAATGGGCTCTTTGTGTTACTCCCCATGCTCTGGCTTGTGCTTGGTATACAGTGCGGCTTCTTTGTTCTTTCCATGTCTAATCTTGTCCTTGTATGCTCGATATTCTGGATATTGCACTCGGCTGTTCGGCAAACATCCAAGCAACATATATGCTCTTTTGGGGATTTCACGTGTTTAATCCTCACTTTCGTGGCCAAACTGGATCATTGGCTTCCTTAAGCAACACACAATACTTCTAGTCGAACTGAAATTTGATTTCACAAACAGACTTCAGATATTTGTCCATTAGATGTAAATGCATCAATAAGGATTCCAAACAAGAAACAAGACATAAGGATACACGACTTAATAATCAAACTACGGAATTATCCTGATCACTCTTACAACTCAATACTCTCACGAGGCTTCCACCTAGAGCCTACAAAGAGTTAGAGAAGGAATTGGATGGTATAATAAAGGTCTATTTGGTTATAACCTAAACTCACGCACAAAAGTGTTCCATAAGAAACTTTAGCTAGATATATAAAGCTGTATATCAACCTAAAAACTTAAGATATAATAACGTTCAGAAATTTAACGAACAAAGGAATCATGGAACAACAAAAAATACCACACATAATTGACAACAATATGACAATAATGCAAGAGGTGTGACTAAATAAAATAAGGTACTTCCAAGCCTCTCAAAGATCTCCCTTAGTGACAACTTACAAGCCCCCTCACTGAAACCAGATTCCAGATTGCAGCTAAATTTGGGATGTGCCTTTAGTCACGTTTCTAATTGCCAGTAGTTTCTCCTTCACACAATATCCATATAGCAATCAGTCTCAAGAAAGAAGGACTCACTTCTTTAGGAATTTAAAGAAAAACCTTCATCATGAACTTCAGTGTACTCCATGTCAGCCTTAAAATCAGCCTGTAAATAATTTCCAATCCTATAAGAAAAAATATATATAGAAATTCTAGCGTCTGTTAGAGAAGAGAGATATAGTAACAAAGCATTGTGGAAAAAAAAAACATATGCTAAGATCTTTGGTGCATATAAGCATATATATTAGCAATCTTAGTTAGTTTAAAACGGGACGGGAATTAAGCGGCGCGTTTAAAACGACAAATTTTTTAAAAATTCGGTCAAACATCCGACTAAAAAAAAGTTGACTTCTAAAATTCGGATACTTACAGATACGTGTTTAAAACGGTTTCAATTTGAAAAATTCGGGCAAAAATTCGGCTTTTGTTTTCAACAATTATCATTCATTAGCCAACCTAATCCGAATACCCAAACCTACAATACCCACACACAAATTTCAACAAAAGCTACAAGAGACAATTTTTGGGTCTGAAACAACTTGCAATTGAGAAATAGAATGTATTTGGCAGCAACAAAGCAAGACCCAGAAGCTGAAAAATGAAAAATGGAGGTGCCCAGGTAATAAGCACTTCATCCTAACTATATTCCACAAAAATATTCAAGTTCATATAGTGACAAATTGACAATAGCCTTATACTTCCTCCGTTCTTTAATAAGTGGAACAGAGAGAAAGTGGGAAGAAACCAAGAGTCTAGAGAGAGAAAGTGGGGACAATAATTAAGAGATGAGAAGTTAACTTAATTAAGATAAAATATAACACTAAACATGTTAATAATCAAGTAATGAACCTCCCACGCAAGAGGCAACTGCCAACCCGCAACCCCCCACCACCACTGACTGCCACCCTAAGAAGTCCCCCCCACAACCACCGCAAACAACCCCAACTCCACCAGAAACCACCGCAAACAAACCCAACTCCACCAGAAGCCACCGCAAACAACCCCAACTCCACCAAAAACCACCGCAAACAACCCCAACTCCATCGAAAATCACTGCAAACAACGCCTAAGCCACCGAAAGCCACCACAAACAACGCATAAGCCACCGAAAATTACCGCAAACAACACCAAAGCCACCGAAAACCACCAAAAAAATGCCTAAGCGAAGGAAAATCACCGAAACAACCTTGAAGCCACTAAAAAGAGCCCGCAAAACCACCCTAAGCCACCAAAAACCACCCAATTGTCATGGATCTATAATCTAGGGTTACCATTCTTCAAAGAGAAGAAAATCTGAAAAGAGGAGTCCGAAAATGCAAGAGATCGAAGACGAGAGGTCGAGAAAAAGAAGAATGGAAAAAAGGAGGCCGAAAAAGAGAAAGAAGGAGCTTCGCAGAGGGAGAAAGGCTGGTGGTTGGGTGGGTGGTGGTGGTTCTCTGTGGCTGGGAGTGGGGAGGAGAGAGAGTGGTTGAGGTTTTAAGTGAGGGAGTGGGGGAAGTTAATTAAGTTTAGGTTAGGGTGGAAAATCAAGTAATTAGGTATGTTTAATTTGGTTGAGTAAGGGTATTTATGTAACTTTGTCTTGTAAAATTTTCCATTTATAGAAGTGTGTCACTTATTGTGACATTTCCTAAATAGAAAGTGTGTCACTTATTAAGGGTCGGAGGAAGTATGAAGCAAGTTCACAAGAAACTACCTGCTTCATATTATTGACGAGGCTATTATCAGAATTAAGAAGCAACAAGCATTATTGACTTACTGTCACTATATTCCACACGATATTCAAGTTCGAACTTGTTCATATTCACATAAAAAAATCTCATTCTCAACAAATAAAATCGAACTTGTTCATATTCACATCACAAACAATCTCATTCTCAAATCTCAGCAAATAAAAACTTTCCAATTCTTCAATGAAGATAGAGCCATAGAGTAGATAATTAATGGTCGGCAGCGGCCGATGTGAGCAGTGAAACGGCCGGTGTGGGTCGTGGGGTTGCTTTGTTGTTCTCTCCTCTGATAGGGTTAGAATGTTTTGGGGGTGGGTTTTGGTTTTTTAAACAAAACGTTTTTTTGCCAATTAAACGCTTATTAAACGCTTTTTACGTTTTATTCGGCAAGGGTGCGTTTTTTTGCGTTTTATTCGGCTGTGGCGTCTTGTTGCGTTTTTACCCCTTTTTAAAAAAAAAATGGGTTCAGATTTTTATTCACGTTTAAAACGTGATTAAATTAACTAAGTTAGCAATACCAACAAACAATATCAAGAATTGAAATACAATTATCTTAAATACTTAGCACAACCATTGACTATCTATCTACTACACAAATCTAAAAGACTTTTCCAAGCTAAACTTGAACGAGAGAATTCATTTATTAGACAAATTCGATAATTTAGTTAATCCATCTCTCACCTTCCACATTACAAATATATGACAAACTCCAACTACAATAAGCAACATACCTCCATCAATTAATCCTACCAATATCTGAAACTCCGTTATCAAAAGATATTCAACAGTTTGACGATGAGTATCATGTTTCTTTGTTTATATATAAAGCACTCCCTTGTATTGCATTTGTATAAAACACTCCCTTGTATTGCATTTGGCGATTTACCACATTCTTACATTCATTTAACTGGGAATTAGGAGTATAAAATCCCAAATGCCACCAGACCACAAATGTTTTAGACATTAAATTCATCAAAAGATGAATAAGCATCCTTCCACTGACCTAAAGAAGTAAAGAAAATCCTTGATAAGGCTGCCAAGATTTCGTTACTCACATTAATAAATCAGGTAATATCCCCCAAGTTCAATACAAATTGGCAACACATTAATATAATTTTATAGTTCCAAGTTTTTTAGAAGTAATCACAAAAGACGCACTTCACAAATAAGTTAGTTGCTCACATGCAAGTGTCCAACCTCCACGCATTTAAAATGTTTTGCCCATTATTATATAGGCTAAAGCCAAAATTTTACCTTCAATGCTTGAACCCACATCCTTTCTTTGCTATACACATTATCTTCCAGGAATCTGCAAACAACAAATAACACAAATATGATTAGAACCATACAATCTTATATTATTAAAATGGACAGCATGCCAAAGACAAGTGTTGTGTAGAATACATTTTAAATCTAAGTGAGTAATACCCTCTATGACATGATACTAAACGAGAATACGACACTTATCACTTTATTTAAAACACTCCATGTACATCTTGGTTTCCTCTTTTGTCACAGCATCGAATCAGCAAATTGAAGTCATTGAAAATGTCGTATTTGATTTATTATTTATAGTCGTTAGAGCTGATGATGATGTTCACCATAAATAACACCATGGACACCCTAGCAACTCTTCATCTATTTCCCCCCTTTTCGGGTTACGTGGAAATACGAAATACCTTTATTAAATATTACAAATTACCAAATCTCTAAACCCCTAAACTAAAATGTGTATTCTAATAAAACCACTATCTACACAATTGCAATTAGGGGGTGTAAAAAAGACGAGCTGAGCTCGAGCTCGACCAAGCTCGGCTAGGCTCAAAGTCACTTTGGTCGAGCTCGGATCGTTTACAAACCTTCAACCTCAGGCTCGACGCTTTTTTTTCTCCCGCCTATTGGTTATTGGTCTTATTGTTCTTCCTTACATAAAGTAAAAATATGCAATAGTTCACCATACATAAATTTAATGCAATATGAAAACTAAACCCAATAATATTATATTCCTTTATGGGCTTTGCATGTTTGGGCTATTTTTTTATTTTTCTTATTGTCCCACGTTTCAAATGTAATTTTCAAAAAAAACCAAGCCGAGCCGAACGTTGCTGGGCTCATATACTCAACGTATAGCTTGGGCTCGGCTCGGGCTCGAAGTTGACCAAGCTCGCCGAGCTTGAGGGCTCTACGAGCCGGCTCAGATCGTTTACACCCCTAATTGCAATCTAAAGCATTCACAAATAAGTTTCTTTTATAGTTAACAGTGTTGTCTTATTCCATCTTAAACCCAAACTAAACCAAGCAATTACATATTTATTCAAGCCATAAACCAACATTCATTTATTTTATCAAAAGGGGGAATTTTTAATCGAAACCATACACTTATAAGTCCAACACCAAATCAAATGACCAATTGTTAAACGGAATCGAATAAGGTTGCCATCGAACAACATCACCAGCAGAATCAAATTCCAAACCAACATCATCATACACCCAACTTGCTCACTTAATTATTCCATCTCACTAATCTCAGCATACCATTACTCATCATAGGATATTGCGTCATCTTTATCACCTAAATCTTAACGCTACAACATTTTCTTAAGAATGAATTAAGAATGATACTAACCACCATTATATGATGCCCACAAGTTTCTGCAAAGCAAAAAGAAAAAGCAAATGAGTGACTTCCGGAATGAAGCGAGAAGAATGTGGACTTGTGAACTTGAAAGAATGGTTGGAAAAATGACTTGCTACAACTAAAATTCTTGACATTGCAACAACTAAGTAAAAAATATAATCATGTAGAGAGAATCTTCAATATATACATGAATATATAAGAATAAATATAATCATGTGGGGTCTTATTTGATTCGTCTTAATAAGTACATCATTAATATTCAATCGTTATAATTTTTACAAATACACGATTATAGATATTAAGGATATAAAATGTGTATTGAGAAGCGTATGAACTGTAACTGCATAGAACAATACAGAACAGAGAGAGTACTAGCTAACAATGATCTTTAGAATTATCTAAAATAATATTGGCAAAATTGGCATGCAAAATAATTGTTAAAGTGTCCTACGACATTTAAATTAGTCTTTGCCTATAATGTACAATTTATGACATGCGATGCAACGACTTTAATCTAAATAATCATGTACTTATACTACTATTATATATTTATATTAAACATCTACGGAGTATATATGTAGATCAATTTATCAGTTTGAAGAGATATGATAACATTTTAGAGGTTTATCTACAAGTTTAAAGAGATTCCATCTCAGAACCATAGAATATACGAGGATTTTGTCTCTCTTCTTTCTTTGAGAGATACACATTTGCCTAACAATGGTTTAGAACGAAGGCTCCCTTGATAGAATACGTTGGTCAATCTTTGACATTTGCTTGCACCCATATCATGTCTAAAATAGTAAAAAGTTCCATTTTAAGCCACTATTGTTATATACATCGTCAAACTAACAACCTTCACTCACAAATTCACACATACATAATAAATAATGGTTAATAAGGAGGCAACAAATTAAGAACCCATATCCAAACTCAATGATAATCTTGGCTTTAAAGAACAATTGTAATAAAACTTTTCCTTTTCCTAGTTGGGGGATGGGGGGATTATTGCACAAAGTATCATTGAACTTTTTTTAAAATTCATAATGTATCCATGAGAATTTTTTTTAAATACATAAAATGATTGTAGATTTGTAACAAATTTAATTTCACTTATTTGAAAACTTTAGAGCATTGGATTTTATCATATACTTCATCCGTTTCTTTTTAATTGCGACATTTGCCGAAAATGAAAATGTCAAATTAATTGCAATAAATGTTTTCTTTCCTTTTTTACAAGTTATTTCTCTCTATCTCTCTTTTTATTACATGCCCTACTTTCTCTCCATCCCTTTCATTGTCACACTAAAATTTTACATAGGAGTCCACCCACTTGAGTTTGTTGCAATTAAAAAGAACGGAGGAAGTAACTATAATTTAATGCTAAAACACTTAATTATGACTAGAGGCTTTTAATTCTTAAGTATATATTCTAGTTCTCTAGAGTAGTAATTCGATTTTGATATGGTTTGATAAAACCTCCCTCATTTTAAAGTAACTAGTTCTTAACCCATGCAAAGCACGAGTATATTTTTACAATATTTGACTTATAAGAGAAACATTTTTTGTTGACTTTCTTTCCTTGCCTTATATGTTTTTTTGCTTATAAGAAGCCATTAAGGGCATTGATGTAGCGCAAATAAGATCCTACACCCGGGAGCACGACGCGGATCCTGCTCCTGGTGTACATTGAATTTTTTTTAATGTACCCAAAAACAAATATCAGACATTTTAATAAATAAAGTACGGAATGAACATTAGTTTATCTTCAATGAACATATGAGGCCAGTTTCTTCTCTCTCCTCAATTATTTGACATTTTGAATTGATTTGACAAAAAAATTTCCCTCCAAATGTTCCAATTAACTTTGGCATATGTTCTTTTATATAATTTTATTGTTCACTGTGATTATTAAATATGCTCATTTATTTGTTTCAAATGTTCATTGTATAATATTACTCAATTTCAAAAAAGTTTTTGTTCCAATTAACTTTCACATATGTTCTTTTATATAACCTTATTGTTCATTATGTTTATTAAAGATATTCATTTATTGATATTAAATGTTCATTGTAAAATCACACTCAATTTCAAAAAAGTTTTAATTCCAAATAACTTTGACATATACTTTTACATTATACAAATGTTCATTTTGGTTATTTAATATGTTCATATATTGATATCAAATGTTCATTGTAAATAAATATTAGATTTATGTAAAAAAACATGTCAAAGTTAATTAGAAATTTTACAATGAACATTTGAAATCAATAAATGAGCATATTTAATAAACATAATGAACAAAAATTTATAAAAGAACAAATGTCAAAGTCAATTGGAACAAAAACTTTTTTGAAATTGAACGTATTTTACAATGAACATTTGATATAAATAAATGAACATCTTAAATAACTATAATGAACAATAAAGTTATATAAATGAACATATGTCAAGTTCCTGTGAACATTTTTTAAAAAAAATTGAGTTTATTTTATGATGTACATATGGTATTTCTAACTGAACATGTTCAATATCGAGAATGAACATTAGCTTAAGGATAGTGAACAAAATTTAAGTTTAGTGGCACCAATTAATTTTTTGAATTTCAAAAATTTTATTTGTGTACATTAGAATTCTTCAAATGTACATCGGATCCCCATAATAACGTACATGATGGCATGTGTTGGAGCACAATGAGCACTTATTGTTGATGTAGATGAGTTATGAGAAATCGTAGCTCAATATCGTGCAGTCCCATAAAGCTACATGAATATTTATGTAATTTATTCCATGCATAGTACTCGAATAATTCTAGTAGAAGATTCCTGTGCTTGAGGTTTAGGTGATCTGGTAACACACTAAGAGTTCGTTCCCTTCAACTTATTAGCCCTAATTTTTTAGAATCTGATCTGATTTACCCTGATTATCTCTATACTATAAAGGAAAAGGAGGGATGGACACCAAAAATAAGAAAAGAAAATTGAAAAAAATATCTTATCTGCTTTCCTATTTTGACAATCAACCATTTTAGGAATTAAATCTCGCACGCATCGTGTGCATCTTACACTAGTTTCTCTATATTCCAAGGTCCAAGGTATATATTTTACGTGTTATCTATTACTGATAACGTTTCAAATCACTGCGATAATTTAAGACAAGTTATTCCAAATAATAAAAAATGTATTAAAAAATGAGATAAATTTTTCGAGTACATACTTTATATACTCCAAGTCCCCACAACATATATCATATCATAATCCTATCAAGTAGTATTTGGTCTAGTCATAAGGAAGGACCCTTTTAAAATTAAGGTTGGGGGTTCAATCCCCACTAGGAACATTTTGAGGGTAGGGATTCTCTTACCTTCCCCCTACTCTCAAGTTTCTGACTCGCTTATCCAAATCAAATGGACCAATGCGTGACTCCAGCCCGATAAAACAATCATATTACCTTCCAAAACAAATCATATCGTAATCCTACGTGATATCGTACGCAATATCACATATTATTCCAATATGATATCATTTCAAATCACCGCGATAATTTAGGACAAGCTAACATATACTACCTCCGTTGCGCAATACATGCAAAGTTGGAGGTTGGCACATGGATCAAGGAAGGGAAGAGAGAGAGTGCAAATTGCCTTTATTACTCATGTGACAAAGAATAAAGTAGTTTACATGTGAGTGAAAAAGTAGGGATACAAATGTCTTTTTAACTAAAAAGACTAACTATTAAAGATAATCTTGCATGTATTACAAAACAACCAAAAAAAATACATATTGCATGTATTGCGAAACGGACGTAGTATTACCATGTGGATTAAAAACCTTGTCCTGATTTTCCGAATATTAAGATAACAAAAGAGAAGGTGTAAAGACTGAAGAGGAAGTAAATCAAACCTGGGAAAATAGTTGGACTTTCTTCTTCTTCTTCTAAAATGGAGTATCATACAAATGAAGGTCAAGTTAAGCTGCATTAAAACCCAATACAGAGATTAATCTGTAAAATCTGTAATAATATTAGTAGAAGTTACTAGCTTTGGTGCTGCAAAAATGGCGATGATGAGAGAGAAATCATGGAAGTTGACTCTTTTATTCAGTGTGATCTGGGCAGTCACACTTCTCTATGGAGAGATGTTTGCTTACTGGGTCCCTTTTCTTTGGTCTTATTCTTGGCCTCATCTTCATTCCTCATCTTTATTGGTAATACTTCTATGTTCTAATTTTTCTTGTATCTTGCTTATTAATGAATTTATTTATATGATTATTGTTTTTTTTAGCTGTTAACTGATTAAGATGAAGTGGGTTGGTTTTTGATTTGAGTTTGAGTAATTAGAATTTTGGATTTGTGGGTTTTTGATGTTGAAGTGAATCATGTATTGGGTTTGAAGGAGAGGGGGAAGTTCTTTTTGGGAGATTTGATTGTGGGTGTGTTCTCTTCGCCTGAACTTATCTGAACTGAACTTATTAGACCCGATCACATCTGATATGACCTGATTGGACTTAAAGCTTAATTTTTTATGGTGAAGAGAACACATCCTACATTGTGCCTTCTAGGTTGGTTATGAGGTTTTTACTTTGTTGTGATGGTGAAGCTAGGGTTTGAGCTGATTTTAACTAAAGAGATTAGGAGTTAGTTTGGTGATTAATCAATTTGAAGGAGAGAGGGGAGTTCTTTTTGGGAGTTTTGACTGTGGCCTTTGTGTGTGTGTGAACTTATGGGAACCGAACTTATTGGACTTGATTGAATTTGATGACCCTTGGTTTTACTTTATTTTCGCACCTGATTGGACCTGATTAGACGTAAAGCTTAATTTTTAAAGGTGAAGAGGACACGCCGAACAATGTACCTTATAGGTTGGTTACAATGTTTTTACTTTGTTGTGATGGTGAAGCTAGGGTTTGAGCTGATTACAACTAAATTAGGAGTTAGTTTGGTGATTAATCAATTTGATAACAATGTAGTTGACGAACATAGGTATATCATTTTGTGAAGAATTAAGCTGAAAAATGAATCTTTTGAGGGTTTGCTTAACTGGGTTCTCACTGATCTTTGATGACCTTGGGATGATAGTTGGAAGAAATGATTCAATGAGGTTGCCTCTTTCTTTATAGGTAATCTAGCATATTTTACTTCTACAGTTCAATATTCAGGAGTTAGTTACTCGTACATTTCTTCATCTAGTCAAATTACCTTCCTTGAAGAGTTGCAGTTTTACATCGACAACAACATCTCTATCCTGCCCAAGCTAAGATGGCGCTAATGACAAAAACTTACTTAAGTGAAGAAACTTATTGTGACGAAGAAGCCTAAACCATAATTGGGGGACAAAAATCAATCAAAGAAATAAAATTGTTAGTATTCAATGTTTGTGTAGCAGTTAACTTTAAGCGCAACAAATTTTTTCCAATAGTGTTTTTGTTTCGAATCTTCCAGAATTATCTGATTCAAGCCTTCTATATGTTTTGTTGTGCCTATCGTTCTCTGATTCAAGCTGACTTGAACTTTTTGTGAATGTAATACAATCCTATACTTTAAAGAGAAGTGACTAAGGATGTAATTGGTTCTTTCCTGTGGCCGAGTAATCATATGAAGATACTGGCCGTCGTGGCTTGGGGTATGATAGTTACATAGTTATAATGGAGAACTCATATCTAGCATTGGAATGTTAACGACTAATTTAGGACTGCTAAATTTGAGTAAACCAAAAAAAAGCGAAATGGTCATGGTGCAACATAGTGAGTATTGCACTATCTCATACTTATCTTAGGTGGAATCACAAACAATTTTTTTTTTTGAGATTTTGATCCTTTTTGTGCATGTCCTCCAATCCAACGTAATAGCATAAGCTTTTGGGATTTGTTGTAACAGATTGAATCGACAAACAAGAATAAATAACACAAACAATGAAAAGCACACAAATTTAAAGTGGTTCACTAACAATGTCTTAGTTACGTCCACCAGGCGGAGCGAGAAATGGTTTATTATGAGAGAGTATAGATTACAAATTGTGTTGCGGCATGAATTAACATTAAGGGCTTATATAATACCGTAGCAGTAATCCTAAACAAAATGGGCCTAAAACAAACTCAAAGTAGAAACGGTTTGGTTATCCTAGTGCCACATAATTCAAGGCATAATTTAAGGCACATAATTCAAAAAACTACCCGGTCAGCGAGACTCAGTGCTTGGTTAATCACAGCGCCACATAATTCAAGGCATATATCAAGAGGATTATTGATTGCTCAATATTGAAATTGGCCTTTGTTGAAGTCTCATTCTAGAAATTATAATTCATCAGAATGAGTGGAGCAGCTAACTAAACAATGTAACCATAAGCTTTATAGCCCTTATTGTTGCTTAAACTCAAAGGAACTTACGTGTGGAGCCTATTGTATTCCTTTTTTGGACGTGTTTAGGGTTGCACACTTGAAGATCTATGACGTAGTCAATCAACTTATTGATGATTTGATGGTAGCTAAAATGTCCATATTTTTGCAGATTTCTTAATAATCTCTATTCCTATGTGAATCTTTTTTCTATTCTGAATTTTGGTGAGACTGTTGAATACAATTATATGCATTAAAAATTAACTCAATGGAAATCACTCCCATGATTTCTGACATTTTTATGTCCAAATATCGGGTTTCATGATCAGCGAGCTTAGATAAGTCTACAATTAAGATCCCATGACGGGCTTCTTTCTAATTCTTCTTTTATCCGATTTTTAAGGTCTTGTCATCTGTATTAACCTTGTGCTGATATTGTTATATCTTAGATTCCCTCCAGGGGTCATTTGTTTTTGGCAAATTTCTTCTTGAGACAAGCAAAAATGTTTAAAATTATTTCTTTTTAAGTATATGAAAACTACCACCAAGATCTTCTAGTATAATTGTGCAATATGCTTACATGATGGAAGGCTTTCTCAATTGTGATGTCATATGTTTTTCAAATTTGTGTTAAGGCAGGAGATATTCCAAACGATTTCGTGAAAGTAGCTGTCCTCACTGACCCACAGGTGAGTTTTGCATTTTGCTAGTTCTCTTCTCAGACTTGCTTTAGATCCTAACCATTCTTAATGCTTGACAGCTGATGGACAGAACCTCCCATGATTTTTTTGCTCCCAACTCACTTGCTTTGGAGATTGCTCAGTTCTACTCAGATTTGTACATGCGCAGGGCATTTCTCTCTTCAATTTTGCCTTTCAAGCCAGATGTAATTCTATTCTTGGGTGACTACTTTGATGGGGGTCCTCAGCTGTCAGATAAAGAGTAAGACTTGATTACATTTATTCATTTGTTATTGATATTTTGACTACTCCCTCCATCCCCAATTATTCCCCCTTTAAGATTGGGTTACTTTTTGTATCTGGAGTTGGACGGGTTGATGAAAAGCAAAAATGGTGGGATCAATTACAGTATATTGTGAGGGTAAAGCGTTGGTCTCCGAGGGTAATTGTTAGTATGGGGCAATAGTTCAGGGACATCTCAAAGAGGAAATTGGGGGCAAACAAAGGGTATTAAGGGAGTATATCCAAGTTGGGTGCACTACTGTACTGTAAGTTCACAGTTAGCTGGCGTACGCTGCATTTTGTTTCATATCTAAGATATATTGGCTTTTGCACGAATTAAGAGCATTGCTTCTCGGCTTTGGACCTTGGGCACTAGATGGTATTGATTGTTGCAGTATTTGCATTGGTGAAATGCCTATCGTCTTCTTTCGAGCTTAGAAAATGTCCCAAAGGCCAAAGCTAGATATTATTGCATTCAACGTTAGTACGTAGATGAATAACTAGAAGCAGAATACACTGTTCATTAAGTATTCCACCTGATTTTTATGGGATATCGGCACAATGATATGACTATGAGGAATAGTTTCGTACAGGCGTATTACATATTTCATACAAGATGTCTTTATGGATTTGAACTATTTAGTTATTGAAACTAGATGTTCAAACTAGCAAGTACACAATTTAGTTAATGTGAAAATTCCTACCTTTGAGTATCACAAATTATGACCTCCACACTATAACCTTAACAAATCTAACAACATAACTTAAAAATCTGAACTTCTCTAGGCGATTGGGAATCTTCATTGAGCTCTTGGTATAGCCTTTAATTTTTGCCTTCCGGTCCATAAAGCCACCAACTTCTCCCCACTTTCCTTGTAGGATGAGTATCACTCTCTTTCAGTAGAATTATGAATGCTAGTATGTAGTCATGATCACTGTGGCAAGAAAATTCTCTAGTGAAACGTTAATCTTACTGGCTTTGAGAGAAACCATCCTTCATGGATGCCCTAATTCCATCTCTCTGAATCATGAATGTTGATATGTTGTCATGGCTCATGAGCCAATTATAATATTCCGACCGATATTTTGAAAGATGCCCTTTGTTGCGTAGTAGCCGCATAGACTAATCATGTAATTTAATGTGTAGAAGCTTTCTTTACTTCTATATTCATATTCAGGAACAACTTACATTCTCTTAGCCAATAGTTGGCAGGATTCTTTGAGCCGGTTCAGGCATATCTTTGATCTTGACAAGCACGGAAGAACTAAAGATATTCCAGTGCACTACATTCCAGGAAACCACGACATTGGGTATGCGGGTCATCTTTTCCATAAGCCAGAGGTAAGACTGTATGTTGGTTTTTGGAACTCGGGTGGATTTATTTTGTTCAACTCCTTCAAGGTTTCTCATTTATTGTTGTATGTAGTTAGTCTAGTTACCAGTTACACCCTGTTGGCAGAAAGCTATTTAATGTTTTAAATATTTCTGAAATATTTTATTGCAGTATTATTTGATTCACTTATCTTGGGTCTCCCAAAGACTATGATCTGATCATGTTGTTGGAAGACCCTTACAACCGACATGGAACGGAAACACATTTGTCTGTATAAGTCTGTGTGTTTTCTCTTATTAGAATCTGTCTTTGCTTTGATCGTTTCCTCAATCTTTTTGGAGTAACAAAGTTTGATGTAGCCTTCAAGATTTCATCAAAATATGTCTTGTGGATTTTTTCTCTGTTTATACCTCGTACATGTTTTTTCATCTTCTCTGTTGATTGGTTATGATTTATTGCTGCAGGTTATGAAGCGTTATGAGAGCACCTTTGGAGAAAGATACTATAAGTTTACTATTGGGAAAGTAGATTTTGTTGTGATTGATGCACAAACCATTGATGGTAAATATAGAATTATCTACTGCACCAGTATCTTTGTTGCACGTGTGTAATTTGGTTTGATAATAATTGTTAAAACTTAAAACTATATTTGGACGTTTGTAGTTCTCTGTATCTAATTTTTCGAGGTCATTTTTCTTATGTTTAAAGGGCCTTCGTCGTAAACTTTTAAAGGGCTTGAGTATATGCTGTACACTTATGCCACTAGCTATTTTATCCATGAAACAGTTAGCAGTGCTTAATTCTAAAATTTTAAGGCTGTGTTAGTTGTGTTTCATATTTTTAAGACTCCTATCAATGAGAACATTGTGCAAATGTGTATAATTTGCTAATTCTCATCTGATTGATTGTTCAAAGAAGTTGAGAAGAGATTTACTTTTTCACAATTATCATTTTTTCTTCTATGAAAAATGAATTATAGTAATATTTAAAAATCCTAGTTCTGTAGATATTTACTCAAGCGTTATCGTTAAAGTCAAGTACCCAAGTGCATGTTATGTTGGTGGTTAGTGGAGTCTGTTTTACCGAGATATTAGATTTCGCCTGCAGGTAAATTGGAAGATAACCCAACTTCAGAGACTTGGGATTTTGTCAATGGTGTCTCCAAGGGTAAGTCAACTTCAGCTTCTCTCTATTTGCAGTTCGCAATTTATTTGGCAGCTGGATTTGAGTGGAAAACTCCCCCTATATGTCTCTGAATGAAGCTGCTCATTCAATCCCAATGATGAGGAGTTGCAAACTTGCAATTGTTTGTACGTGTTAACCAAAGTTTCTAGTATGAGTTTCTCAAAGTTATAGAAGCGTAATGGCCCGCCTTCACAAGTTCTTGCCATGCTTGTATTAACCTGGGTTCATTTTCAGTCATTGACACTTTTCTTCAATCGATCCTGTCATCTCATCCGTGACTCGTCACAAATAAGAATACTGAAATCCGAATCTAACTCCTCACTTTAAAATAGGCTCTTGCACCTGTTTCTTCCCTTGTTTCTCATCTTCCGAAGAACTTCCATAAGTTCATCACATCCTAATTATGAAACAAAAAAAAGGTCCAGTGGCTAATTTTTCTTCCTGAAAGCTAAACAGCCAAACCCCTCGGTGGCCTTCTGAAACTTCTACCATTCGCAGGGAACTCCTGAAACAGTGTCTTTCAAGACATTTCCAAATGTGGATATACTTGGTACCCTTGTTTCATGCCCAAAAACGTCAAAAATTAAATAATAGTTACTTGTAAAATCTTCGTCATTTTAGATCAAAATTTGAATCTCTTACACCGAATAGCTGCAGCCTGGCGTTCTGGTCATCAGAAGGTGTTGAAAGTGGGTGGAGAGAAAGGGAGCCACGTGAAGGCGTGGTCTGCCTAACTATTGAGTAGAGTGATGGGGGTCCCAGGATAAAAACTGGTCATTTTGACACAAACACACACACAGACCCACACTCTGGGGGGGGGGGCGAGGCTTTTTGGCGAGTCTTACTAAAACTTATAAAGAGAAAGAGGGGTTGGGCCGAGTGGACAGGGGGACCGCTTTCCGGTTGAAAAGAAAAGTGGAGTATATATATGCTGCTAGTTGAGTGTTTATTTGAGTATCAAAAACTAGGACTTCATTTCTACAACTGATGTTTGATGGTGAAAATTTTAACAAATATTAAAAATGATAACATCTTGAACAATGTATTCTCCTTCCCCCATGTTATATCATTTTGGGCCCCTGTTTCCGTTTCCTTACTCATATCCGTTTATTATTTTGGTAAAAAGGGTTTGAAAAACATGTTTATTGGATGACAAAAATTAAGTAATCTTCTTCCTCAGATGTTAGAGAAAATCCAAGGGTGTTATTGACCCATATCCCTTTGTATCGGCCGGATTGGACTCCTTGTGGCCCATACCGTTTTTCAGAACTCATCAATCAGGTATCAGTGTCTCCCTCCATGAAACACCTTTTTATTCGTGTCTTATCTCCGGTGCTACTACACTTGCATCACTATCTCATGTAATAGAGAAAATCCAAGGGTGTTACTAACATACTTAAACTCACAGGCTTTTTTTCCCTTTTTGTTCAGAGGATTACTCGGTCTGCTTATGATCAGAGGATATTGTAAGTGACATTTCTCCACTTTCTGCTGTTAATGCATTATTGTTGGTTTTTTTTTCCTATTCTATTTATGGAAAATCTTCATTGAATGGCGCAGCTACCAGAACTATGTCACTGAGGAGTCCACCAAGCGTTTATTAGACTTGATTCATCCTGTACGTATACTGTTTTTTCTCAATATTTTAGGAGCAGAATCTAACAAGCCTTTGCATCTAATGACTTGATTCTTCTGTTTTATCAGGTACTTATCCTATCTGGTCATGATCATGACCAGTGTACAGTCAACCACAAAACAAAATATGGTACCGTGAAGGAGGTAATCTTCAGAATCTTGAATCTGCTGCTGGAAAAGTTGCTATGTCGGGTTTTCCCTAGCTAATGATTCTTGACTATTTCCAGCATACTCTTGGGACAGTAAGTTGGCAACAAGGGAACTTGTATCCATCGTTCATGCTTCTATCTGTCGGCAATTTTACTCGTGCAAATGTCTCTTCTCCAGAACCAGTCGTACTTGCTCAGCTATGCTTTCTTCCTAAGCAACTATTCATTTATATATGGTAATTGTTGGTAGTTTCCTCTAGTTCAATTAAAAATCAAGTTGCCTTGCTAGTTACATGATAATAGAGAATGTAAGCTTGAATAGTTCATATTTGTCTTATGTTTCTGACTTCTGATCCTAATGTTTTCAGGTATATCATACTATTTGTTATAACCATCTTTGCCCTGTCATATTTGCCTACGTATGGAATAGACGTTGAACACCACTTCATACGTCTAATAACAAATCTTAAGAAGTTGGTCAAAGGTGAAAAAGAGAAAAATGAAGATGAAAACTGTGAGTATGAGATGATGTGGGATGCAGAAGGGGGCTTGCATCTTATCAAAAAGCCTCGTAAAGCCCCTTCAGTCGTGGCCAAGGACCTGAGTCCAACTGAAAGGTTTGTTGATTTTTCTACCTTCATATCACTGACTTGTAGCTTTTCTATTGTCATTCATACCTTTCATGTGCTAGTCCATTTCATATCCATGAATTGTTGATAGAATACCGTAGGACTTAGCAAATAGATTTACTTTGTTGGAAAAGATCTAAGAGAGTCATAGGATATATGTGCATTTTAATCGACGATTGGTATTTGCTTACACAAAAAACTGGTTAGCGGAAGTTATGGTTATTTTTACACCACTGGGAAGTGTAAAAGCTGTTTCTTTTCCATATGTTTTCCCCATTTCTCAGTGTATGCAATTATTTCTTGCTTGAAGTAACTTTGATAAAATCCATCTCAATAGCTGATTACATGTTTTCTTGTAGAGGCAATGCTGTGATACGTGCAACTAGGAAACAAATGCTACAAGAGCAAGAAGGTGCAACAAAAGTGGACATTAGTGGGGGCTCTGGGTCTGAGGATACACACTTGCCAAGATCAAGTAAATCATCGATGCGGATAATGCTCCAACGATGTATACGGGTTCTTGGGATGGTTTCGGTAATCGCTGTGGTGAATGTACCTTTATACATTTTCCTCTTGTCCAAAGATTGGATTGAATGATGACGCAGGTGAGACCCTTAGATCATGGTTGGTCGGAAAATCTGGTATTGAAGAAGTGGCTGGGTACGTAAACGGGCATCGGGAAGTCGGGACTGCTTCTGTTTGTTGTATTACAATGCTCCTTGTCATCTCTCCGTTTTTTCTGGGGGTTGTGGAAGAGGTTGTAGACTTGTAGTAATGCCATGTAACATTGTAAGATTTGTAACTGCATGGCGAAAAATATGTTGTCGAAGCAGAAAGATGACGCGGGTCGCTCTTGTAGTAGCGGTACAGCTCCTGCACTAGTGTACCCATTGCTGGCTATGTTGAGTCCTCAGCTGCTACAGATGAAGAAATCTTCTATAAATAAATAAAAGGCATCCTTCATTCCTTCTGTTAGGTAAATTCATGCTACAATACACAATGCCATGGCCCATGCTGATACAGTTCCTGTTGTTAGTACTTAATCATCTTGCATGTCTAATTTGTTGCATGATTAAAACTTTGGTTAGTGGGTGGATTTGAACCCAAATTTTATAGAGAAACAATGGAGAAAAAAAAGAAAAAATGTGACATAAATTGAAGCAAATTAATGTAAAAAAAAAAAGAAGCAAATTGAGCAAATAAATCGGCATGGAGGGCGTAAATCATAAATTAGATGTGAGGTGTAATTAGAACTTTAAAAAAGGTTATTAAATAGAATTTGCACATTACTTGTATTATTTTCGAAATTAGCAATAGATTCTAGCCATCTCGGTATCTCTTTCTCATTACATATGTTCCCCATTCTATCTCTCATCATCTCTGGTTCATATATGGTCTAAAAATTAAACACTTGTGTTCAGCCTAAACGATACAATTATTAAAAAAAAATGAAATAATAAGTATCTATTTCATAGTAGTAATTGACGATCTACATAGTGGCTACAAAACTGTAAATTAGTAGAGGGACCTACATTGCGACAAGGGATGCCAATCGACACCTCAAATTAAAGATAGTTTCAACTTTCCTCTTCATGGATACAAATTATGCTATTTTTCCATTTCACAACCCTAAATAAGCAAATATAATTCTATAATTGACACTACGATACAAAAATCCTAGACCCGCTCTTGAGACTAGAGTAGCATAGCACTTAAGCATCAAGTAATGAGATAAGAATTCATCTCGTGAAAACTGCGAACCAATTAAGCAAATTGGGCTCTACACGTGAAGTCACCTTGTATTTTTCCGACCTTTTGCATGCATGCATAAATTCTGACCAAACAATACAACCAACAAACAAAACTCCATTCTTTTACCAGATAACTCAGATAAGATAGAGCTCATTCATAAGCGTATCAGTCCCTACTCTTCTTCGAACAAACAAAAAATTATCCAAAGCACATTTGATATTTGAATTGAAGGGAATACAACCATACATTAATTCTCACTTTTATGCTTCAAATATCTTGTATTAATTCTCTTAAGGTCATGCCATATACTTGAACTCTAAAACATGACTAGTTACATATAAATATAATCGGCTATTTTTTCGTTTGAGAAGTGAGAAGTTGTATTCGAGATGTATATTTACATTTGCCCACGTCTTTCTAAACCTAAGGTAACTTCTTTAGATTTTTTTTCCTAATATATCCCATCTCTAAATAATATTTTCTTCGTTCTTTGCAACATTTGTTGTTTCACGGTTTACAACGCAATACTTGGACCGTTAATATTTTCAATTACGTATTGTAAAAATATGAAAATTTGATATTTAAGCCATTAATAACATCTCATACGACTATTTTTCTTATATAATGAAGAAAGTGCTTAAATTTTAATATTTTATTAATTATGACTTTAGAAATACAAGTGTTGCAAGAATTATGGAGCAGATCGCACATCGTAAACCACATAATTATATGTTTTCATGGGTATGTGATGCATGCAACTTTCCAAATAAACATTTGTATGGCATGAAGCAATTTATGATACATGTGGCAAATGAAATTAATTACTCACTTCATCACAAATGTTGCTGTCACCACAATACCAAAGAGATATTCTTTTTCCTTATTGCTGTGATGTTACATAGTAGCATATTTATAAAATTTAAATACATCCTTTAAATATTCATTTTGAAAAATATTTATTTACTTCGCTCTTGAATCTTAAATATTCGCAACATTTTCACTTTAACATCATTGACATGTTTCACTTTGATCATTGTTTATGATTCGTACGTAAGATAAAGCAAAGTGGTATGAGATCTTACGATATAGTTTTATGTTATCAACTTTTTATATAATTTTGACTTATCGATAACGAGAGATATCAAAACCCAAAATGTTATATTGACAAACGTGAAAAACAATTTGTTCGAGAAGGTATGTCATACTAGATACAAAACATGACAACACAACTAAGAATCTGTTACAATAACACCAAACTAGGAGGTGCGTAAAGGCAGGAAGTCATATATATCTCTTTCTAAAAACTCGCACAACTTTTCAGTTTTTCATTTTTATTCCCTTCATTTTTGCTGTATAATCACCAACAAATATGAAACATCTCTTAGAAAATACCAAAACTAACAGACTTCTTTCATTGGTGGTTAGCTTATTATTTCTCACTACTCTCTTAAGCATTTTATCTCTTTATTCTCCAATCTCTTCCACTATTATCAGATTAGTGCAATTCTACCCATCAAATCCTCTAATCCACACTCATAAAGGTATGTTGTAACCTTTAAAATCCATCTTGTCATCCCTCGTTGGGATTCGGAGTTGTGAGTGGGTTGCATTATGGGACCTGATACACGGAGATCGATGTATGTGTAATTTTAAGATAACATTTTTTTTCCTATGATTTTTCAGATAATGATGCAAAATGTGATTTATTTAATGGACAATGGGTTGAAGACACAAAAGGTCCCATCTACACAAATAAAACATGTTCAACAATACCAACATCAAAAGATTGTTTCTTGCATGGGAGAAATGACAAAGAGTACTTATATTGGAGATGGAAGCCACACCAATGTGAGCTACCAAGGTTCGAACTCACAACCTTCTATCAAATTATGCGCGATAAGAGGCTTGCATTTATAGGAGATTCAGTTGCTAGAAACCAAATGGAGTCTTTATTATGCATATTATCACAACAAGAAGCTCCCATTGATGTGTATAAAGATGCTAAAGATCGGTCTCGAACATGGTTCTTCCCTAGGAACAATTTCACCCTAATGGTGTTATGGACTAGGTTTTTGATCAAGGGTGTTGAGAAAGAAGTTGGAGTATTTGATTTGGAACTTGATCAAGTTGATGAAAAATGGGGTTATAATGTGAGTGAAGGGTTAGTGGATTATGCTATTGTTTCAAGTGCTCAATGGTACTTTAAGAAGAAGTATTTGTATGAAGGAGGGAGATTGATTGGTTGTCTTTATTGCAATGAAGCCAATTTGACTGAATTTCAAGTGAGTTTTGCTATTGGAAAGGCTTTCCAAACTACACTAAGGTAATTACTTAGCTATCATTCTTAATTAATTATGCTTTTATAATCTTGGTTGTTGGAAGAATTAATATGTTTCCTTATCAATTGAAAGCAACAAATTTTCCCAATAGATAGGCTTACAAAGGATGAAGTGGGAGTAGTGGCCCATTAAGTCTACCACTAATGATAAATTAAAACCCATAATTGCATACTTAATTAAGAGAAGTGACTAAGAGGGCATTTGGTTGGCGGGAAAATAGTTTTTTCGTTTTCCTCTATTTGGTTTGTAAGGGGTGGGCGATTGTTTTGCAGCTTTTGCTAATATCGGGAAATAGTTTTCTTCCCAATTGATGAAAAGGTAACACTTTTCTCACTATCCCCTTTTCATTTTTGTTCTTCCATTTCTCTATGAATATCAAGTAGGGAACCAGACAAAGTAAAACTAATCTACAATTGATTTTTCCGTTAAGAATGTTTTCCATCCAACAAATACAAACCGAGTGATTCTAAACATATGAAAGTAAAATTACCCACTACTAGCTAGTAGCTACAACTTTAGAAGCACTAACTAAAATTGCTTCGTTTTGCGTTTTATATATACAAGTTCATGTTCTAGATTTCGAGTACATTATTATCATTTATTGATAGCATATATGCTTGACAATTGTGTGATTTAGTGGTGTATGATTAGGGAATGTATGCATTGTTATCTCTAAAGTGTTACCAAAATGTTTGGAGTTGGGACCATAATACCATATACTTATATATATAACCACCAATAATTTGCTGTTCTTCAGCGTACGACCATCACAATATCTAGCATGAATTGTTGTAGTCTTGTAAGGTAATTGACCTTGCAAAATATTGTCCGTTCAAAACCAACGCATATATCTAGGGTTTAAATAGCCATAACAAGCATACGACTAAAATAACAATAATGTCAAAGCTTTAATTCCAATAGTGGAGGATGGAATCGGCTTCATGAACCAAAACATTATCTCTAGTAGTGTCTACACAGGTTCCACGTCTTTATTCCCTTATTCTAAATGTTATGTCTTTGCCAACTTGTATTTTTCCGTATAATTCATAACTTCCGGCCTTCACCCAATCGATATTTGATCAATAGGTTAAGTTTCTATTTTCTAGTATGTGATTTTGCAATGTACACAAAAAATCATGTAGGAAGGCTTAATACATGCACCAGGTACATAAATGCTTGTGAGAAATGCAAAGGCATGGTGACCTTGGTGAGGACAATCTCACCATCACATTTCGAGAATGGGACATGGAGAGACGGAGGCCAATGTAACAGATCGAAACCTTACAACACATTAGAGGTAGAAAACATGTTAGCAACAAGCAAAAACATTGTAGAATGGGAGGTTAGAGACATTCAAATGAAAGAAATCGAACGAGCAAAGAAAGAAAGCGGCATCAAGGGACAACGAAAATTTCAAGCCATGGACATTACTAAGGTTATGTTAATGAGGCCGGACGGGCACCCAAATTCACATTGGCGTGACAAGAAGAAGAAAGGGTTTAATGATTGTGTGCATTGGTGCATGCCTGGCCCTATTGATGTCTGGAATGATCTCTTGTTGGCTCTACTTCGGAGAAAGTAGGTAACACACAAAAGTTGTGCCTTGTGTTTCTAGACCAAAATATGTCAGAATTGAATCTGTACAGTGGAATCTTACCAAGATCTATCATCAAGTTTTGTTTTGGACCTTGAGAATATTCGTGCACCGCGTTAGGGTGGTTCGGGCTCTCAAAACAGCCTACGGATTCGTGCAACTATATATGTTCAACGGTTCAACCTTGATCGTACGAGACAATCCTTATTCCATAGCATGTTGAATCTCAATTCGGGAGATCAATTCTTAGCTTACGAGTAAAATATAAGCCAAGCATTCATTTTGTGGATATTGATAGATTAGCCCAGTGGGTGAATCACGATTAAAAAAATCAATATTTAGCTAATGAGAAAACAAACTACCGCTGAGTTGGAATCCACTATCTTCTTTGTCTACTAGTGTGTCATCTTCTCACTGGGTTAACTAAGTTTTCTTCTTATTTTGTTGTCCTAAGTCGTAATCTCATAATATCTAACCAATCAGATGAGCTTGTGCCTTGTTGTCACTTATTGATTTGCACATGATTAAGCTACAATTAAGCATTTCCTAAGATGTTGTTGAATATTTGTATGTCCAAATAACCGGCTCAACTTGCTCAAGAATTCAAACTGATAGCATAATTTTCTTGGGAAAGGCGCTTTCACAATAACCATCAATGTTGAGAATAGCACAATGTTTTTCCTCTTCATGTCAATTTGTGTTCGATAAGGAGTGTCCATAAAATTATAGTCAATCAAATCAATCGAAGCGTCCAATTGATTAGTGTCTTTGACATTTATTATTCAGCTCTAACAATTCCGTCCTTATTTATAGTGAATATACGTATCGGATACGAGACACGCTCGTTGTTAGTAGTCATGTCTTTAATGACCTTGTCCATGTTAAGTAGGGCCGGATCAAGGGCTTTTTCAGAGACCCGATCCTTTGAAACGGTCTACTTACTACCGTATAACACATAATTGGTGATGGCTCGGCTTCGTTCTCAAGATGCTGCTAACTTCTGTTGAAGTTTTCATATACTCGATCATAGAGGTGGCAAATGGGTGGGCCGGGCTGGGTTTGTGGCGGGCTGGGTTGTGCATATATGACCCGGTGCGGGCTGGGGAATTAGGTGGGCTGGGTCAGAGGAGCGACCCATGGCGGTTTTGGGCGGGCCTGCAACGGGTTTGTGGGTGGGCTGGGTGGGCCTAGCGGGTGGGTTAGGCTGGGTGGGCTGGGTGGTTTGTTTTGGGCTGGTTAATGGGCTGGGTGGGCTGGGTGGTTTGGGTGGGTGGGCTTAGTTGGTGGATTGGATTGGATGTGTTGAAAACTTGAAATAATATTAATTAGTAAGTTTGATGTAATATGAATTATATATGAATTTGCATTTGTAATTTTGTATAAGTCAATTAGATATAATTTTGAAATACGTTGGCTGCAAATATAAAATATTTGGTTTTATAAATTTCATTTTGTTAGTAATACGAATAATGATTAATTTTTATAATTTCGTAATGACGTAATTATTTAATATCATCTCTTTCCTAGTAATGTCGTTTATTTATAATCTTAATATAGCAATTAAAATAAGATTATAATGAGTATTGAATATTGACCAATGTATTCATAAATAATTTTGAGTAATGATTAATTTTATATTATCGTAATTATTTATTATTATCTATTTTTCATTATCGTCGTTTTTTAACTATTGCATGTTAACAAAAGCAATCATAATTAGGGAAGACATAATTAGATCTATGAAAGCAATAATTAAAATAATGAAAAGTAATGGAAGAAGAACTACCAGATTTATGTGAAATGAATCAACTTTAATACTTTATTGAAAGCAGAAGATGTTCGAACAAAATAAGCGTTCTGGTGCGCTGGGGGTGGGTCTGGGTGGTGCAGTCTGGGTGGGCTGGGTGGTGGGTTGGGTGGGCTGGGTGGTGGGTTGGATGGGCTGGGTCGTGGGCTGGGTGGTCCTGGGTGGGCTGGGTGGGGGGTTGGGTGGGCTGGGTGGTCCGGGTTGGGTGGGCAATTGGGCTGGGCTGGGTGGGTTTGCGAATGGTTACGGGTGGGCGGTTCCACCCGAGCTGGGTTGTAGTTTCCGAGTCCGGTGCGGGTTTTTAAGTTTGGCGGGTTGAGCCGGGTTAGGTGCGAGTTTGAGCGGGCCTGACCCGCGAAGTTCCCGAGACGGGCTGGGCTGGCCCGGCCCAGATGCCATCTCTACTCGATCATATGCCCCACTGAAAATTTTATGATTGTGTTTTCAAAATAAGACTATTATAAGTCTTTTATATCATTATCTAGTTAGTTATGTCCTTTAATAAAATAGAACATTACCATCAATGAACATGTAACAAAAATAAATAAATAACGGTAATCTATTTTTCTGTTTAAGGACATAAACAATTAAGAAAATTAACAAAGGCATGTCCAATCATGTTGATGGACAAACCCTAATTAGAGGTTTATAATGGTCGTTTTGAAAAAAGACCACCATAAAATCATCGTCTAGCCTACACTTTTACACTAACTATCCAAGTTGAATATTGACTTTGAAATAGCTAACGCGTGATCTATTATAACATAAGATGAATGAAGTAGTATATAATCTATATATCCTTACAATAACTACTCTTCCTACATACCATTTCTAAATTCACACCCTACAATCCTACACAATGGCAATGCCCTCTACAGATCCCAACACTCCATTGTTACAGTTGCAAGCACCACCATGGAAGGAATTCTTCGACATCCGTTTACATCATCCTATTCCCGACTCACTTTTCGATGCCACAACTCGACTAAAACGAAACTTAAATTATTTTAAAGTCCCCTACATTAACGTTGTCTTGATCGTGTACTGCGGCAGCTTAAGCTTTGCTGACTACCTCAACCGTCGTACCTTCTTCTTGCCTACGTACTTCATGGCTATCTTCTTTTATTATTGCATCAACTAGGAGGAGTCTCGCTCCGTGCTCGTTCATCGTGTCTTCCTTGGCCTGCTCGTCGTAGCTACGGTGATATTCTTTGTTCTTGCACATGCCTGGATTCACATGATCATCATATATGTAACCTTCGCTTTGTTGGTTTGCTTGCACGCTGTGCTACATGAAGTTCCCAGTTATGAATCTGAATGTGATTATGGATTACAATCTGGGGTGGTTGTTTAAAACAAAGAATTGTCAAACTGTTGTGCCTCAGAAGCTGAACACTGATGTACTTTCTCCGTTTCTTTTTATTTGGAACATAGAGAAAAACACACAAACCAAGGAATGTAGAGAGAGAAAGAGGGGGACCACTTGTTAATGAAGGAAAAGCACTCGTACCAAGGACAAAGTTGTAAATAAATGAAAAAAACTTTCCATATAAATTAGGGTAATGTTTTCCTTAGTTGTTTCATTCCACTGTTCAGAAGTTTATACAAACTAAGCTAAGAGTATTTAGGCCTTGAGCCCATTTACGCTAATTACATTTAATTACACACTAATTACATGGCCCAATACCCCCCTCAAGTTGGAGCATGGAGATTCGAAATGCCCAACTTGCTCAAGAGATTAAGAAATTGACGCTTGCCAAGTGCTTTTGTGAAAATATCGGCCAACTGAGCATGAGTTAGGACATGACGAGTAGTGATAAGACCATCCTGGATAGCATCACGCACGTAGTGACAATCAACCTCAATATGCTTCGTTCGCTCATGAAACACGGGATTTTGAGCAATGTGAAGAGCAGACATACTATCGCAATAAAGAGACATAGCACGGGGCTGATGAACCCCCAAACACTCAAGAAGAGCTTTCAACCACTTCAGCTCAGACGTGACATCAGCCATCGAGCGATACTCAGCCTCCGCAGAGGAACGGGATACAGTATGCTGTTTCTTAGTCTTCCAAGAGATAGGGGAAAGACCAAGAAACACAATCCAACCAGTCAAAGAACGACGAGTAAGGGGACAACTGGCCCAATCCGAGTCACACCAACCTGATAAAGACAAGTCACACTGAGCACTGAGAAGGATACCTTGACCTGGGGAACCCTTGAGATACCGAACAACACGGAGGGCAGCCTCCCAATGCTCCTGTCGAGGCGCCTGCATAAACTGAGCAAGAATATGAACAGAGTAGGCCAAATCTGGGCGAGTAAAGGAGAGGTAAATAAGTCGACCAACAAGACGACGATAAGTCTCTGGATCAGACAGAGGAGCACCAGAGGCAAGGGCAAGAGAGTGATTCTGCTCAATGGGAAAGCTGGCGGGCTTAGCACCCATGAGACCAGTCTCAGATATGATATCCAAGGTATACTTGCGTTGACATAGAAACAAACCCTCCGGAGCACGAGCAACCTCGATCCCAAGAAAATACTTCAAAACACCCAAATCCTTCATATGAAAACAATCCCCTAAGTATTGTTTGAAGGAAAGGATGGCAGCTGAATCATTCCCTGAAATAATAAGATCATCGACATACACAAGCACAGACAACTGAGCACCATCACGAATAAGAGTAAACAATGAATAATCAGAGTAGCACTGAACAAAGCCATAGCGCAGCAATGAGGTGGCCAGTTTCGCAAACCAACACCTGGGGGCTTGACGCAGCCCATAGAGAGACTTTCGCAAACGGCAAACCATACCAGCACGAGAAGGAGTGAAGCCAGGAGGGGGCTTCATATACACAACCTCCTCCAAGTCGCCGTGAAGAAAGGCATTATGAACATCCATCTGATGCAACTCCCAATTCTTGGCGGCAGCAACAGCAAGAAAGGCTCGAACAGTAACCATCTTGGCCACGGGAGCAAATGTTTCATTGTAGTCAATACCCTCAACCTGATGATTACCAAATACAACCAAACGAGCTTTAAGACGTTCAACAGAACCATCAGAGTGATATTTTACCTTATACACCCACTTACAACCAAGAGCTTTATGACCAGAAGGAAGTGCCTCCATATCCCAAGTTGCATTTTCCTCCAACGCACTAATCTCCTTCTGCATGGCCTCACGCCATCCAGGATCCCGCATAGCCTCAGCGAAGGTACGAGGTTCCACACCTGAAGTAACTGCTGCAAGAAAAAGTCGATGTCGCACAGAAAATTTATCACAATTCACAAAGTGTGCTAAAGGATAGGGAGTACCTGAGGAACCGGATGAAGAGGGGGCAGACGATGATGGACTCTTTTTCCGTACAGTATCAGTGACAAAATCTCGAAGCAAAACCGATGATCGTTTCTCACGCAAACCCCTACCAAGCTCCGGAACCCCAGCATCAATGGGTTGGTCCAGGACTGCAGTAGACACGCCTAACGGGTCCACGTGATCAAGCCCAGCAGCCCTGCTGAGAGGAGGTGGGTTAGGCAGAGGATCAGGCCCATCAGCACTACTAGGAGGAGGAGTACTGGGCGTTTGACCTGGGCTTGGAGAATCAGGCCCCACGGGCGGCCCATCACCCGTGGCTGCAGTAGGGGCCAATTCCAAATCATCCTCAATCACATTTTGGGCCAAGACGCTATCAGCATGAACATCTAATGCATTGTCATAATGATTATTACAACCCAAATCAAACGGAAATTCATTTTCGTGAAACCGAACATCACGAGAAACAAAATATTCACCAGTTTCAAGATCATACATTCTCCATCCTTTCTTGCCATTAGGATAACCCACAAACACACAACGACGACTCCGACTAGCAAATTTATCACCCTTAGCACGTTGATTGTGAGCAAAGCATAAACACCCAAACACTCTTATGACATCAAAAGAAGGAGCGTGGCCCGTAAGAGCCTCATAAGGGGTCAAACCATGCAATATGCTTGACGGGGTCCGATTGATCAAATAAACAGCAGCCAACACACATTCCCCCCAAAAGCTAACAGGTAGATGAGCTTGAAACATCAAAGCCCGACTAACATTCAAGATATGCTGATGTTTACGTTCAACACGACCATTTTGTTGAGGGGTACCCACACAAGACGTCTGAAACAAGATACCATGGGTGTCCCAATATTCAGATAAGCAGTTAAATTCAGTGCCATTATCCGTGCGAATAATCTTTACAAGGGAATCAAATTGTCGTTTAACCATTGGCAAAGAAAGACATAAAAGCACTCTCAACTTCCTTTTTATTTCGCAATAAATAAACCCAAACCGCACGCGAGTAATCATCCACTAAAGTCAAGAAATAAATAGCATCACAAGAAGATGGCGTCTTATACGGCCCCCACAAGTCACAATGAACAAGTTCAAAGATACGAGAGGCTTTATGATCACTAGTGGGAAAACAATCACGAGTTTGTTTAGCTTGTGGACAAACAATACAAGCTTTATTCAATTTCTTCCTACAAGTACTAGAAGTAACAGCAGGAACTAACTTGACAACGCGATCTGACGGGTGCCCCAGTCGACGATGCCATAACTCGAACTCGGATAAACCAGGAACTGTAACCGCTTGTACTGTAGGAATGGTGCGGAAAAAATAGAGTCCATCACGCCGTTCACCTGCTCCAATCAGGGTCCCCGAATGTCGATCCTGTATAGCACACAAAGAATTAGTGAATCGAACGTGACAATTAGATTCATCAATCATTTGCGACACCGAAATTAAATTGCAGTTAAGTTGCGGCACATATAAAACATGATGGAGAGTGAGTCCATGAGTAAGGGTAACACGTCCCTCCATAGTAGCAATGGCGGTGTTACCATCCGGCAAGCCAACGGGTCTAACAACGATTGGCGTAACATGAGTGAGACATGAGTAATTACTAGTAACGTGATGAGAGGCACCCGTGTCAATAATCCATTGACTAGAAATAGATGAGTCCGTCAACCGAGCATTGGTAATGGTTTCATTATTGATTAAATGTATGATAGCGTCCATAGTGTAGTACTCACGCGGGTGATGCAACAACAAATAAAAGATCAACAAGAAAACAAATGCTCGAATATCAAATGCTTTGATTTCTTAAACAATTGAAATCAAGTAAACCTGCAACGCTACTGTCAAGTGTCAACTTGTCAAGTACTTCATAACACAATTATGAAAGTAGTAAAAACACTACGTTCAACAAGAACAAACTCACCCAAGTCAAGAACAATTTGCAAAACTACTGAAATCAAGCGAATAGGTTGAACACAATTTGAAAGTAGCGAGTTAACACTACTGTCAAGATAACAGGCGAAGCAGATGTGCGGTGAACGTCCGGAAAGAAACCAGATCTCCGGCGAAACTGAAATCTGCTACAAGAAATCGGCGGTCGGTAATAATCTAGAAAATTTACTGGTGTATGTCAATAAATCTGCTACGAGAACGGCTGAGAGAAATTCAACTCAGTGATTCAGATCTGTTGAATTGCTGTCGGCCGGAATAATAACTCGCAGACTGCAGTGGTGTATGTCGGCCGGAAAAGAAACCAGCACAGAGAAAGTCACTGCCACGCGGGTGGCCGGTGAAAAAAAAAATAATAATTAATTTGGTTCACGGTATAGAAGGAAAACGGCTCTGATACCATGTCAAAATTAGGGTAATGTTTTCCTTAGTTGTTTCATTCCACTGTTCAGAAGTTTATACAAACTAAGCTAAGAGTATTTAGGCCTTGAGCCCATTTACGCTAATTACATTTAATTACACACTAATTACATGGCCCAATAGCTATGTTCCAATTAATATGACATTTCCTTAAAGGAATACATTGCAAATAAAAAGAAACGGAGGTAGTATTTTTTTTGGTGCAAGCTGTACGTTGATGTTTGATTGTATGGTATTGGTATGTATGTCAAGGGCGGATTTAGGTTATAATTAGTGGGGTCAATTGATCTCACTAGAATTTTGATGACATTTCTTGTAAAACATGAGATATTATAAAGTTTCTTATAAAGTAGACTAGTTGAACCCAGTTAGAAATCTGTTTTTTTTATACACTACTGATGTATGTATACCAGATTAAGGTGATGTGTTTCAATCGAAGTTTGTTTAGCTTCTGATTTCTGATACTAGTATGCATGTTTGATTTCAACTTATATGACATTTATAACAAGTCGAAACTAAACAGATACATAACCTGTTTCACTGGTCGAAACAAATTAGTTGACTTTATTTCTCTACCAAAACAATTGTTAGATAAATTTACAAAATATAATATAAACTTAGGAGAATAGGTAAATGAAATAAAAGAGAACGAAAGATGGGAGGAGAGAATAAAAAAAATTAAGGAGCTAGTAAAGAGGAAAATGTGGCATACCTTATTACAATTTTCTGAAATAGTATCATCTATATATATTTTTTGTTTGTTTGAGCAATCAGATTGTTGGATAGAAGATATGAAACTATTGTCAATTTATATAGCTAACTAGTAGTTCTTGTGTTTCGTTTTCTTAATACTTACAACATTTACTGCCTATGTATTATTCAATGCACTAGTTTGATCCTCAATAGCTTTGACTATTTATAAGTGAACAAGGGTTTGTTCTCTCCATTATTTTCAGTTTAGTTGAATTCAATTAAATTTATTTTAGTTCAGTTCAATTCAATCTAGTCATTTTTCATTTAGTTCAATTCAAATCTGTTCAAATAATACCTTTACTGAGTTTATACTCATATGCACTATTTTTTCAGTTCATTTCAGCTATTTTCAATTTTTACAGTTTGATTCATTTATTTCCAACTAAAGAGATAACTATTAGAACTACCATGATGATTTTTTTTTTTCAATTTAATGCATCCAGAAATCTTTAAGATTGCTAAATTTGATTTAGCAAAGGACGCACTACGAGCGTGTTCTTCCCAACTTATTTTCAGTTCAGCTCAGTTCAGTTCCAATCAGTTCAGTTAAGCACCAGTTACATTACTTTAAGTGGAATTAAGTTGTAAATTTATGTCAAAATCACAGTTCGATCGGTAGAATAAACGTAAATACTTGTTAATCTTTTCATTTTTAGCTTCATACATGCGGTCCGGAAGCTGCATATATCATTTTCCTATGAGTTAACATGATACAGAAACGAACGGCTTTGCAAGTTAACATAACCACAAATGCCTGAATATGGAGCTCTTTCTCGTCTTCGAGCATGTACAGTTTTTTGCAGATTTGAATCGAATGATACTCTCAGCGACTCAAATTGCATTTTGTCACATGAAACGAAGGTTGAAACTTGTTATAATTGAAGCAAAATAGAGTAATACTACCAACTAAACGCCCGAACAACACTACACTGCTCAAACAATACTACTCCATGCTTGATTACAAGACTTGGAAAAACATCATATAGCAGTAGATGATGGTTAGGACATGGCTGCAAGACTGTATGTGTTATAATTTGGTATTTTACTCCATTGATGAAGCTTAATGGGAAGAAAAGATGAAAGGAAGAAGAAATAGAAATAGAGAGAAGCAGAGAGTAAGACTACATTTTATTATTGTGATTAAAATGAACTAATGCAATATACAAGCTATTTATACTCTTTAAGCTAATTACATGATTAATCAACTAGACTTGAGTTAACTAACAAACTAAGTCAAAATATGTTTGACCATATCATAAACTCCAACACTCCCCCTCAAACTGGAAATGGGTGAACAACATTTTCAGTTCGGACAAGTGTAGCAAAAATTGAATTCCATCAATCCCCCTCAAACTCGAAATGGTTGAAAAGACTTTGCCAGTTTGAATTTGAGTTGTAAACCTCCTGTCTCAAAGGATGCAATTCTACCAGTCTGTGATGTGAGATTCCAGTTTCTAAGTCAGTGCAGCTAATGGTGCCATCAGAGGATGGACTCGATCGAACACCTATGGCTATGGCAAAGTCATCAGTAGATACCAGTGCCAATGTTCATGAAAGCATAACCAGCAAAGTCATCACCATCTGCAGCAGTGTGCCCATCTCTTGGACTGGGATGAATAACTTTTCCAACACTGAATATATTACAAAGTCCACAAACTCTACCAAAAGGATTTCCTGCGTTAAGAGTTGAATTTCATAGTCAACTGAAGTTGCAAATGCATGAAATGACTAAAATTGAAAAGATCGAATTTGAATATGTAAAGGATCATTACCGGAATCAACCTTCTCCAACCGACAACATCCTTCCACTTTAACAAAGGGTTCCTTACAATCGTCCCAGCATCCGTCATAGTCAAACGGTGGGATTGACAGTACAGCAAAGAACAACTCTTGCTCAGATCCACTCAACAGCTCAGCCATGAAGTTGATATGGACAATCGTTCCACTATAATCTCTCAGATAACGAGCTCCACCTGTGACTTTTGCATCCTTGAACTTCGTAAGCTGAAACAATACCTTAGCTTGTGTTAGTTACGACGCATACATATATGTTAGTCAATACAGATAAATAAATAAAAACATGCAACATCATAATATAAAACAGGAGCCTGTGAATGTTTCACATTTCATATGCAGGGACACTGGCGTTGTAGCTATTAAGGCAAGAGTATGATGCAGTGTACATCACATACTTCGTATATATGATATACATGACAATTATCCAAGACAATACAAAGGCAACAAATAAATCTTCCATATAAAACCCAGCTCATAATCTCTTTAGGATTCAAATATACTAAGTAGCTATTTCAACTTACTAAAAATGTAAGAATCTAAAAGGGTAGGAAATTTAGGCAATAGATGACTAGTACAAATACATGAACCTGCTGCTGTTTGGAATTGAAGTATTCTAATGCTTTCTTTGCAGAAACAACAAATATTGCCGATTTTTCCCATTGAATTGGCCTATACAACCTCCCATATGCAGATGGATGGTAGTCCCAGAAGGTATAACCCTGAAATAGATCTCCAGATATAATGCGATATCCATGTGCAGGGCCAGGATGCTGAAGTTCCTCAGAAGTGCCTTCATCAAGAGAGCATACCTCAGTAGCGCAACAACTAAGACCAAGAGGATTTCCTGCATCACAATTTCACATGTAAAGCTTCATATGTAATAGTCAACAGCGAGATCCTCAAGGAAGAAACAGAAGAATACATACCAGAATCAACCTTCTCCATCACACAACACCCTTTTACGTAAAATCGAGAGTAATCAGATTCCATAATATCATCATTTATTAATTCAGCAAAAAGTAGACTCCGGGAATGACCATCGGAAGAAGCAATGAAGTTGATATACATTCTCTGCACAGAATCAGAGTCCTCTACTGCAACAATTACCTCCACTAATTTCAGATTGGCATGCTGGAACAAAGACCCATAAGTAAGATTCTAATACCACAGTATCTACATCCGAAAAACAATAACAAAATGAACAAGACAACAGGTGATCAAAGCAATAACAAGACGAAGAAGATACGAAAGATCAAACAGTTATACTATACCTCCTTAAAATTGTAGTACTCTAGAGCTAAATTTGCCATGACACCATATGTTTCAAGATGAGCTTGAGTATACTCTTTTAAACTCGGTTCAGAATAGTGCATAACTTTGGGAGTCCTGCATACCACACAACAAAATGTAGTAGCCCCATAAAACCAGAAACAACAACTGATAGAGAATATATTGCAAAAAAAACCTCATAGGTTTATATATGAGCTTGGATGTAGTCTTGGTAGTTGTGGACGAGCATTATAGCTCGGGGATTAGGACTAGCTTCATAGTTGGTCTTAAGTAGTGGTTTTACTTCTTTTAGACAGTTGTTGACTCTTTGGATTTCGGTCATGTTTTGAGCCACAGTCTTAGTTTTGGATTCGTTACTAGACTTGTTCTTTGGATCTTTTGGATAAGGTTGAGGGTATGGGACCTCAATCCTTTTTATATAATATTTCAGGTTTTGTCGTCGTTTACTTCTTTTGTTAAAGCTTAGTATTGGTTTATCTCCGCTTTAGTAGTGGCATACCCGTCTTGATGGTATTCCCGCTACCATCAGTCTCTCTCTTAATCTTTCCTCAGTTGGTTTTGGACGGGATGTTACAATTGGTATCTTTCCTCACTCCAAGCAAGGAGTTTTACATAATCCAACATGGTATCGGAGCTACAAATGTGAATCCTAATCGTATTAGCTAACCTAATCTAATAATAAGATTAAGATAAGATTTACATCAAAGGCTATCCTAAACCTATGAGGAATATATTTGCAATATATTCTCTATCATCAACAACAACAACTAAGTCTTATTCCCAAAGTGATTTAGGGTCGGCTAACATGAATCATCAACTGAAACAGTTCCAAAGTCATCAAACTAATATAAAAAATTCAATACCGATGAGTAAACGTAGAGGGCTTAGAGCTAGACAATGGAACTTCAGGAGCCGATACTGGAGACAAGTCATCAAAACTACAGGATTAAACAAACAACATACATACAATTAGATAAAAGATAAAATACTAAGAGTATGGATATGATAATAACTACTCCCTACGTTTTTTTTTTTTATAATATGCACCTAAGGCTTTCCACTAAAACCAAGAAAAAAGTGTAAAAGTAGGAGAGAAAGTTAGTAAAAGTAAGGAAAAAGTGAAAAAGTACGATAAAAATGTAATAATTAGGTGGGCTAACCTTCCATTTATGGCAAAAGGTAGAAAAATACCAATTAAAAAAAAAAACACCCAAAAATAGAGAAATGTGCATATTAAAAAAAACGGAGGGAGTAATAAGGTTAGTCTCGTATGCTTACAAGTCCAAGTCGGGGTTGGAGTCCATGTCGGATTCTGTAACCATGTTTGGCCAGTAGTCTGGGCTGGCACAAGGTTTATGTTTCTTGGCAAGTCTTTCAATTGCTTCACGAAGAGCTTTTGAGGGTTTAAACCTGTGTAGGTGTGGATTCAATAAAATTAAAACAACAACCAAACAACAATTCAATAAAATAAGCGGAAAGAACATTGTGAGACGGAGGGAGTAATAAAGGAGACGTTTCGTACGTACTCCTTTGGCCTTCGCTTTCGGATACAAGATGGTCCATGCTGCTTCGTTACAATGCGAGACCTGAGCGTGTATACAGTATTAGTAGTAGTAGTATGAAGACCATCACCACCTCCTCCAGCAAATTCTTCATTCCACGGCATAATTTTTTCTCTAAATGATCATAAGATATAAATTATATATTATATTATATTATGTCAAATTAGAATCAATCAAATTCCCAAAATAATCAAATTACAGCAAATTAATTAATATAGTTGCAGTTAGGAATAGGAATAGGAATAGGAATATTTGCTCAATTTTAGAAGCAGATGAAATCTCAAAGTGCAGAAATTGCATTGCGTTACACATTCGTAAACCCAAACAAACTTACCTTACCAATTACCACTTCAGGAGAGCAAAGGTGAGGAGTGAGGAGCGACTAAGCAAGGGACGAGGGTTCTGATTTATGAAGGAATTGAAGGATGGATGGGGCACTGGGGAAGGGGAAGGGGAAGGGGAAGGGGAAGGTTTGTTTGTTTTCGCACTACAATTTTGGAAGGGGTCATTGGAATAATCTTATTCCGTAAAACTCGGTTAAGAGTAAATAAGCGAGGGACGAGGGTTATGATTTATGAATGAATAGAAGGATGGCCTGATGGGGCACTGGGGAAGGGGAAGGTTTGTTTATTTTCGCACTACAAATTTGGGAGGGGTTACTTTTTTTGCGGGAACAAATAGGTTTAAGAGATGAGAGAATTAAAGATATCTAATCTAATTTATCTCTATTCTATAAGTGAGAGGAGGAGGATACTAAAAATCAACATTTATCTTTTTTTTAAATTCCTAATTAAATGGAACAACTCTCTCCATAACTAAGGGTCTGTTCTTTTCAACTTATTTTTGCTTATCTGAACTTATTAGACCTTATTAGACATTATTCGACCTTATTAGACCTTATTCGACCTTATTAGACATTATCTGAACTTATATAAACTTATCTGAACTTATAAAGACTGAAAATAAGTTGAAAAGAACGGACCCTTAATGTTACACTACTACTACATACCAAAACGATAACTTCATTTCTAACCTATATTTGGTCAACTTTTCACACCGTGTAGCAAAAAAATGAGAGCAATCACTACACAACTTACACAACCCAATCCCCTCCACAGACCCCATCTCTCTACTACTGCCGTTGCGGCCGGCATCCGATAATGCCCTCGCAACGGCAGCATGGGCACCAAAATTAGCACAATGGCGACAATTTTTCGACATTCACGCACTTTCATTTCCTATTTCAATCGTCAACGCCACAACTCTACTAAAACGTAACTTTACATATTTTAAAGTCAACTATACATTCTTGTACATACCTTTGTTTCACCATCGACAACCTTCCTTCCTCGCTCGTGGCGTTGTACACCATCCCTAGCATCGCGTGTTGTTTCTTCGTCTACACAAAGTCTCGGTCTTTGCTTCTTCAAAGTGTCTTCCTTGGATTGATTGTTGTGATCACGGCTGTGTTCTTTGTTCTTGAGCATGCTTGGATTCATTTGATTGTCGTGTTTGTAATATTCGCCTCTGTTTGTTTGCACGCAGTGTTAGGTAAGGTTCCTAGTTATGAACATGAATTTGATGGATTTCTTGATTATGCTCAACTTCATTCTCAACCAGGTGAATTTGTTACGTTTTAGTGGGATTGTGGCATCGATGATTGAGACAGGAAATGAAAGTGACATACACGCAGTTTCCTTTCCTGTCTTAATTGTCGATGTCACAACTCCGCTAAAAAATCCAAACATGCAATTAATAATAAACGGGATGAAGTACAAAGTAGTTTAGACTTTTCTTTGCATGAATTAAATTTTAGATTGGAAAGAAAATAATAAATGGAAGAAAAGTAGGGGAGGACTGAATTGGATCCCTCGATACATTAAAAAAATATATTCCCTTTGTAACGAAAAGATTACAACAATAAAATATTTTGAATATTATAAATAATACAATACTCTTGAAATCTATCCTTTACGAAAGGCGAGACAATTTTTTTTAAAATTAGTTTAAAATATAAATGTACATTTTTTCAGAATTTTAAATGACACAATTGTACATAATTTTTAGGAATAGAGGCGATATCTTGTTTGATACTTGGAATAAAAATCTTCCCTTCTTATTATTCTTTGAGCTAAAACTTCCCTCTAAGTTATGATGATAAAAGGAATTGAGTAACTTGTTTATATTTATCAAGCTATTGATAATTTAAAGAATTCTCATAATGTCTGGTTGACCAGTAAAAATCAATTCTAACCAATAATCAATAGAGTGAAAATAAGTTCTGAAAAGATGACTTATGGGGTAATCAGTAAGAATCAGTTATACTGGGTATTGTCCAATTCTATTTAGTAACAAAGGTTGTTAAAATCGAAATTCTAACTTAAATCGGAAAGGCAAGTTAAAATCGGATCGTAAAATCGAATCGTAAAATCGTAAGATTCTACAAATTTTGCGAAAATATAGTTTTATGATGCATTGTATAACTTTTTTGGCCGTTTTTATCATTAAATGACTTACTCCTGCTATTATACGATAAATCATTAAATACGGTTACGATTAGAAGTGAAAGACCATCAATCATATGTATTAAAGAACTGCTATTGGTATCATTGTTGATGAAAAAGACGAGTTTAAGTGAATTGTGAAAGTGAAATGAGTAAGTTTGATAAACAATTTATTGAATATGTGAGTGTTACTCATCTAGAAAGAGAGAAACACTGTAACAATAGTCTTGACCCATTATTTTAATGGAATCTCGAAGTTTTTATTAAAATCGTATAAAATTGTTAAAATCGTAAGATTTTAATGACGATTTTAAGGTTCTAATGATTTATTAAGATTCTTGTTGCAATTTAAATCATCTTGCAAATTAAAATCGTAAAATCGTAAAGATTATAAGAATTAAATCGTGATAATTAAGCTTTTTTTTTAAGCGACTCGACCCTTTGAAGAGGTCTACTAACTATCATAAAAGATAATTAGTGATGGCTCAACTTCGTTCTCAAGATGATGTAACTTTTGTTTAAGTTTTCATATACTCATATGGCCTACACTATTATACTAACTATCCATCAAGTTGAATTCAAACTTTGAAATAGCAAATGCACGATACTTTATTATAAGATGGATGAAGTAGTATCCTTAACTTCATGTCTTCATATTTCACACCCTGCAATCCTACATAGGTTACATAGCACACAATGCCCTCTACAAATCTAAACACTCCAATGTTACATTTGCAAGCCTCGGACAACACCGCCACGCCCGAAACACAAGCACCACCATGGAAGGAATTCTTCGACATCCGTTCACATCCTATTCCCCGACTCACTCCTCGATGCCACAACTCGACTAAAACGAAACTTAAATTATTTTAGAGTCCATTACATTAGCCTTATCTTCATTGTGTTCTGCCTCTACGTAAACTTCGTTCTCAACCTCAACCAACTTCCTTCCCCCTTCTTGGCTTCGTACTTCATGATTATCTTCTTGTATTCTTACATCATCTACACAAAGTCTCGCTCCGTGCTCGTTCAACGTGTCTTCCTTAGCCTGCTCGTCGTAGCCACAGTGATATTCTTTGTTCTTGCGCATGCCTGGATTCATCTGATCATCATATATGTAACCTTCGCTTTGTTGGTTTGCTTGCACGGTGTGCTACATGAAGTTCCAAGTTATGAATCTGAATTTGATTATGGATTGCAATATGGGGTGGTTGTTTAAAACAAAAATGTCAAACTGTTGTGCCTCAGAAGCTGTACGCTAAGTCGCTAATGTATTTTTTTTGGTGCAAGCTGTACGTTGATATTTGATTGTATGGTATCTCTATTATATAAGTGAAGAGGTGAGGGTGGACACTAAAAAGAAAAAAAAGGAAAAATAAATAAAATAAACAATGAGTTTATTAAGTAATTAAGTTTCATTTTCAAATTTAGCCGATTTTTAATACAAGATGTTAAAACTTCAAACTAAAATATATAAAAACCTACAAAGTAAAAACAATTAAAAAAATATCAACGATTATATTTTCTTGAGATCTATAGATAGACACCCACTTTGCTATACTTTTATATACTTTTGAAATTTTTTATTTTGAAATACATGAGTAATTGATTGCTCATGAGTGAAGACACAGTTGATCAAATTGATCCTGATAAAGTATGTTAGCATGAGTGAGAAATATGAAAAGTATTTTTAAGTACTTTTGAATTTTTTCTCATTTGGACAATTAGCAAAAAATACCTTACCGGGCACTATATAACAAAAGTTGTAGTTGATGGTGGGAGTAAGGGATGTTTCCAAAGAAAAATGAGCCAAAATGAATTTAGCTTGAAAATAAAATATGTTTTATACCTTCATATTTTATCATGTTATAGTAGCCAAAACACACATCTTATGCAAATAAAATAAGGATTTTTTTGTTCAAAACCACCTAAAATTTTCACGTTTTTAGAAACTCCCACTTTAATGAATTTTTCTTTTAAATTTCCACCTATCATTCCCAATTTTATTAGAAACTCCCACCACTTAATGATATTTGTTTATATTCCGTTAACAAAACCGTAAAGCAGGCCCCAAATATGCACTGTATTATTAGTTTACGCTGAAATTAAAGTCAATTTAAGGGCAAATCCTCAACAAATTTAGAGCAAATCTGGAACGAATTACAACTATTTGGAAAGAATTGCAATTATTTCAAGTTCCATTTTGTTAATAAAATGTATATGTGGGACCCATTTAACGGTTTTTTGTTAATGAAATTTGACAAAAACCGTTAAGTGGTGGGAGTTTTTAAAAAAATTAAAAATGGTAGGTGGAATTTTTTAAAAAAATCATTAAGGTGGGAGTTTCTAAAAACATGAAAAGTTTAAGTGATAAGATGCGACTATACATAAAGTTATCTACTATATATTATAAAATTTCATAATAAAATTATTGTCGTGATGCGTGCATAGAAATCTAGTTGGTATGTATGTGAAGGGTGGATTTAGCTTATAGTTACTAGTTAGTGGGATCAATTGATCTCACTTAGATAAAGAATTTTGATAACATTTCTTGTAAAATATGAGATTTTGTAAATAATGTTGACTAGTTGAACCGGGTAATAATTATATAATTTTTTCTTGATCCGCTACTGATGTATGTATAGGATGATGTGTTTCAATCGGAGTTTGTTTACCTTGATTTCTGATATGTTTTTTATTTCAACCAAGTTAAAACTAACTGATACATAAAAAATGAAATATAAAAGTAAAATATGAACTAACTGACCCCCTCTCACTCCCTAAAATCATACTCGTATTACCCCAACCCTCATTTTGAGTAGACATACATATCATAAAAATGTAATTATTGGTAGAATATCAAAACTTAGGAATATTTTTGAGCAAACAAGCTAAAAATTGAATTGTTTCTATCAATTTTTAAAAAAATATTTTAGCCTCTTGGGGCTAAAAGATACAAAAGCTTTTACCAAACATTAAATAATTTGAAAGTGCACATTTGAACGTAGTTAATGGCCCTGTTTGGCAAATAGAGTATGGAGTATAGAGTTTAGAGTTTAGAGTTTCCTGTTAGAGTTTCAACTTTTTGTTTAGAAGATTTAACTGCTGATTTGACTAATTGTGTTTGGTAACACTTAGCTGATTGATAAAAGCTGATTTGTGTAAAATGACATACATAGCATGTGTCTTTTTAATATTTCTTTTTCTTTTTAAAAATAAGAATTACACTATGGGCAAACATGTCATATTGCAATATAAATTGCAATCCTCTATCCAAAAAGTTGGGTTTCCCAGCTTTTTAGAAATTAGAGTTTCAACCCCCAAAACTCTATCAAATCAGCCTTATAATAACCAAACACCCCAAATAGAATTTTGACCGGTCAAAAACTCTATTTGGGGTCCAAAACTCTAAAACCACCCCAAACCTCTCATTGGCCAAACACAACCAATACCTTGAAGTATAATATTCTTCTTATACTAAAGTCAAAATCAATGAACTAACCAACAAAGTTGTTTGTTGACTTTTTGCTACATATTACACCACATCAATTAAGCAAAACTATTATAAGACCATATGACATAATATGATTAATATCTCACAAACGTGGCACAGTGGCACTGGTGCTGACATATTCGAGATTGTTAGGAGTATATTAGTAGTACTACTACATACCAAATGGATAAACTCCATTTCTAACCTATTGATCATTTGGTCAACTTTTTACACCTTGTTGCAAAAAATGAGAGCAATCCTACACAACTTACACACCCCAATCCCCTCCACAGACCCCTACCCTCTAATGCTGCCGTTGCGGGCAACGTCGGACGACGCCCCCGCAACGGCAGCACGGGCACCAAAATTAGCACCATGGCGACAATTTTTCGACATCCACGCAATTTCATTTCCTGTCTCAATCATCGATGCCACAACTCCACTAAAACGTAATTTAACTTATTTTAAAGTCAACTACATCACCCTTGTCCTTACATTCTTGTACATCTACCTTTGTTTCGCCATCGACAACCTCCCCTCCTCGCTCGTGGCGTTGTACACGATCCCTAGCATCGCGTGTTGTTTCTACGTCTACACGAAATCGCGCTCTTTGCTTCTTCAACGTATCTTCCTTGGTTTGATCGTTGTGATTACGGTTGTGTTCTTTGTTCTTGAGCATGCTTGGATTCATTTGATTGTCGTGTTTGTAATATTCGCCTCCGTTGTTTTTTTGCACGCTTTGTTACGTAAGGCTCCTAGTTATGAATATGAATTTGATGGATTACTTGATGATGCTCAGTTTCATTCTCAACCTGGGGAAGCTGTTTAGAACAGAAGAAGAAGAAAATATTATTTTACATAATTGATTGTACTTGGATACATCTCTAGGTTGATGGTATATCCAAATTTGTATAGCTTTTAATTTCTGATTTGTTTTTGGGATTTTAGTGTATGGGTTGGAAGTTTGTCATGTGTTCCATGGCTAATTTCTGATTTGTAGATGTAAATTATTTTCTTTGAGGTGGGTTAAATAGTCAACTTGTATTTTGTATGTGGAAATTACAATTGTATATTAAAAGAATTTCTACTATATTATAAACTATTATTGATCATAGCTTATAATGTACTCCACAAAGTATATTTCTTTGCTTTTTACTTCACTATTTTTTTGTGGGGCCCACAAGGAAAAAGATATAAAATGATGATATCGTCGTTTGAGAGTATATATAGTTTTATATACTTCAAGGTATATACTTCCTCCGTTCCTTAATAAGTGACACACTTGTATAGTGTTTACTATTCACAGTTTAAACTTTGATTAGATTTGGTGATTTATCTTTTAGGAAAAACATAGTCATGTGGATCTTGTTAGATTCGTCTCAACATGCATTAATTTAATATCAACTTTTTATAATTTTTACTCATTGAGAATTATAGATATTAATGTTTGAAATAATGCATTGACAAGCGTGAAAACATGAAGTGTGTCACTTATTAAGGAACGGAGGTAGTATTAAAGGGGTTGGAGGGTTATGGTACCAGACTAACCAGAGTTACCCTAACAAGTTAAATAACTTGTGCATTGCACGAGCAAAAGATGTAGTTGGATTTTGTTGTTAAAATTTCTTATTGGGTGGTACTTAAGATTCCAATCTAATTTCATTAACATTAATTAATGTATTTTCTGCTCCATAAAAACCAAAAACAAAATAAATATGAACACGTATATTTTTTCTTACGAAGGTTTTATAAATTGTTCTTCTCTACACTTTAAAAAGAATTACCAAATAAGTTCCAACTGCCTTAGATGATATGTTCAAATAGTAACGAGTCGATGATCATGGTGTGAGAAATCATAGCTCCAAAATTGAAAACTAGTTCTAAATGACCCATTTTAAGCAGACATACACCACAAAATGGGATTACTTAGACTCAATTTAGTCTCAAACTTATAGTTAGACTCAATGAAATTTAATCTCCAGATTTACACGATCTCGAAATATTAGTTCTAGACCAGAATCCCAGAGAGCAACAACGAACATTGTCCAAATATGAGAAAGCAATTTTGAGAAAACTGTGGAAGATGAACGTATATTTTGTGTATCATGAATAGGTTAGGAGAAAGCAATATTCTAGCCCAAGATCACCCAAAAGGACGAGAGCAAACCAATGGGCCAATAAAGTAGAGCCATATAGATGGAACTATTTCATAAAATTTTAACTCTCCTTTAAAAGTGAGAAACCCAAACTAGAGGTTTCTAATAAAGTCTTCTAAAAAAAGGTTTCTATTACAGTAGGCCGGTTTTATAAGCTTTGTTAACTCGTGATAGGTTTATAGAGACCCGTCTCATATCCATCCCAAAATGAGGGAAGGTTTGCAGCGAATGGGACGAGGATGAAAATTAAAGTCACTCTTGCCATGGATAAAAGGACAAGTGTTGATTTTATAATGCACCCCCTCCATCCCCGCCCACCCTCCCCCCGCCTTGTCTCCTTTATTAACACACTCGTCTAGTAATTTCGTTAATAACTATATTAAATAAACTAATTTTATCTTAACACATACTACCTCCGTTTCACAATAGATGCAACATTTCCATATTATGCACTATTCACAGTTTAGACTTCGATTGGCTTTGGTGATTTACGGTTTAGGAAAAACATAATCATGTGGGATCTTGTTGGATTCGTCCTAATATGTATTTTTTTAATATGCTCTTTTTATTATTTTACTTATTGATAATTAAAGATATTAGTGTTTGAAATAATGCATTGACAAGCGTGAAAATTACAAATGATGCATCTATTGTGAAACAGAGGAAGTACTTTGACAAAAATGGTGTAAAACTAATACGAGTGATAAAACTAGAATAAATTTTAGCGCATAACCGTTAGAGTGAGAATGACGATACAATTTCCTCCATACCCACCCCACCCCATATTATATCATAGACGTTCGTTAGTTTTTGCCTACAACAAAGTCAAAATTCAAACTCAAACCACAAAAACATAACATACCCACAAAGTCACCATACAAGTCATAGAACTCCCATTTCTCTCTCTCATCTCCCTCCACCATCAACAATGGCGGCACCACCACTCTCCGACCACACAACCACCACACCAACCACCGCACCATGGCCAGAATTCTTCAACACAACCTCCATCTCCCTCCCAGTCTCTCTCTCCGACGCCACAACTCGTCTCACCACAAACTTCTCCCATTTCCAAATCAATTACATCAACATCTTCCTCATCATCCTCTTCATCACTCTCGCTTTACGTCCTCTCTCTCTCCTCATCATTTTTTTCACTTCTCTCGCTTGGTACTTCATCTACTTCTCTCCTCGAACTTCGCCGTTCGAAATTCTAGGGTTTATGATTGACGATCGTGTTGTTTTCGGTGTGTTGAGTTTGATTACTGTTTTAGCGTTGTTTTTTGCTCACGCGTGGATGAATTTGATGATTGCGGTGGTGATTGCGGTGGTTGTTTGTGGATTGCATGGTGTTCTTAGAGATATGAGTTATGGTGATCGGGATCCGTATGGTGGATTGCTTGATGCTGAAGCTGGTGGTTATAGTGAGTTCTAATTTGTTAGGGTTTGTTATTTATTGTTGTTGATTTTGTGATTTTTGATTAGAATTGGTTAGAATTGAGCTTAATTGGAATGATTTTTGTTCAAAATTGATCAGTTTTTTTTTTCAAAATTGATCAGTTTTTGTTCAATTGATATGGAATTTGATCGAATTTGTTGTATATTTGGATTCAAATTGGCTTAATTATCAGGTTTTTCAGCTAGTATTGTGATTTGTTTTTTAATTAATGCATTTCCAAATCAATTACATCAACATCTTCCTTATCATCCTCTTTATCACTCTCGCTTTACGTCCTCTCTCTCTCCTCATCATCTTCTTCACTTCTCTCGCTTGGTACTTCATCTACTTCTCTCCTCGAACTTCTCCGTTCGAAATTCTAGGGTTTATGATTGACGATCGTGTGATTTTCGGTGTGTTGAGTGTGATTACTGTTTTAGCTTTGTTTTTTGCTCATGCGTGGATGAATTTGATGATCGCGGTGGTTATTGCGGTGGTTGTTTGTGGATTGCATGGTGTTCTTAGAGATATGAGTTATGGTGATCGGGATCCGTATGGTGGATTGCTTGATGCTGAAGCTGGTGGTTATAGTGAGTTCTAATTTGTTAGGGTTTGTTATTTATTGTTGTTGATTTTGTGATTTTTGATTAGAATTGGTTAGAATTGAGCTTAATTGGAATGATTTTTGTTCAAAATTGATCAGTTTTTTTTTCAAAATTGATCAGTTTTTGTTCAATTGATATGGAATTGGATCGAATTTGTTGTATATTTGGATTCAAATTGGCTTAATTATCAGGTTTTTCAGCTAGTATTGTGATTTGTTTTTTAATTAATGCATTTCCAAATCAATTACATAAACATCTTCCTTATCATCCTCTTTATCACTCTCGCTTTACGTCCTCTCTCTCTCCTCATCATCTTCTTCACTTCTCTCGCTTGGTACTTCATCTACTTCTCTCCTCGAACTTCTCCGTTCGAAATTCTAGGGTTTATGATTGACGATCGTGTGATTTTCGGTGTGTTGAGTGTGATTACTGTTTTAGCTTTGTTTTTTGCTCATGCGTGGATGAATTTGATGATCGCGGTGGTTATTGCGGTGGTTGTTTGTGGATTGCATGGTGTTCTTAGAGATATGAGTTATGGTGATCGGGATCCGTATGGTGGATTGCTTGATGCTGAAGCTGGTGGTTATAGTGAGTTCTGATTTGTTAGGGTTTGTTATTTATTGTTGTTGATTTTGTGATTTTTGATTAGAATTGGTTAGAATTGAGCTTAATTGGAATGATTTTTGTTCAAAATTGATCAGTTTTTTTTTTCAAAATTGATCAGTTTTTGTTCAATTGATATGGAATTTGATCGAATTTGTTGTATATTTGGATTCAAATTGGCTTAATTATCAGGTTTTAAAGCTAGTATTGTGATTTGTTTTTTAATTAATGCATTTCCAAATCAATTACATCAACATCTTCCTCATCATCCTCTTCATCACTCTCGCTTTACGTCCTCTCTCTCTCCTCATCATCTTCTTCACTTCTCTCGCTTGGTACTTCATCTACTTCTCTCCTCGAACTTCTCCGTTCGAAATTCTAGGGTTTATGATTGACGATCGTGTTGTTTTCGGTGTGTTGAGTTTGATTACTGTTTTAGCGTTGTTTTTGGCTCATGCGTGGATGAATTTGATGATCGCGGTTGTGATTGCGGTGGTTGTTTGTGGATTGCATGGTGTTCTTAGGGATATGAGTTATGGTGATCGAGATCCGTATGGTGGATTGCTTGATGCTGAAGCTGGGGGTTATAGTGAGTTCTGATTTGTTAGGTTTTGTTTTTTGATTTAGGTTGTGATAATGTGATTGTTGTTCATTTTGCGATTTTTGATTGGAATTTGAAATCTCATTGTTAGAATATAGAGGTTGATATGATTGAACTTAATTGGAAAATGAAATTTGTACTCAAATGATCAGTTTTTGTTTGATTGATAAGGAATTTGATCGAATTGTTGTATATTTGGCTTCAAATTGGCTTAATTATCAGGATTTTAAGCTAGTATTGTGTTTTGTTTTCCAATTTGCATTTAGGAACCTTAGAGATTTGTAAATTTGATCAGTTTTTTGTCTAATTAGTGCCGAATTTGATCGAAAATGTTGTATATTTGAATTTAAATTGGCTTAATTATGAGGTTTTGCAGCTAGTATTGTGATTTGTGTTCCAATTTAATTCATCCAAAAACCTTTAAGGTTGTTGAAATTGGTTTAGCAAAGGTCACTTTGGGAATGCATTTGCGCTAACAGTATGCAGAAATAAACGGCTTCGTAAGTTAGGATAGACAACAATGTCGTATTTATGCTGGTTTAAGCCTTGTTGTCGCTCGCGCATGGATGAATTAGTTGATTGCGGCGGTGATTGCGGCGGTTGCTGGTTGTTTGCACGGTTTACTTAGGGTTCTGAGTTCTGAGTTATGGTGATCAGAATCCTTATGGTTGACTTCTGATTTGTTAGGGTTTGATTTTGATTGAAATTGAAAATCTCAGTATTAGAATTTAGAGATTGATATGATGAGCTTAATTGGACAGAATTTTGTTCAAAAATGTTCAGTTTTTGTCGAATTGTTGTATTTCTGAACTCAAATCGGGTTAATTGTCAGAAATCTTAACTATTAACAGTATTATTGTGTTTCCTTTTTCAATTTAATACACCCAAATTCCAGAAACATTTGAGATTGCCAAAATTGATTAGCAAAGGACACTTTGGGAATGCATTTGAGTTAACAGTTAACATCAACAACAATGCCCGAATTTCGGCTTTTTTTGGAGCTCCCTTGTACATTTTTTTTATTTGAATACTCGAATGATATCGACTGAAACTTGTTATAATTGAGACAATATTGTTGTTGTTAGATTATTAGGCCCGATTCTTTTGGATTGGATTAATGGAAATCAATTTCATTAGTTAAGTTTAGTTCAGTTGCATTAATTTCATGTGGCTCGGTTTAGCTTACTCAACTCCATTTAGTCCAAAAGAACAGTGCCTAATACTACCAACTCAATGCCTGAATACTACCAACAAAATGCCTGAATACTGCCCAAACAATACTACTGCATGCTTGATATAGCAGCAGATGATTGTTTGGACAAGGCTTCAAGGTTGTATCACTGAAGCTTCTATGATCCTTATCATAAACTACCTGCATAAAAGTCGTGGAAAATTTGTTCTGCAAGGAAAAATAAGATGTACTGGTGCAGTGGTGCCTCACAAGGTCATTGGAGAATAGCTCATATATGGAAGTTCATATAACTTCTCTTCCTTACAAAAACAAGTTTTAAAAGATAGGTGAACTTGATCCCAATTCTTCATCACACACTTCTTTCGAACCAAAACCCTGCACGGGTTAACTCGACCTGCTACACATGTAAGACCCATTTAGAAGTACGGAAGAAGGATAAGGGGTTTGATTGATACGAATCTGTACTCCTAGACTCGGTTGTGCTCGTGCCAGGTGACTCATGGCATACACATACTAAGTACCTAGATCAGAAACTGAAGTTTTCATGCAGCTTTCAGATTGAGCATCTACTGATTGTAAGGATTTTGAAGACTAGTGAATCGAGAACGAAAATATTGAAGTGCACATTTATATAACTTCTGTAGTAGTATAAGTTTTATTCGAATAAAGCGAAGGGATACATATGCAAGTACATAATCGCTTTATTTCATTTCTTCATATATAGATCAGAAACATTATTTTTGGACTCAAATCAAAATACATATATATTTGATTTCTTGGATAAAACTCTTTACAAGTTCCATCCAACACAAGTTGTGTGTATGTATATATAAATTCCCCATTTCAATCATCTCAAATCCGATTCTCCGAGCCAAGCAGGGCTTAATTTTGGAAGCCTCATCAGCATTTGAATGAAATGCTGGTTCGCCAAAAAGCAGTAATGCACCCATAAATCTCTCTTATACAACATCCAAAAAAAAAAAAGATACAAAAACCCAATGCAATTTTTGCAAAGTGGGTCAAGAAATTTGGATGATACTTCATAAGAGAAAGTGATAAAAAGAAGCTGCATTCTTGCTTGAGTGATCAAACCCGACCCGGCCAGGTAAAAAATGGAAAGAGTGTGATCTGAAAAGGGGGAGAAAAGGTACTACTAGTCGAGTAGTCGTACCCTAGAAAAAGGTATATAGTAACGTATATTTGTAGCTAGTAACTGATATGCACCGGATTTCATCAGAACTCGTATTTAAGACAGGTGATCTTTACTCATCACCCTGGATGTACCAACAAAGAAGCATTGTAGCACATCTTCTAAGAATGTAAATTCGAGCTCGTTGCTCCTTGACTAAAGAAGCACATTTCTTTGAGAATCCATTCCCTTTTCTCTTAGAAGGTACATATGAAATGCTTTTGTATTGTTGGATTTGAGCCATGACTAACTTTTTTTGTTTTTGTGTTTGGTTTTTGAATAAGGAGAAAATAGTAACAAAAGAATAAAGTACAAAAAGAATTATAAGGAAAGAACAATATGAAGTTTGGGTGAAGAAGAAATACTAGTACATGTAATATGAAAGAATAATAGAGAATGTGGTGTATATATATGGCTACAAGTTGAGAGGAAACTTAAGGGTAATTTAAGGGGGAGGTGAACATGACTAATATCGAGAAAAGAGTGGGATTTGTAAAAGGAGAAAGATGTAGTAATCAAGAAGGGGGAGTGAACGTGGGCATGAACTTTAAATGCAAATTAAATTACTTGCAATTTGGTAGTAGAAATATTGACAAATAGTTAAATAATCCTTCATCTGTTCTCAAATAATGATTTCATACGGTTTCTAATGTACAACTTTGATTTATGTTACACGAACACTTCATGAAAGTCGCGTGTCCGTTTTGAATAGACACGTTTTCGCGTCTCGAAAAACCTAAGGAAACTTTTTCATGGGCATAATATTATTACAAAATCTATTCATGTTTCCGTTTGTATCCGTTTTGCGTGTTTGTTTTCATGCAACATAGTTTATGACCAGTAATATCTTTATATAAACACTAGTTGTAGTTATGATATCTCGAAATTATACATTAAGATGATGTAATATTTCTACCTCAGACTCGGTATTCTGACAGTAAAAGTCAAACACGACAATTATTTGAGGACGGAGAGAGTAATATACTACTACATATTAAAATTATTTAGAGGGATAATTCATTATTATTATTGTAGGATAGTTAGGGGAAGGAAGATTACAAAGTTAGCAAAGGGAGGCACAAGAAAAGGAGGGATGTTTACACAAAAACAAAGCAAAGGTAGAGTTGTAAGGGAACAAATACCCGGCAATGAGATCATAGTTTAGAGGGTTAAGGGCTTGTTTGGTTGGATTGACACAAAATTTTATGAAGTCCCATCTACCAACACACGTCACAGACACCATGGTTACAGCACTACTATAGAGTAATAGAGTATTATTGAGGTATTTTATTCATACACGGCCAAACAAACAATGGGCTGTTATGAACTATAGGTTAATTATTATGGGTAGTAATTAATTAGATGGAAGATGAGCTTATATTATATTTAGAGCTACTTACTGGCTAGGATTAGATAGGATTTGAAGAATAGTATCCATTTTTATGGACTTCCCAGATAATGGAATCAGTCATGGTTTTATTCCTTTTTGTTACCTCACTTTTCTCTAATAGAATAATAGATAATTAAAGATATTAGTAATAGTTAAAATTGTGTATTAACAAGTGCGAATAGTAAAGAGAAATGAGTTTTTATGTAAAGGTTAGTGTTAGATAGCTAGAGGTACTTTCTTGTTTTTTTTTAAACTTAATTTTCAATTCAGATCAAATCAAATCGGTTCAGTTTATTTCTCTCATAATTTCAGTCCCGCTTATTTCAGTCCAAAATAACTTAGTTTTAGTATTGCAATTATGTAGAAAACCCTATTGAAACTAATCTTAGATAATCATAGGTATTATTTTAAAATAATTTTGTTACCCATGAATAGTTAAATACCTTATAGATAATTGAAAACTATATATAGTACTAAACTTATTTCTCAATATGAACTGAATGGAGTCTTAGTTGGACCAATCAAGCTAAATAATTTCTCCTAATTGCTCATAATAGGACTTTTCGATAATGGCCCTGTTTGGTACTCAGCGGGTAGTGGATAGTAGATAGCTGATATATTAACGGGTTTGACTAGCTGGTAAATTAGTTGATTTAATCAACTGTTTATGTGAACTGTTTTTATAAAAGTGTTTGGTAAGATAAACTGATAGATGATAGTTGATTTCAGTAAAATGACATATAAGGACATGTGTTATATTCTAGTATTGCTCAAGAGCAACATTTTCATATTACCAACTATTCTTAAGAGTCCTTCAATTTTTTTTGGGAAAAGTTAAGAGTCCTTAAATTGATTCAACAAATCTTGGTAATGTTTACTGACCTTTTAGTCAAATATATATACATACATTATTTACTCTGTATAAATGTATATGCATTTGTATTTTTGTTACAAAAGGTTAAAATTAATTATTAATAATACAAAGGAACCTTTTCTAATTTACAGTAGGTCATTTAACTATAAATAAATAAATATATTACACCAAGTTTTTAAAGATACTTACAACAACCGTCTAATTCACTAACATCCCATCCAGATTTTTACTTCATTGCACATTAGATGAATGAATTTTAATTCATTTATCCATTACATTAGTGCATATATACCAGAAAATTGTTGAAGCACAAGCATCTAGTGTCTGGCGAAGCTTTCTCAACAAACAAACAAAAAAAATTGAAACCAATATGTAGAAATTAGAAGCACGGGTACAATAAAATTTGTACCAAAACAGAGTAGCAAGAATCAAACAAAAAAATTAAACCAATATATAGAAATTAGCAATACAAGCATAAATTTTAATTAGCAAAAATAAGCAGGAAAAAGGGATGAAGAATACATAGAGGAGAAAAGAGTAGGGTTTGAAATGAATAGGATTTGCAATGGTAATTGGTGTAATATGAGGGTAGAATAGTCATTTAAAATCTACATTAACAATCCTCTAATGCAAAAAGCTGCAAATTGGAGCATTTTCAATTGAGAGGATTGGTATATCAATCTGCTCAAGAATCTGATGCTTACCAAACCAGTTGGTTAGAGGATTTGACTATATAATCCTCTGATACGCTTCAATCCGCTAATTTATGTCAAACCGCTTACTACCAAACAGGGCAATATATAATAAACTGACTATTGTCGGTTGTGATTTAGCTAGAAGTTAGAGTTCCCTATCATTAAAGATAAACCTAACTAGATACTTCATTACTTGATTAATTAGTTCCAACAAGATCATATAAAATAGTAGCTATATGTGTTAGTTGTTTAATTTGGAACTTGCATTAAGAGTTGGTATGATAAGAGATTAACTACTTCTAAATTAAAATTAGACCATTGTCCAAACTCCAAACCCGATATAGTTTTTTTAAGTCCCAACTCATGTTCTTTTCATGGCTTCTGAAATGAGCTTTACCTCCTTCAGCTCCCGACTTCGATCATTCTGTGACTAATTTATTTAATTCATTCTGTAAGTCTGATGAATCATTTTATAATATTATCTGTTGTAGTTCGAGATTCAAAGGGGACAAATAAAGGATAAGAGAAATAGCGATTAAGTTGGCACGAAATATAAAGAAATAGTATCAGAAGAATTTGAGCTTAAATTAGTCTTTATCAAAATTAAACCATATATTCTACTTATAAATATGCTCTAAATATGTTGGCTTATGATTAGCAAATCGAGTAGGAGCAGCAAAGCTCTGATGATTTGTGGTTGTTCTTATTTGAGACCACCCAACAACATCTCATGTGGAAAATCCTATAACTACAAATGATCTGAGAGATTAGCTTACCAAATCTTTGAACCCAAATGGAATAAAATTATACTATATTTATAATTTTATTCTTAGTTAGTTATCTCCAAATCTCTGGCAAATATACAACAAATATATATTTAAAATTTGTTTTTGTTTTATATTAGTTGGTCATTAGTCATGTGCTGCTTAGTCAAGCTAAGGTCTTGATGGGAGTCGAGATGATAGGATAATATATAGCCAGGTCGGCCATTTTTTGCCACCATAGTCTTGTAAATTAATTAAGTAATCTTTTCGAATTATTAAAGATTTAGTGTTATGTGAGAAATACTACATATCTTCTTTGTTTAAACTTTTAAGCATCTCATAATTATTGTATATGTACAAGATGAGATTGGAATCTAACTTCTATTTTTGTCATTCAATGGTCGAAGTTAGTGATTTTGATATAAAGTGGTAGAGGTGATCATGACTGATCGGCTCGAAATAATGAGGGTTAAGATTTTGGAGCACTTCAAAATAGAGATTTTAGGCCAAAGCCCGAACACATCATATGATCAAGTTTCGCGGATTTTGGACATATTTATGTACAGAAGCCCAGCAAAGCCCTATAGGTCTAGCCGTATAAGGACACGTCAGCTATCAGATCCACCTTGGATACAAATTTTAATTCCACATCCACTCTACTATCCAAATTGAATATCCACTATCAACCAATACTTGCCTACCACTGGGCTCAAATCCGCCTCATACTCGTTTATACTACTCCCTCCGTCCCCCAAAGGATTTCCCATTTCCTTTAGGCACAAAGTTTAAGGAGTGATGTTGATGTGGGCTTTAGTTTTCATTTTAAAATGGAAAAGTAAGATAGTGGGTATTTTTTAGAATTGTTTATTAAAAGAGAGAGTGGGGTCAAATACTTTTTGTAAGGAAAATAATATTATAATAGGTGGGCCATATCCAAATAAGGAAATGGGAAATGTAATTGGGACAAACATAAATGGAAAAATGGGAAATCCTTTGGGGGACGGAGGGAGTATATGCCAAATGATTCAAAAATTAGGGATAATTTCTTCCGTTGTTGTCCACTAATATTTGAGTTTGGTATAATAAGTATACTTCCTCCGTTTTTTTAAATGTGACACTTTCTATTTTAGGAAGTTTTAAATTAAATGTGACACTTTCTTTTTTGGTCAATAAACTCTCTCTATCTCTCTCCTCTCACATGGGTCCCCTTATCTTTTTTCTCTCTATCTCTTTCCTTCCCAAAAATTGCCTAGGAGTCCGTGAATTTAAAAGTGTCACATTTAAAAAAAACGGAGGAAGTATTAGATTCAGTTTAAACGCAAGACAGGTGGATACGGACCAAAAGGGTGGATATGGGTCAGGGCAAGTAGACTATATATCAAATCTACTAATCACAATGGATATAACTTTTACATCTACGTGCACACTTTTCACCAAATTTATTCCCATAGCTGCTTAATAAGAGTCTAATTAGACTCTTATTAGGATTTTGTAAAGATACTTTATCTCCCTATATATATAACATGCCAGGCAACCTAAACAGGTAGCCAATCATTATTCTCAATACTCGTTCATGGTATCAAGAGCCTAGGTTTATTTTCCGCACAAAACCTAAATTTTTTTACCGAAACCCTAGCCACCTTGCTCGGCGTTTCTCCGGCGATCATCCACCATGTCCGCCGCCCAAACCACCAGCACTGCCGACACTTCTGTTGTCAGTCCTCGAACGCCGTTTCATCAGCGTTCTTCCGTCGTTGCCCCGCCGACGACCGACGTGCGCCACATCCAGACGCACGTGGCTCCGTTTCACGGCAGCCCGTACAGCGGCTCCTTTGCAGCCGCCCCCATCACTGCCGCCGCAACCAGTGGTGGCTACGCCTCCTCAGGCCCGTGGTCGCTTCCGCCACCACCCGCACTCCTAGGCGCGTCGTCTTCTCTTGCGGCTAGCCCTAGTTTATTGCGCTCCATGTCCCGAAATCCTCTCGATTTCCCACCGGGATTTGGCCCTCCTCCGAGTGGTGGCAGCAGCCACCCACTCCCCTTTTCCGTGCCGTTTGTTCCTTCGTCTCTTCCGTCCGCGACTTCTTTTGCCCATCAAGATATCACCCGATATGTTACCATCAAATTAGCATCACCCGAAGATTATCTCATGTGGAAAAGTCAGGTGACATGTTTTCTTTCCACGCATCAATTACTTGGTATTGTAGAAGGTTCAATTCCTGTTCCTTCTCCTACTTATGTTGATAATTTAGGTCAATCGTTGCCTAATCCACAGTTTTATGAGTATATGAGACTTGATCAGCAAATTAAACTGTGGTTATATGCATCGATTTCTCGTGATATTATGTTGGATGTGCATGAGTTACGTACTGCTGTTGAGATTTGGAATAGGTTACAGACACGTTTTCTGCATGCTAGTATGGCCCGTTCTATGGAGTTAAAAGGTCGACTTAGTCATATGAAAAAAACTGATCAGCAGTCTATGGAAGTGTTTTTGCGTGATATTAAAATAATTGTTGATTCCTTAGCTGCTATTCAGTGTCCTGTCTCTCAGTATGATTTGGTTCAGTATACCTTGACCGCTCTCGATCAGGATCGTGATTATGATGCTCTTATTACTATTTTGTCTCAATTTCAAACGTATTTGTCGTTTGATGATCTTCGCCCTAAGCTTCTTCAGCATGAGCAACGCATTAAAGCTATGCGTGCTTATGCCGAGACGCCTACAGTTCATCAGGCCTTAGTTGCTGTTCCGTCTGGCCCTTCGGGTTCACAATCATCCTCTTCGGGTGGTTCGAATTCTAAAGGTCAAGGGGGTGGTAAGAACAAAAACAGGAACAACAATCGTAACAAGGGTGGTCGTGGTAACAATGAAGGACGCGGCAATGGAAGACAGGGTGGTCGTGGCAATGCAGGCCGCAATAATGGTATGGGTAATTTTCATGATGATTCTTATGTTAATTATTCTTGTGCCAATTATGTTGCTAATGATTTGTCTTCAGCAGGAAGTAATCCATCTAACGGCAATTTAGCCAATACTCCTTCTTCCGATACTTGTGGTCTTTGTTGGTATCCAGGTCATCAAGCAGCCTAATGCCCTCAACGATTTAATCATAGCTTTGTACCTTCTTCTCCTGATGGTGTCACACGTGCCCTAGCTGCACTGTCTGTTGGTGGTGAAACAAATGACTCCGTTTGGTATCCAGATTCTGGAGCCGCCTCTCACATGACCTTCCAGGATGGTAAGCTATCTAACACTCTTCCTTACACTGGTTCGAGTTCTATTGTTGTTGGTGATGGCACACGACTTCCCATTAATAAACTTGGTAATTTGCTTCTGTCTTCCCCTAGTCGCGCCCTTCGCCTCACGAAGGTGTGTCATGTTCCCCAGTTAAAACATAATCTGATGTCTGTTCAAAAGTTATGTCAGGATAATTCTTGCATAGTTTGTTTTGACGAGTCTTCTGTTTGTGTTAAGGACAAGACCACGGGGGCAGTTCTCTTGCGGGGAATCAGTAGGAATGGTGTCTACCCTCTTCAGCCTTCGTTCCTAGAGTCAGAGTCGTCTTCTCGAGTTTGTTCAGAGTCTTCCCGAGCCTGTCCAGAGTCGTCTGTACCTGCCCTCCTAGCCACCAAGGAGTCTGGAGATGTTTGGCATTCTCGCCTTGGTCATCCTTCTGCTAGAGTTTTAGGAAGTTTACGTTCACAAAACTTGATTTCATGTAATTCTAAGTTTCATGATGATTGTGTTCATTGCAAAGTAGGAAAGATACATCGTTTGCCTTTTGAGTCTGTGACTCATCGTGCCCCCTATCCCTTATATTTGATACATAGTGATCTTTGGCAATCGCCAGTTAAATCTAATCAGTTTTTTCAGTATTATGTGGTTTTTGTTGATGATTATTCACGTTTTTCTTGGCTATATCCACTTAAACTGAAATCTGATGTCTATTCGACCTTCTTAGTTTTTCAGAAACTTGTTGAGAACTTATTTAATTCCAAAATTAAATTTTTCCAAAGTGATGGTGGACGTGAATTTGATAACACTCCTTTACTACAACATTTCTGTGATTCGGGAATTTATTTTCGAAAGTCTTGTGCTCGGACTCAAGCGCAGAATGGTGTTGCAGAAAGGAAACATCGAACTATTATTGAGATGGCCCGCACTATGCTTATTCAATCTGAATTGCCATCTCGATATTGGGTTGATGCGTGTTATACGGCGGTTTATACGATAAATCGTCTTCCTAGCTCGGTTTTGCAGGGTTCATCCCCGTTTGCTAAGCTTTTTCATCGTCCCCCTTCTTATGAGTTCTTGAAATGTTTTGGTTGTGCCTGTTTTCCGTTGTTTTTAGATCCTAAAATCAATAAATTACAGGCTAAGTCGATTCAATGTGTTTTCATTGGCTATGCGTCAAATTATAAGGGCTATCGATGTCTTGATCCTCTTTCTGGCAAAGTTTATACAAGTCGTCATGTATTGTTTAGTGAACGTAAATTTCCCTATCGTTCTCTTGTGTCTAGCACACCCATTGTTTCGCCTATGACTGCGTCTCTTGACCCCTTAGGTTGGATCCCGAGTCTTCCTTTGTCTAGTGACCCTCGGCATGTGTCCTCGAGTCTCCCTTCCCCCGAGCCCGCAGCATTACGGGAGCACATGCAGCAACCCGCTGCCTGCTCACAGAATGCATGCAAGCCCGGGCCTCTCCCCTGCGCGCCCGCAGCACCCACGCCCAGCAGCAGCGTGCCGCTGCCGAGGCTCCCCCCACTACTGCCTGTACGCAGCAGTCTTCGCCCAGCAGCAGCGTGCCGCTGCCGAGCCTCCCCCCTACTTCTATTAGTCCGCAGCAGCCCCCTGCGTCCGCGGGCGGTCTGCTGCCCCTTCCCCGTCACACGTCTCCTCTCTTCATGGGTGTGACGTACCCTCCCCGTCTAGTCTTGAGTCGTCCCCGTCTCCTATCGTCCCTCCCCCAAGGCGTCCTAGAAAGTCGTCTAAGTGTGTCGATCCTACTAATGTTCATACCATGACCACGCGTCTAAAAGACGGAATCATTTCAACTAGGAATTTATTGGATTTAAAAACCGATGTTGTTGAGTCTGAACCGTCTAATTTTAAGCAAGCGTCTAAAGATTCACGTTGGCAACAAGCCATGCGTGATGAGTATGAAGCATTAATTAAGAATGATACATGGGAACTTGTGCCTCGCAACAACAATAGAAACGCTCTTGGTTGTAAGTGGGTGTATAAGATTAAATATAATTCTGACGGTTCTGTGGAGCGGTTTAAGGCCAGGCTTGTTGTTTTTGGTAATCATCAGCAGGCAGGTATTGACTACTTTGAAACCTTTAGTCCAGTAATTAAGCCTACTACTGTTCGCTTAGTTCTTACTCTTGTTGCTACTTTTAAATGGCCTATTCGTTAACTCGATGTCAAAAATGCTTTCCTTCATGGTTTCCTCAATGAGGAAGTCTATATGCGTCAGCCTCCTGGTTTTGAACACCCTTCTCAACCACATTATGTTTGTCGGTTACGAAAATCCATTTATGGTTTGAAGCAAGCTCCTCGAGCTTGGTTCTCTCGTTTCAGCAATTTTCTTCTCTCTATTGGTTTCAAGTGCAGCAGTTGTGACACCTCTATGTTCACTCTCAAACACAGTAGTCATATTATCATTCTCTTGCTATATGTTGATGATATTGTGCTTACAGGTAGTAGTTCCTCTTTGCTTCAGAAATTTATCAGTGTTCTCTCTGCTCAATTTGCTATGAAGGATTTGGGTGATTTGCATTACTTCTTAGGCATTCAGGTTTTACGTACTCCTCAGGGTTTGCTTTTGTCTCAAAACAAATATGTAGTTGATCTTCTTCAGAAATTTCATCTTCATACTGTCAAACCCGTACGTACTCCTGTTGTCTCTCGTGTCACTCTTTCTCTTTTAGATGGTGAACTTCTTGCTGATCCCACGGATTATCGTAGTATGGTTGGTGCTTTGCAATATTTGACTATGACTCGTCCTGATATTGCCTATGCTGTTAATTCGGTTTCTCAATTTATGCATGCGCCTCGTACTACTCATCTTCATGCTGTGAAAAGAATTTTCAGGTATCTGCAGGGAACTTCTGATTATGGGCTATTTCTTCATAGTACTGGCTCTCCTACTGTGACTGTTGCCTATTCTGATGCTGATTGGGCCGGGTGTCCTGACACTAGGCGTTCTACTACTGGCTATGCTGTCTTCCTAGGGAAGAATTTGATCTCCTGGCGTTCTAAGAAGCAACCTACTGTTTCGAAGTCTTCTACTGAAGCTGAGTATCGTGCTGTTGCCTACACTGCGGCTGAAACAATTTGGATTCGTCAATTGTTAGCTGATTTAGGGTATTTTCATCGTCGGCCTACCATTCTCTATTGTGACAATGTTTCTGCTATGTATCTTACTGCCAATCCTGTTCATCATGATCGTAGTAAGCATATTGATGTTGATTATCATTTTGTTCGTGAGATGGTTGCTAAAGGTGGACTTCAGGTCAAGCATGTTCCTACACAGTTGCAGGTTGCTGATATTTTTACTAAGGGTCTTTCTTCTGAGTTGTTTTGTAAACATCGTTCCAATCTATCCGTGATTCCTCCCCGTAAAGATTGTGGGGGTGTATTAGGGTAATTTGGTAATTAGACTCTTATTAGGGTTTTGTAAAGATACTTTATCTCCCTATATATATAACATGCCAGGCAACCTAAACAGGTAGCCAATCATTATTCTCAATACTCGTTCACTGCTCCAATTGAATGAGTGTGTTGCATAATCCACAAATTTGTACCCATCTATCATCTCTGAGACTATAACATTTGGGATCCCATTGATGTATCCATTGTTTCTCAAAACAATGAACACTTGGTTAAGAACCACTAAAGTAACAATAGGAGCATATGTGACATAAGTATTTATTAAAATTGTTGACCAAAATTAGGGATTAAGGTAGATTTTATATGCCTCCATCTTTTCTCTCTCAAAACCCTAATTCTCATTATAAATTTAGGGGTTGTCATAGCCTTTAATGTAATGTTAAGCCCCCTAATTAACTATCTTCACAATTTAAATAAATGTTTATAATGATTGTCCTTCCTCTTTGTCTTTCTATTAGTAAGATTTTTTCTATATATCGAGCTTTATCTGTCAACTTAAGAGTTTGAGCGTTATGTTTATTTGTTTTCTATTACTAATTGATCATACAAATTCTTTATTGATTGTGATGAATAAGGATTCTAAACAAATATCAGTTATGAACCCCCTCGTAGAGGTTGTATAAAGAGTCGATGCTATTATAGAGAACAAGTGTAGATTATCAATTGTCGTTTACAAGAATCGTTGTTTTGCTGGATGAGATTTTTGTTTCGTATAATCAATTTGACATCTACTAATTAGATTTTGAATCCTACTGTAGGCGTGTTTTAATTATAGATAGAAACAAACTCTAATATAACGCAAATTCAAAATGCTATATTTTAAGACTAGTAGATGACTCCTTAGTTATTGTAAGTCAGTATCACCAAAGAGTAATCCGAAAATGACACAATGAAAAATGTTACTCGATTTGCATCAATATATAAAATTTCAAATCATCAAATTTTTAATAACTAGTTGAAAATAATGGTCAAAATTATGCACACGCAAACATAAAAGTGATATAAAACAATTCTTAAAGAACGAAGGGATTTGTTCATCCGATTGATTCAATGTCCCCAAAGATTGATTCAGTTGTACTGGCTTGCTAAATGCTGAAGTTCATATCATCATCGATATGGTTGCTCTGATTTGCTAATGATTTGATCACGCAACTTCCATTAAATTAGTGAAGAATATGGTGTATACAATATGATGTACAAAAAATGAAGGTTTAATTTGTTATTATATGTTCTTGCTAACTGTCTACTGGTGTGGATGCACACTGATCTTGTAATGATCTCAATTACTAGTGCACAAAATTCCAGCTCTCGCCTAGAGTAAAATTTAATTAGGATGGATTTGTTTAAACAACACCACTAATTAAATTAACTATTTCGACTTTAATTACAAAACAAGGTTTACAAACAATCAAGATGGAATCTCCATCTTTTTATGCTCTCTAGCATCAAAATCCCAAGATTCATTGAATTGAGCTAACTTGCTAAGATGTTGGAGGTGAAAAATAGCCTTCTTTTTTATTCATATTTTCTGAACTGAACTGAAATGAGCTAATTGTGAGAGGAAACTAACACAAGTGAATTTGTCTAAACTGAATTTGAGTGCATCGTATAAAACTAAAATAAATTTCCATTTAGTTCAATAAACAAGATCTAAATATACAACTAGTTTTAAGGCCCCGGGCTATGCCCCGGGTTTAGGTGTCTTATAATTTTGTAGTTCAAAACAACTACTTCCTCCGTTTTTTTTTAAATGTGACACTTTCTATTTTAGGAAGTTTTAAATTAAATGTGACACTTTTTTTTTTGGTCAATAAACTCTCTCTATCTCTCTCCTCTCACATGGGTCCCTTTATTTTTTTCTCTCTATCTCTTTCCTTCCCAAAAATTGCCTAGGAGTCCGTGAATTTAAAAGTGTCACATTTAAATAAAAACGGATGAAGTAATATTATTGGTGTAGGAAGATATCGGTAAAAGATACAATATAAGTCTTTTTTGTTAATAATATGCATTTAAAATATATTTAACTTAGTCATTGGATTCAATTGAAAATTCATAATATCATTGTCAATATTGATTAAAGAAACAATAATAGTATTGCGGAGTAGTGATTAGAGCAAAGGAGAGTGACTATGACACGTGGAATATTACAATCTGTGCTCATGTGTTTTAATAATATACAGATTGCAATTTTTCTCGTTTTACAAAATATTAAATTCGCTTATTAAATATTTATTCCTAAATATTTCGTATGGAAAAATCTTCACCTACAATCGTAATTATTGAATATATAATCGAAGATTAGAGATAAATTTTATAGAGCATATGTCAAAGATGCATTGGATCGAGCTCTAAAAGTAATAGTACCATTTACCAAGTTATAACTTACAACACAAAGGAATGTCCAATTCTTATGGTTGTAAACCTACGTTAGCTAAGATTAATAGATCTTGTTGAAATTGCAAGTTTCAGAATCAAAATCTGTGGATTAACATATTGAAATAAGAAGTGGGTTAGTAATCTTTCTTGGATTTTGTTATTGGTCAGTATGCAATGTATGTAGATGTTTTGTACTCCCTCCGTTTTTTTTTAATATGCACCTAAGGCTTTGCACTAGAATCAAGGAAAAAGTGCAAAAGTATGAGAGAAGGAAAGTAAAAGTAAGGAAAAAGTGAAAAAGATAGAGAGAAGGAAAGAAAAAGTAGGAGAGAAATGTAATAATCAGGTGGGCCAACCTTCCATTTATGGCAAAATGTAGAAAGGTACCAATTAAAAAAAACACCAAAAAATGGAGAAATGTGCATATTAAAAAAAAACGGAGGTAGTAGTACAATTTATAAGAGTCATCATAAAGAAAGCAACAATGGTGAATTGGTGATTACTACAATACTTAGACTGTTGGCCATATATTTAGAGTTGACAATTCTAGTAAATGAATTATTTATAAGATGATTTTTGGGTTATGTTCAAGATATATTATAAAGTAATCACTATGTAGAAGAATATGGATTTACCAAAAATGATAAATGGAGGTAAATGAGGTAGATTTGGGTTGTTTGCAATTCTGCATCGATTTTGAGTTTCTTTTATTGAGTTTAAGCTAGCGTGTAGGATTATAAATTGTAAAAGCTTCATATATGGTGACGAGTGGTTAGAATTGAGTTGTTTGGGATACGCCTTGTTATTGTTAGGGTTAGGGGTGTTAATGAGCTTAGACTGTTCGCGAGCTGCTCGAGTCCGGCTCGAAATTTTCACAAGCCGAGCACATTCGGCTCGAGAAGTTCGTGAACAGGCTCGAAATATTTTTTTTAAATATATTTTTTAACATAGTGACCTCAAATATTAGTAGAATATTTTTAATAAGTCTAGAAAAAATATATAAACTTAGTTATAACATATTATATCTTATAAATATACTTTATTTTGTTATAATTTTTTAACCCAAGTCGAGTTTTGCATAATTTGGACTTGATAATCTAAGCTCGAAAAAGCTCGGGTTCGGCTCGAGCTCGAGCAAAGTATAACGAGCCAAGCTCGAGCGACCCCAAGCTCGGGCTCGGCTCGGCTCATTAACACCCCTAGTTAGGGTAATAAGGTAAGATTATAAGGGGTCTTTAACAAAGTCTCAAGGAAAGTCTTGTCTTAACGCTTTTACAACTACGCTAAAATTGTGCAAAGAATTTAACAAAGTTTGAGCAAGCTCTTTGGTTTTATAGACTTTTCCTAAGACTCAAATAAATATATAAAATGCTCTTTAGTTCTATGATTAAGTGCCACATATAAACTTTAGTTTTTGTCTTTATTCGAGAAGCTAGAAGCGGAGCTGTGTTTGGAAATGAAAGGTTTGGGGTGTTTTTAGAGTTTTGGACCCTAAATAGAGTTTTTGACTGGTCAAAACTCTATTTGAGGTGTTTGGTAAAAAAGATGATTTAATAGAGTTTTGGGGGTCGAAACTCTAATTTACAAAAAGCTGGAAAACCCAACTTTTTGGATAGAGGATTGCAAATTATATTGCAATATGACATGTTTACCCATAGTTTAATTATTATTTCTAAAAGGTTAAAGAAATATCACAAAAGACACATGCTCATAGATGTCATTTTACACAAATCAGCTTTTATCAATCAGCTAAGTGTTACCAAACACAATTACTCAAATCAGCAGTCAAATCTTCTAAACAAAAAGTTAAAACTCTAACAGCAAACTCTAAACTCTATACTCTATTTGCCAAACAGGGCCAAAGTGAAGTGAGGTTGAGGGACAAAGTACGAAGTTTAAACGAGTCCAAGTCTGAGGTGAGTTTGAGACGAGTACATCCGTTTTTTTTTTAATCGCTACACTTTCCTTTTTAAGAAGTTTAAAATTAATTGTTACACTTCTCCTTTTTTCCCTTATTAGTAACTTTTTCTCTCTATCTCTCTCCTACCACTTTTTCTTACACACTTTTACTCACTCACCAAAGTTTTGCCGAGGAGTCCGCGAAATGAAAAGTGTAGCGATTAAAAAAAACGGAGGAAGTTGTTAAAGTTAGTAGATAGTCAAAATTGAGTTTAAGTCTAATTAATAATCTTACCTTAGTTTCTTATAAGAAAGAAAATTAAGCTAAATCAAATTATCTAGTTCGGGTCGAACTCAGCACTCATGGCTTTTGCTGTGACAATAGTTCTAGCAACAAAACCTTACATATACAATCTTCATTATTTTCTTTCCTATTTCAAAAATAATTTTCCATGTCAACTTTGAGTTGCTACTTACAATTTAACCAGAAGTATATACATGATTCCGTAGAAGTAAGCTATACATTATTTGATACAACAGGAAATTAACACTACAAGAATGACAACTTCACAACAATTTTCTATCAAGAACTTGAAGAGACACGCCAGAAGTCTGTCGAATTTCAATCTGAATAATCAAATCACCAATCCAGAATTTCAATGGCGAATTAGTGGCGAATGCCAAAGCATTTCAGTGTTAGACATTGCCTGCCCCGGCCAGTTCTTTTTGCGCTCGAGCAACAAGCAAATCATAATCCTACATATTATCACAAGATAAGGAGTAATCATCATTTAACATTCCAATAACAAATTATGAATAACTGGGAAAAAGAAGTTAAGTGCATAACATAATCACCATGTTTATGATGTACCATCAAAACTCTATACCTGTACAATAGCCTGAGCACAAAGCTTCCCAGACAGAACAGCACCTTCCATTGAAGCTAGATACTTTTGCTTTGTGTAATCGCCGGATAAATAGAAACCTTCTATTGGTGATCTTTGCAGTGGCCGACAGGGTTCGCAGTTCGGAACTGTCTTGTATACAGACCTACAAAAAAAAGCAACAGTTAGTTTTATGAAAACATGCACTGTTTGATAAACAACAACTAAATCTTCATTTCACAAGTTGCTCACCTTGGAGTTTTGACTACATGGTATTTGAGGATCTTGGCCTTGCTCCCATCTGCTGCAATTTCGTCAGGGAAAAGTTTGGCAAGTTCCTTCATTGTTGCTTCGATAATATCAGCATCACTGCGAGAAATCCATTCCTCTGCAGGTGCAAAAACCAACTCCAACATGGATCGATTTGGATCGTAATATTCCTGCGTACACCAAAAACATTTGCATACAACATTTAGGTACTTCTTAGGACTGATAGCTTTCTCAACTAGTTGAAACCAGAGTGCTATAACAGCAATTCAATATGTATTAAGGGTAAAAGATGAATGAAGGGCCACAAAGGACATAAGTTTTTGTAGAATAGACAAAAAGAAAAGGATGCGAACTAGCCCTTCACTCGATATATATCTTTCATTATATAGCCAACAAAGTAAAGCAATTTGTAAATGAGAAGTTACAGATCGGGAGAGCCTAATATTCAAACACAATATGTGAAGAAAACGATAAACAACTTACAGATCAAGATTATAAGAGGAAAAAGTTATAGAGAGCAGGAAAAGGCAAAACAGATATAAGAAATTGGAAATGTAAGGCTCACCTTGCATGCCAGTGACATATCAGCATAGACACTCAAAAGAGGACTCCTGCAGTAACAAAGATTAAAAGTTATATAGAGCTGAGTAGATGGAAATAATGATGAATCATAACTCATAACTGCCTTCAGTAAGCCTATTCCATACAACCAAATAGGTGCAAAGAAAAGAAAAAAACAAGACGTTAATGATATTTTGGGATCTCATTCTTATCTTCTTAACAAAACCGAGATGTGTGGCGTGGCCTATCCAGTCTAAGAGTGCATATATAGTTGTGTTGGCCTTACTAAAGTTCGTTAACAAAGTGACCAAGTTCCATTATGACGGTAATGACAATGAAATCATACATAAATTGCAACGAAAATCCCGACTCAATACCAAGGTAATGAAGTCCATCCCCAAACATGTGATATTATACTTTTATCTCCGAAGTGGTAATGGGTGATGGAATTCAATAAAGAAAATCACAAGTCCAGGGTGGGACAATTACCACGAATATGGACATAATACTTTTATACTAAATTATACAGTATATTACTTCATCACTATCACCACCATTTATTACCAACAAGCCGTTTGAATCTGATTCAGAATTGGTCTTTATGGTGAATATTGAACCTGAGGGTTAACTTGCTTACAAGTAAGCTTAGCTGATAGCGATAAACCTCGTACAACTGTAAGAGTCATATGCACGTACAATAATAAAGCTGTTCTTACACAAAATTTTGCTTCCAAAAAATTCAGCTAAAATAGGCATAATTCGCGAGGGCAAGAAATTAACTTTTACTCCTAATAGAAGAGTTCTAGTTAATCGACAATGCTTGTGGCTCCATTGTTAGTTTTCATGTAATTATTCATGAGGCTGTTGTGTTCATCAAATTTCAGCTCAAGAAGAAAAGAAAAAACAAGGCATGCATTTACGTGAAGGGGAAATAGGCAACTGAGAATATAGAGCTAAGACAAGTAAAATAGTATTCGACAATAAAATCAGGCACAACCTGCTGAAAAGTAGATGGTCATATGTATTCTTCAATTTCCTGTCAAACCTGCAAGCAGCATTACTTTAATGTCAGTCCCCATTCGGGAGATTGACTTGGAGTCTTAATTCATAGGGAAAGGATGAAAATATTGAAACAAAAAACTTTTACGAGACACAATTTAATAAGCAGCAGCTCGATTTAGAAAGTCTCTATGGAAGAAACAGAGAAAGATTGCCATTAATCCATTCCATCACTCTCACTAGCAGCAGAGGTATCCTGACTGAAGAGACATAAATTGCAAGGACAGAAAGTGGCAATTATAGGCCGTTGTGAAAAGAGGTTACATGCTTACAAAATCCAAGGCAGATTTTGAAAATGGAAGAGACTATCATTCATTAGCATCTAAAGACGGATAATGTGCCAAAAGTCAATATATGAAGTGAATGAATTTATACACAACAAAGGAAAGCACATAATTTTAAAGCAGTATTAGTGAAACTATATTTCAGAAAAGAGCAGGAGTATCAACTAACCATATGTGAACATTAATCACCGGAACTCCTACTAATTTATCCAACTTTTTGAAGTATGAGATTTCTTTCCAATCATCAGGTAGAAGCAGCTTGAAGATGTCAACTGACAATGAAGTTTAGAAAATATATCAGAAAAACTACAAAATCAGGCTATAGAGTTTTACAAGGCATCTGTCTCCGCAAAGGAATCTGCAATATCTTTACCCTGACAATTTTTCAGAACCTGATTCAGAAACAATGCTATAACTTTAAGTGAAAGAAGAAAACCTGGAGCTGCGCAGACATAAGCATCTCCTCTTATTTCCCTGCCATTATTTAGCAAAAAACTCTTCACACTTCCATCCTGATTTAGCTCAATCTTTTGAATACGAGAATTAAGTCGCACTTCACCACCTAATGACTCAATATGCTCAACAATAGGCATGCACAGCCTCTCTGGAGGATTTCCGTCCAGGAAAGCCATCTTAGAACCATGCTTCTCCTGTTGACGTTACATTTCTTTCAGATCAGTTTGTTGAGCACAATATGGCATTACACATCACATCTTAACTTCCTCAAAGTCCCAAAAAAAGCAGTCAAGATGCAAAAGTGTCTCACAAAACTTACAAGTGAAGAACGATTAAAGAAGATATTGAAATGTGTGCATACCTGTAGAAATCGGTTTAGAGCAATCAAGATGCATTGCATCGAAAGTTCATCAGGATTTATGAAGTTTAGTGCCTTTGACATGGCAATAAATACTTCATCAGTTACACGATCAGGTACACCCTACAAAATTGGTAAAAATATTTTCAACACTAGAAGTAATTCAAAGTTTAAAGCTAGACGTACAATAATCGACAGAATCAGGAGACAAATATCAATAAGCTGTGCAAAATGAATGGATTTCCCTACTTGCTTCCTCATCCACTCTTCAACACTCAAACCATCTTGTGCCTCAACATATGACTGTCCACCAAGCATAGCAGGCAAGAGGCCAATAGCAAATTTAATTTTCTCTGGCCAGGTTAGCATTTCATTGTTCTTTAAGATTGCCCATATGCCTGCCCAACACATTGGATAGAATCAAAACAAAAATTGTGACCCGAATCATTAAGAGTGAAGCACTCAGATATTTTATGTTATATCTACAAATTACACAAAGACGATTGTTGACAGGGTTTGTCATACTGAAAACCCGTGAAGCAAGTTAGTATAGATAAAATGAAAATATTGTTTGTTACCCAATATCTAAATCGAAGTTGATATTTTCTGCAATTTTCGATTTACACAAAAGCATAGGAAGAATTAGTTTGAACCTTATAAATTAAATGGATGACAACATAAATGCCATAAATTTTAAGCTCTAATTGGTCTAGAATCTAGATGCTTTCTTCTGTTTCAGATTATGATGTAAATCAAACATCACACTTAATCTTACTCCTCATTTGTTGTGTGTAGCAGCCCAATAGAAGCTTTTCCAATCTACTGTCCAACGGCTCCTTTGAAAATATATTTCACTACATCCCAACCACCCCCTCCTCCCAAAAAAAAGACACCAAAGAAAGGAAAATTTTTGGGCACGACCGTTGTGAAAGGCCTCAGCTTCATCTTGGTTTGGTTAATACTTAGATAGATGGCTTAGGAGTTAGGAATCATGACCAACGTACTCACCATTCAACGGTGCAGGCAGGACTTCCGGAAAGTCAAAGCGGCTGAATTCACCAGGCTTGCTAGGCATCGCAAAAATCATAGAGTGCTCCTTCCATTGCAGCCGGTCATTAATACCAAGCTCTCCAAAAAGATTCTGGACATTTGGATAAGCCCCAACTTCAAGAAAATACGAAGATATTCAGTACAGAGCATTGGTAGTTTACATGGCAGAAAACTATCCAACAATGAAACCAGTTTAACATTGTCAAGTCTTCCAAACGTTTCCAGAAAGTTAGAAGGCAGGTTGGAAGGACATGCATACTTGACGTCAGATAGAAAGGGATAAGCTACAAAAACTTCCATATATTGTATAATGCAGTAGACTGTAAGGCATAAATCCACTCACAGAATATATGTAGCCCAGTTTCATACCAGTCCCCATCCTCGTCTTTCCATGCAGCTATCTGTTAAGCAAGAAACTATCATAAGTATAAGTTGAATTACTACCAAAAACCTTGATACAACTAGAAACAGAAAGCAAAAGTAGAAAGCCAAAAGCCATAGACTCATAGAGCAATGTGGATCCTTATATCTACCACTGAGGGCAAGTTTTTTTGTACAAAATTAGACGGTTTTTATAGCGGAACTATGTGTCACCTATAGAATTAGTTTGTGAGCCATCAAACACTGACAGGGATAAGCACATTGATCTAACAAAGAAAAATTAAAAATCTTTTTATGTTTATAGTTACAAACTTAGGCAAAGAAGAGCAAATGAAAGTATGGAAAGAGGACAATGTAGCACGCTTAGTCATCAGAAATTCAGCATTATGGAGGACAAAATCTCTTAGTAAAACATGTAAATGGAACCGACATGGAAAGCTGCTTCATCTGTTACCTGACATAATATTGGGAAGAGGGGAAGCACAATTGTTTTATTACTAAAGCTATAGAATACAAGCATTGAATAGCACTCACCTTCCCACCCAAAACATCTCGTGCTTCCAGTAATATGGGTTTGTGACCTGCATCTGCTATATACTTTGCCGTGGATAGACCAGCCAAACCTGGAAATCGATGAAGTATGAGAGCTCAACTTGCACATCAGTGTCTCAATGACAACAATACTTTTGATCTAGTTTGACGAAACAAAAACATCTGATCAGTCCCCCTCCTCCCTGCTAATTTGCCTCCCAAGCCCACTCTTTGCTGATGTTCCTCTAGATAAATATGAGCTCCTAAACAAGATGAATCTGAAGGAAAGCATACAGCCACATAGGCATAATATAAAATCCCCCCCAACAACCAGAATCCTTCCGCCCCACATCTGCAGCGTTCGAACAATTGAAAAAAAGAAAAAGACATGGTGTCACCAAGACCTTACTTGTGCTACATGAAAGTAAGCAGTGCGAAGAAGTCTTCTTCTTGGAATTCCCACGACATTATAATAAAAAGATAGGTACCATCTACCATGGTTGATTCTCTTCTACAGCTTTGTGAAACAACCCATTGGTTCATGACTTCATTCACCTCTTTGTAGAAAGTAACATCATAATACTCCTAAGAGAAAGCTTACTGCGGTATTAGTCATTTGCTCAATTCTCTCCGAAATCTAAATCTACAAGTGAAGCTAGTGAAATATCAAACACGTTACACGATGCAGTTTGATGCACTAAGGAGCCCAACTACCCAAGAGATAACTATGGCACATCCATTCAACACAAAGTTTGGATTATATGCTAACACAAGTTACCATAAGCTAGTGAGGGATAGAGACAAGCTCGGGGTCATAGTCGTGATCCCTACATGGATCAAAGATCCGGGAACAGGCTATAAGTTACATGCACGTGCAAGAAACATGGCTGTTAAGCAAGGAACAAAGCATCAGGAGATGGATGCAGAATCATGGATGCCATGAAGGGGCATTGCTTAAGCCATGAGCAAACTGGACAAGCAGGGCTGGGCAGTGGGTGTGGCCTTAGCTACAGCCAACACATGATCAGGTCCCTGCGTTTGATTAGTGCAGCATATTTTTTTCCCAGCTTGGAGCCATGCTTTCTCAAGTTTCACAAGGTAATTAGGAGTTAGGCAGTCATTGGCGCGAAAAATAACTCAAGAAACTATTATAAATTAGGAGTTAGATTTATGTGAGGTTAGGCTAGTCACAAGGGGCGTAAATTGGTGTAACAAAGCATCATTATACAAGAGTATGTTGCTGAGGTATTTGGGATGGGGTGCTTAAGCTATTAAGGAAATTACCACAATATTTTTTGGGGTAGTAGTATTACAAATAGTATTTTGAGGGGAAGAGACTAAGGGTTTGATCTCGACAACTTAATTTAATAAGTTAAATTCAACAAAAATAAGTTGGGTTCCGCAAAAGTAAGTTCAACAAAAATAATACTACCTCCGTAACACATTACTTGCAACGATTTGACATAAAGTGTGAGTAAATTGCAAGTAATCCGTTACGGAGGGTGTAGTAAAAACAATTAAGGCAAGTTCAACAAAAATGAGCAAAGTTCGGCAAAAATGAGTTAAGTTCAGCGAAAATGAATGGAGTTCAGCAACAATAAGTCAAGTTGAGCAAAAATGAGTTAAGTTCATCAAATATATGGTGAAGCAAAAAAGCCTAAGAATTTGCAAGCCACCTCTTGGTCCTATGCTCTTGATTCTAAGCATTCGAACCTTACATTTAGCCAGTTGTAAAGCCCCTAAACTCACTGCAATCGTAAAACACAAGTTTGTTCAAGTAACCTTGAGAACTAGTCATTCCACACCAGGACCAATATATAATCCACGACAGGTCGACAGGTCGACAGCCCGTTCACCATCCCTATTAAGATACTCAGCATCTAGAACCTCAAACAACCAATAAAGAATCAATATCGTCCCCTAAAACTCCACCAAGGAAGTGTCATTCAACCATAACCTTATGTTCCTGTGACCAATACTCTTAACAAACTCCCAAATCCTTTACACCAAAGTACATATCAGCTAGTAGCTTTTCAAATACACCCGAAAATTGATAAACAAGTTCTAAAAACATGACTATCATACATGACTCCAACAAACAAACTAAACCAAACTTGTAAAGCAACAAGCAAGAGAACAAAAGCCCAATGAACAAAACAAGTAGAGGAGAAATGCCTAGTCAATATCGGATATATGCATATATCCATCGCCTCACCTTTTTTGGTAGTACATACCTTATACATGGTAGTACATTTATTGAGAAAAGTGGTATATAACAAGAGATATTTTCACAGCTATATAACTATATAGTTTGTATTTGGCATATAATTTTTCATTAAGAAATGTACTACCGTACATATTAGAATATACTACCGTACATATGAAATCTACTACCATTTTCATTAAATATACCACCAAAAATGTGAGGCGATTGATATATACATATAATCCGATATTGACTAGGCATTGCTCCAAGTACAGGGATCATTCCACTCACCAGCACCAGCAATAACAACCTCTAATGGCTTCTTCGGACGTGGCGAATTTCGAAAAGTTGCAGACATATAAGCAGCTTCCAAGAAATTAGCTGTACTATCAAGCTCAGGCCTTGGATAATCTACACAAACAACCTGAAATATACAGGAAAACAAATCAATTTCTCAAAAAGAATTCAACTTTTCCATCACATCACATCACACAAAAAACCAACCATAAGAAAGTGCTAAAAAGAATGCATATAAACCTTTAATGGGCAATACCCATTTCTTTGCTTTCTGCTAAAAAACTTGCTAACTGTGAAATTTCTTACAGAATGACCCAGAAATTCACTTCCCACAGATGAAACTGAAGTGGGGTTACTTGAATTTCCTAAAAGAACATATCTTGATGTGGATTGTGTAGCAAAAGTATATCCAAAATGGCTCATTTTTAACAGTTTTTTGGGTAATTAAAAGTTGAATTTTGGGTTTAAGAGTGGGTGGAACACAGAAAAGATTGGATTTTTTGATGAGGGTAATCAAGCAAGATGGGTAATTGTAAGTTGAATGGTTATCATGGGCATTTGTGTGTGAATAGCCAAAGTTAGCTAAGAAAGAGAAAGAGAAAGAGAAAGAGAAAGAGAGAGAAGTGGTGTATGTTTCTGGCTATCCACACATATTGCGGTTAGGAGCATGGCAACTGAGGAACTAACAAGCAATTTCACTCCCCCGAGGAGGATTGCCTAATCAATATCGGATAGCATATATTCATTACCTCACTTTTTTGGCAGTATATTCCATGAAAATGGCAGTATATATGGTAGTATATTCTAATATGTATGGTAGTACATTTTTTAATGAAAAATTATATGCCAAATACAAACTTATAGTTATATAGCTGTGAAAATATCGATTGTTATATACTACTTTTCTCAATAAATATACTGTCATTTCATTGAATGTACTGCCAAAAAAGTGAGGCGATAGATATATACATATATCCGATATTGATTAGGCATTTCTCCTCCCCCGAGCCTTTTGGATGTTTTGCTATGCCTTTTTTTATCGTTTTCCTTGGAGAAATATGTACTTCCTTCATTTCTTTAAGTCGCTCCATATTTCTATTTATTTGGGTATAAAAAGTTTATAAAGTGTATGTAAGATTTGTTAGAAAGTATTGAAATATAATTTTAATTTTATTAGTAAATTTAAAAAACAGTAGAATGGTAGAAAACGAATAGGTAAATAACAAAAGAATAGATATAATTAAAGTAGGAATCACATGTATAAAAAGAATATGGAGCAAATAAAAAAGAAATAAAAATATATGAGAAAAATAGGGCAAGAAAAGTGAAACCATAGTATAACAAAATCACTTCAAAATAATCACAAATAACTTAATGTTTTTATGAAGTTCGAGATAACAATGGCAATTGGTCTATGACTCAACCTAATGTAAAAGGTTTGGATCTTTTAGATCTGACACTGTTAGATTGGATGAAGGTTAGCTCATTAGTTACAACTTTCTTATATACACGAGTGTACACTCAAATCTATTTTTTGCTCAAATGAATTTGGGTGAACCATGCAAGGCTTCTTTTTTGCCCAAATAGATTTGGGTGACCATGATCATGATTACACCTGCGTGTATAATGCATACTCTCCTTATTAGTTGGGACTAGGTTTTGGTCGAATGATGTTAGACTTAAAGTGTCCCATAGAAAGCATATAAATAGATTTTTCTTAAAATATATTTAAATTTTTAGTTTATATTTTTATTAAACAAATTAGACTTATTAATAATTTAAATATTAATAAAATGTTTGTTGGAAAACGTGAAATTCTATGACCATGTTCTTTTGAATCGGATAAATATAAATTAAATTTTGTTTGATTCAGTTGTTGACCAAGTCAGCAATTTCAATTCAGCTCCTGAGCGAGTCAGAAACTCTAGTGCAAAGTGCAATCCATTTAACTTCAATATAGGACAAAGTGGTACATGTTGCGATTAATATGGACAAAGAATTAAGTACTCCCTCCATTTCTCAAAAATTGTTACACTTGTACTTTTCACGTATGCCAATGCAAAACTTTGAGCATTTGTATATCTAATTACGTATTTGTAAAAATTATAAAAACTAGATATTAATATTTTACATATCAAAAGGAATTAAACAAGATCCCACACAACTATACTTTTTCACAAACGATGATCAAAGTAAAATATGTGAATAGTATAAATTGTCAAAGTGTAACAATTTTTAGAAAATGTGGGTAGTATTTTGTAGATTAAAAAAGGCACAAATTGGGAAAATAAAAAAGACAAAGTTTCTCCTCCCTCGTGTCTTGACATTCCTCTCTACCTCATTGATCTTAACCGCCGTGCTTCCGCCACTGTCACCACCGCAAGGACGGAAAACCTCGCCGGCGTCAATCAACACCACCGGAAATCAAAGGCAGTAACTTTCGCTTCGCAATCGAGTCAGGTAGTGTTTTTTTTAATACTTTTTGCAATTTGAAATATTGTAATTAGTTTTTTATGTTGTTTAATTATTGATTTAGTTTATTCTTGTTGTAATTTGGCTAAATTAAGGACTTTTTGTGATTGCTTTTCTGGTTGTTAATTATTGAAAATTGGAAACGAAAGTAAGAAGCTAGGGTTTAGTTTGATTATAAATATGTTAGTTATGACATGATTGAGTTTGTTGGATTTGTGTTGGTTTATTGGTGATTGATTTTCATTTTATTAGTCTATGTATTGGGTGGTTGCTATTGTCAATTTTTGTGATGGTTATGTGATTGATTTTCAATTTAGGGACTGTTCTTTTCGGCATAAAACAACTGAATTGAATTGAACTGAACTGAATTGAAATGAATAGTTATATGTGAGAGTAAAAGTATTGCCGAGAGCTGAACTGAACTGAACTGAAAATAAGCTGGGGAGAATAGGCCCTTAGTTGCTATATATATTGATTGCCATTGTTGATTTTGTGATGGTTGTGTGATTGATTTTTGGTGTTTATTATTAATTTAAATTAGATAGGAAATGGCAAATGATACACCTTAATCCAAAATTTTCAAAGAATGGGGAAATAAATAAATTTTGAGCAATTCATGTTCTAAGAAAATGAAATTTGAAGGGACTTTCATGCGCTTCGGTGTTGGATAGTGAGGCGCCTTCTTGGAATGATAGTGTGTCCCTTTCATTGCCATGATTTATTTTCGGAAAAATTGACATGAATAATCCCACCTATGATTGTTAGGCCCAAAATAATCCCAATTATGGGTCATTTTAGAATAATTCAAACTAATTGGTGTACCTTTCCAAAATAAACCAAACTTTACTTTTCTTGCTTGCGATGATTCCTTTTGGGTCTACTGGATGTTGGAAATTAAGAGTTTGGATTATACTATAGTTGGGATTATTTCGAGCCGAAAGGCCATAGTTGGCATTATTCCTATCAATTTTTCCTTAATTTTCCCTCAAACTCAAGAAAATTAAATGGGATGAGGTGGTCGAAGTGCCACCAAGCAACACCGGTGGAGGAAGAATTGGTTTATTATGTTGAACTTCCCCATTTTATCATTCCATACTCCAAATTCAAATTCCTCACAAGTTCAAGCAAAATATTTCTTAATCTTTTGGATTATCTTGTGAGAAATCTTAGACAGAACAAAGATATTGCCTGGACTTGAGGGGAGATGTTTGTAAAAGGCTAATGGTTGTTCTTAGATAGCCTTATCATCACAACACCTCTAATAAGAAATAGTAATCGTATTGCTTTCCACCACATCTTCATGTGAATAAAGGTGGAAGTATTTTCTTTCAGAAAGGTAGAAAAAACAATCTTACCAAATTTTGTCGTCAAGCATTTGCCAGTTTGCACCCATTGTGTTGCCACATATAGATAAGTTGGTGGATGAGGGTTAAGCCCATGTTCATGTACTTGGGTTGAGCCCTAGTTTATTTATTCTTCTTTCAATGTGAACATCAAATACATTGGGCTTGGTTTGTTTGTATTACCTTCAATTGTGAAGCTTTTGTTCAACAAATCTTGATGTGTTTTCCATTTGTTTTTAATCGTTCATCCAATTAATTTGATAGGCTCAAGTTTTTTCAAGTACGTTTCATTGTTTAGGTGAAAAAATTACTCTTATTTCTGATTGATAATGTAAATTTCAGAGTCTCTGAATTGGGTGCATGAAACAACAATGACAGCCATTGGGAGAACGACAGTTGATGCTTCAAAAAAACCTGCCTCTTTTTCGAGATTTCAGTACTCAGGTTTGAAAAGATGGGGGAGAAGGTACCCATTTGTAAGATATGGGCTCCCTCTCATTTCGCTCACTGTGTTTGGATCGGTTGGCCTTGCTCAGCTCTTGCAAGGGAGGTAAGAGTACTGGAACTCAAATTTTCCTATTAAAATGAAGTAAATATTATGGTTGAAATTAATGTTGTTAAATTTGAAAATCCTGGTTTCTTAGATGAGTTGGGTGAAAGATTGATTAATTGGCAGTTGATGGTTATTATATGCTTGAACTTATCAGCAATAGACAAACAATTGATTTGCTCGCATGAATGATTGAAATTAACATACTACGAGCATTTTACCTTAAACCTGGGATTGTTCCTTTTTTTGAACTGTGATTTAGCCATTACTTCTCCCTTCTATATCGGGGAGGAGTTGGGTTGGGGCATTGTATAGATTGGAGATAAGATTGAGATCATCAGTGACTGTGGGTGATGATTGTGGCATTTTAGTATTTGTGCCCCATCCTTTCTGATTGAAAATGGCAACTTTTTGCCTACATAGCCTTTTGAATCCACGGTATACAGGGCCAGTTTATCTGAAATGGTAGCTAATCTTATTTTTTATTCTCCGTTCGAGAAATATTGTAGGATTTCCAAGTTAAGGGTCTTTTCCCCTCACCCCTCCTTTTCCTAAATCCTTTTCTTTGGGAATGGAGTTTGGAGCAGCTGCTTTTCCAAAACGCAATCTACCTATTCTCTGGTGCTTGTGCAGTTAGGCTTTTGCTGTTGTATACTTCCAAATGACAGGGCTCTTAACCGAGTACAAACTGAATCTGTTTGATTTTCTGGAGGCTAGTGGGGATTCTGTTTCCATCTTTAGTAGCATCTATTCTTACGTTTAAAAGTGGTCTTCACTCTTCACGTTGTGTCTATGATGTACCTTCTGATTAATTGCAAAACCGGTATCCCTTTGAAATTCTCCCCCAGTATAAGTGTCATGTGAGAGAACAGAGAAGGATGCTTCATCATGCTTCATATGGACATTTTACTTGTTCACTTTTCTCTCAAGCACCACTTCATATTTAAATCTATGGAAGCGACTTTTAAAATATCCACCCCAATTTTTAACTTTCTTGTTTTGGGATGGCTGGATTGTATGGAGTTTGTTGCAATTCTTCCAGCATCTGATAGAAACTTTTTTCTCTTTTGGGGGTACAGTAAGGATATTGCCAAAGTGAAAGACGATAGAGAGTGGGAGATAATCGAGGAAAGAAAAGCTCTTTCCAGAACTGGACCTGTTGATGCATATAAACCGAAAAATCTTTCATTGGAAGAGGAGCTGAAGGTTATTGATACTCATTTTTTATTACTCGATTTACCATATATGTAGAAATCGACTGCTGCTTACTGTTTCATTGACTTTGATCTCGCCAGGCATTGCAAGAGAAAGTGGACATAAATAGCTACGATTACAAAAGAATCCCTCGGCCTAATGAAGGCAAGTCTGCGCGATGAGGTCTTCGGTTTCCATTCTTAGGAATCAGAAGCAGCAAGCATGCTTTCATGCTATCACAATTTTGTTTTCTTTTTGGTTAAATCTGTTCTTAGATCACTGTAATATGTTGTTGAAATGTAATTTCTGGTTCCTGCAATTGTGTGGTTTGAATGGTAATATGCCAAGTAGAATGTAGAGGGAAAACGAAAACTAGTATGTAGTTTCTTGAATGATAAAAGTATAAGATCAACTTTTCAGGTAGTTTTTTCCTCGAAATGGACAAAGTTCCTTATCTAGTTGATTTCTTAGATTGGTTGTCTTATATAGTTGCTCATTTAGTTTATATCAAGCCAAGTAAATTCCAAAGTGAATAATTTGACATTTTCCAACTCCTTGAATTTATATTAAATAGCTATGTTGAAGATTACAATCTTACATTAATTATACAAACTGGGGTTTTAATTAATAAATTATAAATAAATTAGAGCTCCACATAATTTCCAACCATTTTTCGGGGGCCCGAGAAAAAATGTTTGGAAATTATGTGGGGGTTCCTTGGGCCATAAAATGTGGCCACACAATTTTTAGGGGAAATAGAGGAGATTTGTGGCTGTCGGACGGCCCATAACATCGTGTAGACGCATACCATTATTTGAGGCTAAAATCGACCATGAGACATCCATATATGACAGAAGACACGTGATAGAAAAATCGGGTGAAAATGAGAAGGGCTCTGAAATAACGTTTTGGAAGGCCAAAAATGAAGGCTATAACTCATTGTTTTCTGTTTTTCGGGAGGAAAATGGTCGAAATTTACACGGGTCCCGTGGGAATATGGCCACACAATATTTTATGGGAAACAAAGGACATTTGAGTGTCATGGATGCCCGTATGTCGTGGAGATACATATCGAAAAGTTGTGAAATGACAATCTATGGTCATTATTTGAGGCTAAAACCGGTCGTGGGACGTCCGTAAACGAATGCGGCATATGGTAGAAAATCGAGCGAAAAAAGAGGGGCTCGCGATGTCTCCGACGGCCAAAATCATGAGTGACTCTCTTACAAGAGGGTGAAAGCTGAAAAAGGAATAGTTGGAAAGCTGTAAACATGTTTATGTTTGTTAAAATTTGGTTCAAGTAAATTAATGAACATAACAACCTTCCTCTCATTTGTCCTCTTCCATCTTTATCCTACTACAACATAGTAGACTGTTAGGTTGTGAAAGTTGGTACCTTTGCTAGTTTGAATGGTAGTTTGCAGTTAACTTTTCCCACCATTTTTTCTTATTCCACACGGCCGTGCTTGTGCTTTTCCTGTGTTGTCTGTCTGTAAGAGTGAGACCAGGAATTACAAGTGCTCAACTTTTAGTTCATAATGATCTTCCACCCACCAGTCAAGCATCACCCACATTCATATCTCTCTTTAAAAGTTGTTTTGTCATTCCATATTTTCTCAGAATCAATACCCACTTCAACTTGTGTTCTTGCTCCAAGCTCAAATTTAATTCTTGGGTTTGTTTGCCCGAGTTGGTAAGTTCGATTTTGGCTCTTTTTAGTCTTATATGTACGCAATGCATGTTATAGAAGTAATCGTAAGAAAGGAGAAACTGTCGGGAGTTTTGGAGAAACTATATATACATTTTTTTTCTTATTTAAAAAACTTAATTGTTGCCATTTAGTTTAGTTTGTGTTTATTCACATAATCATTGTATCAGTATGTTGCCCTTTGAAATTTGCCTTCTTTCACCCTTCAATTGTGTTCATGAGTGTAAATTGTGCTGTTTGAAGTCAATGCATGCTCATCTTCGAGTCGATTTTGTAGTAGTTGAACTGTATTGTTAAGGTGCGTTCTCTTCGTCTTATTTTGGTTTTTCTCTAATCATCATTTCAAATAATCTTTGTGTTTGTTATGAAACAATGTATACCATAATATCAGTATATTGTCCATTGAAGTTTGCCTTCTTTTCACCCTCTATTTGTGTTCATGACTGTATTTTATGCTGTTCGAAGTCCATGCATGCTTGTGCTCGAGTCAAATTTGTGGTAGTTGAGCTGTATTGGTAAATAATTGAATGTGTACAATTGCTTAGTTATGGTGTTACCTCCTCTTCTATAGGTAAAACTTAAGAGTTGTAGATTAAATGGTTTTTGTGGTCTAACAGGTTGTATTGTGAGTCATGGCCGAGGACCTGAAAGAGCCGTTGCTTGACCCTCAGGAATTCAAAAGAGATGGGATTGATTTGGTAATATATGAACAAAGGCATGCATAGTGAAAGAATGTTTATAGCATTCTAATCCCATGTCAACTAAAACTATTTGATTGAACAGGAACATTTACCTATGGAAGAAGTCTTTGAACTACTGAAAACTTCACAAAATGGACTTTCAACTCGTGATGCTGAACTTCGCTTGATGATTTTTGGACCCAATAAACTTGAAGAAAAGCCGGTATGTAATATGTTCAAGTGGCCAGTATTAGTCATACGCTAGTTTATGTTATCCTTCTATGGAGCTGCTACACGAGTGAGTTACATAATGGAATATAATTCTTCTTGGAATATCGTTTTTTAAGGACTTCTTGATGCGAAAGAATGTCAGAGCAACTACTGGTTGTTAAATGCCGTATTAGTTGTGGCTTGGTAAATTAAGTGTAATCCATCTGAATCCAGTAAAGCAGAAATTTATCAAACAACCAGAATCTTAAGGTGCATGGTATTTCTATGTTTGAGCACACTGGCTTCAGTATCAAATAACCAGAGTTCTTCATTTTGCTATGAAAAATTAATTCTAATCTAGTTTTTGCCTTGATCCAGGAGAACAAGTTTTTGAAATTTCTTAGTTTCATGTGGAACCCTTTGTCTTGGGTTATGGAAGCTGCTGCTCTTATGGCACTTATTCTTGCTAATGGGGGAGTAAGCTAATCTATTGCTAATGCTACTCATTTTGAAGATTTTATCGGAGATTTTGTGTAATCACAATAGTTCATTGATCTCACCATCAGTCAAATGTGTATGTTCTTCAGAGCCAAGGACCAGATTGGCAGGACTTTGTTGGCATCATATGCCTACTGCTCATAAACTCAGCAATTAGCTTTATAGAGGAAAACAATGCAGGGAACGCTGCAGCTTCTCTTATGGCACGCTTAGCTCCGAAAATGAAGGTGTCTTATGCACCTAATGCTTTGAATTTCAGACAATTTTGCAGCTTTAATCTTCCCGTGCATAGCATAGGTGCATTACGTTCCTTGATAACAAAACCAAGCACTTAATTTAAGTACTGATTTCATAGAAATCACTGCTAGTATAATACCTATTGTTGCATAATCAACCAACAATTTCAGAATTTGACAAAGCAGTAACAGATAAAGTGACGTGCACTTTATCGAGCAACCTTTGGGAAAATTGAGCATGCTTTTGATGCACAATACATGATCAAAATTAGTTTCCCAAGGGATATTGAGGATTGCTTTAATTTGTCTCTTTCTCTCGTTCTGTATGTTGCTCAATCTCCAAGCTTGTGTATTGCTTGACATTACAATCTATATCTCTCTTGCTACTAGCCTTCCCTTTATCATAATTCAATAAACTGTATACAGTATACATATCTGTTACATGTATTGTGCTAACTTTTAATCTTGCACCAAGTGTGGGAGATCCAAATTCATGATGATGTCGTAAGGATATCTGATAGTAATTCTGATGGTTGTATCGAGTATGGGACCTGTGTAAGTTTTGGCTTTTAAGATTCCATAGACTTCTATTACTCAGGGAGTTGAACTGTGAAGTTGCATAATAGAGCTCGTATTAAGAAAACAAACTTCCTGGAGAATTTTTCAGTCTATAGGAATGACTCTTTCCCTTCCATTTTTTTAGTTTGTGCATTACATTCTCTTTCTCCTTTGTCATTCATTAATCCATTAACATGGTTGGAAAGGCCCCATTATTGTTGCTCTCTCTAAGATGATCATTTCAGAAGTAAGAGTACTTGTTCAATCACTAATGCAGGCCCTCAGAGATGGACAATGGCAGGAGCAAGATGCAGCTATTCTAGTTCCTGGAGATATTATTAGCATTAAGCTCGGTGACATCATACCGGCAGATGCTCGTTTACTCGAAGGAGACCCACTAAAAATTGACCAGGCAAGTACCTCTGCCGATATTCTCTGTGCTGTTATTATATGGCCAGCGACTCGTTTCATTACTTATCTGCTGATTCATTAGTTAGTGGGTCTATCATCTATCTTCAACTTTCTGGTTATGGTGAATCCAATGGCATCTCTTTCACAGTCTGCTCTTACCGGGGAATCTTTGCCTGTTACAAAGAAAAGCGGCGATGAAGTGTTTTCAGGATCTATATGCAAGCATGGAGAAATTGAAGCTGTAGTAATAGCAACTGGGGTGCACTCTTTTCTTGGAAAGGCAGCTTACTTAGTGGATAACACCGAAGTGGTTGGACACTTCCAGCAGGTACATGATCGCTCTTCCACCATATTAAAATTTCAGACAATATCACTAATGCCTAGTATTGTCTACCAGCTCATGAACTGAAGTCTGCATTATGTTTTTAGCAACGCTCTTGGAACTGCGAGCTAATTGAACTCTTATGAACAGATTTAATATTATCACTTATCCTAGACTTGCTTGTGCTTACTCATATCCTGCCTGCAGGTCCTTACTTCTATTGGGAATTTTTGTATATGCTCCATAGCAGTGGGAATCATTATAGAAATCATTGTCATGTTCCCTATACAACACCGTGCATACAGAAGTGGGATCAACAATCTTCTTGTTCTATTGATTGGTGGAATACCGATAGCTATGCCAACAGTTCTGTCGGTTACACTTGCAATCGGTTCACATCGCCTATCTCAACAGGTACGCTCTCGAAAGTGAAAATCCACAGATTTATTCCTTTAATGGTAAGATAGAGGGCACCAATTCGTAAAGGGAGAACATATCTTGTTTATCTTTTTTCTATTTGCTGAATTAAGGTGCCTAGGCCTTATGTTGCAAACAAATTTTCAGGGTGCCATTACAAAAAGGATGACAGCAATTGAAGAAATGGCTGGAATGGATGTTTTATGCAGTGATAAAACAGGGACTCTAACACTGAATCGTCTCACAGTTGATCGGAGCCTCATTGAGGTTATAGAGCTTTTTCATCATAAATCTCTTTTTTTTTTCCTCTGCAAGTGTAAGTCAGTACCTGGTGGTTTTATTACATTGCCTTATATTTTGGTTTATACTAATAGTTGAAATTAAGAAGTTAGTTTGTGGAAGTGATAAAGGTTCTATCACTTCAATGTCAGAGGGGTTACTTCTTTGTACACCAAGACTTCTTTCAAAATCTATATGTTTCATATATATCAGTTGAATAGAACAGCTAAAGTCGTTCGCTTCTTGAGTTCAAGAATTGACTTGCTATTCCTGTTAGGTTTTAAACAAAGACATGGACACGGATACAGTTGTCTTACTTGCAGCCAGAGCATCAAGACTAGAAAATCAAGATGCCATTGACGCTGCCATTGTTAACATGCTTAGTGATCCAATGGAGGTAAGAGATGACATGCTGTAATTTGAGACCTTGTAACCCATTGTTTTGCCTCATATCTCTATTCATTCATTCACCTGCTAGAAAAGGAAAAAAATAACTTGCCAAGTTTACGTCTTCTTGTAGGCACGTGCGAATATTCAAGAAGTTCACTTCTTGCCTTTCAATCCTGTTGACAAACGCACAGCTATAACTTACGTCAATTGTGATGGTAAATGGTACAGGGCCAGCAAAGGTGCCCCTGAACAGGCATGCAACTCAAATAAGTTTAATAATCCTTTATTTCCATTATAGGTTGTTCCATATAGCCAAGGATTGAAGTACCTGATTTTACGATGCACATATATGTGGCTGCTGACCCTACTTTGATGGGATTAAGGCTCTGGCATTGTTGTTGTAGATATGTTTTTGATAAATGTATGGTTAGTAGTTCGATGAGAGTATTTCTGAAGTTACTGCTACCATCAATCATCATTGCCTTCACATTGCTGGATAATATCAATCTTATTTCATAATTTCTCTGTTATTCTTTCATGGACAGTTTACCTGATAAATAATACGCATGCATTGATCAATTCCTCTTTTCTATTAATATACTTAAATTGCTTGTAATCCTACAGGAAACAAAATTAAAAGTATACTTTTGATGCTTGTGAGGAATAGCGAGCTTAAAGAAGATATCAATTGTAAGATCATTGTTATTAGTCACTATGTAACCTGCTGTCTGTCCTTTCCCTTTCCAGATTCTAGATCTCTGCCGAGAGAAAAGTGAGATTTATGGAAAAGTGCATGACATGATCGACAAGTTTGCTGAAAGGGGATTGAGGTCTCTTGCAGTTGCCTTGCAGGTACATATATCCATGGTCTCCTGTTATTCTTTTTGATTTAGACACAAAAAGTTTGGAATCCTTCTTATAAACACTATTTTAAGTATGCTCATTGGTTAGTTGACGAGTTAGTATCAGGTTGTTTGTTGATCAGTATGTCATAATTCTAGTACTTAACTGCGAATAACCACATAAAATTGTGACCCAAGCTATTAGCATTCATATTAGAGCCAATAGGCTCTCCAAATCTCCACTTAGGATCTAGATTACGTAGCAGGCAGGCATTTGCATTTCGGTTCAGTAGCCGTTTAGAAACAACCTCTCAGTTATTGCATACGTAAGGCTGCATACTTTCAATCTTTGTTACCCTACCACAGGTAGGAAGTATCAATACACTTAAGAGGCATTGGAGATTGGAGTGATGTTTTCAATTGTGTTGAAGTTATATAAGAATATTGATTTTGAAGGGAGAAAGTGAAATTATACTAGTTCCCTCAGCTTGGTAGGGATGTCGCTGCATACATCGTGACCTCCCTAGACAATGTCCCTGTCAGAACCCATGCTGGATATTTTCTTCCGTTGTTCCTGCTGTGTAGAAATATTACTGACACCTTAATGATCCACGTTATGGCCTCACAGATGTGGACTGTGTAGAGTAGCTTATATAACGAGTTTTTGCAGGAAGTCCCAGAGAAAACAAAGTCAAGTCCAGGAGGCCCTTGGACATTTTGTGGGCTGCTACCTCTTTTCGATCCCCCAAGGCACGATAGTGCCGAGACCATTCGAAGAGCTCTTAATCTCGGAGTTTGTGTCAAGATGATTACAGGTAGTTTTGCATTTTATCCATCCTCTATTGTTTCTCTGTGTTTCTTTTTACTTATTTGCTTAAGATGATGACTTTTACGCTCTTGTTAAAATAGAAAGCTGTAAAATGAAAACTCTAAATCGAAGTCGCAGGACTCAGTTAGCTTCTTAAGTATAATACATACAACTATAGGATCATTTTCCTAGGAGCTCATATTATAAATTTATTCTGGCAACAGGTGATCAACTGGCAATTGCAAAGGAGACTGGTCGACGACTTGGTATGGGTACTAATATGTATCCATCATCATCACTGTTCGGGCATGACAAGGACGAAAACGTAGCCCTTCCAGTAGATGAGCTCATTGAAGAAGCTGACGGCTTCGCTGGTGTTTTCCCAGGTTAGTCTTGGTTTATGTAAAAGTTTCTCATAGATTGATTGCCTAATCATGAAAACATTTAAGCTTTTCAAGAAAATCTTTCCTGAATTATCATACTTGAATTTAAGTTCGGAAATGGGATTACTCAGGTGGAAGTGTGGAACTTCATATCTGATATCTGTTCCATGATCTCTCTCTGAATCTAATCAGAAGTTAGCAATATATTAACAAAATAATCAAGCTGAAGTTGGAATGTTGATGAATCATTTAAAAAGATTAAGATGCCTTTTTCCTGCATTTTATCTATGGAAGTATAAGGAGGAACTTCAGCATAGCATGAATTTGTCTCTGTTACTAATTATCTACTCAAAGTTTCGAAAGTCCGTGCACAAATAAAATGATCATGTAGAGAGCAAAATCTGTTTAGTCCTTTCAACGGTTGCACTGTTAAGCAAACAGCAATCCCCCCTGTTTAAACAAACTGTCAATGACCCTATGGTAAATGAGTATATGTTTTCTCTGGCCACATGATCAATGCTGTGTATGCAGAACACAAGTACGAGATAGTGAAAATTCTGCAAGAAAAGAAGCATGTTGTGGGAATGACTGGTGATGGTGTGAATGATGCACCAGCTTTAAAGAAAGCAGATATTGGAATAGCAGTGGCAGATGCTACAGATGCAGCAAGGAGCGCAGCTGATATTGTTCTGACAGAACCCGGCTTAAGCGTGATTATCAGTGCCGTCCTCACTAGCCGAGCTATATTCCAGAGGATGAAAAACTACACAGTTATTACTATTTTAAAGATCTCTTGTGGTTTTCCTTGTATTTGCAGTTTATGTCTCACTAATAATCGAAATTGGCGTTTCAGATTTATGCAGTCTCCATAACCATCCGTATTGTGGTATGTTTGATATCCCCCAATTTAACATGTTTTTACACTTTTTGAAAGCATGACTGTTAATGTTTTTCTTGTCTCAGCTCGGTTTCATGCTCCTGACCCTGATCTGGGAGTATGACTTTCCACCCTTCATGGTCCTCATTATAGCGATACTAAATGATGGTAATCCCTTCGGGAATCATATTTTATTTTTCATTTTTGTATTATGTATACCACAGTTCGCTGTTTAATTCGTAGAATTTATCTTACATTACGAGGCGATGATGGATTGTGTTTCAATCAGCTCACACTGTTTGTGCCATAAATTTTTGTTTTGTCAGATATAGGAAACGGACTTTTCCATTCTTTTCCAGGAGATTACTCCACTAATGAAGCAGCTCATGCTTCAGAATATGATTCCGTTTGAAGAACTTAATTCTTGTGCACCTAACGTCTATGCAGGAACAATCATGACCATATCTAAAGATCGCGTTAGGCCATCTCCAAGTCCTGACAGCTGGAAGCTGAGTGAGATTTTTGCAATTGGCATCGTTATTGGGACCTATCTCGCCTTAGTCACCGTGTTATTCTACTGGATCGCTAATGACACGACTTTCTTTGAGGTAAATCAATTAACACAGTTATAGAAAATCGTCGGGTTACTTTTTGTTGCTCACATCGATGTATAAACTATAACAGGAGCATTTTGGTGTGACCTCTCTATCTGGAAATACTGAGAAAGTTTCATCTGCTATATATCTGCAAGTTAGCATCATTAGTCAAGCCCTCATCTTCGTTACTCGCAGTCAGAGCTGGTCATTCCTGGAGAGGCCAGGAATCCTTCTCATGTCTGCATTTGTGGTGGCTCAACTTGTAAGAGAATTTCGAAATCTTCTTTTTCACCAGTTTTCGTGTTTTCTTTTCATGACCATTTTTCCATGCAACGTCAGAAAACTGAATGCATTAGTTTTGCTCCTTATGGTGTAGGTTGCCTCCTTGATAGCAGTTTATGCAGATATTAGTTTTGCTTCAATCAATGGCATCGGATGGCGTTGGGCTGGTGTTATATGGTTATATTGTTTGGTTTTCTACCTCCCTCTCGATATTATCAAATTCATCGTCCATTACGCTCTGAGCGGAGAAGCTTGGAATCTTCTATTTGACAAAAAGGTCAGGATCAAATTTTCTGAAATCCCTCCCCCCTCCTTTTTAACTGAATCTAAATCATGCATTTGTGCCTTTTTTATTAGACTGCATTCAGCTCTAAGAAAGAATATGGAACGGAAGATAGGGAATGTGAGGGTAATGAACAACCTATCACTCGAAGACGGAGTTGTTCTCTGATTGCAGAGCAGGCCAAACGGCGTGCTGAAATTTGCAGGTTACAGGAAATTTACACATTGAAAGGTCACAGGGAATCAGTTATGCGGTTAAAGAACTTGGATCGTGCTTCATTCTCATCTTCGCACACAATCTGACACGAGTGACATGAAAAAAATGCACGCTTACAGGTCCTGGTTGAAGGCTTCTGCTTACACGATGAGCACGAACACTTTCCTACAAAATGCCTGATGTGCTATTTTTATGTACAACATTAAAATTCTTTAGATTTTTAATGGTTAGTAGTCCAAATTCCAGAAGACTACCCATCTGAATAACGATACATTCCAGTTTATAGTACATGCCTTTGTTGTAGTTGTTGAAATGTGACTCATTATTAAGGCTTTGCAAGAGAGGTAAAAAACACTGCCAATACCAACCTGTTGTTTTGGAAACTTTCTGATGTCATTGAGGTACTCAAAAAAAATGTCATGGTAATAATTAAAGGCCAAAATTAAGATGTAACTCGAACGTGGAACTTCAACTAACAGAGCAGAGGTCTAATGACACGATGCCATGAATTAACGCTCAAGCTTGAAGATGACTAGCTGCAGACAAATATGAGCTGTTGACGATTATCTCGCCCCGACACACTAGTATAAATTAAGAGGTTCAAACAGAGCCATTACAATGGTAAATGGCCTGATGAAATGAGTTTGGTCAAATGGAAAACGTGTTCTTCTACAGAAATCAAGGTTCACTTGCCTCCTAATCTCAAGAGTGCTTTCCTTACTACTATGTTTTTCCACGTAATATAATATGAGGCTCTTTTCTAAGTATGTAAGTTGGGAGCTATATCCCCTATTTCATGCTCATCGCAACCCTTCCGCAAATAAACTGATTAAAATCCAACGAACGCACGAATTGCAATCCCGTAAAAGGCAAATGCACTTTTTGTAACATCAACAAAGTTCGATTTATCGTGAATTAGGTAAATCTACTTCAACACCAACTCGACACCGTTCCACATTTTTTTTTTTACAATATAACTCATCAACTAAATCAAGAATTCTATGCACACATATCCAGTGGAACTGAAGAAGTCAAGTCTAAGTTCAGATGCAAGGACCTGAAATAGCTCATATTGATTACAACAAAGAATTATATTCATACGAAAGTACACAAAATTGTACCAGAATACAAGGCTAGAATCATTTGAAGGTAGATCCATGTAATTCTATCTCGCGCCTTTCACTTCCAACAACTAACCTCTACCTCCGCACTGCCCTATGTAATTTAGTTAAGCATTAAGAATTATCAGCCTTCTCTTCTACAAGAAAATGCCTTTCCAGAATTTCCACAGTTTCTTCTTTCGCACTGCCAAAATTTCAATATGAGGCACAAGTTTGTTAAGGTCTGCACAGAAATCATACAAGTTACAAACCAAGCTCTAAAATCTCAAATTGATGTCTAACCTGCCAGGTCTCAGTATCATATATTTTCCGGGACTTGTCAAATCCACAATAGTAGATCCTGCACGACCTTTGGGAAGTTCACCACCATCATATACGTAGGCACAATGGCCCCATAAATTCTCGAAATCATTAATGCAGACACTGCTACGATGTCCGGTCAAGTTTGCACTGGTAAGGGCCAATGCACTTCTAGAACCCCGAGCAATGATCCTTATAAAGTCGCTATCAGGAACTCGGACACCAATACTATCGAATCCTGGATTAAGGGACTTCTCAAGAATACTTGACTCCCCTGAAATAATTTTTTATTGATTGTTTTAGTCGATCAGTTTTTTCTTTGATTGAAGAAAGCACCATACTCAAACCTCTCTTATAACAATATTTGATAAAAGTATTAGATAAGATGTGTTCTAGAACCAACAGCCTTCCAAAATTTCTGGTTTTTTTGTAAGTAAACAAGCAAACGAGACACAAACCTCGCCTCAAAACTAAAGTTACAGGACCAGGCAGGAGAGCGTCAAGCAAAGTTTCTGGCAAATGGTCTGTAAATGCAAAGCGCTTTATGTCAGACACATCCCCGACACAAATAGCAAGGGGGCTTGTAAGCTTGCGTCCTTTAATTTCATATATTCGGTGAACTGCTTCCCGAGAACTGCAAAATAAAGAAAACCAGAAATGACAGTCAGAATATAAACATATTGACATTTGAGACTAGCAGCTTATATATGAGACTTCAATTCAAGCGCCTTGTGTCTACCGTTCAACAAAAGAAGCTAACCAGAGTAAAGCTACACAATTAATTTGTATCGAGTTATCCTCATGCATAACAGCCATTAGTTGAGCAGTAAGTTCACTTATATGACATCCTTTCTATTTAGGGCTACACTGCTACAATGAAGGTTTTGACCTTTTACCAGATCAATTAATACAAGCTCCTAAATCCTGACTCTTGCCTGTCTTGACTCCAATGCTATAAAGATACCCAAAGTATGGAACCCTAAAAAGAGAGATGATAGAGGGTATATGAAATCGGAAACTTCACATGACAATGGGAACTTCAAGGTGGATGTCGTGGAAACGGGAAGGTTTAGTCAAAGTCAGGCGTCTAACATTATGAACTAATTGGATATAAGTGGACCAAGATTAATCAATGTTCACCCATGTTATGCATCCACATTGTCATACTCATCTCATGTAAAGACCAAATCAACCCAGCTCAATTTAATTAGACTGAAGTAATGGATAGTGATGAAGCTTGTCATGTTATAACTTATACCAATGAGCCTATTAGCCAGGACCAATAAGTCCTCACTATTTACTGTTTAGGGACAGAAAACCTGCTACATATCTTACTGTTGGAAGTTCAAAATTTTCTCTAACGGTTCCATACTTTTCTTTAAAGTTCGTACGGACACAACATTTTTCAAATTCTAACACAAAATCATCGCGCCGTTGGCGTCAAATTCTAACACAAACCTCATCGCGCCGTTGGCGAGACTCTTATTTCACCAATTCAAATGATTCCCTCGAGTGAGAAACATACCTTATTCTTCTCTTATGCAAGACTGAACATATTTAGATAACTTCCCTCAGGTTACTCAGTATCTAGTTCACCAGACCAAAGACTTAGTGGTGTAACAGGCAAAATTCAGTCATCTCCACCCCTTCTCACTGTCAAATTCAATCCTTTCTACCGGTAGTAAAGCCAATATGCTATTAAGGTTGGCTACTATAGAAATATTCAATATAATATCTTCAACAGCTATATCCAACACCTCATCTTGAGACCACTCCTTTCTCAGAATCACAACCCTACCCAGTTTTTATCACAGTCCTCAAAATTATTTTGTCTGAACATTCAAATATGGTAAAATATGTAGGTAGAAGCATAGTTGTAAAAAAATGGCTTCTCAACAACAAGAAAGGATAGGACAGTGACTATTTACACTTAAACATCAAGAAATATCAACTTCCAAATGCAAACAAGCAGCGCTGCTATCTATCATAACTGTAGCAATATAAGGAAGAACTTCCATTAGCTGAAGAGGGATTTTCTCGCTAGGGAGAAGTAATAAATGTCCATTATAAACCTTCCCCGGATATTAAAGATCTCCTACCAACCTTAAAATACACAACCTTCATGAGCTAGTTTCCAAGGGTATATACTATATAACTGCACATGTACAATTTAAGTGATCTTCATCTATCCTCTAATCCATAAACAGAGGGAAAATTTATGGAACGTTGTTGAGTTTCATCCCAATATACAATTCTCTATTTTGCAACAACATGTTTCAAAACATCAAGATCTTTTAACCACATATACTCTCTCATCATCAGTTTCTTCATTACATACACACTTTAACAGATTGAATTAGTAATAACATCCACAAGTTGCATCCAGAAGCACATATTGCCTTAAACATAAGAGCAAAAGGGAAAGAATGTTGAGCAAACCCTAGCGAAGTTCAAGAATCTAAAAAAGAGCACATCGCAATAGAGTGGTTCAAGAGCATACCAAGCATCACAAGCAAACCCATACAGTGTATCAGTAGGGACTGCAATTACTTGTCCCGATTTAATTGACTGAATAGCCTCATTTGCAAACTCTTTAGTTGCAGGGAGAACCATCCCTGCTCCATTCCTCGAAGTGCCATCGCAGCCATCTAAACTTGGAGCAAGTTTTGCAGAAACCCCAACAAACCTCCGATAAGGTTGCTTCAGATGTAGGTATCCTAGTCTGGAGACTCCTGGAAGTCAAAAGACCTGGTTCTGGGTCAGCTAAAATTGTAGGATACAATGGCACATACTTGTTTATGCTATTGGGAATAGGAGTGTTAGATGTGCACCTCTACAAGAGATTACAGGGTTGCATAGAGCTTCAAGAAAGGGCAACCTCTCAGTGATTTTTGTTGAAAGGTTCATAACTAAGCTTTTATAGCCGCGTAGGATAGTCGATTGCTTGAGTGTTGAACGTGTCTAGAAACTGCAGCAAAAATCGATGAAAATCTATTTCGTTTACGTCTTTTGTATTCAGTTTGCCAATACCAAAAAGTTAGAAGGGGTTGTGCAAAGTCATGACTATAATTTTCAATCAAGCTAGCAGAGAGGATCTTAAGACCTGTTTGGCAATATCACCACCAGGTAGTCGTTTTTAAGCTCTTTGGTAGTTAATTGAGTAGCTAAATATTCGGACAAACAAGTGCCTAACAAATGTACTATTGTCTACCTACAAGTTCATTCCACATACACCCGAGTATAGGATAAACAAGTGCGTTAAACAAGGCTATTTTTTGCTCATATTGGTCGTTGGAGCTCATCTGGGCATTTGGAATTTCTCAAAATGAGCAAAAAAATTAACCTTGGCGAGTGGAGGATAAAGTTGTAGTCTACCTAGTCCAAGACGAAAATACATTTACAAGTTACAACTCATTCCATAAACAAACACAAGCAACAATCTAATCAACATTGACCTTATTGCTCAGAAGCGGTTCTTTTCAACTTATTTTCAATCCTTATCAGAAAAAATAAGTTTAGATAGTTCCGATATATGCTAAAAAAGTTTGACCATCTCACAAATAAGCTTTGAATAAGACCTTTTTAGTTCACCTTAAAACATTAATATTATGTAAAAACAAGTTCACTTCAAGTAAATATGTTCCGTTCTGCAAAAATAAATTCAATTCTGTAAAAATAAGTACAGTCATTCAGTTGGGCAAACAAGAAAAAACAACATGAACGAGTAAAAACTTATTTCTCAATTCGGTAAAATTAAGTTCAATTCACCAAAAACAAGTATAGTTGAAGTGCTAATAAGTCGAAAAGAACGGACCTTTATCTTGATGTTTTAAAATATGAAAAAAATGGTCACAAATAAGCTTTGTAACTTCAATTTACTCAGCATATCTAAGAATTTTCTACAATAATAGTTTTACAATTCAATTTCTAGTTCATTAATTCATAGGTTGTGCACAATCGCAAACGTTGTCAGATGAACTCAAATTCAAAAGTTGTAAGAACATATAGCAGCCGCAAATCAGATAAAAACCATATAATAAAATCAGAAAAAGCATTAGAATGAAAGAGAAGAAACTAACCTAGTTGTCGACACACAAGTAATTTGGGTAGAGAGACAGGGGAGAATAGAAGCGTCTTCTGTTGTAATTTGTAAAGTAGTTGAGAACTGATTCTCATTTTTAGGGTTTTTTTGGGTACTCTTTTTTGTTTTTATTTCAATTACTATTAAAAATTTAGGAAACTTTGTATTAAAAAAAGACTTTATTTGTTATAAGTAAAAAAAAAAATTGTCAGAAAACACTTTATATACCATATTATCATATTTTAGCGAAAAAGTCAACCTTTGAGTCTTTTTTGTCGTTCATTTTTGTGTGTGGAGGTTGCGTATAGCAAGCCAAATTTTTAGACAAAATTCCAATGCAGAAAAAGAGAGGGGAAACTATTTTCTCGCAAAAAATTTATATGAGGTGTTTTTTCACAAAATTTGTTACTCATGAGATCTTTTTGACAAAATTTCCAAAAATTATAATAAAAAATAACAGTTTTTCGGAAAACTGAAATTCAAAGCTTGTTATTCATATCCAAATCCAAATTATCTAAATGTCAAAAGGACTAATTGGATTGTTTGGTTTTACGAATAGTCGGAATTGTGCGGGTTTTTGACCTTTTGAGGACCCGCTATATTAGAAAAATGTGTATATAGGGTGGTGGGGGTAGGTACATGGTGGGGCTAGGGTGGAATCGACAGTGGGGTGTGATAGAGTAGTGATGTGGTGGTCAAAGGTGGTTGCGACATAGAGGGAAATGGGGAAATTCAAAATCGTAGAAGGGAGGGAATCGATATAGAGGTAAGTGATTATGAAATTTGGGTGAACTAAATGCAAAGAAATTATCGATCAAACAACATGAAATGGTAATTAGAGTTTCCGACTTCCATAGACTTTCCCTTACTTAAAACCTCCACGTAAACTAAGCTGTTTTTGAAGCAATGTAGGTTAATAGGATGGCATTTTAACACCTTACCCCATCCCCCTAAAATGGGTATATTATTCCTCTACATCAAAGACAAAATCATTGCATTTGTCAAAAGATTATTCTGACAATTTGAAGGGAAATCATAATTCTATTAAAAGAGTCTTTTATTTTTCATCAAACTAAAAATTAATTTTCCATGACATCTCACTAATTTCAGCAACAAAATATATACATCGTATATAGCACATTAGTTAATTGAAATGTGGATCTCAACTAATTTAGCTAACAAACTGTAAGTCGATATCAGCAATTTGTAATGTTATGTCTCACCTGATGTTTCAAATTGTATGTACTCTGTTAATTTCGTCACCTCGTCTTTCATCCAATTAAAATTAATTAGATTAAATAATTCCTTAAGGTGAAGTTTCAAGCTAAGATCACAACTCTTTGACATACAAAATAAGAATTTATGTGGGATAGAGAGTGGTGTTGCACATCAAAAATTCCTCATGCTTTTTCATCTGCGACGTGACAATGTAAGTAATTACAAAGCCATAATATCATTAAATTACTTCATCAATTTAATTCTAGGAACAAGAAAATTAGTGAAAGTATACATATGCAACCAAGTATCCACTGTCTTACAAATTGAAACAAATGATCAACAGAAGCAGAATTCATGCTGTTAATTTTCCGGAGCCCAAAGGCAGCTAAAGAACTTTTACGACACGAATTCATCGATACGAACCAAATTTAAGCTGAAGCAAATTCAAGAACAACTCAAATAGCTAACTTAAGGTAAATGTACAAAATCCATATACTGATCATTTGAAGTAGCTATTTGCTAGAGGCTAATAATCGAAAGAGGACATCTGAACCGCGTATTCTGTTCCTAGCCTCGCCGAATTGACATAATCTCGCGGGCTATGAGCAGATATACCTGGGAGCATTAGTCCTACTACCCTTACTAAAATCGAATACCAGTCCTCTTTATAATCCACGCCATACACATAACCCATTGTTAACGCCCTGATCAACTCCCACACTGCGTTCATGTGTGCTGGAATCAAGTATCTTATCCCGTAGAAGTTTTTGTTTGGCTCTTCTTCGACTTTCTTCAGTTTCATGCATACAAGAAAAGGAAGCAACAAAAGATTGTAAATAAACTATAGGAGACTTGCATGCTAAACAAAATGAATAACACTTCATTTTTTGTGGATGGTCTAAAGGCCTGAACTGAACTGAAAATAAGCTGGGGAGAATAGGCCCTAAGAATGAATACATGACGTTTATTTAAGGACGGAAGGAGTATGATTTAGCAGATCTAACATATGGATAGTCAAATGTAAAATTGGAATTGTAAGGGAAATTTAAGGTCAAAGTACTACCTGCTGAGTGTAAAAGCTGTTGTAGTATAGGCAAATCCCGAAATGCTTGTACAAGAATGTTTTATCATCATAAGGTAGCCTAGGCACAACATCATTGCAATAAACAACCCTGAAGTACCTTAGCTCAGGTTTATTAAGTTGTTCTTCTATGAACTTCCCTAGTTTCTCATCTCCGATTCTCGGTTGTCCAAACGTGTACACACCCAACAATCTCTCGATCATTTCGTTCTCCTCGTGTAAGATTAACACAGTCGGGAACAAGATTGCAAGGGCCCCACCTAGGCTATGCCCTGTAACAACAAACTTCGCGTTCTTATGCTCTTCCAACAAGCTCTTAAGGTTGGTTTTAACAGCATTGTAAGCTGTTAGTTCTGCCATTTCTGGGGCAGAAGTAACACTGATGTTCTTCTGTAGGAGATTCTGTCGGATAGTAGGGGTGTCAGTTCGGTTTCCCAAACCTAAGGCTTCTATGAACCCCATGTGAAGTTTTCCTAGTTCAGGGATCTCGTACCACGAGTAGTCGAAATCTGTACTCCAATCATCAGCGTCGAAAGGTTCAGTGCCTCTGAAGCTGATTAGTATGAATTCAGCATTTACAGGTTTGTCACACAGGATGAACACTTGGGTGGACATTTCTTGCTGATAATCTGTTAAAAAGAGACCAATAAAATACAAGGGTAGATAAGTCTATAGTATGCAATATGATGGAAAGACGCGCCTTTAGAAAAAAATTTATTCAACTGTTGTATATCTTACATGGCGCAATCAAGTATCCAATCCAATTAAATAATTTTATTATCTTCTTATCTAATTCAGTTCATTAATATCTAATTTATTTTTCCAAGAAATAGGTGGGAACGCTAGCTTACCATTCCAACCATTGTAGAATCCTACAAAATGCATCTGCATCAGTTTAAAAATGAAAATTAGCAAAAGAACATATACTCTCCTAGTTACTTTTGGTGTGAATTTTTCATAAAGTATTTGTTGTTAGAAATGTGTATATTACACAGTCACATAGATGTTTAGGTAATTTGGGGGTTGCAATTTTTCACGCTTTCCAACATTTAACTATGTATTTGTAAAAATTATAAAACGTAGATATTTCATGTGACTTTTTCAATGATGGCCAAAGTTGTGCCGAAGTTTAGTACTTGCCTTCCAATGGTTAACGACAATCTCTTCGACAACACTAGCATTTTCATATGCTAGCTTGGAAGCCATAATGCAAAGATCCATAAGAGACCTATTGTTCTCTATCTCGACGATGGATTCACTTGATCCTTCTCCTACATTACGAGTCTTATATAAGTCGATACGCCCATCCAAATGTCCGATTGAGCTTATGAACGTTGCTGTGTCTCTTTGTGGTATCACCACTTTTCCTGCATTGTATAAATTCTTCCACAATTAGCTACCATCATTTGTTTTATTTTACTTTATTAAGTATGATAGGATTATTGAAGTAAACATGATTATCAAGATTAAGATTACGATATCTTCAAACATTATGTGCTTTGAAGGGTATTATTATATTAATATACCCTCCACAATCCACATAATACAAAAGCTCAATGTCAATTAATACAACAAGATTGGCCCAAGTGGCGAAAGGCCCACGCTCATAATACTAGGTACTCCCTCCGTCCCCCAAAGGATTTCTCATTTCCTTTCGGCACAAAGTTTAAGGAGTGATGTTGATGTGGGGCCTAGTTTTCATTCTAAAATGGAAAAGTAAGGTAGTGGGTATTTTTTAGAATTGTTTATTATGAGAGAGAGTGTGGGGTCAAATACTTTTTGTAAGGAAAATAATATTATAGTAGGTGGGCCATATCCAAATAAGGAAATGGGAAATGTAATTGGGACAAACATAAATGGAAAAATGGGAAATCCTTTGAGGGACGGAGGGAGTATATCCTTAGAACTTAAAAGGGCTAAGGGTTCTCGTAACTTGAGTAACCTACCCACTTTCTCTCCCCCACATCCATGCTTTCTCAAACTCTATTGACTTGAGTGTTGGAAACCCTGCCCTTGGAGACTCCCATAGCTCGGGGTTCACTTGCAAATACTCCACCGAATCTCGGATTCGGACCCACTCAATGACTGAAACTCACCTGAATAAGGTACGATATTTGGATGGGAACACGGCTAATTTAGTAAATGGTGGTAATAGTAGTAAATATATGTAGTTTTATATTGAAACTATTATATTACTATCCATGATTATAATGTTTGTGCATCCCAAAATTTATAATTCTTTTCATAAAATTTCATTAACATTCATTACCATATGTTCCTTCAAAATTACACGTAATTTATCTATTATTACCACTTTTGACTACAACTTATCAAATGAGTCGTTAGTATACTCGAGTGAAGGGTAGACATTTGGTTTTTTACAACAAAATAAAGTATGCTTATTCCCAAAAGGTAATGATATTAGGACTATATATTGTAAATAAGCATTAAATATATCGCATAAAATAATTTAGGTTGGAAATTTATGTCATAATTAGGCGGGAATCTATTTCATTAATGTTCAAAAATTGCTTAAATTTTCTTATTTAGATTCTTATATACAACCATTAGAAAGATAAAAGACACATACCTTGCACAAAGTTGAAGAAAAGCCCAATAAGGTTGCCATTAAGAGCAAGAAGATTAAGAAAATAATCCACAAAATAACCAATAAATTCCATAGGTTTACCAAAAACTTTAAGCAACTTCCTCACCATCACTGAAACCACAATTACCCATCTTTTATCCTTCCCTTCAAACAATAAACTCCACTTATCTATATCTAATGAACCATAATCATCTTCATAATCACTACTATAATTACTCTTAATGAACTTTAATCCACTTTCTATATCTCCTTTTCTCCAAAATCTCCATAAATCTTCAACTCTAGCCTTTTCTGGCCGTATGATCATGTAGCTCCATTCATCTCTGCCGTTCATCATCACTCTTTCCCTTCCTTTTTCTTTTTTGAAATTTTAGAGAAAATTAAAGACTTCTTTTAATAAAATGAAAATATTGCATGCATAGTATATATAGTTGGGGGTTGGCCGTTCCTCAATTGTCTATATTTTCCGTGAAGTAAATCGTGTTGCTGATCACCTCTTCAAATTGATGCACCAACTTCCGCACATTCATATAGAGATTACTATCGGATTGAAGTCGATTCTTACCTGATTAGTTTTTTTTACATATTTTAGAAGTCGTTTTTAAGATAAGAGTCTCTTAAACTTTATCCGATTCTATTAAAAATAATATATGTATAGTAGTGGGTGTCCCTTCACGTGTACGAATTGCCTTAGCAATGTGGTGAGGTGATGAGATGAAGGATTTCATGAACAACGTACATTTGTATTGTTGGTGAGTAAGGTTCACCCTTTTCTTTTGCCTTTTTTAATTTCTTTTGTCTTTTTGTCAATAAGTGACTAATTAAGATTGGCTGTTATTGTGTTGCTTTATGACATTGTAATATGTAACGGTTTGTTTGGATTTGTTACGTTTGACGTGATTTCCTTTTAGTTTTTAACCTCCTAATCCTCTTATAAGAATATCGTCTTATCTTATTATACAATTGATTGATGGAGTCGCTTAAGAAATATAGTAAAATTAAGGAAATTGTATTAAAAAAGACGACCTTATATGTTTTAAGTTTTGTGAAAAAATACTTATTATAATATTTTTTTGAGAAAACACCTTACATGTCACTAGTTGTCAAATTACACACCTTATTGTCATATTTAGGCCAAAAGGTCAATATTTGGGACTATTTCTTCCTCCTTTTTGTGCATCAGAGCCACGCATATCAACTCAAAATTTAGAACAAATTTCAATGCGCAAAACGGATAGAAAAAAAGAGAGTCAATGACCCAAAAGTTGACCTTTTTTACCGAAATATGACAGCAAGGTGTGTAATTTGATATATAACCTTATATAAGGTGTTTTCTCGCAAAAGAAATTATATAAGGTGTTTTTCACAAAATTTGATATATAACCTCAAATAAGGTGTTTTCTCGCATGGATAGATTCTATGAAATAGTTTTTTGTAGGGTTTAAACATATTCACTAACTAGCTCATTTTGGACAGACTGTTTGTCCCTTAATATAATTATCAGACCTATTGACATGAAGCTAAGTTTTGGCATTCGAATTATTCGATTTTCTGGTTCATCAATACTTGTAGACTAGATTATGAATAATTTTAACTATTGTAAAATTGTGTAGATATTTTTAAAGGATTTAATTAACTTCAATGAAAATTAATTCCGCTATTTATTTTTTAAGTGCTATCAATCTCCTTATCACTCAGATTAAGAAGCGTGATTGACTAGCTAAAGGAACAAATTTTGTTACTCCCTCCGTCCGACAATGTTCATCTCACTTCTTGAATATATGTGACATATAAAATAATGAATTGGGAAAAACATTTTGAGATGAATGAAGTATTAAAATCTACACCGTAATAGGAGTAATCGGGTTACAGGCATTTAAAAAATCGCATGTTAAGCCCACAAATCTTGTATAGGCAACAATGCGAGTTTTGTTGTCAGACCCATTCGTTATCACTAAATATGTATGCTTAGTGTTAGTAGATCTTGTTGCAAGTGGGTGGTACATATGGCCAACATGGGGTCTTGTAATGGACCGAAATGGACTGGTATGACACTTATACAAGCTTTAGTATAAAAGGCGGTGTTGCTGACAACTTATACTTGCATTTTGTAAACATGAGATGACATGTTGTTTACGCGTTTTAATATATTTTTTGGTGTAGAAGTGAGGAACAAAAACCTCAAAGAAAAAATAAACTAAACAAACAATTTAGGAAAGAACTATCCGTGGCCACGCCACTCCACTAACATTATTAGTCAATAAGTGGCCTAGACCAAAAGGAATTTCCTGAAAAATACAAAGAGGATTATCTTGATCTATTCCATATTTGGCAAGCCAATCTGCCGCTTTATACGCGTTTTAATATATACAGATATATAGATACGGAGTTAATATACAATAATTTGTATTCACTAAACACGCTTTAGAAACAAATATACTCCTTAGAAGTCATAATTAAGGCCCAACCAAACTGACTGATAAAAAAGAATCTTAATAACTTCCCCAAGACATCATTTAGGCACAAAGACAAGTAGGGCCTGAACCATATGGGCCTAAACTTTGTTTCATAACGAACTGGTATGGTCATGCAGTTTTCTGCATATAGCATACAGCCAAACATGCCCCATCTTTATGCCCTTGAGCTATCAGCAAATCTGTTAAGCTCTCGCACTTTCCTTTTCTAATACAGCTTTGCACTGCACATGTCATCTAAATTAAGAGGTTTAGCTATTTTCCATAGGATGCCTTCAGAGCCGTCTCGAACTGTTTCGAGGCCCTGAGCGAGAATCGTATTGTATGACTTGTAAGCAACAAATATGTATTGTGGTCAAAATTTGTTTTTGAAAACTGAGAAAAATAAATTTGGAAGAATAAATAGGAACAACAGAGTACCGGATTTCTAATATATACGTAAAATAAATCAAGATTGACGGGATATGTTGTGAATTTTGAAAATAATTTCTTATTCTCACTCTTGTTATGTTATACCTTCAAGAAGTAATGTCTTTTTCAATACAATTACCGACTATTGGTCTACTACAACTCTCTCGTGAAGTGGCATAGCTTCCCATCTCATTTTCTTTGCTTAAAGCAAAGCAAGGCTTGGCCTAGGGGTGTTAATGAGCCGAGCCGAGCCCGAATAGTGGTAGGCTCGACTCGAGCTCGTGGCTCGTCGAGCCTTAAAAAATGAGCTCGGCTCGAGCTCGAGTCATAAAACAAAGGGCTCGGCTCGAGCTCGACTCGTTTTTAAAGGCTCGGTTTGAGCTCGTCACAAGGCTCGATTTCACCTGTTGCAGGGTCGCTCGCGGTCGCCATTGCCGGAAAAGGAGCCGACATCTTGCAGCCTTGTAGGGTCGCTCACCTAGCAGATGGAAAATAGAAGATCGCCATTGCCGGAAAAGGACCCGACGTGTTGCAGCCTTGTAGGGTCGCTCGCCTAGCAGATGGAAAATAGAAGGACGACGGTTGTATCAGAGTGAAGAGACCGGCCAGGAAGAGGGACGACGGTCGCCGGCTGTAGCAGGCAGAGGGACGACAGTCGTCGGCTGTAGCAAGCAAAGGGACGATCGTCGGCTGTAGCAGAAGGCACGCTGGCCAGGAAGAGCGAGGAAGAGGCGAGGAAGAGGCGAGGAACAGAAAAGGGAATTTTAGGGTTTGAAAAAATAGGGCTGGTTTGAAAAATGAGGTTTTAGATTAGATTGTAAGTGAGAGTGACGTTATTTTCTTTTTTTTTAATTATAGTTTTTTTGGATTTTCTTATATTTTAAAATTTAATAATATTATTTAAATATTAAATTTATTTCGAGCCGCTCGCGAACTTTTCGAGCCGAACTTATCCTAGCTTGTGTATCGGCTCGCTAACTCTCGAGCCGAACCCAAATTCGAGTCGAGCCTTACCGAGCCGAGCACTGGCCGAACTGTGACCGAGCCGAACCCGAGCAGTTTGCGAGCAGGCTTGGCTCATTAACACCCCTAGCTTGGCCTAATGGTTAAAGGTTTGGCCTCGTGACTTCAATGTCATGAAATCAAATTTTATCAAGGGCATTTGGGGATGTCCTCTTACCTTTCCTCCTACTCCCAAATGTCTGGTCCAGTTGAGATTCGGTCATGCAGATGCTCCTTCTTCTTACCAATTAAAAGAAATCATTGACTAAAGGATAAATTTGACAAAATTATACTTGTTAGTTGTTGCGGTACATCTTTACATGTTACAATTTTTTTTTGGAAAGTTACAAGGATAAGATTATGGTCTCCCTATCTCAAGGATTGACCAAAACTCGGAACTAAATACATGGAAATTAAAGAAAACTATAAAAAAGAATATGTACATGTTACATATTGTTCTACGCTTCTAGTTTTTGCCAGTTGAATCTTAGTTGTTATAGGTGAATTGTCAATTATTTCAAAACAAAGTTGTTAATGCTAGTGGTTAGATTATTAGAAGAGAAAAAATAAATTATGTGTTGCCTTCTTTAAACCCTACTTCAAAAGTTATTTTTTATAAAAGTTATAACCTTCCGAAAAAGTCACCTTAACTATTAACTGTTACCTTGAGACCATACTTTATCAAACACTACTTTATACTACTATATAGAAGAGTTTTGGTCAAATTTTTAACCATTTTCAATAAAATTGTTAAACATACCCTAAAATTTTTAATCACATGCATACATATTGACAATTCTAAGGTGGCTAATTGGCTATAGAGTTATATGACTATGGAAACCTAATAATTCTAAATTGAATGATTTTATGCCTTAACATGGGTCTATTATTCTAGAATCATTCTAATCTAATACTTCTAGATTCTACTGTCATTTGTATTTATGACAAATGACTAGTATGTCCTATATATTCTATGAATTTTGATTGATATGATATATACTTGTTGTTCAAGCTACATGAATTCTTATTGAACAACATGTTCAATTAACAGAGAGATTTTGATGATGACAATTATTAGTATATAATACATGGTAGGTAACCTAGCTAGGTACTTTGATGACAGTTCATTAATGATGATGTGAAGTAGTACACTTAAGGATGTCATTAATTTACTTCCTCCGTCCCAATTTAAGTGCAATATTTGACCAACTTTTTTGGTCAAATATTGCACTTAAATTGGGACGGATGGAGTATTTTGTTTTGTTATCACAATTCATTCTTGCTAAAATGCATGACCACCACTAATAACAGGATATTACACTCTAGTGTACCATTCACTCATGAGTATTTTTGCTCACTGCTTAATTGAACATCTCCAAATGAGCAATTATACATTCAAATAAGCAATGAGCAAAAATAGCTTTAGGTGTACGATATTCATGATTCACTACTAACCATTGGACTTATATACTTTACTAGTACTATGTTCATTGGACCCAGAAAATAAAGATAATATTTTAAAAACTTAAATCTTCTATTCACAATTTTTATTTTACGAGTATTGTTTTAATGAACTTGCAGAAGTACAAAGAAACTCAGAATTCAATTAAATTAAGACGAGGAATAAAACTTACAACTTTTAGCACAACATTTGCCCAAATCAAATTTAATTATACGAAGGAGATTAGACTTTTAGTCTCAAATATTCTTAGCTTAGTATTTCCAGGTCAACACTCGAAAGTAAGGGCAAATATAAAGGAATCCTTACCTTAAACATTGTTAGTGGAATCTCATCCCATAACCTCAAAATTATAAGATCAAATCTTTACCATTAGACCAATCGTTTTTCATCGTATCTAAATTACATTACAAATATAATAGGGTAAAAACATTAACCATGATAAAAGAAAAGTGCTCATAATGAAGCAACTTTCTCCATTATATGTTAATTACATAGTCTAATCATGTTCTTGTTTGAATATAATTGGGCATCATTGTTAGGTAGAGAAAAAGGCACTACCAATATCTAATCAATGAAGATGGAAATCATGTCCTTGATGAGCAATGAAATAGACTATCACTACCATCCACCGGCATGACCGTTGAAAAAAAGTATGGACGTACATTGAACACAATCATCAATCAGGAATTACATGGTGTGACCATCGATGGATTTATGGCGTTTGTTTGGCAACACATGATTTTGAAACTTATTATCATGAAAAGTTTAAGAGTCATAAGAGAAAATCCTTGTAATATACTTCCTCTGTTTCTTTTTAAGTGCTACATATTGACTTTGTTACTATTTATCCATTATAGTTTGACTGGCTTTTACAATTTATACATAAGAAAAAATATAGTCTTGTTGGATCTTGTTTGATTCGTCTCGATGTATACATTTTTAATATCTTGTTGTCATAATTTTTACAAATGCATAATTAAAGATAAAAACCATACAAAATGTGTCTCGACAAGTGTGAAAAAAGAAATGTAGCACTTAAAAAGAAACAGAGGAAGTATCTTTCCAAGAAACATTTTGATATTACAAAAAAAAATAAAATGAAACGTTACTTTCCTTTTTTAGTTGCAATATTTTGACTTCTAAGTTCTAAGTATATCGATGAGCAACTTTAATTTGATTAGTAGAAACTTTAATTATTCATCAATTAAAGTTACAAATATTGATATCCATATATTATATATCGAGTTCAGCTCAAAAAAAATTTGCATATTAAAAATTGTTAGTATGAAGTACTAGTCTAAGCTTTCAGACAAAGTTATATAAATCTCCTCAAAAAAAAAGTTAGTATATATATGATTTATGCAAAAATAAAAAAATACAACAAAAAAGAGGATGAATACTTTCTATATTTTTTCTATTTATTAATTCAAATTACTAAAATAGTCACTAAATTAATGTGCATTATTTCCCATTCAAACCTTCTAATTTGCAACAAAATACTTGCGTAGTACTCTTATATGAATTTCACATACTTGAACTTACGGAGTTTCCATCAAGTTATTTGAACTTACTTTAACCAAATACTTATCGGCATGTTTGAATATTCTGAATTATATTTTCGATAATTTATTTGTATAACTTTTCATTAGGTAAGGGAATTTTTGATAAATAACTTGTGGATAGCTTTTCCGTTAAGTCTTATAAAAGACGGTCTTACATTAAACTTAATGTAAGACCAGACCAATAAGCCAATTAAAAGCTCAATTACGCGGGTCACGCACTAAGGAGCCCAGAAAAATTTATTTTTTAACTTTTCAACCTAAAACCTTAACTTTTGCGATTTTTAACTTTTCAACCTAAAGCTTTAACTTTTGCGTAAAAAAACGTAAATAATAGGGTTAATGGAGTGAAAGGTATCGATTCCACATATGATATTAGTTATGGATTTTTATGCAAAAGTTAAGGTTTTAGGGCGAAAAGTTAAAAAACGCAAAAACTTAAGGTTTTGGGTCAAAAAGTTAAAAAAATCAACTTGGTTGGGCTGCTTAGCATGTGACGCGCGTCATGGGCTTATCAAAGGCTTATTCGATTGGTCTGAGGTTTAAGCTTAACCTAAGACCGTCTTATAGTAAACTAACTCTTTTATCTTTTGGATAAAGTCTTTATTTTATTGGGCCCATCTTTTATTTTTACACGAGGCCCCAAAATTGTCCGAAACGATCCTTTCCTGTTACCTTTTTTTAATGTAAAACTTGAAATATTTTTGTACGCATCACATGCATTTAACACTAGAAATTGTATAGACGAGTATAAGTGATCAAATTAAAAGGTAAATAATGTAAAAATTGAATTATTACAACTAAATAAATAAGATAAAAACTTTAGATTCTTATTTTTTGTGCTCCAATCACTTTCTACGTATTACAATTCATGAATCCAATATTTTTATTAGTGCGTCTTTTTCTTTCAAGGGACGTGTATGTGTAGTTCAGTTATTGTAAGCAATCACCAACTATTCTTCACAAAAAAACATAGTAATAACTATATAAAAAAATCAATCACCTACTATATATCTATATGGAGTAAAGTATATGTTATTCCACTGATCATACGTGGAAATAATAGTCGTTTACGCGTAAGCTTAATATTGTTACAATATTGAATGAATGGAATTCACATTATCTTGTTAATTAATAGACTATGATCTGGATTAATGGGTGACAATTACATTAGTCAATCATTTATGAATCCACCAAACTTTTAACTCTATATACTATACGTACTTAAAACTAATTGGCTTTTATAAATTATCATTAATAAATTGTAAACCTTATTATGGAGATGCATATATAACCATAATTAGCTGTATCTTAGTAGTAAGTAGTAACCCTAACAACTAATCATTAAAACTTCTTATTTAAAAACAAAATATAAATAAGTACGTTTTACTTGTTATGCTAACACTTTACCAGACGTATTTGACCTTGTCCAAGTCCAACAAATGATCACAATTAACGACCGCCGGATTATTAGGAGCTAGTGGATTATAAATTTATAAGGACTTGCTCAATCTAGAGCATGGTAATAAATTGGCTAGAGTTTTATTTTCATAGCAGCAAGTATTGTGTGCGGTTTTTTTTGAAGATAAAAATAAATTCATTAATAAAAGAGCCATACGGCATCTACAATAGAAATTGGAAATAACAAATGCAAAACAATTTGGATCAAATAAAATTCTAATTTGACAAAACCACGATCGTTGTAGATGAGATTAGACACTGATGAATACCCTCTTTTACATCGCTGTTTCATACAGCCTTCTACGAGGGGGTCTTCCGATTCGTTGTAGTCTTGAAATTGAACTGAATCTGATAAAATTGTTTGTAGATGTAGAACTGACCTTCGTCGCGACACCGCATAAATCTTCATCAACAAATCAATGTCTGCAAAACTAAAGAACGTCACCAAAACTCTCACAAGAAGAGAGACAAAACCCAATATATGGGTAGATAAAACTCAATAATTGGGTAGAAAAACTCTCAAATTGAGAGAGAATAGATGTTTATTCACCATAAAATTTAAAAACTAGTAGTAAGTAAGGAAAATAGGGGCTTACCATCAACCAAAAGGTTGAAGGTAGCCCCTAAATCATCAAAAGTTTTTTAGGGTTTTGGAGGAAAGAGAGAGAAAAGAGAGAAAAGAGATAAAATCCAATAATGGTGCTCTTTAGTGTAGGTGGTAAGTGTTGTGTGCGGTTTACCGCACCATTATTAACAAACCATATGACGTACACAAAATGATTATTTTAGAGGGGATTATCGACTATACTAGTGGGTTACCAAATATTTTGGGGGTTATTGACTTTTTAAGGGGTTATACTAACTGTTTTAGGGGGCTATTAATTGTTTAGGGGCTACTTGCTGTTTTAGGGGTTACTAACTCTTTGGGGAGGGGATACTGACTTTTTGAACGGGGGTTACTGACTATTTTATTTGGGAAGGGGTACTGACCATTAAAGGAAGGTGTTACTGAAATTTTGGGGGAGTTTGGCAGGTGAAAAAGTAATGTATGAGTTAATAAATGGATCCACCACACCATTAAACTAATGATGTGGCGAGCCGCATATAAGACTTTGTGTTTTTGTAGAGTTAGTACAGTTTAATAAACAAGATAACATAATAAAAATAGAAAATCAACTACAGATGCACAAAATAAGAAGTTTATGAATATTATTTACTATTTTGAGTAAGCTCTATGTCGAGTTTTATTCAATTATAGGGGATCTTATTCCATCATATATATAAAGTAACATTTGACTATACGATGATATGTGAGGAAATTATGAGAATCAGAGTAGAGAGTTGACGGCCCGGAAAAGATTTATATCCTTATTTGTTTGAGGTTAGGTTGAGCGGTAATTAACACTATGAATAGAATAATGTTAAAGTTGCGGCCTCATAAAATATCATATGGGAGTGTCTCATTTTGATAAATCTAAAGAGTGTTGCTCGACTTCATTTTCTTTGTTACTTATTTCCTTTCTTCTCACAAGACCCTATCTAATCCTAGCCCCGTTGATTTTCAATAAAATATGTATGATCTTGTACTCAAGTTGTTCTGACTAGGGTGATAAAAAAGAAACATAGTTCATAGTCTATATGAATGTTTTTCGTTCACTACTTTTTTCAGTTGTATATTCCACCTCAGATGTACTACAATAAGTTATTAACATTATATATTGAATCATATATATTTCTCTACTTTTAAAATTATATACTCCCTCCGTAACGCATTACTTACAACGATTTGACATAAAGTGTGAGTAGAAAATGTCTAATCGTTGCAAGTAATTCGTTACGGAGGGAGTATTTTTCATACGAAAAACAAAGTATCACCATTATTAATTATTACTCATATTAGGATTTACCGGTGATATTTTTTACGCACAAGAGATATAAATCTAAATTTAACATATTTACTAATGAAACATAAAATAATAATCAGTACGAACATAAAAGTTAGTCGTATCAGTATTGATCTGGACAACTATATGGTAACGACTAAAGAAGCTCATCATATACATGTTTTCCTTTTGTTTTATTTAGCATTATTAATTGGAAATTCACGTTCTTATTTCTAATCTATAGGGGGAAGAGGAGGGGAACACCAAAAAATCAATAATAATTTTTAAAAAAAACATTCTAATTCGATGACACAATTTCTCTCCGTTATTAATTGTATTATCTTTTTCAAGTTTTGAAAAAAAAAACATAATACGTTAAACAAGCTAACTATTATATTTTTTTTTTACAGATTTTTACCTGATTTTGCGCTCATCGCATACATATATGACTAGTTTTAATGAAACAAATAGACAATGAGAATCCTAGCAACTTGTTTAACAAGAAGAGAACAAAAATCTCTATATCATACAAGTATTAACTAGAATCTAACATAACAGAAGAAGATGTACCACAATCTATACTTGCTCCCATGGATTAATTATTTGGTAACTTCTATTCTATGATACTGTTTAATTTTCTTGCAAAAGTAGGCTGCAATAATATAATTATATAAAGATAGACAAGAAAACTGAGAGATATATGTTCTCTACCTACCCAGATAAAATCTTTAAAGGCAACATACCAAAAGAATTTGGCCAAAAATAAAAGCATAAGTGAAGTAAAAGAAGGTGATTATGAACAAAGGAAAGTATCCCACTTGTCTCCCAACAAACCATCCTTTAGATTTGGCTACAAAAAGCTTTGCCACTATTACATGCAAATTCTTTTTAGTAGTATATATTAAATGGTAAATACTAATGGAATTTAATATACTATAGTTCTTAGCAATAGTTATGGTACTCTGAGAATGTCAGTAAGTTCATTGTTTAGTGCAAAATACATGGAAGGAATTTAGATCTGAAAAGGTTCAGCAACTTGTTATGGAGTCTCTTTCCCTTTAACTATATAGGTAAAGATAAAAATAAATTTGATTTTGCATTGTTTTGAAACTTATTTTTAATTATATTATTCATGTAAATTTTTGTACCGGCCGGTAAAAGAACTATTACAAATAAACACTAGACATTATGACATGGAGGGTTCATAGTCATTTGGGGTATCTCCTATGATTTACGGGTCCTTGTTTATAAGGATCCCTAGCTAATGTACGAGGAATTTTGGAAAAAAAAACAATAGACAATATGTACTTGAACAATAAACTTGCACGTCAAAACGAACAAGAACTTCGTATTTCAGCAACCAATTGTATTTTATCAACTTAGCAAGTGCACAAACTTTCAGAGAAGAAGGGTAACATATCATATATAACCGTCAAAGACATTGCGTCCAATGTTAGGTTCAAATCTTGGTGGAAAAAATTTCATTATTGTTGGGGGTTGGGGGTGTATGGATTGTAATGGGCCTTTGGGTGGGGGCCCTGTGCGAGAGCAGCCCAGAGAATTATTATTCTTACCATAATATAATCTCATACTTGTAAATGAGATTATATTTTAAAAAAAAAAAAGAGGGATACCTTCATACCTCCATATCCTATGATCAATGAAATGAAACGAAACTCTATTTATGATATCAATACATGCTTGTTAACAATAAAAAAATATGCATTGATCGATACCACTAGATCGAACACTGGTGATTTCATATCCGGTTAAAATCTTGGTTAATCGATCGCTTTGTTGGACTTAAGGGTGCGTGAGAGGACAATTATCATTGAGCTTTCGTTCGCATCTCTGTAGTCTTTTTTTAAAGATTGTTAAATTAATAAAAGAGGTTCAAAACAGAGAGGGAATATACAATACTCTCTCGGTATGTTTGTTTGTCCCTTGCATTTTCCATATGAACTAATGCATAAAAATGCAGGGTTCATGAGGTCACATGGATGGCTTTTGTGAAAGAAAAGTATTAGAAGAGAGACAAACAATAAATTTGGTCTCAAATAGAAAGAGGGACAAGCAAAAAGATACGAAGGGAGTACAAAAATATTAACGCGAACACTATCTTGATATAAATGGGAGTATAAATCAAATGTAGTAGATAACAAGAGGTTCATTCTTTTTCTTTTTCTTTTTCTTTATCATAGAGAATGTAAACACATGTATTATATATATAATTTTGATATAAGATGAAGCATATTCTTCAATTTGCTAATATATGTTTTATACTCCACCTGATTCTTAGAGGTTGTTCATACTACTCATTTAAGCTATGTTTTTTTAAAACTAAAATAAGGTGATATGTTCTAAATGAGATTTGATCTAGTTTGGTATGATTTAATCCTCATGTATCATGTATGGGGTGGTCTGGTCTCATGTTTTAACTTTGGTCATATCTTGACACTAATTTATAAGAGAAACATATCTACGTGGCCACACGAGATCTTGTACGATTCAAATCATATATGTTTCAAAAATCTAATTTTCATTACTAATACGAAATCAAACACATCTAGTAATAAGTAAGCGTAAATAGAAAGGTATAGTCTGGTCTGCATTAATTGGTATGGTCTTATATGAAATAAGATGAAGAGAACAAAACCTTAATTCACTCTACAAATTGCTTCCTATACACTTTTACTTTGTCCCTTCTTAGTAAATAGTTGTTTCATTGCCTACCTACCTTACCCCTATTTATAAGACGTACTTCCTCCGTTTCTTTTTAACTGCAACGATTTGACATAAAGTAGAGAGAAAAAATGTCTAATCGTTGCAGTTAAAAAGAAACGGAGGAAATATTTAGTTTCACATTCTTTAATAACTAAATTATCTACTATAGATAAGAAGATTTCTTAAAAATAAGAGAAATTATAGCTTCATTAAAAAGTGATAATTTCTCTAAAAATTATTCTTGTATAACAAATTTACTTTAATTGAGGAGGAAATGTAGCTATCAACTAAAATTAACTAATGAAACTAGATTTAAGGAGGTCAAAAAATTACCACATTCACCCAAAAATTATAGATAAACAAATATAAGTATATTCCTTATGTTTTCATTTACATGCTACATTTTTTTAAGGATATCACTATTTACTTGTCATATTTCCTTTTTTTTTTTTTGAAATGCGGTTCTCATAGGTAGTGCTCACTACCTTCTTTTTATAATTTTATAGTTCTAACGTACTACCTCCGTCCCATATTAGTTGCAACAATAGTTTGTTCACATAGTTTTAGGAAGTTAATAGAGTAGGTGTAAGTTATATTAATTTATTGTAAAAGTTGATGTGATAGAAAGTGACGTGGTACTTTTAAGAAGTTGATAGAGTAGGGGAGTAGTATTTTAATGTTTTTCACATAAATCAATGAATGAGTGACGTATATTAGTTGATGATATATAATAAAATATTGGTGGGTCCATGCCTAAAATAGAAGTGTTGCAACTAATATGAGATAACCATATATAGAAAGTGTTGCAACTAATATGAGACGGGAGAAATATCAATTATGTGTCTATTTAAAACCAATTTAAAAAGCAAATGTAAGTAAAAGAATACAATAAAAGTAGTATGATTTTTCAAAAAATTACAGTGTGACATATACCAAGATTTAGGAGCATAAAGACATTACCTCTTTCAATTATCTAGGTACCCAAGAGGGAAACAAACAAAATCCCACCTCCTAAAACAGAACAAAGAATTTTGAAAGAAGTAAAAAAACTTCAATTTTACTGACAAAAAAGACATAAAAAGTAACAAAAATACTGAAAGAAAATTTGGAGTCTTTCTGTGTGGCTTGGGATTCTTCTGGTCCATGGGTGTCTGCCAGCTTTACAATTATAACACGGGCGAATACCATGTCCATACCCTTCTGTACATACCCCAAGTATTTAGAACTGTTCTCTTTACATTTCCATCTGTCGGTCAGAACAAATAGCCGTATAGTAGTTGCTGACTTTGTCTCTTATTTAATTAGTCGAGATTAATCCGAACCTTTAGAAATAAATACGAGATCTTTAGTCATCTTTTTTTATTCTTACACGTTAAGTGAAGCGCGTTGAATAAAGAAATAGTGGTTGCTAGTGGTGGTGGTTGCTAACTTTGTCTCTTACTTAATTGGTCGGGATTAAAGTTGTCACCTTTAGAAATAAAAATGAGATCTTTAGTCATATCTTTTATTCTTACGCGTTAAGTGAAGCGCGCTAGATTAAGAAACATCGTTGCTAGTGTCGGTGGTTGCTAAATTTTGCCTCTTACTTAATTAGTCGGGATTAAAGTTCTCATCTTTAGAAATAAAAAAAAGAGATTTTTAATCACCCTTTTATCTTTAGGGTGTTGAGAGAAGTGTAGTGCGGTGGATAAAGGGAATAGTCACTGCTATCGACGGTGGATGGGATACAGTTGGGGTTTTACCAAATAAAACAATTTAATATTGTGTAAAAAAATTAGAGCAGGCCATCACTGTCTGTTTGTTTAGTCTTCACTGGAAGGGAAGAGGTAGATTAGAGAGAGAAAGAGTAGAGAAGGAGATAGAGAGAGAGAGAGAGGAGAGAGAGAGAGAGATGATGGAGCTATGGAAGCTCCTGATAATCAGCATTTTGGTGTTAAGTCCAAGTTTCATTAATGGTGCAACAGATCAATCAGATGGTTAGTACTTGACACTTTTAAAGTTTGTTTCTTTTTTGTTTTGCATTTCTGGGTAGTTGTTGTTCTTATGATTCCATTGATTTCTGGGTTTTGTTCTGCTAATCTTAGCTTTCATGTTTGATTTGACTTGATTTTTGCATTGGGTTTATTAAAGATTCCATCTTTAGTTTTGTAGTTAATTTTGTGTATAATCTTTTGGAGAAGGGTTTATGATGATTTTCTGATTGGTGATTCTGATTGATGCAATGAGTGTGTATTGATCTCTAGTTCTTGTTCATTCAAGCTGGAAAAGCTATTCTACAATGAAATTGGGTTTGAGAAATTATTGGTCAATGGGTGTTCTTCTGTTGATGATCATGGTGATGATCTTGGCTGCTCTAACTGGGTCATTCTGAGATGTGTTTAAATAAGTTTTTTCTAGATCCTTTTCGCCGATTCGCCAACTGCAATATTGAGGCTGTTGTCATGAATGAAGTTGTTTTACCACTTCATCACAATAGTTGGCTTGTTTAGACATTTTCTCTATTGATACATTTGCAGATTCTGTCTTGTCATTCAGTGGCGGAACAAGAATTTTCTATTAGGGAGGCGAGTCTATGTGATATTTCACTTCGATATGATAATTAGTGCCTTTTACTAACATTTGATAGATATCCAATATGATCGGGGAGGCCATTGCCTACGCCGGGTCCCTTGGTTCCGCCCCTGTTCTCGTTCATTTCTGCATTTGCATGAAGGAAATTTTCGGAGTAAAGATGAATTTTAGGTCAACCTGAATGACCTTATTGATACAATCATAAATGATTTCTGTTAGCACTTAAAAGTATACAAGTAAACTCACTTAAAAGTACACAAGTAAACTCACTTAAAAGTACTTATAGTTGTGCTTGATATACAAGATGAAGCAATGCTTTGTAATTGTGATATATCTGTGACACATGTTCTCTCTGCAATCTACAGCCACTGCTCTGAATGTCTTGTTCACTAGCATGAATTCACCTTCACAACTTACTGGATGGACGGCTAATGGTGGTGATCCATGTGGTCAGTCATGGAAGGGTGTTACTTGCGCAGGCTCAAGGATAACTCAATTGTAAGCCTCTTTTTCTGAGTAGTTTTTGTGTTAACGTGCTGATTTATCTTCTAGAAAAGCTGTTGCATCACTTGCATGTTAATTCTTGCTGATAGCAAATCTTTTGTGCAGAAAAATATCGAGTCTCGGACTTACTGGGTCAATCGGTTATCAACTTGCGAGTTTGACATCCTTGACTGAATTGTAAATTCTGATATCTGTTTGCAGTTTGGGCATAATAACTCCTGTGTCGTATGTTTAACATCTCATACTTTTGTGCTAATGTATGCAGTGACATAAGCCATAACAATTTTGGAGGCCAAGTACCTTACAACCTTCCTCCAAACTTGGAGCGATTGTATGCTCTCTTTCTTTGACTACTACTTTCCATTAATTTACTCTGCTGATGAAGTGGATGCGAAACTGCACCTCTTTTTTTCTATACCCAGTCTAATTTTTGGATTATTTGTCTGGAGTTCTGAGGATTCTAGGATATTGTTTTTTGTGCAGAAATTTAGCTAGTTGTAACTTCAATGGAGAATTACCGTATTCAATTTCTCTTATGAAACCTTTGGAGCATCTGTAAGTTGTTCATCCTTTGTCCTATAATTCTACTTGATGTAACATACTACGACAGACCTGAATAAGGTTCTTTTCTGTGCATGACAATAGAGACCTCAGCAACAATCAATTTAATGGACAATTGAAGGTAGATTTTTCACAACTTCCGTCACTCTCCACAATGTGAGTTATCCTCCACTTCCTCATGTTATCTGTAAATGTTTGTGAATGCACTAAATGCAAAAACTGTTGAGAGTAAATCTTTATATTTCAAATTGTAGTTCAACCTTGACATTTGAATCCTCTAACTTGCATGTTTCATCAGCTTCCGGGGTCCATTTAGTTCGGTTGCCTTCTTCTTTCTTTCGTATTTCCTACAAAGAAATGGAACTTGAAATTTATGTAATCTGCAGATGAAAGAATTTTAGGACTTCTGCATGCAGCTTGTCTTGTTTGATACAAATAAGATGATAGATTGCTAGCTCACTGATCATTTATTTTTCAGGGATCTTTCAAACAATGCTCTCACAGGCGATCTTCCGTCATCAATGAGTTCCTTGACCAGTTTGAATACCTTGTTAGTCCTCTATTTATAATGCTTTCTGCCTTTCTTTATAACTCTACATTTTTTCCCTCGTCTTTGAAAGCGCTATGCATTTTCTCTTCGAAAGTATCTGTATTTGTTAAACTGCTTATTTTATGCAGGTCCCTGCAAAACAACCAGTTCACAGGAACAATTAATGTCCTAGCAGACCTACCTCTGCAGAATTTGTTAGTATTCCTTGCCTGTAAAAAAGAATTAGGGGTAAATTACTTGTTTTGGTTTATTGATGGTATATATTTTTCTTTTTCATAGGAATGTTGCGAACAACCATTTTAGTGGATGGGTTCCAAGGCAGTTGCAAAACATTAATCTGCAGTAAGATTTGATAAACATCTCATTCTCTGTGTTTGCAGTTCTTCCTATATTGATTTTTGAGCCACCTCTTTGTAACACATTTTTGTTCTTTACAGGAAGGGTGGTAACTCGTGGAACTCTGGGCCTGCACCCCCGGCTCCACCTGGTTCACAAAACAATCATCGTAGATCTGGCAATCATCAAAGGTCATCAGATAATTCCAGCTCTGGGAATGAAAAATCTGGTTTGAGTGCTGGTGCTATAGTTGGAATTGTTTTGGCTATTCTTGTGGTTGTAGCAGTAGTAGGATTTTTCTTATTTAAGAGAAGAATAAGGAGGCCATCCCCTGACTTAGAGAAGGTTGACATTCATAAGCCTTTTGTTGCTGCTGCTCCAGATGATGTGCAAGGTAATTCAGATGATTTTAGTGCACCAACTTCATTTTGCTTTAAATTATGATATTGAATACTATATCTATATCAGATTTTGGAAGCCGGAATGTGAATCATTCCTGGTATATCTTCCGATGTGCATTTTGCGAACTTAATTAGTAACTTGTTTTGTCATTGGCTCATTGCTGATAGTTTTGCCCTAATGCTCTCACTCATTGTAACCAAGTCCTCAATCTCAGTAAGGGGTACCTTTTAGCTATTCTTGCAGTCAAAAGAGTAGGGTATGCATGACTTTGACAAATCATGACTATGAATTTTGATTACTATGTATGTACTCATAAAAGTTAAAGTAAGATAGTCTTATGTAAGTATCCAGATAAAAAAAAAGGTACTGCATCATTAAATCACAGATAATACAGGTTTTTAGATGCTGATAAATTCATGTCTTGCCAAACATTGTTTTAAACGACTGATCAACTTAAATGTACATGAAGGTTCACTCTTGTCTTTTGACTGGGGTAGAATTAACAGTGCACCCAGTCTTACCCAATGTCATGACTTTTCTTGCAAACAAAAAAAAAAGTTACTACCGTCTCCATCATTTGTAGCTGCCCAACCATTGACCAAAATGCCCATTAAGATACTGAGGATGTCCATATGGCTTATCCACTCCCCGGAATATGACGCTACTGCCATATTAGTCGAGTATCAGTTGAAACCTGAACAGCAAGCATTTTGCAAGCGTCTAGTCTTTTGTATATTTGTGGATGTATGTATTCTAGCCAATTCTAATCAAAGTTATAATAGATGATAAATCACAAGTGTCGCTGAAGTTTCACTCTGCTCTAATCTGTAATCCCAGAATAACTTATGCTCCGTAAAAGGCAAGTCTCAGGAATCCAGATTGAAGCACATGGAGCTCAAAACATAATCAAGATTGTAAACCCAAACTATTAGGGTCATTGTAGGACATGGAGGTTTCAAGACCACCGACCGGTGGGGCTTTTAGGTGGATGAAAGTCAGCTACGGTTGCAATGCCATATAAGTACCCAATAAGCTGAAGCTAACAAAATGAAGAAATCACTGCTCTTTTTAATGTGATCAAAACATGCTTTTGTGTTTTTTCGTTGCTTGATAACTGTTTATATTTACTGTATCAACTCACTTGTGTTCCTCAATTTCCAACTCTTACTTTCAAGTTGTTTTGAATGCTAAAAATTTTAGGTAAGCCTGACTATATGGAGTTGAAGTCAGTTCATTCTTCATCCTCAATCAACACAATGACGCTTGACGTAGCTCCTGTAGTTACTCTTAAACCACCTCCACTGGATCGAAACAAATCATTTGATGACGAAGACATCTCAAATAAGCCTGTGGTCACCAAAATTCCTACACCAGTACCCGCCAATGTGAAATCATATTCCATAGCTGATTTGCAAATGGCCACAGGCAGTTTCAGTGTTGAGAATCTTATTGGAGAGGGGTCTATTGGTCGTGTATACCGTGCACAATTTGATGATGGAAAGGTAATGCCCTTATTGTTTTTAAATTAGATGTTTTAAGGTTGGTGCCTGAAATTAGTATCTTGTTGCTTGGGAAGAAGTTGGTTCTTGTCCTGGTCTGTGCAGTGCTGTTTCTATTGAGATTGTCCCAAGTTTTGGCCATAGTCTCCTGACTGGTCCCTGACGTGGTCCCTCAATCACATCCCATCTTCTATAAGCTATAGCACACCATTATTATGAAGAGAGTTTTCTTATATCTTGTTAGACCTTTGTTGTAAGAGTCAACTGGCTTCATCGGTTCATCGTACATAGATCTATTGATGTGAGAACTTCATCTCTTTCATCCTCCTTGTGCCTTTGTGTCCTATAGAGGATTATTTGTTATACTCTTTCTCCATCACAGGGAACTGAGTTGCTCTTTGTCATTGGTGGTTCTTTCTTCAAATTGAGTTGCTTTCTGATTTTACTTCATTGAATCTTATTCCGCTTTGTTTGTTAGACGTCACAAAAGTTTTGTTTCCAATGGCATGTTTCATAGCAGTCTGGCTGCTGATATTGTTCTTTGTTCGAGTGATGCCTTTCACAAATATATCTAAATAAGTAAATATATTGACTAGCATGAGGTCAAGTAAAGCAAAATTGTTAATGAGCCCTAAAAGATATTTTTTTACCAAAGTTGGTTGAGGTAAATGAAAAAGTTCCATTTCATATTTGGACCAGTAAACGTGACATAAATTCTGAAATATTATCATGATATTTTGACATTTGAAATGTATTCTTGGTTTATAGCTATTCAGCAACCTGCAATATTAACTTTACTATTTGCTAAGCTCAAAGCCTCTAAGCGCTGCTTAATTTCTTGTTTCGACAGGTTCTTGCCGTGAAAAAGATAGACTCTTCTGTACTAGCCAACCGTCCGGAAGATTTCACTCAGAATGTTGCCAGCATTTCCAAATTACATCATCAAAATGTAACCGAGCTTGTTGGCTATTGTTCGGAACATGGGCAACACTTGCTAATATATGAGTTCCACAAGAATGGCTCATTGCATGACTTCTTACACCTTGATGACGAATACAGCAAGCCATTGACATGGAATACACGTGTCAAAATTGCTTTGGGGAGTGCACGTGCTCTCGAGTAAGTTAACAAAGTGCAATATGTTATCATCTTTTATTGACTCACGATATGTCACCAAATGACCAGGATTTATACTTGATGTTTATATGTTGTCTTCTTTTGTTTCATGAGGGATATGCATATGAACACTTACACCCCCATTTTTTCCAGGTACCTACACGAAGTTTGCTCACCATCTGTGGTTCATCAGAACTTTAAGTCGGAGAATATATTACTTGATTCGGAGCTTAATCCTCATCTTTCTGACTGTGGGCTGGCAAGCCTCCTTCCAAATGCAAATCAGGTAAAGTTCAAAATTTCAATCTGGTGAAGTTTACTGGAAGATGTTTGCTTGAATGAGGCATGTCCTACATGCATGATTCTCAGATACATGGCGAGTTCTTTCGATCAATAAACTTTAACACCTAATTTGTCAGACCTTGTGTTGTAGGATCTTCGAGTATACAATCAAATTTTATCCCGTGTCCTTAATTTTTTAAATTCCTTAATAATTTGTGATTGTTCATTGGTGTTGGGTGCTTGTAATTTTGTCAAGACAACATCCTGATTTTCCTACGACTATGTATCATGACATACAGGCAATTAACCATAACGCTTGTGCGCCTGAAGTTGCTGATTCTGGTCAGTATACTTTAAAGAGTGATGTCTACAGTTTTGGGGTGGTCATGTTAGAGCTTCTTTCCGGACGAAAACCATTTGATAGGTAATGTTGTCTGATCAAAACATGACGAAGACACAATTGGAGTTTGATGATTAAATTTTTCTGAACTAAGCTTCCTTGTCTTCAGCTCATTGCCTAGGGCTGAGCAGTCCTTGGTTAGGTGGGCAACACCGCAGCTTCATGACATTGATGCTTTAACTAAAATGGTGGACCCTACTTTAGAAGGCCTCTACCCCGTGAAATCTTTGTCACGGTTTGCTGATGTCATCGCTCTTTGCGTTCAGGTATCTGCTTGTGCTTGCTGTTATAATTTTTTGGCTTCGATATATATAGGCTTACTGTGGATATTTTAAGCATATGTATCGACCTTGTGCATTGGAGGACTGGAGGTATTAAAAGATTACTCAGTGCACCAATAGTTTTCCCCTTTAGTTTTTATTGGTTTTACAGCTGCAATAAAGCTGAAGTTGACATATGAGGTCGATTCTGCCCCCCAAGAGTCCTGGTTTAAGGCCTTAGTGAGCCATATTTGCTCCCGGGTGCTTAACCTTATCGGATTCGAATTACGCAATTTGAACAGATGGGGCTTGCCAATAGGCCCAATATGAACATTCAAATCTTTGCTTAAAACCAATAAAAGTGTTTAGACTTGGGGATCGGCTTTGAGGAAGAATTTATGGTATAATGAAGGCAAAATCATACAAGATGGTGCTATCATATCTATTATGGGGCCTCTCTTTTTTTGGGAGGGGATCCGTGCAGTCGCTCACGTTGCACGGGTGCAGAACCAAACCTCAATTTAAGACCTCGAATCATATGGACAGTTGGAGCTTTCACTAAAAATTTGGGAACTTCAACAATTAGCTGCAGATTTCCATTTAGACAATACTTACAAGTTAGTTTTGCATGTTAAACATATTTACATTATGCTGAATATTTTGAACTTGTAACAGCCCGAGCCTGAGTTCCGACCCCCCATGTCAGAGGTGGTACAAGCTTTGGTTCGATTGGTTCAACGAGCAAACATGAGCAAGCGTACTGTCGGTAATGCTGCTCGACAGTCGGAAAGTACGGACACAAATGATAGTGTGAATTGAACATTGATCTGTATAATACCTTTGTTTCTCATATGATCTTTTTGCTTGACCAGTAAAGTTATTTATTCTCTCTTTCTTCACCTCATAATTTTTTCTCCTCCACAACCTTGTTTCTTCTGCGTCCACAAAGTTTCAAGGTGTGGAAAGCGAATGCTGTGTCATTTTTTTTTTTTTACTTTTTCTTTATTTATGCCACAATTTGCCATGTCACCTTATTGTATGATATAATGTATTCAAGGTGAGAAAGATTCAATATAATGGTCTTTATTCATGTGGTGCAACTCCTAATTCCTACGGGCATAATTACTCGACCTGATTTCGACCTGAATTTTATATGGGCATGACCTAATTTGAAGATTCATATAACAAATTGACAATATACTCGAATACGACCCGATGAACTTATTTGCCACCTCTAGGCTTATCAAAACTTCGTATGGCCTTGAAATTCTTTGATGGAATCGTAGGCACTGGACTTTTGGACTGAATCAATGCTAATTAATTTTAATTCAACTCAGCTTAGCTTTGTTCATTTCATTTTAATTCAGGTCAGATCGTGTTGAGTCAGGAATATTAATTAACTCAGCTCAGTTCAGTTCAACTCTAACGATTTTAGTTCATCATTCAACTCAGCTTATCTGGATGCTTAATTTTTGCTTATTTGAAGACGTCCATATGAGCAATGAGTAGAAAAATAGCCTTGAGTGTACCATGCTCATGGTACACTCAGGTATATGATGAGTACTCTCGTAATTGACACAAGGATTAAGAAAGTGTTTGTAGGGGTACAAGAATGGAAGAAATATGTAGGAATTATATGAAGATCACAAACCATAATAGGAAATATAACAAATAAAATGAGATATCCTTTATAATTTCCGTAACATAAAAAGAAACAAAGAGAGTAGTTTTTTGAGGACTTCTGTTTTGGGTTTTTCAAGAGAGGGTCCTTTGAATCAAATAAGCTGATTTCTCCCACAACCTTTACAAAATCCGCCCTACTGACATCCCTATTTCATGGATAAATGAATTACTAGACTTGTTTTTTAAAACTTATATTCAATCGGTTGATTCTACTAAGTTTAATATCTTGGACATTGTAATTGCTCATATGACTATCTTCTTGTTGGCTAGCAACACAAAGAAACACTTCAACTTAAATTAAGTACATAACCTGAAGTTCTGATTTCATAGATTTTGAAAACAGATCTGCTGATACATTGGCATAATTTGCTATATTTTAGTTTAAGTATGCCTAAGTGCATTTTTTGTTAAGGTTTTAGTTAACTATAGTCCCTTGAACTGTGAGCAACTTGTACCCTTTCGAAGAAGTGAGGATGTGATTCCAAACTTATTGTTTTCTAGATCAATTTCTACCAAATTATCTTCCATTTGCTTCCCACCTATCACTACCGAATTATCGAAATCAATAGAGTCTATGGCCACAAATGCTAAGCATAATACACTATTTGAAACTTTAACCATAGAATTTGCACCATAAATCCTCCACCTTGCCTTCTTGTTATGCAACAAGCTACTTTTACCGTCCAATATCATGTCAATGATAGGCACACGGGGTCCTGTCGCGGTGTTTGCTATGGTCTTTGCATCGAAACATGCTCCGAAAGGTTCCACTGAAGCAACTCTAGTGATATTCATGGCTTTGGCCTTGTTAACAAAAACATCAATAAGGACGTCGTATATGTCACCATGCAACATAGTGTAATAGTTGGTTGTGCTAATTTTTGTTCCACCAATTCCGTACTCGTTCATGAGCAATACGGACTGATCGATGTTTAATGGTGTTCCATCAACTTTGATAGAAGTCACATTGATGAAGTATTCATTTGAAGGGTCTTCTTGGAAAGTAACTAGAGCGGTGTTTCTAGGACTGACTAGGAGAGGGGTGGTAACGAGAGATTTTGACATATCGATAGTACTTATAGGCCGCAAATAGTAAGGGCCGCCACCAAAGTACATGGCTCCATTGTACTTATACGTCGAAGAGGTGGATGAGGCCGGAAGGCAGAGAGCAAACTTTCGAGGAACCTTAAAGGTTGATGAGATTTGGTACTGCAACGAAACACGGTTCCTTGCAAGGGTTAACACACCTCTAACATGAGATGATAACCCCGTCAAGGGGCGTGTATCGGAACATGCCAAAGGCAATCTAGGCAATGGAGCATATGCCCGACGATTAAGGCTTGTTTGGTTATACAAACTTATAACATCTTCACCAAGCATTACCTCGTAATAAGGGACGTAACGAGCTAAAGGGGCTATAGGCCTCAACACCACAATGTTTACCAACACATGTTACGCCATTGTAAGTGTCACATATTGTCGCATCACACGGTAGGGGGTTGAATGTTGACGAGTTTTTGGAGCGATAGAGGTCACAAGTGAACCAAGACCATTGAGCTGCAAGATCAATGAATAGATTTACGCGAACTCGAGGCGTTCCTATTAGAATGCTAGTGAAGTATTGGGAGGTCTTATTGTCCTTCCATATGGGAAGAACAAAGGTAGCATTTGAGACATGAAATAATAAGGAAATTGAACTTAGGAGTAGGATACCAACAAGTATAACAAATTTGCTTGAAGCCATTGAAATATAGAAAAGCTAAGTTTAGAGAGGTTGAGAAAATAAATGAAATGGTTGGTGTTAGTGGATCTATTACGTGTGGTTATATAATATAACATATAAGTACACTTATATTTTGGTGTTTATACTATAATATAAGTTATAACAGATAAGTACACTTATATTTGGTGTTTACAAAGTGTTATTGTCAGCCGTTATGTAGCCACGCTTGGTTGATCACGAGGGACCTTGTACTCTTTAAGTGAACCTAAAGCTATTGAGCACATATAAAATATGGCTGCATATAAGCCATGTGATAAATATGGGACGACAGACTAAGCAATGACGGTGAACGTACTTTAGGAATAAAATTAATACTATATATATATTAATATTTCTTTTTAAATGTATCTTACTATCCTTCGTACTTTTCTTGGAACTTGGAAGTTCTTTCACACTTAAGATTTCTGACAGATTTGTCTATGTACTTATTGATTTTATTCTTTTTTTAAAAAAATTATTCATTAACACCCCAAGTCTATATACAAGTTTGTACCAAGTAATGCAACTATAGCATAACCACGTTGGTGAACCAGCAATTTAACCAATATAGACGTGTCACTCATATGATATGCACGTGTTGGCCATGTGCTAATAAATAATATTTCGTATCCTAGGGAGTAATGCGTAAGGACTTAGTTGTGGAAAAAATATGAAAATTAATATTTCCTCCTTTCAAAATGTATCTTACTATCCTTCATATATTTCTTTGAACTTGGTAACCTGAATCTTAAAAGTTCTTTCACACTTAATGTTTCTTATAGATTTGCCTTAATTCATAGTTGTTGACTTCTTTCTATATTTTTTAAACTAAGTTAATCAATACCCTCAAGCCTCAATCCTCCATATAGATTTTCGTATCGAATAAGGTAACTATCACATTAATTACCGCATTGGTGAACTAACAACGTAACTCAACTCCATACACATGATGTGCGGATCGGACATGTTTGCGAATCACGGACCTTGAAGGCTTGAACCCGAAACCCACCTCGTACCTTCGGTACCATAGTTCCGTATTGGACTATTGAGCTTGCAATCCTATTGATCGAAATCTAATAGTTAGTAGTTTTTACACCATCATAAATTCATAATGCGATAATTATAATGGTAGAATATTACATTTATCCACTATGTAATATTGTAATCCACCCATTTAAAATAAATAATACGGAGTAATTATCAAATTTTCTATATGCTAAGTTGCTAACAAATTTATATTTCATTGGGTGTATGAATATCCATTCATATAGACTAACTTTTCATTATGTATATGTAATAACACCCAAAAAAACAAATATTTGTAGTTGATGATACTATAATATTGTAAATCATTGATTAAATTCATTAACCTCTCTCGTGATTTCAGGAGGTTCTAAAATAGCTTCTCATTTTATAATCGCGACTCTTCACCAACTAAAAAACTTTATCAGCATATTTATTATTTACCCACCAAAAATAGATAATTGAAAACATATAAAATATTTTATCGCCTAGTTGTTACTTTTACCCATTTGATGAAGTTTTTTGCCGCGAATAACTCGCCCATTTTTGTACGATTATCACATGCCATTGGTAGATGTACTCTTAAACTTACTTACCAAGATACCAAAGTTAATGCCAATACTACGATTTAATGCCCACTCAATCAACGAGACAACAAAAATATAGTACTATGAAGACAAATCTGTAAGAAATCTTAAGCGTGGAATATAACGACATTTTTATTAAAAAAAATTACACACATGTGTAAGGAGAATAATGAGTAATATTTTAAGGAAAATGCTATGAAAAGTTTAAGTAGAAAGAATAATCATTAATTAATCATTTTTTATACTGATCCACGCGTAACTTTAGCATAAATTCACAATTTAATTCTAGTTTAAGTAATGAATTAAAGTTGCAAATTACTCCTTAGACTTCTGCATATTGTGCTACTTTCCCCTATGTAGGGCCCCAAAAATTATACTCCATTTTTTTAGTTGTATCCAAAGACCTTGTCACGTTTGCTAACACACGAATTCAAACATTTTTATCTGCAATTGTGTATATGTAAAATATATGTAAAGTTGATATATAGTAAAACTACAAATCGGGACGATTCTATTACGAACTCATTTGACTATAATATTCCTAGCGTAGAATGAATTAAAGGAGGTCATAGAGAAATATATGAATAATGTCAAAATTAAACTTTCATACAATAAATAGAAGTTGTGTTTTTCAAACAAAATTCACAGCACGTTATATAGAAATTTGGGATAAACTCACAAACGGCTAATCAAATAGAAAAATTATGGTTCTTCAATTGTTTTAGATGGAAAAATATAAAGCTTGAGCATGGAGAAGACAAAAAGACGAGCATGGTTTCAGGGAGAAATTCAGAAGTAAATAAGTATTTAGTAGTATCAATTTTTTGAAAGGCATTAAATGATTAAATGAAAGTTGACTGAGGAGAGGATGTTGTTTCAGGTTAGTATTTACTGTCTCACGCGTCAAGATGCAGTAAATATTTTTTTTTTTACTTTGGGCAAAAATTTGTAAATTAGGACTAAAATTTTGGGGCCCTGTGCGGTTGCTCACCCTGCACATGGCCTTAGACTCCCCTGAAATCAAGAACATATTTGTGTTGAATCACTAGTTATTTATGGTCACCCTTTGACGTATTTATCTTTAGAAATATCGCCACATTAGCATTTAACCATCAGGTTTGCATTCAAAAGAAAGAAAGATAATAACGGAGGGAAGATAACCATTGAAATTTAGTTACAGTGCGGGTCGATTCAAGTCAATAGCGGATCAAGCCATATATATAGGTGAATTGCTTTGTTCGTTATGGGTCAATATCGGGTGGACCATGTAGGTTCTGGACAACTAGCGAGGCGCAATGGACGAATCAGTAGAAGAGTAAAAATATGAGTACTACTGATTGTTGAGAATGGACACAACATTTCATTATAAAGACCTTTTCCCCGACACTTTACATACTAGCGTCAAATACACGAGTTGCGTGCGAAAACAGTTAATTCTCGAATTAGTAATGTAATTGAGATTTTTTTTCCTTTCATCTTTTATCTTTTTTTGGCATCCACTTCCTCTTCCCTTGTAAAAATACATACTTCCTCCGTTTTTTATTAGTTGACCTGTTTCTTTTATCACGTTTGCCAACGCGTGATTTCAATCACTTTTATCTTGGAAAATTATTGAGTAAAAATTATAAAAATATGATATTTTGAAAATATATAATGAGACGTATCTAACAAGACCCCACATGACTATATTTTCTCTTATGTATAAATCACAAAAGATAGTCAAAGTAGATTATGTGAATAGTGTCAAAAGTCAAAACGTGTCAACTAAAAAAAACGGAGGAAGTATATTTTAATATACTCCCTCAATCTTTTGACGGTGAAATCACGAACAGATTAATTCTGTAAGTGGACTTTAAGCTAATGATACAGTATGGAGAGTATCATTATAAGTTAATCAAACACAGGAAGTACTTCAAATATAATCACTATAATGATTTCATTAATTTCGAATTTGGTTCTAATTTTGATACAATTGCTTAGCGCGCTTACAATATATTAAAGGCAGATAATCAAACTAATGTATTATTTAGAAAAACACAAACATGACAGTGAGTGAGCTTGAAGCTAGTGCATGCACCAATTGGTATGATAGAGGAATTTAGATTCCTTTGAAATGGGAGCAGCTTGTTCCCATACGAAGAAGTGAAAAGCTAATACCGAGCTTATTAGCTTCTTGATCCACTTCTACCAATGTATCTTCCATTTGCTTCCCACCTATCACTATTGAATTCATATATTCTGATGATCCACCATCAACAAATGCTAAGCATAGTACATTCTTTGTTACCTTCACCATCGAATTCGCTCCGTAAAACCTCCACCTCGCGTTCTTGTTGTGCAATAATGGACTTCTGCCCGCCAATATAAAATCAATGAGGGGCACATAGGGTCCTGTTTTAGCATCTCGGACCGTCTTGGCATCGAAGCATGCTCCAAAAGGAGCAACCGAAGCAACTCTTTTCATACCCATGGCCTTAGCCTTGGTAACAAAAACATTGACTAGTGCCTTGTATATTTCACTATGTAACGTGGTGTAGGCGTGTACGGTACTGATTTTTGATCCCCCGAACCAGTTTACATAGGGTTCATCCACGATGGACAAGAGAGAACGGTTGAAGTGTAAGGGGGTTGAATTCACTTTAATAGAGGTAACATTGATGAAATATTCTTCCGTCCCTTTATCGAATTGTTCGGGACGGACAAGGACTGGGGTGGTAATGAGTGATTTTGACAAGTCGGTAGCACTAGTCGAAGGCAAATGGTATGGGCCACCACCGAAGTACATAGCACCATTATACCCTGAGACCGAAAAAGAAGGGGATGAGTAGGCCGGGAGACAAAGAGCAAACTTTTTCGGAACCTTGAGAGTTGAAGAGATTTGGTACGGCAATGATGCATAGTAGTTTGCAAGGGATATGAACCCTTTGGCATGTGCTGATAAGCGCCTCAGTGGGCGCTTATCAGCACAACCAATGGGGTACTTAGGCAAGGAAACTTTAGAGAGTTGTAGTGGGTTTTTTTTGGTTTGGGTATACAAACTTATTGTATCTTCACCTAATATGACATCGTAACTGGATGACCATGGGTTGCTGGCTGTAACCCCACAGTAATCACCAATACATACTTGCTGATCATAGCAGGCGCCCGTGTCGCAGCCCACGGTGTTAAATGTGGATGAGTTTTGGGAGCCATAGAGAACACACGTGAACCATGACCATCTAAGACCAAGATCAATGATCATATTCACACGTACTTGGGGTTTTCCTACTAAAATGCTAGTGAAGTATTGTGAATTTTCGTTGTCCTTCACAATGGGAAGAACATAATTAGCATTGGAGACATTGGATAAGAAGCTTAAGGCAGTGGTTAGTACTAGAGAGATAAGGATTAGGGAGTGGGTTGAAGCCATTTTGATGAAAGCTTAAAGTTTTATGGGCAAGTGTGGTACCTCTAATAGCTAGTTTACATACTTATAGTACTAGAGGGTCCACAAAATGACCATTCTTTAGAGGTAATATAATATGGTTTCTTTCTTATAATCATGCTAGGTTTGGTTTAAGGCATGTTCTCCTCAACTTATTTTCAGTTCTGTTTAATTTAGTTCAGTTCATCTCTGGACAATATTCTTTTTCCTCATGCACATTATTTCATTATTCCTATCACTTCCATTCCGTATAATTCAATTAAATTCACTTGCGTTTAGTTCAGTCCATTTCAGCTCATTATATGCCGAACAGAATAAACCCTTAGTTGGTAAGGCTTTTTTCTCACATTCATTCAAGTCTTGTTAAGTTAATTGCTTAGAGGTTAAAATTTCTCTTACTACTAGACAAAAAATCGTGAAAAATGATGGCTATAGTTAGAAACTTTCTTCTTAACATTTGAAAAGTACTCTACAGTTTCCTTCCACGAAATGGTTGTTTTAGTACTTTGCACTATTAGTTTAAGAGATACTTAGGGCCTGTTCATTTCAGTTTAATTTCAGTTTAGTTCAGTTCAGTTCAGTTCACCTCTATTCAGTTCAGTTCAGTTCACCTCTAATCAGTTCAGTTCAGTTCAGTTCAGCTCCATTCTTTTACAACTATTTTGTTAAATATTATTATGTTGGTCTAATTTATTTTACTAATTGATCTTATTATTATTATATTATTATTATTTATTTTTATATCATTATTATTAAGTATTATTATTATTATCTATATATTTTTTTATATTATAGCTTTATTCATTATTATTACTATTATCATTAGGGAGGAACATGGTTTAGGTTAAAAGCACAAATAAACCCGCATTTTTAGCCCATAATCCAATCAAATCACGTCAAAACGGTTTATGATGTAATTTTGCACGGTCCGACCCAATTATTATTTTATTACTAAATATTAATATATAACTAAATCTAATTATTAAAATAGTAATATTAATTTAATTCTTAGATATTATTGTTATTATATAATCATCATCAGGTATTAATATATTAATACAAAGACTATAAAATAATTGTTATTAATTATCATTATAATCATTAATCATTATTATTATTAATTTATGGTTTTTAATATTATTTATTTATAATTATCATTTAAAAATATTAAGATACAATTATTATTATTCATTAATAATTATTCATTATTATTACCTATCATCATAATTATTATTTAATATTCATATTTTTATTGTTTAAATATTATTTATATATTTATTAAATTTAATTCAATTCAGTTCAGTTCAGTTCAACACCAATCAGTTCAGTTCAGTTCAGTTCAGCTCCAATCAGTTCAGTTCAGTTGTTTTTAGTAAATCTAAAAAGCCCTTATTAGAGATCTGAGCTATCAGTTGAATCTCCGAGGGCCGGGCTCCAATCACTTTTCCTAAGCTTTAAGTTATAAAATACTCCATTTTAACTTATTGCATTATTCCTTGTTTATCATGTTGAATATTATTTGCAAATTGCAGTATTCATTTTTGAAAAGTTTCTCTTAGTTTTTGTACTAATCAATACTCTCTGCATTCCAAATTAGTTGTTATATATTGACTTTGAGCACTATTCACTTTGCCATTTTGATTGTCTCTAAGTTTATATACGTAATGGAAAACATATTCATGTGGGATCTTGTTTGATTCGTCGTAAGTGTACTATTTCTCCAATATATAATTTTGTAGTTTTTTCCTATACCAAATTTGATATATTAGTTTTTGAAATTGTATCTTGGACTGTGTGAAAAAATTAATGTAGCAAATAAATTGGGACGGAGGTAGTAGTTGTTATGCCTTTTCTTCACTACTTTTTTTTTGCTTTTCTTAAGATATGTTCGTCATCTATATAAATAATAGATTAATATGTATAGTTAAGGCATGTGATAATTCGAGGAGCTTTGAAGAACTGGTTAGAGACTTAGAGTCATGCTTCGTTCTTTTGGATTGAACTGAAGTAAAATTAAATGAAACTGAACTGAAATAACTAAAAATAATGGATTTGAACTGAACTGAATTAAACGTAATGGAGTTGAACTGAACGAAACTGAACTGAACTGAGTTGAACTTAATAACAGTTAATCCATTCCAAAAGAACAGTGCGCCAGTCATTAGTGGCGGGACCACGGTCATGGACCTACCTTAATGGAAGAGGGGGCACATTGCACCCACTTGGACAGAAAGAATCAGGTTTTTTTTTCTTATTAGAAACATAATGATGAATAGTGTTGTAGCTATCAGTATAAATTGAAACTACAAAGTAGTAGATGAATAATAATTAAGGCATGTGATACAAAAGGAGCTTTGAAAAACTAATCACAGTGATTTAAACTAACCTTAAGCTTCTTTTGCCATGTCTCCACATAAGTCGGACATGTGATCGACAAACATGGAATGATAGACTACGAGAGCAATGCATATGGACGTAGTTTAGGGAAAACAAGATATAATCAAATAATCAATATGTTTCCCTTTCAAATATATTCTTCGATTCTCCTAGGAACTTGAAACTTGGAACTTCTCTTACGAAAGGTTTCCTAATTAAAAATCAATTAAACATAGGGAAAAAAAAACTTCAAACTTTAATAATCGTACTCATTTCATTAATTTCCAAATTTAGTCTCATTCTAATACAAATACCTCAACTTGCAATAAACTAAAAAGTAGTCCTAGGTAATCAAAATACTTTTATTTCAATAAACCCAAACATGACAGTGTCTAAGAGAGCTTGTAGTGCACTAATTAGTGTGCAAGAAATTTAGATTCCTTTGAAATGGGAGCAGCTTGTTCCCATACGAAGAAGTGAAAAGCTAATACCGAGCTTATTAGCTTCTTGATCCACTTCTACCAATGTATCTTCCATTTGTTTCCCTCCTATCACTATTGAATTCATGGTTTGTGATGATCCACCATCTACAAATGCTAAGCATAGTACATTCTCCGAAACCTTCACCATCGAATTCGCTCCGTAAAACCTCCACCTCGCGTTCTTGTTGTGCAATAATGGACTTCTGCCCGCCAATGTAAAATCAATGAGGGGCACATAGGGGCCTGTTTTAGCATCTCGGACCGTCTTGGTGTCGAAGCATGCTCCAAAAGGAGCCACCGAAACAACTCTTTTCATACCCATATCCTTAGCCTTGGTAACAAAAACATTGACTAGTGCCTTGTATATTTCACTATGTAACGTGGTGTAGGCGTGTACCGTACTGATTTTTGATCCCCCGTACCAATTTTCATATTCTTTATCGACAATGTTCAAGAGAGAACGGTTGAAGTGTAAGGGAGTTGCATTCACCTTAATAGAGGTAACATTAATAAAATATTCGTCCGTTCCTTTATCGAAATGTTCGTTACGGACAAGGACTGGGGTGGTAATGAGTGATTTTGACAAGTCGGTAGCACTAGTAGAAGGCAAATGGTATGGGCCACCCCCGAAGTACATAGCACCATTATACCCTGTGGTCGCAAAAGAAGGGGATGAGTAGGCCGGGAGACAAAAAGCAAACTTTTTCGGGACCTTGAGAGTTGTAGAAATTTGGTACGGCAATGATACATAGTTGTTTGCAAGGGATACGACCCCTTTGGCATGTGGTGATAAGTGCTCCAGGGAGCGCTTATCAGCACATGCCAGAGGGTAGTTAGGTAAGGAAGTTTTTGCGAGCTTTAGTGGATTTTTTTTGGTTTGGGTATACAAACTTATCGTATCTTCACCTAACACGGCATCACCAAAATCGGTACCGAACCATGGGTTGATGGCTATAACCCCACAATAATCACCAACACAACCTTGCTGATCATAGGTGCTACAGGCGGCCGAGCTGCAGCCCAAGGGAGTGAATGAGGACGAGTTTCGTGAGCCACGGGGAGCACAAGTGAACCATGACCATCTAAGACCAAGATCAATGATCATATTCACACGTACTTGGGATTTTCCTACTAAAATGCTAGTGAAGTATTGAGATTTTTGGTTGTCCTTCACAATAGGAAGAACATAGTTAGCATTGGAGACATGGAAGAAGAAGCTTAAGGTAGTGGTTAGTAGTAAAGAGGCAAGGATTAGGAATTGGGTTGAAGCCATTGGATGGAGGATTTAAGTTTTATTGGCCGGTGTAGTCTATCTTATAGTTAGGGTACATATTTATAGTACTGGATGCTCGACAAGATGCCATTTTTCTGCCTAATATAATATGGTTTCCTTCTAATCAAGCAATACTTTGTTCAAGAGAAGAAATTAAAATATATTGTCTAATGACTGTCTTTTTCCTCGTATATCATGTGATTTGGGTCTTATCACCGAAAATAAACACTTTAATCTACTTTTTTTTCTCAAAAAAACAAAATATGAAATTTTTATGAGTGTTCTGACACACAAAGAGTATTACATTGACGGTTTACTATAAAAATTAACAATAATATTAAACTTTTAAAAGAGTATAACTACAAAATTATAAATTAAAACATTGATTTTAAGATAAATATTATTCTGATATGTATTGGGTCGTGTCAATTTCAGGTCAGAGCATTCCGGGTCAGTATGTTTCGGTTCGAGTTAGTTCTAGTCTCGGGTTGCTTTTGGGTTGTCGATTTCGGGTCTTGGGTCGGGTCCTTTGGGTCTCGTTTGTCAAGTCTACTTGTAATGGAATCCATGGAGCTAGCTAGAACTTTAGCATTCACCCCTCACATGTCAGTCTGGTGTTAATACCATGTTAAATTTAGCCTTATTCCATACCTATCAAAAAGAGATAAGTATCAGTCCGAATACATCGAACGAACTTAATTAAGAATTAAACACAATAAAAAGCCTAATCCTCACTATCACCATCACCATCACCATCACACTCACCTACCTAAATCAGCTAATATGAACCTCAAAATCTCAAACATGTTAGAACTTGTCCACCTTAATGAACTAGCCCTAAAAGAAGTTTTATCTAAAAAGCCATATTACAATTTGAAATAGCCCTTCGGCCTTGTCTTCTTTATTTAAACAACTGGGACATTTCAATGTAATGCGTTATGAGACCAAAGTTTTAACATATTGTAGAAAATCTTTCCCCACTCCACGTACATGGTCGCAAATACTAAACCAAATAATATCTGATTAGGATCCTCCTCATTATAACTATGCAGTGATATATACATAGTTTCCTTCAACGAAATGGTTGTTTTGGTACTAAATACTATTCCCTCCGTCCCAAATTAACTGCTATATTTGACCAAAAAGTACTTTACTTTTTGGTCAAATGTAGCAGTTAATTTAGGACGGAGGGAGTATTTGTTTAAGAGATAGTACCAGAGATCTCAGCAACCACGTATGATGTACTGCTTGAATCTCGAGGTTGGGCTCACTTTCTTTGAACTTTAGGTTATATAATGAAGTATATTACATGAATAATAATAATTAAGACATGTGATACATAACGAGGAGCTTAGAAAAACCAAATACAGTCAGCAATGTGGACCTACCTTAATGCATGAAGTCGAGCACGTGCATCCCACTTGGGCAAAAAGAATTGAGGAGTTTTTTTTTATAATAGAAAAATAAAAATTAAATGAGTTTTTGTAGCTACTAGCAATTAGAAAGTGATAAAATAGTGACTGCCGAATATTTGCAAAATAATCGTAATACTTTAGAATTTATTAGTCAAAATCCTTTTAACTTTTAGTCAAATCGCGTTTTGGTCTAACCTAGTACTGTTGGATTACAAGAAGACACTTAAGAAGGGGGTTGAATTGAGTGTAGTATTTTCTAAATTTTATCGAACTTTCTTTCGAGATCTCAGAGACCTTCTCTGAGCTTTTGAGTTGCGTATATGAATATTGTTAATTCGATAAGAATTTCTAGAATAGTAAATAGAAAGGCAGTAATAAAGAGACGAGACAAGCAATTTTACCGTGGTTCAATCTCACCTCTGAGATCTACGTCCACCCTACCTTTTCTTTTATTAATTGAATCACAAAATACCAAACTCTTGATACAACTGGATTCTCTCACTACTAACCCTAGTAGTGCCCCAAACTCTTGATACAACTGGATTCTCTCACTACTAACCCTAGTAGTGCCCCAAACACTTAACCCTAAGTGTTGCTAATTAAATTAGATTTATACTCAAACCAACCCAACACTCTCTATAATAAGAAAATTGCAGAAAGATTTTAGTCCTCTAAAATCGTGCTTCTTGATAAGCTAATGAGGAAAGTTACGATCTAAAACTGTTTCCAGCTATATAACAGCTCAGTGCCATGCTCAGTGCCACTGAAGACAAATATCTCTTCCGAAAAATCCGGGCCATAATCTTTGATCTTCTATCTTTTCCAAACTCGTCTTATATCTTTTCCAAAGCTGATCTTCATGTATCATTGGAGATTTTGCTAGAGGATAAAATCTTTTTAGAATAAATCATTTTATCTTTGACATAAAAAAAGATAATATTTTCCAAAACTAATCACATAATCAGTTTTATAAAACTATCTTTATTTATATACAAAATCTTTATTTCAAGAAACAGTTTTTTATGAAAAATAATATTAACATGATTACTTCATTTCTTAACTCTAAGAGAATAAGTAATTATGCTAAAATTATTTTCATACTTTGTTTAAATATCCAACTGTCAAAAACTCCAATGACTTTGTTGCTCGATCATAATTATTTCACTGACACATACCCAAAACATGTTAATAACATACATGCGTTTGTCATCATCAAAATACACATGGACAAAGTGTCCCAACAAGTACCTATACTACTCAAAAAGAGTCGAATGCAATCAAATCATTAACAACTTCTTTTTTTTACCAAGCTTAATTGATATAGTTGGTCGGGATTCACCTTATAACATCAATATTTTAGGGTTGAATCTTTCCAAAATTTAGTGCATAGAGGTAGGAATTCACCTTACTATTCCCCTCTATTCAGTCTTACTTCACTTGTATTTTCCTTATTTTACTTGTGTGTTTGCTTTAAACATTGTTGTTGTTTTAGGCCAACTCATTGATCGAGCTGCCTCGTGTTTAAATTGTCCCTCCCAAACTTATGAAGCAAAAATTCTCTTCGTCGACTCTGCTTGTGCTTGCCAGGCGCACAAACGCCACGATCAACCCTGCTTGTGCTTGCTAAGTGCGCACAAACGCCACGAGCAACCCTCGTCTTCTCGCTCTTGTCGACAATAGGTAAGAGCGCCCTTCAGATACACAGTTGCTCGTACTACCACGAGCCCCAACATTCCTTCTTGGACCAGTTTTGCGCCCTTATCGGCTGACGCGCTTCACGTCTCGAGCATCCAAACTCTCAGACCGTACTTATTGGTGTAGTTGATTAAATTGGGGATTCCCTTTTTAACCTCAAAGTCGAATTCTCCCAACTGTGGTGCTCGGAGGTAAGAAATTCCCTTATTACTCCCCCTACTTTCAAGTGCCTAAACTGTGCTAAATAAAGACACCGTGCGAGTTGAGGTCTCGACAGGGTTCAAGCCATTTTTCACCATCAAGGAAACCTCTAGGTACCATATTACTATTGGAAGACTGATTTTCTCAGTTCGAATGACAATCCCGAGAACATTATTACTCAAATTGTTCTTCAAGGTAGAACTGTGATGAATGGACGAGGTCACTTTTAATATCGATTTATGTTCTTTGATATTATTATTGATCTTTTTAATATTACCGTTTTACTTATTAGACAGTAGACATTATTATAGTCACTTTTAATAGAACATTTTTCTATCATATATATTCATTATAAACATATACATGTCATTGAAAGATCAACAACATATAAGCAGAGGTGTTGATCATAATCATAATAAAGTTTATAGGATACAGTTATTAAAGTGTCTAGACTCGAAGGTGCGCAGTATTCATCAAACATATTAAGCATCAACTAATTCTAAAGAGTAAGAGAAAATAAGAAAAGGCTAGCATAATTATCAATTAGTACAATGTTCAATTACAAATTACAATGTTCAATAATAATGTCATCACAAAGTTATGCAAACGCCATCACTATTTTCGATTTTAATGTCAAATTATAATTTCAACACAAATTACCAATGCCGATGTAAAAGAGCAACAAGGCATCATTGGAACAACAATGTCAAATTACAATTTCAACCCAATTATTATAATTATTATTATCAGTTATATTATTATTCATATAAGGATTAATTATATCAAATTTTTATTATTAATATTAATATTATCATTAACCATATCAATAATTATTATTATTTTTTTGACGAATCAATTATTATTGTTATCATTACCCATTTTGTAAATAAAGGCTAAGTTCAATTCAATTTATTTTCATTTAATAATTTATTTTATTTCAATTCAATTAATTTCAGTTCGGTTAAAAACAGAGCCCCGTGATGTATCTTGTTTATGGACAAACTCTTGTATGGACCCGGTCCACACTAAAAATAGTGTAGACTCACACTCTCTCCTCACTCCTTCTCCTCACTGCTCTCTTTCCTCCTCTCTGAAACTACCATCACCACCACGCCAACCCCGCACTCCCCTTCCCCTAAACCACCACCACGCACCCACAACCTTCCCTCACTCTCTTCACTCCCCTCAACCACGCGGCACTACGGTGGGACTACGACACCTGTTTTCCGGCGGATCCTTAACGATTCTCCGGCGGCTTCTCCGACGCAACATCTTTCACCTCCGCCTTCTCTCTTAATTAATGATCTGATTCGAGTTTCTGCAGTTGGGGGGAGAGAAATCGAAGAAGGGCGAGCAAAAATTAGGTATATTTAAGCATAAAATCCCCTTCTTTTAGGTTTTAATTTCATGAATTCAAATGCTTTTTACGAATTGGAATGTTAAATTCCCATTTAACACCCAATCAAATCGAATTGGGGAAAATTTTAGGGTTTTATTTTGATAATAAAAACCTTAACTTTTCATTCATAACACTTAACTTTTAATTACAAAACCTTAACTTTTGATTGTTAAACCTTAACTTTTAATTACAAAATATTAACTCTTGCTAAAAAAAACTTTAACTTTTGTTAAAAAACCTTAACTTTTGCTAAAAAAACCTTAACTTTTCATTCATAACACTTAACTTTTGATTATAAAACCTGAACTTTTAATTAAAAATTCTTAACTTTTAATAAGGAAACCCTGACTTTTGGTGAGCAAAAATTTAACATTTGATAAAAAAATTCTAACTTTTAGGATCTAGCCCTAGTTTACAATAAGTTTAGTGTAGACCAGGTTGAGTAACTTGGTACTTGTTTATGTAGAGAAACTAACATTAGTAGTAGTGGCAGAGCAAAAATGGCGGACACTGAAGATTTCCTAAAATCTGGCATTTACAGATTCCCTAATTCACCTACTTTCTTCTTCATTGATCCTGTTCGAACCCTAAATCGTAACTACACTCTTTTTAGGGTTTCTCCTTCCTCCTATTACCCTCGTTTCTTCACTTCCAATTCCGCCATTGATGAACAACAAAAACACGACGAACAAGAACAAGATGAGAACTTTAGCAGCGGAAAAAGGAAACGAAATCAAAAGAAGAAGAAAAAACAGCAAAGTTATTGTCTTAATGCGAAAGAACTACTAGCTGATCAACGACACCAGGTAGAATTTTTAAGTGTTTTGTGTTTAGTGTTACTTTTAAAGTTGAATTTATGTTTGGCTCCGTTTGATTGGACGATAAAATCGATTGGAAACATTGATTGTAGATTAGTTTTCGTTTGTTTGGTTCGTTACATGAAAAGTTAGAGGAAAAAGGAAGAATATAGAGCTTGACTTATTTTGTGTTTGCATTCAACTTGTTTTTATGTTTGGCTCCGTTTGATTGGACGGAAAATCGAATGGAAACATCGGTTGTAGATTAGTTTTCGTTTGTTCGGTTCGTTACATGAAAAGTTAGAGGAAAAAGGAAGAATTAGAGCTTTAATTGTTTTGTGATTACGTTTGACTTGTTTTATGTTAGGCTTTGTTTGATTGGACGGAAAATCGATTATCTGTGGAAATTATTTTTTAAGAGGAAAAACTCGATGGTAGATTGGTTATTGTTGGGTTCGTTACATGAAAAGTTAGAGGAAAAAGGAAAATAGACTTGACTTTTGTTTTGTGTTTGCATTCAACTTGTTTTTATGTTAAGGTATGTTTGATTGGACGGAAAATCGATTTGTGTGGAAATTATTCTCTTATGAGGGAAAACTCGATGGTAGATTGGTTTTCGTTTGTTTGGTTCGTTACATGAAAAGTTAAAGGAAAAAGGAAGAATTAGAGCTTTAATTGTTTTGTGTTTATGTTTGACGTGTTTTTATGTTAGGCTCCGTTTGATTAGACGGAAAATCAATCATCTGTGGAAAATATTTTTTATGAGGGAAAACTCTATTGGTTTTCCATTGTTTGGTTTGTTACATGAAGAGTTAGAGGAAAAAGGAAGAGTAGAGCTTGAATTGTTTTGTGTTTACGTTCAACTTGTTTTTATGTTAGGCTCCGTTTGGTTTGATTGGACGGAAAATCGATTTTTCTGTGGAAATTATTTTGTATGAGGGAAAACTCGATTGTATATTGGTTTTCCATTGTTTGGTTGGTTACGTGAAAGGTTAGAGGAAAAAGGAAGAATAGAGCTTGACTTGTTTTGTGCTTGCATTCAACTTGTTTTTATGTTAGGGTCTGTTTGGTTAGACGGAAAATCGATTTTCTGTGGAAATTATTTTTTATGAGGGAAAACTCGATGGTAGATTGGTTTTCCTTTGTTTGGTTCGTTGTATGAGAAGTAAGAGGATTAAGGAAGAATTGAAAAGAAATGAGAGGGTAGATGGAAAAAAGAAAAGACGAAGGTAGATATTACAGGAGGAAATGTGTTTTCTTTGCCTTTAGAGAGGCCAATGTTTGCCACTCTGGCGTTCCATGGAAAACTATTTTCAATTACGAGGAAAATTGTTTTCCACCCTTTGTCAAACAAAGGAAAATAAGGGAACTAGTTTTTGGAGAAAACGTTTTTCTCTCAACCAAACAGAGCCTTAATTATTCACCCTTTTCTGAAGTTTATATTGGGTTTGGATTTGTTTGAAGGAAATTAGGCCTTTATTGTTGAAGGCGCATGAAGAATTGGTAAAAGCTAAGGAGTTGTTGCATGTAATGTGTGAGCTTCAGTGTGAAGCTGAGGGATGGGAACGTTGTGTGGATTTGAATTCTGGTAGAAGTGAAGACAAAGAAGTGTCGTTCGTTGAGCTTGGAAAAGTTTGGCAAGCTCCCTTGTATGAAATTGCTCTTGATTTTACTCGAGCTAACAAACAGGTTCAACAAAATGGAGGTTAATCTACTTTGATATTGTTTGCTTCATTTGTGGTATTTTGTGGTTTGGTTTTCTTTGATGTGTTGCGGTTGATTTCAATGATTTAAAACTAAAGATTTCCCTTTTATGGGGATGATTGGTTTTTGTAGTGTTAAAAAGAAGTTGTTGCAAATGAATCAATAACTTGATTGAGGGTTTACCGCTCGATTTCAATGATTCAGCCCCGTAATGGGCTAATGGCCGGAGCACGAATTTGGTTAAATGGTACTGTAAATGTGCTGTTTCTACTATGTTTTGCTGAAATATAATTCATAATTGTGCCAACATTCTGAAACTAGAGGAAAGCAAGTACCTTGGCATTGTTATAGGGCCTTTTTTAACTGTGATTGTAGGAGTATCCTTCAAAAGGTTTATGTTGATTAAATTAGAAGCTTGATTATGTACATTGTACATTGATTATCACTCGAGCGGCTCGACTCAGCCCTTTGGCGAGCAGGCTTCCAACATTTCTCAAGTACTTGCTGCACTTCCTGACAATCTTTGATGTAATCTCAGATGTCTTTTGTTTATGTTTTTAGTCATATGTTCAATTCAGGAAGATTAAGGATACCCATGTCATGCTTTTTCCTTTCATCTGTAGTGCCTAAATGTTTATTTTTCTTGATAAGGAGTTCCCATAGTTATCATGCATCCAGATGTTCAGTAACCATTATTTTCCTGACACTCTCATTCTTTATAGGGTCCTCAGACTCTCAGCATAATGATCAAATGTTGTTCCCGTTGTTCAATAGCCTCGTCTCAAATGAAACAGACGATGATGTGGTGGCAGAATTCCAGACAAGTCAGTACATTTTACCAAAAGATAGCTGCTTCTACATGGTAAACCACTTACCTTTGCTTAGTGATTCTCATTCTTGTAGGTTTTTAGTAGTTTCTATCGTACATGTAGCTTGGTTTCACTTATTTGTACGATGACATTCATTTGTTTTATTGCTTACACAACCTTTGTTTTCCATTTCTCTTTTGTCCATGTCAAAGTCTGAACTGGAGCAGATACACAACTTAGTTCCTGGTAATAGTCATCATGAGATTCTTTGTATTACTTCATTTTGCATGTAGTGCCTGACTGCCAAACCTTGATGGTTGTTAATTAGCATTCTTTTCCAAGTTAATTTTATAATTACCAGGTCTTAACTTCTATGTTTAGCAAGCAAAACTTTTATGTGTAGCAAGCAGAACTCGTAACAATGCTACTAATAAGCCATCATCTTCAAGCTTATCACTTGGACTTGGACCGTGTAAATTTTGATTGTCCTTGAGCAACTTGAATTTATTTTTGCCCCATCCTCCATTGTGGATTGTGATGTTTATTCTTGTCATTGCAGCTGACTCGGAATGTGGGTTTAATTTGATAATGGTGGATCCACCATGGGAAAACAGAAGTGCCTATCAGAAGTCAAAGTATGTACTGCAAATGATTGCTTTCCTTTTTCTGCATTATTATGCTGTAGATTTTTGCTGACAAAACCTAAGATAACCTTCTTTTCTGTTGGTTGGAGTCTCACTCTAGATGGTTTCATCCGTTGTGCCTCATGAGTTGTCTTCTTTTTGACCTTCTTTTTTTTCAAGTAAGAGTATAGCATTACTGTCAAAAAAGAGATATTACAACCTAAAAAACCTATGAGTGGATAGGCAAACCTTCTAGGAAGGACCCCCTAAAACACACTCAAGGTTCAAGTCAGGATAAACTATCATAACTGATCTAGCCAAGCTTGATCTGTCCTACTAACTTTGCTTATATTCAAAAGAGCTACTCTACTCTTTACAATGCTTTTTATCTCATTTAAACTTTTCTCTCACTAGGGACAACTTGTTGCCAAAAAGCCATATTTCTAGCCTTCCAAACAGTTAATACATAAGCTGACAAAAGTGACAGGTAGACAGCCTTCCTACACCTAGTACCTTTGTAGTTTGAATGAATCCATCGACCAAATCTTGAAATCTGGAATTTCCTGAGTTGTGATCCAACCCATGATGTGCATTCCTCAAAAATCTTGCCTCCATAACTGCAATCAGAGAGCAGATGCTGTAGGCTCTCCTGAGCTTGCCCACAAATCAGACACCATATCAGTACAAACACCAAAGCTAGCCAAACTATCTCTTGTTTGCAGCCTGTTTTGGACAGCCAACCATACAATGAACTTGTGTTTAGGTAGAGAGATTCTGTTCTAGACACCCCTAGACCACTGGACAAGGAGAGATCCCTTGGCTTCTTTGTACAAATTGTTGATAGAATAATGCTGGTTCGCAGGAAATGTATGCGTACATAGATGCTGCATTTCATCTTTCACTTTGCATAAGCTCTTAATCACCCAACTAGCACTGGAATGAGGCTGAAAAGACCACCAATTATCCTCTTTAATATAAACAGCATGCACCCATTTCACCCACATTAATTTAAACAGCATGCTCCTTCAATGCACCAATGTGCCACACAATCTTTCCAACAGCAATCTTATTCCATAAGCCGATATCTCTCATGCCTAAGCCCCCTTTTTTCTTAGGGAGCAAACTGTCTTCCAAGCAACATAACCAGGGCAAATAGCAGTAGTTGAACCTTTCCATAGAAAGTTCCTACAGATTGCATTAATCTGCTTTATAACAGATTTCGGGAGGATAAAAATCTGAGCCTAATAGCTATGGAAACTCATAAGCACCGAGTTAATCAATAAGGCCCTGCCAGCAAAAGAGAGGTTTTTGGTACTCCACACTTTGATTCTAGTTATCATTTTATCCACAATGGCTTCACATTCAGCAGTCTTAATCCTTCTAGAACTGATTGGAACACCAAGTAGGAAAAAGGAAGAGTTCCAATGGAAAAGCCAGACATATCCTGTAGCCTTTTAACCTCATCCTTACCAACACCAACAGAGTACAAGGAGGATTTTAGCTCATTTGTAATCAGACCAGAGGACTCAGAGAAAAGTTTTAAACCTTGAAGTAATGTGTAAGCAGACATGACCTCACCTTTACAGAAAAGCATGAGATCATCAGCAGAACCTGCACTTTTTGTCACTTCCTATTAAGCAACTTATGCATTTATTTCGTAAAATAGTTTTTGTTGCATTTATTTCTTTCATTATTTTGTTTCATGAGATCATCTTTTGAATTACAGTTATATAATGTTGGGAAACTGTGTTCTCTGAATTATTGCGAGTAGAAGTTTCTAATATTCTACTCATGCGCTATCCTTTTTGTCTAATCTCACTAAAAACAAAATCTCAATCATTATACTCGGCTATGTTGTAATTATCGTTCTTTGGCTAAATTTTTGTATAGGTACCCTACTTTGCCAAACCGGCACTTTTTGTCACTTCCTATTAAGCAACTTATGCATACAAGTGGAGCGCTTGTAGCCCTATGGGTAACAAACAGGGAGAAATTGCGAAATTTTGTTGAGAATGAACTGTTTCCAGCATGGGGAGTTAGATATGCGGCTTCAGTATATTGGTTGAAAGTATGTGCGCGCTACTTTTGGTTTTCAAACTTACTCACTCAATAACAGTAAATCTTACTTCCAGATTGTGTAACTTGCTTTAAAACAACAATAATAGAAGGGTTAGGACTTAGGAGAGGGGGGGTTTCACAAACAACATTAACAGAAGGGTTATGACTTAGGAGAGGGGGGTTTGTAATAACTGTGACATTTTGATGATTAAGAACAATGAGATACGAGTGTACTACTTTTAGCAGGAAGTGCCTTTTATAAATTGTAATTTATCTCTTATGTTCTAATTGCATCTAATCTTCCAGGTAAAAGCGGATGGGTCTTTGATTTGTGATCTAGACCTATTCCATCATAGACCATATGAGTGCCTTCTTCTTGGATACACTGGTAGACATGTACGTTTCCTTTACCTTAAAACTTCTGATAGATTCTGTCTACGAAATATCTGAGTGATATTTTACAGGGGACAGAGCCTGAGCTGGCATCCATGGATAAGTCTTTAAAAGATCAAGTAGTGATAACGATTCCAGGGGACTACTCAAGAAAGCCCCCAGTAGGAGGTAATTCCATTTTCCACTTCGCAGTTGTACCGAGAACTTTCAGGAGCACAAGCTTGTAATGTTAACCTACAGGCCCCGTTTGGCTGGATGGAAACTTCCCATGGAAAATGATTTTTCACGGAAAAACCCTAGATAAAAACATAATTTCAAATTATTTTTCCATTGTTAGGCTCTTTGCATAAAAATTTATAGAAAATTGAAGAATGGAAATGGAAGGGAAAGAAAGGATGGGAGGAGGGAAAGAGGAAGGCAAGGAATAGAAAGGAAAATTGGTGTCATCATGTGAAAATGATTTTCCCGTGGGAGAACTATTTTTACTTTATAAATCAAACAAACGAAAATAGGAAGATCACTAAAGGTCCTGTGTTTGTAGAAGTTCCGAGGGTTTTAAAACATCGTGTAGATTTTTCACCCTTCAATAGCTGCTCATCTCTAGGAATGAATTCACTGGAAAATTTTGAAATATTCAGCTTCAATGCCTCAACAGTGAACACTAATAAGCTTCCTGTAAGTAAGGGGAAATTGTCAGTGTTACTCCTCATTTAACTCGTCTTAGTAGATATGGATATGTGATAGTATCATTGTATTTCGGAAATGTCAGAGCTGCTTCTGGAGTATGTTCCAGGACCAAGACCTGCTCGTTGCATCGAGCTGTTTGCCAGAGAAGCGATGACTGGATGGACATCTTGGGGAAATGAACCTCTTCACTTTCAAGATATGAGATATTTTTCAAGGAGAATGACAACTGGATGATGTATGTCTGCGGGGCGCATCGAAATGCCGTCGGAGTCGTGCTGTAGACAGAAATCTTGTTTGCTTGAGCAAATTCAGAATTGATATTATTCTCAAGTCGTGACACAAGTTAAGTGAGAGCATCAAGCTAACAGAATGGCTCCTCATCAGCCAATCTTTTGCGACTACTGGGACATCCGAGGACCAATTATGAGCTACTTTCTGAAGAATCTCACAAGCACCGTTTTCTTGTACGATGCAACGATTTTAATCTTGGAATGAGTATCGTCCATGCTCAAAATGGCCAAAGTGGATAACAAACCATCCCTAAACGATGCCACTTGAGATCTTGTCAAGCATTGCTCCAAATTCTGCTGATTTTGATGGCTTGCGCCATATTAAAAAGCTGTCCTAAGTTATGATTGATTTTCTTTGCTACAAATGATTTTTGAGACTTTGTTCTAGTCTACAATCTTATCGTTGAATTTCTAATTGGTTTCGTGAGCATACAGTGTTCTGTTGAAGCAACATACACCGTATTTAGGTATTACTTAGAAAGACCATTTGAAATAGTAAGAATTGTTAGTTGTTGAAGGCTAAACCCAAGCCCTTCAGCTGTCCCATCCTTTCAACAGCTCTACTACATACATGAGAATCCTTTGAAGTACTAAAAATGAAATAGTTGGGGTACAATTTGTGTCAATATATATTCCTAATGGTTTTTGGACAAAGATTGAGTATTACCTTTATAAGTTCAATTTGTGTCACTATATATTCCTAATGGTTTTTGGACAAAGATTTTATGAGTATTACCTTTATAACTCGTGCTTTTTTGGACTAAATGAAGTAGAACTGATTTGAACAAAAAAAATCGTAACTCGAGCTAAAAATAACTGAATTAAAATTGATTTACATTTATTTAGTCCAACAAAATAGGACCTTAGTCTATCATCTACAAGTCCGGATCATCTATCTCACATAGTGTCCCATTTGGTGTCCGATCCTGACTCATTATCTACATATTGCAGTTTGTTCCATTTGGCAACGAGATAAAGGAAGGGGTGATCGACAATCCAGCAACCATCAGCCGTCTACAACAAAGAAAGATAAAGATACTCTTCAATTTTTGGTTTACAAATAGCTGTATAATCAGGTTGTAAATACCGTAGTTGTACTCATGGATTGTGCTTATTATTTTGAAAATTGACTAAGAAAACCGAAATCTACTACCTTTCCTGATATCAATAGCTAGTTTAGTGTTATGAAAATAAAATACCAGGAAAAAAAACTATCAAGGTGAGGATTTCTGAATTTCACTTCGACCTTTTCAACCTAATTGCAGTGGCTGAATACATAAACCATGTAGGATGAACTTTTTCTTCTTCAAATTCCACAATTTGGAGCCAAACATTCAGGTTCACAATGATTCCTAATATAGTAGTACAAAAGATTGGTAACATAAATTTTATCCCTGAGAAACACTTCAAGCTTCAACCATGTAGGATTCTAATAAAATTAAAATGAAAAAAAGGAACATGTAAACCAGTTTGGCAACAGAAGTCTCACTTAAGCTACAAAACCACACGCGAAATCTCGACTTTGTTAAGAGCTTCATTAAATAAATGTAACTTCCAGCGCAATGGGAATTTATAGACCTCTGTGAATGATAGCCATTTAGTGTGAATCTCCAGCCGACAGCACAAGACACGGTCGTCCAAAGCATTGAATTGGTTTGGTTCTCTGAGCATCATCTCTTAGTTGTAGACCATATACTTAGGGGTTGCACTGAACTTTTGGTAACCTTTAATGACCTTGTTCACTGCATCAAGGAAATCCTTCTCTGTCACGGTCTTTCTCCGAGCTCGAATGGCATACATTCCAGCTTCAGTGCACACACTCCTTATGTCAGCACCTGCAACAATTATCCGTCAGATTGACATGTTTTCACTTCCCCTAATACATATGACTAACTCTCAAATCAGGGGAAAACCCCCTTATCTACCTGATCGTTTTCGCAAGTTTTTCGGTTTCCGAGTTTCTTTTATAAAATTTTAGAAACCAGAGAAGGCATTGATTAATTTCCATAGGGACTTTTATCATGTCTCTAAGTCCAATCAGTAACCCAAAGAATCAAGCCGACTGACATGACATTTCCACAATTGCATGATAAATCAATTCTGGTTAATTGCCCCCAACGCTCTTGCTCTTATTACTAAAATAGCAGCAAACTAAGAGCACCATTCTTTATGCCATCCCTTACTTTAGCACCTCCTAGAATTATATGGTAATGGAAACACATTCTATGTGTTGACAAAGCTCAAAAAGAGTGAACATAAGGTAACAAGTTACTTTTTAGTTCATTATATTTAACAAAAAAGGGGACAATTTAGTAATAACAAAAATATGATTTGAGCCTTTAAGGTTTATCTTTCAGCCACTTTCAGACTATATGAATATGGAAAATTGCAGAAACCAAGAGGTAATATTCACCTGTGGAGTTTGGGCAAAGCCGAGCAAGAAGCTCAAACCGAATATCTCTTTCACAGTTCATGGTCCTGGTATGGATCTTAAATATTTGTGTCCTCCCCTCCAAATCTGGAAGGCCAAACTCAACCTTCCTATCCAGTCGTCCAGGACGTAAGAGGGCTGGGTCAAGCGTGTCGGGTCTGGAACAAGATACAAAGAATGAGACTTCATTCACTCAAAAGTCAAAACTCAGTGATGATGAAGAGATTTTGCCTTACAAAGACAAAGTTTACCTGTTTGTGGCCATAAGAACCTTGATATTTCCACGAGCATCAAACCCATCAAGCTGATTTACAATTTCAAGCATAGTACGTTGAACCTCATTGTCTCCTCCAACACCATCATCAAAACGTGCACCTCCAATGGCATCAACTTCATCAAAGAACACAATACATGCCTTCTTTGACCTTGCCATCTGAAAACACGAGCATGTACAAATATACTTAGCAATATGCCTATGGAAAAAGAATGCACTTAAGAGAAAAGCTAATATCCTATTGAAAAATTTATTTCAACCTAAATTTCAATAAAAAGGAAAAAGATTTCCAAGCTAAAATCATTAAAAAAACATACCTGAAATAGCTCACGAACCATACGAGCACCCTCACCAACATACTTCTGGACAAGTTCACTTCCAATAACACGAATGAAGCATGCATCAGTCCGATTGGCGACAGCTCTGGCCAAAAGTGTTTTTCCTGTTCCAGGAGGACCATAGCATAATACACCCTTAGGAGGATCTATTCCTAGCTTAACAAATTTCTCTGGATGAAGCATGGGTAGTTCAACAACCTACAACCGAAAAATAAATTGAGTTCAGAACCATTACAAAACAAAGATAAACATATGACATCATAAATCACTATGCTATGCACCAAATGACTGAGAAAAATGACACTGATATACTGAACGACTTCAATATTAACAAGAGAAACTCACTTCTCGCATCTTTTCAATTTGCTCTTTGCATCCACCAACATCATTATATGTCACATCTGGCTTCTCCTCCACCGTCATCATTGTCACACTGGGATCAATCTTTGGCGGCAAGGGAATCTGGATCTGGTACTTGTTTCTATCAACCCTGTAATGTCATCAGAAAAGTAAAGCTTTAAGGATATACAAGGGTAAGGAGCAGACAGGATATGTGAAGTATCAAGTTGAGGGACAACGACGGAAGAAAAACAATAAAGAGCAGCCCGCTGTAAGAAAAAAATGTTTAAGGGTTGACGAAATCAAAGAATAACCACCCATCCACAAGTCTAGAAGCACATGCAGTGTAAAGGATATAAAAATTTAGAGGTACGTAAAACACCAAACACTGTGGGTACATCTAACACCTGCCTCCGAGTTTTAAGTTTGTAATCTGAAGATATTACACATCATATCTATGACAATTTAAAAAGCAACTTAATGGGAAAAGCAAATTCCAAAATCTGAGATTGTGTACGCAATCAACAATCACACAAATAAAAAAAGCAAGTTTCTCTTTGCTAAGACTATCAATAGCCCAAAAAGGCTTTCAACCTACAAAGTGGCCAGAGCTGAATGGGTACTGCTTTATTAAAAAAAAAAGACAGTTAGGACGTCAGCTGCCAATGGGTAGGCTCTACTGTAAGGAAGAACAAAGTATCACTGGTGGTGAGGTGGCTATAAAACATTGACACCACTCAACTTTCCCCATGTGTGCAGTGGAAGTATAGCTAATAACTCTAATTCAGTTCTGCAAGATTGAACCAAATAGATAACACATTTAAGGCCCTCAATCACAAGGATATAACACTAAGGCAAAAATTTGGAAGAAAATTACTGAAAGAATCAAAAAGTATAACCTACCCAACACGCATGCCTTCCTCGATATCTGTGGGAGAAACTTTATCACCCAGCCCAACAACAAACTGCAATTATGAAATGAAAATACATTTACTAAAAAATATTCATAATTCCGCAAAGAAAGAAAGCAGACATGCACATTAGTAGACATATTCTGAAATGGATATTTTTCTTGAACAGATGTACATTTGTAGCAATACTCTATCTAGTAAACAACTACACATCTCTTCTATATGTTCAAAAATAAAATTATCCAAACACCTGCTAGAAACTACGAACAACATGAAGTTTAACATTTTACTAATTGTTACAAACTACAAACAGCTCCAGCGAGACTCAAAATCTAGTCAATCCACCAAAGCTCATTACTCCAAGATGTAAAAGGAAGCAGAAAAGATAACCCTTTATCAAAATAACAATTAGAGTGTGAAAATGGCACATCACTTTGGAATTAAGAAATAGGTGTACTAGAAGCAAGCTCTGAGTACCTTTGCAATCTGCTTCACATTAATCACATACTTAGCGTCTTCAGTGTTTGGATTGATTATCTTGGTGCATCTTGCAACCTGTTCTCCATAGGCAATAAAGATCAGAAATTTGGAGAAAATTAAAAACAATAGAAGAATTTATAGACATACATCACGTAAGCAATACCTGGAGAGGTTGCTCCTCCTGCATCATTTGCTTGTCAGAAACAAGATCCCATTGGCTAGGAGCGGCCAATCCAGTATCAGATTCCTTGATCCCTGTTGTAAAACAGATATCATTATTTTTGACCCAGATGACAAGCATAATTCAAAGCACATACACAAAACATAGCTTTTTCCACTGAAGAGCAAGATAGGATCTGCCGGCAAGCCACAGACTTCCCCAAAAAAATCATTCTTGAGAGCTTAAACTCCTACCACCCAACTAGCACAATTGAAAAAACCCCTCCTCACACCCTATCACTGAAGCACAAACAAGTAACATGGTTCACATATTTACCTATCAGAACCTCACAATAAGTTATCCTCCTAATCATATCCATACATCCTCACAAAGCTCATCAAATTACCTTCAATTTCAAATCTAAACCCATTTGAAAGGTAATAGTTCCCCTCTTTCTTCTAACCAACACCACCTTGTCCTCTCCACCACCACTCTATTTCCTTTATCATCACCTCTAAATGTCTTAGTTTTCCTATGTTTGACTTTTATTACCCCTTTAATACATTGCCCTCATCCCAAGCATGCCCTAAGATGGATCCACTCATAATGTATTTCAAGTTTATCGTTTAAGGAAAAAGGGATCAAATTAATGAAATAATCAACATATGTCCAAAAATGATAAATAAGGAATCACAGAATAGTCAAATAAAAATTAATATAACATCAACGTACCAATCAAGTCATTGACTTTCTTCGCCATCTCCTTAATCTCCTTCTCTGCTTTCTTGATGCTGGTTGAGTAAGGTCCCAATCCCTGCATAAACCATCACACCAAGTCTGTGTATCTTTATACTATGAGGGAAGAGAGGAGGTGGACACCAAAAATAAGAAAAGAAAAAAGAAATTAAATAAATCAAAAAAATTAAATGTATTAAGGTTTCTTTCCAATCTTAGCAAATAGATTTTTAGCAAAAAATATTTAAAACATCAAACTAAAATATCTGAAAATCTACAAAGCAAAAACAATTAAAAAATATATCAACGGTTATATTTTCCGAAGATATATAAATAGACACCCACTTTGCTGTATTTTTATATACTTTGAGTTTTTTTTTTTAATTTTCAAATACATGAATAACTGTTTGTTCATGAGTGGGGTGCATTTGATCAAACTGATCATGAAACATGATAAAGTATTTTAGGATGAGTGAGAAAATTGGAAGAAAGAGGGATGATGTATTTTTTTTAATCATAAGTAGTGATGCTCTAAATGACATCTTTTATTAATCTTTGGTAAGATATGTTTGTCTTTTTAGGCTTTTTATTTAAATTATTATTGCTAATCTATCTCTAATATTTATTACTCTTTGTTTTTATATATTTATATTATTCCATTATTTAAAATCTTTTGAGATTACAATTACACCCTAAAAAAAATCTTAACGATTATTTGTTATAATATGAAAGATATGTATACATTTCATTGGAGAAATTACTATGTAACTTCTCTCAAATCCTTACATAATACTCTTTGGGCAAGGCACGCATCGCGTGCATATAAGGCTAGTATAATAATAAGCACGGAAGATTGCTCAAACTTCTGTATAGCATATCAAGTATCATAAGTTGCAGACACAAGGAAGCAAAACATAATCACAGCCAAATGGGTTCGGCAATCATTTAGATCCCTAAGAAGGAAACACAACTACCAACAACAACAACAATCACAGACTACTAGAGACCTAGCACCAGGAAGGTTCTGAAGGAGGTGCAAGGGAGACTAGTAAAGAGTCTGTTTTTATTCAAGAACATAAAGAAATCTTTTCTTGAAAAAAGAGAGTTAGTATTTCAGCAAGGATTCAAACCCCTCTAATCATCAAATACTTCGAATTTTAATCTATGGGTCCGTTAGTTTTAATAGAAAACAATTTTCATGGAAAACAATATTCAATGGAAAATATGATTTTAGAAAAAGTTTTCCTTTGTTTGTTTGAATAGAGGAAAAGGTAAATGAAACAAAAGAGAAGGAAAGATGAGAAGGAGAGAATCAAGAGGAGTAAGGAGTGGATTGGAAAATGTGGCATACCTAGTTTACAAAATGAAATTGGTTTTCCTGTTCTAAGAGCATTTTCCACCTTTAGGAAAATTGTTTTCCACCCCTTACCAAAACAAACAAAGGAAAATGAAAGAAGGAGGAAAATCATTTTCTTGGAAAATGGTTTTCCACCAAAACAAACGGAGCCTATATTTCGCCAATAAATTCAAAAGAAATGCTGTTACAACTTCAAATTCCACTACTCTTTTCAATAAAAAAACAAACAACTTCCTGTAAGTTGTGATCAGAATACACGGTTCGCCACGCACTCCATCCCTCCACAATCACAGCACAAAAAGCAAGTGAACAAATTCCTCACAAATTTCAGTATCAACCGCTATTCTCCAATACTAGCCCTAACCCTAACCTCAAAAAATAATCTGAAATTTGCATCTCCCACAATCAACTACAATTATTACAAAAATCAAATGCTAAAACACAACAAATTCCGCAAGTATGAAACAAACAATCAACCTTTACAATCACAACAGATCACGGAAACCTAATTAGCAACCATTACTAAACCCTATCAAATTCCGCAAAATTTAGCATAAAGATCATGATTTCAACCCTAACAACACTCGATTAAACCTAAAAGTTCCTCAATTTACTATCTTTTCACCAAATCCAACGAAAAACGCATCGAAAAAATTCCAGAAAAAAGTGATAAATTAGGGTTAAGGAAATACATACATAGGTTTTGAGGAGAGCAATATCATCCTCATCAAGAGGACGGATGGGCTTCTCGTCCTTAAGCTCATCTTCGTGCTCAATCGCCATGTGTGTCTGATTCGCTTTTTCTTCGATTTCTTCGCTTTTTTCTTTGTAGTTTTCTTGAGAAGCAAGTGAAGGTGAAACAGGAAGAACTCTAATTTGTGTCCCTCTTTGGTTTTATAAGGAAATAATAATACTTTTCCTCCTCCTTAAGAATTGGGGGAATATCAAATATCCCCTCCTTCTTTCTTTTTTTTTTTAGGAAAATTTGCCAAAAAAAAAAGGAACATTTTAAATGTTTGATTTTGGGAAAAAAACCTTTTAAAGTGTTCTTTGTAATAAAAAAAAATCTCAAATTTAGGGTCCGTTTGGTTTTAGTGTAGTTTTCTTTTTATGGTTTTTTGATTTTCAAAGTCATATGATATATACTTATCTTATAATGAACAAAAATTAGTCAAATTTATTGGGAATATGATGATTTTGAAAACTAACAACTAAAAGGTGAAAACCACTTTTTCTGGTTTCGTATTTTTGGATTTTAGTTTTAAAAAAAAACTGAAAGCTGAAAACAAAAAACGATAACGAACAGTTCTTTACATTTTTTTTGCAAAGAGAAACCTCTCTTCATTTTCAGGTGTTGACTTACACTTTTCCGGCATTTTTGAGGATATTATAAGGGGAAATACACTAAAATAATGTGTTATTGTTGTTAGATTGAGCTTTTTTAGGGTTTTTTCCATTTACTTTCCGCAAAAACACCGGTAAAAATAGGAGTCATTGCCGGAAAAAAAAACAAAGTCAACGTCGGAAATTGAAGTTTGCACAAAGAAACTGAGTTTAAGGTTTTTTATTGCAAAGAATGCTTTAAAAGGTTTTTTTTTTCACAAAAACGAAAATTTAAAAGCTTTTTTTTGGGCAAAATTTCCTTTTTTCTATTTTGGTACTAGTGGTAACTGCACGCGATAAATGTGGGGCGGGTACGAATTTAATTAACAAATCAATTATACTAGGTTTCATAAGTGACTGCATACTTTTAAATTAAAAGGAGGCAGCGACTAAGTCTAACATTTAGAAGAAAATGAAGCGTCTTCCTATATAGTGACTTGTTTGATCCATTTCGTGGCCAGTTTAATCCATTTAGTAATCACAATTTTTTATTTATCCAGTGACTAGTTTAACCCTTTTAGTGACTAGTTTGATCGATTCGGTAAGTCTTCTGGGTTAATTTTTAAAATTATGTGTTGTAGATCGACATTAGAAGGAAGACAAATAACGTAAAAGATAAAGGATGATTAAGTCGGTGAGATGTGTTAGGAATAATGTTGAGATATAATGAGTTTGTTAACAGGATGTGGGCTTAGGTGGTCTAATCTATATATGTATATATTCTTTATATTAAAACGTGTTAGCGTAGGCAACAATTGCAACTTTCCACGTGTTATCCCATGTCAGCATCACCATTGTACATGCTAATATTCTTTACAATGTTCAAAATTGCAAGTAATAAGTTTTGAAGATGTGACCTACTCCCTCCGTTCCCAAATGTTGTTCCCATTTGGAATCGGGGAGAGAATTAAGAAAATTGAATCTTAGTATAATATTATTTAAAGATTGCATGTTTTTGGGTTAATTATTGAATATTTTATCTTACCAAAGCATAATAAATGTAAAAGAAACATTTAATGTAAGGACAACACATATCACTATGCAAAACAACCAATAAGATTGAGAGTTTATAAGAAAATATGTTGACTTTATGTAAGTTAAATTTAGAAAGATTCCAAATGAGAACAACTTAAAGGAACACTAATTCGGGAAATGGGAACAACATTACGGAACGGAGGGAGTATTAGTTAGAATGTTGTACTTTACCACTAAGTCACATTCCTTTTTGTTATCATATTGCAAATTTGCAAGTAACAATGCTTTTACCTTAATCAAGCTTTGGGGAAAAAGTAAAGAGATTTCTTTCATTACAATAATTCATGATCCTTTTAAATTGTTCAACTGGTTCTTAAATTATGCCCGTAAATTTTTTATATTCATGAATGAAGAATATTATAGTAACTCAATTAAACATAAAACTAGACCTGGGCGATGCCCCTAAATTTTTACGCATTACAATTTAATAGTATTTAAGATAATTAATACTTATAATTTAGTGTAAAAAGTATTATTAAAAAAAGAAAGTAAGTTATCACATTTACAATATAGATTTGAAAAGTTTCATTTTAATTATTGGTTTTCTTTCATACATCATTTATTTTTGACAAAAAACCAACAAAAATATGATGGAATAGTAGTTGGTGGCTTGGTGCACTTCATTCCATAATTGAGGTTCCGAGTTGAAATCTTTATTGACAATTTTTTTGATATATAAGAATGATGTAGATAGAATGCTACAAGAACAGATTGTGAGTTTGTGACACATGGCGAATTGCAATTTTTTTTACCTACTCTATGTTGAATAGAGTACAAGTTCCTAATGTTGCAATTATAGTTATACTGAATGGAGGGTACAAAAGGTTAAAAGTAGAAAATAGGACAATAAATACTAATAAACATTAATGACATTGATATTTTTCATTAATTAAATGTATATGATAATGCTTATACTTGCCCATATTTCTATATAAAAAAGTCTACTTCTAATTCAGGTAACAGTCAAGGTTGGGGGTTCAATCCCCACTAGGGACACTTTGAGAGTAAGGATTTCCCTTACCCTTCCCCCCTACTCTCAAGTGTCTGGCCAAATAGGATCCGAACAGGGTTCGGGCCACTTCTCCTTACCAAAAAAATAAATAAATAAAAAAATAAATAAAAAAATTCAGGTAACAGTCAAAATCAAATATTAAGAGGAAAATGAATATAATATTTAGTTTTGTGATCATTTTGATTCATTTAGTAACTTGTTTAATCTCATACTACTTTAAGCCATTTGATATGTCTGCTCGGTTATCTTTAAAATTGTCCGTTGTAGTTCGATATTTAAGGGGAACAAGGGAAGGCGAAGAAAAGGAGCGACTAGATTGGTGCAAGATATCTATTGGTTAGTATTGAGTTAGAGTGGACATAAAATGAGCTTATTATAAATATATAGAGTTGGGTAGATCTAATTTTATGTCTATTCTAATAATTTTGGAAAAATAACTTGACCAACTAATAAAATTCACCCTTTGACCATTAAAACATTGATTACATAAACAAAATTCATTACTCCAAGCCACTCAAGTACCTCAAATAAGCAGCTATCCCATGAGATCATTGATAATTAACAATGACTTAGCTGGTCAGATAAATAAATGTGAAATATTGCTTGACTAGTTGTAATATTGCATCAAGCAATATTAACAACTACATAGAATAATGTCACTATTAGTTCTGAAGTCACAAGATTAGATGAAGTTTCTCCTGTAAATTCACTGATAGAATTCTTCTCTGACGTTATTAGAATTGTTTTACTGACATAATTATATGTTAAGCACGGCGCGATTAAGCATTCTCCAATCCTGCAAACAGTATGTAAGCACACAACAGCAGAGACTAGAGATAAATCATGTTATTAAACCACTATTCTCATACCGTATGGCGTATACCTCAAAGATCATCATACTAAGAATCAGAAGATCATTATAATATACAGATCTTCCTGAATTTTATATTCTTCCTGTCAATATAGAGCAGTTTCAGTAGTAATTTACTAATCTGAAATCTGACAAGAACATCTTGATTCTAGACCAACAGACCAAGTCCGCCCTTAACCGAAAGTAAACGCTTTAGTAAGCGAGCACATAATGTAATCTTTCATCCCTGAGATATCCTCCCATAGTCCCATGAAAGAAAAATAAAAGCATAAACGAAGCAACTATTGTCTATAACAGCATATTGACAGGGGAAGAGGAAAGAAAGTGATCATAGTTTTCCAATTATGCAGGTAGTATTACCTTCATTACCTCAACGAAACTTCTATATTTTCTTCATGTTACTGCTGTATTTCTTCGCCTTCTCGTACCAACAAACATGCAATACTCGAGATCAACAATCCCTTCTTGCTTTCTCTCATTCGCTTTCCTCTTCCTTGGCTCCACTGAATTGGAGTTCTGACTCTGATTGTTGTTCCTCTTGGGAGGGAATTGACTGTGATAATGAGGGTAGAGTAACTCACTTGTGGCTACCGTTGCGAGGATTAAGGGGCAGCATCTCCTCTTCGCTTACAAGCCTTACAAGTCTTTCTAAGGTTAATCTATCGTGCAACCACCTTACCGGGTTTCTCCCAGATGGGCTTTTCAGCTCATTGAATAGCCTGGACATCATTGATATAAGCTCTAATTCTCTGTGCGGTAATCTCTCATCATCGTTTTCCCCAAACGGTAGTTTCGCTTCTACCATTCGGGTTATAGATGTTTCAAGCAATAATTTCAACGACAGGATTGAGCCCTCCTGGTTCTTCCAATGCTCAAATTTGACGAGTTTTAATGCCAGTGACAACAGCTTTACTGCACTTATTCCTTCAGCTATCTGTATCACTTGTCCTCTGCTTAAGACACTTGATTTCTCTGATAATGAATTTCATGGACAAATTCCTGTTGGCCTAGGGAGATGCTCGAAACTCAAAGTATTCCGAGCAGGTTACAATTATCTGTCTGGTGTACTTCCTGATGACATTTACAGGCTAAGGTCACTCGATGAGTTATCAGTTCCTTCCAATAACATAGGAGGCACCATCGGAGATAGAATTCTCAGACTTAAAAACCTCAAAATCATCATGTTGTACTCAAACAATCTTTCTGGTATGATCCCTTTAGAAATCGGCAAGCTCACTAAACTGGAGCAATTGCACCTTCACATCAACAGTCTCTATGGTACTATACCACCATCATTGATGAGCAGCAAAAAACTTGTAAAACTCATTTTAAGAGTAAATTTCCTGCACGGTAACATCTCTAAGCTTGATTTCTCTAGACTTGTCCGTCTCCAAATACTTGACCTTGGTAACAATCACTTCACAGGAAATTTACCAGAGAGCTTATTCTCATGCAAGTCACTAACTGCAGTTAGAGTAGCCACCAACAACTTAGCAGGACCAATTTCTCCCAATATATCGGCATTAACATCTTTAACTTTTCTTTCAATCTCCAACAATAGCTTCACCAATATATCTGAAGCTATCAAGATTTTTGCAAGTTGCAAGAGCCTCATCACTCTCATCTTGTCAAAAAACTTCTACGGTGAAGCTATACCTGGAGAAAAAACCGTCATAGAACCAGAAAGATTTAGAAACCTACAGGTTCTTGCCTTAGGAGGATGTGGCTTCAACGGACAAGTTCCAAAGTGGCTAGTTCTTATCAAGAGTCTAGAGGTTTTGGACTTGTCATATAATCAAATTACTGGCAAAATTCCAGATTGGTTTGGCAATCTGCCAAGTCTATTCTACTTAGATTTGTCTATGAATCATCTTAAGGGAGAATTCCCACTGCAACTCAACAGGCTTCCAGCATTAGTATCAGAGAGGATTGCCCAAAACCTAAACCGAACTTATCTTGAGCTGCCCGTCTTTGTTGCCCCGAATAATGCCACTAGTCAACAATACAATCAGCTGGAAAACCTGCCTCCAGCAATATACCTCAAAGGCAACCGCCTCAGAGGTAGTATTCCAGTTGAGATAAGTCAATTAAAGAACCTTCATGTGCTGGATCTCAGTGAAAACTACTTCTCAGGCACCATTACACCATCATTTTCATATCTCACAAATCTAGAAATGCTAGACCTTTCTCAGAATAATTTGATCGGGGAAATTCCAACATCAATGCAAAATTTGTACTTCTTATCGAGGTTCAATGTTTCGTATAACAACCTTGAGGGACTAATACCTACAGGAGGACAGTTTGACACTTTCGGAGAGTCTAGCTATGTTGGTAATCCACGGTTATGTAGTCGGGTTTTGCGGCTTCCATGTTTAGCTCAAAGAGGTCAAGAAGAAAAATATCAGAACACAACTGATAAAAGCCAGAAGAAACATCTTGTTGAAGGATTTTTAACAGGCTTCTCCATCATCTTTTCATTCGTACTTGTATTTCAAGCATACTGCCATCGGACGCTCCTTTTTGACAGAAAGAAACGATAAATGGAGATAGTCGTGTACTCTTGCTCACTTATTCAATTATGTTTTAACTAGGGAGTTATTCAGTCCTTTCAGTCCTGCTGTAGATTGCAATTTCTACATTAATAATGGTTTTTTGTAATGTGTTGGAGGAGGAACTTTTTACATTGACAAGGTGTAACTTGTAAAAGTTGTTCAAGGATACCTCATAGATTGCAGCAAAGACCAGTTTTTGATCCAACATATGAAGTCTATGAGACGGCTCATTGGTAAAGGATACCTCTACTTTAATAAAACCTTTTTTTGGGTTTCTTTTACAGTTATAGTTTGCTCTAATTCCCCGTTCACTGGAGATGATAAATCACAGTAATGAAAATGTATATCATACTACAAACTCTGAAATTTAAGCAAATATAGTTCAAAGAGAAAAAGAAAAAGAAACAGAGAGAAAAATTAGCGATGAATGGGGAAAAGGTAGGAGAGACAGGCAATAGCCATCTCCAGAAGTTTTATCATTGCTAATTACAACAATCGGAGGAGTTCTTGGCCAACCTGAAGACATGGTTCTGGAGTTGTCCTTCCTCCATATCTACCGATAGGCTCTTGGAAAGTTTCCAATTTGCAATTTAAAACTGATCTTATCGAAAAAGTTGATAAGAACACCGTGTGAAACTTGGTCCATCTTTTATTTAGTTCTAAACGCAAGAGCGTATGTAGTTTCACAGAAACAGAAATAAGAAACTTAAAAATACTTCCTCAAGCTCAATTACCCTCAAATGAGACTAGGGGCAAGCTAAAGAGAGTGGCAGTTTTTTAAACTGTTAACAAAGAATTAGATACACTACATAATACTAACCTGCATAGGTTGAAAACGATAAATCCTGATAATTGTATAAATTGAAACTCTGGAAGCAAGTTCCTCTAGCGCCTAAAAGTTATCGTAAAATTCGTCTGCACAAAATTGCAAATCTGCTTTCCTACAAGAAAAGTTCTTGAGCATTGCTGCTCATCCTATATCGAACTCTTCAACTATAGCTTCTGGTACTTGAGAAGCTCCTGTGGGTTCAACTCAAAAGTCTTGCAAATATTATTTATGACGACTTTGGTAAGGCCATCATCAGCATTCCCACGGCAAAGCAGTTCTTCCAGTTCCCTTGACGGCCTCAAGACCTATCCAGAAATAAAGAAACATTTCGGTGAACAATCGCAAGATTACTCAAAGAAACAGATGCTACAATAGTCAATTGAAACTACAGGTAAAGCTGACAGTGACTGAATTATGCTGCAGCCTCTCGGCATGTTGGCCCCCCACTGTTGTGCCAGCCCTCTCCGAGCTTAGGCCTTCCACCTCAGACCTTTTTCTAAAGTTTTGGATTAAAGATGGACCATGCTGGTCTGTGGGCACCACGGGGACTCATAGACTTGATTACCGATTGAGCTTTGTGCTCATAAGTCATAAATGGTGTATTTCCAACACCGTCATTTTGGGTAGTGAGTAGTGATGAAAGGGCCCAGTGAAACATAGTGAGAACAAGATTACAAAAATGTAAAAAAATCTTGAAAAAGGCTCATTACCAAAGGTAACAAAGTCACTTCCTGACTTCCATTATGGGAACTATTGTGGTCTTCATATTCTTTCTTATTATCACGCCGACCATCTGAACCATCCGAGACAAGCCGAAGAAGCTTTTCACTGCCCTGTAAGAATTTGATTCAGCAATATTGATCATACAATTTCAGTCAAATGGACAGGATGAATGGATTATGGCTTTCGATAGAGACATGCACGTCAAATCTAAAGGAAAAATGGCTCCATAGGCAGGTAAAAGTTCCAGTTGGAAAAAAAAGCTCTAATATGCGAAAAACAATAAAACTAGATGGACATTGTTATGGTAAAAATCAGAGAAAACCTTACATTTTAACAAAGGGTTGAATACGCGTGATAAAGTCCTATGTGCAGCTGCAACAAACGCATGTTCGGGTAGTGTTTTGTTCAACTTATTTTGACTTTATTGATAAACATGAGTAGTTAAGATAAGTTCAAATGAGTTTCAATAAGCCTTACAGAAAGGTACTGATTCCTAAGTTCGGAGATAAGTGCAAATAAGTTGATAGAACACACCCTTAATATTCGTAGTTAACAAAAGCAATATTGGCTCCAAATTAACAAGATGTGGCGTACATACACATAGCAAAAAGAAATACGCTCAGATAGAACCAGTATGAAAACTCATGATTAATATTTCATAGCAAAAACTGGAAACTTGATACAGATGGTGCAAAAAAGTAGATGAACAACTTCTTGCTCAAACGCCAACGCAGTTTTACATAGGAAACAACTGAATGGGTAGATGATGCTTCTACTTTCTACAACATCAGCTGCTAAGAGCTTTCACTAGCTACAGATGTCTACGTGATCCTTCTCAGCATTTTATCGTCTTCCAGAAAAACAAACAATAGTTTACCAAGGCACTATAGAAATGATAGAAAAATTTGTGGACCAAAGGCGGTCATAGAAAGTTGGGGGTGGAAGACCTAATAACAGTCAAGGTTAATTTGGGATCTAAAGTTTCATAAAATCTTGGGGAGTCCTCCAGGATTACAAAAAAAATGACAAAAGATGGCTCCCTCTTTTATTAAAAATTGTTTAATTGCAAAGGCCTCTATACTCTGTAGTATCTTCATAATTCAACCACTCCATGATATAGTATCAGTTCAACCCCCTAGTATCTTCAGTGAAAGTCCCAACAAAACGATAATCAATTTAAGCATTATACTCCAAGACTAGCTTAAACATAGCTGAATAAGAAGTATAAGTTCATAATGTTGTTTTGAACAGAAATTAGACACTTGGAGCAAGGAAGCATAAAATACACCAGCATACTCAAACATTATACAAAAAACCATTGCTTTAATCATCCATGAAAGTAAAGGATCAACAGAATTCTTAAAGGATTACAGATTTCCATCCTGAAAAGGAACGAAATCATATTGGAGTTTAAGTTTATGGACTCACCTTAAATTCACTTATTTTAGGAAATTAGAGTTCGCAGAAACTAAGTTCAAGGCTTATAAGTATAGATAAGTTAAGGGCCAATGAGTTCATGTATGTTATGTTTGATGCCAATAAGTTCAGATAAATTAGGTTAAGTTTAGGGCTAGTCAAGATTCATTCATAAATACAAAGTTCTAAGAAAAGCTCAGGGCAAATAAGTTTGAATAATGGGAACACAGGTGAAGACAACGCATCAATGCACCCTGCATTTCAAATTGCTTCCACTCCGTCACCCACAAAATCACAAAATATGCATCAGGTTCAGTACACACCTGCCAGGCACGCCAGTGGGAATATGTCCGATATAGCAGCCAAAAGAATGGGATGTTGGGCAGAGGTAGAACCTAATCATCATGGAAGAGATCATAGCATCTTTGCTGGCTACAAATTACAGCTACAAGTCATAAAAGAAATTCATTCCAAGGGTGTAGATCATTACCATGAAAACTGTGGTTACTGGAAGCAACGCAGCAGAACCATAGAGATACTTTTTGTGAATGATTGCTCCACTGTGGGAAAAAGGTATTCAGTGTCTCGTCAATAAAGGTGTTATTGGTCACAGGAAATATAGACTAGCTCGGACAAAGAAGTGTGCAAGTCAATACAAGATAGTGAAAGCTAAGGGAAATTCATACAAAAAAACCAAGGCAAGTAAAGAAGATGATCACCACCTCCGAGGCACCACTGCACCAACACCCCCCCCCCTCCTTTTCCTCCGAATGTAGCGAGGCAGAAAAACCATGAGTTTCCAAAATGGTAAGACTAATAATAATGAACACTGATCACTTGTTTCAGCATTATAGAGCTGAACTACTATGACAATAAAGCTAGTGACACTCAGAGAAAAGCCCAATATCAGAAACTTATCAAAAGAGTGAAATAATCATCTCATCATTTTGACTAGTTATGAACAAAACATATTTCAGTTGCAGGGGTAAGAATTGTGCCAACTTGAACTTTGAGTGCATTTAATAATCTCAAAATGCCATTCCACTGTCCTCTACATATATACTAAATCATTAGAGATGGTTTCAATACCTCATAGCAATGTGCCTTAATCTCCTGCGAACAAGTCTAGCATTCAAACTGCACCATCAGAAACAAACCATATGTAGGAAAATCAGCAACTTAGCGAAAGTCATACTCACAGTTCTGGAAAATCTAATTAGTCAAATACCACTAATACTCCAATAGGTCATACATTTAGTATTTTCAAAGTTATACTTCCTCCATTTCATAATTCTTGCAACACTTGCAATTTCTTGATTAAACTTTATCAACTTTAACCACAAATCCTCACGATTATGTATGAAAAAGAATAGTCACGAGAGATCTTATTATATTCATCTTAATGACTCAATGTGTAGTTTTTTAATATCAAATTTTCAAAATTTTTACTAATACATATTTGGATGGTCAAAGTAGTGCTTTGAAGACCTACAAGTGCAAGAATTGTGAAACACGTTTATTATATAAAACAGTCACTTTTTTGATATCAAATAATGAAGAACGCATACATATTGCCCCCCACAGCCTCCCAGCAGAAGGATCCATCCTGGATTGTGGAGTGAAATTTCTTGAGGAAACTAGAAAACAGTGTGTTTCTAACCACAACATTATAGAAGCACTAAAATCTATGCAGAAAAAGGTTTAACTATGTTTCAAAGGTCAAAGTTTTGTACTTGTATAGCTGTAGAGGTAAACAATCCAAAGATATCTGCAAATCAATTCGATTGATGGCCAATTCAATTCAATTCGATTGATGGCAATTCAATTCGATTTGACTGTTGGCCTCGCGAGTTATATGATTTGACATGGTATTAGCACTGTTACCATCTCAAATCATATGTTGGTAATTCAATTCAACTTGGGTGACAATGTCATTTCTTATTTGTAGGACGTCCAATTCAAACAGTATGCTGGATCTATAAATGGTTACATTTTAATAAGAAGGAGTGACCATAGGCAACTATCTAAACATGAAAGTAATGAAGAAACCTTATTGGGTATGTAACTTCAACTCCAGTAACGTCTTTATTTATAGATTTCAAGAAGATCTCGGATGGTTTGACACGAGCAAGCAACCATAAGCCGACACTGCATTGAAGTTTAGGCTTAGATTAAGCAAAATTTTTGATGTAGTCCAACAAACCACAATAGGCAAAGAGAAAATTTACATCTAAGAGTACCCATAAATCTTGTTTTTCAAAGACCCTTCTGGCGCCTTCTCCAAACCCATCCAAGCTGTATTCATCTAATATGAAAAAAAATAAAAATAAAAATAATTTAACGGATAGGCTCTCCATACATTAAAAGTTGACATATTTGGCAATCAATTTTGAACTAATACCTTCCAGCATACAAACACAAAAATGACAGAAACTAAAACGAAAACAAAGATAAGAAAATTACATGGATTACAAATCAAAGTGATGACACTAATATTGTGACAAAAAAAGTTTCGATACTAGCACCAAACTTAACTTGATTTTCACACAAGACAACATTTATGCTTCTCAACTTCCTGGCAATAAAAATACGAGTTCTATTGACCCAACTGGTCATTCATAGCAAGTCTCGCTATCAATGAACCTGGAATCCACAAAAACTTTGATACTAGCTAATTCAAGGATCATAAACATAAAGGAAACCTAAATCCTTTCTGCTTCAATATTAGCAGATAACTACTTCACTTCCTAAAAAGTACTAATGGGAAAGTTCAAGCTAATCACTATTCATTGCAGGGTGCACCACATCACCAAAAGTGGTCAATATTATTATTTCAGTATTACTAGTATGATTGCAAATCGCTTTTGTGCAAGCTACAGCTAACCATGGGAGAAAACGTCATATTTCGACTTCACACCAGACAAATTTATGCTTCTCAATTTCCTGATAATGAAAATACTAGCTTTAAATACCAACCTAGTCATTCATAGCAAGTGTCCCTATCATTGAACCTAGTATCCACAAAAAGCTTGGTACTAGCTAATTCAAGGATCATAAACAAGGAAACCTAAATCAAGTCTGCATTAATATTAGCAGATAACTGTTCACTAAAGAGTACTAATGGGGAAGTTCAAGCTAATCACAATTCATTGCAAGGTGCACCACATCATGAAAGCTGATCAATGGCATCATTTTAATATAACCAGTTTATGATCGCAAATCACTATCGTGCAAGCTACAGCTAACCACGGAAGCAATCACCATATTTCATCAACTAATCCAACTCCAACTTAAAAAAGGCTACTCGAAACCACCCAAATTAAGCTATTCACATGAAATCAATTAAAAGAGAAGAAAATCAACCACAAAAATATATCAACATGCATCTATGATCCCCCAGAAGATAACCCACAGTCAGAATTTACAAACTATTACAATAACAAGCTTGAACCACCTTATTGTTGCAAACTATTTTATACACCCTACTCCCCTGGTACATTAAGTGTTTGCAAAGTTATATATACGTGCTTTTCAATTACGAAGTGAAAACACATATGTAATGTGTACTTGTGAAATATCTTAACGCGCCTTAGTGGTTCAGTGATCTGCAGTGCACAAAATAACTAACTTATCATTGATAGCAAACATTAATCCAAACTTCAATATGTCTGACAAATTTCAATATCCACTCTTTAAACGGAAAATGTAATGTGCATCAGTTAACAAACATCAAGTGTTTTCAAAGTTATATATATAAGTGCTTTTCAATTACGAAGTGACTACACATTTACTTTCAAACGTGTCCTCTCGATAATTCATAATGTGCCTTAGCAGAACGCAGTGCACAAAATAATTACTACCTATCATTGCTAGCAAACAATAATCCAAACTTCAATATGTCTGTCAATTGTCAAATATTCACTCTTTAATCGGAAAATGTAACGCACATCAATTAGCAAACACTAGGTGTCTTCAAATGTATATCCTATATACATGCTTTTCAATTACAAAGTGAAAACACATCTGCTTTCGAAAATCACACGTGCACTTTCGAAAATTCTTAATATGCCATAGCAAACAGTGTTGTGCAGTGCACAAAATAATTACTACCTTATCGTTGCTAGCAAACATTAATCCAAACTTCACTATGTCTCTAAAATGTAAATATCTACTCTTTAATTGGAAAATGCAATGTGCATCAATTGGCAAACATTAAGTGTCTTCAAATGCATATATATGTGCTTTCCAATTATAAATTGAAAACACATATGTATTAGAAAACAACACGTGCACTTTCGAATAATTTCAGTGTACCTAAGCGGACAGTGCTCAGTGCACAAAATAATTAGTACCTTATCATTGATAGCAAACATTAATCCAATCTTCGATATGTGTCAAATGTCAATATTCACTCTTTAAATGGAAAATGTAATGTGCATCAATTAGCAAACATTAAGTGTTTTCAAAAGTATCTCCGTATATACATGTGCTTTTCAATAACGAAGTGAAAACACGTGTGCTCTTGAAAATCACACGTGTACTTTCGAATATTCTTAATATATGCTTTAGCGGACAGTCCTCCGCAGTGCACAAAATAATTACTACCTTACCATTACTACCAAACATTAATCCAAATTTCAATATGTCAATCAAATGTCAACATCCACTCCTTCACTAGGAAATGTAATGTGCATCCATATATACATGCTTTTCAATTACGAAGTGAAAACACATACGTACTTTTAAAAATAACACCTGTACTTTCGATAATTCATAATGTGACTTTGGCTCCGCAGTGCACAAAATAATTACTACCTTATCATTTCTACCAAACATTAAACCAATATGTCAATCAAATGTCAACATCCACTCCTTCACTAGGAAATTTAATGTGCATCCATATATACATGCTTTTCAATTACGAAGTGAAAACACATACGTACTTTTAAAAATAACACCTGTACTTTCGATAATTCATAATGTGACTTTGGCTCCGCAGTGCACAAAATAATTACTACCTTATCATTTCTACCAAACATTAAACCAATATGTCAATCAAATGTCAATCAAATGTCAATATCCACTCTTTCACTAGGAAATGTAATGTGCACCCATATATACATGCTTTTCAATTACGAAGTGAAAACACATATGTACTTTCAAACATAACACATGTACTTCCAAATAATTTCAATGCAACTTTTCGGACAGTGTTTCGCGGTGCACAAAATAATTAGTACCTTAGCGGAGACGAAGTCGATAACGAGCTCGGCATTAGCAGTGATAGGCTGAGAAGAAGAAGAGACAGACTTTATCAGATCCCTCACAGTTGACGGTGTTGATGACGGTGTTGCACCGGCGATAAGGGGATCAATTGATCGACTGAAACACCAATTTCTTCCCTTTATGGGGAATACAACTAATCTAGCTCTCATCATTCTGTTTTTTTTTATGAAGAATTGAATAAATTAATGGGTTTTATGAAGAAATTTGGTATGGTAAAGAAACATAAACCCTAATTTTTACAGGGAAATTTTGGGGTTTTGGTATAGAGGAGAGAATGAGGAAGACATGATGCGTGGGGTTTGGAGTTTCAAGACTTTGAACGAGGAAGTTCCTAACTGTTTCACACTAATAAAAGTTTTTTTTTTTTTGGGAATCTACTAATATAATTTTGATTCGGCAAAAGCTGACGAACGCGCGTTAGATAAGATAGGTAAAAGTAGAAATATTAAAATAATATAATATGAACAATAATCACGCTCATCTATCCTACTAATTCATACTATTTTGGAAAACATATTGAGTTTTAATAAACGTCACGGAAGCGTTCGTTAGCAAGATCCTGTCGATTAAACAACCAAAAATCCTCAAAATTTTCGCAAAACACGATGTATTCAAGTTTGAAATTAGACACTGAACAAACTGTTAGAAATTAGGAGTACTCGTGATTAGAGTTTGGATCGTTTACAAACTCAATATTGTCACAACACGACTTTTAGGTGTGTCATGCATGTAGAGTATTTTTTGAGCAAGATTGACATTATCCAATGTGTTGTGTCTAACCAAGCCTCTAGCACATGCATGTTTAATTTTTTTAGGCCTTATACATGATTTAGTAAGTTTCAATTTTCAAATTTGAATGGTGTTTTACAAGCTATTAAATTAGGTGTGGAAAAAATATGTTGTTACTTTTTTCATGTTTTATGAATGTAGTGTGACCAGCCTTTTCCAATGCTTCAATGTCATTTTTCAAATTTGTATTGTGTTATTTTTCTAGGTTAGCTCTTGGAGAGAGGTGCAAGTATCAACAATATTGTACTATTACATATGATACTTGAACCAATGGATTTAAGCAATATGCACTTCCCTGTATATACATTCAACAAAGATGCGAGTAACATTACTCCATAAAAAAGGGTGTAACATTAAGGGGACGTCGTATATACATATGTACATGTCTAATGTCTTCCAAATCTTCCCAATAGCGGGTTGATGTGAATTATTAAGAGGGAAAGTGAAACCTCCCATGTTGTATCTAAGACAGAAAAAAGTAAATCGATCCCTTTTCCTTCCAAATCTTCCCATCCAAAACAGGATAGGAATGATAAATCCATCCAAGAAGGCAAGAAGTTTTGCCTGATATCTTGAGTGAAAGTAGTTTTCAAAATCAAAATTCAACACCGAGCTACTGTAATGTTCCAAGAGCTAATTCTCTAGCGGCTCGCAGTTACTGCCATCCATTAGTATAAACTCAACTCTATTGGCATTCAAGAGACAAGCTCTCTTCTGTTCATTCTTGCTTAGTTTCAAAAAAGAATGTGCAACAAATAGAATCAAAAATCAATGAATAAGAAAAGGGCAAATTTACTTTCTATCATACATCAATACACCACTTACATTTCAATCGGTTTGTTAAAACCAGCATCATAATCCTACAAACTAATATAAGCTATAAAGCAAATGCTTCTCAATTCATTCATTCTCTGCTATGAAGTTCGGAACCTCACCCTGGCAGATGTACTCATCACAAACTGATAGCGTTCCCCAACCTTTTCTTAGGCGCAGGATATCTTCGGTAAAAGTTGATCCTGAAGAACCAATGAACACACTTGACATTGCACATATCGTTTTATCCAGCATGGCATCAACCTGCATAGCCCGAAGCACGCAAAAGTAAGAACCATCACAGAAAGCATTCATTTTCCTACAACAGAGGTCAATATTCAACCTAAATGAAAAGGAATAAGATCAATTGATCAAAGCAAGATTAAAGAAACAAGATGGGACTCCTAAATTTCTTGCTACATAATTCATGTGAGATCATTGTATATTCGAGAAATGCTGAAAGTGGTTCCTTATGTCATGGGTTTAACAAACTAACCATTGGTGTCCTGTCATTCGGTTTTACCAAACATTTTTTATCAAACCGCTATACCTTTTTTTACATGTTTTGCTTAATTTTTTAAGACTATTTTTTTAACTATGAAGGTTCTTTGTATCATTTCTCATAGGATAATTATCATCTAATTATTTTTTGACTATTACTGTTTTTTGTTCAACTAATACATGGTCTGACCACCAAGACTGCCTAATACAAGAATTTACTGGAAACCAAAGCCCATAAACAACAGCTCAAAAGACATGTTGTCAATTGTCACGTAACCTTGGCAGACAGGTCACAGGTGCAAACAACTTTCATTTTTGTTTTGATTTTGATTTTGATTTTGGTTTCTCTCCTTTCTCGAATTTTTACTTTGTTGTGTTCCCCAAAATTGTCCACAATTAGAGCAGTAAATGAGATAGACTAAATTAGTAATTCATCAGGAACAATTCGTGTACAAATATTGATGATTGTTTTTATCCTTCAAACAGTGGCTAAATTCAAGAAAACTAGAACTCTGAAACGAAAGACAAAATACTAGGGGTAAATGTAATATAAATTATGGCTCTGTTTGTTTTGGAGGAAAACATCTTTTCGGAAAACGATTTTCCACCACCTTCCCATTTTCCTTTGTTTGTTTTGTCAAGGGGAGGAAAACCATTTTCTCAAGGTGGAAAATTTCTCTCTTAAAATGGACAACCATTTTCCTTTTCTAATCAAGGTATGCCACATTTTCCATCATCCTCCTTACTTCTCCTTATTCACTTCTTCCATCCTTCCACTCCTTTTTACTACCATTTCCTTTTCCCCCTATGTTTTCCATCATTAAACCAAACAAAGGAAAATGTGTTTTACAATCTAATTTTCCATTGAAAATCATTTTACTTGGAAAATGCTTTTCCATGAAAACTGTTTTCCGTCAAAACAAACGGAGCCTAAATGAATTTCAAACGGAAGATTTCTAGAGAGAAGTCTAGAAATCGACCGACCTCGGGTTTGCGTTTCAAAAACCATCACCTCTCCACTGCCCTTTCATTGACAATCCTTTGCCCCCTCCTATAGCCTTTTCCATGGCTTCCGATCCTTGCTAACCAAGGATCTTGACAAATTCCTGGCTAAGAATCTGTCTTGTTTGGTTTCCTAAAAGGAAATCAAGCCCGTTTTATGGCTGGTCGATTTGCTCTGTTTTTGAGGAAATCAATTCCATCCTTAAACTCGTTTTCATGGTCGATTAAGAAAAGTCATCCGAGCTCCGGTCGCCGCGAAGTAGTACAAGGAAATCAATACCATTTTGGGTGCTGCACAAAGAGACATCCTGCTACTCTTGAGCTACGTCAGAGACCGAATTGCTCTTTCTCTTTGCGGCACCAAGATGCGTCTGGCGATGCTTCTGGAATTGTGCAACAAGTTGGGATAAACCACCCATCAAGTTCACTTATGCTAGAAGGAGCAAGGCAGCAGCAGCTCAACATTAGCTCTCAATATTAGCTCTACTTAAGGGTCTTATTGTCATTTGCTAAATATCTTTCTTTCATGCTTTCCGTGAGTCATCAATATCTATAACAGAATCTGTTAGTCTGTTAAGATGAGATAGGAGGGAATCTTCTGAGCTTGTTGTATAAATAAGGGAATTAGGGAGGAGAGCAGATTATCCAATGAATGAGTCTTAAGTATATTTGGGAGAAACCTCATATTCTCGAATGTATGAGGGATTGTAGCTAGTTTTGGCTTGCTCAATCAAATATCTTACTGCTTTTGTGTGCTGCTACCTGATTCTATTGTCCAGTTCTTATGAAATTGCTATCAGCTTTTGGTATTGACTTCAGTAATGAAAAGAGCATCCTCCTCTGTGGAAACAGCCCTTGTCGGTGGCCGCCGCCCTCCACCGCAAACCTTCTCTTCTTAGAGAAGAAATGTTCAGCTTCTTCAAGAACCTTGGTTTTGTTGTTTTTAAGTTTCTGAGTTTTATTAAATTTTATTTTCTTTTTTAGGTTTCATAGTTTATTAGTTCTTCATTTATTTATTTTCTTCTTTTAATGTACTTTAGTTTATGACTTTGGTCATTCCCTGAGATAGGGAGACCTTTGTATTATCCTTGTACCTCTGGGAAAAAAATGTAATATAGATTTCGTAGTTGGCAACTTAGTACATAAAATTTGAGCTCACCTGGGAATCGCCTACAAGGCCGTGTCTGTACAGCAAAGCATCCCATTTCTCAGCTGAATTATGAGCAGGTCGCTGAACGAGAGGTACAGGCTTTCCATCAATAACTACTAGTGCCTGAAGCAATCCTGTTTCACTCTCTGCTGCATCTGTGGAAAGATATACGACCGGTGTATTGGCCCTTGCTACGACACGTGCAATGCAGCTAGCAGCTTGGGGAATAGAAAAAAAGCAACTTGGATTTTTTGCATTGCTGAAAACCCAAATGAGCACAATGTTAGAGGCTTCCAGATGCCACAAACTGCCTTTACATGATCGGAAATGGGATAGAAGTATACAAAGTAGAAAATAATTTAGCAGAGAAAGAAAGTTTTGCTGCAAAAGTAGATCAAACGTCAGTGGAGACAAGGTAATTGAGTACATCACAAGCACAAGTTGAAATTGCAGGTATTATGGCCATAAGAAATGAGCTTTATTTTACATGATCCTTTAGTATGAGTGCAGTCATTAAGATCCATTTAATCCCGAACAGTTCTTGATCTTTAGCACTTAGCAGTCATTCAAACATATTCAAATGCGGAGCTTTTCGTGACCTTGATGACATCTCAGGAAATCTAACATGCTATCAAGTGCTACTTGACATGCCACACTTTTCCAAGTGTGCTACTTCAGCATTTCTCCATGTTTACAATACTGATAAGAGCATGGACATGACTTTCACAATGCAAACTCCTGTTTCAACTTGTAACAAGTTTTTAGTAGTTAAACCAATGTACAGCCTAAGAACTTTTCTAAGAAACAGCACTTGCTCAAGTTCAAGCAGTTGAAGTCTCAAAAGTGAAGATGTGCAACACACAGTAATAAGAACATCTCTTGTCGAAAAAAAAACCAGGGAAACCGGCCATCAGTCTGCCATCATAGAGACAAACCAAAGCAGGAGAGCAATGTCAAGCTAATCAAAGTATTGTCTGGAATTTTATATTCTGGTACTTGAAAAAGGTACGGGAATACAATTTCTTCGCTAAACTCACCCTGTGACTCACAGTGGAATACCACACTACCAGTACCACATTCCAGTTCATATTTCCATAATGTGCCGTTTCTTTGTTCGGGGGAAGGAATCCTAATCCAAATCAAACCTGACCAGAAATACTATATACAAGATGCACCACTCAACATCTAATGATAATTTAATCAAACATGAGGAATATTAACAGACAAAATCACATGAAATAACCTCTGCCTTCTGCATATTAATAAAGATAAAGTTCAAGAAGTAAAGAACGCAGATCATACCAAAACTTTAGCCAGCCATGTCTCCGAAAATGAAGAGCCACGAAGTCCTTTCCTAAAAAGGTTTGAACAAACCGTTGGGCAGTGACCATTATAAGCCGACTGGGCTCAATCAAAGTTTTGCACGTATGAGCAATTGGACCCCCTGGTTGCATCACCCAATCCTTTTCAACATCTGCAAAGAACACATCTCCAATTGCAATAACTCCTTCATCAGAAGAAAACTTGTCTTTGACATCCTCAACAGTCCTAGTCTTTGGATTCTTTACATCTTCTTCCCAAGGTGACTGAAGCTTAGGCATTGATAAACCAAGAGATTTCAACTTCTTAACATGATCTTCATCCACATAGCACTTCTGGGGTTCCGAGAAGTAGCAGATAAACTTATCAATTCGCAAGTCTTTCTTCTTCTCCTCCGCAAACTCTTCAAATGTGACAACAACTTTCTTCCCAATACACTTGTTTATATGATCAATATCCAACACCCGGTTAAACTCAAAGTCTATCTTATGGCTCGGAATAACCAAAACCCGACCCAAAAGTGCTGCAAAAAACATATGCTTCTCCAAGCAAATCAAATGGTTCGACATTTGCCCCGATAAACATATAGCAATCAAATACTTATCCGAGCTCGGATTCCACTCAATAGTTCTCCTCTTAGACAACTTATGATCCACTTTCCCACAAATACCAATACCTCCCTCTACCGTATCATCATTTCCAACACCCAATTCAGAAACATTCCCATTTTTATGACTTGACAACAAAACCTTCTGAATTTCCTTATTCAACATAACCCCATCAAAAATTCTAGCTTTCAAGTCCTCGAAAACCGACTTTTCAACCGGCATTTCACTCAAATTCAAATACCCAGAAGTACTATTACCACCATTTTCATTACTAATTGTAGAATCCAACACAAATGTACGATTCAACATAGAAATTAAAGCTAATTGCTGTTCTTTCAAAAGATACAAAGCCCTTAATTCTGATTCCCTCATTTGATCAGAAGGGGTTTTAATCAATCTAACATCCCAAACACCTGAATTATGAAAACCTAACAAAAAATAAAGTAAAACAACAATCAAAGGAATTAAGATCACCAATATATACCTCTTCTTGTTCATCTTTAATATTCGACGTAACGACGATACGAAACCATTGTCCTCAATGTGGAAAGGAGCAAAAGAGTGTGAATTTGAGGTGGGTTTAACACCATCGATCAAATTCCGGTTATCCCTTTCTTCATCATCGGAAGAAAAACCTTCTCTTTCTAATTCTTTCATCATGAATTTGATTATTTCTCAACAAAAAATCAAAACTTTCACATTATGAGATATACCCAGTTGCAAATTTGCAATTTTGGAATCTGGGTATTTGATTTCAGAGAATTTGAAGTGAAATTTGGTGGGAAATTAATGGTGGGTATTGTTCAAGAATGGATTTTTTGAGGTGGGTAGTTATAATCAGAGTTAGTAAGTGTAGTGTAAGAGTGAAGGAGAGAGACTAGAGATCTGCAGAAAGTGGTGGTTGAGTTTGGTTAGCTTGAAGTGAAGATGAATTAACAATGAAGCACCATGTGAAATTCGTCGGTGGAAGAGGGTGATGCTTCAACTTTTTCGAGGAATGCCTAATTAATATCGGATATATAGTACATTCTATGAAAATAGCAGTACATTTCATATGTGTAGTAGTATATTCTAATATAAGTGCTTGTTTGGTTTACATGGTATATTTCATGGGAAGTTATTTCCCCTAAGAAATTCCTAGGAATTTTATAAATTTGTTTGTTTGATATAAGGGAATTTGAAATTCCTATGAATTTTGAATGACCAAGGGGGCTTGGTAATTTATTTCCCATGTTTTGTGGGAAATGCAAATTCACATGAATTATTACTTCCTCCATTTTCAACTTTTTGTGTCAACCAAACAACTCACCCATTTATAAATTTCCATGAATTTCCACTTCCTCCATTTTTGACTGTCAACCAAACAACCACTAAATAGTAGTACATTTCTTAATGAAAAATTATGTCAAATACAAACTATATAGTTATGTAGTTGTGAAAATATCGATTGTTATATACTTTTCTCAATAAATGTATTACCATGTATAAGGAATGTACTGCCAAAAAAGTAAGGCGATAGATATATGCATATATCCGATATTGATTAGGCATTCCTCAGCTTTTTCTTTGTAACGATTGTATAATGTGTTAGTGGCCTCATTCCATGTCCATAGAAGTTTATCCCAACCCAAAGTATAGTAACCCAACTACCCAACTACTCGGGTACGTTGCACGAATATTTTGTGAAAGTTGTTTGTCCGTTTTGATATAATAGGTTCTTGAATTTTAGATATAAAACTGAAACTTATTTATAGTTAGAATATTATTATAATTTTTTTCGTATTTGTTTCTCGTATCTATTTTTGTTCAATATAGGTTAAAGGTTATCCCTGTGATATATGGCAATATTTCCATTTGATTGTGCGTAAATAGCCTTGGTTGGACTTTATCCGAGTGTATGATAAAAATTATAGTGGTATTAACACCTTTGATTTTAACATTTAGAAGAAGAAATAATCTCAAGCTTACTATTCCATGAAATTACCACTATTTAATATAATTAGTACTATGGTTAGCTTCTAGGGTAGGTTAAATTGTTAATGGAGAATAAATTTCCATAAATATATCAGTGGAAAATTCGATTCTAATTTGATTTTTCTTTGTTTTGTTGTAAGAAAGGTGAGATTTCTTTTGAGTCTGTGTTCTGTGTTGATCAATGGAAAATATCCTCTTATCTCGCGATGCAAAAGAGTTTTCCACCATAAGAAACAAAAGTATGATTCATACCTTCCCTCTTAATCTGATACCAAAACAAATAAACGAAAATCATAACAACTTACTAGAAAAAACTTTCCTCTCAACCAAGTACAACCTTTTTTGTTTGGACCATAAAAAATACAACCTTTTGTACCGAGAAAATGTGACACTACCTAATTTCAGAAAAATATCAAATAGATCCACAAACTCACTCCGAGTACAAAAGTGTTTTGAACCTTATTCAGGATCCTCATATCCTTGCAACCATTGTTTGCTTTAATTGTAGCAAAAATTAAAAGTAGTTCTTGACTTGGATGATGCCCTAGCTAGGTTATTTCATACAGTTTAATATTAGCTATTAATCAACTAAATATTAAATTATAAATTTATTGTAAATTTTAGACCAAATTTAGTTAAGTGTAATTTCAAATTAAACTTATATCTAAAGTATCACTTAAATAAATTATCATAACCTCAATCAAAATTAATTACACAAAAAGTAACTACCTAGACAAAAATGAGTTGCTTATTCTATAATTTTAAAGGTATTTTACTTGATTCAACAAAATATGAATTACTTAAAATTATAACAGAAAGTAAAAGAATTGGAAAACTATCTCTATTCTATAAGAGAAGAGGTGGGGGACACCAAAAATCAATATTAATCTTTTATGTTAATTCCTAATTTAATGGAATAATTCTCTCTCCATAACTAACTAATTTTCACATAAAAAAACACTAAACAAACGAATTTTTATATTTTTTTATACAAATTTTTACATGATCAGTATGCATCGCGTGCTTATAGAACTAGTAGCCACATAATCAAAGACTCAAGAGATTATCTCTCCAAGCAGAAGCATCATATACACATAAAAAGTCAGTCGTTTGATCATTGATATCCTCCTAGATTCAACCTTGTATCGTCCCTCTTTATTAAATAGTTCAGGTATACTCTTAATAGAAGGATCCCTTAAATAATTCCTTGTATCTTGTTAAAAAAATTAAAAAGACTCAAGAGAAGAAGATCTAGACACCTAGATCACATGCATGTCTTACAGCTAGCTTTACATACTTACACGTCTACTCTCCTAGGTAACCTAGTTGCTCAACTTTCATTCATTCACTTGAACACTTTTGTTCAATTTGAACAAGTCAAGTTAATCTAAGTAGTAGAAAATAAGAATACTCACTAGTTTTTGAAGATCTAAAGAAATTGAAGAAGATGAGGATTATGTCTCCAATGATGTTGGCGCTTATATTAAGAGAAAAGAGACCAACAGCAAATAATATGATTAACAATAATGTTAGTATGAAGAAGAGTATGCATCAACAACATAGATTGATGGTGGGTAGAGCTAGCAACCGTTCTGGAGTTCATGGCACTCATCTCCCTACCACTGATACCCTTGATAATGTACGTAGGTTATAATTCTTCCTTTCAGCTTATTAGTTGTAATCGTTTGACTTTATAATGTAGTTACAACCAACGGCGGAGTTTCAGTGGGGTCCTGGCAAGGGAGCGGCTTGAGCGACTGCTAGATCCCATTTTGTTGGGGTCTTCATACTATATAAAGTAGTACCAACCTTTAAAAGTAATACTCCCTCCGTAACTGATTACTTACAACGATTAGACATTATTTATGTCAAATCATTGCAAGTAATGTGTTACGAAGAGAGTATTAATCTTTTTACTAAGAGCTTATTTTTCTAGCTTATTTTCAGTTCACCTCATTTTTGAACAACTTTTACACTCACATTTTACTATTTCTTTCCATTTAATTATTTTAATTCAGCTCAATTCATGTCGAACAGAACATGCCTTCTTTATGACTAATCTCTTTATTGATTTTCCTTAAATAATGTCCTATTTCTTACTTTGTTGTACATAGGGCGTATAGACTATAGTGCAATTTCGCTCTTGTTTGAGACGGCTACGATCTTGAAGAGAAAAGGTGAAAGGGCAATGGTTTAAACCTTAACATCTTATTCAAGACAAGAATACTAAACCCTAGGCTCTATATATACCATAAACTTTCATAAGTATGTCTAATGGTGTAATAATAAGTTAATTAAATAGATTTATCTGAGGTTCGTATCGCTATCTTCTATAGATGATCCTCCCCTGATTTGAAGATTGTATAGTGATAATGTGCTATTATACTAACCGTTGTTGTTCGGTTAGTATAGGTAGAAGAGGTGGAGAGGGAGATCAAGAAAGGCAAGAAGGATAAAGAGGAGAAGAGGAAAAAAGTAGAAGAAAATGTGGATCATCAACACCACAAGTCTTCTACCAAATAGATCATCCAACTTTCTTCTACTATTTTATTACTCCACCACATGTAATTTTTCTTTGCATGATGATCTATGATAGTATGTTTTAGCAAAATAGTGTATGTGAGTTGCTCTCTAAGAAACAAATGCTCCTTTTTCCATCTTTAATGATCTAATGATCTATGATATAGTATATATATGTAGAAGATGCTAGGAAAGTATTGACCATTTCTCTTAAGGTGTATCCTAGATAGTTAAGATAACTAATTGATTTAGTAACGGCTCTATCCGAAAGTCAGCTAGTCGTTGAGTTAGTTTGTTGTGAATGGTGAAAATTGGTGACCTAATTTGAAGCGGTGATTCAGAATCACGATTATTTGAATTTATTCTTAGTTTGAACTTTTTCAACATAGTTTTGATATAAAAATAGAGGTATTGTTTGTTTGTGAGCTTTTTAATAAGCTTCTATAGATTGTGCTTGTAATCCATATACTTAGCTTGTTTATGTCTTGTAGGCCAATTGTCTCCGTTTAATCTCAAATATAAAACTTATCACTGGTACATGAGCCCATTGTCATATGTCATTTATGATGTAGCAAATTAGCAACTCTACTACCAAGAGGGTCATTAAAGAAAAAGGAAAAGGACCACTAAGAAAAAGAATCATATTATTAAGATAATCTAGAAAGGGTATCTTAGAAACTAAAATCCAAAAGCAAAACGCAACTGATCAAATTGGCGGCTATTGTATAACTCGAAAGGCGGCTATACCATAAAATTGATGTGATAATTTCGCAATTAGAACTTGCTTATGGCCTTATGGTAGACCTACCAAAATTTGACCGGATTGACCGGACTCGAGATAGACCGACCGGTAAGTTGATGACTCGATCCTGGTTTTAACCGAATTCAAAATAAGCGGGTCAAACTCAATTCGATCGAAAATCGCCCCACCTGGATCTTTTTACAGATTTATTGTAAGTGAACTTTGAAGCATTTTTTATCTGAATATTGTTTGACATTTTACTTATTAATAGGGATCTAACTAGGCCAATTATCATTTAAATGTTTATCTTGTCGATACCGTTTCCAAATTCTCTGATTCTCCAACCTGGAGAGCAATACTATAAATTCGTGCTTTGATACGCCTAGGAATCTGCTGGAAAGTCGGATCTCGTAAAGATTCTATTTTTGGCTAGACAACTGGTGTGCTCACTCTAATCTCATTGACTTGCTAGGTATTGACTACTCTACTATCGCCAACCTAAACTTAAAAGTTTGTGAGGTCATCAAATCCGACATGACTTAGAACTCTGATGTGTTGAAAACCATGCTCCTTACCTATGTATGCTCTTCGAAGAAGGAATTTATCTCCCTTTTACACCTCAAATAGACACAACCTGCTGAGGTCTTACCTCATCAGGAAAGTTCACCGTTAAATCAGATACCTGGTAGCCCATAACTATGATTCCTTTCAACCCGAAATGGAAACATGCTTGAATTTGGAAGACTGATATCCATCCAAAAGTAAAAGTTTTCATTTGGCAAATACTGAATGGTTTACCCACGCGAGACAATCAAATACGCCGAAATATTCAAGTTCCTTCTCACTACCCTTTTTATTTGAACTCCACATGAACCATAGATCATCTCTTTTCTCTTGCCCCCAGGCCCAATCCTTTCGGAAACATGACCAAACGAAAGAATTTTTAGGGAATTCTATCCCAAGTGCCCCAGTCCAAACAAAAAAAATCAACTCCTCTGGAGTTTACGGAAAGAAAGAAATGCAATGATCTTTTGAAAAGAAGCATTCTATCTAAACCGAATCTTGTTCAGAGCAAGATTCTCGATGTCAAAATGAAATTCACGTAATTCCTTTGACACTAATTCTTCTTTTTACCACCCTACCTCGTGCAGGCCCCCTACTACCATTTAGTTCGTTGAAGTCCTCCACCTACAAACTTTATAAAAATGAACTTTGGCGGCTCCTCCACGCAATCCTCAGCAGCTGCAATCCTGCAGACATTGTTTTTTCAAACTCCCAAGGACATATTCTTAACGCAGTGGCCTATGATCCTCATAAACGGACTTTCACAAGCAAAAAGCTCGCATATCCAAGAGTTACTTATTGAAGGAGATAACATGGTCGTTATTAATGTACTCAAAGGAATTTATAATACACCATGGTGCATCCAGACCCTAATTGATGATATTCTTAAGATCATCACCTTCTTTCGATCAACGTCAATCACACATATTTTCCAAGAAACAAATTCGGTAGCGGACTTCCTATCCAAGTAAAGACATAACATTCTCACAAAAAGCAAGAAGTTTTATGTCCTCAACAATATTGTTGTTCAGTGTGTTTCTTTATTAGATAGTTAAGAGTTCACCTTTACGAGAAGTGTCCCCTATTACTTTTCTTGTACCTTTTCAAAAACAAACAAAAAAATCTCAGTATTTAACTAATTATAAGTTTTTTATTCTCAACATATATCATATATGCATTGTATATAGAACTTGTGCTAAAAGCGGAGACTGAAAAATGGTTTTATGTTCGGTTGACTCGGAACCAAACTTTCCGGATCACGAACAATAACTTGATTCGTAATTAACCTAAATCCAAACTTATACGACCCGAAACCGTGGTCAGTTTCGCGATATCGACCTAAGAGTCTTCTCCATGTCATAGTCACTTGGCAATCACTCAACAAAGTACTATGTATTAGTACTCCATTGAAAGTTTTCTTTGCTAAAAACCTTCACTTTTTGATTTTTCATGTTGACTTTTCAATTTACAACACCTTCTTATCACAATTAATAACTTCCCTCCTTCATTTTTCCTTTCAAAACAAATATTAATGTCAATGAGTTCCTACCTTTTTCTCGTCAAACAACAAGACTAGTTCCACCTTCAAACTTAGGCACTAGGCCCATTTATAGTTCCACTTTCATTCTCCAAATTCAACTTATTTGACCCCATTCAGTTTTCAGAGAAACAGTCTCATATCATCATATATGATATAACCCCATTTCCAAACTTCCCCTATATCTAATTTACTTTGCTCTTTCTTGGAATTGTAAGATTTCAGATAATTTTCTTCCAAATTAGAAAATCTTCTTGGAAACTTCCTTGAAAATTCTATATCCTTTTCTTCTCCTAACATTTTGCAGTTGACAATAGGTCCAATTAGGAGTTCTTACCACATATAAAACCCCCAAAATCTTGCTCTTTTTTAACAATTTTATATGGGTTTTGCAGCTTTTCTCACAATCTTTTCTATCTGGGTTTTGCTTTGGATCTTCTGAATTTCAAGAATTCCTTTCTGGGTCTTATAATTCCATCAAAAATCTCATCTGGGTAGTTCTCAATTTTTAAAAAAACATTCAGAAGATCTTACTTGAATTACAAGTTATTATTTAGTGAAAAATGGGGGATATAGATATGGCAGTACCAACACCATCATTTGATGGAGCAGCTTCAAAAGCAGTTACTATATCTAGTCAAATCATGATTGCAACTATAATAGTACTCTTTTTTGTAGTAGCCTTTTGTTTCTTCCTTCATTTGTATGTAAAATGTTATTGGTCTAACAATAGTGAGGACCCTAACATTGTGGCGTGGCGGCGCCAAATAGCCCGCCAACGCCCACAATCCTCATCTGCTGTAGCGCGGCGGGGTCTAGACCCTGCCGCGCTACAGTCCTTACCTATTGTGGTGTACAACCCCAAGGACTTTAAGGAAGAATTAGAATGTGCTGTTTGTTTAAGTGAAGTGTCAGAAGGTGAAAAGGCTAGACTTTTGCCAAAATGCAATCACGGGTTTCATGTAGAGTGTATTGATATGTGGTTTCAATCTCATTCAACTTGTCCATTATGTAGAAATCCAGTGATTTCTACTATAGATAATACATCAAATGATATAAGTAACAACAATAATGTTGTTGTGCAAAATGATGAGGGTGATTATTCATCTGATTCGAATTCGGATTCAGATGAGGGTGATTATGCTTCTCCTAGAGCTAGGGAAATATTGGTTTTTCCTACTAATGTTCTGTTTTGGGGTGATGAAACTCAAGTTAGCTCATTTGGTCAAGCTGCCGCCACCGCCACCGCCACCACAGCTGCCTCTTCTTCTGGTGTAAGTAGGCCAAGGGATCAGGATATGGTGATTGATATACCAAGTCATCATGAGTTTTGTGAGGGTTGTTTGTCGTCGCCGCCGTCGGAAGAAGTGAAGATACCGGTGGTGACAAGGTTGAGATCATTGAGAAGGTTGTTGAGTCTAGGAAAGAGGGTGGCTCCCTCACCTCATGGCTCTAGCTCTTGTGATGTTGATCAGCAAGTCTAAAGTTGGACTGGTGAAAATTCATTATTTGTTGATTATTATTTGATGATAGTGTATATAGTTTATAAGTTGTATAATTTCATATAAGTTGGGTGATTGGTGGTTTTCTTGGATAAAAATTGTAAACCCCGCGCCCTTGTTAGGCTCCCTATTGAGTGTAATTCATTCTTTTGTTTAGTGCTAATTTAGATGGTAGATTATAGTACTACACTACTATTGCTAGTATTGTATTGTCATGTACATACATTATGTGCAAGAGCAATGTGCAAGAGCAAGACTTCATAACTTGGTTTCTTGTGATTGTCTTCTCGAATCGTAAGTGTACACTACGTCCGTTTCAAATTATTTATAGAAATTATAAAATGTTGATATTGTAACCCAGCAATCATTTACATATATGTCAATCGTCAAATTCTGCATAACATCTCAATCTTTTCATTCACATGATCGAATTCTTTATATAAGTCATAAACCTGTTGGCTATAGGATCCCATTCACACGTCTGCGGCTATGAACGAATTGGAAAGGTAATCATCACAACATACTTCGTTAAATATCATATTCACACCTTCAAGATATATATATCTTATCACAATAATCGTATTTAGCTATGATTAAATTTAACATGATAACAAGTTAGGTTCTTATATAGTCCAAGTCCAATGTTACCTTTTTTCAAATTATAGATAGACTAGAAAATATCATCGGTTATCTTCTGCCATCAATTGCCAAAATAAAAAAAAAATCTTCTGCAATCTTGAAACATTTTGGTTTTGTTGGGTGGAAATAAAGGGATCAATAAGTCAACAAGTCAAGCTCAATGTCTAATAAAATTTCATTACAAAACATTCTTATGATGGTCCACAGAATTAATCGGTCCTCCAATATTACATATTATATATACCTATAGTACTCGTAATATAGTGTAATTCTATATTCTAACAAGTCCGCCCTTGTGACTCGCCAGAAATCCTATATTTCTAGAAAGAAATAGAGCACTATAGTTAGGATTCCATACGACAATGAATCATGGTCATAATTTCACAATCTCCTTAATGACGAACTTAATGACTCGCATGCTAACTCAAGAAATGCCGTGTTATTCAACTCTTTGATTTTCCCAAATTAATGGACTCTTTTGCAATAAAAGGAAAAGGAATCTTTACATTTCTAATTATATTAGTTGCTTTTGCTTGTGGGCGTGTAGCTAATACATCACCAATATAGACTTGTTTATAAGATTAATGATTGGTAATAATCTAATCCAAATTAAATTAGGGGATGTCATGTCTCTTTAGGTGTAACATCTCCCATAATAAGCTTTGACTCTTTTAAACTTTTGGGATTATGATCCGCATGGACAATGAAAATGATTGCAATTTGTGAATGTGAAGATAATCAGTAAACATAATAGAGCATTTTGACATAATTCTTTAGTTTCTTGGGCCGCAAAGTCTTAGAAAAGATTATTTGACAGTTAAAAAACGGTCAGATTGTGAATTATTTGAACAAAAAATGATAAATATTATAAAAGTAGTAAAAAGTTAACATATACTTCTACAAGATTATTTAAAAGTTATAGAGTTACAAAAAGCTTCTCTAAAGTTAAGAAAACGGTTAAAAATTAGATGGCCCGATCAATAACATCTTATTTACACATTTGATAATAGATCAGGTCAACTGGTTTCAAAATGCTTATTGTATACCCTTTTTATGTTGATTCTTGATACACGTTAGACACAAACACGTCAATTAGGACTAGGAGTACCATCATTTTCTTGACCAATAAGTGTTAGTGTCATCCATTTGTATTTATAACCTTTAAAATTGTACATAAATATCATATACATTATCTAAAATGTACTTTAATCACTACTAAAAAAATGGCCTTTAGCATCGGAAATTTTCCGATACTAAAGACCATATTTCTGATACTAAAGGTCTTTAGTATCGGAAATAATTTCCGATACTAAACTGATACTAGTAATCCTGTGGCTAAAGACTCGGTATCGGATATATTTTCCGATACTAAAGGGGTGTAGCTTTAGTATCGGAAAGCTCATTAGTATCGGAAAATAGCATCGGAACATGTGATACAAAAAATGAAAGTTATTAGTATCGGATGGAACTTCCGATACTAAAGATACTTACAGTATCGAAAAATTTCTGATAATAAAGATGACATTAGTATCGGATGTAAAATGTGATACTAAAGGTCACATTAGCATCGGAAATTTCTGATACTAATGTATTGAAAAAAAATTGAAAAAAAATAATAATAAAAATAATAATAATAATAATAATATTATTATTATTATTATTATTATTATCAACATATTAAAAAAATAACAAATGATAATACAATAAAATAAATATATACTTATTATTATTATTATTATGATAAATGTTTACATATTTTTATACAATTTTAGATACTTCAAATTATAAGAAAAAAATTGAAAATAAAATTCCATCAACAAATCTTAAACATCTTCATCCACTTGTCTCCACCACGCCTGACCGCCACCGCTGCCTGACCACCACCACCGCCTGACCACCACCGGACATCAATTGAAAAAAATTGAAATTAAACATCTTCACCACCACCTGACCACCTCCCCGCCTGTCCGCCACTGCCGCCTGACCACCACCACCACTTGACCACCACCTGACATTAAACCAAAGCAGGAAAAAACTTTAACAAATTAAACCCAAAAAATCGCACAGAAATCCCCCAAAAATACCCAAAAAATTCGCACAAAAATCCAGAAAATTTTACAAATTAAACCCATATATATTAAACTGAAAAATTAAATCAGATAATATTACCCAATAATTAGGAGAAATTTAACAAGACCACACTTATGAATTCGAACATGAACATGAACATGAACAAATCCATAACCGAACATGAACAGAAATTCGAACAGATTATTCAACCATAATTCGAACCAAACCTCCACAGATCTGAACGGAAATTCCATAAAAAATTAAACCGAAAAATCGAGGCAAACACACACGAAAATTAAACACAAATCAAACCAAAAATCAACCTAAAACGAACCAAAATTTAATCACCCAAAAGAGGAACCAAAATCAGATAGAAATTAAACCAACATATTGAATGAACAAACAAAAATATCGAAGGAAAAGAAAAACAAACAAAATTTTGAAACAACAAAACCAAGAATTGGAATCCACAAATCGAATGTAGAAACCCTAACCCCCAAAACGAAACCCAAACCCAAAACCAAAACAAAACCCAAACTTTCGAAACCCTAATCCCCGAATTCATGAACCCCAACCCGAAATTCAACCCACAAACCAAAAAATTTCGAAACCCATTCAAAACCCAAGTAAGAAACTCGAAAAAACCCCCTAAAACTCCAAATTAATTGAACAAAACTCATTTCCAAGTTTCAAATCTAGTGTGAAAAACAAATTAATTGAAATAAATAACTTAAAACTTACCCAAATAAGAAACACGAACCAAAAACGGCCGCATCATCGGCGGCGAAGAACAGCGAGAGAGTAATTGAGGGCGAGTAATTCAGGGAGAACAAAGAAATTGAGGGCGAGTATTGAGGGAGAACGAAAAAAATAGATGAGAATGATTTGAGGGAGGAGAGAGAGAGTGAGAGAGGAAAAACAAAGAGAGAGAGAGAGAGAGAGTGAGTGAGTGAGAGAGGAAATGAGGGGTTCGGTAGAAATGTCGGTCAACAAAAGTTTCAAATTTTCAACCAGCCGCGTGTTTGAAAACTTGAACCGCGAATTTAAAAAAATTTCAATAGTTTTAGTATCGGAAATATCCGATACTAATGACTAGTTTTAGTATCGGAAAAAAAATTCTGATACTATAACACTCTTTGGTATCGGATAACATCTGATACCATTATATAATTAGTATCGGATTGAAAATTTTCCGATACTAAAGTGATGTCATATGATGATTTTTCATACATAGTAAATAGAATAGTGTCGGAAATTAATATCGGATACTAAAGTGTGCCTTTAGTATCGGTTATGTTTTCCGATACTAAATTTTCTGATACTAAAAACCCTTTTTCTAGTAGTGAATGTTTACTTTTAGTTGTGAATTTATATCAAAATCATGCGTAAATCAATGTTATTTTAAAAGTTATTTGAAATTTTCCATTTTTTAAATTGTGTGAAAAGAGGAGTACTTCTCACCTAAACCATCCTTCTCCATAGACCATAAGAGACAAATTTACACAACCATAGATTCATACACCTTATTAATGTCTAGCTTCATAGCTAATATTACTTGACGTACACACAAATTCTTCTTTCATAGTCTTGAAAAGACCAATTGCCTTCAGCTGTGCCACCAGTAGTTAAAAAGCGCTTAAAAACAAATGTGCTTTGGTTGTCAATCAGACAATCACAACGTACCAAAATAAAGCTTTCATCTTGTCAACTAAGGAGTGTTTCGAGTCCGAGCCCTACCTTATGCAAAAACCCTCGTTAGTATACTTACTCACCAGTGAACCGAATGAACAAGCGAAAAACTGATGAATTGTAGGAAAAGATTTTGAATAAATAGTATTGTGATTGAACATTGCATTCGAAAGTACCAACTTAAGAATAATAAGGATCAAAATTGACCAACTTTTCCATTGATTATAAAGTTTTCCCAAGGACAAATCTATGTTAACCAAACAATCCATAACCTAAAAGTTAAGAAACTAAGTAAACAGGACCATAACTTTTAGCATCATATTCAGGTTCATTAAGCCTGTCAAGGCTAACATATGGTATATCTATATCATTCCCTTCCCCCTTCCTGTTCTTCTGATGATGAAACAGATTGGTGAGCGGCCCCGAGGCCGCCAACCGTTGCCATTTCTTGGCACCGGTGGAGGCCGTAGCTCCTCCGGTGCCATAAATAGGGCCCGAAACATAGCCTTGTCGCGGTGGATTCGTCGAATTATGGCAACCCTTGGATGTTTCTTTTAGTTGTTTGGTTTTCTTGTCTGATGATGATCTCCAAAATGAAAACAAGGCAGTTTTCCATGATTTTTTTGTACCCTTTTTTTTCTCTTGATTAATCACTTGATTTTTGCCACTTTCTTCTCCATCTAGTGGGTGTACTTTCTTCTCATTAGCATATCTCCTAGCCTCTTCTAAAAACTGCTCAGTTAATAAAACACACACCAGAAATGTCAGTCAAATTAATAAGATTCCAAATAATTTAATGTAATTGCACATTAACCCAGTGCCTCAAAGGATCCCGCCATAAGGCAAGGTAGGGGGTCGGATGTACGCAACACTAGGGAAATCTTCTATATTCTTTCCGATATATAAGAAAAATTATAGTCATATGATCGATATATTATTTGCTTCATCAACGAGTACATTAAGAATATAATTAGAGGCATTCATGATATAAATGTGTATAGGTAAACGTGAAAAAATAAATAGGAACAACATTTAGGGCACGGGGGGAGTACCTGTTTGAAATCTTTTTGGACATCAAAATCATAACTATTAACTCCAGGGAAAACTGGAGATTCCTTCATTATTTATCTGCTAAGACATTAAATATACAAAATATGTGAATAATTCTTCAAATTTTTCATGGAAAATGAAAAGATGATGATGAAGCAAAGAAAATACCTTATTATTTCTGATTTTTTCAGGTTATTCTTGAGGAGATTAATGGTAGAGAATATGGAGAAACAAATTTGAACCCACTTAAAACAGTAGTGAAAAAAACATTTAATAAAGAGAGTTGATGGAAAAAGAAGTAGAAAATCTCAACTACCCAAAAGCCAGTGATGTAAAGAAATCTCTATTTCCATGATAAGAAAAAAAGAAGGATTTTGTCCCATTTTTATGGTTACAGGCTGCCATTTAATATAATTAGGATAATAAAAGTTAGAAGGGACGTTGAAGTGTGTCATGTGGCAACTGGCAAATCAACCCCACAATTTAAGGAACCAAATACTTATATATGAGGCAATTTGTTGTGGTCAGCCAACTCACTGTTTTTGTGTTTGGGGGAAAGCTATGTAGCCATCATATAGTCATATTGGACAATTGTATCGTGACAGATTTGGATTTTGGACCCTATGTGTGGTGTTCTGATACTCACAACTCAAACAAGAGTACAAGACACCACTTGTAACTTGTAAGAAGGGAAGATATACCTGGAAAGGTATACCGGCCTATATATATATATAGGATAGTCTCATTATCGGTAAGGAACTAGACTACACGTATATTTAAAGATCCTTAGCTGGACATGTAGATCCTTATCTAAGAGGAAACACTTCAAGAGTTTGACTTAAGAATTGCTAGAAAAGCATGTGTGCTAATCATTCTACCACTCGATTTGTCTTCTCTATAAACGTGTGTAATGTGTGCTAGTTATCCCTATTGTCTGGTGCATTCCTTGGGGCATGAGGCAGTTAGGGAGGCATGAGGGCAACACAAGTTGTGTTGGCAAGCTAGCCAACCCGTGTTGGTGCGCAGCGCCACCATGCAGGGTTGGTTGCACCGGCGCGCTGTCCTGAAATCGAGACTTTGCGAATTAGGATGCGATCCAGATTCGTTAGGATTATCTACAATTATGTGTACGTAAAATTATAAAAAGTTGATACACTAAAACTTCATAACGGGACGAATCTAACAAGACTCCACTTGACCATATTTTTCCTAATAGAGAAAGAATATAAGGAGGTCAAAGTGGATAACTCAATATGGTACAACTAAAAATCGGAGATAATAATAAAAAGTAAGATTATATTTAATTTTTCACATTATTTTATTTTTATTTAAAATGGTTTACTTGGGCTAACGATATAAAGTTGGGCTAGAAAAATGAATGCCTAAAATAAATATATTTTCGACTTTTGAATTTATTTTGGGCTAGAATAAATTAGAAATGCAAAATAAAAGAAGTTTGGGCCTAAACTAAAGTTAAGGAAAATTAAATAAAAACACACGTCACTTTAAAATCATCAAAGCCTATTAAAAATTATTTTTAATTAGACTAACGTTTCGGATGCTCTAAGATTAGCACTTTTTGGCGAACTTGTGTTACTCTAATCACATTAGTCCATCATGTTTGCAAATCCATATGTTTTTTTTTTATGTTTGCACCCGGTTCACCCTTTTGGGCTACATCCGGATCGAGGCCAAGTTCGGGATGGTTAGGTTCCATTCCTCTCCCAAGGGTGTTGCGGGGATACTCTAATCACATTAGTCCATCATGTTTGCAAATCCATATGTTATAGTCCAATCACATTAGTCCATCATGTTTGCAAATCCATATGTTATAGTCCAATCACATTAGTCCATCATGCATCACTATAGTCTCTATAGATCATGGTCATCTTTAGGAGTCTAATATTAAATGAATAGGTCTAGGTTCATGCGTTCGTAACAAGATTTACGCCCATTAATAAATTTAGGTTTAGCCTAATGGGCCTCTAGTTTGAGTCTTAAGTTCTTTTGTTAAAAATCATGTCCAAAATTCATGCATCATACTACATTGAGTTTGTGATTAAGGAAGCAATGCAAACCCAACTTTTTCATAAAAACATTTGGGCCCTAAAGCATCAACTCATATGGCAGGATATATCAGTGGGTACGAAGGGAAGGTGAATGTCTAGTTTGAGCCCAAGATATCTTAGCGTTTCCTCTGGGCTATCCATGAAAAATAGGACTACACGGGCTTCGGAGCCTGAATTTGACAAGATAAAGGAGTTCTTTGGTCCGATTCGGAACACCATCAACAATGTCCAATGACAAGATCGATCAACTCAATGAGACTCCACAAGTTAATTCAAATGCTTCAAGGGTTGGCCGTCAGGGTTAGCCCACTCGAGTTAGGTTAGAACCCAAACATGATCAAGAATGTAGTGGATTCAATCAAGTAGGCTAATGACTATGCGTGTTTAAGAACCTAAAATTCATCCAAAGACATCGTCCAAACTTCCACAAGAGATTTCGTCTTCGAGCGTACCTAAGTTTAAGCCAAGGGACGATCCAAGGTTCCACTTGAGAGGCGTTACGTGCTCGGTCCAACAACTTTAGTAAATAGAGAAATATAGATAGTATAGAGATAGATAGGACATAATTAAAAAGAAAAAATAAATGCAATCAATAGTGCAATAGTTATAGAAATACACACTAATATATCAATACTAGGATTCAAAATTTTTCAACAAGAGAGGCAGGCGATATTATTAATCAATAACGTTTGGATAATCCGGTACAAATAAGTCGGAGATACAAGGAGGACGCCTCGCTAATCATCTAGATAAGTACTTATTTTAACAGATGGGATGCATAGATTAAAGAAAATGACAAGATTATTAGCAATAGAGTTAAGGGCATTTGGGCCTGCCATTAGGGGCCTTCCAGTCTCTGTAGCAAGGGCATTCATTCAAGTTCCCAGAAGTCCCAGAAGGAACACAACTACACTTCCCACAACACATCATGCAATATTTCATGCACCTTGAATTTCTCCCCTTTAGGGCGCACCTTACATCACATTTATTGGTGCAGAATCCTGTACAATGTGTCAACAAGAGACTGTGTGAGAAATATTAATGGCAATTGCAAAATCTATTATGAAGCGGATTTACAATAACTTACGATAATCAGCGTGGTCCAAGCTCAAACTAAAATTTCGAAACAAACTTTTTTGCCATTCTTTTGTATGGTTAATAAGGGATGAAAATAAATTTTCTAACGATGGAAAATAATTTTCCTATAAAGAACACGTAACATATTCCATACCTTTGTCCTTCTTTTCTTGTATCAATCTTCTATTTTTTATGTCCACTTCCTGTTCTAATTTCTAGGTACGGAATCCACCAAAAGTAACTATTTACAATGAAATTTTCACTTGAAAAATTACTTCGATTAAAATTGTTTTCTATCCAACCAAACTAAGTCTAATCACAAGCTACTTTTCCTCATATTTTCATGAAAAAAACACATGATGGTGGAGAAATGTTAAGCAGTACTTAAATTAAAATTTTAAACTTTTTAGTTAAATACTTCACTTTGTTTTTAGTTGCTACACTCCTTATTTGCAAGCCATCAAATGTCCTTGCACATTAAAAAATTATAAAAAGTTGACATTATGAAAACACTCGTTAGACGAATCAAAAAAGATATCACCCAACTTAGTTGAGTATAGTATGCTTATAAAAATACTACGTATAATATGTTATTTCTTAAAACAAATTGAACAAGATTAGTTAATAAATAGTACTACCTCCGTTTTTTTTAATATGCACATTTCTCCATTTGGGGTGTTTTTTTTAATTGGCACATTTCTACCTTTTGCCATAAATGAAAGGTTGGCCCACCTAATTATTAGACTTCTCTCCTACTTTTTCTTTCCCTCTCTACCTTTTTCACTTTTTCCTTACTTTTACTAACCTTCTCTCTTACTTTTGCACTTTTTCCTTGGTTCTTGTGAAAACCTTAGGTGCATATTAAAAAAAAAGGAGGGAGTAGTTATTATGCAAATGTAACAAACTAAAAAGCCACAGTAAAAGTATATCAAACCTATGTTACTAATACACGGATGAAGCCGTGTTAATTTAAAAATGAAGTATCCAAGTATATCATATCCGACATTACATAAGTTGATAAACGATTCTTGAGGTAAATGAAGTTGTCGAAGTAACAGCCTAGAGCAAAAAAGTGTAAGAAGTAAGATTATTACCTGTGGTGGATTGAGGACTAGCAGGAGGCTGAGATGGAGAGAATGACTGAGCATGAGTGATATCAAGCAAGGCAGAACATAGTATTACTGAAATTAGAAACATTATTGCAATTGATATCTTCATTTTTCTATTTAATCAGGTTTAAGCACTAAATTATGGGAGTAGTTTGTTGTTAGGCTATGAAATACTTGTGGATATAAGTGTATGAACTGAAGTAGGAACTGAGAATGAGAAAATATGCAACATGCTATGTTGTATATATATATTGATGATGGAGGCTTTGTTTCTTAATTTTATTTAATTGAGGAAGGGAAGTTTGGGTTCCACTGGTTACTTGTACATTAACATGATAAGTACATTTATTTTATTTTATTTTATTTATTTTTTTGAAACAATGATAAGTACATTTTTAGGAAAGACCTTTTGACGATTGTCCCACTATCAAATTTAATTAAAGAAAAATCAGTGAACGTTATAAAAGAATTTACTAAGATTTGTATTAATGGTTGAGCTATAAAACAAATAGATAAGCCGTATGAAGTTTAGATTAAAACTTTGAGATGTTGATTTTAAAGTTTAAGGTTTTAAAATTTCAATATTTTCTACTTTTAAATTAACACTCATATGATTTTAAGTTAAAAATATTTGATTTTATTATGATCTAACTATAGATATTGTTTATGTTGTCTATCTCTATAAAAAAATAAATTAAAAGCTAAATAGTTAAATACGTACATATGTTAAATAGTTTTTTTTTAAAAAGTAATCTCAAAAGGTTTAGTAATGAAATATGTTAAGTGCTATAAGTATAATTATAATCAATAACATTTGAGAATGAGGGATAGTTCGGGAGGTTAAGGGTGCAATTCTCATTTTGTCCTAGTGACTCTTACGCGCCCAGAAAAAACATCTTAAAAAACAATCGGTTTTTTTCTTCTCACTTCCACAATCGAATTTTATATGCTTTCTTACGCATCGCATGAATTTAAGGCTAGTAGTATATAAGAGAAAAGGGATGGACGCTAAAAATCAACATCATTTTTTTTAATTTCCTAATTCAATAGCATGATCCCCTCTCTATAAATAAGTGTTTCTACAAAAATTATTTCTTAAAAAAGTTACAACACACTTTAAATAAAGTATCAAATTACTCCAAATTTATATTTATGTACTCCTCTTTTTGACATGCGTGTACTATAATGTTTTAATATGTTCATGCGTGTACATATAAAGTGTTAATATGTACATGCGTGTACATATAAAGTTTTAATATGTACATGCGTGTTGGAAAGAGATTCTTCTTTACAATATATAGGAGATTGTGCTCTTACAAATTGAGTTCCTAAATAAAAATTTAAAATGCCTAAATTACTACCCGTTCTTCTTTAATTCTAGGGATGTCAGTGGGGCGGGTTTTTTGGAGACCCGCCCCGCACCCGCCCCAGTTAGGTGGGGATGGGGGAAGGTTTCGCGGGGATGGGGCGGGGGTGGGGATGAAAACCATCCCCGCCATGGGTAATGGGGCGGGGGTGGATGTCAGTCCATACCCGCCCCATCCGCGCCCGCCCCGCCCCATCCCCGCCCGCCCCGTCTGAGCCCCGCCATAGGTATTATTCGAAAGCCTAAAATCCTAAATGTTATTAGTTGTTTACTGCTTTCATTCAATATTTTTATTTTTCAAAGGTTAAAATCCAAAATTACTTTTAAACTTTTTTTTTTCCTCTCCCTTAACCCTAATAGATTGAGGCGGGGATGGGGCGGGTGCGGGGATTCGCGCGGGGATGGGACAGGGATGGATTTTATCTTGTCCCCGTTGGGGCGGGGATGAGGGCAAGATTTTCCCCCGCTATGGGTGATGGAGCGGGATGGAGATGAATTTTTTAGACGGGGATGGGGATAGGAATGCCAACATCCGCCCCGTCCCGCCCCATTAACATCCCTATTTAATTCATTGATTTTCACACAATCATACCCGTTACATGCATCTAAAAATAATTATAATCTTATTATAAGACAATTTCCAAAATTATTTTCTTGAGAGAGCATATATAGGAACTTTAGGAAGTGGGGACAAAATAAACAATCAACGCGTTAAGCATAGGAAATAGTTCAAATAGTTGAATAATAGTCGGTGGATTTTAGTCCAAATTAGTCAATAGATACATCAAACATGTACTACTAGTGCATGATGGGACAATGGGAGGTGTAGATGGCAGTAGTATCTTAGTTGTGGAATTGGCAGTTTGTGTGTGTTGGTGTTATTAAGGTACAGCTTATTTGGAGAAAGAAAGGTGCATGTGCCTTCCACCTTATTAAGGAACTTGTCAGCTCACTAGTGGAGTGTTAGGCAGAAAAGTCCATTATATTTTACCTTAATAATGAAAGAGTTAAGTTATTTGGCTAATGATTGTCTAGAAATTGCAAATCCGTCATCTCTTTTTGTTTGCTACATTAGATAATGATACAAAGTTGAAATATGTACATGTGTGTTGAAAAGAGTTTCTTTTTAAAAGATGGGATTTCATTTCAATATAATCGTAAATTTGGTTCTAAAATGCTGGAACAACGATAGGAGAATCTACTGGTTTTGTATTAGGGCTAAAAGTTACACTTCTAATGATATGAACTCTCTGTCAGATTCCATTAGCAGTGAAAGAATAAGAGAGAACCAGAGAAATATGGAGAGAAGATAAAAGACTACATTGTTATTATTATTGTGAGTGATGAGTTACAAGCCTATTAGGCTATTTATACTATAGCTTTACAATCTAACAACTAATACAAGATTTTAAGTAACAAACTAATCCTTGAATTAAGGAAACAACTAACAACTCCTAACCAACCTAGTTCTATACTTCAACACTCTCAATTACCAAGAAACAGATTAGTACATGTTTATGTAGCAAGATGTTGGGATATAAATGTCAGAAATTCTACTAATACAACAACAAAGATCAAAACACACACTAAATTAGGACATGATTAGATCACTATTCTTAGGATAATATTAACCCTCTACAATTACAGTTCAAATTAACTCGCTAACTTAGCCTCAAGATCGATCTTAATTGGAATAGTTAAACAACAAATTCACCATTCTCCATGAACAATTTTCCACAAGCAAGGAAAGCAAAAAACTACTTAATTAACCAATGTTCACTTGTAAGAATATGTTCATAATAGTTATTCACTTCTTAGTCTTTGATTAATTAGAATTGGAACTGCATTTATATTGATACGTATATTTATTCAACACAATTAAATTGCATGACACAAACAAATGTATGTCGAGGTTTCTTGAACTGCTAGATAAATTGTGCAACTCTTTTGTTTTTTAAAGTAATGTAGGAGGGCCTCCCACACTTATTCGCCTAGATGAGAATCGATCTCGATACCAGAAAGATCGGAGCTGCATCTTTAACCAAGTTTCCACAAGAAACAGCTCACACACTAAGTTGAGGACGAAATTTTGAATCAACAAATCTCAATGTAAATTCGTCGGTACAAGCCATGCGTATTCTCTCAGGTGTAGCAGGATTGTCAAGAGGAAACCAGCCTTTGTAACCTGCTTCTGTTCTAGCAGCTGATATAGCATCCTTGATAGCAAAAAAGACTGCAGTTGCAAGGAAAAATGGAGGTTCGCCAACAGCTTTAGACGAATGTATCGCCTTAATATTAGGAACTCCCTACATATCAACCGAAAATTTCTAAAAACTCAGGCTTTTGTAACAACTGTAAGGAAAATTTTAATGTAGATGTCGTATGACTTTCAGTAAATGACATATAGGCATATGTTTTATGATTTTTCGACTCAAATCCTACCAAGCGCAGCCAAGAAAATAAACCAAGTTTTTACAATAACACATTAACACATGATGTATACTAATACTAAAGATGAGAGGTGTGCTAACCTTCAAAAGAGAGACATTGAATTTCGAAGGAACGTCATTGACGGAAGGGATTTTGTAATTGCTAGGTCCACACGTATACAAGTAGCCAGGAGGTATCCATCTATGAGCTGCATCTCCCCACTTGAGCTCCTCTAACGCAACCCAACCCAACCCCTGTATGAATGCTCCTTCAATCTGCAATAGACACGCGTTAGCTCGAGTTGAATACAGTCATACAAAGCTGGTGAATCTAAAGTGGATATTACCTGACCAACATCGATGGCTGGATTTAGAGAATGTCCGAGATCAAGAATGATGTTCGCGACTCTTGTGTGGAAATCTCCCGTCAATGTATCTATTTCAACTTCCGCAAAAGCAGCACCATACGTGAAATACCTGTAAGGGTTCCCCTTACCGGTTTTCCAATCAAAGTCGATATCAGGAGTAGCATGGAATCCATGAGCAGATAAGTCTATCCTCTCCATATAGCATGCATGTGCTAACTGAAACAGTGGCGGATCCAGAAAAATATTTTAGTCAGTGCAACAAGTCGATTTTTGAAAGAACATACACCATAATTTCCTTTTCTAAGTACTTGACAATGCAGCGGAACGGAACAAAAGCAGTGTGTTATATCAAATGAAAAAAAGACAGAAGCAGGATAGGAAACATAGTGCACTTACCTCAGCAAATGAACTAAAGCTGTGTTTCGAAGCAATCGGCTCCATCCTTACTTTGATTTGCTCACAAGCATCTAAAACTGCAGCACCATACATATCAGAGCTGGCTGATGCTGCAGTGGGTGCTGCATTTGGAACCTGTTTGGCAGCAACCAAAAACAACAAAATGCAGTTAAGTGGATTCATATATACCTCTATCATACTCATGTCTGATTGATGAGTTGTGGGTTAGTATGATTGAGACGACTTCGAAATTTTGTGCTGCTTTGTTTTGTACCTTGTCTGTACTAGTCTCTGATATGAATACCGAGCTAAGAGGTAAATTAAAAGCAGAAGCAGTGATCTGGGCAACTTTAGTATGTAAGCCTTGTCCCATCTCAACACCCCCATGGGTAACTAGCACTGTGCCATCAATATAAACTTGAACAAGCGCGCCTGCCTGCATTCGATTCGTTCAATCAAAAAATACGTAAAAGAACAGTCTCCTGTCCCTCTGCCGGTATGACAGCAGGAAATTCCAGCACTGAGATTATGCATATAATGATATAAGATCATCGCTTACCTGGTTCATAAACTTAGTAGTAAATGCAATGCCAAATTTTGTGGGAACCATAGCAACTCCACGCTTATTCCACCGATTATGTACATTAAATTCATCAGCCTCAGCACGTGCCAAAGGAAAGTCACTAGATAATTTCAGCTGATTCCATAACTTAGGCAATGTACAATGCTCAAGAACTTGGCCATAGTGTAATATTGATCCTTCACTTTGGAAGTTTATTTCCTATAACAACCCAAAATTCGAGAATATTATGTAAACCTTGATCAATAAGAAAAGCCTGAATGCCTCGTTACAAAAGCAAACGTAATTAGTTGTTAGTTCTCTTACCCTGATCTCCTCTGGGCTCTTGTTGAGCTCCATGCCTATCCTCTGAATCCAATTTTCCGTAATAAGCATCCCTTGAGGACCACCGAATCCACGGAAGGCAGTGTTGCTTGGAAGATTGGTGAAGCAGACTTTTCCGTTGATCCGGACATTTGGTATTTCATAAACATTGTCAGAATGAAACATTGCTCGTCCAAGGACAGAAAGAGAGAGATCTTGTGAATTTCCACCATTGTTATATAGCTCAAGGTCTAGAGCTAACACCTTTCCCTCATCTGTAAATCCTACCTGAACTCAGTGATTAGCACAATAATACAATCAACATATCCGCTCTCAGAAAAAAAGATCAAGTAGGTTTTTTCATGTTATTTCGCCTTACTCGAGAAAGGGACTTTCTACATGAAACTGTAGAGTGCTTATCTTGTTTCTTCTACTACATTACATTGTGGTCAACACATCCTCATCTAAATATTACCATTGGATGAGGGTTTGTGAGCTTAGTTTAGTTTAGAATATAATACTCCAATATGCATGTCAATCACACCATAAAATCTTAGTCAAGACAGCGAAGTGGAAGAATCACCTTATACTTTCCAAGAAAGCTGTGGCGCTGTCCAGTTATCATCATGTCTACATCTCGGTCTAAGGTGAGTTTTACATGCCTCTTTAACAGATAAGAGGGGATAGAAGCTGCAGCCGCGATAAAAGCTGATCTTGTCTCCTTACCACCAAAACCACCACCAACTCTTTTGGTTTTGCAAACTACTTTCGACATAGGAAGACCAAGTACGCGACTTACACACTCCTGATGCTTCTGAGGAGCCTGCAGGTTGATTCCAGTGAAAAGAGTTACTACCAAAAACCCACTTTCAAATAGACAACTGAACTTAAACTTTAAAAAAGTAATCAAGTTATGGTGCACAATAAAAACTAGAAACTCTAGAGTGATACATACTTGAGTAGATGAAATCATATGAACCTCATTACCACCGTCCACGGTCCACACTAAACTGCTCTGTGGTTCCAAGTAAAAATGTTCTTGACCCCCTACTTGTACCTCTCCTTCTATGATCCTGGCACACTCACCTGATTCAAAGCAGAGATCAACATCACCTTTCTGAAGTTGCTTCTCTGAGCCAGGGTGAAAACTTCTACATTTAAGTGCATCTTCTATGGATAAAACCGGATGCAGATCCTCATACTCTACGTGTACTCTTTCTGCGGCTAATTTTGCATTTTCATGGGTATCAGCGAGAACTATGCCAATTACCTGTACAAATCCCAGACACTAGTTCACATGCTGCTAATATAAGATTGAAACAATGAATAATTGAAATATCTTATTACCTGGCCAACACAAGTTACTAATTCCGAAGCAAAGAGCTCCTCATCTGTGACTATAGGTCCAATATGATTATCCCCGGGGATATCTTTAGCATAAAAGATGCCAGCAAATCCAGATAAAGACTTTGCCCCAGAATCATCGATTGAGACTATGCGAGCATGAGGCTTTCTGCTCAGAATTAATGCAGCGTGCAAAGCATTAGGCGGCATCATCATATCATCAACATATTCTGCCTCACCTGTCACCTGAAATGAGTGACAAGCCAATAAGCTGCATAAGAAAGCTAGTGAACTAGTGAACATGCTTAATAAAGAAAGGGATCTTCTAAGAGATGAGTAATAACACACCTGAAGTGTTGCAGATAAATGAACCTCTGGAGATCCGACTGATGTTCCATGTTTGATTGTATCATAGTCCTGACTCCCCATAACAGATCGCCTATGAGACGGTCGAATTGCTGACAGATAAGATGATGGTACAGTTTCCTTCAAAGATGTATTTACGTCGATTTCACGAGACACCCACCAAAAAAACTTGAAGAAGAAACTCAATGTCAAAGATTTTCTGAAGTCCACCATCCCACCTGGTGCATCTTCCTTCAGCAAAATCTCCTCCTCCAACACTTTCAAAGCCTCGCCTAGCAATTCCTTGTTCCAACTCTTCCCTAGGAGAAAATCTTTCGTTTTCGAAGCAATAAAAGAAACAGAAGCGACTCCTCCATAAACAATTGATGCATCTGATACAAGCCATTCTTCATCCTTGTTCTCTAGATAAACACGCATCCCAGCATTTACTAGTGCAATATCATCCTCTCTACGATGAGCCTGCTTAAACTCTTTCACAAACTCGAAAGGTCTAGTCCATGGTAAATATATCGACAGTAAAATCTCATCACTTGACAAATCAACCTTACGATAGCCAAGGAAGAAGTTCTCTGCCAACACTGTTCTGATGTTTCCCTTGCTATCGATGATCTGAAACTTGGCTCCAGCTGCAATCCAAAGAGGATTCAAATCTGAAATTGGACTAGCAGTGCATACATTCCCACCAACAGATGCAACATTTCTAATCTGAGTTCCAGCAAACCACTTTAGCTGCTCGATAAAAGCATTACAGGCTGAAATTTCATGAGCAGCACGCTCTAAAGAAACTCTTCTTAGAACCCTCAGAAGCTCAGACAGTCTCACAGAAGCTCCTATCTCCAGTCCATCATCTTTCACATTTATGATATTTAACTCGGGTACTTGAGCAACTGATACAAGTACTTCATACTGCATTCTCTTCCGCCTCATTTCAATTCCAACCTCAGTGTTACCAATCACCATCTTTGCATCTGGATATTTGGATTTTAACTCAAGAACACGTTGAAGTGACAAAGGTCGATACCACTTAAGTCCACCAAATCCATTCATTCTCAAAAAAGACAATCTTCTTCGCAATAACTCAGGAGGAAAAATAAGCTCTCTATCACTGTATCTGCTGCCATCAACATCACTGTAAGAAAGCTGTTTGTAGCTTTCATCGGATTTTTGTAGACACGAGCAGGGTTTACCAGTGGATGGACAAATAAACTCTTTGCCACCTTGATGACTTGCAGAGTTAGCAGCAGTGTAAATCATGTCATTAGTTTTAGCAAAAACTCTAAAGGCGTCCATAATTGGCCTATAACCCGTGCAGCGGCATAAGTTACCTGCCAGACTTTCTTCAATTTGCTGCTCAGTTGGAGGAGTTTTACTAGATCTTAATAAAGCATACATGGACATGACAAATCCAGGAGTACAGAATCCACACTGTGAGCCATGTGAGCTTGCTAATGATTCCTTCATTGATAACCATATTATAGGGAAGTTAACAAAATCGTTCTGTTTTACAACCTTCAATCGAAGTACTTCCTCCGTTTCCCAAAAGATGTCACACTTTTTTTTGATACGCGTGACAAAAAAAGTGTAACATCTTTAGTGAAACGGAGGAAGTATATAGAAAGGGCAGGATATGATACCTGCACTGGATGCAAGCCAAGTTTACGATTTCCAATACCCTCCACTGTGATCACATGCATTCCTTCTACAGAGTATAGTGGAGTTAAGCATGCATTGACTGCATGGTGCCTAGTAAAGGAGGCAACACAAAAACATTAGATTCATGCAACTATTACGCCAAGTGGCAATGCAACCCTCTCACAAACCCGGCCACAAAGGATTTTGGAGAATTAAGTTAAATAAAGAGTGGTTAATGAGTACTTGGTTGCGCCATATAAGATGTACGACAATTGCATAGACAATATAGAATGTTCCGGATCGCTTGATAACTTTCTCTGGTCCGGAAACCACCTAGTTATCTCTTCAAATCCTTTGTTAACCATGCTTCGAAGCTCCTCCATTCCAAAAAAAGAAAAAAAATTCCTTTTTTTTTTTTTTGAAATTGAGAATCAGCAGCAAACTCCGGCCACCACGGACCGTACGACTCTGATACCAAGTTGTAATAGACTGATAATGTGATGAAGGTGATTAAGAGACAATAATGGTGTTTTTGACTGAATAAACCAAAATACAGAAATTAAAAGATAACTACAAGCTTTCGAGAGGCTTGTTCTCTCCGAAAGAAACTAAACCAACTAAATGACAACTTAATATTTTTCATGATGCTTCTCTCTCTACTTAGCTCTATTTATAGATAAATTATCCCTAAAACCTCTAAACCCTAAATTATTATAAACTACCTAAAATACCCTTAGCCTAGTAATATCGATTCATTACAGATACTATAGCAAGCCAAAGAGTATCAGATAATCAAGTTGAAGTGAAACTCACACACAATTCTTGTGTTGTTGATCATAGAAGGAGACCATCACAGTACAAGCACCACAACCTCCTTCACCACAGCCTAATTTTGTCCCAGTTAGGCCTAGATCTGCTTTTCAATGCATTGAAAGGGAACAACACTGATCAAGACACTTTGAATCAAACATTAACTAATTTCTTCCTGTGCAATGCTCAGGTTTTGAATCTGTTAGAATATTCAACCAAAAGAACAGAGAAATATAGCACTTGTAATAATTTGAAACCAAAAGGTGCACGTAAGGTTATCAAATGGCCTACTATACATGGATTACAATAATGATAATCACAAAACTAATAAGAAACATAGCTTAGAACAGTCAAAATAGAGATTGGAGGTTGATTAGTAACATTATGTATGGTTCTAATATACTACAATTGACATAAACAATCCAAATGACTATGGCCTTGGGTACCCATGTCGGACACGGATATCCAAGTGTCTGACCGTACTTTTCACGAAAATTTTTTCTTGATTTTGGCTAATAAAGAAGTGTTGAAGTATTCATACCCATGTCTGAGTGTTGAGGATTCGACTTGGATACTTCCGAGTAACATAGGTGGTAGATATTCTTCTACAACTGATGTAATTCATTTTCCCTCTAACTTACAAAATTGAGGCGATTTAAGTCATGGTTCTCTTGTCTAGGAGCACGCGATATAAAAATATACGAGTTCATTATACACTCTTGTCAATGTTGTCTGAGATCTCTTATTATAAAAAAATTATGTGGCTATGTAAAACATGGGTAGGCAAAGGTTACAATCTTACTGAACACTACCACGAAGTGCATAATTACTTGTTAAGCAATATCTTCTATAGTCGATGCATTATAACCAATAATCATTAGATCATGTTAACCATTAAAAAAAAAATAAGCTAAGATACATCATTTGCTAATGCCTAATAGAATTTTTTGTTGTTTGAGTCGTTCAACACAAAGCATGGAGGTTGCATTGAGGGATACTTGTTTGCGCACATATGATATCTTGCGAGACTTGAGCCGACAACTTAAAATTACGAACATGTATTTTGTGTGGCATAGCTCACAACCAACGCCGATGCACGCTCACACACACATTAGAATGATATTGTCCGCTTTGGGCCTAGCCGCACGAATTTGTTTTTGGGCTCCTTCCCAAAAGGCCTCGTTCTCATGCATTGAGCTCCAATTATACTCTCTCCATGTGGGATTGGGTTGAATATCCCAACATAACTCATATGGCCTTCCCTCGAATGATAAACCCGATCTGGTATTCGCCCTTTTAACGCCACCGCATCTACCATGAACCAACCCCCACTCGCGAATTTCCACCACACGAGTCACACGGGGCTATGCTGAGCAGAGGAGAGTATACCCAACAATCTGGTAAATCATACGGAACCCGCAACATGAACATCCATGGTTCCACGAACCATCCACCGGGTGCATATGCCTTCGGGCATGCCTACTCGCTCCGAGTTACAAGGCAACCACCACCGGTCTCAGCAGGGCAACCTCCGGACTACACAACTTGAACATCATCATGCGGAGGACTTTCGACACAAGGGCACAGATCGCCGAACTTCGAGGACACACGAGGGACATCCCACACACTCCAAGGCAGCCTCTCACCCCGGACCGAACCGCCCTGTTCTAATACCATTTGTTAGGCCGCCAACGCGCTGATACACATATTAGAATGATATTGTTCGCTTTGGACCTATCCTGTACGGATTTGTTTTTGGGCTCCTTACCAAAATGCCCCATTATAATGTAACGAACTTCAACTATATAAAGGGCTCCCTCCCTTTATATTTCTTTCCATGTGAGATTTAGTTAATATCTACTTTTCTACTTCCTCCGTTTTTTAATACTCGCACCATTGAACCGGGTTTCGCAACCCAATGCACAATTTAAATGTTAAATATCTTCAATTATACACAATAAAAAATTATGCAAAATAGATTTTAATAATCTATACATTGAGACGAATCTAACAAGATCCCACATGACTATATTTTTTCTTGCATATAAGTCACAATATTAATTTAAGTGGACATGTGTGAATAGTGTGAAATATAGAAATGGTGCGAGTATTAAAAAACGGAGGAAGTATAATTTTTACAAATACGTAACTAAGATATGTATGCTCAAAGTTTTATATAAACATGCGTACAAATAAGAAGCGTAACCATCTATGTGGAATAGACTGTATATTTTACCTCATATTGGACATTTCCTCTCAAAAAGAAGAAAGAAAAAGACATACAAAATTGCATGTAACAGTAACATCATCATCTTCATCCCCAGCCATTGCGAGGCCTGGTTGCGCAGAAGCCATCATTGAACCTCCATACTCTGGTATTCCAGAATTACCATCATGTTTCGAAATTGACTTTTTGAGGTTATGAGGTATATACTATCTCCGTTCCATATGTATTGCAACATAGGGAGTTTTACGTCTCCCAACGCACTACTTTAGACGCTAATATCTCTAATTTTATTTAAGTAAAAATTATAAAAAATAGATATTAATTAAGCATATATCGAGACGAATCTAACAAGATCCCACATGGCTATATTTATCCTTGTGTATAAATCACAAAAGAGGGTCAAAGAGTAGTGTATGAATAGTGCAAAATGTCAAAGGTTGCAATACCTATGGAACGGAGGTAGTATAACTAAGGGCCTGTTCTGTTCAGCTTATTTTCAGTTCAGTTCAGCTCTAATAAGTTCAGTTCAGTTCAGTTCAGTTCAGTTCAGCTCTAATAAGTTCAGTTCAGTTCAGTTCAGTTCAGTTCGGCTCCAATAAGTTCAGTTCAGTTCAGCTCTAATAAGTTCAGTTCAGTTCAGTTCAGCTCCAATAAGTTCAGTTCAGTTCAATTCAGCTCCAATAAGTTTAGTTCAGTTCAGTTCAGCTTCATTCATTATTTAACCATTTTGTTTAATATATTATTATTGGTCTAATTTATTTTACTTATTATTATTGTTGTTATTATTATTATTATTATATATATTATTTTTATATTATATCTTTACTCATTATTATTACTATTATTATTATGGCTGAGCAAGGTTTGGGTTGGTGCGCGATTTAACCAAATTTCATATCAATATGATCATTCTAGTTTGCAACTGTTGTTTTATTTTACCGACTAACTATTCACTATTATACTATACAAGTAAACTTCAAAAAATTAGAAGATATGAAAAAATTACAAAGTTGCTAATAATACTGCAGTACTATTTATGGTACAACATTGTCGTTACGTTGCATATTAAAGATACTTTGGCGGTTTGTGGGGGGGTTTGGCGTATCTCTATCATAGACCAACCCATCACAAATCGTGATTTGGTTAGAAAGCACACATCAACCCATGTTTTAAGCTAATTATTATTATAATGATAATATTAATTTACTTCTTACACATTATTGTTATTATATCATCATCATCATCAAGTATTAATATATTAATACTAATAATAGTAATTACTCTATCAGTAATTATTATTTATAAATTAATTTATCATTATTATTATTATTTATTTATTTATGATATCATTTAATAACATCAAAAATAATACTATCATTATTCATTTGATATTATTCTAAATTATTAGTTTAACTATTAGTACTTAGAATTATTATTACTTATTATTGAATATTCATAATAATTATTATTTACTTATTATTTATATATTTGTTACAATTTAATTCAACAGTTCAGTTCAGTTCAGCTCTAATAAGTTCAGTTCAGTTCAGTTCAGCTCTAATAAGTTCAGTTCAGTTCAGTTCAGCTCTAATAAATTCAGTTCAGTTCAGTTCAGCTCTAATAAATTCAGTTCAGTTCAGTTCAGCTCTAATAAGTTCAGTTCAGTTCAGTTCAGCTCCAATAAGTTCAGTTCAGTTCAGCTAGAATTAGCCGAAGAGAACAGGTCCTAAGGCTGTAAATGTAATATGGTTTTGCTGGCGTTCTTGTGGTCTGGCGGGCCGGAGTGGTGAGCCTTCTCATCTTATCTTTTTAAGTACTATATTTGTTTTTCGGGGGGTGGGTATTGAGTCGTTGATATGGGGGGGTTCGGCTTGTGAATGGGACCTTGTGTAAAGGTACTCCCGCCGAATTTTCTTGTTAGCATAGCATAATCTCATAATTAAAATTAACAAGATAATATTTATTGAATAAAAAGTTGTGATAGAGTGATATATGTACTGAAATAAGAGTACAATTTAATTTTAGAAGCTTGTAAGGACAGCGTACACTCACAATTGGTGCAATTAGAATTCTATTTCAAACATATTGACGGTATTTGGCAATTGACTTGTAACGTTTTGCTCGTGGGTTTTTTCATAGTGGCTGTTTTGATCGACTTTTTGTATCAGCTTGTTTGACCGACTGTTTAATTATTTGTTGTTCATAAAATTGTTGGTAAAAACAGTTGTTAATGTTGGTTGTTAATTATAAGATAGAAGGAAAACAAAAAAACAACATAATATAATGGTAAAAGCAATTTTTAAATTTTGGTTTAAAAGATGACTTTTCAGCTACTTTAAAAGTAATTTACTACATAAAATTGGGAGGGTTGACAGAAACTCCAAGCATGTTGTTAGGGCCTTGAGACTTCAGACGAGATTGCCATTATACTTTTGGGGTGAATGTAATTTAGTTGCAACTCATCTCATCTATCAGACTCTCTATTCCATCCTCCTTTCTAAAACTCCTTTAGAAGCATTGTTTTGTAAGTTGCTTGCTTTTAAAGAGATTCGAATTTTAGCTCTTTATGTTTTGCTCATAATCAACGAGTAAAGGTAATGAAATCGTTAATAATAGATGGAAATGCATACTTGTGGGGGTGTCCTTTTGCAAATAAAGGATGGAAATTACTTGACTTGGATATAAAGGAATTTTTTGCATCTAAAACTCTATGAGCATGTGTTCTCATACTTGAATGTTGAGGTTGCCAATTATGATCAAAGTCATGAACTCTTGTCTATGAAGGAATTGTGTCCTCGACTCTAATGCAATTACTAAATATAATATGGATCGTATTATGGAGATAATAATTCGTTTAATTGGGTCGTCTTTACGTCTTGCTAGAGAACGCTATAGACCTTTGGGTTAGTAAACAATAAACCCGAAGCCCAACTTAAATGGATCCTACAAGGTCACACATAATATTTGGATCAACAAAAGAGAAACCCATATCCCATAAAGGCTATAGGGTAGTCGGCCCAAGAGGGAGATGAGAGGAGATTATTTGACCTAATTATTCCTATATAAAGGTCATGCAGTCAGAAAATAAGATACAGTATCTCTCATTATTTTCTCCTGCTCTTTCTCTCTCTCAACTGACATTACTCCATAAAAGAAGAACGCTTTCTTCCTTCCTTCCAACTAGCATTGGTGGAGTGTTGATCCAAATTGGTGGACTAAGTAGAGGAATCACGTTTGGGATTCTTTCTCCAAGATCGTTGGCTATACTTTGAAGTATTCAATCCCGCCATACCAGTTGAAATCACGCATCAAGAGGTTGGTAATTAATTATTATATGATCCTTAATTATATGTGCATGAAATCCTGTTTTAGGTGCTTATGAATAAGATTCATGAAATTCCGCTTATAGTACCTATCATCCTACAGTCTAACCCTCTCTGTGGGAGTATCGTATAAAATATAATTATGACGGGAGTAATGAATGCCTAAAGGCTCAAATTAGTTATTTTTAGCCATCTCAATTGGAAGACATTAATTATATAGAAACATTTGTCCCCGCGGCTAAAATGGTCACGAGACGTACTCAATTTATTTGTCGTTACTGCCTTAAAAAATTGGGATCTCAATCAGATGGATGTACATAATATTTTCTTACATGGTGATATGGATAAGGATGTATGCATGAAACTATCCTCCTGGTTTAATTCTTCTGACCCTACTCCTCTTTGTCGTCCAAAGAAAACTTAATATGTTTTAAAACAGGCTTTAAGGTGTTGGTTTGTGAAATTGGTTATTACTCTAAAGGGATATGGCTTCATGCAATCTTACTCCAATTGTTCTTTTTCTTACTTATACCTAAGCCTCTGTCCAAATTAATTTTTTTTGTATATGTGGATAATTTGCTTGTTTCATAATGTTTTAGGTACTTTCAACGTATATCTTAACACTTGTTTTTCACGTGAAGGATCTCTTTGTCATGAAGTATCTTCTTAGCATTGAAGTGACCGGTAACGTACTTCTATGGTTCCTTCGCGTGAATACGCTCTTGGCATAATATCAGAGGTTGGTCTTCTCGGTTCCGAATTGATGTCATTCCCTATCAAATAGCACCATAAATTGGATTGTGATGATAGTCTCATACGGTTGTTAAGCCGCTTTAGTTTACCTTGATGTGACATGTTCGAATCTAGCATTTCGTGCATGTCCTTTCTACGTTTCTTCACGTTGTTTGTTGTTTAAAGGGTAATATGAGCTAAGAATCTCGTCTTCGATCTTATAGAACTATCACTACATGGATGACGTGATTCCGGTTGGGCTACGTATCCTCTTATTAGGTGGTTTGTGCTCTATAGGCTTGTGTTTCCAGGCTAATCGATTATTTCTTAGAAAACTAAGAACCAATGCGTTGTTTCTCGCTCTTCTACTGAAGTAAACATCCTCAATGAAAGCCATTGCTTGTAAGCTGAAATAGTTAAAAGGCTAATTGTTATGTTTAGGAGTCCATCACACCAAGGCCATTTCTTTCTTCTGCAATAGGCGATCAAAGTTGTAAATTGCGAAAAAAATCAGTGTTCCATGAGCGCACGAAATATATTAAAATGGATTGTCACTTATTTGTGACGCTATTTAGGGTGGCCTTATTACTCTGTCTTATGTTCCAACTAAATTTCCATTGGCGGATATTTTTACAAAGGCACTCGCAAGAAACATATTGACTTTCTGCTTCTCAAGTTGAGCCTTTTTAATTTCATGCTCCAACTTAAGAAGGTTCTAGGATTAAGATACTTTTGCTAATCTCGCTTATCGCGTCTTTATAATTCAAAATCTCATTAGGGCTCATTTTTATATCTTTTAGTTTACTTTACGAATACAAAACAACTAGGATAGGTGATACATAATATGATATCATAGTTCTTATCCCATTTTAGTATCGCCGTGCAAACAGATCCTTAACAACATTGTCGCAAATCCAAGCATGTCCTAAACATGAATCATGTTTAACTTTGTGCACATTAAAACAATCAAGCTTGGAACTTCAAAATAAAAGCAAGAAAACTAAGAAATACCTCTAAGATACTCAAGAAGAGTCAAGTGAGCTAAACCATCAAGAAGTACTTTCCGAACACCATTGATGTAAACTATAGCTTCATTTGATTCTTCATCGTTGAATAGTACTCCAAATTCCTCCTCGCTCTTAAAACACTCCATTTTCTTGGAGATCAGTAGATCACTATGTATGTGCTACCACTTAACAACCAATTTTCTCAATGTATAATAATGATTGATAAGCCTGATTTTGATAATAATTGAGCAATTAATGCGCACAAATTATTTCCCCAACATTATTTATAGGTAGCTTATTCATGCACACTAATTTCCTCCATTAAATAATTTAGCTATAATATAAAATAATTTACAAATGGGTCCAGAAGATACATGTACAAAATTTGAAATATTTGAGAGGGATTGGGAAATAATTTCATTTTATCTAGGTTTCTTACATAAATAAAGGATACAAGGTTAGAGGACCCTTCTAGCAACTAAATTTATTTTAACGTAGTTATCGAGATGGAAAATTATAGAACTTTGATATAAACTCATTACTCATTAGATATAAACAAAATTATGATAATCGACTAATTGATGGGTTAGCTGACTTAGGTCTATCGGTCAAGTGTTTCCATCACTTTCCCAAATATGGATCATAGCTTCTTATCTACACGAGCTTATTATAAATTGCATATACAAATTGTCAAATTAACTTACTTCTTTGGGTTTTTAGTCTCAATCTTCCAGAACCTGTCCAATCCCGTCTAGTATTTTACTTCCTCTAAATCATACTTCCTCCGTTTCGCAATACTCGCAATATTAGCATAGTAACCACTATTCATCTACCAATCTTATGTTATATTTTTTCACAAGTATATAAGAAAAAATATAGTCAAGTGGGGTCTTATTTGATTCGTCTTAATGCATACTATTATAATATCAAATTTTTATATTTTTTACTTATCAATAATTCGAGATATTAAGGTTCAAAGTATTGCATTGGAAAGTGTGCAAACAAGAAACGTTGCGAGCATTGCGAAACGGAGGAAGTATAACTTGTAACACCGAAAGTTTCATTTTAGTTTCAACATTATCTCATTATATTTTCTCTATCTCTCTCCTTATCATATGAGTCTTTTTTTTTTTATGTTTTTCGTTCTCTCTCGTTCTCTCATCTATATTAAAAAACGTAAAGAAGAGTTGCTATCCAACATCATCGCTCTTTTAGTAGCATTCTATCCAACATTATTTTTATATATTAAAAAATTGTCAATGTAAAGATTCAAACCACAATAACCTTAAGTATGGAATGATGTTTTAATAAAAAATAATGATGATATATAAATGAAACCAAGAGTTAAGTTGTCAAAATAAAACTTATTTTCTTTTATTTTATGATATAATTACATTAGTTCTTATCGCTAACTAAAAACCCGGGCATCGTCAGGGACTAATACTAGTGCTCTCTTCAAAACATGTGTCCTTCTTCATATTGCAACTAAAGCAGAACAGAGGAAATATTATTCTACATTTCTACTCGCTCCCTTCTTCATTTACTCATTGCTCGCACGAAGTTGTATGTGGTCTAATGATAAGATATATACTTCCTTCGTTTTTTCATACCACTTTTTTTTTTTTACTTTGACACTATTCATATACTTAACTATGACCAAAATTTGTGATTTATCCAAAAAAAAAAGAAAAAATATAGTTATGTGGAGTCTTGTTTCATGTATCTCGGTATATATATTCAAAATATTAACTTTTTGTTATACTTGCTGATAATTAGTTATGTTGTGCAGATTAAACAAAGAACTAGTATCTCACAACTTGAGATTATCTTATCCTGCTTAATTGGGTCGTGTTATGATCCGATAAGATCATAAGACACTTTATGTACCAATATTATTAAAATAATGGCCCTGTTTAGTTGTAAGTTTTTTGGATGAGTTTTAGCAAATTGAGAGCATATTAGAGATTGGGCCATCTAATAAACTAAGTTTAGTGTTTGCTAACTAGTCATTAGCAAATCGGGTAGAATAATTTTTTTTTGAAAAAAGCTTCTATATAGGAGCATTTTTAAAGAGAAGGTTGGAAATCAACCAATGTTTTATTTTTTAGTTCAAAAAGGTAAACAATTATCAAAAGTGAGTTAATTTACTAAACACTTTAACCCATTCATCAATTAATAATCAAAGTAGTTAATATAGACTTCGCAACGACTTTAAGTTGACTTAAATGTCTGGATTTGGTATTAAGGGCCTTAATAATTCTCAAGTTGCTTTTTTAATAATGGATTGAAGTACTGCTATTCATGTTTTCCGCCGCAATATTTCAAGTAAGCCGATACATGTTCAACATAATGACTCTCTATATGGTTTTGGAAAGAAATATATTTTTGTAAAGGAGATATTATTGGAATTTTACGGATTTTAGGTCGATGTTTACCGGGTCTAGGCAAATTAATCTTTGTTATGGACCGTTGCATGTATAGCCAGTAAACAGACAGGGACGAATTGAATATATATAAAAGGATTAAATTACTTTTGATGATCCAAACCTAACATGTTTACAAAAATGCCACTTAAGTCTTTTGAATCAAAGATTAATCTAGTCGGAATTTTTCCCAAGAACATTTTTAGAGCACTAACAAAATCTAAGGCTATTATGAATGTATGATCACTTAGAAGCCTGAGGTATACCATTCTCATGTACGCGCATATAGTATTATAAAACTTGTAGAAAACGATTTTCAAGTAAATAAGTTATATAAGCATATGAAAACTACTTACATATAGTATAATATTTTCATTTTCTTATCATTATGAAAAGAAATTAAGACTAAAGAATTAAAGATACACATGAGTGGGGTGATATTTTTATTAATTTAAGGACATTTAGCCTTGCCCTTATTGTTCTTCATGTCACGGTAGCAAGGGCACTCGCTTTTGTCAGCCAAGGGACCTGAAGGAACACACTTGCACTTTGAACAGCAAATCATGCATAATTTCTTACACAAATTCCTTGGATTCCTCGAGCATCTTGACTCGCACTTGCTGTGACAGAACCCTGGAACTGTACAATTTGTAACAGAGTCATGATCAAATTTAATGCACTAATTGGACTCTAAAACATGGCCCATTTTAATCAAAATACACAAATTTTAGGCTTTTTTACGTCATGGTAACAGGGTATGAACAAATTTAAGGCATTAATTGGAGTAAAAAAACATGACCTATTTTGATCACAATACACAAATTTTAGGCTTTTTTACGTCATGGTAACAGGATATGAACAAATTTAAGGCATTAATTGGAGTAAAAAACATGGCCCATTTTGATCAAAACGCACAAATTTTAGGCTTTTTTACGTCATGAACAGTGCAATTTGTAACAGAATATGAACAAATTTAATGCAGTAAATTGGACCCAAAACCATGGCCCATTTTGATCAAAATGCACAAATTTTAGGCCTTTTTACGTCATGAATTGTGTAATTTATAATAGAGTATGAACAAGTTTAATGATAATGCAGTAATTGGACTAAAAAACATGGCTCATTTGGATCAAAATGCACAAATTTTAGGCTTCTTTTACTTTAGTTCCAAAGTCCGACTTGGTTTGACTCGAAATGCTCAAAAAATCCTTTAACTAGCCCAACCTAATCTATGGGTTCAATTATTCGTATTTCGACTCAAAAATCGACCTAATCCTTTGAACAACTCTAGTATTACGTTTTGTATAAATATCTCACATCAGATTATTTTGTAGCCATCGATTACTGATTAAAGAATTAGTCAAAGAATTAGTCAAAATGTTGATGTTGGTTATAATTAAACGTTGTGAATTGAGATATAATGATTGACTATGAAATTTGTACAATAAATCACTAATCTTGCTCCTACATGTTTTCCATACAATTTTAGGTCACATCTATGTAAAATTATCAAAAGTCAAAACTCATAACAATTGGCTACTAATGAAATTAAATGAATTGAAAGATATATTCTTAGAATTATTTTATCATTTTTGTAAAAAGTTATCTACTTCCTCCGTTTTTTTTTAATGTGACACTTTCTATTTTAGGAAGTTTTAAATTAATTGTGACACTTTCTTTTTTAGTCAATAAACTCTCTCTATCTCTCTCCTCTCACTTGGGTCCCCTTATTTTTTTTTCTCTCTATCTCTTTCCTTCACAAAAATTGCCTAGGAGTCCGTGAATTTAAAAGTGTCACATTTTAAAAAAAAACGGAGGAAGTATTTGAAAGAGAGTTTTTTTTCATATACGTTTTTCCATAAATATTACAACGTTCCGATTTTTATATTTGTTGATGCACAATGTTGAGCATCAATATCTACGGCTACCTATAAACAAATTTTTAAAATATAAATATTAAAAGTATATATCCAACACGATAACTTGAATCTAACAAGATCGCGCACATTGCGTACAAGACAAAGAGGAATTAAGTTACCTCCAGGAGATGATGTAGCATCAGCAATCTCAAGGACTACAGAAGCTAGGACGAGGGAAATGAGAAGAAGAGTTGGAAATGATAATTTCTTCATTTTGTTTCCTTCTATTATTTTGTGATCTCAAAATTAAATTGTCAAATTTTCTTTTGTCTGTTTGGCTTTTAATAACTTGAAGATAAACCTAAAGTTTTGTTTGCTTTGTTGTTATGACAAAATCCTGAGCGGTGAACCTTAGATGTATGTCCACCATTCCTGAACAATTTAGATTTTACCAAATTTAGGGGAGCCGCCAAATTTTGATGTTATCCGATTTAGAAGCACATAAATAAAATTCTCTATATTATCCAAATTAAGTGCAACTTTTTTTACCTTGATCTCTTTTAGGATGTTGTTTACCTCTATTAAAAAACCATCTCACCCAAAAGGTTAAGCTGATGATTAAAAATTCATTAATAGTTTTATATTATATCACGCCTAAATTGTAGATGCAGCACATGCTTCCTCATACATAGCGCTAAGTAGTCCACTTAAAATTAAAAGTGGGATGGATGAGATTTGAACCTATGACCTTCTGTCACACTAACTCTTGATACCATGTTGAGGAATTATCTCAACCAAATAATTAAGCTAATGGTTGAACGTTTAGGAATGGTTTTATACTCTATCAATCTCGGAATTTTGTCGAGGGAAGTATCAAGTATGGCATATTACTTGTTTATATTGGCTTAATTGTTAAAATTGAGTTCTTAACTTCATAATTTAGCAACTAAACCCTGTTGTTTGTATAATATTCATACTCAGAGATCAATCAAACTCAAGAGTATGATGAATATTATATGTAGAGTGAGAGGGTGATTGCTAGGTCCATGAAGTACCCTTTCATTTGTGTTTGTGCTTCCTATGTTATTATACGATTATGCCATAGAATCAACCATATAAGTCATGATTTTCATTTTGGAATAAGAATCTCAAATAATAGGTAAAAACAACTTTATTATTATCAAATTACATAACACAAACTCTCATATATCCCATAAGAAACAAAATAACCACAATATCCAACCAATAATTTATAAAGATGACTCTTGAATACTTCATAGTATACTAATATAAAATGGCCTAAACTCTAGGTTGTATATGGCGAGATTATAGCTAACCAATATATGGTACTCTATTCAATAATTTTTATTTTACTATGTAATTAAACAAAATAAAACAAACTATTATTATTATTAACTTCGACAAACACTTAATTATAAGGCTTGATCAAAGAAATAATAATTATCGCTCGTAGTTGTAGATTCAAAAGATCGCACCCACTGAACCCATGCTAGATCCGTCATTGATTTAAGGGCACTTAGATTGGCCCTCATTGTTCTTAATGTCTCGGTAGCATGGGCACTGGCTTTTGTCGGCAAATGGCCCTGATGGTACGCACGTCTTACATTTTGCGCAGCAACCCATGCATAGTTTTTTACATAAGTTCCTTGGATTCCTTGAGCATCTATACGCACATTTGCTCACACACACTGCTGGCACTGTTATTTTTTGTACAGTGGTAAAAATGGACAAAGATAAATTTGTTAGAAACAGCACGATAGATCATAGTTATTGGATCCAACAAAAAAAGGTAAATTAAAGAATCAAGGACAACAATAGATGGAGTTTAATTCCACAGCCGCATGATTATGAATGTGAATGAGGCAATGATCGGTGAGCATAACGTTATAAGCTATGTAGCCTATGTTACACTGACACTTTGGACAAGTCGCGTCATACGCCATGTATCCACATTACAAGACTACATGTAAGTATTCACGTAAGCAAATTAAACATCATTATAAAAGCTTCTTTCAATTTTTATGCTCATTTATTATTAGATTTAGTGCAATAAATTCTAAAATTAATCTTGAAGCAAAAGAAGAAAAGAAAAAGGAAGTGTGTACTTTACTTTGGTATCAAATAGTCAAAGTGGTCTATTGCTTTTCAACATTTCTTGACCCAAATAGAGCAAGTAAAATTATGTTTATACTATAGGTTAATTATATATAAAGCAATAGAAAATAATCATGATTTTGTTCTAATAAAAAATTATAACTCTAAAAATGAAAAATCTAAGTCAAAGTGTTGACACTATTGACTTGATAATCATATAGATTGGCCAAGATGGGAAAGTGAGTGATTTTAATATTTTAGAATATGGTCACTTTTGACTTGTGACTTGTGAATATTTAGAATAACTTATTTAGTTATGATGTGATGTGATTCTTTTGGATGCTAAATCAAGCAAAGAATAAGAACATTAAGCAATGCAACTTAAGAATAAAGTAAAAAATGAAATATTTTATAACAAGAATGAAATAGGAAAATAGGATAATAGGATGAAATAGAAGAATCAAAGGAATGTATTTTCATATCCCAAAGATCACAAGTCAAAAGTTAAAAATCCTTCCCAATCAAATAACGGATGTTTGATGGAGACTGGCTTTAGTAGGACGTACTCGTGTTCGAATCCCCGCAACACCGTTAAAAGAGGAATGGAACCTAATAACTCCGAATTTAACCTCGATCCGGATGTAATCCGAAGGGTGAACCGGGTGCAAACAAAAAAACAAAAAAAAAATTACGGATGTTTGACATATTTGGTTTTTGACTTCGAATTTGGCTATATTAACTTTTTGGATTGACTTTTATTTTATTTTGCGCTAACCATCAATATAAACCTGAAACTGCTTGTTTTACCAAACACGTTTATATTAACGCGATGAAAAAATAGAGAGAGGAATGAAGATACCTCCAGGAGGTGGTTGCATAGGAGGAGAAGCAGGAGGTGTTACAGTAACAGCTTCAGCAACCTCAAGGAATGCAGAAGCTAATACCATAGAAATCACAAGTAGGGCTGAAAATGATAACTTCTTCATTTTGTACTTTTAATTGTAAGAATTATATCACAAAATATACAACTATAAATTATGCTTTGCTTGGTATTTGGTCTGTATGCCAATGGAGTGTAAGCAAAATGGGGTATTTATAGAGGGATTTTAGAATGGTACATATTTTTATAACAAGTAGAAAAAGTAAATATATTAAATTAAAAGGTAGGCAGCCAAATAAGCAACAGCTGGTGCCAATACAAGTGAAGATTTTTAAAAAGACAAAGGAAATGATTTTTGAGTCTTGACCAGAACTGATTGTTGGAAAGGAAGTTCTATCTTAAAACCATACGAAAATAAGGAAAAACCATACGAAAATAAGGAGAGTAGTCCTTTAAGAGAACACCGTTCTGTTTTATCACCATTTGTGAGTCTGGCTCTAATACCATTTTTAATATGAGTCTGGGCCGCATTCATAAAGAGGAGAGAGTTTCACCTTAAAACTATATGCAATAAATAGAGTAGCCTCTTAACCTTATTCGGTAAATACCTCTCTCCAAACTTATCATTGTGGGACTCTCACATCATATGATGATGTTTTATAGAGGACAAATCTTTAACAATAAGTATTTTAAAAGTAAATCGGAAAGATGAGAGAATCTCCACCATTAAATGTCTTTAGTTGAGTTTGTTTCCAAAACCCCAAAACATTTACTATTGGAAAAATATCGCCTACTCAACAGGTAGACTATCTAGGGCTTGGCTATATCTACCCACTGGGTAATCCACTCACTACTAACAGAGATAATAAAATAATATTATTAAGGTGAGGGCTCCACCATTATTACTACTTTTTACACTAACAATTGAAGGTGGGTAGTTTACCCGGTGGGTAAACAAAGTTTTTCCTGACTATCCACCTCTAAAAGCTCTAATAGAGAGTACGTAATAATAAATAGTACTTAATAGTAGAATCCAACTCATTACATTTAATGAGATTTTAATATATCAGTCGTAGATTAACTATACACTAAGTAAATGTAGCAATGTCCTTTACTATTAGACCGAGCCTGACACTAATTCAAGTGAGAAGGAGGTACAGAATTTGATGATGGAGTTCAGAAATATAAAAGCTGGTCGGTTGTTTAGTGATCAGAATCCACGTGAGGAAGGTCGTAAGAAATTCAATCTCCAACTCACTCTCTACCCATGAAGTAGCTAACTACTGCTTACTTTACTAAATTTCACGCGTTTTTGCTTCATAAGGAATCATGTATGTAGGCCAATAATATTGATGAAAATGAAAATGATTGTACCTAGAAATAGATAACACTTTTGATATTATGGGAGAAATGGTGGAACCAATTAAGTAGGGGCTGAAAAAGTTTATAAACATCTATTAAGATTGAAGGTAAATCGTTTAATTATTAGCGTTTCTCAATGAACTTTTATATAAATTCGACCTTTTTAACATAAAATTCGAGATTTCGCTATTTTATTGGGAGGGTGTATGTGTGATATTCGCTTTTTTCGCGAACTTGTCAACTTGTTGTATATGCATTCACACATACGGTTGCACGTGTGATATATGCAATGCTCTGCATGCGGCTTTTTTTATAGAGTTGCAACTAAATTGATAAGTTTGAGTATTTTTATCTCGGTTAATAAATGAGTCAACCTTATACATATCACAATGTCTGAATTGAATTAAATATAACTGCTTTTTAGAAAACTATTATTAATAATAGTTTACAAACTACTACTTGTACTCTTAATTAAGTTATGAGTTGGATTTTATGGATATACTATTGTTCTTAATGCAGAAGACAGAGGCCAGGGATACGAATGAGGTAATTGTTTCAAAGGGAATCTTGGTAAAGATTTATTAATAACCCTTGATATATAATAGTTGTGTTTGATATTACACACTTGGCCACTTGATTGTACTTCTAACTCGTTTGGGAAGGCTTTTTTTTAACTATATTAATTTGTCTATTCGGATCTCGTTCAAATACATAACAAATGAGCAAGAAAATTAGAGATATAAAGTAACAATTAATGAGACAAATAAAGAGACTAATAATAAAAGTTGAAGCAAAATGGGGCCAAATAACTAAATTAGCAACCCAAAAAAGTCCTTACAATTTTAAATCATGTATTTTTAGATTAAATGTAACTGACCTTTAATAACTTGAACTAAATTGAACTGAAATTATATTAATTCAATCCAAAAGAACAAAGTCTTAACTATCGACTCAGTCATCCAATTAACCTCCCTAAAAGATCTCTACTACAGAATTATCAATATTGTTTATTAGTATCCCAAATTCACAAACTACAACCTCAAATTTTGATGGAGGAGCAAAAAGATCCGTTGACAAGGTTGACCACCACTTATTGAATTAGTAGGGAGTGCATGTACATGCATGATACATGATGCATTGCATGCACCCTGAAGATAAAGACAATTGGTGAAGTTGACTGACTAGTTAATAGTATCACACATACCTAAGCTACATCTTTCTAGTAGTTAGAGAATGGAGATAACATGAGTTCAAGTTTTAAAGTTTAGTCATTAGAGGAGTTTAATACTATTAATTAATTAATTAAGGTAGTATCAGAGAAAGAGCCTGGAATTTAAAGTGCAATATCTTATGATGCCGACAAATTAGATCCCATTCTTGTAAAATGAGCTATATATGCGAAGAGTCTAATTATATTATTTAAGAAATAGAGTACACTACCATATCAAGTTGCTTAAGTATTGGTTTAAGAAGTATCTAGAACAAACCTTTAATTATACTTCCTCCGTTTTAAAATAAGTTATACACTATATTTTTCACGCTTATCAAGGAAGCGATTTAACAGTGTAAACGAATAAATTTTTCGATGAAATTTTAAATTTTAATACAAGCAAGAAAATTTTAATGGTTTACACCCTTAAATCGCTTCATTGATAAGGGTGAAAAACAAAGTGTATCACTTATATTAAAACGGAGGAAGTATATGGATTACTTATGTATTTTTTAGTTGTTGAGTTTTAGTGAGAACACTCATTATATGAAAATGCCATAACGCTGAATAATAATTCATTTTGGTTCAGATTTAATCATTTTCCGTCCTTTGTTGAGACCAAAATGTATATAATAAAGGTAATATGATCCATTTTGGTTAAAATGTAACTTAGTAAGGGTAATTGTATAACTATTAGTGGAGTATTAGACCGTCTAATTTTGATCGGATTTGTTTTCGCTTTGTTCACGACTTTCCAATTGCTAACCACCATAGTGTTCAACCTAAGTTCCTCTTTCCAATTGCTAATCAAAAGCGATTCCATTAGCATACGAGAGTTTAATTCTTAAAATTGGGATTTTAGATCTTATATATAAAGGATGATTGCAAGTGCCTAGTGACTTTTATTCAATGAAATCACCTCATCCCTCCCTTGTTCCTTTCAAAAAGAAAGTAAAGGGTTATTGTTTTAGAAAAAGGATAATATTTTCACGATTATTATTTACTGTTTACGTGGTTCGCGAATTAGAATTGTTCTAATGTAAATGTTATTCTTCTTATAATCATAATACTTTTACTGAACGTTATTCTTCTTATAATCATAATACTTTTACATAACATATTGTCTCGTAATCATATTCTATCTCCTTTTTAAAAAAACAAAAAAAGGCTACTTGTATCTTATTTCTTCTCCTTGCCTTGGTCTCTGTTGCTATAGCAAATAAAAATGTTTGGAGGAACGGAAGTAGTAGTTATAGTCTTAAGAGATTATCACTTCCGAAGTTGTGTTTGTATTCTTCATTTTAAAAAAGGGAAGCGTAATTGGTGTAGAGAAATTCCTATTTCATAATTGATATAAACATTTTATTGTTCATATATTCGACGACAAATATTGTATGTTGAATCATACATGCTGCATATAGAATTAAAAATATTAGGGAAATTCCATATGGTACCATCACACTTTTGACTTTTCCATGTGGTACCACTAATTTTTCGGAATTCTACATGGTTCCACTGTATTTTAGTCTTATTTTCTGTTGTAACATTCCATTAATTAAAATGTTAGTTAGGAGCTAAGTATGGTTATGATTATGTCTCGATTTATATATTATGATATGTCTACGGGTAAATTAGCTGGATTAAAATTTTTAAGGGTCATTTTGGTCTAATTTGAGGTCAAAATTAACAAAAATCATCAAAGTCAATTTTGACCATAAATTTGACCCTTACGGGCCCAAATTAACCTCCCAAGACCTTATTCGAGCATTTTTTATAGCACGCAAACCAAAACACGAATAATGAGATGAACCCTTAACCCTATTTGACTCCTAAATTAACATTTTACTTAAAGGAATGCTATGATGTAGAATAAGATCAAATTACAATGGTACCATGTAGAATCTATAAAAAATAGTGGTACCACATAGAAAAGCCAAAAATAATGTGGTACCATATGAAATAATGGAATCAGGAAATCAACATCATCTATTAATTATATACAATGGTAAATTATGTATACAAATTTCGTTCAAAACAATTCTGAAATAGGCACGAGCACGACACATAATTAGTCATCAATCACCTACTTATGAGGCACATAAAAACAACTTTGTAGAAGAGAAAATTGTAATTTTCCTATAACACCACAATGGAATGATTACTTCACCCAAAAAAACCAATGGATTGATCTTTGAGAACTAGGAATAGCTTAGTGGGACATAGCACCTCGCCCAATTTCATAAGGTTATGAGATTGTTTCTCATCGTACTTTCGTGACTCTCTATGTACCAAGAAAACCATATGGATTGATCTTTGATTTCTTCTATCTATCTTATGACAACAAAAACCCTACAAAAAATCCTACAAAACTAGTAAAACAGACAATTTCCTTACACATAAATATATATAAAGAAAATTTGCATCTCCCTAATCCCATCTTAATGGTTCTTGGACCAAAATATTATAACATTCAAAGCATTAGAGCAATGTTGCTGAAACACTTTATTTTTGTTTCCCATCACATCTTTTCCTTGAAACTCCTTCATTACATCCTCACAATTAATAGCAGAAACCATGGCACCCGACACAAATGTAGTCAAGTCATGGAAGAATTGGTGATTGAATGTCGTGACACTACTAATTGAATCTATGTTACGCTTTAGATCCTCTAACGCATATGTGTAATGCTCCGAACATTCGCTTAAACCAAACTTTACATGAGGGCTTAAATCAGCGTCCTGAATCTTTTCCGCTAACCAAGCTTTAATTGTAGACCCGTAAGCCTTTGTAATGTTGATACTGTTTAACGCGATAGTTTTTATGTCACAAGTTTCATCCATCGATATCGACTTGAGGCTTTTGACACAAAGTTCTCTGTATAAAGCGTTAGCACACGCCTTTTCGATGAAGGTATGTGATGCTTGGCATTGGGCTTTATTTTGATTCTCTTGTGCATTTGCTAATTGTGAACGTACAATTATCAAACCAACTAAAAGAGACAAGGTAAAGAAAATTCGATCCATATTCATATGAGTTATTTGTGTGTTTAAAGTTTGTAAAATGAATTGTAATGCAATTCAAATAAGTGATCCATAAGGTGGTTGTTTTAGATTAAGAGATAATCTTGGTACCTATTTTTAGTAAACTTGAAATTTAAGAACAATAAAATGATTGGTGTGTAGAGTTTTAAGGTTTACCATTAAGACTTACGGTTCGTCCCCCTACCACCCTTTTGATTACAAATTGCCCATATATGAAGTTGGAATTCAGGGTAAAAGCAAAATTGGTAGATGACTAAAACTTTGAGAAAGTTTGGACATCTTTTTGCCAACCAAAGTAATATTTTTAGGCTCTAAATTAAGACAGCAAAGAGATGATGATTGATTTTATATGATATGTCACATGTCTGAAAGAAACGAACATATGACTTTCACGAAATATCCGTGCAACATATTCTAATAATGTGAAAATGTGAAATATCCGTGCAACATATTCTAATAATGTGAAAATTTTGTATGTGGTGGTTCATGTAAATTTGGTACTAACACTTGAATTTCATAATATGGTTGTAACATTCGTTTTTAGGAAATTCATATACTTCAATTTTAGGCTGTAACATTATCTTCTAACTAGATATTTTCAAATTTTAAACAGAAAAAGTATATTTACGGATTATACAGTGAGATAAACCTAGTAAAAGTAATAATCTATATGAAACATTCTTTTTTATATAGTATATAAATAAAGTCAAATACGTTTGAATAGTTTAAAACATAAATGTTACTACCTCCGTTTATTTTTTAATATGCATGTTAGGCTTTGCACTAGAACCAAGGAAAAAGTGCAAAAGTAAGAGAGAATGTTAGTAAAAATAAGGAAAAAGTGAAAAAGGTAGAGAGAAGGAAAGAAAAAGTAGGAGATAAGTGTAATAATTAGGTGGGCCAACCTTTCATTTATGACAAAAGGTAGAAAGGTACCAATTAAAAAAAACACCGCAAAATGGAGAAATGTGCATATTAAAAAAAACGGAGGGAGTACAATTTTTTGTTGATAAACCAAATCACATCTTTATTGCATGGATTGGACAATATGACAGCCAAATAGGAGCAATAGAGTACTAGAGCAATACTATAGTAGTACAGAGTACAGACTTACGGTCTATTCCAAACATATAGAGTAGCATATATAAAAACCTATCATAAAAAAAAATACAACCACCATAAATCAATACACCCAATCTTAACAATTACTTCCTCCGTTTCGCAATACTTGCAACGTTTCTTGTTTGCACACTATCCAATGCAATACTTTGAACTTTAATATCTCTAATTATTAATAAGTAAAAATTATAAAAAGTTGATATTATGATAGTATGCATTAAGACGAATCAAATAAGACCCCACTTGACTATATTTTTTCTTATACATTTGGAAAAAAAGTAAATAGAAGATTGATAAATGAATAGTAGTTACTATTCTAATGTTGCGAGTATTGCGAAACGGAGGAAGTATTATGTAACTTGAGTATAGATGCTAGCTAACTTAGTTGGCAATCATATGGAGATAGCATTCAAGACTTGAAAAGCTGAAATCTCATCTATATCATTGTATTATGTCGCATCTAAGACGAGAAATTAAAAGATGCTTCAATTCAATTATCATTAAAAAGAAGCATGACGTTGTAAAAAGACGTAAACAAGCATTATTGATATTTTACCATGGACAAACTTTCTATACAAAATTGCACCACATTCGTTACCATCAATGCTACTCCATTTACAAATCATGAGTGTCGACAAAGTTTTGATTACAAAATATTCTACGAAGCTTGTAATCGTAATTCAATATGGAAGATATCCAAACTTTGCCAAACAAACCCTTAATTGTTCTTCGTTTACTTTTACTTTTTTGAATTTGTCGTGATTGTTTATCATTTCACAAATTAAGGGTAATTTATCAAGTTATATTAAATGATAGGATTGCATTTTCACCACTTATGCTCACAGTCACAACTGCGTAATAAAATTGGTACATTGATACGACCATGAAACCCAGTTTCACACAATTATGGATTAGAAGATATAAGACGGAAAAAAATCATCCCATTAACTGTACAGGTTACTATAAGTCTTGTAAATATATCACAATACAGTGAAAACGCCACAAATGGTGATTTATGGATACGAAAAATATGACGAGCTCACATGCACATTTATATGAACGTCTCGGTTTAACGACTTCTCACTCAGGAGTCAGGAGGTGCCTAAATTAGGGACTGACATCAATGTTCAAGAAAAGGCAAAGACATTACTAAGCCAAATATTGAGAAGAGTAACAACAGAACCCAGGTAGGAACTGATGGCTTCCGATTATTTCTTCCGTCTCCGTCTTCTGCTTCTGCTACTTTCCCTTGCATGTTATTATCGAGTGTATCCGAATTGAGAAGTGAGGATTCTTCTTGTGTAGTCACTGATGATGCCTCTAACCGAGCTTGCTCGGCAATATGCTCCTTGTACTTCTCCACATACTCTGGGAACAATTTCCTGAAAGTAGGACTAAAAACAGAAGTTCAGGACCATAAATTTCAGGACAATTTCATACTTCACAAGAGCATGTATCATCCGAAGATATGAATCACATGATGCAATTGAATGAAACTAACCAGATCTAAAACTTGTCTTCGTGATTAATTTATAGATAAGAGCTATCTAAAAAGCTCATGGCTCAACTAAATATTTCAAGAACAACTTTTCAATAAAGTTTGACCCGAGACAGGAGAGCTAAAGGAACTTTCCAGAGATCTCCAAGATATATAACGACATCCAAAACAAATAACATCAACTTGGGATATGTATGAAATGAAAGGAGTGTCACAAATAATACCTCTCCGTCCTCACAAGTTAATTTTGACTTTCATGGTTCAACCATAAAGATCTTCTAAATGTACTTATTAATGAAATACTTCCTCCATTTTTTTTACTTGTGACACTTTGACCAAAAACTTCTCACAGTTTTGGTCAACGTGTCAACTAAAAAAATGGAGGAAGTATATAAATTGATATTTTGATGATAGACATTGAGATGAATCTAACAAGATTCCATGGGAGTGTATTTTAGTTGTATACTGGTAAAAGTATACAATCAAAGTTTGTGACGTTTAATCAAAAAAGTGGAACCAAGTAAACAAAATGTGGGATGGAGGGAGCATTCTTCATGTGGTCTTCAACAAAGCCAATGCTACACAATTACGAAGAGATGGAAAACAGAATGAAATTATGTGCATCTGCCATATCGCAGTACATGCGAAATGGTTTTACAGTTTGCACACCACAGCGATCAGTAAAAGCTGCCAAACAGCAGACAAGAAAACAAACACAAAACATCAGTAAACCACCATTCACTTACATTTTACAATTGAAAGCCAGTGAAGTCTTGGCTAAACATTGTTTTTCCTCGTTAGATGTTGAAACACTTCCTGTAGTAGGGCTTTTATCCATCTGCAGGACAAAAGAGAGTAGCAACCAACCAAAATTATCAATTGAAACTAAGTGCATACCAGTAATAGTATCTAGAACACAGAAATTTCAAACGTGTATGTTTAATATTGTTCATGGAGCAGCAGGTATCTTAGGATCTAATAACAAGACTTCACAAAAAAAAAAAATGGAAACGGGTTTTTCCAAACCAAGAGATAAGCAGCACTAACAAATTATAGTCAACAACCCAAGTATGAACTTACCATGAATGAGAGTAGCCCTGTAAGAATGCTGCATTTATAAACAAAGAATAGTCAATCCAGGGAATTAAATAAAAATAAGACATCAAAATTGTGTTCACTTCTTTCAGCAACAGCCGCTAATATAGTAGGAAATTCATGATGAATATATATACTACATTTTGATAAGCTAAATCAATGAAAGTTCAACACTTGTGATAATTGACTCATCTTGCGAATCTCCGGGTTTTCATCTCAACAGAAAGCCACAATAAGAAATTATTATTGAGAATAGCATAAATTAATACTGTACAAAATTTCTTACCTGGCTACTGACCACATTGGATTCCAACTCTCTGGATGAACTGCATATCAATAAATGAGATTTACCGTTATGGGACCATTATCACAATCAATGACCCAAAAATGAGCATCATCAATGGAGCTCAAAACCAACTTACAATCACTCATAGACAAGCATATCTTAGTATCAGTCATAAAGCGCCCATTGGGAGTTGTCATCCTGCTCATAGAATAATATTAGAATGCCAAAACCACAAAAAAACCTTTAAAATTTCAAAGATAACTAAAGTTTTCAAGTAAAACAACACAGCTACCTGATCGATGGTGGCTTAAATGGATATTCAGATGGAAACGTGATCCTTCCATAATAGTATCCACCTTCGCAAGAAAAAGAATTTAGAAAACTTACAGCAATGAAGGTTATACAAGAGCAATGACTGATTAACAAGCGTCCAAAACTTACGGTAGATAAATGCGGGGAAAAACTAAAATCAACTATAAAGTACAAACCTGCAAAAGGTGTTCCTTCACTTCCCTCAAGTACATAATCTGAAGTGTAATCAAGGTCAGAAGAAGAAAAAAAAAATACACAGAGATGAGAAACCATTTATTGAAAAAAGGGTAATTCAACACATAATATTGAAAGGTATAATTTAAAAGCTTAAAAAGACTAGTAGAAATAATCTATGATAGTCAAAAATCAATACTGCAACCATCAACAGCTGGACATGCTAACTTAGTAGAGATTAGGCGATTGAGGATATTGACATTTTGAGTGAGTATTCAGACTTCTAGTCATAATGACTTCATACTCGGAACCCCAAGTTAAAACAAGGAGAACTGGAGAAGAATATGATCTAAAAGCTACAATTACTAGAGAACAGGTCCAGCAAATATGATGACACCATTCCACGTCTTCCTATAAATTTATGAACGGGCTGGATCTATCAGATTAGGTAGACAAACCCCAAGTCCCCGAAGATGCATTAATTACCACTGACTTAAAAGTATACACAGCTCCAAGAGTTTCACTGATAAATGATGGCAAACACAGTCAACACAATTCTACATCTTCCAATATAAAATTTGAACGGGTCGAACCTACTTTATAGGGGCCGACAAAACTAAGTCACCAAAGTTCCACAATTTCCCACCTAACTAGTATCTCACAACTACAAAAGTACACTAATATTCCTTTAGTTTCACTCAGAGATAAAGACCATTATTTTGATTCTTCGGTGAGGGAAGAACTGTTGATATAAGACTTACACCATTCAAGAATATTATTTGGAGAGGGCCGAGCAAATATATGAGGTACTGGCTCCTGCAAAACCCAAATATTGCAATAAGTTAATGCTGCATAAAGAAATAATGTCAGCACACAAGCGAAACTAAAGATAAATATATAACAAATTCTCTGTCCCAAGGGGAGGAAACGAAAAACTGATGCTAAATTGGGAGCAATATCTTTCCCAGAAAGTTATCTAACACGAAAAGGAGCCTGATAGAAGATTTTTGCATTCATCTCCTTTTCAGATAGAAGAAAGGAAAAATGAAAGCTCATATAATAAAATTGCTAGAAAATTGAGTTAAGATTGCTTTGTGATATGTAAAAAAATGTACTTGTCTAATATTATTTGTTAAGATAGTCATGGAACGGAAAGAGTGTGCATGCAGTAAGGCATAATCTATTAACTTTTACTTCTTATACACAAGAAGGGGGGAAGTTGTTATAACCTAGAGAAGCTTCTGTTATCTTGAATTAGCAGAAAGAGACTTGGGCTAAGCAAGCATTTCTGAGCACAGGGAAAGGGGTAGGGGGACAGCTGTAGGTGTGCGTGCATGTGGCAGTGCGCAAGAGAGACAGAAAAGGAGAAAACGAGAGATCATCTAGAAGAGAATTCACCAATGAGACAAAAAAGCAATGCCAATAACAGTTAAATCCACCAGAATGATTTCATTCACAATACAAACAGGATAGCAAACTCGAAAGAAACCAACACTTGACCACGAGAGAGAATAAAGGAGGAAACATACTTTACAGAGTGCTCTAAACTCCTTCTGAAGACGTTTAACACAAGCTTTTTCAGCCATTGAAAATCTTCAAATCCAACTCAAAACTTGATCCTTCGCTTACAGATGAAACTGCAAGAAACAGCAGGTAATATTATTCGTTAGGATTGAGCAGTTTACTGGTTCACATAAACAATTTTAATAAAAAACACAGAGAACTAGAGACACTCCACTCAAATGCACTACCTGCAACGTTATCTTATGAGGAATTACTAAACTAAATCACTTTGTGCCAGCAAGAGATCAGCTAATTAAATAGCTAAAAGGCAGCCTTATCCTAGAACATCAAAACATATACATCATCAATTCTTGGGAAAACAAATAGCCAGTAAAGACAATTATGAGATAGGTATCGTCATAGCTAGTAGTAGTAAATAAGATGTAATACCGTCAATATACACAAGATGTGAATATCACCAACTTCTGATTACAAGAGCTAAAAAATAAATCTAGCCAGCAAAAAGTTATCAGGGGATATGCTTTTAGCAGTTTGAAGACTTAAGACATTCATATCAATGTGGTGCACCAAAAAAATTATACAATAAAACAGGCCAGCATTGCCTGTTTCTATTTGCCAAACCTGAAAGTTCATTTCAACATCAATTTCATCATACACAAACTTCAAAACCCCAAACCTAATTTTCTTTGTGATAAATCAATCTTTGAGTATTATCTAAAGTAAGTCAATTTCTTCGAGAACGAGCTAAAGTGTAAAGAACTTTAATATGTGATACCGATTAATAGATCCGTTTTATGGTTTATGAGACAGATCATAAGTAAAGCTCTAATACACCTAAACTAAACTCAAGCTCCCTATTATACTGCCACAGTCGCACAATTCTATGGTCTCACGCTATTTTAGGATGTTCTAATATACATTAATGCTCTAAAAGTAAAGGAAATAGGTAGAATCATAAAACAATAGATCAATTAATCAATCATACACAGAAACACATGCTCTTACCATAAAAAAAGAAAGCCAGGGCTCATTAAGTCATTAGTAGTTTTCTCCCCTAACATTTCAATCTGCACAACCACATCAAATACCTTTTCTCCCAGTCATTTTACTCACTCCTCTGTTATAATTCACTCCCAATCCCCATAAAAGTGTCAAACGACTAGAAAAATTCTTCCCCTATTGCACCAAAAAATTAGTTCCCAAACCACAACAGAAGGTTGACAGCAACAATGCAATAGGAGAAACTATACATATAGGCAATAGCACAAGTTCTAGAGATTTATGGCAAGCAGATTACCAATCAGAAGCTTTTGGGAAAAGCCTACTCAACGAGAGATGAATGAACTTGTCCACTCATTTGTGAGATGAATCTTTCTCTTAGTAGTTATTTTCCTATATCTCAAATCTAGAAGAATGGAACATACATGAATTCAAGTCCTAAAAAGAACTAATAAAGTAGTTTGAAAATCATAAAGATGTTACTATGTCCTGGAGATACGAGAGTTGGATGTATATTCAATTGTGGCTCATGAACAGCCATTTCACTCTGTGTAGCTGGTATTACAGAATTGGCAATACGGAATAATAGCTAATTTGTAGAAACGGTTAGGGTAGACATAAGACAACTATATTGCATGTGGTTCACTTGCCAAAACAAAGATTCCAACTAAGGTTAGCAGTGGATAATGACAACACGTAGGCACCGCGGCTAGACCTGCTGGGCCCACGGCCTGGCACAAGGCTCTATGATGACCGGACGATTTTATAGACTGAAAAGAGCACGACGGATCGACACAGTCGAACCATAAATAAGGGACAGCACAAAAGAAAGACCACGGAAGGCTAGGTCAAGCAGAGACTGCAGTATGTCAACAAGCTATAAGGGCCATTCGAGCCTGCTACAATGCCTAATTTCAATTCTAGTGAACAGAGACCAAGGGATTCTGGATTAAGCTAACTGAACAGGTTGAGACTTCACGAAATCCTTCCTCCACTGAATGGCCTAGGGGTTTAAATGTCTTACTTTTTCTCTCAACCCTATCTACTTTTTTTGTCTCCTTCCAAACACTTTCCAATGGGCTCCTTGGTTTTGGTGAAAAGAGAAGTGAGTAAATTAAAGCGAAACGGAGGGAGTATATAACTAGAATTGCATTATGGTGTAACCCGTCATGAACTCATAGTTGATCTCAGGATCAACAAAACTATTCAAATTCGTGTTCCTATAGGACGTATATAAGTTTGGTGGAAACACAAAAGTTTGTGTGCGATACATAATTGTCGAGGTAGCTTGCATAGTAGTGGTGGCAATTTGTATGCTGCAGTTTAAATGGTGTGGACGCAACCCTTCTACAACATCCCAAATACCTATTTCTCCTCCAGATAAAGGCTCATTACCATAGGCATCAACAAGGGTTGTTACAAAATTACACATCATAAAAACTTAAAGAACCATTAGTCCATTACCCAGCCACAGAACGGGGTTGTCAGGGTTTATGCAGATGAGCAAAATTCTCAGCATCAGCCTACCAAACCTCTACTCACGACGCACTAGCTACAATAAGATGAGATTGAAAATCGTCATATTTTCGAGTGATCTTGCTAGCCCCTCAAGTCTCAATTAGATGGTGATAATAGTCCAACAATATACAGAAAAGGCCACTATCGACTAAAGAACACGAACACCAACACGAATGGCCGAATTCAATAATAGAGCTATGGATACTGCAATCAACAAACACATAGATCCTCATAGGGTAAAATAAACAACTAATGGCCACAAAAACACCTAAACCAAATCCGCAAACATTCAAACCCTACAAACAGTAAGAATCTGGCAAATTCTGTAAGACTCTTCAGTCTCACACTGATCTTCTCTTACATTTGTGTTCCAAAACCAAAATTTCTCAAATTTTTTTCACAATATATGCGAAAAAGCACTCATAAAAGTGGCAAATCCATGAAAAACCATATAAAATCAGAGGAATAAACAAAATTGAACAAACTAATGTAATCAAATTAACAATAAAATTCTAAATTCATGCAAAAAGATATCAAACTTCAGATTTATGAGCAAACCTTCAAGTTTTAGGAAGATCCAAGTTCCCGATCTCGTCGAAAAAGTTTAGTTTGTTCCTCCAATTGCGAGAAGGTGATTTGATGAAGAAAATCCGAAATTATGATTGATAATTCGTCAATTTATCATATGAAAAGATGAAATCGATGAATTTAGAGAGAGAAATAGGGTTTTAAATTGTAATTTAAGGGTTAGAAACAAAAAAGGGGGTTTTTCTTGATGTTGATCTTCATTTCTTTACTTGGATTTGTTTTATCAGTTTATCCTCCTCTCATTTTTGTTATTTTTATTTATTATAATTAAGTTGTAAATATGCTTTATGCTTTATAGGGTCCATTTTTATAAAGAATGAACTACTTCATATCTATGTTTTGAAATTGCGATATATACCACGAGAAAAGAAGTGAATAAATTATTATGGAAGTGGAGTTTCATACAGATTTTATAATTAGTTATGATCAGAGTTTAGTGAAATCTAAATAATTTTGTATTGTTAACAATTAATAATATTGAGGTTGGAGTTTAATTCTCACTAGGAACAATTGAAGAGTAAGAATTTTCTATCCCCATTCCTTCTTACTCAAAGTGTCTAGACTGCTAAATCTGGTTAGGAATGACCCAAGCGGAATCTTGATTCGTTAGGGTAAGTGCTTCATACCAATCTAAAAGAAAGAAATTTACAAAAAGAAAGAACTTTGTTTGAGGGGGTACAAAAAAAAGAGAGAACTAGTATGACTTTAAGATTAATTTTATCTTTCTATGAGAGATCCCTTCGTTTCGTTTGCTTCTTTTTAATTTGTTTTTAGTAATCAAAGAATTCACCCCCCTAGAGAACCTTTTTGTTCCTATTTATCGTCCCGCCACCTACTTATCTTTTAATTTTTCAAGAGCAAAAAAGATCCTAAATTTGCTTTTGTTTTCCCCCGAATCCTTGATCGTATATAGGAACGAGAAAGAAAAAAAAGGAGGATGGATTCTATAACAAGAGAGTATTGAAAAGCCAAGGGAGAAAATAAAGGGTTTATGAGAAATATCATCTCATACCAAAAGTTTCTTAAACGTAGTAACTAGTAACACCGAAAGTTCAATAATATCAAATAACATACATAGATCTTTAGCTTACTAACATTGAAAAATGGAATTTTGAGCGGTTTTAAAGTCTTGAAATCGGTATGAAAACGAAAACCATTGAGTCGGATTAAAAATCTCTTGCCTTTTGAGTTATTTGGCTTTCTTTAAGTATAAGTTTAGAATCTATTTACTAAAGGGAAACGCACACGGATCTTGGTGTTTATGAAATTCAAGTGAATTAAGGGGAATGAAAAACCTTTAGACACTAGATTCCATGCCCGAGTTCCATCAATCAAACAACTTTAAACTGCAAAGCATTTCAGCCTTAATGTTTAACACAGATATGTGGTTTGTTTTTGAAGCGCAGGCTAGAATTTGAAAGAAATGTTTTGGTTTGAGTTAACTAAATATCATACAAACATAACTATTAGTTTTGAAAACCATAACTACGGGTCTAAAACATAAATATTGATGTGAAAACCTAATTACCAAAGCATAACTAATATCACGTTACCGCGAGACCTATGAGACGGTCTCCTTAAGTTCTCACAATAAATCTACTACTCCTTATTATTAGCTTTCAAGGTTGCCGGTCAGTAGAAGTAACATATAAATTTAAAACCATTACAATCAATAAAGGAGACCATAAATATAGATATAGATTGATATTGAATATATATGAAACCATCAAATTATAATGGCAATGCACAAATCACTCATTCATTAAAACTATAGAAAATGAGGGCCTTATGGGCCATTGGCAAAAGCAAGCTAAAGAAATGGGAATGGGACAACAAAAAAAGGAACTTTTGACAAAAATGCTAATTTAGTTAAGACAGCTGTAAGATTGAGAAGTACAAAGGAGCAAAATAAATTCAGTGTTCTGATTCTGATTTCTGATAACTCAGACATTATAAATCCAAATTTATCAGAAAAGAAAATAAGCATGCATTAATATATTACACTTTTAGGACTCCAAGAAAATTAAACTAACATAATCACGTGATAAATCACATGACATGACTACCTCTGAGGTTAAAGTATTTAGTTAGTAGTTAATCCAATGGTCAGAGCACAAACATGGTATATAGTCAAACAAAGTAGCACATGATCCCACTTGCTTCAGATCCCAAGAGCAAATCATAGTCATTAAAGTTATTATCATACTAATTGTATATAACTAACATTCAACCATTTCAAAACTCTCTTTAAAACCTGGAATTAAAGAGTGTAATCTTTGTTGTCATACTAAAACACACACACAAGAAAACACTAAGACCATGAAGGTGTACTACTGTAAGACCCTTGTTCTTGTTCTTGTTCTTGTTCTGGTTTTGCTGTCTTGGTCCTGCAGAGCTGAAGCGAGGTTACTTGCCGTCTCCTCTCAATCGTTGAAACATCTGCGATCCGATAAGAAGAATCCCTTTAAGAATGTGGACTCGAGTTTTCGAAGGATACCTCCGAGCAGATCGAATCCTACACAGAACAAGTAATTTCTGATTCCACCCCTGATCAGGTCTTCGAAAAGAACAGTTAGGTGCTTCAAAGTTGTCTCAGATAGCTTCTGTTTTTGTTCTGTTTTTTTTTTTGTCAGGTTGAAGCCTCCATTTCATAGATGAAGGATGAAGGTCTCCATAGGATAGAATTTTTTTATTTGTTATGGACAGGTTTTAGCTTACTGTATAATGTATATGTATAACTCTTCTGATGTATCTAAAGAAAAACTTTTTCCTGCTATTCTGTAGCAAGTTTTTCTGATATAACTTCTCAGAATTCAGATAAAGCGAAAAAGCATTTCTATTTTCTCATTCATAGAACTTTGGAATGTTCGATCTCTTATGTATCATTAAAACACAAAAAAAAGCGGAAAACTTACAAGGATGATCTTCCAAGATATCCAATTACAAAACGAGCAACAAAATTCTGCAGATGAAATTGTTGATGCATCATCTGCACGTTCAGGATTTGAGTTTCTTCCTAGAAGACTTTGACTGGTCATCTTTCTGGTGATGCTTACGCTTCTTCTTGTCAGCGGAGGTTTTCGATTCAGCATTGTTATCGAGATTTGCCCCAGATTTTTTATGTTTTTCTGCTTCTTTGAAGCATCGGGGGTAGTGAATGATGACAAGGCATTGTCAATCTCTTGCCTCATCATTTTTATATCTGTTTGTTGGGATGCTTTCTTTGAACTATCAGGAGGATTCTGCCTCTTTGAAAAACCACATTCTGCCTCATTGAATTCAGCTAAAAACTCCTTGTAAACATTTAGTTTAGACTTCTGTCTAGATCTCCACTGTTCAGGTCGTCTTGCGAATCTGAAAGAGAAATGACAAGACTTTTAGAAGGTAGAGAGAGGGGGAGAAAACCAAGTGGGAAGGCAAAACTCTTTTTAGTGCAAACATAAAGCACCACAACAGACAAAATTACATTTACAAAATCTCAGCATTGCTATTGCATTCATCATAAAGCATCTCTTATATGCTTGACTTAAATTTTCATCGTAAATTCAAATTCCTTGTCTCATAGTCTAAAGATCCTAACCAAGAAGAAAGATGACATGCTTGACATAAGCAAGTAAGAAACTTAATAATCAATACGGTTTTACAGGTCCCAAACAAATGACTCTAAGGTTCAAAGCCTCATATTCATCAAACCTTTTCCGTTCAGAGTTGAACATGGTAGGTACTCATATAGTTCAGATTTATGCTCTGTGACAAACCTTTTCAGACTTTGCCAATACAATACTGCTTAAAGGCTGAAAAATAATGGGCGAAGCACCACTTACCCATCAACATCAAGATTCCTCAAGAGGAGAGGACCCTGTCGTGTCTTAGAAAGCTCTTTCTGAACAGCAAGCAACTCGGACACTATTGCCTCTCTTACTGAAACATCACCGGCGTTATAGCACTTTTCAACTGTGAAAGAACCTGATGGATGCATAGCAAGCTCTCCAAAATGACCCTTCAACCTTCAAGAATTTTAGAGAAATTTAAAAAGAGCTAATCAGAAAAGTAAACTGATTGCTTAAGGAAAGAAAGATACTAATCCTCGATCTCCCACCAGTACACTTTGGATCCGTTCTTTTCAACTTATTTTTGCTTATCTAAACTAATATGGACTGAAAAGACCTTATTCGACCTTATTCGACTTATTAGATGAAACCTTATTAGACCTTATTTGACTTTATTCGACCTTTTTTTTTTTGGCAATTGACCTTATTCAACCTTATTAGACCTTATCTGAACTTTTCTGAATTTATGAGGACTGAAAATAAGTTGAAAAGAACGGACCCTTTGTCGTTTAGTAATCTGTTCTTTCTCCTTTATCACAAGATTATGGAACAAATAAAATCTTATTTAGTAAGAGTTTTTTTATCATAACTTTTGGTCGATACAGCAACTTCAGGTGACAAGTGGAGAACAAAACGTTAATTGAACAGAATTTAGGGCTTAGAATGTGAATACTTGTTCATCAACTTCTTCTTTTGTTTATCAGAAGCCTCTGAACCAAGAAAGGCTTCAATAACACGTGCTCCTGCTGAATTTTTCAATGCTTCAAGAACATGAGAACTTTCCATTGATGTGATGCTTGTGATGAAGGGCTGTATGTATTCCTGCAACAAAGGAGCCATTCTGATATTAGGACTTCTTTCCACACATACAAACTTCAACGATGAAGAATAAAAAGTTCCCCGGTTAAGGAAGGTCGGGTGAAGAAATCGGTATAAAACAGCTAATTCAACAGTGACAGAATATACGTCAAAACTTTGTATCCAGTTCTCTATACTTTTTTCTTTTCTTATTTGGCAAGACAGAATTGAAGTATTGACTTCAAACTTACTAAAGGTAGGATTAATTATGGAAGATGGGCAATAGTTGGGATTATTCCTGTTAATTTTCCCTATTATCTATTATAATACCATACTACTATTTGCTTACATGGATATTGTAGTTCTAAACTTTACTGGAAATAAATCTCAAGTTTATTTTGGCACATCTTAAAAGGACAACGCCAAGTCAAAGTAGCGCCAGAGGGTGTATCGCTACTACAATTTTAAGCTCATCCCCAAAGAACTCTTACACTCGACTATTTATACTTTTCTTTATTAACGAAAAGATATTCTCACGGATCTTCTGAAAAGAGCCTCTTTAATATATTTTGACAAGACAGGGAAAAGTTGTAAAACTTGTATGCATATGCACCCCCTAAGACCTACTTTTTAACAGGAACATACTGAGGTTGCTAACAACATTCTCCGTGTTCCAAAAGACTTGCAAGATATTCATGAATCATCTAGAAAAGGGTACATTTTAACATATATCACAGGAGAACTATTATCATTTAACAAGGGCTATAAGTTTTTTCCATATGCATAAATGGCTGCATGAAGAATTGGTCGTAGAAGAAGGATACATACGCTTGGATACTTGAACAGTGATTGCAAAATGAGAGAGCCCATGCCATGTATTTTACAACCACTTGCCCAGGTCCAGTTAGCCTTATCATTGGAGAAAAAGTAGCTCTCAAGTAATAGTATTCGAGGTACAATCCATTTTGGAGCCTCGTTAGCTGTAGTTACAGCAGCAGCAAGCGCCTTAGAGCACTGTCAGTCAGACAGAAAAGGCACATAATCAAATAAACTGAAGTAAAATATAACTACACAGAGAAGGATAATCAAGATGAACTGCAGCACAATGTGAGGTATATGTGACGTATTCCATGAAGTTTGTACCGTATGCTCGTAAGCATGGAGCCTCTGGCTGGCTGCAACTAAAGAAGCTACAACCCCTGATCTTCCCTCTTCCAGAAGATTCTTTATTTTTGGTCCAAGTTCCTCACATATTGCACCTATCTAGAGGATAAGAAAACAGGAAAGGACTATGTAAGGTAACAACTACAAGAAACTGCAGATTCGAGAGAGTAAAAACACGCGTCAACATCTTATACAACAAACAATAGCATGTGACATACTTGATCTTGGCTTCTTGCATAGGAAATCAACGCTTGTACAACAAAGTTAGCAGAGTAATGGCATGAAATATCATACAACAAATCCTTGAAGATTTTTGTGTAAATCTCATCATATAGAGTATCTGGAGCCACTTCCAATATGACCTGCAAAGTATGGCAGCTTCACTCATCAAACAAATACAAAAACCCAGATATGACATGTTTAAAACAGCTCATCTACCAGATTACCACCTATATTGACCCCACAAAACAGACCGTTGCACTATCAATTATCGAACCCCTTTGCCTAAGGAAGCCTTTTACACAAATGGAATCCCTGAATCAATGTCTTTAATTTACTATGTGAATGCTTACAATAGTAGCACTAGTTATCTCCTATATAACAGCCACTAGTAAAATTTAAGCAAGAAGATCTTCCACAAATGATCCTGATATATTTCTTTGGTCAAGCTACACAACAGGAGAAAGATGGGCCAGTATCTTCAGAATAACATAAAGCATACGAGCTATTTGTCTGACGTTAACATTACCCGCAAGGCCTCAATAAATCTTATTAATCTCACATTATGATCGGGTTGGAGGCGGGGGAGAGGGGGGAGGGGTGTAAGCGGCCTTGTTGCTGCAATAAAAGAAAGGTTGATTCCAGTTTGACCCTTAGTCCATCATGCCAAAAAGAAGAAAGTTCTCATTAATCCCCCCAAAAAACGGATAAATGTTCTATTTCATTATGTTTAATTTGACTTTCTCACTTCTATCATTAGGACCAACATTTTCAAAATGTACTCAAGACTCAGCCAATCCAGTAAGTACACAACCTTCCAAATACAAGTGGATCCAGTGTTACCTAATTTGCGGTCCGAGATTGGGTATGAGATTTCATTTGGCCCAATAGGATACCACTTGCATGTACCAAGTTGTCTTATTCTGATTGCAGTTCATAATGAGTTTATTGAATTAAATAAAACACTGAGTGGATTCAGTCCACACCAGCGTTAACTAGTGAATCTGAAGCATAATTAACTATTCACACCCAAAAATTAGAGAATTTCAAACAAAAAGAGCCTACCTCCATCAAATGGCTAAATGCATTTTCTTTAAGCAAATCTCTGATATTCTGCACCTCAGTTGCCTTTATGAAGCTACTTTCCTCTGCATTCCCCACATTGCAACCCATAATAACTGGAATGATATGGAGGAGCTCTTGATCTTGTCCTGCTAACAACTTCAGAGCTGTCTACGAGGTACAAAATCCAGACAATTAATTAGACAGGCAATCAAGTCATGGATTGGTAACTAGATAATTCTTGACAAAATCCGTAGCAATACAATTTTGCATCCACAGAGAAGTAGCCAATAACTGAAGCTGAATAAAGTTTCTCATTTCTTTGCATGAGGCAGCTTTGTTCAGTCTACTTGGCCACTCTAATCAAATTTTGAACGCATCATTCGCACTACCTCAAGTATCCGAAAGAACAGGACATTGAGATGATGAGAACAAGAGGCCGAAAGGACTATCAAAATAACTAGTAGTTCAGATAATGATTATTGACTATAAGGGTCTTGGAGCATGCCTGCAGAACCAAACTGCTATACTGGTCCACTTGTAGGGCTGCAATATCCCTTGCACCACACTTCAACATTTCAGACACAAGAAACTCAAGTAAATTTGGAAACCCTTGATGGACAATTGGTATCTCACGCTTGCGCTCTTGGTCAGCTTTAAGATTAAACCGTTGAGATAATACTGTAGATGATTTCGCAGCACGAAAGTCTGAATCTAAAGATACTCCTTTGCATAGACAAAGCAGACTCCTGACAACATGAGATCCATAACAGTCGCACATAACAGCTACAGGTTTTCGGACCATTGCCTAGCAAGGAAAAAGAACAATGCCAGTTAGAAAAAAAGAAATAATGCTATTTATAGTTACTAAACAAATTTCAGAAAGGGTGTTCGTGAAACTCTCAAAGACACAAACATCTATGCACTATAATACCTCCTTAGGTGCATTCTCTTCACCTCATTTTACAGAACTAATCTAAACTGATTGGAACCTGTTGGAAAATATGTGAACTTATTAAAGGTCATTTTATAAAAAATTAGAACTAATTGGAACTTATCATATCTTATTAGAACTTATCTGAACTTATCTCAACTAATTTGAACTTATTAGACTTGTTTTTTTAAGGTGAAGAGAACGCGCCCTTAGATAGAAGCAACCATATGAAACTGTGAACTATAACTCCCACCAAACTACTAAAGCATTTTTAGTGAACATATCATCATAAAGATATGATAAGTTCCAATTAGTTCTAATTTTGTTCATCATAAAGAAGCAGGAAAAAATCATATAAACTGATAAAACTAGAAAATCTTGTTCAAATTCAATGAGAGCTTAGCAACATGTAGAAGAAATTTTTTGAAGACAACCTGGCATATCAAAGTTAGGGTGTCTTTGATTAAATTGTAGAAGGCCTCATCATTGAGATGACTGGCTAACGAGTTCAGAGCAGTTTCTGCTACATGAGAACCAGACCTATCGACTGCAATGCGATCAAAATCCTTGGCACAACTACGGAGAAAACCGCAAAGGTGGTCAGCATCACAACCCTCCAACAATATTTGCATCGTGTGGCTAATAATATGGTCAGTTGCAAGCTCCACTTCTTTCCCTCTGCTTTCTTCCAACGCATTACCACAAACAACAGAACGCTCCTCCAAATCCACCTCACCACTTTCTAAAACATTCGTAATCTCTGTGAAGTACTTTGTCGTTTCAGGATCTATCTGCTTCCTATGTGGATTTTACAGTCATATTAGCATTTCAATGAGTACTAAAACACTAAACAGAATAGCAACAACAAACCAGTGTTACCTAATTCGCTAATCTCTCTACAGATTGCAAATTGAAACAAGCGAAATATAATCGGTTGAGCGCATTGCGAATTCAAAAGCGAATTAGATAGCGAATTAGGTAACACTGAAACAATACATATATACAGGGTGTCTAAAAATCCAAAATAACCTGATAAATGAAGCATCACCATCCTCTGAAAAATCTTGCTTCTGTTGGTATTTCTTATCTTTCACAGCCCCATCCGAATCGCCTCCATAGCGAGCTTCGGACCGATGACTCCCATCAGATTTTGAGCGTTTCCCATTTTCCTTTCTACCCATCCCTCTCCTTCTTCCCTGCTTACACACAACAGCAATATCTTCTCCTGATATTCGGGTAGTCTCTGCAGTAGTATGATCTATTGACCTTCTAATTGGTAAAGCTTTTGAACCAACAGCAACCATAAGAACCTAAAAACTCAACACTCTTAAACCCTAAGCTGCCATAAACCCATGAATCATAAGTACTTGAACAATTCAACAGACTAGAAATGCAAGCACTACAACTAAAACATTGGTTAATTAAAAGGTTCAATTTTACTAGGTCTTCATAATAATTGTGCCCAAATAACTATGACTAGAAAAACCCTAAAATTGTAAACCCACTAAGAATTTATGCATCCCCAAACATAATATGATCAAATTCTAATAAGTTTTGTACCTTAAATAAAAATTAGGTCTTTCATAATTAACCGTGACGGAAGTAGGATTTTAGTATCTGGGTGTCAATTATAAACACAATACACCAATTTCATAATAATTGTGCCCAAATAACTATGACTAGAAAAACCCTAAGATTGTAAACCCACCAAGAATTTATGCATCCCCAAACATAATATGATCAAATTCTAATAAGTTTTGTACCTTAAATAAAAATTAGGTCTTTCATCATTAACTATGACGGTAACAGGATTTTAGTATCTGGGTGTCAATTATAAACACAATACTCCAATTTCATTATAATTGTGCCCAAATAACTATGACTAGAAAAACCCTAAAATTGAAAACCCACTAAGAATTTATGCATCCCCAAACATGATGTGATCAAATACTATTAAGTTACTACTTCAAATAAAAATTAGGTCTTTCATAATTAACCGTGACGGAAACGGGATTTTAGTATGTGGGTGTCAATTATAAACACAATACTCAACTTTTTTATTAGTCACATAGGAAGAAAATTAAATAATAGCTTCAAATTGGAATGTCGATTGTAACCCCTCGCCTCAATATAGGTCCTCCACTGATAACTAAACATACATACACATAGTGATGAATATTAAAGCTACACAAGAATGAATAAGAACTGACAAATGAGTGAATGACAAGAAAAAAACACTGAATACATGAAATTAGAGTGGTGTTTCATTAGTGACACAAAACACAATGGAATTTATGAATATAGAGTTGAGTTTATTGATTGACTAAACTTCCAAATGAACAAAAACAATTAAAAGAGAAAGACTCACAGTGAAAGCTGCTCAACGGCTACTGTCGAAGGTTTAATCTGAAGCAGAGAGAAACGAAATGAAGAAGGAAGAGAAAAGAAGCGCGTTTCGTTTAATAAGGCCTGCGTTTTGAGTGTTGACGGTAGAGCTGTCAATCTCTGACACGATAACACGACCGAAACCGACACGACATGAATATAAATTTACTGAGAGAAAACACGAACACGACACGACATGACACGAAACCAACACGAACACGACTCATTTAGATCAATTTGTCATATTATTCAAGTATCTTATGTTTTGCATAGTTTTTGATAAATTTTATTAACAACACAAAATGAACACGAGATCAAACACGAACACGACACGACACATTTGACCCCTCTAGTTGACGGGCTGTTTGTTTAGGGGATTAATGGGTAGGATTGGGAATTTATATCCCCTGGGTAGTATTCCCATGTTTGTTTGGAGGGATTGCTAAAATTCCATGGGATTGGGATTGGGATTGGAATTAAACCTCCCCTTATCCCACCAAAATAAGAATTAAGGGGGCAGGTACTAGGGAGTAGGGATGGCAACGGGTCGGACTCGAATCGGAGGTAGCAAACTCCATCTTCGGTCCGGAATATAAACGGAGTCTATATTCACCTCCGAGTCCGAACTCCGAGTCCGTTTGGCAAGGTCCGACTCCGGTCCGTGATGTCTGTAGGACCTCCGAGTCCGACTCCGAAATCCGAGTCCGTTTGCGAGTAGACTCCGACTCCGACGGACCTCCGAGACCTTTTACGTTTTTTCCCTTTTTTTAGTGATTAATGATTAATGATTATGGCTATTTTCAATTTTTAATATGATTACTTTATTGGGTTGTAAAGAACAAATAAAGCATGTCAACACTAAATTTCCGGATGTAACCTTTTGCCAAATCATTGATAAATACCAAATTAAAGTTTTAAAAAAATTGTCTTCATTTATACCAAAAAAATTATCTTCAAAGTTATGAAATCTAATTGAGCAACATCAAATGTCTTAACTCTTGGAGTTCTCAAACATAACATAACAACCAACCAACCAACAACATTGTCTCTCGAAAATAAATCAAGTTGCAATATTACATCAAAATACAATCATAAAAACAAGAGTTTCCAACAATTTAACTTCCAATGATCTTGATGTCCAAATAAATCCACTTTGAAGCCTACAACAATAATAAATAATAACAATAGTTAGAAAAGAAGCTAATCAACTTAAAATTATATTTGCATGTAAACTTACATTAATCTAATACTTCTTCTTTAGTCTCCACATCTTCATCCTCAAAAATAGATGCACATTGAAGATTATCACCCTTTGTGTTATCTAAAATAAAAACAATATTATTAAAAAAAAACACATAACAATATAATAGTTGAACATCCAAAAAGCTAGACCAATTACCTTTAAATTGAGGAAGCCTCCAACTTTGAAGACACATTAATGCTTCCACGGTGTCCGGATTAAGTCTACTCCGATGCGGACCAATAACTCTACCACTCCCGCTAAAAGCACTCTCCGAAGCAACGGTAGAAATAGGCACCGCAAGAACATCCCTCGCAATCCTAGAGAGAATAGGATACTTGCTCGATTCCGCATTCCACCAAGTAAGAAGGTTAAATTTAGAGTCCTCAACCACTATCCTTTCATCTTGAAGGTATGTCTCTACTTCACATTTGCGAGACCTATTTGGTGGTTGTGTCATAACATGTTTTTCCCACAAGCCCTCATACTCTTCGGTGTCAACCATAGGCCTCTTACCCATATCATTTACAATGGAAGAAGGTGAACCACGAGATCTCTCTTTATCAAACATTTCATATTCATAATCCATAGCCAAATCAACTAAGAACATTCTAACCCTATCACATTCCGCCTCATATTTATTACCATAAATACGTTGGTAATAAAAAGACACACATTCCAATTTCCTCCTAGGATCCAAAACCGATGCTACGGATAATATCATATTAATAACATCCAATATTTATCAAATTTGATCATCATCTTTGAAGCCATTATCTTAATTATTTCATTCTCACAATTCACCCATTTTCTCAATGCAAGTCTAATTTCACAAACCTTTTGAAAATACAAGTTTGCCGTTGGATAGTTTCTTCCGGAAAATGCCTCACTTGTTCTACTAAACAATGCCAACTTATCACATATTTCATTTGCCTTTTGCCACTCTTCTTTATTAGGCAAAACAAATTTTTCCTTTCTTCTTTTCTCAACTTTTGTGGCTAACCTAGTAAAAGCATCTTTGTACAAAATGGCAACTTTTAACATGTCATAACACGAATTCCATCTTGTTTTACAATCCAAGTTCAATTTTTTTGTTATTGGAATTCTAACATAATTACAAGCATCTTCAAACTTCTCATACCTCTTTGGTGTTGAAGTGCAAAAAGCTACAATACCACGAACTTTCTCAATTGCACCACTAATAATATCCAAACCATCATTCACAACTAGATTCAAAATGTGAGCACAACATCTCATATGCAAATAAGAACCACCCAAGATAAGCTTACTCGGTGTAAGTTTCTCACGCAAGATATCCATCATCGAATCATTAGTTGTGCAATTATCAACGGTAATAGTAGAAACCTTCTCATCTAAGTTAAAACTCTTTAAACTTTCAATCAATGCCTTACTAATTGTATCTTTGTTGTGTGGGCATGAAACATACATAAACCTAACAAAATTGAAAAACATATACATTACAAATTAAATCTATTAAACATGAATCAAAAGACCATATGCATTTATATTATCATCTAAGTAAGGAATAATTGATTACCTTATGAGACGATTTTGCAAAATCCAATCCTCATCAATAAAATGCGCAGTCACAGCCATGTAGCCTTTTCTTTGATTACCACAACTCCACATATCTGTTGTGATCGCTACCCTACTTCCACTTGCCGCTAACGCCTTCATTAAGTGAGACTTTTCTTCCTTAAAATCTCTCATAATGTCAGATTTCACGGTGTTCCTTGAAATGACCTTGAACTCCGGGTTTAAACTCTGAGAATATCTCTTAAATCCGATGTGATCAACCATAGCAAGAGGATATTCATGCATTACAATCATGTTAACTAATTCATTTCTTGAAACTTGTGAGTTAAACTTGTATTTCCCCATACTCATAGTGGCACTACCATTCCTACTTGCACTAGCTAGCAAAATTTGTTGTTTTACATCTAATGTTCTCTTGACTTTCATACATCTATTCATATGCTCCTTCAAATGTGTAGATCCACTAGAGCTTTTTCCAACAAAATCTTTCTTACAACCTTTACATCTTGCTTTGAGTTCTCCGTTAATCATTAATCTCTTAAAATGAGTCCATACCGCTGAAGTTAATTTTCTCCCACCACTACCAACAACCATGCAATCCTCCTCACTACTACATTCATCTACATTGTCTTGTACATGTGATACATTAGTGGTTACTTTGTTAGCTTCCACTTGCCTCCTAGTTTGAATAGTGGGATCTTTCTCTTTGACGGACTCTTCTAGGGTAGGATTAGAAGATGCTTCATTATTCTCCATCCCTATTTTAGACAAAAATCATTGTATAATTATACAAAATATATAAAGTACAAAAATCACAGTTAAAGTGTGTATTTGAACTCATATTTATTCTCCATCCCTTTCGATACATTTTTCACCCTTTACAAATCACATTACAAATTCAGCAAGCAAAACCGACGAACACAACAAATAACATTATAAATTCAGCTAACTAAACAGATTCGAGTAACAATAGACGTATTACAACACAATAATGAGATTATTAAACAGAATTCCAATAACAATCTCAAATTAATTTAATAGCAATAATATCATAGATTAAATCATTACCATCAAACAAATACTAATGCATCCTAAATTCCTAACAGCTCCGAAATCGAAGCCTATTTATCTCCTTTTTTAATACAAAAGTTAGAAAAATGACGGCAATAACATCAGAAGATAAATCTTAACAATTCAGTAATAGCAATTACGATGAACAAAAAAGTTGGAGTAAATGCGAATTAGGACTGAAAAGAGAGGGAATAAATCAATGGAAAACAAATTAAACGAAGAAGAAGGCATACATAAATAGTATCAGCCCAATACAATTGCTAAAACCAAAGAGGCTAAAACCAGCAAGGAACGGCGGCAAGGAACAGCGGTAGCAAGGAATGGCGGCAGCAAGGAACGGCGGGAAGAATGACCGAAGAGGCTAAAACCAGCAAACACCGACGAACACCGCAAGGGACGGCGACTGACTGAAACCGACAAGCAGCAAGGAACGGCGGCAGACCTAGACTATGGTTTCTTTGTGGCCTTGTGGGAGATGACAGTGAAGCCTTCAAGAGAACCAGAGAGGCAGTAAGGTGGCTGGGAAGTGGGAAATGAGAGTGAAATGTTTAGGGACCTAGGCTAGGGTTTTCATTTCAGCCCAATACAATTGTCCATTATTTTAAAAAAAAGTTTTTAAATTCAATGGTAAAAGTAAAACTTAATAAAAGGGCCGGACGGAGTTGGGCCGGAGTTAGGGTCGGAGTTAGGCCGGAGTTGGGCCGGAGTTTTATGGATCGGACTCGGATCGGACTCGGTCGGAGTAATCACAAGGTCTAAGTCCGGTCCAACTCCTATTCGAATTCGAACATTTTTTCTCGGATTCGGATTCGGATTTTTTCCTAGCGGACTCGAATCGAACTTTTTCCTTCGGATCGAATCGGATTCAGATCGGATCCGGATTGAATTGCCATCCCTACTAGGGAGGAGATTAAATTTTGTGAGGAAAGGGTGGAGAGTTAGTAAGAGTATCTACGTAAAATTATTATTTAATCCCACCTTATCCACACCTCATACCAAACAAGGGATAGACAATATTAATTTTTATCCCACCTATCAAATATCAATCCCACTCCCACCATCTAATCCCCAAACTCTCGTTCCCACATGCCAAACGCCCCGTGAGTGTTGAGTACTTGAGTGTAGGAGGAAGAAGGTGGATCAAACTTTGGGAATGCAGGCCAACTACTTACTTAGTTCAAGTTTACAACTGAACTTTTGAAATTCTATGTTGATCATTATCTAGATCTCTCAAAATCTACACTTACTCCCCTTCCTCTTAGGGTGAGTTTATTCATAAGACCCTTTCCCATATTTCAGACTCTGTCACATCAGCTTTCCATTAACTTTATCTACTCTTTAATATTTCAGACTCATATAAGACTCATTCGAGTTTTGATCTTATCCCTCAGACTGCATTTCAGACTCTTTCACAAAAAAAAATTCACACTTGGCAGCACACTATTGGTCACTATTATTAAAGTGAGTCTCAAGATGAGTCTTGGATTTCTAAGACTCACCTTAAGACTCCCCAAGTTTTGATAGGAGTTTATTGATAGTTTTGAATAAGATTCCCTAAAGTCTCATCTTAAGACTCATGCTTGAGACTCCCTATAAACTCACTCTTAATCTTAAACTTAATGTTTCATATGGTTGTTTTCTCTTTGATCCTCTCCTCTAGATCTCTTGTTGGTGAATCGAATTTCTCAACCAACGCTAGGCCTGATTTAGCCTATGTTATCCAAACACTTAGTCAATATATGCAACAACCCAAGATTCCTCACTTTAACAATCTTTTCCACGCTCTTACATAAAAGGACAAAGGAATTCTTCTCAAAGCAATTGATCAACTAAAGCTTCAAATATACAGTGACTCTGATTGGGGTGCTTGTATGGGTACTAGCTTGAAGGTCAATTTCAAGCTATGTTCTTCTACTTGGCTGAAGTTGGGCATAGATCTATGTCAGTTGTTGGAGCAATGCCTAGTCAACATCGGATATATGCATATATCAATCGTCTTACATTTTTGGTGGTATATTTAATGAAAATGGTAGTACATTTCATATGCATGGTAGTATATTCTGATATGTATGGTAGTACATTTCTTAATGGGAGTATATAGTTATATAGCTGTAAAAATATCGATTGTTATATACTACTTTTCTCAATAAATGTACTACCATGTATAAGGAATGTACTACCAAAAATGTGAGGCGATGGATATATGCATATATCCGATATTGAGTAGGCATCTCTCCAGTTGTTGCTTCTAAACTTACTTGAATTGTATGACTCATAAACGAACTTCGGTTCACTAATTAGAAGCGTGTTGTTCTCTATTATGTCAATCAATCAATAAACTTTGTACATAGCTAGAAATCTTGTGACATGTTAAGCAGATGGCAACCTACTTCACACAAGGACCAAGCTAGACAATTCAGCCCAAAACCTTAAGTTTGTTACAAGCTTATGACATGTCAAGTATAGTTTGTTATAAGCTTTGTTAGCTCCTCTTTTGTCTGTTTTAATATTGCCTATATTCTCTCTACAACTATGAAGCTTCATCAATGGAGCTCATCTTCAAGCTTTGACAATAATTAGTCAATTTATAAACCAATGTATCTTTGTTGTTCATGATTGATTTGAGTAGCACAAGTCTCACCCTGGTCATTTAACATCATTACTTTTAATACTATTGCTAGGTTGTTTTAGTCGTTCAATTGACTCATAAAATTTCCTACTCACCCTTAGCAAAATTTGAATGTAGCTTTTCGTTGCTTGAATTTGCATGTCTGTGGACTCGATCCTTACTTTCCCTTGTTACTTAATTATTAAGACCAAGTTAGGTTATTTTTGACACCCTTAACGACATTCTGTCATTGCGACAATATAAAATGTATGCATGTGGGCTTGTAGAAAGAGAAAGGATAGTAAAGGGGTACGGTAATTTCAAATGCCATGATAAAATTCTTTATTTTAAATCTATAATTTAACGGGCCTCTTGAACTGTAAAAGAAATTGGACCAATATATTCCACATTTGCCGGATCGCGACACTTGAATTGTCCAATTTCAGAATGTCAAATATAAATCAAGTATCCGAATGCACCATTAAGTTGTGTTTTTGGAAGTTAACAATTGGATTCAATTAAATAAATTGAAAATCTTGTATTCAATTTCAAATTTAGTGTTGGGAGAATATTTATTTAAAAGTATTTCCTTCTTTAAATTGACATATTTTTCACATCAAATTGACATCCCTAATAAATTGTTAATACTCATTATTAATCCTTTCGAAACACCACCAAAATCACTAACTAGTTTCTTAGCTGATTCCTAGTGACCATTTCCTAGCTCAAGGAGCTATGCTTTATGTAAGTTGAAAAGAAAATAAAGAAAAGTGCTTTATTTTATTCCACCAATAATGAAGCATCTTATCATCAATAATCGTTGCGTTATTTACTTGTATTGTTGTATATGGTGTCGGTTTCCCTAACTTTTTAATTCACAAATGCAAATAAATCGTTTGCTTTGGACAAAGTATATGAAAGATAGGATAAAGCAATTAAAGATTTTTTACTTTTGGTTTGCCACACTTGATACCCCATTGGCCATTGTTACTCATGTCATATCATCCTAAGCAGCTCCATGCGAATCGTTCACGTCCAATGTGATGGAAGATATACCTCAAAACATCCACAAAATATAAAGTAAAATACTACGTTGTTGTGTGCACATGTGCCTTATTAATGAAACATGGAAAGTTACAAACTTACAATAACAATTTTCCCTTGCTTTGTTATTCAATATTGCTTACCATTAAGATTTGCATGCATATAATCTTAAAAGAAAAAAAGAGGTAGTGTTTATAGAACAATATATGTCTATCAAATAGGTATTTGACTGGTTAGAATAATAGAGAAATAAGAAATATTTTAGTATATATATATATGTTGAGGTAAATTCCAATATGTTTTACTTTTATCTTTGATGGATTGTTAATGACCTACTGGATTCTAAATAAATAAAGTTCTTATGGGATAAGATAAGGAAAAATAGTACAAAGAGATAGTATTGAGTGAGTATCCTGACTAGTGTAACCACCATGCATTATAAACTATTTATTTTTTTCCCTATTTTAAAGTCAAACTTTAAACCTTTTATCCATGAAATTCTTACCAATATAAGTAGTTATTTGGATTTGTTATATTCATTTTGTTATGACAGATTGAGCTGACAATAAAGAATTAAACAAAATCGATAAAGAACATACGAGACTAACGTGATTCACTAGCAATATACTCGCTACTTCCACCAGACAGAAGGCGAACATATTTATTATGGGAGAGAATACGATGTGCTTGGTTATTCGAACCAGCAGATTATTCAAGGCATGTTCAATACTTTACATAAGAGATATTGATGATCAAATATATAGTTAAAATTGTCAAAGTTAAGCATTAGCAAGCATAAACGTGGTTGCAAATTTTAGAGATCAGTTGAAGTAAGTATTATTTTATTATTCTTACTTCAACATTATAACTTTCCATTGCTATATATACCTTCCCATTGTTATCTCCTTCCCATCTATACAACCACTAGCTTGTTACAATACTTCCCTCACAAACCATTCCTTTCCAATTCAATAATCAATCCCATAACTTATTGAAACTAAACTATTCAAATCACCATAATAATGAAACAATTATCTAAAAAACACAAGAAACTAGTCCTTTTAGGCCTTCTCTCAACCCTCCTACTCATAGCCACAACCATTGGAGTTAGCATTGGAGTAAAATCATCACATCAAAGAGCCAACAATCACAACCCTAGACTCTCCCTTGAAACACATGCCATCCTCAAAACCTCATGTAGTAGCACTAGGTACCCGGACTTGTGCTATTCCACCATTGCCTCCGCCCCGTCTACCACCACCACCAAAATCTCCACCCAAAAAGACGTCGTTGCGGCCTCCTTAAACCTCACCACCCTAGCCGTGGAGCATAACTACTTCACGGTCGAAAACCTTATTAAGACTCGAAAAAACCTTACAGTTCGAGAGAGGAATGCCCTCCACGACTGTCTTGAGTCTATCGATGAAACCCTAGATGAGCTCAGGAGGACCTTACAGGACCTCCAGAGCTACCAACATACTATTACTAGCAGTAATAGTAACAGTAACAGTAACAGTAATAGTAATAGTAATAAAAAACGCGGTAAGTCCTTAAAGGACTACGCGGATGACATGATAACACTTGTATCAGCGGCAATGACCGATCAAGAGACATGCCTAGATGGATTTTCCCATAATAATGCAGATAGGCACGTAAGGGAAACACTCCAAAGTGGGCAAATCCATGTAGAACACATGTGTAGCAATGCATTAGCCATGATCAAGAACATGACTGACATTGATATGGCCACTAAGACAAGGAAGCTATATGAAAATGTTAATGATAATCGATGGCCGCAATGGATGGCAAGTGGAGATAAGAGGATGCTCCAGGAGAGTCCTCCAAAGGCCGATGCTATGGTGGCGGCTGACGGAAGTGGGGATTACCGGACGATATCGGAGGCGGTGGCGGCGGCGCCGAGCAAGAGTAAGAGGAGGTATGTTATAAGGATTAAAGCTGGTGTGTATGAAGAAAATGTGGAGGTTGGGAAGAAGAAGATGAATTTGATGTTTATTGGAGATGGAAGGAAAAATACGATTATTAGTGGGAATAAGAATGTTGTTGATGGTAGTACTACCTACAATTCTGCAACTGTTGGTAAGCATATAATCACGTACTAATATTATTGCCTTTTAGTTAGATCTTTAGTGCATATGGTTTCATGTTATGCATGGCAAATAAGAGATGAATGTGCAAAAAGTCAACGCCGGAAAATTGTATTGTGGTCGGAAAATCATAAATAGGTTGTTAGTAACAATCGGAAGTGTTTTATTAGGTCTTTTTAGACAAATTTTTTTTATTAGGTCTGTCCCTACAAAACTCGTGTTTTATTAGGTTCCTTCTGTCAAAAAACCCTTATTATTATTACACATAATTATGCTGATAAGAAGTATTTCAATCTGTGAACAGTGGATATTAGTCACCTAAATAATAGTAGTAAGGCTTAATAAATATGGTCTCTTTACTATAGTACTCACATCCTAATGTACGTACCATGATTCCATAAACTATTGAGCATGATACAAAAGTACAAAACCCATGATTACTTTTTATACTCGTTCCTGGCCTTAGAGGGTGTAAAATTAGCAAAAAGTAATTTGTCGTCCAAATAAGCTATAGTAAATATTTGTGGGTTATTTTTCATAAGGCAAAAGTGTAAATTATTTTATATTATGGTTCCACATAGCATTGGGAGCATTGAAGTACATATATAAACATTTAGTATTTTCAAATGGTAGAATATGTAAAAAGAAACATATATTATATGTTGAGATTTCCACCAAAAAAGCACATAAGATAGTATGAAAATTACTTGTTTCGTCTTGAATATCATATCTACACGGAGCAATGAGCATGAATGCATGATCGTCATTATGCTCCATAATATACACAATACATTAATGTACTACCACATTATAAAAAGTTTATTAAATGTCACTAGGGAATCTTTGTAACAAACGATTAATGAACTCGAACCATACATCTTGGGTGAGGAAAGATGGGATACCATATATCATTCGAATATATTGGTTTAAGTTGGATTACTTGGAGTGATGATGATCATCTTGCGCTATTATTGGCTTATTGCAATTTGCCATGATAAACGATAATCTACTTTAGCGCGTTATTGCACTCGAATATGACGTTTAGCTTGCATGTTCTAATTAATTAATTAAAGTTTTGGCATCTTGCTTTTCATTTTCTTTTTCTTTCTTCTTTTTGAAGTGGAAAGAAATGGACGAAAATCCAATGAGAATAAGTGTACTAACTTTGGCATGTGGATATTGTTAAAAGTGTACAAAATTAGAAAGTAAGGAAAAGCTATAGTTGGCACTAAAAGCTATAGTAGAAAGTGTACTAACTATAGATTGGTGCACTAGTTACCATATATATAAAGATATATTTCATACACATGGATAAACTCTACCACTAATATGGAATATTAAAGTGTCTTCAAGCATAGAACACTCATAATTAAGTAAGGCCCCCAAAAATTCTAGATAGTCATGTTACAATATGTTTAGTATTCATTAAACTATTTGACTAAAATATAGTCATGAATTAATGTCCTATCAAAAAATTGTGTTATTTCTCATTTTTATTCGCGTAATTTAATACATCGATATATTAGTCGGCCACCTTCTTTGTTGAAACAACCATGCTATATTGGTGTAAATTTTAGAGAGCTCAAACAATAGAGCAAAATCAAAATAAATTCTATCTCATCTTAAAATAATGTATGTTTAGTATTTATTAAACTTTTTGACTAAATTAATCATAATGTCTTATCAAAAAAATTGTTTTGGCGCTTCTCATTTTTGTGCCTCTTATTCATTAGATTGATACGTAGGCTTGCCACCTTCTTTGTTGAGACAACCCTGCTATATTCATGTGAATTTTGCACCTAGATGACTACAATTATTCATCTTCTTTCTTTTATCACTTACGATACGTGCGAACTAAAAGTCTCATTTATAGTTTTGAATGAGAGAAAGAAGTGAAGAAAAAAACATTTTTCGACTCTGGCTCTCCCATCCTAATCGTTGCCTTTTAGTCTTATACTTTTATAGGAGAAAAAAATCCGATAATTATATAGACTTACTATTATTTGAATCCAAATTGTCTATCTTTCATACTTAATGAAAGAAGAGGATTAATTAACTACAAACATGTAGTATCAAGAAATGCAACTATTTGATTTCAAATTATTGGTCCACAATCCATCGATAAGGAAATGAGGTAGACGAAGAAAGAAAAAAAAAAGTTATTTATTTCTTTATTAGGGATTATGCTTAGCAAGGTTGTTTAGACCATTAAATGAAGCAATTTGAAGGAATCTCAAAAGTAATTTAAAGTGATGATCTTAATTGATTTTCATGTTTTAAACCTTTTTAAAAGTCAATGCTAGTGGGATGATCGATCATTAAGATGCGTCAATCAGTCGCGTAAAGGATGATTGCTAGCTTCTTTTGGGCAAGGTTTAAGGAAGTAATAAACACCAATATACTAGTAATAGGATTCACCAAAAAATATACTAGTAATAGGAAAAATATCTAATTCACTTTTTTTTATATTTCAAGGTGAACCTATTTTCACCGATCTATATATACTTCCTTCTCTTTTTTTTACTCGCACCATTTCTATCTTTCATACTATTCACACATGTCTACTTAAATCAATATTGTGACTTATATGTAAGAAAATATATAGTCATGTGGGATCTTGTTAGATTCGTCTCAATGTATAGATTATTAAAATCTAATTTGCATATTTTTTTGTTGTGTATAATTAAAGATATTTAACATCTAAATTGTGCATTGGGTTGCGTAAACTGATTCAATGGTGCAAGTATTAAAAAACGGAGGAAGTATTTATTTTTACTGAACTGAACTTATCTTTATTGAACCGAACTTATTTTTGTCTAATTGAACTTAATATTACTAAACTAAACTAAACTTATGTTTACCGGATAGTATTCTTTTAGGGTAAATTGAATATAGTCTCAATACCTTATCTTTACAAAATTTTGAAATCAAAAGCTAATTGAACATTTTTCTTATGTTATTATTAAATTGTGTATACATTGCCTCATAATGCTAGTGCCTCGTATTGAACAATGCAGCGATTACGGGAGATGGATTCTTAGCTCGAGATTTGACCATCCAAAACACCGCGGGTCCATCAAAACACCAAGCTGTAGCACTTCGTGTAGGTGCAGACCTCGCAGCATTCTACCAATGCGACATCCTAGCCTACCAAGACACACTTTACGTACACAAGAGTCGACAATTCTTCATCAAGTGTTTAATTACAGGCACGGTAGATTTCATATTTGGTAACGCGGCAGTTGTGTTCCAAGAATGTGACATCCATGCACGTAAGCCTAATCCAAACCAAAAGAATATGGTCACAGCACAATCTAGAACGGACCATAACCAAAACACTGGAATCGTGATCCAAAAATGTCGAATTGAAGGTACTTCGGACTTACAAGCCGCAAAGAGTAGTCCCGTGACATACTTAGGTAGACCATGGAGAGAATACTCTAGGACAATAATCATGCAATCTTATATAAGTGATGTTGTTCATGGAGCAGGGTGGCATGAATGGGAAGGTGAGTTTGGATTAAAAACTTTGCATTATATTGAGTATAAAAACAATGGTCCTGGAGCTGATACGTCAAAACGTGTACAATGGAGTGGTGTTAGAGAAATTACTAAAGATAATGAGGCTCAAGAGTTTACTGCTGGGAATTTTATTGATGGAGGTAGTTGGTTAGCCTCCACTACTTTCCCTTACTCTCTTGGTCTTTAAGCAATAGTTTCGTTACATTAGTCGCATCCTTTTCCTTTTCCCACCCATTAATTATATTTTTATTCTGTCCTAATATGTTTCTAATAAAGTTGAAATTTATTGTGTTTGTATCAATTTTTTCGTGCGTTTGTATGTATCTTCAAGTCACTTGTCAGATGATGAGTTGGTTCGTGTGATGTAATGTTGCTTGTTCATGACAAAGTCTAAGGTATGTAATTGATAAGATTGTTAATACAACATGCATGTGTTCATGGTTTATTTGATTTTTTTGGATGATGATGAGTTATGGTAAAACCTACTTCACATAATTCCTTTATTAGGTTCAAATGCACGTGATACGTGCGAAACATTAAATTTATTTAGTGAAATAGTTCATTATCTTATTAGTAAACCTAGTTCATATAATATCTTATATTACTAAAATTACACCAAGGTGGCCATTGATTCCCATAAAGTAAAAAATCCAAAATTGCAAAACATCTAGCCTAGGCAACCAATGGCGAAGGGGCCGTTCGTTATCGTTTTTTGTTTCCAACTTTCAATTTTTTTGAAAACTAAAAATAAAAAGAGGAAACCACTAAAAGTGGTTTTTCACTTTTTAGTTGTCAGTTTTCAAAATCGTCATATTTTCAATAAGTTTGAATATTTATTTATTTATTATAAGACATATATATGACTTTCAAATACAAAAAACCAAAAAACTGAAAATTGCGGTGATACCGAACGGGCCCTAAACAATTCGACTCCATAACGGCCACGGTAAGAACGACATGAACCAAAATACCGCGATCTCGATCCAAAAATGCACCATCTCAGCTTTGGGCCGGATGACTGCACCAATTTACTTGGGCCGGTCTTGGCATAATTTCTCAACGACTTTGGTCATGCAGTTTATTATTGGTCCTGTACTATATCCATTGGGCTTGATAGCATGGATCAATGTGGTTGATCCTCCTTCAACGATTTACTATGCTGGGTACCAAAACAATGGCCCAGGGGAGAGAGTTAAATGGGCTGGTTTCAAGACCGATATTACAGAGGACGAGGCCTCAAAATTTCAGTAGGCAGATAGTGATGTGGCCTTTGAGGCAACATTATAAAAAAAGTCTCATTCTCTTCATTTTTATTTTTTTAGGAAAAATTGCCTAGAATAATGCAACCTTTTTGGCGATTCGCAAATAATAATATAACCTAAAGATTATTCTGGAATAATGCAACCTTTATACCCCATTTATTTTAAACAGGATAAATGACCGGTAACCAAGTATTGGTAATTTTTTATTTAAAACTTTAAATTTTAATTAATATATTAATTTTAAAAATAATAAAAAACCCCAAACCCCCACCCCACCCCAGCCCACCCTCCCCGCCCCCAACCCCACCCAACCCCAACCTCCCCACCCCAGCCCCAACCTCCCCTACCCCCGCACCCGCTGCCGCTACTATCAACCCACGCCCCCGCACCCTCTACCGCTGCTATCAACCCCCACCCCCACACCCTCTACCGCTGCTATCAGCCCCCGGGCCCGCACCCGCTGCCGCTGCTATCAACTCCCCCCCCCCCTGTCGCCGCTGCTATTAACCCCCGCCACTATCAACCGAACAGAGGGAAGGAGGGTGTGCGAAACGGTTGTTTTGCGGGCAGTGTGGACGGAGGCGGTACGGTGGTTTGCGCGAAAGGGGGAATGCGTGGTGGTTTGCCGGACAGAGGGAGGTGCGTGCTTGGAGGGATTGGGCTCGGCGGCGGCGTCTGGGTGTTTTTAGATGGTGGTGGCGTCGGTTGCTTGGCTGGTGCCGTGTGAGGGAGGTGCGTGGGGTGGGGTGAGGTGGCTGGTGGGTTCATGGCTGGGGAACAGCCGAACAGGGGAAGGGAGGAGGGGGGAGGGGGGTTGGTTTGTTTTTTTTGTTTTAAATTTTTTTTAAAATTATTTATGACAGCCAATAACTAAGCGACACGTGGCTCAGTTAACCTCTTCTTTAGGTTAAATCTGATTTTACCCCATTTAAAATAAATGGGGTATAAAGGTTGCATTATTCTAGAATAATCTTTAGGTTGCATTATTATTTGCGAATCGCCAAAAGGTTGCATTATTCTAGGCAATTTTTCCTTTTTTTTTTTATAAAAGCTATACATTTCTTATGCCCTATCATTCTTACAATATTTGTCATTTCACTAGTTTCAGCATTATTATTTTCAAATATATAATAATTAAAATTTATGAAATTGATATTATAAAACTAGATTTCACATGAAAATCTTTTTTCAATATAATGGTGAGAATTAACGGTCAAAGGTTATAGAGTTTGATATAAAAATATAAGTATCACAAGATTTATGGAGTGAAGGAGGTATACTTATGCTCATGCTTGATAAGTCGGGTATTCGTAGGAACAATATGATGCAACACTGCTAATTATATATGGAGTAGTTTTGGGGTAATTTATTAAATTTTGTGAAGTTTCAACAATAAAAACATGTGGATGGGGATCCTTATCTAGTCTAAGGAAATGCTCTCTTTGCCATGACTGAGCTTAATTGAACTGAAAAAACTGAACTGAAAAAAATAGTAAAATGTGAGAGTAAACGTATTGTTCATAACTGAAATGAAAATAACTAAAAAAACTTAATTGAATTGAAAATAAGTTTGTAGGAGAACAAGCCCCAACTAATGAGTAATACTCTTCGTTCGTAAACAGCTGTCTTCTATATTATTTTAGTCGATATATGAATAATGGTCTTGTCATTTTAGCTGAAAACTGTATTCCATCCAATCCACCCGTCTAATATATATTTGGGTCCCTTTTCTTATTCTCTGTCTATCTTATATTGTGTTTTCATATTCATCTAATGTGGATAAAGGTGTAAAATCGGGTACTCGAGTTGAGTTTCTTAAATGCTAATCTACCCTTTTACAAAATAAAAAATTATAGATGGACTTTTATCTAAATGTTTCATCACTCATTTTGCTTAACCAATTACCTTGCTCTTTTTCTATCCCAATCATTTGGAAACAATGATATATTTGATTCACCAAAGGGATATGCATTGTTTAATTAGTTTATCGTGTTAATCATCCCAAAATACCGAATTTGAACTTGTTTAATATAAATTTCTTGAGTTATTCGAGCCACTTGCTTCTATAGTATTTTGTTGAGATGTTCAACTAATTCAACTATCTATCTTACAAGACTGGGTTTAGTTTGATTTAATTGCAAATTTTAAACTCTAGAAAACTTCAATTTGACAAAGAATACAACCTAAAAGTCTTCTATAATACTTGGGATGCCCTTGGACATAATAAGTTCGAGTTCAAATCTTCTAATCTTTTATCACATGTTTAGGCTATTTTGGATTAAATGAATGAATGAAGCTAAACTGAAATTAACGAGGTTGAACTGAACTGAAATTATAAGACAAATAAAGCTGAACTGAACTAAAATTGTAAAACAAATAGAGCTGAATTGAACTGAATTTAATTATAATTGATTCATCCAAAAGACACAACATCTTACTCTACTACTAGTCTACTACTATCACTTATGATATTTGCTATGTGGAAATGAGAGTTTGGGACTTATTAATTTGTTATCTTTTCAATATTTTTACTTTCATATTATAAAGTTGGAAAAATTGAACTTTCCCACCTTTTTAAAACAAGTTTTTCAAAACTCCCACCTTTGTTTTGTTTTTTTTTAAACTCCCACCTTTAAAACACAAAACGTTTTAAAAATCCCACCTCTTAACAGATTCCGTTAATTATGTCTGAGGTTGTCTCTTTCTCCTGGTCTTTCTCTCTCAAAGCCACGAAGCTAAGCTCTCTTTCTCCTCTACTCTATCTTTCTCTCTCTTCTTCTTCCTCAGCCAGGTAAAACACCAGTAAACCCCAAAATTTTACTGCGAATCTTGTCATCTTCCTTCTATCAACATTTGAGCATCATCAGCAACTTTAATCAGGTGGGCCATCTCAGATTCGCATTGAAGAAGGTTGTTGTGGGTTATTTAAAGCTCCAAATGCAGTAAAAACACTACAATCTGAGGTAATTTTTTATGTATTTGAAAAGCCCTATGGTTAATTGCATAGAGTTGACATGTATTAGTGTTGATTAAAAAATTAGGGTTTCGATTATTGTTCCATTTTTAAATTCAATAGCTTAATTGGCTTGCAATAGTTAATTAATCAATATCCTAGTTAGTTTAGTACTTAAAGTAGCTTTTTTGTGGCTGTAAATATTCAATTGATTCGAGTTACTGTAGGTTTAGCATCATTACAGTAGATATCTCTGCTTGTATGTGCCTTTTAATATTCATTTGTTGTTATTAATTTACAGAATGGATTCAAAAATGGTTGATATGAGGATTTATGTTGGTGGTAAATTTGTGGATAGAATTGAAAAAGGAAGGACTAAGGTTGTATATGAGGGTGGAATAATATATCTTAAGTGTCAAAATTTTGTGGATCAATTGAGTGTTGGGTGGCTTAGGAAGACTGTTAGTGATGGTTATAAAATCAACAACTGGACATGCCCATCACAGTTTAAGATGTGGTTTAGAGAGAAGGGTAAGACTATGACACAAGGGAGGGCTGAAATATTGGATGATGAAGCCATTAGGAGATGGCTACAAACTGAGGACAAATTTGGGCTGCTTGACCTCTATTGCACAGAGACAGAGAGAAGTGCAGGGAGCTCATTGGACAATTGTGTAGTGGGCCAAAAGTTTAGATCAAAATATGTTTCTGTTAGGTCCATCCCATCACAAGCAACCCAACCTTCTAACTTTCCTAATACCCAAGAAAGTCAAGCTGCTCCTATGCATCCATTATACAAAGTGAAGGTGGAACTTAGTAAAAACCCTAGATTAAAGAAAGCTCCTGATATGCAAAGTGAATCAGCATTTGTGATAAGTAAAGAGGAATTTGAGAAAGAGTGTGGTGAGAGTAGTAGATCTGAGCAAAGAGAAGCACCACAACAAACACAACCTTCTCCTACACCACAACCAGAAACTGCTCCTTCAGCACCCCCTTCAAGAAAACCAGTTCAACCAAGGAGCACTCCTAGGGTGAAGCATGTGGCAAGAAAACTTGTGAAATGTAAGAATAAGGGGAAGGGGAAAGAAAAAGAAAAAAGAAAAAAAGGGCTAAGAAAGAAAACTGTATTGAAGATGATGATTTAGGTCTGTCAAGCTCTAGTTCAGATGGTGATGACACTGACATAGAATGGGAAGTTGGTGAGGAAGAGGTAGACTTGAAGAATGATGGTGATGATGAGCTTTTTGTGCAAACAAGAGGCAAAGAAAGATCTGCTCAACTACTGAAGGAGGTTGAAGGAAGCTTAGGGGAGAATGAGGCTGTGAAAAAAAAAGAAAAACAGAGTGCTAGTGATGCTAAGTTTCAGAAATCCATTGATGTGCCATCTAAAGAAGTTGATGAAGATGATATTCAAGCTGATTCAGATGAGCTCAGAAGCTTAGCAAGCTCGGATGAGGAAATTGACACCAACAGTTTCTTCAATGCTGATGTTGACTTCAGAAAAGGCATTCAGTTGAATGTGGGGTTGAAGTTTTGGTCTGCTGATGTGCTCAGAAAAGCGTTGCAGTGGCATGCCATTGAGAACGGGTATGATTTTTATTATTTGCACAGTGATAAGAAAAGAGTAACAGTTTATTGTAAGAATAAGTGTGATTGTAAGTGGGACTCTAAAAAGGGTAGGATTGTTGGCTGTAAATGTAAAAAAGAGGGAAAACTGAAGTGTGAATTTAGGTTGCATGCTAGAAGGTTTTATGGTCAAGACACTTGGCAGATTAGGAGTTTGAAACCAACACATAATTGTGTGAGAATGATAATGAATTCAAAGGTTACAAGTGAGTATTTGAGTGAGAGATATTTGGAAGAGTGGAGGTTAGACCCATATTGGAAGTTGAAGTCATTTATTAGGAGGGTGTTTCTTGATTTAGGAGTTGAAATTTCATATGGTAGGGCATGGCTAACTAGGGCAAGGGTGAAACTAATAATCTATGGGAATGCTACTGATCAATATGCTCGGGTTTGGGATTATGTTACTGCAGTGAAGAAGCATAACCCTGGTTCAAGTGCTGTTTTGACAGTTGATGGTATAGGCAGACCAGAACCACCTATGTTTCTCAGAATGTACATATGTTTAGAAGCTTGCAAGGAAGGTTTTAAAAGGGGTTGTAGACCCTTGATTGGTGTAGATGGGTGTCATCTGAAGGGGGCATACCCAGGACAGCTTCTAGTTGCAGTGGGGAAAGATGGTAACAATAACATCTTCCCCTTTGCTTGGGCAGTAGTGGAGGTGGAGAATACAGAGAGTTGGTGTTGGTTTCTTGAACTATTAATGAGAGACTTGGGTGGTGATCAAGAAGGAGTTGGATTGACATTCATGTCAGACAGACAGAAGGTACTTGTTCTTAAACTATTATTGTCTAATTTTTATATCACTGATAACTATTCACCATTACCTAACACTTTCATTACTTTCTGTGTACAATACAGGGCTTAATTCAAGCATTTAGGACAGTAGTTCCTAAGGCAGAAACAAGGTATTGTGCAAGACACATATGGGCTAATTTCAAGCTTCAATTTAGTGGCTCTGTTTTCAAAGAATTATTTTGGGGTGCTGCTAGAGCTACAACAAGGGTAAGTTCATCTATGTTGTTAATCTAATCTTCATATATACATTATTCAATCTTTAGTTTGCTAACTTTAATTTCCTACTTATTATTGAAGCATGATTTTGATGTTGCTATGGAAAGCATAAGAGTTTTGTCTGAAAAAGCCTATTGTTACTTGGATAATATACCAACTATGCATTGGTCTAGGCATTCTTTTACAACACATTGTAAGTCAAACATGTTGTTAAACAACTTATGTGAGACTTTCAATGCTGTTATAAAAGAAGCTAGAGACAAACCCATCCTCAGCCTAATGGAATGGCTTAGGAGATACATCATGGGGAGAAGATATGAAAAATGGGAAGGTGTGCAGTCATTTGAAGGAAGAATGATGCCTTACATTGAAAAGGTGTTTGATGGCTTTCAAGAAGAGGCAAGAAAGTGTGTGGTGAGAATCTCAAGGAGGGATATATATGAGGTTGAGCATAGGGGAGATCAGTGTGTGGTGAATTTGTTAAACCACACATGCACCTGTTATCAATGGAATCTCACAGGGATTCCATGTGTGCATGCATATAGGAGTATTATGGAGCAAAGGGCAGACCCTATGAACTATGTGCATGCAGTTTACAGCAGAAACACATACTTGAGAGCTTATGAACCTGCCATCAACCCTATGCCTGGTGCCAAACATTGGGAAAAAACTGAACTGCCACAACCTGTCCCTCCAACTCTGAGAAAAATGCCTGGAAGGCCAAAGTTGCACAAGAGAAAGAAGGAGAGAGGAGAGGGTGAGGAAGAGTCCAATAAGCTTAAGAGATTGAAGAGAATTATGTGTTGTAGTAGATGTGGACAAGAAGGGCATAACAAGGCATCTTGCAACAATCCTGAAACTAAGAAGCCTAAAAAACCTAATGTTGGTAAGGCTCTTAGTAACAAGCTTTGGGTTGTTGATCAAAGAAAGAAAAAGGCAGCAAGAGTGAGCAAAAAGGTATCTCTTCTCTTTATATGTCTTTTTGGTTTGACTTTATAGCTAAACTAATCAATTAATAATTGTTGTGTAGGATAAAACAAAGGTCACAACAGGAGGGCAAGCTTCAACCTCTGCAGCAGCAAGCTATCCCCAAGCTTCACAAACTATCACTCAACCAAATAAGCCTTCCACTTCACAGTCCAAGCCAGCAGCAGTACATAGACCTAAACTGCCATTGAAGTTGAACAAGAAGAAAGCTTAGGAGTTTCATTGTTAGGTGCTAGGTTTTTTGTGTCAATGGTTGAACTTGGTTGTTTTGTATCCCCAAGGTGGGAGTGAATATTTCTAAGTTATTTATTTTGTATCCCCAAGGTGGGAGTGAATATTTGACTTGATTTTTTATGTCAGTGGTTGAACTTAGATTGTATCCCACCTTTGTTGGAATGAATATTTCACTTGGTTTTTCTATGTTAGACAAGCCTTTCATTTCTCACTTTATTGCTTGTTTCTCATTGCATAGCAAAAGGCTAAATAATGATCATAGAAAATGCATGTCAAAATGTTGTTGCTTTCTCATTGCATAGCAAAAGGAGGTTTTACAAAACAGGACCTACTAGGAGAATGCACATTACAACCAATTTGCTTCATTCTCCACTCATTTAATACATACAAAAGCTAGTCCAATCACCAACACCAACAAGCAAAAACAATTTAACTACACTAGCTTAGAACATACAAAAGTATGTTACAATCACCAACAAGCAAAAACAAAAGGCTAGCTTTGCCCCAAATACACTGCCACCAGTGTTCTTCTTCATCATCTTCTTCTTGTCTAAGTGCACCTCTCCTCTTGCAGCCTTGTACTTCAGCTTTAACCGATCAATGTCATCCAATAAACACCTCCTTTGCCCTTGCAAATCATTCAACTCAATCTGGGCTATCTTCTTTTGTAGGAGGAGGTGGTTAATGATTTCCCTTTGCCATTCCTCCATATGTTCATCAATCCATCTAAAGTAATTGCACCCCCTTCTCTCTGTCTCTGGTTCATAAAATTTACAGCACTCAAATCTTCTACCTGGGTTTTTTTCTGTCCAAGATTGCCTTTTTGCAAGTGGAATTCCACAATGACACTTCTTCTTATGCCCAACTTCTCCGGACATGGTAATCCTTCAATAAAAAAACAAAGATTCAATATTTATGCATAATTGGGGTTTAATTTTCATAAACAAACCTGTAATTGCTAAATTATGGTTGCAAACCAACTCAATTGAACTCTATTCAAAAGTAATTAAAGAGACCTTTAACAAACCCTAAATATGAAAACATTAAGAAACTCAACAATTACTACAAATTACCTTAACGAATTGTAGTGAAACCCCTGAAATGTGGTGCGCAATCACCAACTTCCAAAAACCCTAACTTGAATTGCAATTTCGAGCTTCAATTTCGACCTTCAATTGCTTAACAAATGAACAAAAACCCCCAATTCGTGGCCTTCAAGGAGAAAGAGACAACCTCAGATGCTCAGAAACGGAATCTGTTAAGAGGTGGGATTTTTAAAACGTTTTGTGTTTTAAAGGTGGGAGTTTAAAAAAAAAAAACAAAGGTGGGAGTTTTGAAAAACTTGTTTTAAAAAGGTGGGAAAGTTCAATTTACCCTATAAAGTTCAACTATTTTCAGCCGAATAGAACACATCTTTCGCATATGCGACTTACACTTCTAAATAATTCCAAGTTCTCCACAGCATGTGACAGACGACGAAACGGCTTGAAAGAGGCAGGATTGAAGCGCAGAAATTTTCCTATGGGCGGCTCAGAAGTCAGAACGCAACACCATGTGACTTGTCAAGATATTCCAAAAGCGATTATTTAATTCTATTCTTGGGGAAAAAGATATTGAAAAAAAAGAGTTGTTTTTTTGAGAAATTTCTTGTTCCCATTTACCCAAAATCGTTACAATGCGGAGATTCGTTGCAGAAAGAACCAAACATCTCATCAAAAAGCACTTTTTCACTTCTTCTTCTTGTTATAACCGCTCTCTTGTATCTCAATCATCTTTCTTTTCTTCATCATCTTCAACTATTAGTGAGCCTTCATCAATGGAATCTTCTTCTAATTCAGCTAATCAACTCACTCTTGAAACTATTAATCAAAAGGTAAGTTAAAGGTTTGATCTTTTTTGATCATTTATTGGATTTTATTGGTTAATTGATTGATTGAACTTGTGGGTTTTGTTATTTTGGTTGTTTTGATTGATGGGTTTTTGTTGAATCTTTGTTTTTTCATCTGGGTTTATGTCATTTCACTGTTTTAGCTTCATCATTGACTTTTTCTTTACTCAATTTGATTACTGATTTGGCCATTTGGGTGTTATTTTGTTTCGTTGTCCAATTTTGGTTAGTGGCAGACTTAGGTTTTTAGTATCGGAGTGTCAATTATAGGATTATGGATAGCTTACTTTCGGGGATGTAAGGTGTCGACTGGCACCCCTCGCCTCAATGTAGGTCCTCTAGTCGGGTAATTTACGTTGCCTACTTTTTGTAGGTACATTTCCCTAGTGTTTCTTATTATCTATGAGCTTGATATTAGTGGATACAATTAAAAGTATGAGAAAGATGAAGTTTTTGAAACTTGGTTCTTTTTGGATGATTGAGATAACTTAGCTAGAGTAGCACAATTAGGAATGAGTTGATTGTACTGTCTTATGAAAGGAGTAATCTTTCTGCTGCCTTGATTCTGTTGCTCTATGTAATTTTGGTTTAAGCTTGATTGTTTTTTTAAGTGATATGTTTCTAATTTTTGATGATGAATTTATCCCCTAGGTTTTGCAATGTGAATATGCTGTTCGTGGAGCGATTGTTACTCAGGCCGAGGTAAGAAAAGATTTAGATTGTTTAATCTTGATTGTGCTACGATAGTTTACTATTGTTTTTGCTTATAGTATTAAGCTTTTAATGCTTGAATTTGGAACTTTTTAGGAGAGCCATTGTTCACATTCATTGGAGTATCATTTTAGAAAAAAAGTTTTTTTGTTTCAGAATAAGTGATCATTTTATAATTACAATGTAAAGTTTTAACAAGTGTTGGTACTATTCCCTTTTGCTAATCAATAGTACTTTGTAGAATCAAATGAGAATCCAGATATACAATACTCTCTTAATCAAAAGTTTTTATAATTAAATATGAACACTTGAGGAATGAGGACTTTTAGCCACTTCCTTTAAACCACTTCCTTTATCTATACCCAACATATGAATAATCAAACAGAATAAAGGTATTGCACTTTTGGTTGATGTGCTCATTGCAAATTACTTTACTTCTCTGATAATGTTATCATTTTTCTTCTTTCAGAAGTTGCAAGAACAATTGAAGCAGCAGCCTGGCTCTCTCCCCTTTGACGAGGTATATTTGCTTCCCACCCATACCGCTCCTCCCCCCCTAGAAAAAAAGAAAGGAAAAAAGATCTGAAGTAACTTAACAGAAGTTACCATTACTCAAACGGATAATCCATACAGGAGATGATTGAATTATTATTGTTTTGCAATTGGGGTATACCAAGCTATGTTATTGTGCTTGTGCAGTTAAGTGGTCACTTTTGATCTCTTGAATGTCACGTGTATTCTAAACCTATCAATTTCAAGGCTTACGGCACATCTATATGCATACGAGCAATACTTATGCCGTTGCATTGATGCATGAAACTTCCTCATCGTTTAAGATTGAAGTTTGAATATTGCATTTACCTATACCATTTAGAGGCGTGCAAGTTGCAATATTGTGTATCTTGTCTCAAGCTTGCAGCCTAAACATCTTATTGCTTGCGCAGATTCTTTTCTGTAATATAGGAAATCCTCAATCTCTTGGGCAGCATCCAGTGACCTTTTTCCGGGAGGTTAGTTACAACTTTGGGAGTGTCTCAAGCATTTATGCGAATTATTATACCTCATGATTTTTCAATTTGCATCAGGTCCTTGCATTGTGTGATCATCCAAGCATTTTGGATAGAAGTGAAACACAGGGACTCTTCAGGTAATCCAAGTCTTACTTTGATGTGGTAGTTCACTATGAGCCCTTTTTCCGCAACTCTGTGTTTATCAGCTCGCCTTATGATCAATACAAGAATAACTCTGTAGTTGTTATCTTTCGCTTTGTTCCTTTGACTTCATGCAGTGCTGATTCAATAGAGAGGGCTTGGCAGATTCTGGATCAAATTCCAGGAAGAGCAACTGGTGCATATAGTCACAGTCAGGTGATTGTTGTTGAATTTTCTGCCTTTCTGGGGTTGTCATCAGCTGCAATGTGTCTGGTGTACAAGTGTCAAGTGAAAAAGGGGAAACAGTAAGTACACCAGTGGGAAAAGCCGTTGTCCATTCCCTTGTCCGGTGTAATAGATGGATGGAGGGAAATGTGTTATGGATACAAATATTACCCTCCTCCATCAAATGGTTCAACTTGTCGTTTACTGGCTCTATTCGAGTTCTCTTCTTTGTTGACTTTTGCTTTATTTGTTTCTTTTCTCTCATCCACTTTGCACAATTATCTGTTGTAACTAAAAGAAGCCCTTCTTGTTTGGCATTATGTCCTCTAAAAGTTATGAGTTGAAGTTTCCGTAGATGAATACGTTTATGCGTACCACTCTTCATTGATTTCTTGTTTGGCTTGATCATTGTATAGGGTATCAAGGGACTTCGTGAAACAATCGCTGCGGGAATTGAAGCACGTGATGGTTTCCCAGCCAATGCAAATGATATATTCTTGACCGATGGAGCAAGCCCCGCGGTATGGCGTTTTTATAGTGTCATAGACTAAGCTTAGACTTGTACCTAAATCTTTTTGAATTGGTTGGATGGTGGATTTATTTTTCCCGTTACCTATAGGTGCATATGATGATGCAATTACTGCTGAGGTCAGAGCAAGATGGAATTCTTTGCCCCATTCCACAATATCCTTTGTACTCTGCTTCAATTGCTCTCCATGGTGGAACCCTGGTATGCTTGCGTTCTATGTGTGATACACCCTGCAATTTGAAGTCATTTTTATTCGTTGCAGCTTTTCAAATAAATTGAAAGCTGAATGCAAATATATTAATTTGAAAGCAATTAGGATATCAGTCTGAAAGCAATTATATGCCTATCCCTCAACTTGAATGCTGTCACAATGTTTGAATTTGTTTGACGGGGTGAAGTCTTTTGTGGCATTAACAGGTTCCTTACTATCTAGATGAAGCAACTGGATGGGGTTTAGAGATCTCAGAGTTAAAGAGCCAATTAGAAACTGCCAGATCAAAGGGTATAACAGTTCGAGCCTTGGTTGTGATAAATCCTGGCAACCCAACTGGACAGGCAAGTTTTTATTTAGTAAAAAAAAATTCAAGTTTGAGGTTTATATTTGTATCCGAGTTTTGTGACATATTTGTTGAAGTTGGCTTTCAGGTTCTTGCTGAGGAGAACCAGCAGCAAATTGTTGAATTCTGCAAGAAAGAAGGACTTGTGCTTCTGGCAGATGAGGTGAATAGCTAACTAAAGACATCTATCATTATCTTGCTTATATTGATTCAGAAAAGTTCTCTGGATTGCAAATAAGATCAAATTATTTCCTTGCACTTCGCTATACTTTCGAGTTTGATCACTAATTACTGCTTGTGCGACGATGTGCATAACAGGTTTACCAGGAAAATGTGTATGTTCCTGACAAGAAATTCCACTCGTTCAAAAAGATTGCACGTGCTATGGAATATCAGGAGAAGGATATCTCATTGGTTTCATTTCAGTCAGTTTCTAAAGGTGTGTTTTTCTTTTGCGTATTTTTCTATGTCCATATTCCATAGAAAAGCAACGATTGATGGAGTTGATTGTAATTGAACAAGTTTTATTGTGGCTGTAGGATATTATGGAGAGTGTGGGAAAAGAGGAGGTTACATGGAGGTGACAGGTTTTAGTCCTCAGATAAGAGAACAAATCTACAAAGTTGCTTCTGTCAATTTGTGCTCTAACATAACTGGTCAGATTCTCGCCAGCCTTGTCATGAGCCCACCAAAGGTACTTTCTTTTCCTTTTGTTGTGGCAGTATTTAGCCGTGTTCTTTGGCTCTTATTGATCTTGTTAAGTATCAGACTGGTTAAAGAAGATCAATAGCCTATGTTGAACCTGTCGACCAATTATCATTACTCATTAGAATAGTTTTCAAGGAGTTCATCCAAATTGGTGGGTCTGTACTGTCTCGGGCTAGCCGGAGCTCTTGAGCCAGTCATTATACAAACCAAAATCGCTCATGCTGTATTTCGATGAATTCATGCACCTGCTTGGTAGGAAGACTGGATTTTTCGTGAACTACCATGAAATTGATAATATTCATTGTTTTGGTCCTAATATCCTCTATTACATATAGAATTGTTCTTGTCTCTTTTGAGATGGAAAGGGTGTCTCTCAGATATGGCGACATTTCTGGAAGATGCCTGTCATATCATTTTTTTTATAGGGGTTACGGATTGAAACTAATATTTTTCCAGAAAAACTTTAACAATTGCACTCTCCATGCGCTAGGTTGGAGATGAATCTTATGAAGTGTACTCTGCTGAGAAAGAGGGAATTCTTTCATCCTTGGCTAGACGTGCAAAGGTATCTGTCTGATTGATTCTAGATGTACTCCTATCAGCTTCAGTGATGAATAATGATGTCATAAATGTCTGAACTTGGAGTTGCAGAAATTTTCTTTGTATTCTTCGTAACGCTAGTTTCCTTGTATCAACAGACACTAGAAGATGCATTTAACAGCTTAGAAGGTGTGACTTGCAACAAAGCAGAGGGAGCCATGTACCTGTTCCCTCGCCTTGATCTCCCGCAAAAGGCAATAAAAGCAGCTGAAGCTGACAAAATCGCCGCCGATGCATTCTATGCTCGTCGCTTGCTGGAAGAAACTGGAATTGTTGTCGTTCCAGGATCTGGCTTTGGGCAGGTTAGTATATGTGCCAGCATCTAAGGCTTCATTCTTCTCGACTTCCCCTTTCGCTTCCATATTAATTTTCCATACTACCTAATTTTCCTAAAAAAGTTTGCAACTTGAGGTGTGCTTAAAAAGATAGTAAAATTTCAGGAAAAAAAAAAGTGCAAATATGGGCAATAAGAGTTATTAAGTTTATGTACAAGTTCAGTAAAATTTAGGTGAAGAGAGCACACCCTTACTACGCATTGTTTAACAAGCCCGAGGTGGTTCTTTGTAAGCCCCCCGCCTCGCCCCGCCCCGCCCCCTCTCTTACTGCTTTCTCGAGTTGTGGCTAACCTTTTATTGTGCTTGTTTCAAAGGTTCCGGGCACTTGGCACATCAGGTGCACAATTTTACCCCAGGAAGATAAAATCCCGGCCATTGTTGAGCGTCTAACAGCTTTCCACCAGAAATTCATGGACGAGTTTCGTGATTGAGAATATCCTCCAAATCCTTCCTGGTAGACATTCCTTGCAATAATTTGGTGATATTGACATGGAAGTAGGACTGTGTATTATTATTTGAGAACTAAATTAGGTCAGTTTTACTTTTTTTCATACAAAATCTGCAGTACTGCGGACAATAATGCTCTCTAGATCCTTTTAGCATCATGGTTAAATACATTTCGTTGGTTAATTTAATGCTAGAAAAAAGTATTTACGAGCACCTTGCCACAGTTACCCTTCAAAACGGGTCGTAAAACACTCATCCAAAGCAACCTTGAAACTATTTCTACAGACACTATGACAACTTCCATGCTATCATAAACGATATTAGATAACTCGATTCGATCAATAGAGAAAAAAATTTGTGTTACGTTCCTAGCTTTGGATAACAGAAGATCTTTGGAGGTCTTGGATCATGAAAAAACCAACCAGTAAATCAAGTTACGAACAAAGGTTGGATGGATAATCCTAGACGATTTGATAATAATTGGGCAAAGATTATACGACGAAAGTACCTGAAAAACTCCACCTTTTCTGAGTATATGCCGAAGTTGGTGACTCAATATTATGGTGATCTATTCTCCGACTTCGATTTCTCAATAAAAAAAGGTATCCGATGGAAGATAGGATTGGGCTTTGAGTTTTTTTTTTTGACTCGATAATTGGTGTATGGGTACAAGCCTTATCGAACTCCTCCAACTCAAACCAGACTACATAACATAGGACCATATTAATCTTAAAGTAAGCGATTCAGTTTTACTAAAATGAAATTGAACATAAAAAGCTTCAATCAGTACTACCACACTATGTACGCAATATAATTAAAGGTATCACGCTCCCTTCCATGATTCCATTGCTCAACCACATATACCTTATTGGGGTCTAACCTCATAAAGAATTTTTCGGTGAAATCAGCTACATAGTTAGCTCATAATTGTAACTCTTTTCAAACGCAAAAACGGCTATAAACAAGTTGGCCCAAGTAATTAAACAGGCTGATAATTTCAGCCCAACCTGCTATTAAATGGGTTGAGTTCAGGTTGGGTTGGCGAGTTTGGGTCAGCTTTTGACAGCTCTACATGAGCATGATACATTTGAGACTATTTTTTGTGAGCAAAAATATAGTATTGGGTGTACCATACTTACGGTACACTCGGGTATATAATAAAAGTTGTACTTTGTAATCGTTGAAAACTTTCGGTTTTCTTTGTGAATCCAAAACCTTAGATCAATTACTCTGTGTTTGAGAGTGCATCAAGACCAAATTCGTGACTTACTTTGTACTCCCTCTGTCCCACAATGTTCTTCCCCTAAGAGCAGCGTGTCTACCAATTTCACCATAGCGGCCTGTTTGAAATCATAATAGCCCATTTTTATTCAATCGTCGAGATTAATTCAATACAATATTTTCTTTTCAATACATTATTTTATACATCACATATATTCAAGAAGTGAGAAGAACATTGTGGGACGGAGGGAGTAGTTTGTAAGTTTATTTACACATATAGAAAACTTTAAAGATCCAATCTTTTCTTTAAGATTTTTGGATTTTCAAAAACCTTTACAAAAGTGCTCACGAATATACACATCAATTAGCACCAGAGCCAGGTTTGCTGAAGAAAAGAATAAAAGGTTTCGTTATTACTTAAGACTCGTACAATAGTGTTTTATCATAATAGACTATGTAATTCACTTATAACAATGTTCTTACATATATTACGCGTAGTACAAAATAATTTTTAAGGTAATAGTTATGAAAAGGTCTAGGTTCGAAACTCGCATTCTTACTCAAATATAGATCAATGTTTATAACCACTCTATTTTATGAGACCATGCATCCTACACCCGGGTGTACCATGCTCATGGTACACCCAGTGGCATTTTGGTAATTAAAGACATTCTTAGGGGCACGCTGGTAATCTTTGCGTAACAACATATGCTTACTGTTCATCTTCATCCCTCAAATCCAGAAATCCCCAATTTTTATGTAAAAAAATTCGGACAAAAATCGCTGAATTCAAGCAAATCAAATTGATTTCTGCATAAACAAACAACAAATTAAGAAATTCGTTGCTAATTTTTAAAATTTTTGGAATAATTTCGGGTTTTTATAAGGTGAAAAATTGAAGCTTTGAACTCAACAATGGCCGAAATACGAATTGTAGAACAAATCGAAAAACAAAATGAAAGTAATTCATTGCTATTTCTATTTATTTCATGAATTGATGAACCGATTTCCTACAATTGATTATTTTGGAAGATGAACAACTGTTTCATGGAGTGAAAAATAAGGCTTAGATGAAAAAATAAGGGTTTAGAGTAAAAAATGTCAGAACCTATAACAGTCGCTCATTTCTTAAATGAGCAGATTTATTTTAACCCACTCAAGATCAGAATGTTTATTGATCTTCCTGTGCAAAAAAGGTTGCTCATTTGAACAAATGAGTAAAATAAAACTGCTCATTTCTAAAATGAGCATATTTATTTTAACTCACTCAAGATTATAATGTTTACTGATCTTCTTGTGCAAGCAAGATTGCTTATTTGATCAAATGAGTAAAATAATCTGCTCATTTGTTCAAATGAGCATATGGATTTCTCTTCATGTTAAAATAAAACTGCTCATTTAATCAAATGAGTAAAATAAAATTGCTCTTTTGATCAAATAAGTAAAATAAATCTGCTCATTTGATCAAATGAGTAAAACAAATCTGCTCATTTCATGAATGAACAGTTTATTTTAACTCACTAAAGATCGAATGTTTATTGATCTTCCACTACAAACAAAATTGCTCATTTCATCAAAATGAGTAAAATAAAACTGATCATTTTGCGAATGAGTAGAGTTATTTTAACTCACTCAATATCAGATCATAATGTGAACTATATAAAACATGTTTTTCAGGATGTTCAAAGAATTTAGTTTCTACTCATATAGATACAAATTGCTCATAAGGGTCAAATGTGTACTTTTGTAGGTGATGACCCAAACAATGAAGTTGATATTTGTTAGTTACCCTAACAAAATTTAAACTACAATATATGTTTGTTCATCTTAAGATACACTGCTCATTATAGTGAAAAAATCATCAATATGTAATAGTATATACATGTTCACTTAGAGTAAAGAATAATATAATCGCTCATTTAGATGTCTATTGCTCTTTTCTCCAAGACAAAATAAACTGCTCATTTGATCAAATGAGTAAAATAAAAATCGTTCAATTGTGATCAGAATGTATACTGATCTTGCTGCACAAAAATGATTGCTCATTTGATCAATTGACTAAAATAAAATCGCTCAATTGTGATCAGAATGTTTACTGATCTTGTTGCACAAAAACGATTGCTCATTTGATCAAATGAGTGAAATATATTGTAAGAAATAGAAAAGGTTAGTGAGTGGAGAAGAAAAGAAGAATATAGTAAGATTTTTATTTAAATTTTTTTTGAAAATATATTGTAACAGAATATGGAAAATATCAAAAAGAAAAAAGGCGTATTATAATAATTATATATTCTACCCGTAAAATAATTTTTTTAGAAATTTAAAAATAACAATTATAGTACAACATCCCTCAAAAAAATAATTATATTACAACAATATGCAAAATAATTGAAAAGGATAAAATAAAAAAAAAGGTAAAATAAGAACTAAGACTATGGAAGAAACATGAAAAACAAAAAAAAAAATTAAATGAAATCCAAAAGAGGAGGAAAAGACAAACGTTAAAAAAAATTATAAATGGTTGGTATGGGAGGGAGTCGAACCCATGACCAAATGGCAAGCAAATAAACCTCAACACCAACTGAGTTAAGCTATCTAAATGGTATAGGGGCACGCTTTTAATACTTATACTGTTGCCCAAATTTTCGCCTTAATTACAATAATGCCACCGGGTGCACCATGTGCACCCGGGTGCATGATAATAATTGTACTATTTTATTTACGAATAAATAAATACTAACACCATAATTTTAACATTGTTGTTCATATGTGTCTTTCTAACCAATTTGTATCTCCTTTCCTAGAAATTATTACTACTTTAAACTAGAAGTAGCACCCTATACACATTGGTCTCTTTTGGGGGGCTCTTTTCCATGTACACATCAAATCAAATAAGTTTTTGTCAGTGTGATTTTGTTTGTGTGTGTTTTGGACTTATTATTTATCTTCTTTGGCTCCTTACTTATGTTTCATGTATAAGCAACAAAATCTTACACACTTGTGAGTTGTGATCTCTTCCTTGCATTTTTCTCTGTCACTTTTACCCTTTACTACGAGAAACTCTTTGGCATCTATGTAGTATTATTGTGGTGGTGGCTGTGGGCTGATGGTAGTGGTGGCCATGGTGTCAATGGTGGTGGTAACTGAGAAGAGAGAGGATAGATAAAAATATTAGAGGAAGAATGTTAAGAGTGTAATAGACAATCACGTAAAAAATACGGGCTATAAGTTAGTAAATAGCATTATATCATATAAACAATACTGGTGTACGCCCAACAAGATATAAACGAGTGGTTACAGCTTGTAGGATCACTTAACCTAGAGGTAAAGACATATAGTAAAGACACGTATGTTACTACTCATTTTTATTTAGGCACTCTTTCTATGAGTAACGCATAGGAAATTATACTCTCACAGATTACCAAAATTATATTTTGAAGTGCCTAAATTAGTGGATAGAGAAGTGAACCTCTTCCTACATACTCCCTCTGTTCCAATTTATTTAGTACATATTAACTTTAAATAACTATTCATTTTACCGCTTTCACTGTTTTTGAGAAGTACATAACAAAAATAACATTATACTAAAAAAAAAAGAAAACACTGTGATCTTGACTTGTGACATCTGAATCTCAAATGCTTTCAGGAACGAATTTTTATGTAAGTAGGTAGGTCCTCACGGATCCCCCAACAAGCTATAAGGTAGAAGCTAGGTTTAGGTGAAAATAATACAAATCTGATGAATTTTTGTAGTCTTTCTTTCATGCAATATGATGTGATTTGTGACAACTATTTAGAAGTATTTTTTTTTGTGAAATTAGAAGTATTTTTTTTTAGTCCGAGTCCCTAGAACCATAATTCCTTTAGGTTTATGGTTTAGAATGAGAGATGATACACATACACTAAGTGTATATGGTCACACATACACTGGGTGTATGTGTTACTATTAAAATTTATATTGTTACTAAGAAATTACGAACTTACAATTGTTTGAACTTATTTTGTTAATTAACGATATTGGAATTTACATAAAGAAAAATTGTCTAGAATAATGCAGCCTTTGGGCGATTCGGAGATAATAATGCAACCTTTCGATTATTCAGGAATAGTGCAAACTTTATACCCCATTTACTTTAATCAGGGCAAAACCGGTTATGACTTGACTTATAGGTTAAATGGGACAGTTGTCGCATAATGATTGGCTCTCATAAACAATTTTTAAAAAGCAAAATAAAAACAAAATAACAAAAAAAAATCAATCCACCCCTTCCCCGTCAACCCCCTCTCTCCTCCCACCCACATCCCACCACTTCCCTTTCCCAGCCACTCAAAGCCGCCGCCAATCTCACCCCACCCTTTTTTGCCGGCGACGCTCGTCTGAGCACCGAGGACGAGAGAAGGCAGGGGTTTCAGTTTGTGGTGGCGCAGCCACGAGGAGAAGAAGGGAAGCGAAGGCGGGGGAGGGGGTCGCGTCCTGGTGGCGCAGTCACGAGGAAGAGAGGGTAAGCGCAGCGACGAGGAGGGGGCGGGGTCGTCTGGTGGTGGTAAACCAAGCTGCGTTGGCGTTTCAGGGAGAGGGGTTCGTCCGGTGAGAAGGGAATGGTGAGGGGTGGCGTTTCGTGGGTGTGGGGAGGTTGGGGGTGGGGGTGGGGGAAGGGTGGGGGAAGGGTGGGGGAGGTGGGCAGGTTTCGTTTGGGGTGGGGGAGGTTGGGGCTGGGGTGGGGGTGGTTGGGGCTGGGGTGGGGCTGGGGTGGGGGAGGTTGGAGCTGGGGTGGGGGTGGGGCGTGGGAGGGGTGGGCTGGGGTGGGGATGGGGTTTATTTTATTTTTATTTTTTTATTAATATATTAATTAAAATTTAAAGTTTTAAATAAAAAATTACCAATGGTTCAGGTTACCGGTCATTTGTCCTGTTTAAAATAAATGGGGTATTAAGGTTGCATTATTACAGAATAATCGAAAGGTTGCATTATTATTTGCGAATCGCTCAAAGGTTGCATTATTCTAGGCAATTTTTCCTTTACATAATACATTGACGATTGAATTACTATATTTTGAATTGGATTTTATTACATGGTATGGATGAAAATATAACATTATTTTCTACAAACAAATTAAATAATTGAAAACGACCGGAAAATTTAGTAGAAATCAATAGTAGTAAATGATGAAGATGAACAATATGAAGCTTAATATATAAATAAATCTGTAAAAACTATTAATTTTTTTTTTTAGTTTTAAACAAAGGATTCTTACAAATCTAAACAAAAAAATCTTCATAAAACATATCTTTTAAACAATGATAAAACAAAAAATTAAAAATAAAATAATTTGTCGAAATATTGTAATTTTTTTTTATTTTTAGTAATAGTATATATTTTAGTAGTAACACATATACCCAGTGTATGTGGAGCCCACATACACTGAGTGTATGTGTAGCCTTTCTCGGTTCAAAACAATCAGAAGTACTCCTACACAGTTTGAGTTATTATATTGTTGTAATCATAAAAGGCCCTCAAAGACAATGTGACAACTAATTTCGGACAAAAAGATTAGATTAGTAATTGTGACACGGGGTCGTTAGAGCTGATATTACAAATATGCAAAATTTCTCTTTTATGAATGTTGATTATTATTATTATGATAACTATTTTGAAGTACAAGGGAGGCAGCCACATGAAATAATGTGAGGATGGAGATGGGAGTTTTGGTGGTGGTGGTTCGACATCAGCTTCTGAGCACGTTCACTGGCTCTCCTGATTTGTTCCGAGTGCTCAACTTGGGCCGATGCTCTCCATTCCTCGGCTTTTCTATGAACTATTGCCATTCTCCTCATCAACTTCTCTTCTAAATTTGATCTCAGCTTCTGTATTTTCACCTGTTCATTTGTTGCCATTGCGACATGTTTCGTAAGTTAAGCAAAATATAAGTAGAGAAGTTAATCTTGGCTCGCAACAAACTGAACTTGAGGTCGAGGTCAATAATTGGGCTCTACTTGGCTTCAACTTGATCAAACAGAAGTTAACGGAGCTCAGGATTACGAACTAGCCATCATAAGCCTTGAACTCGAGATCACATGGATGAATTAAGAAGACTTATCTATCTAAGTTTATAATTCTTTTATCCTACAAAGCTCATTTAGATGCTTTTGCATTCTCTATCATTTTCATTTATCCAAATGAAAACATTATTGTGATGATAATACATGTAAAAGGACCGAGGCATCACCCGAGCCAGTAACTAGTTATTCACAGATGTAACTCATTTCTTCTAACTAAATCACATAATCAAACTCATGTACTCGAATCAAGACTATCACTAGTAGCTCACAGACAGGCTAGGATCACTGCAAGGCATCACTCAAGCCAATAAGTCAATAACTCGTTATTCACGAGATTTAATCATTTCCTCTAATTCAATTGCATATTCAAACTCATGCACTTGAACCAAGCCTATCCTGGTAGCTCACAAGCTAGGATTACTCGTGACTCGTTACTGACAGCTAGGTTACTAGAGTTATCCCGAATTCAAATTTTGCCTCCTCATTGCGAATGCTATACTGGCCTTTATGCCACCAAAAGAACACAAAAAGGAACAAAGGATAGCAAGGTCAAAGTATGCATCCTAATCTTGAAAAGTATTACTAATACTACTGTTTTCCAATGAAAAAATCCTCTGATTCGGATTCGTATTCAATCGATACAATAGCGTCATGGTATATTCAGAACTTACAATATGAAACAGCTGTTTTTTACATGGAAGGTCCCCAGTTAAAATATGCAAAGTTGCATGACTTTTTCATCCCATTTTGCCTTCTTATGTTACATGCTTAAACTTTAGGCATCAAGCATGTTATTGGAAGGTACTTAGAAGATAAAAGCAGGTAAACAAACGAGTTAAAAAGAGGCGAGAAAGAAAACTTTGTTTGTATGTTGCGTTTGGCTCGAGATGGATAATGCATGCTCGTTAAATAATCCTTAAACACAGTCTTCTAACTATAACAGTCAACAAAATACAGCATTTTAAAGCTATATTCTACTAGTACTGCATCAGATTTGGTGTTTCTTTATTAGCACAAGCTCACACAAACCTAAATTTCTATTAATCACCTTACAAGGCTTACATATAATATTGGATCCCAGCATTAAAAACCTAACTCATGGGTCCAAAAGACCAACTTGAAGCAATAGATAATATGAGGAGCAATTGTTTTATGCATTTGATGTTGTTCTTTGCTCGATCCCAATATCCCATGTTTAGAAACCGACTTCGAACATTGTAATCGTACTTAAAACGCTTATTTGTTTGCTCAAAGACTCCAATTGGCTAATATTATGACACCCACACGTATGTTCTGTTCAACTTATTTTTCTAAACTTAACTAATGGTAAATAATTATCGTAACACCCGCCCCAACAGCCTCTTTGTCCTAAGCGAAACAAAACCATGGCATCGGAATATGGAAGAAAAGAAAGAGAGTAAAAATTACCTCTAATTTCCTCGATTGAGCTTCCGCTTTGGCATTTTGTAGATTTATCCATGCTTGAATTTTGGCCTCTTCTCTTTGATACCTTAACAATCCCAACATATACAGATTCAAAACAACAATAATATCATTTAAAAACAAAAAAAAAACTTGTTACTCTTTTGATTAGTAGCTTAACTCACCTAAGACAGAATTTAGTCTTTTCCTCTTCTTCCCAAATAGAAGTTCTGGGCTCAGAAACAGAACTCCTCCTCCCAATTTCAAAATGCCTTAAACTCTTGGATATCTCCTCTTCCTCCTCTTCTCTAGAGTTCCAATTAGTCGCAACCGAATCGAATTGGGCTGACCCAATTTGAAGCTTGGCAAAGTGGCACTCTTGTAGTTGGGACATGTTAATTGGGCTTGTGGGTTGGACCATTAATGCTAGTGGACCGGAGCGGCTAGTCGGAGTGTTATGACGGGCGGGGGAGATACTCTTGAATGGTGTGGGACACCTTGAGGTTGTGTTGCTGCCTAAGGGAGTCATTTCAGTGCCCATATCTCTATGTTTCACCTCTTGACTTAGGGTGATTTCTGTACAAGCATCTGTCATTGCCTCATGGTTGTGAATTTTGTGGCTTTTGAACAAAAATGCCTCTTTTGTGGGTTCTGAGTATATGAAATTGTTGGTAAAAGTACCCATCTCATCTGTGAATTTGTCTACATTTTTACAACAATATTGATGTCAATTATCAACATAAAAAACAGCAATAAAATTAATGCTTCATCTGGAAAGGGGATTTAAGATCATTATAATATTGTATGCAGAAGAAGTACAAATTGCCAAATTTGAAAGAAAGATCCCTCCTTTATGTATCTAAGTACCTAAAGGTTAGCTAAAAGATTACATAAGTGTGCTGTGTGCACAACAATGAGTACATGCATTGATGCATGATGCTATTTCAAGTTTATGAAAAATTATTCTAAATTATGTTCTTAAGATGAAAGAATAATAAAACAAGGTTAAATATTAACTATTAAGACAAATTGTTGCAGACTATGTCAGTGGAACTCTTCATTTTATCTCAAGTCCTCAACTACCCATGTCGGATCCTCAACACTCGCAAATAGATATGAATACTTGGACATTTCATTTTAGGCAAAAATCAGGGAAATTTTTCGTAAATTTGAGCAATATATTATATAGGTTGCACATAACATGCAAGATTAAGAGGATAAACCTAGTCTTTTGGGCTTTCTATATATTAAAAAATTGTGCAGAATCATCCAATTACACTTCTTTCTCTTTTTTAAGCTATCACTTCCCTAGTTTCTGGAAAATGGGTTTTCAGTTTTGGAGCATTTTTAATAGAACCCACAAAAAAAAATGCAGAATTTCATCAGAAAAAGGCTCACTAATTTGTGGGCAGATTAGAAAAGGAGTTAAAACTTAAAAATATAGCTTTAAAAGTACTCTAAAAGCACAAACTTAAGTAAAATGACATACCTTTTAGAGGCAAATCAGCAGGAACTATTACTCCATTGAAAATGATAGATGAACTCAGTTGCTGTTGCTGTTGTTGCTGTTGCTGTTGCTGTTGCTGTTGCTGTTGTTGCTGTTGTTGCTGTTGCTGGTGGTCCTCCAAAGAAGAGCAGTTAATAAACATAGGAACTGTCTCTTTTGCAATCTTTTTCTCTTCAATAATCCTAATTTTTTCAGCAAGAATTTCATTCAAAATTGCTTTTGAATTTGAACTCTTTAAACTTTGATTATGAACATTGTTAAAAGCATGATGAGCAGGAGATTCATTGCATGAACCACCACCATTAAAAAGCCATTTTTCTGCATCATCCCATTTTGAAGGAAAACTTTTTCTTGAATTACTGAAACTAAAAACTGGTCTTCCTGGTGTTGATGGTGCATCAACTTTCCTCATCATTGAATCACCAATATTCTCTCTTCTCCTCTGTGCTGATTGAGTCCCATTACTGTTGTTCATTGGTAATGACTTCACAAATTCTGCTGTTTCTTTCAGATTAAGCTTGCAAATTGGGTCTGCATTGTTACTGTGCATTGCTTCTGCAAATGAGTACTCTTTGATTCTTCCTTCTTGTGACTCCTGCATACCCACCAACCAAAAAAATTTCAAATTTTCAGTAATTCTCAAAGTGGGTAAAAACCATCAGTAAAAACAAGAAACACCCACAAAAAAACAAAGACTCGAGTTTTTTTTATAGCAGTGCCTATTCTCTTCGCCTAATCTAGTCAATTGGTTAAGGGACAAAGTAAGCGACTATTATGTCGAGACCAGTAAAGATTTGAGCTTTCTTACCTTTTTGTATGATGCATATAATGATGAAGGATGATTGTATGTTGTGGTGTTGAGATCCATTTGAAAATAGTGGAAATAGTACTCAATTGCTATATGCTAGCTACTAATAATATTTGTTACACTTTCATACAAACACTCAACTGTAATGTAAGGAAAGGGTGAAAAGGGGGAATCAGATAAACAGTAGAATAGCAAGAGCTAGAAAAGGAAAGACAGATAGTTTGACCATCCAAAAAAATGATGTGTTTCTTATAATTGGACCACAAACTGTGCCCAAAACAATGCAACAGTGATATACTAGTCCTTTGGGTTTTGCATGACAGATTAGAGAGAGAGGGTAAGTAAGGAAGATTTAGGAGATATAGACAAGAGAAGTTTGTAGTGTGTAAGGTACTTGTTACACTAGTTATAAAATGTGTGTTTTATGAAAAGAAGAGGGAACTTTGGAAGGAGGGAAAAGTAATCCATGAGTAATGACAAAGGAAGAAGAAAGGGTGGTGTACTTCTTAAACTTTGGAAATTATCTTAGCTTAATGATTTGTTTACTCTTTTGAGGGAGTATTCATATCAAAAGTACCTAAGGAGTATATTTTAAAGGTTTTCATATTTAACACTAGTATTCGGTCGCTAGTATTAGGTTTGGGTATATAAGTTGCGATTTAGTAGTATGTCGACATAACTTATTAAAATTAATGATAATATATGAATTTTAAAAGTTACAGTTTAATTATTTGCTTTTATTCATATACTATCGTCAATTTTGATGAAAGAAACAATAATAGTATGGTGGAAAGATGGTTAGAACGCTTTATGAGTTTCTTCCTACTTTGGGTACATGCTCGAAGGGGGATAGTGACACGTGACAGATTGCAACTTTTGTACACGGTTTGAGGTCTACCCTATAACTAATGTTTGATTAGAATACTACCAATTGTGATGATTTGGGATATGATTTTCTTTATTTCCCATACTCACTTCTGAGTAATGATAAACCAATAACAGTGATTGGACAAGGTTGCTCAATCACACTCGCAAATTTCATAATATTTAGTGTTTATAAGGCCTGATTTAGTGTTTTTGGTAACCTATCTGTCATAAATTGACCACATAAAATCATTATCTGTTACTATACACGCATTACCTAAGATATCAAATTCATTAACTGAGATTATAAATTCAGTATTCGACACAATAAATTCATTACCTAAGATTATAAATTCGTTATCTTATACTTTAAATACATCACTTGAGACGTCAAATTCATCAACCGAGACTATGTTAGGTGTCCTATAATCGAATTATTTCGAAAAATTTTAGGGTTATGATATATGTAGCTCTAAAGATTATGTATAACAGCACGATCATTTATTACATTATCCAAAATGACACTTCTCCGTTTCGTAATACTCATAATATTTCTTGTGTACACACTATTCAATGCAATATTTTAAACCTTATACCTCTAATTATTGATAAATAAAAATAATAAAAAGTTAATATTATCAAAGTATACATTAAAAACGAATCAAATAAGACTCCACTTAACTATATTTTTTTCTTTTTTCTTATACTTTCATAAGAAAATATGACATAACAATCGATAAATAAATACGGGTTACCATGATAATATTGCAAGTATTAAGAACGAAGGAAATATTAAGTTTGATATTTATCACCAAATCACGAATTGATCGGTGTCATCAATGTTTGATAATCCATTTTAGCTAATTATTCATAGCTTGAAAATGGCGCCAAATACTTGAAGAAGGTCTTTCATGTCCTCAAATCAACAATCTGACAGAGAAAGATACAGAGAAAGAGTGAGTCTTTTCTGGGTGTTCATTGTTTCAATTCCATTGTTTTAATGTTAAAACATGGATTATCACTTGCATTATTACGCACAGTTATTACAATTTAGCAATACCCACAATTCAATTAATCAAATTAAGCAAATCCATTTGCTCTTCCTCAAAAAGGGCATCCTTAATTCGATTCTAACCATTGGAAATCGCCTTCTACAAGCCTATACGAAACACGGTTCGATAACGGATGCAGTTAAGGTGTTCGATGAAATGCCTGAAAGAAACTGTTTTTCTTGGAACACCTTAATTGAGGGATTTATGAAGTTAGGGAACAAAGATAAATCATTAGAACTATTCAATTCAATGCCTTATAAAGATGATTTCACATGGAATGTGATGATTTCGGGGTTTGTGAAATTGGGTGACTTGAATATGGGTAGGATGTTGTTTGATCAAATGCCTAGGAAGAATGGTATTGCTTGGAATTCGATGATTCATGGGTACGCGCGTTGTGGGTTTGGGGTAGAATCTTTGAGGATGTTTAAAGAATTGAACTTTGATGGTGGTGAGTTAGAGAGGAGGGATCATTTTGTGTTGGCAAGTGTAGTTGGTGCTTGTAGTGATATGATGGCTCTTGATTGTGGGAAACAAATTCATGCTAGGATTGTCGTCGATGGTGTTGAGTTCGATAGGGTGTTAGGGAGTTCTCTTGTTAATTTGTATAGTAAGTGTGGTGATTTAGATAAGGCAAAACAGGTGTTTAAGTTGACAAAAGAGGCTGATGAATTCTCGATTTCTGCGTTGATAACGGGTTATGCAAATAACGATGAAATGAATGAAGCTAGAAGAGTTTTTGATATGAAGAGTAATTCATGTGTTGTGGTTTGGAATTCACTGATTTCTGGGTATGTTAGTAATGATCAACCAATAGAAGCTCTGGATTTATTCAATGTGATGAGGAGAACGGATTTAAGACCGGATTGCTCTACTTTTACTAGTGTTATAAGTGCTTGTTCGAGTATTGGTGTTATTGAATATGGAAAACAATTGCACAATTATGCTTATAAAGTTGGGGTGTTAAGGGATGTTGTTGTTGCATGTTCGCTAATTGATATGTATTCCAAGTGTGGAAATCCGAATGATGCTTGTGAATATTTCAGTGAGCTTGAGCTTCATGATACTGTTCTTCTTAATTCTATGATCAATGTGTACTCTAACTGTGGAAGAGTGCAGGAGGCCAAGCAGATGTTTGACAATATGCAAGGTAAAACCTTGATATCGTGGAATTCAATGTTGGCGGGTTTTAGTCAAAACGGGTATCCCCTTTTAGCTTTAGATCTTTTCTGTGAGATGAATTTGGTTGGAGTTCGAATGGACATATATAGCCTTGCAAGTGCAATTAGCTCCTGTGCCAGCATCACTTCACTTAAATTCGGTGAGCAGTTCTTTGCAAGAGCTACTGTTGTTGGCCTCGAAACTGACTTAATTGTTTGTACATCACTTATTGATTTCTATTGCAAGTGTGGTTTCGTGGACTTGGGTCGGAAGTTATTTGATGAAATGGTCAAATCTGATGAAGTTTCTTGGAATTCAATGTTAACGGGCTATGCTACAAATGGTCAAGGAACGGAGGTTTTGGATTTGTTTGCTGTCTTGAGACATGCTGGAGTGCAGCCCAATTATGTCACCTTTACTGTAATTCTATCTGCTTGCAGTCATTGTGGACTGATTGAGGAGGCCAGGAAGTGGTTTTATTTGATGAAATCTGATTATAACATAGAACCAGGATATGAGCACTACTCATGCATGGTTGATCTTTTGGCTCGGGCTGGTTGCCTTGAAGAAGCAACGGCTTTAATTGAGCAAATGCCATTTAAGGCAGATGCTAGTATGCTGTCTTCAGTGCTGAGAGGGTGTGTGGCCCATGGAAATAAGAACCTGGGTAAGAAGGTAGCAGAATTGATGATTCATCTAGATCCTGAAAATTCAAGTGCTTATGTGCACTTGTCTGGAATATTTGCTACGTCGGGTGACTGGGAGGGATCAATACGAGTTAGAGATATGATGAGAACTAAATGCACTGAAAAGATCTCCGGTGTTAGCTGGTGATATGCATAAACAAAAATCATATGTAAGTTTTCATCGTCTGCCTCTTTTGGCTCCTTGATTGATATGCAATTGAATAGTTTCACAGCATTAGGAGACAGCTTCTGGAATACTAAACTGCCAATCCCCCCCCCCAGGGAATTTATATGAATTTGTTTGTTGGAATTAGTGAACAATGAATCCTTGTAACCGAGCAGCATCAGTTTGGTGCTGTTTTCCTAGTGTCTTATATGTTCAAAAAAGAATATTGATATATGATAGCAATTGTTTTGTTTTGCTGGAAGCCATGTGTATATCTATCTCACTGAAAGATTATTTAGAAGTTATATTCAGGCCACATTCACTTTCTGCTCATATGATGATACTTGTTTGAGAAAAATGGAAAACGCATCAAATATGCGTGGAAATGAACAAGCACAACTATTGGTCGGCAGCCTGCCTTGTTGATTTCAACCATTTTTGGCATGTATGCACGCACGCACTACTGAATCTTTTTGTGCATTTATGCCCCAGGTTTTGATGAGAAGAGATCTATGGTTGGAGTGAACTAGTGTGGCATTAACAATCCAACCAGTAGCCACGAGAGAACCTGCAAGTTGTAGCTTTACCTTCAGCTGGTCGTAATGGCAAATTTCATTGTTGCTATACTTGTATAAGGTAAGCAACTAAGCGTGCTGGAGTGGCACTAATATGTACTAAAATTTATCTCAATTGGAAGATGTATGATGTAAATGAAACCGAGATGTTTGGTTTTCTTTGTTTTTTGATTTTCATACGGGTTATAAACTTATTTTTTGTCTGCCATTATGTCTTATTGATCAAACTTAAGGAAATTCTATCTTCTGCCATCATGTTAATCTGAATTTAGTTCAGAGAAATCATTTGATGATGAAAAAACACAAAAGTCACCATAGAAAATCTTGGTGCTGGGCCTCCATAAATATAGAAAATCTTTTATGAATATGGGTGTGCAGATAATATGAAGATATGCAGCCTCTCAGATCACAGAAGCTACATAGACAGTATCGAGCTTTTCTGATGCTGATTGCTTGCCAAGGCTTCTAATCCTGAATGGTTTCTTCGTTCTATTTGAAAAAATCGCTGTTCTTGTGCACGTTATTTGATCTAGTAGATGTTTTGGTTTGTTTTGTTAATCCGATCCCAGGAGTAATGTCTTTGTTCCATTTTAAACTTGTACGAAACATCTGTGCTGTATTGCGATTAGTTTATCTTCTGTGCTGCTTAGTATACAGCAAATTTTTTTGGCATCTTCAGACAAACCAGTAGGTCATAAGTTGTGACCAGTGATTTCAAACCTGGGACATCATATATTCATGAGTAGCATTGTCTATGAAAACTTGGTCCCATTACCTTCACCTATCTTTGAAGTTGCGAGTGATTAGAGCCTCGAGGTTAGAGCCCTGAACTTTTCCATGATCTCATGAATGTGTGCTTCTTGCAGGAAGTTATTGGTGCTTGGAGAGTTAAAACTTTCCGGCACTACTTGGTGGATCCGTTACAGAAAAGTCAGCCAAGGTAAATACTTTCTTTTTTGCCCTGTTGAATCACAAGAAAAGAAGATTCATTTTTTTATTTGCAAATGGTCATCTGGTATGACTGCAGCTTAAGCTATGCTGGTGTTTTCCCCCCTGCCTTCTTAACCTGTTTTTCTGAATTTATGAATCTTCTAGTGCCCTAATGGGGAATTGAAAATGATGGGTACTTTGTGTTGCACTGCTATCCCCCTTCTTTACATTAAATATTTCGACTCACAAACTCTTCTTAAGCCCTGTTCATTTGGACTTTAAAAACAGGGTTTTCGTCCAGTCCTTATAAGATCAATTCAGTTTAGCAAATCTCTATATATATTAAAAAGCGTAGCCAAGCATTGCAATCCGCCACATGTCACTATCCCTCTTCGATGGCATTCCATCCACTTCTTTCTCATATTAAAAAAATTGTCTTCGTTAAGATTTGAACCACGACCTTGAGTATGCAAGAAAATAGAACCAACCACTACACCAACATACTATTGTTGCTTCTTCTATTAAATCAATGATGATATATAAGTGAAAACTAACTTCTTTCTCATATTAAAAATATTGTCTACGTGAAGATTTGAACTCGCGACCTTGAGTATGCAATAAAATAGCACCAACCACTACACCAACATACTATTGTTGCTTCTTCTATCAAAATCAATGATGATATATAAGTAAAAATTAAGGGTTATAAGTTGTAACTTTTAAAATCCATATTTTAAATGATCCAAACTTTTATCTTTTTTTAATGATGTTTTTTCATGCTAAATGACATTGATTATTTTCATTTATTAGTAAATTATAAAGCATAAAAATTTCGGAGCATCTTCTGGGTCTAATTACTAGTTCTAGTCCAAAAGAAGAGGGCCTTCGTGGGTTGATGGATGTTAGAAACACCAGCCTTGATTGCTCCAGTAGTCCACATCCTGTCATTTTATTCTTTTTCCATTCAGTACTATTTCTCAAAATAAACTTCACACTTCTTATTTTGGGGCGTTCCAGAAAAAATTGCACATTCTTTTTCGCTCTTCCCCAACATTTTCTCGCGCTTCCATTTTATCTCTGTCCACCTATTTTCAATTTTTAATTCCGCATTTAACAACTATTCTTTATCGCCGTGTCAATCCCTGATTTTATAAAATTTTGGGACAGGGGTAAATTAATAAGAGGTTGATGAAGTAGCCACCCCCTCACATTCTATAATCCTTGTTGTTGCTGTTGTCATATCTAGAGAAAATTGTGGCCAAAATTTGTTCCTTTTAAAATATTGAAGGGCCTTCTTTTTACTGTATTTTTTTTGTTTCCTCTTGAGAGTCTTGGACTTATAATAGATTATCCTTAATATACATGATAAGAAAATTTAACATAAAGTAATTGTATATGTTTTGGTTGATAATGATAGGACGGTTGACATAGTTCTAAACTTCTAATAAGTGATTTTGAATGAACATATGCCGCACATTGGAAGATGATATCTTTGTCAATAGTCAATTCTACTGCTGCACAGTCAACTGTCATCATCGATATGATTATGGATCAATGATCAATGGTAACACAAAGATTATAGTACTATCAGTCAATCAGGCTAACAGCAATCATGAACCCCCTCTCCCCTCCCCCAATCAAACATGAAAAAGAAAGAAAAATTATTCTAGTTCTAAAATAGCCTTATTCGGTTATTCTCTATGTTACTCCGATTCGGTACCAGTGCCGGACACGGGTACGTGTCTAAGTATCAAACTCGGCTAAATTGTGAAAATTTTCCTTGATTGTAGTCCAAAATGAGTGTCAAGTGTCCATACCCATGTTGGAGTGTCGAGGATCTAACACGGGTACTTGAGGTAAAATGAGAGTCCAACTAACTTAGCTTATTCCCTTTTCTTATTTTTTGATGATCTTCGATAAAAACATTTGTAAATGCGAATTTAATCTTTTGAGCCTTTAACTCGCTTAATAACTATTTCGAATTATGCTAGGCCGGGAAAAGAAATATTGTTTATTTATCTTTTCATAAATGATAAGTTGAGGCGCCTTTACTTGTCTAAAATCCAGAGATTCTAACAATTTGTGCTTTGGCCAAATTTAGCATTCTGTCCTTTTGAAGTAAACAACAATTTAATCAGATGTTTTACAATAGAAAATAACCTTTGATTTGTCATGGTCCCCACTCTAGCTTGAAGATTAAGGGAGAAAAACAAACAAATTTTTGAATTGTCTTCCCCGCATATAATTGCATACCAGAGTTCCCTTGTCTACTAATTCTGATTGCTGTTTCATGAGCCCCTACACCTTATTAAACTACCAATAATCGATAACGTGCGCATAGCTAGAACATATGAAGGACTTTTCATGGCTTATCTGCATAGCATCAAGTCTAATAATTTCTATTATCTAGTTGCTTCTCGATTTCAAGGTTTTTTCGTAACTAACGTGATAACTAGTGAAAGATTTAATTTGAGAATTGATGATCAGAATTCAGAAATGTTTAATGTGTCTAAATTTTTTGACTTCAACCTGTACTCGTTGGTGAACTCCATTTTTTTATCTTATTACTTTTGTTGAAGTTTAGTTTATCAGTTTATTACAATTTGATCAATAGTTGTACAGTAAGAAATCTCGATTGGTGAACTCTACGTGCATTGAACCTCCACCAGCTCTGCTAACGGCAGAGTTTATTTGGTGAATGCTTCGTCGCTGTTGTTTTCTGTTCTCTGTTTATCATAGCTGAAAAATTATTTGTTAGCCTCAAATCTCAGAAATTTGACCCTGTAGTCCTGTACTGAACGATACAAACGTATTACCCGAAATCAGATGACCCGATTATGGCCTGATATCGAATTGGAATATGACTAAAACACGACCCATCACCCATATATGGCCCGGTTCGAAGTCGTTCCTAATGACTTGTTTGCCACCTTGAAATAGACTTGTAAATGCGTCCAAAAGTTGACATGATTAGAATATACTACTTCTAATGCATAGGATAAGAAATGCACATCTATTTTCAAACATACTTCATTTGATAGGAGCTAAGGCCAATCAATTGAATACAAGATGTGGCATTTACCAACTAATGAAAAGAGTCTCTTCTGCACAAACAGCAACAGTTAGAAGATAAGTAACATGGGTCCCTCTGACCCCACATAATGGTTTGTGATTAGACATTTTATTAATACTTCCATCATCTATAATGCGTTATTAGTATATAATACACTTTGTATTAAACAAGGTAAAGAGCTGTATCTGCCTCAACTTCAAACATCAAATAAAAATACCTTGTTTTCTAATATATAAGACCCCACTTCTGAGTAACATTCTATTCTTCTGCCACTACTGATTCATCTTGTTATTTTGCTGCCCTTTTTTGATCTAGTAAAAGAATCAATGGCAGCCTTACAAGTCTCCTTTTCTCCCTGTATCAGGATGCAGCCATCTTCTCCTCTCAGAAACCCTCTTTTCGGAATGTCGTTGCTCAGGAAATCTCGGCTTCCTGTCAAGAAAGCTACCAAACTTCAGATCAGATCCTCCATTAGAGACCAGGTACCTTTATCTTCATCGTTTTGCCCTCCCATTTCTTGGTCCGCGGTTTATATATCAATATAATTTGATACATGATGACTTGCTAAATGATGATGCAGATTTTCGAAGATCATACGACAGGTATAATTTGCTATAAAGATGACAGAGGAGAGATTATCTGTGAAGGTTTCGATGAGGGTCCTCGTCTACATCCGCAATATCCTACAACACCCTTACCTTTAAGGTAAGTTCATCTTTCTTGAAGTTCTTAGAAAATTGTGAGATTTTTGCAAGTAGTTGATGTGATGGTTAAATAATGTTCAGGGATGATGCCAGTATCCTTGATCTTCTTCAACAGCAATGGCTCCAGATTATGGATGGAGAAACTGTAAACTGTAGTGCCGTACTCGAGAAGCATTCTTGTAATGGATCTAACACATTGCATTGAACAAAATGCCATATACTAGTAATCACTTTGTATAAATGTCTCTTAATTGAGACCTGTTAGTAGTTTCTTCTCTGTTACATAAAAATCCGGACTTTTTTAGTTCAAAGCTTTTCTTTCATATAGTTTATGTAATCAAACTATGTTATAAGAGATAAAAGGGCAATTTCTGTACCTCTTTCTTGTCTAGGATGTGTAGAAGAAGTACTCAAAGAGTCAAGATACCATGTAATTCAATATAAGATCATGATTTTGGAGAGACTAGTCTTGAGAATTTTCGATAGTGATCTATGTTTGACAGGGTTCATTGTTGTATCTTATGCCACAGAGAATGGATGGTCACTTTTTTCAGAAGCTAAACAAAGATGGCAAGAAAAGTTCGTGATTCCCTTTAAGAAATTTAAAACAACCCGGTGCCGAGAGATTGAGATTGAGGGATAGCTTAATTAGTAGCTACCTTCTCACATTATCATATGACATGATATAAAACAACATTAGGAGGTTTGGGGTAAGTTGTATTAAGGTATGATAAATCTTGAAATGAATAAAAAACTACCTTGAAAAATCTTAAAATCTAAAGTTAAAAGATAAAAAGGTAGGGTGGAAGGCAAAAGAGCCCTAAAGAGTATTATTCCTAATATACAGTGTCTACTTTGATAGTCAATTTAGTTTCTACCTGTTATAGTGTCTATTTGTACAAATTTACAGATATCTCAATTTGTAGAAGACTATACTTGTTCGTAACATATAGCGTCCGCTTTAATAGTCAATATATTCCTCTAACCATTGTATTAATACAAATGTCTCAAACTACTCTACTTGCAAAATTTTCAAACTACGATACTTTTACATCGTCTTGGTAGTAGAATTAATGCCCTCCAGGCCTCCACAAGTTAAATAGTCCACGAAAACGGGTAAATTGGAATATTTTCGGGCAGGGTGATTTTTTTTGACGGGTGCCTTCTCGGGGGTCCCAATAGGGTCTCTGTAAATTTTGGAAGACATCAAGCCCCAAAAGGGCCTCTAAATGGCATCTCGAGTCGGTTATAGGTATTGGTAGTAATTACGAGGGTGGGATTGGAAGACATTCGGTGCCCGATTTTGGGTATGTTAAGGTTCCAAAGGGCACCATATGGCCCAAGGACGCCCTAAAAATTTTTTGGGCATGATCCGACTCCGGGCCCCGGCACGTGGCCGGGGCGTGAGTAATTGTTTACGAAAACCGGTAAATCAGAACATTTTCGGGCAGGGTGGTTTTTTTGACGGGTACCTTCCCGGGGGTCCCAATAGGGTCACTGTAAATTTTGGGGGGCTTCAAGCCCCAAAAGGGCCTCTAAATGGCCTTCCGAGTCGGTTATCGGTATTGGTTGGAATTACGGAGGTAGGATTAGAAGGCATCCGGTGCCCGGTTTTGGGGCATGTTAAGGTTCCAAAGGGCCTCATATGGCCCAAGGAGGCCCAAATTTTTTTTGGGCAAGATCCGACTCCGGGCCCCGTGACGAGGCCGGGGCGTGAGTAATAGTCCACGAAAACGGGTAAATCGGAACATTTTCGGGCAGGGTAATTTTATTTGACAGGTGCCTTCCCGGGGGTCCCAATAGGGTCTCTGTAAATTTTGGGGGGCTTCAAGCCCCAAAATGGCCTCCAAGTCGGTTATCGGTATTGGTCGAAATTACGGAGGTGGGATTGGAAGGCATCCGGTGCCCGATTTTGGGTATGTTAAGGTTCCAAAGGGCCCCATATGGCCCAAGGAGGCCCTAAAAAAATTTTGGGCATGATCCGACTCCGGGCCTCAGGACGTGGCTGAGGCTTGAGTAATAGTACACGAAAACCGGTAAATTAAAACATTTTCGGACAGGGTGGTTTTTTTTTCGGGTGCCTTCTTGGGGGTCCCAATAGGGTCACTGTAAATTTTGGGGGGCTTCAAGCCCCAAAAGGGCCTCTAAATGGCCTCCCAAGTCGGTTATCGGTATTGGTTGGAATTACGCAGGTGGGATTAGAAGGCATCCGGTGCCCGGTTTTGGGGCATGTTAAGGTTCCAAAGGGCCTCATAAGGCCCAAAATATCTTTTGGGCAAGATCCGACTCCGGGCCCCGGGAGGTGGCCAGGGCGTGAGAAATAGTCCACGAAAACGGGTAAATCGGAACATTTTCGGGCAGGGTGATTTTATTTGACGGGTTCCTTTTCGGGGGTCCCAATAGGGTCTCTGTAAATTTTGGGGGGCTTCAAGCCCCAAAAGGGCCTCTCAATGGCCTCCCGAGTCGGTTATCGGTATTGGTCGGAATTACGGAGGTGGGATTGGAAGGCATCCGGTGCCCGATTTTGGGGCATGTTAAGGTTCCAAAAGGCCCCATATGGCCCTGAAATTTTTTTGGGCATGATCCGACTCCGGGCCCCAGGACGTGGCCGGGTCGTGAGTAATAGTCCACGAAAACCTGTAAATCAGAACATTTTCGGGTAGGGTGGTTTTTTTTGACGGGTGCCTTCCCGGGGGTCCCAATAGGGTCACTGTAAATTTTGGGGGGCTTCAAGCTCCAAAAGGGCTTCTAAATGGCCTCCCGAGTCAGTTATCGGTATTGGTCGGAATTACGAAGGTGGGATTAGAAGGCATCCGGTGGCCGGTTTTGGGGCATGTTAAGGTTCCAAAGGGCCTTTTATGGCCCAAGGAGGCCCAAAATTTTTTTTGGGCAAGATCCGACTCCGGGCCCCGGGACGTTGCCGGGGCGTGAGTAATAGTCCACGAAAACGGGTAAAACGAAAGATTTTCGGGCAGGGTGATTTTTTTTGACGGGTGCCTTCCCGGTGGTCCCAATAGGGCAATAGGGTCTCTGTAAATTTTGGGGGGCTTCAAGCCCCAAAAGGGCCTCTAAATGGCCTCCCGAGTCGGTTATCGGTATTGGTCGGAATTACGGATGTGGGATTGGAAGGAATCCGGTGCCCGATTTTGGGGCATGTTAAGGTTCCAAAGGGCCCCATATGGCCCAAGGAGGCCCTAAGAAAATTTTGGGCATGATCCGACTCTGGCCCCGTGACGTGGCCGGGGCGTGAGTAATAGTCCACGAAATCCGGTAAATCAGAACATTTTCGGGCAGGGTGGTTTTTTTGACGGGTGCCTTCCCGGGTGTCCCAATAGGTTCACTGTAAATTTTGGGGGGCTTCAAGCCCCAAAAGGGCCTCCCGAGTCGGTTATCAGTATTGGTCGGAATTACGGAGGTGGGATTAGAAGGCATCCGGTGCCTGGTTTTGGGGCATGTTAAGGTTCCAAAGGGCCTCATATGGCCCAAGGAGGCCCTAAAATTTTTTTGGGTAAGATCCGACTCCGGGCCCTGGGACGTGGACGAGGCGTGAGTAATAGTCCTCGAAACCGGGTAAATCGAAACATTTTCGGGCAGGGTGATATTTTATGACGGGTGCCTGTCCGGGGGTCCCAATAGGATCTCTGTAAATTTTGGGGGGCTTCAAGCCCCAAAAGGGCCTTTAAATGGCCTCCCGAGTCGGTTATCGATATTGTTCGGAATTACGGAGGTGGGATTGGAAGGCATCCGGTGCCTGTTTTTGGGGCACGTTAAGGTTCCAAAGGGCCCCATATGGCCCAAAGAGGCCCTAAATTTTTTTTGGCATGATCCGACTCCGGGCCCCAGAATGCTGGGTCGTGAGTAATAGTCAACGAAAACCGGTAAATCAGAACATTTTCGGAAAAGGGTGGTTTTTTTTTTACGGGTGCCTTCCCGGGGGTCCCAATAGGGTCACTGTAAATTTTGGGGGGCATCAAGCGCCAAAAGGGCCTCTAAATGGCCTCCCGAGTCAGTTATCGGTATTGGTCGGAATTACGGAGGTGGGATTGGATTGCATCCGGTGCCCGATTTTGGGGCATGTTAAGGTTCCAAAGGGCCCCATATGGCCCAAGGAGGCCCTAAAAAATTTTTGGGCAAGATCCGACTCTGGGCCCCGGGGCGTGGCTGGGGCGTGAGTAATAGTCCACGAAAACGGGTAAATCGGAACATTTTCTGGGAGGGTGATTTTTTTTGACGGGTGCCTTCCTGGGGGTCCCAATAGGGTCTCTGTAAATTTTGGGGGGCTTCAAGCCCCAAAAGAGCCTCTAAATGGCCTCCCGAGTCGGTTATCGGTATAGGTCGGAATTACGGAGGTGGGATTGGAAGGCATCCGGTGCCTGATTTTGGGGCATGTTAAGGTTCCGAAGGGCCCCATATGGCCCAAGGAGGCCCTAGAATTTTTTTGGGCATGATCCGACTCCGGGCCCTGAGACGTGGCCGGGGCGTGACACTTCCTCAAGTTGCATTATATTTTTAGGGGCTTTGAGAGCGCATTAATGAATAAGCTATACTTTTCCTCTGTTTCAAGAATAATGAAACTATTATGTGGGAGTATGGGTTTGCATCTATAAAATTTCATCTCTATTTGGTACGACCAAAAGCTAAAATCTGAGCATTTCGACAAGCCTCACTTGAGAGGTCGAGAAAAGCTCGACAACCCAATTGTCCCCCGTGAGATTTAGTTTCATGTGCTTAGGAGACGGAAGCTGAATTAGTTGCAGGCTATAATGTAGAATATGCGCAGGATGCGATCCTTAATAGTTCAATGTTGGCGCCCACCAAGCATCATTCAAGACATGGTAAAAAAACCATATACATTATGCCACCTAATTTGCAACTGTGGAATACTTGGGCAGGCATCAATGGCAAGACATTATGTCAGTATGTTGTCACGTGCTCACTCTTGCCTCGTAGCTGCACGTGACACTTTCGGCTTAAATGCAGGCTGAAACGATGCTCAGGACAAGTCGTGACAATGTGCTCAGAAATGCATTCATCAAACTTGTAGATTGATCATATGAAACTCAATACTATACACGTCCAAAAAATGTAGTTGAATTACAGTTTGTAAGGCTAATATACCTAAGAATAGGGGAAAAAATCATATACATCATTCAAGAATCAACATATGGGGTAGGCTATCAAATATATATACCCTCATGAGACATACAAAACTTCACTTTGCCTGCCTCTTTCTGCATCTTTTCTCACATATGACATGATCTCTCTTTTTCTAATAAAGCTACAATCAAATTTCACTACACAAAAATGAGGTAGGGGAAAAATTGGTCGACCACGGAATAAAAAGACTATAAAGGTACCTGTTTAGACCTACTATATTCCAATTTACAGACATCATTCACTTCATGACCTGCCTTGAGCATTCTCTTCACACAGGTTGCTTTGAGACTGGCTTGATATAATAGTCGGCGGGGACCAATTATCAGGCACCATGAGAAAGTATGTAGTCATGGCTTTCCGGAACCTTTTCTTATACTGCTTGGGGGAAATTACTGTGGGAGATACATTCTTCGGCCCTCCAAGAATGCCCGAAGCCTTCACCCATGTTTCCAGGTGCTTATCCCAGGTATATTGTCTCATGAAATCAATGATCCCAAGGACAAGCTCGTGCTTCTCTTCGTCTAGTCCAACAAGCAAGGAATAATCCATCACATCGACAGACTGCATCACCAGCAATTATACACAGTGAGTACTTCTATACAAGAGCTCAATAGGGAAGACCAAAAGACTTAATTCAATTAGCTCAACTTTCTATAGAAGTCATATATTTGTAATGGAATGAAGTGAAACTTCCAATAAAAGCGATTAACATAAGTAGTTTAGTTTGGTTCACAAATCAACTTTCCAATAACTACAAAGAGCTTACTATCCCCACCAGTATTTCCCAAGTTTTGTGCAAAGTGGTACTTTGTGAAATACTTCCTCCAATTTCTTTCTAATGCAGCTTTCCATTTATGGAAGTTCGATATTAATTGGAGCATCACTGAATTGGGCTAAAAGTTTCTATCTCTCTCCTTTCACATTGATCCCTCTTTTTACCCCTTTTTTCCCTTTCCATTTCACATCCTTACATAGTGTGTAACTGTCAAGAACAGATGCTACAGTGGATAAGAAAGCAGAGGAAATAGGTACTTTAGATGTAAAGCCAACGGTGTGATGCATAATATTGAAGAGATCATGTGTTAGAAGAGAATCATTCCCAAAAAGGAAATGGTACAACTAATTCAAAACAATCCAACAAGGATACTTTACATCCGATTAGGAACTTACAGCTAGAAAGGAAGTGTCATTCCACACAGCTCTCTCCAATAAGCGTTTTGCCTTGTTGCCAACAAAAATGGGTGAGGTTGGCATTGCTTCAATTAGGTTTTGATCTAAAAGGACCTTATTATTCCCACTAGAATCTGCATTGTATCTTGATCTTGAAGATCCTTTCAGATCATAAAGCTTTGAGACACTTCTTCTAAACAAAAGGTTCTCCATGACCAAAACATCCATCTTTGATTCCTTACCTCCTTTGAGATTCTTTGTAGTAACCTGAAATAGATAGCCAATGACAAAGAATTTACAAATAAATACAATATACAGGTAAAACCATGCAAAGCACAAGAATGAATATAGAAAGATTGTTAAGGGACTTAACATCACCAGGCCGAGAAAAGTATTATAGACACAAACAAACAGTAGAAAGCACACTAAGACATGCTAATCATTAATATATACCATCTCCATGAACACCTGCAGAGAGTCACCTCCATGCAGATGCTGGAGCCTTTTAGCACGAAGAGTGTTAAATGCATTGTTTCCAAGTACAATACGGCCTACTGAAACATTGATATACAAACTGCAATTTGAAATACCTGATAAATGCCTAAAATTTTTGCTAGGCATGTTGGGCTCTTAGTGTCAATTGCCTCCATTAGATACTTGAAATACTCGGGAGCAAATTTTATAAACGATTCGAGCTCCGTCTTTGTAACCTGTTTGATGATAAATCTGTCATCCAAAGATTTTGCGAAAAAGACATTGCTTTTACCACCCTGGGCCCCCCATTTCTTACAGCGACTTAGTGACCTAACAAAATCCAGCTCAGACGGACAGCATATTTTCCTCAAGGCATCAAAGTGCTTTGCATAATAACACGTAACAGTATATTTCACTTTATCAACAGGACCATTAACAGTAAAAGCAACTCTTATGTGCAATGATTTTGTGTACAAAAGTGGATCTGATATGAATGAGCTGCGAGTGCCTGATGCGGATAAGATGCTATCATCTATTGAAAGACTTCTATTTGCTTCGTTCAATGGATCATCAAGTGGAAGAAATTGATGAAAGCTAGCTGATTCTTGCAGTGGTAATGAAGATGCAGACTCAATATCTTTTGGTCTTTCCCCGTCATCAGATAATTGAGTGAAATAATCCTGCGAGATTAATGCATAAGATATTATGCTGGTTGGCTCATCATCATAAACTGGAATAACAGTCTCATATGGTCCTTCAGGAAGCAGCCACTTGGCCCCGCCTTGCAGCCCCAACTCCCGAGCTGATGATATGTACATGGACTTGTACCCACCAAAACTATCAAGCTTTTGAGTACTTCCAAGGAAGTTTTTGTTCAAAGAGCGATAGAAGTTGAAAAAGGGCATCCCCAACCAACTTATGGTATCTTCTGCACTATCAGAGCCTTTTGAATTTGTCGAGGCCACTGGTGAAGATAAAGTTTCCTTGGGAACACTCTTCTCTTCGACTCGATTCTCCAGTGCCAGCCTTTCTGCCACTACCGCCAATGAAGAATCTACTGAAATCGACCCCGTCAAAGGGAAGCTGTTATCTTTTGATAAATCAACCCCTGGCTGAGTTTTACCCGTCCAGGCAGCATCAAGAGTATCTGACAGATTTAAAAACTGACTGTCAGATAGCGCCCTTCGAACTGTCGGTCCACACTCCAAAGGATCAGGCTGTTCAAGATTCTCAGTAGCAGCAAAGGGGTCACCAATGTATTCTGAGTCACAAGTAAGATCTGGACTAGCTCTAGTTTGAGAAGCTGCCTCTGGTGGTTTCACAGCATTCTTAGATCCTTCTTCCAGGTTGGAAGTCCTAATAATTTGTAGGTCCTTAGAGCGAGCTTCCCCCCTTGTAACAATATTATTTGATCTTGCGAGAATGCCTAACCCCATAAAATCAGTGTTGGGAACAGCTTTATCATCATCTTGGTCGTCGTCCTTTGCAGCACTAACCAGCCGGTGGTCCCACAAGTAAGACTGGAAGAGTAGCTGCTTCCTTAATCGATTAATCGCCAGGATGTCTAGAGCAGGATGATGCCTTTTCACCTCCCTGGTTGATGATTTTCGACGCATTTCCTGAAATAAGGTAAAACTATTGTATCACTAAAAGGTAACATAATAATGCAGCATAGGCCACCAATTTCTTGGTTTTTTAGCGTTTGCTATAATTGGCAGCCATCCTTGGATTCCCTGGTGGCGAAATTAAACACAATGCAGGCGAGCAAAATTCATACAAGCATTCTATAAAAGAAAAGTTTATCTGTATAAATGCAAGATTTTCAACATGAGAATTGGCACTGGGCAGCAATAGATGCAAAACACTGTTAAGTGTCCCTTAAATTGTCGGAATCTTCTTTCCATTGTTATCCTTAAGGTTTAAGAAGCGGAAGAGGCTTTCGCCAAAAAGATCAGTTATAGCTTATAACGAACAGTCGAGAACAGAAAAATTAGCATTACAGCGGATAATGAAGTGGCACCAATTTCTGACCAGCTTCAGGGACCAAAAGACTAGGTTGACACCAATTTCTTAATGAATTAAGCTTCAATGTCACATTTCCGGTAACGATAAAGAGACTTTGATTTAACTACAAGAGATGGAAGTAGCTAATAAGTTATATCTATGACAAGGAAAACAAAAACCTGTATAACTTAGGACTCGTTTATAAAGAATGCAATTTACCTGAGAAGTTCTACTAACGTGCACTTGCCTATTTTAATGAACTTTCAAAGGATTTTGCAGATAATATCACATAAAGAGCAACATGCAGATGATGCTGGATATGGTACCTGAAATTCTGCCTTCTCATTCTGTAGAAGTTCTTCAAGTGCGGCAAGTCTTGATTCAGAGGATGTTATACCATCACCCAGTCCACCAAACTTTTTCTCGGCAATTTGCCTTATCGAATTGTGCACCTCAGAGAACAAGAATTCTGCACGTTCTCCGACCTGAAGCAAAGACACTTTCAATGAACTGTGAAAATCATACCGTGGGACAAAATCTTTGACATATCTTAATATAGTACCTCATCTGCTTCTTTTTGTATCCAATCCTGAATCTCATAGTTAAAATCAACTTTAGCAGGTGGAAGGTAGACGGAATAAACATCGATTGATGCATACCGGAAGCAAGCAACCATTTTCCCACATCTGCAAGGATTTAGAATATCAATACAATAATCTATAACATTAACGGGGACTCTTGGGTGCATGTCCCCTTTCAAGCATCTTCTTTATTTCTTTTTCTTTTTGTTAAAAACTATAAATATTTTGCGATCCTACAACTCTTCTTCCTACGGCTTTTATTTTTCATTCAAAAAAAATATCCTTAAAATCTTACATACACCAATATTACTGTAATTCTGTGAATCAATAACACTATTCTTCTCTTTCTTTCTTCTTTTTTCTAAAACCACCAATGTCCTCCCTTCGCAGATAATTGTAATAGACTGATAAAATGAAAATAGAGTTTGTGATTGATTTAATGGAAAAATACAGAAATTAAAGGTAGATTGCCAAGTATCCGAGTGACTTGGTCACACTCCAAAAGCTAAATGAAAATTAAGAGAAACTTGATCAATATTATTCATTTTCTTTCACTCTCTACTACCCTCTACTTATAGGAAAACTAACTTGCTAACTTATTCATCAAGCAACTCACTATCAATTTAGAGAAACATGCCCGAAAAAGAAATCATTAGTATTTTCCTATTTGGTCAACTGTAGTCTTCACATAATCCGAGAACTGAGGAGAATTCAACAACATAAAAACAAAGAGCATCATGTCTCCAAGCCGATGGATTCATAAAACTTCTATGCAGAACACTATGGCTACATTCTCAATTTCTCTGTCTCTCATGGTTGCTTTGATGATGCCGGGGAGTACTGGTTTAGAAGTCAAGAAGGATCATTTCCCAAGTAACTACATCATGAGAACCCAAGAACATACCTGCTCATATCCTTGAAACTTGTGATGGTATGGTGAATTAGCAATGACTCTAAGGACAGGGAGAAGAACATTTTCTCTTCATAATGAAGATTGCAACTTATCCTACCACGAATTATCTATATCCAATTATCTAAATCACACTACCCAAACTAGACCCAACTGTCACCAAAACAAAGATAGCTTGATTTGACACAAACTTATAATCCAATCCAATCCAAAGAGATATTGTCAAAATCAAGTTGACTAATAGTTTATAACAATTTCCTAAAATAATATTCGACAATGGACCCATATTTTAAGAGAACTAAAAAATGGAAACAATATCTAACTAAAATAAGAACTATGCTATCTCATAGTCACGCAATTCGAATTAACACTAACCACACCCAGTCTGACCAACCTATTTGCCAGTATCTTGCATCCAATAACACAATGCAGTAAGATCCCAGCATATGGCAAGTAGAATAGATTGATATGGAGTAGTCTATACAAGAGAATAGGTCCAGTTAACAATTTGTATTAGTAGTTTTAAGCAAGAGGCAAAGCTTGTCTAATAAACTTGAAACAATCTTCATCGAGAACATATCTTTTGATGTTGGGATCTTTCATATTCAGGAATGGTAAGCAACATTCAATACTAGACAGGAACAAGTAGAAAACTAATAATTTTTGAAAGACGTAGTCACGTACCCATAGAATCGAAGACAATCTCTGTGTAAAGAGTGACCACAACTAGCAACCCTGCTCGCTGCAGCATGATTTGAAAAGCTAAGCTCCAGAAATTTCCCAAATGATAATCCCCAAGCAGCATCTGACATAACGATTCTCCTAGTTGCAGGAGGGAAACCACTAGTCCTTGGACAACGCAAACATCTGTGCCACATCCATATCTTTCCTTCTCTCTCTCCAGTCAAAAGAATTTCAGGCAACTTCTTAACCGAAATTGTGAGTGTGCCTTGCCGATGAGTATAACAATGAACATGTGCGTCAGAGGGCATATCACAGGAACGACACCTATAGCTCTGGTAAAAACGAAAGAAAACTTAATTTAGGTGTTGCTAATTATGTTATCAACAGATACCTGTGCATGGAAACAAAAAGTGAGTTTACCTGATCAAATAAGTGATCTTGTAAAAACCGCCCTAAAGGTTTATCAAAACTACCATAGTATTTGATCCTAAATAGGTGCGACCTTTCACACACTGTCCCCTTCCACACACATCTTGATGATAAGGAGACTAAGATGCTCTGAACGTCCGATGGTGATGGAGGGAACTCCTCTTTCGAAGACCCAGGCCCATTCTGAATAACACTTTTGGCATCTTGCCCAGAGATAGCCTCAGAACCTGCTATCTCATGTAAGCCAGCCATATTGTTAGTATTACAAGCATCCTCAGCAATAAAAGCATGCTCCCTAGACTCTGGTGGGTCAGAATAATCTTCTTTAAGATGGGCATCTAATAGTTCACCACAATGAACTGCAGAAACATCTCCTTCCATAGATACACCTTTAGGCTTTTCATTGTTAGTTGCTGATAGAGAAGCAACCTCATCACAAGGCTCTGAAGCAAAGATATTGACTGATGGCTGACAAGCGAAACTAGTGACAGTACTGCAGCTTAAAGAGGGTTCAGCATCTTGAATGATTGCGTTTAAAGGCAAAGACAGTGACTTGGTCAATTCTGTATCTTGCATCTTTGTACCACTTAGTAAGGCAGTAGCCATCACATTCACAACTTGGGGCTCCCGAAAATTCTCTTGCTTTCCGTGTGCAGGAACTGTGAAACCAGGTACCAAAGAGATAGACCGATCCATACTTAAGGATTTACTTGGAAGTGCAACAGTTAAAGATTCGTTAAAAAGATTCTCAGGCAAGGAAGCTCCTTCATCTGCAAGAAAAGATGTCTCCAGAGCCAAGTGATAAGCAGCAAAGACTCCATATTGCACCACATGCTTCACTTTCTTCAGCTCATCTCCATTTGCACCTCTAAGTAAAATCTGAAACATGGATGGAAATACATATCATATCAGGTGAAAAGTTAAAACCACGGCCACCACCAACAGATACATTTGCAGCAGGTGGAATTTGCTATAAGACTACCACCCCCTCCCCCCTTCCCTCGCCCCCGAGTAGAGGAGAAGGAAGAAGTTTGCTTACAGGTGTTCATTTAATGAAGTAGTCTCTCTTAGTTTCCTAAACTAGTTAGAATATAGGGGTAAGCCTGTGTAGCAAGGAAGAAAATGAAGTATGTGGTCACGTTTGCAGTAACAAACCCGATGACGCGGAAGCGGCTTGTAATGGATGAATCGAACAGATCGCGGATAGCACGGAGTCAATTTTTATCCGCAAATTGCATAAATTTGCAATTTTCAAGTTTAGGACATATTCCTATTACTTAATATGACCAAAGCTATCATATGAGTGGGTAGATAAAATATATATGGTGAATGAAATATTACTTAAAATATGAAATGTTCCATCCAATCATTAATATAAATAGATACTAATTCATATACATCACCCAACTAGAATGCCTATGTCATGCTCGTCACCCTTTTTGGGGGTGTGCATATTGTTTTTCTGTTGCTATGCATGCTTTCCTTTTTTCTTATTTTGGCCAATTTTGATAAGTAGCTCACATAATGGGAAAAACATCCAAACGTGCCAAGTCCCATTACGTAATGGATGATGCGATGAGAAGGACTTGCTTTTTATCGAGGCATGACGTAATGGTAATTCACGAAACAGCAAGTTCAAAGTCCGTTACATAACGGCCATTACATAACGGGAAGACCGAGTTTTAGTTCCATATTGTGTAACTTTGGATTTTGGTCCTATTTGTACCCTTCAGCAGTGGGAGCCGCACTGCTTACTGAAACTAGCATTAGGCCCAAGTAAGCAAGCGCGGGGACCAAAATGAGTCATCTTTTAAGTGAAATCAAGAGAGAAGAAGGAAAAGATGCCGTTTAAGGTCCGACTAAGCATGTGCAGAAACCAAACAATGAGTCACCTTTGAGTTTTAACAAAGGAGAACACATAATAAGCAAAATCAAGAGAGAAGGAGAAAAGGGTGTCACTAAGGTCAAGGCTTAGCTTGGCTTCTTTACAGAAGCATGTCAAAAAATGCAGTTAGGCTTTACATGCTAAATAAACAATTTACACTTCATAGCCTCTATCATCTCAGACAATAATAAAAAAATAATCAGTACTGTTGTCATTACAGGCAACACAACTCTTGGGTAGATTTATTACGCTGAAAAAGTTTCAAACTTCCACACATAAGAATACAATCAACAAGCAAAATTTTTGGACTGCTATGGAGTCGTATATCAGGACTTACTGTGAAACCCAGTGGTTTTGGACAGCCTTCAAAGTACATCAATGTCTTTGTCAATTTCCTTCCAGCTTGACCAGCAGATCCATGGTCTTCAAAGCACTTTTCCACGTGAAAAAGGTCACAATATCCCATCTTCTGTGCAGAAAGATGATCGATTGAGGGAACTATTTGAGCTCCTGTACAGCGTGCTATACGCTCAAGAAGTGGTCTTTTGATATTGAGAGCGAGAGAGATGTCCTTTGCAAGAATGTATTCTTGTGCATATCGAGATACTGACTTCTCTACCAACAGCACATTAGGGTGGTGAGCATCGATCTTTGCAACTGCCATCTTCAAATGATCCATCTCCTGTTGAAAATAAACAATTTGGGAGGTGGCCAGAGATTATCAACAGTAATATAGTCTCATGTGCCATTTACATAACATTTTCCAGGTTCCCCTGACAGAGATACACAACAGAATAAAACTAGAAAAAATTCTCAGAACCTGCTGCAGAAGAGTATCAAAACTTGACAGCAAATTGGAAACACGCTGATATTCCAGAGCTCCGCCAAGGATCATGAGACGAGGTTTTTCAATTCTTGTAGTCATTCGACGATGCGCCACGTTTTTTTTGCACATAACTCCTTTGACAACCATACTAAGAGAAACAATAGCAAAATTCTGTATTAGGAGAGCGGTCAACAAGGAAAAGTGGTATAAAATTAAACCAGAAGTGTGAATAATCAGAAGGTAGCGTATTCCACTAATATTTGCATTTTCTGCATTGTTTTGCTTATAACAATTTACTTACCTCTCTGAGCGACATCCACTGGCTAGGCACTTCACCTTCACATAACCACCAGGATCCATCCCCCCACCTCTGCTTGTGTCAGGCTTCAGAAGTGTAGCAGCTTCCCAGGAAAGAGCAGTGATAATTTCCAACCAACTCTCTTTAACATTGTCATCAGTAACTGGAATATTCTCAACCTGCAAAAGTTGAGATACCAGAGCCCTGAAATGCCCATCCACTACATTCTTCATGGCCTTCTTCTGCTCTTCACCAGATCTCTCCTTTTCACGATATTCATCGCTACCGAAACTACTAGAAGTGTCCAAATGACCCCACTCTCCTGAGGCATCTGCATCATCATCCTCAAATAAACAAGCATCTCTATCATCCTCTTCATTTTCAGGTTCAGGCGGAAGCCAAAGAAGTCCATTATTCTCAAAATCGACAGGTTCGGCGTTAACATCCTCAACAGCGCAAAGAGATGAGGGTGCTTCACATAGATCACCATATTCATTATCCTCCTCCTTCCCAACTTGGTGTTCATTACCATCTTGCACATCATAATTGTCCTGAAAGCCAGAGTTGCTCAAGCTTTTTGTGTCACCATTATCCATATCATGGACATAATTATGTGACTCATAGACATTTTGCATCGCATTGATTTCAACTGAACCATAGTAGCCATTAGCCTGAGAACAACTCCTCGATTTGGAATCCAAATCATAAACACCAAATACATCATCATCATCCTCATCACTCCTGAAAACCATAAAGTTATCAACATCAATCAGTCAATGTAAGTTTGAAGTGTATGCACATAATGTAGATGGGATAATACAGTAAAATAAAGTCATCATACTGGGGCAGCGCCATCAGGTTACTTGAAGATATGCAAGTATGCAAAGCTTAGCAAATAGATAATTTCAGCATCGACTTGTTTGTAAACTGCAACATGAAATTTCTTCCTAAGGTTGCAAAAGAAACAAATTACTCTTTGAAGTTTGAATATGATTTTAGAAAGTCCAGATGATTAATTGTCCGCTCTATACATCTGATAACAAGTAATATTTAAATATTGTTAAGCAATAAAGGTAGGCAAAGTAGCTTGAATGATGAACTTCAATTCAAGTATGAAACTATTAAAACTGAAAGCATGAAAATACAGCAAGAGGAGCTAGTTTTGCACAAGGAAACAAACCAACCTAGGAACCAAGAAAAAAAAAAGGATAATGAATATCATACTTGAGCAGACAAGGCCCCATATTGGCACAGCAGAAAAAACATTCTAGCTGATGTTTTATTAAACTTTTATCACACAGAAGCATACATCAAGGAACTCCGATAACCAGAAAGCAGAAGAAATTAAACCTGTTTGTGCACAATCCACATTGATTCACAGATGAATCATCTGCATAGGAGACAGTAATATTGGTCCTTCCCACTTCATCGACGCCCTGGACATCATCTACAGATGGATCCATCATTGCTGATTGATATGGACTAAGAGAAAGACTCTCAGAAGATTGTTCACATATTCCAAATGACAATGAACAAATAGTAATAGTGCTACCATAAGCAGAATCGCTAGACTTTGAACTGGCATCACTAGGTGCTGAAAGAGAACGATCTACAATGTCATGTGATCCGCGACCCACACGAGCTACACCCTGCTCCGATTGCTTGAAACAATAGTTGCACACCCGAACCTTCTCCCACTCGCCCAGCAGATTACTGGGGTCAGCATTACGAGCCGGAACTGAATTTGCAGTACATTTTCCACAAAAGATTCGGCCACAAAGCCGACAATGATGTCTACGGTTGAATACTGTGAACTGAGCATCACAATCATAGCATACCCTACAGCTATGATCGGGCATCCAAAAGTCCCTAGAAACATTAGCAGATTTGGACCGCCACGGGATCCAACTCTTCAGAATGCCAAATAGATCAAGATCTTTCTTGTTTGATTGGTCCATCGACTGACAATCCTCCTTCCCCACTCATTGTGCAATGCTCATTTGGCTGCACAATGACCTAACGGTCACCTCACATCAAAAGGGCAACGCCTTGAGTTGGGGCCGGAGGAATAAACACAAATCCTCCTAAAATCAAATTAATCCAACTAAGTAGTAAAAGAAACAAGTCAAACATGCCATAGACGAACAACCACACAATAATCACAAAACGCCCGAACCATGCTACACCCTACAAAATACTCAACTTCCAAATATTGATTTCAATAGGCAACTATCCTCCGTAGTTCGAGAAACTCCGCCAAACCAACACCGCTATCTCCTTCCAAACTCTGGAGCTGAAGTAACACCTGAGTGCAGATTCTTCAAAGTATAAGTTCAAACTTCAACAACCCACAACTTAATAATACTGACAATACAAGTATACAACCACAAACTTCAAAACAAGACCAAAGTAGACAACCATAAACCCACAAATCCCTCTAAATGACAATCCACACCAGTGTCACCTAATTCACTAACCTCTCTATGACTTAAGACAAGCGAATTATGGTCGGTTTTGGGTTATTTTCGGCCTATTTCGGGCCAATTGCCAATACAAAAAGCGAATTAAATAGCGAATTATAACCCAGAAATCAAAATACCCTTAAAAGAATTAAACCCACCTACCCATAAAACATGTTCTTATAGCACGCTTACTTGTAATGATCAATCAACATTCCAATCTGTCATCAAAAACTTTCTAAGGCAAGAAATCCTTACGCAAATGCATATTAATTAAAAATAACATTAACAACATTATCATATACACTCAAATTCACGTTACCCACCACATTCAAACATACAATTCAAATCATATAAATATTTAAATACCTTGATTAAAATGCAACTAAAGATCGCCGCCATGAACAAATTTGATCATGCATGATCAACCCACGTAATATTTTCATGAAATTAATATGTAACAAAGCATGAATTGTAAAAAAAAGAGAAATTTTTTTTGATGGGTACCTGTGAATCTGCAAATTCCACCATTAAAGGAACAATTTAATGTCAATTTGATGAATCTCTTTTGCAGCTATGAATTACAGGCTGCAATGCAATAATTCATCAGTTTGCAATTTTGTCTTGTTTTTTCCTTCCTTTTTTTAAAAAAATTTTATCTTGATTTCTTTTTCATTATATTCCAATGGTAAATTGGCAAAGTTCTGAAAGAGATGGATCGAGGGAGAGCGAGAGCGAAAAGGAGAGTGTGCAATTATTTGTTAAATTCGATTTCAACTGTCTTTGAAACATGTGCTAGTTTTATTAATATGACGGGTGCGTTCTCCTCGCCTAAATTTATTTGGACGGAGTTGTTAGTTGTTAGTCGTTATTTGTTAGATTTGATTGAAACGGAGTTGGGTAGTTCTTTTTATGAGATTTGAAACTTTTTTTTTAATGTGAAGAGAATAAACTTTAAATTCGGATAAGATAAGAAGCATACACAAAACGTGAGGGATAAAATTAATAATGGACCGAATAAACATAATAATTACGGGATTTTTTTCTCTTTGTGATTTCAGACTTTGAGGAGGGTGTTGACTTTATGTATAAAGGAAGATAAGATGCACATATAACGCGTGTGCGGTAAAATTAATAAAATAATATATACACGATTAATGAATTTTGGAATTTTGAGGGAATGCACGATTATTATGGGAAATTTGTTCGTATATAGTATTTTCTTCGTGTGACTGTTTTTATTTGTCTTTAGTTAGGAAGATAAACTAAATATATTAGTTAGTACTCCCTTTTTGTTTGGTGTTATATCCCCTTTCCTTTTTAAGACCTTCTTTAATCCTATCCTATCCTATTTTGTCTCTATCTTCATCTCAACACATATCAACATAGAAGAGTTAGACCGGAAAATATAGTGGGAGTATTTTTTTTGTGATCCAAGATCAAATTAAAGTAACAAATAGATAAACTTAAAGTATAAGTTTTAATTTCATTTTCCACAGAGGAAAACCTTAACATATTATTATATCTTGTCTCATTAGTTCGTTCTGCTAGGGCAAGGGCGGGGGGTAAACTAGGGGGGTTGTTGAGTCTTTGAATCCGGTACAATCTTTTTTCTTCATACGTAAAGAAGAAATGCCCCCTGGAAACGTATAGGAGGTTTCCTCCTCGTACGGCTCGAAAAAACGCGCTAAGCCGGGTTTAGAGTCTGCCAGTCCACTATCTTATGCTATCACCTTCCTGACTTCTACAAGGCATACCTTTTTCACAATTAGAAGCTACGCTAGGATCTTATGCCCTTCGTTTGTTTTTAAATTACTTCGTACTTTGACACTATCTACATGGATTAATGGATAGTGATATAGGCACTTGAAAAATTGATTTAGGCACTCTTATTGTGAGAGCATAGCTTTTCATGCATCAATCACAGGTACGAGTGCCTAAATCAGTTTTTGGAGTACTTAAATCAATATCATATTCACATATCTCACTTTAGATATCATTAGTGACTTATGCAAAAGATAAACATAGTCAGTTAGAATCTTGTTAGATATGTCTCAACAAACTTTTTCAAATTTCAACTTTTCAGAATTTATGATTTAAGACATAATTTATGCATGTTATGTGACAATGATAGTCAAGTGGGAAAAATATATTCAAGTGGATCTTGCTAGATTTGTCAGAATAATAAATTGAATAGCTCATTAGTATACCATAAGAGATTGGGTCGTGCCACCTAAAACCAGCAAGCCAAGAAAAAATCGTGTTGTGTTTGCTCCGTCAAATTTCTAAAAAAGGGGCCATATCGGGACGGGTTGCATTGGGTCATGCAGTAGCTTAGGTCGCTCTTGAATTTTTTGTTTTTTGGGTTGGAAATCAAATAGGTGCACCATCGGCCCTTCGTGGCGAGTTAGATCAATTCGTGTCTGGACGGGCTGAACAATCCCGGCATATAAACATCTCCACTTAGTGTGCACAAACTAGATTTTCATAATAGACGAAAGAACACTCAAGAGTAAGAATCTGGCATCCTGGCTTGATATTGTTTACCTCCATTACACGATATCAATTCTTTGGAAGACAAACTGAAAACCATCTTTTACTATTATTCCCTCGTCTCAATTTATTTGTTACATTCACTTTTTCAAAGTTTTCTAAATACAATTCAAAAACTAATATCTCAAGTTAGGTATAGGAAAAATTACAAAAATTATATATTTGAAAAATACTCATTGAGACAAATCAAACAAGATATCACATGAGTAATTTTTGACATGTGTATAAACTCAAATATTATCAAAGTTATACTGTGAATAATGCTCAAATTTCATATACACCAAATAAAATGTGACGAATGAAGTATTTAGCAATAGTAAGGGTAGTATGACTTGTATCTTAAATGACATTTTTGGTGCTTGTTTGTTTTAGACAATATGATGGCTGAATGTTGTAAAGGTACTCAACAATTATTGCTCATGTTTAGGATGTTTAGGGGATCTTTAGAAGATAATTTCATAAGATCTGGCCAAAAAAGTTGCAAAAAATGAAATTTCCTTACACTAGTTGTTATATAAGAAATTAAGAAGGGGTAGACACCAAAAAAAAAAAAAAAATAATATTCTAGTTGTTTTATTTATTCAATAATTACTTGTTTGGCTAATTAAATTTCTAATCGTTTTTTGCACGCATGACGTGTATTTGATGCTAGTTAGGTAAAAGATTAAGAAGTGGCGCTAGGCCCATTCGATACAATTCCTAACTTCTAAATGCGATATTAGTTTTCCACATTACTTTTAGTTTTACCAAGTCAATGTTTTGTTTTATATTTTAGGATTTTATTTCCTTAATGATAGCCTTTTAGTAGCTGAGGTATCTTCCTTGTGTACAATAAGTTACATGTTTAAATCCCTTTTCAATCTGTAATTTGTACCGTCCAGTATAGCTCATTGCGACAAAATAGATAAATAAATAAATAAAGTCTTTTTGTTTAATGGAGTATTATAATGCTTTGACGATTTTTTTTATTTGTTTGTTTTACTAAGTAACTAATATAGAACAAGTTTGATGCTTGGATTACAAAATTTTAATTCAATTTGCATGAATATTGAAGTCTTAATTTATAGTGGACTCATTTTTACTTTTTTAAGTAAGAAGAAGCGTCTCAGACTCCGCTCGGGTCCTAGTGGGCCATACACTTTAAGAGAGGGAGAAAGATAGGGAAAATCCTACTCTCAAAGTGCCGCTAGTGGAGATTGAACCCCAACCTCAAGGTTGGAAGGATCTCTTCTTTCCACTAAACCAAGCCTTAATTGGTATAGTGGACTCATATACATTGGTAAATTAATCAATGTTTCATTTAAACATTAATATCATTCTATAGACTCTTAAAAGATGCATTGCATGCACGTTCAAACTGTTTAATGTTTAACCTATTCAATATCTTTTTTTATAAGCATCTAACATAGCATAAAAAAACTAAACATCTACATATATTCCTATTTTTAACAAATAGTACAAAGTAATCAAGTAACTAGGGGTGTTCATTTCGGATTATCGGATCCAAAAATTATCCGAAATTTCGGATCGGAAGAAGTGCGATCCGAATCCGACCCGGAAATTTCGGATACCCGGATTATCCGATCCGATTTTTATGGGAAAAAAGTTTTAAATCAAATTTATTTAATGGAAAAAATTACAGATAGGATCGGATCGGATAATTATCTGAAAAAATATCCGAATTTTAAACAGTTTTCAGATAATTCGGATATCCGAAAAGACCAAAAGAGTGATCCGAATCCGATCCGAAAAATTCTGGATATCCGATTTTTCGGATCGGATCAACCGGATCGCTGATCGGGTCAATCGGATCGGATCAACGTCTGTTAACGGTTTCATATATTCCTAAACTAATTCCATTTTACACCACTTTTTCCGTAATTTTAGCCTAGACCCCAGTTTAATTCTATTTAAGGAAATATCCATATATTATTACCCTTAAAAATATTACTATTGAACAAAATTGTATTATGCCTAAAAGTTTAAATGATTCAATGAACAAAAGGGAAGCTGTGTTTCCGGAATGATAAGTAGTAAGCCACTTCAACCAAGAAAGTTATGTTAGTAGAATTCAACCAAAAGCATAGATACACTATTAAAAATTTAAAATGCATGTGAATATCTGATAAATCTACAAGTGTTGACTTATTGTCATTTTCTAACGCTCCAGCCAACCAATTTTCAATCAGATAAAAAATGGTTATACAACAAAGAATAGAGATCTAGATTTATTAAACCACATGAAAGAAAACCATGTTACTACCTTCTGTAATAATCAATTCCTTAAGCTGAGTCTAACCAGCTAAGTCTCCCCCATCAAACATAGAACTATGTTACAGAACAATTCCATAGACGATGCCCATGGTCTTCAACACTTCATTTTCGCTTACGTGCCTGTGTTCAACGCTCGACACTCTAGTAGAGAACGGATCCATACACAACAATCTCTATTTCATCCAATCGTTTTTTCTTTTGTTTTCGAACTTGTCTTGAATCAATATTCATAGAGCAAAAAGGTAAAACAGAAGAGAAAACTGTTACATGCCCACAAATGGGCTTGAGTACAAAATTTGAGTAAGAATTGGCCAATTGGGTACCAAATATATGTTAATAATTAACAAAATTTGATATCTTGGGACTAAAAAGAACAAAATTTGATATCTTGGACTGCAAAGAGCTATAACAAAATCAGAGCTCTGAGATCATAAAAGAAAAATTATTCAGTAAGGCCTAAACTTCCGAGCAGCTCGTAATTGTTGTATCCGCTTCTTATCCTCCTCAAATTTACTTTGCAGCTTCATAAGCTCACTCCTGTGGGCTTCTTTCCTCTGGAATCGGTAGAAATCTAGCCCAACATCCTTGCTCTTTTTCTTGGCTAATTTATCGCGCACAGCAGCCTCTGCTACAGAGCCCACAGCAACACCACTTTCAGGATCAGCTGTCCTTTTCCAACCCTTCCGATGTACAACAACCGTCCATCCCTCCTCAGTAAGATTGGCTTCTCTCTCTCTCTTTGCCTGCTCCTCCTGCTCCTCGTGTGCACTTATAAAGTCATCAATTCGTTCTTGCAATATCTTCAGTCCGGGTCTCTTCTCATAGTATTCCTTCATCCACTTTTTCATCCCTTTGGAGTCATCTTCCTCTTCTAAAGAGATTTGATATACATTAGGAGTTTTACCTTCTTGCACTTCCTCCACTGACCTGCCACTTCTATTTGCTGACTGCCCACCCTTCTTTTTATGAGCTTTCTTCGACTTCACTTTTTGTCCTATTGAAGGAACCTCTTCAACTGGTTTATTCACAACTATGCTTGGTTCACCTGATGAAGGGTTGTCTTTGCTTTTATTTTTACGAGCTTTCTTTGACTTGTAAGCTTTCATATCTGATCCAGCTACATCAACCTCATTATTCACCACTATGCTTGAATCGTTACCATTTTCCACTGGCTCCTGGCTGCGTTTTTTTATCCTTTTTTCTGGTTTACGAGCTTTCTTTGATTTGTAACCTTTTGCATCTGCTCCAGCGACATCAGCCTCATCATTCACCACCATGCTAACATTTTCAACACTTTCCACTTCCTCCCGACTGCGCTTTTTAACCTTCTTCGTCTTCTTTTCTGGTTTACTGCTTCGCATCTTTAGGTATAGACAGTGACCTAGGAGGGCAGTGAAGAACAGTGGCACTTCGTGCTACTGATTACTGAGCCCATTCAATGCACCACGTTAGTAAATTGTAATGATTCACTACTTCCAGGAAAGGGGCAGTGCTAAGGCTCAACAAAGATAAATCAAACAAAGATAAAAAGTCTTTATTCATATTAACAAAAGTATGCATCACAAGCGGTTAATGAATCAAAAGAGATGCCTACAGCACAAGCTACGCGCACCAGCATGGGTCCTAAGTTAGACGGCTTTAACATACTACCCAAGCTACCTGAAGCACCAAGACTCAAACTCTAGAAGCCAAAAACTGCAGAATCATATTTACCAAGTCCATGCTTAGAAGTTGGAAAGGCAAAACAAAGTACCAAAGAAAAGATAATTGAAGACATTATATCCTCAAAGGAGTTCAGATTCCGAATTAGTGCACTACAAGATATACAGTTTACCACACCTTAAGCACCAAGACTCAAACTCTAGAAGCCAACCGTTGTGGAATCATATTCACAAAGTCCATGGCTAGGAACTTGGAACTGCATAAAAATGTGCCAAAGATGAAATAGTTGAAGACTTTATATCCTCAAAGGAGTTCAAAATCCGAAGTATTGCACAATGAGATATACAATTAGCCATAATGCCACCATTACCATTGTTATTGCCCAAATGCCTTTAGCAAGATTAATAACCAAGGAGCAACAAGGGAAGGTCATACGTTGTGCACATACAAGTATACAAATACAAAGAGCCTACTTCTATAGTTATCTAATTTAATCTCGAGTCACTTGATGTTGCAGGGTTCAAAAGTTAAAATGGTACTTTGCACAAGAAAACTTTAATTCTAATACAGACCTTGATCCAAAAACACATGTATTCAGCAGCCCATTAGTAGATAAAACGACATCATAATCAATCAATGGATAAGTGAACCCTATAATCTTTCATTGTTCCTCCCTCACCTTTCACTATTAATTTATGCAACTAAGATACCAAACAACAAACATACCCAATACAACAACAGCATCAAACCAAGACATCCCTTTAAACTTCAAATAGACAATTTTTGCCCAAAAGAGAAGACACATGAGCAAACCCTATTTTTACTAACGCCCCGTTTCATAGCTTATTTACTGACTGGTGATGGTAACAATAACAAGATTGAAGTGAACTGAAAGTAACAAATAGTTAATTGTGAGAGTAAAAGTATTGTATTGAGCTAAGCTGAGGTAAACTGAACTGATAAGGTGCGGTAGAGTGGGGAGAACAGGCGTGAGTGGTAACGGAAATAAGAAAAACAAAAGAATGGCGGCACAAGACTTTTCTTGCGAGTTTAGGCTAAAATTCATCACCACTACCGCCATTCGATACCGACTACCAAATGGATGAGAATGTACCATCAAAACCAGAAAAACACATTGATATAAAATTCTAAAAAGACATGAAGAATACGAAACTTTGAAAATAGTGTAGAGCAACATCAATCTTGTCATGTTCAAACTATCACAAGCAAGAGCTGGTTGTCTGCCCAAACTTCAATTTAAGCAGCTGTAAAAACTTACTATTTGGCAGTACTTGAGCCAATAGCTCGGCCAGCTGCTGAATTCAAATGCGAATACAAATTACATTCAACATTTTCCAGTTGAAATCAATCAAGAAGATAATAATACTTACATGAATCAGACTTGCCAAAACTCAATCAAATTCAAATCAATCAAAACGTATAACTCAAACTCGACTCATGTTCTGCTGAAAATTTCAAAGGACTTCAATTATTTGGCGGACTTGAGCCAATAGCTCGGTCAGCTGCTAAATACAAATGCGAACAAAAATTGCATTCAACATTTTCCAGTTCAAATCAATCAAGAAAATGATAATACTAACATGAACCAGACTGACCCAAACTCGAACTCAATCAAATTCAAATCAATCAAAAAGCGTAACTCAAACTCAAACTCGAGTTCCGCTGAAAAAAATCAAAGGACTTCAATTTAGCTCAAAATTCATGACTCCATAGCAAATAGATGAAACAGAAAACACAGAAAATAAATACGATTCTATAACGAGCATCACATATTCACACAATCAAATGAAAAAAGTAAGAACAGTCCTATTCGATTTCAAAAAAATTCAAATATCAAGCAATTACAATGTCGCACTAACCTTCCAAGGCCTTGTTCTTTTGGTCTACAATGAACTTAAATTAATTCAGTTCAGTTCACTTAATTTCAGTTCAACTCAGTTAATTTCAGTTCAGCTCCGCTGAAGGGATTGCAGTTAGATTCAGTTCAGTTAAGTTCAGTTCTTTGCGGGCCAAAAGAACACGAGAAACGAGAGCTGACCGCGTGAGAAAAATGCTTCGTGAAAGGCTCACTAACAAGAAACCCTAATGCTCATCCTCATTCACCAAGCATTTTTAAGCTCAAAGTTTAAATTAAATATCTGATTCTGCCAAATAATGATAAGAATTCATCAAAAATCCAGCAAAAACACCATAAACATCACATTAAACAAAAAAAGAACAAAAACCCAGAACATGAAATCCAAAACCCATCTATTAACATATATTATCAAAATCATTGAAACAAATGAATAATCAAATTACAGCAAATTAATATACTTGAAGAATTCATCAAAAATCCACCAACAACACCATAAATATCACATTAAACAAACAAGAACAAAAACCCAGAACTTGAAATCATATTTACAAGCATCTCTAAGTGCAGAAATTGCGTTACAGATTGAAAAACAAACTTACCTTACCAGTTGAGGCGGTCTGCGGGCGAAAGTTGTTTGAGCAGAAATTGCGCTATTAGCGGCAGCAGGAGAGCAAAGGTGAGGACTGAGGAGCGAGGGTTATGAAGTATGAACTATGAAGGATGGGGGAAGGTTTGTTTGCTTTGACACTAGAAATTGCATTTGGAAGGGTGTTAAAACTAGGGTTGGGAAAAGCTAATTCGATCGGTTAACACGACCTGAACTCAACCTGAAATAAGAGGGTTTAGGTTATATTTTTCGACCTAATTATCTAAATAGATTGACTCAATCTATTCTGTTAATTAAATGAGTTAGATTAAGGTTGAAATTCGTAACCTGAATATAACCTGATTTGACCCATTCATATAATAATTCGAAAAAACTAATTTTAATAAAAACTAAAATTGGTCACCAAAGACAACAAAGTCTAAAGATGAATCGAATTGTACATGAATAGAAATTATAAATAAAGCAATAAAGCAAGCTTGATGTATACTTAGGCCCTAATCTTTTGGACTCGATAAATTGCAATTATTGTTCAATTTAGTTCAGCTCCATTTGTTTCAGTTACTTCAGTCTAGTCAAATTCGGTTCCATTAATTTCAATTCAGTTTAGTTCAGTTCAGCTTCATTCAGTCCAAAATAACAAAGAACTTAGTTATCTACATAATCAAATGTTGATAGTCAAAAACAATATATTGATGACCTAACTAGGGATGACAATGGGTCGGATCCGGGTAGGGTCCTCCAAGATCCGCATCAGATCCGTTTTTCAAACAAGGACCCGGACCCTGCCCAGATCCAGTGGGTAATAAAAATGGGGATCCATATCCATACGGGTCCAAAACGGGTACAAAATGGATCTTTACCTATTTGCTTCAAATAAGCCTAATTTTCATAATAATTAAAGATTTCAATAACGAAAACAACGCCATCTCGCGTCTCCAATTGTTGACGTTCAAAAATTGAAGTTTAATACAACCATAACATTAAAAGCTAAAGATAGCTAAAAAACAAAGTTTAACAACATTACAAAATATTACAACATAAAGTTAAATTTGTCTAGTTAAAAATAACTTTAAAAAACGGGTAAACGGTTGCGGATCCGGATAATACTTTAGGACCCTGTCCAGATCTGTTTTTTGAAGGTAGAACTCGGATCCTACCCGGATTTGAACGGTCCTAATTTTGAGGACCCAGATCCGCTCAAAACGGATAAATATCCTCGATTTCGGGTCGGGTCCATTACCCATTGCCATCCTTGGAACTAACCCCAAAGTTTACCCCAATCTTAATTCCCATCACCACTTGAAAACTTAGGGGCCGTTTGCGTCAGTGGGTGTTTGGTTGATGTTTTTTCCATTCCCTTTACCTACTTTTCAGTTTTGGTTACCATTACTTGATTCCCTACCCAACCCCAATGTTTTGGATTCCCCCTTTTCCTTTTACACCACACCCAACCTTGACCACAACTCACAACTCACAACCATCATTGCTCCACCGCTACTCCACAACCACCACCAGAAGGCAACCCCACTACCACCTCCAAAACCGCCCATCCATCACTGACCACCACCACTCCATAGCCACCAGCCCACCACCTACAAGCCCGAAAAATCTCACAAACGCTCCCTTATTCCACCACGACATCACCACTCCATAGCCACTGCTAATAAGTTTAATAAGTTTACTTGTTTAATAAGTTTCAAGTCATCGAGTTGCATTCATGGAAGATATTGTACATAGTTGGGATTTGTTATGAAACAACATACTTACAATTATTTTTGGGCAGTACGATGATAATTAGGTTTATGCCAGTCAAATGTTCCCATATGTTATTTGATTAACTGGTTTTAGGAACGTTTGCCTTTAAATGTTTAACAAGATGCATTTAACCAAGGTTCCCTTACAAAGTCCTAGTACAACCAACCTCAAAATCATCAGTCCTCTTTCCTTTAATCGATTTAATCTAATCCTCACGGCCTTTGCCATGAGAAAAGTAGTAGCTCTTCAATGAATGGTACACCCTCAAGGCCTCAATCTTCAGTTGCCCTTTACATATACGGTTCTAAGGACGTTTTCCCCTTTTACACGTCCATAAAGCTAGAGTTATGGACTTATAATCAAGGACATAACTCGCATACAAGTTCTCTAGATCAGTATGTACCTCCCGAATTCTTAGTCCGAATGTATTCACTTGTAATAATCTTATAGTTTTTCGCCTATAATACGAATGTCACTGATCACTATAAAAATTATAAGCTTGATAACTTGATTAATCTAACCATGTCCTTTCTTGGACTAAAAGTACTAGTATAAAATTTACTAGAAGATTGAAAAGTTTGGTCAAGTAGTCATGCTTACTAAACCAAGTTTAAGATTCGTAATTAAGTACTCTTAGCTACTTGATTTCTCTTTTAAAGAAAGCAATGAAACTATGCAAGTAGATAGATATTGGTATAGTACGTGTCCTTTTTGTCTAATTTAGTAGCAAGTTGATATTCCAATAATTATAGGGCTAACCATGAAGTATTTCTTAATCACTATAAGTTATAACTCCTAAGGCCATACATGACCATGAAGAGGTTACTAATAGATTGTTGTTAATTGATGATATACTTACTCACTACATGACACCCGACATACCTCTAATCTCAAGTGTCATAGTATGAAACTTTTAAGTACGTATACAATTTGCTAGAAGACTCAAAGCTAGGTCACGATTCTCCTAGTGCATGAATCATGAATATTTATTTGGTAAAGACTTCTCTTATCCTTACAAAAAGGTGGTAGAAAGATAATGATATTGTACTTATCGAATTTGTGTAATTTTAGATGTCTTTGCATCGTAACTAATAATACTACTTGAGATGAATCTTATATATTTAAATCCTTACATAACTAAAATTTCCACCATGACTAACACAAGGGAACGGAGATACATATCATCATTAGTAGTCTTGAGTTTGATATGTATTATATGAGATGGTCATGAGATGTGTAGTAGCATATGAGGTATAAGAAGATTATTGCATTCAGTTTATGAGAGAGCGATGAGATTCTGTAGAGTCGTTGAAAGACTACTCTAACTTGTAAACAAATTGGATATTCAAGAGCTCTTATATATATATATATATATATATATATATATATATGTTGTAGTATTATAATTCTCCTGTTAGTTTTCTCCATCATTATTGTTGGATTTGTTATAACCAACTGAGGTTAGTATGAGTGGTTAAGGACCTCTTGCTTCTTAACCAAGGTCTTGGGATCGAGTCTTAGAAATGGAAAAAATCTCAGCTGGAAGGGATGCTGCCCATCGAAGTACCCATGCAAACTCCCACGGGAGGTTAGTCCACTCGCCTAAGGTGGTGTGAAACTCCTCGTAGTAGTACCAAAAAAAAATTGTTGGATTTGTTATCTTCCTTTGCCATTTTCTTTGTTTTATGTCTAATATTATTGTTTATGGTATTCATTTTATTTAGCATATCGTTGTTGTCTAATTTGCAATCGATTCATAGAATAAGACAAAATAAAATATGTACTAAAGGGGCATATTCCTTACACGTTATAATACTTTTTTTAATTAATAACCATGCATGATAATATTTTGGTGCTTAACATTATTACTGAAATTAATTTCCCATTATGACTACAAAACGTTAAGCGAATCCATTAATTAACGAGAACAGTACAAGAGGTAGTATTGTCCACAAGCTTAATGTATATCCATGTGTAGTTTCATACCTAAGTGCCAACTCAGTACGTATCACCATTTATCTGGAAAATGAAATACTAAAGCATCACTTAGACATGAGTACGTAATCTTCCAAATATCATGGTACAATATAATGCTATTGGAACAGAAGTGAACCCATGAACAGAACTCCTAATACCACCACTAATTACTACATCATCTTCCTTTTTTCTATATGTATATGTATATGCATGGCACCTCACCAAGTGTCCAAGCTATATTTAGAGTATCCTCTTTAATCACCTGAAAAACATAAGTTTTAGTTTAGATCTAATCAAGGTTGATTTGGTATAATTAAGTGTAAACATAAGGTGCAATCAGGTTGATCTTGTACAGCCAAGTGTAAACATAACGTGTAATCAGGTTGATCAGGCTCAAGCAAGTGTAAACATAAGGAGCAATCAGGTTGATTAGGCTCAATCAGATCTAATAAAATCATGATAAGATAGTTTAGTTGAAGAGAGCAGTCTAGATATAATCGTTTCTATGTTAACATGGAGATGTAGAATCTAACTATACTAAAGACATTTTGGAAGCGAAATTGAGATAATCAGCGAGAAATTTCGATCTCGTAAAACGCTTTATCTTACCAGCCTAATAGAACAAAATAATATATATGCATGGCACCTTAGCTCTATGACTTGAATTCCACAATGCAATAGTGGATTACTCAAGCACTAAAGTAAATTTAAAGACATTGTATAGTTCATGGACTCACAAAGGTTGATAAGATTAAGACCCTAGTGTATAAATTAAGCTATCAACCGCCTTTGCTTATATTCTAATTATCCATGATTATCCTATACTAATTTTTTAATTGGGTCCAAGAGAAGAGGTCAAGAAAGCAACGTAGCTTTCATTTCAATTAAGTAAAACGAATTTTGAAAATATGATATTTTATTACTTAACGATAAAAATCTACTTGTCTACCTTATACTATAATAATAGATTAATATATGCATGGATGCAAATGCTTACATGTATTACACCTTAGTGTAAAACAAAGAACCACCTATGCTAATGATGATAATTATGAGTAATTTATTAAATAATCAAATTAGTAAATTGTTAATGATGGGTGACACATTCTTGACCACACAATTTTATTTGTGTAATTATTTTTTATTACATGTATACTTTTCCTTAGTTGGTGGACAAATTTGTTAGTGTTGGCATTATTCCTAATTAGAGGTGAGGGTTAGATTCGACAACCGTGTGTGTATGCTAATTGGTTGGCCACAAAAAGACAAAGTAGAAGACCTAAACATTTAATTAGTGCATGAAATTAAGCTAGGGGCGGCATCATTAAGCTTTGAAACTATACTTAGATATTTTAAGTTGTATCAATTGAAGCTTAATACTCAATACTTGACTTAGGTATTGTTTGAGGGAAATAGTGCAAAAAAATTTAATTAAGAATTTAATCTACTACTTAGGAAGTTAGGATATTTGACAATGTATTTTATAATGAAATTAATTTAATTGGCTATGAAAAAGATATATATCTCCCTTCTTTATCTATCCTTAATTCTTTTCCTTCTTCCTTTGAGTTGATTGTGTATGACGATTTAATAGGTATCATGCTTTTAGGCTTTTGAGAGCAAACACGAGTATGGTACCTGTCTCGGCCTGGGTTTGAGCAATGGGACTTGGAGCTTAGCTGCTTAGTTGAGCTCCGTTATGGCCGAGATCCATTAAGAATGTAATTTCCATATCATAGAAACTCATTCTTCTCTTCTCCCATTTTTTTTCCCGAGTAACTATTTGTGGGCATATATTTCAAAGTTTGGTTGTTAGTGATAAATAAAATCTCTTTGTTCAAAGTCATTAATGTTAGCCTCCGTTTCTAACATCTCAGTGTAATTAATTAAGAAAACATGAAATTATTCAATTATTTTAGGGTAACATATTCTCTAGTCAAGTGTTCTACCGCCTAAGAATAGACTTGGAGGCTAGATGGTTTTGTTAGGCTAGTATTCCATGTACCAGCTTTATCTCATGTACGTACTACGTAGTTGGAATATTAATTAATTAAAAATTGCATGACCAGGATTCAATACTTTTGCAAAGGCCGTTTGGACATAGATTAAACTCTTAAGGCCATTCAATTATTAGTTTGCAAAGGGCATTTTACTAACAATTTGTATATGGACAAATTCCAAAAACTCTAATCTAATTCGCATTTTATGTAGCTCATACAATAGTGAAAAAGATAACTAAGACATGATTTCAGTTATCTAATATTCGTATAATTCAATTGTGGCTCTAAAAAAAATTGTAACATACGGGTCCTTTTACTAGCTACATAATAGAGTAGAGTTTATTGTTCTATATATTAATGCATTTTTCTTAGCATTCGACTTCTCTCAAGTTACCAATTGCATCTTGGGGAAAGTTACTTAGAGTTTTTGAAATTTATGTGTAATGTGGCGCAACATTGTAATGTACTGTAGAAAAATGGAAAGAATGGAACTTAAAACTTAGAAGAATCCTTATCCTTTTATTTGTGGGAGTTTAAGGTGGAAATGGACTGAGAATATCAAAAGGATATTAGGGAATAAAGGAGGTTTTGAAATTAAGAACTAGAGTATCTATTCCCAATTCCCATTCTTGTATATCCGTAGGGGAGGAAGTATATATCGTTTTGTGGCTACCTTTTGTGGTCTTTTCACAAATTACAATTCTGATGGTTCATTTTTATGAGATTTGTGAGCTACGATTTGCATAATTGCTTTTGATTCTTTGTCCCGTATGCTCTTTCAGATGTTTTTTTTTTCTCTTAGCACCATAGGTTTGAAAATTGTTGCAAGTTAAATTATGCATAAAATATTTTTAATCGAAACTATAAATATTTTTGTGTACAAAAAAAAGTGTTATTAGCATAGGAGTTACACCTCTCTTTTCTAAGTGCAATAAAATTGTTGTGTCAAATACTGATATTTGGGGGGACTGCCTTATGTAAGTGCACTCTTGTTAGAGAGAACGTGTTCCTAAGAAAGTATTCCGCATATCACAACAATATTTAGTTACATCAAATTAATTGACCTTTGATTTTTTTCTACCCTTACATTATTACTATTTTGTCTACAAATACTCTCTTAGTCTCTTTGTAGTTCTTGTATTTTATTTGGTCAAAGTCAGAAAAATAAATTAAACTCTGATTTAAATGATACGCTTACATGGTCGTATTTCTAATTGCATTAGCATGTATATCTTTTTAAAAATTGTTCAAGAGACAAATTTTATGAGATATTCTCATTACTACTTGATTTCTATTATATTTCCATCACAATACACAAAAAATATCATCATATACATTCTCATCAAATGCTAAGTTTCTCATTTTTTTATTCTCAAACTTCCAATTTCACTGCCAACTGCCAACCCCCATGTCCCATATTGCCCCTTATAATCTTGCAAGTCTTCTTCATTACAATAGAAGAAAAAAAAACAAAAGAAGTTGCTTTCATAAGGTGACCTCCATTGTAATTAAAAAATAAAAATAGTCAAGCAAAAAAATATAGTTAAACATCCATAAATAATAAACTATTTAGTATTATATTATTTCCAAATTTTACCCTTCTCATGCACCACCAACGCCCTCTTTTGAACAAAACACAAAGTGCCATTACCTCCACCATTAAAACTAGATATCTTAAACTATATAAGTTTTGACTTCCATAATTAGGTCATTTAAACTTTAACACCCCATATAAAATACCCCTCACCCCCTAACAACAAATAACTCACCAATCTCAAACTCAATTCTCTCTATTTGTGCATTCTCTCTAGTTGTGCTTGATCAAACACAACACAAAACTAACAAAGAAAATGTCAAAGATTCATCCTCACCTATTAGCATCACCAACATCATCACGAACAACAACACAAGTTTCTGATCCCTCAACTTCAGATCATCCTATTTGTCTATCTTCCACAGGAGAGATCTTCACCATTTGGATGAAATCTCTAATCCTTGGAGGCAAAGGTTGTACCGTTTTCGACTCGAATGGACAAGTTGTATATAGGGTTGATAACTACTCTTCAAGAGGTTGTGATCAAGTCTTTCTCATGGACTCTCAAGGCCATGTCCTCCTAACCATCCTTAGAAAGGTAAGAAATTTTTTCGATAAAAGGGTAATTTAGTCATTTCACATGTGATATTGCGATCTCAAATGAGGGCTTGTTCACTTCGGCATAAAATAGCTGAACTAAATTGAATTGAAATGAAATAAATAGTGATATGTGAGAGTAAAAGTATTAATCAGAGATGAAATGAACTGAATTGAACTGAAAATAAGCTGGAGAGAAACATGCCATGAGTTTACTTAATTTGTGTTATTGTGTGATGCAGAAATTTTGGTTGTTGGCACGTTGGGAAGGGTACAAGAATGAGAAGAAGAAAGGTGCATCATGGTGGTTTCAAGTAAGAAAAAGTTGGAAAATTCCTAAAAAGCCCTTGGAATGTGAAGTTGTGGTGAATTTGTACCATGATAAAAAATCACCAGCATACAAGATTGAGAAGGGCAAAAGTAAATTAACATCATGTAAGATAGTAGATAGAGTTGGAGGACTCATTGCAGAAGTGAAGAGAAAGCAATCAGTTGGAGGGGTAGTTTTGGGAAATGATGTTATGACATTAGTGATTGAACCTAATGTTGATCCCTCTTTAATTATGGGACTTATGGTTGCATATAATCTTATTCACTATAAAATGTGAAACTTTTTTTTCTTTTTGTAATTTACTACAAATCTAGTGAGTGCCCAATGGTTTGGGATTTTGATATGATTGTAGATACTCTTGTTTTTCTTATTTTCTTGGATTGTTGTTTACAACTTATTGTTGTCAAAAGGATATATTCTAAGATGTAAATGACATGATTTTATGTATTGGACTCCCTTAATCTTCAAATGAGCTCAAGATGTGATTATAAGTAAAGAAAAGTAAAATAGAGCAAAAAGAATTGTCATATAACTTGTTCGTTATCGTTTTTTATTTATAGTTTTTCGGTTTTAATTCTTTTGAAAACTAAAATTACATTTATGAAAACCAGAAGAGAAACATTAGTATATGCCAGATATGTTGTTGTCGTTTTTGTGAAATTGCCAAAAGTACTAAGTACAATTGGATCTAATTTTATTATACCACAAGCATATATATCACTATATCATAGAAGTATTACTTATAATATCTTAGATCCCTATATACGAGCGCTCCACATTGGCCTTTTATGTCAAGTTTTAAAAATTAAGTTTTTGAAGAGTCGATATTTATAGAAATAAAAGTATATTGTATAATTTTAATTAAACAACTTAATAATAGTATCATATTATGTTAATATAATTCAAAATATTATAATTTTATAATATTTGAGAGTTCTTGACAATATATGTAGGCTTATTTTATTACATAATTATATGAGTATCTATTAACAATCTAATTTCTTAGGCTTAGTAACATTATTATGCTGACAATTAATGTTAATAAGTGTCTTATAATATAAGGACAAAAAAAGTTAAAATATGGTTTATAAAAAAAAAACTAGTATTTGAGAAATGAAAAGGTCTCTTGCCCCACATGTCTGGTGAAAATTAAAGGATTTTTCTTATTTTAAATCGTAAAGTACTTTTTAGGCATCGAAAAAGTCATTTGTCCCAAATGGAAGAATAGTAGTGTTTTATTGTTGTTTAAATATGTAAGTTATTTCATATTATGTTTAAAGAGTTCTCTCTATGGAATGTTATAGGAGTAGGCAAATCCCACAACGACATCGCGTTGTCCAGGGTTTATGAGATGTACACATCAAGTACATTATAGCACAATCTTATATATTTGTAACACTTGTAACTTGTAATTTAGTATTTGTACGTCGTAATTTGTTAAATCGTTACAAGCCTAACAGTATTATTTTCCAAAAATTTAGAAGCAATTTCTTCCATTGTACAACTAGGGATCGACTATGTGTTTGTGGTTCCTTAACTTCTCTCTCGAACCTACTTGCGTTGATGTTGCTACCAAGTTCATATATGAAGTGGAGATACCAAGTACAACAAAGTTAACAATACAATAAGGGATCATCTTTTCGAACACCCTTAACTTCAAGTTTTTTTTTTTTTCAGAACTCCAACTAAATAGGTCTAGAAATCATATCCCAAACTACCAAAATCCACCTTTTTGTGCAAATTTTGGGTTCCAATGGAGCTTCAATTGCAAGGCTTGCTTCAAAACGGCTAACTTCGATGAGGGTTTCTTTAATGGATATATCAATATGAGGCCTTTTTAACAAGGGAGTTAAATCCAATCTATATGGCATTGGGCTGAGGCCATAAGTCGTTCAGGGCTAGAGGCGAAAGGGTCCTCTGAGTGCTGATTTCCAGACTCACAATGTGAGTTAAACTCAGACTTCTTGACCTTGGAGCAAACTAGCATAAGTTAGAATTAGTACATATAGAAAATAGGTATATAATTGTACATAGCAAATAAAAAATTAGAATTAGTAGCAGAGTAGGATTGTATATAATTTAATAAAAGAAACGATCTTGCTAACGAACACCTTTCGGGAATTAATTAACATTCACTATATTTCTCAAATATAATATTAACTTTGGGATGCATGTCAAAATCACGTGTCGATCGGTGTAATTATTGATTATTATAATTTTATATTTTCAATTTTAACTATCTTATCCAATGCCCTGGGAACATTTGTTAGCTTTTGCCAACATTCTAAAATAGGCCACGACCCACGGATTGACAAAAAGTGTACTAGTAAGGTTCTTGAAAGTTAACATAGGAATAATAAAATGAAGTACTTGAAATAAACAAAAAAGAAAAACAGAAAGAATCAAAAGAAACAGAAAGAGTACATATGTCGTGCCCAATCTCTTTCACGTTTACACTTCTTTTAGAGCATAGGGATGTTGTCGTTCACAAGAATGACTAATTAGGCCCCCCAAGACTTCATTTGAAGGGAATGCCGAATAGTATTGTTAAACACAACCCCTAAACACTTACTCATATCTTCATTAAGAACAAAAAGATTGTCTCTTTTCCTACTTCCACCTTTAGAGAAAAATAAATTTCAAAGGAAACTATTGGTTTGGTGACTAAAATATAATACATAGAATGAGATCCTACTAGATCTCCATAAATGAACAATAATTCTGACTCATGTAACCTCGAATCTGGAGTAAAGATTGTAAACTTTTAGTTTGGTAAACTCTCCAATTTCATGAAATACTTGGTGATGATACGATGAAATAGGTTGCCCTAGCTCGTGTTTTTTGTACGAAACAACGTAAATCTCACATAAATTGGACGAAACAGTTCCATTAATTTTGAGTCTCTCATATGTTATTGTTATGTCGATTCCACAGAGGATGAACAAAATGCTCATATGAAATATTTTCACACGTTTCATGAGTATCACTTACACGAAACAATTTCATGAACAAAAAGCACAAACAAAATTGGACCGAGCTATAGTGAGAAATGAGAGTTTGTGCAATTTCGGGTAGAGATAGTGAGTTGGGAAAGATGATGCCTGTTAATTTAGTTTCTTAAGCGAGAAAGTGAGATGGGGAAAACAAAATTTTCATGTCTCTGATTACAAGGGAATAAGGAATTGCAGGATATTATTATGAGGAATTGAAGATATTGCAAATGACAGGAGTTTAAAAGATATTTTTAGAATTCCAATCTTTGGCATGTTTTACAATGTGTCAAATTGGACCAATTCCAATCTTTGTCTTCAAAAAAAAAAAAATTGGACCAATTCCAATTTCAAATGTTTTATTTCCCAAACAAGGCATTTGACCCAACTCCACATTTAGAAAAAATGTACATTCCCAAACACAGCATACACTAATTTCATGTGCATCTAATTCATTGATGTCATGCAAAAAAATAGAGTTTAGGGTTTCCATGGCCTCCCCTTCTTCAAAAAGAAATGTTTTTCATAAATATAAACTCCATGCTTCTATGTTTAGTAAACATCACCATGGGTTTAAAATCTATTGAAGAATTGAATGCCCTCTGAATCCACAGTAGTTGTGATCAATGCCAACAAGCTCGTCAATTTCTGCTCATAGTCTGAAATGAGAGGTTCAAGTTAGGTCACTGATACTTTGAACAAGCAGTCACAATGCTCACATTCTGCCGTCCTATTCTTGAGTGAGAACAGGCTCGTAAACATTTGGCCTCCACAGGGTTTGGCCGATCACAGCAGAGACATTTCCTGGACCGAAGCGCAACCAGTGGATATCAAGACCCATCATGTAATAGCAAAATTAGAAGGTGACATAATCCATATCTTTTTCCTTGCTATGTTTAAGTTGAGCACTATGAGTTACGATCCAGTTTGGGTCCAAAATTAGTTTACATCTCTTTCCATACAAAATTATTTTTTTATAATAACCACAATTCGATATCTTCTGGAGAAGAACTTGTCCCTCTTCAGTCTTCACCGTAAAGGATCCAGGGTTTCCCACGTTTCCAGATGCCCCGTCGACAAGTTAGAGTTAGAAAATAATCAAAGCATGCAGGCTAATACCAGGATCATTTTGGAATAAGTCATGGGGTTGGAGTGGGAGGAAGATTCTGGGAAAGATAGTATTGGAGCAGGACACAAATTTTATGCTGCACCCTTGTTGTGCACCACTAATGTCTCCCACAATAACGGGAATGGGTGAGAATTTAATGGACAGACAATCCAAAGAAACAAAACATAAAAGCTATATACAGCAGAGATATAGGTAAGTCTACAGTTAAAAACACTACCAAGCAAGGAAATCTAATTTCATGCGATGTATATGAGCTAGTGCAATCTCCACCCATCTATATGAAATAACATGGGCATTACATTGTACGAAATCGCACGACTATTTCAGCCCAGCCATATGAACTAGGCAAATAATAAAGTCCACTGCATGAAATTGCATAGTTATCTAGTACCAAGTTATGAGATGGCACAACCATTTCGGACTAGATGCATGAAACTAGCTCTCTGAGTTCAAATAATTGTGAGAGCTAACACACCAAAATTCAACGTTCACCCTCGATTACTACCCAAATCATTCAAAAATTTGGAAATACTCATCATAAGAAAACGTAAATTTGTAGAAACCAAAAAAAAAGTCAATCTCCCCACTCAAAATTGAAGGGGAATTCTTAGCCAAATTACAAAGGCAAAAGCTACTGAATTATCAGATTAAATAGATCAAAGCGGAAGCAATGTCATGAATCGAAATTTCCCCAACATCTAGCGTGAAAATGGAAAAAAAGAATGCAAGAAAGCAAAGATGGAAAAGAAATGGATGAATGAATGAACCTTGATAAGATTACTGAGATTTTGTTTAAGAAACGCTTTTCAATTACTTCAGATTATCTCGCAAAATATGCTTCCCAAATCCATGGGTGAAATGTTCAGTAGGGGATGCATCCCTTTTGTTTATGAAATCCACGCGTGAAACGTTCAGTAGGGGGGTGCTTCCCAGTTACATGGAAAGGGGAGGAGGAAATGTGGTAGGGGAGAGAGGAATAGGATATTTGGTATTTGGGAGTTGCGTTTAGTAAGTAGGGGTTGCCATGTAAAAATCTACAAGTGTCGCCCCCATCATCTCAATCAGCTCCAATCTTGATGGGTTTTCACCTATTTGTTGCGCGGTTGTGTAATAAAGATAAAGCACATTGCTTTGAACCAAGTAGCAGTCAAATTTTGTTAAAAGTCCCGCAGACTGTGGACTTCTTTAAACTATATACTGGATCAACGATGTGCGCACTTACCATGAGACCAGTTGTAAGTGCCACTTGTCCAGTGTTTACGAGGCACAACAGCTCTCCTCTATATCATCTGAATAATGAATGCGCAATCATCTAAATCAATTCAGTATTACCTTCAAATCTTCAATTCGGATTAAGAAGTTGCTCTGAATATGAAAGTCAAGCTACTGCTCTCCATAAACAACAGCCCATAGGCTAGTAAGCAATGTTGCTGCAAAATCCCCAAAAGAATGCATCATAATCAAGATTAAATCTCACTGAATCTGAAAGTCAGGCAACTGCTCTTTAAGCATCAAACATTGTAGTAATTATACACGATGTTAAAGCTTAATCAGTTAACTGATACGCCTAAAGTCGTCACCCTTTCAGATGTATTTCAACTTTCAAACACAAAGTCTAGAAGTTCCACACCATCTCCCTCCTAGAAAGTAAAACTGCCAATTTTTTTAAAATGAGAATGCTGTTGCCAAACTGGAACCTTGTTGTAGCATTTGTTACGTGTCTTGAAGTTGTAATCTTGTTAATGATACCTGTAACAGATATTGTAGGATATGTACTACCTTGTCAGATGAGTTTTGGGGGGAGCTACAGCCATTATAAACCTAGCTAGCGATACACCTGTAGTAATAGATAGCACTAGCATAAAATGCACGCGATGCGTGCGAGAGTAGTTAAAGATTTAATTCCTAAAATGGTTAATTGTCCAAATAGGAAAGCAGTTAGGATTTTTTTTCTTTTTTTCTTTTCTTGTTTTTGGTGTCCACCCATCCTCTTCCCTTATAGTATAGAGATAGTAACTTGACTTCGACTTGTTTCTCTAAGGATAAATATCTATATATACCATCTAATCCAATGCTCGCCCCACCTTGTATTTTGCCGGAATGGTAATTCTTACTCATCTATGTCAAGCTCAGCCTGTGGCCTATTTAGGATGCAAATAAAATTTCAACTCTCAGCAAGCAGTGTACTGCTTGTAAGGGAAATACTCAATCTCTATATATGAAAGTCAAATTCAGAATAGTATCTAAAGCTCGTCATTTAGAAGATAAGCCATGTTAACCTTCAATTATAGTTGAATTAGACAATTCTTCATGAAAAGCATGCAAAAGTATAAACTAGGAAGGCTTCAGATAGCTAACATTTTCAGAGGTCAGAAATTAGCTTTCTAAATATAAAACAGGATGGAACCTCTGCCTATGGACATAGAATCAGGGCCAAAGCCTAATAATTGAAATTTGCATCGAGAACAGATAACACAAAGGTCTTCCTTGTGCTAGTAGAACAGTCACTATTGCTCTTTCCCTCACCGCAAAGTCGCAAACAGCTTAAAGCTAAAACTACATAAAATAAAAGAAGAAAGATATTAATCAGATTTCCCCTGAAGGCTCTATTTTTTCTTGAAGAATATATCGAGTGCATGTTACAGAAATGGTTATTCTATTCGGTGTTTGGTCCACTACTAAAGGAAAAACTTATAAATGCAGGATTAGGGATGTGTTATCATAGTAGAGGAGGGTATGAAAATAATTACCTCGAATAAACAGAAATCATTGCCCTAGTGCTAAATACCAAACAAAATATAATGCAGTTATAAATTCCGTATCCAACACTTAAAAACTCATACCAAACAAGCAATTAAGTAACCACTGATCCATCATCCAACAGACAAATCTTAAACCAAAAAATACTATGAAAGTGGCATATTTACCAACTAAGAAGACGAGTGAATGAAAGAATCGGTGGCATATAACATTTGATAATTGTTGGAGTTTGAAAGCAATAGAATTATAGAATTACCTGGAATGAGTCAATAGTCCCCTAAGTAGTTGAATGATATGGCTCGCATTCCAACCCTGCACTTAGATCAAGATTTCACAAAACAAGGATCCAGAACATAAGTTGGCGGCAAGAACCAGTATAGAGAAGAGAAGAGAATGCAAGGGGGTGTATTCTGTATATTACCTTGTCTGGAATCTGGATGGCAAATTGAAAGTAGAGGTGGGAATTCAGTTTGAATACGTTCGGAGAAAATGAAATCTGAGACGAGTCGAAAAAAATGAAAATCTGGTTTTGCAAGGCAATCAGGTGGAGTCAATTTCTAAATCTAAAATTTATCAGCTCCACTTTCTTCCTTTTTCTGATTGGTTATGTCCAGGTGAGTTGCAAAACTTCCTGCGGACAGAGTTTTGCCAAGGCATATTTTCCTACAAGTGCCGGGGAGAAACAAGCGATCAAAGCTTCAAGGCGCGAAGTCTTTAGGATCAGATGAACATGGAAGACAGTATTAAAATGCTAGAAAGAACTTGCTCTTAACATTGAACAAAGCCTAAATCCCTGAAGAGCTCAAGCTTACAAAAAATCCAACAAATCTCACCTGAATTTAATTACTATTGCTACCCATCAGCTGATAAGCTGTAACTACACTATAATACGATAACTATTTTACGCATTATTAAAAAGTAAGTAGATTTAGTACAAGTGTATAATTGTTTTCGAAAACCAAAACTACGATTTTTCTAATATTAAGTAATAACATAGTCAAAATCCAACTCAAATCCGACCCTATTCAAAAAATAATGATCTGATCCAAATCGGAGAAACAAGTTCCAACTAAGGTGGATTGAATCTGAGTTTGGAACATCCAATCTGATTCTTTGACATTACCTAATTGTTGGGATGATGGAAATGGAGAGGAGAGAAATGAGAGATATTTTTCTCTTCATTACTCTATAAAGAAATATCTCCAAAATTAGAAAGATTTGGAACGAAAACAAGAAACACAACTCTTGAAAACGGAAAAGGCAATTATGCCTTTACTAAAGAATGTCTTCACTTCCCCATTCCTATTCTGAGCAACGTCAGGTCTCTAATGAATATATGTGAACAATACATATATCCATTGCCTAACTTGTTTGGTGGTATAGTTAACAGAAAATATAGTATATTTCTCTTGCAAGGTAGTATATCCTTTAAGAAGGATATATGAATTAATATTGCCACAACTACATAGCGATATAAAAGCTGGATAGTTTTGTATAGTATATAATTTTTAGAATTTAATATACTACTTTGTTTAATAAATATACTACTTTGTATAAGTATAACATACTTTTCTCGTTGAATTGAACCATCCGAAAACGGATATATATATTGTACACATAGATCAGTTAAAGACTTGGTAATTGGTATTGCTCGTCCTATTCCACCCCTCATGTCCCCCCCCCCTCCTCCCCCCAATAATCCAAACAAAATATTAATGCCGGTCACTGGATACAATATTAGAACTAGAAGTCATTCACATACGGTATACTGATCGAACAACAGGAAGTTTCCAGTTCTCATCAAACTCCAAGGAAAATATGTGTGAAGTGCATATATCAATATGACAAAATCTTGCGTAGGCATAGTTATCAAAAAATCGATAAACAAAGGTTACGGAATACTCCGACGTTTCTACACAAATACAACACTTTGACTTTTAAACTATTAAAAACAAACTTTGACCAAATTTTTTTCCTAATACTTCCTTTGTTTCTTTTTAAGTGCTACATTTCTTTTTTCACACTTGTCGAGACACATTTTGTATGATTTTTATCTTTAATTATGCATTTGTAAAAATTATGACAACAAGATATTAAAAATGTATACATCGAGACGAATCAAACAAGATCCAACAAGACTATATTTTTTCTTATGCATAAATTGTAAAAGCCAGTCAAACTATAATGGATGAATAGTAGCAAAGTCAATATGTAGCACTTAAAAAGAAACGGAGGAAGTATATAAGAAACGGTCTTAGTCTCTTGTTATATTTGCAAATATCATTTTATTCCTAATAGCTCATCAAAGACGAAGTGTGTCAAATATTTATAAGCAGAGGAAGTAGAAATTAAAATTAGAGTGGTTAACCAAACTCCCCATGACACCCATTAATTTACGGGTTGTTCGTTTAAGGGGATTAAGGGGTGGGATTGGGAATTTATATCCCCTGGGTAGTATTCCCATGTTTGTTTAGTGGGATATCTAATTTTACATAGGATTAGAAATGGGATTAAACCCTCCCTTATCCCATCAAAATAAGACGGGGGAGATTAAATTTTGAAAGGAAATGACTCATTTACCTTTAATGAAAAGAACGGGCTGGAAAGTTAGTAAGGGTATCTACGTAAAATTATCATTTAATCCCAACTCATACCAAACAAAGGATAGACATAATTCTATCCTTATATCACCTACCAATTCCCAATCCCACCCTCTAATCCCCAAACTCTCATTCCCACATAGAAAAGGAGGACGTAGAAAGCAAAAAACGATTGCTGAGGTAACCAACCTCAAACCACCACAGCCCACAGGGGGATAAAAAAAACTGTGTGCAGCACTGAGATGTAAGTTTGTAGTTCTAACTTCCAATAGTCAGCCACGAAAACTATTGTGCCGAAGCTACTTGCTGATGTGAAGTGTATTAAAATTATCAGACAACCCCCTTGAGGACTTGGCCTTGGGCAAAGCAAGTAGGCAGCATAATTGTGTCTAGCCCTTCAAATTTCAACAGCATGTCTGCCATTTCCCCCACAGCCCCACTAATTAACTGTGCAAGCTTATAACTAGAAAACCATACATCATTTTCCACACTAGTTTAAGTCACGTGTTGTTCAATTAACATGGACAAATGTGCAAAGTAAAACTTTAAAGTGGAAGAACTAATGAACTGTCAAGCTTATAACTGCATACTAGAAAACCATACATCATTTTCCAACACTAGTTTAAATCACGTGTTGTTCAATTAACATGGACAAATGTGCAAAGTAAAACTTCATAGAAAGTGGAAGAACTAATGAACTGGCAAAGCTTATAACTGCATACTAGAAAACCATACATCATTTTCCAACACTAATTTAATCACATGTTGTTCAATTAACATGGACAAATGTGCAAAAAACACTTTATAAAAAGTGGAAGAACTAATGAACTGTCAAGCTTATAACTGCATACTAGAAAACCATACATCATTTTCCAGCACTAGTTTAAATCACGTGTTGTTCAATTAACATGGACAAATGTGCAAAGTAAAACTTCATAGAAAGTGGAAGAACTAATGAACTGTCAAAGCTTATAACTGCATACTAGAAAACCATAACACCGTTTTCCAACACTACTTTAAATCACATGTTGTTCAATTAACATTGAAAAATGTTCAAAGTAAAACTTTATAGAAAGTGGAAGAACTAATGAACTGTCAAGCTTATAACTGCATACTAGAAAACCATAACATCATTTTCCAACAGTAGATTAAATCACTTGTTTGATTAACGTGGAAAAATGTGCAAAGTAAAACTTCATAGAAAGTGGAAGAACATTGAGTCTTATGGTTGACAAAAATATACGAAATTGGTGGAACTTACTTTAGTAGTAGGTACCCTTAGGTAAGTGGAACTGCCGACGCGAAGTTTAAATTCCCAGGATCAAACAAACAAAATTATAAAATGTAACTAAATGGGAAAAAATAACTTTCTAGGAGATATTCCTTCCTATTTACAAGCAAACAACCACTTATCTTATATTGATGATCCAATATGCACCAATTATTTCCAATCAGAGTTTTTTCTTCAAATCGGTGTCCTTTTTCAGTATTTGTGAAGTTAGCTTCTCATAGATTCAGTAACTCATTTGCAATATTTTGGTTTTCATCCAAGTTGTACATTATAATAGTATCATAACTATGACATAGTTCTTCCAAACAGATTCCAGAATCTATCACAGTATCTATGCAATTAACTCATTAGATAGAGAAAGCCTAGGATTACGATTCTAATCCTTTACAAATAGATCTCTATTCGTATGATCTGCCAAAACCTAACTACAATAGCTCACAACAGCATCAATCTGGTGTTCAGCAGCCAAAAATTTCACAAAAATAACACCAACTCGCCAATTATGAACTGCCAAAATCCAACTACAATAGCTCAAACATCAATGCGTTGTTCCGAAGCCAAATTCACAAAATTAAAGTCAACTCGCCAATTATAAACTACCAAAACCTAACTACAATAGCTCAAAACAGTATCAATACGTTGTTCGAAGCCAGAAATTCACAAAATTAAAGTCAACTCGCCAATTATGAACTGCCAAAACCTAACCACAGTAGCTCAAAACAGCATCAATAAGTTGTTCAGAAGTCAGAGATCACAAAAATAACGTCAACTCGTAAGAACTGCCAAAATCTAACCACAGTAGCTCAAAACAGCATCAATATCTCGTTCAAAAGCCAGAAATACACAAAACCAACGCCAACTCGTCAAATTAAATTCAAAATTCGTCACAACTTAAACATCGTAACCATAGATTCAACAAAATCCAAACCTACATAACCTAATCATACACTCAACATTCTCAAAAAGTGTCTACAATTCATAAAAAAAACTTCATAAAAAACCTAAAAACTCAATCAATCAATAAAACCTGTTTGTCGAAACACAGCATTTCGAACCTGCCTTAGATCTCTCCCTTTCAAAGTCCTTCCAGCACCTTCAAGCACAGAACACGAAAGCACCGGCGTCTTCGACAACCGCAACGCCACCATCTCATGAGGCGGCAACATCTCACCATCATCATCATCCTCCTCCTCACCATCAACATCATCAAAACGACGCCGTTTCTCCATCATCGCAGACAAATACGGAACATTAATCGGAGCAGATTGATGATACTTACTCTTCAAAGAGAAGATCTGCCGATCAACTGACGGTTTCGGAATCATCCGCGACGGCGGAGCAGGAGGAGAGATTACCGATTTGTTGTTGTTTACGATTGAAATGCGATTTTCGTCGGATTCCGGTAATGCAGCGAGGATTCCGAAAGTGTCGAGATTGAATGATTTGTGGTGGTTTTGATGGTGGCGATTGTGGCGGTGAATTGGTGGTGAAGAAGTGGAAGGAGGATTGTGGAAATTGGAGTTTGAGAAGATGATATCGTCTTCGTTGAGATCATCGTCAATGGCGTCGGTGGAAGGTGGAGAGGTTGAGAATGTGGTGAGAAATCGGTCGGAGGAAGGGCGGCGATGGTGGTTGTTGTGGTGGCGGAAGTCCATTTGAGAGAGAAGGCTGTGGTGCTGCGGCGGAGGAGGAGGTGGTAGTGATGGAGGAGAGATATTTTGCGACGTAGGAGAGGGGATACTTTGGTGCGGTGGTCCCATGTGTGGTTTAATAAACTTGTGTATTGGGTTGGGAAGGGTTCGTTTTTTAAAATTATTTTAAGTCCTTATAACAAAAAAAATAAGTATAGATGAGTTCAGATAAAATGAGGAATGCCTATGCATATATCCATCAGCTCACTTTTTTGGCAGTACATTCTATGAAAATGGCAGTATATTCCATAAAAATGGCAGTATATTTATTGAGAAACGTAGTATATAACAATCGATATTTTCACAGCTATATAACTATATAGTTTGTATTTGACATATAATTTTTCATTAAAAAATATACTACCATACATACTACAATATACTACCATACATATGAAATGTACTGCCATTTTTATGAAATATACTGCCAAAAAAGTGAGGCAATGGATATATGCATATATCCGATATTGATTATGCAACCCTCAGATAAAATTGAATATGGTTTTATATACGGTTTATCTTATAAAAGACTGTCTAGTTTAAGTTTTAAATAAGGTAACAGTACAAATCCAATAGAAGAAAAAAAGAGTGAAGGAAGTTTTTTAATAAAGTGGTAGAATTTTCTAATATAGTGATGGTTTAAGTTAGTCTAATTTAATATAAAGTTAGACCGCCTCTTTCAATAACTTTGTTTTATCTATAGATTGAAATAAGGTTTAATGTTTAAGCAACCTTTATAAACTCATATTTGCGCACAAAATAGTAATGAGAATGGCCCTATTGGAAGCTAACACAAGTTACAACCAACTAAACATTGACACGATGTGACAACCCGATATGAACCTGACACAAAATTAACGGGTTCAAGTCAAAACTTTCTGCACGTTTAAGTAAATTAGCTGACCCAACACATGACACGGCACTTTTATTGAACGGGTTAGGTTAGGGTTGAAGTCTTTAACACGAAAATGACACGACAACCCGTTTATCACACAAACTGTGATAATCTAAAGTAATCCCATTATTCTATTTGGTTCTCATTCTTTTATTTTTGAATTTAATATTACTTTTATATACTATTAGATATTAATTTAACTACCACATAAAATCTAATAAGTTATGAACCAAAGATATACTTCCTCCGTTTCGCAATACTCGCAACATAAGCATAGTAACCACTATTCATTTACTATTCTTATGTTATATTTTTTCACACGTGTATAAGAAAAAATATAGTCAAGTGAGGTCTTATTTGATTCGTCTTGATGCATACTATCATAATATCAACTTTTTATAATTTTTACTTATCAATAATTAGAGATATTAAGGTTCAAAGTATTGCATTGGATAGTGTGCAAACAAGAAACGTTGCGAGTATTGCGAAACGGAGGAAGTATGAATTAATAATAGGAAAAATTGCCTAGAATAATGCAACCTTTTGCCCATTCGCAAATAATAATGCAACCTAAAGATTATTCTGGAATAATGCAACCTTTATACCCCATTTATTTTAAATAGGATAAATTACCGGTGACCTGAACTATTTGTATTTTTATTTAATACTTTAAATGCTAAATAATAATATTTAAAATAAACTTTAAAACAAAAACCTAAACTAAACCCACCCTCACCCCCACCCCATCCCAACCCAACTGCCACCACCCCACGCCACACCCACCCCCTCCCCTTCGCCACCCCTCCATTCCCTTCCCACCGATGGTTGTGCGCTGGTGTTCATCGAGAAGATTGCGCGAAGAAGAAACAAAGGATGTCCTCTGAACACCGATTTGGATAAAAGGTTGTCCTTTTTCCTCTATGCAAACTTATTGGAAGATCTAAAACCATAAAACCCTACAAATGAGCAAATTTAAACAAACAAAAAATGTAATAGACATGATCACCATAACCAGGCACACAAAATTTGATAAGCTAATAACCAGTCAAATACCCATCAAATTAAGAGTACTAACAATACAAGATCAAAACTTTATTAACCCATAACAATAAGTCAACAATCATGTACTCTATTAAAGACTAGCAGATTGAGTAGAGGGAGGGGAAAAGCTTAGTTCATATCTGATAGATGTTTTTCCATACGTATACTACATCTTCTATATATATACTACAAGTTCAGTAAGTTTTAAATTTATTAAGAAAATATATTACCTTAAACTTTTGTTAAATATACTACATTATTTATGTACCTAAAACAATACTATGAATAAATTGATGGATGCCAAATTTCCTATATATCTGATAGGAATTGGGCAGCCCTCGGAACAACATAATCAACAACAATAAGACAATCAATAAAATCCATAACCATATCTTTCTCTTAATCAATCTCTGCATTCCTCCCCAAAGCATCCAACTCACTAACACCACCAAAAACCCAATTGATAGGGAGTTCGTGTTTTGTGCGGCACCTGCTGTGGAGGATGTGGGTGAAGGAGAGGGAGGAAGACCGGTTTCGGTGGAGGAAAAAGAAATTAAACAACCGTTAATTGAGGTGGGAGAAGGTGGGGTGGGGATTCTGGGTAAAGGTGGGGTAGGGGAGGGTAGTTATATTTTTTGTTTTATCTTTTTATTTTTAAAATTTTTAATAAATTTATTTATTACAACCAATTATTAGTTGACACGTGTCCTATTCAACCTATTATACAGGTTACATTCGGTTTTATCCGGTTTTGACCTATTTAAAATAAATGGGGTTTGAAGGTTGTATTATTCCAGAATAATCGAAAGGTTGCATTATTATTTGCGAATCGCCAAAAGGTTGCATTATTAGAGGTAATTTTTCCTTAATAATATCAAATATATATATATGATGAAAAAATAATCGGGTCAACCCGAACCCGACACATTTAATAAACGGGTCGGTATAGGGTCAAGGGTTCCTGACAAGTCCAACATAGTTGTTAAAATTCTTATTCAAACTATGGTCATACGATTCGATTCACGAGTTTATACGTTTCCATGCATTTTAAAGTACTAGCGAAAATCTCATACATCTAATAAAATAATTCAAGATACCAAAGCTCTTAATTGACATACATGGTCAATATTGCTTATTTAATAGCTAAAAACTATCTTTTTTTTCAATTATTAGTCATTTCAAACTTATCTTTTTTTCAATTATTAGTCATTTCAAACTTATCTTTTTTTCAATTATTAGTCATTTCAAGATACCAAAGATCATACATGTTCGCAGAATCGTAGATCCTATATTTCGATTTTACAATCTAATTCTAACGCCATTTTACGTTTCAAAATAGAATCCCAATTTTAACAGTTTTGTGTCTAATATAAGTAAACAGGTCGGATTATGAAAAGACAACCCGACTCATTTACCACCTCTACCAAACTCTTAATAGTTGATGGGATAAAGGAAACCTCACTTCTAAGAACCGTAGTTAGACTTTGTTCAGTTCACATTAAAATAATAATATTCAGTAAAAATAAGTTTAGTTCAGCAAAAATAAGTTTAATTCAACAAAAATAAGTTCAGTTCAGTAAAAATCAATAGTGCAAAGAAGAAAAAACAACATGAATTAGTAAAAATAAGGCCTCGTTCAGTTCAACTTATTTTTACTGAACTAAACTTATTTTTACTGAAATAAACTTATTTTTACTGAACTGAACTTATATTTACTGAACTTAACTTATTTCTACTGAACTGAACTTATTTTTACTGATTCATGTTGTTTTTTCTTCTTTGCACTACTGATTTTTAGAATTTATTTTTGCTGAACTGAACTTATTTTTACTTACTATTATTATTTTAAGGTGAATTGAACAGGGCCTAAGTTCACTTTAACTGTTCAGCAAGAACAATTCCAGTTCAGTAAAAATAGGTTCAGTTCAATAGAAATAAGGTTAGTTCAGTACAAATAAGTTCAGTTCAGTAAAAATAAGATGAACTGAACCGAACCTCAGTAAGATTCGAATTGGCGATTTATAATATTATACGAATTGGGGACCTCAAGACAACTTAGAAAAAAGCACATTAATAATAAATAAAAGTCTTGACTGATTCAAAGAAAGACTTGATAAAACCCCTTAAAAAGGTCATTAGGGGATGTTAGGACAGCAGGCAACAACACGCTGATTTTCTCTTCCTATAAACGCGTAGAAATTTCAGGCTACAATTAAATCTATATATATATATCCATATTATTTAAATCTCTATATATATATCCAGATTATGTCTTTCATCAAAATAAGTTTATGTACGTACGTACGGTAAGGATTTAATACAAATGGATCCACTTCCACCGGGTTTTCGGTTCTACCCGACTGAAGAAGAGCTCATCACTTTCTATCTTCATAATAAACTCCATAACCAATTACCCGAATTAGACCGGGTCATACCTTCCATTGATATCTACAACTTTGAGCCCTCTCAACTTCCAGGTTTGTTATCTTATATTTCCCTTCATTCATCAAATTTAAGTGTCATTTGGATCTATATGTATGTTAGAAGTACATAATATAAGTATATAACATTGTGTGCACTTTAGTAATATTAGCCAAAATGCATCTGAAATCGATAAGTTAGCTGCCTGAAAATTATCAAGAGCCAAAGGTAATAAGCGGAACTAATAATTAAGTTGCTGAAACTGATAAAGTAACTGATTGTATAGGCTTTTTGGTAAAATGAATGGTTTAAGTACGTAAGTGAATTCTATAGTTAACTTTGTTGGAGAAAAAATGATCAACATAGAGAGAAGAAAACTATTTTGAGACTTATCAAGAGCCAAAGATAACGAGCGGAACTAATAAGTTGCTGAAACTGATAAAGTAACTGATTGTATAGGCTATTCGTTAAAACAAATGGTTTAAGTACGTAGGTGGAATTCTGTAGTTAACTTTGTTGGAGAAAAAACGATCAACATAGAGAGAAGAAAATTATTTTGAGAAGCTACTCAACATAGGTTTTTTGAATTTTATGTAACATGTACACAAAAATCCACTCTAATCATTTTTTTACGCATTTTAAGTATTTCAGCTCGTTAATTATTTAAGGTAGCTGAAATGAGTTAACGAACATGTTCATGTTTGCGATGACAGAATTAGCGGGGGAGTTATGTCATGGGGACACCGAGCAATGGTTCTACTTCATGCCACAACAAGAGAGAGAAGCGAGAGGAGGGAGGCCGAATCGGACAACAGTTTCGGGTTATTGGAAGGCGACCGGGTCACCGAGCTACGTTTACTCATCATCACAAAACAAAGTGATAGGGGTGAAGAAAACCTTGGTGTTTTACAAGGGAAAAGCTCCTACAGGCAGGAAAACCAAATGGAAGATGAATGAATATAAAGCTATCAAACAACAAGAGTTTCCTCCTAATGCTAATGTTTCATCATCTAACACTACTAATATTGTTCCAGAGGTACTACACTATATAATCTTGTTGGATTTACTATTTTTATTCCACCTTATTATGGAATCTATATGATTGATTTGTCAATTTCATTTCAACATGTCAACTGTCAACCATTTTTCCAGGAAATAGTCTCTTTTTTGACTAGTATAACTAAGGTTGTATAGTATTTGGAATATTTGCCACATTACTTGGTCTTTCTAATGACAAAATTCATAGCAAGTGGTTTTTTTGGTAGTCAATCGCATTCACATAGTAGGTTGATAATGGGTAATGTTACTTAGAACTATTAAGTAAGCCTACTTAGGGTTTGATGCTTTGGATTGAAATTGGTTGAACTAAACCGAAACTAACTAAATAATAATAATATTAATATAGTAACATTAATATTCATAACAAGAGTAGAAATGATAATAATAATGACAATAAACTAATAATAATATAATAATGCAAAAGCTAACGAACGCCCTTGGGACGTTGGATAAGGTATTTAAAAGTAGAAATATTAAATTAATATAAGTAATATTTACACCAATGTATCCGTAATTTTGGCATAAGGTTCAAAATTAATACCAGTTTAGGAAATATATTGAATATTAATTAACGCTCTAGAGGGCTTCTGTTAGCAAGATCCAAATAATAATAATAACAACAAAATTATACTCTATTTTGAAGGAATGTCTTAAATAAAGCTAAACTGAATAACCTCTTAAAAGGGTTAAAACTTTCCCTTTTATCCATCTTGGTTATATAAGAAGGGTTATTGTGTCAATATAAGAGGCACAAGTAATAAATTGAAACCCTAGAAGCCCGCTATTATGGTTGTATTATTCTAAGCAATATCTACATTTTAAATAGAGGTTAGGGCAAAATTCATTCCCATTTGATACACAGTAATGTATAATGGTGATGTTATTGAATTTTAGTATATTGTTGTAACAAAAAGGTCATATTAATATTCATGATAACGAGAATATAACCCTAAACATGTGTTTTTCTTCTTAAGTTTACATTACATCTATTACCACTTTATATAAATTACAATATTCTATAAGAATGAAATTTTGCAAAAAAAAAACCATGTTGAAAAAAGCATGTCATATAGAAAAAACCTCATAATTCAAACTCCAAAACTAGTAACTTTAGATACTTACTGTTGTTCACTTCACTCATTTGCATGAAAATTGGTGCAGTTGATGCATGGACTTAGCTTGTGTAGAGTTTATATAACCTCCGGTTGCGCTCGAGCTTTCGATCGACGACCACCAGGAACAACCTCCTCAAACAACATCAACACACTAAATGTTAGTGAATACCAAGCTCTTCAAGCAAGTAACGCAGGCTCGCGTGGCGCGAATGCTACAACATTGTTAATGGAGAAGAGTAGCTCAACTGATAGCTCTAACTCAAAAGGTGATGATCAGGGGACAGTGCAAGAGGCTACAACTCGAAACAGTCTAACTTCTGAGATAGAAATGGACCAAATGATTGATGATTGTTCCTTTTGGGATTGGAAACAACTAGGTTGGTTATAAGTATAACTAGGACATTAGCCATTTTATTGAATGTAACAACTGATGTATGCTAGTTATTACTTGATGAATATCAAATAATATGCGTTGTCCAATATCTTTCCTGATTTAGTAGTAGATAATCAGTAGAATTATGATATTCTCAGTGTAAAATGAACTTCATTTCAGCTTATGGTTGATGATCAAAGGCACATAGTGTAGGAAATTCGACGATTTAGAGCTGTATGGTTGATGATAAAAGGCAATAACTTAAATAGTTTGCAGCACGATTTGCTTCTCGATACATATGCTAAAGGAATGCTAAAGGTTGAGGTCGTTGAGGATCTCGCAAGATTGTATTAAGTTTTAATGCCTTCGATTCTATGAAACGTCGTATCTTCCATAGGCAGAAAATCAATACAATGGCTTCTTTAATATGATCATTTGTCTACTTAAAACACTGTATTTATTCAAGCATGTGAACAAAAAAATTACAATTTTTATTTCAGCTTCAAACGGACAACTTCACCAAAAAATTGAGCCTGCGAGACAAGAGCTAGCTTGCATGAAAATGTCGAATAAATAAACCAAGGTCTAATCTCCAAGAGTTAGAATTTCCCATAGATAAGTAGCTTATGAATGTGAAGATATTAATGAGAGAGGTACAAGTAGGGGTGCTAATCGAGCGAGACAGCTCGTGAACTACTCGAGCTCAACTCGCTCAATGCCCGATCAATGCTCGACTCGAGTTATATCAGACTGAACTCGAGCTCGATTCGAGACAATATAGACCGAGTCGAGATACGCAAGACTCGACTCGAAGACTCGAGAGAAGTTCGAATGATATAATAGAGGGTTAAAATATTCAATTTTAATAAAGTCGACTAGAAAACTGGCAAATTGCTCGAGATTGACTCAAGTTACACTCGACTCGAGCTCGTCCAAGTTGGTCAAACTCGATTGGAAACTTGACTCTATTGTGACTTACTCGAATCGAGATCTTAACGAGTCGAGTTATATAAAACTCGATTCGACTCGGCTCGTTATCACCCCTAGGTACAAGCTCTACCATCACAGATTTCCAAATGATATAGTGCAAGAGGTATGTTGATTGCACGGTTAATGTTGTTTACACATTTTGATCACATATTATCGACATCTTTTTTCTTTTTTTTTTGAATGAGTACATGATAAACTTAGAGACCCTACTTTAAAATGTGAAGCCTAGATTGTCTAAACCCTAGATTGGATTACGTATTATCATATATGCCTCTTGCACTTTATCATTATAAAATCATTTAGTATGCCTCTTTCTACGTGATGAATAACTACTCCCTTAGGCCAATATTGACTAGCACGTTTCGAATTGATGTGGTATAACTTCAAATACGTATCTTAGTGTGAAAACTCGAACTGCATGATTTGATGTGGTAGGACGAAGTAATCACACGTGTTATCACTAATTATATGATCCACAATCACAAGTCATAAAACAAGATCCTAGTGGACACCAATGACACATTGTTGAAGCCCTTTGAAGGTATGGAAGTCGGTGATCTCAGTCAGCAATTTGGAACATTCACAGTAAGAACTAAACTGCATCTTTCACATGGTAGGTAATTAACCAATAATATCCTCTAAGAGAAAGTTTTGGAAAGTTAAAGGAAACATCGAAGCAGCTTCTGAGCAGAAGGCAACTTTCCAGTCTTGATACTTTCTGCTTTATGTTACTCAGACACGGATTGAGTGTCTACTCGGATACGGGTGTCCAAGTGTCCGACTCGGCTATTTTGTAGAAAAAAGTCAAGTTTTTAGTTTAAAATGAAGTATCCAAGTGAAGTGTCGTGTCGTGTCGACACGACACCCGATTTTTGAGGTAAATGAAGGTGTCGGAGTAACAAATTTGCAAAATAGATTGGATAATTGAACAACTCATGAACAGATAAACACAGATAAGCAAACGATATTTGTCGTTATTTAGGAAATTTACATGAATGCACAGAACTAAAAACCATATTCACAGATGTTTATTACTCAAAGTCGGGCAAATATGGATAAACACATTGATGAACTGATGAATGCCAGTGGAAACTCGGTGAATTCAGTTCATGTTTTCAGTTCATTTGTACAAGGGTTCAGAAACACAATATGTTATCCTCCATTCTGCAAACACACATGGCAATCCGAACATGTAGGGTTTAGGGTACCAGTGAATACCCAAGTACCCCTCTGGCGTGAAGAGACAAATCTCTATGAATAAATACCAAAGAATTGATGCCAGCAAAGCAACTAAGATCTGCAACTCGGCAAAGTAAGCCCTCCGCAACAAGCAGCAATTATAATATACAGTAGCACAACCAGGAGACATGTCAGCCAAACCCTGCAAAAAAAGTATTAAGCTTGTTAAAACTCCCAAGCCACGAGTAAATCAGCTCAGCAAATGTGAAACTTAAGCCTGAAAACATTAAGTGTGTGTTTGGTTGGGGGGTAGGGGGGATAGAAAAAGTGTTTTCCCTAAATTCCTTTGTTTTGGTTTGTAGATGATGGCAAATTGTTTTCCTAAAGATAAAAGTAGGTCTCTTAGAAGAAAACATTTTCCTTTCAAACGAATGCCACATTTCAACTCCCTAATCCTTGCCCTCCTCAGACGGAAATGAAGGGGAGAGAATGGATGGGAAGAAGGGAAAAGGAAAGTAGAAGATAAGGAGGAAGATGTGGCAATCCTTACCCACCATTATAGAAATTTAACAAACCAAAACAAAGTAAAATGAAAAAAACACCTTTCCGGCTTTCCCTATTCCGCCAACCAATAACTGATCATGGAAGCCAATTTCATTGAAAATGTTATGTCCGACAGAACAAAGCCTCAATACTCGGTTCATAATTTATTAAATATCATCAGCAAAGTTTCATGTACATGTTATTTTATGCTATAGATCATAGTACCAAATCAATTTGTTTTTCAATACACAAATACTATCTAAAAAGACCAAAAGGAAAACAGCATGGTCACTACACCCTTGAAACATCAAATGAATACTTGTTCTACACAATTTCGAAACACTAGCTCAATTCCAAACCTCAAAGAATCCCACAGACCCACACCATCTTATTCCCTGATTTTTGTAACTTCCATCTGTGTGGACAAAAGTTTCATAATGTTTCTTCTACATTTATTGTTATTTCAAGGCATGAAAGAACTGTTTAGAAAGATGAGTAAGCCTTACAGCAACTTGGCATTTTTCATCCAAAGAGCTCGACGAAGACGCTTTGACTGTTTCCTGAAATGGAAAGCACTATCCTGCATTGTTGCAGTTTTATCTACAAGCAGCTCACACTTGTTACCTCTCTCCAGTATCTTATCAATATTTTCTACCATGATTGTCCGTATCTGTACAGAAAAGTAAAACTTTCAGAATATGCAGTAGTCAAAAGAAACGAACAGCTTGAAACAAAATGAAACTGCTATTAGCTTATTATGAAAAGAATTCCCTCCAGTATGATAAAGTGAGAAACAACAAGAATAATTTGGAGAAATTTGACAACCTAATAAGCTTAGACGGATTCAGGCTAATTGTAATATATACACCAACACAAGGGACCTTCAGGATTTTATCTCATGATCATCGCGGATGGATGTGGTCAGCGGATCATAAAATGGTCACGTTCTAGTCAATCAAAAAAAAATCACTGCCCCTCAAAAATCACTACTGGTAAACGATTCAATGCTAAGAGCAAGATACAATCTTCACCACAACAGGCCTTCTCCACAAGTTGAATCAAGCGATACAATACATGCATCAATATCGGCAAACATTAAGACTGAGTAATAAGGTCAAAGAAAAAGAAAACTCGTACAGAAATCTAAAGCCTAAAAGATACTTGCCTCATTAACTTCTCCTCTGACCCGATTGATCGTATCTGCTGAAGGGCTGCTGGAAAAGAACTCCATTTGCTGATGCAGAACTCTAGAGAACTCGTCATTCACAGAATAAGCAGGCGCATTCTGCGCTATTTTGCCATAGTTTTTCATAAATCGCATATGAATCTCCTCCAAGTACGAGAATGGAATACGTCCTATCAAGTAAATAAAAGACAGATAAGAACAGACTCCAAAACCTAGACAATCAAACAACAACAGAAAGATCCTTTTGAGAGCAATTATAGCGTTCAAACTTCAGACATTGAGGTAAATCAAAACAAAAAGCAACAGACATAAATACGATACATGATAGAGAGGGTGGCTTCCATTAAGATTGTGGATAAATACCATGAACAAGAACATAAATCCAACACTACATAAGAGCATTGACATTAGCTATGATTCAGGACTAGATTAACGGCAAACCCATTGCATAAAGGACATAAAAGCCACACTAACAACATTTATTACAGTTTACAGGCCCTTAGGTTACAGCATAGACCACTAAAACAGTAAAAACCCTTTACTCAAGCTAACTCATCACATTTTGATTAGGATAGTAGAGGAGTAGCGATATTAGTGATTTTTAATATTAAAAAACTGAGGTGGCAAAAGATGACTTGAATCAAGGGTGTTAGACAGTTAGATTAGACACATTCTAAAGAAATAATAATTATAAGAGAAGCGAAAATCGACCAAAGGGTCTACATGGACAAGACAACGTTTTGACTCATGTTAAGATGAACGCTTTAACATTATTGTTGTTGTTGTATTCATCAATAAGAAATTATGCCTCCATTCCTGAGAAGATGAGAATTGAGACAAGAAGATCACACATCTCCCTCCTCTCTGTGCTTCGAACTCAAAGATAGCCTTTTCCACCCAAATCTCATTTCAGATGAGCTCGTCGAAAAAGCCTCTCAAAACTGTTTTTTTGCCTCACATCACAATGACATGCTAACATGAGCAAAAGTTTATACACTTTTGGGTGGAGCAAATACTGAAATGAAAGCAGTAATTCTGAACATGCAAAACAGGTTTTCATGATGCAAGTACTTAAGAGTTGTCCTTCGGACTCTGCATAGTCTGGTTCAAACGGAACAAAAAGGAGAGTTGGACAGGTCCAATTAAACTGGAACTAGACTGGTGGAATCCAATGGATTCTGGTCATCAAAATTTAGACCCTAGGTTTCCCTGTAGATTCTGGTCCTACTAACCTCCCCTACACACTCAATCATCCTAATTCGAATTTTAATTGGATGCACTCCCCATAAATCCATGTTTATTGTACTTGATAAAAGGCTGCAACTATATTCTTGGATTTTATTTTATTTTTTGGTGGGGGGAACCGGGACGAACGGAACATAACATAACTAACCCACTGTCTAAAATTGGACCGGATCTCAACCTTGCTTAACAAATTTACTGGTCCTCCTTTTTTTCAAAGCAACTTGGTTCCACTATAAATTTAGATCAGTAAAACATAAAACCCCTAGATACTCTATCATCAAGAGAGAACTACTGGAATTCTACAAGGAAACCATGTGGATTGCTACTAACAATTTGATGGTCGGAAATAAAATGGAAATTCACAAAAGACCATTGGTTTCAGTATAAAAAAATTCCAGAACCTAAAAATGGAACAATTGTTACATACTCCGTTCTCCTTTTCCCTTTTCTCTTCCACAAACTTGGTGACTTAGACATAGTGGATCTGAATCTAGATAATAGCTCTTTAAGTTATGGTGATAAATCAACTTGGTAAAATGAATCTAAATAAACCTGCATAAGATATAGGGATAGATCTCTAAACGCGCAAATCTTGAGGGTTTTGAAGCGAAAGAAAAGGGGTAAGTGTTCACCCCATGGCACTCAAAGCTAGTTCATAACCGCACAAAAGAAAAACATATCCTACAGAGTAATTTAGCCAATAACATAAACCTCATTCTAAATCTAAAATATTCCATAATCAAATAAGTAATAAGATCTTAAAACTCTTAGAGATAGACGGATAGTTATGATAAATATTAAAATCCTAAGCATCCCAATATAACAAAACTACAGATAACTTCTTCAGAGCTTTTAAGCCAACAAATAAAACATATCTAATCCTAAAAACATGTAAGATGTTGTCGTTATTATGACTTCCTTGCTCCAATTTCTGTAGCTCTGGCCATCTTCACCCATCGAGCTAATATCATGGATTTATCTTATTGTTTTCCATGAGCTCCTTGATCAGCAACATATCAGTCAACCAAACCATTTTCTCACTTGATCAATAAGCTAACCATAATAACAAATAAAGTGTGTCAAAAGATTTATTAAATCTGCAAAATATACCACAATCGTATATTCTAAAGTCCAGTGAAGTTAATTCTGAGTAGGCAGTTCACTCCAACTTCACTTGTGTCTTCCCCTTCTTCGAGTGTTAGAAACTTAGAATAAAGGAAGATTACTTATGGATTTAAACTGGACGAAGATGACCTACTCTTATTCTACGAGAAATATAATGATGGAACTCTAAATCATTTGCAAATGTGTGAACTCCTCAGTACCATAGCATCCATTAATAGCTTACAGCTTTTCAAGGACACTGCTTTTTGACCATCTGAAGTCCAATATTCTAATAGCATAGCACGGAATAGTTGTTAAGCTACTGTTAGTTGCTGGAGTATACTCTATAGCCAGGATACAGGAAGGAGGGAAAAACCTCTTCCTACACAATAGCTTACTCATGCCACCTCCACTGTTTTGTTAGATAGTTGGAGCATTGGGGGAGGTATGTTGGGGGCATGTTTAACGTAACATACTTGTTGCTATTCTAGTAATGCAATTTCTCTTAATTTATCAAGCAAACATTCTAATGATGAGCAAAATGAACTAGAGTACTGGGAAAACAAATTCATGCCAAACACCTTTACCACCGCTGACATAGGTGGCATCCCTAAACATATCAAGGTGATAGTGCCAATGGTTTAACCCCCACTCCCGCACTTCGAATAGTTTCAGTGAAGAGCTAGACTGTTGTCAAGGTCATGCCACCTCTCGAGTCCTCCATAAGGCAGCTTGAACTGGATTCTCTAGCATCAAACCCATTCCACCTTGTGAAGCATCAATGCAACAGCTAAAGAACAATGGGCCAAGCAACAATCTCTTCTCTCTCACAGAAAACCATACACCTTAACCTTTCTCCCGTAATCAACAACACATTCACAAAAAACATCTAACCACAAGTGTGCAAGTCAAAGCCCAGCATTTCTGCCTTATAACAGTGGTAAATTTCTATCCCTGTTGTTAGGCAATGGGCTTCAATTACATCCAGAGAACCTCATTAATCAGTGTAGTAATCACTAATTGACTGTTCAGTCACTCAATCATGGACATGGTACAGTATTTCCAATACACCCAAGCAAACCAAAGGTCATACAGAATTTACCAAAACAACCAGATTCAAATCCTCAATCACACACCAAAATCTAATCCTCGATTAGCTCACTAAATTTGATCTCCAAGTGCTTCACCTTTTCCCACCTAACTTTTAACCTCGTACTTAGTAAATCATTAATAAGCTAAGTGACAATTCAGACACCCTAACACTAAGGGAGCTTTCTCTTCACCTAAAGTTATTGGAACTCACTTCTTAAACCTGATTCGACTCGATCAGCCGTCATTTGCCCTTGTTTTCACACTCGATTATACCTATCATACCCTAGTTAATTAGTTTCATCGTCCTCTTTGTTATTATTTTGCTTCCGCTAGTCCTTACCATCTCTTCCTTATAATAAATTTTTGTCCTGTTGTTAGGCACTGGGCTCTGATTCCACTCAAGACCACCTCTGTAATCACCGTAGTAATCACCAATTCACTATTCAGTCACTCCATTATGGTGCAACACTTTCGTCACGCCTAAACAAACCAAAGATCATTCAAATCCTCAATCTCACACCAACTTCCCACCTAAATTTCAACCTCAAAGTAAATCATAAGAAGCAAAGTGACAATTCACAAACCCTAATACTAAGGGTGTGTGCTCTTCACCTGAACTCATCTAAACTCTACTTATTAAACACTGATAACCCTTGGTTTCATGAATGATTAGACCTAAACACCTAATCAGCCGACATGATCAAACCTGATGCTTAATTTTATAAGGTGAAGAGAACACACACTTCACTTCGTCAACATAGGCAACGATAAATTCCGGTAAGCAGTAGTCAATAAACAAGCAGTACCGTATTAAACCCCAACTCCAAAATTCTAGTCACAACCTGAAACTTAATTCTTTAAGGTGCAGAGAACACAACATCAACTTCATCAGCATAAGCAGGATACATCCCGGTAAGTACTAAGTAGTACTGCAGTAGCCAATAAACAATCACTACTGCACTACTATATCAAAACCTAACTCCAAAATTCAAGTCACAACAAAACAGTCTCATCGACCTTGATCAAACCTAAAACTTGAACTTTTCAAGGTGAAGAGAACACACAATCCACTTTGTCAGCATAAGCAGTGATAAACTCCGGTACGCAGTAGCCAATAAACAAGCACTACTATATCAAAACCTAACTCCAAAATTCTCATCACAACTCACAACAAAACAGTCCAATTGGACTTGATCAGACCTGAAACTGTATAAAAATTCCGGTACGCAGCATCCAACAAATGAACAAACAAACAATTCTGTACTAAAACCTAACTCCACAACTCTACTAACAGCAAAAATAATCACAAAAACTCTCAAAAAAAATGCACATAAAAACAGCAGGAGAAGAGAAACGAGGAAGTACTGCCGAAAGTGTCGTTGGCCATACAGAAGGCGAGAACACACAATTTAATTCATCAGCATAATCGGCGATAATTTCCGGTCCGCATTAGCCAATAAAAGCACTATCAACTATCAATACCTAACTCCAAAATCTAGTCACAACAAAATAATCTAATTGAACTTGATCAAACCTAAAACTTAAAGCATATGCAGCGATAAATTCCGGTAAGCAGCATCCAATAAACAAGCATTTCTATACTAAAACCTAATTCCAAAATTCTCCTCACAGTAAAACATTCACAAAAAATCTCAAAAAAATTGCACATAAAAACAAAGAAGAGAAGAAGTAAATACTGCCGAAAGTGTCGTTGGCCATACAGAGGAAGGTTAGACCATCAGCTCTATAAATATGGAAAATATAGCGATCTTGCGAGAAACAGAGCCGAGAATCAGCTTCTGACGGTAATTTTTCGAGAATTCGACGAGCTACGGCACCGATGTTGCCTGTGACTGCGCTGAATTCTGATAGTACGGTGGTTCCTCGCGCAACCACCGCGTATAGTATCGCCATAGCTGATTCTGGTTTGTAAAAATTGATTTCTGATTTTTCTGGGAATGGAAGAGGAGTGAGGAGAGAGAGAGAGAAGAAGAGTAGAGTTCCACGGTTTGTGGGGCCGCTGGCGCTGGCTTCTCGTTCGGAATGGGGATTCGGGATTCCTGATTTTAACAGATGGATTTGATGGCGTGCGGTTAAACACAATCCGTATTTATTATCTCATAGTCTATATACGTATAAATATGTGGTAGAAAAGTCTATATATATTACCCTCTATTTTTTTACTCATTTTCTTTTAAAAAATTCAAAAAACAAATTTTTTAAAAAAAAATGAATTTTGACAGGAACCGGATGGAGTTTCTGGTACCGTGTACCGGAAATTTCATCTGGTTCGGATGGAATTTTCCGGTTCCATGAAAATTCAATTTTATTTTTTTTGAACTTTTTTTTAAAAAAAAATGGATTTTTAAGGAATCGAATGGACCTTGTGGTACCGTGTATCGGAAATTCTATCTGGTTCCGTGGAAATTCAATTTTAAAAAATAATTTAAAAAAAGGACAAAAGTTATGTTTAATAAGGGTATTTTGGATAATTTACTATAAAATACGAGTTGTGAAGTGGTAAATACGGGTTATGTTTAGTAACACTCATTTGATATGGTACGAATATGCGTGTGTATATGGATAAATTGTATGGTATTTTTGACATTAAAATCTAGAGATTTAAAATTTTAATACTTTATATGTTATGATATTAAATTTTTATTAGACGATTAATATGGGTGGAAACTTATTTTATAATACAAGGAAAATAATTAGAGGACCTTATCTCAAGGGGTGTAACTCTACTAATGTTAATGAGGAAGACTAGTTTTTTATTCCAAGTGATTTTGCTTTATGGTTTGGGAAATCATAATTTATAAAATATACAATGGACTTATACTCCCTCTATTCACTACAGATCTTCCACTTCTTTTTGATTCTTTAAAAAACAATGGTTTGTTCTCTTTTTATACTATACTTTTACACACACTCTTCTCATTACCTTGGCCTTTATATATATAGTAAATAGGAAGATCTTTGAAAAAATGGAGGGAATAAATTATAATTCCAATGTTTTATTTCTTGCGAGTAATCACCTTATAGAAGTGATTATAATTTTGTTGAGGATTAGCGTTATGGGCTTTTAAGTTGCGAGGGAAATAATAGTATACATCTTATATTCTTATTTGATTGGAAGCATACTAGCTAGCTGAGAAGAGTTCCTTTGTGACATATCGGTATCAATCTTTTTTTAAAAAATTCAGATTAAAGCATTTTGAACCAGTTTGAGGCATTTTCTTTTGAGTTTATAAACATAAGCTATCAATTTATAAAGATGAGCAACCAGTTTATGGGATATAATGAGTTTATAACCACGAGATATTACCGTAGTTTATAAATTAGTTTTATTATAGAAGTATTGTGTGTTTAGTTCGAGACATTTTTTTATCAGCCCTATAAATAGAAGCTAATTTGTTCTAGTTTCACTTCAAGTTGCATAATAGAATCGCGATATAAGGGTCATCAAGGACAAGTGTATGGATTAACACCTTGCAATTTCCTTCCCTCTTCATAAAGCTTGTCATTAATTTAATACAAAAGTGGCTGTTATTGTTGGCTATTTAATACAAAATGAATAAAACCAAAAGGCAACCAAAAAAGTTGGTAAAAGCACCTTATGACTTTTGGCTGAAAATCCGACTTTTCAGCCACTGCAAAAGCCAGTTACCAAACATTTTTTTGACTGTTTGACAAAAAACAAAAGCTAAAAGTCAAAAGCCAATAAAAAAGTTATCTAAAAAGTGTTTGCCAAACATTCGCAAAGTATAAATAGAAAACATCTAAAAAGTGTTTGCCAAACATTCGCAAAGTGTAAATAGAAAACGTCTAATCATTGCATTTTTATATTACGGAGGTAGTACATTGAAAGGAATGCCCCCAACCACAAAATCGTACTCCATTTGCAGTTTGCACTCGTCTATAGTCTTCTCCGCTCTTACAAATTCATCAACTTCCCCTTTCTTCTCCCACAAGCATCCATTTTACTGTATGTTGCAGATTCCAATTTCACTCAACAATTGATTGAATAACTTGATAAAATGAAGCCAATTCGACTCCCTGAACCCCCTACAAGTCCACGAGGCGTGCCTGAGATCTTCGAAGGCGGTCTTTTCGGCGTAATTCGACGTGCCGTAATCATCGGAAACGGATTCCCCGGTGCCGAAAACCAGTGTGTTGGTTTAGTTCGTGCTCTTGGTCTTTCCGATAAGCAATTCTTCTATGTAAGTTGCTCAATTCAGTTTTCACTATCTTCATTATTCTAATATGTTGATTGTAATTTAGTATTGATTGATCATACCGCGACAATCATTGCCGTCTTGTCTTCTTTGCGATTATTATAAACCCTAGAATTGCGCTAAGGAACTCCTCTGAGAGCTAACTGTTCTGAAATCGTTGTTTTAGTTGGTGGAATGCTGTGAATTTTAAATTTTATGGTGCAATTGTTTGGGTGCTAGGATTTCTCTGTGGTAAGAGATTTCTAACATTCCTATTTGTAAGTTCCTAAAATTCAGTTGTCAGTATCTTATTTTTTTAATATGTTGATTGCCAGTTAGAATAATTATAACGCGACTACCATTGTCGTCTTGTCTTCTTTGCGATCCTTATAAAACCCTAGTACTGTGATAAGGAACTCCTTTATCTATGCTAATGGTTATGTTGTCATGTTATATGATACTAGCATCAATTGCACATGATGTTTTGCGGAAGTGATTAGAGGTTTAATTTGTGAAACAGTTAATTGTCGAATTAGTAAAACAGTTAGGATTCAACCTCCTCTTGCTTTATATAATAGAGATTATACATTCGAGTGCTTTTGGAGGTACTGAGAGCGGACTGTTCTGGAATCGTTGTTCTAGTTGGTGGAATACTGGAATTTGAAGTTCGATGGTATATTGACAGTTGAGGATTGCCAATTTATGCGGTTTTGAGTGTTTTCGATGGTTTAAGGTTTTCTAAGCTGTGATAAGGAACGCCTCTACTTGTGCCAATGATTCATGTGTCTTATTATATGATCCTAGCATCAAATGCACGTGATGTTTTGCGAAAGCGGTTAGAGGTTTAATTTGTGAAACAGTTAATTGTCGAATTAGTAAAACAGTTAGGATTCAACCTCCTCTTGCTTTATATAATAGAGATTGTACCTTCGAGTCTTTTTGGAGGTAACGAGAGCGGACTGTTCTGGAATAGTTGTTCTAGTTGGTGGAATACTGGAATTTGAAGTTCGATGGTACTATTGTTTTGGTTTAGGGTTCTTCTGTGGTATATTGACAGTTGAGGATTGCCAATTTATGTGGTTTTGAGTGTTTTCGATGGTTTAAGGTTTTCTAAGCTGTGGAGTTGTGTTTGTTTCCTTTTGAAATTTAGATTGTGTGGTGTTAGTGTTGGGACTTTTGGGGGACTTTTGGTGTTAGTCTTTTGAAGCAATTCTTCTATGTAAGTTACTTAATTCAGTTTTCAGTTTCTTCATTTTCAATATGTTGATTGCAATTTAGAATTGATTGATTATACCGCGACAATCATTGCCGTATTGGCTTCTTTACGATCATCCTAAACCCTAGTACGAAGATAAGGAACTCCCTTATTTGTGAATGGTTCGTTGTTATACTATATGATACTAGCATCAAATGCACGTGATGTGTGTGAAAGCGGTTAGAGGTTGAATTTGTGAAAAAATTAATTGTCAAATTAGGAAAACGTTTAGGATTTTTTTTTTGTGTTACCACTTACCGCCTCTTATCTTATATAATAGAGTTTATACCTGAGAGTCCTTTTTGAGATGATGAGAGCTGACTGTTCTGGAATTGTTGTTTTAGTTGGTGGAATATTGGAAATTGATGTTCTGTGGCGAAATTGTTTGGGGTTAGGGTTTGTATGTGGTATATGGGCAGTCGAGGATTGCCAACTTCTGTGTTTTTGATGGTTTAAGGCTTTTTATAAGCTCTGGAGAGTGGTGTTTTCTTTTGAATTTTGGATTGTGTGCTGTTAATGTTGGACTTCTGGGGGATTTAGAAGATATTTGCAACATTCGTTTTCTGTAACCTAGCAAAATGTCCCGTAAACGTTTTTGTGGACGGGTGGTTCAATCTCGTTTCACCAGTTGGAATGAAACAAGTAGGAAGACATTTAAGAAGAGGAAGGAGTACGTCGAAATTGTAAAAGGATTTTGAGCGACTTAAGTACTACTAGGTTTTGATTTCATCAGTAGAAGCCAAGTTAACTAAGTGCAAATTGGTGGTGGTATGAGTAGGTGAGATTGGGAATTGACGGGGAAGTGATAAAATGCAATTTGGTAATTGAGGTGAATGGTGGGAATTGGGAGTATGATTGAGTGGGGAATTTTTTTGGGTAGTTGTAGCTTATAGTTCCGCAAGGTAAAAACTCTTGGAAGTTCCAGAGGACATTAATGGGGTAAAAGGATGCACTGGGCAGAAAAAAGGCCACGCTGGAATCGAACTAACAACTCACTGAATCACTCTCAATCTACACGGTATTACCGCTGTGCTATATACCGACAATAATATTTGGGGAAACTAGCAAGGAGATCATGTGTAAGTTTTGAAGTTACAATGCCAGGATTTGGAGGCCAACATTCTAGAACTCGAGTGGAAGTAGTGGTTCCTTTCTTCTATGGTAATACTAAGGTTTTGTAGGAACGAGTGATGGACTTGTTAAACGATCACCCCATTTAGTTGGGGCCTGGGGATTAGGATATAATATGGTGATTACCCAAGAGATGGCAAGTCACTTCATGTGAAATGCATGCTGGCTCTCTTGTCTGAACTCTTCATTCGTTGCTTGGAATACAGTTGCAAAACTCGGAAGAACTGTTTTCTTACTTTTGTTTGGCTAACATATGTAAAGCAAGATCACTATGTTGTTCTCGTGACAAGATTCTCAGTAAATTTTCCCAATTTCCATTGTTTCTTAGTATGCTACTGATTTATCGGTCCATCAAAGAAGTTTTAATCACTTTTAAGGCATATAAAGCACTCATTTGTATGTATTATATAATCTGTATCAGTAATAACTAAGTTTTGATGACAAACTTTTTTGATACACAATATGTTCTATTGCATATGTTAGGAATGGCAACTTGTTGGACTCGTGTTGGATCCAATTCTGACCCAATTAATAGTCAGAAGTCATACCCATGATCCGCCTCAGTGTCCTTATGGTTGAATCCATGTTTGATTTGGTATAACTCAATCACCTCCAACCATGACCCCATTTTTTGCTCCCTCTTGCTAATAATCTTTTTCCCTCTTCCTGGCAATCTATTTCCTTCTTCCTTCAGTTTCCGTCTTGGAAAATCTCCAAACATACCCTAATATAGAAAGGAAGGAGAAATTCTAAATCTCACATGAACGTTCAAGTGACTTTCACTCTGAACTATCATAATAAAAAAACACTATTATTTGTTCTATTGGTTTGATGGCCAAAAAAGAAAAATCATGGTTGATCACTCTGCAGGTGCAGGACATCTCAGTCATAGTGACATTCATTAATAGGGAAGGGCTCTGAGTCATTTTTTTTTCTTTGCATGGTTTATTGACCCATGCATCCACTTATTCACATCAACAGAAACTCACAAGTTGTTTAGCCAGAGGCAAATAATGGAGTAAAAAGTTGCTGAAACTTGTCTGTATTTGGGTGGGAGATCGGTCATACTTTGCATAGGTTCCAAATCCGGGCTTGGATGTTCCTAATCAGATCCGGAGTCTTTTGTGTTCTTTTTTAGATTTTGATCAGATGATGTTCTTCTGATCCAGTTAGCATGATCAGATTTGGCCTAAATTGCCATCGGTGGCGATGTGGCATAAATTAACTGCAAATTTGCTGCAGTGACTTTCTTTTAATGTCGTGTGAAATGATGCAAGTTATCCTATTTTCTATATTTTGCAGCGTATTACACGACCCAGAGGAGGAGTCAATGAGTGGCTTCATTGGCTCCCCGTTTCTCTGCATAAGAAGTTGGACTACATCCTAAGGCAGATTTGTGTTTATTCACATGTTTTGTTTATGTCAGGAGGGAAGAAAATCGCTTCCCTGCCTTCAGCTGACTGTAGCAGTGTTGGATTGTCATCTGTTTTGGAAGCTGATGTGAAGCAGATTGTAAGCATGGCCCATAAGACTTTTGAAAAGTATATTCTTGTTCCTTTTCATTATATCGCTATGATTAGTCCCCTTATATCGCTTTAACCTGTTTGGCTGTAAATATTGGGTGAAACTTGGAGGAGATAAATGTAAGGCTGCATATACTTTTTGCTCAGTGCTAAACTGTATATACTTATAATGTTAATACTGTTTATCAATTATTGTTACAAATTAATTAAATTCTTGTGTAATTGGACTGCTGAATTCTAGTTATACCATGAAGGAAAAGTTTACTCAACTTTTGAAGAGTCATTTAGCTGTGTAAACTGTATTCGAATTGGATATTGCTATTAAGAAGTATAGCATCCCATGCCTTGTGCATTATGCGTTATTTAAGGAAAATGATCATCAATGATGTCCACTTTTAACTTTTAAGCTGATTTACAAAAGATAAGAAAGAAGAGGCTGATGATCTGAGAAATTGGCATGAAATTTTTGACAGCCATAGAACAAAAGTATTAAGATGGATTTATGTGTATTTTCTTTTTGTATGCTAGAATGTTAACTGAAGTTTGCCTTTGCTAGTACAACTTTAACAATTGGATTTTGCCTTATGGATATTGAATTACTGGATCATGTTCCTACTGGTTGGTTCACTCCTGGAATGGATATTGTGTACACTACTAAGGATTTTCTTGTTCATAGTTACCCATCTTTTTCTTTCTTGAATGCAATATATATTCAGAGAACTCCTCAAAATGACCACAGAAATTAACAATCCAAGCACAATTCTTTTCAGAGAACTCCTTATAACCCTGGGTAATTTATCAATACCGCAATAGATATACTACTGTACAACAGGAAAAATTTAGACAACTTAGCAGCTTTTTGTTGGGAATAGATTGACTGGCTCCAAAAATCGGAGAGTCTTTCCTCTGTCTCTGACCTATTTGTAAAAGATTTACCCAACATCCGAAGCAAGTAAAGGATAATGCTTCTGGAAAAGTGCGGTTTTAATCTTGCCTCAGAGACTCTTTCCCCTCTCCCTTCTTGTCTAGCAGATAGAAGCTTTAATGTGGGGGGTTGGGAATTTGAATCTTGGTGGATAAGAAAGGAATGAAGTTCTAGAGGGTTGGGGAAGAGGTTGATACCCTTGTTATCAGTTTCTAGTGTAAAGAAGTCCAACCAAGCAATAATATGGAACCATTTTCCTTTTGCTGCTGTAGTTAATTCTATTTTTTCATTTTCCGTGCTGTCTCATTACAAGGTGGATAAGACCTGTGTGAGTTAGCCGATGAGAATAAAGCAGTTCAGTGCTCACTGTACAACGTCAATGAAGTGGTTTGAAAGAACATGAGGACATAGTGTGAGTTGTCCACTAGAACTGGACTAAGAATGTCAACACTAAGGCCTAAACATCCCAAGCTATAAAAAGAAGCAAAATACTTCCCCCGTTTCAAAATAGATGATACAATTTCCAAAAATGAGGTGTTTCAAAATAAATGATACACTTTGTTGTTTTTCCTTCTTTAGTAAATTTTGGTGTGTGATTTGACAAAATTTTGGGGTGTTTTAAAACAGTTGATGCACTTTTGGTGTGGTTATTAGTTTAATTACATGGCCCCTCCCCATTTCCAATTAATCCCCTCAATTTAATTCACTTAATCAAGTTTACAAAATTTTGCGTCAAAATCCGTTTTTTTTGTAAGTGTATCATCTATTTTGAAACAGAGTGTTCTCTAGGTTAAATGAACTTGTGAGAGTGTGCTAGGTGTCTTTGTCGACCAGAAAAAGTTCATGGAAATGTAGTCACCGATATATAAAAAATGTAAATATTTTGCTTTTATGGGAAGTTGGTAGAGGATGGATCTTAGTCGAGCTGCTTTTTGCATATGACCGGTAGCTTTTTGGATGTGTGATCTTTTCTAATAGTGTTTCTTTTCGTGTTCTACTTATGATTACATCTTTGTGCATCGCTGATCTTTATCACCATGACCGTTATTGTTTAATGCTGATTTTTTTTCTTTTTATATGTTTGTACTTTCTAAATGCATCTCCTTCTTTATTCTTAGCATTCTTTATAACACGAGGTATGTCTGATTGCTAGTTTTATTTTCCCATGCCTACTATGGCATATACGTTGTTGCAGGGATGGTCCTTTGCTGGTTGTTGCATCTGGAAGGGATACAATATCTATAGCTAGCTCCATAAGGCGGTTGGCGTCTGATTTTGTGTTTGTTGTACAGGTTTGCTGCTGATATTTTCTCTCTCCCCTTGTGGCTCTTATGAGATTTGATCTGTTTTTCGGTTTAGAAATAGTTTGAGATGACCTATGGGGAAAATTGCTATTGCATGTTGGAGAATCAAGATTTCTGTTTTGTCCCATCTCATGTAGCTAGTTTATGTAGTGCGCAAATATAATGACTAGTATATTATAATATCACAACTTTTGTGGCCTGGCCTGTAAGTACACTTGCCTAATCATTTATTGCATGGCCTCTTTAGTTCTCTCTCTGTGATCATTCTAATTAGGTGATATATGTTGTATGTTCCGTATATCTTTTATCTAATGCTTGCGGCTATTCTGATTGGTATGAAAACAATGTTCGTCTTATGCATAATCTTCTTTGAGTAAGAATCTTATATCATGCTCCTTTCTCGAAACTGCAGATTCAGCATCCAAGAACACACTTAGATAGGTTTGACATGGTCATCACTCCTCGTCATGATTACTATCCTTTGACTCCTCAAGGACAAGAGCAGATTCCTAAGTTTCTCCGACCATGGATTACTCCACGTGAACCACCTGGTAGAAATGTGGTATGTTCCTTGACTGGATGTTATGTCATTCTTCATTGTTCCGTATTCTAGAGATTTTGTGCAATCAATGAGTTGATTCTTAGCTATTGCTGGTTGAATCTTGAGTTTAGGTCCTCACTGTTGGAGCTTTGCATCAAATAGATTCTGCTGCACTTCGAAGTGCAGCGAAAACATGGCATGACGAGTTTGCTGCTCTGCCTAGGCCGTTGCTTGTAGTCAATGTTGGGGGCCCCACAAGTAAATCACTGAGCATCCCTCTTTTGACCTGTTAATGTTATTTAAAGTTTGTTCAGTTTACTTTATTTTACCCGTATAGTCGTATCAGAAAAGTGTATAAAAGTTCACTGAAGTTTAGTAATGTTTCGAAAATTTCCTTATAGTTTCTTATAGACTTTGAGTAGCTGGAAAAAGCAGTGAAGAAATAAGTTTTTAACCAGGTGAAGAGAACAGGGTCTCAGTCTTATTACTGACCATGGGAAATGTATCCAGAGTCACAAGTTAGCCGAGAAGATCTCGAGTAGTGTGCGAGCTCTCTCGTCTAATTAACACCCCTACTCTGGACCTTACTGTGCTGCACTCATTTATATCCTTTAAGGACAAGAAACATGAAATTGATTAGCCCATAAGATAGACCAAAAATAAAACAAACTTGTAACTTACCTTTAATGATTTCTAATTATATAGAGAGAAGAGGGGGGGGGGGGGAACGAGAGAGAGTTCATGTAAGAAGATCTCTGAATTTAAGTAAAAAGTGTTGTGATACCTAATAATTAGTTTGTTTTGTGAGCCTAATACTTTTATGTTGTGCTCTAAGTGTATATTTGGGATAGCATAATGTAGTAAGGGGGCAAATAAAGTCAAACTTAAAGATGAAGGTGATAGAGGTGGAGATAAAGGGGAAAAAAATGGTAGCATAGATAACAAAATGGCTGTAGAATGAGGAAAGCTGAGAAGGTGGAAGTAATTTCCTCGTATGGAGGGTAAATATTTACCCACCACCCCCATAGTGTAAATAAATTCACTCCCAAATGAGGGGAATAATTTCCCTCTCCTCCATCTTCCTTATTCTCCAACCATTTTGTTATTCTTGCCACCATTTCATTTTGCTTTTCTCCACCTACATTTACCTTCTTTTTTTGGTTTGACTTTATTAACCCGCTACTTCATTACCCCCATTCCAGGCATGCCAAAGTGGCAAGTCTTTCTTACTCTTAACTAGGTACCAAATCCTTTATATGATGTTCCTTTGTCTTTTGTCAAGAGTCCCCCCTTATATTTAGAGTTTACATTCCAAGTATGGGGTCTTTGGATCTTCACCTGTTTGGGTTCTTATGTGTCTCAGGGCTGAGTAATTCAGCTCGCAACCACCTTCAATTCTTGCCCTATTAAGTGATTATTTAGCGGTGTTGACAGAGGTGGGCGGGGTCAATTCGTGTTGGTGGTTCTTGTATTTTGAAAATTGGTGCTTACTTTTCCTTTTGCTTTGAGCCTTTGCTTTCATCTTCTCTTGTTAGGTGATGCGTTCCTTGACTTGCAATATAATTTTATATTAGGGCATTGCCGATATGGTGCTGATCTTGCGAGACAGCTGATAGCATACCTGCAGAACGTTCTTTTGAGTTGTGGCACAGTAAGAATATCTTTCTCAAGAAGGACACCACAGAAGGTATTGCTGCTTGCTTCTTCATGCCCTACTCTTTCATGTTCTTAAACTGTAAATACTTATAATTTTGGTGTCTCAAAAGGTTGCCAAGATTATTGTAAAAGAACTTGGAGATCATCCTAAAGTTTTTATATGGGATGGTGAAGGTAATCTTTCGTCCACATTATGTCAAGTGATTATACAAGTGTACTACACCTCAGTAACCTAATGAATCAGTTCTTGCTTTCTTCTTCTCCCCTCCTCCTTTTCTTTTACTTTCTTCCCCCTCCCTTCAGAGCCAAATCCACATCTAGGGCATCTAGCCTGGGCTGATGCTTTTGTCATCACAGCTGACTCAATCAGTATGCTAAGCGAGGCTTGCAGCACCGGGTATGTTCTCATGATTTATGACATGTAGCTATACTTGTCACTGTTTCAGACTAAGAGAAGCGATTGTCTTTTTACAGGAAGCCTGTTTATGTTATTGGATCTGAACGTTGTAAATGGAAGTTTGCTGAGTTCCACAATACTCTGAAGGAACGAGGCCTTGTCCGACCCTTTACTGGTTGTGTGGATGTAAGTTTGCTATCAGTCATATGTGAAACCTAAATCTTTATAAAATATAATTCCTTGTTAATCATACCTCTTTCTCATTGCAAATTTATATATGCAAGAAATGGCGGAAATCCATAATATTCATATTAGCTGCCTTGAGATCTTGTGCTGTATTGGAGATCTTGCTGGCCTCGCATGATTACCTTTTTTGCCTATCTTTTTGTTTCTTTTGCTATTGTGTTAGCAATTCGGATTCTCTGTATTTCTTTTTTTTTTTGATCGGATTCTCTGTATGTCTTATCCTCTTCTTTTTTGATATCAATTCGTGACTTCAATCTCTAGCTCAAATACTTCTAAAAACATGAAGTAGTGAATAGCAGTATAGTACTAAGGCTAATGAAGGTGTGTAGTTCACTAGTAAGGCTATGAGAGAGGAGATTGGGGGGGGGGTTTAGTTGTTTTTTGGTGTTGTTCGCTATAGAATAGTTTCCTTGACTGATATAGCACGATCTATTAGTTGCGTTTGCCTGGTTCTGCAACAATTTCTTTGATCTGGTGCTCAAAATCTCTTCGAATTTCAGTTATCAGACAGCTGGAGCTACCCTCCACTTAACGACGCTGCAGATGCTGCCAGTAAGATACACCAGGCGCTTGCTCAACGCGGATGGACTGTGCGAGTATAGAGGAGCTCTTTGGCACTTGTAGCATAGAGAATCAATATTCTGGACAAATGATTATTTGTCCCACACGGGTACAGGAGGAAAGCTCTTGAACAAACTGACAGGGTGAATGGTTTATATCAACATTGATTATTATTGGTTTGTTTATGTTTTCTTTTTCCTATAATTTTGTGTATGATAAATGTCACCGAATTAGCGGCTTGTAAAATGCAAGAGAGGGGATAGGGGGATACATGTGTGATACAACAAGAGTTTTCACCAAGAGTTTTCTGGTGATCATGGTGTTTCATTATTATTGTTTCATACAGCAACTCGCACAAGCGTGATCTTTATGAGTAGCTTGAAAGTTTTGTCTTGTAAATTTATTTTGAAAAACTTCATGTAGAGGGTCCAAATGAGAAGCATTATATTTCAAATGGAAGTTATCTCGTCGCACTTATTGAACGGAGGCTGATTCTATGGCTCAGTATCTGTTGACAGTGTGTTCGACTAAAGGCAATGCTGTCTTTTTATCTGCATTACTCTTCAACAAGTGTTGTCGACTTGTCGTATAGCATTCATTTCTATCAAGCAAAGTACTTTCTGATCTTACTGGCAAGCTTTTATTGGAATTTGGATGATCAGTATTCTCTTAGCTTATTTGATTAATCTGAACTATTACTACAAGACTAGAAGAGACAAAAGGAAGGAAATCTATTGAAAGTTAACAATGTCTCGAATATAAATTACGGTCATGTAGAGGGGGGATTACCTAAATACTGGAAGAAAAGAATATTAATCAAAAGATGAAACAGATCAGTGGCTATAGAACTAATCCTGGTGGTACTAGGTTAAGGAGGCAGTGGTTGGTACACAAGGAAGCTACACCAGAAGGAGATGAGTACATGATGAGCTTCCGACAAGGCGGGTTGTGGAGGAGGTGTAGCTGGCAGAGATGGTAGGGTGGTTTGCTGAGCCTTTGATTGTACTCTTGAAAGACTAGCAACTATAATTGTGGTAGCTACATAAGTGTTAGAAAAAAGTAGGAAGAAATGCCATGGCCATTGGGCAGGTAGAAATGAGCAAGCTTCGATTTGCAAGGAGCAAGAACTCCTTCACCTTTTAGTAGATATATCGATTTATAATTAACGTTTAAATGTGGTTGAAATATACTATAAATAGGTTGTACTTTGCAACTATAAACTAATCTTTTACTAATAAATTTAAACATTTTATTTATTTTAATTTTTTTTGTAGCTCAGAGTTAGAGAGCAAAATGCAAACCTTAACAGAGCTAGTTAGAATTGTGATTACTTTAGCTTGGAAAACTCAAATGTTTATGCTATACGTTCAAGTTCACGAGACTCGTTCAATTTCCGAAAGGAAATTAAATGAGGGCGTTCCTTGCTCTTCATTTTCTACTTTTCTACTTTTTTTTTCGATTCTGATCATTTTTAGCAAACCGTTTGTCATCCATCATTTTCAGAAAACAAGCCTAGATTAAATCAAACCAAAAAATAAGTTCGAATTACATGAGAATTTAAGTTCATATTATATCACATCAAATTAAAATTCATATATCCAAAGCAAAGTAATCCTCTATTTCATAAAATTAATGGACGATCCATATCTAATCAATCCTCCAGGTTACATGAAGAAGAAAATACGTTTTTTTCTTTGAAAATATACTTTCTCCTTTTTTTAATATTTGCAACATTAGCATAGTAACCATTATTTATCTACCAATCTTACGCTATATTTTCTCATAAATGTATAAGAAAAAGTATAGTCAAATATAATCTTATTTGATTTGTCTTAATTCATACGGTCATAGCATCCACTTTTTATAGTAAGTTTCTTTTATCGATACTTAGAGATATCAAAGTTCATTGTATTACATTCTATATCATGTAGGCAAGAAAAGTTCGCAAATATTAAAACACAAAGAACATAAATTCTCATTAGATTATGTGTTATCACTTATCATCATAAAACTCACGTCTTAAACATAAATTTCGCACAATTATACCCATCTGCCAACTAAACTAGTTGTCATTTATCTACGGGCGTGTTCGGCAAGTAGTGGTAGAGGTAGAGATAGTGGTTAAAGTAGATGTTAAATTTTTAATTTATAAATTTAAGTGTTTGACAAGGTAGTGGTTAAGGTAGCTGTTAGAGGTAGAGGTAGAGTTTAGGTAGTGGTTGTGAAAAGTTTAAAAAAAGTAGCGGTTGAAGGTAGAGGTAGAGGATGGAAAATATATAATAAAGTTTTTAATAAAGAATAAAGAAAATATTTATTAACAACTACTCTAACCGCTACTTTTATCGAGCATTAATATTCTACGCAGTTACTTTGACAGCTAACAACTCACAGCTACTACTACAGCTGACAGCTACCTCGACAGCTGACAGCTACCCTGACAACTGACAGCTACCCCTACAGCTAACAGCTACCCCTACAGCTGACAGCTACCTCCACAGCTATTGTTGCCGAACAGACCCTTAAGGTAGCTGTTAGAGGTAGAGGTAGAGTTTAGGTAGTGGTTGTGGAAAGTTAAAAAAAGTAGCGGTTGAAGGTAGAGGTAGAGGTTGGAAAATATATACTTCCTCCGTTTTTATTTAAATGTGACACTTTAAAATTCACGGACTCCTAGGCAATTTTTGGGAAGGAAAGAGATAGAGAGAAAAAAAAGGGGACCCATGTGAGAGGAGAGAGATAGAGAGAGTTTATTGACCAAAAAAGAAAGTGTCTCATTTAATTTAAAACTTCCTAAAATAGAAAGTGTCACATTTAAAAAAAAACGGAGGAAGTAGTAAAGTTTTTAATATTTATTAACAACTACTCCATCCGCTACTTTTACCGAACAATAATATTTTACGCAGTTTCTTTGACAGCTAATAACTCACAGCTACTATTACAGCTGACAGCTACCCAGACAGCTGACAACTACCCTACAACTGACAGCTATCTCTACCGCTATTGTTACCGAACAGGCCGACGGATCCTATCATGTTCCACAAACACTAAAACAGCTGACAACTACCCCTACAACTGACAGCTATCTCTACAACTATTGTTACCGAACGGGCCCGGGATCTTAACAGGTTTCAGAAACACTAAAGATAGCATTAAAGTGAGAAACTACCATATAACCACGTGTGGAACCACCCTTACAAGTTATAAAAGTAACTCCTTATAAAGTCCTTCCATCTATACGCACGATTAATAAACTTTGTCCACAATTATTATCCTATTTATCTGCCACCCACCCACCATTTCACCATTTTCATCTCTCACACCTTTTGCATCTCTCTCTCTGAACTTCATTTCAACAACTACAAACAATACCTTACACTTTTCTTCACCATTTAAAACCCTAATTTTCTCTTTATAACTTTCCAAGGTCAGTTTCTCTTATCACGATCTTCTTTTTTTACTTTCATTTCTTGTTAATCTTTGTTGATTCTTGCAATTCATTCAATTGGGTCTTATGGGTGTTTATTTAATTTGATTTTTACTTGATTTTTAGTTAAAAGATTATCATGTTAGGGTTTGGGTATTGGGTCAAAGTGAACAAGATTCGATCTTTTATAATCTTGATTTTTGTTTCATGGTTGATGAATTGATGATCAATTTGTTTGTAGATTAGGGTTTTCTTTTGTTGGGTAAAAAGCTTGTTTTGTTTGAAGGGTTATTTGTGCTTTTTTGTTGTATACTAGGGGAAGAATATACACACTATAATTATATTGGAGGCCTGGGTCTCATGAGAATTCTCAGGGGAATGCAGAGATTGATTTGCTCTCAAAGTTTAAGCAAGGCGAAAGAACCCGGCTGGATTGGTGTTAACGTAGCGAAAGTTAGGACCCGGGATAAACGAGAATCGAGTTGTTTGAGCTCTAATCTTGATTGAAATTTTAGGGTTGGGTAGTTTTTGTGGTGAGTGTGTAGTTCTTTGGGAGATAAAGAAAGGGAGTTATTATGACGAGGATTTTGGTTCAGCGCGGTTCTTCAGGAAGTTCGTCATCTAATCAGAGTCGGAGTTCAGTTCCTAGTTCATCAAATGTACCTAGTCAGTCGAATACTATTCCTTCACAAGGTGCCGTTGGTGTACCTGATGAAGTGCCGGAACAAGTTGTTGTCAATGAATTGCCTGAAAGTTGTGCGAGTATTGGGAACAAGACGGGAAGAAGTGATGAATTTTCTAGTGAAGGGTTGGAGCAGAGTAAGAATGCCGGGAGTGATAGTGTGGATGATGTGAAAAGTGGGAACGCTGATCATCTAGTGGATTCGATGAGAGGATTTAGTGGGATTAAGGTAACTGAGCATAAGATTTCTGAGACTGATGGTTCAGGGGGTGATAATTTACAAAGTGGTATTGGGAGCTCGCAACCTCCTCCTCCTCCTATTCCGCCTCCTAAGCCTTCAGGATCGAATAGTTCTATGCTGAGGAGATATGTGTCACTGACTCCGGATTCCCCTCGGATTGGTCCGTCTAGAAGGCCCACTGGGTGGCCAGCTCCAGCTAGGACTTCCCCATCTGCATCAAGACCTTCCTCGCCGAGATCTCATGTTGAAAGTGAGGGTTATAACAGTGCTGATGAGCAAACACCTAGCTTTGGATCGTCATACTATGATCTTGTAAGTTCTTCTAGATCCCCTTGGATGTAAGATATTGTTGTATGTTTATATCCTTTCCTTCATTGAATGGTATAGTAGTGTATTGGCTCTTTAAGTACATTGTTTCTCTTCAGCTCTTGGTTAAGCAAAACACAATTGCTCCAGAAGTGATCTCGACTAATTTATAACCTAGATTCCAGAATCAAGAAATAACTGATAAAGATCGAAGTGTGTCTAGACGAATTTGTTAGACTTAACCCCATAAGAAAATTCTAATCTCTTCAGGACTTAATGTATCAATTCAGTCTTTTGCCTTAGCAACATCATTCAAGACGTTTTCCTCCTTTAAGACAAACCTCAAGATCCTTCTCTTTGGCCTCATTTTATAACACTTAAAGGTCATATCCCAAGAGAACCCAGGCCCGCCAACTCGTTTGGGTTACAAATCTCACCCCAATTCACCCAACAAAAACGTTTCCACTATTGTATTTGGTCACAAAAAATCTCCCTTGGCTTTTTTTCCAGATTAGTTGCAATGCTGTATTGGTCAATAGGTTTAGGATAGTAAAAAAGTACCATCAGATGAGGTCAACCGTCTTTGACTTCTTTCAGAACTATGCCTTAACCTCACCATCATTTAAAGAGCAATAAACTACATCACAATTGATTCTTCGAGTCTAGTCGGTTCACTAGTTAGGTTGCTGAAGATCAAAGGGTGGATGCACTAGAAGCTGTATGGTCAACTGGTCAAGCATTCCCTGTGCAAAAGAAAAAAAAATGGGACTAGATAACTTAATTACTGAAGTTCTCTTTCGTTATTCATTAGGATTGGCAATAAGAGGACAGGGGGCTGGTCTTGATATAAACCTCTAGAGTCTAGAGGGCCGAGGAAAAAGCATTCAGCTTCATCATTAACCAAAACTAAACTGAATTGTAGAGATGCAGAGGGAAGCAAGTTTCTCTATGTATCTGGATTAATATTGTTAGTTTTTTTTAGTAGCCAAGGAGGTTGGTGTTCAACTATAGGAAGTTTTTTTTTGTTCTGGATGATAAGCCAGGGGCTGGTCTTGTTTTTTCCCCTGAATCCTCTGCCTAACTACCTTCCCGAATCATTAGTCTGTTTTGCCAGTTTACTGCAACTGGCATGGTGTTTCCTTTTTTTCTTTATTCCCACCCTCAAAGAACAAGAACAAAAGAGTCACTATAAGGACAACAAATAATTTGAAACTCTTAAATGAAATTGAAATGTAGAATTCTGAATTCCTTTCCATTGAGATGGAATTTCTTTTTAATGGTTCACAGAGCTCGGATTCTTCAGATTGCTGTAAAAATAACTTCCATTAGACTATACAAGGAAACCCCATAAAGGAAAGAGAGGGTAGCCGGAGAGCCCCCCTACTGTGAGAACAACTTCCGGTGAGCCTATGTGATTTTGCACAATTAGTAGTAAAGGTATACTGTGAGAGTAAATAGTTCATATGGCAATTTTTCTCCACATATTAGCGACAACTCGTGCTTTTTAGATCCAATTTTGTTCAAGCAAATATTTAAGCCATCAGATGATCCTTAGAAACAAAAAAAGAACAAGAAGGTAGTATTCACAGCTCACAACATTGTACTTTTGGTTGTTTCCTTGAATTATATCGCAAGCTAGTATTAAAGGTATGGTGTAAGAGCCGCTCTTTTACCTTGCAAATTTTTGCACAAGTTACCGGTAACTCGTGTTTTTTAAATCCCATTTCCCTCAAGCAAGTAATTGATCCATCGTATCATCCAAAGGAACATAAAACAACAGAAAGGCTTGCCACATTGTACCGTTAATTTTTTCCCTATATTATATCTGGAGGTGCCTCACTTAGTGGGTGGATACTGAAGAGGTTCTTATTTTATTCTTATGATGCACGGTTGTCACCTTGATATATATTGACAGTGATGAGTTTAGTGTGCAGTGGACCTCTGGAGATTACTTGTGTTGCTTCAATATGAGATTTTGGAAATAAGTTTTTTCTTGGTTTGCTGATAATGCTTAGTTTTCCATATACTCATATGTCAATTAGCTTATGTATTTCTAAGAACTGGATTTTGGTATTCATTTTGTGTGTTATCTGTTACAGGAGAGGGAGCGGCAATTTGAAATTGATATTAGACGTGCTAAAGGTTTGGAAGTTAAGAGAATGCTGGAGGATGGGAATTGTCTATTTAGGGCTGTTGCGGATCAAGTTTATGGGGATTCAGAGGCATATGATTTGACCAGGCAGATGTGTATAGATTATATGGTAGGCTATTTTAATGTATTTTTTGCATTTGGTGATTTTAGTGCTTACTTGATGGTAAATAGTTGTATTGGAAATGCTTATGTATTCATCGCATGGTGCCTTGTGGATATTCTAGCAATTGCATTCTGTAGAAAATCTTGTCTGTCCTTTGTTTTTCCATTACTTTTTGGTCAACATAGGTCTTCCTTTTGTGCTGGTGAGCATTTGGTTGTCCTTTGTTTTGCCATTACTTTTTGGTCAACACAGGTATTCTTTTTGTGCTGGGGCTCACCAGCTGGGTTCAATGTTTGATTGCCATCTAACTGCTAAACCAATATATTATCTCATATCTACATACATATGTACACACACATGCACATACACACACGCATACAGGGAGACTGAACCTTTTTTTGTGTGTTGGGGGGTGGGGGTGGTTGGCATAGCATATTCAAACCAGTATTCCCTCTTTCCTGGTCTATTTTGAGCTTCTGGGTGGAGCACCAGTTTGCACTTGTCACCCTTAGTTCTACCCCTGCTTCCATGCAGTTTCTACAGTTGCACGCTTGTGGTTGTGGTACGTGCTCAGTTAGATATATTGTTTTCTTCATATTTACCACTTCCATTTCTATGATGTATGCAGGAGCGCGAAAGAGATCATTTCTCACAGTTTATCACAGAAGGTTTTACATCTTATTGTAAGAGGAAACGCAGAGACAAGGTATGCAACATAACAGTAGGCCAGCTTTAGCTCTCATGTAAATTCATGTCCTTTTAAAGCAATATGTTCAGCATCTTTTTTTATCATTTCTGTTGGGGGTGTCTGGTTCACTTTCAGCTATGGAACTGGATACCAAACTCAGGGTATAGCGAGTGATACCTACAGATGTCATATCTGAAACCTGGTATTGATTACCGACTAATGCGTGATACCTACAGTTTCCATATCTAAAACCTTGTTGTCTCCGTCTTCTCCCTTAAAGTTTTTGCTGGCAACATTGACCTATGGTTGATTCAACATGCTTTATATAATTGAATATGCTTTATAGCTCTCAAAGGATTATAGTATCTGAGGTAGCAAAAGTTCTTTTTTGGTAGTGGTTCAGTAGTGACATGGTTTTTTTTGGTTGTTTGGTAGTGGGTGTGGTGGGGGAAGGTACGCAGACAATGGAAAGGAGATGGTGAGGGGGAAATGCAGCGACAATGGCTGAAGGGTTAGGAGGGGGAAGGCTGGGACTAGCAAGAGAGGTAGGAGCGGCAATGCCGCTAGTGCCCTAGTGGGTTGTAATGATGGGTGGTAGTGTTGTTAATGGTGTATGGAGCTTTTTTAAATAGTTAAATATATAATTCTAAATCCAGGTTTGAGGTCTTGGAAGAAACCCATCTCCCTTAGGGTATGGAACCCTATACCTTGGGGTTCTAGAGGGTGGGTCTCTCAGTCGCAGGTTTCAGTTTTTGTAAATGTAAACAAAGAAAACCCTAAGTGTTGGATTTGGAATCCAAACCCATGCGTGGTTCTAAGCAACATCTCCTTCTGTTTTCGAACCTCTTGCTTGGTGCTGGGATGTCATTCATCCACAAACTTGATGAGTATGATGATCGCTGGAAGTTGCAGAGCTCCTTTAGTCACTGTACTGCAAAGAGTTTCTCATGGAAGCGACTCGCTACGCCCCTTATTCTTACTACTGTTGTGCAAAACAATTCTTGTGTGGAATATAACCAGAATAGTTGGTGAGGATAACTTATTTGGCTGTTGTATATAATGCTTCTTTTTCTCTATATTTGTTGATGCAGGTTTATGGAAACAATGTAGAGATCCAGGCCCTGTCGGAGATGTATAACCGACCCATTCATATATATTCTTATAGCACAGGTCAGTACCATCATCTCATCATGCATTTGATTTTGTGAAGTAAGATTACTTCATGGCTTTCATCTCTTTAGTGACCCCACTTACCCAATGCAGAGCCTATAAACATATTTCATGGGAACTATGACTCTGATTTGCCTCCCATTCGACTAAGTTATCATCACGGTAATCACTATAATTCACTTGTGGATCCCCGTCGATTGAGTGTTGGTGCGGGGCTTGGATTCAGCTGTCTCCGGGGGGTAAGTGCTCATTCGTCATGTTATCATCTCTTAAGTTTGTTGTGTGTGTGTGTGTTTGGGGGGGGGGGGATTTTAGCTGCTGCGTGGTTGAGTTCTATGAGTATATGCACTGTTTGATTGAAACTTGTCTGTTTTCTTGCTATTGTGGCATCCGTAGTTTTGTTCTTCCACCCCTTAAGTATCATGAAGCTTATCTCAGTATGTTGTGCTGCATGTATAACTCTGTTGCATCAAGCTATATATTTAGTATTCTGTGTGTTAAAGCTACATGGTACTCTAAGGACCGTTCATATATGCTCTCCAGTCTCCACTTCATAGTTATCATTGCTGTTGAAATACGAGTGTTCACGAAATGGTATAATTATGTGATTATGATATATGCTTGTTTGGATGGTAATACATTTTCTTTCTATCTTCCAGAGAAATGTGGACATGGATCAGGTAAAAGCTGCCATAAAAGCTCAACAAGACCAGCAGATAGATAATGTTTGTATCCTATCATTATCTTTACACGCATGTTTCTCTTTCTGTGAACTGCAGAAATCTGATATATCAATGTATCTGTACAGGCAATGTTGGCTGAAGGTCGCTTTTACTCAGATCTGGAGCTCACAGAAAAAGAAATTGAGCGAATGGTCATGGAAGCTTCCCGGGCTGAATATCTAGCTGGTAACAAGTCAAAGCAACGTGCTGGTCTAAGAGAATCCTCAACATCTAGCGCGGAACCTTCATCCTCAGGAGCCAGTAAGTTTTTTGTTTGTTTGTTTTGGTCTTGGCCTCTCATCCTTGATGTTGCAACACTTGCATTTTGCTACTATTCTGCTGGTTTATGCAATTTGAGATAGATTTCTGGTGGGAATGCCTGCTTTCCATGCTTTCTTCGAGGATGTCTTTCCTGTCAAATGTTTCTAAAGCTAAAGGATACCTGCTGGTTTATGCAATTTTAATGATTTTAGTTAATAATGCTACATGTGGGAACTTTAGCATTAGTTCAAGTATACCACTGACATTAAAGAAATTTAGGTATACCATTTGGAATTCCCAAAACAACAGGCATAACATTGGGAATTTCCCTACGAGTCACTGGCCATCTGCCAGGAGTTGCGGGTTTGATACCAATATTTTAGCAACAAATCTAATAGATCTCTGTATAGAGAGATCTATCCTTGTCTCCTTTTTGGCTCTCTAGTGAACGACTGTGTTGAAAATGAATATATTAAAGCTACTAAGAAAATGAATATCTTGCATAACTGTCTTTTGGCAGCTCAGTATCTTCTGTTGACAATTTTAGCCCCTGTTTTGGTTGTAATTGATGAGTGGTGACTAATAAGTAATAACACCCGTCCTTGGAAAACAGGGATATCAGACACTGAGAATGAAAAAGAAAGTGGCCAGCCTGATGCTACGTTGACCAGCAGCATGCAGGTGGTGCTGTCGATGGGATTTGGCTACCTGCAGGTCGTTGAGGCGTATAGTATATTTGGAGATGATGTTGATTCTATGGTTTGTTACTTGTTGGAAACCAGCAATAGCAGCAGGCGTAAGGGGAAGGCTACTGAATGAGCCAGATCCTATCTTCATAATGTATGTGATTATTTTGAGTTTGTAAGTTTAGGACCTGAAGTTTAACTAGTAAAATCTATTCACTTGCAAATTTTCATGTGATATTTTATTATTATTATGATCTTAGATGAAATAAATATTTTTCCCGGTTCATTATGCTTATTGGCATCTAAGTTGTGAGAATCGGGTCGGGCAAGGAAATTGCTCTGATTGTACTTTGGTGTTTCTCCCTGATTTTGACGAAAATATCCTCATCGCATCTCTCCTGTCTTCCTTCCCCTGGTTTCAAGTAATCTCCTCCATTTCTCATGCCAACCCAGCGTATTATCTTAAGATGGTGGCCTGCTTTCTTAAGATGTTTATCGGAGACGGGAAAGCTGTGTGCTGATGTTGATTAAGGGAGAAAATCTCACATATTAGAGGTCACGTAATGTCTTCCGTAGGATTAAAGTTGCATACCTTACAAAATTCAGTTAAGCGGTACTGTCATTCTCATTTGTGAGCAAGAAAGTGAGATTTATCAACTTTCAATGTTATGTCGGTAACTTGGTATCGGCTTTTCTACTTGTGAACAACGATTTTGTGGTTTTCTGAAGTACTCTACTTATCACAGGCACCCCGCAGTTTTGTGTAACGAACCTTAAATTGAGCAATAGTAAAAAGAACGCATAACACTCTTGATCAAAAAAGCAATGCCATGTTATATGTGGAATAATTCAGGAAGCTCTATCCTATGTTGAAGATGTATATAGACGGTAAGGTATTAGTAGTTTTAAAGGTAAGGTGTTTATGAAAACCCGATGAGCAATACCGATACTGAGGATATATCTAATAGGTTTTGAACCAGCGAACAATTATTCGGAATGTCATTATTCTACCTTTAAGCTTATCCTCTCTATCATCATCATATTTCAAATTAAATCTTGTTGTTTAAGTGAAGAAATTTCAATTTTTCTATGCTCCCCATCTTCTTTACTCTTAATACTTAAATGAGGTTTGTATTTATCATGCCCTGTTATATTCTTTGTTTATCTAAAATAAGCTGAATTAATCCGTACTGAGTTGAGCTGAACTGAATAGGGATATGTGATATATGAGAGTAAAAGTATCGTACAAAGCTGAACTGAATCGAACTAAATTAAACTGAATATAAATTGGGACCAGGCTCTAAAGCAATCACCGTTGTAAACAATATTAGAGGCTATGACCCTAAAACAAGTCGTGGAATCAATCTGTTTGTATCCATCACAATGACCCAAACGTTTCGACCTTCTCGATCATATTCATATATATCTTCTCCTACTATGATCATAATCCGCTTATGTTGGTCGACATGGTCATGTACTATTGTTCAATCATACTTGTTAGAAATTCTACTAAATTAGAAAATAGAGATAACACAAATTAGGACGGATTCAATTAATGTTGTTAGAATAATATTATCCTCCACTTCAGATGAGAAAACTAATTTGTTTCAGGATTCTCTAATTTGATGTACATATCTTGGTTTTTTTTTAAAAAAATAAAGAGAAAATAATTAATCTTAACCATTCACGTTTTTATAGCCGTAATAGCGGTAGTTATATACTCCCTCCTTCCCAAATTAACTGCTACACTTTACTTTTTGGTCAAATGTAGCAGTTAATTTGGGACGGAGGGAGTAGAAGTTAAGCAACGCATCACTACCCCTTGGAATAATATTAGACTCCACAGCAAATAAGAGCATTAATTTAATAACCTTGAAATATTATAATTTCCATGAATGTATTTTGGAGTATTTATGAAAATAAAAGTGAATAATTGAAACCATTGCTGTAGCCATGTTTTTATATGGGCATAATGTCGGTAGTTTTGCAAAAGATAATTAACGCATCACCCATCTATTTGATATGTCCAAACGAGTTAGCTAAACATTTAGAGTTGGTGATACGGGTCTCGTTTGGTCAAGTTCGTGTTGGATACATGGATTGGCGGGATTCTCTTCCCTAACTGTTGTGGATATAGAGAAGCTACTCAAAACTATTAATCTATTTGATCTTCATATTTATTGTTTATGCTTAATTCTACAAGTTAAAGTCGTGAAGTTGATTACCAAGCAAGCAATGGTAATATATTTTAATTCCTTGGAAGCCAATCAACAATGTTTTCTAAAGTAGTTAAAAGAGCTAATCAGATAGCCATTTTGTCTATAGGTTTTTACTAGTTCTCTCGAGATATATTTTTCTTGTTTTAGAATAATTTATTACCATTTATTTTATGTATTTAATATTATGTCTTTTAGGAGTTTAGGCAGTGAAGTTGTATGGATAAGCTAAAGGTTGACAAATCAAAGTTTGTTACCTACTTTGATTAGGAAACTACTCCTAGTTCCCAAGAGTGTTAATTGAAGTCCTAATTTAATTACATTAAGTTAGAGTCTTAATTAGATTATGCTAAATGGTATACGTAGTCTTTAGGCTATATAAGCATTTAAAACTTTCTTAAACTAGTAAAAACAAATAATAATAAATACTGATTGACGCGTAATTTGCCAATAAATTTCTAAATTAATACTTATTAAATTATTAGAATCTTGTAAATTGGCAGATCGTGTCAACTTTTATTTTTTTGGTGTAAATAACTCTAAAATCAAGAATTTTGTTATGAACTATTTTACTCAAAATAGTATTAATTTGTGAAATTTATTAGCAAATTATACATTAATTAATATAAAGTATTAGTTATTATTTGTTTTTATTAGTTTAGAAAAACATTAAATGCTTAAACATAGCCCTAAAGGCTACGTGTAACATCTATATATACTAGTATTAGATGCACGCGTCCATATAAATTGGAAAGTTGAAAGAAAAATTAGATAATTTATTTAAGATGTGTTTTTCAAAAGAAAAAAAGTTAGTTATAGAGAGATATTTATTCCATTTAATTAGGAATTAAAAAAAGAAATAATATTGATTTTTGGTGTCCCCCTCCTCTTCCCTTATAGAATAGAGATATTAAAAAGCGCAAGAAAATAACTCCAACCACTACACCAACATATTATTGTTGTTTCTTCTATCAAAATCAACGATGATATATAAGTGAAAACTAAGAGTTATAAGTTATAACTTTCAAATTTCATATTTTAAACGAGACGATTTTTTATCTTTTTTTTTATTAATGACAAGTTTTGTCATACTAAATAATACTTCCTCCGTTTCGCAATACTCGCAACGCTTCTTGTTTGCACATTATCCAATGTAATACTTTGAACCTTAATATCTCTAATTATTGATAAGTAAAAATTATAAAAAATTGATATTATGATAGCATGCATTAATACGAATCAAATAAGACCCCACTTGACTATATTTTTTCTTATACATTTGTGAAAAAATATAACATAAAAATTGATAAATGAATAGTGGTTACTATTCTAATATTGCGAATATTGCGAAACGGAGGAAGTATTAATTTTTTCAACTATTAGTAAATTATAATGCGTAAAAATTCCGGAGCATAGTAGTTGCCTAAAATCAAGAAAAATCGTTGAAAACTTAAAACAGTTAGAGGGTTTGCTGATTACAACACAGAGAGGTACCGAACAAGCTACGCAACTACGCAAACTAGGGTTTTCTTACTCAATTCCCCCAATTCGATTTCAATTGAGTAAGAAATCAAAATCACAATCACATCCAAATCATGGCTCAAAGTGGCAAATTGATGCCAAATCTAGATCAAAACAGCACAAAACTGCTCAATCTCACCGTTCTTCAACGAATCGATCCTTCTGTTGAGGAGATTCTCATTACTGCTGCTCATGTTACCTTTTATGAATTCAATATCGAACTTAGTCAATGGGTATGTGTATCGCTCTCTTGCTCCTTTTATTCTCTCTATTTCTGTTTCATTTCGTCGATTTTTGATATGATTTTTGATATGATTTTCTCTGTAATTGCCCCCTTGCAGAGTCGAAAGGATGTCGAAGGATCGCTTTTCGTCGTAAAAAGGTTTGTAAGTATTTTGTTTAATTTGTTACTATAATGTTGTTGATTTAGTATTTATGTTTCTTGATGTGTATATTAGCTTTTTGTTGAATTTGTCTTTGCATTGTGTGGGAAACATGATGTGAGAGGGATGCTCAATTCCTATCAATTAATTCGTAGTATATTTATAGGTACATGTAGTATATTTTATAAATAATGTAGTATATTTAACAAAGGTTTAAGGTAGTATATTTTGTTAATAAATTTAGAACTTACTGAACTTGTAGTATATAGTATATAGGATATGTGGTATACTTATAGAAAATCGTAGTATATTTGTATCTGATAGATGTTTAGTTCACATCTATCAAATATGAACTAAGCTTTTCCCCATGATATTTTCTTTATTGAATATATTTGTTTTGCTTGTTTCAGAAACAAACAGCCTAGGTTTCAATTCATTGTTATGAATCGGCGAAATACAGGTCAGAGTTTTTTTTTTTTACTAGGAAATCTAAATGTAGTTGTTTTTCTTAATTTGCATCACTACTTCATATTTGTATTATGTAGCATTGCATATTATTTGACTGATCGATGTATATGTGTGGCTCGATGACAAGTTCAAAGTCGGAAGGGTGGTTACTTTGCTAACTGGTCACTCTTACTCATTGAAAAGGACATTGAATTTGGGATAGTAGAACTTTTTTTAAACAATTATTGTTGTGTGTTGCATAATGACCCTTTTTTCGGAATTCGATATCGCTTCGAGAGTTTTAGCTAGAAAGGAATTGGGAATGGCTAAATTGGAGAATGAAACAAATGTGAAGATTGGGAGTCTCAATGGCTGGTTGTATTTGGTTTTATAGGCTGATGTCCATAGCAAGATACATATTTTGGGATGTTAGAAGATGGCGTTAGTCTATGACCTACCATGTTAGGTCATATCATGTCATGCATTCGTTGCTGATGCTTAAAACACAAACCTGGAACTTTTTTTTTGCTGAATTAATTTATTTTTTTGGAACCTATTTTAGTAAGTTGAGGAGAGCAGATCATTAATCGGAAGGAAAAACCTGTCTGCGCTCTATTCTATTATTTATAAGCCACTGGAGTATGTGAGTTGCAATACAGACTTTTACCACTCCCAACATAAACAAAGAAGGGGAAAAACAAACGGATTGTATCGGAGGATGCAAAGAGAAAGTTATCGTTAGATAATTTTGTTTTTCCAATTTTTAATTCTTTTTTTTGAATGGTTTCTGTGATTATGTGGATAATGCTTCTGATCTAGAAATTTACTATCAGTGACCCTAATTGTGCAGAAAATTTAGTAGAGAATCTTTTGGGAGACTTTGAGTATGAAATCCAACTACCATATTTGTTATACCGGAACGCAGCACAAGAAGTAAATGGTATTTGGTTTTATAATGCTCGTGAGTGTGAAGAGGTGGCAAATCTCTTTGGCAGGTATCTTTCCCCCCCAAACTCAGAAACAGGGAAACTACGTCTTACAATAACACACTTGAAAAAAGAGTAACAAAGATGAGAGCTCACCGTTGCTCTATACTGTTTTTCCAGGATACTTAATGCTTATGCTAAGGTGCCAAGTAAGCCCAATATATCTTCATCTAAAAGGTAAATACCATCTACTCTGTTATGTCAGATAGTAAAAGTGTTTCTAGAGGCTTAAGTTGAGGGTGAATTCAATGAATTAGGAATGGATATAATTAACGAAAAGGCTTTGTACTCTATCACAATAAATGGAAGACTTCATAACAAATTCTTACTTGTAATCTTTTCCAGTCATTTAACCGATTTCAGGTTTCGTAGTCGTTTTTTCTTTATCTTGGGTTCTTGGCATTTCCGTTGTCTATCTCTTGTAATTGTTAAATGTCATCATGAGGTTCAAATTGAGACCCGTGGACATTTTGTGGACCTTCATGCACTAAATATTTATAGATAGGTAATTCGAACTTTAATGCTCTAGGGTCTGGCCTGATCCAAGTTTAGACCTTGTCATATTCCATATATAGTGCCCTGATGTTACAAAATATACTTATTATCTTTAATTACACATGCACGGTGCACACTTCAACACAGTAAAGAAAAATAATTAACAATGACCAACTCTAAGTAGTTTGTTTCCCCAATACTTTTTTACCCTTTCCCAAAAGAAAACATTTCGCCCCAATAACCTTGCTGAATAATTTTTTCTCCCAAAATCAGTGTTTTGATACCGGAAATGCTACAAATTGCCGGGGCATTGAATTAATAGTTAGTTATATTTAATCACTTTGTTTATATTCTGATTATTCAATATTACGAGCATGTGATTCTTAAACATGAAATATCAAATTGTGCAAGTAGCCCAAAATGAAATTTAAAACCATCAGCCTTTAGTGCACTCAATATGGAATATGAAGAACTGAGGGCACCAAAATTGATGTTATCTATATAGATTTCTTTGAAAGGGTTTGTTATAACGTTTATTTTGCTGCAGCGAATTTGAAGAACTAGAAGCAGTCCCAACCATGGCTGTTATTGATGGTCCATTGGAGCCAACACAGTCATCTACCACTAATTTCAACGTTGCTCCTGAAGATCCTGCCTTTGTGAATTTCTTCAGTGTACTAAGGCTTTACTCCCTTCTACTTGTGAAATTTATAATGCTTTACATGTTCCTGATGGGGGGACTTAATTTGCAGTCTTTGTGACTGGTATGTAATTTATGTTTGCAGTCAGCTATGAATTTTGGAAATCCTTCCATTCCAACAACTACAGGAGAACTCCAGAAGCCTTCTGCAGCAGTCAACCTTGCTGGCCGGCCAGTCAATGTGCCTCCAATGGTTCCATCACCACAAATAGCATCTACTGCTAACTTGACATCTGCTTCTTTGTTGTCTCTGCTTGATACATCAGAGTTCAACAACATTAGCAACCATGTGACAGATCTTGTTAAACCGTCCTCTTTCTCCACTCTTCCTTCTGCCACGTATCCATTGATGGCGGCACCTGTTTCATCGTCTGTGCCAACTGCTCCTTCTCTGCACCCTCCTAATCTTCAACGTCCTTATGGTGCTCCCGTCCTCCAGCCATTTCCTCCCCCATCTCCACCTTTATCTCTAACCCCAACATCAGCTGTCACTCCTAACTATGGGCCAGTTGTAAGCAGAGATAAGGTCCGGGAAGCACTTTTGTTACTCGTTCAGGTGGGTTTTTAATTTTCAGTTCGATATTATATTACTTGCTTAATGTCTTGAAATTTAGAGTCACTCGCCTTAATATATTCCTCTTACTAATTCGTGAAAATCGATCCTTGGGACTTGTCAACTTGCTCCTATGTCAATGCCATGTTAAAAATTTACTTACCCAAACATGTTTTTTTTCCATTAAGTTCTTTTTCACCATTCAAGATATTTCTAAAGTGATGACGGTATTACAAACTTTTTGGAGGAGAAGTATTAACTTGGTCATTGGTTATTTTGAGCTACTTGATTATTGGCATGATAATAATTTTCCCATAAAATTACTTGTAAAAATTTCATTACCATCATTATTACCGTCTATTGAACAAGCTCTAAGAACAATCATAAATTCCTAAGTAGCCACTAGCCAAAAACATAACTTGTATGGCAATTATTGGATAGTTTGGCTAATTGCATTAGTTGGTAGCTTACATTTTAGCTGATTTAATTAGTTGATTACATTAGGCCCCATTGTTTTGGATTTTTTTTCTTTAGACGTTCAGTTCAGTATAGTGAGTTAACGCTCACAGTTCGGTTCTGGTCAGTATAGTCCAAAAGAACAAGGCCTTGGTTGTTTATACTTTATATGATAATGCTTGGTAAATTAACTTTTCACATTTTAGCATAATTAGCATTTGACCCCAAAATTCCCAACCTTCTCACACAAAGAAGTTTCTTCTACGGGCTTTTCCAGAATTGGTTTTGGGGTCAATCGACTCTTCAAATCCTTTATTTACCAAACACCAACTTCACAGAATTTGATTTGTCGATCTTCTAAAATGGGTCAAAACTTCTTATTTGTGGCCTATCCTTTAATGTCGTGTCACGTGTCGTGTCGAGTCGACACATTTTGGTATACTCTCCAATTTCTAGCAGTTTTTCTTTTTAGCTTTTCTCAAGGGTGTGAAGTTTACTTAATTATAGAAAGCAAATTTTTTCTAGAGGATTTTCGAAAGAATGCCACATTTTCCTCCAAATTTCCTAGCCTCAATTTCTCACTCCCTCCATTTTTATCTCATTTTCTTTTAAGAGACAAAACATAGGAAAACTACTTTGTTGTGTTTTTCCTCAAAAAATATTTTCTTGTAGAATTTGTTAGTTCGTTTTGACATGTATCATCAACATGTCACCTTTTAAAATTACTGTAAATTTAGAATCAAAGATATTGATGGTCTGCGGAAACTGAATAAACTATTAGAGGTCCTCATTCACTTATTGTATCTGTTATTGGGCTGAGGTAATCTGCTCCCTTCCTATCGAAAAGAAAAAGGAAAAGAATGAACGAGAAAAAATTGTTAAAGATTTGACAAAATACGTGCTTAATCAAGGTTTTATGGACCGGCAATGATGCCAAAATGCTCTCATTCAGTAACTAAATTTGCTATTGTGTGTTTGTTTTTGTGTTTGCTCTACGGATCATTTTTTGCCTGTCTTATGATTTAATTACTGAAGATTTTCTTGTCCATGATGCAGGACAATCAATTTATCGACATGGTGTATCGAGCATTATTGAAGCATCACCATTCTTGAAGGTCTTTGCAATTTCTAGTGTGCTCGAGTTTTATGTATAGCAGTTTCTTATGGATGTAGTGTATATTATAATTCACGTCAAAGTTTCATTCATTACCTTACAAGCTGATGCGCCATATCTGTGTGTATTATGGTAGAGTTGCTAACATAAAAAAGCAAAAGAAAAGAAAATTAGGGAAATTCTCTAGGATAAATCCTTGAGTATTTTGATTTGGCTAAAACGATATTAATCGTTGTCTATATTCTTTGTGTCAATAACAAGAATGGCCCTTAAGCAGGTGAGTGAGGTGACCTTTTAGGACTTACAAAGCTTTGTATCATACGAAATTTAATGCCAGGAGCAGCCTAAGTGAGGCAAAGTAGCGATATGCCGTCTCACATTTCTCTTTCACTTCACCAGCTATTTGGCATTGTACTTGCCCTCTATTGTAGACTTAGGGTCCGTTGTTCCGTTTGATCTGGTCTGAATTTTTCTGATTTGATCTGAAATTTTTCTGATTAGAATATTTTGAATATGGTGTGAATTTTTCTATCTAGTTTGAACTTATAAGAGTTGTTTTCTATTATTTTCTGATCTAATCTGAAGATTTTCGATTTGGTCTAAAGTATTCTAATTTTTTTTGACCGGAAGTGCTTAAATAAGTTGAAAAGAACACTACCTTAATAGTATTATTTCTTTCTTTTTTCTTAAAATAGTTTTGAAATGTGTTACATAAGAGTCTGACTTGAGAATTATATACTTCCTTCCTTTCTAAGTAAGTGAAACATAGAGAAAGTGGCCGAAAACGTCCTATTTTGAGTAAGGATAATCATATAATTTTATCATTTAAAATGTCCTACTTTGAGTTTGGTGTCACTTATTGTGACATTTTCATATTTGGAAAGTGTGTAACTTATTTAGAAACGGACGAAGTATTGCTTAAGCTCCTATCTAATGGAATTTTACTTAAATGCGAAAGGATAACCTCTTCATGAAAGGTTTTTTGGACTCGATTGCTAAGTGCAAAATAAGCAAAGTGAGATTGTTTGAAAAAGTGCTTTTTGAAAGTGCTCGTTACAAAAGAACTGGAGTGCCTGATTATTAGGAATGGCAATGGATCGGACTCGGATCGGACTTACCAAACTCCAAGTCCGCTCCATTTAAATCGGACTATGATTTTTACACTCCTATTAGGATTTGGACTATATATTCTCGGATTGAGACTCGAACTTTTCCTTCGGATTATTTCGGACTCGGATCGGATTTAGATTAAATTACCATATTAAATAACCAAAACACATCTTTAATATAAAAATTATAATGTTTAACTTAATTTCTTATAATGTAAATCTATTATTTCTATTAAAATGTACTTTCAATCTATTAGTTGACGAGGAAACAAGTAGTAATCGGACTCTAGTTGGATTCGGATCGGATCTTACCTAAGGTCCAACTCCTATCGGATTTCATTCGGACTTTTATGTTTTCGGATTCGGATCGGACTTTTTCCTTCGGATCGAGTCGGACTCGGGTCAAAGTCGGACTGAATTGTCATCCCTACTGATTATAGGTTTCTATTCTTCGAAATTCTAACACTAGAAGCTTCGCATCTTCTTGCATGCAAGGAGGGTCATGCTTTCATAAAAATCATTAGAATGTGTTCTAACTTTTCCTAGTTAGAAACATCAATACAATCCCGATAGAATATACATGTAGCGTGCGGAACGCGGAGCCTTCTCCAACTTTAGTAACTGCACTGCACCGCAGCAGCAAGACTAAATAACAGCACAAGTGCGACTTTTAGATCCCGTTCTAGAAAATGCTTGGACCATTATCTTTACCATCCGGACCCCGAAGTTTTAATGCAATATAAGCTTGTTTTGTTTCTAAATTGGTTCATTTAGTTGTCATCACTCTCATGTACTCGAAGAAAGTGGTGTTGTGGGGTCAGATCATGTCATTTCAAATGTTAAGCAATTACTATTAATATTGTCAAGACGGATTTTGATAGGGTTAGGACGAAGACTATCAACCCAAGATTGACGTGCGTTTCTCATTAAACTGATACGTAGAAATTGGAAAATTATACACATAGAAGATAAGAGTTAGCATAATCTTACATAATTGTTTAGATTTCAACAGAAGAGTTAGGAATTAGCTTAGAGCAAAACCAAATACAAAAGGGTGAATTATTAATGGATTGCTCTAAAGATTCAAACTCAACAAATTGATCAATACGACTAATCCTATACTCAAGTATGTCAAGTTAGTTTCAAAAGGTTTTCAAAACACAAATCTGCAGCAAATCTTAGCACAAACACAAATCTGCAGCTACCAATCCCATTTGCCAGCTCTAGCTGTGATGTGCACATCCTCTTTCCTACTAGTTATATTGTCTTCAAATACAGTGGACAAGACTTGATGATTTACGCTCTAAGCTCTGAGGGGATCCTTCGTTTTTCAATTGCAATTTATTAGATTGGTAAAACTAATCGTCCCATCAAATCGAGCACGAGTCAACATAGTCCAGCTACACAAAATGGAAGTAAAAGGATGGGTAAGGGAATCCCCACCCCGTAAAGGCCGTAATGCCTGCAGTGGGGTTAGATCAAGCAATGCTAGTTAAACCTGCCAAATAGCCTCCCCCCTACAGGGAAAAAAAAGAAATTTATAAATATTCTTTTATGTAGGAAAAGATGACAATATTGTGCGCAGAAAGGTGCTCAAATGTTGATGCTAGAACCAAATGCTGCTCGGTACAGTCATATTTTAAACAAAACTTTTGCTTGGCTCGAGACACGGAATCCTTTCAGAGATAAGGGATTATCACTGCGATGAAACCACATATTAGATGCCTCTTTCTGCTCGTAGAGCTATAAAGCACCAGCGACAACATATCTGCAGCAGCAGCGTTTATGGTTCAGGCTGGCGGAAAATGGAGCGTCGATCTAAGCAGCATGAAATTGGCTTTTAGCAAGCAACAAGCTTTAAGAACACGTTCAAGTGTTAGCTCTTCTTTTGCAGAATTAGGCTGTTTTCACTTTCCGAGATGGTGGTCTACGAAATATACTGATAAGATCATCGAGACCCTGCTTGCACAGATGACAGTAAGTTTGTCAGTAAACATGAAATCAATGTGATAACACCTGCAAGGCTGCAACCCAGGACTCTACACACAGGTTCTCAAAGTGAATTTAGAAAGGCAATTTATTTACCCTGGTTGTAATGACGAGGAAACTGAATAGTACTATCAAGTATGATCCCAGAACTAGCAATAACAGCAAGTCAAATGTTACACTAGCTACCTGCGATGACCCACATTTGATTAGTCCCGAAGAAATTGGGATATATAGTAACAGCATTGTGCAATACATCCACAAAAGAAAGAACACCTGGTAAATATTTAGAGTGGCCTTTGTTGAATCGTAGAAGGTAAAAATTCCATCAAGATTCTCATGTTGTACATTCACCTCACTTGTATGCTCTGCCAGTTCCTGCTGATCAAAAAGAGCAAATTAGTGGAAAGTCCTAATGCAAACCACTCACAGGATATTAATAATAACATGCTCTTCCACACATAATTCAAGATGGAAAAGCCAGCGAGCAGCAGTATCCCAAGTACTCGTAGAAAAATCTTCCCTCCAGATTCCAGCAGTTTAACGTAATTTTGTAATTTTACTGAACCAAACAGACGATGAAGGACAAGGAGAAAGACACAAAAATAGGGAAATTCTGCGGTTTGCTTTTGTATAGCGCCTCAATCTTGTCATATCAATTTAAAGGATTGTGGATTCATTGGTCAAGAAAGTTTAAGTATGCAAACAGATTTTTGTAATTGTCAAAAAGAGGTTTTGAACATTGTCTTAAGGGAAATTTTCGACAATAAGTTTTTACCATAAACCTAAAATTTTGAAAACAGTTCTTTTTTTCAGACGGGGTTAAAATGTAAAGCAGAACAGGTAGTTGGAAGGTATGAAGAACATAAACGTATAGGTTGCAACAATTTGCTATTTCAAATATATAATCGAAACAGAAAACACATAAAAAAACATCTCCAGATGTTCTGGATTGGATGAACATATGAAGAAGAAACATTTGACATTAAACACACATGAGAGGCACGACATGGCCCCTGACTTTGTGGGCGTTATACTTCTACCTATTATATTGACGCTTTATGTAGAAGCTTCTATACACATCATCACAACTATAACGAAATATAAAAGTGATCCTAAGTGTTGAATACATAATTCACGTAGGACTATTTTGTGTAATAAATTGCAAGTTACAGGGCTCTTTTTCTTAAAAAGGGGGGAAAAAGGAAGTGGAAGTGAAATTTTTGTTGGCATCTTATTTCGTTGAATTTTTTGGACTACTTTGTTGTTAGTTGGATACTTGGATTGTGCTTGTTGTTTTGATCTTGATTGTTTTGTAATTTCATAAAAATAGTGCACATAATCGCAAATTAATTTACATAGGTATAGATAAAAATTCCTCAAATACAGCTAAAGTTTAATGATATTCATAGTGTAAAAGACCGTATTACCTTTTTTCTAATTTGATGTGACTTGACTACAACTCTCTTCACGCTCCTTTCTCCACTTTAATCATTTTTCCCCCTTTCACACTTCCTTGTTAATTATATTTTTTTTTCCTCAAAGTTTAATGCAAGCTAATGACTATTTCATAAACTTTGCATTATTCACTCTGATCACATTCTTTTCCCAATTTCACTCTCTTGTATGTTATCCTGATTTTTCCTCAAACTTATCGCAGTTCTAAGATTTGCTTCATTATGTTTGCTTAATTTTTTTTCTCAACTTCATTGTTTCTGGTTTTGTTTTCGCTAGCCCTAAATTCTTGTCACACCGGTAGAAGGAACAAATAACAAATCTCTTGTCAGAGGTTATTGGAACTACTTTCAGATTTCCGAAAATTTTGGCCGGTAGTAATTACTTTCTACCATATGTTGAGCCGGTAGTTGTGTCCTGCTCATACCATTTTCTAATTCTTGGACAATATCATGTGTCTCAGTAGTTGATGGAAGTATAATCACGTGAACATGTGTAATTCTAGAACAATGTGTATCAGTGGTATGATGGCATTATGATGAACATGTGTAATTTCAAATTTTCAACAGTGGAATTAACTAAAAAATTCTCAATGCTGGTCATAAAACTAAACAGGAAGGTGAGAAGTCCATGTCGACTCTTAAAAAACAAAATCATTTCTACTCATCATTCATTTTGTCAGTATGACTAAAATTTTACAGCATGTAGCTTAGAGATGTTGCGTTATGTTTATAAATCAATGAAGGGATTGAGAATGATAAATAATAGTTACTGGAGTTAGGATCATCAAGTCCTGAATTTAGTCCTCCCCTTAATTTATTTCGTGATTGTCAAATGAAAGAGCCTAAAAGATAAAGGAAAAATGATTTTGTATTGGAATTCATATATAATACCTCCATTTTTTTAATACTTGCATTGTGAGCTTGTGCACAAGAATTAAGGAGATGAGGGAGATACAGAGAGGGAAAAAAAGGGGACATGGAGGGAGGTCGAGAGAAAGTATTGCCATAAAAGAAAATGATGCAAGTAATTTGCAACTATCTAAGGTGAGAAATGATGCAAGTAATAAAAAACCGGAGGAAGTATATAATCTTGTAATTCTACCCACATCTCTAATCCTCTTTGTGATGTCATAGTCCTTATTCACCTTAAGGGTCGAAGGACAAAATGAGACTCTCAGGAAATCAAGTAACAGGTAACTGTCCGCTATGGAAAATGAGTTTCTGAAGCACCCCCATAAGTAAGGACTTTGACATAAGATGCTAGGATGGATGGCTACCATCGACAACCAATCAGGCCACCTGAGGCTAGTGGTAGATAAGATTTGTCTGCAACGTAGGTAAACTTCAACTTAATGAGCAATCTCCCCTTCTTGTGAGAGACAATCTGTTATGTGTCCCATCCCTACGTGAGTATGAAGGCAGGATTATGAGGGTGAAGCCATTAAAAGAATGGGATGCGAATTGTATTCTTAAGTGCAGTTTACAGGAGATCCAATTCTCGTAATAGTCTTTATATAGTCTATTACCAGGTGCGTCCCGAAAAAATGAACAAATGGTCCTCTTATCATTGCAAATGTGCTACTAGGATGTGGGACGTAGAGCAGAAAACCTATTAGTGACAAGAGAACTGCAGATAAAAACCAAGCCCAAGGAAGTGGTCTACTGATTGATACAAGGTCAATGTTGAAGCAGCCAAGGATCTGGATGGTAAGGTGGTCCTGTGCATCATGACATGAGTCATTGGAAGCAAAAATTATAGCTATTGCTTGCATGATGATAGCAAGTAGTGTCTCAGCTCATCAAGCAGAGGCAGAAGCTATTTGGTATTGCTTGGAGTTGGATTTACCATGGCCTAGGAAGGCTTTCGGTGTTCAAAGAGTGTCTTAACGAAGAAGGTTAGGAATCTAAGAAGATCTTCTGCACTAAAAATTGTTAATAAGACCAGCTTCCTGGCTACGGATAGTGTTTCTTGTGAATTTGCATGTTTCTGCAGGGAGGGCGACTAGGTGGTCAATAGCTTAAACCTCCTTGTTTGAAGAAAAGAGTTTTTGGCTAGATGAAAACGCTTTTTGAGATTTCGGTGCTTGTAATAATGGGAGCATGTTTTTCCATGGCCAAAAGGACAGATATGGAAATGCCAATCACCAGTACCAATAGATATAGAAATTAAAAAAAGTCAACAAAACTCCTTGATAACATAGCATGCTTTACTTGTGTCATACTAGAATAAAACACAGAGCAGCTCATCGCGTTTTCCCTTCAATTTTCCATGAGCAAAATAAGAGAAACAAGAATAAAAACGGAAAATCAACCTTATTAATTGCAAGGCCTAAAGCAAGATCTCTAAAGCACCAATATAAATCCAAAGTTACGGTAAGAATATGGAAACTTCTTGGCATACAGAACACTGACCTTTCTGAGAGCATTAATGAATGGATCAGTCTTCTGAAGAAAAGGAGCAACTCGAGGTGTCCGTGATAAAAGACTCAACCACGAAGCTATGTAAGATGGATTGACTGCTAAGCTACTGTTTTCTGCAAATATCTGTATATTCTTTCCTTCATGCCCATATATACGCCCCTGCTCAAAAAAATAAGCGAAAGATACCATCAGGCTGCCGGTTGTTGTTCTCAAAAATATGGTACACAGCAATTCACCATTACCACCCGTTTGGGGGGCGATTAAAAATGGCAATAAAATAATGAAACTGACATGTACATTGCAAGTCACCTGAACTAATGAACTGTAATATAATTTTGCAAGTCACATTTACAAGTATTGTGAGGTATTGTCTGGTGGTTTCCTGGGTGTCGCGGATAATATTTGGCAATAAATGTACGGGCGAGAGTTTTTGTGGGATAGAGAGTATTTCAGTAGCAGCAACAATTATAACCCCAGAAAATTTAACAGGGAAGCATTGACTTACTGCAAGACTCTCTGCCACTAACTTGACGCCTTTGAGAACAGCAGACTCACTAACAAAATGCCTGTAAATGATTAACAAATATCAATGCAGGCACTCTCACAAAGAATATGTCACATTGCAGGGTGTTGGGACTTTGGAGTTACCTGCTATCAGAAAGGCCTCCAAAATTCTCCAAAAATTCAGGTGCAGAAGAGAGTCCAGAAAGTGTGGCTGCTGTGACTCTGAGCCTTGAAAACTGTTCATGCTCCCAAGCTACCTACAGCCAGATAACAGGCTCAGCAAGAAGTTTAAGTACTGCCCTTGAAAGAGATTGGGAAAAGTAAGGCCATACTCCCATATACGTAAATGGGTCTATGCCGGACCCGACCCATGACCTATGGGACCCAGACCCGACCATGACCCATTGGGTCTAAAAAAAGTTGGACCCAAACGCTTATAAATGAGTCGGGTCCAAGCAAGTCTGGGTCGGGTCTAAGACCCACTGCCATCCTTACATACTCCTAGAAAATCTTTGACCAGTTGTGCAAAAAAAATTGCCAATAAAATTCACGACAGGATTCTTCTTCATGACCACTCATACTAACAGCTATGATATATCATATAAACTTTCACCAGTTGCGATACTATGTTACCAATACCACTATAGCAGACTATTTAAGCAGCCAGAGGGAATTTTATCTTTATGAACCTAATTCTGACATTGTATCCTGGTGCATTCATTCATCACCACAGAACCAGAGTAAAAACTCCCTCTCACGCTTCCCCCCACATCATCATGCCCCAGAAAGAAAGCCAAGGCACAATAATTTGTAGTTAATTAACATATTACATGTCAACTTAAATTACATCAGGAGGATCTGAATACCCAATACTACTGTATAGATAAGTGATACTTTAGCAAATTCACTTACTCGAGGATTTGAAATATTTATTTTCTTGTGCTTCAAGCCAACCTTGACCTTCAATTCTCCAGCAACGTCAGAGAAATCCTGCAAAAAAGTTCAGTTTTCAGGAATAAAGGAATGCGACCAGATTGGCCAGGAGTTAAACTTTATGCCAAGATTACCCCTTAATGTACTTACTTTAAAAATCTGCTTTATGTAAGCATTTTCTGGAGGTTTTGACACATGAAGCCACAATTCATTGTCCCATGAACCAATACTATTCAAACATATAGCATAATCAATACTTTCACGCACACGTTGGTCCAAGCTCCGAAGCCACTGCCAGGTTAACAATAGAGGGCCAGAATTAATGCTCATTGCACAAACAACTGAAGGTTAACACAGAATCAAGAGAACAATGGATAAATTAGAAAGTCGAAATTATGGACTATCTGATGAGAAGAGATAGTAATTCAAGAGAAGAGCCAGGCAAATGTTGATGCGCAGACAAAAAACATATGCAATACAATGACCGGAAACTAGAAAGTAAAAATTATGGAAGATATGATTGCCAAAGAAAAGTAATTTACAAGGACCGAAGTACCTTTTGAGTTCCATTGTAGTTGTAAGGTCCACCAGAAGTTAGCCCAAAAAGTAAGTTGTATCTTCCTCTTGTTTTAGGGTTTGAATACAAAATTGAAAAGAGCCGTGCAATTTCCAGAAGTGCCACAGCACCACTTCCATTGCTATCACTACCCACTGACAAGGCCTGTAAAATTAAGCTAATATGTCCTCAAACATGACACTGGATGAGAAATCAATGGTTTCACATATGACAGTCCTAGTTACTCACTGGAGCGGCCCCAAATGTATCATAAGATGCCACTAAAGCAATTGTTGGAATTTGGTTGGAATCACCTTCCGACTTCAATCCTGGCAACCACCCCTGCAGTACCAAGAAGAATCATTGAGCAGTAGAATAATTGCAATACAGTTAAACACCAATACATCACTTAATCAACATATTCACTCAAAGTGTTATGCTCGATCAAATAAATACACATGGAGAAAGCAATGGTAAAAATCCAGATTACAAACTTTTAAATTCCAGAACTAGAGAGGATCAGAAAACAAAGTCTTAGACATCTCCCCATGAAACTGACGAGTATGAACCCGGAGGCCTTCAGAAGGCAGCTATTTCAAAAATGAATCTACGGGTGTGTTGTTTTCACCAAAACTCACTTAACTTGTTATAACTTTCTGAAATGTTCAGAACATTTAGTGTTTGCAAATTGAGCTTACATCCCTTATCTGAAGTAGAACGTATCAGAATTAAGTTCTTTGAGGAGAAAAGAACAGAACTTACGTTTGCAAGTGACTGGAAAAGAGTCAGAAATCAGCAACTAGGGCATGAAGAGATGTATCCAGGTGACTGGAATAAAAGTTAAAACCCGTAGATAATGTTGCACAAGCAGATATAACAGTAATCACAGCATGATTTGTAAAACTGGTCGCAAGTTATCAATGTTCACCGCTTATATTATATCACATGTTTGATTACAAATCTTGGAAGATGATTGCTGAGCATTTCACACTAAACAGGATTTACCTGAATGCTTGTAATGCTCGGAGAAGAAACCTTCCTAGCTTCTGGTGTTGAAACAACAAGCTTGTACCTGAAATATTCCATCAGAAACAAACCTTCAGCGAAACACATATGGAAAGGTGGGACTAGCGGAAGTAGTAGTCAGTTCTCAATTTACCAAAGATATTAGGTAATGCAAAGACATCCTTGAATGTACTAGTGCATCAAACTTTAAGGAAACAAACAGGAATGACATCCATGGATTTCCGAGGTAAGAAGATAGAAACTAAATAATAAAGGTAGACACCTTATAACTGAAAAGGGTATGCAATTTATGCAAAGAAAGATGTAATAGGATGGTTCTCAGGGTGATAATGTTATAACTCCCCATATAAGTAGCTAGATACGATTCTCTTAGTTGGCGTGAAGCCACATTTTTACTGGAACTGGCAACTTGACAAAGCAGCGAAGCAGCAAACCCTCTAAAACCTACTCAAATGGAACAGGAGTTCCAAAATAAAGACACCACAGTAAACTAACCCGCCAGTAGTTGCTGTGGCAGGCTGGTCACTTGCATCATTTCGCTTAACATCATCCAGAACAGCTTTGATGTGCTCATCCTCAAAGGCAAAGTAGACAGGATACTGCATATAATACAACATAGTAAGCACAAGAAGATTACATATTGATGCAAAAAGTTTATATAACCTTTTTCCTTTTTTGTTGAATGCATTTAGAATAAGACAGAAAAGGCAATGCCAGTTAGATCTCAGGATCCAAATCCTGGGTACAGTGGGCCAAGGCAATTATGAAGCCAGCAACTATGGCCACAACGTAACAAGACCAAATGCTTACCAAACACTTTGACAAAGCAAACTAGAAATTCAAAAAAAAGAAGACATAGCAAACTGATTGAACCTTTGTAGCACCTCCCAAGGAGATGAATCTAATATTCAACTTCGCGCTTTCCAAAGCGCAGATGAAAAAATTTAGATATGATATTATGATGACGCTTCTGCTTTAGATATACTTTACAAATAACATTTTGTCATCATTTCCTTTTCGCTTTTCCTTGCTTTGAAGTTGACAACAACAAAAAACTAAACCAACCATCAAACCAAGTAGTTTATAGTTGCAAATTACTTCCTCCTTTTTTTAAAATGTACCCTTTCTATTTTAGGAAGTTTCAAATTAAATGTTACACTTTCTTTTTTGGCTAATAAACTCTCTCTATCTCTTTCCTTCCCCAAAATTATAAAGGAGTCTGTGAATTTAAAAGTGTCACATTTAAATAAAACCATCCGTTTTACAAAAATTGCTACACTTCTTGTTTTCACGCATGCCAATGCAAAACTTTAAACGTTAATATCTCTAATTGTGTACTTTGTAAAAATTATAAAAAGTAGACATTAATTAACTACATATCAAGACGAATCCAATAAGATCACACATGACTATATTTTTCTATACATATAAATCACAAATGACGGTCAAAGTGAACTCTGTAAATAGTGTTTACTATGCAAATGTAACAATCTTTAAGAAACGGAAGTAATATAATAGATTAACAGTAACAAATAGAAATTGGCCACTTTCCATAAAAAGGCATGAAAAAGTCTTCTAAGAGTCAGACTCAGAAAGTAGTACTAAAGGTCATCACTAGCATAAAGCATCAAAAGAAGTAATAATTAGCACGACCATGGTATCATCTGCTGAACTTACAGGAATGTTGGCATGCACAAGCAACCTTTCCAATGACACCAATTTGTCTCTCTTGGATTCTTCCTCAGAATTGTGATCGGCATCCTGTTTGCTTTCTCCTTTTTCAGAATTGAAAACCTGAGGCAGCAAGAATAATAGACCGCCAAGGGGCTGTTTCCGGTCGATGTAATCTGCAGTAGATTTTGAAATAAATATACTGCTAGAACTTTAAAAAGAAAGAAAACAACAAAAAAGTATACAGTACTAAAAAGAGAATATTCTGCAAAAGAAAAGGGAGGAAGTGGCAACATCTTACATGGCATTGGCAGAGAAAAGAAAACGATGGGAAAAACAACATACAGTTAGGGGGGGGTGAAGCTTATATCATATATACATAAAAGACATTTAGCAATTTTGAAAGAAAATGCTTGAGCTACACAATATATTCTTTAATCGAAGCAAAATCACCAATTATAAATTTGAGATTAAACTGCTTAGCAATAGTTCTCCGACGAGCCTGAAAAAACAAAACATATTATTTGACATATACAAACAATAATAGAGGAGAAAGATAGATTATAGGAAAAGTACACACGTGATAGGAGATTGAAAGAGAGGAAAACTTAAATAGAAAACATAGTGAATGTTAAGATTATTGTGAAACATCCATATTTAACAAGGGTTAAGGACTCCAAATATTTGATCTTTTATTAAAAATAAAAATAATTCATTAATTGTAATTTGTAAGTCATACGACATCTATATAAGATATCAAAACTGAAATATAATCTACATATATATTAAAAAAACATAAACAAAGGTTGCAATTCGCCACGTGTCAAACATCCCTCTTTCGATAGCAATATCTCCACGACATTCTCATATATTAAAAAAAAATTGTCAAGGTTCGAACCCACAACCTCAAGCATAAGAAGAGAGAGCTCCAAGCCTCCAACCATCCCTCCACCATAACACTATTGTTACTTACGTAAAAATGATTGATGATATATGGATGAAAACCAAAAGTTATCTTGCAACTTTTGATATCCATAATTATAAATGTTTATTTTTCAATGATATTTTCACATTTGTTATCTTTCACCACTAATAAATTGAAATGTACAAAAACTCCGAGATCATCGCCAGGGCCTAATACTAGTTTTTCTATGAGAAAATACCTATTGTTAATGAGACTTAGACACTTTCGCAAACCTTAAATGTTCGATAAAGCCTTCTACAAGGAGGGTATTTCGATCTCTTGTAACTTTAAAATAGAACTTGATCTATTTCAGTTGATGCTGGATTGACACCGTGATAAATTCTCATAAAAAAACAAAAATTGAAGTCTCGAAACTCTCACAAGGAAAGATACAAAACCTAATAGATGGATGGATATAAGCATATAACCCAAAATATGGGTGGAAAAATACTCCATTAGAGAAGGGATGGCATTTAATAGTAAATTAAAACTTACGAAGTAGTAATGGAAAGAAAAAGGGGGCTTACCATCTCGCCAAAAGGTAGTAGTAAGACATACTAATAGAACAAGAAAAATCAATATGGATCACTAATGCGAATCTCGGACCTATTAACAGGTATATACCCGAAACTCAAAAACAAAAAAGAAGTATTAATCTAGATGATACTTGCTAACACCAAAAAAGCACAACAAAAGCTAAGATAACAAATATCTGAAGAACACATGCTCCTCATTCGATTATATAGGTGGAGGACTTGGAGGTTGATGTTGTTTCCTTACTTTGTCCCCCCCGTGGATAAAAATTTAAGAATTCTAATTAAACGAAGAAAACAGAAGGGAAAACATTGATAGAAAACTTAACACCAGCATGTAGTAGCAGAAAAAGGTCCCTAAGATCACTGTGCAAAACTGTGTTGTAAACTATCAACGGTTAGTTAGCCGCTAAGTACATTCAGAAAGCAAAGGGTGAAACCAAGACATCGTAAACAGAAAAAGAAATAAACGCAGCATGTATGCAACATCTTTAATTAAACATTGCCACCAGGCCCACCAGCTCTGGAGTGAAAAAAGGAAACGGAATAATGTAATCTACAGCTTAAATTGTACACGCCACTTCTTTGCCTTCACGTGTGTTCAAGTAATTAGATCAATAATATGCAAAGTAGTCTTCCATCATCTAATTTGACAAGGATTAAATAAATTCAAAAAACGTATTTTATCAAAACCACCCATTAGTAGGTAGTTTGTTCACTAAATCACCCCAAGTAAAAACCTTAAAAAACACCCTCATTCCTTAATTTATTCCCATGACCATCCTTTTCCATTAAACCATATACTTAGTTCTTAATATAGTATCTAGACTAAACTTCATTACCTTCCTACCCTAAATCCAACCCCTACAACCCCCAACACCAACACACACCAAAAATCCTAAGTTTCCGCGCAATTTATGCAATCCTATCCCCATTCTTTGTCGCATTGCTCCCTCTTCCTTGTTCACGCCTTGCCACTATTGAAGATCCGCCCTCTTTCCCCTTCTCGTCTTGTCTCTTTGAGGTTTTCTACGTTCCTCATCCCCTTCACGGTACCCCTCTGTCTCATAGTCTTTAGTTCTCTAAAAGGGGCGCGAAAAGAACACAAGAGAGAAGAAGACATGAGGTTGTGTGCAAGGAAACACGCGACTGGTTTTTGGGGTTGCTAGCTGGCGCCTATGTTAGTCGGACTCTCTTCATTTTACCTCAAGTAAAAAATATCACAATTTAGCCGAGTCGTACACTTGGGCACCCTAGGACCCGAGTCACAGTAAGAAAACATAGTTGGGGTGCAGGCATGCAGCACTACGATGAGATAAGAGAATTGAGAGAGGGTTCTTAGAGGAGCGTACAAAGAAACACGCAGTTTCGGTGGTGGTTCTATGGCGGGTCTGCCGCAAGGAGGCAAGGAGTTTTACTTGTAGGGAGGTGGTGCAGGTATTGGTGTTTTGGCAGAGGTAGGTTTAAGAAGAGGTGCGGGGTTTGATTTTTTTTATTATATACTTCCTGCATCCCCCAAAGGATTTTCCATTTTTCTCCTTTTTTGTTTGTCCCAATTAAATTGCTCATTTCCTTATTTTTATAGGTTGCACCAAGTAAACAATGCTAAAATCCCACTACCTTACTTTTCATTGATAAAATGAAAATTTAGACCCACAGCATTCTCCAGCCTTAAACTTTATGCCGGAAAGAAATGGAAAATCCTTTGAGAGACGGAGGGAGTAATAAGATATGATTTTTAAGTTTTATTCGGATTTAGGTAAAAAAGGATTAATTAGTTGTTAATTGGCTTATTAAGGAATAGGGTAGTCAAAAAACCCTAACGAAGGGTGGTTTCGAAAAAAAGATCCTAAATACAAGTTAATCCACAGCTTCTACACAAGGATGCGTGGCTCTAACGTGTACTAAATCAGTATCTGCAAACCAATACAATTCAGAAGGGGTGATGCTTGATTTTCCTCTAGATACATCAACACATCACCTTCCATTAAACAAAATTTAAACTTAGAAATACAACAATAATATCACAAACTCCATCCAAGTCAGCTCTATAAACCAAGAGAATATCTTTTGTTACCGCCTACGAAGTATCCTCCACTCCCATTTGCTCATATCAAGTGCTACATGCTCGATAGGTCCCTTTTTGTTCATATCAATTTCAATTCCCTCCATTTAATTCATTTTTGGCTTCCCTTGCCTGCTTCTAAAATTCCCATGATCACAAACTCTCCACTTTCCTTCCTGATGCATATTATGGGGCCACGTCGGAGAAGGTAAGAGCATCTCCCTACTAGTTATTGGGAAGGAAAAGATGTAGAAGCTTGAGACACCTTCAGATTTCTTCTCTTAAACTAAATATTAGCAACTTCAACCTTCCTCCGAAGGTCCTATTTTGAAATTTATCAATTAAGTAGTTCCCACACAATCCATCTCAAGTCTCAACCAATTGATCAATGCTACACTCATCTTCTTTGAAAACCCCACATTTTATCCCATTTACTAACATTCGTCTAGGATTTGTCTTCTTCACCTTATACTAGCACGTCCTCATAGTTCCAATACATTCGCATAAGTTGTAACACCTTATACACTTCACTTTGAATAAGTTATAACACCTCATAAAATAAATTTTAATAAGCGAAATAAGTTCCAATTCATAATTTTTGGGAAAATAAGGTGAAAGAATGCACCCTGATCTATGTTACTCAACACGGATTGAGTGTCTACTCGGATACGAATGTCCAAGTGTCCGACTCGGCTATTTTGTAGAAAAAAGTCAAGTTTTTAGTTTAAAATGAAGTATCCAAGTGAAGTGTCGTGTCGGACATGACACGACACGACACCTAATTTTTGAGGTAAATGAAAGTGTCGGAGTAAGTCCTTGATAATCGACCTCTATTGATGTTTGGCAATGCCAAGACTAACAGCATGCGGATGCCAAGGCTCCAATTCATACTAGACTCTACCAAAACAGATATGAAAGATCAAGCCATTCCACCTTCAAGGTTAGAATTACACACAGATCACAATGCAATGGAGTCTTTAAAAATCATCAATTCTAAAACCCTGAAGAAGATGCAAACTTGATCCAGGGAGCTCTCAATATAGCCAATCATAAGCAACACACCAACAAACCTCAGTGCAAGATCTAATCAATAATTCAATACACTAAAACTATCACTACAAAGCAATGTTGTGACCAATCGACTAATATTCACAAAACAAAGGAGCTTAAGCAGACTAGTCCTCATTCCTCAAAATCCCAAACTCCTAAGTGATTGAAATCAACCAAATCAGCAATTATGAAACCCTAAAGAGATGATAAACTAGATTTGGAGGCTTACTTGAATTCTCAATATATCCCGATCATAAGCAGAACAAAAACAAGCTTCATCACGAGAGCTAATCAATACACTAAAACTACACAACTATCTCACTAAATAGCAGTGTCGCAACCAATCAAATTTCAGTCACAAAACAAAGGAGCTTAAATGAACTAGTTCTCATTCCTCAAAGTCCCAAACTCGTAAGCAATCGACATCGATTGATTCCTAAACTTCCAACTTACTTAACCTACTACTACCTACTAAGATCAACGACGTAAGGTCATATATTAAACCAGATGTCCAGATTACAACCAAAATGCAAAATGAGACATATTAATTACCATACTCAGTATACTAGTATCGAACTAGTAAGCAAAAATAGTTCCAAAATTCAAATACACTGCTAGTGAATTGATCTTTGAGTAATACATTTGCAATAACAAGGAGTGAGAAATACACCTTTAATCGACGAAACATCAAGATCACAAATAGGAATAGCGACCAACCAAATACCAGTCACAAAACAAAAGGAGTTTGTTTAAATCGACTAGTCCTCATTTCTCAAACTCCTCAACTCCCAAACAATCGACATTGATTGATTTCTAAACTTATCAACTTACTAAAGCTACTACTAATGACTAACGACTCCGTGAGGTCAAACACTACACCAGACTACATCCAAAATGCAAACTAGATATGTTCATTACTAAACTAATATCAAAACGCAAAGCGAAATAGTTCCAAAATTCAAATACACTGCTAGTGAATTGATCTTTGAGTAATACATTTGCAATAAAAAGGAGTGAGAAATACACCTTTAATCGACGAAACATCAAGATCACGAATGGGAATAACGACCAACCAAATACCAGTCACAAAACAAAAGAAGATCTTTAAATCGACTAGTCCTCATTTCTCAAAGTCCTAAACTCTCAAACAATCGAAATCGATTGATTCCTGAACTTCACTTCCAATTCAATATAGCTACTAAATAAGATCAACAGCGTGAGCTCAAACACTACATCCAAAATGCGAACTAAATACATTCATTACTATACTAATATCGAAATACGAGGCGAAAAAGCTCCAAATTAGTTTAGATAATTAAGAAAATTACCTTTAATCGACGAAACATCAAGATCACGAATAGGTATAACGACCAACCAAATTTCAGTCACAAAACAAAAGGAGTTGTTCAATTCGACTAGTCCTCATTTCTTCCTAAACTCAAGCAATCGGAATCGATTGATTCCTGAACTTTCAACTTACTAAAGCTACTAACTAAGATCAACAGCGTGAGTTCAAATACTACATCCAAAACGCAAACTAAATACATTCATTACTACACTAATACCGAAATGCGAGGCGAAAAAGCTCCAAATAAGTGAATACGATTGAGAAAATTACCTTTAATCAACGAAACATCAAGATCACGAATAGGAATAACAACGACAGTGCGAGACAAATCAATACACTAAAACTACACAGATATCTCGCTAAATAGCAGTGTCACAACCAATCGAATATCAGTCACAAAACAAAGGAGCTTAAATCGACTAGTCCTCATTTCTCAAAGTCCTAAACTCCTAAACAATCTAAATCGATTGATTCCTGAACTTTTAACTTACTAAAGCTACTAACTAAGATCAACAGCGTGAGTTCAAATACTACAACCAAAATGCGAACTAAATACTTTCATTACTACACTAACATCAAAATGCGAGGCGAAAAAGCTCCAAATTAGTGAATACGATTAAGAAAATTACCTTTAATCAACGAAACATCAAGATCACGAATAGGAATAACAACGACAGTGCGAGACAAATCAATACACTAAAACTACACAGATATCTCGCTAAATAGCAGTGTCACAACCAATCGAATATCAGTCACAAAACAAAGGAGCTTAAATCGACTAGTCCTCATTTCTCAAAGTCCTAAACTCCTAAACAATCTAAATCGATTGATTCCTGAACTTTTAACTTACTAAAGCTACTAACTAAGATCAACACCGTGAGTTCAAATACTACATCCAAAATGCGAACTAAATACATTCATTACTATACTAAAATCAAAATGCGAGGCGAAAAAGCTCCAAATTAGTGAATACGATTAAGAAAATTACCTTTAATCGGCGAAACATCAAGATCACGAATAGGTATAACGACCAACCAAATACCAGTCACAAAACAAAAGGAGTTGTTTAAATCGACTAGTCCTCATTTCTTCCTAAACTCAAGCAATCGGAATCGATTGATTCCTGAACTTTCAACTTACTAAAGCTACTAACTAAGATCAACAGCGTGAGTTCAAATACTACATCCAAAATGCAAACTAAATACATTCATTACTATACTAATATCAAAATGCGAGGCGAAAAAGCTCCAAATTAGTTTAGATAATTAAGAAAATTACCTTTAATCGACGAAACATCAAGATCACGAATAGGAATAACAACAACAGTGCGAGACAAATCGGCATTCGGATCAAGCGAAGAAGCAGCATGATGATTGAGATTAGCGATGCGAGATCCGAAAGGAGAACCAGCGAGATCGTACTGTATGAGACGATACACATCGACGGCGGTAGCAGCATCGCCAAGCTCAACGCAAGCTAATAGTACTAAACATAGTGCGATTACGGAGCTTAACATTGCGATTTTACAGTCTCTTCGATTCTCCGCCATTGTTGGTGGAGAAAATGGAGATTGAGAGATCGGATTTAGGGTTTTGGACTGTGTGTGTGTTTATTTTGGTGATTTTGACTATTTTGTGGGGAAGTGATAGAGTTGCAGAGTAGTGCGTGAAGAGTAGTGAGTAATTGGATAGTATACTAGTTGGTGAATTGAGATTTTGATAAAATGTAGTTCTAGATTTGAGAGGTTTTTCATTAATTTTAAGTATGATCTAGATATGAATAATGTCAAATTTATGTGTGCTCTTGTTCAATCTACCTTCAAATAATACTACCTCCGTTCCATATATATTGTAATATAGAGAGTTTTACGTCTTCTAATGCACTACTTTGGATGCTAATATCTCTAATTTTATTTAAGTAAAAAATATAAAAAGTTGATATTAATTAAGCATATATCGAGACAAATCTAACAAGATCTCACATGACTATATTTATTTTATGTATAAATCACAAAAGAAGGTCAAAGAAGATTATATGAATAGTGTAAAATGTCAAAGGTTGCAATACATATGGAACGGAGGTAGTAGTGCTCACTAAAGATATACATAGTTTACTAAAAGTATTTTACTAGTGCTATTAAGAAAAAAAAACTATAGAAAACATTAAAACTAAGTCCAACACGACTCCAATATTTATAAATTAGCTATATATGCACGTGATGCATGTGAAATCATATTCGCATAAAAAATATAACAATTAGCTTGCTTAGGGTTTTTTGTATTATAAAGAGAGAATTGGGCCATCTAATTAAGATTCTTTTTTTAAAAAAAGTATTTTTAATTTTTCATGTCAGACTCCTCCTTCCTTATACAATTGAGATTTTTAGAAAATCAAACGCTTAACTTCTTCCTATACTTTATAGCATCGGCGAGAAAAGATCCATTATTAATCAAAAGTAAACAAATTACAGCTTACGAGCAATTATAATTAGCTTGGGTATATCATTATATATAAAGTATGTGATTTCTTAGTCAAACCAAAAAAGGTGCAAAGCTCATCATCTAATATCTCATTTTCCCTCAAACCCTTTGATTTTGTTTTGGCTCCTCAAATCGTTGTAAGTTGTAACCAACCATTGTTAATCATTGCTCATTCGTGTTATCTCCTTCCCTATAATTAGTTGATGAAAGATATTTAATTTTGTTCACTTTGCTTTTCCCTTATTTTCTCTAGTCTTCTGTTTTGCTTAGTTATTGTCAACACTTTTTTCACCCCCATCTACATAAGGTATTCAAATGTTTTCTAATCACGAGCAAAAGGTATTCACTTTGGTGATGTTTGTGTCTCTATGGAGGTTGAGGGGAAAAGGGAGAACAGTCAACAAAGAATTAGATATATTTACGCTATTTTGTTATATGGGATCCTTTTATGTTCTAAACGTTGAAACTACCAAAGGAGATAAAGCGCAAGGGAAAATGAACAATCTTACTCGAAGTATTGACATAAGAGTTAAGATGATCATTGTAACATGGAGAAGTTCATTTGTCTTTGAACGTGATTTCGCCGCGTCATGGGTACAAATACCCTCCCTGCGACTACCCCCAAGATTAACACAACATCGCCCATTTGTGCGCACTTGCAAGCAGAAAGAATGAGTAACCAAGACTATCCGCATTGAGAGAATAGAATTATGATTCTTGTGTCTTGCTAATCAAGAAAAGGAAGGAATTTATACAAGAGAGAAGCTTGGAGAAAAGGGAAAAAGATAAATCAAAGAGGAGAAAGGATCTTTTTTAAAAATCACGTATCAATAAAATCGGCAGGTAGCAATTTGCCTTTACAACTGACTTGCAAGGAGCTGCTCGCCAAAACGATTTACAAAATTACGATGGGTCGGAAAAAGATCCATAGCACACGTCTATACGGCGCGTATATATAGTATCCAATCATATTTCTAGTTTCTTTCCAAACAAGACTTAGAAGGGTAGGGTAATAACATATAACCAAGGCAATGAACTTACATTATTTCAATGTGGGACTTAAGCATTTCATGAACAATGCAAACTTGGATAGTAGATAGACTAGATAAAGAATTCATAAACAATATGGGGGCATAACTTTGAGTTTATAACTCTTAATAATCTATTGAGAATTAAGGATCAGACTTAGTCAAATAGTTGGATCATCTATGCAGCCATGCAAACTACGAATGTTAAAAACGTATATTCAACCCACAGACTGACTCGTTTAACTTTAGTTAGCAAAAAAAAAGTAAATAAGTTAATATTTAGATTGAACCATTCACTATATTCTCGACTCGTCTACACCGACTTGTTTTATAAAACGGAACTAACTCACCCCATTATCAGCCCTAATTATGATCAATTTTACATAATTGAATTATTGACAAACGAAAACTCCGTGTAATGCAATCACCACCAAGATATACGAGGGTTGCCTAATCAATATCGGATATATGCATATATCCATCACCTCACTTTTTTGGCTGTACATTCCATGAAAATGGCAGTACATTTCATATGTATGGTAGTATATTCTAATATATATGGTAGTACATTTTTTAATAAAAGATTATATGCCAAATACAAACTATATAGTTATATAGTCGTGAAAATATCAATTTTTATATACTACATTTCTCAATAAATGTACTACCATTTTCATGGAATGTACTACCAAAAAAGTGAGCCAATAAATATATGCATATATCCGATATTGATTAGGCATTCCTCAAGATATACGAGAAAGTGAGATTAAGAGGGGCTTTCTGCTTTCACATTCTGTAGTTGCGCCGCCAAACGCACGTCCGCCATGGCTGAGTTAAACACTGATGACATCCTTAAAGACAACAACACTCATAATCCCAACTCCATCACCTCTCTTTCTCTCAAGCACAAATCTCTCTCCTATGTTAGTGTTAAACACACTCTTTTTCTGTTTTTCTGTTTTATCCAATTATGCACTAATTTACTTTATTTTCTAATGTGTGTTCAGATCTCTTGCTTAAACGAATTCAACAACCTTGAAAGACTTAACCTTGATTCCAACTGCTTAACTTCACTCAAGGTTACTATTTTTCTTGTTGTAGAACTAGTATTATATGCACGCGATGCATGCCGAAGCAGTTTAAAACATAAGTAGTGATACGGCAGTTATGATTTATTGAAGTATTGCAATTTTGTAGGGTTTGGAATCATGCTTCAATTTGAAGTGGTTATCTGTTCAATTAAACAAGCTTCAAAGCTTGAAAGGGATTGAAGGCCTCATTAATCTCAATGTAATTATGTTTCTAATTCACTTTTGTAATTTTTTTGTTTTCAATTTGTGCTAGAATTAGTTAGTTAATTAAGTTTGATTGTTCCTTATTGTTACTAGAACGCGTAAACTCTCATTGTGGAGTGAAACTTGTATGGTAATCGAGAGAACCCACTAAGGGCTTGTTCTTTTCGGCATAAACTCTCGTAGTGGCACGACACTTGTTGTATGATAATCGAGAAAACACACGAAGGGCTTGTTGTTTTCAGCATAAATGAGTTCAATTGAACTGAATTGAAAACTTACTTGAACTGAAAGGATAGTGGAACGTGAGAGTAAAAATATCGTCCATTTGTCCAGAGCTGAAGTGAACTGAACTAAAATGAAAATAAGTTGAAAAGAATATGCCCTAATCTTTTTTTCATGTTAATATCGTCTTCTGTTTCTCTTGTGGATAGGTGCTTAATGCTGGGAAAAATAAACTTAAATCGATGGACGAGATTAAGAACCTGGTTAATTTACGTGCATTGATATTAAATGGTGAGCTTTAGTTTGATTCTCTTCCGCTTTTTCCTCTTTTCCGATAGTAAATATTCCTCAGTTTTAACTTTTGGTTTAGGTAGTTTGGTTTTGATGGACATTGTAGTTGTGGGAACCCGAATTTTATCTTATTCCTGTTGTTTGCAGATAATGAGATTGTATCAATATCTGGGCTTGATCAACTTGCAGGATTGAATACTCTTGGTAGGGTTCTGATCCTAGAGCTATTCTTTGATTCTAAAAATATACAACATGTTTTGTGTTTCGAACTCTTGAAATATATAATGATGTCTGTTTTCTGTTGAAAAAGTTTATACGGTCCCTTGAGTAGTATCTAATCTGTGCCGTAATTTAGCAATGTTACCTTGTTCATCCTTATATTGTTTGGCTTTGGTTTATCTACTATGACCAGCACAAGAATTGGATTAATTAGTGTGCCAGAGTTGTTTCCCTTGAGTGTTGGGTCCTCTTTTATCTTGATGAGTCCATGTGTCATTATTCTCATGTCCTGTTGACAGACAATAGTGCATACTAGCTGAAGTTTTGGTGTCTGCTTTGTAATATTGCACTGATTGTGGTGAGACATGATATTTTGTCAGCTATATTACCTTGTCGACTGTAATGAGTAATGCGAAAAGGTTCATTTACATGGCTTGTGTATTTTCATTGTAGTTCTATCAAGAAATCCAATTTGTAAGGTGGGCAATGCACTGGCTAAATTGAAGTCAATTACAAAGGTGAGCAGTTTAATTGATGCTGATACAGCTCAAAGTAATATCATAACAGAGCATCCAATAACTCAAGTTGTACCTACTACCCATCATGGGGGGTTTCAGATTTCTCTCTCCAACTGCAAATTAGAAGATATCGACAGTTCGATCAAGGCTTGCACCGGACTTGAAGAACTACGCCTTGCTCATAATGATATTAAGGTGACTTTCTGTTTTGTCATGAGTATCTTTGTCTATCAGTCAATTTGTCTCCAGCTAAGTGGTTGCTCTGTTGGTTTTTGCACGAAAGTCTTATTACATGATCTTCTTCCCCTTTAGTTTAGCTAGATTGCGCACTGTTGCTTACTACTATACATCCATGTTTTCTCCTGACTTCACAGACTCTTCCTGCACAGCTGGCCTATGCTAAGAAACTTCATATTCTTGACTTAGGAAGCAATATGATTTCAAGGTGGTCGGACTTGGAGGTATGCATCATATGGTGTATGTGTTTTTTTTTGACATTGTCACACAGGATTCCCCTTGATTTTCGAACACTTTTGGGTTTCGACATAATTGCAGGTACTTTCTTCATTGCATAACTTGAGAAACATAAATTTACTTGGAAATCCAATAGCTGAGAAGGCCAAGCTCATAAAGAAGGTAAGAACATTTGTTTCTGTCTCGAGTATGTGCTTTTTACATCTACCGAGAGCACTATTTGGGTTGTGTTTTACCTGGAAGATTGTTGTGTGTGTGTGTTGGGGGGGGGGGTAGGGTTGGAAAATTGAATAAAGGATCTTTGTAGTGTTTGGGTGGTGTGCTATGCTTGAATCTTTTTTTTTTGATAGCGTGCTATGCTTGAATCTTGATGATCCTAATGTTTTTACTGGTGCAAGCTTCTCTCTTTGGTGGTTCTTATTTGTATACGTTGAGAATTTTATTGTTTGTCTCGAAAAAAATTAATTGCAGGTACAAAAGTTAGTTCCCAGTTTGCAGATACTCAATTCTAAAAGAATGGATAAGTTGAGGTCTGCAAAGGATCAGATGGCTGAAGATGCTGTACTTCGTGTAGGAGAGGAGCTTACACCTTCAAAGAAAAAGAAAGCGGATCATGATATAAACCGCGATGCTAATCGCAACAACAGTAAGGATGCTGACTCTGATGAGCTTGTAGATCAGAAAGGGCTGAATGATGACCATAAGCTTGCAAAGGACCGAGAACTTGGTGAGAACACTTACTGTAAGGGCAAAGAGAAATCTGGAAGGAAATCAAAGGTTGTAGAACATAATGCTAATGTGATCGATGAGAAAGAGTATCAACCTGGAGATAAAAGCGATCACATGAAACTGGGGAAAACTTCCAGAAAGGCTAAACTGAATCAAGCTAATGAAGGGGAGCCTGGCAGGGCACATAATGATGGGGGTAACGAGCAGAAGAAACGAAAGAAAATGGAGAAGCATCTAGAGAAAGAAGTACTATTGCAAGAAGCTGATAAAGGTCTGAAATATAAAAGCTCGGAAAGAAAGGGAGAGAAAGCGCGTCTGGATGTTATTGATGATAATGAAGTTCCATTTGCAGAACTTTTAGCTTATGATGCTAACCAGAGTATGGAACCAAATGATGGACAAAGAAGAGACATCCAACCTGTTGGGAAATTTGACGCAAGTGCTGTGGTTACTTATCCAGCAAAGAAAAAGAAAAGCAAATATCAAGGGGCTGGAGCTTCAGAGCTTCAGTTTCTGATGCCAGAAGTTGGGTTGGGGGGGCAATCAGCATGGACCGACGATGAACAGTGACTAGTCCATTTTGCAAGCATATAAACAACTCACATATGATATAGGCATGGTCTACTTTGAAATCACTTGTCGTAAATTTGTTGTTTCACTTCTGTATCACATGTACCATCTTCTCAGGTCACGCTGCCTACAAATCTTGCCTACACTGAAGGTACAGGTACTTACAGCTGCAGATATCAAATGTCTGCTGCTTTTCCACTCCTATCTATCAAATTTAAATTAGTATCTTGTCATTATCGAGGTTAATCATATGATCTTTACTGCTATCACTGTCAATGACATAATTCTACATACTAGTGATTAGTCATATTGATGCTTTGTGATTAAATAGCATCAAGTTAAAATGATTATGACGAAAAAGGAGCTGTGAGGAAACAAGTATTTCCATGTCTTTAGATTATATCAAACACCTAGCACAAGGTACCCTGCTATTGATACTGTTCTTGGGCAGTTGGGGTGTAATGCAGCTTACTTTGGGTTAGACCTGTTCAAAGGGTTGGTTCCCCCAAAAAAACCCTTGACCCGACCTTGCCTAAAAGGGACACGGCCATTAAGGGCCTGACCCTCTGAACAATATAGAGGGTTGGGTCGGGCCAATTAAGGGTCAAATTTTGGGTATACATCATGGAGAATAGGAAGGGAAAGGAAGAGAGAAAAGAGATTTTAGGTTCCATTCATTCTCCTTAAAACTTCCCACTTGGAGTAACTTACAGGTAGAGCATGTAGGTTTAATATTCTTCCTTTTTTTTTTTCCTTCCTGCTCTTAATCAAAGTATAAATCTCGGTCCTGGATCCGAAAAAGTTGAATCATTGCTTAAATTACACCCCTCCACTCCAACGACTCCTCGTATCTGCCATATATTGGATCCATTTTATGTGGTGCAGATATTTTATCATTACTTGAACATATTTCATGCCTGGGATACCTCTTTTTTTTTTTTAAAGACGTTCTTCCATCCATATTGATTTGCTCTTCTATGCAGAATGTGCTATTCACGCTCTCCCCACACTAGTGACCCTTAGCTGATTGTACTCGAAATGCTCGGTAAAATCAGTTGAAAAGGTAGCTGAAGTTGCAACTTGACATATAACAGATTTAGTTGATACCAAATATCTAGTTTTGACAAGTGAAATAGTGGGTAGTATCTGATAGTGGATAGTATTGTAAGGATGTATGTGAGTACTGGTTATTGAGCATAAATAGTTCAGACGGGGGCAGAAAAAAGCAACCCCGAGAAGCAATCCATAGTCACAAAGATATCGAGTAGTAGTTTGGAGTTATGACCCGTAGGAGTAGAATTTTCTGGAGTTCAAACTGCTTTTCCATTCTTTGGTTTTGTCCCAAGAGCGGAATTAAGAATGATGGAATTTTGAACTGAGCTTGTTTCACAGTTCCAGTAGTGCAATGAAAAAAAAGGAACTTATTTATCTGGCAAATATAATTAGTGAATTCTTCTAACAACTGTGGCTAATATGGGATTTCAATTATACACTCATGTTCTAACCTGTGCAGATATATAGCATTCACTCTACTTGTGACTAATCTGCCACTTTTTTGTCTATCAGGTGTGCAACAAATAGCTGGGTTGAAGAACTTTAAATTGAGTGGTTTATAGATTTTGCATACTGTTTTTGGAAAGAGTTGTTCCCCGCATTCTTTCCTTTCTACTGGTTTTTGAAAGCTAAAAATCTCCTCTTAACGAGGCGTATTGTATTTCATAATTATTGAAGTAAGCCTACATATTTTTGGTCGTTGGAGTAGGGCTAGTAAGTAGTATCTATGAACTGGTTCTGTATCTCATTGTTTTTGTGGAAAGAATATGGATGTAACGCTGTCCATTTAATAGTGGAACGTATTTATAGATGGGTTCCAAAAGAAAAAGGAATTAGTTTGAATTTTCTTCACCCAGAAATGTTCCATATGATATGATTGAGAGTGAATCATGTAAAAGTTAAAACCTCGTTAACACAAGATTATGGTGGCAACGGCCAAATGAATGATTTTGAAATTTAATGAAAATTATGACAGCAATTATTGTGTGCGGCTTGCCGCACGATTAACAAACCGTGCGGTGCACACGTAATGACTATTTTAGAGGGGGGTTATAACTATTTTATTGGGTTATCAAGTGTTTTAAAGGTCATTGACTATCTGGAGGGTTACTAACTGTTTTAGAGGCGGTTGCTAACTGATTTAAGGGGGTTATTAATTGTTTGGGGGTTAACTGTCTCTTTGGGTAGGGGTTAATGACTTTATGACGGGGTTACTGACTACTCTGAAGTGGGAGTTATTGAGTACTAAGAAAAGGAGTTACCGACAGTTTTTGGTAAATTTGGAGAGTAAAAAATTAATGTAATAGACCCATCACAGCATTAGTTAATGGTGTGGCGGGCCGCATATAACACTTTGTGAACTTATGACTTTGTTGAACTTATGTAGGCATTTGATATGATGAATTTCATACACATTTGTGTATACTTTTTAGTTGAACTAGGATAAAGATTTTTTCTTGAATTGTTAGTTTCATGCTTTATAATATAAGTAGTGGTCGTACTTAGCGCTAATATTGTTGAATACGTTAGAGAAGGGTAAAAATATATATATACAAAAAATTGGCATCATTAGCCTATGTGCAATAAAAATTCATTGAAAGATAAGGATCCATTTTAGATCTATTTTGGACCCAAGATCCATTTAATTACTAGAAATGGTTATTTTTGTTTATTCTATTTTGACCAATTACGTGAGAGCTGTCAAAGTAGGATTAAGAAAACGAATTCTATAATTTAGTTCAATTATGTTGTTGGGACAAAAAACTTGTCAACAAGCATTGATATCCCGTTCTAAGATCGTCTATAATTCCGAGGAGGTGATTTGTCAATAAAGGTCATCGACCCTTAGAAATGAGGGGTCCTCGCTAATGCAAGCACAACTATTAATGGCTACAAAAGGGTGCGTAACTAATAAAATCTTGAATATAGACAAGTAGCATTAATGACGAATAACAATTGATTATATTATTGATGAATGCGTCGATTTCAGTCTTTACACAAACCCTCAAAGGAAGTAAAGGTAACATAAAAGGCTTAATTGAAAAAGAAGGAGAGGAGTACTGTCATCTTTCTTCACCCAATTAAAAGGAAAAATGAGATCATATAACACGAGATGCTCAGTTTAAACTAAGTCTAACTAAGCTACTCTAAGAGATTCTTAGCAGAATGTATTGATATTGAGTTGTTGTGCTTCGTTGATGTTGATGACATCCTTCTTTTATAGCTGTACTTGATGGCTGTTATTCGTACGGGCAACCTCCATGGTCTTCAGAATTCACGCTGCCCCATGAACTCTTGATAGTGGCACCACTTCATGGATCATGGGAGAATGATTTATGTTATAACTCACGTTCTTTCCCACGTTCTGTGAAGTACTCCAGATTCCGAATTCTGGACTTCCAGAGTCTCGCGTCTTTGTTTTGGACCATAATCTGTTTTGGGCTCTTTGGACTTTATTATTTGCTTATTGGATCTTGACTTTGGTCAATACTGGATCCCGAAATTGACTTTATTAGACCTTTACCTTGTTTGGGCCCAATTTTAAAATGATAGTAATATCTATTCGGTGCTATTCATTTCAATTCAACAGTTTTTTTTACCGAGGAGAACAGCCCCGAGAATCACTCTCTCTAATCCCACACACCATAAACCAAAAAAATACCAATTTCATTTCAAAAAGATATTTTTTAAATTTCTGGTCAGAAATGCTCTGTCTCTCTTATACCAGAAAACTTTAAAATATTTATCCATCAAATTCCACGTGTCCCAAACCCATTGAACAGAAAATGATCCAGGAAATCCTTTCCCTAACGCTATCCACTTCTAAATTGTGCTAATATCTGATCACTATTGGAGGTTTCTATTCAAGTTAAAGAATTGAAGTATAGAGCAGGAAGAAGGAAGAGCATAGATTAATCACCAAAAAACACAAAAAACAAATGGCAGCTAAGAGCTTTGCACCCTCTTCAACTGTGGTTGGTTTAGGCACCTCTACTCTTTCTCGCTCTTCTGCTAGATCAACTAACTTCACTTCAGGTAATCCCTTTATATTCACATAGCTAAATATTTTGTTGTGAAATGGAACTTACTATATGGTAGTTTATTAGATTGTCTAAGAGACTTGTAGTAACGCGAGGGTGCTAATTGAGTTGAGCTGCTTGCGAGCAACTTGTACTAGACTCAAATCGCCTTAACTCAACTTGACTTTATAACGTAACACAATGAGTCGAGTAACACAATGAGTCGAGTCAAGTCAAGCAAATCTCAGCTCAACTCGATAAGCTCGTGAGCAGCTCGATAATTACTTTCTTTTATTATTCATACTTAACCTAAAGAAATTCTTTTTTTATTCCAATAAAATTAAGTTTTGTTGATCAAATGTAAGTTAATACTACCTCTGTATCGTAAAGATTGCAACGATTTGAATCGTTGCAATCTTTACGATACGGAGGAAGTACATTACTCACTTACTTAGAGAGTAAGGGCACTTATAAGAGTAAAATGACCGGATCAAAAAATGAAAAAAAAGTAGTAACATATGAAATTAAAAGTAGACTAAAACAATTCTTATACTTCTTCCATTTTATTTTTGTTGTTTCTTCTAGTCATGCCACAATTTTCTGCATATTCCAGGCTTTTTGAAGTCAAATGTAGCTGCAAGGAACCCTTTGAGGCTAGCTTGTGCTTCTTCAGGAGGAAGATTCACATGGTAACCTATTACTCCTATAACAAATGAGCAAATGCATGTTCCTTTTACAATATAATTACCTTGAACATAAACTCAAATTTCCGAACTGCTAAAAACTCTTGACAAACTCCAATTTGATCAATATTTACCTAAAATGTTCTCAAAAATTTATACTCTATAAAAACCCCGGTTATATTATAAACAAATTTGTTGTAACAGTCACGAATTTGAAACCCTCGCGTTTATACAACTTAAATAACATAAATTTCTATGATATATATAGCTTTGAAAGAAATTGGTTGAGGAAGGACTTCAATGTGATCGGGTTTGGGTTGATCGGGTGGTTAGCTCCATCAAGTATACCGGCCATCAACGGAAATAGCCTGACAGGGCTGTTCTTCTCTAGCATCGGAGAGGAATTGTCTCACTTCCCCACTCCTCCTGCCCTTACTTCTAACTTCTGGTCAGTATCTTCACTTAATAATCTACTCTTCAATAATTATTAGTATATTGAATTAGTCTCGATGCATAATTTTGATCATCGAACAAAACATATTAATGGCCAAGAAATATATTAACAAGTGTGACAATCGATACGTTGTTTGTATTAAGAAACAGAAATAGTATTAGTATAGTATTGTACTCTTCTATGTGTGAAATGTAATGCTTCTAACAAGATGTGATAAGGTTTTGTGTGTTGCTGACCTTTTGAATGATGTATTTGTAAAAAAAACTAGGTTGTGGATGGTATTGTGGCATCTGGGGCTCTTCTTGTGCCTTACTTTTGGGCAGATTGGCTTCAAGGGGAGGACTGAAGAGTACTTTTGACTTTGAATACATGCATTATCTCTCCCTCTTTCTTGATGTATAAACTTCAATGTTTTTATAAGAATCTACTATCTATCCGTTGGATTGATGATTTATCAGTACTCCCTTTTCTCAACCATGCAAAACCCTAACATTGTCTTTCACTCTTGTGTATTGTGGAGTCGTAAATATTACATCCGTCTTTTGGTTACATCATATTAACTATTGATATTTCGCTTGTCACTTCACAGTTTAGTAATATTTTAGTAAGAAAAAGCTTTGTCAAATGAAACGTTGTTATATTAGTATTGGTATATATATTTGAAAATATCAGTATTATAAGTTTACTTGTAATTAATTAAAACACTATTTCAAATTATGTATTGACAAACGAGTTAATAAGTCAGGATACAACTAAAAAAACAAGAAAAGGTAAAATTATTCGGTAAATTATGTATGGTCCCTTAAAGAAACTTCAAAGTGCACATTGGAAAAGAAAAGCCTAATTTTTTCGGTCTTAGAGACTTCAAAAAGGGAAATTTGTTCTCTGATCTCTTCTTTTGATAAAATAAAGAGAAGGGAGCAATTTACCTTATTTGTAATTACTTTGGGGAGTAGCTATTCAAAAGCCCTGTACTATTTTCTTTCATGGAAGTACATTTGATCCCTGATATTATGATTAGCTAACATAATTAGCAAATTCAGGTGTTGTTTGGTTGTTTTGGTAATTTATTTCCCATAGGAATTAAGATTTCATAGGAATTTAATTCCCTTATAAAATTCCTAGGAATTGAAAAATCTTGTTTGGTTGTCATGTGGGAATTTATAAATCACATGAATTGTGAATGACCAAGGGTAGGGTGGGTGAATAAATTCCCATGTTTTGTGGAAAGTTGAAATTCCCATGAATTTCCAATTCCCCCACTTCTACTTTTACAAGTGAACCAAACAAGACATATAAAAGCAAATTCATGGGAATTTTGAATGACTATGGAAATTAAGTACAACCAAACAATACCTCATTGTTTCTTTTGCAATCACAACTTCAAAACTACAGAGATTACACATCTTTAAAATCATGTTTTCAATTTCTCATGACTTTGCCGCAAATGAAAAAAAAATTCCAACAAAAATAACTAACATGTTTATTTGAAAAACGGTATTAGATGGTGATAATCGCAATGAATCCATTTGTATATTGAAATTAAAACCCTCTACTCAATATTAGAGTGATGAAAACTCATTGCGACCATGTGATTAGTTTTCCTTACCACTCAATACATTTATAGAGGTAACGGATGATAATGGATGAGACTCACATAATACATATACATTATTTATTACTACTACCATTTACTAACGTATACTACCTCCGTTCCATAGGTATTGCAACCTTTGACATTTTGCACTATTCATACACTACCCTTTGACCCTCTTTTGTGATTTATACACAAGGATAAATATAGCCATGTGGGATCTTGTTAGATTCGTCTCGATATATGCTTAATTAAAATTTACTTTTTATAATTTTTACTTAAATAAAATTAGAGATATTAGCGTCTAAAGTAGTGCGTTGGGAGGTGTAAAACTCCCTATGTTGCAATACACATGGAACGGAGGTAGTATTAGACAAATCATAAGGAATTAAGGATTATGAGCTTTAGAACGTACATACTACATTACTACTCCTAAAACATTTGTACGGACCACTGACATTATGATCATACAACAAAGCCTAAAATCAACCTAAAACCTGATGCAACTTGAACATGGTTCACTCTTTCTCAGGTAGGGAATAATTGGTCCTCCATTTTTCCAAGGAAAGACAATAATTAAAAGGCAAAATCATAACAGTAAAAGAGCAAATTGTGTCGTGTACTAATAAAATTGTATAATAAAGCCTAATTCTAAAAAAGCCTAATTCTAAACAGCTTAAGTGGCTATAAGGAGGTAGTCTTTTGCAATTAGCTTCTTAGAAGGATTGTGGCCTTTTAAGCCACTAAAGTTTGAAGCAAAAACAAATTTGTAATGTCCTAAGATGCATTAAACTAGAGATGGCATCTGGGCCGGGCCAGCCCAGCCCGCCCAGCCCAGCCCGTCTCGGGGGCTTCGCGGGTCGGGCCCGCTCAAACCCGCACCTAACCCGGCTCAACCCGCCAAACTTAAAAACCCGCACCGGGCTCGGAAACAACAACCCAGCTCGGGTGGAACCGCCCACCCAGCCCACCCGTAACCATTCGCAAACCCACCCAGCCCAGCCCAATTGCCCACCCGACCCGGACCACCCAGCCCACCCAACCCCCCACCCAGCCCACCCAGGACCACCCAGCCCACCTAACCCACGACCCAGCCCACCCAGCCCACCACCCAGCCCACGCAGGACCACCCAGCCCACCCAACCCACCACCCAGCCCACCCAGACCGCACAACCAGCCCGCACCACCCAGACCCACCCCCAGCCCACCAGAACGCTTATTTGGTTCGAACATCGTCTGCTTTCAATAAAGTATTAAAGTTGATTCATTTCACATAAATCTGGTAATTCTTCTTCCATTACTTTTCATTATTTTAATTATTGCTTTCATAGATCTTAATTATGTCTTCCCTAATTATGATTGCTTTTGTTAACATACAATAGTTTAAAAATGACGATAATGAAAAATAGATAATAATAAATAATTACGATAATATAAAATTAATCATTACTCAAAATTATTTAAGAATACATTGGTCAATATTCAATACTCATTATAATCTTATTTTAATTGCTATATTAAGATTATAAATAAACGACATTACTAGGAAAGAGATGATATTAAATAATTACGTCATTACGAAATTATAAAAATTAATCATTATTCGTATTACTAACAAAATGAAATTTATAAAACCAAATATTTTATATTTGCAACCAACGTATTTCAAAATTATATGTAATTGACTTATACAAAATTACAAATGCAAATTCATATTCATAAACATATAATTCATATTAAATCAAACTTACTAATTAATATTATTTCAAGTTTTCAACACATCCAATACAATCCACCCACTAAGCCCACCCAGCCCATTAACCAGCCCAATCCAAACCACCCAGCCCACCCAGCCCATTAACCAGCCCAACCCAAACCACCCGGCCCACCCAACCCATTAACCAGCCCACCCAACCCATTACCCAGCCCAACCCAAACCACCCAGCCCACCCAACCCATTACCCAGCCCAACCCACCCGCTAGGCCCACCCACAAACCCGTTGCAGGCCCGCCCAAAACCGCCATGGGTCGCTCCTCTGACCCAGCCCACCAACCCACCCAACCCGCCTAATTCCCCAGCCCGCACCGGGTCATATATGCACAATCCAGCCCACCACAAACCCAGCCCAACCCAGCCCGGCCCACCCATTTGCCACCTCTACATTAAACCACATGCATGTTTATAACAACTATTCTCTCCGTAACGAATTATTTACAACAATGGAATATTTTACCTCTTACAAATAATACCAGTTGTTGCAAGTAATTCATTACGGAGGGAGTACTAAGTTTTAGTATTATTTGTTGATTATTAAGAAGGGTCGCAATTCCATAAATTTCATGTTAGTGCTAGTAACCGGGAAAACAAGATGAATACACAATTGACAACAACAACGAACAACGATCTTCTAGGCGTGTATGGGAACACTTTCCCAAAAGCGATATTCCGACCCTATACGAAGCACGGGTTGCACGGAATTCACCTCCGAGATACAAAGAAGAAACAGTGATTATCACGCTCGTATGAGAATCACCAAATGAGAACAAACGTGTTTGTAATTTTTGCTTTGATGATCAATGAAAAGTAGAGAGAAACTTGAGTGCTTTTTTGAGAGAGTGATAATAACATAATGAACATTCGTCAGTGGTATTCCCACTTATATGCACGTAACCAAAGCCAAACAACCGTCCTTTTACTTCTCAAACGGCATGAAACCGTCATTTAAGACACCGGTAAAACGGCCTTGTCGCGAGTCGCGAAACCGGTCGCGAGTCACGACCTTGACGAACTTTAAAGCACAAGCAAAGCAGTGCTTGGTCGCGAGTCGCGACAACCGTCGCGAGGTGCGACCTGGGTCACGGGCCGCGACCCACCCCTGCTTCCTTCTTCGTCTTTTTGCTTGGCTCTTCACTTTGGTTCAACTTCAAGACTTATGAAGTTATACTTGTTTACTATACCATAAACAATAAGCATGCACTTTAACGTAACTTAAGCAACGACACCATAACCAAGTAGCTTAAGTTAAACGTTACATGAATTCATCCTACCAAATACTCTAAATATTCAACAATCCTCCCCCATTTAGAGTATTCTAAAAGGAACTAAGCACAAAACAATCATCAAAACAAACAACCTCATGCATCAATGAAAGTGTACTAAGACTTGAACTTCCACCTAGTATAATATACATTCCAAGAATCCGTATCCGAAAGGTGTCGCAAGCGATTGAACCAATCTCAATACATAGTGGAAAGCTTGAAGATACCATACACACAAGATTAACTATTTGAACTAATTAAACTTGACAAGTTAAGCCATGTGTCCGTATCATTCATAAGTGTATCATAGCTATGCCCCTATAGCTACTTGAAGCGGCTAAACTTCACACTTACATAGGTAGAACTCTTAATAAACATGCCACTATGACAAGGCATAACAAGAGAACTATTAAATATATACAACCTCTTATCAACATCATAGTCAAAAATAAGAACAATACTTAGAGGATATTTACAAATGTTCTTCAATCATCAAATGAAGGAATTAATCTTATTGAACTTGAGACCCAACGTCTTATTGGGCGTTAAGTTAAGATTCCCTCACTTGTGATTAACTAAGGGATCCAATCCAAGACCGATTGCCATCCTCTTCACCGTATCTCTAGCCAAGGCCTTAGTAAAACAATCCGCTAGATTATACGTAGTCCGCACATAGTCAACAGTGATAACACTATCCTTGATAAGTCCTTGAATATAAGAATGCCGCACACCAATGTGCCTTGACTTACCATTATAAACTTGACTATATGCCCTTGCCAAAGCTGCATCGTTATCACAATGTATCGCTATGGGCGATATTGGTTTTGGCAACAAAGGAATCTCAATCATGAGATTCTTTAACCACTCCGCCTCTTTACTAGCCGAGGACAAAGCAATGAACTCCGAAGTCATGGAGGAGTCCGCAATGAAAGTTTGCTTCTTAGAAGCCCAAGAGATAGCACCTCCCCCAAGTAAGAAAACGAATCCACTTGTGGAAGAGTGATCCTCTCTATTAGAGATCCAACTTGCACCCGAATAACCTTCTAAAACCGAAGGATATCCACTATAGGATAAACCATAATATTTGGTTTTTCCCAAATACCTTAAGACACAACGAATAGCATGCCAATGCTTCATACTAGGGTTACTAGTATACCTACTAAGCTTTCCTACCGCAAATGCGATATCCGGCCTAGTACTCCTCATAGCATACATCAAACAACCTATGACCCGTGCATACTCAAGTTGAGATACCGCACTACCATCATTTGGCATTAATTTCTCACTTGGATCCATAGGAGTTGATACAAAAGAGCAATCACTAACATTGAATTTCCTAAGTACTTTTTCAATGTAGTGTGTTTGAGATAAACTCAATTTACCATTGCTTCTTTTAATTCTTATGCCTAGAATGACATCCGCTTCTCCTAAATCTTTCATGGAGAACATTGATGATAGGAAAGTCTTTGCCCACTCAACTTGTGAAAAATCAGTCCCAAAAATCAACATGTCATCTACATATAGACAAATCATAACACCATGACCTAAGTCATCAAATTTGCTATATACGCACTTGTCCGAATTATTCAACTTAAATCCGTTAGACAACACAACCTCATCAAACTTTTGATGCCATTGCTTGGGTGCTTGTTTTAGCCCATACAAAGATCTAACGAGTTTGCAAACTTTACTTTCTTGACCTTTTACAACAAACCCTTCGGATTGTTTCATGTAAACCTCCTCATCTAGCTCTCCATTTAAGAACGCAGTCTTAACATCCATTTGATGGATCACAAGGTTGTGTATAGCCGCAAGAGCAATCAACAACCTTATAGTAGAGATTCTAGCAACGGGTGCATATGTATCGAAATGATCGATACCCGGCTTTTGGGAAAAGCCTTCAGCCACTAACCGGGCTTTGAACTTATCAATAGTTCCATCGATTTTCATTTTCTTCTTGAAAATCCATTTACACCCAATAGGTTTACACTTGGGAGGCAAATCCGCCAAAACCCATGTGTTATTCCCCATGATGGAATCCATCTCATCATCAATAGCTTCCTTCCAAAAATGAGCATCTTGAGATCTCATGGCCTCATCATAAGTCAAAGGATCACCTTCCACATTAAACACATATGGAAATTTAGTCAATATAGAATTTCTAGATCCTTCAACCAAATATACATGAAAATCTGGGCCAAAGGATTTCTCCTTTCTTGCACTTTTACTTCTCCTAGGTTGTGATGAAGTCGATGCTACATTCTCTTCTAGAGTTTGTTCATCTAATTCATGATCATTTAAAGACCGATCATCTTCTTGAATGATGGTACTTGGAGTTACATCCTTTGGTCTAGGAATTGATGAATATCGATTTTCATCAAAGATTGCATCTCTTGACTCCACAATAGTGTGAATTGACCAAACGTCATTTTGTTCTATAACATAGAACCTATAGGGTATTGCTATGAATAGCATACCCTATAAAGATGCATTCAACTCCCTTTTCACCTAACTTTTTACGTTTAGGTTCCGGCACTTTTACAATTGCCCTATAACCCCAAACTCTAAGATAACTTAGATTTGGTTTTCTTTTGTACTATAATTCATAGGGTGTAACTTTGTTCTTTTTCATAGGAACACGGTTTAATAAATAACAAGCCGTTAAAATCGCTTCACCCCAAAATCCATCACTGAAACCCGAATAGGATAACATAGAATTTACCATTTCTTGTAAAGTTCTATTCTTTCTTTCCGCTATACCATTTTGTTGTGGTGTATAAGCCGCGGTTCTTTCATGTATGATTCCTAATGATTGGAAATAACTAGGATCAAGGTATTCACCACCTCTACCGGTTCTAAGCCGTTTTATTTTGTCATTTAGTTGCAATTCAACCTCGTTTTTATAGATCTTAAACTTATCTAGAGCTTCATCTTTAGTGAATAGAAGATAAACATAACAATACCTAGAATGATCATCTATAAATGTTATGATATACTTCTTATTACCTAAAGAAGGAGTGCTATGAAAATCACATAGGTCACTATGCACCAAATCAAGCAAATTAGTATCTCTTTCCACATTATTTGAAAAAGAATTTCTGGTTATCTTTGTAAGCATGCATGTTCTACACTTCTCTATGCTTGGATCAAAACTAGGAATCAAATCATCCTTTGACATAGAATATAACTTTCTATAATTAACATGACCAAGCCGATAAAGCCATAGAGAAGAATTGTCATTAACAATGCACCATTCTATTTCACCATAGAATAACATCAATAATTAAATTGAACATTGACATAAGTCACATAATCTATTAAACCAAGGATTATGAACTTCATGATTAATTTACTGCAATAATCATCATGCAAATTCGCATGACATAAAGAATGACTTTCATTACAATTACATTATTCTATTAAACCATAGAATAATACCAAAACTTACAATAATCATTTCCATGTCAACTACATTATTTTATTAAGTACAATAAAATAAATAAATTATACTTTGTGATAACCAAACTATTAACTAAATAAATAAAGTTAATGCATTCAACCATGTAGCAATTAACCACATATACTATGCATACATTCAACTCAGCACTCATCAAAAATAAAGTAACAATTAAATGCATGAAAGTATACAATTAACTCACACAAACAAACTGTCCTAGAAATAATCAACCTTAATAACTGTCAATTGGATGACATAACATCATTGAACGGCACCAAAAAAGAAAAATGAAAACTGAAAAACCTTCATGTTGAAAACCGCCAAATCAAGGCCATAACATTACTCCATAGAAAACTCCGAAACTTGACCATTCAAAAATATCCTTGCCATTACCCATTTCATGAACTATAAAATTGTTCATTCATTAGCAACGCTAATATGCATGATTTTAACCAATCATAATGATTTTTACCAATCAACTTCATGAGTATAACTACATGGCAATATAACTCTAAACATAATCAAGACAACATCAATAAACTTGATAAAACATGTCAAAATTAAACCATAGAGAAACAATTAAATATGTGCTTATTAAATAAAAACGAGAAACTTGTTACTTGGAGTGTCTTCAATTAAGCATTGAAATATGAGAAACAAGAACCTCCATATGTTCCTCATTATAATCTCCATAGTCTCATCATCTTCTTTTTATCTTCGGAAATATTATGCCTTTGAACGTGGTTGGAAATTCGTTGTCATTTCATAAAGTGTAGCCATCTTATGCAAATATCGCTTTTGGATTGTTAGTGCTAGTAACCGGGAAAACAAGATGAATACACAATTGACAACAACGAACAACGATCTTCTAGGCGTGTATGGGAACACTTTCCCAAAAGCGATATTCCGACCCTATACGAAGCACGGGTTGCACGGAATTCACCTCCGAGATACAAAGAAGAAACAGTGATTATCACGCTCATATGAGAATCACCAAATGAGAACAAACGTGTTTGTAATTTTTGCTTTGATGATCAATGAAAAGTAGAGAGAAACTTGAGTGCTTTTTTAAGAGAGTGATAATAACATAATGAACATTCATCAGTGGTATTCCCACTTATATGCACGTAACCAAAGCCAAACAACCGTCCTTTTACTTCTCAAACGACATGAAACCGTCATTTAAGACACCCGTAAAACGGCCTTGTCGCGAGTCGCGAAACCGGTCGCGAGTCATGACCTTGACGAACTTTAAAGCACAAGCAAAGCAGTGCTTGGTCGCGAGTCGCGACAACCATCGCGAGGTGCGACACGCTGGTCGCGGGGGGGGACCTGGGTCGCGGGCCGCGACCCACCCCTGCTTCCTTCTTCGTCTTTTTGCTTGGCTCTTCACTTTGGTTCAACTTCAAGACTTATGAAGTTATACTTGTTTACTATACCATAAACAATAAGCATGCACTTTAACGTAACTTAAGCAACGACACCATAACCAAGTAGCTTAAGTTAAACGTTACATGAATTCATCCTACCAAATACTCTAAATATTCAACATTTCATATTAGTCACTTGGTTTTCAATGATTCTACAACTTAATTTCTAATAGGCTCTTAAAGGATATGCTAGTTGTTAGATCCAAACAATGCCTCAGATTTTTGTGATTTAAGATTTTATAGTTTAAAACAGCTTATTCACTAGTATGGATTTGTATCAGTAAAAAAAGTCATATTTTACGTAATAAGCAGTTAAGTACGATAGTTTGACTCACGGTTTAAAAAATAGATAAATTACTCATCTTATTATATCGTGCATTTGAGGTTATGAGATATATACTCTACATTTTACATATCTGTACTTTAATCATATATTAAGAGGGCATAAAGTGCAAATGAAAGATGAAATATAATGTCGTGTGGTAGGATGCATCATATTAACCTTTTACGCTATTCATGCGTTGAATATGTTATATCTCTCACTTGTTCATGACCATGGATACTTATGTTTACTAGTTGAGACTTCTACGACCATTTGGATTTCCTCAGTAGAATATTGATGGTTACCAAACTATCACCTTAAAATTTGATTCAGAAATTTACCTAGTCTAATAACAACAATAGATTTTGTTAAGTAATCAGTTTGACGTAAGACAAAGATATACATGAGCCAAGTTGAGCTAAACCAAGACTAGGCGAGTTAAGTCGAACCAAGTATTATACTATTCATGCTCACACTCATTTAGTTTATTGAAACTCGAACTATTACCCGACATTAAAAGTTTGTTCAAACCTACAAGAATCAATTTTGAACACACTTGAGTAAAAGTAGTCTAGGCTCCTTTACAATCTAAGGATAAAAGTTATTCACATATATACTCGATGGAAGGAGCAATCAAAGGAAAGGGCAAATAGGAGGAGGTGTAAGCATACTAAGCAAGTAGGTATATGAACATATCAATATCTTTTAAAAGATGGTAAGAAGAATTTGTCTATCCTATCGAAACTCTATACAGGTCCAACCGACCCAAAAAACAAAAAAAGACCTCAAATTGCTCCTAATAAGATCTGAATTTCCACTTAAAATTAGAAGACTCTCCACTTTCCGCTCGAACAAATTTTTTGTTTGGTTAATTTAACATAGCAATATTGGAGTACCAAGTTATAGAAATAATTGAGGGGATTGGCGGGAGCAAAGGGATGATGCAGATGGGCCACTAAACAGGGCTAACAGGGTACAAAAACTACAAACAATACAACCACAAAGCAAATTGTGGGGTCCATAGTTATAAACAAGGCAATTGGACTCCACTGTCATGTGAATCCAAATTATTTTGAAATCCAATCTACCAGCGATGAAATCTGAAGGTGATCAAAAAAAAGTTGTAATTTTAATTTTGGTGCAGAATTTGTGGGACCCAACCCCTCGTGGCCTGTAAATTTTTCTACCCTACACACTTAACCTAATGTTGGCTTGTTCTTACTTGTAGTAAGTTTTGGGCGTTGCTCATAGCCTTGGGATCCCCTTTTATAGTAGAGTATCACGTTCATTGTTGAAAATGCACACCTTAATCTAGCATCTAGATGCTAACTCTACTACCTCCTCTATTCCTCGTCGGTAGGAGGTGCGTTCTCTTTATCTTTTGTGAAGGAAATAAATTTCACCTCGAGTTAGATCCAGTTGGATATAGATAGAGAATAAAATTGACCCTTGTTTTGTTATACACGAAAAGTTAAAGAAATCACTAATTAGGTATTTCCTAGAAATGTAGAAATCATGGGAAGTGTAATTTTTGTTTGGTTGGACGCGGAAAGTTTTACTTTTCATAAAAAGTACGACGTACTTAGGTTGGCCAATTTAAGCAACTTCCTCCATTTTGTAGGGAACAAACGTTTCTAGAAAGTTCTAATTCCTAATCCCCTCAACGAGAAATACACCCTTTACTAAGTTTCCCCACCCATTCCCCCTTACTTTTTAAAAAAGTCTGATCAGATGCAAATTCAGTAAAATTCCTTTTATCAATTTATAATTATCGAAAATAAGTGGTAAAATTCACTTACGTCTAATAAGTTCATATCAAATAAGTGTAGGTGAAAAAAAAGCACGCACCTGACCTCGTCTTTCTTCTTCCTCAAGTCGACCTCGACTCCAAAGCTCTATTAATCACCAAAGCTCTATTAATCATCACACATAATTGAACATGGAATGAAAAACTTTTTTCAGACACAGTGTAAACAAAAAAACAAACACAAAACCACAAGTATTAAAATACTTGTTTCATAGTCACATTCTAGTATAAACACAGATGCACAATCACACACAAGAAGCAGATCAAGATTCAGACACTAAAACCCAATTACACATAAACACATCCACGTCTTCCTTTGATAACTTCTTCACTCACGTGTATACCACGTTCTCCAACTCTGCTTTTTATCAAGCCAAAGCCAAACAAATCCTTAAACACACACAAAGTTAAGAGCTGTTAACACAATAACAAAGGACCCTCTTCTCTTTCTTTCTTTCTCTTCTACTTTCCTTTCCCTCTCAAGAAATCCAAAACAAAGCAAAAAATCTATTTCATTTCAATCATACACAACTTCCATTCCTTCAAAAAAGGCTTCTAAATGTAGGGTAGGATTAAAAAAAACAACAAATTTATCAACTTTTTTTACTATTATTATCATTGTTTAGCAAATCAAGGTTTGATCTTTGTACACTTTAATGGAGGATTGTACTTACTGTAATGAAAATCCTCCTCTATTATAAATAACCCGGGTTTCGAAACAAGAGGGTATGATCATTATAACACAATTGGTTAAGAGGGTTGATCAAGTTTTGTTCATTAGAGAAAGAAAAATTTTGTGAGAAATTTGATATAATGCCAAGGCATACTAACAATAAGATCAACCAATATCAAGAAAGGAGAAGTGGGTGCAAGATTAGGAAAAGGGTGTCGTCGTCGTCGTCGTCGTCTTCTATTGTGAAGAATTATAAGTTCAAGAGAGCAATATTGGTAGGGAAAAGTGGAGGAGGATCAACAACACCAGTACCAACTTGGAAAGTGATCATGGCAGGTTCAGAGTCACCATTGAAAACAATGCAGATATTTGAAAATGGAGTTAGCTATGTTGGTGATGGTAGTAATACTTATAACAATCATAATCATAATAAAGGGAAAGAGGTTATGTCATTGTCTGCAAGGAAATTGGCTGCTACTCTATGGGAGATTAATGGCTTGCATTCGCCTGTTCGAGCTGGAGCGAAAGAGGATGTTTTTGAGGAGAAGAGAGGGAGGAAGAATTCTGAGAGAGTTGGGAAGTTATTTGATGTTGATCCTCTTACCCCTGTTTGTGATCAGGTGGGAATTTTCCAGTTTTCTGTGTTGAATTTTGCTTGCTTAGTAAGATTTTTTTAGTGTTATACTAGTAATGTATATGTATAATGTAGTATAGAATTTCATATCATTATGTTAGAAAGAAAATATTTGGAGGCTAAAGTTTGAAGCTTCAATAATGGCAAGTAACATTTTGTTTCAAATATTTTCGGAGGCAGATGGATGGATCAAAGTTGGGAGGTCACCGGAGAAGATCTTCGGCGACTTCACAGAAACTTCAGATTACAGAGTATATATCAGGAGGGCTTCCAACAGTCGGGAAAGCCAGTTCCATTGAGGTAAGACTATTACTACTATTAGGCCAGTTCCATAGTCTCTTTGGCAACAATAGCCGTTGTGGTAATTGTTAGCTGTTGTAGTAGTTGTTTGTTTGATAAGGAAAATAAGGCTTTGTCTTCCCTATGATCATGACCCGTGATCGAAATGGACCTTCTCAAATACTAGCAATTGTAGAGTTTATATATTGTCAGGGGATTGGGATTACAGTGTCTTTTTGTGTTTAGGACCACCATGGAAATGGAGGGTTTAGGGTGTCTTTTTGTAGTCAGGAGTTAGGACCACTATGGAAATGAGCATTCTCAAATAGTATGCTCCTATGACAGCGTAGTCAATTTTGGGGGATATTGTGGAAATGAGTGGGACAATGATAGAGAAACATGTCTAGTATGTTTCATTTATCATTTTTGTTGATCTGATCTCAGCTATGCAGGTAGCGAGTCACATGGGAGAAAAGAATCTAAGCGTGAAAACACGATTGAAAGATGTTAATAGCAGTCTAATTGCCTCGAAAGAGCTTGCCAAAGTGTTGTTTCGAATTGTATCCCAAGAGGAGCGACATTCATCAAGTATAACCTTAGTCTCAGCTCTAAAAGTTGAGCTTGATCGAGCAAGACTTCAAGTAGACAAGTTGATTCAAGATCAACGCATGAATTGCAATCAAATGGACGGGCTTTTAAAGCAATTTGCGGAGGAAAAGGCGGGTTGGAAGAGCAAAGAGAGAGACCGAATCAAAGAGGCTGTTTCATCCTTAGCAAGGGAACTTGAGATAGAGAGAAAACTGAGGAGACAAGCTGAGAGAATGAACAAGAAACTAGGGAAAGAGTTAGCTGATACAAGAGCTCATTTTTCTAGGGCGATGAAGGAGCTTGATAGCGAGAGAAGGGCTAGGGAAATATTGGAGCAGACTTGTGATGAGTTAGCTAGAGGGATAGGAGAAGAAAGAGTTGAAGTGGAGGAACTGAAAAGAGAATCAGCAAAAGAAAGAGAAGAGGTTGAGAAAGAAAGACAAATGCTTCAATTGGCGGATGTGTTGAGGGAGGAGAGAGTTCAGATGAAGCTTGCAGAAGCTAGATATGAATACGAGGAGAAAAACGCAGTTTTGGAGAGGTTGAAGAGTGAAATCGAAACATGCTTGAAAAGTGGAGCTAGTAAAGAAGATGAAGACGGAGATGAAGATGACACTACTTGTCCTGTTATTAATGAGAAAACAGAGTTAAGGGATTTTCTAAGGAAAATGCAAAAGGATGAAGAACGTGAAGAGGATGATGGAGGCCTGGGAGAAGGAGACTCCGGAGATAGCGAGCTTCACTCAATCGAACTAAACATGGAGAATAATAATAAATGGAGCTTTACTTGTGAAGGAAACAATCAATTAACCGAGTCTAGGCGGGCTTCAATGGATGAAGTATTCAAAGGAAGGAGATCACTTTCTGAAAAGATTCAGTGGGAAAGCATTTGTTTGCAGAGAACAACTCCAGATGGCGGCATAGAATGGGACTTTACCGGTAACAACCAGCAGAAGCAGCCCCAAAATACTAATAAAGAAAGATCATCAGAAGTTTGTGAAGATGGTGGAAGAAACGAAGACGATGATGAGTGGTACAAAAAGTACAACTTAGTTAAGTCCCAGAGAATACGATCCTCATCCTATCAAGGCTCCGGAAGTCCAGCAAATTCTACAGGAAACTCATCGCGTTTGAGGGAGGCTTGTAGCGCCATTCTCCAAGATTTAGCATCAAGGAGAGACCAGTTTCAACTTGAAGGCCATTATAGGGGAAACAAGAAATGAATTTCGGAAATCAGTTCATCATACTACAGATCTTTACTAAAGAACTATACCATACTTCTCGTTTCCTTCTTCGTTCCTCCGTTCTAGTTCAATGCTGCTTGCATATCGTTTTTAAGTACTAGAACTTTTACTTTCATATAATCAACTTATTTCATTTGTAAAATCGAGAGAGAAAGACAGAGAGAAACTTTGCTCTTGTATTTAGCATACTTGGAAATTTTGCAGCGTAACATTATGTGAATATATTTCTTTGCAACTATCATTTAGTCACATGTAAATTGAGAATCATCCTACCATCTTTCACTTGTTAAATTCTAATGTTTACAGTTTCGTCAGCTCCTACTACCTTAGATATAGAGCATCCACCATCCCGAAATTTTATATGGCTTCTTATGTTCCGGTTTAGAGCGTGGCAAGACAAACTTCTGTTGCATTGTTCGTCCTGGCAATTTAGGACCTTAATTGATTGTTCTTTTATAAAAAAGTTGATCAATGAGTGTGATGATATTGGAATAATTCTGGTTGAAAAGGATTTCATTTAGATCAAAGTGTTCGATTGCGTTCTATTTGGTTTCTTGTTTTTTTTTTAATATGAAAATGAACTAGTTTCATATACAGCACAACTCCTAAAGACGAAGGGAGATAAGATCCTAGCCCACAAGAAAACGTTGGCTGAAACTGATGACCGGGAGTTTTATCGAAAAGAAACGGTCACAATACGCCCCAAAATTTTGAGATTCTCCTATATTTCAAGTTATGCATTGAATTTTGGTGTAAAAAAGGTGAAAGGAAATGAAAAAAAGCAAAGATAGAGCAGCAGTAGATTTGAAGTGATCTTCAAGTAACCCAATATTCAAAGATTCGGGTTTTATCATACTGCACTAACTGCAGATGGAAAGTTTTGCAATTGTCAGCAAAATGGTTGTATACATATGGACATAGTTATATCATACCATGAATCTGGTGCAAAGATGTCAAACTTCTGAATCAGTCCAAACACAAAAGAGTGTCAGAGAACGATGAATAATTTGATCTGCAAATGATGGAATCATGTGCAGCGATGACCTGGTTATCTGAGGTCTACCTGTTAACTGACAAAATGTTTAGAAGGATACAGAATTAGGAGACAGAAAACCTCAAGCATACATTATTGCCATTACTCCTCCGGTGGCCGGTCCCTTAATAGCTTTCTCGTTTGCTTTTGTCAAAGTCTGAATTATGAAATTTGACCATAAATTTTCACCAATATGTAATTATATATATATACATATATATAGTAATGTGAACTTTTGTTAGATTAGTCTAAATATGGACATTCAGGAAATCGTTTTTTATAATTTTTATTAATAAATAAATAAAGGTATAAACGGTTAGAAATATTTTGAAGACTTTACAAATGACAAATGAGAAGTCTTTTGAATGACGGGGGATAATTATAGGTGGCAATCGGGTCGGGTCACTTTCGGGTCAGCTTGACTTCGGGTTAATTTCGGGTCAACTTCAGATCGGGTCTGCTTCGGGTCTTCCATTTCGGGTCGGGTTTCGGGTATGTCGCTTTCAGTTTCGGATTAGGTCAATTTTCGGGTCGGGTCGGGTCAATTTTCGGGTCGTTGCCCCAGGCCCCTAACAACTATACAAAGTTCTTGATCGTTGATCGAGGAATTGGACGTATTAGGCTTAAGGGAAGAATTGGTATCAGATTACCACCTTTATATTGGCTTTACTTGAAATTATGTCGAGGATTTACATTAAATTTAAAAGTTATGAATAGATATTATTCGGGTCAGTCTCGGGTCGGGTTAATCTCGGGTCGGGTCAATTTTCGGGTCGGGTCAATCTCGGTCAACATATTTCGGTTCGGGTCATTTCGGGTCTCGGGTCGGGTCAGCTTTGCCAAGTCTAGGGATAATTACTACTATAAATTCGTTATTGTTCAATCTTCGTTATTCTTCTTCTAAGATCAAACAAAACCTCAAGGATACAACATCAAAAACAGCTGCATGTGTTACTCAGACACGGATACGAGTGTCCAAGCATCCGACTCGGCCACTTTGTAGAAAAAAGTCAAGTTTTTAGTTAAGAAAGAAGTATCCAAGTGCCATGTTATGTCAGACACGACACGATACGACACTCGATTTTCGAGGCGCATGAGGATGTCGAAGTAACATCTGCATCTATTACGAGATCTGGATCCCATCCTAAACTCCGGTAGTAATTTCTAAGGACTACCTCTGAGATAACTAAAACAAATAGACTTAAAACCAAATCAATAGTACCTAATCTTTTAAAATATTCTCAAAAGGACTACCATGAGGAGAGCAATTCTTACTCTATAACTTGTTGAAGTTCTTGTTGTCTACTCTAGCTATCAACAAACAAAAGTCCACTGCCCCACCTTCTGCAATCAACTACTCCCATCGGACTGTTGTCCGAAGCAGGTTAAACTGCCAAAGACAATCTCATCTACATATACATTTACATCCACACACCCACAGGAGAGGTTGCGAACTCATATTGCAACCTCCAAGACTGCCATGCTTTCACCGACATCGACTCTGTATGCTTCAAGGAAGGCAACAACACAGTGAGCAGATTCGCAACCCAAGTTTGAGCACCATTTTTTCAAACATGGGTCACCACCTTACGATGACTTCCCTACCTGAAGATTAAAACTTCCCATTTCCACCCTATAACTGCTTCCAAAGTTTTATGTAATTCATCTGTTCAAATTAGAGTACTTGAGCAAGACAAGATATTTATACGCTTAACTGCATACTAAAAATCTCTAACTGGCTTGCTGGTTGATTTTCGGCTCAACAACTTAGACTAACCAGCTAAATAACCAATAATTCAACCCTTCCACTCACATTGGAGCCTAGGGGCGAGTAAGTGTCAGGGTATATGCAACCCGCTTCCATCCCAATCACGACACTTAAAAAGTCCATGAGTGCGTCAAAAAATTTCTTCACTTACTCAGACTAAAACTATCTACTTTAATGTACATGAATCAATCTGAAAAAAACGTGGTGTTTTATCTAAAGCTGATTCAATATGTCCACCAGGGCTAAAACCTAGAATTTGCATCCAACTCTGTTAACAAAGTCAACAATTAAGCAGTTCCCATAACATAAGTGCCAGAGTCTTGCATACACCCCCTTCACTTGTGCAGCATTATTCAAGAACATATGAAGATTGATCCAACTACTAGGTATAAAATATTAGATTTAGGGGGAAAAAACTTTTTAACATGCGATCTTATTTTAATGCTAAAAGTTAAACCAACTTAACTAAACAAGTAGCCTGAATTGTACCCACCAAGAAAAAAATGTTAACATATACATTTGGAACACATGAGTCCATGACAGCAATAATGTAGCCTCAAAATTTTCAATTTTATCAGCATAATAAGGATGCATCTCAGTTTGCCACACATGAGGTCAAAGTTTTTGGGGACATATATATATATGAGAAAATTATGGTTCTCTTGATTCCGACAGATCAACGCCCAGCACAAGCATATACAATGCTAGTGGCTTCAGACTGCGCCAGTCATGACCAACCACAAGCTTCACCAAATTTTAACAATGGAACAGCTAAATTTACTCATTTATTTATCTATAATATTTAACAAAGTCGAGAAAGATTCTTAATGGCTCTAAGAAGCAAGTCACAAGGAGAAGGTGACGATAAGAAGCGAATCAAAATTCAGAAGGCCTCCAGAACGGCGACATTATTAATTCAACTATGGTCTCTACTTAAGATGATGATGAAGCAGCATGTGGATTAAGTAGGCGGCGGTCAAAGATCAAAGGAGAATCAATAGAAATGGAGAGAACATGGGATTGGAAGTCTGCAATATACTAAGCCTAAGATATCAAATGTAGTTGGTTATGATCATTTAAAATTGCACATTTATATTAAATCCTCATTCCTGAAATCAGTGGTGCTAACCATCTATAATCAAGATTTGATTTGGGTATTAACTACTGATTAAGGAATAGCACAAAGTTTTCTAAACTTTCTAGAAATCATGGCTCTTTGTCACTTCAATAACATCAACATACATAAGTTAAAAGAGCTAAATTTTACTGAACTAAATGAGGTCGGCTTTCATGTCAGGATAGTGGAACTATACGAAGGCCATTAAAATACAAAGGATATACTAAAATTTTAGGGAAAATTAGAAGTAAAAAGTAGAAAAAATCATGTCAATATAAGCATGATGTATAAATGAAGAAATCCAATCCAAACTTAATATGTCCAAATTTGGTGGGACTAAATTCACTAGATATTGACAACAGAAAAAAAGGTGTCTATTGTCTAATCAAAGCAGAACAAAGCCAAGCAAATAGATGTGGAATGATTAAGAGAAAAATTATAAAAAAGAACGTTGAAGTACTCCATTATTCAATGAATTTGACAAGAAGAAACCAAAGAAGTCGCACCGTATTCGTGAAATTCCAGGTTGTCCAAGGATTATTCTCTTGCAATTGCAGCTGGCCAGCCGTTAGCAAAAACTTGCAATGCATAAACGATATATCCTGAAAAACCTAGCATCTGTTCAGATAATATCATTAGAACCTCCTAATCAACGCTGATGGTTAAGACATAGCGGCATTAGTAAAAGTAGGTAATCGACAATTGTGAGACGAGGAAAACTAATTGCCAAAAACTTTTGCAAACAACAGATAAACTAACAACTCAAAGTTTCAGGTGCTACTGAAATTTCATACATAATTGTATTTGTAGAACGGACTTTTGAAGCAATATTTTGACTTCTGATCAAAGGGGAAACGTTTTTGAAGGAACAGTGTGATCCTGCAGGTCCTATATGATGACTTTATGTACTGTAACATTTTTGATGCTACTGTTGAGTATTTCTGTCACACAGTAATTCTTAATCATATATCATTCTGACAAAGGATTGATAAGATAAGCAGCATACAAGTAAATACAAAGTTATCTCAGCACAATAAAAGTCAGATAATCCCCTACACAGGCCTCAGTTGGAAGTTTGGAACCATGTTCGTTCGCAAAAGATCGCCTCGTTTTCTGCCATTTTATAAATACTAGGTATTTTTTACCCTAATCAGAATGTTCCTTGCAGAAACTAGCAAAGTGAAATGCAAAAGCTTACGCTACCAACCTGGTACATATGCATCCAACAATTTGAACCAATTCGGTCACTGATATTTTGATCACATACGACCTCGTAGCACACAACTACAGGACTTGGGTCTACACTTCAAAGTACTCTCTTTCGTGCTAAAAGATGATAAGAATAATTTTAGGGCTAGCCTTGTGACATGTTCTTCACAAGTTTGCACTAAACCACCATGATAATGAGTACATCACCCAAAATCTTTGACAGTAATTTCTAAGACGACGAATACAATTTCCTTTCACCATCACTAAACAAACCATATAATGAGATGAGTCGACTCCCACAGTCAAATCCACCACCTGATTCACATAGCTCAGAAAACACATCTTCTCAGATGCTACTCAGTCCATCAGACGGATACATGAGCATTAAACTCCGAAAGAAAATGGAAGTGGAACCGCCTAAAGTTTAGTAATACATGCCAAGATAAATGATGGCACAGGCTACAATCCTACATGCAGGGTCTATCACAGGCAATAACCTCACATCTAAACGTTTCACATTAGGTTTGACCTCACATCTTGCGTGATCTGATATGCCAGATGAATCCTAACAGACCATAAAGTCTGATCAGAAGTGCTTAAGTAAAGTAGGTGATCGACAATTGTGAGACGAGGAAAACTAACTGACAAACTATGCAGACAACAAATAAACAAACAACTAAGTCTCAGGTGCTACTGAAATTTCAAACATAATTGAACGTTTTAAATGCTACTGATGAATACCTCTGCCACACAGAAATTCTTAAGCATAAATCCTTCTGCCAAAGGATTGATAAGATGAGATGGCATAGATTTCAAGAAAAAGTTAGCTCAGTACAGCATAATTTAGAGATTCCCCAACACAGGCTTCAGTTGGAACCATATTAATTGGCAAATGTTCGCCTCATTTTCCGTCATTTTTTAAAAAGCTAGGTATTTTCTGACCCTAATCAGAATGTTCCTTTTATTATCACAGAAACTGGCAAATTGAAATGCAAAGGTAAGAAACTATGAGTAATTATAGGTCGAACCTCGTGATGTGTTCGTCCCAATTTGGTACTAAACCACCATGCTAATGAGTTTATCATCAAGATCATTGACAGTAATCTCTTAAGAAAACCGATAAAATTTCCTTTCACCATCTAAACAAAACCATATAATGAGAAGAATCGACCCCAGTCTCCCGCAGTTAAATCCACCATCCTCGTTCAACAAAGCTCAGGGAACACATGTTCTCAGATGATAACTCCAGGCCCTTCATACAGATACATGAAGATTAAACTCCCGAAGAAAATGGAAGTGGAACCACCTGAAGTAAGGTAATACGTACCAAGTTACGTGATGACATACGCTATAATTCCACATGCACGGTCTATCACAGGCAATAACCTCAAGTCTTAAAGTTTCATATTAGGTTTGAACTCGCATCTAATGTGACCTGATATGACAGATGCCATCCTAACAGACCATAAAGTCTGATCAGAAGTTCTTAAGTAAATATCAGAGCAAGGTCTGAGATTCAGTAGTACAAAGTACAAAGTATTACATATTTATCCTACAAATTTAGCATGACCAATTGACCATAGTGTATCTACTGAAAACTTTGTCTGCGGAATCTGCTAACTAACTCGTACAACATAAAATAAGAACTAAAAAGGGAGGAGCATAGTACCCTAATTAGGAATAGTATACGACTATCTCTAAACTCGAAACTAAATGAACTGTCAAAGCAGAACTCTTGAGAGACTCAAACATGAAAGATGCTTATTATTCCTGAATGGGAGTGCACCATTCCTGAATTATTGGTCGTCGCATGGGACTTTGTTGTCTTGTTAGCATACTTATTGGCCTCTGACTTTTCTTTGTTGAACAGATTAACGGTTTGCATTTATCCAGGTATGTCTAGCATCAGTAATCAGACTTCATTGTCCAAAGTTATGAATCATTAAACTTGCATAGTAATGATGCCAGCTACAGGAATCTACAAACACTTATCCATGTTCATTCAACAGCAATGATTAGCTAAATGAATTACATGTGATATGAACGTTTAAAGGAATGCCAACCAATCTACATGCAACAGAGACGGTTCAACCCGTAGCCGGTTCAAACCAAAAGATGGGATTCTAACACATTAACAATGCACTCTTGCCTAAGAAACAAATCAAGAGACGGTTTTTCTGAAAGCATTGGTGATTTTGAGGGGCCAAAAGACCTCCATATAAAGACTAGGAGGTAAGGAGAAATATCCAAAAAGGAAATTCCAACTCTAATGTAGAACCAAACATCAATTACCCACCAACCATGAGATATTGCTGATGAAAATAGAACTCTTACCTTAATAACGGTAGGTGGCCAGGTGAAAGCTCTACCACTAAACTCCCATTTATGTCTTCTCATCTAGATCAAGGCAATGAACCAAGACACTATGAAACAACAATAATACAATAGTCCACTGGCGTCGAAATTCAATGATAGCTTTCCATGAAATGATGGGAGATCGCTAAATTATCAGATTTCCATCAACTAAAGAGTTACATCTGGGAGATTAAAACGCAACACATGGACAAAGAGCTAATAACTGCGCACAGACCAAGTTGTTATAATGGCGGTCAACAAAGTTGTGCTGATAGCTCTGTAAATTCTGTATCTGCTTGTCAATATGCAACCATCAAACAGACCAATGCGAACAAAAGGAAACGAGCCAATTCAGTCTGGTTTTATTAAAAGTTCTCTAATCATCCCTTGACATGCAGCTAGAAGGCATATTCACAGTCATGGGTAACCATCCTGAACATATTTCCTCAAAATTCTACACTCAAATAAACTTCTTTCTTCTTTCTTAATACTCTAGCCAAGTCAGAGGATAATTCGACCGTAATCAATTACCGAACGACTGCATCACCTTTGCAATATCACAAGCAATGTCTCTAGTCTTCCATTGCTATAGTCTTCCAATCAGAAATCAGGTTCTCATCAGAGGCACATAATATTTGTTTGTGTCTGAGGACTCAATTTGGAATGAACAGTGATGAGTAAACTGAGGCCCGTACAATTAGAGTATGTTCATTACAGATCTCTAAAGCTCTACATGTAACTAGTACATATGCTGTAAAGCAAGATTCTCATGTATTAAATCATTAAATGTATGACAATTTAGAAATACGAAACAGCCGTCCACTGTATGTGATGTGGTACATTTGATAAGTGTGATAGTAGGATGTGCAAACTTTGGTACCTCAAATTAACTACCACAAGCATTACATGTATGACTATAAGAATACCGGAGACAAGTAAATACATTAGCGGAACTATTTGATGTGTCACAAAGTTCCGATAAAACTTAGAGGGGGTTTATCGGATAGTTGCGGTGGTACCTCCGACGTGATCATATTAACGAAAAGTTTTAAGTGTGTTAATGACAACTCCTCAAAACACTAATAGTTACAATAGACAGAAATTCATCAACACAAACAAATTAAGATTTACTTTAGCAATAAATCATGCAGAAATACATTGAGAGAGATTAATAGTTACAATTGACAGAAATTCATCAACACAAACAAAATGATTTACAAAGCAAAGCAGCTCTGATAGAGAATGTTTTGATCTACATACACAAAATGTGCAGGCTTGTCAGAGCTACTATCTGCGACAACCTTGAGATTCTTCAGTTCTTTCAGACTCTGACATGAAAGTTACAGGGTTTGTTGGATGATCCTTTACAGTTAGGCTAAGTATCTCGGGTCTTGAATAATGACCGGTTACATCAAAATCAAATTTTGCTTGTGCTATCTCCCCCAAATCTGAAGAGCATTCAACACCCGGATATCAAACCATCAACCAAAGCAAACCAAGTAAACGAAAAAGAAACCTTCACAGATTAGCTATAATTGATTTGAAAAGGGACAAGTTAACATAAAACAGCAAAAATAAATAAATGAATGCCAAGGGTAGAAGAGGCTCCAATTGATGAAACCACAACTCCAAAAACAAACGAGACATAGAGAAAAACAGAGGATTACAAGATACAGTCACTTGAAGTTCATTGTCAACTGTCAAATGAAGAACCTAGATGGGAGTGGTACATCTACTCATCCCGGGTGCGTTCGCGAGTTCAACGCGGAGAAAATTTTTGGTTTAGAACAAGCGGTCAACAATTCGCAGTGTAGACATGATTTGTGAAACAGTGGCCTGTCAATCCGTTGAACTTCCTGGTTTAGAAGTGTTATAAAATTTACCACAAGGCCAAAGTGGCTAGTGGTGCTAAATGTTCACAGTTGGACGTTGATAAATTGGGGGGGAAGGAGGGGTTGAGGAAAGTTAACGAGGAATTTCCAAACAGTTTCTGACAGTTAGAACTTAAGATTGCTATTCTAATAACTACTCCATTGATATCAGTTCTTTCAACAACTATGAAATGAAAACATACATCAAGTGATTGTTTATCCACCTATGAAAAGGCAGGCACCCGCAGCAAATGTGAGCATTGGCTTAGACTATTGTGAGAGTGATCCTAGAATAAATATCATAATAATCATTGAGCCTAGTAGAAGAGAGCAGCAACAGGTTTGCAGAATATTCATCGAGCTTAGTTGAATAGTCATGGCAAGAAGCCCCCAGCACCTATATGAATTGAAGACTATAACTCCAAACAGTAGGACCTTGTCAAGCTTTAAAAAAGGCACTTGAAGACTTAACACTTAGCAAAGTTTCCATAGGTCACTCGACGACAGCTTATGTTGTTGATGACATCAAACTCAAGATTATAGCCTGTTACTAATGGCCTAAGTCAAGGTCTAGAAATCATTTTGACCATGGTTGAAAGCCTAAATAACATTGCAGGAAGTTTTAAAGCTGCCTCCCCTTATGGTCTATATATCATCCAGAAATATCAAAGCAAAGTCAGAGGAATCCTCCTTCAACTTACTATGACCAACAAATCCCCGCAGATCTAGGAACTCCTACAAGAGCCATAGTCCCTTTCACTCTTGTTGCTCACACACTTTAAGAAGGCCTCTAGGCTTGTCGTCTAAAGATCTATCCTTTTTCCATTTGGTCTTACAGATCCTAATCATTACAAGAAATAGAATCAAGACTAATGCAAAGTTCACAACACTCAACAGTCATCAACTATAATAACTAGTGGTTATTTATGCTAATCGCAAATTTCCAAAGATATATTACAAGCTTAATTTGGGTCTTGGATCAGAATTTATGTTACTGGTCGATTTTCTCTTGGCATTCCAAAAAAATTGAAAAAAAAAACCTTGAAAAACTCATAAAATCCCTATCTTCTTACACATTCTATTTTCTCTCTCGTCAAAAACTCAAATTACAATACCCTAGATCAAAAACAAACCTATTTCAAGAATAAGATCAAAAACTTCAACGACCTTATAGTTATTGTTCGAGGTAATCAAAAAAGTCTTTATATATACTAAGAGTATGTTAAATTACTAAGAGCTTAAAGTCCTCCATTTTCTATTTCATATTTAAACTCTTCTTCCTTTTGTTTGCTCTTAATTTATTCTTTTGTTGTACATGTGTTAATCTTTTTTCCCTTGTTGGTGAGCATCAGGATTGTTAAAGGGTTAAAAAGTTATATTTAAATCACCCAAATCATAGCTAATTCTTTGAACAAGTTTGAGTATGATATTAGGCTCCTTGAATCAATCTTAAGAGAAAGGTTTTAACTTTCAAATTGTGAACTTGTTTGACCTAAATTATTAGTTGTTGAATTCACTATCCTCGAACCTTTTTGTAGTTTGATCTTGTATGACATTTATTATTGAAACATGCACTTTCTTTAGAGGAAACTTAATAAAGATCGTTCATGGGCTAATATGGTGCAATCACATCCTATTAGTACCTTTCCCCTTGAATCATTATTCGGCACGAGAGGGGTTTGGTCATCCCCTTCATTTGTTCATTATCCCTTTTCCTTTTTAGATCTCAAAACATGGTCTTCTAAACAATATACCTGACAACACTTGGTGACGCATCAGTCCGAGTAAGTGTAAAAAATCTGAAGGGGGCTATAAGCAAAAACTAAGAAAAGGGAAACTAACTTCCGGGAGCATAAAGTTCTAATCATATTAATTAAGCAAAATTCAGTGAAATTCAGCAAAAATAAATTAGGTTCAAATATTTGTTTGGCAAAAGCAAGTTAAGTTCAGTATAGTTAGCTCAAGTTAAGCAAAAACAGATTCAAGTTCAACATTTAAGTTCAGTTCAGCAATACATATTTTTCAGCAGTACTAAGTCGAGGAATGAGGAGAACACAGCCTTAATCAAGCTTTAAGGACTGTACAACAATGGATTTGGGTAGGTCATGAATCTCCAAAGCGAGTTGCACATACTATCTTTTAGCTTGCACGTAAATCTTAAGCTGATAGATCAAGATATTTTGTTTCATTCAGTTGTGGTCTCTAAAATCCCAACCACTCTATAAAGAAGCATTTGAAATGTTCGCAATCAGCAAGATTGCAAGTGCAATCTACATCGTCTAGGCCTTATAGGTTACTCCATAAAGGCTGGACTACCACCAAAAGCTTCCAATTCGATGAAAGAGAAGCTCCTACTACAATTTTTATAGTTTAAGAGGAAGTCATTATAGGGTCGGGTCTGACTCTTGACGGCCAGGAATACAGTGCGAACTCTTACTTCCCCAAAGCCAAGTCTAAAAATTTACATGGTAATCCAGCCGCCACCATTCTCAAACTTTGCTAGAATGGCGCAGCAATCCTTTCTCATCCTTCAAAGCTTTTCTTGAATCAAGGCCTTCACTTTCACTGGGATAAGATGATTTCTGGTACCCAGCACACAGCACAAACCACCAAGATGCTTCAACCTTCCACCCCACCCCCCAAGGCCCCAACTCCTCTATTATTTCCTCTACTAAGCTCCAACTCCAAAAGGGAGAAAAAACAGTTGTTAGCTCCATTTCCCAAACCTACTTTTTTCCTTAGTTGAAGTATTTGCCCTAGATCTGCATTGAAGTTTTCCTCAAATGACTTGATTCAAGCTCAAATGAAACTGCCAAACCAGGATCCTCTGTAAGACATGCAACCTCATCACCTACAAAATCCCCGTGGTGGCTTCTAAAATGAAAATGTTATCCGCAATACTATAATCTAGAAAAGCGGCTTAGGATTGGAAGCAATTAGGGCCACTACAATCGGCCCAATCAGTAACGTTATTCCCAGCGACAGGTCAAGCCATCTGTCAATGGACAAAGATCCACCAGGCTAATCTGATCATCAGCATACTCAATCTTAATAAAGCATGTCTACATGATCCCTCGGAACTACCATCTGACACCCCAAGTTTATGGAGCCTCACACTGAAGATGGTTTCCCCCCCCCCCCCTTCTCTCCTCTCCCTCCTCCCAATCTTTCCATCTTTCATCATCAACCACTACCTTTGAATTTTAAGTAGCTCTTGTGTATGATGCTTTTTCGACTCAGGCAGCCATTAATTCCCGAAACTCAGAACCAATCTCCAGAATCCTACAAACTCATGGGTGCCAATCTAATGCCCAACCTTAAATATTGATACGACCTCGTCATACCTAATCCATAAAAGCGAAAACCTCTACTATCCTGCACTCCTGCATATCCAACATTGGCCACAATACATAAATTCTGCTCTTTACACTTTTCTTAATGCCTAGCCTCTCATAATTATTGCTCCCGATTCCTAAAAGTAAAGCCAAGTCTTCAAAAGGCATTTTACATTGAAAATTGGCATTCAAGTTTTCATCTGACCCGTTAGATAAACAGATTATGGACATATGGTTAATAAGAAATAAAGTATAAACATTAACAAAGAGGATATAAAATTATAATACAATGAACATAATTATAATAAAGGGGATATAAATTGCAATCGCAATTAGAAAATATCATAAAATAATATCAATAACGATAATAATAAAATGATAATAATACAATCAACATAATTATAATAAAGAATATAACTTATTAAAGAATTAAAAATAGCAATATAACCATAATAATGATGTGTGAAATTAAATTAATAAGTACGACAATAGTAATAAATATATCCGTAAGAGTGAGTCTCGGAGTAGACCGTCTAACAAGGTTTTAACCAAAAACTTAGCATGTCAAGTGTTAAAATTTTAAAATCTCGAAGTTTTAACTTAAAAAATACATAAAGTCTATTCATATACTCATGAGTATACCGTCTCGAACAAGCTTTTGTATATCCATAATATGAGCAATACTAAAAATAATGATAAGAGTAAGTCATGTGATACACGACCTATTCACATTCTTATACAGTTGTCAGGTCAAAACTCAAAAACTCCCTCTAAAACTATCAATAGTTAAACAAAATGCCATGATCTTCCATCTAGCCCTCATCTTGATCCTATGGTGGAAACCGAATTGTTAAGATCAGTACATCAAATTATCACACATTTAGAAAGTGCCAAAGTTTCTTTCGGCTTTCTTGTATTCGTAAATGTTGCAGAGTTATATATTTAGAAAATGGGTTAGGAGCTATCCTAGTAATATTCAGGGACACGGTTCATTATTTGCTCTTGGAGTCAAACATGCAAAATTATCTCATCTTTCCCTGACCTTCTCCGCCATGGCCACCAAAGAAACTCTCTTGTGCATCGCAAAAGGGATAACCCTAAACTCCCGCCGACACAGAGATTCCTGTAATATTATAAATCTAGAAGTTTTATAGCACCAAAAGAAATCTAGAATATTTAAGAAGTAGAGTTGAGCACAGCCATTTTCTCTTTAAAGAACAAAGAAGGCAATGGATTCTTTTCATGTGCAAAAAGTGAATCATCTGTTTACCAAACTATACATACAAGAACACCGTATTTTTCAGATGTTTTCGTGGCATAATTATAAATTCAGAGCAAAAGTGTATGGGTCAGAAAATTATTCTTTGATCTCCAGGCCATTTAATAGACATACCTAGATCCGCTGAGATGAGCGCCTCACCATCATAATTTGGTCCAGCAAGTACAGTCCCAGATGGTGATATTATGACGCTTCCACCGGCACATACAACTGACTCAGGATTCATATCATCTTCCATTCCAGAAAACACATATTCAGGGGGTGGAGGATAATCTTTCCTTCGACAGAACTGGTTGGCTGACAAAACAAAACATCCACCTTCAAGAGCTATATGTGTCATAGATGCTTGCCAAACCTCCCTTGAATCAGCAGTTGGAGCACAATAGATTTCAACACCTGACTTTATGAAGTAAAGCTATAGTTAGATTTTTGCAGCAAGCCAAATATTACGCCCTCCCAATACTCTCTATCCACTATCATTTTTGTATTCTTCATTGAAAATTTTTGCTTAGTTTACATGCCACTTAGAACTAAGCTGGCGTTAGATGAGGGAGTATTAAACTAATCCCCCCCCCAAAAAAACGGTCTTTCATTAGTGTTTAGTATCCGAATGAAACCAATCCCAAATAAGAATAGTAGAAAATTCATTGCAAATGATGTGTATTCTAAACTTTGCCTTTCTATTGTGGTCCTCTGTACTTCCAGCGTAATGCAGAAATCACATTAATTTAAATTTTAAAAGCAGGTTAACAAATATAACGGCAATTGGCTAACCTTTAGCGTACATTGCCATCCTCAAAAGAGGCATTTTGTTTTCCCAACAAATGGCAGCACCAATTCTTCCCATGGGAGTTTCAAAAACTGGAATAGTTGATCCATCCCCAAAACCCCAAATTATCCGTTCAAGTGCTGTAGGCATGATTTTTCTATGCTTTCCAAGGTAACGACCTTGAGAATCAAAAAACAGAACAGTACAGTAAAGTGTGTACCGATCCCTTTCGATTACACCCATTACCATATATACTTTGTATTTTCCCGCCATTGCAGCCAAACGCTGAACTTCAGGGCCTGCAGTCATATAAAATGGCATATCATACAGTTTGTAGTTTTGTACTTGTGACTGTAGAAACCAAGAGGCCAAGAAAACCTCTGAACAATAAAGATTAAATTTCGATCATTAAAAGGACCACAAAATCCATGTTCAAGAGTTCAAGTGGCTGAAACTAGCATCCCAATGTTTCACTAGAGCCCATAAAAAAAATGTATCACGAGGAATAAAAGTCATCTTGGCATCCTTTGGACACATAAATGGCATGCAAGATCCAAACAAACAAATTATTGAATTTCGTTTTAACTTACAATTCGTTTTAACTTACAACTGTACCCTTGGTGTATAGAAGTATATATTTAGATTTTATAAACTTCAGTTTATAGAAGTATATATGTGATGCTTATCAGCTTATGCTCATAAATCCAAGTTTTAAAAAACAAAGATCTGAGCGAGCAGAACAGCTGACGGTCATGTCTTATAATGCTAATGCATGACCTCAAGAATTAGCCAAGCAGCCAATGGCCCAATGCATGATTTATTATAATACTAATGCTCACGTCTAGCTTGCATCTTGAATTATGGCATTTGTTTTGGTTCATGAAGCCGTTTCAGTTGATGTGCTGAAGATGCATGCAAGCTTGGGTAATTTTAAGGCTCAAAGAAGCATGGATGGTGAGTGCACGATATCGCGGACCCTTGCACTGCACTCTTGAGATCACTGTTGAAATGTAGCTCCCTTTAAATGTAACTCAAGAAAATTGGACTAACCAAGTGAAAGGATAAGTGTTTGGCAAGGATTTCAAACCCAGACAGGTGTCAGCACAGGTATTTGAAGGGTCCTTAATCTTTATTTTTAATTTTAACTTCTCAACTACTGGTTTACTTGTAATTTCGAAAACACTCTAATAAGTATATCCTACCTCGCCCCCAAGATCATGGAGCAAAAGAAAAGTTTTCTTCAGTACTAAGCAGCATCCAAGTTCAATACAGTAAAATTCCACCATACAACATGTCAGCTATAACAATATATTTCAAATTACTGTCAAAAAAGGGGCTCTTACCAGGGATGTCAATGGCTGAGGAATGGTATTTTTGAAACTCTTCCTTACCCTTGGCTGTCCTGTTTCCAATTGTGACCCCAAAATTTGAACCACGTGGATAACCACCAATAAATGCTTCAGGAAAGACAACAAGCTGAGCTCCATATGAAGCTGCCTCAGCCAGCAACCTTTCAGCCTTCTCTGAGACAGCAAAAGAATTTGAATCAGCAAACTTCTTCAACGTCAACAATTTTCATCTAATAAACACCAGCACATTGTTACCTTAGAAAACCAGATGAATAAACACAAATCGCTTCTCGAACAGAAAACTTGGAAGTTTATGCAAAAGAGAAGCTTTTAACAGAATAACGCTTTTTTTTGGTTCACTCACTTTAGTTAGACCAAGAAAAATGACCAAAAGGAAGAGAGAGGAAGAGAGACGTTAAGCGAAGATTGAGTGGTGGGCCTCATGTCTACATAGTAAAAGTGTTGTGCTATGTCTACATAGTAAAAGTGTTGTGCTCTCTTGTGCTGTCGCTAGCTTCTGAGCAACTTTATATCCACTTCAATCCCCTCAACATTACATCATATATCTTTCTTACAAGCGCATTATTGACAAATAGAACGCCTTAAGTGTGTGCACTTCCAATTTTTTATAAGAAGGTAGCAACTATGACTTAACAATATTATTCCCGGTAAACAATGAAGCATCCTCCGTCTACACTCTAAAAGTGTTGCGATGCTGCTTCTCTAGATAGCTTATGAGAAACTTTGTTACCCTCCCTCCAACAAGACATACTTTATCATAAATTTCTCAATCTTACAAATCCATCTATCACAAATTAATAACTTCAATGAGTGCATTCCTCTCTGAAAGAAGACAGCTATGACAAATGAACATTGTACCTGAAAACATAGAAGCATGTTGTATTGCTTCTGCTCCAGGTAGCTTATGAGGAACTTTGTCACCCCCTTCTAACATGACATACTTAAAGTAGAATTCCCAATTCGTATGAATCCATCTATCACAAATTAAAGCCTTCATCGGATGCTTCATGCTTCCGGACATCCTACTTTGTGATTCTACAGTTTTCACAGATTACTTGATTCAAGGAATGACCACGAGAATTATCAATGAGTGTATTATGCAATATGATTTCACATCTGCCTACATTTGCTTGAGCTCGAGCCTTGTCTTTCCGGTCTAACCTTCCTATTAGATACTAGGGAGAATGTGTACTCTTCATTACATGCTTATCGATAGGATGCCCCTCAAAGGTCTAGACCACATCGACCCTTATGAAAAACTCCATATCAAGAAACCTTCTCTTGCTCACCTAAACCTTCGGGCTTTGCTATGCTTAGAACCAATAAGCCCAAGATTGCTTTGTATTCATACGACAAGCATTTTAAAAAGGTTATAAGGTTTCGGACATGGATACAAACAAAATCCATGTTTCTAGAGACATTGTATTCTATGGAAAACTTTCCATACCATTTCAACTTTTCAAGTGTGAGATACATCGTGATCTTAATTTATACCCCTAAGGCATATTTCTATCTGACATTACTTTACATGATATTTTCACTAATCCTTTCATCCCAAACAAGCTTTCATTCCAAACAAGTTTCAGCCACCTCCTTCTTCATCCACTCAACATTCTTCTCCTTCTCCTTCTTCTTCATCTACTTCATCCATTTGTAACCTCTCACCAAATCTCTAAACTATACAACTGTATCAGACTAATCCTAATCTTGATGTAATTAATATCAATTCCAACCATCATCTCTCCTATGCAGACGATCTAAGATTTAATAAGTGTCAAAAGACACCTTCTTGCCTAGGAGATACTATTGTAAAAACCATACAATCTAACCTCACAGAAACTTAAGCATATTAGTGTAGCCTTGTGTCTGAACGGACTCCCATCTTCCCACAAAGCTTTCCTCGGTCAAGCCTCCCTTACTGAACAAATTACCAATTCACAAGATTCCCTTGATCCAAAGTGAGTTGATGCTTTGATGCTATGCACAAAATATCTAAATTTTCCCAGCGCCAGTTGGATGCAAATGGGTCTTTAAGGCCAAATCCAAGGTTGACAATACTTTGGAGAAAAACAAAGAAAACTAGTTCCCAAAGGGTTTACAAAAAGGTATGGCGTTGACTATGAGAAGATTTTCGCCCTTGTTCTGAAGATGAGCACAGTGAAATGTTTAATAGTCGTTGCCACAAGTAAAAGATGGTCACTGTTCCACATGCCCAATATACTTTTTTTACATGCAGACTTAAATGATCAGTCTACATGAGGATACCACATCTGCAAGTTAACAAATCAGGGCAAAGATTTGCCAAATTGGTTGGTGAATTGAAAGCTTTAGGGTAAGCCTTCAAGGAGTTCAAAGACAATTGCTCCCTTTAACTAAAGAAGGGATTGAACATCACAATAACACTTGTTAGGAATCAGCTTATGTTCCCTAATTGCCCACAACAACATGTCTATTACAGGTATAACTATCACTGCAAGACCTACATTGAGGCAAGGGCGTCAGTCGACATCGTAAACTAAAATTATCTTTACATTTCTATTCATTGAACAACTAAAAAAATTAAAACATCTTGTTAAATTTCGATTTCACAACCCAACTAAGCAATCCATAATCCTATAATAGACACCCCTATGCTAAAATCCTGGTCACCAGTGTATGATATCCACAAAATCCATGAGCCAAATCATTGTCCTTAAACTCTTCTTCGCAAATGTGGTTCTTCAGAGAGAAGACAAGCTACCAGAAATGCTACGTTTCAATTTCTCATCGTCCAACACTCCCTATCCTTTTGCACTGATTGTACGAACTAAAATCTCTGACTTGACCTGACCTCACCTAGACTAAAATCAATTTCCATTAAATTTTGTCAAAAAGAAGAAGGCCACAGGTTCAAAAAATCACAACCATCATCCTATAATGTCGTTGACAGTATATAGGGACCATCAAGTTCTTAGATGTATCTATATTAATCAAAAATAACACAACATATACAATTAATGCTTCAATTTCATAAATATCTTCATCAACACATCCAAAGTTCCTCAATAACTTCGGCATCCATTTTCCCAGAGCTCCCTGCTATTTTGGACTGAATGGACCTCACCTGACTCCATAAACTCAGCAAGGCCTAACATGACGTGACCTAAACTAAAATAAATTTCCATTAATTCAGTCCAAAAGAACGAGGCCTACATTGTACCTATGTCGATAAAATAAAATACTAGCTCTCATCCCTTAATTCTTTAATAACTTTGGCATCCATTTTCACAGTAGCTTCCTAAGACCCTATTATTTCGAACCGAATCGACCTGACGTGACTCAACAAAACACGATCTTAAACGACGTGACCTAATCTGAAATGAATTTCCATTAATTCAGTCCAATAAAACGAGGCCTAAATGAACCTATGTCGATAACAAAAATACTAGCTCTCATTCCTCAATTCCTAAATAACTTTGGCATCCATTTTCACAATAGCTTCCTAAGACCTTATTATTTCAAACCGAATAGACCTGAAATGTAATTCAGTCCAAAAGAACATGGCCTGAGTATATCTATGTCGATAATAAATACTAGCTCTCATTCCTTAATTCCTTACTAACTTTATCATCCATTTTCATTAGTAGCTTCCTCAGGCTGTATTATTTCGAACCTAATCATAAACGACCTAACACAACGTGACCAAAACTGAAATAAGTTTCCATTAATACAGTCCAAAAAGAACACGGCCTAAATGTACCTATGTCGATAACAAAAACACTAGCTCTCATTCTTTAATTCCTTAATAACTTTGTCATACATTTCCACAGTAGCTTCCTAATAACCGAATGGACTCGACCTAACTCAGAGCAACTCAACACGACCTAACACGATGTGACCAAAACTGAAATAAGTTTCCATTAATTCAGTCCAATAAAACGAGGCCTAAATGAACCTATGTCGATAACAAAAATACTAGCTCTCATTCCTCAATTCCTAAATAACTTTGGCATCCATTTTCACAATAGCTTCCTAAGACCTTATTATTTCAAACCGAATAAACCTGAAATGAATTTCCATTAATTCAGTCCAAAAGAACATGGCCTGAGTATATCTATGTCGATAATAAATACTAGCTCTCATTCCTTAACTCCTTACTAACTTTTTCATCCATTTTCATTAGTAGCTTCCTCAGGCTCTATTATTTCGAACCTAATCATAAACAACCTAACACAACGTGACCAAAACTGAAATAAATTTCCATTAATTCAGTCCAAAAAGAACACGGCCTAAATGTACCTATGTCGATAACAAAAACACTAGCTCTCATTCCTTAATTCCATACTAACTTTGGCATACATTTCCACAGTAGCTTCCTAATAACCGAATGGACTCGACCTAACTCAGAGCAACTCAACACGACCTAACACGAAGTGACCTAAACTAGAATGAATTTCCATTAATTCAGTCCAAAAGAACTAGGCCTAAACGTACCTATGTCGATAACAAAAAAACTACCTCTCATTCCTTAATTCCATACTAACTTTGTCATCCACTTCCACAGTAGCTTCCTAACAACCGAATCGACCTGACCTAACTCGATCAACTCAACACGACTTACCACGACGTCACCTAAACTGAAATGAATTTCCATCAATTCAGTCCAAAAGAACACGGCCTAAATGTATCTATGTCGGTAACAAAAAAATACTAGCTCTCATTCCTTAATTCCTTAATTCCTTAACTTTGGCATCCATTTTCACAGTAACTTCCTAATAACCGAATGGACCTGACCTAACTCGATCAACTCAACACAACCTAACACAACACGACCTAAACTAAAATGAATTTCAATTAATTCAGTCCAAAAGAACACGGCCTAAATGTACCTATGTCGATAATGAAAATACTAAATCTCATTCCTTACTTCCTTAATAACTTCATTTTAGCTTCCTAATAACCAAATCAACCTGACCTAACTCGATCAACTCAACAAGACCTAACACAACATGACCTAAACTAAAATTAATCCAGTCCAAACGAACACGGCCTAACTATATGCTACATCGATAACATATACTAGCTCGTAATCGCTGTGTTTTATTCAAATTAACGCATTAATCGCCGAAAAGAAAGACGAAAAATGAAGGAAAGATGAAAGAGAGAGTACCGAGAGTGGCAGGAGTGTCGTAAAAAACAGTAGAAGCTTGAACAACGGTGGCGCGAACAACGGTGGCGGAAGAATCGGCTCCCATTTCAACTTCTGCGAATATTGGCTCGTTGTTTGTGTCGCCGGAAGTCGGTACTAACGCCATTTTTCTCTACCTTGTGTTTATAGGATTACAGTATGCGCAATTTTGGTGCTGGTGGCGCCACTAGTTAGTGAGGAGTTTAGTTTTGCGATGGATGTGTGTATGGGAATATTCTAGATATCACGCTATACAGTACGGATAGGCTCCTTTCAAGTTTCAACCCGCAATAGTTTCATCCAACTCGTGTGTTTTGGGTAGGGTGTGTTTTCTTTGGTTGGAACAAGCTGAATTAAATCGAATTAAACAGGTTTTCCTTCCGCTCGTGAATTATATCACTATTTATTTCAGTTTAGTTCATTTCAGTTTAATGAAGTTCTGATTAATTTAGTTATTTTACAACAAAGGGAGCCGGGCCTAAGATGAATAGTAAAGTGTGAGAGTAAATGAGCTGGTTTGAAAGAATTTGAAATAATGGAACTGAACTGAACTGAAGATAATTAAACTGAACTAAATTGAATTTGGAAATAATTGAACTAAACTGACCTGAAGTGAATTGAACAGAAAATAAGTTGAAGAGAACGGACGCTAATAAGTTTTGTTCCTATTTTCTACTGAAAACAACTGAAGTGAACTAAACTGAACGAAAAGATATAGTGAAATGTGAGAGTTAAAATGATATGTAGAGCTGAACTGAAACGAATTAGAAATAGTTGAAAGTAACATGCCCTGATTGCATAGTTTGTCTTGTAATAGACTACCTACTTTTAAATTAAAATTAGGCAACAACCCAGCTCAATATTAGAAAGAGAGAAAAACATCTTTCGGAAAATAGTGACTAGTTTAATTTATTTGTTGACTTGTTTATTTCATTTTGCGACCTATTTGATCCATTCAATGATCACAATGTTTAATTCACTCAGTGACTAATTTAATCCATTTAATATATGACTAGTTGATTCGTTCGGTATGTTGTTTAAAAAAGGAGAAGATAATGCACAACTATGTTGGTGCCAAATGTCCAGAAATATTGTTGGGTTAGAGGTAAATGGAATTGGCTTGTTAATAGAATGTTAGCTTAGGTCTAATTTTAAGTTAAAAGTAGACCATCTCTTTTAATAATTTGTCCTAATTGCAAAAATATCATCTCTAGTAGGAGTAATGGCTTGAGTATATGGGGGATGTCATATACTCATATTCACAATTTGTCATATTATTCGCTCTTTATGTTATCATGCCCCGAGTATATGGTGAAGCTTCATCCGTGTCGGAGTATGATTCCGATGCTTTGTGTGTAAGCTCGGGTTGCTCCATGGAGTCTTGGGTCCTTGATTCCGGTTCTTCGTTTCACTCTACACCGAGCAAGGAGTTGTTTGGAAGGCTTGACTCCGGAAAGCTTGCGGATGTTCACCTTGCCAATGGTGAACACGTGGAGGTGTTGGGGAGTGGTGATGTGAGTGTGAAGCTCACGAATTGTGGCATGTTAGAGTTGAAGGATGTCAAGTACTTATATCCCAAAGTTGAAGAAGAACTTGATATCGGTTGGTCAACTTGACAATGCCGGCTATAAAGTTGTGTTTGAGGGAGGTTCATGGAGAGTTGTCAAAGGGGCTCGTGTTGAAGCTCGTGGGACAAAACATGGTACCTTGTACACCTCGGGGAGCACAAAGGTGGCGAGTGGCTTGGGATGTGGTTCTTCACGGAGGGTGTAGTTTGGCCGAAAAACTATCGATAGTGGATCATTGAAAGAGAACCGTGGTGATAAATTCGGGGTTTCAATGATGAAAGTGGGCCGGGAAACGCACAAGGTGAAGGTGGCACACAAGGGTGTTGTGTGTGTGACATAAGCTAAGGGTGTGATGTTCGGGGGAGAGCATGGGAAGAGTGCTAGGAGAACATGTGCAAAGTCCCAAAGCTTGGGTCGTATCACTAAGGGGTTTGAGTTCAAGTGGGATCATGGGAGGATTGCTTGCCCAAGAATGAAGGTAAAGTCCCTTGAGAGTGGTGATGTGGTTGATTCGAGGTTGGAAGAAACCTCGGTGTTACTTCCTTGTTGAGTAGGAGGTGTGATGGATGATGGATGATGTAGCAGCACTTGATTGTTTGAGGTGTTGTTCGCATGCTCCTTGGACTGATCTCCAAGTGGGAGATTGTTGGGTTGTGGAGCTCGTCAAGGAGCAAGGGGCGAGGAGAGTGCGCAGGTCGCGGCCCGCGAGCGGGGTGGTCGCGAGTCGCGACGTGGCTCGCGAGTCACGACGAGAAGCTGCCACTTGCTCCCTGTTTTGACGTCGTGTTTTATGCGAAGGGCTATAAATAGAGCCCGTTTTTCCCCAAAGTAAGAGAGCGTATTATTGAGCACTTAACCCTAAATTGTAAGTTCTAAGAGTGTTGTTTAGAGCTTGAGAGCAATTTGTGAGAGTTGTTTATGTCATTCATTGATTGCTAGATTCACAATTTGTAATCCTAGTAAAGTTAGGGTTTGTGAGATTGTGTGTATGCATTGCAATGGAATGCCATTGATGCAAGTGTTTGTGTTCATCATCCTTCATTGAAATACAAAGTGTTTAGAGGTGGGTTTTTCAACCGGAGCTCGGGTTTCCACCGGTAATCCTTGTCTTTCTCGTTGTTTCCTTGCTTTAGTTGGTTTCTTGGTTTGTTGCTTGTTTCCTCTATTGTTTATTGTTGCTTAATCACAAGAAGTTGTCTACCACCCCCTTCCCTTTCCCTAACAAGTTTGGTTATAAGCTAGTAAACAACCTAGAAAATACCTAGAAATATAATTATATATAATAGATATAACTTTATATTCAAAATATCATAAACATATACCACCTGAGAGTGCGGAAATTTGCTTTAAAACAAGTCTCATTTTTCCTTTTAGTTATATGACCAATAACAATATAATTTTTTAGATGAACAACATAAAATACCTCTTCTTTTTTTCCAGATGAATAGAAGTGTATGATAAAAAAGATTATAACATTTTACAAGTATAGGAATATACGCGCTTCATCATATAACAAAAACTTCATGATTATAGTATAATATAAGAAAAACTTCATGATTATAGTAGATATAAGAGCTTGATCGTAATAGAAATATTATTATAACCCGTGCATAATACGTACTTTAGTTTCAGTGAATTTTGTTAAATTTAGAATCAATGTTTTCGTTACCAACTTCATTAATCATTAACCAACATATACAAAACTAAGTAAGATAGGCTACAAGTCTATTTAAAACTAATTACACATTTACATCACTGATCATTAAATACAAACCGACTATCATGGCCCAATAAATTTATAGAAGGAAAATCATAAATAATGTTATTCGTTTGCCAACAATCAGCCGTGCTGCAAGCCTGCAACATCTGCCCCATTTCCATTTTCCCAGCTTCGCAGCGTCACAAATTGCAAGCTAGACATGTTTAGCTGCGCTGCCCATGGAATTCATAAATTCTAGAACGAAGTAGTAAAACTTGACCATAACTTTGGAAAATGGTTTAAAACTTTGATTAGATTTAATAATTAGAGATAATGGTGTTTAATTAGGTGTAAATTAGATATGATGAGATTTTATCATGTCTAATAAGTTTAACTCAAATGAAGATAACACACTCTTGGACTGGGAATGAGCACAAGCCATGTTCATTTTGCCGTAGAACAATAATATTCGATAAACATAAGTTTACTATAGTAAAAATTTCAATTTAGTTGAAAGAAGTTTTATTTACATAAATCTACTTAACCCATATTTCCGGAAACGAAAATACTATTTCCTACGTCCTATAATATAAGACTCATTTCCTTTTTGTTTGATCAACTATTCTTATTAACACATACAAGAAAACATGTCCATGTGGGATTTCGTTGGAATCACCTTAACATGTACTTTTATAATATCAACTTTTTATATTATTTTTTACGAATATAAAATTGAAGATATAGAAAGTCAAAGTGTCTTGTAGATGTACAAAAGAAAATATGACTTATATTTTGGGACGAAGGGAGTATAACATTATTATACGTGCGAGTATAGTGCATTTAGAGTTTCTTTTTGCTCATTGTTCATGTAGATGTATAATTTTTGATTATTTAGTAAAGAGAAAAAAGTCTTACTTCCTCCGTTTCGCAATACTCGCAACATAAGAATAGTAGCCACTATTCATGAACCAATCTTATGTTATATTTTTTTACAAGTGTATAAGAAAAAACATAGTCAAGTGGGGTCTTATTTGATTCGTCTTAATGCATACTATCATAATATAAACTTTTTATAATTTTTACTTATCAATAATTAGAGATATTAAGGTTCAAAGTATTGCATTGGATAGTGTGCAAACAAGAAACGTTGCGAGTATTGCGAAACGGAGGAAGTATTATGTTTACGATACACTCGGATATATGATGAATGCTTTTCGAAAAGAAAGCACCGATTTCTGTGCCGTTGTGTTTGGGCGACGTAGGAGGTGAAACGAACATGTTTGCTTCCAAATGGCACAAAATGGAAGAGACTTTGGTGAGTGGAAACAATAGGGAAAGATGACACGTAGAAAACAGCAGCCTATAGAATGGATATAGTAATAGAAGAGAGAGAAATGAAGCCCATCCAATGATCCAATCCATTCCAGATTTCCAACGGCGGCAATTAGCATCTAGCAATATTTTACTACCCTACCATACTTGTATGAAGTGTCTCTCTGTACTCTGTAGTCAGATTGATCTGGTGTTTGCGGGGTCTAATATTTGAGAGTAGGGAAATGGTAAGGGAATTTCTATCCCAAATGTATCTAGTGAGATTTGATCTTATAACCTTCAATTCATTAGATCAAACCTTTACCACTAGGCCAAGCCAAGTTTGATATGAAAATTTAGAGATTAGAAGATAGGATAAGAAGTGGAAATTGGTAATTGACAGGACTAATAATAAAAGAGTATGTTTTTTTTCCTTATTTGTTAATAAGAGCAGTAATATTGTATGAGGCTCGAAAGCTACAATTTTTATTATACATTTGAGTGTACAATAAGCATGGTACACCTAAAACTATTTGAAAATAATGTATGCTCAAATATATCTGGATGTACCATGAGCATGGTACGACAGGATGTATGATGTATAATCTCCTCGAAAACTATCCCGAATCTCCTCTCTTTTGTTTTTTTTGCCAGTTCAGATACCATTAACTTTTTCAATTTACCTATTTGTTGACATCTTTCTCCAATGCTAAGGCTCCAAATACACTGTTTATGTGTGCCCGTCTTATTTTCTCTCTCCAAATACACTAAGATTTTTATTTCAAGTTGCAGGGACACGTGTCGGATGATGGTGATTTGGAGTGTATTTGAGGCTCCCATTTAAACAGATTTCTAACTATATTTAATTTGGAGCATTCTTGCAATGGATTTGGAGGGTATTTGACTTCCATTTCAGAATTTGGACTCCAATAAAAGCTCTATTGTTGGTGCTTTAAAGGCCTGTTCTCTTTGGCTAAATCTAGCTGAAATGAATTGAAATTAAAACTAAACTAAAAAAACTGATTTGAAGTGAAAGGAATAATAAAATATGATAGTAAATGTATGGTCAAGAACTAAATTGAACTTAAGAGAACATGTAAATTGTTATTTTACTTAATTAACTCCCCATCTTCTTTATATTCATTAAGGGCTAAAATGTCGTTTACTTACCAAATCCTAATCCCACCCCCTAATACGTATCCCCTACCATGTCTTATTTTGGTGGGATAAGAGATTTTTAATCCCACTTCTAATCCCCCTTAAAATCGTTGATCACATATCACTCCAAACAAATACTTCATCGATTTTGAATTAAATGATACATTGTTGCTTTTATAGATTTTGAGACAAAAAATTGTACATGTATTTAGAGTATAAATACTGAAAGTTAGTGGGTATGGTCCCCTACTCCTTTTTAAAGTCAATGTTGTTAGGCGTTGTTAATGATATGTTTTTTATTAAAAAAAATCAAGGGTACTAATGTTATTTCACAAGCAAAAAATTACCATATAAAGCAAAAAAAACCAAAGTGTATCATGTATTTTGAAACACCCAAAAATAAAAAGTGTATCATTTACTTGAAAGCGGAGGAAGTATGAAATTACAAGCCATGAGGATTCAAAATCTCAATCTCTCCCCTTAATCCTCCGATAAACAAGCACCTCGTTACTCTGGATAATATCTAGTCCATTATTAAGAATAGTATCTTACATTTTTTTGGTAAATAAAGTTTAGGGAAGGTTCGGCTCCGGCAGTTATCAAAACAAGGGTATGGTTTTGAGATTTTTAGTTTTTACGCACTTATAAATATATTTACATATTGCATACTATTGCATACCAACACTACTGTCACATACATCAAATTAAACAACACGATCTTCCGATGAAAAGTGGTCCGCCCTAACGATTGAGGCAACTTGTGTTGGTATATGAATTCTATTCTTCTTTAAAAGAGTAACGGGAGGAGATTCTCCTTAATTTCTCCCTTCACTAAGCATTACCTATCAAGTCTCACGCCATAAGTTATTTGTGTACGGTCACAAATTCGATAAGACAATACTCCTTATCAATTTTAAAAGTTATTTCATACTCTAGCCATCAAAACAAAACTTATAAGGTGAGGTGTACCCAAATACAATTTCTCCAAAAGAATTCCAATCATACCTCCCGATATAAAATTAACCATCATACTTAGTCTAGTGGTAACTGGTAAGAAGAATATCTTTCTAACCTCAAGGTTGGGGATTCAATCTCCCTTAGGAACACTTTAAGGGTACGGATTCCCTTCACCCTTCCCCCTTCCAACCCGCTTATCCAGATTAGGTGGACATGTGCAAGGTTCCGATCTAATAGGGTAGATTCTCTTTACCTACCAAAAAAAATATTAACTGTCGTATTCTATACTGTTTCTCCAAAACTCCCCTATCTTAAAATCGATGCATTTTCTATCTTTCCACCGCAGTTTTTACCTTTTAAAATCGCACCGTAAATCTTTCGCACGCCTCGCATGCATATAACACTTGTAATCCAATAAGGCAATTATCCTTCCTAACCAAGGGAAAGACTTCACACCCTACGCCATCAAAACAGAGATGAGCATGCAATAGCAGAGCCACAACATCAGCTAATAGTCATCAAAAAAGAGAGATGATAACTTGATAAGAGTTTGAGTATTGACCAACTAGCACTGCCCTTTCCACCTGAAAATTAAACACACAGCAGCCCTACCTAACTAAGCTAAGCTAACCATATAAATCTCCTATATACATACATATCACTTCCTTATATTGTTTCAAATAGTTTGCATAAGCAACAAGCAAAACACCAACCTCAGTCTATGAATATTCTTATATGATTGTTGATTGTAACGAATTATTTTCGTTACAAACTTAATAAGTTAGTCTTGTTATTAACCCCTAAACAAAAACTTTCAAGATTCTTACTTATATACCCAATTTCCATTCCATTTTTCATTTTTCACCAAGTTGAAGAATGGATGGAAATGGGATATCGAGGGAGGCGGAGCGGTCGATAGCCGCTTCGTCGATGTTTCCTGGGTTTAGATTTAGTCCTACAGATGAAGAACTGATTTTGTATTACTTGAAGAAGAAGTTGGATGGTTATGAAAAATGCGTTGAAGTTATCCCTGAAGTTGATATCTGCAAATATGAGCCATGGGATCTGCCTTGTATGTTTTCCTTTTTCTTGTTTGATATTAAAAAATGCATGCATCATTTCCTTTTTGGAGTTTAAAGTACTCCCTCCGTAACGAATTACTTACAACAATTGAATATTTTACCTATCACAAATAATACCAATTGTCGCAAGTAATTCGTTATGGAGGGAGTATTAAAACTTTGACCACGTATTCTCACCAAGGTATAAGAAAAAACATAGTCGTGTGATCTTGTTAGACTAATTACTTATATTTGCATAATATTTATTTTTTCATGTTTTTTTACTTATATGTAATTAGAACTACATTAGTTTAAAGTCACGCTTAGGAGATCGAAAAAGTCAAATGGTGCAAATAAAAAGAAATGGAGGGAGTAATCGTAAAACGGCCATTTTTTTGATCATTCTTGTAGTCACGTGAGATTTGAATAGATTTGTCACGATATATATTGCTGAGAAATGAAATTGTAATCACGTGAGATTTGAATAGATTTGTCACGATATATATTGCTGAGAAATGAAATTTTGTAATATTTGCTTGTTGATGAGAGAAATTGAAGATAGTAATGGTCGGGTAAGCGTGGAAGTCAAAGTTCTACAATGTGAATAGATCAGAAGGTTTGGCCTAGTAGTAAAAGTTTTGCATCCTACACGAGGAGTATTTGGAGGTGGGGATAGTTACCTTCCCCCCTACTTCCAGGTGTGTGATCCGGGTTAGGGTCCTTTGCCGGTTCTCCCTACCATTAAAAAAAGTCCAAAGAAATTAAGGTTATAATGATTATGTATGTATTACACTTTTTCTAAATGTAGTTTATTTATATCATTAAGAGGTTATATATTACTTTGTATTTGAATTTTTAAGTTTTGGGGTTAGCTGATTGTCCTTAGTATAGGAAAAGGGGCAAGGCATGGCTTAGCTAAACAATTTAAGATAAGGAATCTCTTCAATATATCCATATGGAAGTTTGAGGACACAAGTAAAGAAGAAAAGTTTGTGCACATAGATATTGGATGTCTTCATGTGGATTAGCTTTACCTCAAAGTGGCATGGTGAATTATAGTTAAAACCGACTTCAGCAAATCTATCATCCTTGGTGCAGCAAGTGGAGTATCAATGTGCTAGCACGAGTGTCTTAAGATGATTGTTTTTGATATTCGGACGAATAATGATATAGTATGACTAGTACAATTGTACAAACATTAAAATTTGTCGGATTGTCTGAGATTTGAGAATAACCCGTCAATTACACTTTTGGCGCTAATTTTGGTGGCTGCGTTTTACTTTGGTGGACTTGGTATTTTATGTAGTAAATACTCCTAACATACACAAATTTTTTGAATGCTTGCAAGAGAACAAAGTTTCTTACTTCTTGCCAGCCAAGTCAGGGTCAGCCGCTGCCTTCATAGATTTGGTTGGCGCAATAGTACATGGATAACACGCGATAAAGGATTTCTGCTACGACAAGTGCCTTGTATTCCTTTGTTCTTCTGTTTAGATGTACTGTTATTAATTTGCCTTATGTGAGTCTTAGAGTGCTAGGTGTGCAGTCTGCACCTGTCTAGACATTTCCACAAACTAGTTTGACGGTTTATTCGTGTATGTTGTTCTTTGGCGCACAATTGTTCTTCTGAGCACGCATGTTAGTTGTTAAGGGATGCTTAAGATCATCTTCATCACACATCAAAAACTATGTCAGCATTGTCATGTTGCGCAGCACTTGATTCTGTTTCTTCAATGCACTTGGATTTTTCAGTACTGGTCTTTGAGATTAATCAGTAGTATTTTATCTTTAACCAGCCAAGGCTATTATCAAGTCAGATCAGGAGTGGTTTTTCTTCTCCCCTCGTGGTAAAAAGTATCCTAACGGTTCACAAAGTAAAAGGGCAACTGAGATTGGTTACTGGAAAGCTACTGGAAAAGAGCGTGCTGTTAAATCTGGTTCAAACGCGATTGGTACAAAACGGACTTTGGTATTCCACATTGGCCGTGCCCCAAAAGGGGAGAGGACTGAGTGGATAATGCATGAGTATTGTGTGTCTGGAAAGGGTCAGGTAATTTCTATTTTGATGAGGATTTTGTTTTATCATTATATCAAACGCATTCTTAAAAATTGACCATTAATTGAATGGCTAAGGACTAGGTGAAGTAGACTTAAGTTCAACTATCGTATGAACATGTATGTAGGATGCACTGGTGGTATGCCGTCTTAGGAGGAAAAGTGATTACCATGCCATGAATGGTCCAAATGGAGAGTTTCAGACAGCAGACCCGTCTTTGTTGATGGCTAGTAGTGGGACCTACTCAGGGTATGGAGCGGACCAGTTCACTAGTACATCGCGCGGGGACAAGATGGCTGGATGTTCTTTCAAGAAATCCAGTAGCAGTCATGATTCTCATTCAGTTGAGCAGATGGATTCTGCAGCTCAGTCAGATTGGAGGAACAAAGATGAAATAGTCCAGCCTAAAGTTACAAGCCATGTGAGTGTATATATGCACTTCGTTTATACAGTATGCTACCAAGGATTATAAAATTGTGTATCTTCTTGATTGTGAATGAATGCTTGCAGCATGTTGGCAACGAAGATGACTTGTATGCAGAGATATTGAACGATAGTATTGTACAGCTGGATGAATGTCTACCCGCCACACCAATTTCGACATATGATCCTCAATCAAGGATGATCAATACCACAACTGTGCCCATCGTGCCACGCACATCTGGTCCCCCACATCAGCATGTTGCACCACGAGTATGCCCCTCTCAAGGAACCGCAAATAGAAGAATAAGGCTTCGACGACTAAGAAGATACAGCCCGCGCAAGGAGGAACTAGAAGAAGGCATGGGAGAAAACATGGTTGGTTCTAAGTCAAAGCGATTTTTGAAGGGAAAGGGTACCGGTGGATGGGTGAGAGTATCTAAAAGTTCATGTCGTTTATATGTAATGATGATTACTATGGCTTTCGTGATTTTGTTGGTGGCCTATGCCACAGGTCCTACTTACAGTTACCACCAAGTTTAGGGCGAATCGTCACACATCTAGTTCATTATCTATTTGTAGTTATTTTCAGTTGTCGTGCTTTTGATGACAATTCCGTTCAAGAAACGCAATGTATGTATTTGAATTGACAAGAGAGCTCTAATGATCCACGCATACATTGCAAGAATATTGTAGCCTTCCAAACAATTGACAACAGAAAGAGTAACTTGTATCCTTATAAACCAAGTGTCCTTGTTTTTAACTTTTAATATATAATTATAATATATAGGAAAATTTGCGAAAAAACACCTTATTTGTTACAATTTTTGTGAAAAAACACCTTATATAATTATTTTTGTGAGAAAACACCTTATAAGTCACTTTTTATCAAAATGCACACCTTGTTGTCGAATTTTGGCTAAAAAGTCGAAAGTTTGATCATTGAACCTCTTTATTTTTCCGCCTTCCTTTTTTTGTGCGGAAGGTGCACATTTACAAAAAAAATTGGTCAAAATCTGACACGCAACGATGAATGAAAAGTTGGAGGGTCAACGTCTAAAAGTTTGACTTTTTAGCCAAAATCTAACAAAAAGGTGTGCATTTTGATAAAAAGTAACATATAAGGTGTTTTCTCACAAAAATAATTATATAAGGTGTTTTTTCACAAAACTTGTAACAAATAAGGTGTTTTTTTGCAAATTTTCCTAATATATTTTTAAAAAGTTCTATATTTTAACTAATATATCTAAAAATAGTTTAAAATTGTGACTCTTGAACCTTATTAGGGTGTTGGTTGGGAGGGGGGTTCACAAACTTCGAAATCAAACAAAAATAATAACAATGTGTGAATATAAAACAAAAATTAACAATAGGGAACATTCAAAGACTATATGATAATATAAGATTTTGGAGGGAAATCACAACTATATCAAGATTTCTTTTTATCTTATATAATCACACTTATAAAATAAAAGTTTAAATATGTTTGCCAACTATATTCTCATAAATAACTCATGATACAAACATAAAGGAAAGAGTAAACCATATGTTTGTAAAGCAAGTGTCCTTGCTTTGGTTTTGCTATCCATTATAAACTATTTAGAAAATGTATATTGTGTCGTAGTAAAAGTTACTGACTTCAAAATGATATTCGGTTCGATTCGGGATTCGAATCGTATTCATCAATTCGTTCCTTGAAGTCTACACAACGTTCTTATGCAAATGTACTTTTAATGAGAATTTAGACTCTAATGATCTTGTGCCCAAATAAGAGGGAGGGGAGCGTAGATAATTTGTTGTACGTCTACCGATAATTAAGATTTTGAGATTCGACACTGTCTATCCATATTTTTTTACGAGGAGTTTTGATATTGTCATATAACTTATAATATTAACTCAAGATTTCTCACGTTCTAACCATATACACGTGTAGCCATGTAGATAGAGCGTCTAACCCGAATCTCTATACTGTAAGGGAAGAGGGGTGGGACACGAAACTTAATGTATTGCCTAATTTACCCTTTGTTGTTTAATTAATAATTTACAGAAAAAAATAATTTATCATAAAAATAAATAAAAAATTAATGAGAAAAATTGCATAAATAAACCACCTATAATCATCCCACAATCCCACTACATCACAAAAAATAACTACCCACCCACCCAACCTCAATAAATAAATAACATAAAAAAAACTGATTCAAAATACCAAAACTACTATGATATAATTTTGGGAAATTACAAATGGTGGCCCTTAGGTTTTAAGAATTCTCAGTGGTGTAAATTTCAAAAAAACTTTCCCGCTAGTAACCCTGCTTTACAAATTATTCCCAAACATAACCTTAATGAAGAATATTTCATTAATAATAAAGCCTATTATATTAGTTAATAGTTAAAGTAGTTACTCGCACCTAAAACGAGGTATTTTGGGTCTTTTTTTCTTAAGGGATGATTTTAGTGGGTAAGTTTTAGCCCTTAAGAGTTGATTTTGAGGTCGAAATTGGCAAATAACGACCCAAAATGTCTCGTTTTATTTGCGAGTGACCGCCTTAATTGTTAATTAACGGAATATGCTTTATTATTAACGGAATATTCTTCATTAAGGTTATGTTTAGGAATAATTTGTAAAATAGGGCTATCAACGAGAAAGTTTTTTTAGAATTTCCGCCACTGGAAATTCCTTAGACCTAAGGGCCACCATTGGAAATTTCTCTATAATTTTTGCACACATTGTGTGCATATAAGTAGGGGTGTAAACGAGCCGAGCTGAGCTCGAGCTCGACCAAGCTCGGCTCGGCTCGAACTCACTTTGATCGAGCTCGAAGCTCGACGAGCTCGCCTACATGAGGCTCGAGCTCGGCTCTTTTCCAAATGTTCGAGCTCGAGCTCGGCTCGGGCTCGGCTCGTTTTTCTTTTTACCCGTCTAATGGTTACGACTCTTCCTTAAATAAAGTAAAATATGAAAAATTTCACCAGACACAAATTTAATGCAATCAAGGTCTTTCATAAGATAACAAACAACTTAATACAATAGACTAATTAAGGTTCAAAATATAGGAATAACAAAGTAGTCCACTAAATAACTCCAAAACGAGCCCGAGCCGAGCTCAAACGAGCCGAGCTTTGCTGGGCTCGGGCTCGAGCTCGAATGACTAAAGTATAGCTCGGGCTCGGCTCGAGCTCGAAGTTGACCGAGCTCGAGCCGAGCTTTGACCGAGCCGAGCTCGAGGGCTCTACGAGCCGGCTCGGCTCAGTTACACCCCTACATATAAGGCTAGTCTTTATAATCACGACAACCTTATTAACATAAACCAAACTTTCCAGGTCGGTAATCAAATCCAAAACAAACCCAAAAACAGAAGAGAAGACACAGTCACACAGCGTAGAACACTTACACAACGATCAAATTACCACTTCCAAACACCGCCATTTCCAATTTCGCTTGAATCGCTCGATTAGATGCTGCACATTTTCACCTCCGATTCGTACTACTTCCTCCTTCAATTTCTCCTCATATTTTTCTGCTATTTTTTCTACAATTATCTCAAAATTAGGGCAAAATTTCTCACATTTTCATCAATTAGGGTTCTAACATCATATAATTTGCTTTTTTTTGGTGATTTAGGTGTAAGAGGAGGTGGTAACGATGTCGAGACCGATGTTACTGGTATTTTTGCTGTTAATATTGATAATCACTTCTCAATTTGAATGGAGGCAACAGTTAGTGAGCGATGTTGAGTCGAATCAAAGTTTAACGCAGAAACAGCAGCGTATTTCTAAGAGAGAAGAAGCTGTTAAAGAGAAGGTAATTAATGGAGATCTTATTTAAGACTTTGTTGTTTTAGATTATATAATTGCTAATCTTGGTAATTTTGATGCCTTGTTGTGTTCAATTTTAGGTTATGTTTAGCTTATAAGAGTCATTAGCTACTAGCTTTTGCAATAGCTATTAGCTGTTAGATGTTAGATGTTACATGTTACATGTTAGTTGACTAGTTGTCAAAACTTAGAATGTTCGGTAAACTAGCTATTGGATTAATAATAAATACTACCTCCGTTTTGCACTATATGCAACGTTGGACTATGACACATGGACCAAGGAAGAGAAGAGAGAGAGAGTGAAAGGTGCCTTCATTGCCCGTGTGATAAAGTATAAAGGAATGTACATGTGAGTGGAAAAATGCGGGCACAAGTGTCTTTTTAGTTAAAAGGACTAACTATTAAAGGAAATGTTGCATGTATTGCAAAACATTCAAAAGAGGTATATGCTGCATGTATTGCGAACCGGAGGTAGTGCAACTAATTTTTACTCGGAAAGCTATCTATACTCTTTGAAGTTATTTTCTTTTTATCTAGATTCTCTAAATTATGAATATAGTGCCAAACACACTATAAGTTTCACCCCAAAACTACCTTTCCTTTAAGGCTTTACAAGAGTTTTAAGAGAGTGAACTTGAAACACGTGTTGAAAGCTATTGCTAAGAACAATATTAGGGTGCCAAATCTATGTAGTAGCCCCTTGGTGCCTATGTCATGCTTCTTCTTGAAGAACTTTTCAAGGAGACAATGGCACTCTACTTGAATATAATACTCTACTTATATGATAGTCTTGGTCATATGCTAATTGCCACTGAAGGACATGGCTTATATAGAGGAAAGTTTATCATTTTCCTTTTTGCGTTGTTTCCCTACATGAACTTATATAAGACATGATGTATCACATAAGTATCATGTTTGTGACATTCTACACGGTCTTCTCAGCTTAGGTACCTACTTCCAATGTGTGAGATTGAGAGTTCCAAGACTTTAACACTGTCATGGCATGGATGCTGACATTTTAACTTGGGACAAAAATATGCAAAATTTTTATGAATGACAAATTTGACCCGTGGCCAAGTACATGTGTTGTATATTTGCAGCAATTTGATTGCTTTCTAGCCCCTTTCTAGCACCAAGCAATGCCCTTGAAGGTAAAGGTTCGGCCTTATGACTTGAAAGTAATGGTGTCAAACCCACTAGAGTTTTGTTGGGGATGATTTTCTCCTTTCCATTCTCCTTGACCATCAAAGTGTCCAATTAAACAGCTCATAGAAGAACTTTTTCCGCCTTCTTGATGCATTCCTTCCGTTGTAGGATTATCCTCGTCTTTTTCCCATACTTGACGCATCTTCTTTCATAGGAATAATCTCTTCCTTTTTCAACCTTGATGCGTATTCCTTCCTTCACAGGAATAGTTTCTTCCTTTTCCTGTCCTTGATGCATCTCTCTTGGATAAGGAATCTCACTCTAGGCCTTGCCAACCTGAATGTGGTCCTTTCGCCTTCTGTCATATCCAATCTTTGTCACAATTTCTCACACACACGGCAAGTGTGTTATTCACCTCTCAGCCAACTCACACTTTTCTTTGTTTGCTACTTTCTTTCTCGTGTTGCTATTAACTGGACCTCGTATGCTTCTTTATCTTCAAACATTTATCTTGCTCTGGCAGCCTGGCCTCTTAATTCCACAAAAATCTCTCCTTCTGCATCCCAGAGCTTCTGCTTGAAACTACTACTTCCTTCGTTCCAAATTAAATGCAACAATTCACCTTTTACGCTTGCCGAGACATAACTTTAACGGTTAATATCTACTATAATATATAAGTAATAATTATAAAAAGTTGATATTACGAAAGTATTTAACGAGACGAATCTAACTAGATCCCACTTGACTATGTTTTTCATTATGTGTAAAGCTCAAATTTTAGTCAAAGTACATACTGTGACTAGAGCAAAATATTGACTGTTGCATTTAATTTGAAACGGAGGAAGTATTTTCTTTTTTGTAGTTGCGCTCTTTGATTATTTTGCAATTTCCTTTTGCATTGGGATTGCAGCAACCCTTTGTCTTGTCTCTCCAGACCACAATCACCATCTTGGAACGAAATTTGGTCCAGATGGTCCCTTGCAAATTGCATCATTTGGTCAACTCCTAATGCAAAACTGGTAGTTTCTACTGGCCAGCACTTAATAATAGTCTGTGCTGAGTCAATCTACCCTCAAGAGGCATGTATCACAGTTGTACTTGTCGTTTTGCTTAAGAATAAAATGATTGGAAGCTGTGTACACTTGTTGTTTTGCTTAAGAATGGATAAGCTGTGAGATTTGGGCTCCATAGTGGAAGTAATGGGGACCTATGGGTTATTTATACGTATTGGTGTTTTTTTCATGTTGTGTACTGAAATGCTGGGAGACATAGAAGTGACTTCTGATGTGCTTTTTTTACGTAAATGAGTGCTCGGTAGTTTTCTTTATTTGAAACTAAAATTAGTAGGAAGTCATATGATTTCTAAAATAATTAAAACCTCCTTGGAGCAATACAATGATCGTTGTCGATTTGATGATACTTGTGCTGTTCTGCAAGCCGCCTTTCATATCACAGAATTGGCCAATTCTACATGACCGGATTATTAAAAAAACTGAACTTACTGGTGAGGCTAGGCATGCAGGACTCAACTCGCACAATGAAGGCAAGTGGTAGCGCCAACATAAAGGCATCAGGCAGTTAATCATGCTTGCTATTTCACTTTGTTGATGTTTATTTCTTGTTCTTTTCCCCTCTGTCATTAAGAAGCCACAAGCCTATTGCAGTTGCATGTTTTAGTGATGTGGCTACTAAGCCCAAGCCCAACCAAGCTGCTTCTCCTCGGGCTGTCCCAGGTTCCAGCTAGCTTGGTGTTTAGCTCAAACAAGTTGGGCTGGTTAAAGGCCGCCATTGGGGTTGCTCTTATGGTGGTAATTAGCTCAAACCAGCTGGTGGCTTTTTATGATGTGACGTAGAAGTACCTCGCAGAATGGTGTAACTGTAATTCTGGTGTTTGAACTGAAATACTACCTTTCTTCATTTTGGCCTTTTGGGTGTCTGAAATTGTTGACATTTTTGGGCAAGTATTTCTCAGTCATTACTTTATTACAGAGGTGTGATAAGCATTGGAGCTTAAATGGAATATTTTAATCGATAGTGCTGCTAACGAATCTAGTCTGGACCAGTTAGGTTTTGGGAATCTGCGTTTTAGGGGTTTAATTTGAAATTTGGGAGGTGTAAAATGATTGTGAGGTGATAATTTTTTTTCAACTTAAGTGCATGGGAAGATGTTTCGACTGAATAATTTGAGAATTGATTTCCTCCTGGCTATGCATTACAGATCATTTTATCCCAAGAGAAGAGCATTCAGAAACTCAATGAGCTTGTACGAAGTCTGCGGGAACAGTTATCAGAGTGCCGAAGTAATAATGGAAGTGCAAACAGCAGTTTAAGCAATTTAACTGAAAGTATCATTGAGCTTGAGCGGCAGCAATTTTTGGAAGATTAAGCAATTTGTGTGTAAATTTTTCTTTGATCATATTCATGCGGTTCGAGGGTCTATACGTATTTGAGCCCTCCAATCCTCTATATGCAACTCAGCTAACATAATCGATGGTAGAAAGCTGTCTTATCTCAATGCCACGATACTTTTAGCCAAAAAGTATCATTCGTACGCAAAGTTGTAATTGATGTAGTGAAGAGGGTATTGTATCTGTATTAGGTATGTCAATATTTTTGAATATGCTATAATGCATTCTCTTGAACATCAAGCTTGATTATTGCCACAAAGGGGGAAAAGGTAGCTTGATTGTGAAAGTATGGTATTTTAAATGGTTTGAGCGAGTTGTGATCAATCCTTGTCTTACATGTGATAAACGTTGGTTTGTTTTAGGCTGCCTGTTGTTCACCCGTCTTCTCCTTATCTATACTCTTATGTTCAACTTTGAAATAGGTGGAGATGATTGGTGTATGTAAATAAATTTGGACACGTGTTTATTTTCGTAGTAAACATCTATATACAGGCAATTACCAACTACCAAGCAATATTCTCTTCATTCCATATTGTGCAACATTTTTTAGATAGTAGTATTATGAAGTATTTATATTGCTTATTTGGTGCTCCATCTATTTTACGAAAATTGTTATACTTCGTGTTTTGACACTATTTATATATTTCATTTTAACCATTTAATCTTATCTAAGAAAAAAATAGTCATAGTGATAATATTTCTTACATTTCTTCCCTACTCCTAGAAATATAGTCATACTCATTATTATGTAATTACGTAATTTCTAATAGTCTAAATTTAGTTATTCTCTTGGCTTATACTTTTAATCTATTAATTGATGAGATGACAAGTCGTATTCTAGTCATATTTATCGAATTTTACCTTAGGTCAAACTCCTATCAGATTTAATTTCTTTTTTTTTGTTTTCGGATTTGGGTCAAACCTTTTTGGATTGAGTCGGACTTTAGCCGGAGTTGGACTGAATTGCCACCTGTACCTACTACCAAATACTCTTCTCATTACCATTAAAAAGAAGTTCTCAACTCTGGTGACTACCTAATTAGTTATTTTGCCTCCACTAATGTTAACTACTCTCACCTAAGGTCAATTATAAAATTGGATAAAAACTCCAATCCCAAAACTTTCAGTTAGTAACGGTTGAAATTGACTCAAGCTCTCATTTCCTCTCCTTCTCTTCCTTCCTTGGCCTAGAGCCCCTCTCCATCGTTGGCCTCTCACTTCTTTGTCAATAAATACCACCACATCTTCCTATAAGCGCCCTCCATTTATAATCATCCTTAGTTCTAATCAAACTTACTTATGTATGCCCTCGAAAATTTTACATTCCTATAAATTTAGTCAAGAGTTCCAACACCCACATCCTATTTTCCATGCTAGATTGGTGTGTTCAGCGTTAGCATGGGTCGTACTTTGATATGCCTCACGGGTGTATAATAAAAGTCCGCTATGAAATGAGTTCGCGCCTTTGCTTGAACTTTGCATATCCTGATATGGGTAAACTACCAGCAAGTTCTTTAATCCAAGAAGTTGATTGTCTAAATAAGCAAGCTTCACTTAAGTGGGATTGTTCCGATACATTTTCGTGTACAACTTTTAATATCCTTGCTCCTATTTACAAGCGGCTTGGTGGAGGGGTATGCCTTTGTTCTGCTATGTTCTTGTTTGATTGATCATACTTTTATGTATGAGTAATCGGTGTGATTTAGAAGACTCATCTTTCAGGTACGTGAGAGCGAGTTTAGGGAGTCCTGGCGTAGTCGGAACAAGAGCATACTGGATAGGTTGCTTCACTTGAAATCCTCTGTAATATGTTTGCAGGTGATTTTTGGTCCAGTAGAGGAGTATGTTAGTGTTAAAAATATAATCTTGATTGTTCTGTCACTTTATATTATATTCTCCAATTTCATTGTAGGAATTTTGGGTGGATAATGAAGAACTAGTTGGGATGTATGAGAAGAGGCTTCATGACTTGGGTTATCAAACTTACATGCTTGCTCGAACAAACAACCGCGGTGATGGTACATTTTCTTCCCTAGAATCATCCTCTTACTGTCTTCCATTGGGATTGATAGCTTAGTTTTGTTGGATATATGTGAGCTCAGACTCCATGGGAAGTCACTGATATTTTTTGATCCATTGGTTCTGTAGGGGTATATAGTTTTGCCCACATGCTTTGTTTTGTTAGCATGATCAACCTCAACGTTCATGTATTATTTGCACGCTTCCTCTCCAGATAATCTGTTCTCTCTTTTCTTCAAACAGGGGAAGGTTGTTAGTTGCTATTGCACTTTCTTTCAAATAATAGTGTGGATGAACCCCATATTGTTGTAGTTTAATTTGAGAAAGTGAGAAGTCGGAAAAGAAATTACCGCAATCTGCAGGTGCATCCATACTGTGAGGTGAAAGAGACTAGAGAGAGCAAAAAATGAAGAAATAAAATTTCAGTCCACAGAATTACAGTAATGCTTGGTCATGATAGTTGTTGAAATCTTGAAATCATATGAGAACCTGGTAATTTGAGAATAGCAAAAGTGAATTTTCCACATTGGAGAAGAGTAGCAAAAGTGAAATTCCAGGAGATGACTTACTTCTTTTAGGATGGTGATGTCGTATGCTGGAACACGTTGCTAGCAAAACTCGGAAATCCTTCTGCCTAAAACCATCAAGTACATGATACTAAACACTTTTCTTAGGCCAGGCAGGATACTCTGCAACATGTCAATGCAGTTTCCAAGGCTTTTTGAGTGATTATACATTTGATAAGTAAAGATTGTGGTTTTATGTTTATAACATATCGGTATGCCTTTTTGATGCGCTGGTTCTGATCATGTGTTGAGCGAGTTGAATCTTTCAAAATCTGATTCTGAATTATGCTACTGTGGCTTTGTGGATCATAAAGATACAATTTGTGCTCTACTTGCAACATTCTTATTTAAGCACTTACTACTTATATCCTTTTTGTTATGGGCCTTTATAGATACCTTGTTGCAGGTTTGTTAACAGCAATACATCAAAGCCAATTCCGGTTGTTAAGTTACAGGGAATTGTTGTTCAATGATATCGGTGATCGTGTAGCACAAGTCTTGCATGTTGAGCTTTGTTGTGACATTAAACAGAACACTACAACCAATATTTCAAAGGAAGCGATAATTGTAAATACTCATTTGATATTTCCTCATGACTCAAGATATTGTTTCCTTCGGCTCCAACAGGTGCCACTTTCTGTCTTGGGCATATGGTTTCTTATTGTACTCAGCTAAAATTCTAGATGTTAAGAGTTTATGATTCTGTTTCCAATTCTTTTTTTTGTTTTAAAGGTTTACAAGATTTTGCAATATATCAGGTCATACACGGAGAAATGTGCCTTCCCTATACCTGTCATCCTCTGCGGGTATATACGATTTCATTGCAGATTAGCATGTCATGATGATCTTTGTAGAGGGTTTTTCAATATCCTGCATATTCATTCTGCTGAGCCTTGTGTTTTACATACACTTGCGTAGGGATTGGAACGGAAGTAAGAAGGGACATGTCTACAAGTTTTTGCGATCACAAGGTTTTGTCTCGTCCTATGATATTGCTCACCATCATGAAGATGAGGCTGAAGATTCACAAAAGGTTTATGCTATGCAATACTATGTATCAAGTGTGATCCATGCTATGTAGTGAAGTACTGCTGTACTGATATGTATACTTGTTTTGCAGTGGGTAAGTCACCGCAATCACAGAGGAAATATTTGTGGAGTGGATTTCATTTGGCTCCGGAATCCCCAAAAATCACTGAAACCTTTGAAAGAGAGCTTCATGGAAGCAATTTTCGGAAACATAAACGTAATTTTAACTGAAGTATACTAATGTGGTTACTAATCATAGTCTTAACCCAGCTGGAAGTTGATCTTAAGTGAACGTTTAATCCACAGAAGCTGGTGCAGAAAGTTGTCACAGGAAGTGTTTATCAGTTGCCAGAAACTCTGAGGAAAAGCAACAGTTATATATCCTACTCTGACTTTTCTCAAGTGCTTGTAGAGGTAGCGTCTGTTTTTTTCTTCTAGTGCTACTATTGATACGGAAGCTTAACCTGCTCGAAATGCTATATCCGTGGATTAGAAATTGAACTTCGTTATTAAATTTGATTACAGTTGGGCATAAGTGGGCATCCTCGTAGCCATGGAGGCCTAAACGATGAGGATGTCAAGGAAATATGGGAACGTATCGATGCAGACGGAGATGGAATTGCTGACATACCAAACTTCTTGCTGTGTGGTTTTCGACATGAAGCATATGGCAATAATAGCATGGAAGAAGCGCGAAATTCTGCAGCTACAATTGGATTTGTGGTGAAGAATGCCACACTTTTCCCTCAAGAAGTAGAGGAAGGAACTTGGCCTGATAATTACTTACTTTCTGATCATGCACATCTCACAGTCGAATTTGCTGTCATCTAGATGTGTTAAGCTTGATTAATAGAGAACTTTGCTTTATTACTGCAAGTATATAGAATTAGTAATACTTATTGCTGCAAATGAGTTAGATCGAGTTGCTTTCTTTTCCCCTTTTCCGTGAATGGCTTGTAATAGGCCTTTTGGTGGGGGCCGTGTACAAGAACAGTCTAGAGAACTATAGATAACTTATAAATGAGATTATATCTTTTTAGAAAAAAAATTGGTAATAGAAGATCATACAAATTGGCTTATTCAATTTCTCCCATTTTGTCTCTATGCATGTTCATATACATGTATGTTAGGTTGGGTAGATAACCAAGACAGTCAATACTACACTAATGACTTTTAGCAATTATTTGATCTTACAATCAAGGCAATTAATTATCCATGGAAGAGGTGAATATAATTGAATAAATTACTCTTACCTATATAATTTGCTAATCATTATGAACACAACTATAGTCATAATTTGCATATGAATATAAGATTATATAATTGAGGATGAGATTAACATTAAATGAGAACATTAATGAAATAGCCCTTAATAGTCAAACTTGGACACCTTTCCTTGCCTGGATTATAGACTGTCATGTTGCAAATTCATTTCAGGAATATGAAATTCAACCAAGCTAAAACTCTTTATGTAATAACCTCCTTTTACTTCTACGGCCAGGTTGAAGAAATCGATATTTTTTAAAATCAGATATGTGTTGAAAATCTTGAGATGAAACAAAAGGTTGAGAGTAAGAGGTGGTTGATTTAGTAATAGTTTTTAGCTTTCTAATCCAATGCAAGTACAATTCTAGATTTTGTTATATGAAATGGAAAATGGTCATTAATATTTTCTTAGACGTTTATTGGATAAAAACTCGTAACTTATAAGGGAAGTGCCACACCTATATTAGTACCATAGTTTTTTGGTTTTGCACTATTACTACAGATAAGAGGATAACTTGTTTAAATTGTCTATAACTTTTGGAGGTGAAGAAAAGTAATGGTACAATTAAGGAATTTAAATGAGCCTCGTATTGTGGACCGGGATAGGACAAAGAGGGGAACATAACTACTTAAACTGGTATACAAGAAACTACTATAAACTTCTTTTTGTGACAAACTACCTTATATCATATAAAAGGTTCTGAAAAGATATCAAAATATTTTTCGACGAGTTGTGTCAAGTTTTCGGGGTTGATGTGATTTGTTTGGTAATATCTACCCCGTGATTGACATTTCTACAAGTTTCTATCTATACTTTTTGTAGTTGTATCGATGTTATTGAAATTATGCCTAAATAAGTACATTTTGGACGAAGTGAAAGCTCGTGGAAGGTAGTTTTGCCAAAAATACCAAATACTAACAAGCCTATACTAGAATATATGAATTTCTTTGAATCAAATTTTGCAAAAAATACAAGATATTCAGCAGCTGACAATTAATTTTGCCGCTTATATGTAAAAAAAATAGATTGATAGTCAAACAACCAACAAAAATATCGCTTGTGTTTGTATATTATTTCCCCTACATAACTACTTAAGGCCATTAAACAGCCCATACATATTTGTTGAACACGTTTCTCAAGATATTAGTTTGATTTCCCTAAGATTTGTAACAAAATTGAAGAGTTCACACTAAGATTCAATGGACAAAGCACTTGAAAATGAAGGCCGTTAGATGGGGAGATGGTGATGTCACTCCACTTCAAGTGATGTTATAAAGAGTCACACTTTGATCCAATTGATGCAGTTAATACTAATTAATACAAGGACGTTAGCTAATATTACTACTATGTAGTCTCTACTGGGGGTGAGATCTTCTTCAATGCTAAAGTTTGTTGAATTTAATTGCATCAATTTATGTTCCGTAACCAATTTACAGCTCCTCCCTTGCTCTCTCATGGGTTGGATTTTTGTGTAGAACAAGATGGTCAAACAATTTGGACCTTCTTACTTGTTAAGAGTAAGTCTTGGGATACACGGTTTGTTTATATATAATGATAGACTATGACAAAATCATAACATAACTTCAAATCTTACTGTGAAAAGTTTTAACTTGAAAGTGATACACGGTTTGTCTATATATAGTGATAGACTATGGCAAATCATAACAACATAACTTCAAATCTTACTGTGGAAAGTTCTAACTTGAAAGTGTAAGGTGTTAAAATTTTCAAAAAACCTTGAACTTTTAAGTTAAAACCTTGCAATTTTGACGTAAAAGTTTATATGGTTTATCCAACGTTCATGTATAGATTGTCTAATACAAGTCATTGTAAAAGGAAAAATGTATTTGTTCTTGTTTAATATCTCAATTATTAATACGAGATTATATTATGGTAAGAAAAAGAATCATCAGGGTTGCTCTCGCACAGGGCTCCACCTAAAGACCCATTATATAATCTCGTGTAGCATAATTTGAACTCACATGCTAACAAGTTATCAACGATAGATGTCGAACTAGCTAACAAATTCATCGTATCATATTGAATCAAACATAATTTAATACGGCAAATTACGTTATATATTGACATTTGACAATTTGCAAACCGTATTTCACATCGTTGTTTGATGTAATATTTACGAGTTAGTCACAAGTGTTTCTCGCACAAATTCTCATCCACACAGATCAATATGGAAAGAAAACTAAAAACTCAAAACTAAAAACCAAAAACAAAATGCCAACATCCTTACAAAGAGATATATCAAAACCAACATATGTATCGAAACACTCTCCATTAAAGAAAAAAAATCCTATTCTAATATGAAACACTCTCGTAATTTTTGGGTTAGTATGTGCTTAAATATAATTTGTAATGCATTAATGGTGGGTAAGGGTCATGAAGACTGGACCATTAAACTTTTACTTGTATTCTTCTATATATTTTTATTTTAAATATAATTTTTAAAAGAGCAATGTACGAGCTTGGACCTTGGTCACTAATACAATACTTATTGAAGTTCACTTCCTTAATTATGAGTTTAAGACTAGCAAGGTTCATTTACAGTGGAGGGAGATTTTCAAAAGACTGATTAAAAAAAATTTTTGGATTAATTCGTTCGTATGCAACAAAAACGAAACTTCTTTTTGCTCTCGCTTTTTCTAGTTGCAACTTGTAACAGTTTGATATTCACACTTATTAATACAATATTTTGACCATTAATATCTTTACTTATCGACAAGTAACAATCATAAGAAAAATATATCTTAAAAGTTTATATTAAAATAAATCTAATAAAATTTTACATAACTATATTTTCCTTATGTATAAACCCTGAAAATATCAAATTATGGTACATAAATAATTTAAAGTGAAAGTGGTGAAACTGAAAAAGATTGGAGGAGGAGGAATTTTTTAAAATTTTAATTGAATTAACTTTTTTTAGGTAAGATGGGCGCAGAACTTGACTAGAGTTTACCTTTAAATAGTCAAACACTTGCTGAAGTCAACGTGTCATAAAACTGAACTGGTATTTTGTTGGTTTCGACTGCTTTCCTAACAGCAAGGAATAGAGAGTTGATCGGAAATTTAAGATATTACCATAAGTATATGAAATACAATTTCTTTTGAAAAAGCATAAGAAGAGTTTAAGAAATTTTCTCTTAACTAAAGTATCTAATAAAGCAATGCTGAAGAGCAAGCTCGTCTTGTGAATATGTGATGTCCTTGCTTGGAGAGGAGGCCAGTGACTGAGTTACGTATGTAGAGACTAGTTTATTATTTCGAAATTTTTTGCTCTATTTAATTGCACAAAAAATCCAATCACTGAGATAGGGAGATCAAAGCCTTATCCTTGTACTTGTTGAAAATAAATGGACAAAAAAAAAATATTAAGGTGAAGAATTGTATACGTTTGATTTTGATTTTGATTTGATTTTGATTTTGTTTGTCCCATTATTTATATAAATAAGTTAAATAAAAATAAAATAGAAGACAAAATTTTTCCTTTAATTTTTGACATTATTCACATTCTACTATTCAATCATCTTCGTTTTTAAACCAGCTAGGATAATTATAGGTATCATATACTTCCTCCGTTTTTTTTATTTGGAACATAGAGAAAAACACACAAACCAATGAATGTTGAGAGAGAAAGAGGGGGACCACTTGTTAATGGAGGAAAAGCACTCATACCAAGGGCAAAGTTGTAAATAAATGGAAAAAAACTTTCCATATAAAGCTATGCTCCAATTAATATGACATTTTCTTAAAAGGAATACGTTGCAAATAAAAAGAAAGGGGGTAGTATATAGAACAATTTAGATATAAAATAAAAGATTCTAAACATGAATAACAAAATAGATTCTTAATATATTAAAAGCTGATAAAACCATGAACAAAAGTTATTAAAAGAGCCGCTCTAACTTAAGTCTATCTCTTTATTCAAAAAGTTGTTTCATTCTCTTCTTTCTATTAGACTTGGTTGTCGCCTAATTTTACTTTAAAATTAGACAGTCTCTTATAAGACCTACTTAACCATGAAAAGTAACATCACATGTCTGACACCAAAAGACACACCCATCCCCTTACAGATCATCTCACACAATGCAAGTTGGAAAGACGCCTCCCCAATCCCTACAAATGTTGTTGAACCCGTATGGTTTTTCCACCATGAACTCGACAAATATAGGAATTGTAACCGGAGATTGTGACATCAGCATCTTAATTATTAGCTGCTAATTTTTAATTGGACCCAAACCATTCCCCTAATTGTTGGGGCAACTGGTCCCAAAAACGACCTTCTCCAAGCCAAATTTTTGAATATCAAGCACATCATCATCGAAGGACACAACTTAATGCTCATCAACACAGTTAAAGACATCTTTCGTATGCCTCAGAATATTATTGTGACTTACATCTTGATCTTTATCAATTTTGATTATTCGACAAGCCTCTTGCATTTATTATGAAGCAAATCAAGTTTCTGACTACATCTTCAAAAATATCAACTAAAAGCGCTTCTATAGATGCCATCAAGAGCCTTAAAGAGTTGCGGGAGCGCTCTTGAGAGAATGAAACCCTAAGATTTTTCTTGTATCTTTTAAAATAAACATCATACATATGACTATGGCTTACATTTTCTGTCTTTCATATGTGCATCCCTTGCTTTTTTGTAGTCCAATGTTACAAATCTTGACATTTTTTTCACTAATGTGTAATAAAGTTAAATAATATATGTGGATTGTTGCTAGATAATGACTTGCATAGGAGACGTGAGATCTTCTTACATCTGTTTTTCAATGCTTATTATAAAAATTAGCTTTTCATAAAAAAAGTGTTTAAGTTTATAAATCAAAACCCGCAAAATTGAACTCTACTCATGGATATCCGACATCTTGCTTCTTCTTTCGAGTCTTTTGTTTGTATTAAAGTTTCTCGGACTTGTGTACGGGCGGCCCACTTGCTTTCTAGACATGCTCGTGGCTGCCCTTAGTCTTTTCCTTGCCTGTTTCATTGTCAAAAAAATAAAAAAAAATGCGAAGGATATAGAGAGAGATAGGTTTGACCTGCAATGAAAAGTGCGGTGCAATGCAAAGGCGTCAAAGATATTTACAATAGCCGTTAGATTCAGAATTGAACTATGGAAAATTATAATCTTATACTAGTAGCATAGAATAGAAAATAGAAAAATCAAAGCAATAAAACACAAACCAACAATATGTAATGAATGAATGAAGTCTCGTAGCAGCTTACAGATGCAATTACTCTCAATCTTAATACTACTTTTATTTATCTCTTTCTGTATCTATCTACGATATGACTGAACTGATTTCGACTAAACTAAACTGATTTTGATTAGACTGAACTGAAAAGTGAGAAATAAGTCTAAAAGAAAAAATTGAGGTCTGTTCAGTTCACCTTAATTTTACTAGACTAAACTTATACTTACTGAAGTGAACTTATTTTTACTAAAGTGAACTTATTTTTACTGAAGTAAACTTAATTTTGCTGAACTAAACTTATTCATGTTTTTTCTTCTTTGTTTTTCTTCTTTGCACTACTCAGTTTTACTGAACTGAACTTTTTTTTATTGAACTAAACTTATTTTTGCAGAATTAAACTTTTTTTTAGTAAATTGAACTTATTTTTACTGAATTGAACTTATTTTTACTGATTTGAACTTACGGAATTGAACTTATTTTTACTTAATTGAACTTATCCTAAGTTCACTCCAATAAAAATAAGTCCAGTTTAATAAAAATCAATAGATGAAAAGGAAAAATTATTAGAAAATCCGTAAAAATAAGTTCATTTTAGATAAAATAAGTTCAATACAATATAGTTAAGTTAAATTTATCAAGAATAAGGTGAAATAAACAGAGTCCTACTTTTACGCTCGTCTTCTTCCTCTTAGTAATTACTCCCTCCAATTTGAATAGTATTTTATTTTGTTGGGTTATTTCTATCAAGCTTCAATTTGCCTCTCTTCCTTCATCATCTTCACTCTAGAAATTGAATTGAATTGAATCTCTACCACCTCCACCTTTAATTTCCTCTTAAATTTCTCTCTCATACTCTCAATTCCTATCCAAACTTTAATTAAGAATTAAAGACACCCCCCTCTTCCTCCTATTCAACTCCCCCTCTATATAATGAGCTTCACATGAACTAACTATTCCCAACTCCCTTTCCTTTTATTACCCCATTTCATAATAATTTCCTTAACAAAAATCACCTAATCTTTTCTTTCCTTACCAAGAAATCTCCTCATATTTTTCAGTAAGTCTCCTTTTATTCATATACAAATCATCATTTACTATATTTTTACACTATAGTTTATGTTACAACAATTATTTGTAGGAAAATGAGTAGACGGAATAATAGACGAGGTGGTGTTAGTAACAACAACAACAACAACAACGACAATCAAGAGCTAGATTTAAAGTTGAACCTTTCGCCACCACCCGCCACACGGGTGGTGGGCGGTCCATCCTTAAGAAGGCATAGGATGTCGACTTCTTCGTCCGAAGAGTCGCCACCAAGATCATGTGTATCATCTGAAGAAAGCTTGAAATATTCAAGCAGTCCCGAAACTACGTCGATGGTATTGGTAGGTTGTCCAAGGTGTCTTATGTATGTTATGTTGTCAGAAGCCGACCCTCGATGTCCTAAATGTAAGAGTACTGTCCTCCTCGATTTTCTTCGCAACAACAACAACAACAATCGTACCCAAAATATGGAAGATTGAATCATCTAATTATTCTCTTTATATAAGTATAAATATTAGAATCCTCTATGCTTTTTCTTATTATAGCTAGCTAGGCTTCTTTTATTTCTATGTCCTAAATGTCATGTTTGGTTGCCCATAAGACGGGAAGCTTGTTATAAGGTTACTACTAGAATTACTGTAAGGTCTGGTGATCTATGTTGCACGGAAACTTCATAAAAGTTGCATATTTTACATGGACAGAACGACAATTTCTTGTTTCCATGCAGCATAGAGGGGGTGATTATTGATTAGGCTTGTAAATCATTTTCCCGTCTTCTCTGCAACCAAATCATAATCATAATCATAATCTTTTATTCTATTTTTCATTTCTATTTCTAATTTTCAATGTCTAATTATTGATTACTCGTAGTTGAGGTTTGTACTAGTTGTTATCTTCAATTTTGCTTCTATCTCATCTTTTTCAATGTTGGATGCACATTAATTATCAAAACTACTTTAATCAATAGTACTACTACAGTTTACTACATTAAATTTCCAAGAGGAAAGAGGAAAGAGTTTCTAACTTTGCATGAAATGAGGGTGACCTAACTCAATATTTTTTGTAAAAGTCAAATTTGATCAAATTTGTTAGAGAAAACTTAGTTGACCCAGTTGGTTATCCGCCCTTGGCCTACTTCCAATAGTCAACGGAGATAATGAATTCCAACTCAATTGTATTAACGAAAACTTGTAAGTTGTAACTGTGTATTAGTTGCGGATCATCTGTCCACTGAGTTAAGTATCGAGTTATCGATAACCATTTTTTTATTTAGTTTGTAAAAAATAATAAAATTAAGTTTGGAAGTTTAGTTACGTGGTGGGGCAGGGACCATATGTAATGCAATGATCTAATAGTTACTCACTGCTACACTAGTAGTATTTATTTAGCAGATACAAACAGAAGAAGAATTAATTAAAAAGAAGAAAATAATGGGACACTACACGTGAATGCTTATAAATGTTTAACTAATTGTGCGTCATTGCTTAATTAATGGCGTCTAATTAGCTACTTAATCATCCTCACTAATTGGTAATTACAGTAATTAATTACTTCTACATTTAATCACTAATTAATGACTCCATTTTTGAAGATTTTGAAGGCCCGCCCACCCAAATTCTAGTATATAGTAGTGGGTTTGTTTACTGTATATTCTTTAGCCTAATAGCCTAGTAGGCCCAATTCATCTAAAATATTCTGCCAAACAGTACTTGGAAGTTGGAAAGTGGAAGCTTCTAATCTGGATATTCTACTGTTTGGATTCTCAATTTCGATTTATATTTTCACATTCCAAATGTCAAAAATTGTCAACTAATTTATTAAAAAAATATTTTTATTTGGACATTTAAAATCAATATTATGTACTTCCTCGTTATTCTGTTTCTTTTTAGCTAACATGTTTCCTTTTGAGTTGACACGGCAATATAAAATGACACTGAAATTTTACGTGGAACACTAATCACTAATAATGTGTTAGCTATGCCTAAAGTCCAGGGGAAGAAACTAATTTATTTTCTTTTGGAGAGGGGGCACAAAAATTAAAAATGAGAAAATGATTATAAAGAAGAGAAAATTTTTCGAATACGAAATAACTTATATATGTACCAACTAAGAAACATAATAAGTATAGTATATTATTAAAATAAGTCATTTTCACCACCACTTTTAATAATTCAGTCCATAAGGGTATGAGCTAAATGTCATACCCAATAATTATAGAGCCTAGGTCCAATAATAATAAAAAATATTAAAATCAGAAGTCCAACCCATGAAGATGAAGTGTCACGAGATTTAAGGAGTTCAACTTGGACTCCAAGAAAACAGTGAGCGTGAGAAAAGAGCGTGGAAAAAGTGAAGTCTCAACAAATTTCTCATCACGTGGGAGATTACTCCACTCTAACATTAAGATATCCCATAACAACTGAAGTTCAAGAACACGAAGTAGATGATGGAGGAGGTGGCCAGGTAAAAAAATCGTATATGAAAAATCTATAAAAAGGGATACAATCATCCAAAGAAAAGGATACAACTTAACAAAAACACATATCTCATAATCTCACCTCTTAGCATAGTTTTAGCTTAGTTAACTTTAGCCTAGACTTAGTATGCTCTATAATCTCAAGTTCTCTTATTTCATTTAGGAAGAATAATGAATGTATAGTTTCCCTAAGGACAGATCCTCCAAGGTACTTTGGATTGGAAGCTACGTGGTACCTTTATTTGTTGACATTTTTGTTCCAATAGTCATGCAATTATTTGGGGTGAAGAAAGGATTAGCTTAGCATTATGTAATTCATGCATTGATCTTAATAGTGAGTGCAATATTATTGAAATCGGGATTAAATTTTGAATGAGAATGAGCATTCAGAATTAAATCGTAAAATCGAATTGTAGAACTACAAGGTTATACATACATGCATCATCGATCAAAATATTACTTAAATTTCATTATAGCGAGCTCATAAAAAAAGGTGTTAATGAAAGAAGGTAGGTGTTTAGCATTTAAATAGGCAATAAAGGACAACATATATTTATCAATACCTTGGTCTCCATGTTTTAGTTCGATGTAAATTGTAAAGTCTTCGCTAATTAAAAGTAATTGTTAGAATCGCACTGAATCGTATATAGAATCGTCTGAGTATATTTGAATCGTTAGAATCATAGTCATTCGATTCTTTTATTTAAATCAAGATTATAACAAAGAATCAGTAAAATATAAGAAAAGCGGAATCTCTACTAGCTACTGTCCATCAACATAATTTTGATTTCTCTCTCACATACCAAGGTGTAAAAGAAAAGTGTTTGGATCAATCCAGCATTTGATCCGATCAAAGGCAATATAACTAAATAACCCCTATTGACACCAGATTTTCCTTAACAAAGGTCATCAATCTTAATCTTAACAAAGACAATATACCAACCTAACACCGATATAGCCCCAAATAATCCAACATATACAATTTAATTTGCAATAAAATTTTAGATAATCTTTTCCTATTACTCCGAATTTGTAAATTGGAGGGGCTTTTTTGGGAACACCACGGAGTGTTGTTTACCGTTAGTTCTTTTATCGGCTCTCAAATGCTAATTTAAGATAGCTCTCGGTCTCTTCATATAAACGGATAACTAAGACAAGTCTCCAAACTAGAAGGATCTTGCATAAAACTAATCTTTTACCACTTCGACTCCTCATTTTTGCTCCCATCCGTCGAGGTGATAGTTGTAGACACCAAAGATTTGTAAATCGATGGTGTCATATTTATCTTATTTGGGAGATAATATCACAATAAGTGGTGTAATTTCAGAGATTTAAGGATATTCATAATCTTTATCTTATTCGTTAAATAAGACTTTATATATAAAGGAGTTTATTCTAAGGGTATAAACATGTTTTTAGATGGAACAATTCATATCACAAATGACTCCATCACTTGTAGGTACATAAACCCTAACCTTGAAGAGAAAAATCAATAGATTTATAAACCCTAACAACGTTTGATGGGACAATTTTTGCTTTTTATCTTCTCTCTTCAAGACTCGATGTTTGTAGAATCGACGGGGGCATGTTAAAGTTTGGTATCATATTGAATTTCAGGTTCAAGTTGCATTGAGTCATCGACATTAAGTATTCAGAACAAATCTCGAGAGAAAAAAAGTAAAGAATATAAGGGACGAAGAGGAAAAATGAAAGAACTTTATCTATTGAAAAGTATAGATACTAAAGCATAGTGAAATTCAATTCAATACCAAATTATTTTAATTATTTATTTCTAGTAAATAATCACCCTCCAAGTACATGTAGCTTTCTCCAAGATATTTTTTTCTAAAAAAATATTAAGATAATTTTCATTACTGCCCTTTTTTAAGCCAGGATAAACCTATCCCAAATCATCCCACCTCTCTTTAACAAGGTTTGACTTATGACTTAATTAGGCTATAAAAGATGAGGTAGCTACTAACTAAAATACCCCTCAACATTCCTCCAAAGAAATTATGAGAGGGAGATTGTGAGAGAAAAGAAAAGGTTACCACAGATTAATCACATCAGATTTTATTTAGACAAAAGTGTGGCCTAATTAGAAAAAGGGAAATTGATGTTTCCGCAGAAGATTTTCACTTCTTCCATATAAGTTGACGTTTATGAGTGGAAAACAAGTATATTTCTACATGAAATAGGTGAAAACAATCTATGAAAATTTTTTTTTCTCGCTTTTTAACTAAGTAGTACTTGATCTAGTGGAAAAGGGAGTACCCTTCCAACCTCAAGGTTGGGGGTTCAATCCCCACTAGGGGCACTTTGAGGGTGGGGATTTCTCTTACCCTTCCCCCTACTCTCAAGTGCTCAGTCCAATAAGACCCGAGCGGGATCCGAGCCACTTCTTCTTACCAAAAAAAAACAATTCGCAAAAAAAACAGTCCGAAAAGAAAAGTGTGTAGATTTAAAACAAAGGAAGAAGAAGTAGTCAAAAGTACATGTAAAATCTAATATTGTTGGTAAGATCTTAAAGAGTAGTATTAAAGATATGTTGAGTGAAGTTTAATGTGGTTTAGTATAACCATGTAAACACGCAAAGACAAACAAATGTAGGTTGTTTGGCACCTCTATATTCATAAAGGAAGGTTGGATAAAAATTAAAGTCTGATGCAATTTTTTTAATTTGAGAGGTTGATAACAGGTCAATAATAATTATAGGCAATTAAAGATCAGAAAGAAATAGTATTTAAAAAATAAATGATAAATAAATAAAGTATTTGCCTCCATATATAGTTCCTTTCAACCATTTAATTAGCAATTAATTGAATTTAAGTAGTAGACATGGAGTACTATTGAATGGGATGTTAATAGCTCTGCCATTCTCCTGCTTTAATTTATTAGCATTGGATCTTAAATTCATACTTGTATGAGTGTATCATAACATTTAATTTTAGCATTACTCTTTGTGACCCCTTCTTTATCCCCCATCTTTTTTCTTACAACTATAAAATGTACCCACCTTGAATCATATATCATGTATCATATAATTGTATTAGTTGGAATTGTGTCTTTCTTATCACTCTATTAATGCCCACCATGAATACTCCCTCCTATCTTGCATATATTTTCTACCATCCAAAAATTTATTATGATTAATTAGTCTTTACTTAAATTAAAGGAAAATTTATTGTCGTAAATCAAGAAAAACTTTACCTACCCAGTGGGTAAACAACCCAATAGAGATAAATATTGCAATCCAACTCAACAATTTTAACAATTTTTTAATTCTCTATTTCTAGTGGGTTAATTACCCATATTGGATAGATGTAGCATTGTTCCAGTAAATCTAATATTTGGAGTGTATCCTCATATTGGTCGCAAATTTGATTAGTTCAGTAATAATTCAAAGTTTAGTGATTTTCTATCCATATTGGTCCCAACTTAACTTTGATCAACTAAACAAGTGAAAAAACTTAAGTAATATGCTCTAATTAGCTATGATAGCCTAGTAGTGACTGAATTGAGAGAGTGTAGGGAGAACAATATGTTTGGAGCTCGGTTTCCATATTAGAGTGTCTTCTCATATTAATCCCAATTTAACACGTAAAAGAAAAAACTGGTCACTAAGGACTATCAAATTATGGATTAATATGGAAAGCCACCTCAAACTTGAGATTTATGGTGATGATTTTATTAAATTAAAACAAAGGATATTAAATTGAAGAAAAACAATCTAAGCCCCAAAATTAAGCTCTCTATCAATATTAAAGAAATAAAAATGAAAGATAAAATTCCTTTATATTAATATTAATTACTTCCTCCGTTTCTTTTAATTGCAACAAAGGAGTATTATTTGTGAGACATAAAAAATTACTTTGTTGCAATTAAATAAACGGAGGAAGTATATGTAAGATATACTACCTCCGTTTTTTTTTACTCGCATCATTTGGCAATGTTACATTATTCATTCATGTTGCTTTGAACCAAATTTGTGACTTATATATAACGAAAAACATAGTCATGTGGGATCTTGTTTGATTCGTCTCAATGTGTAGATAATTAATATCAACTTTGTATAATTTTTTCTCATATAGAACTCAAGATATTTAATTTATAGAATGTACATTGGGTTACGTAATATGGTTCAATGATGCAAGTAAAAAAAAGCGGAGGAAGTATAAGAGGATCTCAAAAAAGAAAAAGTATGTTTTAATTAATAGAAAGGGAGTAATTAAGATGGGAAATGCAATAAAATGGATGGATGAGTAGAGCACATGTATGGTTTTATGAGGCCCAACAGTTAAAGCAGCTAGCTGTACCCATTTATAATCATCACTCACTACTACTATTACTACTTCAATTCAATTCTAAAGTTGGCATTTGCAGTTCTTAAATTAGACCAGTTTTTGGCTATCTTTTAATTTTATTAAAGTCAGTTCTACCTTGGAAGGGGAAGCTACGGTCACCTTCTTTAAGACCTTTCTTAATTATTCTGATACTATTGTATCAATCAACGAAGACCACATCCAAGGCTTCCTTTTAAAAAAGTTATGCAAAGCTACTTTCTTGTATACGAGAAGTCACGATGCCGAGGTGAGAATCGATTATGGATATCTACTGAAATTAAAAAGGATATTCTCAACAACGAAGCTATAGACAAATATCGTATATTGAATTATAAATGTTGTACGTAGAGTTATAGATATTTGTTGACAATATACATCATACCAACATTATCTAATAGTTATATTAGGGCTCATGAACCAAGTAAAAATTGACCTAACAGTAAAAAAATTGGTGTCATGATTGCAATGTCACGTTAGGGCTTGTTGGGGTGAGGTTCCTCTCGTCATCCCTTCTCACCCGTGTTTAGTAAGATCTTTTTTCTTACCTACCTTGGCTATCTAAAAATAGCTATAAATACTCCATCCTTTCACTATTACTTTCGGATCGGTTTTTTCACTTTAATTCAATTGAATTGTTTTTAGCCCAACATAACATATCCTAATCGCATCATTAATTTATCAAAACTAGTCATCTGTTTTTCCTTTTGGACATCATGTAGTAGTTGCCACATACAAATACAGGTTTCACCATAGGCAGTTGTCCCATGTTGGCCTATGTTAATGCCTACATGAATAGAGGAGTACATAAATAGTACTCCTTGCTTTTAACAACTTTTTTTCAATTTGGTTATTAATATTACATTCATTGTAGGATTTTCTTTTTTCTTTTATTCTGAAGGAAAGGCCAATGCAATAATTCAAGGATAAAACATCTATCCGTATATAGGGAGTCACTTCTGCAGGGCAATGGTTCTCCCAACATTGTTCAACTCCAAAGGGCACTAACCTTGCTAGATTATGGGCAACTGAGTTCCCATCTCTCTTCACATGCATAAAAGAAACATAATTAAAACTACTACAAGAAAACAAGATATAGTTTAACAAGGAACATTCAGTGTAGGACTTGACGACCTATTAACCTATGGTTCTCGTAACTCAATTACTCAATTATTACAATTATACATTTTACGAGAACGAGAGATAACTCAATTGGTTAGAGAGAGTAACTCTCGAACAATCTTGCTAACTCTAATCATGGAAAATCTAGTATCATCCTTTGATGATCATACTAAATCTAATTATGAAAAATCTTGTGGTCTAGAACGACTGTAGAATTATTAACACAGAGTCTTATAAAATGCTAGATTTATCTTGGTGTAATTAATATGATCATTGAAGAACCATCCTCCTTCAAGTAACCATCTATACACATTACATTATTACCAACCTGCAAAAGCTAGCAATTAAATTAACTACTATTAGGGGAGTTCCAGGTTATAAGATCGATCAAGCCCACACGCGACAACTAATATAACTAACAAATTTGTTAAAAGGACACAATTGATAAAATGAATATTTTAAGGGTTACGATAGATGTAGCCGTAAAATATAAGGATTAAATACTTTAGGTCAAATGACATCGAGTTGAGAATTTATGTCATAACATGCGTCAATCAATGTTATCAATGATTTTTGTTCAATCTTTTTTTAAAGTTTCTTGTACATAGCTATAAGCACTACATATATTGTTCTCTATACTTTAAATATTTGTATTTGATAAAATTGCCAAAATACAATTATTTCTTAATTGGTTGCTAAAGGATCTATTCTTATATCCAAGAAAATCAACCAGAAGGATCCAAATCTTATAAATCAAGATTGGATTAGTGAATGTATGGAATCTTTAATTGGACCACAGTGGGACCAGTATTTTCGTTCGTTGACCAGTCAAAGTAAGTGGAGAAGTGGATTGTATATTTGTATATATATAACAAACGAGAAGATAAAAGGTATATCTTCGTGTACATACCTCTACGTACATCAAATGAGTATGAGTTGGTCAAAATGAGTATAAAGCAAAATAAATATGAGCTGGCCAAAATGAGTACGAAGCAAAATGAGTATAAGTTGGTCAAAATGAGTATCAATATTCAAAATGAGTACGAATCCAAATGAGTATGAATATTCCAAATGAGTACGTATTACCTAAATGAGTATGAATAAGTATGAGTTTTTCTTCTCAAACCTAGATTCCTATTTCAATCAATCTATACAATATACAAATGAGAGTAAGTTTTCCAAATGAGTATACGCTACCTAAATGAGTATAAAGTCAAATAAATAGTCAAATGAGTATGAGTTTGTCAAATGAGTATGAGCTGGGTTGGGTTGGATTTTTTATTTAATTTTCTAATTATGATATTTCTTGATTTATAAAATAAGATACTCATTTGAGTTCATGTACCATTGATTAAACATACTTAAATGCTTATAAATGAGTATGAAAATGTCCAAATAAGTATGAAAGTTGTTCAAATAAGTATGAGTTTCCAATGAGTAGGCGTTGAGTTGGGGTTTTATTTAATTTTCTAATTAGGATATCTCTTGATATAAAAAATAAGAAATAAAATGAAAATTAAATTTAAAATGTGCAAGTCAGGTTGGAGAGAGGAGTCGAACCCCCGACCTCCCATAAGTTGAGAAGCGCCGTGACCACTAAGGTAAATCTTCTTTTGTGATAATATCTGGGCGCGCAAATTATACTCTAATACCCGGGTGTACCTACCGCAAGGTAGACCCGGGTGTACACAATAATCCGCGATAACAAAGTTGTAAAGTATAGGGTGTTACTAAACATAGCCCGTATTTATAACTTTATAGCTCGTATATTGTAATGAATTGTCTAAATTACCCTTACTTACATAGTTTGTGTCCGATTTTTTTTTTAACAAAATTTTTTTAAAAAAAAAATTGAATTTCAGGGAACCGGATGGAGTTCTCGGTATTGGAAACTCCATCTGGTTCCCTGAAAATTCAATTTTTTTACAATTTTTAATAAAGGGAGTGAATAAAGAAAGAGGGGGTAATATATACGTTTCCACCACGTATTTATATGTATACAAGTTGTAACTTGGCAAATACGGGTTGTTTTTAGTCGCACACAAAGTATATTGTAGGAAAAACAAAAGAAAATTGTTGCCAAATAAAAAAAAACCAAGGAAAATGCATGGAATTAGCGGAACTAAACTCGCTACTGTCTTAAGATCATACGGAGTTTATTTTATAAGGGTCGGTAAAATTGTTAGAGTTTATTCAATATCATAATTTTATTTATTTGTAATTGTACTATGACATTATTTTTTTAGATAAGTTGGGAATTTTATTAAATCAAAGAGGATGATTACATATTATCCTTCCATACTAGTTCATGAAACTAACAGTCAGTTGCTCACTATGCAACTACATATGCAGGACAATGAGATTGTAGCCATGCTGTGAACTCATCATGCCTAGTATGCCCTTGTGAAACTAGCGCATCCGCAACCACGTTGGTTTCTCGCCCTTTATAGACTATCACAACATCCCTTCTCGACTTCATGAATGATCGAATAAAGTTGATAATGAAGTTAAGGTTCCATGGTCCTTCAACGACACGATTACACTAATTAAGCGCATTTACCGAATCCGATTCCACAATGAGCATACAACTATTGGCACGATCAACCGAGCTTGAGATTTTGAGTGCTCGATAGATATCATATATTTTTGCATGATTAATCTCCATGAAAGGAATAGGGCTCGAGAATAGGCATAGGAAAACACCCCTATGGTTTCTTAGTACTCCTCCAATAGATGACTTGGACTCCTAGACTTTCACCGACGCATCAACATTCCATTTAAGGTATGCTTGTGGAGGAGGAGACTAAAGTTGCTTTGGAGTTGTATGTAGGACAATATGTTTTCTTGCGGTAACGGGGTACCTTTTGAGACAATGTGAATGTTGTAGGATATCATTCGATGAGTATGAGAAGGGGTCTCCCCATCCCTTGATCCACCAACTTAGCCTTAAATGGATAAGCTCTTTTAGTTGAGTAAGCAAGCAAATGAGCTAAGTTCATGAAAACATTAAGATGATGAAAAGGAAAAAAATATTATATTAATGTTAAACAAATATAGATATTTAAGAAAAATATAAAAAATGAGTAACAGACCGTATGATACACGGTTGATGGGCGAAAGTTTTCACCCAAATTCCATCCATCACCCGTTCACCCGGCTACCACCCATTTAACTCCATTTTTCACCCATCTTTACATTTAGGATGAACCATATGATAAATCACCCATCAAATATTGCCATTCCGAAGAAGGAGTACATATAACACTTTTTTTTTTTTTACATTTTGTAGGCAATTTCATTTACCATTCTCCTTTAATAATTACTCCCTCCGTCCCACAATTTCATTACATCCTTCTGTTTCTAAATAACTGACACATTTCTTGTTTTCACGTTTTTCAATGTATTATTTTAACCATTAATATCTACAATTATAAATATGTAAAAATTATAAAAAGTTGATATTAAAAAAATTTACATTGAGACGAATCTAACAAGATCCCACATGACTATGTTTTTCATAAAATATAAACCACCAAAGCAAATTAAAGTCTAAACTGTGAATAATAAACACTATTTAAATGTGTCACTTATTTAGAAACGAAGGAAGTATATACCTTACATATAATAATAAAGTTGGAAGAACATTATGGGACAGAGAGAGTAACGGAAAAAGAAACAAAAACTCCTATTTAGGAATGGCAATGGACCGGACTCGGATCGGACTTACCAAACTCCAAGTCCGCTCCATTTCAATCGGACTATGATTTTTACACTCCTATTAGGATTTGGACTAACTATTCTCGGATTCGGACTCAGACTTTTTCCTTCGGATTGTTTCGGACTCGGATCGGATTCGGATTAAATTACCATATTAAATAACCAAAACACATCTTTAATATAAAATTTTAATGTTTTACTTAATTTCTTATAATGTAAATCTATTATTTCTATTAAAATGTACTTTCAATCTATTAGTTGACGAGGTAACAAGTAATAATCGGATTTTATTCGGATTCAGATCGGATCTTACCTAAGGTTCAACTCCTATCGGATTTCATTCGGACTTTTATATTTTCGGATTCGGATCAGACTTTTTCCTTCGGATCGAGTCGGACTCGGGTCGAAGTCGGACTGAATTGCCATCCCTACTCCTATTGTGGGAGTCGTGGACTTGTGGTGACTCTCTCTCTCACCCTTTCCCAGATTCTCCATTCACAAATCCTCCTCTACTATTTCTCTCCTTTCCTATCATCCCTTTCGATTTGTTCTCCGAGAATGACGATCGGCTCCGGTGGTACAAGCGTCGTTGGTAACACAATTTCACCCCTTTTTTCTCCTCTTTAATTTCATCTCAATATATGTTTGAATATTTCGTTCTAAATTGCTTTTTCGTCGCTAAATTTAGATTGCTAAATTATTCCTTCTTTTGTTAAATTTCTGTATAAGATTTCAATTTCATGATTGATCGATTATGGATTATCAGTTTATCTTGATGCTAGGTGGTTATACATAACTATATATGCAATTATCAGAAGCTGATCAAGTTTAGGGTTAATTTAATCTCAGTTTGCCTTTGGTTTTATTATTGAGTAAAGCTACTGAGATTCGGTTATTAACTGTTTCATGTTTGATCATTTGAATTAGCTGCTTTCGAGTTGTTGCAAGTCGTTTGTGTTTCAGTGTTTGAGGAATGCCAAGTCTCTAACGGATATGTGTGTACAGTACATACATTTGTTTTTGGATGGACAAATTCAACGGAAAAAGTAGTACTACCTGATGTTATTAGTACTACTTCCGTAACGTTAAAAATGCAACTACTAGACATTTTCTACTCACACTTTCTGTCAAATCGTTGCATTTTTTATGTTATGGAGGTAGTATATTGGTTATACAAAGTAGTATGTTTATTAAGAAAAGTTGTAAGTATTAAATTCTAAAAAGTATATACTAAATACAAAACTATCAAGTTTTTGTATCACTATAAAATATGGATTCATATATTCTAGTCTTCTTAAAGAAGATACTACCTTGCAAAAGAAATATACTGTTTCCGTTAACTATACCACCAAAAATGTTTTGCTGCGGTATGATATCCGAGACTTGGCATTGCTAATACTAGCCTCATGTGCACGCGATTACAATCTAATTTTATGCTTAAAAAAACCACCTTTTTCTGAATTGTTTTGCTCAATTATTTTTTGGTATCCTCTTCCCTTATAGAATAGAAGTTACACTTTGTTTGGATAGCAAAGGAGGGAAAGGAAAGGGAGGGACAGAGGGGGAAGGGGAAAGGTGTGGTCCATTTTTCCTCCAAATCTTTCCAATTTCGAAGGGATTGTGCTTATGAAAGAAGGAGCGAAAATGGAGTCTTTCCTCTCCTTCCCTTACCTCCCCAACCATTTATTCAAACAAGTGAAATGGTCCCTCTTCCTTTCTCTTCTCTTCCTTTCCTTCCATTTCCTCCTATCCAAATAATGTGTTACGAATGGAGTTGGTGGTGGTAGGTTGGTTGAAACACCTTGGTTCTTGCTTAGGAGAGCAAGCAACCTATTGTGGATGATGATTGCATGCAGTGGCTGATCAAGGAATTCATCCACAACTCCACTTGGATTCATAGTCGTTTTAGAAAAAGGACCTAGATAACTTCCAATGCATTAGTTCAAATTGCATTCTATAACTATTGAGATAACCCTTGCATTACATATTTTGAAAATAGAAAAAGTTATCGATTAAGATGAAATCATTATTTATTCTATCCATCAATCTATTAATTAAGTTAAACTTATTCCATCAGAACTATGAATCTCATGTCTTTAGTGAATACATGAACTAAGCGTTCTCATTTTCGATATACTTAGCAAGCGTAGCACGTTTTTAAATAGTCAAAAATACAGAAGTATAACAGGAGTATCAAAAATTGCTTTGGTTAAATAGAAAGCGGCAGTAATGACCATTGTCCTCAAAGGCAAGGCTATTGGATATTTCCATATAATCTAGCAAAAGTAAGGGGAAAAGATACTTCGATGCCTCTAAAAGTTTTGTCACTGGACATGTTAGACTTCCACCAAGGTGAAAGCTGCCTGGTGCCCTGGTCTAGGTGGAGTGGGGAAGGGATGAGTTTCCAAATATCCCTAAAATTTTGGCGTGTAGGATTTGAAGAAGAACCATCTAGAGGAGTAATCATAAGTGCGCTATTCGCTTTTTAAATCACCTTAAGATAATCGCTGAGGGGAGAGCTTTGAAGCTGGGCCACTTAAGCAAGTGAAAGAAAGGATCCTTTACGCTTAACAAAATTTGAATAAGCAAGTTTGTGATAGAGTAAGGAGATAGCGGAGTAGAGCTTGGAATTCGATCACAAAGAAAGGTTGGGAGAGATACGGTAATTTTATTCAGGTTCTACACCCTATTACTCACATAGTTTTTGTCTTTCTTATTTGACTCATCTAATGAAAGGAAGCCCAAATTAGGATTATTCTAAGCCAATCCTTATTCCAAAAAATTCCATCTTCCCTGTTTCCTAAAACCCATGCGTTGAGGTGTTGGAGGAGGTCCCACCCTTTCCTAATGTTTCTAAATTGGGGAACCTTTCTCAATTTGAGTCACATAATGCTTATGGACATACTTAGACCCATGCACTTTGTGCAAGGTTTCCTAGGCCTTAAGAGAGCTTTCACCGACCAAGTTATCAAATTCGAAGACCTCCTTTACTTTTTGGGAGTGACAAGTGATTGCATAATCTATTTAACTCTTTTTATATGTTTGTCTGGGGAAGAAGAGAGGCTTCATATAACGTGAGGATAGACGAAATAAGGCTTGGCACATCTTGTTGGTATTCCTCCTAATTGATATCACTCTCTCGTTATCACAAATATCATGACCAATTGGGTCCTAAGTTTGTTTTGAAGAAAAGGGGATGGATTTCCTCATTTGAGGTTTGAAAGAGATCACATAGTATTAGTACCCATGTCTTGTTGAGAGGAATACAATTGTTGGGAAAAAAAACTGCGACATGATTATTGATTTGGTTTGGATCTTGAAGGTCTTGGCCTACCTCATTTGTTATAGTTTAATAGGTCTTGGCCTACCTCATTTGTTATAGTTTATTATTGTGGAGCTATCGACATTCTATTTAGAGGAGGTGTAAATAATGTTTTTATGCATTTTGTTCCTTAGTGCTGAAGTCCTTGAAAGAACAAATCTTAGTGAATGGCATCGGCAGGTGATCCTTGTGATTGGAATCTATGCCAAGGCATTTCTTAAAGCGCAATCATCATCTATCTTTCGAAGATCTGATTGATTCTCCATATTCTCTGCTTCAAGATTGGTTTGTTTATACAAATACATCTACATATAGCAAATCTTATTGAGGGCCTGTAATTTTTCTGACTGGACTATCTGCTCGTCATTTTCTAAAAGCATATTAATCATTTGTTTTAAACATGAGTCTTCCAACAATAGTTCGTTTGTGTGTGTCTGTTTACTATTTGTTTAGATGTTGATTACTTTTACCTTTTCTTTTAGTTGTATTCCATATAACATTGCACTTGTAAAAGGGCATGTAGTTAGCATACTTTGATCATACTTTTACTCGTATGGCTATACAGTTCCCCGAAACTTCAGGTTGCTGGAAGAACTTGAACGTGGTGAAAAAGGGATTGGAGATGGGAGCGTCAGCTATGGTATGGATGATGGTGATGACATTTACATGCGTTCTTGGACGGGTACTATAATTGGCACTCACAATGTGAGTTATGTTTTCTTATCACATTTTTTTGTGCATGAGTATGTCTTACTGCAGATCATGCAGGCATTGAATACAGCTATGCATTTTTTTCTTTGCTTTAAATTCGATTTCTTTTTTGCAGGTTTATTCTCCCTAGTTCTACTGATTACAGAAGTTTCTTAGGTAGTACATACTATAGTAAGCCATTTACCAGAAATATCAAGGGAATATAATTAGTCCATAGATAGAATGTTGCTAATGATGTCCTCTTGAATCTTTTGAAATATTGAGGAATCATTCCTGAATGTTTCATTATAAAGATCTTTTGCCCCCCCTTTTCTCTATGGTCTACTAACTCTAATCTCCTTGATTGTGCGTGTCTGTGGTCTACCAGTCTTCTCTACTGCCCTTGTTTCTGATTCTTCTTTTCATGCAGGGGTTTGTAAGGAGAGTATATATATCGTTGTTTGATGCAAGTTATAGGCATTTGCTTTAATTACTGTTGACTGCACATGAGCTGTAGCTGAGTTTCTTTAAAAAGTTATTTAGAGATTTATACTGGTTTTGTGCCAGAGCGTACATGAAGGCCGAATTTATCAATTGAAGCTCTTTTGCGACAAGGATTATCCCGAGAAACCCCCAAGTGTTCGCTTTCACACACGGATCAACATGACTTGTGTGCATCCCGAGACAGGAATGGTATAGTTGTTGATTTCTGCTTTACTGACTTGGGAAAATGGGTTGATTTGATATTCTCTCTTACTTTTTTTTCTACTCTGCTGAGTATGCTGATTTATGAAGCATATACATTTTTTTATGGTATTGATATGACCGTTTTGCAAGGTTCTCACAATTGGGAAAGTGAAGATATGTTTTTTTAATAGATCAATTAGTTAATTATCTGGTTCTTGTTGTTGTGAAGAGTTTATATGTTTTTGCTGTATAAGTCCAATTGTTCATTATGGATCTTCTAGTTCATGTCTTCTTAGTTTTAATGTGAAATTGCTTGAACCAAGTTCTAGTAGAGTGGAACCAAGTAGTACTTGGTCTAGTGGAAAGGAGTGTACCCTTCCAATCTCAAGGTTGGGGGTTCAATCCCCACTAGGGGCACTTTGAGGGTAGGGATTTCCCTTACCCTTCCCCCTACTCTCAAGTGCCTGGCCCAAGAGGACCCGAGCGGGGTCCGGGCCACTTCTCCTTACCAAAAAAAAAGTTCTAGTAGAGTGGCTGTTTAATGATATCCAACTGGTTTGGCTAGAATTTTTCAAAAAGCCTGCACAAGTTTATTACCCTCCTGTGTAACAAGTGTGTTTGGGTTGATGCATCATAACATCATCAAGATTACTCATTGTTTTCGCCTTGAAATAAAGAAGATACTCCATTCAATTGTGAACTTGAATGAGATGAGTAGTTATTTGTATCGGTTAGTGGCATATGATCTGTCATGTTAGCTCATACAAAAATGGGATGATTTTGTTTCCGATGAACTTTTTTTAAAATCTCTGATGGTATAACGTGCATGCGCAAGTTCTTATGAGTATTGTTGTGAGTGGCAGGTTGAACCTAAGAAATTTGGGATGCTCTCGAATTGGCAGAGAGAGTTCACCATGGAGGATATCTTGACTCAGCTAAGGAAAGAAATGGCTGCTCCCCACAACCGGAAACTCGTTCAACCTCCTGAAGGAACCTATTTCTAGCGTAACCCATTTGATCAAGAACACCCCCATCTTTCCAAGTTGGGAAGACTTAAAAGTTAAAACACCCGAGCCTGGGCCGCTTTGTAAGATTAAATAAATAGTATATATAGTCTAATTATGTCCACTGTTGCTAGGGAAGCTTGACAGGAAAAAAGTTCCAATACTGCTTACTTATTGTTGAATTGGCTTCTCCAGTGTGTTCAGTAATTTTTTTCCTGACTTGGAGGTGTGCTAGTCCTTGAGCTATTGATTCTGAAATCTATACAGGTATTGTCCATTGATTGGATCATTGCAACGATTAGAATCTGGATCTGGTAATAGTAGCTGGACTGGTTGGATGAGTTGATCCTTCTTGACTTGGCTCAAACCTATTGGAAGTCCTTTTCCACCAATCCGGTCTAGGAGTAGACTATGAAACTTTCAATATACATGTTTTTTTTTTGAAATCGACTTTATAATTTAGGAGTAGATCTTTTGGTAGACGTGTTATTTACATGCTTAGAATAATAAGGATTTAATTTAAAGTTGATTGTGTAAGGCTTTAAATAAAAAGTTTGGTTTTGGAATTTTAAATCTTCAAACATTAGAGTTAAAATCCTATTGTTTTAACTTAAAATTTTATATGATCTATTTATATATCTATAGATAGACTGTCTAGTGCAAGTTTTTGTGATTATTGAGAAAACTAGGGCCTTGTTTGGTTGACAAAAAAAAATAATGGAAAGTGCAAATTTCTAGGAAGTAGAAGTAGAAGTATATGAAGTTGTTTGGTTGGCAAAACCACGGGAATTTGCACTTACTAGGAAGTTCTACTTCCTCTAAAATGGAGGAAGTTAGGTAAGTAGAGCTTCTCGTGTACTTCCCATTATCAACCAAACACAATTTTACACTTCTAAGAATTTCAAATACATGGAAAAAATAACTTCCTAGGAAGTATGACTTCCTATATACAAGAGTAATCCAGAAAATCCATTCTCGTTTTAAAACATCATTATTGTCTATTTTTCTCGGAAGAAAGAACTAATCTTTTTAATTCTCAAGTACAATGGTCATCACCTATTAGGCCACGTGTGCTAATGCTACTGTTTTATGTTTGATTTAAGGTTCTTTTTTCAATTTATTTTTGCTTATATGAACTTATTCAATCCTTATTTATGAGTTGGTGAAACCTTATTTCTACTTATCCGAACTTTTTAAATTTAAACTTATTTTTTTGATAAGGTTTGACAATAAGGTAAAACAATAGGGCCTTATTTCAAAGACGCCTTTAGGATTGTATTAGATAAGGTTTTCTAAGTTACTAGCAATCATGAGAAAGGGTTTGTTTTCATGGGATAATGTTGTTAATCACTATCCATTTTTGTTTGATTTTGCCTTCTCCTCCCTCGATTTGCAAAGTCTATATCGGTGTTGCTGAATAGGAAGGATGAACGACATGATAAGCTTGTGTTACTGAATGGGAACGATGAACCGACACGGAAAGCTGATGTTGTAGAGTGGGAGAGGGTGACAATTTTGTAATTCTAAAATAACGTGCGATTAGTCATGAACCCTCTCTTGTTGTTTACAAAAATTAACTTAGTTGCTATGTATCGACATGTATAATTGCAAACAGAAAGAAGCAAAATAATATTTCTTATAACTAGAGTTAATTTTATCCATCTTTTGTTATGACAGATTAGATGATAATAAAAATACAATTACGTAGACTTTGAGTAAAGCTTCAAGTAGATCAGTTAACGTCTAATCTTTCAGAAGATGCGCCAAATTGTTGTATGATTTTGCTTAGGTTCAGATCAAGTGGTTCAATTGCACTAAAAAACAAGCTATCTCCTTTGGATTTAGTTGCTAATATGACAATTCCGCCCACCATTACTTGATATGAAAAGAAAAAGATGTTACACAAAACGTGCCTCAAATTTCTAAAAGATAGATTCCATGTTTTGTTTATAATACACTCTTTAATCAATTACACTATGAAAGCTAAAATACATAAGTGGACCAATTCTCTTCGTTTATCATCAAAAGACGAATATATTATTATATGGTCAAAAGTGTACCGCGTTGAAATTAGACCATTAACATTCATCTTACATTGAATACTCCCTTTTGAAGTTTTCAAGTTGTTTATAACTTATAAATCATTAAAACTCAACACACTCTCTCTCCAATTATATACACCACTAGTAGTAATATTCTTCTCCCCTTCTTAGAAGCAACAAAGCACCCTCCTACCTTCCCTTGTCCTAAAATTTTCACTAACTATATATATTCACTACTTAACCCACACACCCTCATCACTCATCACCTTCTCATCCAATTTTAGAAAGCGAGCGATAACTCAATTGGTTAAGCATCCTTTCCGATTTTAGAAGATCTCGAGATATTATTTTTCACCCCTGTCTTTAATCTCTTGCACCCAAAAACAACTGATAGCTCGATTGATTAAGCATCTCTCTCGATTGCAGGAGATCACGTGATCAATTCTGTTGCACCAAAAACAACCTTCTCATCCAATTTAGAAAGCGAGCTACAGCTCAATTGGTTAAGTATCCTCCCCGCTTTCAGAAGTTTCTGAGATCGATTCTCATCCCTGCGCAAACAAAAATAAACCTTACAACATCATAGAAGAAAAAATTCCACATTTAAAGTTGAAGCCATGTTTAGTGAAGATCATCAACGCAATTTAAAACCAATTGTGATTAGAGAAGTATGGGCAGCTAATGTAAAAGCTGAATTTGAATTAATTAGCAATTTAATTGATAATTACCCATTTATTTCAATGGATACTGAATTTCCGGGTGTGATTTACCGGCCCCACAAGCCTGCTCATCGTAGACCGTCGGATCTTTACCGGTTTCTAAAATCCAACGTTGATGAATTGAATCTTATTCAAGTCGGGCTGACTTTATCTGACGGGTCGGGTAATTTACCCGATTTGGGTACCCAAAATCAGTTTATTTGGGAGTTTAATTTCTCTGATTTTGACATTGAGCGTGACCCTCACGCGCCTGACTCGGTCGAGTTACTGAGTCAACAAGGTATTGACTTTGTGAGGAACAAAAAGGATGGGATTGACTCGGAAGTATTTGCTGTATTGATGATGTCATCCGGGTTGGTTTGTAATGACTCAGTGAGTTGGGTCACGTTTCATAGCGCGTATGATTTTGGATATATGGTTAAGATTCTCACGCGCCGCCAGTTGCCGTCTAGTATGGGCGAGTTTTTGGCAGTCGTGAGGGTATTTTTTGGGAGCCGGGTTTATGATATTAAGTATATGATGCGGTTTTGTAAGAGTTTGTATGGCGGGCTGGACCGGGTTGCTAACACGTTGGATGTTAAGCGGGCGGTTGGGAAGTGCCATCAAGCCGGGTCCGATAGCTTGCTAACTTGGCAAGCGTTTCAAAAAATGGTACAAGTGCATTTTGTGAATAATGTACCCGAATATCACGCAGGTGTATTGTATGGACTAGAGGTGTATTAGAGTTAGTCTTTGATTATAGTTATAAGACTTCAATGGTATAGAATTTGTAGAAATACAATGCAAAATTTATGAATTGTTAATTTGATTAATTCTTTGTTTAGTCATATTATTATCATGTCAATGTAGTGAACTTGATTGGCCTTAATCATACTTAAAAAGTATTATTACCTCCGTTTTTTTAGTTGCAATGGTTTCCTAAAACGGAATTTTCCCAAAGGTTGCAATGTTTTTTTTACTTTCCTTATTTAGTTAAAAAAAAACCCTATAAAATTACTATATTACCCTTACTAAATATAATTAACATTACTTAATCTTACTTCATTCAACCTAATTACCCCAACTAAATTAACCTAACCTAACCCCCCACCCCCACCATTTCTCTACCATCTTCACCTCTCCTCCCCTTCTCTCAACCTTCATCTCCCTTCTCTCAACCAAATACCACCACACAACTCACCACCGCCACCACCTACACCGTTGTCCCCACCTCCGGCGAGTCCAGAAATCACCCAACCCCACCTCCGGCGAGCCCAGATCCAGCCGACCCCACGTCCGGCGAGACTAGATCCACCCGACCCCACCTCCGGCGAGCCCAGATCCACCAGCCAACCCAAAAACGCATGAAACCGGCGACGTTGAGTCCAGAAACGCACGAAACCGGTGATGTCGAGCCCAGAAACACACGAATCTAGCCCCGACAAGCCCAGAGTCGCACGACATTGGCGTCGTGTCTCTCAAATCTAATTTTAGATGGCGGTGGAGGGAGAGAGAACGACGCGCATCCACAAAGAGAAAGGAGAGGTGCCTGCGCCGGCGCCTGTCAGAGAGAGAATGCGGAGGAGTGACGTGAATTGGTGCTAAGTAAAAGGAAAGAGATAAGAGGGATGGTGCGATTTTGGGGGGTGCTGCTTGTGGTGGTGTGGTGGTGCGCTGCTGTGCGATTTTTTTTGGTGGGGGGGGTGTTTGTGGTGCTGTGGTTGTGGTGTGGTGGTTGTGGTGGTTGTGGTTTGTGGTGGTTTGTGGTGCGCTGCTATGCGATTTTGGGGGGTGCTGTTTGTGGTGGTGTGGTGGTATAGTGGTGTGGTGGTTTGTGGTGGCAGTGAAGGTGGTGGGTGAATTATTCTTCATAATTAATTACATAGCAATGGTCCCCACCCCCTTAATTATATACCCAAATATTCACCTAATACCTACTTAAAAATTTTGCATTGGTTTCCGTTTTTTTAGAAACCTTGCAACTAAATAAAAATAGAGGTAGTATTATAAATTTACAATAGTGTTAAAATACTTCTAGTCAAATTTTGGAAGTGTCTACTTTCTTATGCTAGCTAGAACTTCAAACTCTCTTCTAATAGTTTAGTTCCACAAACTCAACCAACAATCAATCATGTTAATCTGGATGGTACAAGTCCTCTAGTTCAGTTGGCTAGTGTTTGAATTCTAGCTTTCTAAATGAATTGGGTCCAGTTTATATTGTTTATTTACAAGCTCATTTAACCTATCCAAGTTTATCTTTTCAGAGACATTTGATAATCTATCTAAATTCTTGATCAGCTCGACCTTTCCACCGAGTTTCCGCCTTGCAATTCCCACCTCCAAAATGCCAATAGTAAAATTTGGAGATTATGCATCATACACTCGGGTGTACAATAAGCATGATATATCCAAGACCATTTGAGCAAAAAATAATATACCATGTTCATGGTATACTCGGGTGTATAATAAAAAATGTATAAAATTTGATGTCATAAGTTAAAAGTCAAGAGATATAAACATTACCATACTTATTACTTGGTAAGTTGGGAGCTTAGCTTGTTATTGTGATAATCAAGGGCGGAGACAGAGGGGGGCTGGTGGGGGTCCAAAAAATTTAATGGATATGTAGGATTTAATGTAGTATTATATCACGAAATAGACTTGGCTTAGTTGATTTTCATTACAAAGAGAGTAAACAACTCATTAAACCCGGGTTCAAATCTCCATACCAATCTTTTTTTTCCCTTTATACAATTTTATTTTCAAAATTGTTAATCCTAATCCCCTCATCCGAAAATTCTTAACTCCGTCATTGGTGATAATGGGCTATAAATTTCTTTACATGACAAGCAGCCCAATAAGGTGACTTTGAATTCAAAAACGAGTAGAGACTAAATAGTACATGCAAGTTGAATAAAATTGTCTAGTCAACTTGCTAATACAAGTATATTGAATAATCAAGCTAGGCAGCTTGACTTTAATTAATTAGTTAACTAACTTAACATCATAAAGTAAGCTAGCTAAAAGTTGAGAGTTGAGACCAAGACCACATTGACGAGGTCAAGAAAAGTTTCCATTCACTGTTGAGCGCTGCACCAAGAAAAGGTTCATCTATATGGATCTTGCGTGACGTGCCCTACCATATAAAATAGAAAGTTTTAGTTTTAAGTGAAAAAATACAATACGCTTCATAAGTTTTATACTTCATCCGTTTTTTATTGAATGTGACACTTTTTATATAAGGAAGTTTGGAATTAATTGTGACACTTTCTTTTTTAGGCAAATCTTTCTCTCTATCTCTCTCCTATCACATGGGTCATCTTCTTTCTTTCTCTCTATCTCTTTCCTCTCCAAAAATTGTCTAGGAGTCCGTGAAATTAAAAGTGTCACAACTAATAAAAAACGGAAGAAGTATTAGAGACTTTGAAAAGGCAAGTGTTCAGTTTAAATAAGTTTAGAGAAATTAAATAAATTTTAGATATTTTACATTTACAATTTTTATACATCCGGGTGCACCGTACACTCTATCACATTCTCTCCCCTTATAGAAAATGTGAGAGGGTGCACCGTACACCCAGGGTACGATGAATGCTCTCGCTTACATTAGATAGATATAGCGTCAAAATTTTCTTTTTCACTGCAACAATTAAGATGTTCACATAGATTCGCCCTTAATAACCAAGTGCAAAGCCTTAAATGATATGAGCTTGTATCTAAAGTTATCCAGAGGACTTACTGACTTAGTCTCTAACCGTTGGAGTCAAATTAAGACTAGAAGAAAGGTATTATTGGTAATGTACCCAATCTAGTACCCCAAGTAAATAGTTATTAGTATTGATTGAACACTTCGTAATAGAGTACTAACTAAACATTTGGTTAAACATTTTCTAGTGTTAACACTATATGTAAAAATTGTATTATTAGCACATCAAGTGTTACACAACTAGTCAACTAGATCTAGATCTTATCATTTTGAGCGTTTCTCCTAAAGTTATGGGGGTTCCTTGAGATCAACGTGCAGCTGAAGTTATGAAGTTACTACTCCTAATGTTCCAACTCTGAACCACTGCAACATAATACTTCTGACAGGTTTCTCTGTGCAACAAGTAGAAGTACAAGTACAAGACTACAAGGCAAGCAATCACCTTATGCATCTTCTAGTTGGTACACCAAGGACCCTTGGGTCCAATGGTATAGCTTCCTCTCTCCCACATGGGAGACCAAGGTTCAAATCTTGGTGGAAGCAATTTCTTATTGTTGGGGGGTTGGGGGGATTGGGGGTGTATGACTTGTAATAGGCCTCTGGGTGGGAACCCTGTGCGAGGGCAGCCCAGAGGATTATTCTTCTTACCATAATATAATCTCATACTTATAAATGAGATTATATTTATAAAAAAAAATCTTCTAGTTGGTACACAACAAACCAATATACCAGTCAGCCGAGCCAGACCAGCCAGTAGATCGATCAATTAGGTACACGTATTTTGTATTATGTACGGATTATAGTTGATTAGAAATTCACCATATAACATTTAGCTTGATGGCTAAGGTCAAATCTTCTTAATTACGACCTACGGTGCTAACAAGTTGAGATTCTGTAGTTCCCTGTATCTTTATTGCATATATTATAAATTTATAATGTGTTAGAGTAGAAAATTTCATAAACAAAGTCAATAGTACAATTATTAACCAAAATTTTCTTCCTATTTCTATCTTTAAGAAGGTACAAAAACATATTGGCTTCCTTTCATTACATGAAAAGATAACAGGTGATGGCATCATATATGGGTGGTTTGATTATCTTAAATTAACTAAGATAATGTCTCTTAAACTACCCTTAAATCTTAATAATGATAATATAAGTAGGATAAGAGTAGAGAATCTGATGACCTTTGTCCTTTACTTTAGTTATCACTTATCAGCTACCAAACTCTTCTTTTTCCTTGAAGAGATCATTAGGTAAAGCATAACAAGTATCCGTGACCTCACCAATAATTAAAACTTGTAACATACTCCTTGCAAAAATATCTTTATTCTTAAAATCTTAATACTTCAATTATGTGCCGTCCTCACATCGTTATCCTTTTTCGTTTTCATTTTTTTAATACAGAAAATAAAGTATGAAAATCATAAAATATTATAATTTTCAAAATAAAACTAATCAATATTAATATGATTCATTATAGGTTTATGATTCGATCTACTTCCTCCGTTTTTTTTAATCGCTACACTTTCCTTTCTAGCAAGTTCAAAATTAATGGCTACACTTCTCCTTTTTTCCCTTATTAGTAACTTTTTCTCTCTATCTCTCTCCTACCACTTTTTCTTACACACTTTTACTCACTCACCAAAGTTTTGCCTAAGAGTCCGTGAAATGAGAAGTGTAGCGATTAAAAAAAAACGGAGGAAGTATATTATATAATCTCAGGCATTGAAAGAGTTTCATGGTGAGGGGGAAGCCCAGAGCTTCACAAACCCAAATAAACCCCAGAATCTTCTTCAGAGACTGGGGATTGACTTGGCAGAGAGCCATGTGGTACCGGCAGAGAACCCACTCCAAGAACCAGTGGATGGGGAATCTAAGCCCGAACTCCAGCTGCTTCATATAAACAGCAGTGTACCCCTCTGGTACATCTGCCAGGCTCTGACCCTCTCGGGGAAGCACTACCCAAGACCCGCGAAGCGGCTTGATCTCCGCAGCAATCTCAAGGTAGTATGCAGCATGCGCCCGTTTGAACGCTTCTGCAGATTTCTTCGCCAAATAAGGCTTACCCTTGCTGTCGTAAAGGGCAAGACTCCGCATCTCATGGTCGCTGTACTTCCATTTGACTGCGGGCAGAGTGGGCTTAAACTTGTAGTTGGGAGGAAATCTGTTGGTTTCAGGACCCAACACCTCCTTACGAAGACCGTTCCAGGGGTCAAAGATCTCCCATTCCTCCGGAACCGCCTCGTCCTTACACCGAGGCAGATCCAACTTTAAAAACGGGGACTGAGTGTCCATCGGATAAGGCTCATCCGGCTCGGACGAAGAGGTAGATACCACATCCTTCCCACGGGAAGCAGCAGATTGAGAAGTAGACATTCTACACAACACAAGAAACAGACGACAGCACATCAGACTTGCAGTCACAACACAAGACAGTCTGGCACCTCAGACCTACAGACTGAGCTACCAGACTGGGGGGCAAGGATGTGTATGGTATGTAAAGATCAGAAATAGCCAAGAAATAGGATATTTTCTTGCTTTTCTTACAAAAAGATACATGCAAAAATAGTCTGGCACCTCAGACCTACAGACTGAGCTACCAGACTAGGGGGCAAGGATGTGTATGGTATGTAAAGATCAGAAATAGCCAAGAAATAGGATATTTTCTTGCAAATAACGCAGACAAAACAATGAAGACACACCGCAGGCTTACAACCCAGCAAGTAAAGAGGATAACAGGGTAAACAAAGCAAACCCTAAAAATCTTAAATGTCAACAGTAGAGCAGAACTCAGCTGAAGAAGCAGAGCAGAGCCTACCAACCAGAGCAGAGTCCTGCTGAAGAAGCAGGACAGAGCCTATCATTCAGAGCGGCAGAACGGAAACGAAACAACACCAAACAGATCTATGAAACAAAAAAGTAAACAATCGCATCTGAAGACCAAAGGAAAGAAACCCTAACCTCAAAAACATAGGCAAATAAGTGCGTACAGAAGGAAAAAGGGGGAGAAATCCATAAACACAGAAAAGATCACATCAAAACCATCCAAGAAGGAAAAAACCAAAAGTAGATATGGGAAAAGGAGTTTACCTAGATGGAGAACAGAAGACGCCAAGGAAGAGAAGACGAAAGCCACAAACGCAACAGTATCAATTAAGCTCCAAACGCAGACAAATCCCAGGATAATCAAGAGAAATCACTCGAAAATGGCTAGGGCGAAAAGAAATTCTTGAAGAACAACAAGAAAGTTTGAAAGCAAAGAGTTCGAAGGAAAGGAAACTGAAAAGTTTCACAAAAGGTCGATTCAGCCTTTAAATAGGCATAATTCGTCCACTCAGCACCAACTTATCATCATTACATTCCTTGGGAACCCAAAGAGTCACATCAATTCAATTCAATTCAAAATGAATTAATGACCCTTACTCAACACCCCAACCAAATGGGCGGGAAAAATGGAAGCATTCTGGAGTTTGTGAAGAGCAGCTCACAGACAGCCACATATCGTTCCGCGAAGAGCAGAACGCCAGATCAAAAACAAATGCACCCAGCATATTGCAATCTGCAAATACTGGGTCCGGGGGGCAAATTGTATGGGGTCTACCTAGCAGACCTCCAGCTGGCAGCAGCCTGCCACTCCACGTCAGAGCGCCTGGAGCAGAGCAGACCTCCTCAGGCAGACCGCTCCGGACATAGCCTTTAGGCTGGAGTTTAATGAAGGCCTCGTTCCACCTTGGCCCACTTTCAAAGAGGCCCACTCACTTTACTAGGTCAGTTACAAGTCCATGTCTCATATAAATACCCATGCCCATGCATGGGTAAGGTACGTTCAATCAAACACTCACAAAATACTTGCACTTGATACTCGTTTTCTCTCTACTAGAGATCTTGTGCTCAATTGGGACTGACTTAGGCATCGGAGAGGCGATCCTCGGAACCACCCCCGTGGTTTCTCCTTGTTTTGCAGGTAACCACCACCACGAAGGACGTTTGGGAGCCACGATTCCACCAAGTATCCACCACCACATTCACTGTTGCTGTCTTGGACAGAAACAGTTATCCTTTTTCGTTTTCATTTTTTTTAATACAGAAAATAAAATATGAAAATCATAAAATATTATAATTTTCAAAATAAAACTAATCAATATTAATATGATTCATTATAGGTTTATGATTCGATCTACTTCCTCCGTTTTTTTTAATCGCTACACTTTCCTTTCTAGGAAGTTTAAAATTAATGGCTACGCTTCTCCTTTTTTCCCTTATTAGTAACTTTTTCTCTCTATCTCTCTCCTACCACTTTTTCTTACACACTTTTACTCACTCACCAAAGTTTTGTCTAAGAGTCCGTGAAATGAGAAGTGTAGCGATTAAAAAAAAACGGAGGAAGTATATTATATAATTATGAAGTCATAAAAACCATAAATGAAAAGTGACTAAGGTGTCCTGAGGTTGTCTTATTAGAAAACTATAATATACTTTCCTATACATAATCATTATTTCCTAACAATCCTGCACGTAGGATACCTAAATTAGTATCACTAATTCACTAGTACTTATTTGTTTTTTCTCCAAAGTTTAATTTGGTGCTCCGTCTTTCTCTGATCTTAGAAATTATTTGGATGTACTTATTTAAATTTTAATGAGCTTGTGAGGTCATGATCATGGTCATGACTCATGAAACTGCAAAATATAGAAAGCTCCATCCTGCATTCCTGCCATGATAGGATAAAGTAATGTATTGCATTTTCTAAAAAAAGTTAGGTAAGGAGAAGTATTCTACGAGATTGAAATCTCGTTTAGGTCAAATTGGCCAGATTTTTCTGATAAGGCCCTTAGAAGAAGGGGGTAAGGATAAGGGAATTCCCACTTATAAAGATCGCCAGTTGGTAAGATTCGGACCCTTAAAGTCACAAATAGAACCCCCTACCAACTACACCAATACTTAGTAATGCATTGCATATTGACATAGCCAATAACACATAACTTTGTAATAATGGACATGCTTACAAGTTACAAGTTGGGTTGACAATTCGGGTTAATTGATCGGGTTTAAATTTCGGGTTTTGGAGTTCAGTCTACATTCAATTCAAGTTTCTTTGCATAACATCACGTAGGTTAATTCAGATCGGATTGTCAAATCATATTAGTGCTAACACACTGCTTACAAAAAAGACTACAGTATAAATGTACTTTAATTTCTAGAAATAATCAAATACAAATAAAAAGTCAACAATTTTTGAGAGTGTCCTTTTTTTCACATGATCCTTGTTTGATCAATTTAGTTGGTACATTATTATCAATAGAGATGAGTAGATGATGACCAAGAACAAAAAAGGTAGTTTTATAATTGTATTAGTATTTAGTAAATAATACTCCCTCCGTCTCACAATATTTTTCCCACTTTATTATTTTATACCTCACATATATTCACGAAGTGGGAAGAACATTGTGGGGCGAAGGGAGTAATTCACGGCGTACGTAGCAAAATAGCAATATAGGTGTATAATATATACTTTTATCATACATATCATCGTTACATATACAGGATTACAGGAAGATTAGGTGTGTAGGGTTTAATTTGAGGAGGAAACAACGGCGTACTGACAAACCTTGAAGAAAGCACAAAGAATAAGATGATGATGAGCAGAAGAATTAAGACGTAAGAAACAATGAAGAAGTTGAAGAAGTTCTTCTGTAGAGTTTATTTGATTCTCCTTTATCATTTCCAACATTGATTGTTGGAAATCATCATATGGGTTATCTGACTCTATCAACACCGCTGTAGTTGTAGTACTACTACTACTATTTGTACTACCAACGCTAGTATTTCTTGTAAGCTTCCATCTTCTTGAGGCCGAGGCTGAGGCCGAGGTTCTCTTTGTCTCCTCCGCCATCTCATTAGCTGGGGCGGAGGAGAATATGGAAGAGGTAGAGGGAGAGGTAGAGGTACATGTGATCTCTTCGTCGTGGGAGGTTATGGTGGTGGAAGATCTAGGCTTGGTTTTGGGTTTGGGTTCGGGTTCGAAGACGTGGGGAGTGTTGGATGTGGTGGTGGAGCCACAGCCACAGCCTAAGCCTAGGTGGATGGTGAGTTTGTTGAGGAGTTTCTTCCCAAACTTGGTTGGGGACATGTTGTGGAGATGTAGTAGGAGAAAGGGAAGGTTAACTCTTTGAGAGGATGATCTATAATATAGAAGTGTGTATATATAGTAGTTTACACTCTAGAGAATAATCAATCATATGCTCCCTCGTCTTTATTTAAACATTTTATTTCTCATTTGTACTGCCTCCAACTCACAACTTTAAACATCAATATAACTAATTGCATAGTAATATAAAAAGATAATATTTTGAATGCACACATTAAAATAAATATAATAAGATTCAATTTGACTATGTCTAGCTAATACAATAGTAAGAATTTCATGTCAAAGTTTTTCAAGTGTGAATTTGACAACAAGAAATGAGAAGTTCCAATAAGAACGAAGGGAGTATATACTAATATAATATTAGAGGAACAATGTAAGAAATTATTGTTCATTTATACATGAATTTGGTTTTCTTCTCACTCTAGATGTTATAACAGAGGAGGCGATGAAGACTAAATAGAACGTGAAAGCAATAAAGGCACACACAGAGTTTAGCGTGGTTCACTAGCAAGGTGCTAGATACGTCCACCAGACCAGAGGGAGAATAGTTTATTAGGAGAGAAAACATAATACTGAATAGTGTTAGACAACACTAATAATCAGATGAGTGAATAACCATTCAATATGGCTATAGGTTTAACCTAAGTGTTTATATAAACACCCTTAGAGTTAACCTAAACAAACATGGGCCTAAAACCCATAACATAATATAAGGTTTAGTCAAACCTTATATAAAAGTTAAGGGGGCGTTGCTTGGTTATTCGAACCAACAAATATTCAAGGCATATCTAACACTAGATATATTATGGATCTTTTTTAAGAGGCGGCTCTTAATTAATTTCCTAATAATGTAACTTCAGAAATATATATATCTAAAGTATGGTGTTTTCATTTGTTGAGGTGAGGAAGGTGGTGGTTCATTGGAGGTGGTTATTGTTGTTGGGGTGAGGCTGAGTGAATGATACTCAGAACCCTAAGGATGAAGAGTGAAAAGAAAGGCATATCTTGAGTCATGAGGGACATTTGACTCCTTGAAACTTTTACTTTGTGTTTAGTCATTTTGTACCACCTTCATGTTAAGCCATTATGTACCACTATTTACTTCTACATCTAAAAAAAGCTAGTATAATTATTAGTGTTGCTTCCTGTTTTACTTGTATAATTGATGGTATCTTGCTAGCTCAAAGGTTTATGTCCAACTAACTTTTATGTGAACTTCAAAAAGGTGATGGAGGCATACTTTATGTTGTTTGGGACTTAATTGATTATCTTTTATCTATTACTGAAAACGACATCAACTGATTAATTTTTTTGGTTTGTAAGGGGCTAGAACACAATGAAGGGGACAAGATTTGAAATGAACTGTATATTTGATTAATGAATAACGTTATCAGTATTTTATTAAAATATGTTCAGTAAAAGTAGTTGTTAGATGTTATCAGTTAAAATTGGTTTTTAAAACATCAAATTTGTTCGGCAAAACTAATTATAGAGTAAGTAAAGTAACAAAAATAAACTACCATATCTATATATATTATTAAAACATGTGGGTAAGCATTGCATGACGTCATGTTTCATGCCACCTCAAGTGCTGACTTGGCGTCGATTTGTCTCCAACATAGCATTCCCTTAGAAAATGATCAAAAAATTTGTGAGAGGTTTTGAACCCATAACCTCTTACTTTGAAAAATATGATCATGATATCTTATCGCTAAGTTATGGCTTAGGCTTGTGTGCAAAAATGCCAAACCAAAACAATGCAAATCCTTTAATTTACCCGGGACAACGCTCGGGGCCAACAACCAGTTATACCTTCAAAGTCTACCCCCAAGGGCTACCTCTACACTAGCCACAAGCTATCTTTCTAGCATTTCGGCCACTACTTCAACCATTAAAGTTACCTCAACTGAAAGACTATTTTTTACCAAGCACTACTCTTCATCGTAAACAGAGTTTTGACTTAGTTTAACCTCTAAATGCTTTTCAAAAGTAGCTGCAAACACGTTCTACAAATAGGCATAAATCAAAAACTAGACTTTATATCCATTGATTAAAATAGCTTCCTCCAATAATATACTGTAATATCTAATTTTAGGTAGCAAGTAGCAACATATTCAATCATTCATACAACAAAGTTTTTTAATACACATGGTACACCTTAAAGTTATTTTTGCTCTTGTAGAATTTTTCGGATTTACGTAGTTGTTCAGTTGAAACACTTCAAAAAACACAACTAGCTGCTCTTCGAAGACTTTCATCTACCGAAAGGCGTGGATACAGAAATAAGCGAAAAATTAACCTTAAGTATACCATATCTATGTCACAAAGTCAATAGGCCCATACATATCAAGCTTGAAGCACATAACTAGATGTTGGTTAGGTAAATTAGTACCACATTGCTACACTAGAATAAAAATTGTACCAATTGATTGACTAAATTGAAGAGGTTGGTAAGTATAGCGCGTCCAAAACGAACCGGCATGAATTATGAATTATCTTGCCGCCGTGCCGCCTACTACGTACGTTATAAGAGTTCCACAAATTGTCCACTAAAATTAGCAACCCTCAAGATAAATTAAATAAGTAACCACATGTTTATGTTAAACTATTTTAATTCAGTCAACTACACCTAGTCAATGATCCTTTTTTCATTCGTTTAGCAAACTATGTACTATATTGCATATTGCATCAAGCTTTGACTAAAAAAAAAGGGATCAATATATCTATTTAGGTTAATCATTATGACTTGATACTTTAAGAAAGCAAAAAATTAACTTTTCAAATATAGTCCATTTTTATGGTAGGTAGAGAGTGATAAAATATTGCAGTGATAAACAGTTTTTGATCCTAAGTCTTGGAATCACTTCCTATATTGAAGTGAATTTCAACCGTATCTCGATAACTTATAAGTTATAATTTTCTTTTAGATTGAGTACTAATTTTACGGGTTTGTTCTTATAGTGGGGTAATTTTTTCGAGAGTTGGAATCAGGAACCAACTTTACCTCCTAATATGTACCCGTAAATAAGGTCATCTTACGCTCGTTGCATGCAACACCTCAAGACCTCATCGAAAAATTACTCGTCGACAATGTTTATAACTTTCTAGTTTCATTATATGTTAGTTTTAATCGTCGACAATGTTTATAACTTTCTAGTTTCTTTATCTTTCTAAGTTTCTCCAATGTTGCTAAAAACAAAAAGTAACCATCTTTAGTAGTAATTCTTACCCATTATACTTCTGTCCCTTCCTATGAAATCCCATCATATGGAATTTTCGAACTCATCATAGAAAAACATTAGATTGATTTCATACCTTTTTTCATCCAAATAATGATCCCAAACATTATTTGCTAAAACCAAAAACAAGTATTGAATTAACAGAAAACATAATTCATATGTTCAAGCAATGGATACATTAGGTTAAAAATTAAAGTCAATTACTTTACTCATCATTAATCAAGATATCGGAAACTCAAGAAATTTAGACAGTACACACCTAAAAAAACTTAATTTTGATTTTGATGATGTATAGTTAAACGTACTATTAGCACTAAACTCTAAAGACTAAAGTCTACTAATTATCATTGCCACCGGAGAAGCACATAAAAAACATTCTTCTGAAAAATTTCTCAAAACCTACTTCACCATCAGCATCCATATTACATGATGCCAAGAAATTATCGTCCTTAACGATTAAGTTCGTCTCGAAAGCCGGCGAAGGACGAGATAGAAGCTTCTTCCACCATGGAGTCTTCTTAGTTGTGTAGGGTATGATGTCTCTAAACGAGGTGTACGTTTGTATCTTCAATCTTGTAACTTTTGCTTCATTGATCTTATACGTAGTAGGAGTTGCAAACGAAATTTTTACTACTTCTAAAGATATGATAGGATCCATGAATCTCAACTTTACGTATTAGTTTAACTTGTTACTGCAAAAATTAGTAAGTTTCAGGAAAAAAATTGAGAGTTAATGGCTTAGATTATTATTATCGTTATAACTTGACTGAATATATAATTAGAAGAGCATTATAGATCAAACACAATGAGAACTCCTTTTCAAAGTAGGATAAGATTTAGAAGGTATCCGAACTAAAATCAAACTCTTAATATAACAATTAGAAATTATCCTTAAAAGATAAATATAATATATCATAATCTTATTTGTCTGCCCTAGTTCATATCTATCTATTTCTCCATAACAATTTAATCGGCATAGCAAGAACTTGATTGTCTTCAAGAAACTGAGAATTTCCCTCAAAGAAAAGGTGTTGGTGCTTCCTTAATGCAAACACATTATTTAATGTAAAATTTTGTATTGTAGCCGGGACAAATCTTATCATTGATGCATGCTTGATTAATGGAGTTATAATGTTTTGTTCATGTATTATGTTTTTAACTATTTTCGGGGTTTAATTTTTCGAGAACAACATATATGTAGCGTTCAGGCCTTCAGGGCGATGTAAAAAAAAACTATTGGCTACGACGTTAATAAGCACTAATAAGTAGGGGAGGACGGTCTTCCCCTCTTTGATTAACACTATTAAAGCCCAACGCAAATCAATCGTCACAAATTTTTTCCTAATCCTTTAGAGTATATGGAAAAAAAGAAATGCCCTAATTTTTAAAAGCAAGACCTGGCAGCCAAATCGCAAACTTCACATAGCAAACTACATGTACTTGGATGACAACTACATTCTATTGACACTAAATAATCCTTCAACCACCATCTATGTCTATTAGGCCTCTCCACATCAAAGCCTCATCAAATTAAACTTTCATGGATCCTCTTCCCTTGACTCGGTAGCGGCAGACATTGTACTCAAAAGAGACAGGATTCTTCAGGAAAAATCATGAAGGCGGGCCTACAAGTTGGGAAAGTCGTTTCCTCATAGCTGAAGGCTGAAGCCACTGGCCTCTGTAATGGCCTTCTCCAAGCCAAGAACATGAAAATAGTTCAAATTTAGTCATTGAAAGGGACAATTTAATAGTCATCAACCTCTTGAAAGGAAACTACAACACCCCACGATGTATAAACTCTCTTGGAAGACATTAGACAGATTATCACTACCTTAAGGTCTACAACGATAATACAGATCTTCATAAGCTAACACGGCAGATGACTACCTCTCCAAACAAGGACATCATATAGCTCAAAAAGCCCGGGAGCTGATGTCCAGACGGATAAGACTTTGTATTTGCTCTTTTAATAGTTTAAGTTTCACCCTTGAGAAAAAGATCATCTAATGCTTTTCAAAGAAAAGAATACTGGGGATGGACAGGACAGGGTGCCAACTCAAGAATTTTCAAAACCTAAGTGCAGAATGGGCCATAACCATTTCTAAAAACTTGGAGCCAAAACTGATACATATATTTAGGTGGAAAGCAGTTCCAATATCGAGTTGCCACTGATATTACCATTTTTATCTAACACATTATTCTTATACGAGTTATAAAGCCGTACAATAATTATTGTTGGGGGTTGCGGGTGTATGGCTTGTAATGGGCCTCTGGGTGGGGGCTCTATGCGAGGGCAGTTTAGAGGATTATTCTTCTTACCATAATATAATCTCATACTTATAAATGAGATTATATTTTGAAAAAAAAAGAAAAAAAATAAAGCCGTACGATATATTGTCATAATGATTTTCCTACTATGATCAAACTTTTATTCTTACTATTATCATAATTTCTAAAATAATATGGTCCTACTCTTGTTATAATGTATTTATTGTTATACGAAAACAAATCACTAGGGCCATTCTTATAGACCGAATAAGTTCAACTCGGATAAGTTCAAGGATTGGCGAAATTTAGCAAAAACTAAAAAAGAAAAGGGCAAAAGAGAAAGAGAAACAAAGAGGGGTGGGGGTGGAGGAAGGATAAGAAACGTGGTATAACAAATAACCATATAGCCCATAAAAACAGCAAGAACTTTGGGCCTCAAAGGAAGTGTTCTTCAACATCACTCAATATTCATGGACTTTCAATCCTTTTTCTCTTCTTTTTCCAGATAAATCATACATACAACTCCATTGTTATTTGTTAATGAACATAGAAAGTTGTATGGACAAAACTTAAAACATTATTCAACATGACAACATCACCATCTTCCATACTTTCTCTCTCCTCTTCATCTTCTCTTCTCTTTGATACAACAATTACTAAATTTCATAGTAAAAATGTTTCTTCAAGTTATAAATCTTGTAAATTTTCATCAAATTCTGGGTTTAGAGTAAGAGCTGTTAGAGATAAAACTAAAGAAATTCCAGCCCCTTCTTCTTCTTCTTCTTCTTCAGCTGAGGAAGTTACAAAGAAATATGGACTTGAAGCTGGTCTCTGGAAGGTAATTCTAGTTTTATCTCAATTAAGCCATGTTTTGATAGTTTGATTTACTATTTTTTTGTATTGCAATATGTCAATTTACATGGTAGTGGGTGTGTTCTTGCCTGAACTTATCGTTCTTTTGTACTGGATTAATTACAATTAATTTCAGTTCAATTACTTTAGCTCCACTAGTTTCAACTCAGTTCAGCTCCATTCATCTTAGAAATTTCAGTTCAGTTCAGCTTTATTAGTTTCCATTAATTTCAGTTCAATTCAGTTCTATTAATTTTTATTAATTTCAGTTCAGTTTAATTCAGCTATATTAGTTTCCATTAATTTCAGTTCAGTTCAGCTCTATTAGTTTCCATTAATTTCAGTTCAGCTCCATTCAATTCAAAAGAACATAACCTTATTATGTGTGATTCGACCTGATCAGTACTGATTTCGACATATGTACCAACCTGATTGGATTTTAAGGTGAATAGAAGTTAGAAGTTAGAAGTTAGAACTCGATAACACACCGTAAAGCATTATATAAGTATGATTAACAAGAGCAATCTAAGTACTGTTGAAGTGAATGTTGGAGCTTACTGTTTAGTTTTGATTGCAAACAGGCAATCTCACAAATAAAATGGTCTCACTATCATATCGTCACATTATTTTATTCATCTTTTACTGTCTATGTTGTTGTCAACTTATTTTCAGTATTTATCGAAAACTCTAAATACTACTACATAAGTTTCATATCAAATTAATGAGTGTTGTTATGGTTCGACCCTCGCATATACCATAAGTTTCAAAAGTTATACTCCCTCCGTCCCATATTAGTTGCAACACTTCTATTTTAGGCATGGATTCACCAATATTTTATTATATATCACCCAACTAATATACCCCACTCATTCATTGATTTATGTGAAAAATATTAAAATATTATTCCCTCACTCTATCAACTTCTTAAAAGTATCACATCACTTTCTATCACATCAACTTTTACAATAAATTAATATAACCTACACCCTACTCTATTAACTTTCTAAAACTATGTGCACAAGTTATTGTCCCAACTAATATGGGACAGAGGTAGTAATAAGTTTATATAAGTATTGATAATTCGGAGAAGTGTTAATAAATTGAAAAGAATAGCCCCTACCTTCGCTATTTTTGAAGTGACCCATCTAGTTCAATTAGTAAGTTGATAGCCAATTAACGGGCGTGGTGAACCCAGATATTCAACTCAAAGGAAGACGGCGAAGAGAAGAGGGAGAAATCAAAGGGAGAGGAAGCAAAGGAACTGCTGGCAAAATATGGAGGAGCTTATTTGGCTACTTCCATCACCTTATCTCTGATTTCATTTACATTATGCTATGCTCTTATTATTGCTGGTGTTGATGTCTCAACTGTGCTTCAGAAGGTAACTCCATACTAGTATTAGTACTGTACATGTGTAGAACAAGTCAGTAGCTTTTCATCTTTATCTCTAACTGATACATCAAAATCATAGGTCGGAATTGCGACAAATGAGACAGGAGAGAAAGTGGGAACGTTTGCGTTAGCATATGCAGCTCACAAGGCGGCATCGCCGATAAGGTTTCCACCCACGGTTGCTCTTACTCCCATTGTTGCTTCCTGGATTGGCAAGAAAGTTGATCAAGATAATTAATATTTGATCACTTTGTAAATCATTTTAGTTTTTGTGATACTCCATGTCTATGCATATGATGTCAGGATAAGGAAATCTACTGCATTTTCACACCAATACATTATGAATTTGCAATGAACATTAACAACACTACTCTGCTTCACCAACAATTCTGAGAGAATTCATATTACGACCCTTTGCTTTCGTATCTAGTCTTTACCCATACGCCTTTGTTTTATATGGTTAAGAATGTACCGAAACAGTTCAGCTTAGCATGTAAGATGTTCGAGGGCAGAGGAACCTGAAAAGCTGAAACATTACAAACTTACGGTGAAATCCCTACCAATTACGCGTCTATGCCAAATACTTTTTGGAAATAATAACACATTTAATAGAGTACATCAACAGATAAAAAAACGCAGACCTAATACGCCTACAAAACATTCCAACTCAACAATTGATAGAGCAATGCTAGAGAAAGCATATGACGCAAGACATCAGTCTTTACCATTGTGAATTGGCAATCCTTGAAGGATAAAATTGTTTTAGGCCAATTCAAGAACCATAAACTGTCTAGAAATGAAATGCAATTTTTACAAATTACACCAGAAAAAGAGCTTGCCCTATCTCCACTAACCCCTCTACCAATCGCTCTGCCGCTCTGTTAAGACCAACACTAAAATCTAGCAATCTACTACAGTCAACCATTGAAGTATGTGAAGAGCTACAAACTCTTTTCTGACTAAAACAAAGTAATGTACAGAATATAGAATTACAGCTACAGACTACCAGCTAAAGGTGCCCCAATTTTTGTTTGCACTTAAGCAATTATCCCTACCGGCCGGCTGTACAACACATCAGGAACAATCTCTCCCTGTCAACTCAGATTATGCACACAGTATTGCACATCATTTGCACATCATTATGCAGCATCTTGGAAGCAGCTATCATAACCAATTCACAGCGTGAATCAGAAAAAGGTAGGAAGCTCACTTCATTGCCAAGCAATAACACTGGCCGCACATAGAATTCATAGGCCGTTCCCAGTTACAATTCATTCCATGTCAATCACCTCCCTGTCGTGTTAGGTGGAAGCACTTCTGTCACTCTTGGGGGTGGGCTTTGTGGGTGTGGCGTGCCACCATTGGCCAAAGCATAGTCTTCATGGATAGTTCCTAATTCATTCCATTCAACTCCAGCTATCATTAGGTTAGGGAACTCAATTTTATGTTTCCAAGAAATTTGAGATTGTGGAGCAGATGGGGATGTATCCCATCACCAGTGATTTTCCCGGGTTTAAGATATATTAAGTTTTCTTTATAGAGTGACATAAATAGGTGTAAAATAAAACAGAAGTAACAGTCTAAAAGGATACAATCTGTTCTCCACATATCAGTAATGCTAACATCAGCATCAGATAGTAACCAGTAATCTGCATCACTCTGTAAAGGAGGCAAATGTGTTAACTACTACGATTCAAGCTCATGTAAAGTGAGAACTTATAACAATCTACAACGAAAGGAAGGAGGGGGGGGAGGTGATCAGTGTTTAAGAAGATCCAACAATATATGTATTTTTGTTAAAATATTATAGATAGGACACCATGCTAATGTGAGCAAATAAAAAAAACATCATTAAACTTTTTCTTCCAAAACATGAAATAAGCTCACACATCGAACTTACATCAACTTCGGGAACTATCTTCATTATTCCACTCACAAAGTCCTGCTGGGCATTTGCATCAGAACACATTTGATGGTTTTCTTGTTCTTCCATATCAATTCCATCGACTCTTTCATCATCCTGTGCCACAGCTGTAGTGTGTTCGTGGTAACCTGAGGTACTTGGTATACTTGGTGGAGGTTCAGGACCACTGATCTCCTCAAACTTCTCTTCAAATTGACTAGAGAGAGGGAAAATAAAGCAAGTTGGAGAAGCAGAGACACTTAAAGCACCACGGAACGATATCAAAGAGCATACCGGGAAAGCAAAGGTCAAGAAGAAAACCGAGCGCTTACTTTGCAAGAAGTATATTATGCATGCAAGTCACAAAAACATACAAAGTCCAACCTAATTAATAAAGAAGATGAACTGATCCATCAGTGAAGCAAAACACATTGGAAAAAGAAGTCGATCCCAATGAACAAACTCATTTCACTTGGTCCTTTTCTTACTGAGCAAAGAATGAAAGAAAGGAACTTCTTTTTTCTCTTCTGTTTACATTAAAGCACTCCCTCTCAACTCTTTTAAGAAGTATTCTGACACGATAACTCTCTTAATAATAGTGCAAACATAAGCCTCACAGGCATAGAAGATAAAGAAAATATAAGCGTACGGTAAACAAAATATCAGAGGCAAGCACCGCAACACAATTTGTTTCTTTCAGTTTAAACAATAGTGCAAAATTGCAACACAAGGAAAAGAAAGCAGAAGAAATCAAACCTGACAAGATAAACATCAATAGGGCCCATTGTGCTCCTAAGAACTATTCTGTATCTTCTTTGAGGAAAATCGACCTAGTACATAAAACACATAGGAACAAATACCTCAGAAATGATGATAATGCCGTATCTGGTATATATGCTGGGTTAACCTAATTAAACTTGCCTCATCTGGATCTGGAACCTCCAAAGTTGTTCCATGCGGAGCTTTAATTGCTATCAAAGTTTCATTCTGTCAGGCCAAAGATTACAAAATCATATATAGCATATCTAAAATCAATATTGAGGAACATAAACTATTAACTGATGGGGACTGTTAAACTATCTGAGGGAAGGATAATAGTAAACGACAAACCTGAAAACAGGGTAGGCCCTTTATGTCTTCTTCGGTTACAAACAGCCATCTAAATGAGGTCAAATGCAAATGGTGAACAAGTCAGACACAAAGGTGGATGCCTGTTAGCAATGTAATGAAGATAAATCACAAAAAACCAAGTGACTGGTACAGTGGATATTACTTCTGATTGTTTTCTTCTTCACTCATTTCCCTCAATCTTTCTTGCATTTCCCTGCAATAGATTGAAACATCAGTGTCCTTTTTGATGGAGAAAGTAAGATAACAGTCTTCTCGAGCAGACTAATAATAAGTTTACCTTATTTGTTCATCCAATCTGCGTTCTTCCATTGAAAGGTTTTCAACATCTGTCTGCAAGAGAAAAATTGTGTGAACTAACACCAATGATACGTCACCTAAACAATCACTATTGAGCAAAAACACATGGTCTATTCTACATCGCAGCAAACAGTAATAGCCAAAACAGTTTGAAGATTAGTCATAAATGACACGAACATACACGTATTAAACTCCTAACCATCAAATTTGGCATACCTGTAGAGTTGTAACACTATCATCGACTTCACCTGGCCTTGAGACATCAAGTCCCCTGATCAAATTAGTCATAATTTCACAGTACATGTTAGCTCCATTGTCCAACAAATGACACGATAGATAGTGATGTAAAGGCAGTAAATAAACCACGCTGAAAAAACACACACACGTATTAAGTCATACATACTTCCATTGTATTCTATTCTTCAGCTTCTTTTCTATGAGACCAATGCCCTCCAGCACATTGGTAATATCGTAAATTCGCCTCTTTTGGACCTGAAGCACACAAAAGAACTATCAGATCACTTCGAAAGAGAAAAAGCAAGAGCCAAATGAAAGCACGTCACAGTGAAAATAACCTCTAAAGTATCGGCAGCTTTATTTAAATCAAGAATACCATCTTCTGCATGTTTGATTAGATTAATGAACTTTTTCGTCAAAAGTCCTAGATCAAGTAAAGGAAAACATTATCATCAGTCAAACACATAAGCGAAACCAAGATAGAAATCAACTCCGATGCATATCAGACAATTGACTAGGAGACAGTGTAAGATACCAAGGGAGCTGTCATAGCGACAAGGACCAACGGGAGTAAGGCTGTTGCCCGGCGAACCTGCAAGTTGAACTTGTTAGCTACCACAAAAGATGCATATAATGTTATCCCAGATTCTCAGATATATTTATGATAGAAGAAAGTAACATTATCAGAAAAAACAAATTGTCATGTTATGACAAAACACCACACCACTCAGGTCATAGATATTCAACTCTAAAAGAAACTTGATCACATTAATTCTTTTGGACTAGAACTCCATCATATCATCATGTCAGGCCACAATCACATTAGGTTAATCCCCTCAAACAGGGATAACTACCATATATGAAGTTTCAAACTTTGATACTGACCAGCATTTGCCATGGGAGTCTGAGGCACAGCTCTATTGGACTTAGTAATCCTAGATCCTCGCCCCTTGCCGGCCTTTCCAGATACAGGTGTTTGGAGAGGGCTATTAACAATTTCAGTGTAGCCGGGGCTGGTTGTCCAATCACTAGACTCAGCATCAAATTCAGGTGTATGACTCTTCCGCTTCATTGGCTGAAAAACACCAAATTACATGAGTCAAAGCTTAGCATATGTACAAACAAGACACACACATAAGACAAGCCAATATGACAGGGAAATCACTGCAAAGAGAAGGTGAGAAATGTGTAACCAAAGGTTTATCACACTTTTACAAAGCCTGCTAGAAAGCCGAGGACAAAGCCATTTTGATATATGTCGAAATGAAAGAGATGTGGTGGCAAGTATAAGCTACTAATGTACCACTGACTACGACCGGTTATCCCTGCGAGGTAAATTTAGACACTACTAAAATGTTAACCAGGAGCAGACCTATGGTACATTGGCACTTTACTTATGAAAGATCCAGTAAGCTGAGGGACGTTAGATACCCTAATACGCTGGGTTAGCTAATTGCCCAACAAGCGCACTGGTCAATAGCCCATTACCTCGTAGAAGCTGAGGCCACAACGTAATCCACTAAAAGAGAAAGAAGAAAATGGAGCACATAAAATATATGCAACAAAACCTAGGTCATCTGCATGTTAAACATATTGGCCGTACACAACATCAGAGAAGCATAGAACCTCTTTATTAGGCTTGCTACTAATAAAAAATCAGACAACACGAGAATACATTTGCACAGTTTACAAATTAGATGTCTATCTGCACAACTACACAAAAGAACAACAAAAGCACATGAAACAGACAGATGATCAACCTCAAACATGACCACGAAACAGCAAAAGTGGTACAAAAAGATATGGCAAAAATTGCATCACACACCAATTCGAGATAAAATGTACATTGTCCAGTTTACAATTTTCAAAACAATAAAGGATGTAGATACAAAGATAAAGTGACTGAGAGACGAACAAAGGACGAATTCCTTCATCTCCATAACAACCATGAACTCCTAACCATATCTACATATCCTAATTATTTCTAACCCATCTACATGAAACAGAAGTAACAAAACCAGCATCTTGTCATATATCTCGAAAAATTATTATGTTACGGAAACGATCACCAAAGAGAAACAACTACAATTCATATAGAAAATGAACACTCAATAAAAATGTGGTAAATGCATAAATGCACCAACCCTAATTCAATGTTTCACCAGCTCCACCAACATGCATAACATCACAAATATCCAATTATTAAAACAACAATGCTCAATTAAATTTGAAACAACATTGCTCAATTAAAACCTACAACCAAATGTATTCAATCAAGCTCCCTTTCTCCAACACCTTCATTAACCCTCGTGTATCCCTATCAAGTCCGGCATTATTCTATATAAAATGGCCGAGTCCAACACTCAAACACGGACACACCAAAATCCGAGTAAACACTAAAACGATCCAATCCAATCAAAAAAATAAAAAATCAACAAAGATCCCTAGGTCAATTGTACAAAAAACAGCATTCCGAAACACCCAAAAAAACGACTCAACTAAAATCATGTAAAAATTGAATTCACAAGAAAATGTGGTTAATCCAAAGATGCTCCAAACTTAATTCAATGTTTCACCAGCTCCACCAACATGCATAACATCACTAATATCCAATTCTTAAAACAACAATGCTCAATCAAAACCTACAACCAAATTTATCACCAAACACTTTTACTTCAACCAATCAAGCTCCCTTACTTCGCCACCTTCATTAATCTCACGTATATAAAATGGCCGAGTCCAACACTCCAACACGGACACACCAAAATCCGAGTAAACACTTAATCCGAGTCTAACTAACATATCAATCAACACCAGTATACAAACTAACTTACAATATACGATCAACACCAATCCAGTTCAATTCAAAAACACAAATTCAACAAAGATCCCTAAGTCAATTATACAAAACAATAACATTAAAAAAAAGGGAAAGAATACGAACAGGGGTTTTAACGACAATAGCTTCGTGTTCGGGAATGGAAGGAGGAGGAGGAGGACGAGAATCGGAAAAGCGGTGGTAATCACCAGGCGGTGGAACAAACGGCGGCTTCATAGATGTAAATGGAAGCTGCCTTTGTTTCGGCTGCGGTTGCGGTTGTGGTTGTGGTTGTAGCTGATTATTAGCTTTATGAGTCGACATTTTGGATGAATTTTTGATACCGATCAATAAGGTTTTTAATTGAAAGTGAGGGTTTTAAAGAGGGGGAATTATGAGGGTTTTTTAAGGAAATTGGTGGAATTTATAAAAGGTGGGAAAAGTTTAAGTAGTGAGTGGAGATCGGGTGGTGGTGGTAGTGGTGGTGGACGGTGGTGGAAGTGGTGGTTGAAGGTGGCGGAAATGGCGGAGGAGGAGGAGGAGGAGAGAGAGGGAGAAAACGAGGGAAGAGGGAAGAGGGGGGGAAGGAGGGAATTTGGTTCGGATATAGATGTGGAGGGAATTGCACACTTTGCTTTTTTTTTTTTCTTGTTAATGTAAAGACATATGATATGATATACATATACATATACCTCCTTTTCCCCCCCTTTTTTTTGGTTTTTTTTTGGTTTTGTTGATGAGGCTAAAACAAAGGGTATTGGGCTTATGGGCCTCATGATGGGTTTTTATTTATTAACATGGAACATAGATAGATAAGTTAGAGAGTCTTATAACATCTTCCTTTGAAATAAAAAGTTTTATAATATCGATAGAATATTGTTTATTATCTCTATTATAGAAGAGAAGAGATGGGGTGGACATCAAAAATTAAATAAAGGAAAAAAATATATATTTATTAATTAGATAATTAATTACTTTACTGATAAAGTTTTCAACCGATGCGTGCATATAAGACTAGTGCTAATTGGAGGGGGTAAGTTTTCTTGTATCTTTTGCCATCATGTTGGACAGTTTGTTTGAATTTTTACCTCCTTTTCCCCCCCTTTTTTTTGGTTTTTTGGTTTTGTTGATGAGGCTAAAACTAAGGGTATTGCCGTATTGGGCTTCTGGGCCTGATGATGTTTTTATTTCTTTAACCATTCGAGAGCTGCCCAGTTTCTATCAGATAGATAGGGAGTTGGGCATTTATCAAGTTATCGGTAGCATATTTATACATATATGTAGCTTTCTTATGAAAAACGTATTATATTTTTCTAAAATTTAAAGTAGTATATTTTCTTTATAAATTTAGAATTTACTAAAAGTATAGTATATTCATAGAAATCATAGTATATGTTTTAGAAATCGTAGTATATTCTCATCTGATAGATGTAATGTTCACATCTATCATATATGGACTAAGCATTTCCTGGAACATTCATAGAGACTAGAGAGTCTTATAACATGTTCCTCAAAAAAAAAGTTTTATACTTCCTTCGTATCAAAAAGATTATAACAAGTTTTTTTGCATACATTTTAAGGAAAAGATTTAATGGTAGAACAGATTAAGTTAGGCAAAATAATTTTAATGTTACGAAAAAATAGATTACAAACTAATCCTTGAAATTATTTTGACTAATTGACTTGTTTCCACCATTAAATCTCTTTCCCAAATGCGTTTAAAATGATTTGTTGCAATCTTTTTGATAAGAAGGAAGTAATATCAATAGCATAATGTTTATTACAGTAATTAGGGGAAGAGGAAAACCTTAGGTATAAAATTTACGCTTGTTGCTTTTCTTGTATCTTTTGCCATCATATCGGACAGTTTGTTTGAATTTTTATTAGTAAACTTCACTTCCACTTTCTTGAAGCTCCTTATCATGTCATTCTATAATCAAGAATAGGATCAAGCCAATCCAGTCGTCCCCTCCTCTTCACCTTATTTTGTTTCTTTGAAGCTCGATATAAAACAGACAGTTTTATAAAATACCCAAAAGACTCATTGAATGAATTAAAGTAGTTGCTAAATAGATTAAACTGATTTTTGAATGATTCAAAAAACTTAAAAAACGAACAGTTTAATCTAGTCATAATATTAAAAAAAGGGGTACGTCACTTTCTTAACAACGAGCCTAAACCATTACCTAGTTTTAGTTTGAAAGGAGATGGCCTCTTGCAACTTGCAATACCTTTTGATTATGCAATTTTCTTGCCTAATACATAAATCAAATATCATATAACATGAAATAGAGAGCATGAAAAGTGTACATGTATCATGACATAAAACGATTTTTAATTTCAAAGTTTAGGAATTGTTCTATTTGTCAGATGAAGGAAAAGATATTTATTAATCATTTTCAAATATATAAAAATAAAAAAATAAGTACTTCAAGAGAATAAAACCTATCCTTGAAGATTGAAAGGAATAAAGTATTCTCTCGCACCAATCACAATTTCATGTCCACCCTCTGTTTTATTCAATAATTTAATTTATTATTAATGAAATAGCAACTTTTATAATAGTGCGTTTTCTTCACTTCCTCTCTTAGCTGCTTGACGGACCATTATTTCTGTCCTACTCTTATATTAAGAGGCCAATATTATAAAATTCTTTGGACGTCCTAAGCAAGAATTGGTGTATGTACTCCTAGTGCGAGATTTTAGAAGGATAGAGTGTAAACTATGTGTCCTCTTCAAAAATATCTAATTTTTGTGAAAATTATCTACTATATGTATCCAAACTTAATAAAGATTTTTTAAAAGGGTCAAAGTTTGTTGGAATTTATTAAAACTATATGAATTTATCTTTTCTCAAATAACATAAAATATATTGAAGTGAAGACAATTGTGCTTCATTTATTTAATTTTCCTATTTTGAATGATTATGAACTAATTTGTAAAAGCATCCCACAAATCAACCATTAATGATAGCATTACGTGTGCGTAAGGGTGCTAATCGAGCGAGACAACTCGTGAACTACTCGAGCTCAACTCGGTCAAATCTCGATCAACACTCAATTCGAGTTAGTTCAGATTGAACTCGAGCATACTCGAGACGCAAATGAGACCAAGTTGAAATACTCAAAACTCGCGAGAAAGTGATATAATAGAAGGCTAGCTATTCAATTTTTCAATAAAATAAAATAAAAATCCATCTTATAAGTGTAAAAGCATTTGAAAAACTCCCAAATATCTCACTCGACTGGAGCTCGTTGAATTGGTCAACACTCAATCAAAGTTCGTAGGACTGACTTGAATTGAGATCGACTCAAAATGAGTCATATTTGAACAATACAAAACTCAACCCAACTAGACTCATTATCGCCCCTATCCTACTATGCTTAGAAGATTAGATCAATATTAATAATTAGAGGAAGAAATAGTCCTAATACTACTCCTAATGTATAATAATGCCATTCACCAAAATGATTAAACACGTTCACGATTTTTTTTTTTTTTTGATGCTAGTAGTATATTCAATCCCCAAAACAAAGAAAACTTAGCTATATGAATGAATGAAGGAAATGGTAATGCGCGCCATTTTTTTTCTAAAACAGAAAATAAAAGTAGTTAATAGGGGGTAAATAATTAAATGTACATGTGAAATACACAGGGAGTTGTCCACGTGCTACATGATTTAATGAAACCGCGCAGTTTCTCCCCACTACATTTGTAACAAACAACATCCGGCGCCAATTTAGGGTATTTGTTTGGGTAGTTAGTTAGTCAGTGCTATTAAACATTCAACCGGGCTTCCCTCTTTCTTGTCGGCCCGTTCATAGCCTGATACAGATAATGGGCCTTATTGTCTACTCCTTAATCGGGCCAGCAAAAGACCAATTCTACTCTCAGGATTGAAGCTGAGCTCTCTCTTGTTAATTAACCTGCATAATCTGGAAGATTAAGCATTAGTTTTCAGCTCTAAGTTTGCTATCTAACACGCAAAAAAAAAAAAAAAAACAGCCCGTTTGATAGGTGGTACTATATGGAGGTAATGGTAATAATATTATACGTAATTTATAAGCAAAATCTAACACCTTGTACGATACTTACTATTAGTCTTATATGAACACAATGTTTGCACATATATATTTAACATTATAATTGTAAAAAGAGAAACTATAGCAGAAAGATTGGAAACATTTCGTTTTTGGCATGAATTTTCCTTTTTCTTACAAAATTATGGTTGAAAATCAGTTCTTTTGTATTTTATGTGTGGGTGTAAATGTGTAATTGTATTTTTTTTTGTATCTTCCTTTTGTTCCCTTATAAAATAGAGATTATCGCCACTTATTACCTCTAGCAAACGGGCCATCAAGAGTTTCAACAATGCAAAACAAACTACAGACTGACAACAGCTGAAGATACTGACCTTTTCTAATTCGTTGTTACAGCAATCTTCTACACTGATCAGCTGTACAACTGATGAACAGACATATTACTTTACCCTATAATCTTGCAGAGTTCTTTGTATATCCTATGCAACGCCATTGACTGTTGATCTCCCTGTTGTTTCAGCTTCCCTGCAGTTCATTATAGTGGGCAGTGTGGCTGCTGTGTGCTCCTATCATTATCAACCGTCACATAGCCTTCAGGATCTATCCCCAATTGATCCCAATCCACTCCAGCTATGTTCGGTCAAGGATTCCAATTCCATGCTGCTTCTTTAAAACTTTGGTGATCCGAGATGGAAATTAGACAGTATACTCAATTTTCGCGCCATTTTTTCTTTTTGGATTTTGACTTCTATTTTTCTCCTTTTTAGGCATGAGTTTGTGTTAGGGGGAGGGTTCAGAGATTAGGCAACAAGATTTTGAAAGGATACATTCTGCTCCCCACATTTCAGTGATACTCACATCAGCATCTGATAGCAACCAGTAATCTCCGTCAGTCTGCGTTTAAGAGAAACAAAAGGGTTACAAGTATTAGCTACTTAGAATTAGCTTCCACCGCCGAAAGTAACCAAAGGCACGCAAATGGTTACAGCAAAGAGTAAGCTCATAATTTGAACCCACATAAACTTCCGGTATTATCTTCATGATTCCACTCAAGTCCTGTGGGGCATTAGCATCTGAGCTTATCCTATGGGCTTCTTGTTCATCCAATTCTATTCCACTCCCACCGTTTTCGTTCATTACTGAAACATTTGGAAGATTATTACAGTCTGAGGTACTTGGTAGGCTTTCTTGTGTCTCAGCACCATTAGTCTCCTCGAGCTTCTCCTCAAATTGACTACACAGAAGCAAAAAACACTGATTGATATATGTGTTTAGGCGACAGAAAATAGGAAGAAAACGGGCATGGAGGGGGGTGGAGAGGCCAGTGTGATTCATGAAACCAAAATCGCATATCACAATTTGCATCCTTCATGCACAAAATTTTGGAAAATGACATAATATTTATTCTACTTATGGCTTGAACAATGACAGAAGTCCAAACTATAGAAGGAAATGAAGTTCCAGAAGTTATACCTAAACTAAACTAAATTAGTAACATATATCACATTTCAATATTTCATTGACTGATTTATATTCCAAAGGCTATTTTGGATCTCTCCAACAAACTAACATATTAGAGATCCACTACTTTGACTCAATCAGACACAATCACACAATGAAGGACGGCAGTGAAGCAACAGAGGCCGACAGAAGTAGGAGGAAATAGTACCTGACAAGATACACATCTATGGGACCCATAGTACTCCTAAGAACTATTCTGTATCTTCTTTGAGGATAGTCAACAGCCTGAAACATTAGAGGTAGAGGAACCAGGTACTCAAAAGCATACTAAAGGCATTAGTCACTAAGAATATACAGTTGCTGTACCCATAGATACCTCATCTGGTTCGGGGACCTCCACAGTTGTGCCATGTGGAGCTTTAATTGCTATCAAGGTTTCATTCTGTCGTAAACCACATATCACTAGTAAGTAAAATCAGCAAGCATTGAATTTTAGGTCTAGGAATAAGTTGATAGATAGAAATTAGAAAACAGAAGACTACACCTGAAAACAAGGTATGCTCTTCATATCTTCTTCACTAACAAACAGCCACCTAAACGATGTCACATGCAAACTTATGAGCGTACAAACAAACAAATCCTTGCTTCAATGTTAAACAGAGATGGAAACTGGGGGCTAGGATCACAGGGGTGACAAAAGAACGTAGAAGCCTACTTTTGATTATTATTATCTTCAGTAATTCCGCTCAATCTTTCTTGAATTTCTCTGCAATAGTTTACATGATCACTGTTATTTAAAAGAACGAAATAAAGCAACATCTCAAACAGACTGTAGATATATAACCTTATCCTTTCATCTAATTCGCGCTCTTCCAAAGAAAGATTTTTGATATCTTCCTGCATTAGTAGGAAAAGTATGCATAAGGCCAATATAAAAACTAGAGGGTCACGACAATCAAAAACTTCATTCGATTATGTCGCTTGTATGCAAGTAAATCACGTGGAGATAAAATCACGCACACAAAAATTGTAATCGTATCACTTAAGTTGTCATTACCTGTAGACTAGCAAGACCATCGTCAATCTCACCTACCCTCGAGACACTAGGTCCCCTGATCAATTTAATAAAAATTCTTCAGTATGAAAGCAAGAAAATGACTTAATTGCTCAATGATTTAAGTCAAGACGAAAAGGCAAGTGAGGAGAACAGTGCTTAAGATCTGTTAGTTATGCATACTTCCATTGTATTCCATTCTTCAGCTTTTCTATAAGACCGATGCCTTCTAGAACATTGGTTATATCATATATCCGCCTCTTTTGCCTCTTCTGGACCTGACTCACACAAAAAAGAATTAGGAGATTGATCTGGTTAGAGATAAAATGAGCGTCAAAGTGAGAGAATATTGCATAAAGTACATCTAAAGTTTGAGCCGTTTCCTTTAGGTCAAGGATACCATCTTTTGCTTGTTCAATTAACTTGATGAACTTCTTCGTCAAAAGCACTAGCAAAAGCCAAAAAAAGGTATCAACAGGCAAACCATAGAAAATCAATAGTTCCAAGACATGCACAGAAATTAAATTGCTTGGTGTAAACAGTTTAGTACAAGATGAAGTTGTAAATTAATTACCAAGAGAACGACCAGAGCGACATGGACCACTGGGGATGAGGTTATCTCCTGGTGAACCTGCAAGTAGATGTCAACTAACATTAACATACTGATGAAACCCATCATATCTTAATGTGACGCCTCAATTGCGTGAAGCAATCTCCATGTAGCTCCTTGAACAGTGAAACAATCAAGACAAAAGTCCAAGACTTGAACGCTTACCAACCATAGACATGGGAGTTTGAGGGTTAACAATGTCGCATGTGGTAATCCTTGAAGCTCGTTGTCCTTTTCCACATTTTCCAGATACAGGAGTCTGAAGAGGGCTTTTAAGCACTTCTTTAAACCCCTGACTAGTTGTATTAACAGTAGGCTTAGAGTTATGGTAAGGTGGATCACTCTTCCGCTTCCTTGGCTGATTGACATCAATTCATGCACTCAGAATTAGCAAAATACGGTAGGAAGTTTCAGATGGGAAAAATGGTTTTGACAGTGAGATTTTTGGAGACTATTAAACCCAAATCCACACTTAGGATTAAGTGGGACTAACTGGAAATCTGTCTTAGACATTGTGAAACATTATGTACTTTAATTGACTTGAAATGACTGTAGTAGTTTGTCCCACACTGGAGAACAAGGACGGCACACACACACGAATCTAATGCTAATTACGAAATATATGGATGGCAAGGAAACGGAAAAATGCAAATTGCAAACATTTACAGTATTTTATGAAACTAACGGAAGTGAATGCATCATACTCTAGTAAGTTTCAAGAGACAAGTGCATGACGTTAGGAGTGCGCTTGTTTCAGTAATCTATAAAAGATTTGTAGGCAATCAATTAACAAAACCAATGCTTAAATAATGAACAAGTAGCCAGATTATATTCATCATTGAGGAAAAAGATCACATGGTTAACAACATTTAAGAAGCTAGGCTCAATATTACAATGCATTTAGTTGTCCAATGCAAGCAACAATTGAAATGTAGAAAAAATGACCGGGGAAGGATAATTCTTGCACATCAATATATATTATTCGAACGTGTGAGCAAAAAATGTAGCCTGCCATATGCCAACCTCCCCACCTACCATAACATTCTATCCACGTCATTCTCATACATTAGAAAAAACACTAACATCGTCAATATAAAGTTTCCAACTCACAACCACAAGTACAGAAGAAAGCGATCTATCCACCATCTCATTACACTCCTATAGCTTCCTTTATCAAGATCAATAATGACACTATACATTTCTAGTCGAAACCAAGAGTTAAGCTACAAAAGTTATAAATGCATATTCCGAATAAATCAACTTCCTCCCTTCCTTTTTAACATCTTTCTACACCAAATGACATTACTAATACCTGAAGCATCACAGAAGCATGCACAACATCACTAAACAGTACAATACTAACAGAATTCCAAACTAAGCATAAATTTCTATACCAAATGACATTAACTATAAATTTCTAGTGAAAACCAAGAATTTAGCTACTATGTTCAAAACACACATTCTGAATAGACAACTTATTTCCTTCATTTTACCGATATCTTTCTACACCAAATGACATTAATAATACACGAAGCATTGCCAAAGCATGCACAACATCAAAGAACACTAAAAAGAATTTCCAAACCAAGCATAATCAGTGAAAATAGTCCACGAAAATCAGTTCCGAATAAACGTTTCATTTCCTTCTTTTTACCGACATCTTTCTACACCAAATGCCATTAATAACACACGACGCATTGCCGAAGCAAACACAACACCACAGAACAGTATAATAGCAACAGAATTTCCAAACCAAGCATAATCAGTGAAAATAGTCCACGAAAATCAGTTCTGAATAAACAGCTTATTTCCTTCTTTTTACCGACATCTTTCTACACCAAATGACATCAATAACACACGACGCATTGTCGAAGCATACACAACACCACAGAACAGTATAATAGCAACAGAATTTCCAAACCAAGCATAATCAGTGAAAATAGTCCACGAAAATCAGTTCTGAATAAACATTTTATTTCCTTCTATTTACCGACATCTTTCTACACCAAATGACATTAATAATACGTGAAGCATTGTCGAAGCATACACAACATCAAAGAACAGTATAACACTAAAAGAATTTCCGAACCAAGCATAATCAGTGAAAATAATCCACGAAAATCAGCTCTGAATGAACATTTTATTTCCTTCTTTTTACCGACATCTTTCTACACCAAATGACATTAATAATACACGACGCATTGCCGAAGCAAACACAACACCACAGAACAGTATAATAGCAACAGAATTTCCAAACTAAGCATAAGCAATGAAAATAGTCCACGAAAATCAGTTCTGAATAAACATTTCATTTCCTTCTTTTTACCGACATCTTTCTACACCAAATGACATTAATAACACACACCGCATTGCCGAAGCAAACACAACACCACAGAACAGTATAACACAAAGAATTTCCAAACCAAGCATAATCAGTGAAAATACTCCACAAAAATCAGTTATGAGTAAACAACTTATTTCCTTCTTTTTACCGATATCTTTCTACACCAAATGACATTAATAATACACGACGCATTGCCAAAGCATGCACAACATCAAAGAACAGTATAACACTAAAAGAATTTCCAAACCAAGCACAATCAGTGAAAATAGTCCACGAAAATCAGTTCTGAAAAAACATTTTATTTCCTTCATTTTACCGACATCTTTCTACACCAAATGACATTAATAACACACGACGCATTGCCGAAGCATACACAACACCACAGAACAGTATAACACAAAGAATTTCCAAACCAAGCATAATCAGTGAAAATACTCCATCAGTTATGAGTAAACAACTTATTTCCTTCTTTTTACCGATATCTTTCTACACCAAATGACATTAATAATACACGACGCATTGCCAAAGCATGCTCAACATCAAAGAACAGTATAACACTAAAAGAATTTCTAAACCAAGCATAATCAGTGAAAATAGTCCACGAAAATCAGTTCTGAAAAAACATTTTATTTCCTTCATTTTACCGACATCTTTCTACACCAAATGACATTAATAACACACGACGCATTGCCGAAGCATACACAACACCACAGAACAGTATAACACTAAAAGAATTTCCAAACCAAGCATAATCAGTGAAAATCAGTTCTAAATAAACATTTCATTTCCTTCTTTTTACCGACATCTTTCTACACCAAATGACATTAATAACACACGACGCATTGCCGAAGCATACACAACACCACAGAACAGTATAACACTAAAAGAATTTCCAAACCAAGCATAATCAGTGAAAATCAGTTCTAAATAAACATTTCATTTCCTTCTTTTTACCGACATCTTTCTACACCAAATGACATTAATAACACACGACGCATTGCCGAAGCAAACACAACGCCACAGAACAGTATAATAGCAACAGAATTTCCAAACTAAGCAATAATCAGTAAGCATACTCCACAAAAACCAGCAGTTTCAAGAACCTGCTAATTACGACACAGAATCCATCATAAATGAAGCAATTAACAACATAAATAAGCTAAAGATCAACCAAATTAACTCATCCAAGTAAGATCCCCAATTCAAACCTCAAAAAAACAACAAAACAGTAAATGCAACAAAAAAAGAAAGCAAATCTAGAGCAAAGAATCAAAGAAAAGAACTAACAGGAGTTTTGACGACGATAACATCAGGTTGATGCGACGATGGAGTAGGATGATCGGAAAAAGAGTAGTAATCGCCAGGCGGAGGTTTCATTTTAGCAAAGAGTATAATTTCTTCTCGTTTGTGAGGTTGTGGTTGTGGTTGTGGTTGTTTGTGATCAGTGCTTGTTGATGGAGCCGCCATTGGAGAGGTGGTTGGAGAGCTTTTGTGGTGGCGGCTGTGGTGGTTTTAGGGGAGAAGTGTTGAAAAGGGGGGAGTGGGGAGGGAAGGAGAGAAGGAGGGAAGGAGGGAATTTGGTTCGGATTTAGATGTGGAGGGAAGTGAGCTTAACACAAACACAACTACTTCCCCCACCACCCTACTAATATTTTTTGTTTTTTTTGGCGTTTTAAAATTATGGCAAATTTGTCGAAACAACCTTTTAAATACACTTTTTTGTGAGAAACAACCTTTTAATTTTTTTTTGCGAGAAACAACCTTGTATATTTTTTTTACGAGAAACAACCTTTTAAATTTTTTTTTGCGAAAAACAACCTTGTATATTTTTTTTTTGCAAGAAACAACCTTGTATAATTATTTTTTTGCGAGAACACACCTTATAACTCTTTTCCGGCGTTGACCACAAGTTTCCGGCCTTGACCAAGTCAAACTTGCGTGGAAGAGAAAGAACTTTTTGGGTTTTAAAAACATGGGATTTATATAATGGGGAACAAAGGAGGGAAAAGGAGTGTGGAAATAAGAAAGAAGGAGTGCAGATAGCAAATTTGACTTGGTCAAGGCCGGAAACTTGTGGTTAACGCCGGAAAAGAGTGATAAGGTGTGTTCTCGCAAAAAAAATTATACAAGGTTGTTTCTCGCAAAAAAAATTTAAAAGGTTGTTTCTCGCAAAAAAGTGTATTTAAAAGGTTGTTTCTGACAAATTTTCCTAAAATTATTGATATCAATTTTGGAATGGTTTTAACCTACATATGGTCGATTCTCTTCTCCTGAAAACAACCGAATTAAATTAAACTGAATGGTGAATTTTTTAGAGAACTGAATGGTGAAATTGAATGTGAGGATAATAGTATTGTGCTGAGCTGGATTAGATTGGATTGAAGTGAAAATAACGGTAAATAAACTGAATTAAAAGTAAATGAACTGGAAATAAACTAATGGAGATCACGCCTCAAAGGGTCTATGATGCTATTGATGCACAAGACACCACCCAAAACGCAAGCTATTGGACATAAAATGCAAGCAAAGAGATTGACCAAGATATGGAATGAACAATTAGTTTATTACTAATGAACAACACAAGGAGTGAACAATTAGTGTATTTCGAATGAACAACGGAATTTCATGTTTATCTTCATCAATGGATGTGAATTTTCAATTTTCATGTTCATTATTTTTCACATTGTTGATTTCATGAACCCTTGTTAATTTCTTGCAATCAGATGGTCATTCATGATCTTTTGTTCATTGTTGTTTGACCATATCGTCAATATTTTCATTAACATGTTCATTTTAGGAAACTAGATGTTCATTATCTATCCTTTTTTTAATAAATGTCTCATTTTCCATGTCCATTTCTTCTTCATATTGTTCATTCCCTGACCTTCTATTCATTGATTTTCAGCCAAATGTTCATTTATTTTAACTTTCTATTCATTGATTTTCAACCAAATGTTCATTCATTTTGCGCTGAATCATTTCTTGCAACCAAATGTTCTTTAATATTCTTTTATTTATTGTAGTTGACCATATGTTCATTAATTTCATTAACATGTTCATTTTGGGAAACTAGATGTTCATTATCTATCTTTTTACTAATATATGTCTCATTTTCCATATTCATTTCTTCTTCATATTGTTCATTCCCTGACCTTCTATTCATTGATTTTCAGCCAAATGTTCATTTATTTTAACCTTATATTCATTGATTTTCAACCAAATGTTCTGTAATATTCTTTTATTTATTGTAGTTGACCATATGTTCATTATTGCCATTCACATATACATTTTTTGCTACCAGATGTTCATTTTATATCCCTTTTTTAATAGAAAAAGATCTCTCGTTTCTCATGTTCCTTTATTTTTTCATATATTTCATTCATTCACCTTCTATTCATTACTTTTCAACCAAATGTTCATTCTCTTTACCCTAGTTCATTTCTTGCAACTAGATGTTCATTATTGTCCAACAAAATGTTCATTTTTCACATATGTTCATTCCATATCTTGGGTATTTATTTTTCGTATGCTCTACGTTTATGGGCTGTGTTTAATTAGGTGACCGCAAGATGTGCATCCCGGTTCCGTGTGTAGGATGGAATTACTATTCAGTGGTGGTGCAACTTTATAATCCCATTTGATCTCCCAAAACTTCATATATGTAATTTATGGTCTCTAAAATACATTTTTGACTATTTACATTCAAATAAAAAAGTAAAATATAGATATATTGAATTTTCACCTTGAAACGAATATTACTATATCCAATACACTTATTTTTTCTTATAAGTATGTATCTTCTAATCTCAAATAAATTGGCACCAATTTTTAAGAAAGTGGAAAGGTAGAGAGAAGAAAGTGGGAAAATAAGTATGGGGTCTAGTCATGGAGAAAAAGTAGAGAGAAAAAGATTAGTAGATAATTAGGATAATCGAAGTTATTAATGATCAAACACATTTTTTGTGAACTTTTAAAATTACTTCCAAAATACAAATATGTAAAACTTTTAGGGCCTAAAAGCCTGAAATAGGGCTCATATGAGAATTGAATATAAAGAAAATATCAATCTTTGAAATCACAAAGCGTACTTAAATGATAAATTATAACCATGCAACAATATCCAAAATAATACACTTGAAATTCGCAAATTTAGCTTGACCGATCGACCTGCTAAAGTGACCGCAACTAGTCTCCTCAAGGACTTCATTTGCCCTTCATTCTTTCTGTTAACTGAACACATGTCTTCAATTTCATTAATGTAAGACTCTAATATATGATGTTTATGGGGCCAAATCTTATCACTACCTATCCTCTCCCTTACCCGTGCGCATCTCTACATTATTTGGGCCCGTTAGCTCAGCAACTAAGCTTACCGCAAATAAGTAGCCCAACCACCAAATTTTCACCTCAATAACCAGCTCCTCCCACCAACAATACCATATAATGATATAATTATATAGACACCAAATTGAAGTGATTGTACGTACAATCTGTCTGACTCCGGCCCTTGGCCCTCCCTATGCACTCTTTCGGTCTTACCTCTTACATGCACCCTTAATCACCACTATCCCCTTCTCCCTTGCCAAACACCACAAATTCTTGCACGTTAGAAGGAAAAAAGGTTTGGTGCAACAAAGTGCACAAGACTAGCTACCGGACAAATTTCCCAAACACCACAAATGCACAAAAGAGTTCCCCATCTCTACGAGCTATGACACTTGGTAATTTACCAATGTAACCCTTCTTTAGTGCGTGAAATGACCGGCTTACCTTGGTTATCAGCAGCCAGCAGGCGTGCTCATTAACCGTTAGGAGTCTATCACTCCTCCTTTGTGTGTCCTGTGTTCGTATATATGTGAGACTTGGCTAATTTAGAAAAAGTATAAGCATTCCGCTTGAATTGAGGTATCCAAGTGATATGTCATATGATTTGTATCAGGCTAAGACATGATTAATTAGAAGAGTCGGGACAATATAACAATTTACAAAGTTACAAACTCGTCTAACTAGCACATTATATGAAAAGACAATGGGGTGTTTGGTAAATGGCTTTTGGGTGACTTTTTCATTGGCTTCTAGCTTTTGCCTTTCGTTCGTGGTCAAACAGCCAAAAAAAACGCTTGGTGGCTTTTGTAGTAGCCAAAAAACCGTCTTTTCAGCAAAAACCAGAAGCTGTTTTTACCAGCTTTTTTAGCCGAATTTTGGGTTTCATTTTGTACTAAACAGCCGGCAATAACGACCACTTTTACCAAACACTATTAGGGTAATTTGGTAATTAGACTCTTTGTAAAGATATTTTGTATCTCTATATATATAACATGCCAGACAACCTAAACAGGTTAGCCAATCATTTATTCTCAATACTCGTTCATGGTATCACGAGCCTAGGTTAAAGTTTATTTTTTCTTCCGCTTGCTTTAGCCTCACGCAAATTTCAATTTCAAACCCTAATTTTCTTGGTTTGATTCTTGCCGGCAAGACACAATCATGTCTGCCCTACCCCGCCACCACGATGTCATTGGCACTCCGGTCACCGGCACACCGCAGACACCGGCGTCTCAGACGCGTGTCTCCACAGCCGCGCACGGCACAGTGCGCAATCAGCCCATGCTCGACGTCGCTGCCTCCTCCGCAGCGTTGCAACCGTCCAGCAGCCTCCTACAGCAGCCCTACAATGCTCTGGCGCTGTCTTCCGGCGGCTATCTTGGTGCTCCTGCCGACATCTGGCGTTTTTCGACGAACCCTAATTCTCTTGGTGCTTCCTCGTCGACGATAACACATGGGAGCCCTGCGCTACAACGCACTCCCTCTCGCTATCCCCCCGGTTTTGCGCCGCCTCTCCTTGGTGGTGGTGCGTCTTCATTGCCGGGTTTTCAGCCCTATTCTCATCAGACTCTTCCCATGGCTATGTCTCTCACACATCAGGATATCACTCGCTTCGTCTCCATCAAATTATCTACCCCCGAAGATTATCTAATGTGGAAAACTCAGGTGACGTGTTTTCTTTCGACACACCAATTACATGGTATCGTCGAAGGTACTATTACGCTTCCTCCTTCTACCTATCTTGATAATCTAGGTCAATCTTTGCCTAATCCACAATTTTATGAGTATATGAGACTTGATTAGCAAATTAAATTATGGTTGTATGCTTCGATTTCACGTGATGTTATGATGGATGTACATGAGTTGCATACTTCTGTTGAGATTTGGAAAAGATTACAGTCACGGTTTTTGCATGCTAGTATGGCTAGGTCTATGGAACTCAAAGGTCGTTTGAGTCACATAAAGAAACCTGAACAGCAGTCTATGGAGTCTTTTCTCCGTGAGATTAAAGTGATTGTCGATTCTTTAGCTGCTATTCAGTGTCCTGTTTCTCAGTATGATCTTGTTCAGTATACCTTGACTTCTTTGGATATGGATCGTGATTATGATCCTCTGGTTACCACTTTGTTGCAATTTCAATCTTCCTTGACCTTTGATGATCTCCGCCCCAAACTTTTACAACATGAGCAACGTATTAAGGCTATACGTGCTTATGATGAGGCACCCACTGCGCATCAAGCCTTAGTTGCTGTTCAGTCTGGTTCTTCGGGTTCTCAATCATCTTCTTCGGGTGGTTCGAATCCTAAGGGTCAAGGGGTGGTAAGAATAAGAACAGGAACAATCGCAACAAAGGTGGTCGTGGCAACAACAATGGTCGTGGCAATGGAGGACAGGGTGGTCGTGGCAATGCAGGCCGCGCTAATGGTATGGGTAATTTTCATGATGTTTCGTATGTTAATTATTCTTGTGCCAATTATGTTGCTAATGATTTGTCTTCAGCAGGAAGTAATCCATCTAACGGCAATTTAGCCAACACTCCTTCTTCAGATACTTGTGGTCTTTGTTGGTATCCAGGTCACCAAGCAGCCTATTGTCCTCAAAGTTTCAATCACAGCTTTGTGCCTTCTTCTCCTGATGGTGTCACACGTGCCCTAGCTGCACTGTCTGTTGGTGGTGAAACGAATGACTCCGTTTGGTATCCAGATTCTGGAGCCGCATCTCACATGACCTCACAGGATGGTAAGCTATCTAATGCTATTCCTTACACTGGTTCGAGTTCTATTGTTGTTGGTGATGGCACAAAACTTCCCATTAATAAACTTGGTAACTTAACTCTGTCTTCCCCGAGTCGCCCCCTTCGCCTCACGAAGGTGTGTCATGTTCCCCAGTTAAAAATAATCTGATGTCTGTTCAAAAGTTATGTCAGGATAATTCTTGCATAGTCTGTTTTGACGAGTCTTCTGTGTGTGTTAAGGACGAGACCACGGGGGCAGTTCTGTTGCGGGGAAGTAGTAGGAATGGTGTCTACCCTCTTCAGCCTCACATCCTAGAGTCAGAGTCGTCTTCCCGAGTTTCAGAGTCTTCCCGAGCCTGCCCAGAGTCGTCTGTCCCTGCCCTCCTAGCCACCAAGGAGTCTGGAGATGTTTGGCATTCTCGCCTTGGTCATCCTTCTGCTAGAGTTTTAGGAAGTTTACGTTCACAAAACTTGATTTCATGTAATTCTAAGTTTCATGACGATTGTGTTCATTGCAAAGTAGGAAAGATACATCGTTTGCCTTTTAAGTCTGTGACTCATCGTGCCCCCTATCCCTTATATTTGATACATAGTGATCTTTGGCAATCGCCAGTTAAATCTAATCAGTTTTTTCAGTATTATGTGGTTTTTGTTGATGATTATTCACGTTTTTCTTGGCTATATCCACTTAAACTGAAATCTGATGTCTATTCGACCTTCTTAGCTTTTCAGAAACTTGTTGAGAATTTATTTAATTCCAAAGTTAAAATTTTCCAAAGCGATGGTGGACGTGAGTTTGATAACACTCCTTTACTACAACATTTTTGTGATTCGGGAATTTATTTTCGAAAGTCTTGTGCTCGGACTCAAGCGCAGAATGGTGTTGCAGAAAGGAAACATCGAACCATTATCGAAATGGCACGTACTATGCTTATTCAATCTGAGTTTCCAACTCGATATTGGGTTGATGCGTGTTATACGACGGTTTATACGATAAATCGTCTTCCCAGTTCGGCATTGCAGGGTTCATCCCCGTTTGCTAAGCTTTTTCACCGTCCCCCTTCCTATGAGTTTTTGAAATGTTTTGGTTGTGCCTGTTTTCCGTTGTTTTTAGATCCTAAAATCAATAAATTACAGGCTAAGTCGATTCAATGTGTTTTTATTGGCTATGCATCAAACTATAAGGGTTATCGATGTCTTGATCCTATTTCTGGCAAATTTTATACAAGTCGGCATGTGTTGTTTAGTGAACGTAAATTTCCTTATCGTTCTCTTGCGTCTAGCACACCCATTGGTTCGTCTATGGATGAGTGGCTTGACCCCTTAGTCTGGTTTCCGAGTCTTCCTGTGTCTAGTGGTCCCGTGTTGACTTCGAATGTGTCCTTGCCTCCTCCATCCCCCGAGCCTGCAGCATCACGGGGGCACATGCAGCAGCCCGCTGCCTGCCCGCAGGATGCCTGCACGCCCGAGGGATGTCAGCCCCCCATCAGTCCGCGGGTGTTCCTCCCCGCGCCCGCAGCTAGCATCCTCCCCCCCCACATAGATGCTGCCTGCCCGCAGGCCCAGCCTGCGCCCGCAGGAATACGGGGCTCCCCGCAGCTCCACGCCCCTGCGCCCGCAGCTCCCAGCACTCACCCGCTGGCAGTTGCTGCCAGCCCGCAGCCACGTGTTGCGCCCGCGGGAACATCCCCGCCTCCCTCTCCTTCCTCGTCTTTTACCCCTCCCCTTGATGCTCCCCTTGAGTCATCCCCGTCTCTTATTATCCCTCCCCCTAGGCGTCCTAGGAAGTCGTCTAAGTGTGTCGATCCTACTAATGTTCATACCATGACCACACGTCTAAAAGACGACATCATTTCAACTAGGAATTTATTGGATTTAAAAACCGATGTTGTTGAGTCTGAGCCGTCTAATTTTAAGCAAGCGTCTAAAGATTCACGTTGGCAACAAGCCATGCGTGATGAGTATGAAGCATTAATTAAGAATGATACATGGGAACTTGTACCTCGCAACAACAATAGAAACGCTCTTGGTTGTAAGTGGGTGTATAAGATTAAATATAATTCTGACGGTTCTGTGGAGCGGTTTAAGGCCAGACTCTTTGTTTTTGGTAATCATCAGCAGGCAGGTATTGACTACTTTGAAACCTTTAGTCCTGTAATTAAGCCTACTACTGTTCGCTTAGTTCTTACTCTTGCTGCTACTTTTAAATGGCCTATTCGTCAACTCGATGTTAAAAATGCTTTCCTTCATGGTTTCCTCAATGAGGAAGTCTATATGCGTCAGCCTCCTGGTTTTGAACACCCTTCTCAACCACATCATGTTTGTCGGTTACGAAAATCCATTTATGGTTTGAAGCAAGCTCCTCGAGCTTGGTTCTCTCGTTTCAGCAACTTTCTTCTCTCTATTGGTTTCAAGTGCAGCAGTTGTGACACCTCAATGTTCACTCTCAAACACAGTAGTCATATTATCATTCTCTTGCTCTATGTTGATGATATTGTGCTTACAGGTAGTAGTTCCTCTTTGCTTCAGAAATTTATCATTTTTCTCTCTGCTCAGTTTGCTATGAAGGATTTGGGTGATTTGCATTATTTCTTAGGCATTCAGGTTTTACGTACTCCTCAGGGTTTGCTTTTGTCTCAAAACAAATATGTAGCTGATCTTCTTCAGAAATTTCATCTTCATACTGTCAAACCCGTACGTACTCCTGTTGTCTCTCGTGTCACTCTTTCTCTATTAGATGGTGAACTTCTTGCTGATCCCACAGATTATCGTAGTATGGTTGGTGCATTGCAATATTTGACTATGACTCGTCCTGATATTGCCTATGCTGTTAATTCGGTTTCTCAATTTATGCATGCGCCTCGTACTACTCACCTTCATGCTGTGAAAAGAATTTTCAGGTATCTGCATGGAACTTCTGATTATGGGCTCTTTCTTCATAGTACTGGCTCTCCTACTGTGACTGTTGCCTATTCTGATGCTGATTGGGCAGGGTGTCCTGACACTCGGCGTTCTACTACTGGTTATGCTGTCTTCCTAGGGAAGAATTTGATCTCCTGGCGGTTTAAGAAGCAACCTACTGTTTCGAAGTCTTCTACTGAAGCTGAGTATCGTGCTGTTGCCTACACTGCGGCCGAAACAATTTGGATTCGTCAATTGTTGGCTGATTTAGGGTATTTTCATCGTCGGCCTACCATTCTCTATTGTGACAATGTTTCTGCTATGTATCTTACTGCCAATCCTGTTCATCATGATCGTAGTAAGCATATTGATGTTGATTATCATTTTGTTCGTGAGATGGTTGCTAAAGGTGGACTTCAGGTCAAGCACGTACCGACACAGTTGCAGGTTGCTGATATTTTTACTAAGGGTCTTTCTTCTGAGTTGTTTTGTAAACATCGTTCCAATCTATCCGTGATTCCTCCCCGTAAAGATTGAGGGGGTGTATTAGGGTAATTTGGTAATTAGACTCTTTGTAAAGATATTTTGTATCTCTATATATATAACATGCCAGGCAACCTAAACAGGTTAGCCAATCATTTATTCTCGATACTCGTTCAACATTTAATAGCCAAAAGTTATACAATCGGTCAAACAAGCCATTAAAAATAGTTGATCAATCCAGCCAGCAGATAAATCCACCAACCAACAGCCACCAACCAATTGTCAAACTTGCATTGTTGGTAAAAATTTTACACCTTTCTTATTCTTTACTAATGGGATAAGAATTCACAGACTTAAACCCTGCTTAAATAATTCATGCTAATTTTGTTAACCTGAATTCATTTTTTACCGAATTGAAGTTATTTACACGGAATTGGACTTTATAATCCCACAATAACTTGCAAACTTGTCTTGCATCATCATTTATTAGCTGCCTTAGATAAATTGCAGACATACCTTTACAATAGTATATTTTCTTCAAATATTTATACATAATGATTAAATAATACCAGTCTAACATAAATTATTAAGATCAAACTGTTTAGAAAGGGTCAAAATAACTTATGATTAAAAAAGGAAAGATATCAATATTAAAAAAATTCATATGCAAATATGCTTCTAGTATATCCTAGAATAATCTAAGCATAAGTTACCAAGGAATTTCCACCATGGTGACCCCTTATTTTCAAAGTATGGATTTGCAAGTACATGAAAAAGACATTAATAAGTAGTACTCCATTATTGTAGTGAGCTAATCCCTCTATTTTCCACGCAAACAGACTATTGAAAGTAAACCCTATACTAATAAAATGAATAAATGAAGTCATAGTATGAAAGAAAAAGGCAAAAAAAAAAATGTAGTAGTATAAAATATAACACTAGAATGGGTAGTTGGTTATGATTGACTCTCTTAACAAAAGATGTCATTCATGAAGGGAAAAGAAATAGGTGGGATGAAGATGATAAAGAAGAAAGATTTTCTACCATCACCTCCTAGCTATATTAAACTATCAAGAAAAGGCAACGGCAACGACGGCGGCGGCGACGACGACGACGGCAGCAGCAATGAAGGAGGAACAACCCCAAAAGGACATGTTCCAGTTATGGTGGGAGAAAAAGAAGGTGAACTAAAGAGATTTGTTGTACCAACTAGGTTTATGAAAGATCCTCCTATTGTTGCTTTGCTTCAATTATCAGCTGATGAGTTTGGTTATAATCATGATGGTGTGTTACATATTCATTGTCAGCCTGAATACTTTCAAAACATATTAGGTAAACTTGCAAAATTGCACAAACACAACAAGATGAGATTATAACTATATACTTTTGTATCATCATATTTCCTGATTATTATTACTAATTTTATACTTTCATGTTATTATTTCCTAGCTTTTTTGCTCTAAGTGTTATTAGATAATACATTTGAGTTTTAGCTAGGGTAAAATTTACGTGTTTACGTACTACTAGTTCAACTTTGATGTTGAGATACTATATTGATCGAATATTGATGATGTGTGTTGTAAAGCCTGTTATAATGCGACAAACATTTATTTTCTGAATGTAAATTATTTTATTTAGATTTTTAATTAATTGTTGTCTATTTTTATCGTATTTGCGATTGCATGATTCGGTCTGTAGCCTGTACGGCATTGGCAATGCTACTAAGTAGCGTGTATATATTTTTCTTATAATTAAAAATGAATATACTTTGATATAATACTCATGTCTCTTTTATTAATTTTTTCGTAATAGGGGTGCTCCTCTACTTGAGCAACATTTTGTACTGTAGCATGATTGAGGTTCATTTGATTTGACGAAAAAATGATTTTCCATGAAAAAACGTTTTCTAGTGATAATACAATGAGTTAGTTGTCCCTTGTTTGGTTTCTTACATGAAAAATTTGAGGAATAAGGAGCAATATGGAAAAGAAATGGGAGGAGGATTATAGGATTGAAGGAAAATAAAGAAAAACTAGTGCGTGACCCGGAAGATATTCTGGGTTGTAGTTGATTGTTGTCTTTTTTATTTGTATTTGAGAATGTTTTAAGTTTTTTGGTCATTCTTTTTCATTTAATTTTTCTATTATAAGGAGTGATGTAAAAATCAATATGGAGAGATGTACTTATAGTTGGTTATTAAGATGGTAATTAAGTGGTGATCGAGATTTTCATTCAAAGAGGTCTAGTGTTCGATTCTTCCTCTATACATTTTGAATGTAAATGACAACACAAAGTGGGTGGGTGAGCCGTGAGTGCACTGAGTGATGAGGTATAATGCTAACGGGTTACATGTTTCACATAGACTTTCTTAAGAACGTTTTTTAATATAAGTATTAGTATAGATGTGTTTTCCCTTAGAAAAATGTGTTTTATAGGAAAGTAAAGTGAGTTAGATAAATTAAAGTCAAGTATACGACTACATGATGAGCATTCAGCTAAGCATTCTCCATTGCTCTAGACTAATACACCACCCGTGACCTTTAATTGGGGGCTCTGGCCCCATCTTACAACATTACGGAGTATATGGCGCCATAATTAGGGTGATTAATCCCTAATTAAGAATTTAATATGGTATGGCATAGAGTGATTTTAATTTTGGCAATGCTTGGTTCGGTTTCGAAGAGCGTCTTGGAGATGGGCACAATCATCCGAGAGGGAGGGTGTTTACACCTGACAACACGTTCGGGGGAAGGCCTAGGGAGTTTGCCGTAGCAAGTGACCTTACGATGTGGTCGTGTGGTTCAAGGCACACGGTCTTATTGTACCTTGTCACAAGGTCAGACGAAACGCAGTCGTGTGCCCCTCAGCCTAGAGAAAAACTTCTGTGTGGTCATGTTCTCTCAAATAGCGTGTCATTAATTTCCGACTTGGATTAGGAAACTAATCGTGTTGTATTATAAATAATTGTTTAGGTCGTTTGTGAGTTGTGTAGTGCCTCATTCTTACTTTAAATAGGTTAGAGAACCTTGAAGACATATTAGTGAACCCTAGTAGAGATAATTCACTTAGCTTGTATCATCATTTCACACAAGATTTATAGTATTATTATAGTTTGCTTTTTATTTTTACTTGACATTGGGTTTTCACGTTAATTATTTGTGTATTCTTTATTGTTTGTTGTTTTTTTATTATTTTAATTTGCATATAGTATATTTTGATTCCATATCTTTTTTCCATTTGTTCCTAATAGACAACCCTTAAAAGACGAACAAAAACTAACAAACTAGAGCTGGTCAAGTCTAGCCCGGCCTGAAAGAAGCCCGGATTTGGACATAATTGTGGTTTTGGTCTCAACCCATGGCAAAATAAACGGTCTTTATACATGCCTTTCGGTCCAAATCTAGACCCGAAAACCTCAAAATTTTAGCCCATGAGGCCATGACCACTTTAAAGGGAAAAAGTCCAATCCGTCCTATGGTTCTCTATAAAACAGATCATAAAATACTGTTATCATTTTTTTTTCTTAGAAGGGAATAAATTCAATAATTTATTGGAATATAGATGTCGTAAAATGGGCTCAATTAATATGTTTCTGCTCTCAGTCTTCCCATACATTAATTACGCAATCATGCATTGTTCCTCATTTTGTTTTTGCTATGTTACTTTCGACCAACTATTGCATGAGATAATGAGAGATTATGTATTTATGTCCAATTGTCAATCGTCAATCGTCAATTGTCAAGCTGAGAAAACAGCAATTTTTGACCATAATAGGTGTGAATCCTTGACCATTTTCATTCTACTTAGTCCTCAAGATAAGTCATGCATAATTTTGCGACTGTCAGTTAAAAAGTATACACGTACTAGTTAGTTACTAGTACTAAAAAGACTAGGAATCACAATCTAAGATACAAGTTTGTTAAGTAAGTACTAAAATTCCTATTATATACTTCGTCCGTTTTTTTATACTCGCATCATTTCTCATTGTGACACTATTCACACATATCTCTTATAATCAAAGTTGTGACTTATATGTAAGGAAAATTATAGTCATATAGGATCTAGTTTTAGATTCGTCTCTATGTGTTGATTATAAATATTCAATTTGTTTAATTTTTCTTATGTATAACAAGATATTTAACGTTTAAATTTTGCATTGGGAAGCGTAAAACCTTTCAATGATGCGAGTATTAAAAATCGGAGGAAGTACTATATTAAAAATATGGCTGAAAAAGAGGTTGTATATGTTAAAAATAAAATAAAATAATAGCAACATATGGTTATCTACAATTGAACAAATGATTATGACATATCACACTGATCAATCTTTCAATGTAATGCTGTAGCGCTAGAGTAGTACTCTTTTTAGGAGATTGTAAATTCATTGATTGTATTGTAGTGTGATATCATGTTTTGTTTTCTCTTTACCTAAAAAGATTCTTGCTCTAATAAGCTGCAATAAGTTCAAAATCATTCTAATAAAATTGCACTTAATTCAGAATGATTCTAATAATTAAGTTGCAATAATTTCTAACACCACCTTATAAAATAGTATATAGAAAGATACTTATAGAATATAGTATATGAAACCACATTTTCTAAAGAATATGAGTAAGATTTGAATAAATTATTAATATGTAAATTAGATTATTTTTAAAAGTAAAGAGCTTCTTAAGTACGTCAGTCAATCATCAAGTTTTACAACTATTATCATACACCTGGGTGTATGATGCTCATGGTACACCCAGGGGTACTTTAGTAAATAAATTCAATTTGTAGCCAAATTACACGTTGCCATTTCAACCTTTACATTTCTATCTCCTCCCTTCTCTCTTTCTGACTCTCTAACCAAACCTCCATTGTTACATGATTTAAGCTCTTGTTGATGGTAAATTTCTTTGATTTTTCACATCTTTTCATCTTTAACCTTCATTAACAACTTCATACTCTAGATATTTCGCATGAGTTATAGTGAAATGAGTAAAGCAACTGAAAAATCAAGTTTCTCCTGCAGTTTCTCATTGTTGAAAGAGGTATTCACCATTTTTACATTTCACAATTTCTCGATTCTCTCTCATTTTCTCTCCTTTTGTTCATTTTTTCATCCTTATTTTGGAAATTATTAGTTTAAAATTGAAAGATTTGCTCATTTAAGCAAGTGAAAACAATTATTTTGGTCAGTGAATTTTTTCCATCTAACGTTTTTATTTTTTCGAGAGTACATATTAATTCTGCTCATTTGCGCAAATGAGCTGGTGTTTATTTGCTAATACTAAGAGATTTGCTCATTTGAGCAACTGAGCAGAATGGAATTTCTTTTGAGTAAAATTTTGCTCATTTCCTCATATGAACATTTTGAATGAACATAATTAATTTGCTCAGGAGGAAAACTTCTGCTCATTTCCTCAGATGAACATAATTAATTTGCTGGAAGAGGAAAAATTCTGCTCATTTCCTCAAATGAACATAATTAATTTGCTCAGGAGGAAAAATTCTGCTCATTTCTTCAAATGAGCGTATTTTACTTTTTCAAAATTATATGTTTTTGCTTATTTTCACAGATGGACATTTTATTTTCCCTCATGAAATTCACTCATTTTCCTTTAGCTCATTTGCGCAAATGAGCAATATATTTTTATAAGGTCAAATAAATTTGATTCTATGAATTCGATTCACAATACAAATTAATTCACCCGAAGTCTGATTTTCGATTGATTCTATGATAATTTCTCGAGGTATTAGGTCCACCATTGTTAAATTTCGAAACTTCAATTTTCAAGTTGATGAGTACCAAAAAAATCAGATATTTCTTGGAAAGAATGTCGAATTCACCAATTGGTTATCGTAGCTCTATAAATTCCGCAACAAATTTAGCTACAATTGTTCCAATTGTACGTGGATTTTGAATATTTTGTGTCAAATTTAGTTGCTGCTTAAAAAATCAAGAGAAATAGAACGTTGGAGCTGATAGGAGATTTTTGTTTTCATGCTTGTAAATTACCAGCGTACCCCTGAAGTTCTGCTTTATTACGAAAATGCCACCGGGTGTACCATGAGCATGGTACACCCGGGTGTAGGATGCATCATCTCATCAAGTTTAAGATCAACATATCTCTATAACATTTTCCAGCAAGGTTTTTAAATAAAACTCTATGAAGCAATTAAATATGTATAATATATGCATTACATATTGTCTATTTAATTAGCTTTGTCATAATATTATCCAAATATATATGGTATTGCCTATTTTATTTTATTAAACAACATTAAAAAATATATCTTACTTTTGTATAACACTTTTTTGTGAAAAAAATTTCATTACTTATTCATTTATTTAAGGAAAATATCATAAAAGGTGAAATTTAATATTATCTTCAATTTCATGACTTCTAACTTAACCATTATCCATTAAACATGAATATCAATACAATAAACAAACAAAAATCTCTCATGTACAGCGCACAAGTCTAAAACCAAGTACTCATTTTACATGGGACGTATAATGAATACATTGTAAGAGAAGTTACATCGGTCCATATCTTCTAAATTCTAGTAAGAGAAGTTACATCGGTCCATATCTTCTAACATAAAGAAAAAGAAGCAAAAAATAGAAGGCCCAACCTAGTGTATATGTATAAATAGTTTTTTTATGTGAATATGAGCCCAAAAGAGTTTGGAAACCCATCGGTTGGGAGCAACACAAACCTGACCTTGTTGCACTCTCAGTTCTTGAGTTCGAACTTCACGCACCCGCAACCAGACCCAAAAGGCCTATTTCTTCACGCAATTCATTAGTTTTAACATGTGACGCTTAAAGCATTCTTCTTTGGCCACATGTTATAACATTTCAGATTTATCTTAATCGCACACTTATGAACTATTTGCATGTCGAACGTTTAATTTATCTTTACATTAGTTTTTGCAATATTTAATTGTTTATTTAACTTCTTTTTTTTGCCGGATAGTTAATTTTTGTAACAGTATCCCATACTTCCAAATCCTAGATCCGCCTATGCACGAGTATGATATGCATACTCATAACCGCAAAAACTAAAGCCAGGTTTAATATAGACCAGGTCTATACTAAATTTATTGTAAACCCGATTCAAAACCCAAAGGTATTTTGTAATTAAAAGTTAAGGTTTAATAATCAAAAGTTAAGGTTTTGTAATAAGAAGTTACGTGTTATAAATGAAAGGTTGAGGTTTGTTTGTGGTCTACACTTTTTAGTGTGGACCAGGTCCACCCAAGAGTTTCTCCTCATACTTTGTTAGAAAATTGTATATACGAGTTGGAAAAAAGAGGTATATCTTCTTCGTTGATCGGCGATGTCTAGTTCTAGAAGATGATTTTAGAAATTAGTAACAGTAATTACTCACATACGTAATTACCAAGTGACCTTATAAAATTGCTACGGGTTATCGTTGAGACTTGAGATAATAATGGTAGTTCGATTTTGAAGAGATCTCAACTTAAATTGTTTCAATTAGTCAAGTCATTGGTGTTAAGTTAATAATTGTTTATTAAGATGTAATTAATGAACCCTTCTAAGTATAAAGATAAGGAATTAATTATTAAGGTTTAAGATTTGATCTGCATGAAAGCCATGATTCCATGAATCAACAACTACTAGAAGATGATAAAAATATTATAAATACTTCGTTGTTCAACATTCAAAAATCCATCGTCATAGTCGTCCTTCAAAATCATGAACGCGGTTATCTTATCTTGTTAACTTAATCACATCTTGTCCTGTTATCGTACATAATTAAGCTTGGTTATCAATGCGGCTATCAACTTATCATAAACTAATCTGCTACATATTACATACCGCGATAAACTTTTATATTGAGAAGAGAGTCTCCTAAATTTTTATTTTCCTTATTTTGACTAGGTCCTAAGCATATTACCACCTTTAAAAAGCTTCTAATTATCAGTGATTGACTTTTGTGCCACGCGCGGCCCCTGAAATCCAAATACGAAAGAAAGTTAAGTTTTGGTTCGATTGAGGTTATATATCTTTGCGTCGAGCCAGTGTTGGATGCATGTACATTCACTTTAGACCTAAAGGGGTTAGCGCGCGTCAACTCATTTCAAATCTGGATGAAGTCTAAATTGAGTCATTTTCGAATACAAATCTAAGTGTGGAGTGGGGGGTCATCGCGGTTAAGTTTGGATCGACTCAAAACTAGGTTGAAATTATGTCTCATGCAAATTAATATTAGGTTCATAACACATTTAGATCAACTTATCGTTGGGTTATACGGTAAATGTAGTTCATGTATATTATGTAAGTAGGATTCGAGTCTTCGTGAATTAAGGGTCCGTTTTCTTTATCTTAAATAAACCTATCTTGGTATATATATGAACAAATCTTAAATAACCCGAATAGTAATTGTAATAATAAAATGTTAAAATTTATTGAAACTTATTAGAACTTATGGTAACTTAATATAATATATTTAGTTTGTTGAACTTATTGGAACTAACCTTTACATCTCTAATCTCTTAACTCATTTGATTTTATTTTGACTTATATTTTGTAGATAAGTTGGCGAAAATCAATTAGTGAGACTAAGTTTATTTTTATTTTTTTGGAAAGTGTTAGAGCCGAAGTTTAGTTGGAAAACAATTAGAATGCCTAAACATATGATATTGGGATAGTTTTACAATTAATATTTAATTCGACCAAGAATTAAGATAAAGTCAAGGATAGATGAACAAAATTATTGATGATTAATTACGAAAAGATGTTAATTAATTGCAATGGGAGTCATGAGACTAGTAAATCTAAAATGAACAAGAGAAATTACTAAATAAAAAAAATTAAGCAAGAAATTAAGGATTATATGTATAATGACATATTGATATAGGTACCAAGTAAGTGTGGGTCCAGTGGTGATGGGGACTGGCTTTGGTAGGACGGACTCGTGTTCGAATCCCCGCAACACCCTTGGGAGAGGAATGGAACCTAACCACCCCGAACTTGGCCTCGATCCGGATGTAGCCCGAAGGGTGAACCGGGTGCAAACATCAAAAAAACATATTGAAATAGGTCAATGACAAATTATAAACGTAATATTCATAATGTATGTTAATAGGAAAAAAAAATTCACTTTTATGCAAGTGTTGTATTGACAAATCGTTCAATAACAGTTTTGTTGTATAAATTATTTTAATTCTTATGATATTAATTAAAGGTCCAAAATTTCAAAGTTGACTACAATAGTCAAAGTACAAAGAAAGACAAGAAATATAAGGAAAGGTGTACATTTCATACAATTGTCTTACTAATACTAGTAGTTTATAAGGAAAGAAAGAAGATATGTAATAGAGAAAATGGGGGAAGAGGGAAGGTAGGAGAGAAATTAAGGTTGAGATAAAATTAAGGAGAGGAGGTTTAACCCCTCAAAAGAGGAAAGGTGATATAAAAACTACTCTATAATGAACTCTAAATGTATGGTGGAGAGTGGGAGAGAATTTTGTGGTTTTGAAATTAATCACAAACTAGAGAAAGATCAGCTCTCCATTACCATTTATAGTATGGGTGTGATAGTTGAGTGATGCTTAACACTCCTCCAACTAGTATATATATGTACAATCTTTTGGAACATTTTTTAAAACCAAACATAAAAAGTGGGAATAACAATCAACAAATAACCCAAAAAAGAAAAAAAAAAGAAAAAGGAAAAGAAAAAATAAAATTAAAATGAATAAATTAGGTATCTTCCTTGCTTGCTTAAGCATATTAGTGGAGAATGTGTTAGGGACCTTTGGTGGTCAGGGTGGGATGGGATTATTGACGTTTCCTTCAGGAGGAGGAGGAGGATCCTCATCTGCAGAAGCACAAGGAGCGAAATCAGGATTAGACTCATTATTTGGGTCATCGCAATCCCCAAACCCAATAATCCCATTAGGGGGGCAAAACTCGGGTTTTCAATTTCCACAAATGAGTACTGAGGAACAAAAATGCTTCAAATCCTTCCAGGATGGGGGTACGGGAAATTGCTTACAAGACTTAGGAAACTCTTTCCAAACACAAAGAGTTACCTTGACTCCTTCATGTTGTAATTCCCTAAATCAAATAGAAGAATCTTGCAAACCCATCGTTCATTTTGAAAATCCTTTTTCCAAGCCCTTATTCAAAAGCACTGCTCCAAATCTTCTAATGGAGGGGCAGACACAAGTGCAAGTGCAGGTGCGGGCACAAGTGGTGACACACCTGCAAGTGATGATGCTCCTGGTGGCACTGGCACCGAATATAGTGATCAAACAGGAACAGGAGCCTCTAGGGCCGTACTTGGAAGTGGTTTTGGAGCATCTTTAGCACCTAAAGCCGACGCCCCGACTTCATTTAGTTAAATGAAGAATGATTAACATAGAAATAGACTCCATTTAGATGCACTTGTTATGGATATAACGAATGCTAGTCGCCCTATATCGTGCATTAGTCCTTTTAGTAGGCTTATCTGTAGCAAATAGCATAAAGTCACATTGCTAGTTTAGGGAGGATACATCGTTTTTTTCCTCTTGTAGAAGGCTTTCGTCTTAGTTCTTGTTCTTCATTAGCTTCTAGTTTTATTTTGAGGAATAATTGGTTGTAATAAAGTAGACCAGTCGTTGAGAATGAAGCATATTATATGGACCCAAATCATATTTATCATCTTTTGTTTTGCGTGATATGACAATCCATTTTTCTATTCAACTATTAAAATATATATTTCTTCAAGCCAATCATGTGCTTTAAAAAAGGGACCAATAAGTTGAATTCGTTTAAATCTATATAATCCTATCCATATTGATTTCGATTCAACAATAACCCATAATTTTGAATTTTCGTTCCAAACACTTTTTCAAAATTATTGAAGTTAGTAATTGATATGAAACTTCATTTATTTAAATTCAAATGCTTCCAAACCATAGAGTTTGGCATACCTTAGTAAGATGGTAATACTCCTCAATTAGGCATAAAAATTACTCACTGTGTCAAATAAAAATCAAAACTTTTGATTTCTAACGATGAAATGTATAACAATGTTTTTTCCCATACTATTTCACCTTCATATTTTCGACCCGACTATTATAACAACCACCATATCACGAGAGCGTTTGATAGGGCGTAAAATATTTCCTCAAGAACAATGATTTGCTTCAGTTAAATCAATATCGTTATAAGTTTGCTAATTGAAGACAGCAGCAAAGGTGCAAGTTGATCCGCTCTAGTTCAAATCAACATCATTAAAAGCATAATAATCACTTAATCAAAACCGTAAAACTCGTTCCAGAGCTGTTTACAACCACCTAGTTCTAGCACTACATACATTCAAACATTAGTCAGTCAGTTATATGTCCCTATTCCACATACTGCTCTACATCAACTCCAACACCAAAATTGATTAGTTGACATACATAAACATTTGTACCTTCCAAAAAAGAGTGGACCGATGTACGTGCAGGCCGATGATCAGCAAAGATGAACTACCAACGACTAGGGTCCCTGTACTCAGGACGTCCTGTAGGATATTCGTTATACATTTGAGGTCCAGTACGGCCTCTCCCTCTGCCCGTGAATTGAGAGGTGTTTGCATAACGGGGCCTAAACTGCACTGAAGACCCCTCACTGCCTTGGCTAGTTAAACTACCTCTGCCCGTGAACTGAGGGGTGTTTGCATTACGGGGCCTAAACTGCACCGAAGACCCCTCACTGCCTTGGCTAGTAAAACTAGGTGGCCTCGTATATGAAACTGGTCGCCACGAGGTATTTTCATGTGGCACAACACCATTTCTTGAAGGCCACATGTTATTTTGTGTTCTAACGTTCCGTGATCCCACATTTGATCTATTTCCTGATATTCTCAAGTTCTCCATGCCCCTATTCACATGTGGACGGAAATTCGATGTAGACTCGTACGTTTGGTTGACATTGTTAGAATAAGTTTGCCTAGCATATGATGTGGATCCCCTTCCTCTACCAGCCGTTTCAAAGCCACGACCTGGTCCAGCAGTCCTGTTTATACAGCTTTCATTTATCGTCTTGTTCTTTCCAACATTGATCGCTGTAGATCTGTACCTATCGTAATGTCTAAAACAAATTTAACGTGGTTAATCTTCTCTTCCAACTCGAGTGTTCAAAACAAAAAAAAAATGACGAAATTTCAACGTATCATACCTATTTATAGGGGCTCTGCTGCCACTATATTCATGCCAAAGCGCAGTCTCCGTTATCTCATTCTCCAATACTGTCTGTGGGGAAGTACATTATACTTCAGTAATCAATAATGAAACAATACATACTTCAGGGTAAATCCACGATCACGTACCTTTTCAGGAAGCAGAACGCCTTCCAGAAGACGCGGTATAAAACATACTACAGGTAACTCGTAATTGAAGCAACTACAAATGGTAACACATCAACTAAGAAAATAATACACATTAATGACTACAGATGCTAATGAAAATTCTCTTGCTGATAGAAAGGAAACATACGTATCTGATGTTCTTAGGAACAACTTATCAGTTGTTTCAACATTTCTTTTAGCTTCATACTCCTGCATTATCTCATGGTTAACTTTGTAAGATATCGAAATGACCACATTGTTTCGAAGTACAAATTTAAACTATAAACCTTAACTTACTTCAATTTTCTGTTCCAGTTGTCTAGTGGCATTCAGGAGCTTTTCCTGATCTATGAAAGGAAGCTTGCATATTCCCTTTTCCACAATCAAATACCCACATTTTTATGGATCAGACAGTTTTCAGACACTCCATTAACATACATACAAGTTATATTCATCGACAAAATGAGAAAGAGGAAATAAAAATGACTACCTGCCACAGAAATCTTTTCCCATCCATGTCAACTTCAAAAACTAAAATTGCGAATAATGGATCACAAGTCAGTAAATTTATAAATAAGCCAACGAAAATATAACAGTCGATTAAGTAAGAACATATTAAGAATTTTGTACCGGTGGGATAAAACTCGATGATTTTAGAATTCGTATCAGTCATCAGTTCTCGGTAGACTCTTGGAAGTGCATGCGCACTGCAGAAATCATTAAGCAATTCCAACGAAATCACACTCCATCGCACATTAGATATTAGATCATAACATAAGAATTGGTTCAACCGTAGGAAAATAACCTTTTTGGTGGTAACACTGCCATTAGCTGGTCAAATGGCTTAAATGGAGAACCCTTATGAAAATTGATCTTAACACCAGCTAAACCCTTTAGGTCCGAAGCAAAAGGTCCGCAATGGTAAGGATAGTACCTGTTATAGTAGTATAGTAGATTAGAAAGCCAAAGTACGCATTATTAATGTACAACGACAGGCAGGAAGGATGTAACTCATGTAAGTATGGAAGAGTTGGGTTATGTTGCATTACCAATCCCAAGATGGTATCGCGGAAAAGTAGTAAAGCAAGACCCAACATAATCCTTCAGTGTACTTCTGAACCTACAAACGAGCCATACGATGATGTTATACATAAGCTATTAAACTCATCATGAAGTACTATAACATAAACAATACTACTATGTCGCATACTATCTCCTTTCTCTTGATTTCGACTTCCTTTGGATCTTCCACCGAAAACTTCTCCTTATAATATCGTTGCTTCCAACCTAATGAGCCTAGTTTCACCTGAAAAGTTGAAAACTTGCCAACTTTCAGCAACAGAAACCAATCAGATTGATAGAAATTATCAGATCAAGTGTGAACCAACTGTTACCTTGTCGTGTCCAAAATTCCCATCCCTGAAAATATCAGACTTTTGACGAATGCAATTCTTTAGCTTCTCGTGTAGCTCCTTCGTATTAGCCAACATCTATGACATTGATTACGACATAATTTAAGTACTAGTCTACCAATAAAACAATGCTATTGATGCGGTGTCACATTTTATTAAAAGGCCCATACTTGAAGATACATCCTAGTTCTCATTTAACAAAAAGTTCCTAAATGCATTACCACATCTATGTCAAAGTATACTAGATACAAATTAAGGAATGACATACTTCCTGATCTGAGATTGAGTTATTTTGCAGAGTATTTCCGGCTTCATGATCAACAATCTGAACTTCGGCTTCCTGAGAGAGACACGAAGAAAAGACAGCTCAATGTGATACGAATGAAAGTTATGAAACCGAGAAGAGCCAAATGGAAGGGTTATAAGAAAACATGGTTAACATTACGTACAGATTCCAATGCAGACAATATCCTACGCTGTTTCCGATCCCTTATTTCAGTCCGTTTCTTGAAAATATTTTCTTCATAGCTACCAACGGACAGAATAAACTTCTCAACTCTTTTCAGCTTGACATAACCAGCATGCCGGTCATTGGCCTGGTATGATCCATAAGAGGGACTGCAACATTAGTAACGATAGTAATCCCCTAATTCAAACACAATGAAAGATCATATTACAATATAATGTACGCAACGAAGGCAGTTCTAGACATCTTACTCTCTGCATATCAACTAAATATCCGCCAAGACTTTTAAACTCTTTCTTGTAGACGTACATAAGCAAATCTATGGCATTCTGTCATTTCACCGAGGAAGAAAAAATCATATATCAGCGATCATATACCGATAAACAAATAAAATTTGAGTTTGTATCAGAATTTGCAATGCTAACCTCATGTATTTCAAGGGTAGGCATGTGAGGTAAGAAATCATTACCACCAAACAAACATATGAAAATGAAGTCATCAATAATCCGCTCAACATTAAACTCAAACTTTTCTGGTGGATCATCTATATGCATGTCGAGTTCCAAATACTCTCGCAAAATCCATACATGTAGAAACTGAAGACACGTAAAAGTGATGAGGTTTCATTGCATTAAAACACAAGTATTCATGACATAAAAACTATAAGGTTAAAAACTTAAAATGCTTCATTACATACTTCATAGCGCTGTGGCTGGACCAGCAGAGTTCGGTTTTTATCATGTATGTCAAAGAAAGGTTTCGGCTTGTCCTCAGCCGATTTAAACAGATTCTCTGCAGCCTTCTGAATACTCATATGAAGTGTTGATCCACAAACAGGGGACTGTTGTTGCACTGAATGCACATCCTATGACATATCACAATGAAGAAAACAGAACAACACATATAAGGAAAACATTAGTAGCATTTATCATCATAAGCCATAACATAATCACAATTTGTGGATTCTCCTAGTACCACTACTCGCATCACAAAGTACAAAGCAAAGATAAAAACTGACCTCCCTTAGTATGGAAAAATGAAGCTCATGTGTGGCCAACGCAAGCATAATCAAATCCGCGTCCTGAAGGAAAGCTAGTTTAAGTAAACTTGTCTACTATTCAACTAATGTAATATCATTAATCAATTACTATAAATGAAGATTATGTTAATCTATATACCAGTCCATATATACAATGCCTTGTGTTAGGATCATAGCCAGGAAGGCTACGCTTGCTACGTATAAACGACATAATCTTGTGCTCGCCTTCTCCAGGAACAGTATCATCCGAAAGAATAACCTTGCATTAAGAATTTATCATTATGATCAGTTGATGAAGCTAGCTAACCTAAAGTGATACTATCAAGAGCAAGATGTGGTCAGTTAATCGAAAATTAACCTCAAGTTGGCTCCAACCAGGATCATTCTTAAACTTTTCATGGATAAAGATGTTCAAAGCTTTCGACAACTCGTGCATAAATTCAGTTCCTGGAGTGATGACATTAGAATCAGATATTTGAGATTCTAACTTGGGAATCAATTTTTTCCCTTTCCTTTCAAACTCTTCGCGAAGTATCCTCTCTTCTTCTTCCTACATAGGCATAAATTCAGCTTCATTTTCATTGACAAACGTCGTAGTAATATATTCAGTAAACGAATACTCGTAGTACTAAATGAATATAAACTAAGCCTTACAGCAACATCACTGTCTTTTGCAGACTTGAAACGTCGAGAACGTTGTTGATTCATTTTAGCCCTTGGTGCAACACCATCTGCATCATGTAAATGTATGTATTTCAACAGCTTACAACATTGAAGCTTAGAATTAACAAAACTCTACTTTGTCATGCACTTTGTAAATTGAAATGAAATCAATCTGTTCCTAGTAATTGACTTTCATAGGTCATATTCATATACTTGTTATTGTGTGTTTAAGTAAATGCTAGCAAAGGACATAACAAAGTTAAATGACATTCGCAAAATTAACTAGACAAAATAACAAAAAAATGGATTTTATCGACTAAGTTAGATGACATCCCGACAATTTGGAATTATAACTAGACAGTATAACTAACATTTCCATATGAAGTAATGCATGGGAGTCATATGAATATGTTGTAAAACATTAACAGAAGCAAAAGGGCTTAGCTCATAGTTTACCAATTGCAAGATAGAGTAACTTCCGGGGTCTAACGATTTTTACAAGACGATCAATGTAAGCAAATATGTTTTCGAACACGTGCTCGAATGTCGTGGGGGGTGAAATCTGCCAAGTCAATAATCAAACAAAAGCTTAGCACCAAATAAATTGGTTAATTAAGGGCAAGATTACGACTTTGTAGAAGCTAAATCTAATCCAGGTATTCAAAGTTGAATGTTAGACTATACAAGGTTATAAACAATTAGAAACATAGGATGCAAAAGAACAAATTCTGAATTTAGACTATACATCGTTATATTAGCCGATACCAAAACATTTTACGATTTCGACTTTGTTATCGTTTTAGTCCATACATTACAACTCTATAAAAAAAATTCTCATCGCCTCCCATTCAAAAACTCCCTCATCTCCCGTCCCAAAATAAACTTATTTTAGAACAAAGTTATAAAAGCAAGAAAATACATAAAAGATAAAAGTAGAAAACTGAAGTAACACTAACGCTTAGTGAATAATCTACTCATCCTATGCTCTATGTACACCACCAATTTAAAGACTTAATAAACTACCAATGAGTAGCAAATACGTGTTCAGCATTAAAGAACAAACTATGAAATGGATGGTGACTTAAAGAGAAAAAAAAACACTAAATTATGTATTTTCTTTGCTTTAAAATCTTTTAAGTTCATAAGTTTAAATGAGTTTCAATAAATTTAGTAGCTTATAATAAGCTTACTTTAAAAAAGTTTCAAACAAGTTAATTTCATAAAAGGTCCAAAATAAATAAAGCGAAAAGAACACACCGTATGTAAAGTATCACTAATGAAATTAAAGACATAATAAAAGGAAGAGTGGAACTAACAAGATGATCAGGGTGGAAACAAGGGTGAATAATTCCATTCATATCAAGATACAAATTATGAAATTCTAAACCATTAGGATTTGGAAGTGTGATATCAACATCATCACCACCATCAAGATCATTCCTTTGGTTTTTGCAAGTTTTTTCTCCTTCTTTTGCATTAACAACCACTTTAGGATACTTTTCCCTTAACCATCTGTAAAAAGCTGGAACCCCCATTTAGTATGCGCGACTGTTCGAATATCGATAATGATTCTGACTCACCTAGTAACATATAATTTTGAAACAAAGATGAACAAAAAAAGAGGGAGAGGACACTACTAGAAGAAGAGAGCTCAAGTTTGTCTTAAGAGTGAAGTAAAGTAGAAGTATAAAGTAAATAGAAATTGGAGAAGTGAGTGTAAGTGAGTGTACTTATTAATTATCATGATGGATGGGTAATTGAAATGACGGGAGAAAGGAAGAGTCGGCCTAACTTACCAATGAGCAAAGTTTTTATTCTTTCAAAGAGACAAGTTCACGTATTTCTAAACAAGCGTGTTTTATGTTTTGTTTCACATTAAAATGTTACACACGAATTTTTGAGTCTCTTTTCATATGCCCCTTTACAAAATAAATCTCACTTAACCACTATCGCCAAAATAAATTCTTAGGTGTCATATATATTATTGGGGTGTTTCGTAATTCATGAGTGGTTCTTGGTTGACGGTTTTATATGCTGGTTAGTTGGATCGTTTATTTTTAGTGGCTTGTTTGATAATTTTAGTATAAAATTGGAATAAAAGTCAAAAGCTGGCAAAAACGTTGGAAAAAGCAACTTTCTTGCTTTTGGCTGAAAAGTTGACGGTAAAAACCGTTTACCAAACTTTTTTCCAGCTATTTGACCACAAACAAAAGCTAAAAACCTAAATCTGATGAAAAAGCCTCAAAATCCATTTGTCAAATACCACCATCAAGTCAGCACATTATTTTTCAACAAAATATTGATGCATATCAAATTCGCTAAGTGAATTGTCTCGTGCCTACATGAAGTATTTGGTAACTAAGACTCTGCTATTTTGAACTTAATTAGTAAAAGTTAATTTCTTCCAACTACACATCATCCTCTCCCACATCGTCTCTACTACATCGGATTAAGTACAACCGATGATCCAACACTGCTCCTTCCTCTTTGGATGTCATTAGGGAAACGTACAAGTCGAGTCTTGGATCATTAGCACCACAATCAAAGGAAAAATGGGGACATTGGATTGTCTTTGTATACTTTGTGTTTCGGGTTCCAACAAACATAGTGATTTTGTAGATTTGGAGGAGTCCAAGTCCATCTTAGGGTAGGCAAAATGACAGTTCGAGGTCCTTCAATTGAGATCTTGCAAAACGAACGATGGTGAACTACCCCGGGGTTGTACCCCGGGATCGTCCCTCCGATAGAGAATTGTACTTGCTCGAAATGCATGTAAAAATGTACTTAACTTATCGGGTCCATGTACTATTTATATAGATAGTACTTGGGATGTTGTCACCTAGTGAAGTTGATGACGTCATGAAGGGCGTCTGTCAGTGGGCCTCACAGATGGCCTATACTATCTACCTTGGGGAAGCCCCATGGGCGAATGTTAATTTCGTATCTTAGGAGTATTGGTACTTTCATCAATGAAGTGGGCCAAGACTGGACTGGACCCAAACACTTTATTAGTTTGTTAATGGTTTTAATTTTGGATTAAAACTTCGGTAAATGTTGTACTCGTTGAATATGACCCTTATATTTTGGTTTATTTTCAACTGAGTTAATTCATTGTCTTGGTATGCATGGTAAATTTTTTAATTGTTTGCTAATTTGGATTTGGTTGAATTTGTTAGATATATGATATCGGGTTTAAGACAACAGGAAGAAGAACAATAAAACGATCTTCTAAATGTGAATCATTTTTCCAAATTCAAAATTCTAACCATACACCTTCATAACGGATTGCACAGAAATTCACCTTCAAGATACAAACAAGAAACAACAATGGTCATACTAATGCGAACAATGTTCAATGAGGTCAAAGTGTGGGATGAGATTTTGTAATGATGATTATTTCTTAAGCCAATAGAAAGTGCAAAGAAAGAAGAGAGTTTTGAATGAATTCATAACGTTATTTTAAATTGTTGGATTGACTTGCATATTATGCACTACTACACGTGCTTGTTTGATTGACATGAAAAAACAGGAGAAGTGAAAATTAATAGAAAGTAGTGTTAGAAGTAGACAATAAGAACAAGAGGAAACCGGATATTCACCACTCCAAGGCACGGAAACTACGCTTTCCTATTAGTTTTATTTCGCCCCTCTAGGATCACCGGGTTTACACAAAATAACTAATGAGATACAATGGAGTAAACAATTCACTTTTATGATCTTAGAAGTGAATCCTTAAGAACTTGTGTTTGATGTGTTTCTGAAGAACACTTAAGAAAGTTAATCAGAAATTCTTAAATAAGCAATGTTGGTTGTGTCAAGGATGGAGATCACCTCCTCCTTTTATAGTCACACATGCAAGAGCCCTCATTAAGGACCTTTAATAGGCTCCTTAATAAGGCTCTTAAATCAGAGAATAAATCAGTCAATTAACCATGCAATAAACCATGCAATAAACCATGAAAAACTGACCAAAACGCTCCAACGGACATAAACAGATACATCGAAAAATGAAGCGTCACGGGGCAGTACCCAGTCGCGAGTCGCGAAACCAAGTCGCGGCCCGCGAGCTGGCTACCCCTCTTATTCTCTTTGTTTTTCCGGAATTAAAACCTTCAACTCCATTTAATTCCCCCATATGTGATTATCCAAACCCATTAACCTTACAAATGTTCCAACAAGTAGAACACTTTATAGTTGGTTGTTTGACAAAAAACATTGAAAATTCTACATCTTACAAAGTAGAAAAATAAACTTATCCAGTCGCTATATATTATTTGACTTTTTTATGGGAAATTCCACTTCCCACACTCAACCAATCAACTTTTTGCACTTTCCATGAATTATAATTTCTTTGCAACTATCCTAGGAATCTATACATTCCACATTCAATTAAACAAGCATGTGATGTTAGTACACATATAAATAGGGCAACCTATCCTTCTTCATAGATGATACAATTAACTTGGGTCCAATTATAGAATTAGATGGAGTAGTAAAATAAGAAGATATTTTCATTGCAATTTGCAAGTACATACTACTATGTGAAATAAACCCAAAAATGGCTACTTTCGCAATTTGTAACGATTTGTTCTATTAATATACAAACTGTATATATGATAACAACATTTATAGTTATATGTACAACTAATGGCTGATCTTGAAATTTTTTTGTTTAAGGGGTTGAATTTTTTAGATACAATTATTACTGTACGCCCGGGTGCACGGTACACCCGAAGACAATCTGGAAACACTTATATATTGAGAGCGTGCAACATGTAACATGAAGGCTGCTTAGCCCAGTTGTTAGTGTGCCTATCATCAATGCTTAAGTTGTTGGATGGTCGCAGGTTCAAATCTCTTAACAAGCAACTTTTCTAATTTTTTCGCTTTTGTCTTTTTCTTACAATATTTGCCTTTTGAATCACATTTTTCCTTCTACAATCATTTTTTAAAATATATTCTATATTATTGTATTCTTGTTTCTTCCGTAGTCTTACTTCTTATTTTTGCTTATTTATTCTTTTCATTTATTTTTATTACTGTTGTACTATAATTATTGTTTCTAAATTATTAAATATTTTATTTTACGGTTAGAATATATAGTTATTTGAAATTTCCTTTAAACTAATTCAGATTGAGTGATTGAGCTTGATGTTCGAATTCAAGCTGTTTCACAGTTGATAATATTGAGACATGATTTGTTGCTGAAATCTGTCATTGCTTAGAAATTGAGCTTGTGGGGTTTTTTATAGTTTCATTTCTTACTCGTTTTCCACATTGTGGTTCATGTTTAATTAGTATTGCTGGTTGTCTGATGCTTGGCTATTTAATCTTTTTAGGCTGAAAAATCTGATCAAAGCAACAAGATATGGGGAGATACAATAGGAGAGTTGGGGTTATCATTTATTAAATTGATAAAATTTGAGAATGAAGCAACTATTCTCAACACTCAAAGAACACATGCTGCTAAAATGGAAGTCATAGCAACAACTACTATCAAAGCCAGCAAAATATAGAGGTAATTAAATGCGAAATCACCTGTTCTGATTTTTTTTCATTATAGCAAAATTTTTAGAACTGTTGGCTTTTTGTGAAATTACTTTTATACATATATCAGCCAAAACTGTCTTCTGTAACCATTTTACTAGCTGTAATGATGCATAAAATCTTTCTATATGGAAATTGTTTTGTACTCGAAGTTGCACATCTACATTAACAATTTCCATATAGATTATAGTGAAGACTGTCATGTTTGACTGATTCTAATGGTGATGCTAAGCAATGAAAGACTGATACTAATGTGATACTAAGTTAGAAAAATGGACTTGGATTGATCGATCAGGTGGAAAGACTACACAATATAGTTCAAGCTATATTATACACTACAAAACACTTAAATTCTCATCATCATTCATCATGATTTCTCTTTATCTAATTACCTGTACCAGTACATTTAACTACATATTCTGTCCACACATTACATTTATATTGCTCACAATCATATTCATTGCTCATTGTTAGAATATATGAAAATATATCCTAATAATGTATATCATTTTGTAAACCTAAAGTATATATACTTAGGGTGTAATTCATTATTGATTAAGGAAATTAATATCTTTCACTCATTCTTATCAACTATCACTATTTTCTCTGGTTCCCACATAACTCCAACGTAGTTGATAGGCATCTTTACAAATTCATTTCTTAGTGTTCTTTGTTGCAGCTGATATCCATATTCATGTGGTACAACAGGGTTTTGAGTCGCATCCACAAGCTCCTAAACGTGCTCCTCAAGTTGTGTATAGTCCTGGTAGTTCATACATCGGGAGTACGAAGTATTGGCGATCCAAACATATGGTCCTGGTTCACCCGAACAACTAGATCAATCAGCATATCGATCACCGCCTCTTCGGGTTGATCCACCTCTACTTCAACCTCCTCCCTCCCAATTCCTCCAGCCTATTCACCTCCAACAACAGCAGCCTCACCCCCTTCATCAGCAACTCAAAAGTTGTCCCCGACAACTGAAGGGGCTGTATATTTACAGTGTGCACCTTTTCCTGTCTTGAACATCAAATTTAATCAGTGGCGGATCTTGAAACTTTTTATTTCGGGGGTCAAATGTTTTAGAATATTATGAGTTAGGTATTATGTTTAAACATATTATAGGCTATCTGTATATCGGTTTTGTTGTCAAAATCTTCTATATATTTCACCTGGAAGTGTTTCAAAATTTGAAAGAATTCCCCCAACAAATCTAGAAAAGAAAACGTATAAAATAAATTGAGCCGATTTGAAACGAACAAACAAGGACACATGCTGAACTTTTTTTGTTTTTAGGGTCAGGTTTTCTTAAAATGTTATCTTAATATATATAGATTTGGTGAAAAGAATAGGAAAAAATGATATATTTTGTTAAATCAATGCAAAATATAATATAGTTATTATATATATAAAAAAGTAATCAAGCAAAAAAGAACAAGTGTTTTTATCCTTACCATTTTTTTTTGATTTTGTAGTCTAGTTTTTTCTTATCATATTGTCTATATATTCAAAACCTATGTGGTTTTAGAGAAAAAAAATAACTAATTATAATCTTTAACTAACTGATTTACCGAATTAACATATAAATCTTTTGAATAAAAAGTAGCACAACACATATGTCTTCTATTCTTAAGCGTTTATTCAACTCTACTTTTAAAATTTTTTCCAATTTTTGCTACAAACTTTCATTAATGTGCAATACAAAAATATCATGTGAGATAATATTAGCTTCGTCATAATCTATGCATCAATGTTTTTACTTTTTACCCTAATACGTAAAACTTATTTTGTATGAATTATATTTCTTGAATACCATGAAAAACCAAACCGATCAAACTATTATTGATGGTACATGGGGTCGTATGTTATAACTTAAAAGCCTTCAAGTTCAGGAGCGTAAAGTCAAACAATTAAGCTTTTTAAATAGGGCCATGCCCCTATTGACCCCTGTGAAATATACTCCTTTGAATTTAATAGTGTCTTTGGCTCTGTAACAAGTTAACAATAAGTGTAAGAGCATGTCAAGTAGTCAACCAATAAAAAAATCTAGAAGACAACTTATGCATATCTGTATATATGTTGAGTATTACCTTTGTTGAGAGAGACAAAAATGTCGAACTCTTCAGCCTTTTTCATGAATAGAAACAGCTTTGGAGCTATTATTTGCTGCCTATTTAAAATCATTTTGAGTCTAGTACAAATGATTGTTTAAATGCTGTATAATATAAATAAATGCTATTACCAATTGCTCTGTAAGTGCTCCTCTTCCAGCTAAAGTAACTTGAAACATCTTTGAAGTTCAGCAAAAATAAGAAAAGTAATTTATTAGCAAAAAATCATGCATAAGAAAAGTAGTTTATTTGCAAAAATATCATGCATTAGAACTATATAAAATTTCAATAAAATAAGGATTTCTTAACAATCCATCACTTCCAGTAATATGACCAAAAATCTGCACAAATAAAAGCATCCTTTTGAGCTTTTAAAAAACCAATTGAAAACTATACATACTAGAAGGTGAAATAGAGTCGACCAACCACAATCTTTTGAGCTGCCTCACATATCCTATTAATCATACCCTCAGAAAATCCTTTCAGTCCACGTAAATCTTCACACTGAAAGGATTATTTCATCCTATCAAATGTAATCTCCATAATGTAGATGAAATAATCGCCAATCTTTATTTTATTTACTTCAAGTGACACTCTTGAAGCCAGATTTCTGCCAATATATCATGTTAGCGGAAGCATCTTAGAATTTGGAGGACAATTGCTTTTGCATTCCTGCACTGGTTCTCCTTTCTTTTTCCATCCAAGGAATAACGATGAGGGTGGCGTTATTAAAGCACCAATGCAAAGTTTCTCATTGGATCTGAATAAACTTGACTACAATAATGAAGTTCCTTGTCAACAATGGAGAAGGATATTCTATATGTTTATGTATAGGACAGCTACTGTGTGTGGTGGTGGACTGGTGGATACTTGGTGGAAAACGTGGCCTCCAAACCTCCTTCGTGGTGGTGGTTTCCTGCAAAACAAGGTGGACCTCGGGGGTTAAGTCAGTCCAAGATGAACACAAGGTCTCTAGTTTAGAGAAATGAGTACCGAGTGCAAGTATGTTGTGAGTGTTTGATAGTACATTTCTTACTCATGCATGGGCATGAGTATTTATATGAGATGTGGGCTTATGACTGACCTAGTAAAGTAAGTGGGCTTCCTTTGGAAGTGGGTCAAGGTAATACAACCTCTATTTATTTACTGTCTAGAATTTTAAAATTAATGGTTCTGATAGTTTTTTTACTTCCCTACGTTGTTTCCTATTGCTTGGAAGATGCTTGGTAGTAGGCCTTCCTTTGAGGGGTGGTCTAATGCCTATATTGACAAGTGATGGGTTGTCCCTATTGTTGTTGGAAGATGCTTGGCGGATGATGTTCCTATTGTTTACTTTCACGTTAACGGTGCTCATTGAGGTCTTCCGGTCAATTCCCATGGTTGCTAAGTAGTCGTGAGATGCGGCTTAGAGTTTAAACTTAATCAGTCTCGAAACTTATTTTTCTAGGTAACAAGAACACGGCTTAAAGTTATAATCAACCACATAATAACAATGAAGAGATTTTCTTTGTAGGTAAGCAATGCAAATACCTACAAACAAGAAATTTCGCCACCCTTTACAAAAAACTTTCTTAGAACTTGCACTATGGTTGTCACTTTCTCCCTATTTATAAGAAAGCATGCCCAAAAAAAAAAAAGGAGGACCGATTAAGAGATGAGATAATTCGACAAAAAGTTAGAGTTGCATTTATTGAAGAAAAAATGAGGGAAAATCTCTTAAGATGATTCGGTCATATGAAAAGGAGACCAATTGATGCGCCGTTTAGAATACTTGAAGAGTGGAGGAGTAATCAAATTGTAAGGGGTAGGAGAAGACCTAAGATGACTTAGACGAAGATAATTGAAAATGTTATGAGTTTACTTGGGATCGATGAGAGCATGACGTTGGAGAGAGTTTGGTGGAGCGAAATGTGAGGGGGTCGAATAGGAACAACTTCCACACTTAAAACCTCACTCACATCACATAATTTCTCCGCATTGGCTCTTTCACATGCTCCCTCAAACAAATGCCTTCAAGTGCGAGGAAGAGCTTGAATCCATCGAACGGTTCATTGCCTTTAATTTAGCCTAATATAGGGCAAGAAAGGGTCGAATCCACGAGGAAGCAAGGTTTAGTCAGATGTTGAATACGATTAAGACCTGTCCAACTTGTAGACATGGCTATGATGATGTCGCTTGCTACCCATTGAGGTTTCTTCTTTGGAAGGGTCATTCTCATCCTACTGATTTTTTATATCTTAAAGGAAACCCTAATTCTTAACACAAATCACTTTACAAATGGTTGATCTGAAAAACTAGTTTAGGTTTGCTCTACTCTGGGTCTAGGGGGCAAAAGAAATACCCATGTAATTCTTGGAAAATAAATAAATGAGTAATTTATCTTTTAAATGAGCAATTACATAATTCTTAAATGATTAGTAAAGATGTTTATATTGTTTCACATCGATGAATATATTACTAAAATGAGCAATTTATATTTCAAATGCGAAATATGTCTTAAAAATGAGCAAATATATATTTTAAAATATGTTAAAATAAAGACGAAATAGAGTAATCGAAGATAATATAAGTAAGTGAGTAATATTTTTCTCAAATGAGCAAATAGCTTATACTTGAACTTGAAAAATAACTAAATGAGCATCGTAAATGAGCAATTATATAACTCTTTATTGATAAGTAAACATTTATATTTTTACACATTGATGAAGTTATAAAAAATGAGCAATATATATATCAAATTAGCAACGTATCTTAAAATGAGCAAATATATATTTTCTATTGTGTTAAAATAAAGACTAAATAGAGTGATAGAAGACAACATAAGTAAATGGAGCAACATTTTTTGTAAGTAAAACAACAACATTTTTTTTCAATTGAGTAAATGAATCACAACGGAATTTGAAAAACAAAGTAAATGAACAATATATCTTTCAAATGAACAATAATATAATTCTTTGTTGATAAATAAATATGTGATACTATTACTGTATTTTGGGGTATTTTACTAAACTAATTATTGTATTTTGTTGATTTCTACTAGACTAATTACATGCCTATTTTTCAGAAACCTCAGAGGAGACTATACCAAACCCTGGCCAGTCGTCTAAAGAGCCCGAGGCTGCATCCGAGAGATCAAACAGTCCCACTAAAGAAGAGACTGAGAGTGAGTTATGCTATTCATAAACTTGTGTCAATAAGTCTGATGACTATCATAGTACACAAATTATCCAAAAAGACTGCCTAATTTTAATGTTAAACTTAGGCAGTCCAGACCCAAATAAATTTACAAGACCTAAAGAATTCTAACCCAGTTGCCATCTCCTATTCTCCTCCAACACATCATCTTCAGTTAAATTGGCGCAAAAAGAAACTAAATCGGTGCCAAATGAGAGTAAGCTGGTGCCAAAAAAAATAAACTGACGCAGCTAGGGGTGTGCATCGGTCGAAAATCGGACCGAACCGGAACCAGTTTGGACCGAAACCGGAATCACAACTATTTTGCGTGACCGGACCGCCCTGGAAAATTCCGGTCCGGTCCGATTTTGGACCGGTTTGTATGATTATTTATTTTATATGAAATATTTTTTCTACTTTTTAAACATATTCATCTACTTATAGTATATTTTAAATTCTATATTCAATTCAAAATATATATAAGTGACTAGTGACACATAAAAATAATAGTTTTGGGTAATGTAACTATTGTTTATTAACACCAAAATAAATTTATGTATAGTTTTATGGGTTTTCGGTCCGGACCAGAGCGGAAACCGAAATTGTAATTTTTTGAGGACCGAAGACCGGACCGAAAAATTCAGGTTTGGTCCATTCCGGTCCAACTTCCGGTCTGGACTGGTCCGGTGCACACCCCTAGACGCAGGAATAATGGAAGCGTCAGTCTGGGAAGGAGAGAGTGGGTGGGCAGTTGGGCCTGCCTAATTTTATTGGGTTTGGGCCTGCCTAATTTTAACATTATAAGTAGCGCGTCTCTTGCAAGACAAGCTGATAATAGTAGGCAATTCATTATTACTATTATTTAATAACAACAAAAATAATATTATCATTATTCATTAATATTATTCTAAATTATTAATTATTTAATTATTATTTATTATTTATTACTACCTCCGTCCCATATTATCTGCAAAAGTTTGACCGGCACAGTTGCCAATACACAACTTTGACCATTAATATATATAACTACCCATTAGTAAAAAAATGAAAAATTGATATGTCAAATTTATGCATTAAGACAAATCTAATAACATCTTATTTACTCACATTTGGTTTAACATGTTAGTTAAAAATCATGGTCAAAGTAAGGCATATGAATAGTGTAAAAGTCAAACTGTTGCAACTAATATGAGATAGAGGGAGTATTACTTAGAATTATAATTACTTATTATTTAATATTCATAATAATTATTATTTACTTTATTATTTATATATTTATTATAATTTAATTCAGTTCAGTTCAGCTCCAATAAGTTTAGTTCATTTCAGTTCAGCTCCTATAAGTTCAGTTCAGTTCAGCTCCAATAAGTTTAGTTCAGTTTCGTTCACTTTAGCTCCAATAAATTTGGTTCAGTTCAACTAAAATTAGACGAAAAGAATAGGCCGTGATTAACCAAAAGTTAACCTATGTTGTTAAACTAACAACGTTCGATCCAAGAAATACTCCATATTGAATTGCTCTTCTAAATAATTTGTGAATTTTACTGTTGAATTCTTGTTGGTGCCTTGTTGGGCCTATATATCTTCCTTGGTACTTTATTGTTCTCATAGTTGATTGAACATGGGCCATCCCAATATTGGACTATTAGTACGTAACTACCGGTTTTTCTTATACTTGCCTTTTTTTAGTTTGAAATGAAACGATTGTTACAAATTTGGATTGTTTAGAAAGGAGGTGGGGTCCTTATGATTCCAAAATCTTTCATAGGTGTTTGGTTCATGTATGAAGTAAAATTCAATTTTGTAATTAAATTTGTTTGGTTAGCAATGAGGCAATGAACTTTTATGAGAGGTTCTACCTTCTACGTATTCAGATTAGGTAAAACAACTTCCTATAACTTTTAGGAAGTGCAAATTCCTAACAAGTTTTACTTCTCTCATTTCACCATTTTTTGGACGATCAAACAGAACACCTATTTTGTACTTTGTATGAAATCTCAAATTCTATTTTTTCTTAGCTTAACCAAAAAATCACTATAGAATAACACTAACTAGTAATGTTTTTTGGGCCACGAGCCCACTACCTAAATAGAGCGCATGTACAAGTTTCGTCATATGTAATGTTACTAATGTACTATATGGTGTGCAAAAGAATCGGACCTGAATACTCATTTAGTGACTAGGCCCATGAGTAGGAATAATCTCGTGAAGAAACACAAATATTATAAATATAAACACTCGTTGAGAAAAGGGAACACAAATACACAGTGATACATGATCATAGTCTTTATTCTTAAGACTTTTTGGGATTGAAGTGCTATCCACCGATCCCCCTTCACTTAAACACTTGCAAGAATTTTAGTATCACTTTAATTTTAGGTTTAGGAATCTAAGGAAACGTGTTCATAAACATTATGTTAATGGAACCTATTTGCATGAATTTTGGTGTGGGCTAAACACGTTTTTAACCATGTCTAGTCCTTATAAATAGAATTGGTCCATATGTCTTGGAATATGTTGATTAGAGTGGTGCTCGCAAGGGCACACGTTTCCCAGACAAGAAAAAAAATAGGACAAAGAAAAACCTGTGTTTTGGTGCTCATGCCTGGACGGGCACTCCTTTACCCGGGCGGGCATTGTGCCTTTTTCACCAGTTCGAGTTTTGGCTTTTGTTTCCATTTTTCCTGTTCTATTAAGATCTTAAATATTGTTCGCAGATACTTAACATATTTTCTAAGGTTTTGTAAAGGGTCTCTTTAGTTATAAAAGGGAGCCGTAGGGTCATTAGTTATCTCATGCCATTAGAAAGGCTCTTGTTGTAATTCTCTTGTTTTCCTCGATTGAAAATTAGAAAAGCTCTAGAATCCCACGTCGGTAGACTATGTCACGTTGACCAAACGACATAAATCCTTGTGTCTTATTTATTATCTTTTACTTACTTTTTCCGTTCATATTATTTGTCGAGTATTATTCTATACTAATCAAACACATATAACAAACTATTTCACTATAATAATACATTTGCAACAGCAAAGCAGGACAACACGGAGCAAACACCAAAATTCTTTATGTGGTGAGTCCCTCAGTTCCATCTTAGAACACTTTGCTACTTCTACTTCTACTTTCTAACTTTGTCTAGAGACTCCTAGTGTCCTAGATATGGTAGCAGAGTTACAGTTACATAATACCCTTTTAAAATAAGAAAAATTGACAAGAATAGGTCAACCTTTTCGCGTTTTCTTTTAATAAGTTAAACTTTAATCTTGAAATAAGTTAACTTTGATATTACTTAAACTTTTAAACAAGTCAAATGACTTATAAATTATTCAACTGGTAATATATTGGGTTTTTCTTAAATTTTAATTTATTATTTCTGTGTTCCTTTTCTTCTTCTACTTTCTATCCCCAATCATTTTTGTGTTCCTAAACCGATTTTAACTTGTTAAAATCAAATATCCTGAACAGATTAACTTATTCCACAATTATTTAAAATTTAACTTATTAAAAAAAGACTACGAAAAAATTAACTTAAGAACCCTCGTAGAACTTTGGTAGCTCTAGTAAATTCTACGGACCTACCTTTTTCAGTTGTTGTTTTGTCCACCGCATCCTATCATCATTCGCATACATGACACATGTAGAAGTATGCAATTGCAATTTCCAATGTCAAAACAATTACCAAATAGAAAGAAGAATAATAATTTGTCTTATAGTATTAGTCAATAATCCACATGCGATGCTAAATAGGAAAGAGAGGAAAGATGATCTGCAGTGCCTAGACGATCAAATATTTTCGGGAGAAAGCAAATCAAAATCCTATCAATCGCATCCCTTTGAATTGGATTGGTACTAGCATGGAAACATTAAAACCATTCTATTGGATCTAAATCTAATTTACTTACTTACCAAATTAGTATTTGCAATTTGTGAAGGAAGAGGCTCACGTTTGATTAAATAGTTGTTGAGGCAATGTCTTTTGAATTATACTTCCTCTGTTTCTAAATAAGTGACACGCTTCTACTTTTCACGTTTGCCAAAGTATTATTTTAACCATTAATATCCACAATTATCAATAAGTAAAAATTTTAAAAAGTTGATATTAAAAAAATTCACATTAAGACGAATCTAACAAGATCCCACATGACTATGTTTTTCCTAAAATGTAAATCACCAAAGCTAATCAAAGTCTAAACTGTGAATAGTAAATACTATGCAAATGTGTCACTTATTTAGAAACGGAGGAGATTTATTAGATGGTGAACTTATTTTTATTTTTAGCATGAACCACCAGGGGCTCGTATGAGAGTTGGGTTGAGGTCCTCTCCATCAATGTTCTAACGCCCATATCAGATATGGGCCTGGTGAGTTGCCCTATTTATGAACAATTAGTTTTAGGATAAAAACTCATATGAACTTATATATGGTCAAACTCTTCTTCGATGCAGAGTCTGAATTAGACCCTATGATATTTAACACTCTCCAACTCAATTAAGCCATATATAATGAGGATAAGGGATAACTCAGTAATGAGAATATTTCTTTGGTTTTTATCCTTAAAAACTTGGAATTCTCTAAAATCATTCCAAATTATCAAGGTTTCTCTTTACCAAAAGAAAAGTAAAGATATATTTTAATCTTATTAACTTTAATATATTTTGATATATTTTTAGTTCAAACTAAACTAGGCTTGAAATTAAATTTGATCTTGGCCCATTAATCTGAATTGCCGGCCTTGCACAAAATCAAAGAGAAGAAAGTTATTCGGGTCGGCATTGATATATGGGTGACCCGCACCCGAGATGTAAAAAGATGATCCAACCCAACGAGTCAAAAGGTAAAAGCATCACATATGGGTCGGGTATGAAACATGGCAAGTGGAGGGAGTGCGAAAGTGAAAAGGACTTTTGCATGGAGGAGGAAGCTAAAAGAGGTAGCAGGCTAGCAGCCCACCTAACTTTAATAATGTTAGTGCTGCTGCCACATGGTAACACTTTTGTGGTCTTCATATCTCCGTTTCATATCTATTGTAACCTTTGATTTTTTTTTATACTTTTCTTTGACATTCTTTTATAATTTATACATAAAAATAAATATAGTCATGTGAGATCGTGTTAGATTTGTCTCGATATATACTTAATTAACGTTTAAAATAGTGCATTGGGAGGGGACTACCTAACCTCTCAGAATTGATCCTCGAATTCGGATTAGCCTTAAGGGTAACTAGGTGGATAAACAAAAAAAAAGTGTATTGAAAGACGTAAAACTGTCTATGTTGCAATAGATATGGAACAGAGGTAAATCACTTCATACATTGCACTCCATCCTCTAATACTCCATCCCTTTCTTTTTTATTTGTCTTGCTTTTCATTTTTGTCCGCTTCCTTTTGTTTGTCCTACTCAGATTTTTTTCCTTTTTTCTTATATATTTTTCTCTATTTTAATCTTACTTTTTCACTTTTATTGGTCCCATATATTTCTCCAATATTTCTTTCTCTCTCCTTAGCCTTTATCCCAACATGACAACTTACATTATTTTTCATCAATCGCCTTGATAATTTGAGTCACAATACATCTGACAATAAAAAATAGAAGGAGTACATCCAATTGCATTGTGTTCATCTGAATTATGCTGAACTTATTGAAGTTGATCACCTATAATATCCTTTATGTTCACATCTAACAAATGATCAATTTTATTAATTGGACCAGTATATTTTTTTGGGCCGAAGAGAACACGCCTTAAATATTTATCTATAATTCTATTAAGCCACTAAAAGTAAGAAAAATTGTGTTAACTTTTGTTTTAGTAATCTTATAGTATTACTAGTTTCAAACGGGCACCTCAAACTTAATTTTAGGTCTGTCTTAATTGCACTAATCAAAACATGTTCAAGATTGTGGTAGCAATTAAAATTATACTACTCCCTCCGTTTCAAAATATAATTTCCATTTCTTATTCGAGAGTCAAACTTTAAAATCTTTGACCAAATGTACTTATTAATATATACAAAAAAACATACCCATGTGGTGCCTTGTTAGAATTGCCTTAATATGTACTTTGGTAATTTTTTAATATTTTTTACTAATACGAAATTGAAGATATTGAAAGTCAAAGATACATCTTGAAGACTGTGCAAAAGAAAACATAACTTTCATTCTGAGACGGAGGGAGTAATTGTTACTTGTTAGATGTTAGCTAGCATAATAGTTATTCGTCAGAAAAGTAGTGTTTGGCAAATTACTCGCAAAGTTAGAAAAATGACAACGGTAAGCTATATTATACTTTCAAACCCTACACCAAAAGTTATTTGTATATTTTTCTTAACTTTTCTAAAACAATTTCTTCAACATACAATTAAAAGGTACCTCAAGCACCAAACACCATTTCCATTTAAAGCTATCGCCAAACACAAGTTAATGTATTGAAAACAGATACAACTTTGTATATCAATAAATCGATAACTCACTATTAAAACATATAAGAGAGACAATATATTCCAACGCAGCATGTTTTTTACTTGTTTATTAGTCGTATCTCATTTATCCAGTAGACAGACTTAGCAATATCCATTTAAGATGTAGTTGTGACTCCTAAATCTCAATCTTCTCTCGTTCGCAATCCCTTTAATTTGCATTTTGATACGAAATTACATAGGTTAGCTTGAGTATGTAAACGCCTTCAAATCTGAATTTGTTACGCCCAACCAACCTCTAAAGATGGATAGTTTGGCCAATCATCCATGTGCCGGGTGAAGTTACACATCACCTAACATTATGTTGCTTACACTTTCAAACATCATTCAAAGTGTATAATTTTGTTGTATCAAAGTTATGGAAGCTTCAATTGTAATTCCTATGACCAACATGCTTCATCTCACTTAACCTTAGCTTGTTTTTTCATTACTAGCAAAACCTCCATCTAACTTACTTCCTCTTTAACATAAAATATTTTATATGATTTCTAGTGTAAAATGACTAAAATATTCTTATTTTTCCCTTTTAATACTCCATAAATTACAATTACCTATTTTAGAAGTTGGTGCCCCTAATTAAATGATTTCAGCTCTTTTTCTCTCCTATTTTCCCTTCTAATACTCCATAAACTACAATTACCAAATTATGCCTACGAGTTTATGCTAGGCCAAATGTTACAATCTTTATGTTACGAAGGAAGTAGATGCAATGATTCCTTCCATGTAGTGCATGTTATCAAGTTTTGCACTTGCACTTTATAATTGATATTTTTTTAAGATCATTCAATAAGGTAGAGAAGATATGTCTCATGTGTAAATGCTAGTAATGATCACTTGATAAAAAAATTGATATTGTTATAGTATCAAGGGACAAAAATGTCTCCTATGAACTATAGAATACTCTTTTTAGAGACATTTGAAATGCTAACATTTGTCAAATAACTAAGGCTCGGGTTAATTGGACGACAAATATTTTCAATGGAAAATGATTTTTCATCGAAACCATTTTCCAAAGGAATACTCAATTCTAGCTTCTTTTTTCTTTGTTTGGTTACAAGGAAAGTGAATTTTCTTATGAGCCCAATTTATGTTGATAGATGGAAAGTGTGTCTTCTCTTGACACATGATTGTGTTATATATTCCACTTAAAAAGGAGGTATACATAAAATTTGAACTCATAACCTTTTAATTACATTAGATCTTGATCCTATATCGAAGAACTAACTCAACCAAAGGTTTAAGTTGATTTAAAGTCCCAAGATTGATTTTCTACCATTTTAGTATTTCATGCTTGATTGGAAAATGAAATTTTAGCTCATCTTTCCCCCTCTTATTCAAACCATGTGTAAGTTTTATGTTTCAATTTCTTTTTGTGTTTGTCGTCCTCCTTTGCTTGAGCCACCTTGGGGAGCCTAGAGGCCAGAGGTGAATCCGTTCATGATTCTAGGACCAACACTATATAGAGGTGGATTGTCCTTCCAACCTAGAACAATTATGTTTGATTGGGCCTGACACAACTTTTACTTGTTGTCTGTAGGGTCTGGTCAACTGCCTAGTCATCCCAAACCAAACAAAAGAAAGTAGACAAAGTAGTTTTCCAGAAAATACTCTCCTTCCAACCAAACACAACCTACGTTTTTCCCCATGTGATCATGGGAAGATGGTCAACGTGTAGTGTAAAAGTTGCAAAATCAAAATGTCTAATAGAAAAAGAAGGGTCGAAGGATAGAAATAAAAACTTCCAAGGGTATTTCGCCTGGTTGTTGGATTGTTTGACTTGTCTAATTTGACCGTCTGTTTATATAGCATATCTGACTATTAGTTATTTACAATTATATTAAGTCAAACTAGTTGCTAATATTAGTTGTTTAGCTTAAATTAAAAACGAAAGCCACAAAACACTCCAAAAAGCAACAGCTGCAACTTTTTACTTTTGGTGGAAAATCGAAACAAGTGTATATATTAAACTTATGAAATGATATTAATATCAATATCAAGAATCTAAATAACAAATTTTATAGCATTTATAAGTATAAGAACCATTAATTATTAATCTTTAATATTATGAAAAAAGAAATGTCGTAACTAATTTAAAATTGGTAATTAGTACCTAAAAACGTGTCTAATATTCGAAGGAGAAATGCAAAATTGGTTTTCATCTCATGAATGTCAAGACAAAAAGGAACATGATCCCATGGATACGGAACTATTTACCATGTTCTCATTTTAGTTATTTCGAGGGCTTGGGTAGACTTCTTTGCCTTTATAGCATATATTTTTTGGCAGACTGTATTACTAATTAAATTATTCATGAGTAGGTCTTAGGATAAAATAGTTAAAATCTTTGTTTTTCGAAAAAGTAAAATGATCGGGCATGAATCATAAGAATGGAAATATAAAATAATTGTAGAAGCACATGAACACATGCACTAATTATAGGACCAACTTGAATTGAGTAATTGTTACTGCAAGGAAGCTTCACCAAATTATTAGTTCAGTATTTCCTCAACAATAACGTTACACATCACAAGTCTCACCACAGATTGCCGACACTATAGTAGCTAAGAAGAATGTGTGATTTAAGCGCTTGTTTGCTCTCAAACTCGGACTACTTTAGTTGGTTTTCTATATTTTTTTTCTTTGTTTTCGAAGAATTTGAAAATTTTAAATAAAAAATGATAACGAACAATTCTAAAGATTTGGACGTAAATAGGAATGAAATGCATTGTTGTAAATGCGACTTTTTTTTGGCTCATCTATTTCATTGTGGACAGATTGTATTGCATTATGTCATGAAAAATATGTCTTAGAAAATGAAATTTAGGGGTACCAATAAGTGTATGTCCACTTAATAAAGGAGTAGTACTATTTGATTAGAAAGACGAGATATGATAGTATGGTGTATGGAAGTCATCACATTCATGTATGGAGCCGAATTTCATGACTTTTTGGAAACATATGATTTTGGCCATTCCCAATTTCCCATATCATCATTTGATGGACGGTCTTAACTTTTATTGCTCAAAATAATTTAATATAAACCAAAAACAAGGGAAGTGGAGCCTATATTATTATACTCCTAAGTTCATTTCATCATCTTTATATCCAAAAAGAACATATTGTTGTAACTTCACAATAGATAAAAATTATATTCCTTAATTTCAGTAATCGGAGTAAAAGAGGATAACTACTTATAAAAGTAAACTTTAGCAAAAAAAATTGAACTATAAGAAAGCTTATGGGTGTAAAATAAACATCCTACATCCAATGCTAATATCTGCTCAATTCCTTATTTAAAACTCTTCCTATAGCGTGAATTTTAGCTCACTTAAAGTTTTTTTTTCTAATGATTAATAAACAAGAAAACAGTGTTCGATAAAGAATTAGCGGATGTAGAATAAAGTCGTAAGATAAAGTCTCAAGAAGATGGGATGACTCAATATTTCTCTAATGAACTAAAGGTGTTGCGATGGAGCTAAATAGACACTTTTGTTGATTAGCAATCTGTCTTAGAACACGAAATTTCAATGATGCATAAGAAATAGTTGTTCCATCAAATTAAAGCAAAAAATGTGTATGTGCATCAATCCATGTCTTTTTCAGGCTGATGGAGGGAATCAAACAACAGTATATGAAAAAGCACGCGCATTTGTATATCAAACAAATAACTTTTGTTCATTCTATTTCTAGCACCCATTATATAATAAGCCTCTTCTTACCCTTGCTTTAGCTTCTTTGTTTTTGGCCTTTTTATTGATGGCTCATATGGCATGTTGTACTAAATGCCGATAATGACAATACAATTATATGTATATAGAAGCATATCCCTTACTCATCCTACCTTCAGAATTTTGCAATCCTACTCGTTACCACCTCTAACGTGATAATAAGAGATAATAATATTACGAAAAAGATAATAAATACAGATCCACACGCATTATCATAAACATTAACATAATATTCTCGATCTAACACTACATATAAATTTATTGCTATTACTAGAATGTATTTTCATAATACCATCTATTAAACGAGTCGTGACGATATATAAAAGAAAGTGTTACCATCTTCCTAAATCATAAAGGCAGAAAAGGAAATATAAAAGGACGATAGAAAATGAATGAGTGGCTCACATGCAACCCAAACAACCCTATCCAATCAAAAGCCAAAGCAAAAAAGTAATCCTTTACGCCTTTTTCTTTCTTCCATCCCCCCTAATTACAAGATCAGCCAAACACATATGCTACCATTATTGACTAATGTATAGTAATCATCAATAAAATTTACAAATTACTCAAAGATAATCGTATAAGAACAAGAAAACATCAAATAAAAATTACAAGTAATTAAGCTAGCAACTACTAATAGCTAAAGTAACCAAGTTTGTTTTGACATACTGATCGTTCATTTTGTCTCTTAACCAGTTGATCGGGGTCCAAATCCCAACCTTTGAAAATGTAAAGAGATCCTTAACCAGCCTCTCATCCTTCAGTGGAACGTCTTAGGCGAAGAGAATAGTCGTTACTGTAGATGCTAGATGCCTTGTTTTTAAATACCAACATCAACTTCACAGCTACTAGATTGCTGAAACTTAACAGCAGCAGAACCAAAATTAAAGCCATTAGTATTACCTTTATTACCAAAAGTAATATAAGCAGGACAATTAGCATTCAAATGATATTTGCCAGAAATCCAAGTACCAACTTTCCACTTAACTTTCCCATTAATCTTAATATTCATTAAAACCAAACCAGCATTTTGATCTTGTTGTAACGATATCCCTAAGTATGGTGCAATAGGAACTGTGTTACCATACAAAAAAGGTGACCATATAGTCATATCTTTATGACCTTGGTACGCAAATGGTAACCTTGTAGGAAGTGTGATTTGTTGATTATGATATGAAGCGTACACGTCTAGACGTTCATAGTAGACCCCGATACGTCCGTTCGGGTTATGGGACGAAAGTGTTACTTGGAACGTGGCCGTAAGGAGGTTAGGGGCCGTCACGTTGAAAGCATAGACGGTTGTATCTTGGAGGACAAAGCGAGGTTTGGTAGGGCGTAGGACTAGCCATATTATGAATATTACTAGTAGGATTAAGACTATGAAAGTTAGGAGTCCGCCGATTATACGGCGGACTCTATCTTTGCGGTCATCGTCGTCGTGACCGCAATCTTTTGAGGTCATTTTTGTAGGGAGGGGGGAGGAAGGGGAGGTTATGGAGTTATAGAGAGGGAAGAAGAGAAGAAAAGAAGGTTTTGTGGGAGGTGGGGAGGATGGAGATATATAACAAAGTACTTAACTTAGGTGTGTGGGGGAGTGAGTGTATGTGGAGTGAGGTGTTATGCGTTAGGTGAAAGGAGTCATTCATATTGGTTTGTGGGGATATGTGAGGGCTAAAAATGAGGTTGGAATTTTAGTACTACTAGACTATGAATAATAGCAAAAGAATAAATATAAAATTTAGGGTTTCTCTCTTCTCTCCATCTTACTTTTTAGTTAGTTTCAGTTTACTTTAATTTAGTTTTGGTCCAGCTCAGTTTTAAACAAATTTTTACGTACTCTCAAATTTCATTATATGTTTATGATAGGTTTAGTTTATTTCATTCAACTCAACTTAACTCATTTATGTCGAAGGGAACCAAACCTAAAGTTAAGATAGCAGATCTGAATAACTTACAATATTAATAACATTGATAATTGAGTTGTGTGATTTAAAAACAAAAGTAAAAGCGTTCCACCAACTTAGCTATGTTTCGATAACATTCATCAACTTTTATCAAATTTTGAGAGACTTAGCCCATACTCATCCTAACTACTTATGTTGCATCACTTAATACGTGGTCAAAGTTTTAAAACTTTTACTCAGGAAAAGACAATGATATATACATTTAGGAACGAAGAAAGTAGGCAGTAACTAAACTAGAACTATGGTGTAATAATCATGAGATGGTTATTCTTATATAAGTATTAGTGCTCCATCATGCAATGGTTACTTGGTAATAGCCGACAAAAATTGTAAGTTAAGTTATATAGATTGATTAGAAATAATATTAATTGTGATTAGTAGTGAGTGAAGGTATAATTAGTGTCTTAATGATATGGTATCTAGATGCCACCATGTGAGTGCTAAGGTGGATGATGTTGGGCATGTGGGGATGACCTTATCACCCAACCTTATTTTGTCACTCTTAACTTATGTAGGACAAGATATGTGACAAACATATACGGGTCGGGTCATATTCATATTCTACTCTTTAATTTTTGAGGTGATATTCTATTCTTTATTATTAACTCTGATAAACGACATTAATTTTAGTCCTTTCTATTAATTGAGTTTAAGTTGACAAAATGTACATACAGAGTCACCGACCATTTACTTTTGTGGGCCGAGGCTTATGCTTTCCATTGGTAGAGTGTTTGAGTGCTTGGCTGACTTGTCCTAATTTACTACCTACATGGCTACATAGCTACATAGCCCTAATCTTTTTTCAAGTTTAATTCAATTAGCTCATAATTTCAATTTCATTAAATTAGTTTTAATTCTAAAAACATGATCTTAATCTTTGATAGACATAATCAATATACTATGGCTGAATTAATTTTCTATTTTTAACACACGTAGTACCAATTGTGCATAACTATAAAAAAACTTAATTTGGTAAAGATGTACATGTTTCGCTAGATCTTTTCTATACAATTGTTGTATCACGTGACATTACAACCCTCTTGTAAAACACCAAGATAATAACAGGGCTATTGCATTAAAAAAAGGGAAATACGTCTCAAATTTATTAACTAGCTATAACGAATTTGATTGCAACATATAAATTTACAACGGTTCTAAGAAACATTTTTATATGATTATTCTCAGAGGCATATTCACATAACCAAATGTATTTTATGTCGGTAATGTGCTTCGTAAGTTCATATAGGCCTGAATTAATTATGCCATCTATATTTCGGGAAAAAAAAACCCAATGAAGATTTTGATTCGCTTATTTTTTATCTCCTCCTGATGTGTAAGAAAGTTTTGAATTTGCCCAATTGGAAGAGTTGTTTTTTTGTTATATAAAAAGTCATAAAAAGAAAGTGAGAATCAATCATAAGACCTTTAAAATCGAGAGAAAGCACTCTAACCAACTGAGTTATCTTTTACCCTCAAAAATTGGTGAATATGATAAAAGAAGTTTGACAAATTCATCCACACGAGAAAAAAAGTTACACTGACTTTTTCATTAGATACGGTATAGTATAATTTTCTTGCACTGCAAATCATAAATGCATACAATAATATCAAAAAAGAAAGGAAATAAATGAGTAAAATGAAAGAAACAAAAGAGTTGCAACATGGTAGATGATATTCTTTGACTCTCTCAAACCTAAAAATCAAACTGGTCTAGTGGTGTCTCATGTTTGTAAAAGAAGGGGAAATGGGCAAATTACAAATGCCTAGTGTGGACATGTACAACTAGCTAATAATTAAAGCATTTGTTTAAGAGAGTCCAAATTTATATCTCTATACGACTATACTGTAAGGGAAGAGGGGGGGACACCAAACTTACTGTATTGCCTAATTTACCCTTTGTTGTTTAATTAATAATTTACAAAAAAAATAATTTAACATAAAAAATATATAAAAAATTAATGAGAACAATTGCATAAATAAACCACCTATAATCATCCCACAATCCCACTACATCACAAAAAATAACTACCCACCACCCACTCACTCACTCACCCAGCCTCAATAAATAAATAACATAAAAAAACTGATTCAAAATACCAAAACTACTATGATATAATTTTTACACACATTGTGTGCATATAAGGCTAGTATCTTTGTAAAGAAACTAAGGCACATGAATTTGTTTTCGATAAACTTGTACCGATTGCTTCAGCCAATAATTGAACATAAATGAACAAAAATAAGGATCAATTACAACAAAGTAGAAAGGTTAGAGCTGAGAACATAAATCAGGGATACTCAAAAAGGAATCGAAAACTATATTATATGAAGGAATAATATTCATGTCTTTAAACACTTTACTCTTAGAGTCTCTCAAACCTAAAATTCGAACAAATAATCTCACTTCTCACTAACTCTTCGCTTTCTTGGTTCTTTGATCCATAATTACAAGAAAGATAACGTAATGAAGAAGTATTATTCTATCCCAACAAAAACAACATAAGATATTGCCTGGATCCACAATCTAGGTCCTATCGCCCAATTTAAGGAGAATTTCCTCCGTCCCAAAATTTTAACTTCATTTCGTTTTGGTCCCTCCCAAATCTCTGATCCAATCCATTTCTAGTAGATCTCTCCTCTACTCTCTCTTAAACTCATGAACACATTTTCCCACCCACTTTTTTCGCTCTACTTTTAAATTTTTTCTAAATGGCGCAAAAAATAATATGGAGCAATGATTTTGGGACATACATGAAGTAACTAGGTGATCGGAGAACCCCTTCAAATAATGAAAAGCACTAAACAGGCTGCACGTATGCAGGGAAATTATAACTAAACAAATTGAGTTTCAAGTTTACTACCAATATCTAAATATCAAAGCCAAACGATCACAACACAAAGTGCAACAAAGAGAATAGTAAAAGGCAAAAAGCAAAAAGAAACAGAGTCCAACCCTTTTCCGGAGCTCATTCATTAATTTCACTCAAACATAATGCATTAATATGTCCAAAACCTTTACTACAAACCATATTCAGCTCATACTTCATTTCTATAATTTTATCTTTTTGTTCTATGAGAGAAGAATCATGCACATTGTATGTAGCTGAAAGAATGCGCATCCACGATACACTTATTCAATCACGGCCTGCAAGAAGTGGCGGACCCAGAAATTTAGTATTAAAGATGTCAGTTATAACTTTATAGGTTTACGACTAACATTGCAAGATTGCATGACTGTTAAGCTACACAATATTTAAATTTGAACAGTTCAAAAGACAGGTAAATATAGTTTCTTCGTATGGGTGTCGATTAACATCTCTTAATACAGAAGCAAGGGGAAACTTTGCCTAAATGTAGACCCCCATTTTTTGCTATAGTTGCATGACATCTCTTAATATAGAAGTGAAAGCAGAAGTTTGCCAAGCTATCTGAATATGTTAACTATCAAAGGGGGTGTTTTAAATACAGTTTAAATTGAACAATGTTAAAGCAATGCAATCACCAAGTACTTTCATATTAATATGTGCCTTCTTATTTTTCTTTGCATTTTATGTTAAGGAATTCGGTAAACAAACAGAAAAATAGCAAGTACATAGTTTATACACACACACACACAAGGGTTATTGATTATTGTTCACGAAGCATGATCTGTAAGTTCAGGAGTTGTAAGTTCAGGATCTTCATCATCATCTGTTTTGCTTCTCGAACTATCAGATTCGTGTTCTCTTGGTGATAACAAATCATCTTCAATTTCTTGTATAGGTTGAGAATTTCCAGCATGGATGTCTGGCTCAGTAACTCCCATTGATATTACTACTTCTTCCGGTTTCTCGATGCTTAACATCGCCTTAGAATTTATGGAACGAAGATAATCCGATAACCTTTGCATTTCTTTCTTGCAAGCGCTATATTCATCTCTTAGCTCCTCCACCTTCTTCTTAGAGGACTCCAACAAAATTCGCGTGGATGGTAACTCATCATTTCTCAAACGAAGTTGATCTTGTATGTTTCGCAGATCTGTTAATTGCACAAGCTTCTCATTCGAAGATTCCAATTGACTCTTAGTCACATCTAACTCAGACTTAATTGCAGAATGTTCTTCTTCTACCTTTTCTTTGTCAATAACCACAACTTCATTTTCCTTTGTATAAATAGAAATCTCATACTCGAGCTCTTTTATGTTCTCTTTCGAGGATTCTAGCTCAATCTTAATCGATTCTAACTCGGATTTTACTCCACTGAAATGATCATCCAAGTTTTGATATTTCCCTTGCAACTCCTCATTTTCTTTCTTGCAAGTCGAAAGTTGTTCCTCGAGCTCCGTAAGACTTTCTTTCGAAAGATCGAACATAATAATGGTCGATTGTAAGTCCAAGCTACTTATATAGAGTTGGTCTCTTGCGTTTTCTTGTTCTTCTTCCATGCTTTCAATATCTTTTATACAAGCAGGAATTCGATCTTCAAGCACTTGCAAATCTTTCATAGACAACTCTAACTCATCTTTGTTAGATTGTAGTTCAGACACCATTAAAGAAAGTTGATCACACGCTTCCTGCAATTTCTTTGTAGTATCCTGTTCTACCTTTTCCCAAGCTACAAGTTGTTCTTTAAGTTCCGCAACCTCCCTTTCTGAAACATCAAAACTAGCCTTAGCAGATGAAGCCTCGACCTTGGTAGAAGAAAGTTGTTTCTCGAGTTCCATTATCTTCCCTAATTTCACTTCCATGTCTCGTCGAGCATTTTCACGAGCAGAAATTTGTTCTTTGAGCTTTTCTACCTCCTTTTTCGAGGCTTCTAAACTAGCTTTTCTAGATGACGCCTCAAGCTTGGTAGAAGAAAGTTGTTCCTCAAGTTCCTTGAGTTTTTCATCGATTGCAGTGGATCGTTCCGTTGATACTTCTGCTCCCATATTTACAATGTCTGTTCTATAAACAAAGTGCTGGTTATACCCTTTTCTCTAATAGAGTGTAATTGGTTAAAAGTAAAAATTGATTAAAATTTGTAGGTGAAACAAATCAACATCAACAAAAGGTTGTGTTGAGGACAAAGAACAAGGAGTAATTTATGTAATTTTTGAGGAGGAGGTGCTTAACCAACCCCCCAAGTTACTCACCTGCAATATTCTTTGCAATGGCGTGAGTAATTTGAATTGACAAAGAATAATTCTTTGTTACAGGGTAGGAAACTTGAGTTTATGGAAACTGGAGGGAATGTAATTAAACATATTCCTAAGTACAGCGAATTGGCGATTATGGCCCGATAACCGTGCTTTATTCCCAAACCGACGTCAAACGCTCAAACTAGTTGTCACTAATGGTGCTGCCGGGCTACCAGCTACCGCTATACACCGTTATATTTGCTAAAGCCCCGTAATAATATAGGTATGTAAGGGGGAATGTTCGTAGTACCCTATTCGCTACTAAAAACCCGAACACAACCAACATAACATGTTCGCTTTTGCACTTATTCATTCAACTATCATTCACCCGAGACAAGACCTCAGATGGTGCACTCCCTGTTGTTGTATCCTTTCCATACCGGAGATAGATCTATATTCAGATAATAAAAAGAAATTCCTAAGCATCACTACAGTTTGCAACCATATTTGTTGGATTTAAAGAATGGTTAATTAATTTCACCTCACTCTTTCAACTTTACAATTTATGCTTATAAATTGTTATGCATGCAGCCGGCAAGCTTTAATTTTCTGTGTTTCATGTTTCTCTAGTGACATTAAGGCTTTCCTATTTTGGAGTATTATAGTAAACTTTGCATAAGATTGACAAAAACTTTAGATTAAAAAAGCATATGTATAATTGACACACACGAACATTGTGGATATGTTGGAATAAAAGTATCATGTAATCAGTGTCACCTTGTTTATCTATCACTAATACTGTTGATTTAAGTGGAGCTTGTGTAGATGTCCAATAATTAACTGGATTTCCTCCTTATAATACTCGAAATTATGGGCTTAATTGGGCTAGAACACTCCAGCAGTAGGGTCCAAACCCAGGTTCGATACCAATAAAAAAGGGTATGTTTAGATTAATCCATATACGAAAAATATACGACAGCATCAAGTAGTACTTAATCGCGAATTATTTTCCACTATTAGCAAAATTACAAATACTTCATAGCACTCACATCAATTTATACACATAATATTTGATGAGCGTAGAAGTAAGTGGCACACCATCACTTAGATTAGCCGCCACTTGCACACTTATGCACCACAATTGACATAAAAAAGTACTTACTACTTCTAGCTCTCTCCAGCTACTTAAAGCACTCACAGATGTATCAGCATCACCAACCATCCTCCCTGTTATTGTCATCAAGCAATACGACAGCCGGCCAAGTTCCAATATGAACAATAAGCAACATAAGGGGCTCGGCTGAACGTGTCTCCTAACCAGGCTAGCCTGAGAATGGTATATACAGGAATAGACTAGCAGAGAAACTCATCCGAATGATTCAGAACGAGTACCCTAAACACTGGAGTCAGGCAGAGAAATTCCAATTTAAATGTCCAAAATAAGGCAGGCATGCATGAACACACACAAAACCAGCTTCTACCACAGAGAACATCAGTAGGATCTTACATCCTAGAAGATGGGAACAGAGTAGGCTGAAAGGCAACACAGGACATATGTCTGCCGAAACATCCTGTTTACTCGTGAAAAATGATTAACAGCTAATTACATCCAATTTTCCACTGGAGTCTATTTGCATTAGTCTTAATCTGATAACTTAATCCACATAATTATACAATGGACTAGGTACATGCTGAGTTGTTCCATAAAGTTTTCAAGACATCAGGAGATGCAGGTATCTGACCTTTACCAAGGCACTGAAGATGTATAGAGTCTACAAGCAGTTTCCTTATCTACTCTACCCTTGTTTCAAGATTAAACATGCAGATAGAGGAAACTCATCTTGCAGTTCCGAGTTTTTGGTGCCGCAATAACCTAAGGATAGAGCACTGATCAAGCATGTGCGACGTGCAAACATAAAAAGTTTTGCCCCCCTATCATACTCCCTATTGTAAGAGTAGTTTCTGTTATTGTCCCATCCCTCCAATTTTCTCTATTCTATTGTACACCACCTCTCGATCTCATCCCTACATTCTTCTCCACTGTAACTTGTCTCTCATTCACTTATCAGTTCTCACTGTCCTTAACCCAATGAGCTAGTGTTTCGTACTTCTCTCAATCCTTCTATGAAACTAGAATTTCAGTGAAAATCAAACTATCTCCAAACAACATACTGATCTAAGAAACAACACATTCACTTCAGATTATTTCTATAGTTTTGAGAATAAACATCAATATCCTTTAAGCAGTCTATTAAAATAAGTATTAACTATTCCATTATCCTTGCAAATGCAATTGTATTGCCTAAACAGTGATCTGTACTCCACCAAACAAAGGCTAATTTTATTGCTATGCTACTCATCAAGCATAACAAAAGAGAGTAAAGCAGATTGATCTGGCAATAACACCGTAATACTAATGACAAAGAAAGGTAAACAAATGTAGAACTGGCAATAACAATGATTAAGCACTGTGACATTGATACAAGCATACAACAAGATGAAGGCGCCATCGCAAGTTCGCCACTAACAAAGAAGAAAAGAAGGAAAGAAAGAAAGAAACAAAGAAAAAGTTTCACTTTGCAAGTTGCACTATATATTCTTTTTTCACTTCACTTTCCATATTCTCCCAGAAAGGCAAAAAAAGCAAGAAAGTCACCAAGATAATTCCATCAAGCAATTCTCCAATTATAGCCCCTCTCGGATGCAAAAAACATATCACTTCTCAGTTCTCACCATCGGCATAATGTACGAGACAAACATATCACTTCTTAGTTCTCACCATCAGCATAATGTACAAGACAAACATATACATTTCAATTAGGGTCGTATTCTCGGATGTAAAACATACCACTTCTCAGTTCTCATCATCCACATAGTGTACGAAACTAATGTATTGCATTTCGATTAGAATCATATTCTCGAAATGTAAAACACATCACTTCACACTTCTCACCTTCCCCGTACAGTACAAGACAAATGTAGGCATTCTGATTAGGGTCGCATTATCCGATATACAATACATCGTTTCTCAGTTCTCACCATCCCCATCCCCATCCCCATCCCCATCCCCATCCCCATAGTGTACAGGACAAATGTAGGCATTCTGATTAGGGTCGTCATCTCCGATATACAATACATCCCTTCTCAGTTCTCACCATCCCCATACTACACGAAACAAACATATACATTTCAATTAGGTTCGTATTTTCAGATGTAAAATACACCACTTCTCAGTTCTCACCATCCCCATAGTGTACAAGACAAATGTAGGCATTCTAATTAGGGTTGTATTGTCGGATATACAATACATCACTTCTTAGTACTCACAATCCCCATAGTGTACCAGACAAATGTATGCTTTTCAATTAGAATCATAAACTCGATTGTAAAATATATCACTCCACACTTCTCACCTTCCCCACAGTGTCCGAAACAAATATATATGCAGTTCGATTAGAATCATATTCTCGAATGTAAAACATATCACTTCACACTTTTCACCTTCCCCATAGTGTACGAGACAAATCGTATACATTTCAATTAGAATCACATTCTCGGATGCAAAACATATCACTTCTCAATTCTAACCATCCCCACACTGTACGAGACAAATGTATACATTTCGACACAAAGGCACTAATCACACAAACGAAAACAAAAACAACGAATCAAATTATCAAAACTAATCGAACCGAGCCATAAATTAGGGTTTTAGAAACTGCATAACCTATACATTCCATTAAAATTTAGAAAAACATCTACTTGTATCTACACAAAAGATTAAAAACACAATATCAATAACACCAAAAACAATCAAAAATCTCATACTCCATTCTCCTCATTCATCATATACATCCAACTAAACATCAAAACATCGAATCCGAAACCTGACCTGAAACCGAACCGAATCCGAAAACACTCAAATTCCAACCGCGCAACGCTTCGGACCATTCTCCAACGCACCACTCGTCCCATTCCCCTTCATCAAAACCTTCAAATCATCACAAAAAACCCTAAGAAACCGTCTTCTAGCTCTCCACCCACCGGCTTTAAACCTAACAAGCGCAACAATCTGCAAATCAAATTCAACACTACCTTTCCTCCGATCACCATTAAACCTCTCAACAAAACCTCCATCAACATACGAATTCGTAGCAACAAGCTCCGCATCCATGGAAGTAACATTCTTAGTACCTTGATCAAACGGCGGAAGCTGATTCCGTGTAATTAGCGAGTTAGTGTAAAACAATCGAGCTTCGATTTCGTCGTAATAAACATGGAGTTTGTGGTTAGGGTTAGCGACGGAGAAATGGAGTGAAAAAGCGCCGGAAAACTGCGACGGAGAAGAAGAGATGTTTAAAGAGGAGAGAGAAAGAGAGGTTAGTGTGAAAGAAGGGATGCGTGGGCGGAGGATTAACCAGACGATTAAGAGGATTACGCCGAAGATTATGAAGAGAGAGATTAAGGCGGTGAAGAAACGGCGGAAGAAGGTGGCGCGTGGGGGTGGTGGGTAGTATTGTGGTGGCGCGTTGTAGTTGTATGGGTTGTGGTTCGGGTAGTAGTAGGAGGATTGTTGGGGTTGGGGTGGGTGGGTTGGGTAGCCGTTTTGGGGTTGGGCTGGGTACCCGGTGGCCGGACGGGATGGGTCGGTCATTGAGGGGAGTGTGGTGGGTTTGAGGGAATGTGAGATGGGAAGTTGAGAAGAAAGTGGGTTTTTCTAGTGGTTTTTGGTTAGTTTTGTTGTTTGTGAAGAAGATGATGTTAAAAGGAGAAAGCATCCTTTGCTTTGTTTGGGATTATATTCTACTCCCTCCCTTCTAAAATGTTATATCCATTTTTTGTTTTAGGTCGTTTCAAAAAAGATATATCCATATAGAATATTTTATATTTATATATATTTTTTCTCCTCATTTTACCCTTCAATATCTAAATATTTACCTACTTTTTACTCATTTGTACTTTAATGGTCCCCACATTTAAATCTCTCTCTTACTTTTCCTAATAAGGACAAAAAAAGTACATGAAAATTATTAAAATAAACATAAGATTCTCCTATGATTCTATTTGCCTTGGTTTTCCCCCATATTCCAATTGGGTATAACATTTTGGAACGGAGGGAGTATTTTAGTATATTTTCATACTCGTTCTGTTCCAAAATATAAGTCTTGTTTTCTTTTGCACAGTCTCTAAGATGTATATTTGATCTTTTATATTTTCAATTTAATATTAGTAAAAAATATAAAAAGTTGATATTATAAAAATACGTATTAAGGCGATTCTAACTAGATGTCATATGACTATGTTTTCTTGTCTATATAAATAAGAATATTTGGTCAAAGATTTCAAAGTTTGACTCTCAAAATAGAAAGAGGACTTATATTATGGGACGGAGGGATTTTAGAATTAGAATGGTACTAATAAAATGGAAATTTAATGCTAAAATTAGGTATTATAGGCTTATAGCCTTATAGGTAATAGGTATCAATGTTTTTTTAATAAAAAGTAAAAGACTTTATTTTGAGTAGCGGTTTTGGATTTGATTTTTGTTTGTTGAATTAGTATAATGTAGAGGCAAAGATACAATAAAACGGTGTTATATTATATTGAAACAAAAATCGTTATTCAAAGTAGGAGTTTCACGAGAAAGCATGAGGAAAAAAAAAGATGTAAACTCGTGCCGACGTGGACGATATTGGTGTAAATATGTTTGATTCTAATGCGTAGAGAGATAGAGTGTAATATTGAATTATTGAGAGACGATGTGTATATACTATACATATTTGAGAAAAAAAGTTCGTATACAAGTTATGATTAAACTATCATTATCTCATATGAAATTTTTTGTCTTTATATTAAGGGAGTTTGAAGCAAAAGTTATTGGTGATTTGTTACTCTTGAAAGTGAAACAAAACAAACACCTATGGATAGATCAATAGAAGGCACATGTATTACACTATGTTTTTTATAAGATTTATATATTAATCCGGTAAATCATTTAGTTAAAGTTTAATATTAGTTACTATATTTATCTAGGAACACATATGTTTTATAAACTTTAAATATATATAAAAATATATGATTAAAAAACAGGAGTATATAATCATCTTTTTTTTGTAATGATGAAGACACTTATTCTTTATTGTTTAGATACTCTTTTTTATATAATAAGATATCATTTTGTTCTTTTTAACATTTTGTTCTAGTTGTATGTTCGTATTCAAATTACATATAAAGCATAATCTTCCTTTGTTTATTGAATCTTGTAGTCATTTAAGAGAGGGTCTATATCAATGTCGACAAAGTTTTAATGAATAACTTACTTATTTGACCGCAGACAAGACTCCAGTGCCTAAAAAGAAGAGGCAAAGAACTAAAAAAATGGAGTATATGGCTATCAAAAGAGGATGTACATTGGGATTATTTATAACAAATGCATAAGTAATTAGTACAGAAAAGAAAATTTTGAGGCTTACTAAGAAAACAAATAAAATTAAAGGTTGTTGTTTGAGAGGAGAGAAAAGAGGGAGAAAGATTCACAAATCACAAACATATGAGCTAAAGCCCAAAGTTACTGGAACACAATGAGGAGTTTAACTTTGACATTATAAAAACTCAACAACAATACTTCTTCATTCTTCAAATGTACATTTTATTCCCTCATACAATTTTTATGTACTAATAACTAATAAGTACATCAATGGAAGCTCCATCAGCTCCTCCCCTTCCCGAAGAAGCTAAATGCAAATGCAACCCCTATCCTTATGTCTTCATAGTTATTCTAGTCATCATGGCCATATTTATTGTAGTAGTATTGATGTCAACTTATATACCCATTAACATTTCACCACATTCTCCGGAATTTCAAATTTCATCACTTCATACAACAACTCCATTCACACTTAATGAAACCGATAGTACAAGCATTCTCTACACACTTCGTGTTGGCTTCAACATCTCGTTGTGGATTGGCAACCCTAGTCAAGGGATCCTTTACAAAGATGCCAATGTCTCGGTCTACTATCGCGACATTCTCATCTCGTCTTCATCTATTGATTCGTTTTGCCCCGGGCTACCTAAATGTAATAAAAACGTTCATGAGAGTTGGGTATCGGTCCGTATGAAACCAACTTCGACCCCGATCTTCCAAGACTTGGCCGCGTATATGATCGACTCAGATATTAAGGGTCATGGAGTTGATCTTTCTATTGACATTAAAGGGGATTATAGGTGGAAACATACTAAGCATTCAACACTTAAGGTGACTTGCAAAAATATTAAGGTTAGGGTTCCGAGTGGTGTTATGGTAGGTGGCTCAAAGCCATGCAGGGTGCACTGGGATAGTAACAAGAGGGATTAGTTGTTTTCTTGTCCAATTTTAATTAGGAAATCTTAGGTGCGAATCGGATTCGTTATTCTATTTTTATATCAATTTTGATTCTTAACATATAAGATCTTAGTTAGTTGATTGTTTGTTACTTGTAGTATGTATCTTTTAATTAGCGGACAAATGTGCGTTACTAATTTTTGCTTTTTAAGGAATGACAATGTCTTCGTCTCCTACTATAATTACCAAAATGCCAATGTCTCCTATGTACCATACGACTTTCTCATCTCTCCTACCAACTCGTTTTGCCTACGTGTAATTCATGAGATTTGGATTTCGTTACTGTTAATGCATCTTTTCAAATGAGATCGGACATTAAGCATCTAGAAGTCAACTTTTCTATGAAGATCACAAGGGATATATAAACCACGCATTCGAAGTTCAAAGGGACATGTAGCGACATCAAAGTTAGGGTTCTAGCTGGTACTGTGGTGGATAACTCAAGGGCATCTAGTTCAATTGGGATAGTAGGTAGGAACTACGTAGTTGATTTCGTCTCCATATATCCCTTAATCTTCTCCTCTTACCTTGATCTTCTCCTTCACTTTTGGCCATGTTACTTGTTTCATATATCATCTGTAAATGGTTGCAAATAACTTTCCTTAATTGTAGGGCATAAAAGATCAAAAGTTGTTAGTTCCTTTGACTTGTCCGTATGTATACAAAGACCTTTAATATTTAGTTATGTTTGATGTGGCTAATTATGTTTCATATGTATAAGAGGCCTAAAAAACGAAAATAGGAGTTTTCATTGTTTTAAGCCACCTTTCATACTCCCGCTGTTTCTTTCAATTGTTATGGTTTACCTTTTTACGTTTGTCAATAGTACATATCTTTGCACGTTAATATCTCTAGTTGTGCATTTGTAAAATTTATAAATATATATTCTAAAAGTGCATATCAAGACGAATGAAATAAGTTCCCACATCAATATATTTTTCGTTACCCATACATCGTAAATGATAGTCAAAGTGAAATTTGTCAATGATATCAAATATCAAAATGTAACGATTAAAGATATACGGATGTAATATTTATCTTTATATTTGATATGCCGGGCAACCTTTTCAAGGTTAGCCAGATTAAACATAATATTCTCATAGTTTCCATGTCCTATTTTAATTAGGAACACATTAGGCATTCGAGTGACATGCAACAACGTCAATGTTAGGGCTCCAAATTGTATTGTATAAACGCATATCCTTTACATTTGACTAGTTAGCTTGTCCATTGTTGTTTCCTCTATTCTCTCTAGATTGTTGCAAATAAATAGGTCTTTTGGAGGAAAATACTCCAACGTTCCTTAATTGTAGACATAGTTACTAGTCTAGAAGTTGTTACTCGCTTTGACTCTCCTCAGCGATTCTTAAAACAAAAAAAAAAAAAAAACTTTAACATAAGGCCAAATTCGATGTAACATTTTTTTATATATAGTGGTGGTTTTTTAATACTCTCTTTTTTCTTTAGTTTTCCACTTTATCCATATTAATATCTATATAGTAAGTAGATCATAAGTTGTTACTCACTTGGACTCATCTTAGTAATTTTTAGAAAACCTTTATCATAAGGACAAATTTGAAATATTTTTTATTTAATTAGTGGAGTTCTTTTTAATACTCTCTTTTAGTTCTTTATTTATATTGATATCTATATATCTATACTAATTTATTAAAACGAACCTAGATAAGTATATGTGTCACGTGGAACTTCATATCATTACGCCACATCATCCACTCAGCCATTTAAATAATAAGTGTCATTGACAATCAAAATGCATCGAGGAAGATTCGAACACTAGACCTCCTTGAAGGCTTGAACGTTAATCTCGCCACATCAAATTCAGATCCGCTGGATCTAGTGGGTCCATGTGTCCTTACAGAGTTCATAATAGATCCTTTTAATTTTGATATTAATCGCATTTTTATATCTAATAAATTGTTGCAAGACCGAGCCATTATCGAGCTGTTCACGAACAAGCTTGATCTATTATTATTCATAGTTTATTAATATTCTTTATTATTTTCATATGATTTTTTTTCCTTAGTTATATTTTAACAATAAAGTTATTAGCTTATTATTGTGTAAAATCTAGACTATGAGTTGACACTTCCCTTCCTTTCAAGCTTCTTCAGACAATAAAAATCAATGTTCTTTCCTATTTTCAACCCCTTTCAATAAATATTATATTTTTCTAAAAAAGATTATTCGTGTTATTATTTTTTATCGAGTTGTTCACGAGCTTTTCGAGCCGAGCTTGATTTTGCTCAGGCTTGCTTGTTAAGGTTCCGAGCCGAGCCTCAACGAGCCGAACTTTGACCGAGCCGAGCTCGAACTGTTCACGAGCTGGCTCGCTCGATAAGCACCCCTAGTTGCAACCATAGGTTACAATTGTTAAGAATAACTCATGAATGTTTAAAATATTACAATACAATGTTATGATGTTATCAATAAAAGCATTCTTTTAACAAAATTTTAAAAAATATTCATAAAAAACATAAATTGGTTAGTGGGTAAGGTCATGGTCTGGTATGTTTGGACCTGGACCGACCTAGGCTTTTCGCTTAGCCACACCAGACCAGACCCGGACTCGTTAGGTCTAAAAAACGTTAGACCCGAACCATATAAATGAGTCGGGTCCAAGCGGGTCTAGATCGGATCCAAGATGCGTTGCCATACCTACTTCCCTAGTTGTACCACATACATAATTTTTTTTCTTGTTAATATTAAGCTTGGGCCTCTCCCAATTTTAGATTTCAAGTAGACGAGCTCCTACAAGACCCTTTGTACTATTGAAAGTAGACTATTATAATTTACATATACAGACAAATGTAGATCTATCCTAAAATGATTTCTTTTTTTTTAATTTAAAACAATGTGAATTTTTTTTGGAGTGAAAACAATGTGAATTTGATTAGGCTACATTCATAGGCCTACAACCCCATCAGAATTCCTACACCTTTGTTGATAAAATGGGTGTCCTTCCATATTAGATACTAGTCTTATATGCACACAATGTGGTTTATTTATACAATAAATAGTTTTGGTATTAGATACTCGTCTTATTTTTTTCTATAAATTATTAATTAAACAACAAAGGATAAATTAGGCAATACATTAAGTTTGATGTCCCTCCCCTCTTCCCTTATACTCCTTAATACGAAATTATAAAACCCTATAATACCCAACAAAACCTCTTCAAGAGTTCAAGACTTCACAGTTCACACACACAACGTTCAAAACTTTCCTTTGTTTATTTCAACTTTCTTCAATGCCTGCGATTGATCCATCAGCTCCACAACGCAAATGCAACCTCAGTGACTGGATCTTCTACGTTCTTGGGTTCGTCTTGCTCTTTACTTCAATAGGATTTCTGTACTGCCCCATTGAGTCACCACAATTTCAAGCGTCAAGAAATCATCCTTTCTATCACGGTCATAGGGGATTATAGGTGGAAATACACCGAGCAGTCGAAGCTCAAAGTGAAATGCAAGGACATCAAGGTTAGGGTACCAGATGGTATTATGGTCGATAACCCGAAACCATGCAAGGTCGGCTGGCATCCTTAGTACGTAGAAATTAGTTGTTTTAGTTTTCATTTTCGTCTCCATACAGTGGCGGATTCACCTTTGACCCTACAACAATTACGCTTTGACGACCCTACTGAATATTTTATTTGGATCCGCCAAGTCTCCATATCATAATCTAGACTAGCTAGTTACCTTGATCTTCTCCTTCACCTTTGACCATGTGTTAATTGTTTCCATTAGCATCTCTAGATGGTTGCAATTCTTGCAAATAAATAGGTTGTCTTTGTTGGAGAAACATTCTCCAATTTCCCTCATTTGTTGGACATATTTAGGTTATTTTTTGGCGGAGAGTAACATTTTCTTCAACTTCCCAAAATTGTAGGATATGTAGTGTACCATAAATTGAATTGGAAATCCCTTTGAATTCCATGTGTTTGGAAATAGAGTTGTCCCACTTCTTTCATGTTAACTTGTGGCCTTTTAATTGTCCACTTTATTATTAAGAAAATTTTCACTCTAACTTTTTGAACAATTCAAATGGATCATCCTTATATGTAACCCTCATTCTCTTTTCTTCTTCCTCCGACACCGGCAAAACTCGAAGGTACATGATGTTATCAAAACTAATTAGACTCCGACGACAATTGTTGGCTAAAATGTGCGCTTGCTGAAGTTGTTGTCCGTTAAATTTGAGAACATGTAGTCCTCATTTTTGGCTTGTATAGGAAACTAAAAAAGGAAACATTTTGCATTAACTAAACACTAAAAAGATTTATTAGCGCGTGATTTTGACATAAATTCTATTTAATGGTTATACATAGAGGCACTTATATCATAGCCCTATTATTAATAGTTAAACCATCACTCTCAAACTTCTTGGAAAATAAATAATACTTACAAACAAGGGAGTATAAATTTTAGGAACTCTTCTTTTGTCGACTCCTTTTGCCCCGGTTCACCTCGATGCAATGCATATATTAACGAGAGTTGGGTTCCGGTCACTACTAATATCCCTATTTTCCAAGAGTTCATTGTTTCTCAGATGATGTTGAACATCAAACGACAAGAAATCAACGTTTTTACCAAGATCAGGGGATTTTAGATGAAATTCAATATGCTTTCGATGCTAGATCAAGGTAAAATGCAATGACATCAAGGTTAGGGTTCCATGCTTCCTGCTGATATCATAGTAGGTAGCCCAATGCCATGCAAAGTTGAATGGGATATGTAGGAATTCAATGATGGACCCAAGATTTTAGTATCGAATGTCAATTATAAATTTTGAAATTGATAATCTGGATTAAAATCTTGAAAATTAAACTAGGGTGTCAACTACAATCTCTTGCCTCAATATAGGTCCTTTACTGTATAAATTAGTTATTTTCACCTCCATATTCTTTAATCTTTTCCACTTACTCTATCTTTTCCTTCCCCTTATTCTCTTTAGATTATTGTTGCAAAATGCAAATAATAATACATAGGTTCTTTTTAGTTAGAGTTTTCTTCAACTTCCCTTAATTGTAATTGTAGACATAGTAGAACCATAAGTTGTTTGTTTGGATTTAGTAATACTCAGAAGTCAGAACACTACAATCTCTACTAGAGTTGGTCACCATGAACACATCCTCGGCCTCAAGCTTACAAGACTTAACCGCCTTTCGAATGAGCTCTGATATCAAGCGTCATGAAGTCGGCCTTTCTATTGACATTAATGGGGATTATAGGTGTGGAAACATAGTAAGCATTCAACACTTTAAGTTTGCAAAAACATCAAAAGCTTCCAACACGAATTATGATGGGAGGCTCAAGGTCAGGGGCGGAGACAAAGGGGTTGGCGGGGGCCACGACCTCCCACTTGGTCCAAATTAAAAATTATTTTTGCACTAAATATACTTATAAATTTATAATTTAGTTGGTTTCTTGGGAAACGATAAGAAGTGATAACCCTATACCAAGGGTTCAATCCTCATGGCAAACATATTTCCTCCTTTATTTTTAACTTCCCACTTCTTCATTTCTTACGAAACATAGAAACTATATTATTTATTTTTGGCACCCCTCAAATGAAAATTCGGGCTCCGCCACTGCACAAGGTCATGGAAGATAGGCTGGGATAGCGAGAAGACATAAGAGGAGTCAGATGTTTTTATGTCCATATTAATCAGGAATACATGGTTTACGATTTTTTACTCGATTTAGTTTTATCAGTTTTGATTCTTAGTTTAATTTTGTATGTCAATGAACAATCAACTTATAAACTTCTAGTCAAATTTTTTTTTTTTTTATTGAAAGAACTAGTCAAATAAATTTTGGTTACCTGTAATTTGCACTTTGCAGAATGTTGACAGTTTAAAAAGATGAGATGTTTCCCATATGATTGACAATACTTAATAGAATAGGCAATTTAATTTTAGGGTAATGATATATACATCCCTTAGGATTGTATATAAGAATTAAACACATTACATAAAATAGTATTAAGTTGAGATATTTTGCCAAAATTACGCGACAATTGATATTATTGATGCTTGTAAAATTACTTAAATTTTTCTTATTTAGGTTCTTATGTACAACCCTAAAGATTGTAATTATTATTTTCCTTAATTTTTGTTGGAGTTTGTGAGAAGAGTAATACAAAAACTCTTGAGTTGCTTCAAAAGAATATGAAGAGTTGGGGATCCCATATAGGAAGAATAAGAGGTGAGTGGTGAGTTTATTAATAATTATGTTCCTAGTATCTATTGAGTTGGTGACTTGGTAGGCTTTTGTGGTTGGGCTCTTGATTGGGCTAGTCCACACGCGCGCGCCGCCACCCGCCCGGACCGGGCCGTGGGCCATGGGCTTTGGGCTTTGGAAAATAACTTAACTTAACTAAATTAGCCGTTAGTGGGCAGTTTCCTTTGCCCATTAATTACCGTTTTTAACACGGTTTTAGGAGTCAGTTTTCCCTTCTTCTGTCCCTATATATACCCCCTTCCTGGCACAGTTTTTAACACACAGAAAATTATTCTCTCTGTTAATCTCTCTCAAACACTGGGCAATATTAAGAGCGTTCTCAAACTGTCTCTCTGTACTTCACCGGCGAGTCAGTGTTGTGTTAACCCTGGAGGTTGGTTTGCCACGAGTCCGTGTGTTCGTAGCGGGGCAATTTCAACTTTAGGGCAGTGATCATATTACGGCACAGCAATTTCACAGATAAGTTTTTATAATCTTCCAGTCATACTTCCTACAATCTAAAGTTGAAACCTTTCCGTTTTTTATACTGTTATTATGGCTGGTATTCCTGTTGTTGTTCCTCTTAATTCTGTCAACCCCTTTGTTCCTGATATGTCGAAATTAGACCCTTTGGATGGAAAAAATTATATTATGTGGTCTAATAAATGGAATTTTTTTAGGCCAAATTGGGGTAGATTACTGCTTAACTATTGATGCTGCCCCTGTTGACGCAGTTAGGGATTTTGAGAAAGATAATAAAACATGTAGGGGAATGTTATTGCATTATATGACTGCTCCTTTATATATGATTTATAGTAAGTCGAAAAAAGCAAAGGATATTTGGGATGCACTAAAGGTTAAGTATGGACTAGATGATTTTGGGACTAAGAAATATGCCTGTAGTCGTTGGTTAAAATTTACTATGACTGATGACAAACCTGTTTTAGACCAAGTCCATGACTATGAACATTTGTGTGCTGAACTTGCTGCTGAAAGTATGGTTATTCCTGATTTATTTCAAGCTAATTGCCTTTTAGAGAAACTGCCACCCTCTTGGGAGACCTATGTTCACTCTATGAAACATAAGCAAAAAGACTTCACCCTTCAGGAATTAGTTTCCCACATTAATGTTGAGGAACAAAACCGAATTCAGACTAAAGGAAAGACTGACCATTCTTCCACTTTAGCCAACCTTATTGAGTCTAAAAATTTTGGAAAAGGGAAAAAGGGTAAAAGTCAGAACCATGTTCACGGAACTAGGCAGAATGGTAATGGGTTTAAGGGTAAGAAGCAATTTCAGGGTAACTGCTATGTTTGTGGTAAATTTGGACATGCTGCTAGGGATTGTAGAAACAAACAGGCTTCTTCAAATGCTGCTGTCACCAAACCAAAAGACAACAAAGCACAAGTCAACCTTGCTGAAGATGACATTATTGCTGCTGTGGTGTCCGAGGTGAACCTGATTAGCAACATTTCTGAATGGGTCGTGGACACTGGAGCTACCCGCCACATCTGCTCAAGCAAGGAAATGTTCCAGACTTATGATAAAGTTTCAGAAGGAGAATGTGTCTTCATGGGCAACTCAAGCACTGTGAGTGTGTTAGGCAAAGGAAAGGTTTTTCTAAAGTTAACCTCTGGAAAAACCATTGCTTTGCAAAATGTCTTGCATGTTCCTGATATCCGCAGAAACCTCATATCTGGTGCACTTTTAAACAAGGCTGGAATTAAATTAACTTTTGAATCTGACAGACTTGTATTAACCAGAAATGGTGATTTTGTGGGTAAAGGATTTTGTAATGCTGGACTCTTTGTTTTGGATGTAATTTCTGATAATAAAATTTCTACTGCTTCCGTTTATATTGCTGAGTCTGTTTCTTTATGGCATTCTAGACTAGGTCATGTGAATGTTGCATCCATTAAAAGGCTAAAACGACTTAGTCTTATTTCTGACTTTAGCAATACCTCTTTTGACAAATGTGAAGTATGTGTAGAGGCCAAACACCCTAAGAAAGCATTCAACAAGAGTGTTTCTCGTTCCTCGACCCTATTAGAACTAGTCCATAGTGACTTAGGTGACTTTAAGAACTCTATGAGTAGGGGAGGGAAGAGATATTATATTACTTTTGTTGATGACTTCTCACGTTATACTAAGGTCTACTTGTTAAGTACGAAAGATGAGGCTGAAGAGAAATTTCTTATTTATAAAGCCGAAGTAGAAAACCAGTTAGACCTTAAGATAAAGAGAGTGAGATCAGATAGGGGTGGAGAATATGATGGACTTCCACTTAAGAAATTTTGTGAATCTAATGGAATTATACATGAGGTTACAGCTCCCTATACACCTGAACAAAATGGAATAGCTGAGCGAAAAAACAGGACTCTTAAGGATATGATGAATGCTATGCTTATAAGTTCAGGGATGCCTACTAACATGTGGAGGGAGGCAATTCTTTCTGCTTGCTATGTGCTTAACCGAGTTCCCCATAAGAAGTTAGATAAGACTCCCTATGAATTGTGGAAAAGTTTTAAACCTAATTTGGGTTACCTTAAAGTGTGGGGGTGCTTGGGAAAATTAGGACTTCCTGACTTTCAAAGGAGTAAGATTGGACCTAAGACTGTTGATGGAATCTTTATTGGGTATGCTTCTAACAGTGCTGCATATAGACTTATTCTTAAGGATGCTTCTGGCTTTGGTCCTATTAGAGAGTCAAGGGATGTAGAATTCTTTGAGCATATTTTTCCTATGAAAGTTAGTGTACAAACATGCTTGCCTGTTGCATCTTCTTCTACTTTGCATCATAACATTGCATCATCTAGTGAGACTTTAGAACCTAGAAGGAGTAAAAGAACTAGAACTGAGACTAGTTATGGACCTGACTTCATTACTTCTTTCCTAGCTGAAAAAGGATTTCTAGATGAGCAAAGAGTAAGTGCTTTTATATTGGAAGAGAACCCTAGAACTTTTGGGGAGGCCATGAGATCTGTTGACTCTAGTTTTTGGATGGAGGCTATTAACAGTGAAATAGAGTCTATTATGAGTAACAACACATGGATTTTGACTGACCTTCCTAGGGGTTGTAAGGCTTTGAGTAGTAAGTGGATTTTTACTAAGAAGTACAAGCCTGATGGGACATTAGACAAGTATAAAGCTAGACTTGTAGTTGGAGGACATCACCAAAAGAAAGGTCTAGACTTTTTTGACACTTATTCACCAGTGACCAAGGTAGCCACTATTAGAGCATTAATTTCACTTGCATCCATTCATGATCTTGTTGTGCATCAAATGGATGTGAAAACTGCTTTTTTGAATGGTGAGCTAAATGAAGAGATCTATATGAAGCAACCTGAAGGATGTGTTGTTCTTGGTCAAGAGGACAAGGTATGCAAGCTCATTAGATCTTTGTATGGTTTAAAACAAGCACCAAAACAATGGTATGATAAATTTCATCAAACTATTACTTCAAATGGTTTTTTAGTAAATGATTCTGATGCTTGTGTTTATTCCAAAACAGATGGTATTGGTTGTGTTTTCATATGTCTATATGTGGATGATATGTTGATTTTTGGGACCAATATAGACATAGTGAATGCAACTAAAAGTTTCCTAAATTCGTGTTTTGAAATGAAGGATTTAGGAGAGGCTGATGTTATTCTTGGGATAAAGATTACTAGAACGTCATATGACATATCTTTAAATCAATCTCATTATATTGAAAAAATTTTAAAGAAGTTTGATCAATATGATTGTGTTCCTATGAAAACTCCATATGATTCTAGTATTCATTTGAAAAAGAATAAAGGAGATAGTATATCACAAGAACAATATGCTAAAATTATTGGTAGTGTAATGTTCTTGATGAACTATACTAGACCGGATATAGCTTATGCTGTTAGTAGATTGAGTAGGTATACTCACAATCCTAATCAGGAGTATTGGGGTGCTTTGATTAGATTGTTGAAGTATTTAAAAGGCACTATCAATTGGGGTTTGCATTATCAAAGAACACCTTGTGTTCTAGAAGGATATTGTGTTGCTAATTGGGTGTCTGATAATGATGAGATTCAATCTACTAGTGGCTTTGTTTTTACTCTTGCTGGTGGAGCTATATCATGGAAATCATCAAAGCAAACTTGTATTGCCAAATCTACTATGGAATATGAATTTATTGCTTTAGAATTGGCAGGACAGGAAGCTGAATGGTTAAGGAGTTTGCTAGCTGATATTCCATTGTGGGGGAAGCCAGCTCCATCAGTTTCAATGCGGTGTGACTCACAAGCTGCAATTGGGGTCGCGAATAATCAAGCCTATAATGGAAAGAGGAGGCATATTCGCTTGAGGCATGCTATAGTTAGAAATCTAATTAGAAATAATGTAATTTCACTCGAGTTTGTAAAGTCAGAGAGGAATATTGCAGATCCTCTCACCAAAGGCCTTTGTAGAAAAATGGTGCTAGAGTCGGCACCAAGAATGGGTTTAAAGCCTATTGTGGAGTGAATTATGATGGATACCCTTCTTAGAAAGTTTCTAAGTTCAAGGGTCAAACTAAGTCATAAAAGAACTCAAGTAGTAGATACTACTACCATTCCTATATTAATAAAAGTGATGTAGTATTTGTTTTTTACTGTAAAATGTGTAAGGATGAGTAAAATACTCTTAATAAGTTCATAGCCTTGAGAAGGTGGTTTGAAATAGTACAAACTTGATGAACTTACCTATGTGAATGTGGGGGTTACGCCCAATCCCCTATGAGATCCCTAAGGCTTATGATCTCTAGAGCATTCATGAAAATCCAGGTATTGTGGGGCACTTATATATATATCGCGAGAACGTTTCTTATTTTGAAAAAGGTTTAGTGCGCAAGTATTGATTATGAACTCCGTAGAAGGTTCAAAGAGAAATCTACCTAATACGACAATATGACATACTTGTATGCACTGGGTATCAATTCAAGTCTCTAAGACATTGATGCTTACAAAACTGAGTATCTATTGCCCAAATCTTCTTTTTCAGCCCCGTTTCTTTCTGTCTCTTCTTTTGAATCATGTGGGGGATTGTTGGAGTTTGTGAGAAGAGTAATACAAAAACTCTTGAGTTGCTTCAAAAGAATATGAAGAGTTGGGGATCCCATATAGGAAGAATAAGAGGTGAGTGGTGAGTTTATTAATAGTTATGTTCCTTGTATCTATTGAGTTGGTGACTTGGTAGGCTTTTGTGGTTGGGCTCTTGATTGGGCTAGTCCACACACGCGCGCGCGCGCCGCCGCCCGCCCGGACCGGACCGGGCCGTGGGCCTTGGGCTTTGGGCTTTGGGAAATAACTTAACTAAATTTTTACTGGAAAATTCTGTCATCCTTATATGACTGTTATGGAATCAGTCAATTCCTGAATCCACTCCTTATTGACTGCTTCCACTAGCCGTTAGTGGGCAGTTTCCTTTGCCCATTAATTACCGTTTTTAACACGGTTTTAGGAGTCAGTTTTCCCTTCTTCTGTCCCTATATATACCCCCTTCCTGGCACAGTTTTTAACACACAGAAAATTATTCTCTCTGTTAATCTCTCTCAAACACTGGGCAATATTAAGAGCGTTCTCAAACTGTCTCTCTGTACTTCACCGGCGAGTCAGTGTTGTGTTAACCCTGGAGGTTGGTTTGCCACGAGTCCGTGTGTTCGTAGCGGGGCAATTTCAACTTTAGGGCAGTGATCATATTACGGCACAGCAATTTCACAGATAAGTTTTTATAATCTTCCAGTCATACTTCCTACAATTTTAACAATATTATTAAAACAAAACAAGTCGAGCAAACCTATCCCGTCTCACTCTGGCCCTATCATCAAATATCTCCCACCCAACCCGCCCTTTTTACCCAATCTAATCATACATTTTCCGTCCCTTCCTTTGATTTCCATAAATCTTGAACCAAATTTATATTATAAAAAAACTAACAATCTTATGTCATGAATTAAAATGTTCACAAAATGATTTATAAGGTTAATATTAAATGGATGAAATTGGTCACTAAATTAATTTAAACTAGTCACAATAATATTCAAATAGGTTTTCATTCCTTTTCTTGATATTAAGCTTCGGACTTTCCCAATTTTAGATTTATAGCATACAGTCTATACAAGCTCCTTTGTACTATTTAAAGTAGATTATTTTACATACTTACAAATGTAGGATCTATCCTAAAATGATTTCTTTCTTTTTATTTAAAAAAATGTGCTACACTCATGGGCGTACAAGCCCAACAGAATTCTTACACCTTTGTTGTTAAAATGGGTGTGCAGTGTGCTTCTATATTACTACAAACTTCCTTGATACAAAATCATAAAAACCATTTACCCAAACAAAACCTCTTCAATCTTTTCAAGAGTTCAAGTCTTCACACACTCAACCTTTGAAACTTTCCTTTGTTTATTTCAACTTCTTCAATGCCTGTGAATGATCCATCAGCTCCACAAGCTGAATGCGACCGCAGTCAATGTATCTGCTGCCTTGTTATGCTAGTCATGTTCACTGCTCTTATGCTATTCATGTACTCTGAAACCATCGACCGACCAGAACCCAAATTTCGAGTTTCAGCACTAAATACAACAATCCCCTTCACCTTTAACCACAGCAAGGCTGCATACAATCTCTCCACTCTTAGTGTCGGCTTCAACATCATGTTGCGGATTAGCGAACCTAGCCATGGCACCCTTTATCAAAATGGCACCGTCTCTGTCTACTACCGCGACTTTCTCATCTCATCATCTATTATCAACTCCTTTTCCCCCGGTCTACCTGACTACAGTGAAGATGTTCAAGAGACTTGGGTGCCGGTCACTGTTAATGCATCATCTGTCCCCATTTCTCAAGATTTCATCGCCTTTCAGATGAGATCAGACATCAAGCGTCAAGAAATCAGCCTTTCTATCACGATCACAGGGGACTATAAGTGGCAATACACTAAGCAGACAAAGCTCAAAGTGAAATGCAAGGACATCAAGGTCAGGATACCAGATGGTATTATGGTGGATAACCCGAAAACATGCAAGGTCGACTGGCATCGTTAGTACGTAGGAATTACATTTTTTGTTTTCGTTTCCATATTCCTTAATCTTTTCTAGTTACCTTGATCTTCTCCTTCACCTTTGACTATGTGTTAACTGTTCCATTATCATCTCTAGATGTTGCAATTCTTGCAAATAAATAGGTTGTTTTTGTTGGAGGAACATTGTATTCCTCCAGTTTCCCTTATTTGTTGGACATAGTTAGGTTATTTTTAGCGAGGAACACTCTCCAATTTCCCTTAAGTGTAGGATATATTGTGGACCATAAATTGTTATTAGTAAGTCTTCAAACACCTTTTACATACGACCAAATTCCATGTGTTGGCCCAATGGTGATGGGGACTGGCTTTGGTAGAACGGACCCGTGTTCGAATCCCCGCAACACCTTTGGGAGAGGAATGGAACCTAATAACCCCGAACTTGACTTCGATCCGGATGTAGCTGGAAGGGTGAACCGGGTGCAAACACCCAAAAAAAATGGAATTGTCCCATGCACTTCTTTCATGTTAACTTTTGGCCTTTTAATTGTCCTCTTTATTGTTACGAAAAAATTTCACTCCCACTTTTTGAACGATTCACATGGTTCATCCAAGAATGTAGCCTTACTTTCTTTTCTTCTTTCGACACTGGCAAAACCCGAAGCTACATGATGTTATAAGAACTAATTAGACTACGACGATAATTCTTGGCTAAAATGTGCCCTTGCTGAAGTCGTTGTCTATTAACTTAGAGAACTTGCAGTCCTTACTTGTGGCTATGTATAGGAAACTAAAAAAGGAAACACCGTGCATTAACTAAGCATTTAAAAGACTTATTAACGCGCAATTTGGCCTACATAGAGGCACTTATATCATAGCCCTATTATTAATAGTTAAACAATCACTTTTAAACTTCTCGCAAAATAAAATAATACTAAAAAAACGAGGGAGTATAATTTTCGGAAATTACCATCAATCTTTTTTCACCTTCGATCAATAAACGACTTAAAATCGTATTCCTGAAAGCATACACAGTCAACTTATCACATAATATAATAGAAGTATTTAAATATAGTTGATGGTGAAGCTTAAAACATCAATTTTGAGTTCCCATAAGTCTTCTCAAATCTCAAAGAGAAGGAATGGCAATTGTTCCTGAGAGAATAATTAACACTCATATGTGCTATACAGTACAGCATATTGGTACAATTAACAGAAACAAAAAAATCGCCTTATTGAATCCGTGTGACTACTATGTACAACAACATGCTGCATCCAAAGAATGGTAAAAAAGCAGTTCTTTTTTTTTTTTGAGGGGTTCTCTTCAAAAATTCCAGGGAAGAGGACCATGAATATCGTTTCCTAAAGAAAAAAAGACCAATAGTGGTAGCGCTATGAACAGAATACTGCGAACACGATATCAGTAACTTACAGCACAAATGTGGAGAGAAATCTATGAACCACGAGATGAGTCCTCGATCATCATGCCTTTAAGACTACGAGCCAACCAGATGGCTGTCTCCCTTGGGGAGACCTTATCTTTGCCAAAGGGCTTCAATACAACGGCGAGCTCATCTAGTCTACTTTGCTCCAATAACTCAGCAGACAGTTCAAGTAATCCTTCAAGGGCCTCCGCCCTCTGTCTAAAAGACTTAACATCCATAACTTCCTTGAACGGAGAGTCCCCCTCTTTTGGCCCAGACGGAGGCTTCACTTGCTGTGAAGTATCAGAGTTTGCCATGGTGGCCTCTGAGCTCCTATAATCAATTATTGTGGATGCGTAATCCTCAGAAAGACCTGATTTAATAGGGGAATCTGATCTTGGAATCACAGTTCGTGAACAATTTGAGGGTTTCAAAGAAGCTGGAGCATTCATGTTGCTCGGATCTCCCTCATTTCTGATTGCATTGAGTGTGCCAACATCCATCTTTCTCTCGACAGTTTCAATAAATGGCTGTTCACTTTCGGCTCTGAAACTACCACGCTTATTGACATGTACAACATCCTCACAAACCGCAGGCATACTGGTAGCAGGAGCTATTACTGGCGGTGTGTTTTGGTAGATGAACTCGTTGTCAATCTGCATATTCTTTTTTATTGAAGATACAGATGCATTTGAAGCTGATTTATCTCCCTCTTTTGACAAAAATTCCTTTACTGTGAACTTGTCATCACCTTGAGATGGAGACACAGGATTTGAGCACTGCATATGATCAGATCTACCACTAGATCTGCTGGGAGAAGAGTAATCTATACATGCCGAGATTTCCTCCGGACTCCTATATGGGAGCTTCAATGATGTATTAGCTTCAGTCCCCACATTGGCAGAAGGTCCAGAACCCACATCCAACATTTCCTGAGAACCTCTACATGGATGATTTAGTGGGATACGAGCTTCAGTACCCACATTACCAGAACCAACATTCTGGTATTCGGGCTTACAAAGTCCATGCATGTCTTTTAGTAAATTTTTATCTTGCCCAGATGGGGAGACCGAAGAAAAGGAAAATGCCTCAACAAAGCATAATTCAGCTTCGGCATCATGTCGATGAAAATTCCCTGAAATATTTCCAGTCATCTCAGGATACATATGGGACGAAGACGAATTGCTTGGCCGATGTGATTCTATCTCAACACGCTTTCTTATTACATCATCACAAACAGCCTTACTGGAGCTATTTCCAGGGATCTCAGGGAACAAGTAGGAAGCAGTATCAGTGCTTGGCTGATGTAAATCATACCTTTGGGCATGGGTAACTGCATCATGATAATGAGGGCTACTTTCAGGCTCCTTATGGTGCATAATGGATGCTGAAGCACTGCTAGGGCGATGCATTCCTAAGTGTTCAATGTCAGTCACTGTGTCCTGGTAACAAGTAGCATTGCTAGGATTGCTTTCAGGCATCTTAAGATAAGAAATGGATGCAGAAGCACTGCTTGGTCGATGAGATACAAACTGTTCAGAGTGGCTCACTACATCACAATCATGGGTAGCCTGCTCCAAAGAGCTCAGGAAAGGAGTGGTTGCGTCATCAGAGAGTTCAAAAGCTTGCATGGACACGGATGAAGATACAGAATTGCTGCTATCAGTCCGCGTGGCTCTTCGAGGTACCTTCGGACCTCCCCCTAGATCCTGCTTTCCCTCTTGGGGAACATGCGTTGGAGGGCTCTTGCTCACCAAACCAATGCTTTCAGACCCCTGAACCATATCACAGATACCTATCTTTGTGGAGTTATTTACTGTGTTTGGAACATCAGCACTTGCTTTCTTTATCCTCCCTGGAAACGAAGGCCGTCTTACAACATTGGGAGGAGGAGTTTTTTGCCTTGGCCTACTAGCAATTCCATCTTCACCAAGTTGTTTGGTGGGTCCAGGTGAAGGAACAGCTTCATGTCTGGGCTTAGTCTTAGGCGAGGATTCAATAATGGGCAACTGCCAAAACAACAGCCACTGAATATTAGGAGATTATGCGATGATACAAGCATTAATATTATTGAAAAAGCACAAAATTAAAAACATAAGCAAAAGTGTCAATAACAAAAGATCCTAAACTTCCAACAATTGAACTAAAAATAACCCAAATCTCATTTGAAAAAAGAGATTCCACAGAAAGACAAGCATATTTTACGTCTTTTGTTCAGTTGTTCTCTATTATCTTTTTTGTTCTTTACACTTCATTTTCCTGGTGAGATGCAACTTGCAAGTAATTATTTTGTGGATGATATTTCTATTTTCAAATAAGTGTTTTTTTTTAGTCTAATCGGTAAATGATGAGATTATTCACAGATAATATATAGTTCAGGTTATTAAAGGATATTCGTCATTAGTCAGATTTTTTGAGCGAGTTTTCTCTAGAGAAGGTGCTTCATTGCCAACCTGATGCTTCATAGAAGTTGACGCATGAACTCTTTTCGCTGAATCAGGACTGATCCTCGCAGGCACAACTGCTTGAAAATCAGAAGCATGTTTAACAGTAGGAGGAACTATGGTGGGCTTAGAAACTTTAGGTGATGCTTCGATGTCAGCTCTTTGCACAGCTCTTCCTCTGTTGCTTCGCATAGGAGAGCTGTTTTCTCTAGTTTTACCTTCCCTGAATGCCATTAGCATATTCTTTAAGGTCTTCGGTGGCTTTATCTCACTGTTGGATTTTGGCACATTATTAGCAGATTTCATGACCTCTTCATGCATGCTGACCACACACTCAGCAGCAGAGTGTTCTTCATTATTTTGAGCAGGATTCTCATAATCTAAGTCATCGTCAGATGCAATATCTGTCTCAGTGGCCTTATTCTCGCAGGAAACCATGACTGAAATGTTCTTCTCAGTTGAAACAGAACTATCTTTATCACTACAAGAACTGCTACTGATCTGGCTCTCAATCATTAGTTTTCGTGTTTCACGAGCTGCAGACATCGGTTTCCCAGGAGATGAAAAACTGGAAGACCGGTATTGGTAGACATAAGGCTGTAAGTAAGGGTTCTTCAGAATGTCGGATGCCTGTTCAATTTAATGGAATTAATAAAAAAGAAGCCCTACAGTTGAACATATACTATGTATTATATATGTACAGGTTAATGATCAAACTCCATACAGTTGGGCGATGCTCAGGATTTTTGCGTAGCATTCCCTTGATTAGACTTTTCCTGCAAGTATAAAGATCCAGACTCACAATGATAAAGCTGTAAGAAAGAAGCTTATACATGCTACAAGAACCATAAAAGGTCGCGGCGGGAATAGCTGCATTGAAAACATAAGATAGCTAGCTTCATTAAAGCGGGCAAGCTAGTTCATATTCTATTTCTTTAGCTGCTTCCTTTACTAACAAATAGCTACATAACGGCTTCATTAGCTACATTAGCAACAAATCCCGGGGCAGCTCAAATTTTTCATCAACATCACATTTCCCTTCTTTAGTAAGGTTTTGCATTATTAGTTAAAAATAGAAAGTAGCATCCATGTAGGAATAATATTCCTCAAGTTATCATTCAAGATTTGAAGGGGTAATGTACACGCAGAGGAGGAGTTCAACCAAGGAGTTCAACTATGTTTGATGGTGTTCTTCAAATGGTTTCACAGATTGATCAAATTGAATTTTCATTTTGTTATCATGAATATAATGAGGTAAGCACACCGTCTAGCTAAATGGGCTGCGGTTCGTTATAGTGATTAGGTTTGGCATGATGAGGGTCCTCCATGGCTCTCTGATTTGATTGTAACGGATCTCGACAATATGGTCGCTTAAAAAAAGTGCCTACCTTTCACTTCAAAAAAAAATATTCATTATGGCACCGAACAAGTAATCAAATGATGACTAAGAGTAGATGTTTGAAAAGGAATGATACATTGAGATTGAGCCGTGGCTTGCCTTATATGCAAAATAGGATTACACAAACACTGAAAAATGAACATGGGGTGAGCTCTCAGGAAAATTATGAGATGATTCACGACAGGCTATTCATCATATACAAAGCACTGAAGCAGAAAGAATTGCTGAGGAAATTCAAGTCATGTGCAAAAAAAAATTCCACAAGTCTGAACACCATCTGAGTAAATCCCTCACAGTCACAACCATGATACTTGCGGGTAAGCATCAAGCGTTACTTTCAGCTCAACAAAGACTACAAAAGCACAGATACTTTGAGCATGCACAAAATATTTCTATAGATCCGTCTTGATCCTAATTGTTTCTTCACAAAGGTAAACCCTCCCCCCCCCCCCCTCCTTCATTTCCCAGGAACCACCAACACAAACACATGGAAAGTACAATTAGCGAATTGTACGTCCAACTTGGTGGTTCTAAAGCTCATACTTCCGGCAGAAGAGAAAGCAATAGCATGCATCTATTATTTCCTACACGTGCAAAGCACATCCCAGTCAGATCCACAACCCAATAACATGCAAAAAGAATAGCTAGAGAAGAAAAATCAGATTTAATTGGACTTACATTGAAGGAGAGTAACATGAAGGCAAGGGACCCATGGATGATCGATTAATCTTGCTAATTAATCCTGCCATATCCTGGATTAAAATCATTTGATAAAAGTTTAATATGGCATTGTAAGTGTGAAATAGAAAAGGAAAGTCAATATAAATAATCCTAGGAAAACATATGAAAACATTAGGTAAACCAAACCAAAACATACAACGAAAGCATTGCTACAGTAAGAAAGATTGCCAGCTCAGTAAATAGAGCTATAAAAAGCTACTAGTGGTCTTGAATTCACATACAATGAGATAAGTCTGAGCGGAAAGAAAAAAAGTAAAAATCTCTCAAAGATTTATTGGATAAGATACCACAAGTTACAATTTCACTCTGTGACACAAATTATTACATTTGAAATAACAACAATAACAAAGCCTCAATCCCATATGGTTTAAAGCAATAAAATATAAGAAGTTAGCACATTCAATACCCTGTGCAATCATGCTTACATTTTCTACAGTCCTCAGTCCTCACCCCCGCATCCAGAAATTTCATTACATTGAGCCACCAAAAAACCGTACATCAAGAAGTGAAGAGCTCATACCCCCAAACATCAAATCCCAAACTACTGATATAGAGCCGTTAACAAAATCCCAAACATCAATACTCTATCAACTAAAGCTGAGTTGAGAAGGAATTTTCTGCTTGCAAAACCAATATTCTCAAAAGCTTATTACGGCTGACAACATGAAGTAAGAACAAGTGGATATGCTCAATTTAAGGTCTGAGGAAACTCACAAATGCTTTAAATGCTGGTCGATGAGCTGCAATCTCATACATACAGCAACCTGATAAATTAAAACTTGCATTAAGCCATATTTTATACAGCTAGAAATCCACGTACTAAGGCTCAACAAGAAAAAGACACACATACCTAAGGACCAAATATCAGATTTAAAGCCATAAGGTATATCGGCCAGAAGTTCAGGACACATGTAATTTGGAGTCCCAACTACCTAAAGCACAAATAAGAATATAATAACAATAAGCTTCAGTTTATGTGATCTCGTGGTAACAAAAGAGCTCCAGAAAATCATGCTGAAGACTGAGGCCAATTTCTAACTCCTCTCCAAATTTCTCTGCTCTTAAATTGAAAATAATTAAAATTGAAAACTGTCCTCCTTTCCCCTTTGCCTGCAACTTCATCAACCTCAGGCTCCAGCCCTTAGCGACAATCTTCCGTGCAACAGAGAAAGTAAAGCAATACACAATAACTACTGACCACTGAACAACAGAGTTTCAGGATGGTAATTAGGAAGAAACTTCTAAGGTCCAGAGCTACTTACAGAAGAAGCTAAATCATCTGCCTTGAGAGTTTTAGCAAGCCCAAAATCACCTGCACTTCCACACAAGATAGTTTTCGTCAAAAATCAAGGAGTGCAATACAAGCAGAATCCCGAGCACAAAGACAAAATTTGACTCATTACAACTAAAAAGCACCCACCAAGCCGAATATCATGGTCTTTTGTCAGAAATATATTTGAACACTGCAAAAATGATTGTAGAAGAATTAAGCAGAAGTTACATGGCAGTAAACGGCCAAAGAAGAAAGGTAAGATAAATAAACTTAACCAATACATTCACATACTTTGAGGTCTCGATGAAGCACGAAATTTGAATGTAGATATTCAACAGCCAACAGTAATTGTGTGAACCACTTGCAGAGTTTCTATGAAGAAAAAGAGACAAAACCAATAAAATTTCTATTTGAGTATCTATGTCAGAGTTTCTATGAACCACTTGAACTGAATTACACTGGACTGAACTGAAATTAATTTAGATTAATTCAGTCCAAAAGAACAGGCCTTATGTGCTCCAAAATTCAATTCTTAACTAGAGGATATGAAAACCACTACCTCTTCAGGAAAGTATGTACCATAAGCCTTTTTCATCAACTCCGCCCTGATAAGTATTCAATCACCAAAAAAGAACCAAAATTCATCAAATCATACTCTTAACAGTTCTAACTCCAAAGTTGCTTTGAGCTTAAAATTAGTTCCAGATTGCATTTATATACTCACATATCTCCACCTTCACAATAACCCGTTACTATGCAAACGTAGCAACCCTGCATTTACCAAATCATACAATTACACTCTAAATCAACATTGAAGAACATACATTCAATCATTCATCAACCTCGGCACCGAGAAATTAACATCTTAACCTACCTTTTCAACCCAAGCTTCTTTAAATTCAACAATATAAGAATGTTGAATACGAGCAATTAGTGACATCTACAAATGTAACCACTAAACAATCAGAAAAACAAAAACCTAATAAAATCAATTCAACAAAATCAATCATAAAACCTAATAATCTTTAATCCACCTCTTGATGAGCGGATCGACGACATCGCTCCGTTTGTCGAGCAAGCCTAATCTTCTTCAACACATATCTGCAAAAACTCAAAATCAAACTCAAATTAACAAATTAAAACTCAACAATCTAAACGAATCAAAAAAAAACGAATTAGAAATCGAACTAACTTTTTCTTCTCTAGTTTATGATTAACAAGAATAGCAGCACCAAATGCACCGCGTCCAATCTGTTCCATGATCTCATACTGATCCATTCTTGACTCCATTTTCTTACTCTTAATCTTCAATTCTTCGATTTCAGAACTGTAATTTCACATATCTAGCAGAAATTCGAATTCGAGCTGGAAATTTACGAATTCACTTCGAATTTGAAATCAGTAACAACAATCGATGATGCTAAAGAAAATGCTTGAAATTCCAGAGCGGATTGAAATTGCGAAACCTAAGAAAAACGTTGAAATTACAATGATTTGACGCTTCGATGTGCTTGCATTTCATTGCTGTTATGGTCTTCTTCTATGGAGCACACACTCTCTTTCTTCAATTGAAGTTCAGTTGATTAAAAAACAAAAAAGATTGGGATTTTTTTATGATTAATTTACTCCCATTTTTTCTGTCACTGACTTTAACACCAGTGTATTTATTGAAGTTCAACTGTACCTAAATTACAATTTACAACTAAGTACAATTTAGAGGTGTCAGTCAAACGTGTCGTGTCGTGTTCGTGTTTGGTCTCGTGTTTATTTCGTGTTGTTAATAAAACTTATCAAAAAGTATGTAAAACATAAAATAATTGAATAAAAGGACAAATTGATATAAATGGGTCGTGTTCGTGTTGGTTTCGTGTCGGGTCGTGTTCGTGTTTTCTCTCAATAAATTTGTATTCGTGTCATGTCGGTTTCGGTCGTGTTCTCGTGTCGTATCAGAGATTGACAACTCTAGTACAATCACTACTCTTGGTTGCGGAAGATTTTGAGATCGGTTCTCATATTGTGCGCGCTAAAAAAACAATTTATAAACTGTACTCCAGCAGTTAGTAGTTAATCATGGTTAAGAACTTAATGAAGGTGAAGTTTGCAGGTTACAACTACTACTAATCATTTTTTCTTACCCATAATGATGGATGTTTAGGGGGATTGTTTTTTAAACTTCCCTATTTTGAAAGAAAGAATAAACTTTTACAAGTCTACTAGTACAAATAAAGTATACTTTTAGCCATTAGGATACTAGAAATAGAAAGCTTAGATTACTTCATGTTTAGGTTTTGGTTTTCAGGTTTGCTAGTGCTAACATGTTGAGTCTTTAACGCTGTTTTTTGGACTGAATAATATTGGAGGGAAACGAAATAAAAAGATTTGAATTGAACTTAAATTAATTTGCATTAATTCAATTCAAAAAAACATGGTATTATTATCTTTAGCTATAAAAAATTGTTAAAAGTTGATATCTTGAAAATACATACTGAAACTATTCATATAAGAGCTTATCATGTGGCTATATTTTTTCCGACAACAAAGGTCAGGGTAAAATACGTAGATAGCAAATAGTGTTAAAGTCAAATTCTTGCAATTATGGATGTTTAAGGGGCTTGTTTTGTAAACTTCCCTCTTATGAAAGAAAGAATAAGCTTTTACAAGTCTACAAGTGCAAATATCCTCTTGGCCTTTGAGATACTAAAAAAATTATATTACTTCATGTCTAGGTTTTGGTTCAATTTGGTAAATTGTATTGAGAATGTACTTGAAAAGGTAACTTCAAGTTGATAACTTGTTAACTAAAAAGATGACAGTGGTTGCCGTTTTAATCTTTAAGAAGAACATTATTCATTGGTAGAATTACGAGTAAACAATATCTAAAAAGGACATCAATCTTTACGAAAATTATGTATCTTAAGTTGTGTCTTTCATCGCATTGTTTCTCTTATCTCTAATAAATGCTTCTTTTTGGTAAGATTAAGAAAGATGTCAATGAGATTGGTGAGATTCCACCCTTACCTCCCTTGCTAGAGAGCTGACCAACTGCTCTAACCTCCTATTCAAATTGTATAAGTTAACGATTAAGGAAATCAAAACTCTCTAACAAGAGAGTAGAACCTCCCATTAACATATGGGAAGAGTTAACCCTTATAGATCGAGCTTTATTATTAAATTAATTTCATTAATACGAACAATATTTCCATAATAAAAGTTTTACTGAGTCGATAGAAATATGTTTATGTTAGTGTTAGTTTGATTGTATTCCATCGTTTGACACAAGAATTTACACAGTAAAACTTGATCTTCTTGTAGCTTATTGTATTAGTACATTCATTTCCTCGATCCCACACCCCTAAAAGTCATAAGTACGTACAAGGCCCTATTAATTAGGATACAAAAGGATGAATGTAATTATTGGCGATAAAACATATGGCTCACTTGTTTAGTGAATGAAGTTTTGTTACATAGCTCAAAAAGTAGCCAGTAGGCTATTTGAAATGACATTAGTGACATCTATAATGCTAAAAATGGAATATGGTTTACCAAATTAAAGAAGCATGAAATTTTGGGTGCGATTAGTTTGTCGCTTGCCAACAGGTCCAACCACTTAGTAATAAGCAAGGGTGTAATTAGGAAGAAGATAAGTGCTCGATTAGTCAACAAATCAAGGAGTGGATGGTCCTAGTGACCTACCTACCTTGACATCAATAAGTTTTCAATTTAAGGATCACATGAATCTTACCTAGCTCTGCGTACAACTTTTATCATACATTTGCGTGTACTGAACATGATATATTTAAGATTGATTTTTTTGCTAGCTCAATGCTCATTTAGATGTCTAATATCTGCTCATTTGGAAACGTCCAAATGAGCAAGGAACAAAAAAAAGCTTTAGATGTATCATGCTCATGGTAGACCGGAATGTATGATGAATACTTTCAATCTGCATGGTGGCTCAACGCAAACATATGCAATTTCTATTATGCACTCGGACTTGTTTAACTGTTATATTCAAGGATATTTGTTTACTGATTTACTTATTTGGAGAGATTAAGATGATCAAACGATAAACTTAAGAGTGTTTCAAAATGTTTTTTCTTTTACATTGTTTTCTATATACTTCCTTTGTTTCTAATACCTCACACATATTAACTTTTTTATTATTCACACGATCTATATTTTGACCTTCTTTGTGATTTGTATATAATATCTTATATCATCATGCAGAATTATGTTACTTTCGTTTTGATAGATACTTTACAAGTATTGACTTTATAACTTTCACTTATTGAAAATTAAAGATAATAATGTTAATGATTAGCATTGACAAGCTAAGTGTGTTTAGCAAACTGTGTCGAATGTTTAGGAAACGAAGGAAGCATAAATTACTTAACACGGAGCATGGCAAAAAAAAATTCTAATGTTTGACTTTCAAAAAGACCCTATGTAATCACTAAAACTTAGGCACTGTTTAGTTTACCTTCAAACATTAATATTCTGTAAAATAAGTTCACTTCAGAAAAAATAATTTCCATTCGGTCTTAAATAAGTTCTGTTCAGTAAATATAACTCCATGTCAGTAAAACAATCAGTAACTATAAAGAAGGAAAACAATAGAGAATCAGTAAAAGCAAGTTCAGTTTAGTAAAAAATAATTCAAGTAGTAATTTATTTAAGTAAATATAAGATGAAGTGAACATGGACTTTTAAAAGCACGGGGAATGCTTAGGTCTTTTCCTTTTTCGAATAAAAACTTCTTTTTGTATGAGTTTACTAAGCTTTATAAGGTAAAAACACTAAAAACTACTCTTCTTGATTCTTTTTTCATAGGAAACACAAAGGACTATATAATAAATGCTCTTGCAACAGAAAAAATAATTATTTCAAATAAGGATTCAAATTTCCCAAAATCTTAATTTTAACTTCCAAAGTACAAACTGTACTCATAATTGGTAGCTAAATACACTATTTTCTCCTACTGTAGAAGGACGAAATTGATACGTTATTTACTTCTTAACCAGTCACAATTTTTCCAACAATCATCTCCGATCCAGTATAATTTTGGTCCAAAACCCAACGCAATCCTAAAACAACTTCAATATTATTCTCTCACAACTCCTTTAAAATATGAGCAACATTTTCCCTATTTCATTAAAATAGACGTATAATTAAGGTTTTTTAAAAAGAAAATCTATACCATACATAAACATAATAGTGTAAATGTGTAATACCTACTCGCGCGTATTAGAAAGAGGATGATATTTGAATTGCTAAATAAGTTGTGTGTAGCAAGCATTAGCATCATACATGCAATTGCTAGCAAGTAGATTTAAGATCTACTTGTACACTTCTATTACATGACTAATATTAGTATCATGCACTCACGTTCACTTCACTAGCTTACTTGCGACTATATATTAGTAATTAATATAGTTCCAAATTAAGTGGGAGGATACATGATTCATTTATTTCCTACATGTTTATGAGACAGAGCAAGATCGAAGTCAAGACTAGGAGAAAATATTATAATTATATAGACTATAGAGTAGTAGAGATACTTTGTGGATACTCTTGGTGATGCTTTAGGTATCTTTGTAAAGCTAATCAAGACATTAAGATAGCATCAAATTTGTACGTACCGATCAGTCATCTTATCCTCTTATGAAGTGTGAACTTCTTGTCTAGTTGTGTTGTTTGCTTTGTTGCTACTTCCCCATGTGAGGTGCACATGCCTCTACGTCTAAAAATTATTATGCAATATCTTAGCTTACATTATTTGACATTTTCAGCCTTTCCACTCACATCTTCATTACATGCTTAATGTTTTATTCAATTTTCATGTGTACGTACGTACATATCTATTATTATAACTATAATTGTTAAAAAACATGATCTTCAATTATAGAGCGATATATATATATAGCACTCTATGTCACAGGTTGACGATGTTGTTCCACTGTGTCTCCACATCACAATTTTAGACAACTACGCATAATGATATGTCACTTTTACATTATGATCTAAACAGTTAGTGCAAAAATTTAAACTTAATGATCTCAGACTTAAATCTGAAGACATCTATTATTGTGCCACATCTATTAGGTGATAACATAATCTACTTTTAATTCATGGCTAACAATCAACTACGTTGATTGCATCTGATCACTTTCAGTTGCAATCACGATGGTTTTTGTCAATAACACTTTGGTCGTTAATATTGCTAATTATTTATAATTAAAAATTATAAAAAGGTTAATATTTTTTAATGTATTATATACTATATATTGAAACGAAAGCAACAAGAGTAACTTGACTATATCTTTGATCTTTGTGTATGTAGGAATAGAATATTAAATGGCTAAGAACATGAAGGACTTAAGCTTGTATTGTGGAGGAGACCACTGACTTCAAAGCAATTACAGTCCGACAATGACAGCAATCACAACTGACTAGAAAGCTTCTCAAAATTAACATAACAAGATATACTAGAAGCTACGAATAACCACTAGTAGTTCAAAGAATTGCAAGCAAAACCCACGAAATTGAAGAAGAAAGGAGAGAATAGACAAAAGGCCAAAGGCAAAAATAATCTGAATGAAGTAACTACGCAACAAATGGGCAGTGGAAATCATGTTTGTAATCAAGCCAATAACAATAAATGTTTCGAGTCCTGAATGTTTTTTTTTCTGGTGAAAAGTTATGAATGTTAACTCGAATTCCTAGGCCTAAACACGAATTTGTACATTACTGAAGCCCAATAGCATTGATGCTCATAAAATCTCCGTATACTAGCAACTCAAAGGATAATGGAAGGGATGGTCATATTATACAATAAGGGAAATATTCCTCTCATGGACAATGCAAACTCTAGGCAACATAACTTAAGACTTTTGAAGCCTTTATATCAATAGAAAGCATTAAAAAATGGTCGATGTGTAACATATAAATAGTATAAAAGTGAAATCGTTAAAATTAAAAATAAACAGAGAAAATATATGTAGGTAAGGTGCAAGAAGGAATTTGCATTAGTTTTTCGATGCATGGTCTAAGCTAGTAAGCTATATATAATTGTAATGCTTCTATCTGATAAGTTATCGTTTGTCTCTTTAGTCTCCACAATGTACTCAAGTTGCCCTTTTTCGTCTTTACTAGACTTCATATATTCTAGTGACACTTCGTCACAACCAGGCCGGAAAAAGCAATGATATGCTATTTTGACTTGAGAGTCAAGATAACAAAGGGTCAAAGAGAGGTATTGATAAAGATATAGGTTTTATAAGAGATCGTTTAATTTTAATTTAATATTAGTCAACAGCCTAAGCTTAATAGAAAAAAGAGAATGAAGCACATCATTAACTAAATTGATGGGTTGTTTGAATGAAGTGATGGGTTGAAGTTAGTCTAACTTTATTATAAAGTTAGACCGCCCTTTTTAATACCTTTTGTTACATAAAAAAAATAAATTCTAGTTATTTTTCAATTTCTTTGTATCTTTTTCTTATATCTTTTTTAACAAATTTATATCATTGATTCAACAACTCTAATAAGATTTTTCAACAATTTACATAATTTTCACCTATTTCTCTATTAGTTTTTTTCAACAATGGTATATCATTTTAAATCCCTATTTTTTGGCTTCACTCAAAACCAACCTATATCATTTAAAAGAGAAAGCTTCTCATTTTTTTGTTAAACTTTTTTTTTACTCCCTCCGTTTTTTATTAAATATAACATTTGACTTTTCACATTTGTCGAGGCACAACTTTAATCTACTTATCTTCAATTGTGTAATTGTAAAAATTGTAAAAACCAACATTTGGAAAGTGTATACCGAGACGAATCAAACAAGATCTCACATGATTATATTTTTCCTTATGGAAGTTTTAAGCAACTCAACTCATCAACTCGACTAATACATAACGCGAGTCGAGCACGAATTCGAATCAAGCTAGCTCAGGTCTAGTATTGACCGAGTTTTGACCGATTCGATCTCGAGTAACTCGCGAATTGCCTCATCTCATTATGAGGCTTATCATCCTTAATCTTGACATCACTCCATAAGGCATAACCAAATACTCCTATGCCTCTACCTTATTATATGGGTCTACTAAATAACTTTAATTACTGTAAATTAAGAAACTAAAAAATCACAGCCTGAGATCACATATCATTATCATGGATAATTTAGACAGCTAGCTGAGGGAAACATATCCCAGCAATTGAATGATTGAGTTTTAAGTAATAACAATAGCACGTTACTATACACATAATTCTCACACTAATGAACAAAAAGGCAGTTACATTTGTTTCCTCCTTTTTTTTCATTTTTCTCAAACACTGTTTTATAACAGCGTTACATGACCCCTTTACGTTCTTCATAATTAACTTCAATCATTGGTATCACTACTTATCTAATTTTGATTGCTTATTGCCGACACTTATGTTGATATCTAACACATGAATTAGTATCTAGGTCCGGACAATGTTTCAGAGATGCTATTTGTTAAAGTAGTCAAAGATCAATAATATCATAAAGGATAAAAAAATAGTGTTAAAAAGGATAAAAAAATAGTGTTAAAAAGGATAAAAAAAAAAGTAATCTAGTCCATTCATATAATATATTTACAAAATTGTAGTTTAACTCTTGGTTTCCATTCGAAATTCATATATCTTCATTAATATTGATGAAGTAAGCATAAACAATAATAGTTTTTATTCTTTCATACTTGAGATCAGGACCAGTGGCAGAGCCAAGATTCGTAGGTTGAACGGGCCAAGATCTGTATATTGTTTCCACTTGTTTAGTTGTATGGTCTAATATCGTAAAAGTTAGATATATAGAAAGTTGCAAAGTATGTGTGCCCAAGGAGTTGAACCCCTAACAACGAACATACTCCTCAACAGCATGCAATTTACTACTTGAGCCACAATCAATTCCAACAATAGATGAACATATTTAATACTTCTGAGGAGGCCATGACGCCCACCAGACCCCTTTTGCTCCGCCCCTAATCATGGGCTCAAATTATTACAAAGACAATGTTTGAATTTTTTTGTTTAATATATGAGAATAATATGGAAAAATTATTGTTGAAAGGGAGGATAATAAAATGTGCCAAGTACCATTACCAAACTTTTCAATAATTATATAGTATATAGATTATGAATATGATATGCCAAAAGGCAAAAGTATTAGTGAGTTATTTTTGCATCACTAGCCACGTACCGGGTTCGTTTAAGCAATATATAGGTGATGGTCCAAGTGTTGAAAAGCCCGTTTGTTAATGGGCTTAAGCTCTTAACACATGCATCTAACTTAGTTAAAATTAGAGGGGTTTAAACTTTAAAGTCAGCCCGACCCGCCCAAGCTGGTCCAATAATGGTGGGTTTCGAACTAGAATTCCCGGTTGTTTTTAGGTCCGGTCTAAAATTTAGGCAAATAGAAGGGCATTGGACATGGTTTCCAAGTCCTCTTGGTTGAAATTTCGATAATTGGATACAATTTTTTTTAGCTCAGTTCGCTATTTGGATAAATGTATTTTGGCTCAATCGGACCTACTATTTGGTAATCTCTAATAAAACCACTAGCTCATTCATGCAAATTGTTTCTAGAGTTGATCATGAGAAGTTCAAATAAAAATTCTCGTGAAATAAAAAACTCTAGAGTTGTTTGATTGGAAAAAAAATATAAGAAATTTATACTTAATTTCTATAAAAGTCATTCTTGAAAAATAAATAACTAATTACATAAGATTTTTATACCTCCTACAAAAACGTAAAATTCTTATACTTCCTAGATGTGCTTTTTTGGTGTATAGGAAGCCATGAAGGTAGGGTAAACATCAAAACACCAAAACTACTCAGACTCGGAAAAAATGCTCTAATCAACTAAGCTGATCAACTATCCTTCACCTATAACCAAATGGAAATGTGTAAATAGTTATATAATGGGAAATGTAGTAATTATAAAAGAATGGAGGAACTAGATATCTAACTAGCATTAAGTAGCAACCAAAAGCATATGTACCAAGTTAGCAACAAATCTATCCGACCTTCCTTGTGTTGTTTATATCATAGATGAGCCTAGAGTTTTCGTTCTATAAACGTACACCAAATAATACATAACTTATGAGAAAGTTTTGTATTGTAGTATTTATATTGCTGGTGGAGAAGTGATGCTACCGTCATTATAATTATGAAAGAAACTTATGAGAAAGTATTGTTATAATTGTTTGGGGAAAATGGTAGTATTGACTATGGCCATTAGTTGTTGATACTTGATTGTGACTATGTAACAGTGTATCAGAATTAACCCATATTGTTCCCAAACTACTCTTTTTCCGATCGATTTTTTTTTTTAAAACTTTAACCTCTTATTTTGTTTAATCTAACATCACTCAATTTATATGTTGCAAAATAATTTAGCTTGAATAATTGAGAATTCAAAAATTATTCGAGATAGGACCTCAACTTACCCTAGTGAAAGATCTTCTCCTTTCTCTAACTACTCTGTCCATCCCACTTACTTAGTTTTTCAATAATAATGCTCCCTCTCTCTCCTTAATAGTGTCCCCTTCCTTGCTCTTAAGCGTTGAATTATTTCAAAAAATTGTAAAAATCACCCTTCCCTCAATTGAATCAGACCTCTATTCAATTTATGATTTGCGCCTATAAAATTTCTAATCTAATGAAAACAAAGAGTCCAGAATTAACATTTGGTACCAAATCAATAATAGAGTTTTTTTTATTAAGAAGACTTCTTGTTCAAGTAGAGTTCCTATTCATGTAGAGTTCTTGTTCAATTAGAGTTCTTGTTTACGAAAGACTCTCAGTTCTTATTCAGATTGCTTGCATTATAAATACTACACGCCTAATTTGTTGAGAGTAGGATATTTTCTTACATTTTAAGTACTACACGCCTATTCTGTTGATCGAGAGATAGGACATTTATTATCGAAAAAAAACTTCGGCTTTGTTCTCTTCTTTTTCTTATAATTTTTTTTGGATTATAGTGAATATGTGATCTTGTATGAGAATAGGTGGGCCGGGGTCTCCATAGCTATTTTTGGAGCAATAGCTAAGTATCATTGTACAATAATGTAGTATATATTTATTATCATAAGTATATTTTATATATATGTAACTATATTTATTATTAATAGAACAATGATAGATCACTAGGGGTAAGAAGCTATACTTTTTTAATGGATGTGAGAAGCATTACTTGCATCTAGCATATTAAAATATAGTGATCTATCATGTTTAGTTTCTAGTTTTATTTTGTATTTCGGGTTTGTCCTCCTCTTCTGCATTGCTCTCCATCCAAAAAAACAACAACCATAAACACAGAAGAGCAACCTATATATTAGCTTATACCTTAAACATAAAAAACGTATTATTAGATTATTTGATGTACGATTATTGAGAATAATTGGCTAACCTGTTTAGGTTGCCTGGCATGTTATATATATAGAGATACAAAATATCTTTACAAACCCTACTAAGAGTCTAATTACCAAATTACCCTAATACACCCCCTCAATCTTTACGGGGAGGAATCACGGATAGATTGGAACGATGTTTACAAAACAACTCAGAAGAAAGACCCTTAGTAAAAATATCAGCAACCTGCAACTGTGTCGGTACATGCTTAACCTGAAGTCCACCTTTAGCAACCATCTCACGAACAAAATGATAATCAACATCAATATGCTTACTACGATCATGATGAACAGGATTGGCAGTAAGATACATAGCAGAAACATTGTCACAATAGAGAATGGTAGGCCGACGATGAAAATACCCTAAATCAGCCAACAATTGACGAATCCAAATTGTTTCGTCCGCAGTGTAGGCAACAGCACAATACTCAGCTTCAGTAGAAGATTTCGAAACAGTAGGTTGCTTCTTAGAACGCCAGGAGATCAAATTCTTCCCTAGGAAAACAGCATAACCAGTAGTAGAACACCGAGTGTCAGGACACCCGGCCCAATCAGCATCAGAATAGGCAACAGTCACAGTAGGAGAGCCAGTACTATGAAGAAATAGCCCATAATCAGAAGTTCCCTGCAGATACCTGAAAATTCTTTTCACAGCATGAAGGTGACTAGTACGAGGCGCATGCATAAATTGAGAAACCGAATTAACAGCATAGGCAATATTAGGACGAGTCATAGTCAAATATTGTAATGCACCAACCATACTACGATAATCTGTGGGATCAGCAAGAAGTTCACCATCTAATAGAGAAAGAGTGACACGAGAGACAACAGGAGTACGTACGGGTTTGACAGTATGAAGATGAAATTTCTGAAGAAGATCAACTACATATTTGTTTTGAGACAAAAGCAAACCCTGAGGAGTACGTAAAACCTGATTGCCTAAGAAATAATGCAAATCACCCAAATCCTTCATAGCAAACTGAGCAGAGAGAACACTGATAAATTTCTGAAGCAAAGAGGAACTACTACCTGTAAGCACAATATCATCAACATAGAGCAAGAGAATGATAATATGACTACTGTGTTTGAGAGTGAACATAGAGGTGTCACAACTGCTGCACTTGAAACCAATAGAGAGAAGAAAGTTGCTGAAACGAGAGAACCAAGCTCGAGGAGCTTGCTTCAAACCATAAATGGATTTTCGTACCCGACAAACATGATGTGGTTGAGAAGGGTGTTCAAAACCAGGAGGCTGACGCATATAGACTTCCTCATTGAGGAAACCATGAAGGAAAGCATTTTTAACATCGAGTTGACGAATAGGCCATTTAAAAGTAGCAGCAAGAGTAAGAACTAAGCGAACAGTAGTAGGCTTAATTACAGGACTAAAGGTTTCAAAGTAGTCAATACCTGCCTGTTGATGATTACCAAAAACAACAAGTCTGGCCTTAGATCGCTCCACAGAACCGTCAGAATTATATTTAATCTTATACACCCACTTACAACCAAGAGCGTTTCTATTGTTGTTGCGAGGCACAAGTTCCCATGTATCATTCTTAATTAATGCTTCATAATCATCACGCATGGCTTGTTGCCAACGTGAATCTTTAGACGCTTGCTTAAAATTAGACGGTTCAGACTCAACAACATCGGTTTTTAAATCCAATAAATTTCTAGTTGAAATGATTCCGTCTTTTAGGCGCGTGGTCATCGTATGAACATTAGTGGGATTGACACACTTAGACGAATTTCTAGGACGCCTAGGGGGAGGAACAATGGGAGACGGGGATGACGAAAGTGGGTCATCTATGGAAGGGGTAAAATACGAGGAAGGGGAGAAAAGCGGGGCCACGGAAGACCCTGCGACCGCCGGGGATGCCTGCGGGCTGGCAGCAACTGCCAACGTGGGAGAGGGGGATGCTGCGGACGCGGGCGCGGGCGAGGAGACGATACGTGGATCAGCAGCAGCGCGCAAACCTGCGGGCGCGGGGAAACCACGCGGGCAGGCAGCAACTTGCTGCTGGACGTCTCGCCATCCTGCGGTCGCGGGAGAGCAGGCCCGCGGGGTGCTGCTGGGCATATGTCCCTCGGGTGCGCACGCATCCTGCGGGCAAGCAGCGGGTTGCTGCATGCGTCCCCGTGATGCGGCGGGCTCGGGGGATGAAAGCATAGGGCCGACCGACTCAATAGACAACCTAGAAGGGGGATCATTGGACGATAAACTCGGTGCACTAGACGAGGGAATACTCGAGAACCAAACCAAGGGGTCAAGGGACTCGTCCAAAGACGAGCCTATGTTGGTGCTAGACACCAGGGAACGATATGGAAATTTCCGTTCACTAAACAAAACATGACGACTTGTGTAAATTTTTCCAGAAAGAGGATCCAAACACCGATAACCCTTATAATTTGACGCATAGCCAATGAAGACACATTGAATCGACTTAGCTTGTAATTTATTGATTTTAGGATCTAAAAACAACGGAAAATAAGCACAACCAAAACATTTCAAAAACTCATAGGAGGGGGGGCGATGAAAAAGCTTAGCAAACGGGGATGAACCCTGTAATGCTGAACTGGGAAGGCGATTTATCGTATAAACCGCCGTATAACACGCATCAACCCAATATCGAGTTGGCAACTCAGATTGAATAAGCATAGTACGTGCCATCTCGATAATGGTGCGATGTTTCCTTTCTGCAACACCATTCTGCGCTTGAGTCCGAGCACAAGACTTTCGAAAATAAATTCCCGAATCACAGAAATGTTGTAGTAAAGGAGTGTTATCAAATTCACGTCCACCATCACTTTGGAAAAATTTAATTTTGGAGTTAAAAAAATTCTCAACAAGTTTCTGAAATGCTAAGAAAGTCGAATAAACATCAGATTTTAGTTTAAGTGGATGTAGCCATGAAAAAAGTGAATAATCATCAACAAAAACCACATAATACTGAAAAAACTGATTGGATTTAACTGGCGATTGCCAAAGATCACTATGTATCAAATATAAGGGATAGGGGGGCTCGATGAGTCACAGACTCAAAAGGCAAACGATGTATCTTTCCTACTTTGCAATGAACACAATCGTCATGAAACTTAGAAGTACATGAAATCAAGTTTTGTGAACGTAAACTTCCTAAAACTCTAGCAGAAGGACGAACAAGGCGAGTATGCCAAACATCTCCAGACTCCTTGGTGGCAATAAGGGCAGGAACAGACGACTCTGGGCAAACTCGGGAAGACTCTGAACAAACTCGAGAAGACGACTCTGACTCTAGGATATGAGGCTGAAGAGGATAGTGATAGGTTTTAGTCGTATCACCTAATCAAAAATAAACCTACGATCCTCTAACTAAGGTAGTCAGTGGTAGCAGGGTCGAATCCGCAGGGAGACAGAGTTTCTATATTAATATCCAATTAACCAACTACTTCAGATGAAAATATGGAGAATTAACTGAGCTAATGAGTAAGCTAAATAATACGAATTAAGTCGAGGATTTAACTATGGAATAAAAGGCTAGGGTATTAGGTCGGTCCACCATGCTTATACCAATCAAGTAGGGTCAACTACTATTAAAACCTAAGTCAAGAGTCGGGGGATTAGAGCCTGTGTTGAGCTATGGTTAAGACTCAACGCTCATAATTCAACATACGCCGCATGTTCACTAACGTAATCAGAACTACTGATGTGTCCTAGGCCTCTAGTCGTAAGACGGATCTGTGCAAACAACTATTAACCACAAGCAATCAATGAAATTGGCCACTAACATTAATCACTAATTAAGAACAAACCACACCACAATCACTCTAATCAAGCCCTAGAAATCAATAGGAGTCTAAATATCAATCATGGTATAAACATGGCTTCCCTATCTAACACCCTAGAAAGAGAACTACTCAGACATGATCGAATTGACAACAACAAAACTAATTGAAAACCCTAAGAATTGCATCATGAACTAATTGAGAAATAAGCAATTGAACTAAAGTAATTGAGATAAAGGAATAAAGCAATAAGCAAGACGATTACCAAATTGACGGAAAGCGGAAACTTTAATTGAATTGAAATTGTACTTGAATCTCTTCTACAATCCAAAGCAATGATAAACTAGGTTAAGAGCTCTCTAAGTGTTTTATAATATCAAAGATACAAAATAAATATAACCTAAAAGTATTTATAAGTCTTAAGAAAACAATAAGATAGAGTGGGGAAAATAACGAAAATCGCATCCACGTGTCATCCACCCGATCGGGCCTGGGAACAAGTCTTCAGCAGCAACAAAATAGGCTTCACCCGACTGGATCGGGCAGATTCCACCCGATCGGGGCCGCAACCCCAGCACCCGATCGGGCAAGTCCACCAGATGCCATCGGGTGGATGTCATCTTCAGCTCTCAGAAAAACAGCAAAATGGCTAAGTATTGCTCCGCCCGATCACATCGGGCAAGGCCGCCCGATCGGGCGGGAAACCTTAACTCCAGATTCTGCACCCGTACCCGATCGGGCAGTTGTTGCCCGACCCGATCGGGCGAGTCTTCTTCTTGCCTTGCTTTGCTTGGCTTCAGACGCCAAGTCTTTGCACACTTACTTCTTCATAATGGGGTCCAAATACCATCTTGAGACCTCAAAGATGCCTCATAACTTCCCGCTATAGCGTGGTGCTCAAAACATCAAGTAAATAGGGAGTTTTTCCCTAAAACCTGCAAAATGATATAGAACACACAAACCACAACTATATCGAAATAGTTAGCATAAATAGCTCCTAAGAGCATCAATATAGCACAATTTAGCTTGTAGAGAAAGGGAAAAACTCTATAAGATATCGATATATCAGATAGACACCATTCCTACTGATTCCCCGCAACAGAACTGCCCCCGTGGTCTTGTCCTTAACACAAACAGAAGACTCGTCAAAACAGACTATGCAAGAATTATCCTGACATAACTTTTGAACAAACATCGGATTATGTTTTAACTGGGGAACATGACACACCTTCGTGAGGCGAAGGGGGCGACTAGGGGAAGACAAAGTCAAATTACCAAGTTTATTAATGGGAAGTCGTGTGCCATCACCAACAACAATAGAACTCGTACCAGTGTAAGGAAGAGCGTTAGATAGCTTACCATCCTGTGAGGTCATGTGGGAGGCGGCTCCAGAATCTGGATACCAAACGGAGTCATTTGTTTCACCACCAACAGACAGTGCAGTTAGGGCACGTGTGACACCATCAGGAGAAGAAGGTACAAAGCTATGATTAAAGCGTCGAGGGCAAAAAGCTGCTTGGTGACCTGGATACCAACAAAGACCACTAGTATCTGAACAAGGATTGGTGGCTAAATTGCCGTTAGATGGATTACTTCCTGCTGAAGACAAATCATTAGCAATATAATTGACACAAGAATAATCAACATATGAAACATCATGAAAATTACTCATACCATTAGTGCGGCCTGCATTGCCATGACCACCCTGTCCTCCATTGCCGCGGCCTCCATTGTTAGAACGACCACCCTTGTTACGATTGTTGTTGTTGCGATTCTTGTTCTTACCACCCCCTTGACCCTTAGAATTCGAACCACCCGAAGAGGATGATTGTGAACCCGAAGAACCAGACTGAACAGCCACCAAGGCCTGATGAGCAGTAGGCGTCTTAGCATAGGCACGCATAGCTTTAATGCGTTGCTCATGCTGAAGAAGCTTAGGGCGGAGATCGTCAAACGTCAAGGACGTTTGAAATTGAGACAAAATAGTAACAAGAGCATCATAGTCACGATCTTGATCCAACGCAGTCAAGGTATACTGAATCAAATCAAACTGAGAGACAGGACACTGAATAGCAGCTAAGGAATCAACAATAACCTTTATTTCACGCAAAAAGACTTCCATAGACTGCTGATCAGATTTCTTCATATGACTTAATCTACCTTTCAACTCCATCGATCTAGCCATACTAGCATGCAAGAAACGAGACTGTAACCTATTCCAAATCTCAACAGAAGTACGCAATTCATGGACATCCATCATAACATCACGAGATATCGATGCATACAACCACAATTTAATTTGTTGATCAAGTCTCATATACTCATAAAATTGTGGATTGGGCAAAGATTGACCAAGATTATCAATATAAGTAGAAGAAGGGACCGAAACTGTACCTTCAATAATACCAAGTAATTGATGAGTGGAAAGAAAACATGTAACCTGAGTTTTTCACATAAGATAATCTTCAGGAGTGGAGAGTTTGATGGAGACGAACCGTGTGATGTCGTGATTTGTAAGAGAGGAGGCACTAGGAAGCAACGGTGGCGAGTAAAACGCCCCACTTTGAGGAACCACGGGGCTAAAACCCGGCGGTGGAAGGCGGGAGGAGGAGCGTTGTATCAAAGGGCTCTCGTGAATGAGAAAGGAGGATGCACCGAGTGTGGGTGGGTGCATCGGAAGGGACCACGTCGGGGCAGACGTGGCCGGAAAACTGCTGAGGGTAACGCCAGGGAAGGGCGGCACAAAACCACCAGGCTCGGCACCATACGTGGACGTTGTGACGTCCAAGGAGCGAGGGAGAGTCGCTGCAACTGGAGCGGCAGCAGACACGCGACCACTGTGCACGGGTGTCTGAGGACTGCCGGAGAGGGAGGCGCCGGTGGAGACACCGGATTGGTTAGCGGCGGTAGACATGTCGCAGGAAAACACTAATACTAGATTAGGGTTTAAAATATTTAGGTTAAGTGTAGCGGAAGAGAGAAAAATTAACCTAGGCTCGTGATACCATGTACGATTATTGAGAATAATTGGCTAACCTGTTTAGGTAGCCTGGCATGTTATATATATAGAGATACAAAATATCTTTACAAACCCTAGTAAGAGTCTAATTACCAAATTACCCTAATATTTGACACTAATATATATATATATATATAGCGTCAAATAATCTAATACTCCCTCCGTTCTCTTTTGCTGTTTCCATTTTTCTTTTTGGGATGTTTCAAAAATTTATTCCCACTTTGAATCTTTTGTATTTCAAGAATATTTATTTCTCCATCTTACCCTTTAACAACCAAATATTACTACAGTTTTTTACTTTTTGTCTCACACGTAGTCCACTTTAGAATCTTTTATTTCTCCATTACCTACTTTTCTTTCTCTCTCCTAATTTTCTTTCTCTCTTTTACTTTTTCAAAAGCAGAAAGGTAATAAAATACACTTTATATTATATACAATCAAAAAGATTCTCATTCACCTCAATTTGCATTGGTTTTTCCCCATATTTCAACATCATATGAGAACGGAGAGAGTACAGACTAAGAGTCGATAATTACATTTAATCAAATGCTCTAACATGTATGATCATCTATATTTATTTTGTTTGGCAACATGATCTATCTAGTCCTGTATAAATACAAACTTTGTGATTAATGAGAACTGAGAAGATGTGATTTATGACACAAAATTTTAACAGTAGTAGATGTTATTTTGATCTCATTTTTCACTTCTCTTATCAACAAAGGGTTTTGTCAAGTTATTAACACGAGACTTATTTTTGGTGTATATACAAGATAGCAAACCATGTCCGTTGAAGGTGTAGGTATTTCCATTGAAGTTGACGATATAGGTATGGTGTCCTTTGAAGTTAACGAGAGCGTTGAACTAGATGTTGCGCTCGGTATTATGATAAATGGCCTAGATGGTATGATCGATGCCGTAGGTCGTCACAATGAGAGCTCGGTGCATGAATGTGCATTGTTGAAATCAATGGAAGATTTGAAGATGCAGCTTGTTAATTTTGAGTACGAGGAAAGAGGATTCTCGCATTTGTTGAGGAAGCTTGCTCATCTTTGTGATCCTAACACTAATGTTACAGATTCTGATGCTTCCAAAGTTGTCAAAAATGGGGTAGTGGAATTGCTTACTTCAATCTGTGGTAAACTTTCCAGTAGTGAGAATGCGGAGGTTATTATTATTCCAATCCTCCGGGTGCTCACTTATTTGCTTCGTGGTATGCCTCGTTCTAACATTATTCTCATTCTGTGTGACTCGGTGATTGGTTGGGTGGAAAACGTTTGATAAAGTTATTTTTCAATTTTTATCTTTTATAGTTTTGCATGAGTGGACGTGGCATTTTGCGGGTAGGGATTTCCCTTACCCTTACCCTTACCCTTCCCTCCTACTCTCTTGTGTCTGGCCCACTAGGATCCGAGCGGGGTCTGGGCCGTTTCTTCTTACAAAAAAAATGAGTGGATGTTGAAATAGTTTAGTTAAGATAGAAAATATTTTCATAAAAAAGTAGTTTTACAAAGGTGGATGTGTTTTTTTTGATAGAGTCATTGCATTTCTTTTTCCTCCCCCCATAGTAGTGGTTTTTTTTTTGGAAGGCAATGTGGTGGACCCCTAACCAGATCTCAACTAGCACAGTTTCTTGATCTGGTATTTGCGGGACCCGACATTTGATAGCAGGGGGGAATGGTAAGGGGCAAAGTTGTTAGAATCCCGATTCGGATCGTAGAATCATACGATTTTACGATTCAACTATAGTCATCCGATTCTATCTACGATTCTATACGATTCTAGTAATTACTTAAAACTTAGGAGGACTTCAGAATTATAGATCAAACTAAATCATATAAACAGAGGTATTAATCAATATATATTGTCATTTATTGCCTGTTTATAGTGTAAAAATCTATTTATTACTTGAATTATTATCTATTTTATTTATAATATGAGCATGTTCTAATGAAAGTTGACTATAATATCTTGACTCTGCATGTTTGTAGAATCGTACGATTCTACGATCCGATCTTACGATTCGATTCTGAGAGCCCCTTCAGATTCAAAGTAGAATCCCGATTCTAATAACATTGGTAAGGGGATCCCCATCCCCAAATGCCCCTTGTGGGATTTGATCCCATGACCTTCAAGTCATAAGATCAAACCTTTACACTAGACCAAACCAAGCTTGATCCCATAGTGGTGGTTATGCAAGCCCCCACTCCAGCCTATTTTTAAAAAAGTTAATGTAAAAGATGTTAGAATTTCGGTTGAAATAGGTTAAATATTATTTCTCGACCTCCTTTTTTTAAAATATTAAGCACGCTTTTGCTCTCCCTTTCAAAATCCGGGTTCCGCATGTCCTCTCATTTATCCCATCACATACATATTTTATTTCTTTTCTATTATCTTCTTCCCTTTATTAAAGAAACCAAACAAATGAAAAGACAATTTGCGATTGAGTTTCTCCTTGAAAAATGATTTTCTATGAAAGGAATTCAATTCAACCAAACGGAGCTATATTATATATAGTCGAAGATTTGTTTTTTGCCAAATTCAAACTGTCACAACTCAGTGGCAGAGCCAGGATTTTAGATTGGGGGTATATTAGTTAGGGCTGAAGCACTTGAATTTAAGATTTTACAAACAAAATAGAAATTTGTAACTTCTTTTGTCAAATTGATAACTTCAAACTAGTAAAAAAAACTTACTAGTATTTCTTTTAGATCCACTACTAGCAAAGAAAGCCCACATAAACATAGATACATAATATCATATACAACAATAATGTTCCTAATCCACAACAATGTTGCTAAGAAATTTTTTGAAATTTTGACAAAAAATAAATAAACATCCATTAAGATACTAACTAGGTACTACCTCCGTTTCGCAATACATGCAACATTGGAAAATTTGCAATATTCATAGGCTAACTTTGACCATATTTCTTTACCAATGTATAAAAAAGAATGCTATCATATGATATCTCGTTGAATCAATCTCGATATGTATATTCAAAATATCAAACTTTTATAATTTCTACTAATCAATAATTATAGTTATTAATGGTCAAAGTAATACATTGACATGTGTGCAAGTCAACATGTTGTATGTATTGCGAAATAGAGGTAGTATTATTTAACAAAATAAACGTCGTCAGATGAGACTCGAATTAATCACATGATTATGCTAGAACTTAATTGACAAGTTTTGGTTTGTTGGGATCAAGCTTTGGAGGTGAAATATTTTCATTGTGGGGTACGTTGTATCCCCATGCTCCATATGGCTTCGCCAGTGTTATAACTAATATGAAACAGATGAAATATGTTACAAGTACATCATTTTGCATGGCCGACGATCTCATCTTCTCTTTCTCTCTCAGATGTTCAAAGTGTTGAAACATTTCACAAGTGTGAAGGTCCAGATATCATCGTAGGCATCTTGAGACGAGATACTCAAAATGCTAAGTTGTTCAATGCATGCTTCTCAGTCATTGCTGCTGCTGCAACTAGGAATGAAACTTTCAAGGAATCATTCATCAAATTGAAACTTGATCAAGTCTTGATCAAAGCATTGAAAGGGCACAATATTGGCAACATTCCTAGTCTTTGTGATGCTATACGCATTTTGGTGACTCCTGATGATGATCGTGTTGCTGCTTCGAAAGTACGTCATGGCCACTCTTACCTCAAACGGCCTATATGTCATAGTATTCCCTTCGTATCACTTTGTATGCCTTATGAGAATTTGCATCGTTTTTAATATTTGGTTTAATAGAGTTGACGAGAATAAAAAGTTGTTAAAAGACCGAGAAAGTAGGGGAAAACCATGCATATAGGCATATTGCCATTGCATATTTGTCGTGGGGTATATAGTTCAGGCTATTTTTAACTGAAAAATGCTGAATACAAATAGGCTGGTGGAAGTGACATTGACTTTTTGAGAAATAGTAACAAAAATCTACATTGAATTGGAAGAGGGTATCAGAATCGAATTGTGAAGATACTAATCTGGATATTATACTTAAAATTCATTAAAAATGCTTATATTATACAGTAAGATAAAAATGATATTATAGAAAATAGTTGTTCACATATTATATAGGTGAGAATTGAGAATATACATTTATTACTAGCTTTGTTGGCATGATTCAATTTGATTCAATTTCGTAAGTTTTTGCTAGTTAAATGAAAAATCTGGAGTCGTACAGAATAGTATATCCGGTCATATTTTACACCTTAATATCTACGATTCTATGCTTTGAAGCGCGACCTTAACAATTGCATACTCAACTTTTATATGTATCCGTATTTTTGTTTAAGTATTTTGGTATGTGTACGATTATAGGTTAATGGCTATGCTCGGCAGTTTGCAAAAGTTGGTATCGCTGAAGATCTTGTGGACTTTCTCCATGAGGGTCTTACTTCACCCACTTATGTTTCAGCTTGTGGTGCTCTCAAGAACATATGTGCGTTTATGAGGGAATGATGTAATCTCATGCATGGATCTCTCTTTTACATATACTTACTGCTTTGTACTAGTAAATAAGCCCATGGTTTGCCTACGCATTTAGCGATGGATTTTACATGGTGCAAGTCGTATTAGTTGGGGATTTTAGTTGAAGTTCCAAAGTTGTCTTGTAAGTTGTTTTTAAGAGTCCTAAATAAAATCAGATTTGGAATATATTTTCTAATCTTAGGAGTCCTTAAATAATCCAATCATGGTCAGGATTTTATTAGTATATGTAACTTGTTAATCTTGTAATTTTAAGGAGAGAGAATTTAATAATATTGATACTTGTACTTCTAAATAAGAAAAACATTATAATGTGTACATGAGTTACAAATAAGCAAAATAAATAAAATTGTACCTTATTCTAGGTACACCTACAATAGATATACCGAATATCTCCAATTCTTTGGCTATTAGTAATATAAATTTAATATGTACTCTCTCTATTCTCTAAAGATCGATTTTCCCTCTTTCCATTTAAGTTAGTTCTGTGAAATTCTTCCTTTATACTTGATTCCTTAAATGTCAAAGGCTTGTTCTTTTTCCACATTAGTTAACGGCTTTACCGCCATTTCTCGGACCCAAATAACTATGCACTCTCTTACAACTATATGCTCTCTCATGTTTACATAAACAAAAAGGACTTAATTCACACTATCTCCTCTTTGTCTTAGTCTTTGTAAGATTAGTAAGTACAAATAACATTAGACAACAGAGGAAACAATACTTAGGCCCGTTCTTTTTAATTTATTTTCAGTCCTTATAAGTTCAGAAAAGTTCAAATAAATTTAGAAAAGTTTAGATAAGGTCAGATAAGGTCTAATAAGGTCAAACAAGGCCGAATAAGTTTTAATAAGTTCTGAAAAGTTCAAATAAAAGTTCACATAAGTTAACATATATAAGGATAGGTTCATATAAGCAAAAATAAGTTTATAAGCGGGCCCTTTGTAACACCCCAGCCCCTACGGGCCGATGGGAGTCACCAAATAAGCATCTCAGACCAATAACCGGCCCTACAAACCAACACAAGTACTTTCGACGCATTTTGACTTCACTCATGCACACCCCGAGAAACTTTCCAGGAGGTCACCCATCCCAAGACTACTCCCAGCCAAGCACGCTTAACTGAGAATATCTTAGCAATATGAGCTCCCTGAAAAGAAGATTCACCTTGTTGGTATGGGTAATACAACTAAATCCTTTAAAGCAATCATAGGAAGTATTACACCCTTAATGGTTATCTCAAACTTTGTGTATTCAATTTGTGTAGCATTCTTTGAAATTTGATTTAGCAATGAGATTTTGGAATTTGTGTAGTTGTTGCAGTATTGAACAAAATGAATTAGTTTATGAATGGATGAGATTGAATTATTAGATTGATTGAAGCTAATCCCTTACTATATATCTCCATTATAAAAAAAGGGGAATGCTTTTGTAGTAATTTTCCTTTCCTATTCTACCCCTCCTTGTCTCTCTATTTACATATTCTTGTTTTCTTTTTGTTTTACGTTTTGTTTTTATTTTCTTTAGTTTATTTTTGGAACAAAGTTTGTTAAACATCAATTTTTATCATTTCAGGTATATACTACGTTTTTCCTATATTGTTATACAAATTCTTAGGTGCTGCTGAAAGTACTCAAATGTAGGTACTTTTTGTCACAATGTTTGCTCATTTTATAATTCACTTACTCTTAGAAGACCGTAAAATCTTTGATATTATTAATACTTGTATCTTGTAGTATATCTAATTATTTTTCCGTATTTCCTCACATTATTTTTAAGTGGCACTTGTATTCTGTAGTGAAAACATAAATATTATACAAATTAAGTAATTAAAAATGATAGAATGTATAGAATATCTATTTAAAAATAATTTTTTATCCAATGATAACAATAATGTATTTAAAGATAAAAATGTTGAATCATCTAATTAAACGTGACACATTATTTAGGGACGAATAATGTAATATAAAGTTTTACACTTTAATTTTTCTATTCTGGGATTGTGTACGTATATATGGGTCTATTAGTTCACCATATTATTAGAGCTTATTTTTCGCAAAAATAAGTTTATATAAGTTAATTTAAGTTAAGATAAATGCAGATAAGTTTAAATAAGGTCTAAAAATAAGGTTGAACCCTCTCACAATTTAAGCTCTAATAAATTATGATAAGTTAAAATAGGCTCTAGAAAAGAATTTTTTTTTGAAAAGAACGGACCCTGTGTATAGATTGGCTGGATTTAATAATCACAAGTAATAGAAGAAGAAAAAAAGTTCAATATTAAGATATATAAATATCCTTTAATATATTAAAAAAATTATGATAAATAATCATGTTTTAATATTAACACAACTAACATAATAAGGGAGCCCGAGCAACGTCCGGCCTTTTTAGAACTATATCCTATACCTATATAAAAAAGGAGGAAATGGTCGAATACAAGTCAACTTTGTAGTAATTTTGATTATTCCAATTTTACCCCTTATACTTTTGTAGTAATTTTGACTATTCCAAATTTACCCCTAATTTAACAATTAACTTATATCTCCATAAATTAACTTATATCTCCATATCCATATAGAAAAGAAGAAGGTGATTAAATATTACTCAACTAATAACAGTTTGTATTGATTTTTACTCTTCCTATTTTACCCCCTTTACAACAACTAGTAGTATACTCATACTGATACTAATCGTGTTTATTTTCGAAAACTGAAAAGCAGGTAACTGCAAACTTCTTATCTCTTTTTTATATCTTAGTTTATGGTCTTAGAAAAGATAAAAAACTAAAGAAAGAAAAAAGATAACGAACATGGCCTTTGGGAACACTTGAGTTTTGATTTCTCTACTATTACTATTATTATTATTATTTTGAAATTTTATTATGTTTCCACTAATGCACATATTTAAAAATTAATATAATTTCAGAATTGGTAAAGATAAAGAAAAATTATATTTAGACAACACATATTGTCATATCCAATTAGAAATATTCCATATAATGTCCTCATTTATACTTTTACAAACACTTAGGTTAAATGGTCTATTCATGAGCATATGGACACACCTTATTAAACTTTAAGTTAAAGTTATGACCATTTTACTTCAAATTTCAGGGCTTTAAAATTTTAACACATTACACTTTGAAGTTAAAACCTTGTACGGTTATACTATAAGTTAACACATTATTGTTTTAAGATAAAACATCTTGGTTTTATGATTGTCCATCCATATACTTACGGATAAACCGTACGTGTACCCCAAGACTCACTCTTTAGTCTGAAAATATTGTCAAAACATTACTTCACCTTACCAATCTAATTGTTTTAATATGTTTTATGTGATTTAAAATATTAGTTTTCATTACTGATTTTGTACATAGTGTAATACTACTAATTCAATATATATATGTGAGATTTATAGTAGCATGTACAGTTTAGCATGTCATTATTATGAAACAAAGGTACGAAAATTGATATTTTAACTTCATACTTCTCCGGCATATAACGATTAATCTTTTAAATGATTTTAATTAAAGTAATTTTATGTTGATGACATGTGATTTGCATTAATTAAAGTTTAATTGATTTTATGAATGGTTTCATTCCTAATCTATTTCAATTAATCTGATTAATTTGCAATAATTGATTTTAATAAATAATTTTTATTTTTATTAAAGTGTTTATGTCATTATATTGAAAATTCTTTCTATAATAAATCTCTAATATGCTAATGGGATTATTAATTAACGTATATTTTGATTCGACAAAAGATTTCATGCCAAATTTATATTAAGCAATTGAAATAACTTGCAATATGAGAATGACATGTGGCTGCCTTTTTCCACTCGCTGACATATGGCCCTTTTTTTAAGGGTTAATCAACACGTGGAACTTGTATTTTATTTTATTAGTGTAGATATATTCAGAAAAATTTCCATCCACTATAATTGATATTTGGTATTTCCATAATTGCAAAAACAGTCATCAAATAGGAAATCATGGAGTATTAATTAAGTTGATACCTAGACGAATCTAACAATATCTCACATTTTGAAAATATATATCAAAATGTATAAATCGTGATAAATGATCAAAGAAAAATGTAAATTTTTGGTGTACAAGAAGCCATGAAAGTAAGGTGATCCGAGCATTAAAATACCAAAGCTACTTGGAACCAAGGTGATCCGAGCATTAAACTACCAAATTAAAGCTACTTGGAATCAAGAGGGATAGTATAATCAACTGAGCTATTTCTCAGTCTCAACCAATCGCAAATTTGTAGATAGTATAAAATAAAAGATGAGTGGAGGAACTAGATTTTTAACCAGCATTAAGTGGCAACCTCAAGCAGATACCAACAAATCTATCTGATCTGCCTTGTGTTGTTTATATCATAGATGAACCTATAGGTCCCGTTATCTAAACGTTCACCAAAAATAACATGAGAAAATTATTAGGAATTGTATCTGTATTATTGTATAATTGTTTTGCTGATGGAAAGATGATACTACCGGCATTGAATGTACGAAAGAAACTTATGAAAAAGTATGTTATAATAGTTAGGGAAACGGGTGCATTGACAATGTCATTTAGTTGTCGTTGATTGCGACTATGTGATATTTTATCAGAATTAACCCATATTAATTCAATATTTCTCTTCTCCAAATTAATGATTTAAAAAAAATACTTTTAAAAATAGTAATCGCAGTTATCGAATCAATGGCGGATCTTGGTCAAATAATATAACGGATAATGTTTAAAACTTCAATATCTTATCTTATTTAATTAATATTTGTCATAATATTTTCATGTATGTATATTTTCGCTTGTAAAACTAATAATTTAAAAATTATTTGGGTTCGTGAAAGATCCCCGTCTCTAATCCGTACTCCATTCACCCCACTTACTCGATTCTCTCTCCTCAATTATGTTACCTCTCTCTCTTCTTATTAGTAGTGCTCCCTCTTTTTTCACGGTCTTAAGTGTAGAATTATATCAAAAATATGGAAAACTCACCCTTCCCCTAATTGAATCCAACCTCCATTTAATTTTCGCTTCGCACCCATAAAATACGTGGCCTAATAAAAAGAAATAGTCCTCGATAAAATATTTGGTATTAGATCTACATTTTCAATGAGTTCTTTTATTAAGGAGGACTTCTTGTCCAAGAAGAGTTCTTGTTTAATTAGAGTTCTGATTAGGAAGGACTATGAGTTGTTTAGTTTGAGTAGAGTTCTTAAGGGAATCGGGTTTCTTGCCTTATAAATACTACACGCTTATTCTGTACAGAGGTAGAATGCTTTCTTGCATTTTAAAATCTACACACCTATTCTTTTGAGAGGTAGGGCTTTTTTATTGAAGTTTTGTGTGAAATAATTTGCTTTCCATGTTAATGATGATGATGTGCTAGTCTTACAAGCTAGAATTATTTAGGTCATTGCCATTGGTTGACATTAAGAGTCATTGCCTCCTAAATATCATCCCTTCTATATTCTTATTCTACGACATATTATTGTAGTTCAAAGGTTCGAGCTTTCCCTTTATTGGGACTAGTCATATAAGCATGCGATGCGTGCGAAATAATGTAAAATTCTGCAGGAATAAATAATAGTAGCTTTGTTTAGGGTGTTTTGTATTTCTTTTTTCAAAATTTAAAAAAATGAAAATAGTTACTTATGGGGAAACTTGTTCCATTAAATTAGGAATTAAAAATTAAAAAGATAAATGTTGATTTTTGATGTCCCCTCTTCTTCACTTATAGAATAAAGATAAGGCACTACTTGCATCTAGCACATAATAAAATACTTCAAGTGTAAGGTGGCTCTACCATGTTTAGTTTCTAGTTAGTTCTAATTTGGTTTGTGGTTTGTCCCCTCTTTTGGCACCCCCATCGGAAAAAGACCCTAAAAGAAGTTAAACATTATATCAAGATAATTTTGTATTATGGTTGTGTTTAATATCCCTATCATGTTCGTAATTGTGACATATATATTATTGCTAAGGTCACCAAATTCAGGTGAATCAGCATTATTATTCATTTATTCTACCCACATTATATCTTACCAACCTATACCTTATACGGTTATACCCTAGGTATACAACATAATACATTAATATTGTACTATGATCTAGCTATTACTATTAGACTATATATTAGATGTAATTAGGGGTGATAACGAGTCGAGTCGGGTCGAGTTTTGCATAACTCGACTCGACTCGTTAAGATATCGAGTCGAACTTGATTCGAGTCAATCAAAACCGAGTCGAGCTTCAATCGAGTTTTGACCAACTTGAACGAGCTCGAGTCGAGTTTGACTCGAGTCAATCTCGAGCTACTTGCGAGTTTTTCAGTCAGTTTTACACCAATAAGACAGATTGTATATAAAAATTGAATATTTTAACACTCTATTATATCATTCGAGTTTCTCGCAAGTCTTCGAGTCGAGTTCTTCGAGTCGAGATCGAGTTCGATTCGAGCAAACTCAAGTCGAGCATTGACCGAGTTTTGACCGAGTCGTTCTCGAGTAGTTCACGAGCTGTCTCGCTCGATTAGCACTCCTAGATGTAATTGTGATCTCATTTTCACTCCTCTTATCAACAAAGATTATACCAATTTAACACGAGACTCATATTTGGTGTATATATACAGAAGAGCAAACCATGAGCATTCTAGGTGATGCTCTTATGAACATTGATGCTTCTGTGAACATTCAAGGTACAGTAGATTTATCTCAGGAAGTAGCGGCTGGTACCCAGACTTGTGCTTCTATCATAAATGGCCTAGACGGTATCATTGGTGCCCTAGGCTGTTACAACGAGAGCTCGGATCCGAACAGTCCATTGTCGAAATCAATGGAAGATTTGAAGATGCAGTTTGTTAATCTTGAGTACGAGGAGAAACAATTCTCGCAATTGTTGATGGAGCTCGCACAACTTTGTGATCCTAATACTAATGTTACAGATTCCCATGCTGAAAAAACTTACGCCAATGAAAATGCCTCCAAAGTTGTCAAAAATGGGGTAGTGGAATTGCTTACTTCAATCTGTGGTAAACTTTCCAATAATAAGAATGCCTCCAAAGTTAATATTGCAATCCTCGCGGCGCTCACTTATTTGCTTCGTGGTACGTCTTTACCTTCTCTTATTCTCCCTTTGTTTGGTGTTTGGTTGGACGGAAAACATGTTTAGTGATAAGGTACTTTCTCCATTTTCCTCTATCTATTTTGCAAGTGGAAAATAGTCATTACCTTTCTTTTTCCTCCTCGATCCGATAGTGATGGAGAATAGGCTAAATGTTACTGAATTGAACTGAACTGAGTAGTATCCAAAAAGTATTGTCTAAAGCTGAACTGAATTGAATAAAACTGAATTGAACTGAACTGAAAACAAGCCGGGGAGAACAGACCTATAGTACCCAAAAAGTAATGGTTATATTATCTATGGAAATTTTTTGATTGTTTTAAATTTAATGTAAAAGATGTTGGAATTTCGGTTGGAATAGACTAAATGTTAGTAGTATTTCTTGTCACCCTTTAAAAATTTGAAACAAACTTTTCCCTCTCTAACAAAATCCTGGTTCCACCTTGTCCTCTCATTCAGGCCCGTAGCTAAGGGTGAAACCAGCCCCTTAGCACGGGCCCCATTTTCTAAAGGGCCCCAAAACAAATTTGGTCTAAGCAGAATATGAATTTTTTGTTATTCACGCTGGTCACTATTCTATCAATACTTTCTCAATTTCTTCGGTCAAAAAAATCAACCTTCCATATCCTAACTTTCCATATTCTTGTCATCAATTTGTTTTCATAATTACCAAAACTAATTCTAATTAGCATTGATTCTCTCCTATTCTCTGTGGAAAATTATATTTTGTTCTCTTATTAAAAGATTTTAAACGGGAAAGTTTTATTTTCCCCAAATTGCGATTGATGGTGTTCATAATCAATGACATGGAATAATGAATTTATTTTTCTCCTGAAGTCTTCTAATCAAATATGAGTAGCTAATTTTTTGAGCCCATATATAAAGGAATAATCTTTAAGTTTTTCCATTCATCTACTTCTCAATTTTTAATTGATATATAAAAAAGTGTGTTAAGGAATAAGGATTAAAAAGTGCAGTTACTAGAGTATAAAAAGCTTTATTCCGATTGATGATTTTTTGATTTGGAAGTCAGGTATGTCGACAATGTCGTATGCAATATTTTGAATTTTTATCCCTAGTAGTCATGCTTCCTTATGCTTACATCATTTTTGATTTAAATATAAGATTTTAATGAAGTTGTATTGTACTATTTAATTGGTATTATTATAGATAAAAATGTGAATCTTTTGGAGACTGAAAAAAATTATTTGCGATAAAGCTTTAGAGTGTACATACTATCAAAATTGTGTCACCCAAAAAATATACTTCCTCCGTAACGAAATAAACGCAACACTTTGTTTGGGCACGCATGCCAAGACAAAACTTTAAAGATTAATATATCTTATTATGTATTTGTAAAAATTATAAACATTAGGTCATAAAAAACTACAAGTTGAGACGAATCTAACGAGACCCCACATAACTATATTTTTCCTCATGTATAAGCCACAAATTACGGTCAAAGCTAAAGCTATGAATAGTGTCAAAAGTACAATTGTTGCGTTTATTTCGTTACGGATGAAGTATTAACTTGAAGATAAAACTACGAAGGGCTCGAATTTCATTTTAGTACAGGGCCCCTTATATCTCCAAGACGGCCCTGCTCTCATTTATCCCATCCTCTTTTTTATTTGTTTTTCATTCTTCTTCTTGCCTTTATTTTATTAATAAAAGAACCAAACAAATGAAAAAGTAAACTGCAATTGAGTTTGTCGTTGAAAAATGACTTTTTATATAAAAAAATTCACTTTAATTAAACACAGCTTTATTAATGGTCGAAGTTTTGTATTACCAGAGTGTGTAATTCAAACTGTGATAACTAAAATGAAACGTATAAAATATGTTACCAGTATATCGTTTTGCATGGCTGACTCTCTCAGTTTCTCTTTCTCTCTCAGATGTTCAAAGTGCTGAAACATTTCACAAGTGTGAAGGTCCAGATATCATCGTAGGCATCTTGAGACGGGATACTCAAAATGAAGAGTTGTTGAATGCATGCTTCTCAGTCATGGCTGCTGCTGCAACAGGGAATGAAACTCTCAAGGAATCATTCATGAATTTAAAAGTTGATCAAGTTTTGATCAAAACATTGAAGGGACACAATATGGGCAACATTCCTAGTCTATGTGATGCTATACGCATTTTGGTGACTCCTGATGATGATCGTGTTGCTGTTTCTAAAGTATGTCATGGTCACTCTTACCTCAAGACAATCTATATGTAGTAGTATTCCCTTTGTCTCATTTTGTATGCCTTATGCGAATTTATAAGTCTTTTAATATTTGGTTTAATAGAGTTGATGACCACAAAAGGTTGATAAAAGACCGAGAAAGTAGGGGAACCATATTGTTAGGGAAAAGAAGAGGGTGGTAGACAAACTTCAAGTGATTAAGCAACAACAACAAACAATAGACGCAACAAGCAACAAACCTAGAAACCAACTATAAACAAGGAACAACAAGAAAGACAAGGATTACCGGTAGAAACCCGAGCTCCGGGTGAAAAGCCCACCTCAATACACTTTGTATTTTAATGGAGGATGATGAACACAAGCACTTGCATCAATGGCATTCCATTGCAATGCACACACACAATCTCACAAACCCTAACTGTACTAGGATTAGAAATTGTGAATCTAGCACTCAATGAATAGTATGAACAACCCTCACAAATTGCTCTCAAGCTCTAAACAACACTCTTAGAACTTACAATTTAGGGTTAAATGTTTTCTAATACGCTCTCAAAAACTTGGGGAAAACGGGTTCTATTTATACCCATTCGCAAAACGCAACGTGGAAATAAGACGGCAAGGGGCAATGGGCCGTCACGACCCGCGACACAGGCTGCGACCATAGCCTGTCGCACCCCGCGACCTAGCTACTGATTCTCTTTCACCAAATGAGCACCTCCTCGCACCTCGTGATGACCTTCACGACTCGCGATGCCTACCTTTGACTATCTCCACGCTAGACCCCACACATATAGCCATAGTTGTGATGTGGTTATAATTAGGCCAAGGTTACCGTTATATGAAAAACATTGAGTACAAATAGGGCCTGCGGAAGTACAATTGACTGTTTGAGGAATATAATCGAAAATTTACATCAAGTAAGAAGGGGCTTTCAGATTCTAGCCGTGATAATTTGGATATTATATGCAAAAATTATTAAAATATGCTCTTATTATAAGCTAAAAAAGATAATAATTAAAGAAAATAGTTGCTTACATATTATATAGGAGATAAAAGACAATATATATGTATTTATAGCTTTTCTCTGTTTACATAATTCAATTTAATTCAAATTCATAATTTTTTGCTAGTTAAAATCAATTTCTAGAGTTGTACATAGTGGGATTTAAATGGCGATTTTTTAGGCCTCGACGATGTCCAGAGTTTGTGTATGATTTAAATGATGAGTAGCTAAGACAACTAACATTGGAATAGAAAGTAGGTAATTTTATTCATATTATGCATTTACAATATTTTAAAATAACTCTTGGTTTTCATAAAAAATCCATAATATCATCATAATTGGTAATAAAAGTATTAATAGTAGATTGATGGTTAGATCTCTATCTAATTCCAAACTTGTGGTTGGACAAAATATTCTCATCAACAATATTTGTGCATAATTTCAATATCTGAGAATAACGTGGTTAGCATGTTATTGAAAAAAGGGAGGGTGATACGTAGCAAATTACAATCTTTACTTACTGTTTTTAATATTTGGGTTCACTGGTTAGGCTAGCACACTTAGCTTATCTATGTATCCGGGTTATTTATTTGAGTGTTTTGTTGTATGTACTATTGTAGGTTCATGGCTATGCTCTGCAGTTTGCAAAAGTTGGTATCGCTGAAGCTCTTGTGGACTTCCTCCATGAGGGCCTTACTTCACCCACTTATGTTTCAGCTTGTGGTGCTCTCAAGGGCATATGTGCCTCTATAGGGAATGATTCAATATAATGCATGGATCTCTCTTTTACATATAAATTAATGTTTTGTGCTTTTTAATAAGCCCATGGTTTTGCCTACGCCTTTAGCGATGGATTTTACATGGTGCAACTATGTAAGTTATATTAACTGGGACTTTTAGTTGAGGTTCCAAAGTTGTTCTACAAGTTGTTTTAAGACTCCTAAATAAAATCAGATGTGGAATTTGTTTTCTAATCTGATCAAAGTGTCCTTAAAAAATCCTATCATGCTCAGGATTTGATTATTATATATAGCTTGTTTATATCTTGTAATCTAAAGGAGAGTGAATTCAATAAAATTGATAGTCTGTATGGTGTGAGTTTTTATTGACTTGTTGGCATTAAATTTCATCGGAAATGATTTTTGGGTTGGTGTTCAAATAATATAGAATTTTTAGATACATTTTTTAGGTTAAGCAATGTTGTTTAACATTGAATTATTATTATTTTAGTTTTTTTTTGGTTATTTTTGAAAATAATGTAAAATGGAAAGACGTTAGGAGACTGGAGACCCTCCGCATGAGGAGAACTCCCGACGCATCGGAAAAAAGAATGGAGTGGAACTATGAGTTGGGGTCTAAATTAATGTAGTGTGAATCTATTATTAGGTGACCGACAATTTCTACCTAATCAGCTGCTCTACTTCCTTCTCGAAAGACGTGATGGATTTTAATGCTAAAAAGTGGCAAGTAATGTGAGTTATTGCTGATGTTTGCTATCTGCCACTGGGGGGACCAGATGTTCTTGACTACGTTGACGACTTGGAGGTTGTCTCTTTCGATGACGACGGAAGTTGGTTGCATGGTTACAAGTTGATGAAGACCCTTGTGGAGAGTTGTTGCTTCTGTGACCATGATGTTGGTGTTACCTAGGTTAAGAGCTTGTGCTGCTTGGAAAATGGTGATGTACGTGATTCACATCTATTAGTTTCCTCTTCTTATTGTCAATGCATTTATTGTCAATGCATTTTTAATACTCAAATTTATAAGAATTTTTTATCACAAAGGACCTTTTTAAACATTTTGGTTGTGAACAAGGACCCATAAAAAATTTAATTGTAAGAAGGGATCTTTTATAATATTTTGGTTGTGAACAAGGACCCGAAACTTATTTCCGAGCAAAAAAGTCAACGTTCCAGCCATTTGACAGTATGTGATACACAAACTCCGTTGATTTCTTCTTTTTTTTCCACTATCACCATCCTTTTCTTCTCTTTCCTCCTCTGTTAACTTCCATTTTCTTCTTCTTCCTTTAGATAGCTCTTCCACATCTTCTGGTGGCTTCCTCTATTTCATGTATCTTCTCCTAAAATTCAATCTTCATGAGATATGAGATTCTCTCTTATACTCTCCTTCTAACCTCTCTATCACTTTCTTTTGGAAAAAACTGAAAGCCAAAATTTTACCCAATTTGATTAATTGCAAAGTTTAAGGAAATCCCATGAATATAGACATGGTGTTTGCATATCCTCCCAACGAAATTTGGCTCCACTTGAAGCTTTTTTAATTAGAGTTATTTGGTGCTGCTAAAAGGGTGGAGTTTGTTCAAGAAAGAGAGGTAAGGTTAATGAAGATGGTGTGCATATAGGGGTGAATAGGAGATATTTTAGAAATGGAAGCTCAAAATGGTGGTCGGGAACCTATTCTTTAACAACAAACTCTGGGTGTCAACCAGATGGTGTTAACTAAAAGCTTCAATTTACGTTAGTTTGACACCCAGATTTGTTTGTTGTTCAATTTTATGGCACAAACCATTTTTCCTTCTCTTCAATTTTATGTTAGCTGAAGAGAGCAGAGAAAAGGAGCAGAGGAGAAGATGATGATGGAATGGAGGAAGGAAAGAAAAGATGAGCATAGAGCAGGGAAGATGAAAAGCAACAGAATTTTGAGCAATTGTATTTCACGCACACGGGAAAGAAAAATTCAGATGAAAAATAAAAGTCAAATGGCCGGAATGTTGACATTTTTGCCGGAAAAGGAGTCTCGGGTCCTTCGTCACAACTAAAATATTTTATAAGGTTTATTCTCACAATTAAAATTTTTATTGGTCCTTGTCTACAACCAAAATATTTTAATAGGTCCTTTGTAACAAAAAATTTTAATTTATAAAATCGTAGACATTTGAAAATAACTATTCATTTTATATATTAATATATTTACCTTGTTTAATAAACTCTACCAAATTGATACATGTTGCTTCTATACTTAAGTTAATAAATTATAACATCTATGTTTAACATCAAAATATATGAACATCGTGAAAGGGGAAGTAGGGTCAATCCCACAAAGAAACTAACTAATTTACTAAAAATCAAAGTTAACTAAGTAACAACTACTCATAAGATAAACAGAAAACATACAACTATTAGGGTCTGTTCTCTTTACCTTATTTTCATTTCAGTTCACTTTCACTCAGTTCAGTTCAGCTTCGTTCAGTTTAACTCTATTCAGTCCATTTTATTATTAACCATTTATTAAGTTTTCAATATCTAATAGTAACGATCTTACTTTAAATACACAAAACCACCCAAGATTTTCTGTCAGTTTTAACAAGTTTTCTAAACTTTAAAGTAGACTCATATAATAACTAAAATAAATGTTTAGAAGATTAACTAGAGTATTATTTTGTTTTGTTAGAAACTGACAGAATGCAATGGCGGATTAGAGAAAGATTTCAAGGCTGTGCCGTGGTAGAGACCACTAACTTGAAAGCAATTACGGGCCGACAACGGTGGTAATCGACACTGGCCGGAAAGCTTCTCAAGGTTAACACCAGGGGCGGGACTAGGGGGTGCATGGGCCCATTTTTTTTAAAAAAATTCGGATGTTTTGAGCCAAAAAATAAAATTAAATAGTATAGTAATATTAAATTCTCCTATTTGAGTCATAAAAAGATGATAGTATAGTTGGTGAAGTTGCATTAAAGTTAAAAGTGGTGTAGGGAGGTCATGAGTTCTAGTCTTCTGGTCATCAAAGTCTTCTTGTCATCAATTTTGTTTCTTTTAATAATATTCTTTCTTTTTTTAAATTTCTTTGACTAGTTTCTACTACTTTCTTTATTTTTATTGTTCTAGTTTCTACTACTTTCTTTATTTTTATTGTTCTAGTAAATTGTTCTCTCCTTTCTCTTTCTCATTCCTTTTTTTGTGACTTTATTGTTATTAACGTTTGTATTTAGTATTTTCGCATATAATATAATACTTCCTTATTTTAACATTATTTATAAATCATTATATTAATTTCTTTATTTTTATTGTTCTAGTAAATTGTTCTCTCCTTTCTCTTTCTCATTCCTTTTTTTGTGACTTTATTGTTATTAACGTTTGTATTTAGTATTTTCGCATATAATATGATACTTCCTTATTTTAACATTTATAAATCATTATATTCTTATAGTTCATTATATATAGATTAAAAACGATGGAAAAAGCGAGATTCGTGAATAGTGTCAAACGATAGATGTGAAATGGATGTAGTACATATACATCCGTTTTTTTGGATATGTCTCAAGCATGTACCAGTTTAATTGCGCACCCCGAATTTGAAATCCTGGTTCCGCCACTGGTTAACACAGCAGCCTTACAAAGTTACCACTAACAAAGGAAGGCTTGGAGATAAAGCACGTACCCAGGAGAATTTAGAGAGAAGAAGAGAAGAGAAGATTTTTGGATGATAAACAACAACAATAGTGGTTTGATTTTATAGCAAAACATTCAGGCCAAATAAAGAAGGCAATAACTCGCTGGAGAGAATCAAAGGCGACATCAATGCAATGAATACTGTAACGTCAAAAAACGTTCAGTCCAAAAGTTAATGTTACACACACCCAGGCCCGGATCCAAAAAGATAAGCTCCAGCTCTTCCCAGATTCCATATCCTAGGCCGAGGCCGAGCCCGGCCCGGTCCAGGCGGGCGGCGCGCGTGTGTATGTGGTAGCAAGCCCAAGCCCAAACATGATCTCCAACTATATAACCAACTCAAACAATAAAGAGAAAAGAGAGTTAATAAACAAGAAAAAACTCTCTTCTATTAGATATGGGACCTTGAGAAAAAACCCAAAAAAAGCTTTTCATATACCTTAACTCCAACATGTTTAACAATGATACATTTTTTTCGTAAGTGATCCACCTTAGCTTAGTTGTAAACTTATCATGCAGATACGTCATGGCACCACACCACATCAATCAGTCCCCCTTATACTTTTTTGTTTTCCTTTTGCCACTATCAATATCAAAGTTTCAAACTCATTCCATCATCCATAATAAATCATCACCATCTTTCAGAAGCAAAGTAGTCCCAGCTGTAAAGCCTCCTCCGCTACAAATTTATCTTCCCTTATGGGGGTAGAGTAGAGAAATATCGATCAGGCACAAAAAAAAATTACTTGTTTGATTCGTTTCGAAATGCATTATTGAAATATATTTTTTATTTTTACAAATACATAACTAGAGATATTAATATTCAAATATTTTCAATAATAAACGTAAAAAAATAAAGTATATTAATTACTACCTCCGTAACGAATTAAATACAACAATTCATTTTTCACGCATTTTAAGGAAGAGATTTAGAGATATAAATGAGTAAATTAATCAAAAAAAAAATAACACAAGCAAGAATGAGATTATATGTTACTTGTCTTAAAGTTATTTAATTAATTTGCTCGTTTACAACCTTAAATCTTTTCCTTGAAATGCGTGCAAAAAAATTTGTTGCATTTAATTTATTACGGAGGTAATAAAAAGAAACGGATCGACGGAGTCCTATAGTAACATATAAAAATTTTTGTTAATAAAATATAGTTTTTGTGGGTTAAAATTATATGGTGTTTGTTAGTATAAAACACAAACTTTATGTTAACACACATACATTATACTTCATCAGTTTCATATCTATTGCAGCATGTAGAAAGTACGCCTCCTAATACTACTTTAAACGTTAATATCTCTAATTTTATTTAAATAAAAATTATATATAGTAGATATTAATTAAGCATATATCGAGACGAATCTAACAAGATCTCACATGACTTTATTTATCCTTATGTATAAATCTCAAAAAAAGGTCAAATATGGAGTGTATGAATAGTGTAGAAAGACAAAGGTTGCAATAACGGAGGTAGTATGTAATTGTAGTTTTTGTATTAGAAATTTCACTAATATCTAACTGTTATAGATTTATCATTTTTCTATGAATTAAGTACTCCCTCCTTCATTCTCCATTAGCTATCTCTATACTACTCTATTTGTTCCAAAAATCTCTATATATTTTCCTTTTTTCTTCGTCCCATAAAATTTTATATACTTCTATTTTTGGACATGGCACACTACTACTTTATTTTTTTTTACTTTTCAACTATGACCCACTACTCTCTCACATCAAAATAAAATAAAACCCACTAAGCCATTAACTCCTCTCACATCTACCTTTTTTAATAAAATACAATCGGTAACCAAACAACAACTTATCATCTAAAACTATGTGTCTGATCAAGTGTATAGAGTATTCTGGGACAGATGGGGTATAAGGGAAGAGGGGGGGTGGATACCAAAGATAATAAAAGAAAAAACAAATAAAATATGAGTTGGTCTTATAAGACATCGCCCAATTTTAATTTAAAACAAGACAACAACCCAACCCAATAAAGAAGATAATGAAACACCTTTTTGAATAAAGTGAGGATTTTTTAGTGAAAAACTATTCGGCGCCCTAATTTATTCACATGTCGCCCTAACTTTGTAATGTTTTCCTTTTTACCCTTACCTCTTACTCCCTCCGTTTCTTTTTGTTTGTCCCATTTACTGTAGCTCCAAATGCCAAGAAAGATGATGTCATATGCATGTGGTGGGGACAACAAGTAAGAAGTCCACTTATTTTATAATAAATGTGGTAGTTAAAGTAGGTGAGAGAAACTTTTAAGGTACATGTGGGACCAAAAAGTGATAAAGTAGGGATAGATGGGTGATATAATTTTGCCATATAAGGAAAGATGAAAAATTAGGACAAACAAAAAGAAACGGACAAAAACGGAAAGTAGGACAGACAAAAAGAAAAGGAGGGAGTACTCCCTAACCCACTCTCTACACTCCCACTCTCCTTACCTCCATCAATTTCACCCTTTCCCCTTAACCATAAATTACCTTCCCATTACCACCATTAACATCACCTATCGGAGAAAATGAACATAAGGGAAGGAAAAGAACCCGCCGACACTTCCGGCGGCGGCGACGAGGTAACTTTTATTTTGTAAAAAATCGAAACTGTAATCTTTAGCATCATATTTAAATAAATATAACATAATATAATGGTCAAATATGTGAAAAAGTAATTTTAATAGAATTATCTATGCCATATTTTAATTAAATATAACACTATATAAGTAAATAGATATAAATAAATATAACATAATATAATGGAATTTAATAAAAAAAATCAAATAACTAACCTAAATATGATAAACATGTGAAAAATAATTATAGAGATTAATTATAAGCTAAATAAATAATTAAATACAAATAAACGTGTAGAAAACACGTCATGACCATGGCTAGCACGTGTTTTCTACAAGACCTGGCCATGGTGACGACGTGTAGAAAACACGTACCGACCATGGTCAATACGTGTTTTCTACACGAATCGATGATGAGTGATATTTATATCACTCTAAACCTCTTATTTTATTTTGATTTGAATCATTTTTCTTTATTATCTTGCAATTTATAGTTTCATTTTCTCAATTCACGTTTTGTTAGTGATTGTAGGTCTTTTGTAGATTTTTAGTCTTTTCGCTCATTTTCTATGACCTTTTTATGCCATATCATTCGTGTTGTATGTAGGTACTATCAAAGTAACCATTTGATTTACCTACAAAAGCCCAAGAATGCATATTCAAGGTTTAGAGCATGAGTAATGAAGAAAGAAAGGCAAAAGGAGGTTAAGGAAGCAAAATCTACCAAGTTTCCTTCATGTTTTGCACAATGGTTGACTTCAAAAGCTCATATCTCACAAACTAAACATCATTTAGTAGTGATTCAAGTTAGAGATTGAAGTTCATCTCCATATCTTTCCAACAAGAGTTCACACGCTTGATTCCGACAAGAAACGAAGGAGTTATGACCTTTACAAGTTCAACTGTCCTGTGCTGACGGGCAGGTGGATCGCCCGATCCACCTTTGGATCGCCCGATCACAAAAGTGATCGCCCGATCACAATAGTGATCGCCCGATCACAATAGTGATCGCCCGATCATGGCTATGGATTTCCACAGAGTTCCTGCCTCATGGTGATCGGACGATCACCATTATGGATCGCCCGATCACTGCGGGTTTGCGGAAAACGTCTATTTTATTTTCTTTTTCCCTTTTTGCCCTTAGTTGAGGGTTGTATAAATACTCTTTTACCTAAACTTAGGGGGGTTTCTGATTTTCAAACTTGGAACCTTGAAGACACTAGTTTTAGGGAGGGTTAGCCTCCATAGCTTAGTTTAGAGAGAAAAGTGAGAAAACTCAAAGAGAGATTGAAGATGGGAGATTCAAGAGTGACAACTTGTATTGAAAGATTCAACAATCTATCAATGAGCATTTCTTACTCTATCTATCTTCTTTTATTGCTTTATCTTAATTGTTTTTCTTAGATTAATTATTCATGCTTAGTTTAATTATTTATGGTCTATTTTGTTTAGTTTAATGTTAGATTAATGTTTAGTATCATGATATTAGTTGTTAATCTCACTAAAGTTCTCATTTTTGTGTTTATGGAGTAGTTTGTTGGGTAGGGTTTGGGTGAAAACCCAACTATGGTTGATTTTGGGTGTTTGAATATGAAATTAGGAGTTTAATTAGGCTTATTAATTGATTAATGGCATGATTACTATTTGCTTGCATTCTAGTTAGCCACTTGGATGTTTGTTTTATTGATGCCTTAATCGAATCGAGAGAGGAGATTAAGGTTGACATTTATGCTATTATCTTACTTGATTACTCATGAGAGTGAGATTTGAGTGAGGGTTTTGTGGATTGACATTGTGATTATCCCTTGGTTGCATGTTTGAGACCATGAGAGTGGCTTAATTATGTGATCTAGGTAGTTTTATGCACCCTTGAGAGAGGGGTTAGAGCTAGTTAAGAGTCAATAACCTCAATTAGTTGCTTGGTTTTCTTTCCCCCATGTTTCACCCATCAAATTCCCTAAATCATGATTGGTTGGTGTTGGATCCCTTTCCCTAATCCTATTTGATCTTTGGTACTTAGTTTTAGTTTAATTGACTTTAGTTGGTAGTTGACACCTTCGATTCCTTTTCGGCCTAGCTTATCGTTAAATTAACACATATCAATGTTCCTTAGTCCTTGTGGAAGAATGACCCTTACTTACCACTTTTCTTAGTTTAGTGGTCTAATTAGGTATTAGTTTGATTTTAGGGGGATTAGTAACGACCTAATTTTCCCCATATCAATCGACCATGGTGGATACGTGTTTACTACATGTCGTCACCATGGCCAGGTCGTGTAGAAAACACGAACGTCATGACCATGGCTAGCACGTGTTTTCTACACGACCTGGCCATGGTGACAACGTGTAGTAAACACGTATCCACCATGGTCGATTCGTGTAGAAAACACGTATTGACCATGGTCGGTACGTGTTTTCTACACGTCGTCACCATGGCCAGGTCGTGTAGAAAACACGAATCGACCATGGTCTGTTCGTGTTTTCTACACAAATAATGTTTTATCGAATTTTAAAAAAAAATTACCGTCGAAGGAATTGGATCTCCGGCCATTTTTCCGATAATATAGCGACGGTGGATTATTCGATCAAGATCGGAATAATTTCAATTGCGAGGGAGAGTGTGAGTTACACTTAATGGTGAGGGAGAGTGAGTAAATAATATTAAGTTTAATTCATTAAGGTTATTTAGGTCAATATTAGGGGGACGTGTGTATACATTAGGGCAGCGAATAACAACCCCTTTTTTTAAATAAAGGGGGTGGACACCAAATTTTAAAAAGAAAAAACCTATAAAATAAATCAGGGAAGTTATGAAGTAATTAAGTTTTATTTTTAGATTTAGTCATCATATTTTTAGCAAAAAAATATTTAAAAAACTCCAAACTACAATATCTTAAAATCTACAAAGTAAAAAAAATATATCAATGGTTATATTTTCTTGAGATCTATAAATAGAGACGCACTTTGCTATATTTTTCTATACTTTTATTTTTTTATTTTCAAATACATGAGTAATTGATTGCTCATGAGTGCAGGTGCATTTAATCAAATTGATCATGAAATATGATAAAGTATATTAGGATGAGTGAGAAAGTGGTACAGAGAGAGAGAGGGATGATGTATATTTTACTCATGAATGATGATGCTAATGACATTTTCCATTAATCTTTTGTAGGACTTTTTGTATTTTTTGGCGTATTATTTTTAAATCACTATTGATAATCTACCCTGTAATATTCATTACTCTTTTTTATATACATAGATTGTTTCACTATTTATACCCTTTTGAGATTACATTTATACCCTCTAGAAAAACAAAATAACTAAAACTTAACAATTATTTTTAAAAGTCTGAAAAATGTGTATACAATTCACTGGAGAAATTATAATGTACTTCCTAGCAAATTCTTACATATTAATCGGTATGCCTTACGTGCATATATGTTTAGTTTTAATATACCGCCTCTTTTTAGTAACTTTTGATAAAATAAATCAAGGAAGTTCAATCTCCTATAATAAAGGATTTAAGTTTAATTTTCATTCTTAGCCATTTAATTAAACTAATTTCTTGTAGGTGATAAAGCACCAACGTTTGTGTTACAATTGTTTTGTTTTTTCACTCCCACTCCCTCTCCCTTTCTTACTCGAAATGATATTTTCCATTTTTTTATAAGATTACTTTTGTTAGTCTATTTCCTAATATTTATTAGTCTTTTTATGTATTTTTTTTATCGTTTCACTATTAATATTCTTTTGAAATTGCAATTACACCCTTTATATTTCACTGTAGAAATTACAATGTAGTTTCTTTCAAACCCTTACATATTACTCATTAGCATGCAGCACGCATCGCGTTTATATAAGACTAGTGTTCTATATTGGCACACGATCTTAGAATTTACGCAAAAAATGTTGGAAACGTAACTTTTTCAAGTCGATAAAAAAATATTGGTTGAACAAGTAAAAGTAATGTAGGGATCACATGCAAAAAAAGAAAAATGACGTGACCCGCAAATGAGATTACGACCCGCGACTAAAGCAGGTTGTAGTCCGCTACTAGGTTTCTATTCCTAAACCTCCGAAAACCCGAATGTATTAGCCCTCCTCCTCTTCTAATATCACCATATAGTAATAACTAACAACATTATCCTATAAATGTTTCAACAACTTTCACACTCATGGAAAGGCTCATTAAAAGGGAACTAACAAATTATTGCCTTTTTTTTTCTTTTTCGTTTGTTCCTATGAGTTCTTCTTACTTCTGAAATTTCTACTTTTGAGATTTTCTCTAGCATACTCCCCTAAAAATCAAACTACTCCCTCCGTAACAAAAAAAACGCAACGATTGGCCTTGGCACACTGTCCTAGGCAAAAGATCCTAATGACAAATTAAAGAGATGATTAAGTGAGTTAGTGACCTTCAAACTCCAACCACCACCTACCAAGCCAACCACCAACTTCAACCCCGACCACCCCGCCAACCACCACCTTCAACACCGGCCACCCCGAACACCACCGCCAAACCATTGAACCCACCCTAGAAACCGTCGCCCAACCCAGATTTCGTCGCCGAACACCATCGAGCCCAGCCACCACCCTAAACCACGAACCCTAACCACCCTAGAAATCGTTGAACACCACGAGCCCAGCCCAGATTCCGTCGCCAAACACCAACGAGCCCACCCTATAAACCGTCGCCCAGAACTCGCACCCCAAACACCACGAGCCCAGCCCAGATTCCGTCGCCAAACACCAACAAGCCCACCCTAGAAACCGTCGCCCAGAACTCGCACCCCAAACACCACGAGCTCAGCCCAGATTTTGTCGCCAAACACCAACAAGCCCACCCTAGAAACCGTCGCCCCCAGAATTCGCACCCCAAACACCATCGAGCCCAGCCACCACCCTAAACCACGAACCCTAATCACCCTAGAAATCGGCGAACACCACGAGCCCAGCCACCACCCTAAACCACGAACCCTAATCACCCTAGAAATCGCCAAACACCACGAGCCTAGCCCAGATTCCGTCGCCAAACACCAACGAGCCCACCCTATAAATCGTCGCCTAGAAGCAGTGGTGGTTAGGGTTTTGTGGTGGTGGATAGGGTGAAATTGGGTTGAATGTGGTGTTGGGTGGTGGTGTTGGGTGGTGATGGGTGAGTTTAGGTTGAATTTGAGTAATTGGATTAAGAGTTATTAACTTTAATTAATTTATAGTTAAATTATAATGATAATTTAGGATGTTTTAATCATGATTAAGTAATGGCATACCTAAAATGGAAAGTTTGCAAATGTTGCATTTTTTTTGTTACGTCCAAAAATGGCAAATGTTGCGTTTTTTTTGTTACGGAGGGAGTAGTATAGTTTTTGTTAATACATAATTTACTTTAGAATATTTAGGATCCGTTCTTTTCAATTTATTTTTGCTTATCTGAACTTATCTGAACTTATTAGACCTTATTAGACCTTATTCGACCTTATTAGACCTTATTCGGCCTTATTTGACCTTATTTGACCTTATTTGACCTTATTAGACCTTATTAGACCTTATTAAACCTTATTGTTATTATTATTATTATTATTATTTGATATTATTATTTGATATTATTATTTATTATTATTTTATTATTATTATTGTTATTATTATTATTATTTATTATCATTATTTATTATTTATTATTATTATCATTATTTATACTATTACCATTATAATTATTATCATTCTTATCTCTAATATAATAATAATTACTCTGTTATTACTATTTTTCTTATTATGTTAATTTTTATTATCATTAATACTACTACCATTATTATATTATTATTATTCAAATTATTATATTATTACTATTATATTACTATAATTATCTATTATTATTGGTCTATAAGTCATTATCTATTGTTATTGTTATTATTAATTATAAATTTCTACGGAGGTAAACTTAAAAGATGCATATCAATAGCTTCAAGAACAACTACCAACTACAATAGTTTAGTGTTCATTTATAAACGACAATCCATAAAAGTCGATATCCCTTATTCATGTAGACGAATAAAATTCTCAAGCGTACAACAAGCAACGATGATAGCCCAATGAGTATAATAATAATAAATTTTATATAATAAATAATAATAATAAATAATAATAATAGTAATAGTAATAATAGTAATAATAATAATAATAATGATGATGTTGTTATATAAAAAATATATAAGAACCTTATTAGAACTTATTAGACCTTATTCGACCTTATTAGACCTTATTAGACCTTATTAGACCTTATTAGACCTTATTCGACCTTATTAGACTTTATTCGACCTTATTAGACCTTATTCGACCTTATTAGACCTTATCTGAACTTATCTGAACTTATAAGACTATAAAGATTAACATAAGCAAACAGACTAAATAGGAAAGAAAAGGTAGTTGAGAAATGCATCGTCATATAAAACAGTGACGATAGAGATGAAAATAAGCACCAAAAAGGACAAAGATCCAGGAAAAGTCTTTTAAACTGAGTTTTTTTTTAGTAGAGAGAATCTGAGTTGAGTTGGCTGGAACTAGAACTGCAAGTACTGCAACTGGAATCATCAGAACCAACAACAGTATTAATCAAATCTTTACTTCTACTTTCTGCTATAAAATCCCTGCATCTCAACCCTCATCATTTGCTGATCTCATCCCTCCTCATTTCATCTCTTTCTATTTTTCTTGTGTCCATTATATGATCACAATTCTCAACTCACGTGACTACTACTATGTGCTGAGGATTGAGTTAAATGTTTTAAAACATCTACTCCCTCCGTCCCAAAAAAAACTGCTACATTTTAATCAAAAAGTAGAGTATTTTTTTGGTCAAAATGTAGCAGTTTTTTTAAGACGGAGGGAGTAATATGTATGTACATGTTGGTTATTTCACATGTTAAATGAAGGGTGAAATGATCTTTTCTTATTCAATAAGAAATAAAATGGTTATTTAACATATAAAATAAGGTACAATATGGTAAACTCAAGTAAGTATATGAAAATATCCCTAATTTAACATGGTATATACATGAAAATATAGTTTTCAAATGATGCAAAATAAGGTATATTCATAGTAATATATGGTCTAAACTAAAGTAATAGTCTGACTGTTATATGTTTATCATTTCTCCTATGTCTTTGGAGGCTTGGAGTAACTTTGTTGCGCCTTCTCCAAAAAATTACTTCTTTGGTTGCAAAGATCTAACACTCACTTCGAACGCTTATAAATTTTTTAATATCGAGAATACAATATGTGGCAAATGATAACGGAAAATAACAAGAATAATCAATGAAGAACAAACAAGAAATCAGCAACAAAATTCGAGAACCGAGCAAGAAAACTTGTTTTTGCACTAGGACTTTATAACAGTATGACTGTATGAGATAACTTTACAAAAAGAATTCTCAATATCTCTAAACTCACAAATTTCAAGAGTTATATCTCTTTGGAGTAGAGTCTCTTTATTTTGTACTCTACGTCTTTAGAGAAGGAAATCGAGCAGCAGATTGGGTGGCTAATGTAGGCCACTTAATTCTAGATTCCCACAACATTACTTTAGACCCTGTATCTAGTCTCCACTCCATCCTCATGTCTGATGCGTCAGGAGAAGCCCTCGTGCGGAGGGTCTCCTGACGTTCTCTTATCCCACACTTTATCTTCCCAAAAAAAAAGGGTAGAGAAAACCTAATACGACTCTTAAGAAGACAATCGAATAAACGATTTGCGACCTCAGCTCGTCGCGAGGGGCGACACTGCTCACCACTCGTGAGTTTTTTCTAAATTGATATTGCGTCTTGAGCTCTTTGATCGTGGGCCACGCCCGCGACCCTTCTCGCGAGGTGCGACGCTGTGATTGCTTTGTCTTCTTCTCCTCGTTACTTTACTCGTTCTCCACCCCTAACATTGGCTCCATGTCCGAAAAGGTCTTATGGACAACAAAACTAATCAGAGATAAATAGGACTATAGGAGGTAGGAATTTATTGAATGAACCACACTTTTCGTATATCTCAGCAATCTATCGACAAGAAAGGGTTGGGGAAAGCTTGAACATATCGCTTCCTCATGAATTTATTTTGAATCAGGACAACTCTAGGACTATTTTTCTTTGACTGCTACTTTGTTCTAATAAGGATGTCCTAAATTCATTGTTAAATCCCAAATCCTTTTTGCATCTACGTGGCTACATTCACCAATCTAATTTTTGCGCTCTATTTTAAACTTTCCTAAAAAAATATGTCAAAGGTTAATGTTTGTAGCATTTATTTTGGGATTATGGAGCAAGTAAGGGAAATCTAATAGAGGTTTTTATGAATGACCCCGTCCGTTGACCCGGTCGTCTCAGCCCAAAAAATTGTGTTAGTTTCCTAATATATGTAAGTCCACCTAACTCTATTAGTATGATGTCTTTTGGGAAGAATTCCAAAATCAAATTTGTGTTAGCTTAACACAAAGCGCGACCGGTGGAGTTATAGCCTTATAGGTGCTACTGGAGGCCCAACACCTTAGTATACCATTTCATAATACTTAGGTCCCGTTCTTTAGATTAAACCAATGGAAATTAATTTCACTTCGGTTGTGGTTATTAATATTATTATTAACATTCAACTATTATTTAGTTATAATATATTATTAATTACAATTAGGTCTGATTCACTTTAATTTATTTCAAGTCTATTAATGTTAACTCAATTCAGGTCTATGTAGTCCAAAATAATAGGGCCATGTTATGCTAGAATAGGGCCATATTGCGCTTAGTAAGTACTACTATTAGTAAATTAATGAAGCTGCATGCAGTTACCCGCAACTCCCTCAGTCCGAAAAAAAGTGTCATACAGTTCCCTTTGAGATGTTCCAAATTAATAACTACAATCCTTTTAACGCAAACTTTAAAGTTGGGCTCTATATTCTGCCATCCACTTTTTTAAAAACTTATCCGAAAATATTTTATTCGACTGAAAATAAGTTGAAAAAAAACGTATTTCCGATTATAATTTGTACACCTTAGAGCTTAGCTTAAGATTAGAATGATCACATTTGGAAATTAATAACAGCCATGTAACAGTAGCTAGCTGGATAGTTAACCAATGAGAAATTAATAACTACACTTCTAACAAAGAGTGACAAGTTACAGCTAGCTATGACGGCGTAGTCAGTGAAGCTGACGTAAAAATCCCAAAAAGTAGTGATTTTATGTAATCAAAATGCATGCAGAATAGAATATAATCCTTTCTTTCTTGCAATTATACTTCATACTCCTAATAAACACTCGAATAGTAATAGATATGGCTGCACTTTGCAATCATTTCTATATATTCTGCTGCTTATCAACTCCCTCTATAAATTCATTGCTTTGCCCTAACTCAAATACCACATTTTATCTACTTACAACTTTCTCTTCCTCTTTACATTCTCTCCTTTCTTCAACATTATTATTCTGCTACAAACCTAAAAATGGCTACTTCTACTACTACTACTACAATTATTCTGAGTCTTTTACTTATCGAATTCGCTTTCGCTTTTGCTCCTGCTTCTGCTCTTGGTATTGCTCTCTCTTTCTCTAGCTGTTTCTTGATTATTAACATTTAGTGATAATTAAGCAATTTGTACTAGTTACTTACTAATCATTTTGTATTTTGCATGGGTAGATTGTACACCTGGTTATGGATGCAGCTATGTGCACCACCCAAACCCACCTATGTCTCACTTTCACAACATATACTCTAACAGAAAGGTTTGCATTCTTCGTCTTGCTTTCACGTTTAGTAATTATAGTGGCGGATCTTGGACAAACAAAAAATAATGGGTCAAGGCCGAACCTCTTGTTTAAACACGAGTGTACTCACAAAATCTTTTACGATATAAGTTGTATATTTAATATTTCCCAAAGCATTATCGAGGGTCATGCCCTTATTCGCCCCTTAAAAGTCCTTCCACACAAAATAATATTAATATAAAGCTTGCATGTTGATCATCTTTACTTTATTTCTATAAATGCAGGTTTTGATGGGTGTTTTGAAAGCTCAAGCTATGGATCAAGTAAGGCCCAATTATGGCGTGGAGTTGAGGGATGTTCCTTCCGGACCCGACCCATTACACCACAATAATGGCCCTCAAAAGAGGCCCAGGATCAGCCCATGAAGAAGATAAATGTTCAACACAACAAATATCATGATCTCCTAAATTTTGGCTTACTACGTTAGTACTACCATAGGAGCTAGCTCCATTTGTGCCATATATTCCATCTAATGTCTACTAGACTTCTTTTTACAAAATATGTAATATCAAGCTTTGAAGAAAATGCAATTAGTGCAAAAGTGGTAATTACGCCCCTTAAGTTTGCTAACTATTTCTATGATATTTTGTTCATTTTTCTTTTCTAACAAGTATGAGATTGAGTTAAAGTTTATGAAATGGGGAAAAACGTGTAAGAGTGGTAAGAAAGAAAGAATTTGCATGGAAAGGGAATGTAGAAATGACTAAAAGTAACAAAAAAAAGAGGGAATAAGAAGATAGAGTATAGTAGTAGTAAATGTATGAATTGCAGGGAGTATAAACAGATTAGTTTTGACAACTTCTGGTTGCAGAGCAGAGCAGATGATGATTGTTTTAAGAAAGGTTTTATGTAAGTAGCAGTGTGAGTGTCAATATCATATGTTATAATCTTACATCATCTATGTGTTTTAAAGTGCTTTTTTTTCGATCAATATGAAGTTGACCTCTTTCCATAAACAGCACTTTGCTTTTACATTTTCATATTTCTAAACTGCACCTCTCTTAACACCAAATAAGCTTTTACATTGTCAAGTTTTAAACTTTTTTAACTGTATGGCCTTGCGTAAGAGAGAACAAACATATCAAAAACTAGAAAGCAATAATAGTTTTGAGTTTTTTTGTCGATCACCCTCTGTCCCAATTTATTTACTATATTTATATTTTTACAGTTTGTAAGATACGATTTTAAAAATTAATATCTCAAATTTGGTATTGAAGAAGATTATACATTTAGAAAGTACACGTTGAGACGAATTAAACAATTTCCTACATGAGTATGTTTTCTTTTCGTAAATAATACTCATAGTCAATATATATCAAATAAATTGAAACGAATGGAGTACTACTTACTAATATCCGACTTTAGCGAGTGAGTGACAGTTCACTTGAATTCCATCTACACGGGTTGTTTTGTTCTCGTCTCCCTTCGTAATTGTTTATGTACCAAAGGATAAATCCAACTTCAAAAATTATAGCCGCTCAAATAAAGAAGTTGGAACTTATTACTACCCTTTATTACAAAGTACAAACACTGCAATTAGTACCTTTTGATTTTTAGTTTGTTTTGGTTTTGGATTATGATTTTATATGATGTCGGGTAAATGTGTCCTCGCTGAATCAATGCACTTAATGGCGCTCAATGAAGAACGGTCTGAAGAGAGCTGGTATTTAGGTTGTGGAGTATAAAAACGAGACTCTAATGGCTGTAATCGACCCATCGCTGGATAACGAAGAAGCTTATGAGATTATAAGCATCATTGCTGAACTTGCAGCCGTTGCAGGGGCACTGCACAAGACCCAAATCATAGGCCAGATATGGGGGACGCTGTGAATGTGCTTGCCCAAGTCGTTTATAAATGGAAGCTGTCTGCTGATGACATTCAAAGATTATTCAGGCATCGATTTTAATCTCCCACTCCGAGAGATGTTAAAGGGGTGGCAGAATGAAGAAATAAAAGCAAGGGAAATAGGTGCAGCCTGCAGCACAACCGTGAACGCTGGCAGCGGCACTAAACCTGCTAGGCCTACTGGATTTGCAGGCTTCTTCACTTCATCTGTACACGATAATGTTATCACTCAATTTTGTTTATTCAACTACATAAATAAGCATACTATTCATGTTAGATCAAAAATTTCCTCTCTTCTATCTAGTGAAGAACTTCCATTGAAATTTCTCAGGAAAAGGAACAAAGAATGTTACAATATATTACAGTGTTTCAGATTCGGAAGTATTTGTTAGCATAAACATTCTTTTCCTCACTGTGATCCGAAATATTCCATGAATTCTGCATGCCCCAAGCAATGCTCTCCACAGACCCTCATCAGGCTCCATCTCCATCCTCTCAACAATACCTACAGCCTCTTCTATTTTTCCAGCTCTACCTAACATATCAACCATACAGGTATAGTGCTCCATGCTCCGCCTCAAGCGAAACCTCTCAACCATCATCTCAAAGCATTCCCTCCCTTTCTCTACTCTCCCACCGTGACTACAAGCTGTAAGAATGGTGGTAAATGCTGCCCCGTCAGGCCAAACACCCAAATCCAACATCCTGTGAAACAACAAAAATACCTCATCAAAATTTCCATGAATTCCATACCCACCCATCATGGCACACCAAGTAATCAAGTTTCTCTCCGGCATTTTATCGAACAATGTACGTGCATAATGCAATTGACCACATTTACTATACATTGTAATCAAAGCGTTGCAATGAGCAAGGTCAGAGCTCAACCCGTGAACCAAAATGAAGTTGTGGATTCGTCGGCCAAGTGTTAGGAGCGAAAGCGCGGAGATAGATTTGAGAACCGCAGGAAGAGTATTGTGGTCAATGGTTTTGCGGGCGAGGAGCATTTGACGGAAAGAAGAGAGAGAAAGATGGAACTGTTTGGTGGAAGCGTAGCCTCTGATGAGGGTATTGTAGAGAAAGGTAGATTTACGGTTTGTAAAAGAGAAGATAAGATGAGCGTCTGCCATTTGAGAACAACAGGTGTAAGAAGAGACGAGCTTTGCTCGTATGAAGTCATTGTAAGAAAGGCCAAGTTTTATAGTTTGGGAATGGAGTTGGCGAAGTTTAAGGAGGTTTTTAGTGGTGCAGCAGAGTTCCAGAAGTGAAGCGTAAGCTGAAACGTCCTGAGGCAAAGGCATTTCTTCTATTATCAGAAGGGCTTCATCAAAACCTTCAGCCAGCACAACACTAGTAGAAATATTGTAGCATCATAACTACCATCACTCTTACTTCATGCAAACTTCCATATCAGGAGCCATGCCTGAACACAAAGGATTTGTGGTTTCAGTAATTAAAGCAAAACACTAGAAACAATATACAACTCATCTAATACACCATAGGCCGTGTTGTTACTCGAGACTGCAACCTTAACCATACATATTCTCTAGATTGTATGGGTCCTTTGGATGAGCAACTGCAACTATAACTACAGAACAAGGTGCCTCAACACTACATCTGTTCTTCTACAAAAGAATACCTAAACAGGATTGAGAGAAGAATCAACACAGTAGCAGTAGCAATAGCAGCAACTACAATAAGGAAGGCGACTCTTTTAGATGTTGAGGTCTACTTTGTTCTTCTGATAAGGAAGAACTTGAACTATTAGAGATAAGGATATAGATACAGTAAGTCTATCAAGATAGAGTTCTAGAATAATAAATTATGTTACGTTATTAGGTAAGTATAATGGGCCAATCAAGGGTGGTAGATTACCAGTAAGAGGTGGTACTTTTGCACTAGGGTTAGAAACAAGAAAAGGATTTCCATCAATGAGGATTCTAACACCAGCATGAAATTTAGGCAATGGAGGCTCGAAATTGTTTCAGGTCACAGCTAACAATGTCAAAGACTTCATCTGAGTAATGTTTGGCCAATTACATGAATCCTGCCAATTTAACTTAATGCAATAATCTAATCTACCAACTGAAGGATTAAGAGTACTACTAACTATACTAAGATTTCTTGTAGGAAATTGAGAGCGACAATCTTGGAATCAGGACTGCAAGTAGCACCTAAAAAGGGTCCTTTACAAGAATCATTACCAGACCATTCAGAAGCACGAGCAGCTGGATGATTCACGCTACCAAGAAAGTCAACAAGAGCATTGACTGCTGGTGTACATCATGCTCCAAGAGCAAATTGATAAATGAATTGAAATCATAGACATTAACAAACTTGAACTTCAGGATTGGACCCATCAACATATTGTTGCCCAAATCCAATATCTCCAATTCCATTGAAGCCAAGCTCAGAGGGATCAGACCAACAAGCTGATTACTTTTAAGATCAAGATTTTTGAACGAGTTTAATTTCCAATACTTTCTGGGATTGTCCCAGTGAAGCATTCCCAATTTCCCATGAAGCCAAGGCTCAGAAAGGAACCCGATTACAATGTATTGTCCTTGTGAAGTGATTACCATTCCAACACTTTGATTACAATGTTTGGTAAATGTGATCAATTTCATACGCACACTGTTCAATAAAAACCCTGAGAGAAACTTGATTACTTGGTATGGGAATTTTGATGAGGTATTTATGTAGTCGGGGGTTTGGCCAGAGCGGCCTTTACCATTGTGCTTACAGCTTGAAGTCATGGAGAGAAGGGGAGGGTATGCTTTGAGCTGAAGATTGAAAGGTTTCATCTAAGGTGGAGCATGTTGCTACTTGTATTGTTGTTTTTGGGAAGAGCTGGGGAAAAAGAAGCCGTAGGAAGAGAAAATGAAAATGGAGTCTGATGAAGATTTGCAGAGAAGAATTGCTTGGGGCATGCAGAATTCAAGCAATATTTCGGATTACAATGAGGAGAATAATGTTATGCTAAGCTAACAAATCACAAATCACTGTAATCTATTGTAATTCTATTTGTTTCTTTCTCTCAGAAATGTCAATGGAAGTTGTTAAAAAAACAAGAGAGGAAATCCAACAATGAATAATACTTCCAGAGAAGTATGCTTCTTTTCATTGATTTATGTAAATCTTGTTTTTCCATACACTTCAAAATTACATGCACTTAAATGGATCGGTCCATTATTCCAGTAATGGAATTTTTGATATATCTCCATTTATCCCGAGTTCGTAAGATAGAAGCTCCATAATTTCATAGATAGACTTTGTCCCACAATGGGATTTATCACCAGCCACAAATTCATGAATCCCACCTTCTATCTCGATTGAACTTATTCCAGGTTTCTTACGTATCCCCCGAGTTTTCATTTTCCGTCGAACCTTGCCTGCACCTTCCCAACTTCCAACAGCAGCATACATGTTGGCAAGCATTACATAATTTGAATCAGAGCTAGGATCCACCTCAACTAAAAATTTCATGACCATCTCAGCTAAGCCAATGTCCCCACAATTGCTACATGCTGCTAACAGTGAGCCTAAAACAACCTCATTTGGCTTCATCGGCATATTTTTTACCACATTTAATGCATCCTCTAGCCTCCCTGCACGGCTGTAGAGGTCAACTAAACAACCATAATGCTCAATTCGAGGAGGAAGATTGTGAATTCTTCTCATGTCATCAAAGTACTTGAGCCCTTGATCTACAAAACCAGCGTGACTACAAGCAGTGAGAGCACCAGTGAAACTCACTCCATCTGGCTTAAATCCTTCCTTCAGCATCCTATCAAAAAGCTTCAACGCTTCTTCAACATGGCCATTGGCAGCAAATCCACCTATCATTGAGTTCCATGATACCAGACTACGACTTGGCATATTCTCGAAAATATCATGAGCAAAGTCTACGCGACCACATCGTGAATACATATCTATGAATGTGTTACACAGACGTATATTATCCTTAAAGTCCTTTCCCATAACAAACCTATTTGTCCACAACCCTAAACTAAGTGCACCTACATTAGCACACGCAGCAAGTACAGCAATGATAGTTACATAATCTGGCTCGACGCCATAAAGTTGCATCTCAGAAAACCATTCCAAAGCTTTCTCATCAAGACCCTTTTTCACAAATCCACCAATTAAAGCAGTCCAAGAAATGGCGTCTCTCTCAGGCATTTTATTAAACAGTTGGAGCGCATCATCAACCTTGTCATTCTTCATATAGCCATTAATCATAGTATTCCAGGACACCGAGTTCTTCTCAAACATCTCATCAAAAATCAGTCTTGCCAGCTCCACAAAGCCACATTTTGCGTACATATCAACGAGGGCAGTACCTACCTTGACGTTAGGCCTATCAAGCCCCAATTTACGAATATAGGCATGCATTGGAGCAGCAAAGCTCTGACCTTGTGATGGGTAATGGGCAATTCCAGATAGAAGAGTGATGAATGTTATGTGATTTGGATCAATGCCTGAGAGTCGCATTTGGGTGAATTCCTTTACTGCTTTAGAAAGGTTTCCATTTTGGCAATGGCGAGCAATGGCGGTGGTCCATGGAACAATAGGGTCAACCTGTTTATGGAATTGTCTAAGAGAGATGTCGTTATGCTTTGTAGTGGATGCCACCCAAGTATTAGGAGCAAGATTGCTGGTACGAGGTGGGGTTGAATTTGGAGGGAGAACTGGTGGTTGTTGTTGGAGTTGAGTTGAGGTGGCGATAAACCCCATTTCTTTGGCGGATCTTGAGGGGTGCTTGGGTGGTGCAACGAATACCAAAGTTTGTGAAAGAAATGGCAACTAGATAACAATGCCCATTGAAGCAAATATAATGATGCAGCTGTGGCGGTTCCAGGATTTCACCCGTGTAGTTCGAAATCTTCCGAAAAATAGACCCAAAATAACATGATTATACAATTCCATTTATTAATTCAAATTCCATATGACAACCGATAACTAAAAGATAACTCGTTTGGATTACATCAAAAGAAAAAATCTACAAAAGCATTACTCTATTCTCACTAGCTTTTTTCAGTTATTTTCAGTTCAGCTCAACACAATAATGTTACACTCACATTTCACAATTACTAGTTCAGTTGTTTTTAGCCGAAGACAACAAGCCCTAAGAGTGTGCAACTTCCAAAAAAAATTCTAAGCTTTCTATCATTCACATTTTAAAAGCTAAAAATGCTTAATTATGCCACGAGCTTATTTTCAGTAAAGTTTAGTTATTTCCAATTAAGCTGAACAAACTACTTTTCCGCTCACGTTTCACTACTCCTTTCCGTTCAATTGTTTTCAGCCGAAGAAAACAAGCCCTAAGACTAAAAATGTGAGACTTCCAGAAAAGCTCTAAGCTTCCTAACAATCACAATTCAATTCAAGGTCTAACAAATGCTAAATCATGCAGCAAATTAAATTAGGAGGGCAATATATTAACATCACCCCCCATCATTCAACTATTGGTCGAAATTCTAAGTTTCCAACAACAAATAACCAAATTCACATAATTGAAGCAACACTGAATTAGCAAAATCTAAAAATCAACAAAACAAACAAATTAAACAATCACAAATATGAATGAAATAGATAATCAACAACTAATTCATCCATAAGTAAATCCAAGTAAGCAACTTTATAAGTACCAGTATAAATTAAACAGATAATTACTGCGGAAAGGCAAAAGTAAGAAATACTCACCCGTGTGGCCAGCGGAGAGGTGGTGGTTTTAGGGGCGGCCGTCGGTGTTTAGCGTGGCGGAGAGCCGAGCGGCGGGAGGCGGAGAAGCGGTGAGGGGAGGAGATTGTGCGGCAACGATACAGTTAAAAGTCTGAAACCTTAATTGAGTGGATAATAGTATTAGTTTAGTTCAGATAAATTAAGTTCAGTTCACTCCACGTCTAGGGGTGTTCATTTCGGATTATCCGATCTGATCCGAATCCGAAATTTTCGGATTGGGAGAAGTGTGATCCGAATCCGATCCGAAAATTTCGGACTTGGATACCCGGATTATCCGATCCGATTTTTATGGGGAAAAAAGTTTAAAATCAAATTTATTTAATGGAAAATTTTACGGATATTTTGGATCGGGTCGGATATTTCGGATCGGATAATTATCAGAAAAATATCCGATTTTTTAAACATTTTTCGGATAATTCGGATATCCGAAAAAGCCAAAAGGGTGATCCGAATCCGAATTATCCGAAACACTATATTTCGGATCGGATCGATCGGATCGACCGGATCGCGGATCAGATCAATTGGATCGGATATTTGTGAACACCCCTATCCACGTCAATTCACTTACAGGGAACAAGTCCCTAACTTTATGAGTTATTGAGTATTAGGTTCTTGCGTAAGAAAAAATAGATTGTGTTTATCATTTTTACGGAGAAAATATGATTTTAGATCGTTTTGCTTTGTTTAGTTTCTCACATGAAAAGTTAAAGAGAGAAAAGGAAGGATAAAAAAATGGAAGGATAGATAGGAAAATGGAAAGAGAAATAGGAATATAATGTTTTTTTCATGCTTTTTTCAGAGGAAAATGTTTTTCATTTTTTTTTTTTGAAAGCAAGATTATTTAATTAATTGAACGTCAAATGGCATTTACATTAGATATCAAACAATAAAAGAAAACAATCTAACAAAACTAAACAATAATGTTTTTCTTCAAAATTAATGATCATAAACCAAAGATGTAACAATTCGGCACATATTACTCTCACTATCTTAATGCAGCTTTTGGATCTGTCGTTTAATAACAATTTGAAGAAGGACCATCTTGATTTGGTTGTGAAGAAAGCAGACGAATTGCTTCAATCCATCGCAGCAACGCATGACAAACCTTTTAACAACAACACATCCAACTATAATTACAATAGCAATTAGACTAGAAAATAAGGAAAAATATTTTATTATCATCCTTACCCACCAAAAAAGGATAATAGAGAAAATATAGTACCAAACGGAGTAAGATCCTAAAGGATATGATCATGAATCTTTAGAAAATTCCAGAAATAAATATAAAGTGAAATAGTTGGTTAGGATTCATTAAAACCTGATGGTCCTGAATTCAACTGTATTCATGCAAGTTCCCACCTCATCACGTTTGCCAAACTACACATAAAGATATAACTCCTTAAATTACTACTACATGCACTAGTACAATAATATAGTACTATCATACATCATTTCTTCCATTTCTTTCTTCAATCAATTCTGTAACTTCATTTATCAACAACCAACCCTATGTTGAATGCAACTGCATCAATCTACACATATTCCAGAGCATGAAAAAAAATTCAATATGAGTTCGGAATAAAACTTGTCTGTTCTGTGGCTAAATTACCCACTACTAATACACTATTAGGGATAGCGCGATCTAACTCAAGACAAAACAAAAAATAGAACTATTATCATTTATAGAGACGATCACACGAAGGATTGTAATGTTTTTACTACCAAATCTGTAAGGGGCTTCATAAACAAACTCCATGTACACTATACTAATTAAAAACTTTTTCATCAGCCACAAAAAAAAGCAGCAAAAAACATCTACACATCTAAATTTGTCAAAACACTACTCCAAACAGAGGAAAACTTTATATATTTATTCAGTGGAACAAACTGAATTGAGTGATTAAATTATCGAGCATCAGCTGAAGTGAACGAGTCTGCAAAACCAGTAGGCCTCGCAGGTATGCTTCCTCTGCTATCATTTACGCTTGTGCTGCAGCTATTTGCCTTGCTTTTATCGGCTTCATCCTGCCACCCTTTTAACATCTCTCGGAGTGGCAGATTATAGTCTATGCCAGAACAATCTTCAATGTCATCAGCAAACGGTTTCCATTTATCAACCAGTGGGGCAAGCACACTCACAGCGTGCCCCATATCTGGCCGATGGTTTGGGTCTCTTGCAGTGCAGTGCCCTGCAAGATCAGCTATGATGCTTATAATCTCATACGCCTCTTCTTTGATATCCAGAGATGGGTCTACAGCAGCCATTAGAGTCTCTCGGTTTGTTTTTATTCTCCAAAACCACTCTGCCAAATATCGGCTCTCTTCAGATCGTTCTTCATCGAGGGCCATTAATCCAGTCAAGAGCTCCATCAGTACCACCCCGTAGCTAAATACATCAACTTTAGTTGACACTTTCCCTGTCACTGAGTTTAAGAAACAAGGTTGGTTATAATTCTGTTCAAAACATTTGATAAACTCTGAGTATTAAACTCAGCAAACCGTCTAACAAAGGAAGATTACAATATGCCAAAGTTTCTCAAAGCATGCTGATTACAATCCACATAATTGATATTGTCAATAAACAAAAAGACTAAAGTGTTAATACAGAGCAAACAGCATATGATTCATAGGATCATATAGTCAACCTAAAATGATGACAGAACAAATATCATGAAAGCTTGCTATTTCAGATTCACAGAAGCAAAAATTTCATCAATGATGACCGTTTTTCCGTAATCTGTATTGCGAAAAGTGGAAATTGTTTGTGATGCAATCAGAAGTAAGATATTTGGAACAATTGGAACAATGAATGTAACTGTAAACTGTGGACACAGGGTTTTAGAAACATACCAGCATATTCAGGAGCAAGATACCCAAAAGTTCCTGCAAGCCTAGTGCAAACAGACTTTTCTCTATCAGGAGCAAGTTTCACCAACCCGAAGTCGGAAACTTTGGCCCTAAACTCATCATCCAAGAGAATGTTGGAAGATTTAAGGTCACGATGTATGAAGCTTTGCTGTGCTAACGTGTGAAGATATTCCATCCCTCTTGCAACATCCAAAGCAATAATGAGCCTTCTTTTCCATGACAAAGGTTCTAAATTAAATTCCCTCCAATGGAAGAGATGCTTGCTTAGAGCGCCATGAGGCATGTACTCGTAAACCAAAAGCCTTTCATTCCCTTCCGTGGAATAACCAAAAAGAGATACTAGATGTCGATGTCTGACTTTAGACAACACTGCAATTTCAGCCTGAAATTCATCCAACTGTTTAGTGTTGATGACTCCAGCCTCCATTCTCTTAACAGCAATATTAGTCCCATCATCAAGTTCACCCTTATAAACTATTCCAAAACCACCACGACCAAGCTGATTTTCCGGTGAAAAGTTATCAGTCACTTTACGAAGAACCTGGACAGATATGACCAAGTTTCCAGATTCGATTACATGAGAATTAGAATTTGCAATTGCACTACTGTTTCTACTCCCAGAACTACTACCAGTTTGGGTGAATAAGCTTCCTGTGTTACTACTCGAGACTGCAACCTTAACCACATTGTCTGGATCGTACGGATCCTTTGGATGAACAACCACAGAACAAGGTGCCTCAACACTACCTGTGTTCTTCTTACAGCAGAATATATAAAACAGGATTGAGAGAAGAACCAGCACAATGGCAGTAGCAATAACAGCAACTACAATAAGGAAGGTAAGTCTTTTGGATTTCTGAGGTCTATTTTTCTCATCTGATAAGGAAGAACTTGAACTATGTTTCGAGGCAACACCCGGGGAATGTAGCCTTTCAGGTGAAGGTGGGCTTACACTTCCACGAGATGAGCTAGGGGGCGAAGTAGGTGATGGGGATACAACCATTGGTGGGCTAATCACAGGTGGTGGATAATCAACAGGAGGAGGTAATTTTGCACTATGGTTAGAAGCAAACAAAGGATTTCCATCAATGATGATTTTAACACCAGCACGGAATTTAGGCAACGGTGGCTCGAAATTGTTCCGAGTCACATCTAACAATGTCAAAGCCTTTATCTGACTAATGTTTGCAGGAATTTGGCCAGTTAAGTGATTTCCTGCCAACTTAACTTGACGCAACGAATCTAATCTACTAAGTGAAGGACTAAGGCTACCATTCAAATTCCTATTAGGCAAATTAAGAGCAACAATCTTAGAATCAGGACTGCAAGTAACACCTAACCAAGGTCCTTTACAAGGATCATTACCAGACCATTCAGAAGCAAGAACACTTGGATAATTCATCCCACCAAGAAAATCAATAAGAGCATTAACTTCTGGTGCACATTGTGCACCAGGAGTAGATTGACAAAATGAATTGAAATCATATGACAAATTACTAGACTTAAACTTAGGGATTGCACCCATTAACATATTGTTATTCAAATCCAATCTATCCAACTCCATATTCGCCAAACTCGAAGGGATCACACCCACAAGCTGATTCCTATTAAGATCAAGGTCTTTCAATGAGACTAAACTTCCAATACCTTCAGGAATACTCCCACTGAAGTGATTCCCATGAAGCCAAACCTCAGAAAGATAAGGCATTGAAGCAATAACATCAATGGGCCCACTCATTCCTTCATCTTCTTGATCATTCAACCAAAGAATCTGCAACATGGATTGATTGAAACTCATAGGTAAAACACCAGATAACTTATTATATGAAAGCCTTAAAACACTAAGAGATGGCAATGCACCAAGAAACTCAGGTAATGGACCCACCACATAAGAATTACACAATGAAAAATTAACCAACTGGGTTAATTTCCCAATATCATCAGGTAATGCCCAACCATTAGTTGTTGCATTAAGTGGGTTATGATCCAATTCCAAAACCCTAACACTAGTAAGACCCACAAAGAAATCAGATGGAATTTCATCAAAATTATTGAAATCCAAGTATGCAAATTCCAATTCTGATAACCCATTAAAACTAGGTAATTTCCCATAAAAATTGTTCCTTTGAAGACCCAAATTTGACAACTTTGAAAGGTGATTAAGATCACTAGGAAGTGTACCATTCAACCCTAAATTCTGAACCTGAATTTGGGTAACCCGATTACCCGAACAAAATATATGTTTCCATTTAGACCCACATGGATCATTACCATTCTTTGGCCATTGAAGAAGTTCTGGATTATCCAACCCATTTCTGAATACATTCAGGACCCTTAAATCACCCGGGTCAGTAACACAAAAACCCAATGAGATTAATGAAAAACCCAACAAAATTACCCAGAAAAAACAACAAAATCTCATTGCAAAAATGCAAATTACATCAATGTGAGGGATTTAAACAAGAAATGAAGCAATACCCATATGGAAAAACCACCAAAATGTACCAAAATGTGATCAAGAACTGAACTTTAAAGCTCAAAATCAGGAATTTACAACAAATTTTTGTTGGGTATACCGTACAAACTACATTTATGTACAGTCAAGTGTAATGAATAAGTGTTTGATTAAATTGTGAAGTGGAAAAGTATGATTCACAAGAAAGATGACATTTTAAAGATGGTATGGTGTATTGGTGTGGGGTTATATGTCACTATTAGTATAAATGACACCCTACTGAAGTGCCGCTTGCTGTGGGTAAATCAAGTAAAGTGAAGAAAAAGAACAAAAATGGCCTATGCCTTTGGAAGTTGTGAATAAGAAGCTTCTTGCCGACACATGTCACTTTTCTTCATTTCTATTTTCTACCTGAGGATCCAAGTGTTTGGCACTTTGGCTTCTACTATGGTCTAGCCCAAGCGCGTGCATCGGATGCATAATAAATTATCGTATAATACCGGACTTTAGTAAAGTAGTAATTAGGAAAATTTGCAAAAAAACACCTTATTTGTTACAAGTTTTGTGAAAAAACACCTTATATAATTATTTTTGTGAGAAAACACCTTATATGTTACTTTTTATCAAAATACACACCTTTTTGTTAGATTTTGGCTAAAAAGTCAAACTTTTAGACGTTGACCCTCCAACTTTTCACTCATCGTTGCGTGTCAGATTTTGACCAATTTTTTTTGTGAATGTGCGCCTTCCGCACAAAAAAAGGAAGGCGGAAAAATAAAGATGTTCAATGATCAAACCTTCGACTTTTTAGCCAAAATTCGACAACAAGGTGTGCATTTTGATAAAAAGTGACATATAAGGTGTTTTCTCACAAAAATAATTATATAAGGTGTTTTTTCACAAAAATTGTAACAAATAAGGTGTTTTTTCGCAAATTTTCCTAGTAATAGCTTGATATTTTACGTCCTTTAAAATAGAACTTTTAATGATTGGTGACCCTTTTGATATAATCTGGCATGATTACTAAAAACTGATCTGACCTAAAATTTGAATTAGAGTCGAGACCGAAATGACCTAATCCAAACTACACCGTACCTGCAATGCAAATTTGAACTTGGTCTGGCAAGAAATGATTCGAGCCGAATGAAGTCGAGATATATTGTTTACTATAATTGCATACGAACCATATTTAATTATTATTATTCTCGTACTTTGGTAGTTGGTACTTAATTTGATATGATCATCTATCTGTTATTTTCTATTATTGAGTTAAAGTTAATTAAATCTTTGTAGATTAAAATTTTGATTTAAAATTAACTCGATCCGAGACAAACCTCATTCTAGTTAATCTGACCCGATCCCAATCGACCCATAAACCCTAAATAGATTCGGTCAAACAGATGCGACTGAAATCCTATCTTGACCCGAAAATAAAAAAGACGTGAAACAAACTTGATTGCCACCTCTAAATATAAAATAGTTGTTCTTAGCTAGCTAATGTTAGCCCCTATTTTATAACACAACTACCCGACCCCGGGCTAGGCTCTCACGTGCTCAAAGTGCCATTAGATCAACCCGCAATCGCTTTATGGAACAATGAGTTAAGCAAGAGCCATAATATATGTAAAAGAGCCTAGCTGAAGTTAGCTCAACGATGCAGGTTTGCTCACGACATGCACCAAATTTTATCTAATATGGTCTCAAGGTAAGAAACTTACTCAAACTAGCAATTGATACTATGGATACGTCTTGTTCGATTACATTTGGTATAAGGATGAGTCATAATTTGTTTCCTATATGATGATCTAGCGTTTGCTACTACAAAAGTGTTTTGCAGCCTATAATTGCCCAAAAGTTATCATACTCACTTACAAAAAAATCTAACCTTTTTTTATAAAGTAAATCATAATCTAATGAGGATTAAATTATCTCTTATCATAAAATAACTCCTTGTGTAGTACATAGTTGGACCTCCTTTACATAAATTCGCTAGATTTACCCCGTGTGTGAAATATCCATACTCTACAACAGGAAAAAAAAAGGAAAACGTCAAAATTACATGAGTTATAAACATGTTGAAACAGGCGCGCTTAAAGGTTCTGTACATAATATATTTGAGAGCTCTATAGGTCTAGCAAATCAAAATTTCATAAAACGTCAAATTCAAACTAAGCAAATTTGTGGAATAGAGAGTGTCCTACATGAATAAATGAAGAAAAAAATAGTTTTCGTTGTACTATGCTTATGGTAAATCCGAATGCATGATGAATATATTGATCAATTTGATACCTAAATCTAGATTAAAGAATTATAGATTAGTACATGAGGATAATCTATTCACATTCCCATTACTCAAATGATCCATGAAAAGATTTGAGAAGATGAGGAGGCAAAAAAAAAAGATTATGTAGGGAATTAACTTCTTCTTGTTGCTTTCCTTATCCAGATTAAGTAGTATCGGAAATAAAATTAAATATAGAAAATAACGAGGCAAGTTGAATCGTGGAATTCTTGTATAATGTGATTTAGATCCTTTCATTGATTCTCGCTGATTACTTGTGGTGAGGCAAATGAGGGTATTGCTTTACTTTATGAAGTTGGTCTTCTAAATCTAGGTTTATTTATTAGTATATCCCACTTTTGTTGTTTGTCCTCATTGATGTCCTTTTCATCTTTGGTCACTCCCCATTGAAAGATTTATCCTTCATCACTATCCCAATTAGAATCTCTTTGGATACTATTACTTATGTGTTATTTTGTTTTTTTCCTTATGATATTGGTAAGGAAAACTGTCCTATCGAATTAGAATTCCGCATAAGATGATTTAGTGAAATTTAAGAGGCATCACAATTTTTAAGAGGGGAAAGAAAGGGAAATCCAAAAGTGCCTATAACAGAGTTTCAGATACAAACTTTACTGTTTGAACAACTACTATTTGGTTTTTCCTTTTAAAAGCTGGTAAGGAGAAGTGCCTTAACAGATCTGAACCTCGTACAAGTTAATCCGATCTAACTTAACTAGCAAAAAGATAAAAGAAAACCACGGTGTCCCTAGTATAATTTGAGATACAATATTACCACTAGACTATTATTATTTGGTGTGGTTAATGGTACCACTTACACCTATGTAAGTAAGTAGTAAGTCAAAGTGAAAAATAAATTTCAGTTTATTGAAGTATGATAATCCATAACACCATAAGCCTTATCATAGACCTATAGTGCTATAGAGCTATGAATAGTAGGTCTAATCAGTATGTAACAAGCAATTAAGAAGGTCATTAATTACATATTGAAATTTGTTTAATAAGAGTAACAATCAAACAAAGGTTGGAGTACAGTCTACTATCAGTATAATAAGACATGATGTACGATATGACTATATGTGTTGAGTTCAATGTATATAAACAACCAAAGAACATGGTTTAGACCTATAATTGAGCCAACTAATATTTCAGCCGGATTTTCTTTTGTATTTTGCTCTATATATCATTCTTTGGTGGGGTGTTCAATCACTGGATTTTTTCGTTCTTTAGGATTAGCTCAATATATATCATTCTTTTTTCTAGTAGTAAGGAAAAGATGAGAACCGCGATAGATACCCGTCTACTTGATGTGCATATGGTGTATCTAATTAATACATTAGCTAGAAGGATAAAATTAAAATGAGAGTGATTATGAGGGGAGATAGAGAGGAGTATATGCTCCATAATGGAATCAAATCTAAGCTTACTATTAGTATAAAAAAATGTACTAAACGGTACACATAGAATAGGCTTTCTTTGTCAAATAAGGCCTAAGGACACGCCTTAAGACCATGTTATTAATTTCCGACTAAAAAGTCAACAATTTGATATTGACTTATTATCTCCTCCAATTCTAGCTTTTTACTAGTACAGAGTCTCAACTAAGACTACTTTAGCTTCACTTTCTTGTAAAGTTACATTTAATAGAGCTACTTTTTAAAGTAAAAGAAATTATTTTTCAAGTTAAAAGGATCATCTTATATACAAACGGTAAATTTGACTTGTCTTTCTAAATTTAAATCGACTTCCTTAAAACTGTCTTAGACTATGTTAATGTAACACAATCTTACCATAAACAGACCGAAAATGCTTAGCAAATGCCTCCATTTTATAGGAGGCAGTAAAGCATCATATTTATATCAATCAAAAATTTGTGAGCTAGTGTGTAAACATGAAATATCTTTATCTCAATTCTAAAACCACATATAACAACCACACCCTTGACTTGAGGGACATAGGGTATGAGTTTGAGAGAACATAAATTAAGATGAGGGGTAAACTTTGTTCGGAGCATGAACACAAATACTCCACACAATAGAACCTAACACATTCATTTATCCTATAAAATTTAGACACATAAGATAGAGAAAATGTGCTACACTTTCAATTAAAACAAATGCAAGTACAATAATTTTGAAATGCAAAATTATTATTCCATCCTCTCTAGTCAAGTCTTGTTGTATTTTTATTACCTACCTTTCAATTTTTTCAATGATGTTTCTTTATAAAGTTATTTTGGCCCATCTTTGTCTGCTAAATTAGTTGAATCATCAATTTTTTATTTCAAAAGCATGACAATTTCATAACCATATAGTGATTTATGCTTTGCTCCGGTAAATTAGGCTTTTCTTTCATCATGAAACCAAAAGGTTTTACCATTTTCACCATCAACCTGACTCCTAAGTAGTAACAACATTATCATTGCAGACAGGCACAAGGCCATTCTCATCATAAACCATTAAGTTGACTAGTTCAAAGGTGGCGTAACGGGTTTCGGGCCTAAGCAGGCTGGAAAGAAAGGGTGGGTTTTGGGCCAAAATGAGGTTGCGCATACGAGTTGGGCCAATTATGACCAGCTATATCAACCCGCAAGATAATTTCGCTTTGTGGGCTTTTTTAATCCAAAAAGTGATTTTGATAACCACATTATATCATTATAAGTTTGGATAGTTTGACCCGGTTTTTTCGGACTAAATAGAGCTAAATAAAATTGAACCGAAACTATTTTAACTAACATTGTGGAAAGTAACTAAAGTTATTGAAGTGAACTGAAGTGAACCGAAGTAAACTGAGTTTAATTTCCAAATTTCAATCCAAAAGAACAGTGCACGCTGCGGAATGGTCATTGGATTTTGGTATAGGAACTAAAACTCCATACATTACTTCTCATATATGGGTAGATGAGGCCCATTTACAAATTTTATACTTTCCTGTTTGTTTGCCCATGCACAAGTTTCCTAGTCATACCAATTGAGGTTAGCATGAGTGGTTAAGGGCCTCTTGCTCCTTAACCAAGGTCTCGGGATCGAGCCTTGGGAATGGAAAAAATCTCAGCTGAGAGGGATGCTGCCCATCGAGGTACCCATGCAAACTCCCGCGGGAGATTAGTCCACTCGCCTAAGGCGGTGGGAAACTCCTCGTAGTAGTACCAAAAAAAAAACAAGTTTCCTGGTCATAGCATAGAACACTTTCCTATCTGAAGGTGAATAGAAAGTAAACAACATAGGAGGAAGTAGTTCATAAGATTAATCTTCGGTGATTTCCTTCAGAAAAGGAACATTGGTTGTGAAATATTTCTTCATCTGATCAATAACCTTCACAGTGAAGGCTTCATCCTCAGGGTAGCAAGCAAGAGGATCCGATAACAGAGGGTTTGGAAGATACAGCACACCTTCAAGTGTAGCATGAAGACAATAAGCTGCATATGTAACGTGGTAGCCACCTTCCTGGACGATGAGAAGTTGGCCATTGCAATGCTTATTGGCCAAGTCGCGAATTATTCTTCCTACTTGTCTGTATCCATTCATTGTCAAGCATTGCCTTCCATTCGGATCGAACTGTAGATACAGAAGAGATTACAATGAGAGCTGACAGTACACATTTGTACCAGTTAAAATCTGACCTAAGATGAATGCCCCACTATGGATATAATTCAGAGCTAACTATGATCCTAAACAAGTATCTTCCAAATGTGACGATTGTGAGAAAATTCAAGAGCTGTAAATTATTCAAGAAAAAGAGATGCTATAAATTCACGGGAATTAGTGTAAAGTGCAAATATTACTAAGATTTACAATCTTCGATGGTCTTTCTGATCATATATATACTTTCAAAACCTTATCTAAATTTTCACTTGTACTAGTACTACTAGCTATGGGTTTTAGGACCTTTACTGTTCACTCAGAATGTGTACCACCATCAACATTTCATGAACAACCTTTGTGGTTACCCCTCCACTCGAGTCTAAACTTCGTAAGGGCTGACGCGCTTACATCTAAACCTCCAAGGCTCCAAATATAAGTTAACTTCACCACATGTAACTCAAATTCAGCAAATATAAGTTCACTTCACCACATATACGTCAAATTCAGCAAAATATAAGCTAACTTCACCACATATAAGCCAAATTCAGCAAATATAAGTTGAGTTCACCAAATCCTCTATCCGTTCTTATTACTTCTACCATTTCTAAATTGCCACGAAGTTTCGGAGTTGTTAATAAAAGAGATAATCTTAAACCCATATGATATTGTTAAAAGAGAAATGGTAGTATTGATAAAAGTAAGTGAGGCAAGGTGCATAAATAGAATTGTTAAAGAATGGAGGGAGTATAAAGTTCAGCCAAAATAAGTTAAATTAAAGCAATAATAAAATAATGCTTAGTAAAAAAAAGTTGAGAAGAATGAGACTTACTGCACTTGAGTCCTGTCCAACAACCATGACAATCATATCCGGTTCAAACTTCTGAACAGCTGGGACTACAAGTTCCTTCATGGCATACTCGTATCCACGATCTCCACTTCCATTAGGCAATGGTATGTTCATATTATATCCGAACCCAACTCCTTCCCCTAGCTCATCAAGAGTACCACTTTGTGGATGTGATGGACCCCAAGAACCATGATTCATATGAAGTGAAATAGTTAGAACTTCATTGGAACGGTAGAAGCCTTCTGCAGTCCCATTTCCATAATGAACATCTATATCGATAACAGCCACTTTAGTACGGTTCGATGCCAATGCTAATTGAATGGCGAGACCAGCGTTGTTCAGGAAGCAATAGCCATCTGCTTGAGTGGGCTGAGCATGGTGACCAGGTGGCCTGACTAATGCATATGCAATGTTACCATGTCCATCTAATATATGCTTCATAGCTGACAGCGTAGTGCCAGCAGCAAGAAGAGCAGCTTCCCAAGAGCCAGGGTTTAGAAAAGTTCCACTACAAACCATCTTCCCTCCAGCTTTATCCGCTTCTTCCAATTCCTTGATATATTCTATGACGTAATTGCCAATATTAATAGTCTGTTAAGCAGCTGGAAACCATAAACATTTATTTTCACAAGTTCACTGACATTTACAAGTATTTTCAATTGCTTAAAATGTATAGATGGACATTACGTAAATTGGAGTGTGTTTGATGCAGTCTTGCCTAGAATTAAGATTCACTCGTACAACTTTCATTCCCAAATGTTTATCACAAGGGACTCATCTCTTTCTACGACATGTTTAACTCTGATTTTTTAACATCCTGACATATGGTTATTCAGCATCATTGAGATGCCGTTCTTAGGCTACAAAAAAGACTGCGACAAGAACAATCACTCAATATGAATTCTGGTGAAGTCTGAAAATCTTTAGTTTACTAATCATGTTGATATTTGCCCAACCTTTCCCTAGTAAATTGTATTGGAATATTGTGCAAGGATCCAAATTCTTTTGAGCATAGGAGATGATGTTTTACACTGGGTAGAGATTAGTTAAGCAATTCCAAGTTTCTGACTGCGAGGAACGATTTTTGTTCATCACTCTAATAATATGATCAATCAATCCACAAAACACCGTTCCCCATCCCCCCCCCCCAAAAGACATCCTAGTTCCCCTTGTTCCCGGCATCTTCTCATCATATGCAATAACATGTTCCTCATGGTTACAACTTACAAACTAGCTTAACGTCGATAAGGTAATCCAGGGTTCATGCACAAAGCTCAGCAAACAAGATTCTCAGCTACCTCTAATCGAAACTAGTGTAACAACTACTCCTACAGCTAATAAACCAATTGTATTTCACAGCACCACTACTCAAATATCTAATTTGGACGAGCAAGCTTGATCATCCTTTGTAGTCTGCCCGATATGCTAATCATCTTATCTGATTGCAGAGTTTATTTTCTTTAGTATTTTAGGTCATTTTGAACACCTATTTAAAAGATCTAGCTTGACAACCACTCTAACAGCTATTAGTACGACAACTACTCCAACAACCAACTAACACCTACTTCACATCTAGGAGTAGTTGTCTATAAAGTGTTTGATAAAAACGGTCGTTAGTGTTGGTTGTTTAGAAGCAGAAGCCAAAAGCCAACACAAAGAACTAGTAAAAGCAGCTTGTGGCTTTCAACTACTCAAAAGTTCAAAAGCCATTTACCAAACACTTTTTTTGGCTGTTTAACCACATGAAAAATCATATGAAAAAGGCATCCAAAAGCCATTTACCAAACGCCCTCTGATTTCCTTATACGACATTTGGATACTTCATTTTAAACCAAAAGCTTCACAATTTCTATTAAATGGCCAAGTCCGACAACCAAGGCGCTTGTATTCGAGTGGACAGTCTCAGTAACATAGCATCTGACAGCTACTCGAACTACAAATTTTTTTAAAACAGGCTAGAAAATCCACTGTCCTATACATATACCAACTGCCTTTTCTGATTACCAAGTTAAGTCTTAAATGAATCACTTACATGAGTTACATCAGTGATCAGTTCCTCAGTGTAAGACTACATAGCAGATGGCCCCACTTATTGAAAGATCAAGTGCTTAACTGCTGATTATAATAGCATCAACATGATCTCCTCCCTCATTTGCAATTTAAGGCTTGTTCTCTTCGGCATAAAACAGCTAAACTAAACTGAATAGTGACATATGAGAGTAAAAGTATTGTCCTGAGCTGAACCGAATTGAATTGAACTCAAAATAAGCTGGAGAGAACAGACCTTAGTTCACTTCGATTTATTTCAGTTGACTTTAGTTTATTTTTGCCATGGACAATACTATCACATTTCATTTTTAATATTTTTACAGTTCAACTATCTTCGGTTTAAGTGTTTAACTATCCTTAATTTTTTTTCCGGTTCAGTTCAGTTCGACTCAGTTACGGCGAATAGAACAGACCCAAATCACTAATTGAACAAAAAAGGATAAAACATATGCAAAAACAGAAAGGAGTAATCTTTACCTGGAGAGTGAAAAGAAAGGAGCTCCGAAATAGAAGCGGGTCTTCCTTGATGCCAAGAAATGAAAGGAGAAATGGGGCCCCGTTTTAGGATTGACACCATGTTCCGGATCCTATCCCCATTTTCAGGGTGTTTTTCTAGGACGTCCAGGAAACCCGGGTCAAACCCAGTATCGAACACTCCTCGACCCGTATCGTGGTTCAACATCTTCTCATCCCAAAATACGTGAATTTTCTCTGACTCTGCCATGGATGAATTACTGGAAATTGTGTTTGGATTTTGAGAAAATAATTAACAGCTGAGTTTGAATAGGGGTTGATTGCTTGGGGTTGTGGTTTTTCAGTTTCCTTTTTTTTTATTTCTATGATTTTAGAATTTGAAAATGGTTTTCATATTTTTAAGTCCCGTTCTGTATCAATGTGGTATTCTGTTTTTTGGTTTTTTGATTTTCAAAGTAATCAGATATACTTCCTCCGTTTTTTTAGTTGCAATAATTGAATATTTTACCTCTCACAAATATTCCCAATTGTTGCAACTAAAAAAACGAATCAAGTATATCCTATAATGAATAAAAAATTAGTCAAATTTATTGGGAAAATGATGATTTTGAAAACTGACAACTAAAAAGTGAAAACCACTTTTTCTGGTTTCTTATTTTTGGTTTTTAGTTTTCAAAACAACTGGAAACTGAAAACAAAAAATGATGACGAACGTAGTTTTCGTTTTTCACCAATGCCTGAAAACTAATAACAAAGTCTATTTGGTATAACTATCAGTTTTCTAGTTTTTGTTTTTATAATTTTAGTGTTATGACAAAAGCAGTATTTTAAACTTAAAATTGAATAGTGATAGTAATCATGCTTATTTTTAAAACTAACAACTAAAAATTGAAAACTACTTTTCTAAATTCCATATATTTGGTATTTGGTTTTCAGAAAAAACTGAACACTGAAAACCAAAACCAACAACAAACTGAGTCGTAGTTTTAAAATTTTTAGCGTTAATTTTCAAAAAAATATGTATGAAATTGTAGTTGTGGTAGGGCTTTTGTTCTTATTTCCCCGAGTTTTGACCTACATGACCTCCGGACGGCACAAAGTAAACTTATGATTATAGGTTTTTAACGACTTAAATATGACTCTAAAATCATAAAAACAAAAAATAAGAAATTGAGGGCCCGTTCTGTATCACCGCTAGTTGCCAGTTTTTGGTTTTTATAATTTTAGAGTCATATGATATACTAATTGTATTATAAACTTAAAATTGGTCATACTGATAATAATCATGCTTATTTTGAAACTTGCCAACTAAAAACTAGAAACTAAATTTTTTGGTTTTCTAAACAATTGAATTCAGAAAACGATAATAAACGGACCCTAAACAAATGACAATAATATCGAACATGCTTTACCTACATTCTTATTTTTAAGATTTTGTGGGAGGGGCATATAAATGTGTTGGAAAATGTTGATAGAATAATGTGACCACTATTTCATTGTACAAGACGAATATAAATAGGATGGATATTGGATAGAGCGAGAAAAATGGATTAAAAGTGAAAAATCATATAAAGACCAAAGGTGAAAAAGAAAATGTTATGCAATGTTGTAACTTTTTGCAATATTCGGGCCTTCTAGAGCAACAATTTCTTGATCTCTTAGTTATGGAAATATGGGCCGAGATTATTAGTTCCTTTTTCTTTTAACACGCATAGTGTTGGGCTATTTGCGAGCCCATTAATGACGACATCATCTATACTCTTTGTTCACATTTTACACCTTACATAGTACAACGATTAACAATGTCACTTAAATAGGAGTCTGGATCATCTATCCCACATAGTTTCTTATTTGGTGTCCCGTTTTCTATTATTTTGTCCCATAACTTTTAAATTTTTTTTACTTACTTTGTACATTCTCCCTACTAGTAAAGTCTCCTCAAAAACATAAATATAGAAAATAAACTTCACTCATCAAAATAAAGAGCGAAAAGGAAATTAATCGTTTTCACCCTTTATTTTTCTTAGTGAAGTTAGTTTTTATATTATTTTTTTATGTTTAGGAGGCTTTACTAATAGGGAGCATGTATAAAATAAATAAAAAATTACTTTATTTAAGTTATGGGACAAAATAATAGAAAATGGGACGCTAAATGGGACACTATGTGGGATAGATGATCTGAACTCCTTAAATAGGAATATAGGATCATGGTATAAGAAACATGTAAAATTGTAAACTGATAAGGTTATGATATTAACACTTTTTTTTTCTTTGTCTTGGCCAAACAATTAGCTTGTTCTTCCAACAGTAATTGATGAAAGAGTTTAAGGTATTTGAAATGATATACTTCATGGCGTATCTTGGTCAACATAATATGAGATGAATTGCATTTGTTAATCTTTGCATAATATGGTGTAAATCTTGTTATAATTTTTAGGAAAAATTGGCAATAAATACCTAGCTTTAACCTCTTTTTAAAAATAAATACCTAGGTTATTTTTTATTTTAAATAAATACCTAACTTGCTACATTTTTTTTGAAATCACTACCAATTAACGGAATTAACCAAAAACTTGACGGAATTGACCAAGACTAACGGAAATTTCTTTGTTGGACATTTTGTGGGTCTCACTTCTATATTTCCCTCCAAACATGAACTATCTTTCACACTCCTTCATCTTCCAATATCACACTTCTCTCTCTTCCTTCAATTACCCCAATTCATTGCACTCATCATCTTCAAAATTGTGTGTTTTCACCATCTTTACCACTTCATATCCTCACCTCTCCCTCTTAGCTATCTCTATCTCTCTCACCGTAAGCTCCAAAAAATCCTTAGTAATTAGAGGAGTAGCTGTGGCTGCGAAAATAGCAAAGAACAAGGGGATTGATGGCAAATCTTCAACACTTGTGGCATATTTGAGCAATTTGGTTGGAATGCAACACTTGTATTTTACAACCATTCTCTACAAAATAAATTGACAAACTTTAATCACTTCAAAATTGTAATTGAAACTCAACTATAACAAAGATAAACCCTACATACATACTTCAAATTTCACAACAAAAATGAAATATTTTGGCAAATCCTCCCTAATCAAACAATTTATTTGTCTAAACCCTAATATAAACCCACAAATTAAAAACCCTAGTAAAGGCAAAATGATGAACAAATCCGACAAAGGGAGAAGATTTAACTTTAGTGCTTCAAATTTTGAACCAATTTCTTCTTTATTCACTTTCAATTTGAGCTATGAATGTGAAGAAGATTTACTGAACTTAGAAAAGGGAGAAATGAAAGAGATAATGTTATGGGACCCACAAAATAGGCAACAAAGGAATCTCCGTTAAGTTTTGGTCAATTCCGTCAAAATTTTGGTCAATTCCGTTAGTTGGTATTGATTTCAAAAAAATGAAGCAACTTAGATATTTATATAAAATAAAAAATAACCTAGGTATTTATTTTAAAAAAGAGGTTAAAACTAGGTATTTATTGCCAATTTTTTTCTAATTTTTATGCATATTTTAGCTTATATAATTGAAAATCTAAAAGGTTGTTTGGGATGGGATCCCAACTTCCTCGGCTAAAGATCAACTTGTGTAAGTGAGACCTTCAAGAATACGGTACCAACTACCAAGGCCCTGATATTTTGGATTATTTTTCAGTTTTTTAGTTTAATTTATACTTACATATTTAATTAAGTTCAGTTTAGTTTATTTCACCCATCTAAATTAAGTAGGATAAGGCTTAAGTCACATGCAAGATTACTAATTTTGCATGATTGATTCATAATGGCGGTTTATTCTATACATGTACAATGAAATCCCACTAAACATCGTTTGATGTAGAAATTCTCTTGTCCCTTCCTCCTAATATAGAGATTTGATCTATTAAATCTTTTGGAATAACTTTTTTAAACTACTAATCTTTCTCTTGTCCCTTCCTCCTAATATAGAGATTTTTCCCCACTTTTTTTATGTTCCACTTATTCAGAAACGGAAAAAGTATAAAAATATGTTGAAAGTATAATTGGTGAATTTCTATCCGTTCAATATCACCTAAAGATAAAAAAAAATGTTCTTTTATGGGTAACAACATGATAGAGCACTACAAACCAATGTGAAAATGATGTTGTGTGATGTCAGCTTGAATCTGGAATATCCATATATTTTGTGGAAGCAAGGACATAAAAGTATACGGATGAAGTGAAGTTCCTATTCTTAGAATGATAGTATGAATCGGTCCATTTAGAGCACCATGAAAACTAAAAACACAGGTAACTAGGTAATCAATACTTATTGAGTATAATGCTTTCTAAGTCCATTAATAAAAGATGTGTCTGGCCGTTAGTTGATTAGTTGGTAAAATAATGTGAGTTGGTATATACAATATGAGATCAACTTTCGTCTAAATCACTTTTTTCATTGCAACTCTCTATATATCCCAAAAAAATGACTCCAACAACTTTTTTGTGGTATCTTTTCTTGAAATTTTGGTTTTCTATTTCTAATACACTATTAAGGTTGAGAATGTAGCTTTATTTAATGCCTAGAACTTTCTCATAATAAATGAGAGTCCGGATCATCTATCTCACATAGTGTCCCATTTGGTGTCCTATTTTTTTTTATTTTGTCCCATAACTTAAATAAAATAATTTTTTTGTTGTGATGCTACATTCTCCCTACTAGTAAAGCCTCCTCAAAAATAAAAATATAAAAAATAATATTCACTCATTAAAATAAAGAGCGAAAAGGAAATAAATCGTTTTCGCCCTTTATTTTACTAAGTGAAGTTAGTTTTTTTATTTTTTATGTTTTAGGAGGCTTTACTGTAGGAAGTATGACTGGTAGAATATAAAACTTATCTGTGAAATTGTTGTGCCGTGATATGATCACTGCCCTAAAGTTGAAATTGCCCCGCTACGAACACACGGACTCGTGGCAAACCAACCTCCAGGGTTAACACAACACTGACTCGCCGGTGAAGTACAGAGAGACAGTTTGAGAACGCTCTTAATATTGCCCAGTGTTTGAGAGAGATTAACAGAGAGAAGTCTGAGAGGATAATTTTCTGTGTGTTGAAAACTGTGCCAGGAAGGGGGTATATATAGGGACAGAAGAAGGGAAACTGACTCCTAAAACCGTGTTAAAAACGGTAATTAATGGGCAAAGGAAACTGCCCACTAACGGCTAGTGGAAGCAGTCAATAAGGAGTGGATTCAGGAATTGACTGATTCCATAACAGTCATATAAGGATGACAGATTTTTCCAGTAAAAATTTAGTTAAGTTAAGTTATTTCCCAATTCCCAAGGCCCACGGCCCGGTCCGGGCGGGCGGCGCGCGCGTGTGTGGACTAGCCCAATCAAGAGCCCAACCACAAAAGCCTACCAAGTCACCAACTCAATAGATACTAGGAACATAACTATTAATAAACTCACCACTCACCTCTTATTCTTCCTATATGGGATCCCCAACTCTTCATATTCTTTTGAAGCAACTCAAGAGTTTTTGTATTACTCTTCTCACAAACTCCAACATTTACTAATAGGGAGAATATAGAATCACAACAAAAAAATTATTTTATTTAAGTTATGAGACAAAATAATAGAAAATGGGACACTATGTGGGATAGATGATCCGGACTCAATAAATGAGTGTTTAAGTAGTTGTGATCGAATTATATAAAAAATGAAGATATTGGATAAAGTGTGGCTCATAAGATAACATTTAGGTAGCTATAAAATGAAAATTAAATGAGAAAATATTACAAAGCTCATAAGTTAAAGAGCTATAAAATGATTTTTAGACCAGCGATACTATATGAGTGGTAGTGGCAGATATTCATTTAGCCGATGCGAGATCATAGGAAGATGGGGGTATGCATTTATTGAGATAGTGGGAATACTTAAAAAGATAGAATTCAAAATCAAGTTATTCAAACGAAAGTTGGTATTCCATTTATTGAAGATAAGAGAGAACTCAGAACTTGTTATGTTAGATAATAAAACTGTGAGACGTTGATTTGATGATGCATTGTTAAGGGTACGAGAGCCATTTGACGTTGATTTCTTGCAACCTTAATGAAATGTGATAATTTTAGATTGATAAAAAGAAAAATACAATATATATATATATTTTTAAAACATGTGGATCCTAGATCGAACAAACATTGCTTTATCTCCAATATGTCATTCGTGTTAGATGATCAAATTTGCATAAGAGGTCTTGACCCTGTGACATTTTATTTTATAATGTCATAATTTTACTACTAAATTATAACTTAGACTTATGACAAAAATGTCAAAGAAAAAATATGTATTCTTTTTATCTTAATTATTAAATTACCCGGGATACTATTTGGACCTAATAATTACTTTATTGTTAAAGCTTCTTGTATAAAGTCAAACCGTCATTTTATATAAATTGACTTTAATGAAGTAATTTTAAGTTAATTAGTTGGTGCCAAGTAATTTCAAGTTATAGCAATATGATACATAACTTTCGCACCAAAAGAGATATTATACATAATTTAAAGTCAAAAGTTTGTTGTGCAAAGTTTTCCAATTACGAATCCTGCTACCTACTAGTGTCATTTTGCATGAATACGACATAATTAGCTAGATGATAAGTGTTTCTGTCCAAAAGTGTCGTACCTCTTTCCGGCGGAGATGAGCGGTCCCAGTCCGAGCTCCGGCCAAGAACCTGCACATGAACCCAAACCCCCGGGGGTGTCCCGAGGACGGGCTCTCCGACGCTCAAGTCAGTACTCATTTTAGATAGAGAGAGTGTGGTGTAGGGAGAGAGAATGGATTTATGGATCCCTTTACCTTAGCCCTATGAGGGGCTTATATAGACAAGTGAGCGTGGGCCTTGTGCCGTATATTCGGGAGAGGGTATTTATCCCATACAATTTGCCCCCCTAGTTCGAGTGATAATCGTTGATTGAACTTGAACTATATTGGGCTTATTCACTTGGTTCCTCATGATATTGGACATGTATGTCTTCATGATGAACTTTGTGCGTGATCGAGTCTCTGCTGTGAGATGTAGCCTCTTCAGCCAGAGAGCTTGCTTCAATGAGCTAAGGTGTATCATCCTCTAGGTGAGGATCTTCTCAAGTAATAAGAGACGAAGCTTCCTTTGCTTAGGAGTCTGCTCTGATAATCTGCCGTGTAGCATCCTCTAGTGAAGGTCTGCTCACGTAGTCTGTGATGTTGCTTCACCAATCTGAGATTCTGATGAGCAAGAATGTAGCATTGCCTATAGCCTCTGCTAGTTTTGTATTTTTTGCGTTCTTTTGAGTAGTTTTTGAAAGAAAATATGCTATTTCTTTGCTACTTTATTCCTCCTACCATACGTATCCTTGCCCCCCAGTCTGTCTGCTTTGCTTGCGGCAGAGGAGGCAGACTGAGATTAGAATGCTATATACAAGTCCGTAATAGCGATGATACGTGGATATGTAATGCTGATGAGCATGATCCTCTGTCTGAAGTGAGGATCTGCTAATGATAAGGAGCACGATCCTCTGTCTAAGATGGGGTCTGCGATAATAATAAGGAGCATGATCCTCTATCTGAAGCGAGGATCTGCTATGATAGTGATGGCAGAGCCCTCTGCCTGAGTGGGGTCTGCGATAATAATGAGGAGCATGATCCTCTGTCTGAAGCGAGGATCTGCTATGATAGTGATGGCAGAGCCCTCTGCCTGAGTGGGGTCTGCGATAATAATAAGGAGCATGATCCTCTATCTGAAGCGAGGATCTGCTATGATAGTGATGGCAGAGCCCTCTGCCTGAGTGGGGTCTGCGATAATAATAAGGAGCATGATCCTCTGTCTGAAGCGAGGATTTGCTATGATAGTGATGGCAGAGCCCTCTGCCTGAGTGGGGTCTGCGATAATAATAAGGAGCATGATCCTCTATCTGAAGCGAGGATCTGCTATAATAAAGAGCATGATCCTCTGTCTGAAGCGAGGATCTGCTAATGAAAATAATGGCAGAACCCTCTGTCTGAGACGGGGTCTGCTATAATATGGAGCATGATCCTCTATCTGAAGCGAGGATCTGCTATGATAAAGAGCATGATCCTCTGTCTGAAGCGAGGATCTGCTAATGAAAATAATGACAGAACCCTCTGTCGGAGACGGGGTCTGCTATAATATGGAGCATGATCCTCTGTCTGAGACGAGGATCTGCTAATGATAAGGAGCATGATCCTCTGTCTGAAGCGAGGATCTGCTAATGATAAGGGGCATGATCCTCTGTCTGAAGCGAGGATCTGCTATAATAAGGAGCATGATCCTCTGTCTGAAGCGAGGATCTGCTAATGATAAGGAGCATGATCCTCTGTCCGAAGCGAGGATCTGCTGATGAAAATAATGGCAGAACCCTCTGTCTGACTGGTCTGCTATAATAAGGAGCATGATCCTCTGTTTGAGACGAGGATCCGCTAATGATAGTGATGGCAGAGCCCTCTGCCTGAGTGGGGTCTGCGATAATAATAAGGAGCATGATCCTCTATCTGAAGCGAGGATCTGCTATAATAAAGAGCATGATCCTCTGTCTGAAGCGAGGATCTGCTAATGAAAATAATGGCAGAACCCTCTGTCTGAGACGGGGTCTACTATAATATGGAGCATGATCCTCTGTCTGAGACGAGGATCTGCTAATGATAAGGAGCATGATCCTCTGTCTGAAGCGAGGATCTGCTAATGATAAGGAGCATGATCCTCTGTCTGAAGCGAGGATCTGCTAATGATAAGGGGCATGATCCTCTCTCTGAAGCGAGGATCTGCTATAATAAGGAGCATGATCCTCTGTCTGAAGCGAGGATCTGCTAATGATAAGGGGCATGATCCTCTCTCTGAAGCGAGGATCCGCTATAATAAGGAGCATGATCCTCTGTCTGAAGCGAGGATCTGCTAATGATAAGGGCATGATCCTCTGTCTGAAGCGAGGATCTGCTAATGATAAGGAGCATGATCCTCTGTCTGAAGCGAGGATCTGCTGATGAAAATAATGGCAGAACCCTCTGTCTGAGACTGGGTCTGCTATAATAAGGAGCATGATCCTCTGTCTGAGACGAGGATCTGCTATAATAAGGAGCATGATCCTCTGTCTGAAGCGAGGATCTGCTGATGAAAATAATGGCAGAACCCTCTGTCTGAGACTGGGTCTGCTATAATAAGGAGCATGATCCTCTGTCTGAGACGAGGATCTGCTATAATAAGGAGCATGATCCTCTGTCTGAAGCGAGGATCTGCTGATGAAAATAATGGCAGAACCCTCTGTCTGAGACTGGGTCTGCTATAATAAGGAGCATGATCCTCTGTCTGAGACGAGGATCTGCTAATGATAAGGAGCATGATCCTCTGTCTGAAGCGAGGATCTGCTATAATGAGCATGATCCTCTATCTGAAGCGAGGATCTGCTATAATAAGGAGCATGATCCTCTGTCTGAAGTGAGGATCTGCTAATGATAGTAGTGGCAGAACCCTCTGTATGAGACGGGGTCTGCGATAATGATAAGAGCATGATCCTCTGTCTGAAGCGAGGATCTGCTATAACAAGGAGCATGATCCTCTGCTATAACAAGGAGCATGATCCTCTGTCTGAAGTGAGGATCTGCTATAATAAGGAGATATATCAAGCAATATATCTGAGTGTTTTCGTTTACTTGGCTTGGTCGCCGGTGATATTTGCTCAGAGCTGGGACTTTAGGGGCCCTTTACTCTTCTGCTCTTCCTTATGTATGACAAAGATTCAACAACAGCAGAGCAGAGGAGGTATTTTGACGCCCTAAGTCATGATGATTCTGGGAGTTTTGGGGTTCGCCCTTTAGCTCCTTCTGCCATCTTTTTCGTGTCGGGGTACGCTTTGGTTCTTAGAAACTCTCGCGTCCCCATTAGCCTTAGGTGTCTATGACTTATCCTTGCTGCTTTTTGGGCCTTCGGCCCCGCAGGTTTAGAGGTAGAGGTCTATGACATCGGTAAGTCGAGTCGGCATCCGATCACTCTGCGGGCCTCAGGGGGCTCTTGGACAGAGTTAACCTTTTGGCCGACTCCCTTTCTTCATTATATAGTTTACTTTTGTGTCTGAAGAGCCTCTTCAGCCTTCAGTCTGACTCAGACCCTGTTTTCTTTTGCCAGACTGTGGTATTTTTTCTCAGTCTGCTAAGGGTCTATCTGATTTTGACATTTTGTTTTTCATAAAGAATTGATAAGGGGATGGGGGTTTAATGCGAAATGGAGAGCATGATCCTCTCTGTGAAGCGAGGATCTGCTATAATAGTGAGCATGATCCTCTATCTGAGGTGAGGATCTGCTGAAATAATAATGGGCAGGATCCTCCATCTGAGGTGAGGATCTGCTAATGATGATGGCAGAGCTCTTTGAGATGGTGCTCTGCAATAATAAAAGGAGCAGGATCCTCTGTCTGAAGCGAGGATCTGCTTATAAAAATAATGGCAGAGCCCACTGTCTGAGATGGGATCTGCAATAATAACAAGGGGCAGGGTCCTCTGTCTGAAGTGAGGATCTGCTGAAATGATAATGAGCACGATCCTCTGTCTGAAGCGAGGATCTGCTGTAAAAATGACGGTAGAGCCCTCTGAGATGGTGCTCTGCGATAATAATGAGGAGCGGGATCCTCTATCCGTGGTGAGGATCTGCTAATAATGACGGTAAAGAACTTAGCTCTTCGCTTAAGTCCTTTGCTCTGCTTCTTCAGCAAAGCTCTCTGCTTCTTCAGCAGAGTTCGATTCGTAACTATACTTAGCTCTTCGCTTAAGTATTTCCAACGGCTTGATAGCTCGCTGGTGTCTTCAATAAAAATAAGAGGCAGGATCCTCTGTCTGAAGTGAGAATCTGCAATAATGATAATGACAGAGCCCTCTGTCTGAGATGGGGTCTGCAATAATAATAACAGAATACCTCTCCAGCATGTGTCTGCAATAATAATAACAGAATATATCTTTTCAGCGACTTAATAGCCTGCTGAAGCCTTCAATAATATGTGCAGACTCAAAAAATAGGTGCTTCCAAAATCAAGTACTACAATGAATGTTACAATCAAATTTCCCATCAAGTTGGGTCACATATACTCATTTGCCCCCCACTCTTAAGTTGAACTTGGGTCAATTTGAGAGTAGTATATTCCCAACTAGACATACATAAAGGTCTAAAGACATCATTTGATCGTGTCATGTAATTAAATAGAGTGAATGTTTGCAACTCTTGGGAAGCTCATTGACAAATAATCAATGTTTGAAGCTTGTGATATAGACTAAGTGCAACATTTATCGTGAGTTCGATCTAATTTTGCATTAAAAGTAGGCAAAATTGATATCACTGATAGTGGAGGCAAAGTACTTAGCTTGCTGTTATTTAGCCGAGTCTGCTGAAGTTCGATATAGAATACCAGCTTGGTCTGATGCAGGTTGCGGGGCTCTGCCAATTTGGTGTTCTCTCTGCAGAAAGTTGAAGAAATAATATTTGAAGACCATGGTTGTTGTCTGCTAAACTGAGTTATGCAGCCGAGTCACGTTGGTCTGCTCTCTGTCAAGAGTAATCGAGAGTTACCAAATACCAAGAGTAATTCGAGTGTGTAGAGAGTTAAGCTCTGCAAAACGAATCTGGAGTTTGCCGTCTGCAATCTGCAATTATTCACTTGGAGCCTGTTAATCGAGTCTGCAATCGACCAGAAGTTGTCTGCTTGCATCGTTTCAGTCTACCCGCATCAGCTCTCTAGATGTACATTACTTTGCTATGTGCGCCTGCTGTACACAGTAGGTGCTATCGCAAATCAGAAGTTTGTAGCAGAAGCGAGGATTATGATGCTCTGCTAACAGAAGCGAGGATGGTGTCTGTAATCTGCTTCCGCTGGTTGCGCCCGGTATGCTTGGTGTGCAGATTAATGTGCAAATTGAAGTCTTTGACCAGACAATTGTGCTCTACTCTGTTGGTCTGTTCAACCCGAAGTGGTCTGCAAATTTTTTGATTAACGTTGCAGACCCATTTCCTACGTCATCTCGCTGGAGACAGTGATCAAATCTGCAGGCTGAGTTTGTAAGCTACTCCGTGAGGGTCTGTCCAGAACGCACCTCTGCTGGTTGTATCAAATCTGCTCATCGATATTATAAGCTCTGGTTTGGACAAATCTGTCCAGAATAGGCCCATTGAAGGTCTGCCAACGAGTGTTGGCTTGTGTTCTGCCTTCTGATTTATTGCTCTGCGAACCCAGCTCCACAAGATGCACATGATTGCAGGTCAGGTCTGCCGCTATGGGGTCTGTCCTTGCCTACTCAACGCTCGTGTTCTGCCACTCGCTTTCATATTACTTTCACAGGTTTTCAATAGTAGAACATGCGTGGTTTTGAGTGGTGTTTGTCTGATATATTGTCGACGTTGGCTGACGTAGACCGACTACTAGTTTGTCCAGCTTTTACTCACGTCATTGCAGTGTGAAAGGGATTCCCCCATCAGCCATTTAGAGTCTGCTGAGTACTCTTCAGTCGTCCATTTGTGGTCTGAAAGTAATAGTAGAGGTCTGTCTCTGTATTTTGAGTGTAGAGTCTGCTAATCGTCCCCATATCAGCTCTCACACCTCATTTTATCGTATTTGTTGGTGATGCTCATTCTGAGTTCTGGTCTGGGAGTTTGTTCTGTTTTGCATTGGTTTGGGTTTAAGCTTTGGTTGGTCTCAGTCTACTTTCAGAGGTTTTAGGGCTCTGAATTACTTGGATTTGCTTGGCTTTTTGGTAGGCTGAACTCGGTTAATGTAACGCCCCGAAAACGGGTGCCTTAATTAATCACCATTAATTATAACTAATCACAAGATTTGCGGAAGCGTTTCCTTAAACCTGTGGGTTATGGCCCACCAATAATATAATATTCTTACAAAAGCTCATGATCTCATAATTACAACCAAGACCTTAAATACTTCCTTCATCTCATTTCTTGAAATCCGTCCCAAGCACTTGCTTTTCCCAGATCCATCTCCATCCTTCTTTCATAGCCTAAGCTTCGTTCAGAAGAAAAATAGAGAAACAAGAAAAGACAGAAAACATTCCAAAATGAGTGGAAAACTCGTAACTTTACTCCAGCCCGTAAAAACGGTTTTGGTTCGAAAACATTTTTGCACTTACAGGCACATATTTGCAGGAGATAAAGCAGACACGTACTTCACATGTAAATCATATTTCCTTGAAATAAGACAATAATCATATTTGCCATTTAAATCATACTTGACTTATAATACTCACGTTCATACGATACATGAAATCATGTTAACGGACACTTTCATGCTTCATAAGAATATATGTAATCTGTGTAGAACTTGGAAGCTAAACCATGTAAGAAATTATCGTCATGCATCTATAATTACGTTAATTACTTTAAGGCACGTGTCATGAACAATTAAGAATGAACATTGAGTAAATCCATCACGTTTAAAATGTAACTTCAGACTTTAAACAGAAGGAAAGAATAATTCAATCATTTATGATTACAGTATGATTCATAATAACCCATAATTCCTTTTTAATCAGTTTTATACTGGTTGTTGGACAGTATTTCAGCTGGTGGGACGTCTCCCACAACGGGCCAGTGCCCCAGTAAAAGAGCCAGTGCTCATCAGTAATAACAGTAGCGGGCCAGTGCCCCAGTAATAACAGTAAACAGCTCGGTACGTGCACGACCATCAGTCAGTCAGGATATATACAGCTAACAAACCAGTTCTTTCACTTGAACTTATCATGTTTCATAACTTTTAATATCCATCAGTGATATTCAGTATACTTTAATCATTCAGCTCAGCTCTACCTTTATATAGGTAGTAAAATCATAACATAAACAATATTCATCATTCGTAAGCCCTCACATTTCATAATAACTGTAAATGGACAACAACTCCTCATATATCACATTGAACATGGATTCTGACTTAAGATTACTTCTAATAAGTCACAGAGGTAGAGTCATAGGTCATAAGTTTATCATGGAAATACAAAACATACATATTCATAAATCATGTAAGCATGTAATTCATGGATAACAAGATGAGACGACCTACTTTGTTTAATTCACATGAGTCATAAGTCTTGTAATAAAAGTATTAATTATATATATTTACGAAATCATATAAACATGTATCACGTAACTCAGAACCGACATTCTTTACTTAAACATTAAATAAAAACAATAATTAGATTGATAACTCACATCAACATCGAGTTTTATTTAAACATGGATAAAGCCGTAAAATCATTCTTTCATTTAAACAGATACTTTCAGACATATTAATGATGAAATATACTTTTACTCACATAAGCATGAATCATGGATTAATAGTAATTTACATATACATGCTTTTACTCGAATAAACATATAACATGATCATATTTCATAAATTATTACTTAAACATATGATGGTCATTTAACTTGTATCATTCACATTTAAAAGAAATTCATACTATATAAATATAAATTCAATAAACTTTAAATAAACTCTAGGTAATATCATGAATCTAATTTAAATAACATAAAACCCATTATCATAGTACAAAGGCTCATATAATTGCATTTTAACATACGGGCATGTAGTCTAATGCTGGACATAAAGGTTACCTTAACCGCTCAAATCCATAATACCGTCATAACTCCAAGAACGCCATCCTTACACCTTTCGAATTCCCACATTCCGTTTATCGCCCCATAAACATCAATAAAATATCAATTAGAATCCACTCAACTAATTACGAATATTTCTTAATGACCCGTTTTTCGAAAATCTTTATTTAAAACCTCATTATCCTTAAAAATATATATTTAAAATGCTATTAAAATCATTAGCTAAATAAATAATAATAATTTCATAACTGATTTTCTAAAATAATTTAGAATACTAATTGGGTAAAATGGGCAATGAGTTTATACCTTTAATAAAGTCAATGTTGACTTTTGGGTCTTTAGAACTAAATTACTGATTCTCTTTATTTTTGAGAATCAGTTTCTTTGGTTCTTGTGGAACCAGGAAGAAACGAAGGCAGGGGAGAAGAGGAGTGAGGATGGTGTGGCTGGGTGGCGTGGTCTGCCGGAGTTGGGTGCAGCAAGGGGTGTCTCTGGGTGGCCGGACCTCCGGCGTCTGTGGCTGCTACTGCTGCGATGTGGCGCAACAAAAGGGAAGGGAGAGGGGTGAATGCGAGTGGAAGACGAAACAGAGCAGGGCCTGCTGGTGGCGGTCTGGTGGCGGAAAGAAGGTGGCGAGATGGTGGCGGTATTTCAGGCGACGGCAAAAGAGATGGGGTTGGGCTTTTGACACGGTGGTGCTATGGTGTTGCCATGGAATAGTATTAGCTATTTGAAAGTAGAGAAATTGAGAATGAAGAAGGAAAGTCAGATTAGTGGCTTGATTGTTTCTCAAATTTGGTTGAAGATTGCTCCTATTTATAGAGAATTTGAGGTGTTCAAGTACAAATTGAAATCTTCCTCTAATGGATAAACATGAAGAGGTGAGGATGAAGATGAGTTTCTCTTCCATTTGATTGGTTTGATTTTGGGGCAAGGTTAACTGAAGTTCTCAATTTCATTGTTATCTAAGTGCAGCTTTGTCTTGAGCTTATCACATTACCTCCTACATGCTCCAATGGTAGAGAAGAAGAGGAATAGGAGGTGGAAGAATGAAGAAGATGACAACTTGAAATCTGATTTCTTTTTCTTTCTTTTCTTTTCTTTTTCCCTTTTTCTTTTTCTTCTTTTCTTTTTGGGTTGAAATAGCTTTTGGGTTTGGGCTTGAACTTGGATTTAGACTATAGGATGGCTATGGATTGAACTTATAAGTTTACTAAAGTATTTTAATTTCTTAATTTAATTTCAATAACCTATATAATTAAAAATTACTTTACAATTCAATCAAAATATTTTTGCAAGAAATCACAATACTAAATAATTAAAATCACAATGTCATATTTAAGTTAATAATCTTAATTACTTAAATAATAAAATAAGCTTAAAAATCGGGATATTACATCCTTACCCTCTTAGAAAAAGTTTCGTCCTCGAAACTTGAGTTTAGTACGACTAAGCTCAATACGTTCCTTGGACCAAGATAAAATGCAACAAAATAAAACCAAGAACTCTCAATTTCATGATTTTTCTTTAAATATTCAGCCTCCATTCTGCCAACAACTTTTGTAACTTGATTCAACTCATTTTCCGAGATCAAGGAGCAAAGAAAACAACGAAGATAACTTGAGCTTTCATTCTACCATTGTATATCGTAACTCCGCTTCAACTCGTCTTTTAATATCGAGGGGCAAAGGAAACAATAAGGGCAAAATTCGAACTCTATTATCACATTGTATCTTCGCTTCAACTCGAAACTTAGGATTAAGGAGCAACGAGAACAAAATGGGCAAATTTATTGGCAATGAATCTTAATAGGATCACTTAATACTGAGAGTTCCCGTTTGAAAATCATTTTGCAAAACAACTTTATTAAATCCATAACTTAGACAAAAAACTCGAGGTCGATCATTAAACTTAATACTTAGGTCATACTAGGCCATACATGAACGCTCATACTTCGATGCACCTTTCTACTTATGATCACCCAAGAAATCACTTTAGCTCCTGAAATTACTCGAAGATTCCCAAACTGATCGTTATAATCTCTCAAAATACTTAAGCATCTAGTTTCCCATTGGATCACATCTAGGCAGTATACAGTCTAGGACTTACACTTCCGGCTAGCTTTCCGCTCTGGTAAATCATCATAACCTCAAATGTACTTAACTATCTAATTTCCCAAATGGATCATACCTAGGCAGTGCATCGTGCACTTCCGGCTAGGTTTCAGCTCTGATACCACTCTGTAACGCCCCGAAAACGGGTGCCTTAATTAATCACCATTAATTATAACTAATCACAAGATTTGCGGAAGCGTTTCCTTAAACCTGTGGGTTATGGCCCACCAATAATATAATATTCTTACAAAAGCTCATGATCTCATAATTACAACCAAGACCTTAAATACTTCCTTCATCTCATTTCTTGAAATCCGTCCCAAGCACTTGCTTTTCCCAGATCCATCTCCATCCTTCTTTCATAGCCTAAGCTTCGTTCAGAAGAAAAATAGAGAAACAAGAAAAGACAGAAAACATTCCAAAATGAGTGGAAAACTCGTAACTTTACTCCAGCCCGTAAAAACGGTTTTGGTTCGAAAACATTTTTGCACTTACAGGCACATATTTGCAGGAGATAAAGCAGACACGTACTTCACATGTAAATCATATTTCCTTGAAATAAGACAATAATCATATTTGCCATTTAAATCATACTTGACTTATAATACTCACGTTCATACGATACATGAAATCATGTTAACGGACACTTTCATGCTTCATAAGAATATATGTAATCTGTGTAGAACTTGGAAGCTAAACCATGTAAGAAATTATCGTCATGCATCTATAATTACGTTAATTACTTTAAGGCACGTGTCATGAACAATTAAGAATGAACATTGAGTAAATCCATCACGTTTAAAATGTAACTTCAGACTTTAAACAGAAGGAAAGAATAATTCAATCATTTATGATTACAGTATGATTCATAATAACCCATAATTCCTTTTTAATCAGTTTTATACTGGTTGTTGGACAGTATTTCAGCTGGTGGGACGTCTCCCACAACGGGCCAGTGCCCCAGTAAAAGAGCCAGTGCTCATCAGTAATAACAGTAGCGGGCCAGTGCCCCAGTAATAACAGTAAACAGCTCGGTACGTGCACGACCATCAGTCAGTCAGGATATATACAGCTAACAAACCAGTTCTTTCACTTGAACTTATCATGTTTCATAACTTTTAATATCCATCAGTGATATTCAGTATACTTTAATCATTCAGCTCAGCTCTACCTTTATATAGGTAGTAAAATCATAACATAAACAATATTCATCATTCGTAAGTCACATTTCATAATAACTGTAAATGGACAACAACTCCTCATATATCACATTGAACATGGATTCTGACTTAAGATTACTTCTAATAAGTCACAGAGGTAGAGTCATAGGTCATAAGTTTATCATGGAAATACAAAACATACATATTCATAAATCATGTAAGCATGTAATTCATGGATAACAAGATGAGACGACCTACTTTGTTTAATTCACATGAGTCATAAGTCTTGTAATAAAAGTATTAATTATATATATTTACGAAATCATATAAACATGTATCACGTAACTCAGAACCGACATTCTTTACTTAAACATTAAATAAAAACAATAATTAGATTGATAACTCACATCAACATCGAGTTTTATTTAAACATGGATAAAGCCGTAAAATCATTCTTTCATTTAAACAGATACTTTCAGACATATTAATGATGAAATATACTTTTACTCACATAAGCATGAATCATGGATTAATAGTAATTTACATATACATGCTTTTACTCGAATAAACATATAACATGATCATATTTCATAAATTATTACTTAAACATACGATGGTCATTTAACTTGTATCATTCACATTTAAAAGAAATTCATACTATATAAATATAAATTCAATAAACTTTAAATAAACTCTAGGTAATATCATGAATCTAATTTAAATAACATAAAACCCATTATCATAGTACAAAGGCTCATATAATTGCATTTTAACATACGGGCATGTAGTCTAATGCTGGACATAAAGGTTACCTTAACCGCTCAAATCCATAATACCGTCATAACTCCAAGAACGCCATCCTTACACCTTTCGAATTCCCACATTCCGTTTATCGCCCCATAAACATCAATAAAATATCAATTAGAATCCACTCAACTAATTACGAATATTTCTTAATGACCCGTTTTTCGAAAATCTTTATTTAAAACCTCATTATCCTTAAAAATATATATTTAAAATGCTATTAAAATCATTAGCTAAATAAATAATAATAATTTCATAACTGATTTTCTAAAATAATTTAGAATACTAATTGGGTAAAATGGGCAATGAGTTTATACCTTTAATAAAGTCAATGTTGACTTTTGGGTCTTTAGAACTAAATTACTGATTCTCTTTATTTTTGAGAATCAGTTTCTTTGGTTCTTGTGGAACCAGGAAGAAACGAAGGCAGGGGAGAAGAGGAGTGAGGATGGTGTGGCTGGGTGGCGTGGTCTGCCGGAGTTGGGTGCAGCAAGGGGTGTCTCTGGGTGGCCGGACCTCCGGCGTCTGTGGCTGCTACTGCTGCGATGTGGCGCAACAAAAGGGAAGGGAGAGGGGTGAATGCGAGTGGAAGACGAAACAGAGCAGGGCCTGCTGGTGGCGGTCTGGTGGCGGAAAGAAGGTGGCGAGATGGTGGCGGTATTTCAGGCGACGGCAAAAGAGATGGGGTTGGGCTTTTGACACGGTGGTGCTATGGTGTTGCCATGGAATAGTTTTAGCTATTTGAAAGTAGAGAAATTGAGAATGAAGAAGGAAAGTCAGATTAGTGGCTTGATTGTTTCTCAAATTTGGTTGAAGATTGCTCCTATTTATAGAGAATTTGAGGTGTTCAAGTACAAATTGAAATCTTCCTCTAATGGATAAACATGAAGAGGTGAGGATGAAGATGAGTTTCTCTTCCATTTGATTGGTTTGATTTTGGGGCAAGGTTAACTGAAGTTCTCAATTTCATTGTTATCTAAGTGCAGCTTTGTCTTGAGCTTATCACATTACCTCCTACATGCTCCAATGGTAGAGAAGAAGAGGAATAGGAGGTGGAAGAATGAAGAAGATGACAACTTGAAATCTGATTTCTTTTTCTTTCTTTTCTTTTCTTTTTCCCTTTTTCTTTTTCTTCTTTTCTTTTTGGGTTGAAATAGCTTTTGGGTTTGGGCTTGAACTTGGATTTAGACTATAGGATGGCTATGGATTGAACTTATAAGTTTACTAAAGTATTTTAATTTCTTAATTTAATTTCAATAACCTATATAATTAAAAATTACTTTACAATTCAATCAAAATATTTTTGCAAGAAATCACAATACTAAATAATTAAAATCACAATGTCATATTTAAGTTAATAATCTTAATTACTTAAATAATAAAATAAGCTTAAAAATCGGGATATTACATCCTTACCCTCTTAGAAAAAGTTTCGTCCTCGAAACTTGAGTTTAGTACGACTAAGCTCAATACGTTCCTTGGACCAAGATAAAATGCAACAAAATAAAACCAAGAACTCTCAATTTCATGATTTTTCTTTAAATATTCAGCCTCCATTCTGCCAACAACTTTTGTAACTTGATTCAACTCATTTTCCGAGATCAAGGAGCAAAGAAAACAACGAAGATAACTTGAGCTTTCATTCTACCATTGTATATCGTAACTCCGCTTCAACTCGTCTTTTAATATCGAGGGGCAAAGGAAACAATAAGGGCAAAATTCGAACTCTATTATCACATTGTATCTTCGCTTCAACTCGAAACTTAGGATTAAGGAGCAACGAGAACAAAATGGGCAAATTTATTGGCAATGAATCTTAATAGGATCACTTAATACTGAGAGTTCCCGTTTGAAAATCATTTTGCAAAACAACTTTATTAAATCCATAACTTAGACAAAAAACTCGAGGTCGATCATTAAACTTAATACTTAGGTCATACTAGGCCATACATGAACGCTCATACTTCGATGCACCTTTCTACTTATGATCACCCAAGAAATCACTTTAGCTCCTGAAATTACTCGAAGATTCCCAAACTGATCGTTATAATCTCTCAAAATACTTAAGCATCTAGTTTCCCATTGGATCACATCTAGGCAGTATACAGTCTAGGACTTACACTTCCGGCTAGCTTTCCGCTCTGGTAAATCATCATAACCTCAAATGTACTTAACTATCTAATTTCCCAAATGGATCATACCTAGGCAGTGCATCGTGCACTTCCGGCTAGGTTTCAGCTCTGATACCACTCTGTAACGCCCCGAAAACGGGTGCCTTAATTAATCACCATTAATTATAACTAATCACAAGATTTGCGGAAGCGTTTCCTTAAACCTGTGGGTTATGGCCCACCAATAATATAATATTCTTACAAAAGCTCATGATCTCATAATTACAACCAAGACCTTAAATACTTCCTTCATCTCATTTCTTGAAATCCGTCCCAAGCACTTGCTTTTCCCAGATCCATCTCCATCCTTCTTTCATAGCCTAAGCTTCGTTCAGAAGAAAAATAGAGAAACAAGAAAAGACAGAAAACATTCCAAAATGAGTGGAAAACTCGTAACTTTACTCCAGCCCGTAAAAACGGTTTTGGTTCGAAAACATTTTTGCACTTACAGGCACATATTTGCAGGAGATAAAGCAGACACGTACTTCACATGTAAATCATATTTCCTTGAAATAAGACAATAATCATATTTGCCATTTAAATCATACTTGACTTATAATACTCACGTTCATACGATACATGAAATCATGTTAACGGACACTTTCATGCTTCATAAGAATATATGTAATCTGTGTAGAACTTGGAAGCTAAACCATGTAAGAAATTATCGTCATGCATCTATAATTACGTTAATTACTTTAAGGCACGTGTCATGAACAATTAAGAATGAACATTGAGTAAATCCATCACGTTTAAAATGTAACTTCAGACTTTAAACAGAAGGAAAGAATAATTCAATCATTTATGATTACAGTATGATTCATAATAACCCATAATTCCTTTTTAATCAGTTTTATACTGGTTGTTGGACAGTATTTCAGCTGGTGGGACGTCTCCCACAACGGGCCAGTGCCCCAGTAAAAGAGCCAGTGCTCATCAGTAATAACAGTAGCGGGCCAGTGCCCCAGTAATAACAGTAAACAGCTCGGTACGTGCACGACCATCAGTCAGTCAGGATATATACAGCTAACAAACCAGTTCTTTCACTTGAACTTATCATGTTTCATAACTTTTAATATCCATCAGTGATATTCAGTATACTTTAATCATTCAGCTCAGCTCTACCTTTATATAGGTAGTAAAATCATAACATAAACAATATTCATCATTCGTAAGTCACATTTCATAATAACTGTAAATGGACAACAACTCCTCATATATCACATTGAACATGGATTCTGACTTAAGATTACTTCTAATAAGTCACAGAGGTAGAGTCATAGGTCATAAGTTTATCATGGAAATACAAAACATACATATTCATAAATCATGTAAGCATGTAATTCATGGATAACAAGATGAGACGACCTACTTTGTTTAATTCACATGAGTCATAAGTCTTGTAATAAAAGTATTAATTATATATATTTACGAAATCATATAAACATGTATCACGTAACTCAGAACCGACATTCTTTACTTAAACATTAAATAAAAACAATAATTAGATTGATAACTCACATCAACATCGAGTTTTATTTAAACATGGATAAAGCCGTAAAATCATTCTTTCATTTAAACAGATACTTTCAGACATATTAATGATGAAATATACTTTTACTCACATAAGCATGAATCATGGATTAATAGTAATTTACATATACATGCTTTTACTCGAATAAACATATAACATGATCATATTTCATAAATTATTACTTAAACATACGATGGTCATTTAACTTGTATCATTCACATTTAAAAGAAATTCATACTATATAAATATAAATTCAATAAACTTTAAATAAACTCTAGGTAATATCATGAATCTAATTTAAATAACATAAAACCCATTATCATAGTACAAAGGCTCATATAATTGCATTTTAACATACGGGCATGTAGTCTAATGCTGGACATAAAGGTTACCTTAACCGCTCAAATCCATAATACCGTCATAACTCCAAGAACGCCATCCTTACACCTTTCGAATTCCCACATTCCGTTTATCGCCCCATAAACATCAATAAAATATCAATTAGAATCCACTCAACTAATTACGAATATTTCTTAATGACCCGTTTTTCGAAAATCTTTATTTAAAACCTCATTATCCTTAAAAATATATATTTAAAATGCTATTAAAATCATTAGCTAAATAAATAATAATAATTTCATAACTGATTTTCTAAAATAATTTAGAATACTAATTGGGTAAAATGGGCAATGAGTTTATACCTTTAATAAAGTCAATGTTGACTTTTGGGTCTTTAGAACTAAATTACTGATTCTCTTTATTTTTGAGAATCAGTTTCTTTGGTTCTTGTGGAACCAGGAAGAAACGAAGGCAGGGGAGAAGAGGAGTGAGGATGGTGTGGCTGGGTGGCGTGGTCTGCCGGAGTTGGGTGCAGCAAGGGGTGTCTCTGGGTGGCCGGACCTCCGGCGTCTGTGGCTGCTACTGCTGCGATGTGGCGCAACAAAAGGGAAGGGAGAGGGGTGAATGCGAGTGGAAGACGAAACAGAGCAGGGCCTGCTGGTGGCGGTCTGGTGGCGGAAAGAAGGTGGCGAGATGGTGGCGGTATTTCAGGCGACGGCAAAAGAGATGGGGTTGGGCTTTTGACACGGTGGTGCTATGGTGTTGCCATGGAATAGTTTTAGCTATTTGAAAGTAGAGAAATTGAGAATGAAGAAGGAAAGTCAGATTAGTGGCTTGATTGTTTCTCAAATTTGGTTGAAGATTGCTCCTATTTATAGAGAATTTGAGGTGTTCAAGTACAAATTGAAATCTTCCTCTAATGGATAAACATGAAGAGGTGAGGATGAAGATGAGTTTCTCTTCCATTTGATTGGTTTGATTTTGGGGCAAGGTTAACTGAAGTTCTCAATTTCATTGTTATCTAAGTGCAGCTTTGTCTTGAGCTTATCACATTACCTCCTACATGCTCCAATGGTAGAGAAGAAGAGGAATAGGAGGTGGAAGAATGAAGAAGATGACAACTTGAAATCTGATTTCTTTTTCTTTCTTTTCTTTTCTTTTTCCCTTTTTCTTTTTCTTCTTTTCTTTTTGGGTTGAAATAGCTTTTGGGTTTGGGCTTGAACTTGGATTTAGACTATAGGATGGCTATGGATTGAACTTATAAGTTTACTAAAGTATTTTAATTTCTTAATTTAATTTCAATAACCTATATAATTAAAAATTACTTTACAATTCAATCAAAATATTTTTGCAAGAAATCACAATACTAAATAATTAAAATCACAATGTCATATTTAAGTTAATAATCTTAATTACTTAAATAATAAAATAAGCTTAAAAATCGGGATATTACAGTTAAGCATTTTCCCGAACACCTTGTAGGCATTATATATTCAGACCAAATAAAGGGAGATTTTGCTTGTGTCCAAGCCCCAATTCACGAATCATACAGAGGAGTGTTTAATACCAACTCAAATCATCAAATCTCAGCAACATCTTGGCATTTTTGGAGAAAATTTAACCGCAAATAACTAGCATGAGTGGGAGAGACTTAGCTTGTTTTTATTGTACGCAATGGTCAAGAGGTCTGATGTTTTTTTCTTTTGCCTTTGTATTGCTTTATTTGTCTTCCAATCATATGAATGTCAACGTTTGGTTGATGTGCTCTGCCATTGTAAGTAAGTCGTTGATGATGGGGTTGAACAGTTGAACTTGAAGATGATAAGATTGAAAGAGTCGTCGTAGTGGGAAGTGCTGATTTTAGTTTTATGAAGGCAGCTATCGATTTCATTAAGGAAGAGGGATATTTTGAGACATGACTTTGAGATATGTCCACAATGAAAATGCACAGCATAAGGTATCTATGAAGTTTTACAAATCTGGTTGCATCATTGCCCGTTTATAATCAACCCAAATTTGACATATTTGTGAAATATAATTGCAACCACTCTTTTCCTTTCTTCCATGCGTTCTTGTGTGTATATCTTCTTCTTGAAGACTTGTAGTTTGTAGATCATGTGAATTTTGGTCTGATTCGGAGTGTCTCAAACCATAAAATAGCTATCTGAGCAATGTAGCCATGGAAATGGTGGGTTTCCATGGGCGTTTTTTCTCTCCCCCTCCTTCTAGCGCCAAATTGTTTCTGTCCAAAAGTGTCGTACCTCTTTCCGGCGGAGATGAGCGGTCCCAGTCCGAGCTCCGGCCAAGAACGTGCACATGAACCCAAACCCCCGGGGGTGTCCCGAGGACGGGTTCTCCGACGCTCAAGTCAGTACTCATTTTAGATAGAGAGAGTGTGGTGTAGGGAGAGAGAATGGATTTGTGGATCCCTTTACCTTAGCCCTATGAGGGGCTTATATAGACAAGTGAGCGTGGGCCTTGTGTCGTTTGGGCCTTGGGCCGTATATTCAGGAGAGGGTATTTATCCCATACAATAAGTGATAAAAAACAGTCAAACAAGGATGATCTTGAGTCTACCGCCATTAGAAAACATCATGCCTATTTTATCTTTGTAAAATGAATGAAAAATTGACAAGCTACCATAATATAATGCGCAACTATGTGACAAAATGTTTATGTGGAGGTCATGTCAGTATATGAGATGGAATTTATATGATGGCCTTGCAATTTTATTCACACATTCTAATAATAATAGTAAATTGGTTATTTGAGAATATGCATTAAAATAAATTTCACAAGAAGTATGAAACTTTCGCACTATAAGATTATAACCAAACATAGAAACAACAAAATAGGTACGAAGCACGGAATATACAAGAAAACAATAGAATATAAAATCATCCTCCTATAATGTGGAACAATATATATAACTTCTATCTGACAACCCTACTTGTTCCTCTTTAGAAAGAAAGATTGAGCTTGACTAAGAGCCATTTTTTTTCTCTAGGTTTTCCTTGGGAGGGCCATGTCTAGCATATGCTAGGGTTTCCTTCATTGAAGGCTTTTGTTTTCTTGATTATAGTCGAGTGCTTCAAGCTTCATCATTGTTGTATGGGGTCTACGAGTGAGGGAGCAAAGCATAAGTTATAGGTTCTAATTCTGATTGTTTGAAACGTCATTCGGAGGGCCGTTTCATTTTTACCCGATTTTTCTACCACGTGTCCGTCCTCGGTTCCGAATCGGACGTCCCATGATCGATTTTAGCCTCAAATAATGACCTTGGGGTCTCCTATCATACTTTCTAAGTATGGGTCTTCATGACGTTATGTGCCACCCAGCACCCTCAAATGTCCTCTGTTTACACCTAAAATTTTGTGTGGCTGTATCATAGACTCGGAAAAGCCCCACTTGATTTCAACCATTTTCCTTCCGGACCTGAAAACCAAAAAACCAAGAATTATAGGCCGTGATTAATCCGGCCGTCTGAAATGTCATTTCCGGGCTCGTCTCTTTTTGCCGGATTTTTCTACCATGTGTCCATTTTTGTTTCCGGACGTCACATGACCGATTCTAACATCAAATAATGACCTTATGGGCTCCTTTTATAGTTTTCTTAATATGTCTCCACGATGTTATTCGCAACCTGACACCTTCAAAAGTCCTCTGTTTCTCCTAAAAATTGAGTGGTTGTATTACACGACCCACTTCAAAGTAAAATCCTTTTTATTTTAGCTCAAATTACATATGGTCTATTCAAATTTGTATAAGTAGACGGTCTAACATAAGTGTTTCACGTTAGTTAAGAGTTTGAACTGGAGCGATCGTATATTAACTACATATATTTAGTGGCGGATTTGGGATTTAAACTTCGGGAGCTAATTATATGTTTTAATTAGTAATTTAAAAAGGAGAACCAATAACTAACATACATTTTTTCTAATTTTTATTAGTCCAAATAGCAATTAAATTATACTGTTAATTTCTTTACTATGTCAATTAACACCTCTTATTCCAATATAAGTCAGAGTCTTGTGATAAACAGTTTATCCACATGTTTTAGATAGACTATGACAAATTAAGAGGTCTTTTAACTCAATACTATAAGGCTTTTAACTTAAAATTTTACTATATGTAGATCGGTTAGGTTTTAACTTTAAAGTGTAGGTGTCAAAATCTTAAATCCAACAATTTTAACCTAAACTTTTATACTTATAAATAGGCTGTCTAATATAATTTTTTGTTCCGGATATACTTCTAATTTAAATCAACACCGTGAATAAAATTGATTATGACATGAAAAATTAATGATGTCACGACTCACTATCAACCATAAAGAATAGAGGTCTAAAATCAATAGGCCCACGTATATGAAAATGAGCAAGTTACTATGTATGTAACCTAGCTAGATTTAATTACTTTAATAAGCAGAAAAGACAAGATTAGAAGTCCTCATTAGTCCCATATTATTCGTTGTACTTACAAGTACACAGGGCCGGTCGTTGCCAACTTTTATAATCACACCATCGTCACACCACTAAACTAACTTTTAATGCATAGTTTAATAAAATAATTCTTTTAATCTCTTCTAGAATTAAAGTTCCAAGTGCGTATAGCACAAGCTATTTTCTTGCCCACAATCATAATTAGCAACAAAATTGGATTTCGTACCCTTCAAAAAAGATATTGCGTGTGACATCCACCCAAAGTGTGCACGTTATAAGTTTGATTTACTACCATTACAATAACTCAGCTCAATTCTTTAAATTGTGTTGGAAGGCTATTTATTTTGAATTCGCCGTCATATCAGTGGCCAAGGAACGTCATTCTTTTTGAACAAGTAAAATATAGGTTTAGGTTGCACCTATTGGAAAGCAGAGATAGTTTACTTTACAATATCACATGAGGTTCCACTTTCAAAACCACATAGCATTAAGAGAAATAGCACCTTAGCCTTATATGATGAACGTCTTTCACTTCTTTTATTAATGTATGGGTCTTTTACATATGATGTTATATAGAGACCAATTCTTATTGAACTCCATCTTGGCCTCAAATTACGATTTACTTCATCTTTTCGAACTCTCGCAGACTTCTAGGATTTTCGGCTTAATACCATGACAAGTTTAATTTGGAGAGGCGAGGGATACAAATATAAGCTCTTGAATTATTGATGTGTTCACCAGATTAAACCCTTGCCTCATGGCATAGGAAAACCAAGAAATCCTTGTCTGACAACACAAGAAGAGTCTTATTTCTAATACTAATCAAACAATGATTCAAGATAATATCTTCCTAAAATAATATTACATATATATGCTAATGATATTTATCATTTTCTTATAATACCATACTATATCTCTAACAAACTTGTATGTTTTCCAATCCACAATTTAAATATAGTCAATAGAAGGATAGCTTCATTGGTTGGAGATTTAGAGCATCTCTCCCAATTACAGAAGGTCTAGTGGTCGATTTTCGTCCTGTCTTTATTGCTCTTTGATTTATACACTAAAAAAATTAGGAAAAATTGACAAGAACAGTCCAAACTATTGGCCATCTTCTATAAACAGTCCAAACTATTGATAATCCATGAACAGACCAAATTATTACCCCAATCTTCCATAAACAGTCCCTATGACCGCTGACCTGTTATAACAGGTAAAACTTATTTTATTATTATTTTCTTTTTGGTTTTAATAACATTTTTAATTAACTTAAAAAAAATCATTCCTTCCCCACCTCAGTCCATTAACTTTGACCAAATATTTGAGAGCTGTTTGGTCAAATTAGAAGAAACATAAGGAAACATAGGGAGTAACAACACTCACAGTTTTAAAGTAAAGTTAAACACAGTTGGCCATAATTCTCACTATATATTATAACAAAAAAAACTAACAAGCATATGAGATCTTCTTAGATGCAACCCAATGTGCAGTTTTAAATATTCAATTTTTCATAATTGCCTAGTACATGATTGAGATATCAATGACTTAAAGTAGTGCAACATGTAAGAATTTTGGCCAAAGTTCGACCGCATTATTTTTCTTTCTTTCCAAATTTTATTAGAAAGTATATTTTGTGTCAAGACAAGTATAAGCGTTTCAAAAAACGTGTAAAAATGCACATTCAATTCCAAGAAAATACTTAAGAGGAACCAAACCCTGCAGCTCAAAGCACTTAGCTAAGTACTTCGATCATCTAGGTGGAACATGGAATGAGATTGTGGGGGCGTTTGGCAATCGGTTGGTGGTTGTTAGCTGGTGCCTTTTTATTGTGGCTGGATTAACCGGTTGTTATTAGTGGCTTGTTTGACTGGTTGTGTAATTATTGGTTGTATATAAAAGTGTTTGGTGAAAATGGTTGTTAGTGTTGGCTGTTAGGTACAAAATTAAAGCAAAAGCCAAAAGCCAACAAAAGCTGGTAAAAGCAGCTTTTGGCTTTTGGCTTAAAAGCCGACTTTTCAACTACTCCAAAAGCCGTTTACCAAACACTTTTTTGGCTGTTTGACCAGATATAAAAGCCAAAAGCCAAAAGTCAATGAAAAAACCACCCAAAAGCCATTTACCAAACACCCCCGTACCATGAACATATACCATTTACCAAGACACAAAATATCACCCTTTTGTCGATCAAAGGTTAACAACGTATGAATGTATGATCAACCAGCTAAGTGACTATTGAATACCATGCCTGCGGGAGAAGTGAGCTTCTTAGCGAACCAATAGCGGGTTCAGGGTGAATGTGACTCGTAGACATACAAGTGATACAACGGCTTATGCAAACTTCAGACTTACTCTCAGGAATGGTGAAAACTTTTGCGTGGACCTGGTCCACACTAAAAATAGTATAGATCACCTAACTTTTGATTGCTAAACCTTAAATTTTAATTGCAAAATATTAACTTTTGAAACAAACCTTAACTTTTCATTTATAACATGTAACTTTTTATTACAAAACCTTAACTTTTGATTGTTAAACCTTAACTTTTAATTACAAAATCTTAACTTTTAGGCTTTGTACTAGGTCTACAATAAATTTAGTGTAGACCCAGTTTATGTTAGACTTAGCTCAGGAATGGACATGCCTAGAGGAGGTCACATAGAAAGTCTAATATGGACCCGGTCTACACTAAACTTATTGTAGACCAGGGCTAGGTCTCAAAAGTTAAAGTTTTTTTAGCAAAAGTTAAATTTTTGCTCACCAAAAGTTAAGGTTTATTTACCAAAAGTTAAGATTTTTTAATTAAAAGTTAAGTTTTTATAGTCAAAAGTTACGTGTTATGAATGAAAAGTTAGGTTTTTTATAGCAAAAGTTAAGATTTTGTAATTAAAAGTAAGGTTTTGTAATCAAAAGTTAAGTGTTATGAATGAAAAGTTAAGGTTTCTTTAGAAAAAGTTAATATTTTGTATTTAAAAGTTAAGGTTTAGCAATTAAAAGTTAAGGTTTTGTAATCAAAAGTTAAGATTTTATTATCAAAATAAAACCCTAAAATTTTCCCTAATTCGATTTGCTTGAGTGTTAATTAGGGATTTAATATTCCAATTTGTGAAAAACGCTTGAATTGATGAAATTGAAACATGAAGGAAGAGTTTTTATGCTTGGTTCACCTTTTTTGCTCAGATTGCTGAATTTAACTTAGAAAATTTGAAACATTGGCTATGCAGGAGTTGAATTTCATAATCACTGGTTGTTAACAAAACCCTTAAAATTCCCCCAATTACACCTATTCTTCCTCATCTCACTCTGGATCTCCAGTAAAACCTACGATTCACCTCCTCCATCCCTCAATTCCCTCAAACCAATCGCCGATCAACACATCAATGATCAACACTTTACAAAATCCAATTTCTTAGACTCCGAAATTCTGTTCTTACAATCCTTGAAGTTTGAGATAGGAACATTGAAGAATTCCACATTTTTGGTGATGCAGGAGTTGAATTTCGAGATAGGAACATTGAAGATTTGCAGAATTTGCACCGCCATAGTCGCGTCGGAATTTGACGCCGGTGCCGGTATCTTCGCCGGGATACAGATTGTGGTTGTTGTGAGGAAGATGGAGGTATTGGGTCTACAATATTATTAGTGTAGACCGGGTTCACCCAAGAGTTTCTCGAGGTCACATGAAGAACTGTTTGGAGCATTAACATAACAATAACGTCATTTCCCTAAATAGCTAGGGGTTGTCTGACGTCATGTAATATTTGATTTATGTATAAGTAGGGTCGTCTCGTAAAATTTGGGGGCCCTGTGCGAAATTAAATATGAGGCCCCATAAAGTTTAAAGAAAATGTTGCTATATTGGGGATAAACTCACAAATGGCTAATCAAATAGAAAAATTAAGGTTGTTCAATTGTTTTAGATGGAAAATTGTAAAGTTTGATCATGGAGAAGATAAAGAGACGAACATGGTTTCATGAAGAATTTCAGAAGTAAATGAGTATTTAGTAGTATGGGGTTTAGTTTGGAAATTCAAAGGCATTAAATGATTAAATAAAAGTTGACTGAATAAAAGATGCTGCTTCAAGTTAGTATTTACTGTCTCACGCGTCAAGATGCAGTAAATAGTTTTTTTTATTTTTACTTTGGGCGAAGATTTAGTAAATTGGGCCGAAAATTTTGGGGCCTTGTGCGGTTGCTCACCCTGCATATGACCTTAGACGGGCCTACGCATAAGAAAAAGTATGTATCATTACATTTCTTGTCAGATTCGTCTCAACATATATCATTGAAAAAAAAAAGATTCAACTAAATTTTAAGTTGTGTCCATCTACATTCCAATAACAAATCTTAAGTTGTGACCGTCTACATTCCAATAATATGCTTCATAATGATTAAATTTGTTGGTAATTATTTATCGGTAATTAACTTGTTGTCTACTTGTGTTTGGTCAAACTATCAAAAAAAATAGAAAACCGAATCCCATGTTGACCTAAATAAGCAAATGTTTATCAACCCACTAATGATAAATGAATCAAAATCAAATGCTAGCTGACAGAGGAGGACTACGACCGTTTAATCCCAAATAAACACAAGATAATTTCTTCCTTTTGTTTATTTTGGTGCATTAAAAAATTAAAAAGGCAACAAAAGCAAAGTTAAGTAGGTATAAGTCACTTTATATGATAAGTGTACTGCTGGTGTATGAGGATCGTTGATAAACACTTGATATGTGGTCTAACCTTTAGTGGACTCCTTTGAATAATTTTTGTGAACATACTTCCACACAACAATAGGAAATCTCCTAGATATTGCTTTAGTAGCTATTATTAATTATTTTAATATGAAATTATAAATTACGACAATAATATCTTTATCTTACCGTAATATATCTCTAACAATGTAAAATAGCTTACGTATAACAAGAGTTGTGAACTAGTATTGCATAAGCCCTTTTAGGCTCTTATCCAAAATTTGTTATCTATTGTTTGTGTGTTAAATTATCCTATTCCTATGCTATAGAGACTTTTGTAAAAAAATATTAATATGATAATTTATAAAAACAAATTTTTACATTTTATAATTAAGCATAATAACTTTTGGGACTAATTTTAACTACTAGCATAAAGTCTCCAAAATGTTAAAACGGCTATACGATATTACTATCTTCTTATTATAAAAAAATTGAGTTCATTAGCTTGTATGATAACACATCTTCCATACATAAAATTTTGCATTGCGTCCACTTTTTTGTTTTACAATGTAACAAAACGTTTGCATCGCACATTTATACATCTTTAGTTTATTTTGTGAACATATGTTAATTTAACCTAGGGATTTTTACTTGTGAGACGGGTTCTCCTAAACTTTCTTTGTATCTTATGAAAATAAAATGAAATTATTTGCATGGTGGTTTTTCGTTGTTGTCATGTGCCTTTTCAAGTTTATATTATGAACACTTATGACACAACATGATGATTGAATCACTTGGATGAGCTTAAAATAACATTTCATAAGGCCAAGAGAGATTAGAATGGAAGAAGAAATATTTAAACGTATTTTTGAAATTTTTGTAAAGCCCTTCGCGGTTATTGCACGAATTTAATTTGCTCATATTTTTTGAAGTAGAAATCATCATCAACTGACATTAACCCTAGCTATACTCATGTCATGAATAATTAACCGATAAAGTCATGAGATATTGACGGAAATTTAACCGTAAAACATTAAGGTCATATTTGGGAAACAACATTACATAAGTGTAGAGGTACCAATTATATAAAAATTACTCAAGGCTACCAATTATAAAATGAGAAAATTAAAAATTTTCAGATATGCAAAGGTATGTATTTTTTCTTGTACTTCTTAAAGTTTACCACCATAACAAAGATTATTTTTTATTCTACAATATGATCATAAGAACAAATTGAATATGTTAGGAGTCAATGAGTTACTTATAGCATCCATAACTAATACAATATTACTAACTAGCAAATATCCCCTCAAAAAAAAATATTACTAGCAAATAAGTAACATATAAATTTCATGGAGAACTCTTTATTTCAGATTCTGCTGTTGAAATCCCCTTTTCTGGAACATCCTTCTGAACAACAATAATCTCGGACAATTCTTTTTCAGGGACTACTTCACTATCCATGGACTTAAAATTCGCCATGGAAGCTAATTCATGTACTCCTTCTAATACATTTTCTACACAATCTACGATATCGATAAGTATCGAAGCAATAGTTAATTCTGGTAAAACATCTAAGAGATTGAAATTTTCCCATATACTTTTGTCTTGGAGTAAGGTTTTTAGCTCCATTGCTGCTGATTTTATTTTGGTTAAATGTGCTTTTACTGTTCTCGTCGTCTTCTTCATCTTCTTCATCCCCGAACTTACTTCCTTTAATACTTTGCCTAATTCGAAGCTCAAATTTTTGCATGCTTCTTTCATCTTCCCTTCAAGTTCGGGCGAAACCTGGTAGTAATAATAATAAGAGTTTATAGTGTACGTGTTAGCTAGGTTTTGGAAATACTTATGCACGATTTGAATATTTTACGTCAAAATGGTAGACTTTCACTGTTTTTTTTTACTGATGTACAACTATATAATGAAAAAATATCATCTTTATGTTATTGTTAGATACGTTTTGATTTAATATTTTTGACACGTCAATATTTTGTACGAAATATACTATGGTCATGAAAGATATGTTTGAAGACTGTAAATAGCAATGTTGCGCGTATTAGAGAATAGAGAATGTAGATGTTGTGTTTAATAGTTAGGGCTTACTTGTTGGATGTCGGAGTTGAGGCAATTATTGAGAGTATCAATTCTGTAGGCGCAATGTCTAGTTAGGGATCCAAGCTTTAGGTATTGTTTCCATGGATGACGAAACTTGAACTTGCCATGGCTAGGCTCCCATGAAGCTAAGTTTGCCTACAATACGATCATTATGGCGAATAAATCAAAATTCAAAATATAAAACTATGCAGAATAATGGTTTCAATGATGAAACATAAAATAAATATGGATGAGCTAACTTACCATGGTCTCTTCAGTGCTTTTTGTACCTAGAACACTTTTGTATTGTAGAAGATTAGGCTTCTCCTCCTTAGTTTCCCATAATTCACTTCCAAATCCTGCTGATTTTTACCCATTGGAGCATTGATCAGTGAAAGAATTACTATAATAAAATCTCAAAAAGTGATAAAAGTACGAGTTTTGAATGCTTATGTTATGTATGCACCGTGTCACTGTCATTTTTCAGTTGTCGTATAATATACACGTTTATATAGAAAACAAAAATTATATTTTCTTAAACTTATAATTCTAAATATGATTCTATGATAGGTAATTAGGTACAAGCACTACTAAAACTAACTAATTGAAGAACACGTAATACATAGGACAAAAGAAAAGGGTATAAAAGGTGCGTGGTTCACCTTCTAAGAAGTTGCCAAGCTTTTCAATGTTAGAAGCAATGAGATTATGCAACTCAGTCCCAGTCCAAACAGGAGAAATGAGTATACAAATAAGCATGGCGATGCAACTTCCTATGATGATCGTCGACAATCTTTGTTGCGCCATCTTTATCACTTCATCGTCTCGATACCCCGATACCGCCACCAATGCAAAGGTTAAGATGAAGATCATAAGTCCATAATCATATCTTGCCTTCAACTTTGGAAAGAACCTCATGAATGTCATTATAGCAGCTGCACAAAAATTTACACCTTAGGTTAAGATAATTTTTTTGACATCCAATAATTTGAAAACTTGCTTGATTTAGTGGTAAAAGTAGTATTTACCTACTAAAAACCCAAAGAGAGCAAGCAAAATAGGCTCCCCTGTATCGCCTGAAAGATCAGCCAAGTAATGAGCTAACACCCCTAGAAACCCTGCTACACACGTCGAAATCATCCGGTTTAAACCCTTCCCTAAGGTTGCTCCTGCATGCCATGCAAAAAATTTAATAACGCGTGTTAATCTCATAAGATGGAGTCAGCTGCATGAACGTAAAAAAAAACAATTACATGCAACGTAAATTACTAAGCATTGCATGCATGATCAAAGTTCGTACATATTAATGTTACTTACAACAATTAAGTTGTGTAGCTAGGTATAATTTAGTTGATTAAGTATATGTATGAGTAACTTTTACTTACCTACGGTAAACTCGAAAACAACCACGACAGTTATAACAGCCCACATAGCAGAGACACCAAAACCATCATAGAGAGGTTGGAAATAATAAAACAAGGAAACAACTGTTATCGCGAAGCCAACTTTTAAGGCATGGAAAATCCTTCTAGGATCATCTTGTCCTAATTTCTTGACCTCGATGGCAAAGTTGACAATATTATCTTTCAATCTCTTAAACATAGACGTTAAATATTGACATGCTATGCTAAACCAACCCAAATTCTCACTATTTGAAGGTGAAATGCCAATATTAGACACCATTTTTGCTGCCTTTTTATTTATTTTTTGTTTAGGAGAAGATAGATGGCATGAGAAGTGGAAGCTGGCAATCAACAGAAACATTATGTCACCTGTATTTATAAGCCATAGAATGGAATGAAATATGAATTATAATATTGATAAAGGAGGTTATTATAGTATGGGAAGCACTAAGTGCTGTCGTTTTAAAGTTGAAAGCGTGTGCAAATGGTGTATATATCTCAGAAACTGGGGTAGGGAGGATACAATGGCGGACCTAGGATTTCAGTATCGTCGTGTCAATTATAATATTATGGATTGCTTATTTGAGACTGTACAAAACAAAAGTTATAATGTTTTGTCGTCCGATATAAAGAAAGTAAGAAATATTAATTTGGAGCGTTGATCGATGACACCCTTTGTCTCAATGTAGATCTTAGCGAGAGAAAGAGAATGCAAGAAAGTTGAGTGGTGTGCGCGCTGTCGTGCAAAGAAAGGTGACCGCGCTGCTAATTGGCACGGGGCTGCAATTAACGAAGGAGCGGAAACTACAAGTTAATTGGCTTATTATTTAGTAGGAGTACTACTCTAGTTGTTGTTGTCAAACTTTGTCAGCCATCAAGATTCAACACTAGATAGTGCGTTTATCACTTTACTTATGATGTCATTATGTACATATACTACGTATGTTCCAATTTAAATGTAACAGTTTGACTTTTAAACTATTTACATGTTTTATTTTGACCATATTTTAAAACTAATATAGAAAAATTATTATTAGTGTATAAGACGTATTAAGATTTATCTTAATGAATATTTACAACATACCCATTTTTTCTTCTAATTATTACTAATATAATTAGAAATACTAATGGTCAAAGTGGTGTATCAGAAAATAAGGCGTACAAAATTTTGCAACTAAATTGAGATATAGTATGTTCGTAGTTAGATATTAAAAACATTTATGCTAGCCTTTTAAGATAGACAAAATTGATTTCAACACTCGGTGTATTATTTTAGAATGTAAGCTTTTTTTTTTTGAAATTTTGTCATATAAATAATTAAATTATTCAATGGTCAAAATTATTCTTCACTTAACGTAAAATTCTAAGCGTTGCAAATATTATGATCAAACAGAGGAAGTATTAGCCATCCTCCTTCTCTTGATCAATATATATACAAACTACTCATCTGTGGCTTTTGTCTCTAACACCGATCGCAAAAATTCTAGATGTAGAATTGTTGGGATGCCATAAAAACCACGTGCGTCATCCTATAATTTTGGTTGCGTTCTCTTCACCTTGAAAAAATAACTTTCGGATTTTATCAAATTCAATCAGGGATGATCAAGTCTACTTAGGTGTAAAAATAATAGAAATATAGGGGTGATCAGGTCTAATTAGGTCCAATAAGTTCAGTCCAAAAAAATTCTGGTAAATAAAACGCACCCTTAACTAAAAAACGGAATTAAACCACTTTATAAGTTTGATGAGTTACTCTTTCTATTGACCATTATCTTTAGAAGAAACGCCTCCATATGTGTAAGTTGTCCAAACATTCCTTCATTAGTGGACATTGTAGTATTAAATTTCACATCGTTGCAGAGCCAGTTTAGTCGTTAAAACCTTGGATAGAATTATGGAAACTTACACGTGAAAGGAAGTGTTGAGAGCCCATGAAAAACTCATATTTTAGTGTTCCATATTAAGTTAGGGGAGAGAGATAAACTACTTATTAAGCTTAAGGAACTATTGGTTTTAGGATATAAACATTCCTTGAATTAAAATTTGCCAAAAAAACTTATAAAAGTTTAATTTTGCGAAAAAAACCTTTAAATTTTTTTTGAAAACAAAAACCACAACACCCATTTTTCTTGTAAAATCAAACCCCTTACCATTTTCCGTTTTTGACCGTCCCAATTCCGGCGTTGACCCCTCTATTTTGCCTATGTGCAGCTTAAGAAATTGCTATTTTCACTCCTAATCTATTATTTCCCTCCAACCCATTAAACTCTTCTTCTCCCTTCATCCTCCACTCTTCTTCCTCCATTGAGAATAAGGAGCTCAACACTTCAATCAATCAAGAACCCATATTTTTCACTCAACACTTCAATCAATCAAGCCCAATTCCACTCAACACTTTAATCAAACCCTAACCAGAATTTTCCAAAACCCAATCCCTAACCCTAAATGGAGAAATCTCCCGAATTCAACCCCAATTCAATCAAGCACCCATTAGTCTTAGAGAAGATTTGAGAGAATCAGATATCGAAATGATAAAAAGGAAAGAGTTGAGAGAATTTTGGGGAAGATTGCAAAATTAGGGTAAGAATAGAGAGGGAAAATCTGATTTGTTGGGTGCAAAAAGAAAAAATAGAGGAGTCAGCGCCAAAATTGGTCCATTCAACACCGGAAAATGACAAAGGGTTTGTTCCTACAAAAAAAATGGGTGCTGTGATTTTAGTTTTCAAAAAAAAAATTAAAAGATTTTTTCACAAAATTAAACTTATATAAGTATTTTTTTTGCCAAATTTTCCTAAAAAAAAGGCCAAAATCTCCTCTATTGAAGATGTGGCCCAAATCCTTTAACAATAGCCTGAACAATGCCAACTAGCTTCTTGCAAGTCGCATAGCCTTTTCTTCCGCCCATACATATATTGGCCCCACTACTAAACTCCATGCAAGTCGCACCACAGCGGCCATCAGGCCTCATGGATTGTGAACCAGTTACGCCGAACCAGCCATTTCGAAAGGCCATTAGGCCCATAGGTCACTGAATTATTAGTGGCAACTTGGGAAGCATCGTTATTGAAAATTAAATCCCCATTGGCATTTTAGGATGTTAATGTTTGTATGTCTTGGGTCTATGAGTCGCACTTGAATGATATTGTCCGCTTTGGGTCAAGTCTATACAGATTTGTTTTCGGACTCATTTCAAACCATCTCATACTAATGAATTAGGTGGACACTTATATACTGAGCAACTTCTACTTGATTCACCAATGTAGGACATGGGATGTACTCCTAACAGTATGATCTTACTATCCTATTTAGATATGAGTTTGGAATGTTACAATCTTGATATGATTCTATGATCTTACGACCGAAATGTCCATTTAATCAGATACTAAATCATTCTTTAATAATGTTTTGTTTATTACTCTACTAATTACTTCATAGAGTTTTACCAATTATTATGGAAGTTGATCATAGCTAAATCTCAATTTCGACAAATTTATTCTTAGTTAATCAATTAAGACTGTGTTTATATGTTTAACTAGCTACTTACGGGCTTCAAAAAAACTCAAGTGTGGATTATGTGAGTAAAATGATGTTTTAGTATCGAGTTTCTTGAAAGATATGGTTTTGATTGTATTTCTCTATTTAGTAGTAACTTTGCATCCCATGATGAGATCCTACCCCCTTTATCAACTCAAGGTATGATTATGATTCTATACATTTAGGTGGGAAGACAAAATAGACAAGAGATTGAGACTTGACACGAACTAATTGTTTTTTTCCTTATCGTTTTCAGTTTTTTGAAAAATATAAATTACGTGGACAATAGAACTTATTTTGAATTTGTCGACGTTAATATATCATAATAAAAAATTTATTATAGTATCTGCCCTTTGACTCTCAATACAGTTTTCAGTCATAGATGTTTACATGATACTAGCGTTGTTATGCATGCCAAAAAAACACAAAATTTTAAGATATCAAATGAATAGGATTGTCATACGTTCGCTATTCACAACTAATTACACTCAGAAAAATGCAATCTCACTCTCCATCCAGTAAACTTTAAGCTAACTCTTAGTCACCTCCTTCAATCGTTATAGCTATATGAGAGCAACTAACACTATTTACATAGCCTGGATTCTGCTCTTGTTTCTCCTTTCTAATTGACGCCGGTTTTTCCGAATTTCGACCGACAATTTTGGTCTCAGCTTGTGATATTTCTTCCTTGGTGGCTTCGAAATCGGCTGAGGAAGCAAGTTCAGTGGTGAACTCTGCTAGTTTTTCAGTACAACTAATAATGTCTATTAGTATAGATGTAATTGTTGTAGCTGCAATCAAATGAAGCAGCTCGTCGTCTTCTCGTAACGTGATTGATTTCAGCAATTCTTGTACACTAGTAATATATTCCATTGATGAATTTGCAACATAATCTTTGCAAGAAAGGGGTTGGGTCATGTTCTTCAATGCAATTGCTAGCTCTTTTAGTGTTTTGCTTGCCTCCAACGTCATATTATTGCATATTGCTCTAAGTTCATGCTTGAATATTGTAAAGGGTCTCTGCACAAAATGTACGTATTAAAAGATTAGTGTTGTTGCGTACACATGCATACATATTCGGCTTCTGTTTTTCATCACTTGTTGATATAGAGGTTAATCACGCGTTTCATTTTGGATGGAATTGGAAATGTTATGGAGAACAAGTTCACCAATAAAAAAACGTATACGAATTAATATGAGGATTATTTTAAGCGGAGTGACCAGATTGTTCCCTCTCTTAAATGTTTGCTAGAAAATCATTATCCATTTAAGTACCAAATCCAATTGAAACCAACATCTTTATTATCGAGTGTATAGTGTTGATGTTAAGGTTGCATATTTGCATTGTATTGGTATAACAAAATACCTTGAGGTTTGCATTGTTAAGGTGCGCATCAAGGGCATCCATCTTGTATGCACATTCTCGAAGAAGAGCTCCTAATTTTAGGTATTGTTTCCATGGATGTTTCAACCTAAAACCTCCATGGCTTGGCTCCCATTTTGCGAAATTAGCCTATATATTGACAATTTGACATCTACGTAAGTCTTTTTGGATATCAATAGATCAGAAGAATAAGAAAATGAAAATGAAACATAGTATTAATTGTATTTGTACCAAGGTTTCCTCAGTGGCCTTTGTGTTGAGCACACTCTTGTAAGTTCGAAGAATTGATGTATCAATCATTTCATGTGCATTATTATCGTTCTCTATGATTTTGAAGTAAGCATTTCCATATCCTGCGATCATACATCAATTGCATATAATTCCTCTGTTTCACTAAAATTGTTACACTTTGTATAGGTAAAAAACAATATATAGAACTAGCGGAATCATACCTTCCAATGAATTGGCAAGTTTGTCCATGTTGTTTGCAATCAAGTTATGAAGATCTTCACCAGCCCAAACAGGAAAAACAAGTATAGAAACAAGGAGAGAACCAAAAACACCAATTACAATTGTAGCCCATCTATGGCGAGCCAACTCTATTATATCCTCGACACGAAATCCAGAGATGGATATGAAGGAAAACGTCAATATGAATATTAGGAACCCATAATCATACCGAGCCTTGATCTTTGGCGAAAATCGTGCATATGTTGACATAGCAGCTGCAAGCATTAACATGCATTAAGCAAATAGTAGTTTCAAAAACACTTTAAGAATTAATTTTATGATTGAATATAATCTTTGATTAAGGAAAAATTATATACCTTGAAAGAAAACAAAGATGCTAATGAGGAAAGGTTCACCAATAGTGCCACATTGAATAGCCAAGCCATGTACCCCAACTGCTAATACTCCTCCTATAAATGTTGCCATTGCCCGGTTCAAACCTTTGCCCAATGTAGCTCCTACCAAAAAAATGTATAAATATTTCGTCCCTTAACCTATGTACTATTTGTGTGCCATTTTATTTTATTAGCCGCTTTTTACCATTAGTTATTACGAAATATTTCGAAACAAAACATATAGTATGCTGAGCTACTAAAAAATAATTGGTATAAAAAATTGCGAGACAGAAGATTTGAGTTTGCTGATGACAAGTAAAGAGTAGAATAATACCAACAGAGTACTCGAAGACGACGACGACAGTGAGGACAGCCCACAAAGCAGAGATACCAAAGTCTTGGTAAACCGGTTGAAAGTAGTAAAAAAGAGAGATTAAAGTCACTGCTAATCCTACTTTCATTGAATGGATGACTCTTCTTGGATCATCTTGCCCTATCTTTAATATACTCTTTGTAACTTCCGCTAATACAATCTTTGCCATTACTACTTGCTATCTTAGAAAAATTACAAAGAACTAGCTACTGTAACTGTGCAAGAAGTGTTATTCTGCTTTGCATATATAGCTAAAATTATACTACAAAGTGCATGCAACGTAATGCAACGCGTGGGGCCCCGGCTGCTTGTATCTAATTTGACTAAATACACTTTTAAGTCAACTATCTTATGACCACCTTTATCATACTTAGTGTGGTTTAAAGCCTAATTGAGAGTTAGGATTAGTGCTGTATAAAAAGATTTAAGGATCATTATTGGAGGAGCGACTCAATTACTACTTTAACGCTTTATATACTTATACTACTATTTGTTGGATATTTAGAGTATTTAGTTTGATAAAATTCATGTAACGTTAACTTGAATTACTTGGTTATTAGCTCTAACACTATATATATGCTCCATGCATTTTTATATATACGACGATTATGAGTATGTAACTAAGGCCCTCTTAAACATGTTGAAGCATGAGCTAACTATTGGAATGTCTTAATATCTAATTTTAAAATATAATTTATTATTTAAAGCGTTTTCTTAAAAATATAATCTCATTGTTTTTAATTACGAGATTATATTATGACAAGAAAAAATCATCGGTACTGCCTTCGCATAGAGGGCCCACCTGGACGCCTATTGATTAACATCCTGGTCTGAAAGTAGTGTACTTTTGATTACATATAATTAGTATTGACATATAATAAACAAAAGTTGTCACATTTTCTATGTTTTCTATTTGAATGTTATTTCACATGCTGATCAAAACCACTTGCAAGCATATTTATCATACAGTTTATACTAGTGCTTTGTTTTGGTGTATATTTTTCTGTTTTCTATGGGAAGTGCTTTGAAATGCTTCTTGTTAATTTTAATGTTATCAGCTATGCGAGTTATACTATTTTTATTCAAAAGGTTGCAAGTATAATAGAGCATAACAAATATACACAGCCTGACTAGTTCATGCATGCACCTAAATTCGCTTGCCTCTCTTTGAGAAAGTGCTCCAACTTGGAGTAGAGTAATTATATTACCGATAATATTCTTATACTTCCTCCATTTCTTTTTATTTGAAACATAGAGAAAAACACACAAACCAAGGAATGTAGAGAGAGAAAGAGGGGACCACTTGTTAATGAAGAAAAAGTACACATATCAAGGGTAAAGTTGTAAATAAAAGCAAAATAAGTTTCCACTTTAGGAAACGTTCCATTTATTGTGACTATTCCGTAAAAGGAATACGTTCCAAATAAAAAGAAAATGAGGTAGTATATGTGAGCTATTGTTAGATTCCTCTCAACATATATATAGTTTAAATATATCAATTTTCTATAATTTATTTTTGATGGCCAACTTTTATAATTTTTATACTTAGAGACACTTGAATTTTATTAAGCTCATAGTTTTGCATTGGCGAATGGGTAGAGTCCTACTAATACAATTAGTCCTACTAATACAATTAGGATCAAGTGAAAACTGTTTTCACCGTGAAAATCAAGTAAATGGGATACATGTTAACATAAAGGGGGTAAGCGTGCATTCATTAATGACATTTTTGTAAATACGGATAACTTTGATGTTAACAGCACAACTTTGATGTTAAAAGCACGCGTACCCTTAAATCATAATATGTACCCTTCTAAATCTTATATGTACCCCTTTTTTCAATCAGGATTGTCAGTTTTCAGTTTTCAGCAAACCATAGGTTTTTAGCAGAACCCGACTCTCTATACATATTACTATGTACTAGCATTGAAATTTAAGAAAAATCATTTTCACCTGCTGAACAATAGACAACGCAGTTATTGACTACGGCAATTCTACAACAAACTGTAACTCATAAACAGTCAAGCAAGCCCTTCATTACTCCCCATTTTGCTGAACCATAGATAAGGAGGATGGATCCTGAGAGCTAAATGAAAGTTTTGGAGAAGAAATTAAGGATGAATCTTCATCCTGATCAATCATAATAAGATGATTATTAATTGAGCTTCTTTTACTTGATCCTTGTCTACCCAACTTGGTTCTGTCGATTTCGCGTCCAATCCTACCATCCATCACAACCACATCCTTAAATTTGGCAAGGGATGCAAGCTCTTGGACCGCCTTCGCAATTTCGTCGGTGCAAGCTACAACATCTACTAGTAGGGCTGCAACTGCTGCAACTGGTGTTACATTTGATATATTCACATTTTTACATGTGTTTGAGTTTAACATAAGATTGAGATTTTCAGCTACTTGTTTAGCATTTTCGACGTGGAGTTTTGCCTTGGAGGGTTGAGTCATTCTCTTGATTGACAATGATAATTCGTTTAAAGCTTTGCCTGATTCTATGCTCATCGTCATGCATGATTCACGGAACGTAGCCTTCGTTTCTGTTGGTGCCTTTACATGTTTAAGATGATCAAAATCAAGTTAGCAAAACGCGGCAAGCTTTTAGCATTAAAATGTTTTGTCAAAAACTACCTAAAATAACGGACATTATTGGTTTAACTACTTTTCTAATATTTTTTTTCATTTTAAGTACCTTATACTGTATATGCAATACCTGTAGGTTTCACTACCAATGGGTGGTTTTTGGCCGGAAAACCACCATTTTTGCCGAAAAACCGCCCATTTTTTGCCGGAAAAACCACTCATTTTGGCCGGAAAATCGCCCATTGGTAGTGAAAAATAGCGGTATTACATATATAAGGTAGTTAAATTAAGTAAAAATTAAAAAAAAGTAGTTCAACCAATAATGTCATTATATTATGTGGTTTTTGTCAAAAAATCCTACATATATATTGTCGCAGATTTCGGATGAACCGTTTTGCCCAATTTTTATGTGCAATAATTGGTATCTGGTAAGATCGTGTGACACTTATCTTTAAGTGTTAGACTTGGTGATGTCGTAATCATAACTTTTGGCCCAAAAATATAACTATGAGAAAATACTAACTATTAACCTAAAAACACAATTAACTAGAAAATTATAACTTTTATCCATGTATGATGACTTGTGTAACGGTGTAAGGAGTTGCATTGGACTACTGCGGGACTATTATGGGCCTATTTGACTAGTCTAACACTTATATTAAGTGTCTGGTGGTCTGATTCAAGAATTTGTATATGTGCAATATGTCTACTAAAAAGCATAACTTTTTTTACAATATCAAATGGAAAAAAATAAAAAATATAGAAAATGGACAGGGTAAGGAAATAGAGACTTGCAGAGTTTTAGAGTTGTGCTCCTACTATGCAAAATCATGTTTGTGGTTGACGAGCAGTAAGATGGTCTAGTCCAACAAGAAAAACAATAGAAGTAGGACATATCAAAGAAACCGAAAGCTACCAAAATGGAGCAAAACGAGTCTGTTTTGGTAGTTTGGTTCACCCATCCAAGCCACTAAAGCTGGCCCGTCCGGCCAACTCTTCGACACACGAAGCCGGTTTCTCATAGGATTCAAGACACAAGTAACATTATTCTAACACAATTGTGAACCCTTTTGATTTAGTGTAGAATAATGCAGAGAATATAGTGTTTACCTGGACTTGAGTGAACAGTAAGCCGTGGAGAACTTCAACTCTACAAGAACAATATCTAACCAACTCATTAATTTTCTGGTATTGTTTCCATGGGTGCCCGTACTTAAACGGTCCATGCATTGGCTCCCATCTTGCAAAATTAAGCTGTAGTATGTTTATTACATGAGAACATATATATAAATCATACACTCGGATGTACCATGAGTATAGTACACCCAAAACTGTAATATTTTTTTGCTTATTGCTCATTGATGTTTAATATCCTTGGCCCTTGGGTGTACTGTGCTCATGGTAAACGCAGGTGTATAATAAAAGTTGTATCTATCAATTGATCTGGAGATAAACTAACCAGAGAATCTACACTGTTTTTGGAGTCAAGCACTTTTCTAAGCCCATCTACTACATTTTTACAGCTCTCCTTGTTCGAGGCTGCATCTACTGAAGTTTTGAAGTATTCAGCTCCATGTTCTGTGAGACAAATGAGTTCTTACAACTAGTGAAGGTTTAGGAGAGAAACCAAACAAGTACAGAAACCAAAGGACGATCTAAAAGTGTATACTATACACTAAGTCACTAAGTTGCGGTTGCCATACGTTTTATGTTATCGGGCTTTGTATAGATGTGAGTAGAATTATGTTTAGATGAGAACACTCCTTATATGTGAACCGCGTGAACGATGAACACGACACAAACACAACACAAGCAAAGAGGGAAAAAAGTATATTGATCCATTTAATATTTTTTTCTAGATTTGTAACGTTTCACTCAGAAGGTTATATTATAGACTTCATTGACCAAAATGGGTTACCAATTTATTAGTACATATTTTGGCCCATCAGAGGGCGAAAAAGATTATATTTTGGCCAAAATGGATTACTATCTCGTGTTCTTACGTTCTTATATAAGGAGTGTTCTTACCGGAACCTGATCCTATATATGTATATGAAATGAAAATAATTGTGTCTTAGTTCTGTAGTTGTATTTTATAAGAAAAATGTGCTTAGCGATTGTTTCAAATGTTGACTAGATTTTTTTTTTTTAAGCTGAGCTGTATAAGCATTGAAATTTTGGAGTTATGGAATTGAAAAATCAACATTATATATTATGGTTTAATGTTCCAATGAAAGAGTAGAAACAATTTATTTTTCATTTGGAGTGTCGATTATCATCCGCATCCCTACATCAATGTAGGACGCCACTAGCTCTAACCGACTTAACCAAAGCTCTAGTCGAGCTCATCAACTCAATGAAGCTCATTGATAAACTCACATATGAAAGAAAGAAAACATCAAATAAATATGTGGTGACAATACCTTGAAGGAAAATGGCAAGGGTTTCAAGATGGGTGGCGACGAGTTTGTGAAGATCAGTGCCAGCCCAAACCGGGCATATAACAACACATACAATCACAGCCGCAGAGCTTCCAATGAGGATGGTCGTAATCCTATTATTTGCTATGTCAAGAATTTCGTCATCTCGGTAACCAGATACTGATATCAAACTGAATGTCAGTATGAATATCAGTAAGCCGTAATCAAATCTTGCCTTCATCTTTGGGAAAAACCTCATAAATGTTGTTATTCCAGCTGCATTTTTATTAAGCCCATCATTAAATCACTATTTTTGTTATCATTAAATCGAAGTACTTTTACTACTAACTTAAGATCGTAAGTAGTAAAAATATGTATACGAGGAATTCATACTCAATATCTTGCAACGTTCTCCACATATCCCTTTTTACTAGTTCTAATTTTTGAATGTCACATTGTATCCTCGAGTTTTTGAGATTTATACTCCGTATTTGGTACTATTGAGAGTATATATTTGGCCAAGTGCATGATATGGGTCCAATCAAGCTGAATTCAGAAAACATATTAACCTACTAATAAGATTTTAATTTTCTGTTATGACATGTAATTAGTACTTAGTATGAAGTAGATATATATTAGGATGGTGTATTAATATCCTACATTTTACTCTCTTTGTACTTAATTGTCTATATTAGTAACTACGTGCTAAGTGTAACAATACTTCCGTCCATCATCTTCCAAATTTATCACGTACCATGTCGATTGATATATCCCATCACCTTAATTACGTGCTAAGTGATCCGAGCAGTAGTTACTACTATTATTATCGACATAATCGCCACCAATAAGACATATAAATAAAACTGATTATGGGATAAAAGGTTGCAAGCTAATAAGCGAGGAGCATAATACGTCCATTTGATAACTTGACAATAATGGTAGTTGTGTTGTGTCTTTAGGATGGTTGGTGATGAGTGATTAGCTAGGGTGGTTGGACTTAGTATCATTATTTGAAATAGTATTAAATATTAACAATAAAATAGGGTACCATGTAAAACTCAATAACTCGAGATCGTGTCAAATGGAATTGCAAAAACTAGAGGGTACCTTGTAAAATTCCCCTAATTATTTCAAATATCCTTGTTGTCGATCATATTTCTTTGGTTAGTAGAAGCCGTTATTGTATTGAAATTTGCATGTTCAATGGAAATGTATCTTTCTATCTCCGCCATTTGATTGCAATAAATCAATATAACATTGTAGTTTAATTACCTATCAAGAAGACAGATAGCCCAAGAAAAACAGGCTCCAATGTCTCTCCTGGAAGGCTGAATAATCTATGAGCTCCAACTGCGGACATTCCCCCTAGAAGTGTTGCAACCACTCTATTCAATCCTTTTCCTAGTGTCGCACCTATACATACATACATAAACATGAATTCATTTATTTCAAAAGACAGTTATCAATCTTGTGCGATATATAATATATATACTTCCTCCGTTCTTTTTGATAAGGCACGTGTAATAATTGTGATCAAACTTTAGTTATCAATTACTCTTCATATATGTTCAATAAAAATTATAGTATGTAATAGTTTGGAATTTTTATAGATAAAGTGTAATGGTACAAATTTCATTCACCCTATCATGAAAGATACTCATAATCAAATGTAAATAAATTTTCGAAAAATCATGTGTGTCTTATAACTAAAAATAAAAGGAGTACTAATGAAAAGATCTAGTTTATTTTCATGTACAATAGAGCAAGTTAAGGCTGGATTCATTTCACCTGAATATCTGACCTAGTTGGATCGACTTACCTCTAGTTTCACCTTATATTTACATCTGGTTGGACCTAATGAACTCTGAATCTTATATTAAATGAAGAGAACACACTCTAAGTTGTCTTTTGAATCTATGATCTAGAAGACTACCAAAACCGATGTTAAACACTTACCGACAGAGAACTCAAAGACGACAACCACAGTGAGAACAGCCCACATTGCATTAACGCCGAAGCCTTCATAAAGAAGATCGAAGTAGTAGATGAGTGAGACTAACGTGATGGCAAGTCCTACTTTGATGGAGTGAACAATCTTCTTAGGATCATCTTGTGCTAGCTGCTTTGCTAAATGCCCTATTTGACCAACATCAGTCTTAATCTTGTCAAACTTTGCCATAAAATGGTGTTTAATTGAGAGGCTGGATCTTTGTTGGGTAGGGGTTTCCATTATTACTTTCCTTCTCTCTTACAATAACACATTACTTTCTGATAGACAAAACCTAGTATGGTACTTAATAGGACTCTGAGTATTAGGTAGGAAACTATTTTATTTGGGGTAGGGAAGAACTAGGGAGAGCTTAAATGGGAGAAATTTTATTAGGGGTGGGCTCTTCTTCTCATTTGAGATTACAAATAAACTATACATAAAAGAATGATTTCTTATGATATCCTAGGAGAAGTAAAACAATTAGTTTCAAATAGGTACTCTTGAGGCTCTAATTATAAATGTAACGCTTTGACGATATACATGTTGATACACAATTTTTATCATTATAACTTTTTCTACCTTTTCTCTGCTAGCTAGATTCAAGTTATCCTCCTTTAGCTTTGATTTCGCTAACACGGTGCTCCTAATGTGTTAAGCGTCAAACAAGTTTGTACAACTTAAAGTTTGATCATTCATATTTCTCTACCTTTTCTCTTTATGAAAAATGTATGTGTCAATCAATCAAACAACTTTAGCTATATTTGATAACATTAGTTGAAATGCACGCGAGTGAAATTGACAAGTTACCAGAAACTGAAAAAGGTGAGACTGAAAGCGATAAGTTATTGAAACTAATAGGTAGTTGTATAGTAAATTCAATAATTTAAGTAGCTTAAAATTTCAAATATCTATTTTTTGGAAAATAAGATAGTTAAGATGAAGAAAAAGATATTTTTTAGCCCCTTAATGACCAGTTACTCACAATAACATCTCAGTTTAAATCCTTGTAACTTCCTTACATCTTATTTAAGGTATACGCCAAACCGCTTAAATCATTAGCACCTCAATATTCCAGGAATTTATTTTTTGTCCATTGGTGACTCGATCGAAACCCATAGCATTCATAACAATGGCTTCATGAACTACTATTTGTCAACTTACTTTTTCTTAGATGGTAAGACGAAGCGCTTATATATGAGCAAAGGGATGAAAAATCCCTTTTCCAAAATGCCTCTAGAGTCTAGTTGGATTGCTCCCTCAACCTTGATGTTGACCAAAAACTATAGGATCTATCAACGCACCTATAACCTATTCTACATTAAATCATTACTCTGCAATTTTATACTTCATTTTTTGTTTTCAAAAAATTGCAAACTTTGACTTTTGCAGTGTTTACACACTTCACTTTAACAATAGTTTTTGACCAATATATAAAATAAAATGCTATTATGTAATATGTCATTGGATTTGTCTCAATATTTATTAGCATTTTATAATTTTTATCAATGTATAATCAACAATATTTTGTGAATAAGGCTTCGTTGTTGTTGTATATAATCAACAATATTAATGGTCAAAGTTGTGCATTGACAAACGTAAAAGTCAAAGTGTTGCAATTTTTAGATACGGGATGAAGTACATCTTATACAAGTACAAAGATAGTCTGCAACTGTGCAACATAAAAACCAACACATGTGAGTGTATGAGACTGGCAGTAGATACCTCCTCAATTCTGTAGTACTTTATTAGTATGAAGTACTTCATCAGTCATCACTTATATCGCATTAAATTTATTACTCTGGAACATTGTAAATTCTATACAAAGTTTGTAAAACAGAATCAAACCAAAATTTTCTAATAAAGTACTACTACAATAACATTACTCTGCAGTTTGCTGAGCCATAGCTAAGGAATGCGGATTCTTAGGAATTGATACTCTAGGAGAACCAGCTGGTGATGAACTCTCAATTACAATGACATGATTAGCAAAAGAACGTCGTTTAATCGATCCTTGATTCGACAACTTAGTTTTTTCGATTTGAGGCGAAACCTTAACATCCTTACTTGCATCCTTAAATTTAGCTAGAGATGCAAGTTCTTCAACAGCGTCACCAATTTCCTCAACACACGTTACTACATCTACTAGTAATGTGGCAATAGTAGCAACTTGTGTTACGTGTGAAATATTAAGGTTTTTCCATATGTTTGAGTTTAACATAACATTAAGATTTTCTGCAGCTTGTTTAGCATTTTTAATGTGGGGTTTTGCCTTAGAAGGTTTGCTCATTTTCTTGATCGCTAATGCTAACTCGTTTAACGCTATGCCGGATTCGGAGCTTATCTTGTTACATGGTTCTCGGAATTTGGCCTTGACTTCGAATGGTATTTCGACGTGGGTGTACAAGAAGCCGTGTAGAGCTTCGGCTCTACAAGCGCAATGGCGAGCTAGCTCACCGATTTTTTGGTAATGAGTCCATGGATGGGCGCGTTTGAATCGTCCGTGGCGTGGCTCCCATTTTGCAAGATTAAGCTGAATGAACGAATGAATAATTGAAGTATGTTTTATAACGAAGGAAGAACGAAGAAGTAGAGAAAGAAACGTACCAAAGTATCTATGTTGTTTTTGGAGTTAAGAACAATTTGTAATCCATCTAGTAAGGCTTCATTGTTGTCATTTGAGGTCTCATCCGATGATGTTTTGAAGTATTCAACTCCAAATTCTGCAAACAAGTAATTTATGTTGATCAACTTTACTTTGCAAAGATGGCATAGATCGTCAAACACATATCGAAAGAACGAATCTAACAAGACCTCCAGTGATAATTATGTTCTTTTATGTACAAGAAAGGATGGTAGATATTCGGGAACACGGTTTCTTATATTTGTGCTGATCAATGAAAAGGCTAAGTTGTTTTCTCCAAAAGATTTTGTGTCTTAACAGTCAAAGTTTGATAAGTTTGTATCAATATGTGTCTCATTCAATATTATTGGTCTATATTCTTAGACTTCTTTTAACTATAACGAAACCAACATGGATCGATAAGGACGAGTTAGACTTATAATTATATTTTTCAGTGTAATTCATGAAACTTTATTATTGCCCACCAAAGATACAGTATAAAAAACTTTTTCCCCATTTATTGTATCATAAGTTCTGTAACTCGTCCTTATTGATTCATGTTGGTTTCTTTAGTTAAGAAATTCTAATAATATAGACCAACAATATTGAACATACATATATTGGTACAAAAGAATAGAATATAGATGATATATGGACTCTAACATGAACCATAGGACACGCCTCTTTTCAAGGATATTCTAATTGAGCACTTGAGCATTGTAATTTGTACACCTCAACATGGTATGACAGCTTGCCTAACTTTGAACTCACATTGCCTTATCATTTTTTATGTGAAAATGATATCTGAAACACCAAAATAGCACTAAGATTTCTATAGTGCATGTCCTTTTCACCTCATGGACACTTGTTGAATACTACCAAGTGATTCTACAATAAACTCTAACAAAATATCAGGCAAGTTGTCATCTAGACAAAGAAACATACACTTTCTAAAGTAATTATTGTACATTGCACGAATAATATAAGAACGGTCAGAATCTGTTGGAACGGAACTGAACTGAACTGAACTAGCAGATAAATCTAAAAGAACACGACAAGAGCCAAAGAAATGTAATTAAGAGAGTACCTTGAAAGAAAAGGGCAAGCGTAAGAAGATTGTTGGCAACAAGTTTGTGAAGATCAGTACCAGCCCAAACAGGCCATATAAGAACACATATAAGCACAGATGTTGCGCCTCCAATCAAAATGGTGCTAATTCTTTTATGTGCCATGTTTATCACCTCATCATCTCGGTACCCCGATACACATATTAAACTAAATGTTAATATGAATATTAATACTCCATAATCGAATCTTGCCTTCATCTTTGGAAAAAAATCGAATAAATGTTGTTACTCCGGCTGCAATTTTTTCATTTTTGTTACTTAGATCGAAATTATAACAATGTCGCGGAAAAACACTAAACAACTAACATTAACAGTTTTATACAGAAAATACGTACCTGTAATAAAGACACAAAATCCGAGGCAAAAAGGCTCGAATTTCTTTCCTGGAAGACTTGATAATCTATGAGCCCCTACGGCAAACATCCCACCTAAAATTGTTGCTAACGCTCTATTCACCCCTTTTCCTAACGTTGCACCTACATAAATATCACACAATAATAGTCACCAAAAAGAAGGAAAAAATAGTATTGTATGTGATAATTTATTATAATCGGAAAATTTTACCAGATAAACTAGCTGACATCGGACGTACCAACTGAGAACTCGAAGACCACAACAACGGTGAGAACAGCCCACATTGCGCCGACGCCGAAGCCTTCATAGAGAGGATCGAAGTAGTAGAAGAGGGAGACTAAGGTGAGAGCAAATGCTACTTTGATGGAGTGGACAACTCTTCTAGGATCATCTTGTGCTAGCTCCTTTGTTATTTGGCCAATATGACTAAAATCAGTTGTGATTTTGTTATACTTTGCCTTGAACATGTTGCTTAACAAACTTGAATTTTCTTGGTTAGGAGTCTCCATTAGATTTCTTCTGTGTTGCAAGTATATTTTGTAGAAGGAATGGGAGAGATTGGTGTAGTTTTCAATCATGTAAGTGAGAGACAGATGTTCATGTGTTTTTGATTGGTGGGTGTTTACTGTTTGCTTAAATAAGAGATATTTTATTTGAGGTTGAGTATTTTCTTTTAATGGTAGGTAATCTCTTTTTTCTCTTTGTTTTCTTATTTGGAATCTTTGTGTACTATTTATAAGTAGAAAAAAAATCTAGATTCTTCAAAATACGTAGAAAACATGGTTGGGTGAAGTGACTGTTAGTCAATATATAAATTAAAAAAATATAAATTAGTTAAATGTAGGTTTACCTTAAAGCACTCAATGAATGTCATTAATTTTGGACGAAAACAAATTCTTATAATAGGTCGTCCATTTTTAACATAAGTCAAACGAAATCCAAGTCGATATCCTCCTATTAAGTCCATCCTAAGCTGGCCCAACACTACAGTCTGACATCTTCCTCTATTTCATTTTAAATCTGGAATCATAGTGGGCAACTTTTGTTATAACCTGGCAGAATTAATGAATGGATTAACTTGGCAAGTTATTAATAAATTAAATTGGCTTTTGAATATTTATAAAAAAAAGTGATTATTACTAACTTAATTAAATTGATCACTAATCGAATAAATTAAATAAAATTCATCACTCTATACAACATACCGAAAGGATTAAACTAATCACCTTACACTTTACATTGAATGTTCATCCTTTTCCCTTCTTTATTTTTTTTTGGTAAGGAGAAGTGGCACGGACCCCGCTAAGTCCTATTGAGCCAGACACTTGAGAGTAGGGGGGAATGGTAAGGGGAATCCCCACTCCCAAATGCCCCTAGTGGGATTTGATCTCATGGCCTTGTAGTCATGGGGCCAAACCCTTACCACTAGGCCAAGCCAAGCTCGTCTTTATATTATACCTCGTCTGTTCTTTAATTTTAGACTGTCTCTTTATTTCTTATAAGACTTTTTAATTTTGACGTGAACCTTTAATAGATGCTTTCTTTGGATTTTCGTATAGCTTCCACACGCATTTCGGTTCATTTCCTCAAAATTAATAAGATGGTAAACAAATGGTAAAGATCCACCTATCTGGCCGGCACTTCTGCACTAGTATCTGCAACGTGACATTACATATTTACATAACATAAGGTCAAGGTTTCACGATATGTTGGCAAATGCTGTAGATTTTGTCGTTCCTAAGTTGTAAACTCGTAATTCATATTTGCATCAGTTTTGTTGATTTACGAAATTGGTACCTTGTTTCCTTTTTTGGCAGTGAGTAGTTGATGGGCTTCCTGGTGAGTACTATGTTTAGTCTGTATTATATTGGCAGCTTATGGGTTTCTGTAGATCTAAGCAGGATTCGCCTGACATTGTCGAATCCACCAGCTTCTTCCTTTCTGTTTGCACTCTCGCCTGTCCTTGCCCCCTCAACATTCACATTCTTCAAATCAGGTGCTGAGTGGCGAAGAAGCCGTGCCATTTCGACTACTTTCTTCGTTTTTTATTTGTGATACTTTGACCAAAAAATTCTCATAGTTTTAATTCAAGTGTCACAATTAAAGACGGAGGAAGTATTAATGTACTCCCTCCGTTCCATATTACTTGTTACAGTTTGACCGGCACAGAGTTTTAGCATTATTATTTGACTTGTTTATTTTATTGTAAATAGTTAGTTGTTGGTATTATTTAAGTGCATAAAGTACAATGTGGGACAAATGTGGCAAAAGTAAAATAAAAAGCAAAAAGAGAGAGAATGCAAAAGTGGGACCATACCATTTTTAGAAGTGTATCAAGTAATATAAGACGGACTAATATAGGAAGTGTATCAAGTAATATGGGACGGAGGGAGTATGTCTCTTCTCGTTTTCATATTTCGTTACTGAACCTTTTTGCTTGAATAAAATATTGAAAAAAGTAAATGAATCGTCTACTTTATTATACTACTACCTCCGTTCCATATGTATTTACGCCTCCCAACGCACTACTTTAAACGCTAATATCTCTAATTTTATTTAAGTAAAAATTATAAAAAGTTGATACTATTAATTAAGCATATATCGAGATGAATCTAACAAGATCCCACATGATTATATTTATCCTTATGTATAAATCACAAAAAAAGGTCAAAAGAAAGTGTATAAATAGTGCAAAATGTCAAAGGTTGCAATATATTTGGAACGGAGGTAATATTATTTTATTTTAGTATCCTTTGAAATTGTAAAATTGTAATGTTATGCTCTTAGAATCGAACTTGTGCCTATTGGTATTGGAACAGAGAGACTACAACTTGTATCATTGCCATATCTTAGGATTGTATTAACACCATATATAACTTCCATTGTCTCACGTCCTTGAGTTTTAGAAGTATGGTTAGAGTCAATTATTATAGAACACCGTGCTTATTACGTTGGTGAGGGTTAATAGGAAAAAGATGAAGATAATACCTATCTACAAGGAATTAATATCTTAATTATATTCTGTTTAAGGTCTTTATATATTGGATATTTCGTATGTGTGATTTCATGTGACAAACTTAATAAGAATTCTAGCAACTATGTTCAAGATTTTGACACAATCTATGGTTAGGAGTTTGTTGAATGGTTGTTAGAGGGATGGAGCTTGGGATGATGGGAGTTGTGGCATTTACATCATTTACGTTAGGGCGCAAGGTAAAGATCATCACTTTTTCATGTTATTGTGAATAGCAAGAGTTCAAGTCCTTAATCCGTATTTGACTAATTTGATGAATTATTCATAAGGAAAAATCGTAAATTTCACAGTGAGACACTTCAAGTTCCAAAGTTTCTTTCCATATGAGTTTGTAAAGATTATATTCATGTTTAGATCGAACATCCTGGTTTCAGTCAAAATGATGGGGAGGATGAGCTTGATCACGAAGAGATTCGATAGGAAAATGCACATGAATTACAATAATAACTACATTAAATCTTTGGTAACCTCTAGGCCAAGAGAAATTATAAATCGTTTTAGAATTTTGGGCTAGCCAAGCCTTTGAGGCGTTATATGGGCATGTAAAGTTGGTTAAATATGTATGCTCAGCGGAGAATGGTGAGCCGATTGCCTTCACATAAGCTATTAAGGAAAAAGGATAGAGAAAGTTGGTTGGTGCCAGGAAGGAAGAGACACAATCTCTCCAGATGAACAAATTACGAAGGTGGTCTCGTTATCTATAAGAAAGACTATTATTGGTCGTTAAGAAAAGAGGATCCTACATAATTGGATGGTATAAGGTGAACTGGTGAAAGGCTAGACTGGTGGCTAAGGGATTTGCACAGATTGAGAGTGTTAATTATAATTATTTTTAGTCTAAACATATTCAATTCGGATGTCGTTAACTGTATCTCGTTGCGATCTTTAGCTAGAACGAGTTGATGTGAAGACAACCCTCTTATACATGATGATTTGGATGAGGAATCTATAAATATATATATATATATATATATATATATATATATATATATATATAAAGAGAGAGTAGTAAGTATGTCGTGCTTGAGAAAATCACTTTTTAAATTGAAACAATCTTGAGAGTTAAGTATGTCGTTTGAGAAAATCACTTTTTAAATTGAAACAATCTTCCAGCCAATGGCACAAGCGATTTGACTCGTTCATGTTAGAGTAAGAATTCTCCATAATTAACTGCTTATGATTGTTGTGTATATATATGTTCATGCACAAATTATTCAAAAAAACTGTCTAGTTTTAATATTAAAATTAGGCAGCTCGGGCCAAATAAATTTACAAGGCCCAAAGATTTTAAACCATGCTACTATCTCATATTCTCCTCCAACAAGTTATCTTCATTTTCAGTTAAACTAGTGCCAAAAGAAATTAAACTGGTGCTAAAAGAAATAAAATGACCACAAAAGAAATTAAACTGGTACCAAAAGAAACCAAACTGGTACCAAAAGAAATTAAACTAGTACCAAAAGAAATTAAACTGGTGCCAAAAGAAAGTAAACCGACGTAGCAATAATCGAAGCGTCGGTCTATGAAGGAGAGAGTGGATGGAAAAAAGCCTGCCTAATTTTATTGAGCTTGGGCCTACCTAATTTTAACATTATAATTAGGCGGTCTCTTGCAAGACAAGCTGATATTCGTGAGTCTCGTGAAGGTGATTATATTTATCTTCTATTGTATGTAGATGACATGTTTATTGCTTTGTAGAGCAGAGTGAAGATGGATAGGTTATAAAGTCAACTTGGAAAAGGGTTCGAGACAAAAGATTTGAGTATGGAAATTAGACGAAAGAGATTAAACTAAAAATTGTTCTTAGCCTAAAAGGCTATATTGGGCATGTAATTGCAATGTTTGGGATAAAAGGTCCTAAGTTAGGCCCCGTTCAGTTCACCTTATTTTTGATGAACTGAACTTATTTTTGTTGAACTGAACTTATTTTTACTGAACTGAACCTATTTTTACTGAACTGAACTTATTTTTGCTGAACTGAACTTATTTTTACTGATTCATGTTGTTTTTTCTTCTTTGCACTACTGATTTTTATTGAACTGAACTTATTTTTACTGAACTGAACTTATTTTTGCTGAACTGAACTTATTTTTACTGAACTGAACTTATTTTTACTGAATATTATTCTTTTAAGGTGAACTGAACAGGGCCTTAGTGGTGACTCCATTGGCTCCACGTTTTAGCCTTTATAGTAAATAATCTCCAATTGCATCTTAAGATGTGCTCCACATCACCTCAATTTTATTAAATTGAACTTATTTTGCCAAAATTGAGCGTATTTTTGTTGAGGTGAACTTATTTTTAGTGATTCATGTTGTTTTTTCTTCTTAGCACTACTCATTTATTATTGAATTGAATTTATTTTACTGAATCGAACTTATGTTTACTAAACTGAACTTATTTTTGCTGAAGTAAACTTTTCTTTACTGAAATGAACTTATTTTTATTGAATTGAACTTATTTTTACTGAACTGAACTTATTTCTACTGAATCGAACTTGATTTTTGCTGAACTGGACTTATTTCTACTGATTCATGTTGTTTTTTCTTCCTTACACTACTGATCTTTATTGAACAAAACTTATTTTTATCGAACTAAACTTATTTTTACAGATCTGAATTTATTTTACTAAATATTATTATTGTAAGGTGAATTGGACGGGGGACTAAAATTAACCACTAAAAATAAGTAATTTTTTCAAAAAAGCTACTAAATCAAAGCATCAAACTACCATTTTCTCCTTTCTCTTAGCCCTCACACGCTAACACTTTTCATTTCTCTCGGTTCATCCATTTACAATGTTCGATTCCACAAATTCTTGAACTTCCATCATCAAACTACCTTTCCTCAATCTGAGGAACAGATAAACAGAGTTTACTTCTTCAACGAGATCGGAAATTCGATCTACCAAAAATTTGAAGGTTCGTTTATGAGTGATTTTAACGCTAGCTTTAAGATTGTAAACTTGGATCTTCGACCAAATTGAGTGAGAATCGAAGATTTTTCCTCAATTTGATCGAAATTTTTATATCATCTACTTTCATATACATTCATTCATTCATTCCTCTCTTGCTTTAGCTACTGATTACATGATTAATTTCCTTTTTTATGTGAATCGTATTCTGTTTCTTTTACCCTAGTTTTTTCCTCAAATCATTTGCTACTTTAATGTATTAGTCGAGAAATGCTAGTATTGATTATCTGAAATTTGTAGGTTAGTGAATAACTTTATAGCTTACCTGCTTTACTAGTTGGTAGTCGCATTGGCTCCTTAGATTTAGGAGCCATGAAGGCGGGATGAGAATCGATCGTAAGACCGCTTGGAACCGTAGGGGATGCTCTAACTGACTGAGCTAATAATCGAGAAATGTTACTATTGATTATCTGAAATTTGTAGGTTAGTAAATAACTTTATAGTATACCTGCTTTACTAGTCGTAGTCGCATTGGCTCCTTGAATTAAGGAGCTGAAGGCGGGATGAGAATTGATGCCAAGACCTTTTGGAGCCGCGAGGGATGCTCTAACTGACTGAGCTATCGCTCACTCGCTGAGATTTGCATGTATAATTAAACTTAGGGTTGCTTCATTAGTTCATTTCTTTCTGTAGACCTAAAGTTCCCATAGGTTGTATGTGTTGTGGTTTTCTGTATTATTTATGCAGTTGAAATATAAACAAGGTAAATTTGTAAGTTTACGTTATAATTTTATTTTACATATGTGTTACAGAATACAGAGAACAGGCCCATGGCAGCTGGTAATAACAACTTTCCGGCTGACTCGGAAATAAAGGAAGAAGATGAACTTCCGTGTAATACTGGAGGACCTCAGCTCGATTCTCGAGGTAGGAAGTTAAACATACCTTTATGGAAACATTTTGAAAATTTGAATTACAAATCTTGAAAGACGGGGGCGACAAAAGCCACTTGCAATAATTGCCATTTAACTTTCGCGGCTGGTAATTCTGTTAATGGTTGTGGTACGTCTTATCTTAGAAGAATAATAGATTAGCGAACATATATCATGGTATAAGGAACTTTTGCATTTCTCCGACTCCATCTAATGGTGGTACTAGTTAGAAATAGCAAGCCTCTAAGACATCCTGGTATAATCTTGATGAAGTACGTAAAGCAATTGTATTTATGCTGCTGCTGGAGTTCTGGTGCACATTCTTTTGCTACATGTGAGGAACAAGAACCATATGTACTCTACTATAGGCCCTCAATTTAATACTATTAATAGACTTACGTTAAGAAGAGATGCTTCTCAATATCACAACGAGGAAGAACAGATTGTTATGGATGATTTATAAATGCTTTGGGTCAATTTTCTTTACTATTTATAATTGGAGAATTGAACATGTTGATGATTAATATATGTGCATAACAGCTCATTGGGTGGGTACTAATTGGAAATTACAAATGAGATTAATCAAATTTGGGACATTGGAAACTCTGTTTAATGGAGTTTGTCAAGTAGAGGAGATTGCATTGTGCTTAGTTGAACAAAATTTAGATCATTAGATATTTAGAAATTAGATGATGGTTTGATTGCTTTTCTTAAAAAAATTATCTTATAAGGGAGAATTGTTTGTTTGGGAAAGAGATTTTTATAATGTTAAAACAAGTTTTGGTATGAAAACAAATGAAAGGTTTCGTGGAGATAATTGTATTAGATGGCATTATTCTTTATAAATGTCTGACCACTCTATCTATTTTAGAGATGTTATTGAACATGTTGAAGTGTTTCTTCTAAATTAGAATCAGAAAGAGTTGGCATACTTTCTTTAAGCTCCTTTATGATGTGAAAACACATTTCAGCTTTGAAAAATCCAATTGCAACTCTCTACTTTGATAGTATTTGGAGCATTTATTGAAGTTCATAGAATTTGCAAATGGAACCTCGGGTAATTTGTCTTCCATGGCCAAGTATATGCACGAAAAGTTTGATAAGTATTGGTTGGACTATAGTCTTATCCTCTTATGCGATGCTGTTTTGGATCCTGGATTTAGGTTATGTAGAGTATTCTATAAGAAGTCCAATCATCATTATTACTTTTGGAATATCAAGTATGTAACACAGATAATTGAGCTGAAATAAAAAGCCCAATCGTCGTCATTACGAAATCAGAAAAACAAAGCATCTTATTGAGATCGAAGTGCCTTGTTATTCTTTTCGTTCACAATCTTCTTAAGGATAACTAGTAAAGAAATACAAGGACCCCATTTCCCAGTAAGAGGATAGTCAAGCGTTACTCATGTTAACTTCTATGCTTGATTTAGTTGTCGAATGTTGATAATGGCATCCAGATCAGTTTTCATAGTTAGGCAATTGTAAAATTTGTAAACAAGAAATCTCAAAGAAATACTTATTACAATTAGCCTCTGAATGCTTTTTCACCATTATGACTCATAAAAGTATGGCACATCTATTATCAATATTAGAGAGCTTTGACCACCATAATTAAATATGGCTTCTTGTTTCCAATAATAGGGCAGATACTATTTCCGGTTTAGACTTGCATGTACCTCAAAGGAAAATATTCTTTTCTTCTGTGTTGTCTAATTACGAAATTTTCATGTTAGACTAACCATACCAAAGTCCTACACTCTCATCTTACTAGAGCATCATAGCTTTGAATCTTTTCCAATTTTGATGTTGTAACATTGGACACTAGCTGTATGGTCCTTGATACGTCTAGTTATGTATCCCATGTTTGTATCCTTACTGAAGTCTAACACTGTGTTGTAAATGGAGCATCATAGCTTGGATCCTTTTAACTTATCTTTTGTTCTTTATCATTGAGAAATTACTTATTTCACTTTCACAGTCGTTATAATTGATAAGCATCTAATGATACAATACAGTATTGCTATATGTTTGTTTGAAACATTAAAGGTTTTTTATAAAAGAAGGCATTCATTAACAGATTGTTTTATTTGTTGGGCAAGTGCTTATTAGAAATCACTGATACTGTTCCATGTTTAGAGGTGGTTAATATTCATTTTTACTCAAACAACATATATTGGAATTGAAAGAGACATCTGGGATAAAGGGATGAAATTGAGAGCTAGAGAGATGTAAGTCAGAAAAATATGACATCAATTGGAGGATAAATTGAATTATTGATGCCCACATGAGTTATTTACAATAATTTCAAGATTTTCAACATATTTTTGACTCCATAATGATGCCCACATGATGTTCTTAGAAAATGTGAAGCATTGTGAAAATTTATGCGTTGTAAATAAAATTGGAAAATCTATATGGCAGCCCTCCGTGTTTGACATAGTACCCTTTTTGGTACCGCCCCGAAAATTTTGAATGTCACATAGTACTCTCATTATTGACATTTCAATCTGGTATCACTTCAAAATTCTAACAATATATATCCAACTTCAAAATGTGTTGCAGCTTTGTGGAGTACCCGCTAAACATTGAAGAAGATCATTATCTTTCTCCTCTCTCTTTCTCTCCCTTACGCACCTTAGGGTTTGATCTTGGATGTTTGGGAGAAAGATTTTTCTTGGATGATTAGGAGTAAGTTTTATTAATGGAGAGGAAGGAATGGGGTTCAGGGGGGTGAGAGGGGAGTTTGATACCTCCATTATTATATTCCAATGTGTTAATATTCCAATCAATCAAAGGAATGGAATGAGATATACATTGGATCCATTCCTAAGTGATATAACCAAACATCCTATCTTTGTCTCCCCTTCATCGGTTTTTGCTCGAATTAATTGGCTAGTGATAATTCTAATGAACAGATGTATTTGATGTTTTTCTTTTAATATATGAAGCTTCATCTATTATACTATTGTTATTTGTTCATGGGAAGTTTGCATGTCTAGTTTGACCATTAACTAGCTATGTCAGCAGCGAGGCAGTTAGTCTTTAATTTCTTTCAGTGCAAGCTTGGCATTTTCTAGATAATGACATTTTCTTGTCTTGCTCGGCAAAATACTATTAAGGTCTTTGCTGACACGAAGTATGCTACATTCAGGTGTACGTGAGAAGCATCAACATGAGCTTGAGACTTTGACATTGACTACAAAACCATGCAGAACATTAAAGTTTTTTGTTTTTGCTATGTATGATTATGTGAAGCAATCAGTTGCATATCTCTTGGCAAATGGTGGCTGGCTTTTAGTATTTAGTGCCTTGGTAATGTCTTGTGGAGTTCTCTTGGCAACTGTTGAAGGTTCTCACGAAAAGGTAAATTATGTACTTGATTTTGTAGCTATATTGCATATCGACATTGTCGAGTTTTCTTGGTACTCTTTATATTAGTAAATAATCAGCAAGTTGTGTCAAAGCCTTAACAGTATTTAATTATAGAACCTTGCTAATCCATTTTTCGATGATTGTAAGGTTGTTAAGGTTGAGATAGATTATTGTTTATTTGATAATTATCTTATATATGTAGTTGCTTCATTCTAGGGAAACCAAAAATTTAGTATCCACTTGAAATATCGGTAATTGGGTTTATTCTTGTGTTGCTTTCTCTTGCAGCATGTCCAGGAGGTTCTCCGGTACATTCAGTTTGTTTTATGGTGGACTGCTCTTGGTGTTGCATCTTCTATCGGCCTTGGTATGTGATTACCTTGATGAGCGAAATCTTTGGTTTTGTTTGTTGTATGCATTAGATGGTAGCAGCTCTAGAGAGATCAAATGTGGAACTGTTGGAGAGTGATGTGACGAACTTACAAATTATGCTTTCTTCTCTCAATTACAGCGTTTCCATCGTCTTTATCTGATGGTTTCTTGCATAATTGATTGATTACAGAATGAATTGATGCGATTCTGGCTGGAACTTTTTGTCCTTTTAACTCTTGAGCGTCTGTTTTGCTAATGAACGAACATGAAAGTTTCTGTAATGCACCTTATTCTCAGCACCAGTTTTTCACATGCATCCTATCTTTTTCCTTGTGAATTTGTCAGGATCTGGCTTGCACACTTTTGTTCTTTATCTGGGACCGCACATTGCCCTCTTTACTATAAAAGCAATGCAATGTGGCCGAGTTGATCTAAAAAGTGCTCCATATGATACAATACAGTTGAAACAAGGTCCCTCATGGCTTGATAAAGATTGCTCTGAATTTGGACCACCATTATTTGAGTCTGTTCATGGTTCAAGAGTTCCTCTTACCAGCATCTTGCCTCAAATCCAGTTAGAAGCTGTTTTGTGGGGTGTTGGGACTGCATTGGGTGAACTTCCACCTTATTTTATTTCAAGGGCAGGTATGATGTTCACATTATAAGTTGTATGCATTGTCACTTGTAAGTGTTTACTATGTCCTTCTGTTATTAGCTTGTTGATAATGAATGGATGTTAAAATGGTTTTCTAAGATGCTCGGACCTCGGAGTTGGATATAGGGTATAAATCAGAGAGTTGGGCATTGAAAAATTATGAAATCATGGACATGAGGACACGAATAAGAGGTGTCCAAAATTTGGATATGGACTTAGGGACACATTAAGTTGAGTGCTAAAAGATTTCTTATTTGTTCACTTTATCTGAATAAAGTGTGTAATGGTGTATGAATTAGAAACTACGTAGTGGTAACGTAAAGAGAAAAAAGGAAAAAGAGAGTGAGAGAGAAAAGTCGGAATGGAAAATGGTGCAACCCTCGGCATTTTGCATAGGGAAATGCCAAAAGGACCCATAACAGTAAATAGCTAAAGAGGAATAACTTAATCTACCGGGGTAGTAAAATAACCTCTAGTGAGACATCTATGTATCTTGGAATCCAACTTAGCACTAGAATTTTCTTTTTAATTGTCTATTTCTTATGGGCAAATTACTCGTTGGGTAGCTATAGCATTCTTTAAGGTAAAGAAGTAAAGAACTAAGGATTCTCCTTGCTCATGTGACTGAATCCTACCTATAACACGGTGGAGACTGGAAAAAGATAGGCAAAGAGGGGGACAAAGTACCGAAAGCTCATTTTAGAGAGAGAGAGAAGAAAAGATATGCTGCAACCTTAGTTTAAAAAAGCGAGCTGTAATGACTGGATATTACTAGACTAAGGGTATTTTAGGTAGTTTATAATAATTTAGGGTTTAGAAGTTTTAGGGTTAACTTATCTATAAATAGAGCTAAGTAGAGATAGTGTAGGATCATGAAAATTAATGAGAAGGAATCTTTTGTAGTGTAGTACTTCCTCCGTTTTCCAATACTTGCAACAAATGAATTTTTTATCTCTCACAAATATTCCCCTTTGTTTCATGCATTAGAAAACGGAGGAAGTACTTAGCTTGTATTATTAGATAAGTTAACCCTAAAACTTCTAAACCCTAAATTATTATAAACTACCTAAAATACCCTTAGTCTAGTAATATCCAGTCATTACACGAGCCTGAGGCGCGCCTAGGCGGCAGGCGAGGCGAGGCACCAGTGGTGGCGCTTTTCAAACCTCAGGCGAGGCGTTTTCATGTAGGCGCGCTTTTTTATGCGCTTTTCAAGAGGCGCAAGGCGCAGCGCCTTTACCGCTTCTTGTAGAAACAGGAGAGAGAGGTGAAGATCTGAGTTTAGGAGTTAAAAAATCGCAAAATTAAAACTTACCCAGACCTTTTAGATAAATTCGACCACAATCCCTCTTCTAATTTCATGAAATTGCTGCAATTTGAACCCTAATTTAAAAGCCCCAAATTATTGAAACCCTAATTTAAGAATGATGCAAAATTGATGAACGCCACCAACATGAACACTGACAGAAACCTCCGACTAGAGAGGGGTAGTGGTCTCCGCCGGTCATCGACGGCCTCCTTGGCTGGTGGTTGCTGTTTTCTTACAGAAGGGCGACTGTTCTTCAGTTCTTCCCCCTTTTCTTCTCTTTTTGCTTGTTTACAGCATCACATGGGAAACTTTAGTGCTGACTCAACATTTAATAACTCTGACTTTCCTTTGCTTTCTTTATATTTGACCCAGTTGTATTTTTTGGCTTTTTTAATATTCTTTATTCATTTGTTAAATTTTTTTTACCACTACTTGAGTTTAGTTTATAAATATATCAAAAAGAGTATAGTAAAATAAAATATTTTATACCACAATAACCAAAAATTTAAAATAAATTTTAAAAATAAAAAGTAAATAAAGATGTGCCTCGCCTACAAGAAGCGCGCGCCTTCGCCTTGCGCCTCGCGCCTAGGCTCCAGAGACCCTTTGCGCCTCGGTGCGCCTCGCGCCTTTTAAAACTAAGGCTGCAACAAAACGGAACATCTAAAGCACCTCGAAGAAGGTCCCGAGGATGTAAGGTGCTCAAAAAGTATATCTGGTGCTTTTCCTTAGCAATATTCGAAAAAAGGCCCAATGTTTCAAGTCTTTTGTCAGTTGATTAGACCTTCATTCTTCAGATGACCAGATCTATGGTTTACCACACAAACGCTAGATCTTACAATTTTCGCAATAATTGCTTCTGTGGGCTGTTAACTGGTTTTCTTCTCTTTATTTCTAATCACTCTTCTTTTGTTTTGGCTTTTGTTCTTTTCTGCTCTGTTTTACGTCAAGTTATTGGAGACTGGTGATCTCTCATCAATATCATTGAACAGCAAATTTTGGATGAAAGCTACTCAAGTTCTTTCAGTTTCCTGATTTCTACTGACTTCTTTTGCTTGTTATTGGTTTCCTACACCGAACTGTAAATGCTTTGAACAAATAGTACCTTGGTCATGGTCTTAGACTAACCAAATCTTCATGCAGCAAGCTTATCTGGAAGCAACCCAATGGAGGAACTGGATGCGTCTTCCCCTGAAGATAATGGAATAATTGGCAGGCACTTAAAACAAATGAAACATTGGCTTTTGTCACATTCTCAGTACTTGAATGGCTGGACAATTTTGCTGCTTGCTTCGGTTAGTTTATTTTCTGCTTCTTATCTTATAACATTGTCAATTTTCGACATCTACTCCCATATGAGATTTCAAATTATTGGGCGACAGTTGTGAGCTATCTTATTAGCTTTAGCGGATTGTGAGCATATTAAATGTTTGCCCGTCCAAAACGCTAATATTAGCTTTTGACAGTTAGCGGATTTCATTGCCGGATTGGGTAATATAAGCTAATTTTGAAGGGTTGAAAATCAACACATGATGTCATTGTTTGTTAGTTCAGGAAAGCAAACTTTTTCCTACTATCTGTAAATGTATCAAAACTTTGATACAACGAGTTAATACTCACATTCAAGGCAGCTAGTCAAATCAGATTAGTTAATGGAATCAGCTAACAGTTTTAGTTATTCCCTGAGGCTGAGCACCAAATATAGTCTGAGTTTACAAGGCCGATTGGAATATGAGTTAGTATTAGAACCTGCAACAGGTATATTGCTATTTGATTGAGTACAGATACAGTCCCGATTAACTGGTGTGTGTTGTGCTACATTAGGTCAGTGATGTATAACAATTAGCTTAAAGGTCATATGTTTCATATGGCTTATAAAAATTACCTACAATCACTAAAATAGCTGATTTCGTTGCATCTGAAGAAGAGAAAAGCATGATCTTCAGTTAGGAAAAACCTGTAATCAGTTGACAAGGTGGTGCAACATCCTCATGACAGCATGAAGCAGAGAGTTACTTATCAAGAGCAGCTTGGAGATCCATGAAATCATCACTACTAAGGCTAAGACGTCATGTGAGGTGATGGTCTGATGGAAGGACTATCAACAAAGTACTTGTTTTCTATTGCCATGTTATATGTATGGAGTAACAGTTTGAAAATCTGTTCATCTATCTAGTTGACCTTTACAAACTTATTTTTAACTCTAGAATCGTTGCTTGAAGTGAAGAGCTCAGGTCCATTATGCACAATTAGCGTTTCTGTATGTGTTATTAGTCTATCTAGAACAAAAACTCTTATATAATCTGACAAGCACTTGTCTAATAGGTGCCGAATCCTCTGTTTGATCTGGCTGGTATAATGTGTGGACAATTTGGGATACCTTTCTGGCAATTTTTCCTTGCGACATTAGTTGGAAAGGCAGTTATAAAGACACATATTCAGGTGAGTTGGTGCTCTCCTGATTCTGCGGGCTTTACAGGCTCAAGGAGTTTCTGTATTTTTTTTTATTGATTTCCTTCCCATTTATATTTCTGTGTTGCAGACATTCTTTATCATCTCAGTTTGCAACAATCAGCTTCTAGATTGGGTGGAGAATGAATTAATTTGGGTGCTTAGCCATATACCTGGAGTTGCCTCTGTGCTACCTACATTGATTGCCAAATTGCATGCTGCTAAAGACAAATATCTTGTAACCACTCCACCAGTGGCTTCTAATATCCAGGTATCTGGTTGCATCTTTTCATATGCATAAGTTCAGTTGCATGACCAATGAAACATCAAAAAGCACTGTTTGAAATATTATGTTGCAAGTATTAGACGCGTATTTGGTAGGAGTTTCATACAGTTTTGATATTATACCAACTGTGGTTCTTGGGGGGTTGGGATTTCCCCTTATTGGCCCCTGTAAAGCTGGACTAGATTCACCTGTGACTCTGAGAGATTTCGTCCAGTAGGGTCACTCTCCTTCCTAAGGTATACTATATTTTTCTAACAAAAAAAAGTTATGTTTCAGGTAAAGAAGTGGGGTCTTTCTTTTGCTTCAATCTGGAATACTGTTGTCTGGCTTGTCCTACTGAACTTCTTTTTCAAGATTGTGAATGCAACTGCTCAGAGTTTTTTAAAGAAAGAGCAAGAAAAGGAACTAACAAAGAAGTCGTCATGAGTACCAAAATAGTGAAAGAGCTAACTTCTCGAGGAATCTGGATTAAATTTGCCGTTCCAAGTCAAGTTATGGTGATCCGCCGAAGACGTACTTTCAACTGAGGGTTCGTTCGGTGTTAATCTATTATGTGTTCCTCCTCTCTATTCTTGTGACTAGATGAAGTTTATTGGTGGTGGTGAAAAAAAACTTAACATTGACTTATTATAGTTAGCCCTACCTCATATTCATCCTCCTGCAAAAGGCTGCCGTTTTTAGATCCTTTGTATAGACATAGAAAATAGGATTGGTGGTGGCAAGGAGAAGCAACCGTTTAGCGTTTCTCATAGAGTCATAGTGTTTTGTTTTTCAAGTTTAACTCGGGCAGATTTGTAACACTACTGTGGGTATTGGAAAAATATGATTCTTTCGGGTTGCAAGAGACAAATGTTCCTTGCATATTTGTTTTTGTTTACTCTTGTGTTTCAGTCGATTACCCATGCATTTTAAAAGAGGAACCCACAATTTGAACGTTCCGGCTTACAAGTTACTTAGAAAATAGTATAAGGCTTGTATTATTGCATACTCGAGTCAACTTTAGAATCTAAAGCTCAACCCAAGGGGTATAATGTGAGAGGATGTAAAATTACAATCGCGTGTAGAATGAGCATCTCGATAATAAGGTGAACACGATATTATGGGTGGTGATGTACAAAGTCTTACTAAGTCCGGATGCTCTCTTATGGACCCGATCAGTTTAAGTCACTAGTGTTAATCCAGCAACTGCAATTACAACCTGATCAGGACAATCAACTTCAGAAATTCTATTCACAGCCTCCGGTTGATGAGTAACAGACGTTTCCGGAAAAACCTTGGAGTCCATAACCTTGACCTTCTTAAAATGTGCAAGAACCGCAAGATCATAAGCACAAGCAACAATTTTTTCAGTGTGATCAACGATGTCAATGAGGAGGAAAGCTACTGTCACGATCGGTACCATCTGTAGTAACTCGGAGTTTTGGTTATGTACGGAGGTCGATCTCAGTGAGGTTTTAAGGTTGTCTACAGCTGCTTTTGAGCTGAAAATGTAAGCAGTAACTGAAGAGGAAGGATATGCCATTGCTCTAAGGCATGATCCTAGCTCTTTCAATGTTTTACTTGATTCCGAGCTCATCTTGGTGCATGCATCTCTCACTTCTTCTTGAAACATTTCTGGTATCTGTAACAATTTAAAGAAAGAAAAAACAAGTCATGATTTGATATTAACCGTAATTATAGTGGGTTAATTATCTTACTAATATGTAAGACGTACGGGAGAAAATTATTGCATGGTTCAGAAGCAAACGTCTCTAATCTCCACAAATATTAAGGAATTTACCAAAGGAGGGGGACTATGGGGATTTCGAAAATATATAATGATACTTGCATTGGCCCATAATTTTAATGTAATACTACGTCCGTGTTTCTAGCTCCGATATCAAATTATTAAAAAAATCTCTTTGTAATGTTGATTTTTATATGAGTTGCTATTTTATACTCTTTCTGTTTCTTTTTGTTTGTTCTACTTTGACCAAAAAACTCTCACATAATTGGTCAAAGTAGACAAACAAAAATAAACAGAGGGAGTACAATCTATCCAATATATGCAAGACCTACTAATTAAAAAGGAGCTATCAAGTAAATTTGCTAAACCACTAAGAGTAATCGACCAACAACTTTTTCTACCACACCTGAATATGAGAAGTTAAATAGGCATTAAGAGCATCAATCGTGTAGGCACATTGCCTCGCGAGGCCTCCTAACTTAATATATTGATTCCATGGGTGCCGGTATTTAAATTGACCATGCCGCGGCTCCCATCTTGCAAGATCTGCCTGGAAAGTAAAAACACAAAATAAATACATTATACTAGTGTGTAAGTGGAGTGCAAAAATATTTAAAATCTAGTTCGTTGTAGTTCAATTGTATGGTGAAAATTATTTTTTTGGTGAGCAATATTCAACGGAAAATTCATCGAATATGACAACAAATAGGATTTACATTCTTTGAGGAAGAGGGGTCATCCAAAAATAAAGTTTATATGAGTACCAAGGTTTGCTCCAAACTTTTGGAATTTAAAACACTTTTGTATCCTTGAAAAGAAGATGTACTCCCATCCTTGGAATTAGCTTCACCTTCTATTAGTTCCAAATGTACAGATCCTAATCCTGAAAATTAGATATTAGCAAATCACATTAAATAACTTGGTCAACAAGCTAAACGTTAATTCATCACTATTGGACATACGTATAAAACATTTATGCATAATCAAAATCAATCTCTCTGAGAAAACCTAATTAATGTGAGAATTGCGTGTACCTTCTAAGAAATGGGCAAGCTTTTCCATGTTAAGAGCAATTGAATTATGAAGTTCTTCACCAGCCCAAACAGGACAGATGAAGATATTAATTAGTAAGCTGACAGATGCACCTATTGCAATAGTTGACAATCTCTTATGTGCCATTTTTACAATTTGTTTCATTTCCCGATACCCTGATATGGATATGAAGCTGAACGTCAATATGAAAATTAAAATTCCATAATCATATCTCGCCTTTATTTTTGGAAAAAATCTCGTAAATGTTGAAGCTACAGCTGCAATTTTGATCAACCAATACCACAATTAGCATCATTAGCATCATACTATATTGTATATAGAATATAGTATGATTGAAAATGTATAATTTTTTTAAATGTTTACCAAATATGAAGACAAATAAAGCAATAAGAACAGCTTCACCAATCTTGCCACAAAGACTAGCCAAGTGATGTGTTCCAACTCCTAATCCAACTGCTATTAACGTTGCTAATACTCTATTTAATCCCTTCCCCAAAGTTGCACCTGCAAATAATTAACCAAAATGAATTCATGTAGAGCCAAATAATTAAAGAGAAGGTATTGGGTCAGACGCGTCCGACCATAACATTTGGTCGGACGACTTTCAGTTGGTTTCATTTTTTTTCAGTTGGTTTCATTTTAGTTTCAGTTGGTTTCATTTTTGTTTCAGTTGGTTTCAATTTTTGTTCAGTTGGTTTCAATTTTTGTTCAGTTGGTGTTTACATTGCTTCAGTTAGTTTCTCTACAATTTTCATTTGGTATTTATATTACTTCAGTTACTGCATAAAAATTTTCATTTACAAATTATTCAGTTCCAGTTACTGTTTAAAAATTTTCATTTACAGAAATGTATTCCAACAACACATTATTTTCAGTTAGAATTTTATAGTTTTCAGTTGGTCTTTATATTATTTCAGTTACCTCTTTAACTTTTTCATTTAAACAAATGTATTCCAATCAAAACTTATTCTTTTCAGTTTCAGTTACTAGCATTGCCATTTTTTAGGTTCGGAGAGAGAAAGGTTGTAAAAACAACAATGGAGTTATAATGGTGTTATAGTTACAGTGTATGAAGAATAACCAACGGCGGCGGAGGTGTTATAGTTACAGTGTATGAAGAATAACCAACGGAGGCGAAGGTGTTATGAAGGTGGCGCAGGAGCAGCGGCGCGGCGGCGGAGAAAGAAGATGAAGAAGGAGCAGCAGCGGCGCGGCGGCGGAGGAAGAAGATGAAGAAGGAGGAGCAGCAGCGGCGCGGCGGCGACTTCGTCCGACGAAACATATTGGGTCAGACGGTCTAACCCAATAGTTTCACATAATTAAATATCGCTCCTTACAACCAAGCAATTTGTACGTACTTTCATTTACCATATCATATGTTATGAACATTTCATGATATATACGTTAAAGGTTTTATTTACTAGTTTAATGACTAGTAGCTATACAAGTAATTATTTATCTCTATGTGCTGTTAATCTTGTTATCTACTTTGTTCCATTCTCTTCTATCAAGTGTCAAACGCTATCTGCTCCCGTAAACCTAATAAGTATTCCGTATTCGATTTTAAACAAGTTTCGATATTATAGAGAAATGGACGTTAATTTCGCTCTTTTTCTTCCATAATTGCTGTTGCTAGAAGGCATTTAAGCCAATTTGTTACTTTGGGTCACTAGAGAAGTATGTTTGACAACAAAGCTAATTTTCTTCTTCATTGTAAATACTAAAAACAGAAACCATAGGGCAACCTTGTTACAACATTATAATAATAAACCTTAAGCTATCTAGTAAAACTTTTTCCGGTATCATTACGCAATTTTTTTCCTGGTATATAGAGATCGACAAAGCGCAGTGATATAAACAGATTTCAGGTTTTTGGATACCTCCCACACAAGACTATAAGATTATAAGAATAGATTTTAAGCCATATAGTAAAACATTTGCCATGTATCTATCCTATATATTCTCATTGGGTACATACAAAGCGACAAAAATGCATTGATGTAAACGAATTTTAGGTCTTAGATACCACCCCAACAACATATTAGCAACTAAAGTAATTCACATTCACGTAATTATTTATAAAACTAGCTAGTAAATACTAACCCATAAACTTACCTACAGTATATTCAAAGACAACAACCACGGTAATAACAGCCCACGTAGCAGAGTCACCAAAGCTATTGTAAAGAGGTTGTAAATAGTAGAATAAAGCCACCAAGGTTAGTGCTAATCCCACTTTGATGGAATGAATAACCCTTCTTGGATCATCCATAGCTAATATTTTTGTCATTGTTGCAAGCTCAACTACTATTGCGATTAACTTCTTTGACAAGTCCTCAAGCCAACACCATAAACGACCTAAAAGGATAAAGTTGTTGCCACTAGAAGACAACATGGTTTTTGTATGAGAGGAGCTTTTTCTTTGCAATAGTTGTTTGTTAAGAGAATATGTTGAGTGAGAATTGTCAAACTCCAAATGACATATTTATAGCCTAATAGGGGGTAATGGTGAAAGAAATATAATTCTTCAGTCTCAAAATTCGCGTGTGTGAATCACCAAGACGACCCTATATGGGGTGAAAAATCTCCAAATAATATGACTCATACCAAAAAGAGGTGATATTCACATACTAAAGGTGTATCCTTTTCACCTGAATTTATGCAAACTCAAACTTAGACTTGGTTGAACAATTTGATTTTCCTCTTGTTTTCAAACCTGATTGGATTTTATCAACCCTGACAGGACCTCATTAAATCTAAATTAATTCCATGGCACGTGTTGGATTTGTCACAATGTGTTTTTCGAAATATTTGACGTCTTTTTAAAAATCAAAGCAAATGATATTTTAGTGAAACATGTCGTATTGGAAACCATGAAAAATATAAGAATTCAACTACTGAAATATATAAAGAAGGAAGCATATTGTTGTACAATGTAAGTACAAGGGAATTAGAACCTCTTATTTTAATTTGGACTTGTTTTTCAATTTAATTTAGTTAAATTTATTAGTATATAGCAAAAGTTCAATTTAGTTTAATACAACTCAATCTAAGTCAGGTGAATCCATTCCAGAAGAACTAGTCTAAGTCGTGTATGGTTTTCCTTGCCGCTTTTCTATTCTCCGCCTCAATTTTTTTTGTTTATTTTTGGTGCTCTTGGTTCTTTATTGATATTCCTTCCATTCTTTTTTGTTCTTCCTCTCTTTCTTTTTAGTTTGTTTCTAAGTCTTTAGTTTACTTTATTTCAACGCGCAACTTTGGATGAAGCTCTAGCTAGTGTTGTCCAGTAAAACTTATAGGAGATCATGACAAGATCTCACTTCACTATGCTTATTTTATGTATAAATTATGACAGCTGGTCAAAGGGAAATTTGTTAATAAAATAAAATGAAAAAGGTATTGGTTATACAAGAACGGAAAAGGTAACTGTAACTGTTAGGAAGTACATCTGGTCGAAAGTTATTATTAAGTTTGACAAAAAATATTAAATTGTACGAAATGTGAATTTCACCTTCGTTATTAGTTCCTAATTTCTTATGGGTGTTTCTTCGGACATTGACACACTGTAATTTGTACGAGCTCATGAAATGAAGTATTCATGCTTCATATAGCATTTATCATTACACATACTTTTTCTTTCTAACTTGTTAGAGAGAAAAGAAGTCAACGTTGACTTGCTCTATATTCGTAATACAAATTAAATGGTTCGATGGCTGTTATGTAAGTAAGCGGTACAGCCTATGCTTAAACTTCTAAAGAATTACGTCAGTTCCTAACGCAAATTCTAATTAGTAGAATTCATCGCGTTGTTAATATTTATTGTTATTTGACATACAAGTCCCCTTAATCTTAATTACTCGATTGCATACCGCCAAAAGAAATAAAAAAAGGAATTTAAGCTTGTTCTTCAGTTTATGAAAAGACGATTATACACTAAATTTAACAGAAAATCATTTTCTACTAAGATTATTTTTCTACGAGAAAAATCAAATCTACCTTTGATTGTTCTTTGTTTGGTTGCATAAAAAATAAAGTTTCGTTTGAGCTTGAATTCTTTGATTGATTAATAAAAGGTGTGGCTCGTCTTGTTTCATGGGGAAAAAGTGATTTCCACTATCGGAAAGGAAAAGTTTATATACCCATTTAACTCTTAGTATTATTGTTTACGTTAAAAGGTCACTCAAATTTACTGTTTGTATACTACATTACTCTCTTAACTTGGAATTTTTCATACCAAGACTTGGTATAAGCTTACAGTGGATCAACGTCCTCCACTTAATCTTCGTTATGACTAGCTATCCACTTGATCGAATTCTTCACTGCGTAATGGTTGTGACTTCATAATTTTCAAAGTGCTTGTAGCTGCAAGCAATCCATGCTATTCAACGAGGAGATTGAAATGGAATATGAACGGAAATTAACTGAAAGAAAGAAATAAGCAAAACACACCTAACATCAACTCATTAATTACAATAGATGGGTATGAAAAGGTTCTAATTTGCATCATTATCAGCAATTCGCAAGTTGTTTCGATATAGCCTTGTCTATTTTAATTCGGGCTCTACTTAGGCTCTGGGTGTTTAGAGGAAAAACATATCCTATTGAGGGGACGAAGGAAAGCGAAAGGTGAAAAATTAGGAGAAAATGTGTCTTTTCACCTATAGGAAGGAAAATGTTTTTTCATTCAACAAAAAACTATTTTCATCATTAGAAAAATTATTTGCCGTCCTTTGCAAACCAAACAAAGAAAAGTAAGAAAACTAGTTTAAGAGAGCGATAATGATCACTCCTCTATCCTTCATAGGCGTCTTTCACCTTCAAAAATAGTTTTTCAGCAAAATAAGGTTCATGCAAGTTCAAGCATTATAAACAAACTTTCTCATCAAACCGAATACAGCAAAAACCCAATGGTGTCAATAGATAACCCTCAGAAATGCATTTGGATAATAGTATTCCGACGAAATCATACATTGCAACACTACAAGTTTTAGACCTTAATACAAACCAAATACACATCTGCAAATCCTAAAATGTGCGGACGAATTGAAGTCATCTTTATAAAAAAAAACTACTCTTCAAGCCTTAGTTTATAAAAACCCCTCCCTAACCCAACCTTCCGTGTAATTCTATACATTTGTTGCACTTTACCCCTTATCCCTCTCCATTCACATTAATATCTACGAAAACGAAAAAATAAATGGGAAAAAGAAACCTAAGGAAGCAAATAGAATACCCTATATAGACGCGTCATACATATTCAGAGGTCAAAGACAACTATCTAAACGTCCCGAATCACAATCCTCCATATGTACTTTCTTAATACAGGCTTCGGTAGAGTACACGACAGACCCCATACAAAGACATCGGAGATGTCGGTCATAGCAAGTGAGAAATTCTTTGCTCTCAACATATCCGGTCTGCGAAGACTATATCATAGATGGCTCACCACAAACTATTGGAGCCACTAGTGAATGATTAGCGGGCATTGACGCAGGAAGAACTGCCCTTTTCTCATCGTTTGTACCATCAACTGAAGCTGTGCTGCTTTTCAGTGTTTGCTCCAATAGATGGACTAATGATATAAATACTTCCATCCTCGTGACATCCCTGTTTGCCTGCAAGCAAATGTGAACCATAGAAAGGAGTCGATGATCATTGTCTCTAAAATATGATTCTTGCGTTACTCCGACAGATCAAGTGCCTAAGAGAAGGGTCTATGTACTCAAGATTTACCTCAACTGCAAAGCGTGCCCATATTTTGTCATTTCGCGCTTCCATAATCCCCTTCAAGATGGTTAAACCTAGTCCTCTAATTATATCAGCTATCTCCAAAAATAAGCCCCGTTCTTCGCAGAGCATCTGAGAAAACATAGGATCATTACTGATGATTGCTAAAATCATCTCAAAAGGAGATCTTATTTCAATAGGTTTAATACTCAGCACAAGAAGTTACCTCTATAAGCAACTGACGAGGTGCATTCAAATCTTCAACTACTATCGGACAAACCATGGACTGCGAGCCAAGCTCAAAGGCCCAGGTTGCACTGCCCTGAAACTCATCCTTTAAATGCATTCCACCTTCCTTGTTAGCAATCTGCAAGATCAGAAGCAGATAACTAGAGCACTTAAAATCTCTCACTATTCATGTAAATGAACTAAAATTTAGAACATTAATTAGCCCTTCATATAAATCATATGTTGAGTTCAGTGGGCATGTTGAGTTCATGACACGAACTTAATCTAAAATTATCTCTGAAAGTAGTAGTAAAGCAAAAATATCATCTCTACCTTTGATTCCACCGTTTGTTTTAGTTTGTCGGCATGCTTAGTAACACTCTGAAGGAAAAGCATATGCTTTATTGTACGTTCCAGCAAAGCATCTATACTACACTGCACGACATAAACAGAAGATAGTGTCAATGCCCGTCTCCATAGCTGTCAAATCAAAAAGAGGGAGAAGATAACTGACAAATAAGTTTTACCTTCGCTCCATTTGGCACTATTTCACGCAGCTCCTTCACCCGATCTTGGATCATCTGTCTGTCCTTAGGCCTTGGTCTAGGATTCTCTCCAGGTTTAAGTCTTTTTCGGTTTGATTTTCCTCCATCAGACTTCTTTGAATTTGCAGTAGAAACACTAGTACTAGGCCCTTGTTCAATCCATGAACTAATTTGTGATCCATATGTGCAACTTCTATCGTCATTCTTGCCACATGCAGATCTAACAGAATTGCCTATTGGTTCAACTAATCTAACTAAAGGCTTAGATAGCCCAAATAGCTGGCTCTGCATCCTATCTGACATAGTAAACAGCCCAGATAGAGGCAGGTTGCTGATAGGAGTACTAGGGACAGAGGAACAACTCATCTTAGACACAGTGGTCTTGCATGAAGCATCATCATCTGAATTCTGCTTGGTACCAGACCCAACACCGCATATCATAGCATCTAAGAGGTGATCCGAACCCAATGTAGAGAAAACACCACTTTCGGAGATTTCTTCATAATTTGAATAGATCTCAGGTCCCAAATTTTGCAGGTTCGCAGATTTTGTTAAATCCCTAATCTGATTTTTTGAATTTGGACAGAAGTTGTTGGGTAAGCAGCTAGTGTTTCCATTCAGAAGTTTATTTTTAAGATCCACTCCCAGTACATCGAATAAGTCATCTCCTGCTGATGACTGAACAAACATATTCTCAGGCAAACAGTTTTTGGATGGTGGTACATATACATGACTTCCAATGCCAAAATTACCATGATTGAAATCACCAGATCGCATATGCTCTAAATTTCTGTCAGGTGTTTCCAGCACTTCACAGCTATCATCATCCTGAAGTTTCCCATGGACATACTTAGCATTAAGCGCATTATCTTTGGTGTAATTTCCATGATTGAGGACACCTGTTGATGTGCTAGAGCTACTCGATTTATCTGCCTTTAACGAACCAAACACATCTTTGATAGAAGAATCAGCATCCTGAGCAGCTACCATATTGGCAGAAGCAGATGTTTGAAAAGAATGGAGATGTTCACCATTTATACCAACATCCAATTTATATTTTCCAGACAATGGGTTGTCATTCTGATTTGAGGCAGCATGATGGCCTTCATTGGTGTTGAATACAGATGTTGAAGGACAATATTTGTCCTCTACTGAACCTTCATGTGGGACCATCAGCTGCTTTACTATTGTGGGATGCCAATAACTGGCAGATGATTGATGACGACTTATCCCTGACCCTAGGCTATCTGAAGTTGGCTGACTTATCAAAGAATCAGATTTCATAGGCATCACAACGCCTAGAGTGGAATTGTTTGCCACCATGGCATTTGGATGGACATCAAATTTCATAATAGGATTAATCAACGCTGCATCATGATCTCCTTTGGCCTTGTTTAAAACTCGAGTCAGGTTAGGCATCGTGAATGTTGAACCACTAACTTGCAAGTTATCTTGAAACTGAGTAAGAAGACAATTGGATGATTGACTAGCAACCCTGTGAATCTCAGAAGTGTTTCTCTGCAGGTTGAAATTGCCTGCAGCTACACCACAAGAGTTCATTGCAGTCGGATTTCCATGTAGACTCATAGGATTAGCTGTTGCATCAGCAACTGGGAGCCCCAACATGGAAGCAGTGTCTTTAGCAAAATAATTATCAGAGACAAACGCACTGGGAATACAACCCACTTGAAGAATTAAACTCCTCACGTCATGCACAAATCCAATATTTTCCATCATCTGAAGCAAAGAGTGCATCAGGAAAATATATATATAAACAGGAAAGGAGGAACAATAACATAAACATCAATCAAGGGACAACAAATAGACCAATATTTAACGACACAATCCATGTCTGTTACTACATGAGAGATAAGGATGACCCAACATATCCCATGAAATGCTTCAAGTATTGCATTGGCCTTTTGAGTGAGATACCTTTTTCAAAATCAGTTGAATCCCTCAAGGAAGGTGTAGCATGATCTTACGTAATACAGTTGACTTAAGTAACTTAGTGCGTTAAAAAAGAGGTAAGCCATATCTAGTTCAAAATGTATGAGACTCGCTGAATTCATAGTGAAGGAGCTGATCAGGCCCATCTAGGGTATTTCATATGACAGATCACTGTACAAAAGCACTGGCACATATCTATTTATCCTTGTATAGGGCACCAAGGGCCCCATCCTTCAATCAGATGTGTCCAAGGAATAAGATATAAAAGCGCACACCAATTTGTTGCTTAAAAGATGTCCTAGATGTAGGATTCGTCGTATGGTTAGCCTACCTGACCTCTATATTAGTCAGACTAAACATTTACCTCGAGTACCCGTGCCGGATCCTCGTCACTAGGACATGGTTTGGATACTTCGACACTATATTTTGACCCAAAAGCAAAGAACTTTTTCGTAAAATGGATGAGTCGGACACAGGTGTACCTGAGTCTGAGTAATATAGCCTGACCTGTAACGCTGATTGTGGTATGGAGTTGGAAACCATCTTTTATTATTGACCAAATTTCAGAGGGAGTTCCAATCCATGTACAAGCATAGACGCACTAACCATCTATTACTAGGCCTTAGCATAGAGCCGGTAGACCAAGCCTCACTTCAAAGTCCTATCGTATTCTATCTTGACCCTGATTTTCAGTTAGAAAATATCTATCATGGTCAAACCATCCCTCCAAATCAAACTTGAAAGCAAGAGACAAAAGACACAAGCCATATAATCATCATTTCTTCCTGGTCCAGTTGGTTTCTATTGCTTACCTCATTTAGACCAGTAGTTGGCCCGAAAATATTATTTTAGCAGGCTCTATTATGAGTCTTCACTAGGTGCTACCTCGTTTCAGCTCTTTCTTAGCCGCTGTTTCTTGTGGCCTGCTATAACGCTCTTTTTTTTTTTTTTGAGGGGATGCTATAATGCTCTTAATTCAACTTCTCTTCGCTTCTTTCTAAGGATTAAACCTTGTTCTATGATCATGGTCTTTCCATGAGGAAGCTCTTGATGATGGAACAACAACTAATTCAGTCTCCTGCAGCTAGATAATAGCTACCTCAATCTCCTATGGCTAAAAAATCCCAAAGAGCTTGCAAAATAGCTTCAACGCCCAGATCTTGTATCAGAATTTATATCTATTGAAACATTTCCTGAAAAATGGATTAACGGGCTACGGGAAAGGTATACATAGTAGATACAACTTCCTTAGTCAGGTGAGCTGCGTGTCCAGGGAACTTGATCTATTAAGAATGTGAAGGATTTTTTTCTGAGCTGAACCCACAGTTTATGAAGTAACCTAGCCTTTATAACCTTTGTGGCTTGTCTGATCAACAGTAATGTCATTGGTATTGAAAATTGAACTTGATTGTATTTTTCCAAGGCAAGTCTAAGGACTGTGTCAATAATAGTGCAACTTCATCCAAAGTATCTCCAAAAATGTTTTTCCTTAACAATATTTGCATTACTATACCACTCATTACAACCACTAGAGGTGGTATAGAAAATTCATGACGAAAACATCATACCAAAATAGTCATTAATGTCTACTAACGGAGAATTATACAATCCTACTGTTAACAACGGTGAAGGCTTTGTTTCAGAATTAAACATGCGAAACACAATTTCGACAATAGACAACATCAGCATCAATGTGCAGCATAGCTCGAGAATTAATTTTGCAAATTGAACAAGATTGAACTCCATCCTTATTCAAACTCAATAAGGAAGTATCAAACACAGCGAGTCTCTGATAAAGAAAGGATTCTAGATTCAGCGAACTTCTAATTTCCGAAAGACATCAGATTATTCAAATATGTCACCACTTTGTCTGTGGATACAGCACATAAAGAAATGTAGTTGTAAAGTGCTTTTAGGTGATAATTTTCTCATATTTATTCAATGGACAACAAATGACCTATCAGAAGTTTACTTCCATCCAGACAGAGAACCCCTAATAAGCATATGCAAGATTTTAAGAAAGGTAGATGTTAAACTCACAGCTAAGGGTGAACCAAGCTGAAGAACTCCATGTGGAGTAACCGGAATGACAGCAATCGTCTGTAAGATCAATAGACATTTGAGTATAGTTAACAACACGGCAACAACATGATAGTAATAGTAACAAACAACTAACAGCAGCAGCACATAAGAAACAACAGCTAGAGAAATCAAACGCTAACAAGAATTGATCCTTACTTGCATGCCAGCAGAAGATTGATGGCGAACCTCATTAAGAATCTGACAAAAACATGAGGAATCCAATCAGACAATGCTTAATAAATTTGAAAGAAACTCAAACAACCTTTCTTATCCACGCTTTTGCAATAAAGAACTGTTGTTATAAAGAGCATAAACACAAAGATTCATGAACTTCTTTACACTAACATACTCATTCATTAACGTATACTTCAGGAAGCAGTAACTAACTATTGCTGGATGAGTTAGAAAATCAATTTTCTATGAAAGCAGGGCAGCCTTTAGCTGAAAAATACGGATTTTCCATCAAGATTCAAGAGCATTTTTTTTTTTTTGAGGGGGGATTCAAGAGCATAAAAGCAAAGATCTTCGATATGCTTCTACAGTAATGTACTACTCTGTAAGCACTTCATCTAGAAGCAAGCCGCTTAACTTCGTATCTTTTCAGGGGAAGGATTAACCAATTAACTTTTACTAGACGAGTAAATGGAAAGTTTCGATCTCCACGAAAAATAAACCTATAATTTCTCCATATACCTCAGCTGGGTGACCAATGTCATTGTACATTCCAGAGACAATCCATTGATGATTTCCTGTAAATGCAGCCCGACCAACCAACCTGAAAATATCCGTGATATAAGAAGTTTAATAAAACAAAAACAAGGAGACACCAAACACCACATCCTTCGAGCGAAAGGACGAAACAAAACAAAGTTTCCTTCTCTATCATGCCAAAACTTAAATTTGGTCACTCGTACAGTGATGCTCTTTACAGTACATATAAAGCCAAAGAAAGCAAACAAAAAGCGGGGCATACCCTTCTCCAACCACATTAACATGGTTAGACATCATCATCTTATCCATAAGCAAATGCACTTTCTCACCCACTTGTGCCCCATTATTATAACCTTCCTGTTCCTGCAAAGTTGAATTATGGGGCGCACTGGGAGATGATCCATAATAGCATTCTTCCCAGATCAGTAGCCTGCAAAGTCATAAACTAAATTAACTTAGTAAATAATACCAACTAAATCACCCAAAAATAAATTACAGAAGAAGAAACTAAAATAGCTACAATTAGGCCCTGTTCTTTTAAACTGAATTGAATATGCTGAAATTATTTGGAGGAAACTAACAAAACTGAACTGAATTTGTCTAAACTGAACTTCCATAAATTCCGTCGAAACAAACAAGCCTTCAGAGTAAAAAAAAAAACTTGCTTTTTGAAATTAATTGATTCTCAAAGACAATAAAGAAGAAACCAAGAACATAACAGTCCAAAAACTAAGAATCAAATACTGTCTGGAAACCCAAGGTATCAAACATTCACACCCCAAATCCAGGGAAAAGTACATGAACAGACATTCAATTGGCAAACTATGAGTCTTGTTACTTCTTAGAATTAAAAACAAGCCAAAAATAGGTAAACCAATAATTTCAGCACTGCAGCTCATTGGCTCTATGACCCTAAAAAGACCAAGCACAAGCATTGTTACTTCATTTTCATCCAATCTTCTACTTCCTCCATTTAATATAAAATCGCAACATTTGATCTTTTACACTATTCACAGTCTTAACATTTTATTATGATTTATACACACAGACAAATACAATCACGTGAGATCTTGTCAAATTCGTTGAAGGCATGATATTCTATACGTTGCAATTAATATGGAGCGGATGAGGTATAACACTTCATTTCACTTAACAAACCCGAAAAAGTGATGGCCGGTTCTTTTCAACTTATTAGCACTTATTTTTCATTACGACCGAAAATAAATCGAATATGACATCCGAAGTGTAAATCTATAGTTGGATTAATAATTTTGGCGCAATAAAAACAAAAACGAGCTGAACTTAAAAATTAAATTCAAATCAGAAGAACTTACTTAGGATTTTGACATCCGATTTTCCAGAAAACAGCATAAGACCACTGATTAACGCCACAAATAGCCTTGAGAACTTCTTTCAACAAGTAACCCATCGTTTTCACAACGTTTAGTCCAAAAACGATGCGTTTTAACAGCAACAACAAACTTCTTTTTCCAGCAACAACAAAATATCTTACTTCCGATATAAATTCAAAAAGAGAGAACAACAAGTAGTATTAGCGCCGGAGTTCATACATTTTCTTACGTTCAAATTTTTCCGGCGAATTTTTCCGATCAAAATAAACCTAACTTCCGCGGCACGAACCTCTCCCCGCCTGTTTCGTCCTCAATCCTCCACTCCTTTTCCTCAATGGATCCAAATTTTCTACGATCATGCTACTGACATCCATATTACAATGGCGAATTTGACACGTAGGAGAGAGAAAATCACACCGCAACCTCTCAAACAACGACGATATCACTCTCCGACGAGTGATAGAGGTTTGACGTTAGAATGAGAATAGCTGAGTATATATAGTGTGAGAAAATCTACACTATTCCACTAGCTTTAAGCTCGTAATCAAACACAATAACCTCCATTTTCTGCAACTAATTTGGAAGTTGAGCTAATTTCCGGCTAATTTTGTGTTGTGGAGACTTGAGAACGAGCGTTTTGACAACCGCTATAACAACACTAGTACTCTCCTATGAGAATTAGCGGTTCAACGATCAAAAGAGTGTGAAATGAGAATATCAGTGTATAAAGTGAGAAAATCTACAGTATACCGCTATAAGCTCGTACTCAAACACAAATGATTCAAAAGTAGAGCGGTTTTTGTGGAGACTTGAGGACGAGCGTTTTAACAACCGCTAAAACAACACTATCACTCTCCTAAGAGAATGAGCGGTTTAACGATCAAAAGAGTGTGAAATGAGAATATCAGTGTATAAAGTGAGAAAATCTACAGTATACCGCTATAAGCACGTACTCAAACACAAATCATTCCAAAGTTGAGCGGTTTTTAGGCAAGAAAAAGCGATTTACCGGCGGATGAAAGCGGTTTCTCGGTGAAGGAAATGCTTCTCTTTCAATCAGCTAGTTTTGTGATGTTGAGACTAGAGAGAGAGCGGTTTAACGATCGAAAGAGAAAGTGAGAATATGAGAGTGTATATATATTTAGTGAGAAAATCTACACTATACCGCTAGCTTTAAGCTCGTAATCAAACACAACAACCTCCATTTCCGGTGACTAGTGTTGAGTAAAAGCGGTTTTCCGGTGAGTAAAAGCGGTTTTCCGGCGAAGGAATTTTTCAGTTTCTCTCTCAGATTGTTTGTTTGTGATGGTGAGAGTTGAGAGTGAAATGAAGCGAAGAGGAGAGGAGGGAGCTATCAAAATAATGGGGGGAAGAAGGTTTGGAAAAGGGACAGGAAAGAGGGGTGTAATTACGATTAATGCCACTCCGTGATTTTTGTCGTTTGAGGATAGGAGGGGGGAATGCTGTCGAATGAGATGACGTTGGTAAGAGGACAGAAATACCCCTAGTGATTTGGAGTAATTTCGAGCATAGGACAGTGGGAATGAGCAGCTTTTGGAGGAGAGAGAGAAGGGTTGAAAGGGGCATGTGAGTGTGTCGGGGCAGGGTGAAGTCTGAGGCGTTTCTCTGATCAGGCACGTGTCCCACTATGACGATTTTGTTCGTGGATTTTACTTGTTTTGTCGTCTTTTTAAATGATTTAGGGCCTGTTTAGATTTACGGAAAACAGCTCAGCTGAACTGAACTGAACTGAATTGAATTTAATAAATATATAAGTAATATTTAAATAATAATAATATGAATATTAAATAACAATTATAATGATAAGTAATAATAATGAATAATAATAATTGTATTTTGGATATTTTTAAATGATAATTATAAAAAAATAATATTAATAATCATAAATTAATAATAATAATGATTAATAATTATAATGATAATTAATAAAAGTTATTTTATAGTCTTTGTATTAATATATTAATACCTAATGATGATTATATAATAACAATAATATCTAAGAATTAAATTAATATTACTATTTTAATAATTAGATTTAATTATATATTAATATCTAGTAATAAATTATTGGGTCGGACCGTGCAAAATTAGATCAAAAACCGTTTTGACGTGATTTGATTGGATTATGGGCTGAAAACGCGGGTTTATTTGTGCTTTTAACCTAAACTATGTTCCTCCCTAATAATAATAGTAATAATAATGAATAAAGCTATATTAAACAAAGTAATATACAGATAATAATAATAATAATAATAATAATACTCAATAATAATGATATAAAAATAATAATAATACTCAATAATAATGATATAAAAATAAATAATAATAAAAATAATAATAATAATAATAATAATACTCAATAATAATGATATAAAAATAAATAATAATAAAAATAATAATAATAATAGCAATTAGTAAATAAATTAATATTTAACAAAATGGTTATAGAAGAACTGAACTGAACTGAACTGAACTGAAATGAACTGAACTGAACTGAACTGATTGAAGCTAAACGGAACTGAACTGATTGGAGTTGAACTGAACTGAACTGATTAGAACTGAACTGAAATTAAGCTGAAATGAACAGGCCCTTAAGCTTCTCATAAATAAAGTTTAGATAAAATTTTAAGTAGAAAATGTCACGGATCTGTTCTCTTTGGCATAAAACAATTGAACTGTTAACTGAATTAACTAAACTAAAATAAATAGTGATATGTGAAGGTAAAAATATTGTGCAAAACTAAACTATGTTGAACTCAACTGAATTAAAATGAACTGAACTGAACGGAAAATAAGTTGGGAAGAGCAAATCCTACATCGTCTACAATGGGATATTTGTCAAATGGTTTTTCATTGAATTTTGCCTTTTGTATATAGTCAAACAACCAACAAAAGTGTTTAGTAAATGGCTTTGGCAGTGGCTGAAAAGCCGGTATTTCTGCCAAAACTCAAAAGCCATTTTTCACGGATTATTCTACTCGCTATTTGGCTTTTGCTTTCAAATTATACTAAACGGCCAACACTAACAACTGTTTTACCTAACACTTCTATTAACAGCCTATATTATAAAGTCGGTCGAACAAGTTACTGTAAAAAACCATTACTCAATTGTCAAACACCCATGTAATCAAGTAATACTATATTTGTCTCGATTAGTTGTAATAGTTTGTAAACTTTAACTATTATATGAAAATACATGTTAGTATATAAGATGTTCTCAGGTTGATCATAACATTACTTTATATCAATTATTTGTAATTTTTACTAATAAATAATTAGTAACGTTAATAGGCAAAAATATATATTAGCTAGTAAACTTTTGCAACTATACAAAGAATATATAAATAATTTATATAGTAAAAGAACATAATCACCCTCTTAAACACCAAAATTATTTTGCTTGCCCCATTCCAAACCCGACTTACCATGATACAATGGTCTATGGGCTTGCCGCAACATGATTTATGCTCATATTTCTATTTTCTCTTAAAAAAACCCAACATTTTCACATAATTATTAGGAAAAATTGACAAAAACCACCTTAACTTTCCAAGATTTTTAAAGTTACCACCTTTATTTTTTTTAAAATTACCACCAAAACGTTACAAATTCCTTTAAAGTTACCACCACTTAACGGAATTTTTCATTTTCTCCGTTAGTTCCCAATTTCATCCCAAAAAATCCCCAAAACAAACCCTAGTTCTTCAATTGTGATCTAAATTACTCAAATTTGGACAAATTTAAGACTCAATTCACACATTAGCAACACGGACGACACTGAATCAGGTAATTTGAGTTGTTAATTTTATAAATTAGGGTTTTTTTAGGGATATTGAAAACTAGGGTTTACGAACTGAAAATTTGGGGGAATTTGTTGTGTTAAACTGTAATTGAAAATTGATGCAAGTTTTGACAATCCATCAAGTTTCGAATTGTAGATTTTACACAACAACTTACCCCAAATTCTTTTAAACCTCTCACTTCTTGCTTCAATTTTAAATTACACAACTAACAAATCATTTCACCATTTTTTGTTCGAGAAAACCCTAGATTAAAAAATTCTCGAAAAAACCCTAATTTTGTCAAATTACCACTTCGAATAGCATATTTAGCTCGTATGTGTTGCTAATGTATTTTTTGGGGATTAATTTTGTCCACATTCGACAAATTCGGGTGGAAATTGAAGAACTAGGGTTATTTTTGAGATGAAATTGGGAATTCGTGGTTGCTAAAGGAGATAATTGGAAAAATCCGTTAAGTGGTGGTAACTTTAAAGGAATTGATAACGTTTTGGTGGTAATTTTAAAAAAAAAATTTAAATGTGGTAACTTTAAAAATCTTGGAAAGTTAAGGTGGTTTTTGTCAATTTAGCCTAATTATTAATCACTTTAAACAATCATTTTATACACATCTATCTAGTTAATGATCATTATGCTCCTTATCAAGTTTTCACCACCTCCATTCACTTCTACCACTCCTTATCTCCCTCCTCTCACTTCCAAACTACTATATCACATGTACATAGCCTCTAGGATTAATGGCTTTAATGCACTAATCATGAACATCAATTACCTTAATTAACCTTATATGACATAATCTTTAATGACAAATTCAAAGAATAAAAATGAAAACCAAGTAAGTATTGGTCCAGTGGTGATGGGGACTGGCTTTGGTAGGACGAACTCGTGTTCGAATCCCCGCAACACCCTTGGGAGAGAAATGGAACATAACCACCCCGAACTTGGCCTCGATCCGGATGTAGCCCGAAGGGTGAACCGGGTGCAAACACTAAAAAAAAGAATAAAAATGAAACGTCCAAAACTAAATCTTTTGGATGTTTATCATTGTAAGTTAGAGATTAACATTTTTTTTGATGTTTGCACCCGGTTCACCCTTCGGGCTACATCTGGATCGAGGTCAAGTTCGGGTGGTTAGGTTTCATTCCTCTCCCAAGGGTGTTGCGGGGATTCGAACACGAGTCCGTCCTACCAAAACCAGTCCCCATCACTACTGGACCAACACTTACTTGGTAGTTAGAGATTAACATTACCTATCTCTCACCATAAACAAAATGGAAAAAAAAGATTAAGTTCGCATGCGCTTTAATACACTAATCATGAACATCAACTACCTTAATTAACCTTATTTTGACATAATCTTTAATGATAAATTCAAAGAATAAAAATGAAACGTCCAAAACTAAATCTTTTGGATGTTTATCATTGTAAGTTAGAGATTAACATTACCTATCCCTCACCATAAACAAAATGGAAAAAAAAGATTAAGTTTGCATGCGCTATACCAAATTCAAGGGGCTAAAAATAAGATAATGTTAAACAATATTGTCTTCGAAGAACTCATCCTGTTGGCTGTTGTTGCATTCTTTTTCACTGCTCAATACCTAATAATTAAATGTTATTTCTTGGTACGATCATAATTCATAAGCTAGCTGACATGACAGTCGTTGTTCTTCCTCTGTTTTTGTTTTCTTCAATTATTTTAATGAACAGCAACATTCCCTTTGATAATCATCAGTCTTTCTTAGGTGGCTTTGTGCTATTCATACATCGATTCTAATAACCCTATCTTCTCTAATAATTAATTATCATTACAGTTAATTGTTTATTAATATTTTTCGAATAGGGCAAAAGGAGTGGGTTGGTAGGTCTGTAGGGGCTATATACATGCATATGATTTCTTTTCAAGATTTATTGGTAGAAAAAGAGTCCTGCTATTTAGCTAACGGTTAGCCAACTAACAAGATATATAAAGATAATCGTGTTCTTTTTCACTAAGAGTTTGTTTGGTTAACCTTCAAATGGATAGGAAATTAGAATTCCTAGGAAATAAATATACATTTGTCGTTGGTTGACAAAAACATGAGAAATAGAACTTTTAGAAAGTTCTTTTTCTACAAAATGGAGGAAATAACTTATCTAGGCCCCCTAGGTAAGTGGAAACTCCAATGGAAAATAGAATTTTTCATGTTTAACCAAATAAAAAAATGTACTTATTCATAGGAAATAAAATTTCATGGGCAATGTAAATTTATGGGAAGTATATCAACCAAACAAGCTCTAATTATAAGCCAACTATTCATGCATGTCATATCATATGTATACTCTTAAAAGTCACATGCACAACTTAATTAGCGCATATATACAACTTTAAGTTTTTACATGCACAATCTCATGAGGCTATATGTACTGTTTAATTGGTTACATGCACAACCTAAAAGGTCGTACGTACAATCTTTATTGGTCATATGCACAGCCTAAGAAGGTCTAGTAAACAAATTTAACGGGTCACATGCACAACCTAAAAAGCTCTGATAAATACTAAAAATAAGTTGAAAAGAACGAGACATAAGTTTAAATAAGTACTAATAAGTTCAAATAACTTAATTTCATATTACTATTAAGTACTAATAAGGTGATCTTCTCATAAATAAGGATTGAACAAGTTCTATAATTTCTGAAAATAAGTTCAAATAAAGTCGAATTAGTACTGATAAATTAATTAGTTCTGATAAATTGAAACAAGTGCTAATAAGCTGAAAAGAACCAACCCTAACTAAAATTAATATCTTTTTTAAAGTAAACTTAGTCTAACTTTACAGCTTAGGTCTTTGAAAATAGAAGAAAGGATAAGGAAAATTCATATTCCCACAACCACGAACAACTAACCTATCGATAAAAGTCAAATTTGATATCAAATTTCATGTGGTGGTTTGGAGTGATTTTAAGTTAATTTGGGTAATTCGGTAAACCTAGTTCAATTTTACATGTTAATAGAAGCGAAGGTAAGAGGTATCCCTATTCCCAAGATCAACCAATAGAAGTCGAATATGATCACAATTTTTATAGTAATATTAGTCTAATATTTACGGGATACATACTTGAAAGTTGGGAATAGGTAAAGAATTTTCATACTCTAATAATATTTGATCATATACACTACTATTAAAGTTGCAAATCCAAACCTTTAGTGTAAGTTTATCTGTAATTAGATTACATGCATATGTATATTATGTATATGAACATGACGTATTACTGTATTAGTGGCCACCCAAGCTTTTTATCCACCGTTGGTCACGATATCATTCTCTGGATCCCACCAATTGGACGGCTTAGATAGAATATTGTGTGATGAACTAAATAATTTAACCAGGAAAAACCCCTTTTATTAAAATAAATTATAAGATAGTATTAAAATATTTTCTTTCGGTAGAAGGGGAGGTGGGGGACTACGGCATAAAAAGATGGAGCCATAGTTGGAGACACATGAGTTTGTGCTGCTTTTTTTTGTAAGTTGGTACAATGTTGCTTTTTTAATTTTTACATATTGTTTTGTTATTATTACCTTTTATTACCTTAGTTTTTATCTGTTGTAATAATAGTGGTTTTTGTGGGGGAACGGGTAAAAAAGATTCCCATTGCTCTAAATCTAATTGCTAGAGAATTTGAGTACATTTTCATGCTACATTCTTTTTACTTTTCCTTTTTTGTTGTATATACAAATATTTTCGAAAAATTTGATCATCTAAGTGTATTCAAACTCTCCTTAAAGAATAGTTCTTCTTGCATGAGAGGTTTGAAAGTTCTGGTTTTTTAATGGTAAGAAAAAGGCTTTAATCAGATTTCAACTCTTATAATTTTCTAGTATGATATCTTTAAGCCATACACATGGGAATAAGAACGAGAAACAGATGCAAGACGATTTTCGCCTGTCATAAACATTCGGATAAGATTATCAAAGAGGTCCAAGATCTAACTAACGTAAGAATCTTATCAAGCTAGTCATTTGAGCCAACTTACTTGATTATATTTGTGTTGTAACATCCTCGTTCTTTACGGACCTAGAGTTGTCACTGAATTCACTTTAAAAACCAATAAGTATCTTAATGTGGAATACAAAAGCTTTTTTGGTGCAGGTTTGTTCTCATTCATTCGTACCTTGACTATTTGCAACAAAGCATGCTTAGCTGAGGAGTGTCTTAGTAAATGAGCTCACTGAAAATAAGATGCAACTTGATAATATGGGTAGTATAACCAAATTCTTTAAGACAATCATGGAGTATTACACCTCCATTTGCATACAACAATGACCTTGCTGCACTTGAAGAATCATTCACATATTCGGTCATATATAACTTGATATCCAGTGCTAGCATCCTTCACCACTAGGCAACTGACTTAGGATCTTTAATCCACATACTCATTATGTAGTCGCAAGGTTGCTCTAATATTATTTGCAACACTCTGAATCAATGTTGAACGTACTCATCAAATATATATCTGTCTAGGACCAATATATGTCCCTATATGCAAATACAAGCTCTTTCGGTGACTTTTGCATGTTGGTTGATACTTGATATCTTAATTATCCTTTCATAATTAAGACCTTAATGTGTTTACAAATCAAAATATCACTCAATAAATATGGTTTTTCTTTTCTCTCATGTCTTAAAACCGCATGATAAACGAAACAATGGCTTAGTCATGTCCATCTACTCGCAGGTCTCGCACCTTGGCGAGCAAAAAACACTCATTTAATTTATCTCTTGAAAAATTACTATTCTAACTTTTATAGTTTATCTTTCCTTTAACAAATGGAATCTAAGCAAAACAACTATGCTTATAACAATTAAGGAGCTCGAGATTATTTCAATACAATTTTTCTTTTTTGAACATTTTCTATTTCGCTTTTTAAATGAGTACGTATGGTTTGGGCAATAGACTAAGCAATTTCTTTTGCTCGAGCGACATGCTAGGCCGCGCCAAACTCTAGGCAAATATTGTGTCAAAAACCCTATAAAACAAGCCTGAGATTTGAGTTTTTTCTTCTTGTTGGGGAGCTTTCAACTAAACGAACTTAAAACTACACAAAATCCATTTTTGCCCAAATTTCGACTGCAAAATGGATTGTGCGAAACCAGCCATTTTTGGAGCCGACTTTGATCCCCTATGCATTATTGTAAATCAAGGAGCCATTTGTTCATTTCTTTTCTCCCTTTGTTGTCCTTTTCTCATTCATGATATATATTTAGTCAAATAATATCTCTTATAGATTAGAGTACTATAGCATACTAATCACATTGCTTCAAATAAAAGCATTATAGGGACACATTCAAGTATGAATGCAACTAGCTAGACTAGTATGAGAAAAATTAATGATAATTATAACATATATGCAGCTTTTTTTTATAAGAATAAAAGAAGTTATTGAGTGGCTTCCATATACTCATGAAGTTGGGAATGAAAAATTGGCATTTGCTATCATTATTAACCAAAGTAAGAAGAAGATGGCAAACCACACTATAAATGGTGAAACTATTATGAGCTATGCCTTGAGGTGTGAATATGACACCTTATTTTGGACAAACCAAATATAACCTATGCTAACACATGATTACCCATATAGCAAGTTAGCAACGACATACCCATGCTAAATTTTATAAAGACACGTCCATATCAACGCCATTCGGTCCAGTTGGTAGGACAACTATTATCTGGTCCTAGTAGCCCAGGGTCGAATCTTGCATGCTCCTAGTAATAAGTTTTTCAATAATAATGATTATCGATTTCTAAGGGTTTGTGGTTTGCCACGTCAAAATCCAATCAAAATATATGTCAAATGTAAATGTACCATCATTAATTAGGTTTAGAAACTATAATCATGATTATAGCGCTTTGGAGTGCATTCTTATAATGTTATTGTTGGATAAATAAGACTTTATATATATGAGATAGTTAGAAAACGAAAGAAATTGCTTTTAAGCTACTATATACTTGTACAAATTAGACAAATATCATCAAGTTGTGGACTTGTGTCTTGTGTTAACAACTTTAATTTTTTTATTCAATAGTTTTTGTAGAGAAGAGAGTACGCTATTGAATGGAAACTTTGTACAAGTCAATCAATTAACCTAACTTGGCAAGCAACTTTCATATAAAACAAGGGAGAAGCGCGTAGGGTGCTAATCGAGTTGTTTGCCAACGACTCAAAAGCTTAACGAGTTGACTTGAGCTAGACCCAACTCAACATGATAAATCGAAAATACGATAAATTACTTCTTTTTTATATTCAATACTCATAATTATCAACTTTTTCTTTGTTTGTATTATGAAATTAAGCTATTGTTTTTATCAAAAGTTAAGTCGACACTTGGTAACTTAGAGAATGTCCTCTAAGGAACTAAACCTATAGATCAATAGGAATTTTTTTTTTGACGAACTCACATTCTATGTCTTCCATGTCATACTTGGTTGTTTCCTCAATCTTCTTTATTTTTATTACTTTCCTCACGAGAGTTTCCGCAAGGGGAACTCAGCCGTACTTGTTTGCACGCGATTATATTAAATTTGACTACTTAAAGCAAAAAAAAAGCCAACAATCCACGCAAATTAATTTGACTTAGTTATCCCTCGACTCCAATTGTTTTTAAGTTGAGTCGATAGTCGATACCAATCTAACTTACGCTCGACTCGCTCAAATAATAGTAACATTTGAACATCCATGTTGAGACTATAAGATACAAAGCTTAAACTTAGTGGACACTGGCCAGTGTATACTTATAATAATGTACTTCCATATGCAAGCAAACAAAATTCCACAAATATAGCGATACATAGATTACGGACATGCAGCACAAAGTCGTCAAAACATTATCGTTGGCTACAAATTCTTTGTCACTGTATACTGTATAGTATAGCCCCCTCGCAACAGTTCACAAGCTTGACGTGACATCTTTTGTTTAAGATAGCTCGATCGATCTCCGTCATTGACCAACTACTACTTGAGAGTTAAGAGTTGAGACAAAGGCTCATTACAGCAAAAAACATTGTAGCAAAATGGCCAACTAAAGCAGCTCATTAATGAAATTTAAATGCTTAATCCAATTTGCAATTAGCCAACGTGACAAAAATCGGAAATTTACTACACTCTCTCCTTCATTTGTACCCACAAGTTTATGCGTAAACGGAGGTACAAACTTCAACTTGTTAGGTTACTTGCATAAGTATTCAAGAGACCCCAAGTTAATTCAACGAGCGGTCTCGATTGATTCGATTACTAGTTCGAAGAGATGATGGATTGGGCCACCTTTATTCTTTAGATTTGATCTTTAAATTGAATGAAAGGGACATGTTATTTATTTTGACATTGTTTCATTAAATATCCCTTCTTTTTTCTAATTTTAAGCCTTTTCAATGTTGATGTGATCAACAACGAAAATATGATAATTTGTTAATTGGTCTTTAGTCGAAATAAAAAAATTTCAGAGTACACTAGGCCTACATGAAAAGAAGAAAAAGTCTAAGTTCGTAGGTTTATTCACTTATTTTCACTAGAACTTTGAGAGGAGACTAACTCAACCGAATTGAACTAACTGGTCTTGGCATAGTGATCACTAACTTAGTCTCTTAACCAATTGGTCAGAGGTTCAAATCCTAACCTTTGGAAGAAAAAAAAGAGATCCTTTGCTAGCCCTTTTCCCTTAAGTGTAACACCCTAAGTGAAAGGGAATAATTATTGTTTCTGGCGATGGCCACCCTTGGTTTAACAAAAAAAACTGAATTGGATTGAATGTTACTTAATTGAAATCATTTTTACTAATCGAAATTGATTTTTTACTGATTGAAATTGATTTTTACCAATTGAAATTAATTCATGTTGTGTTTGTTAAAGCTGATTTTCACCGATGAAAAATGATTTTACTGATTACAACTAATTTTCTATAATATTATGTTTCAAGTTGAAAAGAACATGGTCCTATTTGAATCAAACTGAACTTATTTTCCAAAAAATAAGTCTAAAAGAAGATGATCTAACTACACTGTCTACAACCCAGCCTACAAATACATATGATTTTACTAATACACAACTGATAACCAGGAACAAAAGTTGCCAACATTCTAAAAGATAACTAGTCTTGTGGTTTTTGTGCGCTACAATTTAGTAGTTAACAATAACTAATGGCTTTGAAATGACAATATAAGTCATCTCATTCATAGTACGGATTAAAACTTTGTAGCTTAAACTTTGATTTAAATTTAAAAATCTATACGTCATCGTTAATTTTGATAAAAGAAACAATAATGCATGTGTGATTGAGTGATGAGTAAATCTCTTTCTCCCATAGTTCAGATTATATGTTAGATCTTCGTATCAATAATATTTGTGTTTTTTTTTAATATAAAAAAGATATGATTATTGAAAGAAAATGGTGAAACGTGATAAGATTAATCCTGCCTATATATATTTTAGTACGTACTACTATATAGATTAAAAGTTAGTAGTAATAGCTACTGGAAACAACATATATTTACATCTAACTATAGATGGTCAAACAAGTTGGAGAAACTAGAGCATATAGCATTACTTAATTTGTTTATTAAAGCTCAACAACATGTGCAATTTGCCACTTTCTCAATATTATTAACAATTCATATAGCACTAGGAATTCTTTTAAATAAAACTATATCTAAAGAAAACTATATTTTTCTACAACCTTTTTTTCCAGCCGAGTCAAGCAAATAATAGAAAAGAATGACCCAATTAAATTGATTAGCAAAAGATAAGGCAGCCCTGAGTTACACCACCAAAGTGATGAAGATGACGAGATGATATGACGGAAAGCCATGGGAAAGGTAGGAAGACAGATATTGGCAAAGGACAAAACGGGCATGATGATATTGACCACACCCATAATATAAATAAAAACTTTGGTAATGAAAAAAATAATCATAGAGATAGAGAGAAAAAAATAAGGGGACCCATGTGAGAGGAGAGAGATAGAGAGAGTTTATTGACCAAAAAAGAAAGTGTCACATTTAATTTAAAACTTCCTAAAATAGAAAGTGCCACATTAAAAAAAAGGAGGAAGTATAAGTAAAATAGTAGTCTTAGTAAAGCTATAAGATACACCATTATCTTCCTAAATCTATATTGAGATCTTCATGCTCTTCTTTATGTCTTCGCATTTAGTGTATGGCATCACAATATACTAAATTGCGGTAACCGGTAACAAAGATATAATCATATGTAATTTATAAGAGAAATCCTTCACTTTATATCATAATAATGAAATCTCGTCTCGAAAGTAAAAATGTATTTATCTTCACAGAGTTGCATTTTTATTCAGTATCACCTTTAATGTGGTAAATTGGTAAGAGATCGTGAAGGAGATTCTTAAAGAAAAAGGGACATCATTGAATTGGATGGGCATTAACATAAGAAGAGCTTTCCGATACAAAATTGCACTATAATTCATTATTGTTATCGCCTTTTGTCAATCAAACTGGTCTTGCGGTTACAGGATCAAATCTCATTAGATGTATTTGACAGGAGGAGATTCCACTATCTTCTATTAAACCAAATTGAAGTTAACTAACATGATGTTTTGGTTATTAAAATACTTCTCCCTACCAACCTTATTAAAAATATGTAATATAGACATTGACACATTTGTACCAAGCTTGGCTTGGTCTAGTGGTAAAGGTTTGATCTCATGACTTGAAGGTCATGGGATCATATCCCACTAGGGGCATTTTTGGGTGGGGATCCCCTTACCATTCCCCCTGCTCTCAAATGTCGGGCCCCGTAAACACCGAGAAACTGTGCTAGTTGAGATCTGGTCAGAAGTCCACCACATTACCTTTCAAAAAAAAAAGACATCGACACATTTGTATCCCTATATTTTCATAGAAAATCTCCCATAAAACGGGATATCAAAAATTATGATAAACTAGCAAGGCGACTAATGAGGATCATAGATCAAAGATATTCAGACAATTGGTTGTCATTATTATATAATTGTTGTTAGTTAAAGACAAAAGCATGGTATGATCATATCACCTTTGGGATTTGTACATATCCATTATCCACTTCCTTTTTTGTTTTTGTTTGGCTAAAATGACAGTGTTTCTTTTGGATCCAAATGAGAGCGGCCCAACTGTGTATATGGATTGCATTAAAACAACTATGGGTCATGGACACATAGGCACATAGGCCTTACAAATTTCGTCTTCCAAAGTTTGCATGACATTCCTTCTCCTACGTGTGTTTCTTTGTTTTTTTTTTGACGAGTCCTACGTGTTGTTAGTTTCTTACCACTTTTGCCTTAATGTAAAATCGTCTCAATAGACCCATTTTACACGAATTCACGAAAGTGCGTCTTTCCTCCCCTGTTACACGCGCGTGTTGCAGTTGCAGTTTCAAAAGTTGATATTTTAGGTTTTTAACCCATATATATATATATATATATATATCAAAAGGCGTAAACACGCGCTGCTATCCGCCACATGTCACCCCATGTCATTGTTGATATGGCGCCACTGTGCTGGACATGAAAAATGTTTACAAAATGCACACAACAAGGTTTGAACTTGCGATCTATCAAGTTGAATTTCGAGGCATTCGGTTAATCGGATTAGATCTATTTTCTCAAGTCTACATATATTATTCCAATCATTTGAATCATATATTCTAAAAAAAATCGGCTCCGAAATATAAAAAATCAAAATCCGCCATCTAAAGCCATCATATCTCCAACCGTGAGGGACACTGTAGTAGTTGTTTGGATATCGTGAACCATGCATCTGGTTTCATTACCGCCGAAGTATTGTTGTTATTCATTAATTAGAAAGACTTAGCGTTAATGAGGCACGTATCAAAATGTTATTTGGATTTGTCGAAGAAAAAAGAGCTAATATCAAGAGACAAGACTAACTGATATTAAGAAGAAAATAAAATTGAGATTGATCCATATTTTTAAAAAAGTTATTAAAAGAAAATTATACCAACTCAAACTCATCATTTTATTCATAGAGCCCAATACTTTATGCAAAAAACCAATACTTTCTCTTTTTGGCTTAAGTTGTTGCCTACTTTTAAATTAAAATTAAGCGGTCTCTTATAAGACCAACTCATATATATTTTTAAATTGATATATTTATCAGTTATTGATTATTCCTACTATGATTAATATATAGATTTTTATTAAAAAATAAAGTATGTCCTGTAAAAATTTATTCAAAAGAAAATTGGTTGGGGTCCTAGTCTTCCTTGTGAAATGAGTAGGAATGATATAAAACCACGACGTGGTGACATCTTAGAACAATTGGTTCAAGATGGAGACAATCCACCTTAGTATAAATTGATTTTCTTAACAATTGCAATAGTTTAAGTTGCATATTTGCGAATTAACAGATATAATTATGTAATTAACTAAAAGATAATGCTAAAATATAATTACAAGACTACATCAAGCTAACTCACACACATACATGAGTCTTGCTTGTTGAGGATCCTGATTATATATCAGCTCACTAAAATAAAGAAACCCAACCTAAATTTAGGTCCTTCAAATATATAGGAAAAAATTTGCAATACTACCCTTTGATTTTGTACTCTATATTTGGTAACTTATTCTCATTTTGTTTTCAAAACATGACCATAATTATTAGGGTAATTTGGTAATTAGACTCTTAGTAGATTCTGTAAAGATATTTTGTATCTCTATATATATGAGGCCAGGCAACCTAAACAGGGAGCCATTTATTTCCAATACTCGTACATGGTATCACGAGCCTAGGTTTAGAATTTTTTATTCTCTCTCTTCCGCTCACATTCTCTAACCCTAAACCTATTTTTTTATTATTTTATCCGGCTCCTAATGGCGGACAGCACATCCACCGCCACCGGATCCACCTTCCTGCCGGCTGTTTCTGCCGGCCACCGCAGCCCCACCACGCCGGTCCACCAACCGCGGGTGGCGCCGCCCCCTCCGCAGCCTCACCTTGCTGCGTCAACGACGACTGGCTCGCCTCACGCGCAGCCTCGTCTTTCCGCCACGAGCGTGGCCGCAGCCACCACTCTTGGTGGCGCGTCGTGGCTGAACCACCAGCCTGCGGCTTACACTCAGGCGCCGTTTCTGCCACCGCTGCTGGCCCAGTCCAGCCCTTTCATGGGCGGCTCTCCGTCCACGAGTGCCACACGCATTCCTCCAGGGTTTGGCGCGCCCTCATCTTCTTATGCGCCTACCATCTATGCTCCACCCGCCTCTTTGATTTCTCCTCCGCCGTTGCTTGCACATCAATTTAACAATCACGACATCACACGGTATGTGACCATTAAATTAACGACTCCAGAGGATTTTCTCGTCTGGAAGACTCAGGTTACATGTTTTTTGTTAACACATCAGTTACTTGGTATTGTTGATGGTACTATCTCTATACCTTCATCTACTTGTGTTGATCATCTTGGAAATTCCACTCCTAATCCGCAATTCTACGAGTATTTACGTTTAGATCAACAAATTAAATTGTGGTTGTATGCTACTTTGTCACGTGATGTTATGCTTGATGTTCATGAATTACATACTTCTGTTGAAATTTGGAATCGTTTGATGTCTAGATTTTTACATGCTAGTATGGCTAGGTCTATGGAATTGAAAGGTCGATTGAGTCATATGAAAAAGCCTGAACAGCAGACTATGGAGGTCTTTCTGCGTGAAATTAAGATTATTGTTGACTCCTTAGCTGCTATTCAGTGTCCTGTTTCTCAGTATGATCTTGTCCAGTATACTTTGACTGCATTGGATCAAGATCGAGATTATGATGCTCTTGTTACTACTTTGTTGCAATTTCAAACGTCCTTGACGTTTGATGATCTTCGCCCCAAGCTACTTCAGCATGAGCAACGCCTTAAGGCTAAGCGTGCTTATGATGAGACCCCCCTACTCATCAGGCTTTAGTGGCTGTTCAGTCTGGCTCTTCAGGTTCACAATCATCTTCTTCAGGTGGTTCGCATTCTAAAGGTCAAGGGGGTGGTAAAAACAGGAATCGGAACAATACTCGTAACAAGGGTGGTCGTGGCAACAATGGAGGTCGCGGCAATGGAGGACAGGGTGGTCGTGGCAATGCAGGCCGCACTAATGGTATGGGTAATTTTCATGATGTTTCGTATGTTAATTATTCGTGTGCCAATTATATTGCTAATGATTTGTCTTCAGCAGGAAGTAATCCATCTAACGGCAATTTAGCCACCACTCCTTCTTCAGATACTTGTGGTCTTTGTTGGTATCCAGGTCACCAAGCAGCTTATTGCCCTCAACGTTTTAATCATAGCTTTGTGCCTTCCTCTCCTGATGGTGTCACACGTGCCCTAGCTGCACTGTCTGTTGGTGGTGAAACAAATGACTCCGTTTGGTATCCAGATTCTGGAGCCGCATCTCACATGACCTCACAGGATGGTAAGCTATCTAACGCTCTTCCTTACACTGGTTCGAGTTCTATTGTCGTTGGTGATGGCACAAAACTTCCCATTAATAAACTTGGAAATTTAACTCTGTCTTCCCCTAGTCGCCCCCTTCGCCTCACGAAGGTGTGTCATGTTCCCCAGTTAAAACATAATCTGATGTCTGTTCAAAAGTTATGTCAGGATAATTCTTGCATAGTCTGTTTTGACGAGTCTTCTGTTTGTGTTAAGGACAAGACCACGGGGGCAGTTCTGTTGCGGGGAATCAGTAGGAATGGTGTCTACCCTCTTCAGCCTCACATTCTCGAGTCAGAGTCGTCTTCCCGAGTTAGTTCGGAGCCTTCCAGAGTTTGCCCAGAGTCGTCTGTCCCTGCTCTTATGGCAACCAAGGAGTCCGGAGATGTTTGGCATACTCGCCTTGGTCATCCTTCTGCTAGAGTTTTAGGAAGTTTACGTTCACAAAACTTGATTTCATGTAATTCTAAGTTTCATGACGATTGTGTTCATTGTAAATTAGGAAAGATACATCGTTTGCCCTTTGAGTCTGTGACTCATCGTGCCCCTTACCCCTTATATTTGATACATAGTGACCTTTGGCAATCGCCCGTTACATCTAATCAGCTTTTTCAGTATTATGTGGTTTTTGTTGATGATTATTCACGTTTTTCTTGGCTATATCCACTTAAACTGAAATCTGATGTCTTTTCGACTTTCATAGCTTTTCAAAAACTTGTTGAGAACTTGTTTAATTCCAAAATTAAATTTTTCCAAAGTGATGGTGGACGTGAATTTGATAACACTCCTTTACTACAACATTTCTGTGATTCGGGAATTTATTTTCGAAAGTCTTGTGCTCGGACTCAAGCGCAGAATGGTGTTGCCGAAAGGAAACATCGAACCATTATCGAGATGGCACGCACTATGCTTATTCAATCTGAGTTGCCTACTCGATATTGGGTTGATGCGTGTTATACGGCGGTCTATACGATAAACCGTCTTCCCAGTTCGGCATTGCGGGGTTCATCCCCATTTGCTAAACTTTTTCATCGTCCCCCCTCTTATGAGTTTTTGAAATGTTTTGGTTGTGCCTGTTTTCCGTTGTTTTTAGATCCTAAAATCAATAAATTACAGGCTAAGTCGATTCAATGCGTTTTTATTGGCTATGCTTCAAATTATAAGGGTTATCGATGTCTTGATCCTCTTTCTGGCAAAGTTTATACAAGTCGTCATGTGTTGTTTAGTGAACGTAAATTTCCCTATCGTTCTCTTGTGTCTAGCACACCCATTGGTTCGCCTATGACTGAGTCTCTTGACCCCTTAGGTTGGTTCCCGAGTCTTCCTGTGTCTAGTGACCCATCCCCCGAGCCCACAGCACCACGGGAGCACGTGCAGCAACCCGCTGCCTGCCCACTGGGTGCATGCACGCCCGAGGGTCCCTCACCTCCCAGCAGCTCTGCTGCCTACCCGCAGGTGAGCCCCGCGCCCGCAGCGTCTCTCCCTTCCCCACACGCAGCGGCTGCCAGCCCGCAGCACCATCCCGCGCCAGCGGGATCTTCTCCTCCTTCGCCTTTTACTCCTCCCCTAGCTGTCCCACATGAGTCATCTTCGTCTCCTCTTGTCCCTCCCCCTAGGCGTCCTAGGAAGTCGTCTCGGTGTGTCGATCCTACTAATGTTCATACCATGACCACGCGTCTCAAAGACGGAATCATTTCAACTAGGAATTTATTGGATTTAAAAACCGATGTTGTTGAGTCTGAACCGTCTAATTTTAAGCAAGCATCTAAAGATTCACGTTGGCAACAAGCCATGCGTGATGAGTATGAAGCATTAATTAAGAATGATACATGGGAACTTGTGCCTCGCAACAACAATAGAAACGCTCTTGGTTGTAAGTGGGTGTATAAGATTAAATATAATTCTGACGGTTCTGTGGAGCGGTTTAAGGCCAGGCTTGTTGTTTTTGGTAATCATCAGCAGGCAGGTATTGACTACTTTGAAACCTTTAGTCCTGTAATTAAGCCTACTACTTTTCGCTTAGTTCTTACTCTTGCTGCTACTTTTAAATGGCCTATTCGTCAACTCGATGTCAAAAATGCTTTCCTTCATGGTTTCCTCAATGAGGAAGTCTATATGCGTCAGCCTCCTGGTTTTGAACACCCTTCTCAACCACATTATGTTTGTCGGTTACGAAAATCCATTTATGGTTTGAAGCAAGCTCCTCGAGCTTGGTTCTCTCGTTTCAGCAATTTTCTTCTCTCTATTGGTTTCAAGTGCAGCAGTTGTGACACCTCTATGTTCACTCTCAAACACAGTAGTCATATTATCATTCTCTTGCTATATGTTGATGATATTGTGCTTACAGGTAGTAGTTCCTCTTTGCTTCAGAAATTTATCAGTGTTCTCTCTGCTCAATTTGCTATGAAGGATTTGGGTGATTTGCATTACTTCTTAGGCATTCAGGTTTTACGTACTCCTCAGGGTTTGCTTTTGTCTCAAAACAAATATGTAGTTGATCTTCTTCAGAAATTTCATCTTCATACTGTCAAACCCGTACGTACTCCTGTTGTCTCTCGTGTCACTCTTTCTCTTTTAGATGGTGAACTTCTTGCTGATCCCACAGATTATCGTAGTATGGTTGGTGCTTTGCAATATTTGACTATGACTCGTCCTGATATTGCCTATGCTGTTAATTCGGTTTCTCAATTTATGCATGCGCCTCGTACTACTCACCTTCATGCTGTGAAAAGAATTTTCAGGTATCTGCAGGGAACTTCTGATTATGGGCTATTTCTTCATAGTACTGGCTCTCCTACTGTGACTGTTGCCTATTCTGATGCTGATTGGGCCGGGTGTCCTGACACTAGGCGTTCTACTACTGGCTATGCTGTCTTCCTAGGGAAGAATTTGATCTCCTGGCGTTCTAAGAAGCAACCTACTGTTTCGAAGTCTTCTACTGAAGCTGAGTATCGTGCTGTTGCCTACACTGCGGCTGAAACAATTTGGATTCGTCAATTGTTAGCTGATTTAGGGTATTTTCATCGACGGCCTACCATTCTCTATTGTGACAATGTTTCTGCTATGTATCTTACTGCCAATCCTGTTCATCATGATCGTAGTAAGCATATTGATGTTGATTATCATTTTGTTCGTGAGATGGTTGCTAAAGGTGGACTTCAGGTCAAGCACGTTCCGACACAGTTGCAGGTTGCTGATATTTTTACTAAGGGTCTTTCTTCTGAGTTGTTTTGTAAACATCGTTCCAATCTATCCGTGATTCCTCCCCGTAAAGATTGAGGGGGTGTATTAGGATAATTTGGTAATTAGACTCTTAGTAGATTCTGTAAAGATATTTTGTATCTCTATATATATGAGGCCAGGCAACCTAAACAGGGAGCCATTTATTTCCAATACTCGTACAATAATGAACAAAATTTATTAAATGAAGATGTCCACCAAGCCATGCCCACACTTTACTAATAAGTCTGTTCCATTATACTCTATCCCAACATTATTATTAGACATCTCAAATCAACATATAGTTATCCATTCTATTTTCCTTTTTTTTGTTTCCCTTTTAATCTTTAAATAGAAGTCTACAACCGACTTTTAACAAAATTAACGCAACAAACTTATCGAATGGATTAAGTTAACACTAAATGGAATAACTAGTCATTGAACGAATTAATATAGCATGATTATTGAATGGATTAATCTAGTCGCAAAACATATTAATCTGATCCCGAAATGGATTAAACTAGTCACTGTGTACCAGAAGACTTGGGTTTGGGCCACTGCCTAATTTTAATTTAAAATTAGGCGATCTTTACCAGACCAACTTTATAATGAATTAATGATGTTGTATACTTGTATGATTAAACTTCCATATGACCTAAACAAGGGATATCTATTAGAATTTCTCTAAGACATTTTTTTTAAAGGTAGAATTTTCATAAGATATAATATTGAGTTATATTGTTATTCTCGATTACCACCTATAAAACTATCTCAAAACAAAAGTTGAATTTGTTATTGTTATTATTATATTTTGTGTCAATTCATTATTTGTATTTTTAGTTTGAATTGCTAAATTTTGGTTAAAGATATTGTTATATCATTTTATTCAATTTTTTATTATAGCTATATCATAAGTAATTTAGCGAATTCTAACAAAATCACTCTGAATTTCGCTCATGGTTTGAATAATGATACAAGTTACAAGGTGTGAGGACAATTTTATTTTTGACATTCCAGTTACCTACCAGGATTTGGAACATCCCTCTACACACCTTGAGTCATTGGTGTTTTAAGAGAACGCGATATCTCAACTAGTATTTTTTGTTTAAAAAAGAGTATGTGTATGTTACCGAATATTGGAATAGATCTTAGTATTATCTTAAGGACAAACTAAGTTGATGTTATGATAACTAGTTCACTCTAAGGAATTTTGTTAAAAGAGCAATGACATTCGTTGATCAACCAATTAATGAGAAGTTAAAGAAAATGAAAATTGTGTTGGAGTACATGTCATACTATGTGCGGCCAAATGACCAATATGGTAAAAAAAATGAACCCTTCACGACACTTTGGTAAACAAATTATCTCATGCGACAATTTGGTAATAAAAAAGAGCTCAGGCGACAAAATTGACCAATTTTTGTAAAAATTTTCAATGAGGATCATGCGTGTTTTGCACTCGCTTACTCAACAATATTAATTAATGCCCTTTTATCACAATTTCAATAAATCTTTTCCAAAAAAATCTTTGCTACGAGCAAATTCACAACCAGTAGAATAAAATATCAACATAAGGAATTTTATCTTGAAAATGTTGTGAATAATCATAATTCTAAGCTAATTAGTGAATTAACAAGTTGCAATTCATTTAATTTATCAAATCTATTTTTCTTTAAAAAAACAATCAGAATCGATCATAAGAAGAAGGAATTAATCTTGCAAATCACCCTAGTTTTTCTGCCAATTAACAATAATTCCAAAAAATTTCACCCATCAAATACAAACCAGCCTCACCAATTCACCATATGCAGAGGAATTAGAAATCACATTACATAAAAATTCACCCATTAACCTCTTCTTCATTTTCTCCACTATGTCATCTTCATCTTCTGCACTTTTTCACCTACACAGAAACCATAGCAACCACCTACACAAATCCTCTATGACAACCCAGATCTCAGCCCAGTTCTCCTCAAAATAGCCCGCAGCACCGTCGCATCTTGTGAAGTCCCAATTAAGATCCAAGATACGGCATACGAACTTCCAAGTCGTTCGAGCTATGTGACATTAATGGTGAATTCCAAGTCATTCGGACCATCTTTTCGCTTCTTTTTCTAGGTTTACGCTGTTGGGTACTTGGGTGATACTCATTCTACTTTGGATCAACTTGATAAATCTGGGTTTATGCAGAAATTAGGGTTTATTTGATTATGTTGTTTGATTTTCTCATAAATTTTCAGAAATTATAGAACAATAGACTTGTAGAGTTGTAGAATTTGATTTGATTTGATTTTTTTAGTGTGCGGTTAAACACAGCCCGTATTTACTAGCTCACAACTCGTATACCTATGAATACGTGGTAGAAAATTCTATATTACCCCCTCTTCCTTTACTCACTTCCTTTTAAAAAAATTCAAAAATAAAAAAAAAATTAATTGAATTTTCACGGAACCGGATGGATTTTCCGGAACCTCTACCCGGTTGGTACTGAAAAGTCCATCCGGTTCCGTGAAAATTCAAATTTCAATTTTAAAAAAAAAACCGGACACAAATTATGTTTTGTAGGGTATTTAAGACAATTTACTATAAAATACGGGATGTGAGGTGGTAAATACGGTCTACGTTTAGTAACACCCTTTTTTTATCTAATGACCGGTGGGATTTATTTTTAGAGATGTGAAAACAAAGTATTTAAAAAAATTGACTTAGATAATGCTCACGCATCATCATCAACGGAAATTTCACAAAAAATGGTCAATCTGTCGCCTGAGCTCTCTTTTTTTTACCAAATTGTCGCCTGAGATCATTTATTGACCAAAGTGTCGTAAAGGGTTCATTTTTTTTACCGTATTGGTCAATTGGCCTACTATGTGCATGCTATTATGTTCATCTAGGAAATGAAGGTGAGAAAGGCTTGCACATACGTTAATTTGCATAAATTTTGCAGAAGCCACTAGTTTTTCAATTGTAAGTGACAATGTAGTAGTTGATATGTGTAAATTTTTCGGAGCCACTGGATTTCCAATCCGATTTATTCGTTTTACCGCCAATGTATTTTTGTTATTCATTAATTGGAGTACATAAATTGAAAATAAGATTACTTTAAAAACTTACACATTAATTAAGCACATATAAAAAGGCGATAGTGATTTTAAATCGAATCGATGTCGATTAAACTCGGCTTTGATTTCGGTTCGACTTATTTAAGTTTCGGGTAAAAATCGGTTTCACTTGATTTCATTCAAGAAATTATATTTAAAAAAATCATATATATAACAAATTCGTCCCCCTAACAAATCATATTATAAAGTACTTCTCTATATGTTCATACATTTGTAGGTACTTAGGTCGTGTTATTTGTTTGTGGGGATAGCGTGCTGACGCGCTTGCAAACTACATAATCTGCAACACAGATGTGCTTGTTCATCACTGTCATCTTGCCACATGTTATGTTTATGCAAATTTAGTATTGTTTTTCATTATTAAATTGTTATTATCACTATTAATAATAAACATATATATTATTATGGTTATTTAATTTGTTTTTGAGGTTGCATTTATATGTGTGACTAATATTCACATATATTTGCATCCCTTAGTTATCACTGATTAGTTGGTCTTATTCATTTTTCAACTAATATTCAATATATTTTCTCATACATATTGTTTTAGTTAAATTCTTAGTTGTATATGTGCATATGATATATATGACATAGTGAGAATAGTTAAATACAATTTTTTGACGAACTGGGGGAGAAAATAGACAAAAATATTTTGATTTTATATTTGTTGCTAGTAATAAATAGTAAATACCATAATAACATAAGTACAAATTGGGAAAACACATTTTTGACCATATCTCTGGGTGATAGCTAAGTGGTTAAAAGAATTATGTACGTATACGTAAATTTAAAACCGATTCAAACTCGGTTACAATCATTTACAATCGGCATCAAGTCAGAGAATGAACAATCAAACTTGGAATTGTTTGAAATCATTTTCAATATCTAGTCCACTTGTAAGATCTTGACTTTGATAAACTCACATAATGAAAAATCTGAATTATTTTATTGTTTTTAATATTATCAAAAATATTTATAAATATACGGAATTAATGATTATGTACTTAGCTATGAAACGAATGACAAGATAAACAATTTTGGAATAGATTTCACATGTTACCTAATACGTACAAGATCACAAAAAAACTAAGCATTGGAAAAAGACGAATTGTTTATGACCCAATATGATTTATTTCAAATTCGAAATTGTCCTCTAACAATTTCAATCTGAGTTCAAGACCCAACGAATATTCATTGTTTTGAGATATGAAATCGAGTTCCACATTTTATGACCATATCTAACGTTTTGTACTTGGATTCTGATCCGGTCTGATATAAGACTGTAATTTTTTGGTTTAGGCGATTTCTAGTAACTACGTCATATATTAGATTTTTATTTTTTTTGGTATCAAAAACGATTTTTTTCAACAAACTAGACCAAATACGGATAAGAGTTTTCCCCCTTTAGAATTTACTATTTGTACTCATTTTTTGAAAAGTCGGATTTTGGTCACGACCGGCTCCAAACCACATTGTACCGAGGAGCAACCGCATAAGAAACTTAAGACCAGATTGAGCTGATTTTTTTGGACAATAAACATACACGAGTCGTGTACCTTGAAAATCGATTTAATTCTCTTCATCTAAGAAATTTTGTCGATGTTACTACTTATTTCCAACAAATTAAGTCCCTCAAAGATCAACTTTAATTTATAACATTGATCAATCGATAGTCGAATAAAAACTCGTGTTACGCCTTCGTACTATTGTGGCCATGATACAACAAGTAGCACAATTACCATTCTTTAAGACTGCAAGCTCACGACTATTGCTAGAGGAACCACGCAAAGCAAAAGATGAAACAACTCAACTCCACCTTCATTGCACGGGCCGCGAAGACGGAGATGCCTATTCCCTCAACCTCAACGACAGCAACAAGGTTGTTTGAATTGTGGTTATTTTGTAAAGCACCTGCGCACGGGGCCATTTCTCACGAGGTGCAATAGTAAAAGAGTTTTCTATCATGTCACCACTACCCCTTCCACATGCCTAACCACCTCCCTTGTTGCCTCCACCTAACCACAAATTATTAAAAGAGACGATCTAATTTTAACATAAAATCAGACCAACCTAAACCCATATTATACAAAGAAACCCATTACAAAACGGATTAAACTAATAACTTATTTTGTTTTTGATATTGGACTTGAGCCATTGCCTAACATTAATTTAAAAGTAGTCGGTCTCTTCTAAGACTAGCTGCCACCTGACACAATATATTAGGACATCCCGAAGCTTTTTCATCAGATTTTCTTAAAAAGAATAATCTTATAGATTGTAATTAGGAACGTATATAGCTGTCCATCTAGCAACTCTTGACAGATTGAAAAACATATTAAAATGTCTTTATATGGGTCTACGAATAACTAAAAAATATATTTATTTCGAAATCCTTCACTTTATATCATGATAATGAAATTTCATCTAGAAATCCAAAAAATGTTTTATATTCACAAAGTTGTATTCTAACTCGGTATTCACCTCTAATATGTAGTAATTGGTAATAGATGGTCATGCAAATTCATAAAGAAAAAGGGACATCGTTGAATTGGATGAGTACTCATTAACATAGGAAGCGTTTCCCATACAAAATTGCACTATAATAATTTATTGTCTGTGGTCATAGGATCAAATCTCATTAGGAGTATTCTGACAGTAGGAGTTTCCACTATCCTCTGCTAAACCAGGTTGAGTTAACTTATATGATGTTTTAATTTAGTAAAATACTTCTCCCTACCAGCTTTATTGAAAATATGTTTATCGAAAATCTCCTATAAAATCAGATATCAAAATTTATGATAAACTATCAAGGTGACTAATGACAATTGGTTGTCATTATGTGATTGTGTATGGTTAAGACAAAAGCATATAGTATCATCTTATCACCTTTTGGGATTTGTACATATCCATTATCCACTTCCTTCTTTTTTTTTGTTTGGCTAACATGACAATGTATTGTTCGGACCCAAAAGAGAGCGGCCCACTATGTACGTGGATTGAATAAAACAACTATGGGTCATAGACACATAAGCACATAGGGCTTACAAAATTCCTCATCCACAGTTTGCATGATATTCCTGATCTCCTACGTATTGTTAGACTTTGTTCTTTTGGACCAAATTAATTGAAAAATATTTCAGTTTAGTTCAGTCCAGTTCAATTCCATTAATTTCAGTTCAGTTGACTTCAATTCAACTCATTTCACTTCAAAAGAACAGAGCCTTAGTACCATTGTTGCTACTAGCTACCACGATGAAGAAATAGATTGAACAGACAGTGATATTATAGAGGTATATAGTTTTAACCTTGTGTCATGCTCGCTTATAGAAATATTGTTCGATACAACTATTAGTTAGCATTTTAGCTTGTTATTATATAAATATTTGAAATTCTTATATGAGACTTTTATAATAGTCGATAAGGTTATTTTAATTTTTTTCATAATGGTGAATGTTTAAAAAGTGTAGTGGTTGAACTTATATACAGTATTTGTATGCATCTTTTATTTGAACTATCAATTATATATTTTCATGAAAGATTTAGTTCAAATAAAAATGTGTATTTGGGATGTCATATAGTTAAGTTCAATGTAAAAAGATAATAATAACAAAATTATTGAGTCACTCCTATCTAAAAGGTTCATAAGAATAGTAAGGCTCTGTTCTTTTGGAGCGAAATGAACTAAACTGGACTATAATGAACTATAATTGTGAGACAAAGAGAAGAGCTGGACTGAATTGAACATAATTGAACTGAACTGTTTTTAATTAATCCAGTCTAAATGAACAAGACCTTAATTCTAGAGTTGACTTACGATAATAATTTTGGGTATGTAAAGATTTTGCTACAATATAAAAATGCTAGTTTGTTCTTGATTGTCAACTTTTTATCTCTTTTCAATGTTTAAGATATGTTTACATCATTTTTTGTTCCTTTTTTCCCATTTACTTTAGGACAATAATTACAATCAAAACATGAATTTGCTCATTTAAACTTGTTTTTTTTCCTTCCAATTATATTATTCTCAATCCAATCTAGCTCAATTCAATGTAGTTAAGTTTAATCAAATTCATTCCAAAAGTGCAAGACTATACTATCCGTCTATCTCTTCTCCTATTACGGTATTACTTATCTCTTTTCTGTATGCTTTCTAACTTATAGCTGTGTTTTTTTACTTGAATCTGCTTTACTATCTTCTATTTGTGTATTTCTAAAGTCAAAATCAAATAAATGTTAAATTATATCTTTATTACTATTATATATTACCGGATTATTATATCTTTTAATACATATTTCCCCATCGTCATTTCCCATTGTTTGATCCCTTTGTGTTTTTATGGTTTTCAAGAAACATTTCAATTATTATTAAGTTTACGTGTTTGGAAAAATAGTTGATACACAGGTTGAAACGAAACTCACATGCTCACGTGTTTTTTTCCTTATACACTAATGATATTTTGTAGCAAAAATTGGTGAGTTTATGCATTATGCTACTTCTATGTTTATTTATTTTGTTTAATATAGGAAAATCATTTAGTTAGAGTTTAATATAGGCTACTTTCTCTGTCTAGCTTATAATATATAAAAAAGTATGATGATAAAAAAAATGAGGGTCTAAACTTTATTTTTGGTTATGCATGAGATTTAGACACTTGTTCTTTTTTGTTCAATTAATTTTTTATATTAGACTTCTATTAGATTTTTCATGGTATTAACAATAAATATTCTTTTCTCCTCATTAACCTTGTTCATGAGATTTACGAATTTTGATCACAAATTCAATTTTTTTTGGCTTTCAAACTAAAAAAAGATTTGTCACCACCCTTATTTGTCCATCTGTTCAAATCTATCTAACGTAGTTTATATGGTTGCCTTTTGAAACCTTGCTGCAAAGTTATTTCAATTTCATAAACTCTTTCAGATGAAATTGCAAAGAAGTTGCATAAAACAACAAAATTTGGATTATTAATATATATATAGAGTTGGGATCCGATAGAATGATCTTAAAATGAGAAGGGTGAGAAGGATCGATATGCATATTTTTTGAACTGGATGTGCATGTATTTTTTTAGCTGGATATGCATATTTCACTTTTCGAGCTGTAAGTATATGCTCTTAAATGTTAAAATGCACAGTTAGTTAAAAAAAATTCACATTGTCAAAAAGTTCCACATTTAGTTCAAACAATACGCACATTCAGTTTAAAAAGTATGCATAAAAAATCTTTCTCACCCTTCTCATTTTAAGAATTTTTTTATTTGATCCTAATTCTATATGTATATATAACATTGGTGAAAGCCTCAATGTATCACAATGAAATACTACTCCAAGTATTTTGATCGCATATTCTAAAAATATTTGGCCTCATAAAGAAACATTCACGATCTAGCATAGCTTCTGCATATCAACGTATAAACAGCTCTTTCTCCCCTTCATTTTCAAGATGGAGGTGATAGCATGCACATACAATATGACATGTATGATCAACCAGTGCAGTTCCATGAGTCTTTGGATAAGATTCCCAAAGTAAGTCACTTTTGTCTTAACATCAATCAACTCAATTCGTGATCCATAAGATAGTACCCAAGATCTTGTGTAATATCCAGTAACATACACATTTCTTTTTTAAAAAAGAAAAGTAGTTGAGATATCGCAATTCTAAAGACAATGATTGTACAAAGTGGATGTTCCAAATGTGGTAGGTAACTGGAATGTCAAAATCGCGAGTCCCCTAATCGAACAAATATCAATTAGATTTTGTACATATACCATATAACTTGTACCATTATCTAAACCATGAGCGGTGATTTTGTGTCAAATTGAGCAAATTACTCATGACATACCTATAAAAGCAAAATGAATAAACTAGTATACACAAAAGTTTTGACCCAAATTTAACATTTCAAACTAAAAATACAAACAATTTAACAATTCACACCAAAAATACAAATAATGAACGGAAACAAAGTATAATAATACAAACCCAAAAAAAAAGTAGTTGAAATTTTAATTTTTTTCTTTTAAACGAAATTCAGTATTTTTGGAGTAAACGACTCACACTTTAAATCTATCAATTTTTTATGTTTATATCATATTAGTATTTTCAGTTTAGGTCGTCTTAGCTTGAAGTATTTTATATAGAATTCTTATTCAAATCGAATCTATGTCGATTAAATTTGAGTTTGGTTTGGTTTGATTTCGGGTAAGAATCGATTTGAGTTAATTTCATTCAAATCATTTTGAATATTGAGTGAATTGTGGGTCGAGTTAGTTTTGCATGAGTGTGGTTTATTTCGAGTCACTGGGTTAAATGAGGTCATCGATTTCGGGTTAAGTTTTGGATTGATGCATTCGATTAATCGGATTAGATTAATTTTATCAAGTCTACATATATTATTTTACTCATTTGAATCTTATATTAAAGTCATCATATCTCCAACCGTATTGATGAAGCACGTATCAAAAATGCTATTTGGATTTGTTTAAGAAAAAAGAGCAGGTATTGGAAGACAAAACTAGCTAATATTAAGAAGAAAATAAACTCGAGAATCGAGATTGGTCCATATTTTAAATCAAAGAATCATCACCAGAAATTTAGGACAGGTAACTACTGAACGTGATTTTTCCCCGTTCTTCTTTCCCTCTCAAAAATCACCGTGGATAGTACTAGGGCGGCTCAAGTTTTGTTGAGAATTCACAATGAATACAACTCGAGAGGCATCGCATTAGTCTCAGCTAATGTCACTGATGTTAACCACAGAGCCATAATGAATCTGTTGAGGGGATCGAATATCACTGTGTGACGAACTTTAACCTAACACATTATGTGTTAATTGATAGTATAGTCAGTCATGAAGAAATTTGGTAGTAGTTTTTGGTTAATAGTAAAATCTTATATGATATGATGATTGCTTACTTTGTTATTACACACGTATTTTAGACAATTTATGTCTAGTGATATTATTTTGTGCTAATTGATGGTATAATCTGGAATTTTTTTGCCAATTACAGCTATGTAAAATACCTATTTTCTAATTATAGCCATCATCTTTTTTTCTTGTGAATTACGGCCATGAAAGACTAATATCTAAGCAAGTTGTTGCCATTTTCACTAATTACACCACTAATCCATAGTTTGACCGGTCAAATCATGTTTAATATTTTATAAAATTTTTTATATTTAATTTTATAATATTTTAAAAATATATGTTTTTCGTATATGACATACTAATGGGCACGTATTTCGAGACCACATTTAATCGCGTTTTTCAGACTGAAGACGACGTTTTTTTGAAAAACAGACACCGTCAGACGCCCTTGATGGGCACGAATTTCGAGAATCCCTACGAAACGAGTACTTACAGGCCAGATTTTCGAACACGTACTTCGAGATGAGTTTTTCAGACTGAACACGACGTTTTTTTCTTAAAAAGGGACACCGCCGTGCACCCTTTTGTGGGCACGAATTTCGAAAATTCCTATAAAACGAGAACCAACAAGTAGGTTATTCGGCCACGTAATTCGAGAACGATTTTTCGGATTGAACACGACGTTTTTTCAAAAAACGGATACCGTCGTAGGTCCTATAATGCACGAAAAACCTGTCTCGAAGTACGTGTCTGAAAACCCGGCCTGTAGGTACTCGTTTCGTAAGGATTATCGAAATTCGTGCCTACAAAAGGTTGCACGGCGTTGTCCCTTTTTCGGAAAAAAAAACGTCGTGTTCAGTCTGAAAAACTCGTCTCGAAGTACGTGCTCGAAAATCCGGCCTGTATGTTCTCGTTTAGTAGAGATTCTCGAAATTTGTGCTCATAAAGGGCGCCCGGCGGTGTCCGTTTTTCGAAAAAAAGTCATTTTCAGTTCGAAAAACTCGTCTCAAAGTACGTGCTAGAAAATCCGGCTTACTAGTACTCGTTTCGTAGGGTTTCTCGAAATTCGTGCCAATAAAGGGTGGGTGAGCGGCGGTGTCCCTTTTTCGAAAAAAACGTCGTGTGCAGTCAGAAAAACTAGTCTCGAAGTACGTGCTCGAAAATCCTACCTGTAGGTACTAGTTTCGTAGGGATTCTCGAAATTCGTGCCCATAAAGGGTGTCCGGCGGTGTCCGTTTTTCGAAAAAATGTCATCCTCTGTCCGAAAAACGCGATTAAATATTGTCTCGAATTACGTGCCCATTAGCATGTCATATATGAAAAACATATATTTTTAAAATATTATAAAATTAAACAAAAAAAGATTTATAAAATATTAAACATAATTTGACCGGTCAAACTATAGATTAGTGGTATAATTAGTGAAAATGACAACAACTTACTTAGATATCAGTCTTTCATGGTCGTAATTGGCAAAAAATTCTATAATCTGTAATGAAGAAGTAGTAGTTTTTGGTTGAACAGTAAAGACCTTATATGATATGATTCTTATTGCACATGTTGTTTGATTGTCTAATGATATGCTTTTATACATAGTGCTATGATTTGCTGAAAATTCGTCATAGAGTTGTTACTTTGAGTTAACTTCATGCACCTATCTTCACTTATGTATGTGTTCTAATTCATGTATATCAAATAATATGTCTCAAATAATGCATCATATTTGTTATCTTGAGTCTCTACGTCAAACCCTCCAGTAGACCTGGTTATTGGATAGGGTAGTCCAATGGCATAAGGGTCAGGGTCAATCTTATAGGGTATCTATTGGACAGGGCTTTATTAAGTAGGGTCCTTATTGGACAGGGTCATTTATAGGGCCAATAAAGATACTCTATAATTTTAAAAAATAAAATATATTTTGCTAAAAAAAATTACATGTATGTTTTTGTATCCTTATGTACTTACTATTGGCTATCTTTGTTTATTGTTTTTCTTATTCGTTTACCGACCCGCCCAATATTGACCCGCTATCGGCCCATTACCCATTTTGGCCCGACCCGCTATCAACCCGCTAGTAGACGACCTCTTATGACCCGACCCGCTTTTGACCCGCACCGACCCGCCCCGACCCGCCCAATAACCAGGTCTACCCTCCAGCAATGAAAATCATTTTGGTTAATGGTGTTTGAAGCTTGGGACAATGTGGTGTGGAGTGTTGGAGCTATGTTTCTGGACTTGCTGATGATAGGTTTTCAAAGTTAATATTCAATTAAACAACTACTTCAGACAAAATCAGACAAGAATCGGATGAACTACTAATTAGACTAAAGAAAACAATATAAAAATGAGATTTAGACTATGAATGAAAAGTCTAGGGTATTAGTTCGGTCCACCATGCTTATATCAATCAAAGGAATCAAACAACCATCAATACCTAAGTCAAGAATCGAGAGATTATAGCACGTGTTAAGCTATGGTTAAGTCTTAACGCTCATAATTCAACATATGCCGCATGTTCACTAACATAATCAGAATTCCTGATGTGTACTAGGCCTCTAAAAGTAGGACGAATCTAATCAATTAATTATTAACCACAAGCAATCAATGAAACTGCGCAATAACATTAATTACTCGTTAAGAACAAATCACACCATAACCAATCTAATCAAACCCTAGAAACTAATAGCAGTTCAAAGTAATCAAGGTATAAACATGGTTTCCCTCCCTGAATACATAGAAAATATACTACTCAGACATAATCGAATGAACAATAATAAAACTAATATGAAACCCTAACAATTGCATTGAATTAAATAATCAAACTGAGCAACAAAGAAATAATTAAAGAGTTTAACAGAGTGTTAGGTAATCTTTTAGTAAAGGAAAGGAAAGGAAGAGAAAAGAAAGGAAAGAAAGGGAAAATGAGGGAGCTAACCTTTCTAATGTTTGGTTGATAGGAAGGAAGGGAAAAGAAAGGAAAATAAAATCTACAACAAGTTTAAGAAAAGAGGAGTTTTTTTCTCTTTCCTTCCAAATTCCCCCAATGTTGGGAGGAAATAAAAGAAGAGATTTTTTAAGTTTTCTTTTTAGCCATTTCCTTTCTCTTCCTATCAAATCCTTTATAATTTATTTTACCAAACAAGGGAAAACCTCTTTTTTCCTTTCCCTTCTTTCTTTTCCACCCAATTCCTCCCTACCAAACACATTGTAAGAGAGAAGAATAGTAATAATTGACGAAAAGTAACAAACTTTATTGAAGATAATACAAGGTTTAATCATTTCTTTAAACTAATCTAAGAGTTGTTTTTCTAAGAGAAACTCTAAAGTAAGAATAAAAGCTAAATTAATCCTCCAAGTCTTTTATCTCCTCCAAACAATTCCATCTACGGGGCGTTTGGTATGTGGGAATGAGAGTTTGAGGATTAGAAGGAGGGATGAGGATTGAGAATTAATGGGTGGGATAAGGATAAAATAAAGTCTATCCCTTGTTTGATATGAGTTGGGAATTGATTGGGATTAAATTATGATTTTATTTCAATACCCTTACTAATCCTCCCCCTTCTTTATTTTCCTTACTTTTCATTAACGGTAAATGAGTCATTTTATTCTAAAATTTAATCCCACCCCCTAATACCTGCCCCCTCCTATGTCTTATTTTAGTGGAATTAGGGAGTATTGAATCCCACTCCAATCCCCCTCAAAACTCTCAATCCCTCCAAATAAACATGAGAATTGTACCCATTGAGATATATGATCCCAATCCCCCCTCTAATCCCCTTAAACAAACACCCCCTAATCCTAATGAATCAGGGAATATAAAACGTTCGCCTCCTAATTAGTAATTAATGGTACCTAACTAAAACTAAAAAGAAAAGCCCACACACTAATCATCCACTTTTTTCTATTTATTCAGCATCTCCAAAAGCTTTTAGCAAATGGAAGTTAAATGACCAAGTGGGCCACGTGAAACTTGGGCCAGCAAAATCTTCCTCCGCAACGCGTAACAAAGCTGCATCATTTTAATAGTCTGCCCGTTCGGGCCGCGTGCTCATTAGTGGCCCAACACTCTTCTTCTTTGGCGAATACACAGCAACAGCAGCAATGTAAAAGGTTGTGGGTCTGCCTGATCGGGCCTTGGTTGCCCGAGCCCATCGGGTAGAGGCAAATCAGCCCAGCCAATTTTCTTCCTAAATCACGCAACAAACAACTTGGGTTTCTCACCCGATCGGGTTGGGCAAAGGCTGCCCGATCGGGCCCGTAATCCTGTCACCCGATCACAATATTCTCTGGCCGATCGGGCCATAATCTGCCCGATCCAAGTACGGGTCAACTCCATTAGCTTGTTTCTTGAACGTTTTGGCACTAAATTTTCAAGCTTAGAGGTCTCGGGACATCTATATTCATTTATAATGCTCGTGATGACCTCTACGTGCCTCATAACAACTCGTAAAGTCGGCGTAGCTTCCGAATGGCTCGAAAATAAGGAGAAAAAAATCCTAAAACCTGCAATTCAACACTAAAACACAAAACCACGACTATATACGATAATTAGTATAAAATAGCTCCGAATATCTCTATTGACGCACGATTTAACTCATAAATAAGGGGAAAAAATCTATATAAATACAAAAAAATCTAGAGCGTTCATGAAACTAGGATCTTATATGGGGCAAATATGTATAAACATCGCGAGAACTCCTTTTGATTTGTGAAAAGTTTCAGTGCGCAAGCGAGTATTACAAACTTCGTGTAAGGCTCAAAGAGAAATCTGTCTAACTCAACTGTAAATACGAGCCTGTAAGCATTGGATATCAATTCAAGTCTACAAGACATTGATACTTAAAAACTTAGTATCTATTGCCTAGTTTCCTCTTCTTTTCTTTCTCTTTTGAATCATGTGGGGGAATGTTGGAGTTATGTCTTTACTCCAAGTTGTTTGTGCTAGCTTCAAAAGTTTATGTCCCACATTGTCTATAGATACTTTATCTACCTTCTTTATTTATGGGTATCATTTTCCAAGGTCCCATATCACCCAACAAAAGATCAAGAGTCTCATATCCCTTATTTCACAACTCTTGGACTTCTTTATATTTGCTTCATCCTTTGATTATTTGTTTGGAGACTAGAGAATATACTCTAGTAATCACCACACACACACGCGCAGGCTGGGCCGGGATTGGGCATGGGCCGTAGGCGTGTGGCGTTGTCGCGACGCATTCGCGGGTGGGGGTGTGTACTTTTTGCAACCCGTTACATTATACACAAAAAACACTTTTTCTTATTCCTCTTATCTGGGAAAAATTCTAAAGAGTTCTCAATCTGTTTCTTTGTCGACGCCATTGAAGCAGAGGTCGTGTAACCCTGTGTGTTGTTTGCTATGAGTCCGTGCATTCGTTAGCGGCACAAATACAACTTTAGGGCAGTGATTCTTCACGCCACGACTATTCCAGTTAAGTTGTTCCAATTACTACCAGAGTCCAGTATACTCTCTAATAATAATAACTTTTGGGTATGTAAAGATTTTGCTACCATATTGTCAACTTATTTCTTTCCAATGTTTGAGATATGTCTACATCATTTTTTTTGTTCCTTTTTCCCCCTTTATCTTAGGACAATAGAGATAATCAAAACAGGATTCTTTAATTTTTTTCGCTTTCCATTTTCCTTCACTTTTATACATATCACGTGCATTTGACATTAGTTAACAGTTGGCTAAGCCCATTATCTCTATACTGTAAGGGAATAGGGGTGAGACACCAAACTTAATGGATTGACCATTTTACCCTTACCCTTTATTATTTAATTAACGTTCAAATTAATAAAAAAACAATAATTAAACAAAACTCCCCAAATAAAAACCAACCCACATAACAAAACTCCCCAACCCAACAAAAAACCCACGTAGGTGTCCCACCCCACCTTTTTTACAAAACCCCCCACCTTCTTTACATAACTTCCAGTCCTCACCCCCATTCCTTTTCCCTCCCAATCCATCTCCCTCTCTCTTCTTTACGGCTCCTTTCTCTGTCTGTTCTCTGTTCCGCACTCTTCAAAACCCCACCCTCTTTCCCTTCTTTCTCCTTACACAAAATCTCTGCTTTCCCCACTCTTCTTCTTATTAATAATACCCCAAAAATCATAAAAAACATCAGATTTAAGTTGTCCTGAGTGAATTAACGCAATGCGGGTGTTGTTATGTTTGAGCATTGTAGCTCTGTTCATCACCATTGTTGTTGCTGAAGATCCTTACAGATTCTTTAACTGGAATATCACTTATGGTTATAAGACTAGGATTTATTTTAATTGCTTCATCCAAATAAGTGAAAATAAATAGTATTTTCATCAAACAAAATACATGTTAATTGTTTGTAATATTTATAAGTAGTTTGATATATGTATAGTTGGAATTATTTTATTAATTTCTATTTTTATATTTGCAATTGAATGAAATTTACTGCACTTATGTTACTACGTTATACCAATGTAGCATAAAAAGTCGCCGCACGGATAGCGTACATAAAAGGCTAGTTTACTTTGAAGCATAGACATACGCCAATACATTAGCCTAGCAGTTAACACGTTTTCTTCCTCTCGAAAAAAATTTAACATTAATCCACGACTCACGAGTTTGTAAAGTTGGATCAAATTGCAGGGCTCTGAATTGGTAAGCTCATTAGAAATATACAAGTTAATCTTTTTTGTAGAAATTAATTTCATTGGTAATCTCTAAAAATTTCGACTTTTTAGAAGTTTGATCGTTTATGTTATTTAGGTTTTACAAATGCTTTTGTTGCAAAATGGGAAAATTTTAGGGTTCATGTTTTGTACTTTAGTTGTGCAAGTACAAAGAATTAAAAGTTTCCGCTTTTATGAATGTTACGATTGAAATTTCATGTCTTGTAAATTTCTGTAACAGAATGTGTAAAGTTTGTTAGCATTCTGTTAGTTCGTTAGAGCTTGTTTTGTTAGTTACAAGGTTGGCGGGACAATCAGTCACTGAGCTAGCTTAGCTATTACTAGTTATATAAGCTCGCGATACGTGCGAAATCATATAAAATTTTACATGTAACACTAAGTTTGTTTAGGACGTTTTGTATTTCTTCTTTCAAAATTTAAATATGTAAAAACAGCTAGTTTTTACATTTAATTAGGAATTAAAAAAATAAATGTTGATTTTTGGTGTACCTCTACTCTTCACTTATAGAATAGAGATAGACTACGCACGTGATGCGTGCGAGACTAGTTTAAGATTTAATTTGAAAACTGTTGATTATCGAAATAGTAAAGCATTTAAGATATCTTTTTCTCCTTCCTTTATACATAGTTCATCCATTTTTTATTAGTTGTGACACTTTCTATGAGCTTCAAATTAGTTACAATATTTTTCTATTTGGGTGTTTCTTTATCTATGTCTCCTTCCCATGATCCCTCTTTTATTTCTCTATATCTCTCTCCTCTCTCCTCTCTCCTCTCTAAGTATTGTCTAGGACGTGAAATAAAAAGTGTCGCAACTAAAAACAAAGGAAGTCATAGAGATCAATTGAGTTGTACTCATTTAGACAGGAAAATAATCATTCATCTCCTTACATCTGTCTCATCTCTCCTTTTTAAAACTTCTTCTTTGTGTGTTCTTCTTTGTCTACTTCTACCCATTTCTCTTCTGTCTTATGATGAAAACCCAAATTACATAGTGGCTATAAAAGCTGCTTTACATTGGTATCCTGGTTATTCACTTCATACCCAATTAACATCAGACCTTACAGATAATCTTTCAACCAGGGAGATATCATTGAGAAGCTTGTCCAGGAAATGGAAGCCCAGGGTATTATTAGTAGGCAAAAAGGATGGATCCTAGAGATTGTGTGTTGATTATAGAAGCCTAAATCAGAAAACTGTCAAGGATAGATTTCGTATCCGTGTGGTAGATGAGCTTATTGATGAGCTAGCTCGAGCTATGATATTTAGTAAATTGGACTTGGGAACAGGAATGTAGGATATCATCAGCTCAGGGAGTGCAAGGATGAAGTTTTTAAGACAGCATTTAGAACTCGTAAACAGCCGCTACGAGTTTTTAGTTATGCCTTTTGGCTTAATTAATGCACCTGCATCCTGTCAAGCTTGGATGTATCACATTTTAAAACCTTTGCTAAGAAAATGTGTTTTGGTCTTTTTTTTTATGACATATTGGTGTATAGTCCTCCTACATTGACAGATCATGTTTCTCATTTGCATATGGTTTTTCAGCTTATGCGATAACACATATTATCTGCCGAGAGTAGTGAATGTGCTGCTATAGATAAAGTAGAATATTTGGGTCATTTTATAAAAAATTATGCTTGTATAAGCAAGCTTTGACTTCTTTGTTGAGGAAAGGATAGTTTACATGGACTACAGATGCTTAAATAGCCTTTGATAAGCTCAAACGAGCCCTAAGTTCAGCTTATGTGCTTGCCTTACTTGACTTTTCTAAACCATTTGTGGTTGAAACTGATGCATCAAATTTGGGATTGGGAATTGGAGCAGGATTGATGCAAAATGGTCATCCTTTGGCTTTCCTTAGTAGATCATCGGGTCCCAAATGGCAAAAGCTCTCAATTTATGAGAAGGAACTATTAGCTCTAGTCACTGCAGTTCAAAAATGGGAACAATATCTTCGTGGTCAGGACTCAGGAATACATTATTAGAACTGATCAAGAGAGTTTAAATGGCTCTTACGACAAAAGCTTTCCACTCCTTTTCAGCAATTTTGGCTCTAAATTGATGAGGTTTGATGATGTTATCCAATAAAAGAGCGGTAGTGAAGACACTTAGGCTGCTAATGCTCTTTCCAGAGTTACTGGTGCTGACATTCTTTGCCTAGCTCTCATTGTACTAGATTCAAACTGAGAGAGTCAACAAGTGCTGAGAGTCATTTTTGAGATGTACGTGTAGTGACCACCCAAAGGAGTGGAGCATGTGGCATCCTTTGGCGGAATGATGGTGTAACACCAATTTTAATACTTACAACTCACACCCTATGAGGTGGTTTACAATCAGCCTCCCTCTTTGCACTCGCCATATCTTCCTGTTCAGTAGCTACAGTGGACAAGAACAATGCCAAAAAGGGATACACATGATCAAGTCCTAAAGTTCTTTTTTCGAACCGAGCTCAAGACAGGATGAAATCTCAAGCTGATTAGAAAGATCCTTTGTTCTTGGCTCTTGGGTTTGGCTAAAATTTCACCCATACAGACAGAAAACTATGAAAACTTCCACCAATGAAAAGCTCTCTCCCATATACTTTGGTCCCTTCCAAGTAATTGACATTATTGGAAAAGTGGCTTATAAGTCACAGGCTCACAGCTGCCTACTGATGCTCAAATTCATCCTGTTTTCCATGTATCTCAGTCGAAACAATTTCGAGGAGAACTGCCTGCTATCACTCACATTCCTTCTTCGCTTCATGACACACCTGCTATACTGTTATAGCTTGGTTTGGAAAATAATCATTGATCTCCTTATATCTCTCTCATCTCTCTGCCTTCTTCTAAACTTCTTCTTTGTGTGTTCTTCTTTGTCTACTTCTTCCCATTTCTCTTCTATCTTGTATTGAAAACCCAGATTACATAGTAGCTGTTAAAGCTGCTATCACAATTTCACCCTTTTGTATGATTTACCATCATCTTAAATTTTGCTGTTAAGACTGTATCTGAGCAGGCTAAACTATGGGTATCTTTAATTGAAAGTTCATATCTAGTAAATTTCACACCTATGTATGATTTATCATCATCGTATATTTTGCTGTTAAGATTGTCTCTGAAATTGCAGGTAAAACTATGGGTGTTTTTGATTGAAAGTTCATATCTTGTAAATTTCACACTTTTGTATGATTTATCATCAACTTATATTTTGCTGTTAATATTGTCTCTGAAATTGCAGGCTAAATTATGGGTATCTTCATAGAAAATCGTTTTCAACGAGCGGATGACACAGACTTTGAACCTGCCTTTTGCCATGTTAGAGGAACACTTTTATTCGAGTTGTCGTCTGTTACTGTACACAGGGACAAGGGCATAAACCTTGATGATGGGTTTTCTGATTTTATAATTTCTGGTTATATCAAACTCATTGATGATGATAATAAAGAAGTTTACCTCTATAATCGCAATTCCGATGATCCAGAGAAACTCTTTATGGTGGACAGGAATTTAGCAATACTTCCAAAATCTGTACATGACCGTCCTCAATTGGTACCCAAATATTTTCAGTTAAAACTGTACCTCAATGATGAATCTCGTGAAAAGGTAATTGTAGACGATGAAGTCCAGCTAAATTTTATTGGTAATGAAGTTTACGACAAAGAAGAAGAATTATGGTTTAACAAAGGGAATGGGCTTGTCACGGTTCGCTACACATTATTCCAATCAGCAGTCGTTGCTCGTGTGGAATTTATGGTTTTAAAGAAAGAAGACAGGGGCACTAAGAGGGATAGAAGTGGCGATCCATGTGATGTCAGTGGAAGTGACTACCTACTTGATGATAATGGCACTGGTATCGAAGGTCACAGCCTATGTGATGATGTAACTAGTGGTACTGAATATGAAAATGGATGTAAAGTTTCCGTGGGTGGTTGCATCTAAGGAAAAAGTAAGTTGATGGATGGGAAGACTGTTTCACGTATGCTCTTTGGAAATTTGTATGAGGATGAGAAGTGGGCAGTTAATACTGCTACTAAGCTGTCATTTTTGGCTGTGCCAGCATATTCCAAGTGGAAGTGATCTGGAAGCATGCATTTGAGTTCCTTAAGAACAATGTGTTTCGTGAATTTGTCACTGATATGCGGGAGCCCGAAGAATCTTCTGGCGAAGAAAGTTTTGAGTTCTTAGATGGTGGAGAGCATAGCATTGAGGAGGGCAGGAGTTTCCTTGCATAAAGTGAAGACGTCTTTGATAGGGAAAAGAGCAGGCATGAGGAGCTTCAGGCAAATACACCCTTGATCTTTATTTTTTTCTGTTGGTGATTCATTATAGATCTTGTTCTCCAGGTTTTGTTTTTTCATTGGACCTTGCTGATTTTTTTGTTTGATTTCAGCTCCAAGACGGGTGCGATTAGATTGAGAGATTGGAGCACATTGAGAGGTACGTAGTGCTCCGATCATTTTCATCCGCCTTGAATCATATAAACTCAGACCACATTACTAAGTGCAGTATTGCGATTTTCTGAAAATGTAGATGTCCCATGTGAACCCCCCCCCCTCCAAAAAAAAAAATACATTTCTGCGCCATAATCTACTTCCTCTTCTTAGAATTTGATAGATAACCTTGATATAAGTATGGTATCCTTCATAAGTGTTTTCTACCAAAATACATCATGTAATTGCCAATGGTATAAGTACGGTGATTCAAAAGTGCGTCCTTTTAGATCATAATATTCCATTCTGTTTTGCGGCTTGTCAGCTTGAAAGAAGGAAGATAGTTATATTGGAAGTAGAATGGGTTGGGATAAGTGAGGTCTGGTACTGTGGTAGGAACTCTGTGATTTCACTCAATTACTCAAGAAAACACACCATAATATCAGCAACAATATAGCTAGTTGTATTGATTAAATCAAGCAAAATTCAGCCGAACACGACTCCTTACACATTTGAGAATTGAGAGTATGAGGAACTCTCTCAAAATATCCCACTCAATTTTTTACATACCCTCCTTCCTTCTGCCAAGTTGTGGCTATTTATACTATCAAAAAGATTCTCTTTCCACGCCCACTAGCTAATTCATTTAGTAATTGACTCTAGCAAAATGTAATGATGCAAATCGAACAAAACTAACAAAAGCTTAAAAAAGGTATATCAAAAGTGATTTCTGTCCTTTGCAAGGTTGTTGAACAGTTTGTGTGGCTCCTCTTTGCTGTTTTCTCCTTGCATAGGTCATCACCACAGGAGGTGTAACCCAGTTTGTCGCATCGATGAATCTGTAATTTGCCAATCGGATGCGTATGATAAAAGGCTCACAATCGTGAATTGCTAAAATGATATGTATGTTGAAATTTACAGATGATCAGATTTGGATATAATAATCATTGAAGTTAGGCTAATTCTCCCTGAGTCCCTTTGAATGTCCACAATTTACCTTACGTTTTTTTTAGAGCTTGTTTGGTTGTACAAGTGAAGTTAAAGTTCCCATGAATTACTACTTCCTAGGAATTTAGAAATTAGTCCTCTCCGTGTCCCTTTAATGTTCACGCTTCACCTTACACACTGTGAGTGCTTGTTTGGTTACACAACTGAAGTCAAAGTTCCCATGAATTACCGGTTCCAAGGATCTCAGAAACATGGGAAATAGAAAATTTAATTTGGTTGAACCAAGGATACAAGGAACGTGGGACATAGGGCCGAATTGCGATCTGGTTCGTTCGTCCCCAATCGCGGAACGTTCGCAAACCAGATCGCTGATGCTTGAGTTCATGTTTCGACTTAGATTTGAAGAAGACTACAAAACTTCTAAATTAAAGTTAGCTGAGATTTAATAGACATATTTCGAGCAAAACTCTCAACTTAATTGCATGAAAAACAAATGCGAATCAAAATCCCCAATTTGGGGAAAAACCCTAATTTTGGAAGTCAGATCTGGTTTATGTTGGTGGTCATCGCCTTGCCATCTAAGACAGAAACGGCCGATTAGAAGGTTTAGGTGTTCGCCAGTGGTCGCTGCCGGAGAGGAGTCACAAGGTGGTCGCCGCCTTTCTCTTCTCTCTCTCGATTTCTCTTGTGGTTTCTCCCATGGCTGATTCACGTGCCCCTTACCCCTTCTGATTTTATTTAAAAGTTTGTTTTCCTTTTTCTAATAAGTCAAGGATTTTACTACTAATTTACCTTAAAAAAATTTGTAATATATTAAATTAAAGGATTTAATTATTACTTTACCTTAATTAAAAAATATATAGAGTAAGTGCCTTGGAAAATAGTGATTTTGTTGGCGTGAAATTTGCATCTAATTAAGAATTATTTCTAATAATAATAATAATAAATTTATTAACCCATCGTTCCATATTCACTAAGGGTAGCGTTCCGCGTCTCGATTTTCGTTACCGGTTTCGAATCGTATCCCGTTCTTTGTATCATTGGGTTGAAAAATGGAAGTAGAAGTTCGACAGACCTCGGCCGACCAACCTAGGAAATAGAAGTTCATAGGAAATTTTACTTACTACACTTTTGGCAAGGAAACGTCTTGACAATTTTCTATTTCCGAGGAATATAAGTGGCCACCAAACGACCATGAGTGGAAGAGTTTAAAGTTGAACACAAACAAAAGTTACCCCAAAAAAGAAAACGGATTTTGCAGTTTATTGTGTAAGGGGCCGGAAATGATTTGTTCTTAGATTTTTTGAGGAAAGAAATGTTACCTCAAACGTATTGTTTGAATCTTTTTCTTGTAACCTAATTTTTATTTGTCGTTTGTAAATATTATAGTCATTAGATTTTCTCACCCGATTTTCTGTTCATCTTAATTTTTTGTTTGTTGCAATAAGTGAAATAAGAATGACTCAGTTTATCTGATAAGAATTCATTGCTGTTTCATCAGGTTGTCTTATTTTTGTTAACTTATTTTCTTTGTATGGAATATTCTCCTTTTCTTTTCCTATTTTCCCTTTTGATGGAAGTGCTCTTAGATAAAGCCTATGGACCTTTGTAGAGTTAGATAAATTGGACATTTGTAACATCTATATACATCCCCTTTTCTTTTGACCTTCCTAAGCAAATTTAGGAGAGCATACACCCGGGTGTATGGTACTATGGTGCACCCTCTCACATTCTCCTCCATCACGTGCTTTGCACATGAGCACATGAGTGAAGAATGTGAGAGGGTGCACTATACACCCGGGTGTATGGTGTAAATTGTAATTTATAAGTATGTGCTGTGATTTCCAAGAAACATTTTGTTTCACTTATGGGATCCAAAATAGGAGTCATTACAGTAGTTTTCATGCGTCCTAACTTTTATTATATTGGTAAAATTTAGTTAAAGTTCTTTTGTTATCTGCCTTTTGCCTATCTCTTAACCCTATGACCTCAACTTAATATAATGACAATAATTTTTAGTTTGAGATAATCAGTCATTTCATTTTTAAAGGATTAATCAAAGCAATAAGTAACACGAGTTAAGTAATTTGATGAGCTCTATGCATTCTTTTCGTTTCTTTTTTATAGCGAGAGATGAGGTTAATGTGGATCTAACTCTTGATTCTCCAGGGTTCCTTCACCTTCTTTTTATGATTATGGCAAAGATCTGGTGGAGGTTTTCTCGGTTTCTATCCATTGCTACGGTGATTCTAGTTATACTTTTCGTCTCCATGGAGATATCGTATGTTTTGATCTAATGGGCAACCGCAAGATTTATGAGAGAGATGAGGGACAATCTGAATTGTTGCGCCCTAATGATACTGTATCCCTAGTACAACCACTTAGGGCTCATAGGGGTCCATATTTTGAAATGTTTCTTGACCTGAAAGATGATGAAGGTCGTGAAATCAGCAACGGGTACTTGGGGGGATATGATATCTACTTGGTTGGTCCATGGCTTGACAGGCGTATCTGCTCAGTTATTCGGGGCAAAGACGGTTTTGCAGTTGTGCACTATACAATAGTGCATCTTGCCTTGGAATGTGGCCTAAAAGTTATTTTATCTTCCAACAATGGTTGTCAAGTTCATGGGAGCATTTGTGGTTGGTATAGCAACCACATATACAACACTGCGTATGAGAAGAAATACTATCGAATAAATTTTTTAGCGAAGGGGGAATCAGAATCACTAGAGCTGGCTGCTGGTGATGTTGAACTTCCATTGTCAAAACCATCTGTTGCAGTGCCAATGGGTGCTTCTTTGGTTCTGGAGGCAGATTTATATGTTTGCGTTCCAGGAAAAGATGTTTATGTTGTTGAGACCTTGAAGGATACGTTAACATTTGAGCCTGCAGCGCGCTGGTTTCAGACCAAGCCTCAAACAATTCAAGGACGAAACTGTCAGTTGACTGTATCTGTGACGTGGTCGTGACAATTATGCTTTTATAGTCCTGTTCTTTTTGATTAAAAAATGGTGCATGCCAGGATCGACGTTAATATGGTGTAGATTAGACATTTTATGGTGGTTGCGTTTGCCAGAAGGTTTCAGATTTGGACCCTTTTCAATCAAATTCGACCATGATAAAGTCGAATAGTGGCTTAAGTTTGGGTGGTGTCAAGGGGAGAAGGGAAAGGGTGGAATGGTTTGATGGTGGGGTTAACTGCTTGTGATTTCATGGTCCTCACCCTTCTCACCGAGTGCCTATCATCTCCACTCCAGTGCTTAGCCCAACTACATAGTGCCACTGGGGGATAACGAGTTGAGTTGAGTCGAGGTTTGCATAACTTGACTCGTCTCCCTAAGATCTTGTGTCGAACTTGATTCTTGGCTGTCCTGTCGAGTCAAGCTTTAACCGAGCTGGAGTCGAGTTTAATTAAGCCGAGTTGATCTCGAGTTATCCGTGAGTTTACCATTACCCTAACACTTGTATAGTACATTGTGCATAAAATTTGAATATTTAGCCTTTTATCATGCCTTTCGAGTTTCTCACGAGTTTTCGAGTCGAGATTTGAATAACTCAACTAGACTCATAAACATTGTGCCGAGAATGAGTTCAATTCAAGCTTGTTTGAGTCCAATGTTTGACCGAATTTTGAACAATTCGATTTCGACTTACACTTAAATTGTCTCGAATCATTATCATCTACTCCCCACCTTCAGTTTCCTGCTTCCCCCTTCACCTCATCAGATCAGGCCTTTAGCTCGGCCCACTCAATGCAGCCAGCATATATCCCCTTACATGGCATTCTCCAATCCAGCCCCAGATGCCTTACACTCAAGCCGCAAATCCTCCCTCCTACCGGCCCCCATTCCAAAACGATTACAAACAAGCCTTGACTGATCCAAATCGAAATATGGTGAATTGGTGATATTAGATTTTGTATATTGCTTTAATTAGAACTGGGATGTGTGATTTGATTCCATGATATATGAGGGTGAATATTGTTAATTGATATGGCTTTTTTGTCATAAAGAATGGTACTCTTGAGCGGCAAAAACTCGTCTTGTTTGTGATCTGATGGTAGGTCTCAGCAGATTAGGGTGGATTGTGATGACAATTTTAGTGCAAGGTGAACCCACAAACCATTCGCATGGTTCTCAGTCTAGTCTAGGGATGCAAATGGTCCATTCCTCTGCTGGACGTTAAAAATGTTTTCCTTCATGGGGATTTAAAAGAAACTGCTTACATGCATCAACTTCCTGTTTTGTGGATTGCTGACGTATTTTCATTTAAAAAGGTGTTATAAGGTCTCAAACAAGCACCACGGGCACAATACCGTCGTTTTGCGGACTGCGGTCTTCTTGAAATTCTTGGAGTTTGTGATCTCCATCAATGACTAGATTTGGGACTAATTTGACTGAGTATAATTATTTCCATAATTATATTTCTGATTAAAGACTTAGGGCTTGTTCTTTTCACCTTATTTTCAGTTCAGCTCTCGATGATGTTTTTACTGTCACATTTTACTACTCCACTCTGTTCAGTTCCGTTTTTTCAGTTAAATTAAGCTAAATTTATCCAAAGTGAACATCCCATAGTGACTTGCGATTTAATTTGGTGTAATTTGATCACATCCTAACTCGTTTTTTGTCCATTGTCTAAGATATTATACAGTATACACTATAATTAAGCACCTTTGACATTACATAGCCTTTAAAATCAAAGGTAGAGTACAACTAGTATTGTAGGCTTATCATGAGCATGGTACACTAAGTGACACTAAAATTGTAATTAACCACAACTCAACCCATGTTGAAGATAGTCCATCCCAACTTTCCTCCCTTTACACACGTGTAGTACATGCTTATTTCAAACATCAGCATTTCGCACTCCTTTCTTCTTTCTTCTTTATTCTCTCATATTATCTGACACTAATATGCCATAGATGAAATTCAAAGGTCAACTGTATTTTTTTGCCATTGATGAACTTGAAAGAAGCTTGCAATTTGGAGGATAGAGAAGTTTACAAAAGAGAAACAATTATTTGCTCCCCAAATGAGCAAAGCTGGTGATATAATTTCATTTTTCACTTTTCCCTTAATCATTAGCTTTCTTATTGTTTTTTATTTTTTATTTTTCAGACTTTCTTTTATTCACTCATTTGAGAAAATCAGCAAACACTTTTGCTCATTAGCCAAACAACAAATATTTCGGCAAATTATTTGAGAAAATTAGCAAATATTTTTGCCCAAATAAATTCGCTCATTTTCTCAAATAAACAATTCTTTTTCCTAAATGGAGCAAATATTTGTGCCCAAACAAATTCGCTCATTTTCAAATTAGCAAAAAGTGTTTGTTTTATTACTTGATCTGCTTGTTTTCTTGGATGAACAAATATTTTTGCCCAAATGAGCGAATCTAAACGAGGATTATAGATTAAGGATATTCAGACAATTGGTTGTCATTATTATATACTACCTTCGTTTATTTTTATAAGGAATATATTTCTTTTTTTAGGAATAGTCATATTAATTGGTTCATTACTTAAAATGAAATATTTATTTTCCATTTATTTACAACTTTGCATTTGGTATGTGTGATTTTCCTTCATCAACAAGTGGTCCGTTCTTTCACTTTCTAAGTTATGTGAGATTTTCTCTCTGTTCCTTATAAAAAAAAGCGAGAAAGTAGTTGTTGTTGGGTTAAGACAAAAGCATATGGTATCATCGTATCACTTTTTGGGATTTGTACATATCCATTATCCACTTCTTTTGTTGTTTTTGATTGGCTATCAGTAGTACTTGGTTTAGTAGTAAGGACTAAGGAGAGCATCATTCCAACCTCAAGGTTGGGGATCAATCCCCACTAGTGGTACTTTGAGGGTAGGTATTCCCCTTACCCTTCCCCCTCACTCTCAAGTGTCTGGCCCATCAGGATCCGAACGGGGTCCGAGCCACTTCTTCTTACCAAAAAAATAAAATAAAAAATTGAAAGTTTGCATCCAAATGAGAGAGGCTCAACTGTGTACATGGATGGCATAAAAACAACTATGGGCAATCGACACATAAGCACATAGCCCTTACAAAATTCGTCATCCACAGTTTGCATGACATTCCTGATGTCCTAGTATTGTTAGTTTCTTACCACTTTTGCTACTATCTACCACACGATGAAGAAATAGATTGAGTAACAGTTTTAATCTTATGTCCTGCTTGATTATATAAATACTAGCCATATATGTATGCGATGCGTGTTTCGTGCGAAAGATTAATATGTAAGGATTTGAGAGAAATTATATTGTAGTTTCTCTAGTGAAGTGTATACATTTTTTATGCTTTTAAAAATAATCGTTAAGTTTTAGTTATTATTTTTAGAGGGTATAATTGTAATTTCAAAATAGTTTATATAGTGAAACAATTTAAATACATAAAAAAGAGTAATAAATATTAGAGAGTAGATTAGCAATAGTGATTTAAAAACAAAACGTCAAAAAAAGACAAAAAATATTAAGAAAACTTAATAGAAGATGTCATTAGCATCATCACTCATGAGTAAAATCCCTCTCTCTCTCTACCACTTTCTCATTCATCTCAAAATACTTTATCATGTTTTTTTAAATCTATTATTAGAATAGTAATATTATTAGATACTATTGTTATTATATAATCATATCAAGTCTAATATATTAATATAAATAATAAAAAATACTTATTAGTAATTAAAATAATTATCATTAATTATTATTATTATTAATTTATCATTATTACTATTATTTATTTATTTATAACTATCATTTATAAATATCCAAAATATTATTATCAATTCAGTTCATTATTCATTAATTATTACTAATTAATTAGTATTACTTATCATTATAATTATTATTTAATATTCATATTATTATTGTTTAAAATATTATTTAATATATTTATTACATTTATTTTAATTCAATTCAATTCAATTCAGTTCAGCTAAGATTCAATATGTTCAGTTTAGTTCAACTCCAATCAGTTCAGTTCAGTTAGCTTTATGCGGAGAGAACTAGTCCCTTCTCTCGCTTATTAGCATTATGGATGCAATAGCATGAGATATAATATTTTTCATCTTCGATAACTCTTCACTAATTGGTTGATCAACCAATGTTGTGTCATGGCTCTTTGAATAAGATTCCCCAAAGTGAGTCGATTTTGTCTTAACATCAATCAACTCAATTTATGATCAATAAGATAGTACCCAAGATCTTGTGTAATATCCTGAATCATATACATTTAAAAAAAATAGTTGAGATATCGCAACTGCAAAAGATAACAATAACTCGAATTGTACAAATATTAATTAGATTTTGTACGTACACCATTTAACTTGTACTATTATCTAAACCATGAACGAGTTTTTAGTTGGAATATGTTAATAAAAGTCCAAAAAAAATAGTTGAAATTTCAAAATTTTAAGTTCTAGTAGAAATTCGATCGTTTTGGAGTAAATTCGAGTTTATATTTATATTATATCAGTATTCTCGGTTTGGTCGTCTTAACTTTAAATATTGATCGGATCATATTGAGTTTAATCACATTATTAAATATAGAAGTCTTATTCAAATCGAATATATGTCGATTACATTTGACTTTGATTTGGTTTGCTTTAATTTAGGTTTCGGATAAGAATCGGTTTGAGTTAATTTCATTCAAATTATTTTAGATTGGGTGTGGTTTATTTCGAATTATTGAGTTAAATTGGGTCATCTTTCGGGTTAAGTTTCGGATCGAGACGTTCAAATAATCGGATTAGATCAATTTTATCAAGTTTACATATATTATTCTAATCATTTGAATCATATATATTTTAAGTATTGGTTTGGATATCGTCAACCATGCATTCGGATTCATTTGTTTGACCTCCTAAGTAGTACCGTTATTCATTAGTTGGTATATGTTATCACTTATTTTATTTAAGTTTTTGTGGTAACTATCATTAATAGTTGAAGATAAGAAAACTTTGAAAGACTTAGACATTGATTAGGCACGTATCAATGTTATCACGATTTGTCAAAGAAAAAAGAGGAAGGATCGAGAGACAAGACTAGCTGATATTAAAGAGAAAATAAACTCGATATTGGGCCATATTTTAAATCGATATATTTATCATGTATTGATTATGCCTAGATTAATATATTTTTTAATAAAAAAATGAAGTATGTCATGGAAAAGTTATTCAAAAGAAAGTTGGTTGGGTCTGGTCTTCCTCATCAAATGATTATGAATGATCTACAAGCACGACGTTATGATATCTTGGAACAATTGGTTCAAGATGGAAACAATCCACGTTAGTATAAATTAATTTTATTAACAATTGCGATTGTTTTGCTTGTTGAGGATCTTTATCATTTATTAGCTAACTACAACTAAGAAACTCAACCTAAATTAAATCCTCTAAAGATATGGTTAGTGTATAATTGCATTGTATATATGATTGCGGGGGACTGATTCATTGGTTTTAGTCTATTGCTTACAGTTGATCAATCACTAATCTGAAAACTTGTTGCTTCTTTGGTGTTCTTTGTTTCTTTGGTGTTATTCGTTGCTAATGCTAATGGCTGGAAAAAACAAGAAAAAGTCCAAAAAAAGTGTCGCCCAATCTTCCAAGAAGGCGGAGGTTTTAAAATTAATCAATACTGTGTCTGATAATGAGATAAAGAGTCGTAGCTTTGATATTCCCCTGATGAAACCTTGGATAACATTGGTATCCCCATCCCTTTTGTTAAGCGTCATTCTCTACAATGGTTCTGTGATAATCTTCTCGTTGGGATTGGGGAATTGGGGACTGCCATATACCAAAATTTCTAAACAATGTTATGACATGAAAATGATCTAAACAAGGGCATATCTATTGAAATTTTCCTATGATATAATATTGAGTTATATTTTTATTTTAGATTACCATCTATAAAAATTTCGATAACGAGAATTATTTTGAAAATTGAGGGTATCTCACACAATGTGAAATTTGGTATGATTATTATTATATTTTGTGTCACTATATTATTTGTATTTTTAGTTTGAGTTGCTAAATTTTGGTTAAAGCTATTGCTATTTCATTTTATTCAATTTTTTTTATTTATAGGTCATGAGTAAGATGTCATATTCTAACAAAATCAATGTGGATTTCGTTCATGGTTTAGTTAATGATAAAAGTTACATGGTGTGCATACAAAACCTAGTAGATATTTGTTCGATTGGGGACAATTGATACTTTGACATTTTAGTTACCTAACGGGATTTGGAACATCCGTATGCACTATTCGAGTTATTGGTTTGTTTTAAGAGTCCCGATATCTCAACTATTATTTTTAATCACTGTTAAGAAAAGAGTATGTGTATGTTATATTAAGTTTCACAAACTACGTTGATGTTAGGATAATATTGGCTCAATTTAGAAAATTTTGCTAAAAAAGCAATAACATTGCATACGTTGATCAATCAATTAGTGAGAAGTTACAAAAAATGAAAATTATGTGGGAATACATATCATATTATGTGCATGCTATTATTTTCATCGGAAAATGAATAGACAAAGAGCTTACACATAATTTGATATGGTTAAATTTTTCAGAAACCACTAGATTTGTAATCGTAAGTGACGGTTTAGTATTTAATTCGATATTATCAAAATCCATCCAATTTTATTCGTCTTAACTAAATGTAATTTTGTTATTTATTAATTGGAGTACATTAAGTTGAAAATAACATTACAAAATTAGACATTTATTAGACACATATAAACATGCTATAGTGATTTCAAATCGAATCGATGTCGATTAAATTCGTCTTTGATTTCGATTCGACTAATTTAAGTTTCGGGTAAAATTCGGTTTGAGTTGATTTTATTCAATATATTTTGGATTTTGAAGAAATCATATATTATAACAAATTCGACCCACACAACAATCATATTTTAATGTACTCCTCTATATGTTCACACATTTATAGGTGCTTATGTCGTGTTATTTGTGTGCAGTGAGAGCATTTTGACGTGTTTGCAAACTATATAGTCTGCAACACATATGTGATGTCACAGTCACCTTTCCACGTGTTACGTTTATGAAAATTTAGTATTGTTTTTCATTGTTAAATTGTTATTATCATTATTAATAATATACATATACAGTATATTACTATCGTTATTTACTTATTTAATTTGTTTTTGAGGTCGCATTTATATGATTCTCTAGCAGAGGTTGTTCGATCCCTTAGTTATCACTGATTAGTTGGTATTATTCATTTCCCAATTAATATTTTATACATTTTCTCATACATATTGTTGTAGTTGAATTATTAGTTCTATTTGTGTATATGATATATGAGATAATGACAATAGTTAACTATAATTTTTTGACGAACTGTTAGTGAACTAGACAAAAATATTTTGATTTTATATTTGTTCCTAGTACTAAATAGTAAGTTCCATAATAGCATAAGTACATATCAGGAAAGCACTTTTTAAACCATATTTGTGGTTAATAGCTAATTGGTGAAAAGAAGTACACTTGCCTTTTTGTATAAGATCTTTAAATTGATAAAGTGACATAATGAAAAATCTCAATTATTATTATTGTTTTTTTTCTTATAAAAAATATTTATAAGCATACTGAATTAATGATTATGTAACTAGCTATGAAACAAATGACAGGGTAACCAATCTTGGAATGAGTTTCACATGTTGTCTAGTGTGTACATGATCACAATATCTAAAAATCGGAAAAAGACGAATTGTTTATGAACCGATATGATTTTTTACAAATTTGAATCTTCCTCTAACAATTTCAGACCGAGGTCAAGAGTAAACGAATATTCATTGTTTTGAGATATGAAATCGAGTTCCACATTTTATGACCATGTCTAACGTTTTGGACTCAAATTCTGGTCCGGTCTGATGTAAGACTGTATTTTCCGGTTTAGACCGATTTCTAGTAACTTATTCATATATTATATCTTAATTTTTTTTGTATAAAAACAATTATTTTCACCGAACTAGACCAAAAACGGATCAGAGTTTTCCCGGTTCAGTATTTATTATTTAGTACTCATTTGAAAAGTCGGGTTTTGGTCATAACCAGCTCCAAACCACATTGTACCAATGATCAATCGCACAAGAAACTTATGACCGAATTGTGCCGATACTTTGATACTACAAGCTCAAGACTATTGCTCGAGGAGCGACACAAAGAAAAAGATGAAGCAACACAACCATCCTCCTTCATCGCACGGGCTAGAGACGAAGATGCATATTCCCTCAACCTCAACAACAATAACAAGGTTGTGAAGGACCTGTGCACGAGAACAATTCTCATAAGGTGCAATAGTAATAGGGAACTCTACCATGTCACTACTTCGCCTTTCACATGCCTGGCCACCTCACCACCTGACCACAAATTATTAAAAGAGGCGTCTAATTTTATTCTAAAATTAGAACAACCTAAAGTCACATTCTATAAAGAAGTCCATTACGGAATGGATTAAACTAATCACTTGTTCTCTTCTTAATATTGGACTTGGGCCATTACCTAACTTTAATTTAAAAGTAGGCGGTCTTGTCTAGGTTTAGTTGCCACTTGACAAAAATATCCCGGAGCTTTTTCATTAGATTTTCTTAGAAAGAATAATCTTATAGCTTGAAATTAGGAGCATGTATAGCTGTCTATTTAGCAACTCTTGACATATTGGAAAACATAGTAAATTGCCTTTATATGAGTCTACGAGTAACAAAAATTGTACAATTTTTATTATACACCCGGTGTACCTTGAGCATAGTACACCCAAAACTATTTTTGCTCAAATAGATTTGGGTGTACCATGAGCATAGTATACCCAAGGCTAATTTTTTGCTCAAATAGACTTGGATGTACCATGCATGGTGCACCAGGGTGTATGATGCATACTCTCAAATAAATGTGTTTTTGATATTATTTATATTAATTTATCTGCGAGTTCTCTTTTTAGTTCCACTGAATATTATCTTGTTCTTCTCAATAATTTTACCTCATTATGTGTGTAAAAGTCCCCTCACTTCCATATCCAAATCTTTCCAAACTTCCCTTGACTTCCAAATTTTTTTGTAAACTCAATTTGAGCGACCCATCAAAGTCTTTCATAGCAATCACATTCATGAACTTGAAAATACTCCATTTGATTATTTGTCGATGATGGCATGCTTTTTTTGGTTTTTCTTGTCCACATACTTCATTACAAAATGGAAAGGTAGAGCAGATGATTTGCATAATAAAAATATATCTCACGCATTACCCTTTCATGGCTCACTGCCCCCAAAATTTTGGGTTCATGCTCTTGAAACGACAACCGATCTCCTAAATATTTTACGGACAAAAACAATCACCAACTTGACTCCATTTTATGCTCTTTTTTGCCAAATCCCAACTTATGATCATATTCGGGTTTTTGATTGTCTATATTTTCCAAACATGTCTAAATTCACTAGCCGCTCCTAGGCCCAATTCGTACATATGCTTGGGCTATCCAAACAATTACCATGGCTATCGGTACTTGGATCTCATCACAAATAAATTCACTACCTTGCTCTTAGGCCCACTACACCATATTCTGATTATATCGATTCGGGCCAGGATGAGAGATTCCTCACCCATCTCACCAAGAGCCTGTAATTTCCACTCCAGCGCCAAGCCCAGCTACATACTGCTCCCCACCTTTTTACACCTGGGCCCCTGGCCCAATAATTACCAGGCTTAGAAGACTACAGCCCAGTTCCCCCCTTCACCTCATCAGATCAGGCCTTTGGCCCAGCCCACTCAAATACAGCTAACAAATACTCCCCTATGTGGCATTCCTGCAATTTAACCCATGTATGCTGCCTATTCTATCCTCAAATGACGACCTGGTCTCGCCACGGCATCATCAAGCGGAAACACAAATAGGCCCTTAACACTCAAGACTCAATTCCTCCCTCCTAATCGGCTCCCCATTCGCAAAACGATCACAAACAAGTCTTGACCGATTCAAATTACAATACGTTTGTATCGGTTGTATATAGTGCTTTAATTAAAACTAGGATGTGTGATTAGGTTCTATGACCTATGGGGTGAATATTGTTGATTTTATGTGGATTTTTCGTCATAAAGATCAAATCTGATTCTACTGTTGAGTAACATAAAACTCGTCTTCTTTGTGATGGCAGGTCTAAGTAAGATAGGGTGGATTGTAATGAAACTTTTAGTGCAAGTGTAAAGCCACGGACCAACCATTCGCACGGTTCTCAGTCTAGCCAAGGAGTGTAAATTGTCCATTCATCAGCTAGACGTTAAAAATGCTTTCCGTCATAGGAATGTGAGAGAAACTCTTTAAATCCATTGATGCATCAACCTCCTGGCGTTGTGGATTGCCCACGTTTGTTCATTAAAAAATGTATTATATGGTCTCAATCAAATGGAGTCAAGTTGGTGATCATTACCAATAACTAGATTTTTGATTAATTTGACATAATAAGCCATAATTATATTTCTAAATAAAGACTCATGACTTGCAATTTATTCTGGTGTAATTTAATCACATCCTAACTTGTTGTCTTAGAATAATGTTTATTGTCTAACACACTATATAGCTACAGTAAACGCTATAATTACGCACCCTTTGAGATAACATAGCCTTTAAAAACAAAGTTAGGCATCCATGCACACTAGTATGACGATAAGCTATTCTATCACTTAACCATGTCATTAGCACTTAAAAGAATTATTTAATTAATCGAGTTGTTGATGACTTGATTTGTATGAGCTGCCAATTTGACACCTTATATCTTCACAAATCATTTGAAAAAAGGGAGAAGGCCCATGCTCATTTAAAAAATATTATAATCATAATTGTTGTTGTTGTTGGAGCAAGCACAAAGTCACTAGAAAAAGAAAAGACGTAAGAATAAATAGATTATTACATGATCTTAAAAGGCAAAGTTATACACATCTATCTTTTTCAAAATCTAAAATAATAATATTAATTATTATTATTTATTATTATTATAATTGTGAAATAACTAGTTTGTTCTATCCAAGACATGAGTTGGCCATGCTTTGTGAAGCACACTATGCTTCCTACACTAAGTACCAAATCTTTATCACAACTAGTTGGATGACTTATTAACATATTGTATTAAAACTATAAAGTGTATTTTTGAGGGAGAAAGAGGGAATGAGTAGCTTTTGATGAGATGTATGATATGAACATACAATCTACGAAACCATTTTTGTATATTTATATGTATGTGACACTTCTTTCTTTTTTCAGTGATTATACAACAAAAGTCACATCTATTTCGAATCATGTATAGAATTAAAATCTTCACCTCCTCTACTATATATATCCATATAAAAAAGTTCCTCTTGTCTTAGATTGTAATACAATCTACTACATTAGTGCTAATATATAATGACAAGATTTGTGCTTCTGTTGTTATAAGTTAAGTGTTGTTTGTACTTTATATTGCGTAAATGACTTGTCATTAAAGTAAGAGTCATTTATGTAAACTAAACTAAAATGTGTTACTCGCTAATTCTAAAACCAAAATAAATACGTAAGACTTGCCAAAGACTGTCTCAATCATATGCTGGACCGAGACGGCTAAACCTAAACCTGAATTATAGTCATTGCGTCACTAAACGGTAACCATCAGAAAGTTGTGAAGAAGGGGAGTTCGCCAACATAAAAATTGCGCCTTCTTCTCGTTGGATTTTGGCTATTTACCTATAATGTTACTTTATTAATTCGCGCTTAAACAACCTAATTATGTTCCAATTAAACCTAATTTTATTAAACACATTTGTAAACAATCAGAGTAATACAAATAACTAACAATAAGTACTAGCCAACCAAACAAGACAGATGAATCAACCAACATTCAATAATTAATACATACAAAATTAATTGCCATACAATGACTTTATCTTATAAAGGGATCAAACTAAATGGATATCCAAATTTGAAAACACAGATCTCTTATTCTCTTACAATGAATTAATAATTGAATATAAGGTTGAAAACATAACCAATATCAGATAAGATAGCAATTATGCTACGAAAATTCTAAGGATAAGAATATTCAACTATCTAATAATTATGCAATTCGAGAAGCTTATCAACACATGATCCTATTCACATTTAAACCTCTTATGTCGAAATCATATAAAAGTTATACTACACGCAAACTAAGAATGTCTTTCTATTGGAATTTCTTGAATCTTTGATTCTCATCTTAATACGCAAAGCTTGTAAACTTTACTTCAGCAACCTCCCATACTCTGTTTGTTTTTCAAATTTACAAAAGTATCTTGCAACTAAAGATGAACCAAGTTAGTTAAATATTAGTTGTCTTGCCATTATGAAAACTTAGAGTGAGTTTGGGTGAGTTTATAGGTAGTCTTAAGGGCGAGTCTTAAGATAAGACTTTGGAGAGTCTTATCAAAGACTCCCAATAAACTCCCATCAAGACTTGGGTAGTCTTAAGGTGAGTCTTAGAAATCCAAGACTCACTTTAATAATAATGACCAATGGTGTGCTGCCAAGTGTCAATATTTTTTTTGTGAAAGAGTTTGAAATGCCGTCTGAGGGATAAAGATCAAAACTGGAATGAGTCTTATGTGAGTCTGAAATATTAAAGAGTAGATAAAGTTAGTGGAAGTTTGATGTGGCAGAGTCTGAAATATGGGAAGAGTCTTATGGATAAACTTACCCTTATCTCTCAGATTGCATTTCAGACTCTTTCACAAAAATATATTGACACTTGACAACACACCATTGGTCATTATTATTAAAGTGAGTAAGGTGAGTCTTGATTCTAAGACTCACCTTACTACTCCCAAGTCTTGATGGGAGTTTATTGGTAGTCTTTAATAAGACTCTCCAAAGTCTCATCTTAAGACTCACCCTAAAGATCAAAATTGGAATGAGTCTTATGTGAGTCTGAAATATTAAAAAGTAGATAAAATTAGTGGAAATATGATGTAGCAGAGTTTGAAATATGGGAAAGAGTCTTATTGATAAACTCACCCTTAACATTATTAATACTAATTTTATCATAATTTATATCGAAGTGACACTTTCTTTAGATTGTGTCATCCCTTGCCTCATAACGAAACTTTAATAATCTCATATTACTTTGTTGCAACATTGTTGATGTTCTAATTCTTTGTTTCTCTTTATATACCTATCCTCTCCATTATTTGTAGGAAATTTAAGGTAATAACGAACTAACAATCAAGTAACTTTAAAAATCAAGTACTAACTTTAAATTTTAAACATTATTGTAAAACATTCTCTCATAGTTAGAGGTGGCAATGAATGGCTTGTACTATTGGCCCGAGCTGTCCCGACTCAAAATAAATGCGATCTTTTGGCATCCCAAAATGCAAATTTCAGACAAAGCCCAAACTCAACCCGAAATCTAATCTTGGCCCATAAAGCCTAGATTGATCATGTGGATTGTGGACATAATTTGTTATTAAAGCCTAATTCGCCATGATTTTTTATCAGGTTTATCAATGAAATGGTCTAGATCGGGGCCCTACCCCTAGGGGTGTTCATTTTTAGGATCGGGAGAAGTGTGATCCGAAAATTTCGGATCGGTGCCGATTTTTTTGAGAAAAAAAGTTTAAAATCAATTTTATTTAGTGAAAAAAATTTCGGATATTATCCGGATATCCGAAAATATCCGATTTTTTAAAACATTTTTCAGATTTCTCGGATATCCGGAAATTCGAAAAGGGTGATTCGAAAAATTTCGGATATCCGATCCAAAACACTATATTTCTGATCGGATCGCAGATCGGATTTTTGTGAACACCCCTACCTACCGCCACCACTTTGCAACGTTTTTCTCATCCTCAATGTCCGTCAAGCCAACCACCACCTTGACAAGTTGCAACTCCTTCATCTTGCAAGGTTCAATCAACCTCCCTCGTTGTTGTAACGGAGGAGGCGATAAAGACTAATAAGAATGTGAAAGATAAATAGCACACACAGAGTTTGACGTGGTTCACTAGCAATGTGCTAGCTACGTCCATTAGACCAGAGGGAGAGTAGTTTTATTAGGAGAGAATACATAATACAGAATAGTGTTAAACAACACTAATAATCAGATGAATGAATACTAAATTGAATACGGCTATAGGTTTAACCTAAGGGTTTATATAAGCACCCATAGAGTTAACCTAAATAGACATGGGCTATAGGTTTAACCTAAGGGTTTATACGGCTATAGCGAGACCCTCGTGCTTGGTTATTCGAACCAATAGATATTCAAGGCATATCTAACACTAGCCATCAGCTAGACCTTCTAGTAAGCAATGGTGTTGGTAACACGCACCACCATGAACAATGGCAAAGCTAGGAATTTTCTGCTAAGGGGACTAAAATTAACAATTTGAAAAATGAAATTGTATAATGTTGATATGGAGATTTAAACCCGTGTTTCATGAGTTGTTTACCCGTTATGTAATACTACATTAACTTCTTTATATACGTGATTTTTTTTTGACCTTGTAAGGGCGACGATCTCGACACGCCCCCCTTCCCTCCGCCCTTGACCATGAATACATCTTCATGCGTAGCAACAACCCTTCTCCTTCCTTCCCCGTCCTCTAACTTCACGTTGTCTACCTCCATCCATCATTAGCTTGCAAACTCTTCTTAGTAAATTCATTACTTACTCAATATCAACTAAGTTTTCTTGCCATAAAAATTGGTTGTGATTATAAAACATTGAAATATTGGTGCATTATTTTGGCGACTATGGTGAGCACGAAAATGGAAACCTTTTCTTGTTAGCTAAATGTTAAGGTGGCATGTGTATGGGGTCTACCTAGCAGACCTCCAGCTGGAAGCAGCCTGCCACTCCACGTCAGAGCGCCTAGAGCAGAGCAGACCTCCTCAGGCAGACCGCTCCGGACATAGCCTTTAGGCTGGAGTTTAATGAAGGCCTCGTTCCACCTTGGCCCACTTTCAAAGAGGCCCACTCACTTTACTAGGTCAGTTACAAGTCCATGTCTCATATAAATACCCATGCCCATGCATGGGTAAGGTACGTTCAATAAAACACTCACAAAATACTTGCACTTGATACTCGCTTTCTCTCTACTAGAGATCTTGTGCTCAATTTGGACTGACTTAGGCATCGGAGAGGCGATCCTCGGAACCACCCCCGAGGTTTCTCCTTGTTTTGCAGGTAACCACCACCACGAAGGACGTTTGGGAGCCACGATTCCACCAAGTACCCACCACCACATTCACTGTTGCTGTCTTGGACAGAAACAATTTGGCGCTAGAAGGAGGGGAAGAGTAGAAAAGCCCAATCTACAACTTCGCAATGGTGGTTCCAACCTCAGAAACGCTCGGTTCCGACAGTTCAGGAGGAGAAAGCAACTCTCCACTGAGAGAAACAAGCACGAGATCAACAAGAAGGGGTAGTGCTGCTACCACCAGATCAGGCAGGAGGGAAAACACCATCACCCCTCACCGTGGAACCAGGCAGACCCCACAGCCAAGCAGCTTAGTGGTCATGCCCACACCGGAGCAACTTCAAGCAGCTTTTCAAGTGCTGCAGTCTGCTCAACAGTTTATGCAAACTGTTGGAAGCCAACCTGCTCGAAAGAGAAAAAGAACCGGAACACACGATTCAGTCCGAAGGCACCTGCGGTTGTCATCTGAAGAGGAGGCAGCCACGGCAGACCCCTTATGTGGGTACAATATGACGAACATTACACCCACCTCGACGTCGGAGTATGGCCTATCTAGCCGCTCTGGACCCGGGTACATCAGGAGGGGCTGACAGGAAGCAGAGTGGGATACTGAAATAATGCAGCAAGATCATCCCAGTATGTTTAAAGAACAGACACCCACAGGGTACACGGCAGGCTCAAGTCGGAGATCTGTCCACAGAGGAAGTCCAAGGGGCGTGGCCCAGAATGTCCAGCCGCGACCCAGAACCAGGCACAACTCAGGAGCTGAAGAGGCCCTGTCTGCGCCTGGTGGCGGAACGGTCAGAAGGCATGTCAGCCTGAGGTTAGGAACAATACCAGAGGAAGGCTCTGGCGACAATGGAGCCCCCACAGACCTCAGAGGACTCATAGCCCATAGAGTCAACTCCAGACCCATTGTGGTCTCACCTGCAGAGGAGATTAGATCTCCTTCCAAGTCTCCCTTCACACCTGAAATCATTGCGGCCAGGGTGTCAAAAGCGAAGCTCCCGTCCAATCTCAAGTTCGAAGGGGAGGGAGACCCAAAGGAGCATGTGGCAGCCTTTGAGACCCACATGGAACTAGGAAAATACAATGAGGCCACATGGTGCAGACACTTCCCTGCCACTCTGACAGGGATAGCACAAACCTGGTTCAGGACTATTCCCCAAGGAACGATTGCTAACTTTGATGAACTGAAGAAGAGATTCAAAGAGCATTTCGTTAGCGGAAGCAGGAGGAACAAATCCACACACGAGCTGCTATTGCTGAAGCAGACTCAGAATGAAAGCTTGCGGGATTTCATAGGGAGGTTCAACAAGGAGCTGGTGCATATCCCAGAGCTGGAGCAGAAGCTCGCTCTGCACGCTCTGAGGAACGCCCTACCCCACACCAGTAAATTCAGAGATGATCTTAAATGGGTCACCATGAAAGAACTCAGCGAGGCCCTGGCCCTGGCAGAAAAATACATAGCCGTCGAAGATTTCAACAAAGCATCGACGCACGGAGCAGAAACAGGCAGACCTGCTATACAGGGTACCAGGCGGAATGAGCACCAGTTCATGGGAGGCAGACTGAATTTTGGAGGCCCCAGGCCCCATCAGAACAGAGGGAGAGAAAAGCAAAAAGAAGCAGAGAGAGAAGCAGACCGGCTGAAGGCCCAAGAGAAATATAACAACTATAGCAACCTCAGCGCGCCAAGGGCTGAGATCTTTCTGACCCACAGAGATGACAGCAGGTGGCACAGACCACCACCCACCAAGAAGAGAAGCCTAGGCTCAAACATGGCAGAGTTCTGCGCTTTCCATGAGACGCCAGGCCACAATACGGAAGACTGCATAAGCCTGAAAAATGATCTGGAAAGCCTGATCAGACGAGGCTACTTCAAAGAGTACCTCGCCTGGAATCAGGGGATCAAGGAGAAGGAGCAACAGAGCGAAGGGCAGACACTGCAGGACAAGCGAGCAGAGATCAAGGAAGGGGAAAAGAAGACGGTATACGTCATATTTGGCAGCTCTAGCTCGATAGGGGGAGAGGGCTCACCTAAGGCAACTCACCCACCCCAACCTCTACTCCATCAACCAGGCAGAGCTGAGCCCAGATCTACCAAACATGACCTTCACAGCAGAAGACTGCAAAGGCATCAGCTTCCCGCACTCTGACCCTCTTGTGGTCACTCTGGAGATTAGCAGGATAGATGTACGAAGAATACTGGTAGATGGCGGAAGCGTCGTGAATATCCTTTATAAGGATACCTTCGATAAAATGGAGCTAGATCGTTCAATGCTGAAGCAAGGAGGAACTCCAATCGTCGGATTCACGGGGAATTCCATCATCCCAGAGGGGAAGATACATCTGACAGTGACCACAGAGGGGCAGAACGGAGTGAAGAGAGCAGTAGTACAAGAGTTTCTGGTGGTAGACCTCCCGTCACCATACAACGCTCTGATGGGAAGGAAGTTCATCGAGGCAGTACAGGGAATCCCGTCAACCCATCATCAGACCATGCTTTTCCTAAGCAGTACTGGAGAAGTGGGCAGACTGAAGGGAGATCAGAGAGCAGCTAGGTCATGCAATCTGACCGCCCTAAAGAAGGATAAAAGACCTCCTCCTCCTGACCATTCTGGGTCCAGGAGAAAGAGGAGAAAGGAAAAGAAAGAAGGAAAGAGGAAAGAGGCCGAAGAAGCCAAGAAGGACCAGGCTGAAGAAGCCGGGAAAGAAAGTAATGAAGGAAAGGCCAAAGAGGCCAAGCAAAGAGAGGAAGAGTGTGCTGCTATCAGTGAGGCCGATGCTCGGCCAGAAGCAGAGCAGGAGGCAAATAAGCCTGAACCGGGGGAAGAGACCGAAGAGGTACTCTTGGGACCGGAAGAAGGCAGGGCAGTCAGGATAGGCAAAGACCTGGATCCTGAAACCAGAGTCAACCTAATCAGTCTGCTGAAAGAGAACGCAGATGTGTTCGCTTTCTCGGCAGCTGAGATGCCTGGGGTGGACCCAGCCACCATCAACCACAAGTTAAGCACCGCCGCAGGATACAGACCTGTGAAGTAGAAGAGGAGGAACTACTCTGCGGAGAAAAATAAAGCCATCGAGGAAGAAGTTCAGAAGTTGCTTGAGGCAGGGTTCATAGAGCCCTGCAAATATCCAGAATGGTTGGCCAATGTGGTAATGGTTAAGAAGACGAACGGGAGCTGGAGGATGTGCGTTGACTTCACAGACCTCAACAAAGCCTGCCCCAAAGACTGCTATCCCTTGCCAAGAATCGACCAGCTGGTAGACTCTACCAGTGGGCACGCTCTGCTCAGCTTCATGGACGCGTTCAGCGGATACCATCAGATCTTCATGGACCCCGCAGACAAGGAGAAGACGGCATTCATCACCCCTATCGGGGTATTCTGCTATGTTATGATGCCCTTCGGGCTGAAGAACGCAGGCGCCACCTATCAAAGGCTGATGGATCAGGTCTTTGCCGGTCAAAGGGGAAGGAATTTGGAGGTGTACGTTGATGACGTCATCACCAAGAGTAAAACCGAGATTGACCACATAGCAGACCTAAAGGAGACCTTCGCCAACCTCCGCAAACACAGCATGAAGTTGAATCCTAAGAAATGCGTGTTTGGAGTACGGTCAGGGAAATTCCTGGGCTATCTGGTCAGCGAAAGGGGGATCGACGCGAATCCCGACAAAGTAAAAGCAGCTATGGATCTGCCAGAGCCTAAAAGCATCAGAGACATCCAGAGGCTGACAGGCAGAATGACAGCCCTGTCCAGATTCATAGCTCAGTGTGCAGAGAAAGCTCTCCCATTCTTCAAAATATTGAAGGGGAACAAAGAGTTCAGGGGAAGCAGAGCAGAAGGAGGCATTCCAGAAGTTGAAGTCACACCTCTCTGGCCTGCCAACACTGGCCAGACCCAAGACAGGGGAAGCTCTCTCCCTATACATTGCCGTTACAACTGCAACTGTGAGTGCAGTCCTGCTGAAGGAAGAGAACAAGAAGCAGCAGCCGGTATATTTTGTAAGCCACACCCTCACGGGTGCAGAAACACGCTACCCATTGATAGAGAGGGCAGCCTACGCAGTAGTGCTGGCCACCAGAAAGCTGAGGCCATATTTTGACGCACATCCCGTCACTGTGCTGACAAATATGCCTCTGGAAAAGGCAATGGAGAAGGTAGACAAATCAGGGAGAATCATGAACTGGGCCCTGGAGCTGACAGGGTTCGGTATCAAATTCGCCCCGCGAACCGCCATAAAAGCACAAGCTCTAGCTGACTTCTTAGCAGAGTGCGCCTATCAGGAATCAGTAGGAGAGCCCAGAGCCTGGGAAGTCTTTACAGACGGGTCTGCAACCATCAACGGCTCTGGGGCAGGCGTGGTCATCAGAACCCCAGAGGGGAAAATCATTGAATATGCCCTGAAGTTCATGTTTTCGGCAACCAATAATGAATCAGAGTACGAAGCGGCCATCGCTGGATTGCAGCTCTGCCAGACCCTGGAAGCCAAGCACGTCCACCTCAAAGTTGACTCTCAGTTGGTAACCAACCAAGTCAAGGGGGAGTATGAGGCCAAGGAGCCGACGATGCAGAGCTACCTAGCCAGAATGAGGTCTCTGATTTCATTCTTTGAAACTTTTAGAATTGAACAAGTGCCTAGAGCACAGAACGCACAAGCAGATGCCCTGTCCAAATTGGGAAGTAGCAGTCTGCAAGAGCTGAATAGGTCTGTTCTGGTGGAAGTCAGACCTACCAGTGCAATCTGCGAGGATGCAGAGCGAGTTTTAGAACTGGAAGATATGCCAAAGTGGATCAAGGAGATCGCTGAGTATAAACAGACTGGCAAATTACCAGAAGGAAAAATGAAAGCAAGAAAACTCAAGCTGACAGCATGCAGATACTGCCTGATCGGGGACGAGCTATACAGGAAGTCTTTCTCTGCCCCTACTCAAATGCGTAGGGCAGAGAGATGCAGACTACATATTGAGGGAGATTCATGAGGGACTCTGCGGACACCATATCGGACCAAGAGCTCTGGCCCATAAAGCTCTCAGAGCCGGTTATTATTGGCCCACAATGAAAGCTGACTCTGAAGCTTTGGTGAAAAAATGCGACAGCTGCCAGAGGTTTGCACCGAACATCAAGCTACCCGCAAACGACCTCATGCCAATCTACAACCCTATCCCATTCGCCCAATGGGGGCTAGACATCCTGGGACCCTTCACAACGGCCCAATATCAGAAGAGATGGTTAATTGTGGGGGTAGATTACTTCACTAAGTGGATAGAGGCAGAAGCCCTATCCACCATCACAGAAGCAGCCGTCAGAAAATTTTTGTGGCAGAACATCATCACCAGATACGGAATTCCGAAGGCTTTCGTCTTCGACCACGGGAGACAGTTTGACAACATACCCCTATCAGGGTGGTTGGAGCAGTTTGGGATCAAATATGCCCTATCTTCAGTCTGCAACCCTCAGTGCAACGGTCAGGCCGAATCCGCTAACAAGCAGATCCTGATAGGCCTACAGAAGAAGCTGGAGGAGCAAAAAGCAAGTGGCTAGAGGAGCTGCCTAACACTCTGTGGTCGATAAGAACCACAATCAAAGAATCGACTGGGCAGACCCCCTTCCACCTGGTATATGGTTCTGAAGCTGTCATGCCTGTTGAGATCGGGTCCGAGAGTCTGAGGATCAGCCTATTTGAGCCAGGTCTGAATGACGAAGCCCTGAGGACAAATCTAGATCTGCTGGATGAATACAGAAACGAAGCTAGATTCAGAATGGAAGCTTACAAAGCCAGAGTCAGCAGATACTATAACCGGAAAGTGAGGGCCAGGCCTCTGGAGGTAGGGGATCTGGTACTCAGAAATGCAGCAGCTGTGCAAAAAGACAAAATACACGGAAAGCTGTCGGCTAAGTGGGAGGGACCCTACCAGGTTAGTGAAGAGCTACACCCCGGAACCTACAGACTGAGAAGAATGGATGGAAGTGAACTAAAAAGCAACTGGAACGCCCGAATATTGAAAAAATACTTCGTATAACCCAGATTGTATCAAAACGCCCATGAATGAAAGGCCTTTGAGCCACCCTTTGTCCACCATTCTCCATTTTCGCATTAAACCCCCGTCCCCTTATCAATTCTTTATGAAAAAGAAAACGACAAAATCAGATAGACCCTTAGCAGACTGAGAAAAAATACCACAGTCTGGCAAAAGAAAACAGGGTCTGGGTCAGACTGAAGGCTGAAGAGGCTCTTCAGACACAAAAGTAAACTGTATAATGAAGAAAGGGAGTCGGCCAAAAGGTTAACTCTGTCGAAGAGCCCCTGAGGCCCGCAGAGTGATCAGATGCCGACTCGACTTACCGATGTCATAGACCTCTACCTCTAAACCTGCGGGGCCGAAGGCCCAAAAAGCAGCAAGGATAAGTCATAGACACCTAAGGCTAATGGGGACGCGAGAGTTCCTAAGAACCAAAGCATACCCCGACACGAAAAGGATGGCAGAAGGAGCTAAAGGGCGAACCCCAAAACTCCCAGAATCATCATGACTTAGGGCGTCAAAATACCTCCTCTGCTCTGCTGTTGTTGAATCTTTGTCATACATAAGGCAGAGCAGAAGAGTAAAGGGCCCCTAAAGTCCCAGCTCTGAGCAAATCTCACCGGCCACCAAGCCAAGTAAACAAAAACGCCTGAATGCATTTGCTTGATGGCACGGCAGACTCATCATCAGAGCAGAACGCAGGTACTTAGCAGAAATAACAAAACATGGTATGCATCGAATAGAAAGCACAAAAGTCAACAGAGGAACGCAACTCGCATTGCAGGAAACATAATTGCTGACTAATTGAATCTTACATAAGAAGATCTGGCTATAAACCAAATCAGAGTGCTACATAGTACTACAACAACGGCGGCTACCTAATCAAAAGAAGGGAGCAAACACAGATGGAAAGGAAATGTTTGACTACTCAGTTACAAGTATTACAAGATAAGTCAATTAGGATGTCATCGGAGGGCAAAAACGGAGGACTGCAATCAGTTCAGCACAGGCTCCCAGCTCACCTACCTCAGCAGCTCAGACAGGAGTCACAAGAAGACTGAGGCGAAGCATGAGATAGCCGCCCGAGTTCCTATTGCTTAGGAACAGAGCTGCCATCCTTTGCAGAGCTCCCATCAACTTGCTGCTCTGAAGATTCTCCCTCTGAAGGCAGAGAGTAGAGCAACTCCAGATCTCTGAGCTCCTGAGTCACCGGAGGTCGCATATGCACTTGACTGGCATAGGCGTCCTCAAAGGCATCCCAGTTAAAAGAGGGCTGCAAATGCCAGAGAACCCTGCGGACCGCAACTTTGCAGTCCTCCCAGTACTTGTTCCCAAACGCCTCTTCCATCTGAGCAGCCCGGGCAGCCTCCTCCGCCAGCAGCTGGGCCTCTTTCTGCTTTAGGGCTATCTCAGCCTCCTTAGCCTGCTGAGCCTCCCTCTCAGAAAGCAACTTGGAGAACTCTGCCCCTAGCTCCTCCTCCTTCTGTCTTAGAGCTGCCTCAGTCTCCTTGGCTTGCAGAGCCAATTTAGCAGAGCAGCCTTCATGATCAGCCCGTATAGCAGAGAGCTGACCCCTGAGCTGCTCCTGCTCCTTCAACGCCGCCTGCAGCCGAGCCTCGGAGGTCTTCAGCTTAGTCTCCACCGTCGAAGCACGAGACAACGCCTCACTAAGCTGAGAAGAGAGGCGTGAATGCTCAGCCGCGATAGCCTCTGCTTGCGCCGCCTGACCCTCCATGCGTTGGTTGACGGTCCGCAAGGTGTCGCACTCCACAATCAGAGCATCCCTCTCCTCCTCAGTTTCACGGCAGGTGGACACAATCAGAGAGTTCTGGGATTTCAGCTTGGCATACTCTGCTCTGCTGCGCTACCTGAGCCTTAAGCTGCTGCAGTTCAGGGAGATCTGCCTCATGTCTACCCAGCCCCACAGCATGGCAGAGCTCTCCAATGAAGGCGCCGGCCCGTGCAGCCTGTAATCAAGGAAAAAGCATATCAGAAAGAAATCTTAATGTCATAAACAGATGACTATAAGAAGAACAGATAACTCGCCAGGGGGACATCTTGAACAGCATAGTCCGGTGAGAAGCGACTTGCCAGAAGCTTCAACCACTCACTAGGATCAGGGAAGGCCACGGACATCTGCTCCCGCCCCTGAGCCTCGTGCTGGTCGTCCGCCGATTCCCTCTGCAGAGAACCTGAGCCAAAAGAAAGTCCAGTCAGTTCCACAGAAGGGAAAAGGCCGGAGCTAAGACCAGGTAAAGGATGCACACCTTTGGTGGCGACGTCGTCCTCAACAACAACGATCCGAGGGGAGTCAGCAGGGAGACGAGCCTTCTTCTGAGGAGGAGCTCCTTCGTCACTCTGCCTCTCTGCTGACCTCTTCTGGGAATGAGAAGAGACCTCAGGCTCAGCCGTAGTCTGATGAGCACCCTCTGCAAGGGGCTTAAGCTGGCCCGCAGTGGGAGCGGAGGTCTGAAAAGCCGCAGCAGACTGCACCTTCCTAGCCCTCAATTGCTGCTGAAGAAAATAAAAGGAAGAAAATGTCGTCAACAAAGTAAGGCACAGAACGAATTGACTCTACAAGAGGGAAGAGAGGAAAAGGAAACACTAACCACACGCGCCAGATCCTCAGGAGTAGGGGCAAGGACCTGCTTAAAGCCTCTGGGAGGAGGAGGAGCAGCCTTCCTACTAGGAGGAGTAGCCTTCTGGGCGGGGGGAGACAAGACAGTCTCCACCACTGAGACGGAAGCCAAGCTCTGCTGCTCCACCCTCTCATGCTGGAGAGGCTCCACCGTCTCCTGGTTAGTCGGAACGGGCGTAGGGACGGTTTTCCCAGCAGAGCCTATCATATTGAAATAAAAACAGGGAAATCAAGAAGGTGCAGGTAAAAAGAAACCGATAACAAAGAGCAGTTTGGGTCTGAAGAAGACAGCTACCTGACTGGCCCTCACTCTGATCCTCAGCAGACTGAGTCGTGACAGTCTTAGCAGCCTCCGCCCCCGTCCTGTCAAACTCTGTCATGGCTCGATGGGACTCCTGACCAGCTTCATCAGGCTGAGCAGAACCACCCACTGGAGTAGGTTCTTTCTCCGTCCTGTCAAACTCTGTCGCCGCTTGGTCAGGCCCTCCCATGGGCACATCCTCCACCACAGGCGGTTCTGAAAGTAAAAAGAAAAAAATGAGAAGCTGGTCAGAATGCACACAAGCAGAAAGAATACCTTGGGGTTCATCATAAGTAATACCTGGTTGCGCAGGAGGAAGCTGTTGCAGGGGCTCAACAATCAGAACAGTCCCTTGCAGAGTGTTGGCCCCCTCTGCAGATCCACCAACATCATCATCGCCCGGCAGATGTACAGCACGCCGGGAACGATAGGTCTGCAGAGGAACAGCCGCCGCCTCCTCCTCGTCATCAGATTGAATCTCTGTGACAGTGGCAGAGGGGCCCCCTTGCGGCCGGGACGCCCCAGTAAACCTATCCACAAGTTCCGGGCGCTTGGTCCGGAGGGAAGGATGGTCCAAGGGGGTAGCGTTAATCTCCCTGATGAAGTCAGGGACGGTGTAGGTCCCTGGGTCAGGTACCGGACGGTACCTGCGACATACTGAAGACTGACTCAAACCCAGCTCCCAAGGAATGGCAGACCCCAGAGTCTCTGCAACATTAGAATACTCATTAGCTACAGCAAGTCAGAATGCAGAAGGAAAATAATGGAAAGGGGCAGAACACGCCCGCCAGCTCAAAACCCACCCTTAATCACTTGGCGAACAAACTGTCTGCACGGAGCTGCAGCACAGTACAAACAATGAATCACAGCAGAATGGAAAATGAGAAGCAGAGTTAAGAGTTTGCAGAGCGCTTACCCGTAGTATAATCAGGGGACAGATGGCCTATCCTCAGGAAGGCATTTTGACACATCACATAGTGATGCGGTAACCAGTACTTGGGAAGAAACTGCTTCCCTGCAGTAACCTTGGATCTGGACTTGAAGTAGTAGTAAGCTACCCTCTCGTCCCAGTTCAGCACATTCGGGTCCAACTGCCTCTGGAAGTTAGGCTCCACAGGGCGCAGAGGGGCCCTAAATTGATAAGGGTGCCCTTCCTCCGTCGGTACCCTAACAAAGACAAAACTATCCCGCCAATCTTTCAGACTGAGATCGACGGGATAGACCGTCAGATGATTGGCCCGCACCGAGCCGGTGAAAAAGCTATACTCCCCCCTGCCTCTTAAAGTAAAACAGGCATTGAAAGAGTTTCATGGTGAGGGGGAAGCCCAGAGCTTCACAAACCCAAATAAACCCCAGAATCTTCTTCAGAGACTGGGGATTGACTTGGCAGAGAGCCCTACGATACCGGCAGAGAACCCACTCCAAGAACCAGTGGATGGGGAATCTAAGCCCGAACTCCAGCTGCTTCATATAAACAGCAGTGTACCCCTCTGGTACATCTGCCAGGCTCTGACCCTCTTGGGGAAGCACTACCCAAGACCCGCGAAGCGGCTTGATCTCCGCAGCAATCTCCAGGTAGTATGCAGCATGCGCCCGTTTAAACGCTTCTGCAGATCTCTTCGCCAAATAAGGCTTACCCTTGCTGTCGTAAAGGGCAAGACTCCGCATCTCATGGTCGCTGTACTTCCATTTGACTGCGGGCAGAGTGGGCTTAAACTTGTAGTTGGGAGGAAATCTGTTGGTTTCAGGACCCAACACCTCCTTACAAAGACTGTCCCAGGGGTCAAAGATCTCCCATTCCTCCGGAACCACCTCATCCTTACACCGAGGCAAATCCAACTTTAAAAACGGGGACTGAGTGTCCACCGGATAAGGCTCATCCGGCTCGGACGAAGAGGTAGATACCACATCCTTCCCACGGGAAGCAGCAGAGTGAGAAGTAGACATCCTACACAACACAAGAAGCAGACGACAGCACATCAGACTTGCAGTCACCACACAAGACAGTCTGGCACCTCAGACCTACAGACTGAGCTACCAGACTGGGGGGCAAGGATGTGTATGGTATGTAAAGATCAGAAATAGCCAAGAAATAGGATATTTTCTTGCAAATAACGCAGTACAAACAATGAAGACACATCGCAGGCTTACAACCCAGCAAGTAAAGAGGATAACAGGGTAAACAAAGCAAACCCTAAAAATCTTAAATGTCAACAGTAGAGCAGAACTCAGCTGAAGAAGCAGAGCAGAACCTACCAACCAGAGCAGAGTCCTGCTGAAGAAGCAGGACAGAGCCTAGCATTCAGAGCGGCAGAACGGAAACGAGACAACACCAAACAGATCTATGAAGCAAAGAAGTAAACAATCGCATCTGAAGACCATAGGAAAGAAACCCTAACCCCAAAAACACAGGCAAATAAATGCGTACAGAAGGAAAAAGGGGGAGAAATCCATAAACACAGAAAAGATCACATCAAAACCATCCAAGAAGGAAAAAACCAAAAGTAGATCTGGGAAAAGGAGTTTACCTAGATGGAGAGCAGAAGACGCCAAGGAAGAGAAGACGAAAGCCACGAACGCAACAGTATCAATTAATCTCCAAACGCAGACAGATATCTCCCAGGATAATCAAGAGAAATCACTCGAAAATGGCTAGGGCGAAAAGAAATTGTCGAAGAACAACAAGAAAGTTTGAAAAGCAAAGAGTTCGAAGGAAAGGAAACTGAAAAGTTCCACAAAAGGTCGATTCAGCCTTTAAATAAGCATAATTCGTCCACTCAGCACCAACTTATCATCATTACATTCCTTGGGAACCCAAAGAGTCACATCAATTCAATTCAATTCAAAATGAATTAATGACCCTTACTCAACACCCCAACCAAATGGGCGGGAAAAATGGAAGCATTCTGGAGTTTGTGAAGAGCAACTCACAGACAGCCACGTATCATTCCGCGAAGAGCAGAACGCCAGAACAAAAACAAATGCACCCAGCATATTGCAATCTGCAAATACTGGGTCCGGGGGCAAATTGTATGGGGTCTACCTAGCAGACCTCCAGCTGGAAGCAGCCTGCCACTCCACGTCAGAGCGCCTAGAGCAGAGCAGACCTCCTCAGGCAGACCGCTCCGGACATAGCCTTTAGGCTGGAGTTTAATGAAGGCCTCGTTCCACCTTGGCCCACTTTCAAAGAGGCCCACTCACTTTACTAGGTCAGTTACAAGTCCATGTCTCATATAAATACCCATGCCCATGCATGGGTAAGGTACGTTCAATAAAACACTCACAAAATACTTGCACTTGATACTCGCTTTCTCTCTACTAGAGATCTTGTGCTCAATTTGGACTGACTTAGGCATCGGAGAGGCGATCCTCGGAACCACCCCCGAGGTTTCTCCTTGTTTTGCAGGTAACCACCACCACGAAGGACGTTTGGGAGCCACGATTCCACCAAGTACCCACCACCACATTCACTGTTGCTGTCTTGGACAGAAACAGCATGTATGGTAGGCTCGTTGCCTTGCTAGTTTCCAATTTTTGGTTTAACGTTTTAAACCGAAAGTAGTCATAATTAAAAAAAATTGACAACAATAAGATGAAATTAATTGTTTTCATATTATTAATTTAGTTTTCAAATACAACTATAAATCGAAAATTAAAAATAATAATGAACAGGCTTTAAATTTTCACTAATGAAGTAATGATATTGACGTTGCCATAATTAAGTCCTCACTTGGTGCTCTTGTTTACATTGGTTGTACAGTTGTACCCTTAAGTTGTTGATGTGGTCATAATTTCATCAATAATTTAGTAAGTATAGGAGTATTAGTCGTCCTTGCAAGACTAGGAAGGGGAAAATGGAAATTTTAGTCCATGGAAAAACCCTAATCCAGATAATAGCAAAAAGCGACAAATGATGCACTTGTTTATTATTAGAAGGTTAAGTGATTTCAGAATCAGACCTTCACTGTCAAATTGAGAAGTTAAAATATCACCATTAAACATTTGTTTGGATACCATTATTCAATAACTCTATCTATTCTCTTTCTTTTAAATTTCCTTATCAAACACACTATAACTTTTCGAATATTATACTCATTATATATATATTTTTTAGGGGGATTAGTGTCGCCTTTATTAACATAAATCAAGTCCCGCCAAAGTGATTAAACTTTGGGGGAAAGAGTTCAACCAAATACTCATTATATAAAGAATTAGACAATGCATAAATTTCGAATTTAGAAATTGTTCTCCATATCAAGTGACCAAATATATATAAATACTCGGCCAATAATGCGGTGCGAAACTTTTAATGTGAAAATCGAAATATCAAGAATAACACATTTAAATCAAGTCAAAGTAAATTATCATTAACGCTTTGCTCCAATTCATCATTCATTCATTATCTATATACGACTTGAGTTCAAATTAGATTTTTTATAAGAGATTATACATTATACACCCGGGTATACTATAAATATGGTACACCCAAGACTATTTGAACAAAAGAAAAGTCTTCGGTGTACTATACTCATGGTACACCCGAGTGTATAATAAAAGTTTTACTTCTATAATTTTAAAAACTCATTTTTAGATGTTACTATTGAGGGTAGTGATATATGCAACTCTTAGGGTTGCATGTAAGCATTTTTTACATTTCCTAAAGTGGAAGTAATTTAGGAATATAAGATAAAATCACAAAAAGTCGTGTTATTAATCCTTAATTATTATTATACATTGTGTTATTAATACTTATTTACTATTATACATTTCCATATTTAGCTTCTTAGGGGCGATATAGCAAGGAACGGGTATAGCTTTTTTAAAATTATTTATTAGGTTTTATTCTTTATTAGGAAATGACTCAATTATACGCAAAGCTTATGTAATAAATTTTCTTTTGATCGAGGTGTGAGTGTCAACATAATAGCTCAGTGATCATTTTTTTTGGTGTTTGCACCCGGTTCACCCTTCGGGCTACATCCGGATCGAGGCCGAGTTCGGGGTGGTTAGGTTCCATTCCTCTACCAAGGGTGTTGCGGGGATTCGAACACGAGTCCGTCCTACCAAAGTCAATCCCCATCACCACTAGACCAACACTTACTTGGTATAGCTCAGTGATCATGACATCTCTCCTGTCGTGGTATCGATTCTCACTCTTTTTAGGATCTATGAAAAATATAACAGTCGCATTTGTGACTTAGAGATTGTGAAAAGTCAAATAAAACATTCTATCAAAGGAAGTGCTAATTATTAATTTGCTAGGAGGAAAACTCTCCAAGAAGATGTAAATCTTATGCCTATTTTTATGAAAATAATTTATGGTAAGAAAGAATGATCTTGAGGGCTTGACAAACTTCAATTCTCACAAATTATTGGTCTTGTATAAGCGATTGGTCAAGCACATAACTGTTGAAAGTAGGGGAAAAGGTAAGGGAGTCTCTAGCGCTAAATGCCCCGCAGAATTTGCTTTAAACTAACGAGATCAAATGCTTTACTCCTTTACTACTAGATTAAAGTCTATGTACATGCTCTTCATAATGTATAGTACTAAGGGCCTGTTCATTTCAGCTTAATATCAGTTCAGTTTAGTTTTAGTTCAGTTCAGCTCTAATCAGTTCAGTTCAGCTCAGTTCAGTTTCAATCAGTTCAGTTCAGTTCAGCTCCATTTATTATTATTATTATTATATTATTTATTTATTTTTATATCATTATTATTAATTATATTATTATAATCTGTGTATTATTTTGTTTCTTATAGCTTTATTCATTATTAATACTATTATCATAAGGGGGAACATGGTTTAGGCTAAAATCATAAATAAACCCGCGTTTTCAGCCCATAATCCAATCAAATCACGTCAAAATGGTTTATGATGTAATTTTGCACGGTCCGACCCAATCATTATTTTATTACTAAATATTGATATATAATTAAATCTAATTATTAAAATAGTAATATTAATTTAATTCTTAGATATTATTGTTACTATATAATCATCATCAGGTATTAATATATTAATACAAAGACTATAAAATAATTGTTATTAATTATCATTATAATCATTAATCATTATTATTAATTTATGATTATTAATATTATTTATTAATAATTATTATTTAAAAATATCTAAAATACAATTATTATTATTCATTAATAATTAATCATTATTATTACCTATCATCATAATTATTATTTAATACTCATATTATTGTTGTTTAAATATTATCTATATATATATTTAAATCAATTCAATTCAATTCAATTCAATTCAATTCAATTCAATTCAATTCAATTCAGTTCAGTTCAGTTCAGTTCAGCTCCAATCAGTTCAGTTCAGTTCAGTTGTTTTCAGCAAATCTAAACATGCCTTAACTCAAAGAATATAATAATTATAAGGAGCTTACCAACCACCCTATTGATTCCACCGTTAGGATAATAAATCCTACTAGCACTGTTGAATTTGGTTCAAACAAGTCGCAACCAATTGCATTACAGCTAGATTTCAACACTAACATTACAATTAATCAATTACAATTATATTACAAAATATGATTTGATATGTTATGCGTCATTATTAGCTGCAAATAGAAAGCTAGATTGAGATATGTTGTGGACAAATATAGTTAGTGGATCATATCAAGCTTGGCCCCTTTTACACATACCAATTTTATGACTAGAACTACAACATATTACTAGTACACCTAATTATGTAACAACCCTTGTCCCCCCTCCTAATTTTAATATTTTATACATATTTATGGTGTAGTAACTTATTTCTAATCAGATAATCATGAGCTTACTATTCTTCATTACTATTACAAATTAACTATAGATTTATAGATTATACTAGGTTAACACCCATGCACGATGCATAAGGTAAGTGCCATAAAAATTAATTGATTAATCACAAACAAAGCATTCAACTGATTCAAGTATAATGAAAAGTCAAGGGAGCGTTTACTTGTGCGGAAAACCAGTTTTCCGAAAATTTCAAGAATGGAAATCATTTTCTTTCCTCACTGAAGGGAAATATAATGTCCTTCATGGTCTTTACCTTCTTTTTTTTCTATCGCATCTATTCTCCCATTTTATTTTCTTATTTTCTTTTTCTCTCTAAATTTTCATGTAAGAAATTGTCCATAAGATGGCTATTTTATCCAATGAGTTTTCCCTTGGAAGTTGGAACATTGAATTTCATGAAAAATCATTTAATCTTAAAAATGTTTTACGTTTAACAAAACAGAGCCTAAAAATATATAATGTATATGCAAAAACTATTGACTTCTTATGATTTATAATAGCAAATATAAGAAGTGCAACTATATTATACGTTGCATTTATTATTAAAGAGTGGGGGATAGCTTAGTTGTTTTAGAGCACTCCTACTAGTTCCAAAACTGTTAAGATCAATTTTTATTCTTCTTTTGTAAATCTGACCCGTAATCCGATCCTTATGCACCAAAACAAACATAGCATTTATTATAAGATTAGATTGTACTCATGTATGTTACGGTTGCTAAAGGTCTAAAAAGTTTATACATGTACTCGTGTATGTTGTAGTTGGTATTATATATATACCACATATATTGCTTTTATTTATAAAATTAGGTTGTCTAATAGAAAGAGCTACGTTTTTGCATGTTTGGTTTTTGTCTTCTGGCGTATGGTGCAACATGTATTATGGAATTTAAAAACCATTTTTGAGCGCACTACAGGCTACAGCTCCTCAATCCTACCTACCTGATTACGCACATGTAATGTTTGTTTTGAAATGCCCAAATTTCCATGCAACTTAATCAAACTCTTGTAAATTCCCATGTCGGATATCTTAGCTTTGAAATGGAAAATTTATATACTATTCGATCTTAATCCATTTACGATAAATAAGTGGTGATCTTAATTGGTATCTGATAAAAAATGAACAAAAATGTATTAGAATTATTAAGTACTAATATTGTATCTAATATAATATTATAGGGGATACACAACATTATATGACATACTATGATTAAACTTAACCGAACACTTAAATAAAATTAAGCGTGACAACATATTTATGGTTTATATTATATATTTTATAGAGATGATTTTATAGTAACTCTTTGTGTGGCACCATTTAGTTGTGCTACGACCAAGGCTAAGAAGAGCTCACTAACTTATAGTATGAGATATTAATATTTAGTATCATACCCTATATATGTTTAAGCAAGGGATAGAAAAAGAGACTGTGTACATATAATAGTAATTGTATTATTTGACGATTATTCGTTCTTCTTACAAGCAACCATTTTGTTACTATTCAAAAATGTTTGGTTAATAAATGAGTGATTAGTTGCGCCGATTTTTTTTAACCTCCCACACTCCGGCATGTCTATTACTCCCCATTATCACCGTTAACCAATATCACCAACGTTGCTCAATCTTCACAAATTTCATGTTGCATATTTCGTACTTCCTAGTTCCAAACTATTTCACTATATTAAGATTAGCAAGTTAATAACAAAAAAAGTTTCTAATTTTTTAAAGGGAGCATAATAATGATGTAGGGAGTAGAAATTATATGTGATGCAATGAGCATAGAATGATACAAATTTTCTTATCACACATTTTATATACTACTTGTCTCGCGTGATCGATGCGACTAAAAATAGAAGGTTTAAGTTAACCTGAAAGGTCCTTATTATTATATACGACAAAAAGTGATAAGAGTAATAATTCTTAGTCGTAATCAATGGTCATGAAAAAACTAATCATCATTTTTTTGGAAAATTTGTCAGAAAGGACCTTTTAAATGAGTTCTTTTGTGAGAAATGACCTTTTAAATTTTTTTTGGCTTTTAACAACCTTAAACAAAAAAAAATTTGCGATAAGAGACCTTGAGCTTGTTTTCCAACGTTGACCACCGAAAACCGGCGTTGACTAATGTTTTCTTCTTATTTGCAATCCTAATCTGGTCTTCTTCCTCACTTCTTCCATAAAGAACCACAACATCAAACTCACCATGTTCTTCTAATCTTCTTTTTCACCTCTTCCACAAGACGACCATCACAACAACTTATCAATGACCAATAAAGCACAAATAAAGCACATTTTCATGATAATCCATCAATGACTACCTTAATCTCACCAACAACAAAACCCTAACTTCATCTTCTTCATCATCTCAATCATAATCTCACTCTTCAACTTCAAATCCGGGTCGACAATAGTTATATATAGAAATAGGAGCAACGACCGCAACAACAACGATGTAAACGGCGGCAGGGGAAAGGGTAGTTTGAGTTTTGGGTTTGTTGATTTTGAAAATGGAGGAAATTTTGAGAGAAAGTGAGTGAGGAAGAAGATGAATAGAGGATAGTTGGAGGGGAAAGGGTAAAAGGAGTATGTTTATAATAAAATTAGATTGCGAATAGTAAAACGCAGTGGTCAATGCCGGTTTCCGGTGGTCAACGTCGGAAAACAAGCTCAAGGTCTCTTCTCGCAATTTTTTTTTTGTTTAAGGTTGTTAAAAGCCAAAAAAATTTTAAAAGGTCCTTTCTTACAAAAAAACTCTTTTAAAATGGCCTTTCTCGCAAATTTTCCTTTTTTTTTGATTTTTTTAAAGATTGATCTCACGACTTCTAGAGCTGGATGTGATAAATTATTCAGATTGGGCATAGGCAATGTTGAGCATTTGACCGTGAAAAGTTTCAAATAATGGCAGGCAGTTTAGCCAATTCATGTTAGAAATCATGCATCTCTATCAACAACTATCATGCATCACCTTTTTTCTCTATTTCATTCTCATCATTTTAAGTGAAATTTTAAACTCTATTTTATTGACATGCATAAATTGAGCTTGACATGATTCTCTCTGCAGCCAATGCAGGATTCTTCATCTTGAATAGAATCTTGGATAGCAAGGGCCTAATTATTTTAAGCTACAAGTATATAATATAAAATTCACTAAAACTAGTTACTAGCTTTCTGTTTAAGGCTATTACTATAATATAAAATTAAAGATTTGTATAAGTATGAGTATTATATTATACAACGTGTACTTTTGTCTTATCTAAAAATGAAAATCATAAACCTTTTAAATTAAGATAAGTTCTAATAAACTCAATTAAGTTTCAACGATTTCAGAAAAGTTCCAATACACATAGATAAGTTCTCATAAGCTCTAATAGAGATGGGATTCTCTAGAATTGTTAGTTAACTCTGCAAAATAGAGTTTGAATTCTTAATATAATGATAAGAGTAGTTAGTTACACAAAGAACCTGTATTTTTTTTTCCTTTTTTTATTATTTTATTTGTTCTCCTTCTTATTGTATAAGACATCCTAACCCTTGAAAATAGTGTGATGTGGCTAAGTGTCACGGTCCGAGAGTTTGGACGCTCGGGACGTGCGGCACGCTCTTGCCTATCTGCGGGCAAGGGCGTAAGCCTTATGCGGAATGGGACAACGTGGCTCGTGGAGGCACGAGTAACAGGGTGTTAGAAGGGCACTCTTGCCTATTGGCGACAAGAGCGAAGAGAAGAGGGTCGCACGGGGCGCTCGTGTGCGCAAGGCGGGCACGAGCGGGGCCGACGACGAGAATTCTTATATCACGAAATCGGGAGGGACGCTTTACAACATCGAGGCGGCTCAAAACTGAGGCGGCCTAAACAACAACAATGTAGAAAGCAAGCATACAACTCATAGGAGGTTTTAGTGGTGAACAAACATTTCATTCATCATCTCCCCCTAAA